>OY728135.1:452939268-457939268 GCA_963277665.1 Viscum album
ATGAATTACATCACATGATCATCACCCAAATTTAATTTCTTTAGAATATATGAATTCTTGAAACACACATTTTCACTATATAGATACATAAAAAAAATATCTAAGTATTGAAATAACTATGAGGCCTATAGACTATGGGATGTAACTGAACTATCTAGATCTACCATGTGGATCGACCACATGAATCATTATATTTTGACCACATACCTTACTCTGGATCAACCATAGTTTGGATCAATCATATGTCCAAATAATCAACTGCGCAGATCAATCGTGAGGCAACATTCTTCATTTCTCTTTATGTTTTGGTTCAATCATATATAAAAATAAATCAACTAAGACTTTATGTCTAAACATGAGGATTGAGAACATGAATAAATCAATTGACCATTCAGATCAACCATGAGGTATAATTCTTCATTTCTTACTAATTTTCAATTTGTTCCTATAAACAAATTCAACCAATTGTTCATGTATGAATGGCCATGTGGGAAGAACACATGTATAAATGAATTGAATGAGTGGAATAATTATCCATTTCTCACTAATTTTTAGTTTGACCATATAAAAAAATTAATCCAACTATGAAAATCTATAATTAGTAGACTGAACACATAGAAAACTATCAAATTGACTATTCTCATTTCAGACTAAAAATTACAGAATTTCTTATTTTTGAATTAGGTTTTACCCAAACCAACTCCATCCTAACTAAAATACCATAAAACTCTTGTAATATCTTGTATATAGCGACTCTATATCAACTAAAACTTTTACATAAATTTATTTAACAATAACACACCAATAATAACATTTTCATTTGAATATCATTTATGCACTGTAAACAAAAACCAACACAAAGACCATACCCACTTCAGTCTTATTCAAAACCAAATATCTTCAAACATGGGATCAAAATCCCCCTTTGTATTTTTTTTTCAACCAAGTAACACCAATTACCTTCAAATTTAACTAACTTATCAATGAATCATCATGTAATAGTTCTAATCCAACATGAGTGAACTCGGTGTAGGAAAAAAGGATATTGAATTGCAATATCATATTGTCCATAAAAAATTATTTATATTCAACCTATTCAAGATTAGATTCTCTTTATTCACCCTCTTTAAATCCTTTAGAAAAAATTTCATTCATGTACTATAAAAAATTATTCAAATAGTTCCCATATGAAAAGTTATAAATCATAGCTTACCACTTTTACTCACCCTAAATACATGCTCCCCCTAAACAGGTGAGACATATATCTATGTAATTAATTCCAAGTGTTTTCCTTCCCCTTTATAAGTACTTTTTATATATAAATAAGGAAATAAACACAATAAAATTTATTTAGTAACTCCTCCAACTTTGCGAACAAATTCCAAAGAGCATGGTGAGAGTGGGGAAAAACACCATACTTTATCCTCATAAGAGGAGAGATTGAATTTCCATTTTTAACCTCAATCTTTCAAAAGCATATTTAAACCTAGGTTTCATAAAAAAATCAGGTATTTTTTCTAAAGTAGGAAAAAATTAAAACCTTATCTCATTTATCTCTATATGCTCCTTGATGAAGTGATATTTGATATCAATGTGCTTGATTCTTGATTAATGAATATGATTCTTTGATTAGTTTATAACACTTTGATTGTCAACACCTAAGAGAAGAGGAAACTTCCTTTTCACCATGAGGTATTCAACTCAGTATTCATCCACATCAATTGGGTAGTGTCTAGACATTTAGCTACATATTCTTACTAAGTAGTGCTCAGGGTCATATAATTATACTTCTTTATGTTCCAAAAAATACACTTCTAACTAAGAAAGAACACACCACCAGATGTGGATTTTTTGTCTCTAACACTTCCTTCCAAATATTAATCTAAAAACTATACATATTCAAATATAATTTTCTATTATATTTTAAACCAAGGTCAATTTTTCCTTTATGTATCTAATAATCCTTTTCCAAACCAAAATATGTTACATTTTAAGATAAATTTTTAATCTAGCATATAGAGTGAAAACATAGACTATCTATGGCCTTGAAGCTGTTAAGTATAATAGACTTCTATTAATCCTTCAAAATTATATTGCATCTACTTATTTTCCTTTCTGGTCATTATATATCTTGATTCCTACTAAAATAGGTGTATAAAATGGTTTTGATTCCTCAATTCCAAACCTTTTAAGTAGTTATCTAGTATAATTTCCTTAAAAAGAAAGATATGATCCTTTTCTTGAGAAATTTATAAGATATGAAAACATTACATCTCATCATGAATGGACACTTCAAAATAATCTTTAATTTGTTTAGAAAACTCTCCACATTCTTCTTCATGATTTTCAAAAAAAATGTTATCATCTAAATATGCAATAATAATGAGATATACCTTGTCGTTGTGTTCGATATAGAGGTTGTATTCTACTATCCCTTTTCTTAATTTCATCTTCTTCAAACATGTGTCTAGCTTAGAATATCAAGATCTTAGAGATTTATTATACCTATATAAATATATTTTTTGACCTTCAAACATTTCTTTAATATTTTCCGAATAAGAAACCATAATTTTTCCCTATATAAACCTCCTCTTCCAACTAATCAATGGGGAAGGGATCCTTACATAAATTTAAAAAATATTGTATTGTATTTGAGCTCTAATATAAAGAAATATTCTTAAATTTTATAGAATAGTAAAAAATGTAAAGGTATCAAAAAAATACACTCCTTTAACCTATTAATAAACCTTACACACAAGATTTTCTTTATTTCTAATCACTTAACCTTTTTTATTCAACTTATTTTAAAAAAAACACTTTGTTCCAATGATGTTCATATATTAAGTTTGGGGTACAAACTCCCATGTTCCATTATTATATATCTAGTTTAATTCATCATTCATGGAATCAACCCATTCATGATGTTTCATAGCTTCTTCAATATCTCTATGTTCAACCTATTAAAATAGTAATATATTTGATGCTTTCCACAAATTTATCCTGGTTTGAACTTATTGTACCTAATCACCAATAATTTTTTAGACTTACAACTATTTTTCTTGAACTTGGATGAGATTAGAGTAATTTATCTTATTTAATTTAGTTTTATGAATCATCTTCTTAAAGATGAACTTATTCAAAACTTCCATCCTTTTTTACAACATCATCCTAATTTTTAACCAAACCAAATTCATATTCACTATATCTAATACTAGTTGTCTCATGTGTGTCTTCTTTATTTAAATGTTTAGTATTTTAACAATAGCAATATCTAATATATTATTTGTATCCATGTTTCAGCATCAGTATCATATTCTATTTAAAAGATAACCCTTGAAGATTCTATCAACACATATTCTATCAAACTTCCCAATATTTTCACCTTTGAATTTCATAATGCAATAGCTTCCAAAAACCCTTAAATAATTCAAACTTGGGGTATTTTTGTGATCCATATCATATAGGGATATTTCAAAGTTTTTTCTATATAAGAAACAATTTTGAATATTGATTATTTCTCTAATAGAATGTCTCAAAAAATATAATGATTTATCATTCTTGGTCAAAAAATTTCAATACATATCCACTAAGATTTTATTCTTCCATTCTACCACATTAATTTGTTGTGGGGTATATAGTTCACTGAGATCATGAAGAATAATATGCTTATTTAGGTAAGCTCAAATATACCATTTTTTATTAAGCAGTATTTTCTATCTAAATATTCTTTATGGGATGAATGCATTCCTTTTTAGTGATTCTCTTAAAACTCTTGAATATCATAAGATTTTATGATTTATATTCCATAAACATGATGCATGAAATTCATATAAAGTTTTGATAAATAAAATAAAATAATTTTATCTATTATTTAATTTCTTACTCATGGCCCCATATATATATTAATTCATAAGTTCAAAGTGATGAGAAAAGTGAATCTTATCTTTATTGTGTAGAGAATTAGAAATATTCACCTTCTGGAAAATAGAGCATATCCAATCTCTTTCTTGGATAATCTAAGAACATCACAGACACTTTATATTTGTGTAATATTTATCATATTCCTTTGGTAATAATAATTCATCCTTCTATGCCACATTTCATTTTTTTACTTTCACACTTCGTTGGAATGAATTTTGAGCACCTCCGAGTTGAAATAAGTTTCTCCTAGTTAACTATCCTCATATTACAATCCTTCCATATTTAATCCCTTTCACCAAAAATCAATATTTCCTAAAAATCACTTAATTATCTGTATCAAAAATCTTATAAACACTTAACAAATTATTTTTCAACCCATTAACAAATAATGTATTTTTTGTCTATATTTTCTTTACCAATAACCATTGAACCTACTCCTTTTATCTTCAGTGACCCACCATTCTCAAATATCACTCAAATATATTTATAATCACTAAAATTATTCAATAACTTCAAGTATCCTATCATATATTAATAATAACTACTATATAATATCCATGGACATTCCCCTTTTGAATCCTTGAGAGGAACTTTAATAATAAGTGCCTTTTCCTTGACTTAACTCTTTATTTCACAATGATTTTGAGAATTATTAATTATAATCAGTTGTACTGGTAGAAGTATGTTACATTTATTTAGATGAGGATCACCTTGTTCACATAAACCAAAAAATTCCTTAATCACTTGAAACTAGTTCTTTGACTTCCATCCAAAATTTATTGTTTTTGACTAAACATGTCTCATTTGAGTGGGCTCATTCCTTCTCAATATTTATCATCCAATACTTATGGATTCATTGGAATGTTTATTTATAAACCATCACATTCTATATATATTTATTAATCCTCCACAATACTAGTAGTATCCATAGAATTCATACTTTCCTCTATAAGTTCTTTACTATCCATAATCATCACTTTCCTTTATACAAAATTTTGACCAAAAAATTGGGATTCCTTTTGTGAAAAAAAATATTTTTAGTCCTTAACATATTATTTTCCAAATTATTACCTATTAAAATATATTCAATGTCACCAGTTGTTTCAATTTTTATGTTATATTTCATGTCTCCATACTTTTAAAATTTCTATATTTCTCCATATTTAGCCACAAACATGGTCTTAGAAACTTTTTTCTTCTTTTTAGAATTATCAATAATATTTTTATAAATTTTTCCCCATATGAGGGTTTTTTATGATCATTAAAACCCTATTAATTATTTGATAATTCCTTAACCTTTTTAATAGAGTTTTGAAATTTGATTTAGATTTTACCAATTCTTCTTTATCTTTGATCAGTCTGTATTGAGAAATGCCCATCTCTTTCTCTTTCTAATTTATTTTATCTTACTTCTTTATGTTTAAAGTATTTTTTTCATCATGTAATTTCTATATATTATCAATTTTTTTCATCATCTTTGACATACCTTCAATATATTAAGATTCCTTCCCACTAGTAAGATGATCATCCCTTTTCAGCTTCCTATTATTCCTTTCAAGCATTTAAAATTTTTATAAAAATTATTTCATTTATTTATTTAAAATAAAATACATATGAGTTCATTATTATTTACTCATTGAACCATTATTATCATCACTATTGAAATTTTCATCATTTAACATGGAAATAGGTAGCGTATCCTCATCATCACTAGAACTCTCAACTTCCCCTCTATCTTCACAATCATCATTTCCTTAATGGTTTGATAATAAGTTTATTTTTTTTATATTTAGAAAACTTCCTAACCATACCTTTAATACTAGTGTTTGAATTTAAAATTTATTTTTTTAAAAAAATTAGGTATCTAATCTTATTTATCTCTAGATTCTTCTTTCTTTAATATTAAGAAGTTTTCTATAAAGTATTCAATGGCCCCACACTTGAAGAATTTTAAAGGAAGATTACCCTTTTAAATTCATGTTCCTATTATCAATTTTCTACTAAAAAGTGACATAATCCCATAATAGTTACCATTCACCTCTTCTTCCAAGTCAGGATAGTGAAATCCATCATTTTTTTCTTCTTACCTTTTTCCTTCTTTGAATCTTTAAAAGAAATCAATTTCTCTAACATTTATTTATTTTTGGTAGCATTATCCCTTTTCATCTCATAAGCCATGATAATAATTTATAGGATATAATGAGGTAAATAACTTGGATCATTATCTTCCAAATTTAATACATTTCCATCAAATTTTTCTGGTATAATCCATGGGATCTTCTCAACTACAATTGAATCTTCTAAATTTTCACCAAATCACTAAATAGTTCTTACAATATCATTAAGTATAGTAAAGAATTTGTTAATAGATTCATCATTAATAATTTTTATATCTTAGTACGCCAATATTCATAACAATGGCTTTTTATTCTTCACTTTGGTGTTTCATTCATCAATATTTTCTAGCTTATCCCAAATAATTTTAGCCATGTTAATTCCTTTCACCATTATAAATACAATCTCTGAGAGAGGATATTGTATAGTATTTATAAAACATACATCATTTTCAATATTCCTATAATTTATTTCTGTCATAATAGGTAATTTTTTACAAGGGGTAAAACCATCAGTAGCATCTTCCAAGACATCAAAACTAATATCCATTGGAAATGACAACATCATGTCCTTCCAGTCACAATATTTCTTTCCATAAAATGTGGGGATATCCTTATTGTTTACTAAATTTAGATTATTCATTTCCGATAAAATAAATCAATAATATAAACAGATCTTCCACAAATTTAAAATAAAATTTTGTCAATGAAGGAACCTCTACCAATTAAAAATAAACCATAGGATCAGTGAAATTGCTAAGACGGGTTGAATCAATCATTAAAAATTTCTTTTACATTTTCTTTATAAAAAACTTTTATTACCAGTAAGAGTAAAAAATAATTCAATGATAAACACACCCATATGCACATATAAACAAGATATAATAGATTTTACAAAGTTCACTGGTTAATAAGAGTATCCAATCCTTGGAATGATCTTGAGAACCCCAAGATCACCTTTTCCACTAGAAACAATGTAGTGTATTACATAAATCAAGGGATAACTATGAATTTGCAAAGTATTATAGTATCTCAATGGTGAAATTGAATCCCTTGAACTAATTATAATTCAAAAACCTTCTCAAAAACAATAAAAACTCTTCCACGTTCAGAATTCAAGTATATTTTTATTGTCTTACTTCTTTCTTCCAAAATCACACTAGAGTGGGAATTATTTTCTTATTCAACCTCTAGCATAATAGTGAGCAAGAATAGATTATTCTTCTTCTATATCCCTATTATTACCTTTTTGATACACAATGAATATTCTCTTAAATTTTAGTAGAATTACATGTTCTTCAATTTCCCTTCTCTTCCAAATATATATTCATTTAATAATATCAATAAAGTTATTTCTATAATTTTTTATGAAAACTTTATAATTTTAAATAGAAAGAAATAATTCTCTTTGAAATTGGTCAACCATATTTTAAATTGATTCAAGGGTTCCATTTAAATATCCTAAAGAATTTTCCTTTAAATTATCATGTGATATTTGGATATCTAAAACTAAATCTTACCAAAAAAATTCATATCTTTAATTATTTTAAAAATATCTCTCTGTGTATGGAATCACACATCTTTTCCATATAGACATTCTACTTCAAGATTAGAACAAAAAATTCTTCACAAAATTACCTATGGTTTGATCTTGATACCTAAGTTTGAATCATAATCGTATTGTGAGCTATAAATTATGAAAACTAACACATGATCATTACCTGATTTTTATTTCATCAGAATATATGAATTTTGGAAGCTCTCTTTTTCACTAAATCCATCAAAAGTTCACTAAGTAAGGAACTGATTATGAGGAATATCTACTGGGTAAAGGGACCATACTATCTAGATCAATTATATGGATTAACCACATGAAGTGGTCAGTATTAAAGAAATTATTTACTCTAGACTGACCAAATGTCCAAATCATCGATCATAAAAATTGACTGTGAGGCAATATTCATCATTTATATTTAAGTGTTGGATCAACGTTATGTACAAATCAATCGACCATACTTGTCTAAATAGTAATGAGGGTTGACTGTAGGAAAAAATTAATCAACCATGTAGATTGACTATGATTAGATATTCTCCATTTCTTATTAAGTGTCGAATTGACTATATGAAAAAATACAATTGACTATTTCTATTTAACTAACCATGAGGATTGAAATCATGTAAATATCAATAGACCTTGTAGATCGCCTATGAGAAATAATTCTCTATTTATCACTATGTTTTGAATTTATTATATGAATAAATTCAATCAATCATGTGAATACATGGTCAGCGGGTCGACCACATGGACAACCTTTAAATCAAACATTCTCGTATATATCTAAAAATTCTGGACTTGCTTCATTTCAAACCAGGACCACCACAAACTAGATCCATCATTCCTAAAAACATTTCCAAGATGTTTTAGACATTTTCTCTATATCCACCATCAATTTTCCTTGATTTTAATTTATAAAATCTCATAAATAATCAAATTTTTCTTTTAATACGATTTATGAATTGACAATAAAATCCAACATAATAGTCCATATCCACTTCTTCCTTCTTTAAAACCAACTCTCTTAAAACATGGGTACAAAAACTCTTATACCTTGATGAGTTCTGGAAGATCATCTGATGAAAAACATAGAGGAAGAAGACCATTTGAATACTAGATCTATCATTATTGAATAAAATATGAAATAAAGAACATGTGATATAAATAGACACACCTCAATAATTATTTTCTACATCCCTATTAATATTGATGGAGTATGTTTGACAATGATCACCTAGTGATAGCCGAAAAACACTTTCCTACACTGGGATGTACATTAACCACTAGAATACTTATATTATATTAGAGGTAACTATAAACTCAAAAGTTGTTCTAGAACCTTCCTTGATAAATAAAAATAGAGAATCATGCTAGAAAATAGCTTTATCTATAGATATACATTATTTAAAACCACCAATAGGAGTATCCACATCCTTTATATAGGATTCCTTTATTTAATGAAGGAAGTTGATCATCATCTGCCAAAACATGGAAACCAACATGTGTTACCCACAATGCATGCCAATTGGGGTATAATTATTTGAACATTTTAATATATTATTATATGTTTATAAAGCTATAAATAAATCATCATGATGACCCATAACTGAAAAAAATAATGCATAAAACATGGCAGTAGCCATGAACCCATACAATAATATATTCATACACTATGGTAAAAAAATTCAATGCCTTATAAAATATTAGTAAATCATATCCTATGATACAAATCACATACATGTATTGGAATACGATATAGATAAATTTTAAAATATTGTTGGCCTATTTTTAGTAAATATCAATAACTTCAAAATGATAAAAAGATAAATCTACCTATTCACGCTCTGAGCATTGAAGAAAATAAAATATGTTTTATATAGTAATAATAAACTCATCAGTAATTGGTGGATCAGAAGATCTACCCAAGGATGGTGGTCATGGATTCATGAAGGAATCGATAGAAATTTTCTCCTTCATTATTAATTTTGAAGGATCTATGTGGTTCAGGTTATTTCTCATAACCTAAGATAGAATTTCTATGATGGTTTTCACTCTACATCCAGCCTCATTATGTTGATATTGGTGAAACTAATTACATTATACATCACACACATTTTTAACTTAGTTCCTCTTAGATCAATCCATTTACTAAAACAAAAATGGTTAATGTGAATAATAAGAGATAAAATCTTAAGAAAATAAAAAATAAATTACCATATTAATATAAAAAATAAATATTATGATGTATTAATTTACGTTAAACTTAAATTTCTTTACATTGAGTTATCTTATGCTTCACAAAATGATCTAAAAAATTATCTAAACCCCTCTCTGATACCAACTATGATGATCAATTATTAACATACAATTTTAGTAAATTTTTTACATGATTAAAAAATATATATCACAAACAAAACATGCAATATCATCACTCAATGGTTTAGTTTATTTTGAGATTAGATACATAATAACATTATTATACATCATTTCTTTAAGTTATCCCACAAAATTCTCCCAACATAAATTCCTCCAATACATATTCCTATATTAAATTTTATGGATAAATTGGAAACATAATAACTGAGCTCAAATACTCCATAAGATAAAAAATATCAATGAGTTGTAAAGGAATAAATTATAAACATGTGAGGAAACATAAACATGGAGAAATACCTAATTAAAAATAACAAGGAATCATAATAGCTGATCATAAGGCATGATAGAATAACATAGAGCATGGAATAAGGACAAATAACCTAAAAATAATTATCATGAAAGAATAACATATACCATGGAATAATAATGTGGAAACTTGGACAATAATCATCATCCGTTGAGAATAAAATAGTAATATAAGACAAAAATAAGAATAGAAAATTATAGTATTTATCAAGGATAACCACTATGAAGTTCATATTATAATTTACTAGGCTAACCACAATCCCATAACAAATTGTAATTGACCCAACCATATGTGTCTGATAAATTAGTGGACTTGGGGAAACAACTTGCGCCTCATCCCAATCTCTTGAGATATAAAACATTACCCAATAAATTAAAGGGTTATATCACTGCCACCCATTGCATAATGAAAGAACTTATATATATGTTCCAAATTAATTTAATAACACACAATATCTTGAAATATCCAATGAAAATAAAGTGGGTTATGTGATATTATCATAAATTTTCATATAATAAGAAATAAAGGGTTTGATCGGATAAAACCCAAAATTCAATCACCCAAAAAATATAAAAATATAATTGGGAGGTTGATACATGAAATATAATTCAATAGATGATTTTTCTTTTAGAGATAAAAAAATATAATTGAAATTTCAAAAGAGTTTTCTTGGTGTTTTTTTCCTAAACAAAAAGTTATATGTCACTTTAAAAATCATTTTTAAACATGAAAAGAATAATTTTAAAACATTATTTTAAACATAAACATCCAAAAAATGTAACTTTGAAAAGGATGTAAATGTTAAAGTAGAATAAATTTGTATTTCAAGATATATAATGTATGGAAGTAGGAAAAATACCTTTTTAATCATTTTTAATATTTTAAAGAAACCCACATTGATAAAAGAGTTATAAAGTTTCCATTTGAAAAGTGTTAATAAGATTTATGAAAGGTAGAGAAGAGAATAAATATCTATATTTAAAAATAAGAAAATAATATTTTTATGGTAAGAAATAATATGGACATGGAGAATAAATATCCAATATATAAATTGTGAATTATTTTTAACAATTTTCCATTTTTATCAAGTATGAAATAAATAAAATAAGAAGAGTTGGATATAAAAATATAGTTTTAATTATCTTGGATTCCCACTTGGTTATACACTCTCTAACACCCTATATAATAAATTTGGTATTATTATACATTTTTTTACAACTTTATTTATATTTATTTTATATAAAATTGTTCATTTATAATTTCTTATTACCCATTTTCTAGTCATTCACTTGTAAAATTAATCATAGGTTATTAATTGTTTTATTTTTTCCTTGCTTTCTTCAGTATGATGGTTTCGGTCCTTTCTTCTTGATCATGTGTTTCTTGAGTGGAACCTTGAATTAATTCCTATTTTGATAATTATAAAACATTGTTTTCTTTACTCCCTTTAACATGAGTATTTAAATAAATATTTTACTTTAATTATATCTTATGAATTTTTTCTTAAATTTTATTTTGATTTCATATTTTGATTATTAGTTACGTGTTCTACATGTTTGATGAAGTTCTTTTTTATTATATATGTCATTTATTACCTTTAAAAAACCATATATATATATATATATATATATATATATTCCTAGATATCCAAAATATTGTTCCTGAATAGCCAATTGAGGATCTATAGAGACAAATGTTGATCCACATATCCAAATTTCAATATTTAGTTACCTTCTTTATATTGACCACAAAATGGGATAAACAACTCCAAATTGAGTGATTATTGATGTGTTGTAAAGATAAAAATATTATATATATTTAATTTAATTAAAATAAAATATGAATATATATCTATCATGTATGAAATTGGATCTGATGTTGTTGTAGGTTTTTAGTCATAATTTTTTAGTTTTTCAGAATTACATTACTATAATTATTAAGTGATATCTCAAGAAACAAATGTCTGATTAATAAATTTTTTTTAAATTTTTTAAACATTAATATATATATATATAGATAATTAAACTAGACCAAAAGATGAAACTATTGTTTAGAAGTTCTAATTTAGGATTATAGTTTAATAATTCAAGCTATATAGAATTAAAAAAATCTTATGTACAAAATCCCCTTACATTGATTTTTTCATATGTAAATAATTTTCTTACACAAATTTAGATACAAAGTTTATTTTGTTACACAGTATTTTGGTTATGTAAATATTAAATCATGAGAAGTTTAGTTACGTATAATATGATAAGTGAGCTCTTCTATGTAAATAAATTTGCTAATGTGGAACTCAATTACATAGATTTGGTTACGTGATATATTGGTTATGTAAAACTTATCATATAAATAGATTTGGTTTCATGAATTAATTTCATATATGTGAAATATTATTATGTAAAAAAAATTCATTAAATGACTTTTGAGTTTCTACTTTATGTTTCTAAAATAGGAAACTATGCTATGTTTTTTATATCATTTCCTATTTCCACTTGGTGGAAGTTTATATTGTTTATTTTATTTTTTTTATTTGTTCTAAAATTAGTCATTAATTATATGGAAGCCATGAGAATAAGTTTAAGATTGTTTTATTATGAAATAAATACTATTCGCATGGGATTAAGCATTAATAAATATTCATACTGAAATTTTGGAAGTTGATATATTCTAATTGAAACGAGTTGAAATGTGAAGAGTTAGTCTCGCCTTATTTGTGAGAGTATTACATGGATAATTAACTTGATTTTCATAGTATATTTATTATTGTATTAATTGTCATAATTTGTTTTTATGTACATATTTGGATAGTTTATTGGATATGAAATTAAACATATGTGAATACTAATTACCTCTATTTTATGAGAAATACATGTGATGAATTTTATGTGAGAAAAACATCAAAACAATCTGATGTAGTTTAGTATCAAAGAAAGATAAAAGTGATTTTGTATTGGAAAACAATTACAAAGTATATAGAAATATAAAATATTTATATAAGAGTTTGAAAAATCAAGTTCAGTTGAACTGGTTAAGGATTTTTACAAGAACATTACTATATGATTGACTTTATATAATAAAAAACACTCAACTGGACTTTATTATTCGACACTCATTTTCTATATTGTTTTATACTACCTCAACAATAAAAAGATTCATTATTCAACATGTTTATGTGGTGATTTAATTCTTTATATTTCTTTTTTGTGCTTACCAATGTGTGGTTCTTACTACCCATAAAATTAATGAGTTGGGTTATACTACCCCATAAAAAAATTATATACAAGTTTTTCCTAACTGGTAAAAGGTGATGGTTTTCAATTGTGTATTGGTCCATTTAAAGGAAATTTGTTTTCTTATACTACCTTAAAAGTAATCTAGTGGGTTATGACTCTAGGTGAGAAAAATTTATCTTGGGTTAAGGCTCAAGGATTTAAAAAGGTAGTTGTAAAGTATTGTGACTCCCTTTAAAATTCATAGATTCCATATTTAGTGGGTTTTATCTCACTCTATGTTTGTGATGGGTGAAGAGTTGATTGGGATCATTTAGATCTAAACTACTTCAAAAATCATGGTGTTCATTTAATTTTTTCCACTACATTAATCATTAAATAACTATATATAATTGGATTTAAAATTTTAAAAAAGTCAATTAACCCCCCCCCCCCCAATCTTGGATATTCTTCCATCACTATATTTGGGACCAAAAAAAGTATTAGATAAGTTCCAAAAGTTTGATATATTTTTTATTTATGATAATCATTTCCTAACTTTACCTTCAAGGAGAAAACATCTATTTGAGATGGAAGGAACAAATTCAAATGATGGATGGGTTCATAAAATACCGCCTTATTTTAATTACAAGGATTATGGATATTAGCAATTTCATATGGAAGCTATCCAAAAATAACCTAGAATTGATCACTGGATAATCATAGAAAAACCATACAAACTTCCCGAAGGTAAACCTGAATCATTAGATAGTAATGTTGTGGTAAATTATGTATTGAATTAAAAGGTGATGAATATTTTATATTATGAAATAAATATAAATGTTCATAGTCATGTATCTATATGTAAAAGAACACATGAAATTTGAAAAGTTTCATGACCCCTCACCTCAAAGAGTACCTCTCCTAGGCTGACAATAATAGAAAGGAGATTATGATCTCCTGAGTCCCACCACCAATGGGACACAGGTTGGTGACTAGAATTGAGGTTATAATGAACATACAAATAGGAGGCTTTACCCACTAAGAGAACATGTGTAAGAGAGAGATAAGATATATAAACCAATCAAATCCTTATTAGATAGATAAGATAAATCTCCTGTATATAAATTTAATGTCATATAAGACTAAAATAGTTAGAAAAGAAACTACAAGTACCAAAAGATGAACTCAGCAGTGACCATGAATCCTAAATAATTCTAGAAAAACCATGGGTTAGTAATATCCATCCTAATATACAACTCGTTATTTCTTACCTAAAAAATAATTTATATATATAGGGTGATTATAACATATATATTTAGTAGTATCCACCATGGATCTTCTCATGAAAAAGATAAAGAAAGAATATTAAATCCCAGTGAACAGTATATAAAACAAACTCATCACCTGAGCATATATACTAAGTTCTTAGCCTCACCATGGATATCTCACACCAATTATCACATACAAGATAAAATGTATCATAGTAATAAAACAACAAGGGTACCCTGGTATCTCTTCCCCCACTAATTTTTCTCTCTTCCCCAACATTTTATGTCATGAATTATCGCTCTCCAAAAGAAGGAAGCTTAAAGACACTTGGGCTCAAGTATCACAGCATGAATCTAGTGCATCACATCATCTCATTGTCCCATGACACATATCCATATAGTAAATAAGTAGTTTATGAGATCCACCACAGCTCGTATGGAATGTATTATACATCAGGTATTATACCTCAATCCATCACAACCCATACACCATGTAATATACCTTTATCCATCTCATCCCATACAGATCATACCCATAATAGTTCTTTTGATAATATATCTAGATATACATGTCTGTGAAATAACCATAATATATTATATCCCTCTACATAGATATATGGGAAACTAATCACCGTGAATATCAGTAAATAATACTACCAAGAGAAGAGAATGGTTCTAGTGGGGGTAGTCAACCATCCATCCTCCCCACTGGGATATTGGGGAAAATGCCCTCTCAAAGTATACTAGGTCTCAGTATCTCCACCGAAATGGGTGGGGTGGCATATGAAATCATAAACATAAAGGATATAATATATTTTAAAACCACACTATGGTTAATAACCAATTCCTAAGATCAACTTTAGATATCATCACTCGGACACCCGGCTACCACTACTAGGGACTAAATATCCTATAAGCACACGAGAATTTTAAAAATAATTTCATTAAATTACTTATTTCATTTTTTAAAGTTATCTTTATATTAAGTAACTAATTATACATTAATTAGTATTACACTTATTAAATTTCATTAACATTCAAACCAAATCCATGTCCTCTAGGAATAATTGAACTGAGTCCATGATTTCATAGGATTTATGTCTTTGTATTCCAGAAAGAACCAACCCCATGGGTTAAACCATTTATTATTCATTTACAATTCCAAAATTATAGGTACTGTTGGAAACATACTAATCTACCATCAATATATTCACAACCAGGCACATTTATCCACCTCAAGCAGTGGGGAAATGAATGAAAATAAAAAAGCAACCAGTCTATATAACATTTAAAAAGATTCATTATCAAGAAAGTATCCAACATTCATCATAACAATGGGTATTCCCAGGTTCAATCCAATCCATCAACAATGGTTCTATCCACGAAACCATCATACATATCACTATGCATCTTGCCACCATAAGAGTCAACTGCTACCAAAACCTCAAGCCTCCTACCCATAACTCATTATCCATCCTAGGATCACATTGTATAAAAAGTCTCACTTATAGAGAAAATCACAAAATGAAGAAAGTAATAATCATATTCAACATGGAAACTTGTCCCTAAAATAAGGAATTCAGCCTTCACATTCAAACAGGCTCTCACAGCCCCCAACACAAGGTATCCAGCCTATAAAAACAATGATAACACTCAATCACAATCATTTATCTTTATCAAACAACCATTTTTATTCTATATTGAATTAAACAATTCATTTATCATAGGTTACATCCATGGGTAACCTAGGAAATCAACTATAGAAAGACATTATAATTATTTAAACATGCTCTTAGCATTAATTCTAGTTTCAAAAAAGTGAGAAAAGAACCATTCTCATTTAAGATGAATTTTATTATTATTCTTATATAAAAGCCTTCCAACTTAAATTTATTTATCCAATTCCATTAAAACTTGGAATAAAAACTTTAAATTAAACATGAACTAACCATCAATTATATTTACATAAAATTACAAGAAAAATGGTGTAAATACACAAGAAACTTTAATTATTTATCCAATATACCAATTATCATCTTTACATTCCTTGCCAATTTCATCAAGAAAAACATATTAATCCAAGCATAAAAAAATATTCTAAATAGAATAACATTTATAGTATACCATCTAGTATAATATAAGGTATACCATTATCATGGTGGAAAATAAATTTGACCAGTAACCATAAAATAATTCATATTTAACCAGTTTATCCTTTATTAGTTCAATTCCAAATACACCTAAATAAACTATTAAATAAGAAATTTATGATTTCTTGAAAATAAAAGGATGAGAAATGAATCTCCTACATCAAACTTGCGATGTTTTGAAATGGAAATGGAATTCCATTATGGATATCCTTTCACCACTCCCATGAGAAAACTATGATATCCCAAGTAAATCATGCCATGAACATACAAGAAAATAATAAAGAAAACCCTATTAGAGTGATGGAGATCAAATTCCATGGCATGAAAAGAATAATGATAGGAAAGAAATTGAAAGGAGTACAAAGAATAAGAAAAGAGGAAGAACCTACCTTGGATCCCCACATATTGATCACTAAAATCTAGGGCTTAATCTTAATCAAAGGTGGATTCAAAGGCCTTAGAAAGTACTCTGAGGAACCTAGGGTTCAATAGAGGTGTTTGGGAGAAAAGTGGGTTCAGATGTGCTTAGGGGTATTTATAGGTAGACTGATGTTTAGAATACCATGGTTTAACCCATTGGACCAAATGAAAACCTTATAAAAAATAGGACAAGGATGCAATTAGAGGAGACCAATCCATAGCCCCTATTCAAACTCATGTTTAGGACTCAAAACCAAGTCCATGGTGAAACCTACATCCCATGCCGCATCCACCCCCAATTTGGAAAAACCTCCTCAAACCCCTACACCACAACTAGGACCTCCACGCAATAGACACTCGACCACCATAGAAGTTCCTATGTCATAGCCTACCTCCATGGTGAATCCATTCTTAAAAAGGAAGAATCCCCAAATTGACTCTCCTTGGACCCTACACTATATCAATCCATATTATACCACAGTGACCACACGCCACGGTGCAACCTCAAATCTCCGCGCCATAAAATGATCTGTTAAGATGATATTTGAGATATATTCCTTCTAAACACCTTGAAACCTCCTCCATGTGACTTCAAAACCCAAAACACACAAAGGGAAGGTTTACTAAGGTCAAAGAAATTACATCGTCTACCTCTCAAACCATTATTATCCTTGAGAATTTAAAACCAACCTAGGGAGAATAAATGAAAAAGGGAAATATGAATGATCACCCCATGAGATACCTCTCAATAATATCACTATCACAGGATCTCAACCACCTCACTTAGAGTAAATAAGAACAAAACCACAACAACCAGCTCATAAACACTCTCATGGGGGAGATACCTCTCAAATGAGAGTAAAGCCACAATAATATAATAATAGAGTGACAATTTCATAAACTATAAAAGGAAAACATCCACAATGAGTGTTACAATAGGAGGAGATAAACAAAAAACTTCTATGGGTTTTGAGAATGTATATACAATTCATGTTCCCAGGTACTCTTCTCTATGTCACTGTATCGCCACAAGACATGAACTGAGGGAATAACAGACCCATGAAAAACCTTCTCTTGGAGGTCCTAGATCTCTATAGGATGCTCTAGGAAGGTTACATCATTGTAAATATCGATCTGACCCCAATTGAGGATGTGTAAGTCATCATGAATATAATGGAGAAGTTATGAAAAATGATTGAAATCGTGTATCTGGATCATCTTCAGGGGATGTTATATCCGATAAACTACAACTACAATATGATACAACAACTTGAAAGGCACAATAATCTAGGGATAAATATTATACCCATTACCAAACATTTACTTCCCATGATGATGAGCTACTTCAGGTGCACATGATCTTCAACGTTGAACTCCATGGTTTTCATTCTTTGATCAGCATAGGGTTTTTGACGATCCTACACTGCATTCATCCTCTCACAAATTAGCTGAACCATCTCTAACATATACTTCATTGGTTCAATCCTAAGAATTTATGACTTTCAGATCCCAGTAAAACACAATGGAGAATATAAAGTTTTTCTATATAAATCTTAAAAATGTTTCATATCAAGAGTGTAGTTAAACTAATTTTGTAAGAAAAGTAAATCAAAGTTAGGTGCCTTATCCAAGAACCTCCAAAATCTAGGACATAAGAACGCAACATGTCTTTAAGATTCTAGATGTTCTGCTCTATCTGACCATCCATATGTGGATGAAAAGTAATTATAAGGCATAATTGAGAGCCAAAATCATGTTGGATACCTCTCCACACCCTAGAGGTAAATGGGGATCATAATTAAAGATGATCATCCTCAGGAATCTATGGATTCTCACCACCTACTCTGGATACTTCCTTGATAAAACAACCACTGAGCTCGACTCCATGATCCTTAAAAAGTGGTATGATTTCATCAAATGATCCACTATAACCCATATAGATTCATAGTATCTATAATATTGAATTAAATCAGTAAATAATTCCATTGATATATCTTATCACTTCCATTGGGTAACATCTAATGGCTAGAGAAAACCACCCAGAACATGGTGCTTGGACTTAACCTTCTAGAAGAACACACATCAAGACAAAAACAATGAAACTACACTCTTCAACCCGAGAAACCAAAACTAACCTCTTAGATCTTGCTACATCATTACCACGCCAGGATGTACCACTAAAAGTAAACTATGGAACACACAGAGAACCATCTCATGCATCTCTAATGGGATGAAAAGTCTCCCCTAGAATAACACCCAGTGTTTTTGGTCCTCAAACTAGCCATCAGGGGCGTCACCAAATACAACTCGGTCTCTCCACATCTCTACCTAAGAATCCCCTGGTTGGGGGATCCTCCACCTACTGCAATAGGTATGACTACACTACCATCTGTAAAATACAACCTCTACCTCCTACCTCTCCCATATCAAGATGCATCACTGAGATCTCCCTCACCAATATTAATAAATCTCTAGATTCACACATGATATCACTGTATGACTTCCTGCTTAATGTATCAGCAATAAAATTTCCCTTTCCATGTGTATATGAAATATCAAAGTTGTAAACTTGGAATAATTTCATCTACTGTTGCTGTAAAAAGTTCAATTCACACTTGGATAAGACTTACCTCAAGTTCTTATGATCATAAAAACCACAAAACCCTCATTAATGAGGTAATACATCCATAACTTCAATATAAAAAAAATTCTGCTAACTCGAGATCATGGGTGGAGTAATTACACTCATGGGGACCTAACTATCAAGACCCATAAGAAACAACTGATATCTACTAAATTATAACACAACCCAACCCAATTATTGATGTTTCACATAAACCCTCAAACTGAACTCACTCTATGGGAAAATAATGGACTAGAGCACTGACCGACTTCTCTTTGAGGTACTCGAAAGCTGCATGTCACTGGTAAATCACAAGAACCCATGGTCCTCTCTTGAAATTAATCCTACCCAAATACACATGATCTCAAGTATCACAACATGCGTATTATGAATCACATCATCTCATAATCCCATGCCACATCTCCATATATTAGTTGAGAAATTTTTGGGAGCCACCATAGCTCGTATGACATGTATCATACATTAGGTTTTATACCTCAAGTCATCATAGCCCATACACCATGTAATATACCTCGATCCATCACAACCCATACACACAATACCAATAGTATCCCTTTCGGTACTATATTCAGATATACATGTATGTGAAATAACCACAATCCATTATATCTCTCTACACATATATATATGGGAATCTAACCATCATGCATACTAGTACATAGTACTACTAAGAGAAGAGAGTGGGGATAGAGGGGACAGTCAGTCATCCATCCTCACTATTGGGATATTGGGGAAAACACCTTCCCATAGTCCACTGGGTTTCAGTCACCCTAATGACATGGGTGAGGTTGTGTATAAAATCACAAAATGTATAGGATATAATATAGTTCATAACAACACTATGGGAAATAACCAATCCCTAAGATCAAATGTAATAGTCGTCACCCGTACACCTGAATACCATAGCTAGGAACTATAAATCCTATCATATCACAAGAATTTTAAGAATACTTTCATGAAATTAATCTTTTCCTTATTAAATTTATATTTCTGTTGATTAATTCATTATCCATTAATTAACATTACACCAATTACATTTCATTAAACATCAAGTTATGTCCATGTCCTCCAAGAATAACTTCTTAGGATATCACATCTTTGAATTCCAGCAAGAAATCACTCCATGGGTTAAAAAAATTATTATTCATTTACCATTCCATAATTCTAGGTACTCTAGGAAACATCCTAAGAAACCATAAAGAGAGGCATAACCAAGAACATCTAATTGCCTCAAGAATTTGGTAAAGGAGAGTATATATATAATAAATATGGTCATCTATCTTTTAACTAGATTCATTATCAAGAAATAATCCAAATTTGATCACAACAATAGGTAAGTCCCATTTCATCCTGTTCCATCAACTCCAGTGCCATCCCCAACACCATTTTTCATATCATCACTACAAAAAATGGCATTTCTCGACATTTTTTTTTTGGAATTTAGTAGAAGTTTAAACCGCTGCTAAATAATGTGTGACACTTTTTAAAAGTATCATGTATTTGTGTGTTAAGAATCATTTCACAGTGCTTTTTGTGTGGTAGTTTTTTATTTCGTGACGTTTTGTTTGTTAGCAATTTAGACCGTTGCTAAATATTTAGCATTGTTTTTTTTGTTTTGTTTTTTGTTTTTTAATTTTTTTATTTATGTAATTAATTAATTTACTATTATTTATTAACGTAATTAATTAATTAATTTGTTGTTATTATTTATTATTTATTATTTATTATTTATTATTTATTATTTAAACCCTTTATCTCTTGGATATAATACAAAGACTTTACCACTCTAGCAAACTCTTCATCTGGGTGAGTAAATGGTATGTAATATACTTATACATATACAAATAAAAAACAAATAATGATATTAAATAATATTAAATAATAAATAAATAAGTAATAAATAAATAATACATAATAAATAATAAATACCTAATAAATAACTAATCAATAAATAATAATACATAAATAATAAATAATAATTAATAAATAAATTTTAAATGAATCATAAATAATAAATAAATATTAAATAATAAATAAATATTAAATACATAATAAATAAATAATAAATAAATAATGATTAAATATAAAATAAATAAATATTACATAAATAAATAACAAGTAAATAGTCAATAAATAATAAAAATAAATCAATAATAAATAAATATTAAAATAATAAATAATAAACAATAAATAATAAAATAATAAAATAGTAAAATAATACATGGATATAAATATCTATATCTATATATATACATATAACAAAATTTACATAAATATATATAAACACTCATTTATGTCACATAAATATATATAAACACACTCATATATATAATTGTGTATTAATATAAATATATATATAAACACAAGTAAATATAAATATCTATATATATATACACATATATGACATAAAAATATATAAAAATAAATATTTACAAATATTTACAAATGTATATAAATATACATAAATACTTACATATATATGTATTTATTTACATATATTATAAACACATAAATATTGAATTTACACACATCTTTATATATTAACATTACTTAGATAAGTATATATATACAAATTAATGCATTTTAATAAGGTAAATAAAATCAATAATTATTTATTTTAAATGAAATTATAAAAAAAATATTTGTTTCCATATGGTTTATTTGTTTAAAATACATTTCTATGTAAATATGTATTTATAAAAGTGATTTATTATAAGTAAATATGATTAAATATGATTATATTTAAGTATAAATAAAAATACATTGTGAAAAAAGATAAAAATTCAAAACCATATTATCAATAAGAATGTAAACCCTAATAATAAATTATGTCCCCACCAACAAAATACAATAAGACCCCCTTAAACGAGGATGAAATTCCATCAAATGTAAAAAAATTGGGATAACATGACGAAAAACTCAATTTTGGAAGCCTTCTAGACCTTTTTGGCCTTTAAAAATGTGATAAAGGGTTCCCATAGGTCAAAAATGCATATATCTTGTCACCGACTTTGATTTGATTTGTGGTAGAGCCCAAACAAACATCTGAAGAAAAATTTATAGTCATTTGAAGTTCATATTCGATTTAATACTTTTATCAAAACTAAAATAAATTTATTCTTTTTATTATTAAAAAATTAAAATGTAATTTTGTTTTAGTTTATTTGATAAGCTTTTATTTGACTGGTTGTAGAGCTAAAACAGACTCCCTGATCAAAATTTATGCTCAATTGATACCAGAATCTAATTTTTAACTTATTAAACATTTTTTTAAGTTTCAAATTATTATTAAATAATAATTATAAATATTTAATAATTAACAAATTATAATTAATTAATTTTATAAATAATAAACTATATATGATAGTAAATAATAAACAATAAATCATAAATCATAATTAAACATATATTTTTATTTTTTTCCTTTAATTTAGCAGTGGTTTTAAAAAACCGTCGTATTTACCAGTGGGTTTTTAAAAAACTATAGCAAAAAAATAAATTTTTAAAAAAATATATAAAAAAGATAAAACAAAATTAGCGGTGGTTTTAACAAATGCCACTAATTGTTTTTTGGGAAAACATTTAGCAGTGGTTTTCAAAATCGCCATGAAAAAAATGTCGCTAAATGTTTATTTTGGCATAGTGTGTTATGCATCTCATCATCACAGGATTCAACTGCTAACACAATATTCGGACTCCTTGCCTGTATCTCATAAACCATCCTAGTCTCTCATCATTTAATAGAACTCACATCTAGATAACATCATAAAATTCATAAAGCAATAAACATAGTCAACATGCAAACTTGACCCTAAAATAAGGTATTCAGCCTTCACATGCAAACGGACTCTCACGACCCCAATCACACGTCTTCCAGACTTTATAAACAATGGGAACTCTTATCCCCAAGCATTTATCTTTATCAAATAACTATTTTTATTCCTTATTTAATTAAATTATTCATTTATCATAGGTCAAAACCATGGGAATTCTAAGGCATCAAATATAAAAAAAACTATTATAATTATTTAAACAATCTCCTAGTAATAATTCCAATTTTAAAAAAATGAGAGAAGGACCATTATCATTTATTATGACTTTTATTATTATTCTCATAAAAATCCTTCTATAATCATGTTATTTATCCAATTTCATTAACCATTGGAATTAAAACATTAAATTAAACATGCACTAAGCATTAATTTTATATACATTAAATAAAAAGAATAGAGATTTCATTACATATTTCACTTTAATTAATTATCCAAAAAACCAATTATATGCTTTACACTCTTTACCAATTTCATTAAGAACAACATGATAATAATAAAATAGAAAACATGCTAAATAGTATAACATAGATAGCACACTATCTATTAAAACATGAAGCAAATTGTTGTTATGGTGGAAAACACATTCGACCACTAACAAGAAAACAATTCTTATTTAATTCAGTTTATCCTTTATTTGGTCAATTCCACTGCCACCCAAAGAAACTAAATTAAGATCAATTTATGATTTAATGTAAAAAAAAGGAGAGGCAAAAAATACCCTACCTCAAAATTATGATGTTCTTGAAATAGAAATGGAATGCCAATGCAAAACTGTGATCACAGATCCTATGAGGAAACTTTAATCTCCCAAAAAAATTACCCCATAAAAATATATAAAAACAAAAACGAAAACATAATTAGAGATATGGATATCAAAATACATAGAAATTAAAGAATAAAGATAGTAAGATAATATCTAATGGAGGTGAAACTGACAAAAAAAGGAAACTCTACTACAGATCCACATGGATTGATCACTAGAATTTGGGGATTAATATCAATTAAAATATGTTTCAAAGGCCTTAAAAACACTCTGAGGTTCTTAGGGTTTGATAGAGGATTTTGGGATAAAATTGGTTCATATGGACACCGGGGTATTTATAGGAATATTGATTTTTAGAGGACCATGTTGTAGCCTATTGAAAAAAACTACAATGTAAACTGATTAAACTCATATCTGAGATCCATGGATAGATATAAGGTGCATATACTATTTATCTAGGGTAGGTACTCTGGCATAGCCTACATCCCACACAAAAAACACCCCCAATTTGGCAGTACCTCCTCAAACGCCTATGTCACAGCTAGGAACTTTATGCCGCAACTACTCAACCGCCAGGATGGTCATACACTAAATCCTACCTCCATAGTTTAACCATGCATAAAAAATAAGTATCCCCAAATTCCCTCTCAATAGAACCTATGTCATATCCATCCATACTATGACATAGTGGCCAAAACTATATGTCACATCTTCAAAAATCTGCACTACAGAATGCTCTGTTAAACTGAGATTTCAGATATCTTCCCTCTAAACACCTTACATCCTCCTCTGAGTGCCTCAAACATCCAAAGAACACAAATTGAAGGGCTAATAAGGTCTGGACACTTGTAGAAATTATTTCAAGTTACACAAATTAGTTCAAATAAGATTATTAGAACTAAGTTAATCTTGTTAAGATATGAATATCAAGAATTTAAAATGGGTGAAGAAGAAACTATTGATCAAATGTTCCACTGATTTACCAGTATTGTAAATGGTATGAGTTCATTAGCAGAAGATTTGAAATTCCTATTATTGTTGAAATAGTGATCAAAGAACTTCCTAAGAAGTGTAATGCAAAAAAAATTATAATAAATGAGATAATAAACTTTAAGTAATACACACTTTATTATCGTATTGAATCATTGTTACAATATATATTAGAGCCTAAAAATCATGTTAGAGAAATAATCCAAAGAGGAAGGAAATTTATTTTAAATAAAAATTTTCTACTTACTCTTATGATTCCAAATTATAGAAAATTGAAATGAATAATATTTCACATGTTTCAGATGTTTTATATAGAAATAATAAAATCTATTTAAGAATATTTCAAAAACACTACCCTAAAGATGATTTCAAGGAGAATATAAAAGGTAATTTTATTTCAATGATGCTAAAGATAAAATATTTTATGAGTGAATAAAGAGGGGGTGCATCGGTCCTTATAAAAACCTATGTTATATGAATTATTTCATCAAATAAATTTAATTTCATTGATATTTTGTTCTACACACAACATAGATGTTAGATTATATTACACCCAACACAAAGTTCTAACAAACTGTGATATATTATTAATATTATTATTCAAAAACAACTATTATAACCTATCCATTAAACTTAGAGATATGAATATTAATAATTAAATTTTAAATATTAAGTATAATGGTTTTATATAAATAAAACATATTGGTAAAAAATACTTAATTTTTAGAAAAGTCTTTATATGTTTTGAAAATACTATTTTCTCAAAAATAATGTTTTTATTTTATTTTTTGAAAAAATAATAAAAGTAATTTTTACCAATTTTAGAAAAATTATTTGAAAAAATAAAATTAATTTTTAAAATATACATTTCAAAATTATCATGGAGTGAATTTTTGAAAATTTTCAGAAAAGATAAAGTTTTCAATAAATAGTTG
This sequence comes from Viscum album, assembly GCA_963277665.1. Lineage (NCBI taxonomy): Eukaryota > Viridiplantae > Streptophyta > Magnoliopsida > Santalales > Viscaceae > Viscum > Viscum album. The sequence continues at coordinate 452,965,760 of OY728135.1, forward strand.
AAAATACTTGTTTTTTTCAGAATTCTCTTTTCAATTAGAACATTTAAAAACTTAAAAGTTTTTTTAATATGGTTTAAAAAGTAAAATTAGTTGAATTATATATTTATTAATCCAATTTATGACATTGTAATAAATTGATATTGAATTTTTATATTAACAATGTCTCTACTTATGAAAATTTTCTCTCTGAAAACCAGAATTCTCATTGCATCTGTGAGTTTAATTTTAAATTAAATTATACCACTTATATGTTTTTAATTTGAAAAAAAAATATTAAATATTTTTAATCATCATAATTTATATTATTAAATAATTTCAAATTAATTTTTAACCATAATTAATAGTAAAAAGAGTAAAAATTATTTACCACGGTTAAGGTAAAAATGGGTTTACCTAGAGGTTAAACTAAAATGATAAAGGTTAAAATAACCTATAAACTTGAAAAACCCCAATTTTATATCCATATTTCAACATTATCACCTATAATAGTTTGAGAATGGTCCATTTTTTAGCCTTTTGTAATGTGAAAAATATGGTCACACTTTATTCTTTACAAAAATACCAAGTGTGTCTTATCCCCCACTTATAAAAGGACACACATTATCCTATCTTCTTCACACTTAAAAAACCATTTGTTTCATAATATCCCTACCCAAATGTATTCCTTACTTACCTACCTGTATTATAGAGGCATTAGTGAGAACATAAATCCAATCTATGAGGATTTAGGTTAAACCTAAAGAGGATTTCTGAAGACAAGGTAAGGTTTTTAACTATGAATTTTTGTTCTACTTATTATTATAACTCCTTAATATATTATTATATAAGAATCACATTATTTAACATATACTTAGATGTTATTATGTTGTTTTAATAAGCTATATCCATCTCCATCTCTATGTTAAATGAAACCGTCAATCGTGTGTATGGCGGACTACCGCCTCATGAATTGATGTTATTCGTTTTCCATCACCACCTCTCACAGCTTATTATAATAATGTATTAAATGTTTTTATGTGATATTAATTATATTATTATACTTTTGGTACTATTATATCACATATAACTTCTTTTTTTCCATTCTGTGGGAATATGATAGCATTGCTAGTGTGTACGATGGACAACTACCACACGAATCGATATGATTCATTCACAATTTACATGGAAGGTAATAAGGATGGTTTTAATTAAAATATGTGATATATATAAAATAAAAATTATTTTTTAATGGTAATATATTTTTTACCTTCCTTTCTTTGAATCTGTTGATAAAATGGAAATAACTTCCATGCATATGTACGACCTACCATCTCTATGAATGGTGTATTTCATTTTATATCTATAAATTTTATATATTAATTTTAATATATATATATATATATAATATTATATTCATATCATTTTTATCATTATCTATATGATGGAACTATGATCAAAGTAATATTACCAAAAATCAAAAATCAAAACAAACATGAAAAAAAGCAGTTATTTCTTGAAACGCGCCTTTATCATGGAATTGTTAATAAATGGGTAATAAAAGGTCATAAGTAAATAATATATGGTATGATATATATAATTATTTTTATTTAATATATGTATAATAAAATTATATTTATTATATAGGATGTTATAATGTGTGTGAAGTAATTCCATACTTAGGGTAACTGATTTTTATATCAATTTGTCTTCTTTGAGACATATGTTATATTGTGTACCTATATTCTTTTATGAGGAGTATATACAACCCCTTTGACATGTAATATCATAAATTTATTTTTTCTCATGAAATTATAAGTTTAATTTAATGTTATTATTTCATGGGGATTATGATTTAAAATTACCAAACCAGTAAGGTTTTTATAATACAATATCATCATTTATTGGGTTTGTTCATGATTATGATTCCAATGATGAAATATTATGATCCATATCTCAAAAAACTCATGAATTTTCATTTGGTTATGTTCTAAGAATACATTTTTTTCCCTTTATTTTACTCTCTTTACTTACTAAAGATTTCAAAATAATATTTTTAATAAAAAACAACTTTATTTCTCTCTTGGGTCAAAAATCCATTTTCTTCCATATCCATGTTTTCTAATAAAATGATTTAAATAATGTTTTTACAACTCCCTAATGATTTTTTTAAGGAAATTCTACCCTTGTATAAATTTTTAAAAAAAAATTAAAATTAATCTTCATATTGTTTTCTAAACAATGGCTATTTGGATTTTACCAAATATGTGAAAAGAATCTTTGTTTTAACATGTACGATATAAAAAAATTATCATATTTGTGACCATTATTTTCATTGAAGTTTTTTATAAGTATTTAAGTTTATTTTCAAAGAAAATGATTTCTGAAATATTTTATGAATTATTTAGTTTTAACTTTTTATTTTAGAAAAATGTTATTTTCATCAAGAAATGTTCCAAGTTATCTTTCATAATAATTTTACATACTATATGACATCATTTGATGTTACTTATACTTTACTAAAGATATGATACAAGGATACCATTCTTATTATTTTTATAAATGGTTTATATTTATGAAGAAATGATGCTTATGAAGCTCTCTTATTTTCCATGGGTTATAATATGATGAAATGATGATATGATTATGCTACATGTTTCTTTTATACAGGTTGTTCTATGATTAAATATTTATGATACCCATTTCCTTTCATGGGTTTTTATTTGATAACTTTTTTATGAAGACTATTTATTTTCATTGGTTTTGATATGATAAATGTTTTATGATATTATGGAACACGTATGTATTATTTTCATTATGTGATGGGTGGGACCTATAACCACTTCAAATAAATTAGGTAAATATTGATATATGAATATATTTACACGATTGGAATGTGAAGTGATCCCAGTTTAGTAAGGTAATATATCCACTATGATAGTATTAGGAGTAAACTTTGACTACTATGATCATTTTAGGAGTGAACCCATTCCACTATGATAGTATTGGAAATGAGCCTTGAACTACTAAGGAAATAATTTTTTATGCTAATGTTTAAGCCACAAATCTATGCCTTTAGCCAATTTTATGTTCTCATGGTTCATGTTATTTGATTCCATTATGTTTCATGTCTTATGAACTACCATGATTTATTCCTTGACTCAATTTTATAATCTATGATATGCATTTTATGTTTTTTAAATGCTATTCTTATTTTATCATACTATTATTCTCATAATATATGGATATATCCCTTGTTTACCCTTACTAAGAATTTTATCCCACCCTTTCTTATGTTTCCTTTCCTCTGGTTATGATGAAAGGTACTATGTATGATATGTCTAAGAAGGTTTCTATTAATGAAGAACATAGTGGTAGATTACGTAGATCACTAATGTAATGATTTTTTATGTGTCCAAGTTTCTAAAGGAACATGACCTAAACGATTATATCATGGATCCTTATGTTATATAATGAATATTTAAATATTAATATGTAATAATTGTGTATAAGAAGTTTTTTTCGTTACAGTTGTTATCAGAGCAAGGAGACCTTTGGAAACTAGAATCAAAAAACTTTAGTGAGAACCATAAGGATATGTCTAAGGATATTTATAAGGATAAGTCTAAGTATGAGTCAAATTATTAGAAAATGTCTTGGAATTTTGGTTAAGGATAGATTGAGTTGTTTCCAAAATATTATATCCCTATCTGGATAGTAAAAGTGGATGTGTCTCTAGAATAGAGGTTCCTAGGGTAATAACTCCAAAAAAGGGAACATTGAGTTGGACACGATCGTCACCTAATGATTATTTGGTCCCCCCACCCCTTTGATTATTTTTTCTTACACTATGAATTTTGGTTTTACTCAATAGTTGGGACCATAAGAAAATGTGTTAATGTTGAGTGCAATGAAAAATGAAATAATTTTACTCATATGTAGCCAAACATTATGGGATATGGAATGAAAAATATTTTTTCTATGATCACACAACTTTCTCTATCCTTGAAACATATTGAACTCCCAAATGAGAAATGGAGGGTAAAAGGTTTAATTGAGTCCTTAATGAGGAAACATCCACCTTCTTTCAGTTGTTCCACTAATCTTCTAGTTATTGAGAAACGGATCAGTACCACAAAAAATATATTTTTCATTCTCCATTATTCAGAACATGAAAAAGTGGTTTTGATTGTCTATTATTTGTAAGGTGAAGTGGATCAATGGTGGACTCTCATCAATAATTTTAGGTAACATGATGAAATTTAATTCATGGAGTGGGATGAGTTTAAGAGATTATTTTTCAATAATTATATCCCTCATATTATTTATAAACAAATAGATAAGGAATTACTTGAGCTAAAGAAAAATTATAATGAATCTATTGGCACCTATGAGGCATATTTTGTGAGACTTTCAAGGTACGCTTCTAGCATTATCATCCAACCTAAAAGTAAGTTTGATCAATTCTTCAGTGGATTAAAACCAAGTCTCCAAAGGGCGTTATCCATAAGTGACTTTAGTATCTATGAAAAAACGTTTGATGTGATCTTATGGTTGAAATAGAGATCAGAGTTACCCATCAATCTCTTGGTTTTGAAAAGAAAATGAAGATAGATTTGAAAGTAAACTCTAAAAATCATGTAGATAAGGAGATGAGCCATTTTTTATTCTCTAAGTGTGGAAGGAAACATAGAAGAGTTTTTATTTATGTCACTATTAATTTTTTATGTGCATAAAGGATGTTTATCAAGAAATTGAATGCTGAAGTGATGGGAATAATTTAGTTAATGATACAAATATAGAGAAATCTCCAAAGAATGTTCCACCCACACTACAATGTTTAAAATGAAAGGAGTATGGACATTATGCTAACCAATACACAAATCTAAAGGTTAATGATGATGATCAATGTTTAAAACGTCTTAATTCAATATACAAAAGGAAATCTCATGTGATCACTATTTCTGATGAGGGGTGCGATAATGACATGGTGAAAGGTACACATACCATACTCTCTAGAACTGTAATGTCTTATTTGAATTTGGATCTACCCATTCTTTCAAATATAAATTATTTTATATGGGTATTATGATTCCACCCAAACTATTATATATATAATTATGACTAAAAATCCATTATATTATGATGATCTCATCTCAAGTATATGATTCCTCTCTAGTAGAAGTTTGTGAAAATGTGAATCCTGCAATATTTTAATTATTCCTCTGGTTGAATTTTTTGTTATCTTATGAATTTATTGGCTTAATCTACATAAATCCCACCCTAATTTACAAGGAAGGTAATTAATGTTTGATATTCTAAACCAACCTATGATTTTCTATCAATGTGATGATAAATATAAAATTCAGATGGAAATAACATCCATTGTATGGGTTTTGATCACTATTTAATTGGAGAGTTTATTTCAGATGATTGGGGAAAAACATAACATTAATGATGTGTCTATTTTGAGGTCGTTTTTTTATGTATTTTCATAATAATATCCTATTCTACACCCAAACATGAATTTTTTTTCTCAAAATAACTCATACCTACTATCATGCCTATTTCAAAGATTCCCCAGAGAATGGATCTGATTAAGTTGTAGTAATTAAAGAAGAAACTTTATGAAAACCTTGATAATGGATTCATTCATCCAAGTATATCACCTTGGGATGCACTAGTTCTTTTTATTAAAAATAATAATGGATCCATGAGACTCCACACTAATTATTGGGATCTGAATAAGATCACAATTAATAAAAAGTATCTTATACCTCATATTGATAACATATTTGATCAACTACACGGATCTATATACTTTTTCAAGGTTGAAATTAATTCTTGATATCATAAATTGAGAATAAAGAAGTATTATATAACCAAGATAGTATTCTATACAATGTATGGACACTATGAATATATTTTGATGTCATCCAGTCATACTAATTCTCTTATTGTATTCATGGATTTAATGAATAGAGTATTTAAATATTTCCTTGATTATTTTTTTGTAGTCTTTATAGACAATATTCTTATCTATTTAAAGATAAAGTAAAATTATGAATATAACTTGACAATTGTACTAAAGACCCTAAGGAAGGAGAAACTATATGAAAAATTTACAAAGTGTAAATTTTGGTTGTAAAAGGTTTCATTTTTTGTCATATAATCTCAAGAGAGGGTAAATCGATTGTTACATCAAACACTGAGTCTATTTATTGTTGGAATAGACCTACCATGATGATTTATATCCATATTTTTCTTGTTTTGGTTGTATATCATTGATGATTTGTGTAGAATTTATCATGATTATCTAATCCAATCACTAATTTAACTTCGAAGGGAGCCAATTTCATCTGGAAAAATGAATATGAGGAAAATTTCAAGGATATAAAGAGAATATTAGTCACCACACCTGTGCTTACATTACCTTACAGTTGATAGGGGTTTTCAATCTATAGTGATGAGTAAAAGAAGGGATCTAGATTTTTTATTATGAATAATGACATGGTTATAGCTTATGCCTCACAAAAAGTTTAAGTTCCTGAGAAAAATTACCCAAATCATGATTTGGAGTAAGCTATGGTAATTTTTTTCATTAAAGATAATGTGGAATTATCTTTATAGATAAAATTATTATATATATACCAATCAAAAAAGTTTAAATTATATATTCACACATATGGAGTTGAATATGTTATATAGAAGATGATTATATCTGATTAATGGTTATGATTTCTCAATACATTACCAGTCTGGGATAGAGAACAAGGTGGCCAATGCTTTGAGTTCAAAGGATCATGCTAGATTATCAATGTTAAGGATCAAAAGATATATAATATTTCTAGATTTTCAAATATTGGATTTGGTAATTCTAAAGGAAGGGGAAGAATCTTATCTTACTCAATTGAGTGTTCAACTTCCTATCCAAGTGAAGATTAAAGAGATGCATAATGAAATGTAGAGCTACAAAATAAGATTATAAATATCCCTGAGTTTAACCTTGATCATGAAGGAAGGGTCGAGTTCAATAACCATGTATGTGTTCCATCAATACCATATTTTAAGGAGTTTTTAGAGGATGCTCATAGTTCTTTATACTCTATTCATCATGGAATTACAAATATGTATAGATATTTGAAAGAGTATTTATAGTGGGATGGCATGAAGAGATTTATCACAGATTTTGTATCTTAGTACTTGGTATGATATTAAGTTAAGGTTGAGAGATAAAGGTATAAGGGGATGTTACATCCATTACCCATAATGGAATGGAAATGAGAAAACATCACCATTGATTTTTTCACTAGACTCAACAAAAAATATAAAGGTAATAATGCTATATGGGTTGTAGTCGATCGAATTATATAGTTATCACACTAAATAGATATTAAAGATGATTTATATTTAGATCATATTTCCATGATATACATTAAGGAAGTGGTAAGGTTCCATGGAGTACCAAATTCACTTGTATATAATCAGTATCTGAGGATTACCTCAAAGTTCTGGATAATTCTTCACTAAGGTCTTTATATGGAGTTAAGTTTTAACACTACATATCAACCTTAGATAGATTGTAATGACCCGAACTATTATAAATAAAATTCCCCTTGTGATTTAATTAAATTTATTATTATGTAATATGGTTATATATATAACATGAACTTACTTGGTTTTATTATATTTAATTGACCATTAAGAATCATTACCATTGATAATATATCCATTTAACATTGATCACATTATTAGTATAAATATAGGGTTTAAAAAAATCCAGTTGACACAAACAAAGGAAGTGATTTCCTCAAATAATAGGATGGTGCCCTATAAATCTCATTTATTAGAGCTTTTGAGGGAAATATAATCACTGGGATATTCCCTTGACCAATCCCAAACTGAGATATAATAACTTAAGCATGAGAGAAACCATTTATGAGAAAAGTTCAAGCTCATTGAGATCACTAGCTAAATCATGTACGACGAACCACCCCATGAAAGTATCATCTTAGCGTACCTTATCCTTAGGAAAATTACGGGTGTATTAAATGGATATGTATCAAGTACCTAGAAATATGATTATGTGAATTTTTTAAATAGAAAAATAGTTATATTTACTTCGTATTATTCTTACTTTGTAATGATTTTGATTTTGATTCAATAAAATACAAAGATTAATTTCGGGTAATATTCAAAGTCAATTAAGGCATTTATTTTAATAAATTAATGTACTTTTGAAATAAATAATATTTTGATAAATAATTTTTATTAAATAATTTTTATTAAATATAAACGATCATATAATTTTTTACGATGTCAAATATAATTATTATAAGGGTTTGAAAATTTTTATTGTAAAAAACCCCCGTATTTCTCAATAAATGTAGATTTTATTTAAAAAGTGAAAATTCAATATTTATAAAATTATTTTGTTAAAATAAATTTTATTTTTGGAATCATAACATTGAACTTATCCAAGAGTGAATTTTTCATAATTTTCTAAGAGAGTCAAATTTTTGGGTAAAAATTAAATACCGTATAAATATATGGTGTGTATTGTGACATAATAATGACCTAAAAGTGATGTAATAAATACTATAAAGGATATCAATGACAAAATCTATGTATTCAATTTAAAATAATTTTATTTTATTTTTATTTGATTAATTTTATAAAGCCTTTATGAATCCTACAAAACCATTAATATATTTTTAAGGTTTTAAAATCATTTCTTTAAGAGTGTGACTCACTTCCACATAAGAAAGGGTATTATTTTATTAATGTCCTCCCCTATTATTATAGATCACCCCTTTATTATGTGTGTCCCCAGATTATCCCATATATTTTTAAGTTTGAACATGTTAAAGAATTTTTCAATAAAGATGATGTATTTTCTATTTTAAGTTGTTATATAATGTACCTAATTCCCAAAGACACTAGACTTATTAATCTTCCAGGTTGTATTAAGTGTAACCTTATTTAATAAATCATTTATTAATGTGAAATAAAGATTAGGGTTGTTATAGTTGGTATCAAAGTAAAAGTTTAGTTATTTCTGGGACTAGGATTAGAAAACTCTCACTAAAGCCTTAGGGATAATACTAAGTATAAGAAAAAAAACCTATATTTTACTAAGTATAGAGTAAGTTGTTTATCAAGAAAATACATCGCTATCTGGATATTACAAGTGGATATAGCTATGAAATAGATGTACATAGGGTTAAAACCCAAAAACACTGCTTTGAGCTAGACTCAACCGGGAGCTGGTGCACAACAACGGGATTTGATGCACACTTATTTTTTCACTCCTAAGGGATATACATTGGTAAACTCATAATATCATTAACAATCATTATTATGGGAAAAATACCCATAATAATATATTTCAAGAAATAGATCATGGATAATATAGATCGAAGACATGAAATTCTTAAGTTAAGGAAACACATGTAATTTATAAGTTATCTATTTAGTGTCATTGGATTTCCATTTATGTGTTTAATAGTTTAAAAATAATCATCCTTAATTTTCCCTATATTCTATCCAAAGGCTGGAAATAGGAGAAATCAGGTAAACAATCAATGTGACGGGAAATGTGATTAATTTCCCAATGAGATTCCCAACCCGATGGGAGTAGGAATTGTGAAATTTGTAATAATACTCTCTATGATAACTCAAGTTATAAATAGAAACCTAGATTAGGAGTTTCAAAATCCTCCTAAGAAAGAAAAATATGAAATTGAGATCTTTAAGGGACAAAGGCCTCCAACTTTAAATGGATCATCTAATCCCTTAATCGCAAAACAATGGATCAACTCCATTGAGAAGATCTTTCCCATCCTTCAATGTTTTGAGAAAGAGAAAGTTATTCTGGTTGTTTATCATATGGAAATAGAAACTGATTAGTGGTGTACATTGATCAAGAATACTAATCCTGTGGAAGAGATCGAAGTGATGGTGTGGAATGAATTCCAAAAAAAATTGAACAATATTTTCCTCATACATGACAAATTAAAATGAAAATGTATTTCCTTCCCCTCAAGCAAAAATAAAACAAAACTATTGGGTCTTATAAGGAAAACCTCACAAGACTTTCATTATATGCCTCTGGATTTGTTTTTACCCCTACGTTAAAGGTTGACCACTTCCTTGGTGAGCTGAAACCTAGTCTACAAAAAGCTCTCGTGATCTGGGGATTTGATAGCTATGAGGAAATTTTATGATGTTCCCTCAAAGTTCAAAAGAAGATTGGAAAATCTCAAGGGTATCATGGGGATAAGAATAAAAATGTGGATTTTAATTCTTGAAGTCTAATGGAGAAATATAATGGTTCCAAGAAATTTCAACTTCCCACTTGTCAAATGTGTAGAAAGAAGCACCCCAAAAATTTCTTAAGGGTAACGAATAAGTGATTTAGGTATGGGAAGGAAGGGAACCTAGCTAGTGATTTCTAACTAGGGAAACCCACCAATGTGATGGAAGAAATGAATTCTCCAGTCAACCCTCATCATGTTTTTCATTGCTTCAACTACAAGAAAACAAGGCACTTTTCAAACTAATTCACTAAGCCAAGGGTTTTCAGAGACAACCAACAACCTAAAAGGCATCAAGAGAGAGATTTTTTCATCACAACTATGGAGGTGGATCCTGATAACTAAGTGGTGAAAGGTACACCAGTTATTCATTCAATAATATTGAATGTAATTTTTTATTATAATTCTATGAATTCCTTCATATCATGAAAGTTTATGAGAACTATTCAAAAACCACTATAAATTATGGAAGTAGAGTTATCAGTGAAAACAAAAAATTGGTCAATTATTGCATCCCAAGTATATAACTCCTCTCTTATCAAAATTTACATGCTGAAATTCCTAGTGAAGCCTTTCATGCTCGCTTTGGTGGAATTTGATGCAGTTTTGGTTATGGATTAGATTTACCTATATAGAGACAACATAAATTATCACAAGAAGGAAATCCATATTCATATTGTGAATTAGCCCCTAATTCTTTGCAAGTGAAAAGAGGAGGATGAATCTTCTTTTTCACCAAAATCTCAAGAATGGATATTATTTCCCTATAATAAATCGTTTCTATCTCAAATTATTTAGTCTAAGTAAAATATCATCCTTTAATACATGCCCATTATGAAGTAATATGATTATGTGTTTCCTGAGTAATTTTATGGTCTTCCTTCTAGATGAGAGGTTAAATTTTCAATCGATCTTATACTCGAGGTGTTACCGTTATCCAATACTCCATATAGAATAGCTATTGTGAAGCTTAAGGAGATGAAGAAGAAACTATAAGAGAATTTGAATAAAGGGTCCCTATGCCCAAGTGATTTACCATGGGGTGTACCAGCCCACTTCATCAAGAAGAAGGATGGGTCAATGCATCTTTGTATTTATTATCATGAGCTCAATAAGATCATGATAAAGAAAAAGTATCCCCGTAAATGGATTGATGACTTTTTTGATCCCCTAGGTGGAGCACAATATTTACCCAAGGTGGATCTATGGTCTGGATATTACCAAGTAAGGGTCAAGAAGGTGGATCACCCCAAGACTGCTTTTCGTATAAGGTAAAGACACTATAAACTCATAGTAATTCCATTATAACTCACTAATGCTCCATAAATCTTCATTAACTTGATGAATAGAGTCTTTAGAGATTACCTTGAAATTTAATTGGAAGTATTTATAGATGATATTATAAAATTATTAAAAATCAAAGAGAAGCATGAGGATCATCTGAACACTATGTTAAAGATCTTAAGAAAGGAAAATATTTATGCCATATACAGTAAATGTGAGTTATGGTTGAAGGAAGTCTCATTTTTGGTTCATATCACTATATGTAATGAGATATCTATAGATCCTTCAAAAATAGAAGCAATTGAAGGATGATCGAGGCCAACATCTATAACAGATATCCATAGTTTCCTTGGATTAGTTAGGTATTATCATCGATTTGTGGGAAATTTATTATGATTTTCAAACCATCTAACCAATATTACTAGAAAGGGATTCAAATTTTCATGGAATGATGTGAAGATATCTTGAATGAGCTGAAAAGGAGGATTATCACTGCACCTATTTTCAGACTACCAATAAGTGGTTAACTTTTCATGATATTCAGTGATGATTTGAATAAGGGATTGGGCTATGTAATAATACAAAATGAAAATGTCATAGCATATTCTTCAAGGAAGGTGAAAGTTCACAAACATAACTACCCAATGCATGATCTAGAGTTGGATGCAGTGATATTAACTTTGAAAATATGGTGGAATTATCTCTTTGGTGAGAAGTGTGAAATATATATGGTTCACAAAGGTCTCAAGTATATATTCACAAAGAAGAATTTTAATATGCACCGATTAATATTGTTAGATATGATCAAGGTCTATAAATACTTGATTCACTGCCATCTTGGGAAACAGAATGAAGTGGAAGATTCTCTAAGTAGAAAGGATCCAAAAAATTTATCATTGATGATAATGAAGAAGGATCTGATCTTCTTAGATTTGAAAAGGATGTACATGGGAATCATAAAGTAAGGAACATAATAAATCCATTCATAAATGATTTCTCAACCATCCAATATGAAGAGGTTAATGGATTCTCAAAGAGATAATGTGGGAATTCAAAAGAAATTGGAAACTATAATAAAAATTAAATCCTCATAGTTCAATTTTAATAAAGAAGAAGTTATGAGGTTTTGGTTACAACTATGTGTACCATCAAATCCTGAGTTAAATAAGGATATTTTGGATGATGCAGAGATATCAACCATATCCATACACCTAGGAAGCACAAAGATGTATTGAGATCTCTGAGAGCACTATTGGTGTGACAATGTGAAGAAGAAGATCATGGAACATACATCAAGATTTATTGTATTTCAGCAAGTGAAGGTGGAAAGGAAACAATATAAGGGGATGATATAACCATTACTCATACCCACATGGAGATGGGAAAACATAACCATGGACTTTCTTATTGGAATTCCAAAGTAATCAAGAGGAAATAATTCTATATGGTTTGTGGTGGATTGTCTTACAAATACTGCTCACTTAATTGTAATTCTAGAGTAATTATCACTCGATTAACTTGTAAGGATGTACATTAGAGAAGTTGTGATGTTTCATGGAACACCACTATTGATTGTATCTGATCGAGACCCAAGATTTACCTTTAATTTTTGGAAGATTATACAATAGTCTCTAAATACTTAGTTGAGATTCAATATGGATTATCACCCTCAAACTGATTGTCAATCTGAGTGTACTATCCAGAAACATGAGGACATGTCGAAAGAATTCTAAAATTGACTTCAAAGGAGGATAAGATCAATATCTTCCTCTATTCGAGTTATCAAACATAATAGTTTCCACTCAAGCATCCAAATAGCTCCCTAAAAATCCCTTTATTTGAAGAGGTGCAGAACACCTGCATGCTGGGATGAACTTGGGTAACAAGAACTATTAGGTCCTGAAATGGTTGAGGAAATGGTGGAAAAGGTCAATACCATTTAGTATCACATCAAGGTTACTCAGAGTCGATAAAAGATATATGATGAAAATAGTCAAATAGACTTATAGTTCGATGTTGGAGACATGTTATTCCTCTACATATCTCCATGGAAGTAAGTCATGAGATTTGAAAAGAAGGGAAATCTTAGTGCAAGTTACATCGGCCCCTTTGAGATCCTTGATCGCATCGGAGTGATGGAATATTGACTAGCACTTCCACCTAGCCTATCTCAAGTACATGATGTTTTCCATGTATACCTCTTGAGAAAGTACATACCAAACCCCTCACATGTACTCAATCTATAGGTGGTACTTTTGGAGAATGATCTCTCATATTAGGAACAACATGTCAAGATCTTATATTATAGAGATAATGTTATATGAAATAAGATAATTCACCTAGTCAAAGTGATATGGAGAAACCAAAATTTTGAAGAAGTGACATGGTAAAAAGTGGAAGTGATGAAACATAATTACCCTCATCTATTTTTTTTGTGGGGAAATAAAATTTTGAGGGAAACATTTCTGAAGTTGGGAAGATTATAAAGAATCAGACTATTACAAATAAAATCCCCCTTGTGATTTAATTAAATGTATTATTATGTAATATGGTTATAGAAAATACATGAACTTATTTAGTTTTATTATATCCTATCATATTTAATTGATCGTTAATCATCATTACTATTTATAATATAATCGTTGAACATTGATCACATGGTTAGTATAAATATAGGGTTTTAAAAAATCCAATTGATATAGAAAAAGGAAGTGATAGCCTCAACCAGTATGATCATACCTTATGAAGCCCGTTTATTAGTGGTTCTAATAGAGATAAAATCACTTGGATATTCCCTTGACCAATCCCAAGCTGAGATCTAATAACTTAATCATGATAAAAACCTTTTACGGGAGATGTTAAAGCTCATTAAGATCACAACACAAACCATGTATGTCAAACCACTCCATGAAAGTCTCACCATCACGCACCTTACCCTTAGGGATTTTATTGGTGTATTAAAGGGATATGCATCAAAACCTAGCAATATGATTAGGTAAATTATTTTCAATAGAATAATGGTTATATTTACTTCTTATTATTCTTACTTTATAAATGATTTTGATTTTGATTCAATAAAACAAAAAGTGTATTTTTGGGTATTATTTTGTTTCAATTAAGGCATTTATTTTAATGAATTAATGGATTTTTAAAATAAAAAATATTTTAATAATATATTATTATTAAATAATTTTTATTAAATATAAACGTTCATAAAAATTTTTATGAAGTCAAATATAATTTTTATAAGGGTATGAAAACTGTTATTATCAAAAAAAACCCAACATTTATCAATGAATGTAAATTTTCTTTTAAAAGTGAAAATTAAATTTTTAGAAAATTATTTGGTTAAAATAAATATTATTTTTGGAATCTGAATGTCAAAATTATCCAATGTTGAATTTTTCATATTTTTCTGAGACAATCGAATTTTTAGGTAAAAATTAAATACTGTAGAAATATACTGGGTGTATTATAACATCAGAATGACCCAAAAGTGATGTAATAAATACTATGAATGGTATAAATGATCAGATATATATTTTGAATTTAAAATAATTTGATTTTATGTTTATTTGGTTAATTTTATAAATCCTTTATGAATCATCTGAAACTATTAATATATTTTAATGTTTTGTAATAATTACTTTAAGAGTATGACTCCCTTCAGCATAAGAAAGGATATTATTTTATTAATTAAACACCTTGAACTTATAAAATAATTAAAACCACTTCTATTTGGTAGAAACCATGGTAAAAATGGTAATGTTTGTGGTTTTGGTTATTTTATTATATAGAGTCCAAAACCTAAGTTTGAGAAACAATAAAGAAATCCCCACTCATTTCCTATATAAACCAACCCAATATCCCTTTTTATTAACTATAAATCCTTTTATGACATTATTACTCTTCCCTCCTCCATATATAGTCCTCCCAAGGTTACCCCAAGTTCTCAAGAAGCTCCTCCCAATCATTTGGTGTCACAAACTCATGTAAGGGATCCTCACCTTCTCATTTTATTCAAATTTATTTATTATCTTATGAATTCTATTTTAAATTAATAATATTTTAATATGTCTTTAAATGTCCCTATTATGTATCATTTTATGTTAAAATGATTATATACCCCTTTCTCTCTCATAAACCTAATTTATGATATTTTTAAGTGACGTTGTTATGCTGTCAAAAGTTCACCGTGATTTTCCATGCCAAAACAATTGTGTAGTGAATACCATACCCATTTCCTATCAAGGGTGTTAACCTTTATAAACTTATAATTATATAAATTGGGACATACATGTATGTAATCCATACTCCTTTATCTTGGAATAAAATATGGTGATGAATGAATCAATGTTGTATGATATATGTGGCCCACTTAAGCATGAGAATGAAATAAAGGTGATGGGTGCACCCAAAATTATATAGCGCTCTAATGAATTGGGTAATGTTTAGTCTCATGAGACATCATATTGGTATAGGGAGTAACCCTAATTCCTTTATGTGACTTTTTTATCATGATGTCTTGGCAGTTAGCCTTGACCTATGTTTATGATGTAGTGTTTTAGATTATTGTTGCATTTCCCATGTTTCCTTTAGGATTATCATGTTATATCATGTATCATTGTTCATGTTTATGATTCCTACTCCTTTTATGACCCATTGATATTTCTATTTTATAACATTTATTATTATCTTCATGTTATTCCATGTTTATTCCTTTACTAGGCTTTAAATTTCACCCCTTTCTTATGTATGTCCTCAGGTTATCCCATACAGTTTTAAGTGTGAGAATATTAAACATGTTTTCAATAAAGATCATGTATTTCATTTTTTTAATTTATTATGTAAAGTACCTAATTTTCAAAGACACTAGACTTATCGATATTTCGGGTTGTATTAAGTGTAATCTTATGTAATAAATAATGTATTAATGTGAAATAAAGGGTATTATTGTTATATAGATGTTCAATCTAATAGAAAATTTCAAACCCTTGAAAATATGTTGAGATATTTTTCTCTAGATTTCAAAGGTGGTTGGGATCAACACATTCCTCTAGTTGATTTTTCATAAAATAATAGTTTTCACTTAAGTATTTAGGTGGATCCTTATAAAGCTCTCTATGAAAGAAGTATAGATCTATAACTTTCTGGGATGAAGTTAGAGAAAGAAATATATCGCTTCATTAGATAGATAAAGAAATGGTAAAGAAGGTTAGAGTCATTAAACAACAAATAATGGTGGCACAAAGTAGACAAAAAAGTTGTTCTGAAATTTTTTGGTGTGATTTTGGAATTTTGAGTTGCTGATAAGGTGTTTTTAATAATTTATACATGGAAAATGGTAATGATATTTGGAAAGAAGGGAAAGATAATACCTAGGTATATTAGTCCATTTGAAAATTTTTATCATATCGTGATAGTATCCTATTAGTTTCCACTTATACCAAACCTATTTCAAGTTAACTATGTGTTCCATTTATCTCTATTGATGAAGTAAATACTTGACCCTTCACATGTATTGAACTCAAAGGTTGTACCACTAAAGCAAGATATTTATTATTAGGAACAACTAGTGGTGATTCTAGATCAAATAAATAATGTTTTAAGTAGCATGACCACTCACCTGGTCAATGTTTTATGGCCAAACCACTAGTTCGAGTAATCTATGTGGGAACCTGAGGAAATTATGAGGCATAATTATCCTCATTTTTTTAATCAGAGTGAAGAATTTCGAGAGGAAAATTCCTTTTAAGGGGGATATAATGTAGCACCCTGAGTTTTTATGGAATTCTTTTCAAATAAACTTAATTTCTTTTATATCTTTTGTAATATGAAACACAATGTTTAGCACGTGTTACACACGACACTGAGTTTTAACGAACCACGATATATTATTAATATTATTATTTAAATGTGAATGTTATAAACTAGTCATTAAACATAGTGATATGAATATTAATCACTTATTTAAAAATATTAAGTATAATATTTTTATATAAATAAAACATATTGATAAAAAGGTACTTAATTTTTAGAAAAGTCTTTATATGTTTCAAAAATATTATTTTTTCAAAAAAAATTATTTTTATTACATTTAGTAAAAAAAATAATAAAATTAATTTTACGACTTTTAGAAAATTTATTTGAAAAATATAATTCATTTTTTAAATATACATGTAAAAAATATCATGGAGTGAATTTTTTAGAATTTTTAGAAAAGATAAATTTTTCAGTGAATAGTGAAAACAGTGGTTTTATTAAGAATTGTATTTTCATTTAAAACATTTAAAATCTTAAAAAGTATTTTAATATAGTTTGAAAAGTAAAATTAGTTCAATTATATACTTATTAATCAAATTTAGGTCATTCGAATCAATTTCATTTTGAATTTTGATATTAAAACATTCTCTACTTATGAAAGTTTTCCCCTAGAAAACCCACTTTCTCATCGCATTTATGAGTTTAATTATAAATTAAATTCTAACACATATGTGTGTTTAATTTTAAAAATAGATTATATATTTATAAACATAATAATTTATATTATATAATTATATCAACTTAATTTTTTACCATAATGAATATTAAAAACAATAAAAATTATTTACCATGGTTAAGGTAAAAAGCGGGTTTACCTGGGGATTAAACTCAAATGATAAGATTTAAAATCACCTAGAAACGTTTCCAAATACAATTTTATAGAAATATTTCAACTTTATAAACTCAAATTTTCTATAATGATCCATTTTGGATCCTTATTTCATGTTAAAAATTTGGGTACATTTTATTTTTTTCAAAAATATCAAGTGTATCCTCTCCCCCACTTATAAAAGGACACCCCTAATCCTCTCCTCTTAAAAAATAAAAACCAGTTTTCTTAAGCCTTTACCAGACCAAATATATTAATTAAATCAATAAAAACATCCTATATTCCTTGGTGTGATCATAAATCAAATCTAGTAAGGCTTTATGTTAAACCTAAAGATGTTGTCCGAACAAGAGGTAAAGATTTTAACTATGCATTTTTTTTTATTCTTCTTATAAATACTTAAAATATTATTAAATTTTTATTATAAAATAACAAATTTATATCCCATATAATTATATTTTATTTTTTTATTGTAATAATATTTATATATCTACACCTCTTTCAAATCGGAAATGAAACTATCGATCATGTGTTTGGCAGACTACCTCCTTATGAGTTGATGTTATTTATTTTCCATCACCGCCTCTCATAGAAGGATATAATGATATATTAAGTGTTTATATTTGATATTTATGATATTATTATATTTATTGAATTATGATATCACATAAAACTTATTATATTCTATTTTTTTGGAATATGATAACATCGCTCAGATGTACGGTGGACTGCCGCCTCGTGAAGAGATGTGATTCATTCACGGTTTACACGGAAGATAATAGGGATGGGTATAATGAAAATATGTGATATATATAAAAATTATTATATAATGGTAATATATTTTTTACCTTACTTTATTTTAATCTTTCATGAAATTGGAAATAGATTTCATGTGTACATACGACCTACCATCTCCATGAACGTTGTATTTCATTTTCTATCTCCAACTTCTATAGATTAATCTAAATACATATAGAATAAATATATATGATATCTATATAATTTGTAACATTATGGAGATTATTTAACCATGATAAAAATAATATTATCAAAAAAAATCAAAACATACATGAAAAACAAAGCAGTTATTGCCCAAAACATGACTTTAACATGAATTGTTAATAAGAAAGTAATAAATGGTTATAAGTAAATCATATATGTTATTATATATATAATTATGGTTCTTTAATATATATATATATATATATATAATAAACTTATATTTACTATATAGTAGTTTTTAACGTGTACAAAGGAAGTCGAGACTTAAGGTAAGGGATTTTTGTCTCAATTTTCCTTCTTTGATACATATGTTATGTGCGCATGAGCCTCGGCCTAGTTGGTGAGGTCTATTTAAGTGCATCCATGAGACCCAGGTTCAAAACCAGGTGGAGGAATAATTTTCAGGGGTACTATAGAAGTACTATAGTAGGGGTTGTAGCAGTACTGTAGCAAGCACTATAGCAGTAATGTAGCAAGCACTGTAGCAAGCACTGTAGAAAGCATTGTAGCAGGTACTATAGCAGGTACTGTAGCATGCACTGTAGCAGGCACTGTAGAAGGTACAGTTCAGTAATTTAGTAGCCGGAACCATTCACCTTGGGCCACCGATTTGGACTTGGAGTCCTTAAGGCCTTCGGGCCACCCAAGGCCTTCGGGTTAGTAAAGGATTTCGGGCCACCTCATGGCCCTCGTGCCACCTAAAGGCCCTCAGGGCCACCTGATTTGCAGTTGCACAGACAAATTCTACATGTAACCACTCAAAAGGAGGAAAGAGTAGGCCACATACATCATAGCAGGGCTAAACAGACTTTGGAAGAATGAGAGGGTATGGCATTTTCCATTGGTACTGCGCCTGTGCACCCCTGCACATGGACATGCTAGTCAAACATTCATGCAAAGGTGGAGATCTGATCATGATGCAGATACTTGGGAGGATCATTTTCAAGTAGTCATAGTCTGTATGATTTCCTTAAGACCTACGGGTCATGTAATGTCTCTAATCCTACGGGAAATGTAATTCCTAATCCTACGGGCCATGTAAGGGTTCCCCCTCATCCCTTGAAAGGGGGGTTATCAAAAAATCAATAAAAAGAAGAAGAAGAAAGATACATATGTTATTTTATAAACCTATATTCTTTTATGAGTTGTATATAAATCCTCTTTAACATGTAATGTAATTAATATATTTATTCTCGTGAAATTATATGTTTAATTTAATGTTATTATTTTATGGGCCTTACAATTTAATGTTACCAAAGTGGTAAGGGTTTTATGTTACAATCTCATAGTTTATTGGGACTGTTCATGATTATTACTCCAATGATGAAATATTATGATAAATATCTCAAGAAACTTGTTTATTTTCATATACTATGGTTATGTTATGATAATAAAATTTTCCCTTCATTTTCTATCTTTGTGTACTAAAGAGTTCAAAATAATTTTTCTAATAAAAATAAACTTTATTTCTATCTTTGGTCAAAAATACTTTTTCATATCCATATTTTCTAAAAAATTATTTAACGAAAGTTTAGACTACTCTCCAATGATTTTTAAATACATTTTTACCCTTTTAACTTTTTAAAAGTGTTTTAAAGTGAATCTTCATGTCATTTTCCAAACAATGACCATTTTAATTTTATCAAAAATGTTAATGGAATATTTGATTTAACTTTTACGACATGAACATAATTTCCCACCTTTATGACCATTATTTTCTTTAAAGTTTACTTTATAATTTCTCCAATTTACTTCAAATAAAATTATTTCCAAAATTTTTTGTGAATTTTTTGTTTTAAAATTTGATTTTTAAAGAAAATTTATTTTCCTCAAGAAATGTTACAAATGATCTTTCAAAATAATTTTACATCTAAAATGAAATCCTTTTATGTTACTTATACTAAACTCGGGATATGATCTAAGGATACCATTATTATTCTTTTTATTAATGGTTTATGTTTATGATGACATGATTCTTATGAAAACTTCTTAATTTTATATGGGTTATTCTATGATGAAATGATGAAATTATTATAATACCTTTTTGTTTTCCACGGGTTATACAATGATGAAATGTTTATGAAACCCATTTCTTTTCATGGGTTCTAATATGATAAATGTTTTATAAATCAAATTTTTCCCATGAGTTCTGATATGATGATTGTTTTTTGATCTTGCGGCACACATATGTATGATTTTCATTATGTGGCAGATGGGACCTATATTTCCTTCCTATGTATTGGGTAAAGATTGATATCTCATGAGATAAATAGGACTATGATGGGTAGTGAATCCAATTTTGTAAGGAACTCTATCCACTATTATAGTATTGGGAGTGAACCTTGACTACTACAATGGTTTTGGGGATTGAACCCATTCCACTATGATAGTCTTGTAAATGAGCCATGAAATACTGAGGAAATGATTTTCTATGCTTATATGTATACTAAAAATTTGTGCCTTATGCCAATGTTATGTTCTCATGGTTCATGTTATTTTATTCCACTAGATTTTATGTCTTATGAACTACTAATATTTATTCCATGACTCAACACTACTGGAAAAAAGGCCTATACCCACGGTTCAAAACCGTGGGTATAGCCCCCAAAACCGTGGGTATAGGCTATACCCACGGTTTTGGGAACCGTGGGCTGGAACGCCGTCGGTATAGGTCCCCAGCCTATACCCACGGTTTTCCAAAACCGTGGGTATAGGTGTTCTGCCACCGTGTCAACAAAACATTCCCTATTGCCACGGTGTCAATGGCTTTTACCCACAGTTTCAAAACCGTGGGTATAGATCCTAAAATAAAGCTGCAGGCGGGTTTCGATCCCACGACCTCTTCGCTGCAAAGTACCGCATCTAACCACTACCCTACTATAAATTATGTGTATATATATTTATATTTAGTTAAATATAGTTATATAAACTGTGGGTATAGAGGGAAGAACCGTAGGTATAGGACTCCCACCAAAAAAAAATCTTTCCCGCGGAAAAAAAATTTTCCCGCGCACACATGGGAAACCTATACCCACGGTTTTGAAAAACCGTGGGTATAGGTTTTTTATCCTATACATATCCCCACGGTTCTCCTCAAAACCGTGGGGATAGGTACCCCTATACCCACGGTTCTTGAAAACCGTAGGTATAGGTCAATTTTCAAGACCTATCCCCACGGTTTTAGAAAAACGTGGGGATAGACCCCCCCTATACCCACGGTTTTCCAAAACCGTGGGTATAGGGGGTACCTATCCCCACGGTTTTGAGGAAAACCATGGGGATAGGTCCATTTTCCAGTAGTGCAAGTTTATGATCTAAAATATATATATTGTGGTTTTTAAATACTTTTATCATGTTCTCATACCCTTATTCTCATGATATGTTGATATCTCCCTTATTTACCCTTACTAACATCTGAGCTCACCCTTTCTTATATTTTATTTCCCAAGGTTATGAGTAAAGGTATTATTTATGATATGTTTATAAAGTGTGATAGTTATAATGAACATAGTGGGAGATGACATAGCTCACTTATGGACCAGTTGTTTATGTGTCTATTTTTTCAAAGGCACTATACCTAAATGATTATGTCATGGATCATAATGTTATTTAATGAATATTCATATGTTAAGATTTAATATTTATGTATGAGAATTTTGGGTCTTTACAAGCCTAATTTCTCAAGATTAATTAAGGATAAAAATTATAGGAAACAATATAATAAATATAACAAAACAATGTAAATGGTATAGAGTTTAACTGAGGACTCAAGTTTTAATGATGAATCTAATTCAGAAAAGGATGTGGAAAAAGTGTGTGTAATGGCTTAATCAAATAAAGTAAGTGACTCCACATAATATTCTTTCTCTAAATCTAATCCTAAAAAACTCATTATAGATGAAAATATTAAAGTGATTAAAATACTTGATCATAAAGTTGAAAATATTTATGGTTTATATAAGAAAATTAAGTGTTAACATAAGGGTGTTATTAAGTAAAATTAAGAATATATGAAATATATCCAAAAATAATTAAAAACTATAAATATATATCTAAAATATTCCCTATAAAAACTAAAATATTATCATATAGAAAATGAAAAATTAAAGACAGAAATTTATTTCATGATAATATTCCATAAATCTAAAATAAGGAATTTTTATATTGTTTTTAAAGAGAATGAACAACACAAAAATGAAATTGAAAGTGTAGATTCAAATATTTCCACTTTTTTTTTCAAGGTAGATAAACCTTTAATAAAGTGATGAGATTTAATAAAATTAACAAAAAGAGATCAATTCTTGGCTATGATAATATGTTACCCTAAATTTATAAGGCTTTCTTTGTTAAGAGAACTAATGGAAGTACATCTACTACTACATGTTTTAGATTTCAAATGAAAGTTTATTTTTTAAATGAGTGATCATTGATATTTCCACAATCTCATGGACATGCTAATGATTTTATTTATAAATAATTATCTTCTATAATAACTATAAATAAGTGTTTGAAATCTGGTTGGATTCCCAATAATTCATATGTTAATCCCATAGGACCCAAATTTATATGTCTACTAAAATTTATTATATTTTTTTATAGGAAATGGGTCTTGGAATCATAAAAAAGGATATTTGGTACATGGATAGTGGATAAAA
Source organism: Viscum album (assembly GCA_963277665.1). Taxonomy (NCBI): domain Eukaryota; kingdom Viridiplantae; phylum Streptophyta; class Magnoliopsida; order Santalales; family Viscaceae; genus Viscum; species Viscum album. The sequence goes on from OY728135.1 coordinate 452,989,645, forward strand.
ATGACATATTACTAGTGATGTATAAAATTTATTATTATTCAATAAATGTGATGGAGGTAATATTACTTTTGGTGATAATTATAAAGGAATAGTAAAAGGTTTTGGTAATATTGGAATTTAGAATTCTGTTACTATTTATAAAGTTTTATATGTTCAAGGATTGAAACATAATTTAATATGAATATAAAAATTATATTATGATGATATGTTTGTTAAATTTCAAAATGATAAGTGCATTGTATTTAAATAAAAACTTGTCTTGTTATGTGAAAATAGAAAAGAAAACATATATAAAATTATTTTTACTAAATTAATAATAAAAATTTTAAATTTATGAATTCTATTAAATATGATAATTTTGTATGTAATAGGATATTGGACCATTATAATTTTATTTTAATATATATGTTGTCAAAAAATTAAATAGCGTTGTAGCTACCCAAGTTCAAAGAAGACATCACACATGTATATGAATCATGTTTGAAAGGTAAACAACATTGAAGATATTTTGGATCTATTAATGATATAATAATTTTATGTTATTTTGAAATTATTCATTTGAATTTTTTTATACTTATCAATGATTCTAGTTTGTATGGTAAGTGTTATTTTTTTCATTATTTATGATTTTACTAGATACACATGGGTTTATATTTTTACACTTTAATATAAAACTTTATCTATTTTTTTGAATTTTTATAAACCGGTTCAAAATTATAGGGGAATCTTAATTAAATAAATTATAAGTGATCATGCTGGTGAATTATATAATCGATAATTTATTCATTTTTATAAATAAAATAGGTGTTTTCAAAAAAAAAATTATCTCCTATAATTCCGCAAAAAATGGTTTAGTTGAAAGGAAAAATATAACACATTAAGAAATTTTTAGGAACATGTTAAATCAATTCAATCTACCTAAATATTTTAGGGAAAATATATGAACACTTCTTATTTTGTTACCAATATAATTATCTTAAAACCATTCTTAAAAAAGACACCTTATAAGCTTTGGAATGAGATTTAACTGAAAATGGGCTATTTTGGAGGCTTTGGGCATAATGTTTTCATTATTAATTTTAAATATGACTTGGATAAATTTGATAAAAAATATTATAAAGGTTTTTTCTTATGATATTAAAATAATAGTAATGCGTATAGAGTTTCCAATAATTGTTCCATGGTTTTTGAAGAATTTATTCATGTTAAGTTTGATGAAAAATATTTGAATAAAATGGATGATGATATTAATCAACTTAAGGATGAATTTATAGATTTTAATTTTGAATAGGAATAATCACATGAAAAAAATATAAATATTTAGGGGGATAATAGTTCTTCTCTATCTAAACATATTCATGAATGAACTTGAAATAATCATAAAGATTATCATATCGATAATGTGATAAGAAATGTTGATTTAAATTTTAAAACTAGAAAATTTTTTATGGATATTTATTCTTGTCATGATTGTATTTATAATTTTTTTACCTAATGATATTGATGCAGCATTAAATGATATCAATTGTATATTGGATATGAATTATGAGTTAAATGAGTTTACAAGAAATAATGTGTGGATATTAGTTGTTCCACCAAAATATTCACTTGTTATTGGAACAAAATTGATCTTTAGAATCAAGATCGATGAATATAGAGATATAGTTAAAAATAAATCTATAATATTTTCTCAAGGATATTCTAAATAAGAAGTTGTTTATTTTTAATAATATTTTTCACATTTTTATATATTATAAGTAATTTTAATATTATTAGCTTATTCTTATTTTTATGGATTTAATTTTTTAAAATTTATAATGTTTTTTTCTAAATGGTTATATTTTTTAAAAAGTATGTGTCAAACTGTCCCTGGTTTTGAAAATGAAAAAAAAAACATCATCGTGTTTTCAAACTATATAAGGATTTATATGGTTTAAAATAAGCTACTTGATATTGGTATTAAATGTTAACCAGTTTTTATTTGAAAAAAAGGTTTTTGAAAAAGAAAGTTTGAGCATATTTTATTTTTTCAAAAAAATTGTAATGATATTTTAATTTTGAAAAATTATGCTGATGGAATTATATTTGGATTTCATGTGAAAATATTTGAAATTAATTTTTAGACTTAATGAATCCCATATTTTATATGAGTATGATGGGAGAATTAAAATTACTTCTAGGTATTTAAATTTTTAAAATAAATAGTGGCATTTTTATAAATAAATCCATGTATGCTAAAGAGTTAGTTAAGTGGTTTGGTTTAGACTCTTATAAAGTGTAAATACTCCCATGAGTACTACAGGAAAATTGGATTTATATAAATATGGAAAAAAATTGATTTTAAATATTATAGATACATGATTCTAAGTTTTATATACTTAAAAAATTCAAGACATGATTTAATATTTTTAGTTTCCATTTGAATTAGATTTTAAGGTGACCCTAAGGAAAGTATTATAAATTCAGTTAAGATGCTTATTAATTATGTTAAAGTATATTTAAATCTTGGTATGTTTTATCCTACTAAAACTTATTTTTATTTGATAATATATTCAAATTATAATTTTTTTTATGAAAGATATATTAAAAAAGTAGTTCAGGTATGCGTTATTTACTTGATAATTGTTTAGTGTCTTGTGCTTCAAACAAACAAAATTTTTTTTCTCTTTCAACTTCTAAATCTAAATACATAGTTATTACATCTTGTTGTACTCAATAATTATGGATTAAGAAAACACTTTTGAATTTTGGTTTTTATTTTGATAATATTCCCACATTCTATGATAATAATACTACAATTTACTTTTCTAAACATCCCTTTCAACACTCTAGAACTAAGTACATTAATGTTAAATTTCATTTTAATGGGGATCTTGATCGAAAATAAAATTTAAATATAGAATTTATTTCTATATAAATTAAAATTAATGATATCTTTACTAACCCCTTGACTTATAAAAATTTGATAAAATCAAGTTTCACCTTGGTATGATGGGAATTTAAATTTTTCTAGCATCAATTTAGGGGGGTTTTGAATGTGTTTATCATCTGAAATTTTAACATTTACATGAAATATAATGTATTATAGAATATATCTTACTACATAAAACTCAATTTTCTAACAATATAAATATTTATACTGGATCCTTGAGGATTCTAAAATATTTTTATAAAGTAATTTATACACTTATACAAAATTCGTTTTTTAATTCTTCTCACTCTATTTGAAAACGCATAAATTTTTTAGGCACCTAGTTATGTGTTCAATGTAGCTTATTGGGTTATTTTCTTTCATAGTAATCATTAAGAGGGAGACTTTTTTAAATTTTAATATTATAATTTTTATTTTATGTCCTAATAATTGAGCTTAAACGATTGGAACATTTTATAAGGGGATAAATTGTTTAATCTTTTTAAAAATTTCAAAAAGTAGGAGAATTTTTGAAATGATACTTGGTTTTGTAATTATCAAAAGGGGGAGATTGTTGAGTGGATACTAGAATTAATTCCTACTTTTATAATTACCAAACTTTATTTTATTTATATCCTTTAATATTAGTATTTAGATAAATTTTTTACTTTAATTATATCTTATAAATCGTTTCTTAAATTATCTTTAGATTTCATGTTTCGGTTATTAATAACATGTTCTATAAGTTTTATGAGTTGTTACAATGTTAAATATATCATTTAGGACCTTTAAAAACTCATTTATACATATTTTTTAATATCCCACAAAGCCAAATTATTTTTCCTACACATCCAAACACTGATCCATGTAGCTTAATGTTGATCGACATATCCAGAATTCTAGATTTAGCTACCTTCTATTTTTCAACCATAACATGGGATAAAAAACTCTAAATTGATTGATTCTTTATGTGTTATAAAAATAAAAAATATTATAAACATTTAATTAAACTAAAAAAAATTAATATATATTTATCATGTTTAAAATTGGATCATAATACTCTATAATTTTTTTCAAAATTTTATATTTTTTCAGAATTATTTTATGACTATTTTTGAGTGATTTCTAAAGCTATAGATGTCCAATTATTGAGTTTTTTTAATGATTTGGGAAGCATAGAAAAGTTTATAAATATAATTAAACTGGACTAAATGATGAAACTATTTTTTAGAAGGTCTAATTTCGGATTTTAGTTTAAGACATCAAGTCATACATAATTTAGAAATTTTTTCTTATGTAGAGAATTTGTTTCCATTTATTTTTTCCTACATAAAAATTTTGATTTTGAAAATTTGGTTACATTATTGATTTTTATACATAGTATTTTGGTTACATAAATTTTAATACATTATAAATTCATATATGTAGAATCTGATAAGTGAAATATGTTATGTAAACAAATTTGATTATGTCGAACATAGTTACACAGATTCAGTTACATGATATATTTGTTATGTAAAACCTATTACTTAAATGGATTCGGTTATGTGGACTCATTTTTAATACATGAAATCTACTGATGTAAACATGTTTTATTCCATGATTTTTTATTTTTTGTTGTATGTTTCTAAAACTTGAAACTTGATCTGTTTTTTGTAGTATTTCATATTTCCACTTGCTACAAGTTTATATTATTTATTTTAATTATTTTAATTATTATAAAATTAGTCATTGATTATATTGATTCCATAAAAAATTATTATATTTTTTTATTATTAAATAAATAATATCCACATGGGATTAATCATGTATAATTATTCATGTTAAAATTTTAGAACGTGATATATTCAAATTCAAACCAGTTGAAATGTGAAGAGAAGTTTTGCCTGCTTTGTGGGAGTATTCCAAGGATTGTTAACATTATTTTTATGGTATATCAATTACTATATTAATTTATATAAATTTTTTTCTATACATACTATTATAGTTTATGGAATATCAATGCAAACGCATATTAGTATTAATTACCTATCTTTTAAGAGAAATACACATAATGCATTTATGGGAAAACAACATTGAAAAAATATAAATTAGTTAGTTATAAAAGATAAAAATAAGTTTGTATTCATTGGAAAAGAAGTTTTTCAATGGATATGGATGAGTAAACTCTTTAAAAAATAGTTTTACAGATCATATTCAGTTATATTGGTTGATATTTTTTACAAGAACGGTAATGTGTGATTAATTTATTATACTAAAAAACACTTGGTTAGAATTCATCATTTTACACTCATATGCTGGAGTTATCTATACTACCTCAAAATTCACAAGATTCATTGTTAAACTTGTTTCAGTGGTGTTATAATTCTTTCTATATCTTTTCTATGATTAAACATGTGTGGATTATATTGCCTATAAAAGGTACAAGTTAGGTTATACTACCCCATACAAATGGTATGTGAAAGTTGTGCATAAATGGAAAATGACAAGGGTTTTTCAGTTGTTCCTTAGATTGGTTAAAGGAATAAAGTGGGTTGTGACCCCATGAGAGAAAAATTTATTCTTGTCTTGTGCCTCTAGGGTTTAAAAAGGTTGTTCTAAAGGGTAGTCACTCGATTAAAAATTTATATATTTCATAGTTAGTGGGTGTTATATCTCAATGAATTTGAGAGGGGTGAATCATAGAGTATGATCATTTAGATCTTAACTACTATAAAAATCACTATGTTTATTTAATTTTATTTTGATGACATTAATCATTTGAATCTAATGTATAATTAATAGTAAAATTTTGAAAAGGACAATTCACCCCCTCTTTACTATTATTCCATTACCATATTTGGGAGAAATAATGTTGATCACCTATATAATGTTCATGGAGATAATATATTGGTATTTGAAAAAATTTTATTGAGTTCCATGATAATTTTATTGAAGATTTAGTAACAGTTTGTAATGGAAGGTTATAAATTCACCTTTTTTGAATAATGAATCAACAATAATAATTGATTTTTTTAATGAAATTACTCACATATATTTCAATTATATAATTAAAAAACATAACTTAATCTCATAATAATTACCATATATTACCATAATTTTTGTTTTATTAATCATTCATGGTGGAAGTTTTATATCATCATTCAAGTAGGTATTAAAAGCGACCCAAACAAGAACATGTTATAACAAATGAATTAGTAAGAATATGAATTTATATAGTTGTAATTTAATTATTAAAAAATACTAATTATGTTAATAATACATCATTTTAGTATTGTATAATTGATTTTAATGGTGAATATAATAAGATAAATGAAAAAGATGAAAAATAACTCATTACTTACTTTGATGGAATTGCTCCTTCTCAAAATATCTTCCCTCAAAATGAAAAAATTGGGACTATTTTTTAATTCCAAAGGATAAAAATTTTTGTATAGGATGTTATAAGAGTAAATTATAGTAGGTATTGTATATAAATTTAAATTATAGATGTGGTTTTGAGTGGGCAGAGTAAAATGAATTTTATAGGTGAAAATGAGGGACATTTCCTTGGAAACCTGAGTTAGGTGAACGGTAAAGATGGGATCACATATGAATTGGAAAGTTCAGTAAATAAATTTTGGTAGTAATTGTATGATTGAATCCAAAACCTATAAAATGTCTTATATAATTATTTTACATTAATTTAATCATTAAAATTTTGATCCATGACATTTTACCCCTTTTACCTCTTTTTTACTTTAACTAGTTATTTTTCATGGTAACTATTTTTTTACTTAGAAATATAGGATGAGATATATTTCCTAATTTCAATGTTTTGATTCAAAATTTTATCACCATTTAATTTAATTCAAAATATAAATGTATAAAATTTAACTTTTAAAAAATAATATAAAATATTTAAGAAAAACTATTTTTTAATAAACTTTTAAACATTAAGTGTTATTAATATTTTTTCATATAAATTAACAATAATTAAATGACTTTTAACATATTTTTTTATATATAAATATTATATTTTATTAGAATAATACTTTAACCAAAAAATTGATAACATATTTAAAAAACAACTTTTGAAAATATCATTTTAACCATTAAATGATTTTATATTTATATATAACTAATTAAAAATTATTATAATGATAAATATATTTTTCATTTAAATTATTATTTATTAGTGATAAATTTTATTAACACAACACATATAAAATCTATTTATTGAAAAATATCTCTCATTAAATGGTTTTTATTCCTATTTATTTAATTATATAATTCATTCAATTTTATCTATCAATTTATATTAAAATCATTTTTGAATAATTAATTTTAAAATAATGATAAAAATAATTAAATTAATATATTATCCTAAATTCTACTTATAAAATCCATCAATACCTCCATATAAGACCTAAGGATGAGATAAGAAACAGTGAAAATTATAGGCGATGACTCAACTATAATGGATATCATAGTGATTTCAATCAGCTTGAACATTTCCCATAGATGATTCTAATCAAGCTTTACATATTAAATTTCATATCTGGCTTAGTGAAGGGAACCCCTGAGTGATTTCACCTCCTTTAAATGATCGTAGAAATGAGCCTCATTAGAAAGACTTATACTACTAGGTGTCATTGTTTCTCATCTTCTATATAAATTTTATAAGTTTATTACTCATATTTATACTCACCAATTCAACATCTATATTATAGTGATCACATTTTAATTGAAAATATTATATCCTCCAACCTTTCTCATTAATCCTTCTTATATCCAATTATAGTATATACCTAATGGAGACACAATACCTATGACCATATAAGCTTAACGGTTATATATGTCCAATAACCATATAACCAATGATCATATTACATTACTATATATATCCTTACATAATTTTCTAAATTCATTAATTCTTTCTCTCAAGATTCCTATCATTTTTATAATATTTAATTATTTCTATAGTCTTAATATCTTGGTTTATCTTCAATGAAAACCATGAAGATAAAGATTTTGTGTTCACGTTCTTTTTATTCATTTATGATTTCATACCACTTATAGTTTTTATAAATATGTTTAATATATTTTTATCATAATGTATTATTGATATATTATAATATTTCTCATTAATGAAATATAGTTTTGTCATTTTTAGTTCTATGTTGCATGTAATACAAGCTATCCTAACTTTAATGGTAATTTTACATTATAATTTTAGAGTGTTACATAACGCAAAAATCACTGAATCATCCACCTCTTTCCAATATGAGTGTGAGTGACATGGCCAGTTGAATAAGGACTCATATGGATCTATATTTATATAATACTGATATTTATTGTTGAACACAAACTCTGTAACATCCTAATATTTTATGATCTATATATTTTTTAAAATAAATTTAATTTCTTTGATAGATTGTGATATAAGAAAACTTGAGTCTAAATGAACCATAATATAGTATACTATTATAACATAGATATTAGATTGGTTATATGAATAGGAATAACCAAATTTTAAAAAGATGTATAAAGGTTTTAGATAAATAAAATATAATTTTTGTAAAGTCTTTATATGCTTCAAAATTTGGTAAAATGGATTCCATATTTGGAATCATCTATTCCAAATTTGGTAATCAGGACACTTTAATTTTTTCCATAATAAATAGTAAAAATAGTAAAATAATTCATCAATATTAAGGTATAAATGGGTTTACCATAGGTTAAACCAAGAGATAAGGGTAAATTTTCTCATTAAACTTATCTAAATTCTATGTTATGGACATATTTTGACATAATACTATCAAAAAATTGAATATCTATCTATTTGGAATATTTTTTCTTGAGAATTAATTTATTATATTTTAATAATTTCCAAGTGTGTTCTATCCCCCACTTATAAAAAGACACCCCTCTTTTCTCATCTTTACAACAATTTTAGCCTTCTAGCTCAACCAAACCCAACCCAAAACGTTTATAAACTTACCTAGCTATGAATTATAGGTTTTTTTATTCTTAAAATACCATTTTAAGTATCCTTAAGAAGGGATTAAAAGGAGGGCAAACAAAGGAGAGTTAATCATCTTACCGTCTTTTTTCAATTTCTTTCTTACTCTACCTCCTCTAAATCTATGGTATTCATCATAAAATAATAAATTCAGTATACTAAATATACAAAAATGTTATTATAAATATGTAACCACCAATATCTACCTCTATTGCATCAAATGGTAAGTGAAATTATCACTCATGCATACATGTGGACTACCACCACCACATAGAGATAAAATTAATTTTACATTACCATATTTCATGGATTATTATTATGATGGTTTTAAAGTTTATATATTAAATTTATGAAACAATTATGCTTCTGAAATTATAATATCATACATACCTTCCAATCAGTTGTAAAATGATAACTTCTCTCGTGCATGAATCTGGACTATCACCTCCATGAAGTGACGTGATTTATTTTTTGATCCATCTATCAAAAAGTGAAAACAAAGTTCATGCATACATATAACCAACCATATCCATTAATAGTGTAATTAATTTTTCAATATTTTATTAATGACTATAAATATATATATATATATAATTAATTTATATGATATTTATATAATGAGTTACATTCTATATGTGATGGAACTATAATAAAAGTATAAGAACTAGAACTAACGAACTGAAATTCTCATGAAAAAATGAAATAGATAAAACATAGAAATGAGGATTTTAATAAGGAATTATTAATAAATGGGTATTGAAATGTTGTAAGGGGATCATATATGATATTATAAGTATATACATGATTTTTCTCTAGATTTATAATAAATTATATTTATTATATATGAGGTACATATCCATATAAGGTTCTTTATTTTAAGGGGATTATGATTCAAAGGTTACCAAATTAGTAAGAAATTTATGTTATAATCTCATTATTTATCGGGATTGTTTAGGGTCAAGTTTTAAATGATGGAATTTTATGAATTGCCTCTCAAAAAACCATGAATTTTCTTATCCTATGGTTATTTATAGATATTACATGTTTTACTTTCATTTTTATCCCTTTAAGTACTCAAGATACTAAAAGAATATTTTTAAGTAAAATTGGATTTCTTTCTCTCTTCGGTCAAAAATACATTTTCATCCACAACCATGATTTCTAAAAATGTTTTTAGGAATGTTTTTAATATTATCCTATGATTTTTAAGTAATTTTTACCCATGATTCACTTTTTATGAAATGGTTTAAAAGGAATATTCTTGACATTTTCGAAATGAGGTACTTTTGAATTTTTACCAAAAATGTGAAAGGAATCTTTTTTTTAACATACATGTCATGAACAGAATTTCCTATCATCATAACGACTCAATGCTTTGAAGCTTCCTATATAAGTTTATAGGGTTATTTTAGAAGAAAATATTTTCCTTATTATTTTAAAAAAACTATATTTTAAATAATTGATTTCAAAGTGAAAAGCGTATTTTCCTCATGAAATGTTCCAATGATCTTTTAACGGAATTTTTCATCTATGATAGAATCCTTTGATGTTAGACACACTTTACTAAGGATATGATCCAAGGATACCATCCTTATTACTTCTCTAGATGCTTTATAATTATTATAGTGAGATGATTCTATGAAACCCATTTTTTCCCATGGGTAAACTAAGTTATGATGAAACCTTTATAAAATATGGTTGTTTTCCACTGGTTATGCTATGATGTTATGATGAAATGTTTATGAAACTCATTTCTTTTATATAGGTTATGAAATGATGGATTTTTTATTATCACATGGAACACATACGTTTTATTTTCATTATATGGTGGGTGGGATCATAATTATATATCCCTCCAATGTATTGGGTGAAGATGGATATCTCATGAGATAATAAGGAGTGGAATAGGGATTGAACCCATTTTAGTAAGGGAGATTTTCCAATATGATAGTCTTGGGTGTGAAGTTTGATTAAGAATATGATAGAATGGAGAGTGATCCCTATTCACTATGATAGTCTTGGAATTATTCCTTGATTAAGGAAATGATTTTACATGCTTATGTGTATGCCAAAAACATATGTCTTATTTCAATGTTATGATATCATGGATCATGTTATTTGATCCCTTTATAATATATCTCTTATGAAATACAAATATTTATGTTACGAATTAATATTATGATCTATAATATATAGGGTGTGACTTTCAAATGTTATGGTAATGTTCTCGTAAACTTATTATCATGTTATGTTTATGTGATAATTGATATCTCTATTTTCTACCCTTAATAATCATCATAGCTCTCCCATTATTCTATTTCCTATCTATGGGTTATGATGAATGGTTTTAAGTATGATATGTCCAAGAAGGGTTCTAGTTATGAAGAACTTAGTGGGAGATGATGTATATTCCTTATGAACAAGTTGTTTATGTATCCAAGTTTTTAAAGACACCAAACCTATATGATTATATAGTGTATCTTAATGTTATATATTCAATATTAATCTAATAAGATTTGGAACTTATGTATGAAAAGTATGGGTCACTGCAGATGGTATTATAGAAATTTTTAGTTTCATTTAGAAACTAGTATAATAAAAGTTTACTGGGAACACCTAGGATAATACTATGTATAGGATAATGTCTTAATTTATGGTAAATAAATGAGTGTGGTTTTCTTAGAAAAATATCTCGATCTAGATACTATAAGTGGATGTGGTATTAATGCAGATACATCTAGGGTTAATAACCCCAAAAAAGAGTTGTTTGAATATATTTTTTCCACCATTATAGTACATGGTGAGTGTTACCTTACTGAGCACCTAGTTTTAAACCCTTGGGGGATATTCTTGGATAACTCGTAATTTCTTTATGAACTGTTATGAAGGATTTAATAAGATTATGACCATAAATGAACTAGGTTAAATCTATGGTTTCATAGATTGAAAATATGGTGTCAAGATTTATACATCAAATGAATGATTTTTAATGATTGGTAACTCTAATCAAATATGTTTTATGGTCATGATAACTATTTGAGTTTTAGTAAGGGATTGAATATAGAATACTGAAGTTTAAGTGGTAACAAGTATGCTTAAATATTGAAGTACATGATTTTAGATTAGTTATATAAATTCCTATATATCAAGAAAAGTATCTAGGACTATAAATTCATATCTTCAATGATTATATATTTACTTAGTAGTGAAACCCCCTAATGGTATGATGATCACATATCATGTCTATAATTCTTCCCCAATTTAACTTTGTGGGAATTCACTTCTTGTAAATATTTTTATTCTCCCTGTGATTTAATTTGATGTTATCTTGGGCATGGATTGTATTTATCTACATAAACCCCAAATCAATTTCTGGGTAAGGTAAGTCACATTTTATATTTCAAACCAACCTATTATTATCTATCATTTTGATGATAAATAGGAAATTTATATTGACAACACATCCATTATATGGTTATTTATTCCAATTCAAAAGTAGTGTTTATCTAATATGATTGGGGATAAAATAAACATCAAAGATATGCCTATTGTGTGGGAGTTTGTCAATGTATTTATATAAGGGTTTACTTGTCTTCCATTGAATATTTATGTTGATATTTCAATAGAACTCATACCTAGTGATACACTGATTTCAAAGTCTCTATATAGAATGAACCCAATTGAGTTGCAAGAATTGAAGAACCAACACCATAAGAATCTCTATAAGGGATTCATTTAGTCAAGTTAATCAACATGGGGTGTACCTATTCTTTTTTTTAAGAATAAATATGGATCTATATTAATCTTCATTAATTATAGGGAACTAAGTAAGATCATAATTAAGAAAAAATATACTCTACCCCATATTGATGACTTATTTGATCAACTAGACGAGACTCAATAATTTTTCAAGATTGAATTTTTTTTTATTTTAGTAATTGAGGGTTAAGAAATAGGATTTAACCAATACAACATTCTGTACAGGGTATAGACACTATGAATTTATAATAATTCCACTTGGTATTACTAATTCCACTGTTATCTTCATGGATTTAATGAATGGGGTCTTTATAGATTACCTTGATCATTCGGTGGTTGTCCTTATAGAGGATATTCTTATATATTTAAATATTAAGGATGGGAATGAATATCACTTGAGGGTTGTACTAAATAACCTATTAAAGTATAGGTTGTATTACAAAGTGTGATTTTTTTTATAAAAATTTTCAATATTAGGTCATATACTCTAAAGTGGGGGTATATCGGTGGATCCATCAAATACAGAAGTTATTGAAGTTGACTTAGAAAAAAATGTTGAATGAGATCTATAGTTTTCCTAATTTGGATGTATATTATAGATGCTTTGTGGAAAATTTATTATAACTTCCCAGTCCACTCACTGAGTCAAATCGGAAAAGAGCCAAGTTCCTTTGGAAAGATGAATGCGAGTAAAGTTTCAAGGAACTGAAGAGAGGTTTAGTCTTCACACCTATTCTTAAACTAACTTATAGTGAATGAGGGTTTGTGATATATAGTGATATATCAAATAAGGAACTAGGATTCATCCTCATTCAGAGTAATATGGTGAAATATTATGTCTCACAACAATTGAAGGTTCATGATAAACACTATCCAACACATGATTTGGATCTAGTTGCGGTAATTTTTTCATTAAAGATATGGAAGCATTATATTTATGGATAAAGAAGTGATATATATAATAATCATAAAGTTATAAAGTTTATATTTACTCATAAATAGTTGAATATCTTCAAGAGAATATTATTGGAGTTAGTTAAATATTATGACCATTCAATACATTACCACCCCGGGAAATAAAACAAGGTGTTCAATGCTTTGAGTTGAAAGGATCATTCTAGAATATCTATAATAAGGATCACAAAAGATCTAATATTTTTTTATTTTCAAAGGATGGATCTAGAAATATTTAAGGAAGGGAGAGAATTTATCATTATCAAATAATTGTTTAACCATATATCCATGTGATGATTAAAGAGGCATGGAAGGAAGATGGGGAACAAGAAAAGAATGTGAGAAATGTTCTTGAGTTCAACCTTGATTATAATGGAATGATAAGTTATGGGATCTGTGTTTTTGTCACATCAGTACCACACTTGAAGAAGGGTCTATTAGATGAGGATCATATGCCATCATTATCTATTCATCCCATATGTTCAAAGATGTATATATATTTAAAATAGTATTTATGGTGAGACAATATGAAGAGAGATATTCTAGAGTATGTATCTAGGTTCTTGGTGTGTAAATAATTTAACGATTAGATATAAAAATCTAAGGGTATGTTACAACCATTAACCATACTATAATGTAAATATGAAAACATAATCATGTATTTTTTTATCAGACTCATCAAGAAGTATAAGGGCCACAATACAATTTGGGTTGTAGTAGATTACCTTAAAAAGTTAGAACACCTAATTGATATCAAAGAAGATTTATCTCTTGATCGTCTTTTTATAATATACATTAAGGAATTGTTAATTTTGTATGGTGTACCAAAAATTATTTTATTTTATCAGGATCCAAGGTTTACCTCAAATTTCCGGTGAAGTCTTCAGCAATCTATTGATTCAGAATTTATTTCTAGTAATTCTTTCCATTCTCATATATATGGTTAGTCTGAGAGAAACATTCAAACCCAAGAGTATATGCTAATGTTATTATCTATATATTTAAAAGGTTTTTGGGATTAATAACTTCATATGGTTTAGTTTTCTTACAATAATATCTTTCACTTGAGAATTAATATGGATCCTTATGAATACCTCTATGGAAAGAAGTTTAGAACTTCAATGTGCTAGGGTGAAATTGGAGAAAGAAAGATATTGTAACCTGATCTAGTTGAGAAAATAGAATATAAATTCAAATCCATTCAATAACACAATAAGGAATCTTAGAGATGACAGAAAATTAATACTGAAAATTTTCAGGAAAATAAGGAATTTGAAGTTGGTGATAAGGTATTTCTAGTAATTTATCCATAAAAAAATTCAATGAGACTCAAAAACAAGGTAAATATTATCCCTATGTATATTGGCCCTTTTGAGATTATTTATTACGTAGCGACGGTAGCTTATTACTTTGCGCTTCCACTAAACCTCTCTCAAGTTCATAATGTGTTCCATATATCTCTCCTGAGTAAGTACATATCTGATCTATCATAGATAATGAAATCAAAGTCATTACCACTAAGTCATGATCTTTCCTAGGAAGAATAAGAATTATAAATCTTAGATCATAGGGATAATGTGCTACAAAACAAGACTACTCACCAAATTAAATTTCTCTGGAGGAATAATAAATATGAATAAGCTACTTAAGAAAATGAGGATGTGATAAAAAAGATATATCCTCATTTTTTGTATCATATTGAGGGAATTTATAAGGTGAAATTCATTTTAAGGTGTTTATAATATAACACCCTGAGATTTTATAATATATATTTATTAAATAAATTTAACTTCTTTGATAACGTGTGATACACACAAACCTGATTTTAAATGAACTATAATATAATATACTATTATAAACTATTCATAAAATTGGTGGTATTTATAGGAATAAAAAAATTTAAAAAAGTATATAGAGTTTTTAGATAAATAAAATGTATTTTTAGTAATGTCTTTATATGCTTTACAAAAACAAATTTCCTCAAAAATGTTTTTAATTGATTTTTGTGAGAAAATAATATAATTAGGTTTTTTAATTTTAGATAATTTATTTGAAAAAAATAACTTCATTTTTGAAATTAACATGTTAAAATTATATTAGATGTATTTTTTTATAATTTTATGAAAAGATTAGTTTTTCAATGAATAGTGAAAAATATTGATTTTTATTGAAAACTATATTTTCGTTCAAAGAATTTACCAAGTTGCATATCATTTTAAAATGGTTTTAAAAGTAAAATTAGTTCCTTTATATTATTAATAATACATTTATTATCATTTTAATTAATTTTATATGTATTTTGGTATAAAAACATTGTTTACTTAAGAAAACATTTTTCTTAAAAACTATTTTTCATCTAGTTTTCTGTGTTTAAAGTAAATTATGTAAATTTTTGATATTTAATTTGGTAAAATGGATTAAAAATTTTGAATCATCATTTCCAAAAAATATTAATATACCACCTTCATTTTTTCATAATTAATAACAAAAATAGTAAACATGTGTCACCACGGTTAATGTTAAAAAGGGTTTATCGGGGGTGCGGGTTAAACCAAGAGATAAGGGTAAATTTTAAAATTAAACTTATTTAAGTTTTATTTTATGGAAATATTTTTAACTCATACTATACCACCTTCAAATATATTTCCATTTTGAATCATTTGGCTTGATGATCACTTTATTATATTTTAATGTTTTAATAAATTCCAAGTGTGTGCTCTCCCCCATTTATAAAACGACACCCCTCCTTTCTCTTATTTACAAAAACTTTAACCTTATATATTGGCCAAAACCTACCCAAATATCTTTTAAACATCCTTAGACACTAATTAGAGGATATTTTCTTCCTAAAAGACCATTCCAAGGGTCCTTAAGAAAGTATCTAACGGTGGCCAACTGAATGGGTGGTAATCACATACCTGAACTCCTTTAATTTATATTTTCTTATACCTATTCTAAATTTATGTTATTAATCATAAAATAATAAATTAATTATAATAAATATATTGAAATTTTATTATTATTATTTGATTACTAATATACACCTCTATTCCATCAAATAATAAGTGAAACTTTTGCTCATGTGTATATGTGGACTATCACCTCCATGTAGAAATACAATTCATTTTCATCATCATATTTCATGAGTGGTTATTATGATTGTTTAAAAGTTAATATATAATATTTATGAAATTATTATTATTATTTAATTATAATATAATATTTATATTATTACCTCCTAATCTGTTGGAAAATGATAACATCGATCATGCATATGTGTGGACTACCACCTCCATGAAGTGATGCGATTCTTTATTTTTATTTATTTATATGGTAATATGTAGAGATTTAATGAATATATATAATTTATATGATATAATAATTATTATTTAAAGAATAATTTTCATTTAACTTTATTTCATTTCATTTGTCAAAAAGTGAAAATAGCATTCATGCGTACGTACGGTCCACTGTCTCTATGGACAATGTAATTAATTTTTCTATATTTTATAGATAACTATAAATATATATATATATATAATTAATATATAATATATTTATATCCTAATTAACATTATAAATATTATGGAACCATGATCAAAGTACTTGGACCCACACTAATCAATCTAAATTCTCAAGAAAAACAAACCAGTTAAAACCTAGAAACGATGATTTTAATAATGAATTATTAATAAATGGGTGTAGATGTTATATAGGGATAATATATGATATTATAAGTATGTACATGATTCTTTTATATAATTATATTAAATTTAAATTTATTATATAGGAGATTAAATTAATTTCTAAGTCAAACTTAATGTAAGGGATTACTGTATCACTTTTATTTTTATTAGACACATTCCATATTAACCACTTGTATATTTTATGTGGTGTATATACTGACCATGAATTTATTTTATTATTCTTATCATGAAAATTATGGGATATACATATCCATTTAGGTTATTTATTTCACGGGAATTATTATTTAAAAGTTACCAAGGTGGTAAGATATTTATGTTATAATCTCATTATTTATCAGGATAGTTTATGATCGAGTTTACAATTATTAAATCGTATAACCTATCTCTCAAGAATCACATGAATTTTATAATCTTATTTTCATTCATATATATTACATGTTTTCCTTTCAACTTTCCCTATTTAAGTAATCAAAATATTGAAATAACACTTTTAAAGCAAAATGAATTTATTTCTCTCTTCGGTCGAGAATCCTTTTTCTTCCACATCCATATTTTCTAAAAATATTTCCAAGAATGTTTTTCATATTATCTCATAGTTTTTTAATTTTATTTTTAACCATTATTTAATTTTAAGAAATGGTTTAAAATTAATCTTCTTGAAATTTTGTTAATGATTTAATTTTTAGTTTTTATTGAAAATGAAAAAGGAAACTTTGTTTTAACGTACACAACATTAATGGAATTTACCACTATCATGACCACTCAATTATTTGAATATTACTTTAATTTTTTCCTTGAATATTTTCAACTAATTTTTTTCCCTTAATATTTTTAAAAAAATATATATATTTTAAATAATTGATTTCAAAGTGAATAGGGTATTTTCCTCAAGAAATGTATCAGTGATAATTTAAAAGTAATTTTTCATCTATGAAAACATCATTTGATCTAAGGATACCATAAATATTATTTCTATGGATGGTTTATGATTATGATTATGATATGATTCTATGGAACACATTTGACTATCTTGGGTTACCTAAGTTGTTATTAAACCTTTATAAAACCTATTTTTTCCATGGTGTATGCTATGATGTTATGATGAAATGTTTATAAAATATATTTCCTTTCCATGAGTTATTAAATGATTAATGTTTTATGATCTTTTGGAATAAATATATATGATTTTCACTATATGCTGTGTGGGACCAGAATTATATAACCCTCCAACACATTGGGTAAAGATATATGTCTCATATGATAATAAGGACTGGAATGGGGAGTGAACCTAGTTTGTTAAGGGACTTTATCCACAATGATAGTCTTGGAAATAAACCTTGACTAAGAATATGATGGAATAAGGAGTGAACCCAATCCACTATGATAGTGTTGGTAGTGATCCTTGACTAAGGAAATTATTTTTCATACTTATATGTATGTCACAAACTTATGTCTTATTCCAATGTTATGCTCTCACGGCTTGTGTTATTTGATTCCTTTATGATTCATGTATTATGAACTGTCAAGATTTATTCTATAAGTCAAGATTATGATATATGATATGAAGGTTTTAGTTTTAAAATTTTATTCTGAATTTATCATACCCTTAGACTCGTGTTATTTTTTAGTGATCAATGATATTTTCCTTATTAACCCTTAGTGAGAATCAGAGCGCACCATTTCTTATGTTTCATTTCCCCAGGTTATGAAAAAAGGTTTTAAGTATGATATTTCTTGTTAGGGTTTTATTTATGAATAAATTAGTGGTAGATTATATAGGTCTATTATTAATAATATTTTTATGTATCCAAGTCGTAAAATATTATTGACATATTTGATTGTGGCATGGATCATAATATTATGTATTGTATATTCATCTAATAAGATGTGATATTTATATATGAAAAGTATGGGTCTCTATAAACACTTCAAATAAAAATATTTATTACATTCTCTATAAAAAATTTAACACTCGGTCCCTTAGTATATCCTTGAGTATACAAATCAACCTCCCAAACCGCACATTTTTCTATAGGTGATACATTTCACCAAGCTTCAACTAAGTTCCCATAGATTTCTATAATAATTTTTAGAATATAAAATTGAAACGGGAATCATGATCTAATACGATACTCATAGGTATGCTATAAAGTAATATTATTCTCCCATAGGTACTACATTACATTTTCATCCACTAAATACATCTCTCAAATAGGTATAAAGTTTAAAACCTTAATCAACTCATTCACCATAACTCATACTACATCAATCCACTATAATTCAAGTGAATACCTATGAAAAAGTCCATAGTTACCTCATCCCACTTTTTAAGACATTGGAAGTGGATGAAGTAATCCTTTTAGCTATTAATTCTCTGTATTAACCATCTAGAAGGTGAATGTAAAGTCCCGTAAATTTCAAGGAAATTTTTTTCTTAATTTTCTTTGGAATTTTACAAGAACGCAGTTTCTAACGGAACCTGATTCCGAGGCCCGGTGTGCCCGAAATCATTTTTCGAAGTTTGGCTCGGGTACGTTCAGTGAACGAATGAGCGGGTTTTTCTAACTTTTGAACCGGTGCTCGGAATCAAATTCTGAGGGCACCGATGGAATCGCAGCGCCGGTATTTGCTTAGAAACGCCTCTTCCGGAGTTGCGTTTGCTCGGGTGTGGTTTTTAAATTTTTATTTTTGGGTTAAGTTAAGAAATAAAATAAAGTGGTGCGACAACTTTATTTTTATTTCACTTAAGGCCACTTAAAATCCACTTAAATCTGCTTAACCTGAGTTGAAGCGGATAGAGTGCAACCCAAAATATCCTACCCTCTTGGTAGGATATTTGTGAGGTGGGTCCAGCACGAGCCCCACCATTTCTTTTCCGCTAAGTAACGCACCCGCGAAAACCCCTATTAAATGAAAGTCAACTGACGCATTTTCTAAATTCTTAACGCCCCTATTAATTGGGAGGTTAGTTCATTGCAATTAATTCTATGAATTAATTGTTCGTTACTTATCTTTGTTTTTCAAATTCTTTAGTTGATAATAAAATAAGATGAGGACTTATTTTATTATCTGGTTGTTGTGTTAAACCTTTGGAGAATCTCTAAAGATCTTCATCCTCCTTTTCAAAGAACGTGAAGAATGCGAAGAACGCGAAGAACGCGAAGAACGCAAAGAACGCGAAGGACGCCGGCCTCTGACAAAGTGCGACGAAGAATGCCAGACCCCTGGAGATCGACGCGACGTGACGCTGACGCTTCTTCCGCGACGTTCCATCCCGCGACAATCTTCGATCGGCATCTTGAGGTAGGGGATTGCGGTCCTTTTAAATTCTTTGTGGATTATAACATCAACATGGATTTAATTGTTATAATTAAATCTGTATATTCTTGATCCTCGGAGTTTGTCAACACGACGCCGAGTACCGTGCGACAGCGACGCCCTTCCGCAACGCGACGATCCTTTTTCTTCCGCGATGGTCAATTTTGCGACGAACTCGCATCCGACGACGACGTTGAGGTAGGGGTCATTTTGAAAATGATTTTACCTGTGTTTGTTTTCCTCCAAGGCAAGAACGTGGATCAACCAATTAACAATTTGGTCTATGGTTTATTATTGCGGGTCGAGGTTTATCAATTGTTGGGAATTATGGTCTTGTTTCAAACCGCTAACGCGGTGGTTACGGACCAACGAACAAGTCCGAACCCACCACCCTTTTGTTCTTGGTGTGCGGAATGGAGGGCGACAACAAAACGGGCCATAGAGACGATTTGTTGATTCTATAGTGAAGAACGGGACCCGGGATGAGCTACGGCGCAGACGGAAATGAAATTGGACCACCGGAGCAACTTCAGTGGTCCACGGACTCCACCGGCGGCGCCGGCGGCCGGAGGCGGCGGTGCCCCGGTGCGCCGCTGGACAGAGCCGCCGCGGCAGAAGCCACGGCGGCGGGGTGCGGTTCCGCGGCCGCACGGAACCGAAGGCAGGACGCGGCCTTGCCGCATCCGTTGGCGAGAGGCGGCCCCCCACGCGGGGCCGCGGAATCATCAAGGGGGGAGGCGCCCCCTTGCACTCGCTCGGCCATCACGGCCGAGCCGCCAGGCGGCCGGGCCGCGCCCGCGCCGGCCGGGCAGGGTCACGTTCAGGCCGGGTCGGGCTATCCTGGCCGGGCCGGGCCGCGCCGGCCGGGTCGGTCCGGGCCTAGACCCCCCATTTCCGATCTTTTCGGTCTTTTGCTCATAACTTGAGCTACGGGCCTCTGAACGACACGCATTCATCGGCGATGCGATCCTTGGATCGGGACGGTCGTTTCGGTATATCACACTCAAGGTTTCGGAATACTTTGGGTTCGGCCGGGTTGGTTCGTACACGAAACCAACCGGGCCCTCGGAGCGGAAACGCTCATATCTTGAGCTTCGGACGTCCGTTTGACGTGCCGTCGACTTTGTTGAATTTCTCTAAGTGAGACGGATCTTTTGGCTTACTCCGCCCAAGGTTTGGACGCAGGTGGAGTACGGTCAGGTTGGTTTTGACTTAAAAACCAACCGGGCCCCTGGGACGAAAAGGCCAATAACTCTCAGACCGGGCGTCCGATTGATGCGCCGTCTGTTGCGTTGAGTTCCTGTTGACGATACGGAACTTTTGGATACATCAACTCCGGACGTTGTGTTAGTTGATGTATCAGCCTCTCGGCTCGTGGAGCGGACCCTCCCGAACGAGCTTGTTGTGTGCGGGAACTCTAGAGCTGGCTGCGACTGCGACGATGATGAAAACAGTACGGGAATCCTCCGTGTTTTCAGCAGTGACCACTACGGTACATCTTGGGATACATCAACTCCGGACTACATGTCAGTTGATGCATCGACCTCTTAGCTCGTGGAGTGGACCCTCCCGGAACGAGCATGCTATGTGCAGAAACCCTAGAGCCAGTTGAGACTTGACGACTGTTGATTGAACGACTCGGTGTGTTACGGATAGCCCAGTGGGGAGCGCTTGGTTGTAGCGGCAGACCCACGGCGGAGGAGCGCTTGGTTGTAGCGGAAGACCCGCGGTACTCAACAGAAGGAGTACCTCTGGAGGCTATGAGGGGGAGCTCTTGGTTGTAGTAGCAGACCCACGATAAAGGTGCGCTTGGTTGTAGCGGCACGGGGGAGCGCTTGGTTGTAGCGGCAGACCCACGACGGAGGAGCGCTTGGTTGTAGCGGCAGACCCACGATAGAGGAGCGCTTGGTTGTAGCGGCAGACCCACGACAGAGGAACGCTTGGTTGTAGCGGCTGACCTGTGGTACTCAACAGAAGGAGTACCTCTAGAGGCTATGAGGGGGAGCTCTTGGTTGTAGCGGCAGACCCATGGTGGGAAGCGCTTGGTTGTAGCAGCAGGCCCACAGTACTCGATAGGTGGAGTACTACAGCTGTCCAAGGTAAGGGGGAAGCGCTTGGTTGTAGAGGAATAACCACTGTACTTGATGGAGAATGAGTTTCCCAATATCTATGGGTTCAACTTCATGATCGATCCTGTGTGGGTCATTGCGGGGGTTAGTACCTACAGATCCTTTGTGGGTCCGACGACTTAGATGAATCAGTGGCTACATCAGATCATCTCTAACGTCATACAAAGAAGTACCTGTGTGAGCTGAATCCTGTTTTGCTTTCCTTTGTGGATAGTTTTGTGCTATCCTGTGTGGATTTACGTTTTGCTTTCCTGTGTGGAGTGGGTTGTACTTGGGTTCGGATGTTGGAGCCGAACGAGAATTGATGACTTAGGTATATGTATGGGCATATACCTATGCTGTGTCGGATGTTACTTCGTGATTGTATATTTCCTTTTTGGTTTATCCTTTGTGGATTCTGGGAGACCTTCGGGGGTCTCGGGGTCCCTAATGAGTAGCTTATACTCACCCCTACACGGGCTATGCCCGCACTACGATGTTTTGGTTGCAGAGGACGGACAGCGCTGATCGTGGTGGAGGCTTGCGGAGCAGGACGGTACCTGGAGGTGGACCACTGGGTGGGACGTACTCGGAGCGGTCGGCTGGACCCGAGGAGCAGTGGAGGCTTTCTATACCCACCCTTCATGTGGGATTTCCAGTGGACAGCTCGACGTTGCGGCTTTACTTTTCAGTTGTTGTTTTCCCTTTCCAGTTGTACTTTACTTTCTATTTGGGTTTGTATACTGGCCCACTTACTTTTCCGCACTTACTGTTGTACCAGTTTTTACTTAGTGTTTACTTCTTCATGCTTTCTCTATGGTGTTTGTTGTTTACTTTACAAAGGAAATGACTTCCCTTTTTCTGGGATTTATGCCTTGGTGCTAGTCGCCAGCCCCTGGCCTATGGGAGGCGGGCTTGGGGTAGTCACGGCACGGGCCCCGAGGACAGGTCGTGACAAATTGGTATCATAGGAGTTTGGTTCTACCGCAGGCTCTGATCTTTCTTCTATGTGAAGCAATAGTGTTAAGCGTATTGAGTGTGGTTATCAGTCCAGGGAGCCCAGTGTTGGTGCGGCGGCCGACGTATCCGTACACCAGGACCCTGACTTCTGATTTCCGACTTAATGCACGAAAACATTGATTGCATGTGTGTTTCAAGTTTTCTTTGTGATTACTTGTGTCAGCTCACCAGGTATACTGTTCTGACCGTGGCGCACCTGTTTCCTTTTCAGGATGGCCCCATAACGACAGCCATCTAGGGTTCCGAGAGTTGAGCGTGACGAAAGCCCACCGAGCGACGAGTCCTCGGTGCAGGGCCCTTTGACAGTAGAGGCACCGGCGGTACCTCTACCCGCCGAGCCACCGATGCTTCTAGCCCCAGCCGCTGACGATGCACATCGCCTTAGTGCACTGCATGATTTCCAGCGCCAGCGACCACCCAGGTCCCACGGGGAGACAGACCCCCAGCCATCCGAGGACTGGCTGGAGGCAGTTGTACGAGTTTTCCGGTTAGTGAGGACACCAGCAGACCTTATGGTGGTCCTTGTAGCGAGCCTCCTGCATGCGGTAGCAGACAGATGGTGGAGCTTGATGCTCTAGGTGCATGATGAGGCATCACTCCTTTGGACAGACTTTGAGATCCTTTTTCTCTCAGAGTTCGTCCCAGCCACCCTCCGAGCGGTGCGCATCCAGGAGCTACTACAGTTGCGGCAGGGCAGCATGACAGTAGCCCAGTACGCGGCGAGGTTTACCGATCTCTCGTGCTATTCCACGGACATGGTACGTGACCCATTCTTCAGGGCCCGAACCTTCGAGCAGGGTCTCAGGAGAGATATCAGAGCTTCAGTTGTTTCTCACAGCATTCCGACACAGACAGGGGTGTTGGAGGGAGCCCTCTTAGTGGAGAGTTTCCTTGCTGAGCAGTCTCCAGCAGCAGGACCCACCACTAGCCGGCATGCGGCAGAGTCTTCTGCAGCGGGAAGTAGATAGATGACGCAGGGGTCCAGGAGGACTAGACCTACCGGTGGTCGACCGCGTGACACATGATCATTTGTGCAAGGCACCCGGGGTGGACAATGACTTACCATGAGCGGACAGTGTTACTCCTGTTGTGGGGTTGGTCACATGGCTCGTGACTGTCCGACCCGCCATACAGATGACCAGCAGATGAATGAGGGACCTCCCAGGATGAGGCAGAGGTTCGATCGAGGCGGATCACATGGAGCAGGAGACCATGTCAAGGGAGTTGGTCATGCAGCTGGTGGACATGGGAGAGCTCAGCTTTAGGCAGCTGAGGCCTACAATCGTGGAGCTCCAGGAGAAGATGAACAGGAGTGGGACTAGCTTCAGACCTAGAGACTTTTGTTTATGCTGCTTCTAGCATTGTTGATGTTTGTTTGTAGATGTTTTGTGTCTTTATACTTTGAGCTGCAGTAATAAAAGACACTTTTCTTGTGGCGTTTACCTTCCTGTCCTCTCTTTTAGTTGTTACTAAGAGGTTCCGGTTTAAAAACTATTGACTTGACCCTCACTTTGAGATACCTACTGGAGGATACCCAGTGACCACACACTGATGCCGACAGTGTGACTCAACCGTTGGAGGCGAGAGTAATGGTTGGATCTCTTGGTAGTAGCGTCGAGGCCTTACGACGTCATCCTTAGTATGTAATAGTATCATCCATGTCAGGATTGACTGTATTAGGCGAAGAACATGGTTCATCCAGGGGATGAGACCGTATTTCTCTTATCGGCAAAGAATAAATCTCAGCAGCTCTTATAGGACCAGAGAAGGTCCAGGTCATCTAGGAGCGGATGAGGATAACTCAGAGCCGGCAGAAGTCTTATGCTGACAGGAGGCGGAGGCCACTAGAGTTCGAGGATGGCGACCACGTCTTCTTGCGGGTCTCACCTCGACGTGGTTTACGGAGATTTGGTTGAGGCAGAAAGTTGTCTCCACGCTTCATCGGACCATTTCAGGTCCTCAGCAGGATCGGTGAGGTGGCTTATCGCCTTGCTCTACCACCTCAGTTGCACCGGGTTCACGACGTCTTCCACGTATCTCAGCTGAGGAGATACGTGCACGACCCGACGCATATAATTGAGCATGGGGAGCTAGACTTTCATGATGGGGCGACTTTTACGGAGGTTCCAGTAGAGATCGAGGATCGATAGGAGCGGGTCCTACGTGGACGATCAATTCCTCTAGTGCGCATCATGTGGCCGCACGGGAACCTCCAGGAGAGCACTTGGGAGCGGGAGGCTCAGATGTGTGCTCAGTACCCACATTTGTTTCCCTAGTTTATGATATATCTTTACGGGGACGTAAATCCCTAAGGTGGGAGTGATGTAAAGACCCGTAAATTTCAAGGAAATTTTTTTCTTAATTTTCTTTGGAATTTTACAAGAACGCAGTTTTGGACGGCACCTGATTCCGAGGCCCAGTGTGCCCGGAATCATTTTCCGAAGTTTGTCTTGGGTACGTTCAGTGAACGAACGAGCGGGTTTTTCTAACTTTTGAACCGGTGCTCGGAATCAATTTTCGAGGGCACCAATGGAATCGCAGCGCCGGTATTTTCTTAGAAAAGCCTCTTCCGGAGTTGCGTTTGCTCAGGTGTGGTTTTTAAATTTTTTTTTTTGGTTAAGTTAAGAAATAAAATAAAGTGGTGCGACAACTTTATTTTTATTTCACTTAAGGCCACTTAAAATCCACTTAAAGCTTCTTAAGCTGAGTTTAAGCAGATAGAGTGCAACCCAAAATATCCTACCCTCTTGGTAGGATATTTGTGAGGTGGGGCCCGCACGAGCCCCACCGTTTCTTTTCCGCTAAGTAACGCACCCACGAAAACCCCTATTAAATGAAATTCAACTAACGCGTTTTCTAAATTCTTAACGCCTCTATTAATTGGGTGGTTAGTTCGTTGTAATTAATTCTATGGATTAATTGTTTGTTACTTATCTTTGTTTTTCAAATTCTTTAGTTGATAATAAAATAAGATGAGGACTTATTTTATTATCTGGTTGTTGTGTTAAACGTTTGGATAATCTCTAAAGATCTTCATCCTCCTTCGCGAAGAACGCGAAGAACGCGAAGAATGCGAAGAACGTGAAGAACGCGAAGAACGCGAAGAACGCGAAGAACGCGAAGAACGCGAAGGACGTCGGCCTCCGACTAAGGGCGACGAAGAACGCCAGACCCCCGGAGATCGACGCGACGCGACGCCGACGCTTCTTTCGCGACGTTCCATCCCTGCGACAATCTTCGATCGGCATCTTGAGGTAGGGGATTGCGGTCCTTTTAAATTCATTGTGGATTATAACATCAACATGGATTTAATTGTTATAATTAAATCTGTATGTTCTTGATCCTCGAAGTTTGTCTACACGACGCCGAGTACCGCGCGACAACGACGCCCTTCCGCGACGCGACGATCCTTTTTCTTCCGCGACGGTCAATTCCGCGACGAACTCGCGTCCGACGACGACGTTGAGGTAGGGGTCATTTTGAAAATGATTTTACCTATGTTTGTTTTCCTCCAAGGCAAGAACGCGGATCAACCAATTAACAAGTTGGTCCGCGGATTATTATTGCGGGTCGAGGTTTATCAATTGTTGGGAATTATGGTCTTGTTTCAAACCGCTAACGTGGTGGGTACGGACCAGTGAACAAGTCTAAACCCACCGCCCTTTTGTTCTTGGTGTGCGGAACGGCGAACGATGACAAAACAGGCCAGAGAGATGATTTGTTGATTCCGTAGTGAAGAACGGGACCCGGGATGAGCTACGACGCAGACGGAAATGAAATCGGACCACCGGAGCAACTCCGGTGGCCCGTGGACTCCACCGGCGGTGCGGGTCGCCGGCGCGGCGGTGCTGGCGGCCGGAGGTGGCGGAGGGGTATAGTTCTGCGGCCGCACGCAACCAAAGGCAGTACGTGGCCTTGCCGCGTCCGTTGGCGAAAGGCGGCCCCCCACGCGGGGCGGCACCCCCTTGCACCCGCTCGGCCATCACGGCCGAGCCGCCAGGCGGCCGGGCCGCGCCCACGCCGGCTGGGTTGGGTCGTGCCCAGGTCGGGTTGGGCCATCCTGGCCGGGCCGGGCCGTGCCGGCCGGGTCAGACCCGGACCCGGGTCGGTCCGGGCCCAGACCCCCCGTTTCCGGACCTTTTCGGTCTTTTGCTCATAACTTGAGGTACGGGCCTCCGAAATACACACTGTTAGCGGTAATGCGATCCTTGGATTGAGATGGTCATTTTGGTATATCACACTCAAGGTTTCGGAATACTTTGGGTTCGTCTGGGTTGGTTCGTACACGAAACCAACCGGGCCCTCGGAGCAGAAACGCTCATATCTTGAGCTTCGGATGTCTGTTTGATGTGTCGTCGACTTTGTTGAATTCCTCTAAGTGAGACGGGTCTTTTGGCTTACTTCGCCCGAGGTTTGGACGTAGGTGGAGTACGGTAGGGTTGGTTTTGACATAAAAACCAACCGGGCCCCTGGGACGAAAAAGCCAATAACTCTCAGACCGGGCATCCGGACTACATGTCAGTTGATGCATCGACCTCTTAGCTCGTGGAGTGGACCCTCCCGGAACGAGAATGCTATGTGTAGAAACCCTAGAGTCGGTTGAGACTTGACGAATGCTGATTGAACGACTCGGTGTGTTACGGATAGCCCAGTGGTGAGCGCTTGGTTTTAGTGGCAGACCCACGGCGGAGGAGCGCTTGGTTGTAGCGGCAAACTCGTGGTACTCAATAGAAGGAGTACCTCTTGAGGCTATGAGGGGGAGCGCTTGGTTGTAGCATCAGACCCACGACAGAGGTGCGCTTGGTTGTAGCGGCACGGGGGAGCGCTTGGTTGTAGCGGCAGACCCACGACGGAGGATCACTTGGTTGTAGCGGCAGACCCACGACGGAGGAGCGCTTGGTTGTAGCGGCAGACCCATGACGGAGGAGCGCTTGGTTGTAGCGGCTGACCCGTGGTACTCAACAGAAGGAGTACCTCTAGAGGCTATGAGGGGGAGCGCTTGGTTATAGCGGCAGACCCATGGTGGGAAGCGCTTGGTTGTAGCAGCAGGCCCACAGTACTCGATAGGTGGAGTACTACAGTAGTCCAAGGTAAGGGGGAAGCTCTTGGTTGTAGTGGCATAACCACTGTACTTTATGGAGAAGGAGTTTCCCAATATCTATGGGTTCAACTTCATGATCGATCCTGTGTGGGTCATTGCGGGGGTTAGTACATACAGATCCTTTGTGGGTTCGACGGCTTAGATGAATCAGTGGCTACATCTGATCATCTCTAACATCATACGAAGAAGTACCTGTGTGAGCTGAATCCAGTTTTTCTTTCCTTTGTGGATTGTGTTGTGCTATCATGTGTGGATTTACGTTTTTATTTCCTGTGTGGACTAGGTTGTACTTGAGTTCAGATGTTGGAGCCGAATTAGAATTGATGACTTAGGTATATGTATGGGCCTATACCTAAGCCATGTTGGATATTACTTCGTGATTGTATCTTTCCATTGTGGTTTATCCTTTGTGGATTCTGGGAGACCTTCGGGGGTCTCGGGGTCCCTAATGAGTAGCTTATACTCACCCCTACACGGGCTATGCCCGCACTACGATGTGTTGGTTGCAGACGACGAACAGCGCTGATCGTGGTGGAGTCTTGCAGAGCAGGACGGTACCTGGAGGTGGACCACTGGGTGGGACGTACTCGGAGCGGTCGGCTGAACCCGAGGAGTAGTGGAGGCTTTCTGTACCCACCCTTCAGGTGGGAGTTCCAGTGGACAGCTCGACGTTGCGGATTTACTTTTCAGTTGTGTTTTCCCTTTCTAGTTGTACTTTACTTTTAGTTTGGGTTTGTATACTGGCCCACTTACTTTTCTGCTCTTACTGTTGTACAAGTTTTTACTTAGTGTTTACTTCTTCCTGCTTGCTCTATGGTGTTTGTTGTTTACTTTACAAAGGCAATGCCTTCCCTTTTTCCGGGATTTACGCCTTGGTGCTAGTCGTCAGCCCCTGGCCTATGGGAGGCGGGCTTGGGGTAGTCACGGCACGGGCCCCGAGGACGGGTCATGATAGTGAAGTAGTAACCAAAGAAAACTACAATTTCCTTCCTTATACTATGCCGCCAAAAATGGCATGTAATATCATGGTACATCCTTTTCAACCCAGAGTGAAAATCATAATGAGATGCATGGGATTCCCTTATCAACTCTTCCCTCATAAAATCAGGTACCACCACCATACCATAGATGTAAAGAACTCCATAACTATATCAAATCCACCCTATAATAGGTTTTTAAAAGAAATCCATCCTTCATCACAAAGAAATTTGAATCAAATTCTAGGTTGGCATTCACTAAATCCATAAGTGAGGAAGTAATCGCTGAAGGATAAAAATTCACAAATTATTTCCCCTTTATCATATCTGAGCACCACTCTATAAGGAGTGTCATTTAACTCCATTACTCACTTGATTCCTAAACAACCTGCTCCTACATATTCCTTATAAGATCATATTACTTGAAATTCCCCTTCCCCAAGGCATATGATAACTCAAAAATGATTATTTATATGAACTCTACCCAATGTTTCTATCATAATTTCAAATATTATTAGGTGGATATATTTAAAAACTATTATGGTCAGTGTAAATGAAAAGTATCTTCTCAAAGAAATAATCTAGCCAACACTATAAGGAATGAACCATAACATCATGATATAGATTATGGGTAAGGTGGTTCTTCTCATGGGGTTTCAATTGATGAAATCCACAAGTGACCATCCAATCCTCATACATTAATATAACTCTTAATCCAAACCCATAGGATTCAAAATACATGTTATAACCCTTCCTTGGGTTAGAAAAACTAGAACTTGAGTAGTTATTAGCCACGATTTCAAATCTCATAATATGATTGTGCACTAATTCATACAATAAAATTTCACTCTCTTATTAATCATGCCTATCAAAGTCACTTTCAAGTAAGAGAAATATCAAATGGATCATTTGTAATGACCATATAATCTAATGAAACTGTTGATCTTGGACTCATTATTGGTTCTATACCAAGATGTCACAAGCTCCAATTTCTCTGGGTCAATTGATATTATCACCTCCAATACAAAATTCCTAAGAAATTCAACTACTATGTTCAAGAATATTCCATGATAACATTGAAAAACACCATAATACAGAAATATAGGTAGGGATGAAAAACAAGGTTCATGAGATCTATGAACACCACTATTTCATTTTTGAGATTGAATGGAATCATGAGGAACTTATATAGATCATACCTTCTCCTAAACATTGTCTTTAGTAAATCCACTATTCAAACCTATAGTTGTTGATAACTCAATAAATTATCAGTATTAAAGAACCATTAGGCTCCCCTCAGCTGATCGAGCAGTTCATTCATCTAAGGAAGGGGACACATGTTCTTCTCAATAACCTAGTTCAACATATGATAATCTATTCATAGTCCCAATATTCCATCGAACTTCCTGCTAAAAAGAACCAAAGCACTCTAAGGAGAAGTAATTTAATGGATAAAACCCTTCACCTAAAGATCCTTGAGATTTACTATGAACTCATTCAATCATAAAATGTCATAAAATAATAAGGTATTGATATGGACTTATCCCTCAACATGAGAAAATAATGAACTCAAACTCCATCTCAAGATGAAAAACTGTGAAATCATCAGGGTATACATCTTGTAAATTTTCCACTACTTGAGAGAAAGTAGATGAGACCACCACATACATAATGATAAATACTATCCTAGTTTTTTACATAGTAATAGATCCCACACTACAATAATATTCATATATAGTGGTATTTTTTTAATACACTTCAATTTAAATTATCGTTAACTTATTTGTGATAATTTCCTAAATCGCAGTGTTTAGTGTTGTTGAAAATTTAAATGCAATAGGTTTTTAAAATTGGTGATAGTATTTAATAACTAATATAGAACCATTATTTGGTGATGTTTTAAACAAATAATAAAAATAATTATTTTTCTTTGGTTAAAACCACCACCAATAAATTAAAACTATATTACATTTATAGTTATATTTAGTAGTGGTTATAACCGCCATAAATTGTTTTTATGGAAGTTCTGAAAAAACTAGATTGATTAGAGATGGTTTATCAATACATAATAGTTGTTTTAACTATCACTTATTTATATGCAGTGGTTTACATAGATATTTGTAAATTTAAACGACTTCTAACAATAAAAAAATGAAAAACAAATGAACCTGCAATTCAATCTCTTGTACAAGAAAAATTAAAAAATCATATTTACTAAAATAGTATGAAAAAAATAAATAAAATTATCGTAATAGAAACAAGTAAATTTAAATTACAAAATTTCATAAACATATATAACATCAATCATATGGGCATGAAAGTGGCCCATCATTACAAAAAAAATTCACACAAGTAGGGAATGCATAGGCATAAAAACATGTAATGCATTAGAGACCTCTAAGTATTGCTTCTGTGTCAACATGGCTACCTCAAGATGATAGAAACTTCTTATTTTATTAAAGTCTTCCAACCTCTGATTCTTTCAATTAAAGAATTTAAAAACACAAAATAGATTATATTAAACAACAATATAAATAAAATATAATGAATAATAATATGTTCCTACAGAGACTGACATATCTTGGGTGTAATCACCTTAGGAATTCTCCTGATTGTGTCCCAAAATAAAGTATCCAAATATTCCCCCATAGCAGTAAACTTCTCATCCTGATCACTCATGCAGGACTCCTACCCCGATAATTTGGTCTCTAATATCACAATTTTCTATTATGATGATGGACCATGAACACTAATAGGTCCTAGAGTAGGATAATAAATTGTGGTTAATGATGTTAGGGATCTTCCAAAGACACATTATGAGGATGGTACATTATCCATAATCTACACATTACATGGATGATCACTACCTAGAACTTATTCAATAGAATCACTCTAAGAAATTGGAAATGATTGTGAGGGATTCACATCCCATACCGTCTTAATTTTATTCTAAACATTAAATAATATAAAATAATAATTTTATTTAGTAAAATCATGTAATAATTAAATTATTTTACCCATATTATCTAAGTTGGTTCATTCACATAACTCTTGTCTAACTTTCTATGCACATCAAACCACACATTAGTTTACCCAAGATGATGACCAACTGACAAAGTCTATATCATTAAAAAAGAAAATTTACTATAATAAAATATTAATAACTTAAAATTGAACACATATATATGTTATAATAATTAAAATATTACCTTTCTCGATCTTCTCCTTATAAAACTCTTCAACCATGTTGTGTGTGTGATTATATACTTCTCTTTACTTACTATATTTTTCTTATATATTTAAAAAAAATTAAGATATATTACTATGAAATGTAAGAAGATTAAGAAATAAACTAAGTAATATGATAAAGAAATTAATAAAGAGAAAATATCACATTGAAAAATAGTTTTTATTAATCAATAGATAACATATTCAAAAAATACATCCACTGATCTCTAGGCATCCCTTCTAGTATTGAATCATACATCAGCTGAAGGCTTAATGAGCTGTTGTAATTCCCCAGAATGGTCCACCCAAATGACGCCTCAGTGAGGAGTGCCACATTACCTTATGCACACATCCTCATGTTCTAGAGGCTTCTAAATATAGAAGAGGGTCTAACATAGTCATATAGAAACTATTCCCTCCAAATTGATTCCTGGGTTCATTCATAAATCTACAAAAATTTGGAATGACATGTCCGTATGGTGGATGTTTCACCAACCTATAGACAAAATCAGGATCCCACTAAGCCCCTACAACCCAGAATAGCATGAAATAATCTATCCACCTGATATATTAAGATAAAATAAAGTAGTAATAGTTTCACTATATCATATAAATAAAAGGGTAAACTAGAAAGTACACATAATGAAGGATAATAAGAAATAAATACAATGGCCTCCATCCAACTCATATACATCATTTCATATCCATGTAATCCATGACCTATAGGCCTACACCATGATCCCAACTCCATGTGGTTTCTATGTATTGAAATAAAAATTGAAGATCTACCCATGTACACCAAAACCCACATTTTTTATGTGGATAGGGGGTGATTCCAATGACCCAATAGGTATCCCTAGTACCTCAACCAAAATGAGTGTTGTTGAGATCAAGTAGATGTTAATAAAATACATATATATAGAGTGTGATTATTTCCATGAAACACACCCACTCAAAAACATAACACGCATACATACCTAGCTTGGTACCATGATAGCATCCACCTTGAAACCCAACCCATGCAATACATGCTTCGACCCCATGTTTGAATTCATGTCATACCATAACCCATGAACTACAAGCCTTAGTACCATACCAAAAGGAACGTCTATCAAGATATCAATAACTTATGTAACCAACAGATTGTGCCATTGACTCAATTTAGGGCCTTATAAAGTACCCTAAACCATCCTTGTATACTCAAGGAGGTCCATCAAGTCACCTTAACCCATCCTTATAGAGTCAATAGAGGTAATTAACTAGGCCAACCTATCCCCATGGGTTATAGGGAGGTCACCATCAGTTACACAAGCCCATACCCATAATCTCTAGGGACTCCATGGCCAAGAATGGAAGCTCATACCCATAGGTTCTGGGGATACTAAAATCAATCACACTGGCCCATCCCCACAGGTTCTAGGGAGGTCGTTATCAAGTACCCTGACCCATCCCTATATACTCAGGGAGGTAAAATCAGTCATATAATAAATTCATGTAGGCAATAGAAGACTGGGTATGAAAATCATATTTAGACTCATCATTAGAGAACTAGTCTCTTTAGACCTAGTCCCATGCACAAGCATCCACCTGGGTCCCTTAGACCCAACACAACCCTCCAGGGGTATGTCACTTTCATCAATATTAACCTACCACTTTGATACCATAAGAAAACATCATCAGTTAAAACACATAGTAGGAATAATCATAAATCAACACCTAATAGGACTCACAATGTAACATAACAAGGGTCACACACATAGCACACATGCTTTAAAAAACAAGGCATCATATACACAAGGTCAAATGTACCAAATCCAACCCACACTGTTCCTTTCAGGATTTCCCATGAAAATTGAGCCAAAAAATAATTAAAAATATTTAAAAGGCATAAACTATCACTTTACTCAAACCAGAAACCTAGTCCAAAATCTCATCAAACATTCTCTAGAAAACCTTTTTTTCTATTTGGAATCCCCATTTCAAAACCATTTCACATATCACCCATTTTTTCCTGATATTTCCATTCTAATACAAAATATATTTTTAAAATTACATTAAAAAAACCATTTCCTTGTGAAATCCATCACACACCACCAAGTAAAACCATAAATAGGGACACTGACACCCATTCGAACAAGGCACCACCATCAAACCATTTAGTAAGATAAACATCAATGTTGAATATTATGCTGACATGGGTCCATCCTAACATTAAGGAAACATACACAACCCATGTAACATGAAGGTAGTTATACTAATGAGGAAGATGAAAATAAAATAACAAAAATACTTAGATTCTTAAATAAGTTCTAGTCCCCCTACCTCAACTAATGTTCTAATAACTCATACCAAGCTCGTATTGGCATCAATCAAGTCTAAGATCCCCCATCTTGACATCCAAAAATATTAAATTAATTCATTGATTAATTTAAACCAAAAAAACAATTGGAATAATAGGATCTAAACTCGCTGGGTGGTCCAATGATGTTGAAATCATGAGAAACCGGGTGCATTTCACTCCTAACACACCCCCAAGCTTAATCCATTAAAATACCTAATTTAAAATCCCAAATCAATAGTCATTTTTACCCAAAATATTCATAGAATTTAAATAAACACACACAAATATACCTTATGGAAAATAATGAGTAATGTAATGTTTAGAATATCTTGGGACTTCTTCTACAGTCCATGCATGAAATTACCTGAATTTGGAACAATTTCAGCATGATCCGGTGAAATATTCCTTTCCTAGAACCCTATAGTTAAACCAAAAACAGAAAGAGACAAGGTGGAACAAGAGGGGTAGAGGGAGAGATATTACCTTGAATCATAAAAAATTCCACTAAAATCATCCCCTCTATATCAAGGTGTAATAGGGAGAGGATGGCCAAAATGGCCTCCTCTCATCACCCAAACCCTTTAAAACCCAAGTATCCCCTGACCAAGAAAAGACCAAAATGTACCCAAAAAATAAACCCTCAAAGCAACCCCACCATCTAGATGTTGGGTCTCATCAGTGAGATAGTGGATTCACCATCAGGCTGGTGCTGGACCACCATATGTTCAGAGGCCCCAATAGAGGTGTTGGACTACTGCCCATCCCACTGATTGGTTGGTGGCCTACAAGGCAGTCTGTCCACCAAAAAACACCTCCCCCACATTTCTATGAACCCTTGATCTACCTCTAAAACCTCTTTATATGTTTAAAAACACTCCTTTGAGATATTCAAATGCTCTAAATGTATTCCTGGGTCTCAATTATCAAAATATACATGCCACTAAATGAAAAGTTCAAATTCTATCAGGAATTTCCAACTCGTATTGACAAAAGTCATTACAACCCCCCCCCCCACCAACCATAATAGTTATCATCCTTAAGAAGCTATGGTAAATATAGAACAAAATATCCCAACAAATCACATTTTTCAATTTATTGATAAATCATTATGTTCTATATCTAAACACAAACACACTTTAGTTGCATAACTCTTAACACCAAGCTCGACTACACTTTTTCCATTCAAAATGCCCAATTCAATCCTTAAACCTCTTCCAAAACATCACAAATGATGCTCATGATGTGGTTTCCAACTCACCACATCTAATTTCATGTGACATCATCAAGTGGTCTCTCCCTAGCCAAAATTCCTCAAAGATACTTGAAATCACCAACTAACGCACCACCACATCACCTGAATATGATTCCCCTACGCTAAGAGGCATCACCACTCATTAAAACACCCACACCATGGTATGTACCAACACTTGGTGTTTTTCCTTGATCATTCATGTAATCAACCACATTTATTGTCACACTCCATCATGATCAACAATACTCTTCCAAACCGAAGCACCCTCCAATCATGCAACCATCACCCCAAGATTGATGCCCGCAAATTGACTCCAACCAACTCTGCATCTGAATTCCCAAAATGGGTCTATCATTTTACTGACACCTCACTTCCATTCCAACCATATTCTGACCAGTTTCACCGCACTCATAGACCTTCATGTACAAGGGTTACACACCCACCACTAATAAGGTTCTCCCCACCATAGTATTATACTTATCATCACCTCACTAAACATAATTTTCCTTAAACTATAACGAATTGATCCCAATCATCCCGCTCATCACCACCACTAATCACTGAGAAGGTGCACAACCACACCCATAAATTCCAAAACACTGAAGTTTCATCAACAAAATAAATAATCCTAAGATTTATGGTTCTCTACACTATAAGACTCTACTATTGATGGATGATTTCAACTAGTGGTGCTCCCCATTATAGGAATATCCTACCAAGAGAACATATGAATCAATAACAATCACAAACACAAACCAAAAACACATCAAGAGGTCCAACCTGAAAAATAACCAAATCACAAATCAATAGATCCAATAACTAAATGCATTGATATTTCACTCAGTTACTCAATCCCCACATCAAACAATCATGATCTCTCCTCATACATCTCTTTCAAAGCATCAACCTCATGATCCTACCACAAGTGGATCCCACCGAACATCCATCCCATGATCCTGACACAAGAGATGCTCACAAAATACCCATACCATAAGCCTTCCACATGAAGATTGATCAAAACAACCACAACATACCTGTCAAATACACAAACCAACCACCATGCCTCTCTCATTCAACCACTGAATATCCAATAAACCGATCTATATGGGTATCAATTTCCCTCTCTGCACCACATCTATGCAATTCACTTCATATAATTCTCATCGACCTCACTTGATAGTTTTCTAAAAACCTTGATACACAATACAATAACACAATTCAAACATATAGGTCACCCAGATCAAACATCCAAAACCCAATCATATTGGTTTACACGGGCATCGATAGATCATTTTAAAAACCCATTCAATAATTTTTACACATTATAAAACTCCCTGAGTTATCAAAACACCTCTTATCATCCAAGGATTTTATATCAAAATAAAAATCACTAAAATCCTGAGCCTAGATGGCCCCTTTCCTAAAAATTGATCTCGTTTTCAAAAATCCATTTGAAAAATATTTTGAAAACCACTTTGAAATATAATTCCAAAATCCCCCTTTTTCCTAAATTTTCAAAAAAACCGAAATACTAATCTATTTTAGATCCATGAGATTTGTGATCTATTTCAAATCAAAATAAAATTTTAAAAACCGTTCACATACACTATATTCCACTAAACAATGTTTCCTTTAAAAATCAATTTTTCTCAAAACAAAAAATTTCCAAAATCCATTACCCTATGGAGGTCAAGAAAGAACATCAAAAATATTAAACATTCCCCTTGTATCCACATTAATCTAATCACACCTTATAATATAAGAGATAAAACATTGATTATGTAATAAGTTACTTCAATTATATGAATTCTCAAAAAGGTTGGAATGTCATTCAACACTGACCATAGGCATGTGTATCATTCTCTTAGCATGCCACTACCATGATTCTTGTACAACATACTACCTCCCAGCTAAGTCCTATAACTCATACCAAGTCTTATTAATACAACATTGTTATTATAGGCCTAACCAAACACCTCACTCATCCTAGAGTTCCTAACCTTGAAACTGGAAATCCCATGGAAACTTGAGTTTTAACTAAAGCCATGATGGATAGGCATACGCCTGATCTAACTCTCAAGATATGATATCCTATCTATACTTCTAAATATTCTATCTCATCACAAACAAGATCCAATTACACTTTTTAACAAACCATACTAGGATGCAAAAATGACACCCAATCAAGGATCATTTTATCACCTTAGGTATGCCTCCCCATGAAAAAGAGGTTATCGATTAACAATGAGGACCAAACATAGAAGTGGGGAGACTATTCCCTCTAAAATGAGTCTTGGGGTTCAAGCCTAAATATACTGAAAATTCATCATAAAAATTCTGTATAGTGGACATCCCACCAACCTATAGACAAAACTTAGAGACTATTAGGCCCCCATAGTCCATAATATAAAGAAATAAACTATTTATATGATGAAGTAAGAAAAAATAGAGCAGTAATAGATACATGGAAACTTATAAATATAATTTCCAACTAGATATTATGTATAATGAAAAATAACCAAAAATAAATACAATGGAATTTGTCCTAACGTACATACATACTACATTATACATGACCTACACAACTCGCAGACATGTACCATGATCCTATATCCATGAAGTACCTATTTCCTAAAATAAAACATGAAGATCTACCCATATACATCAGAATCCACACTGTGTATGCAGATACGGTTTGAATCCAACGACCTAGTAAGTATACTCAGTGCCTCAACCAAACTGAGTGATTCAATGATCTATAATATTTACATGCAATACATATATAGAGTGTGGTCATGTATTTGAAAAACACACACTTAGAAACATAATACACATGCATACTTTTTTGACACCATGCATGGATCCACCTCATACCACAACCTGTATAATACCTTTTTTGACCCCATTATGGAATAAGTTTCATACCATAACCCATACACTACCAGGATCAACACCATACTAGAAGGAACATATTTCATAAGCTTGATAATTCAGTTATCCTATGGCATGTGCATGTCACTCTGGTTATGACCTTGTCACATACTCCAACCCAGTCTTTCATTCTCAAGGAGGTTCATAAAGTTATCTGAACTCATCCCCGTAGATTCTGGGGTGATCAAAAAACATGCATACCCATCCCCATAGGTTCTATTTAAGTCACCATTAGTCACATTGGATCATCCCTTTAGGATTTGGAGAGTCCATAGTCGAGTACACTAGCTCATCCCCATAGGTTCTAGGGAGGACACAATCAAGAGCACTAGCCTGTCCCCATAGGTTCTAGGGAGTCTATCAATCAATCACATCATCCCATCCCTATAGGTTATAGGGTTTTATATTTAGTTACCTCATCCCATCTTGATATACTTGGTGAGGTGACATTAGTAGCATAATTAGAACACACGGGCAACAAAAAATAGGGCATGTAGCCCATCT
This sequence comes from Viscum album, assembly GCA_963277665.1. NCBI lineage: Eukaryota > Viridiplantae > Streptophyta > Magnoliopsida > Santalales > Viscaceae > Viscum > Viscum album. Next base: position 453,029,760 of record OY728135.1, read on the forward strand.
CTCAACTCACCAACTCATGATTAGGGAACTAGTCTCTCTAGACCTAGTCCCACATACATACATCCACCTGGATCCCTTAGACCCAACCCAACTCTCTAGGGGTCCATCACATTCATTGGAATAAACCCCCCACTTTTATACCGCAAGAAAACATCATTAGTTAAAACATACAAAAAGTATCACCACATATCAACACCCAATAAGTCACACAATTCAACATAGTAAGGTGCTCATACAAGTAAAACATGATTTTGAAAGTAAGGAATTACCCATACAAGTTCAAACAGAAAAAATCCAACCCACACCAATACATTTAGGCTTTCCTATGAAAATTAAACCAAAAAATCCTTTAAAATTTTTCATAGCCTTCACCCACTTATATACTCACACTAGCCCACTTGCCAAAAATCTCATCAAACATTCTCTAGAAAACCCTTTTTATCATTTTTGAAATCCTATTTCAAAAATATTTCACATATCACCCATTTTTTCTCAAAATTAACATTTTAATCCAAAACCAATTTTTAAAATTTATTTTTAAAAACAAACCATTTACTTTTGAAAGTCAATGCATGCCATAAAGAAAAATCATAAAGAGGTCCACTGACACCCATTCGAACAACGTGACACCATCATATTGTTTAGTAAGATAAATGTACATGTTGACTATTGGAATGATGTGGGCCCCTCCCAAACTTATGGTAACAAAAATAAACCATGAAACTTGAAAGAAGTTATTCTAATGAAATGCATGAAATTAAAATAACCTAAATACCAAGAGTATCGAATAATTTCAAGACCCAAACCTCAAATGATGTTCAGATAACTAATGCCAATCATGTACTATCTTCCATTGAGTCCAAAATCCCATGTCTCAATATAAAACATCATTAAATTAATTCATCAATTAATTTTAAAAAAAAAACCAATTGGAATAATAGTCTCTAAACTCACCGGGTGGTCCTATGATGTCAAAATAATGAGTAACTATGTGTGTTTTAATCCTGATTCACCCCCGAGATTAATTAATGAAAAAAAATAATTTAAAAACCCGAATTAATGGTTAATTTTTTCCAAAATCACTGAAATATTTAATTAAATCCATGTGATGGAATACCTTATGGTAAATGATGAGAAACATCTTATTTAGGGTGTCTTGAGACATCCTCTACATGTCGTACATGAAAGACCCTTAAGGAGGAGTGATTTCACCATGTCTCAATGAAATTTTCCTTTCCTGAAACCCTTCGGCCAAACCAAAATTAGTAAAAGACAAGGGGGGTAAGAGGGGGAGAGGGAGATAACTTACCTTGAATTTCCCAAAAAACAACACTAAAAGCACCTCTACGTCAAGGGGTAAGAAGGATAGGAGTGGGAGGTAAAGGATGGCCAAAATGGCTTCCTCACATCACCCAAACCCTCTAAAACCTGAGATGTACCTCATAAAGAAAGGACAAAAATTACCCTACTAAAAACACCCTTAAACTAACCCCATCGGTGAGTTAAAATGTTAAAAACACTTTTCTGAACCTCATTTCACAAAGCGGTCCCACCACCAAATGAAAAGTTTAAATTCCCTCTATAATTTCCAACCAAAAATTATGTGTTTAATTACAGCTATCACAGAACTCACACAATAATCTATACTTTAAATTTTCCATTTTTTCCATTATTTTCAATTTCCACTAACACAAAATGGCATCATCCACCTCAAAATTAAAAATCACCTATAAATATAAAAAATAAAAAATATTAGAACAATTTTATTTATAGTAATATCAATTTAATAAATGTTTGTCCAATATTTATATTCCCTTACCTTTATTTGATTAACAAATGTATCTTTCTTCCAATTGATTGGAATATGCCTTCAATCATGATATGTGATGGGGAGGGTCATTGGATAAGACATAAGATAACCTAAAACCTTCCCATCCATGCCTCCTACATCACTCGTAGGCCCCCTGAAATAGTAAAATGGTATAAAAACCTTTTAATTTTTCAACCTCCAAACATCTTTTATTTCCATTTTAGTTTCTTTTCTATAATTATTTATATTTATTAAATAAAGATATTTAATAGTTATTATAAATATTAAATAAATAATTTGTTCACAATGACATGTATACTAATATTAGTCACCTACTAATACCCTCATGATGGTATGGGTGAAATAATTTATGTAGTCTAGTCGTGATCTTCTACTAGATAACACAATATCCAACCACTCAATTCCATTGGACCAGTATCAATGGTAATCATACCTATAGTAGTAGTTGGCATACCTAATAGAGTTGATATCATCACTGGAAATGTAATGTCAGCTGACTATGTAGACTAACTATGGTCTATATACCATTTATTCTTTTCTATTATTCCTAAAATATAAACAACAATGAAATTAGTTCCAATATCTAAAAAATATACAAGATAATAAAAAAACTAAAATTTCCAATATAAAAATTTCTATCATATGTTGTATTTAAATAGTGAATTTTATGTTCAAAACAATTGATTTATTTTATCAAAATGTCAATACTATTATATATAATCAAGAATTTAGTCCCTTTTAATTTACCCACATAACATTAATTTATACTCATTAAAGGTATAAAAAATTACTTTACCCCCTATAACATGCATTGTCAATGTTGTATTAATTAGTTTTACATTAATAACAATTGTGCATAGTAAACTTGAATACTAATATTTGTGAAATTAAAGTGAGAACAATGTCTATGATAAAAAAAATATTAAATAATGAATCAATATTTTTTAATCATAAATAAAAAATATTTAATAATTTAATGGAGGATTGAATGTACCATGGTTTCATTCATATTTATTTTAATCATCTATAATTAACATGATGTCCTCATCTTCACCCTATCTTGAAGGACTGGAAGTTTCAATGCCATCATGAACAAATAGATCAATCAGTTCTTATTCATATGGTCTGCTATTAGTAATACATTCTTTAACACTATCTCCCATATCATACAAGTCTCTATGTTTCACATGAACTAAGACACTCTACCCTTCATCAACTTTATCATCAATATAATATACCATTTTATCTTATGAAGCTAAAATGTATAGATTGTGTTCTTCATGATCACTAGTACCAATCAAATAATTTAAGTTGACATAAGTAAATTATAACAAATATTTATTTATACCTATATGAATATTGAACCACTTTCATTTGAATAACACAATAAAAAAATTTCCATGATAATTTAAATCAATAATGTTAATCAACTTTACAAAATATCCCAACTATGTGAAGTTTGTAGAGATGCTACTGATTTTTGTTTTCAATCCTTCTTTATGATAAGTTGTATAAATCTTTAATCTATTAATATTATAGGCATCAAATATCCCAAACTACTTCAAAGTCCATCAAGCTAAATATTTAAATTCATCAGAAAATTCAACTCATTTATCAACATTCATGGTCTATAAAAATGGATACAAAATATTATTATTTATAAATGATAATTATCAACATATTATAAATATTGAACCAATTATTAACTTACATATCATTAAAACCAATCAATAATATATATGTTCATAGTTTTTGTTATTTCCTTCTCATTTTGAGTTTTTCTCTAAAAAGGTTTCTTTTTTATGTGTTCAGTTATTCAAAAAAACGTTCTACGGTATCAATATTTAGTAGAAAAAATATTTATATGTGTATGAAATCTATATGAGTTAGTGAAAATAAGAATATATTTTAAACTAAAAGACCTAATATTGAATGGATTATTGTTTTTCTTGAAGTACTGAATATGATTTTAGTTATCATCAACACATCAAACTTGATTATATATTGTCTCAGTTCTATCCAAATACATTGAAAAAAATGTGATACAGTCTTCATCCAAGTAACCTTAAATTATAAAGCCTTACAGTTGAGATTTTTTCATCACATAAGACTTCAAATGACCACGGTACCTAATAAATCAACACATAATAAACCTCATATGTTAAAATTTGGAAAAAAAATAATTCAATACTTTGGAAAATTTAAAAATACAATACCAAACTATAGGATACATCCATTAATAGTGTACAGGTCATCTAACTTTAGCTTTCTCAACCAAATAGATTATTAAATGTATCATCGTAGTGAAACTTTATGGGGAGAATATCATATCCAGGTGAAAAGTTTCCTTAATATTATTTCATATAACATTTCAACCTCAATGGGTTTTAAATTTTTCTCATATAGTTTTCAAAAGAACATGAAAAACTCAATTATGAATGTTGTTATTTTATTAGGTAATAATTTATGAAATGTCAATGGTAGCAGCTAGTCCATCAAAATATGTTAGTCATGATTGTTCAGTACATATACCTTACTATGTTTTAAGTCAATGCAATGTGAAATTTTCCTAGAATATCCATCATGTACTTTCACATTTTTAAGAATTTAAAGGAATATATATTTTTCATGATTTTCTACATAAAAAAATATTATAAGATAATCCCCATTCTCATTTTCCCATATATCTAGATTTTTATTCATTTATTATAAGTCTTTACATGTATTAATATGATCCTTTATTTTTTATTTCTCATTAAATATTATAAAAATAAAATTATCAAACACATTCTTCCCAATGTTAATAATGTTATGATTATGATGTAACATCTTTAGTTCCTAATAAAAAAGTTTGAAAAATATACTATTTTCCTCCATTGTAGTGTTCTAATCCCATAAAATGTGGAATGAAATATTTTCCCACCATCAGTTAACTGATATTATTTCCCAAATTCTACAACAATAATTGATAATTGTGTCAAAATTTCAGACCTAGAGGAAAATTTTAGAGGGGGCCTCAAATCAGTTTGTCCATCAAATTGTGACTTTCTAAATCAAAATGTGTAAGATGTTTCTAGGAATTGATGATGTAAAACACCATTTTATACTATAATACATCCCTTTAAATTTGAAATCATAGTTACAAGATGGACATGTCAAACCAGTGTGAGTATTCCAAGCATAAAAATTATTGAGTCTTGGAAAGTCATTAATGATCTGCATGATAGTAACATGCATTTTACATAATTTTTTACTTGATGCATCATATGTTTCCATAACATTGTCCCATAACTGTTGTAATTCTTGTATGAGAGGTTCAAGGTATAAATTGATACCATTTATAGGAATTGTTTTCCATAAAAAATCATCAAAATAATAAAACATTTTTTTCCTACACATCCATAGAGGAATATTGTAAAGAATTAAAATAGTCGTCCATATTTTATAACTTGTACTTAAAGTATTTAATGGATTGAATCCATCATAAGATAGTCCCAAACATATATTCCTAAGGTTTGTAGAGAAATTTAGATATAAGAAATCAAAATATTTCAATACTATTGGATCTCTTAGATGGACCAAAAACCCATCATTGTTGTTTTCTATAGCATGTCACATTATATTCTCTATGGTTTTAGATGATGTGAATAATATTTTCAATTAATGTTTTAAAGGAAATTAACATAAACCCTTCATAAGAATTTTATTTATTTTTTTCTTCAAAGTAACATATTTATTCAGCCTTATACGATTAGTTAATGATTTACATCTATAATTACAGCATCTTATAAACTTCTCGCTATATAAGTCTTCTCTACAATATAACATACAATCATTGGGACATTCATATATCTTTATATAATTTATACCCAACTTTTTAATAACTTTTTTCATGCCATAAAATGGTCCAGGGATCTTAACTTTTCCAAAATCATTATGGAGCAACTCTAATATCATGGACATTGATTTATTTGTAATTCCACATAAAATTCTTATATGATATAATTTCAATAGAAAGGAAAAATTTTAATATCTTTCACACCCCTCATACAAATCTTGATTTTCTTCTTATAGGAGTTTATAAAACTCATCAATTTCTCAGTTAGGTTATCCCCCACATTGATCTCTATAGAATCAATATGAGAATCTATTGACATGGTATTATCTTTATCTTGTTGTGTTTTTGTGACCAACAAATCAATAATTATGTTTTGAATTTCATTCTCTAACACTAGGGTGGTATATTTATGGTTTTTTTAAATAGTTTGGTTCAAGAAACCTTATTAAGAAAAATAAAAAATAGAGAAGGGAGATGAAGGGGTTAGATAAGAAAAATGTCCCTCAATCCAGAATAATTCAAAAAGAAAACAACAAAGCTAGCATAATCACATCACAAAGGCCTTTATATAGAAAAGGATGGCCAGGTATATTTGAACTCATGAAAATGGTTTCTAGATACTAATCCTAATATTAAAGACTCATATTGTTATAATCCCCCACCCCCTACCACCCCATCCACAGCTCCATGTTTTAACCTTTTACCATGAATTCATATTCTCATCAGAATCTATCTCCTTGAAGGTCACAATATCAACCAAATTCTCCCCATCCTATTTTTCCTTAACAAAACTCATAGATTGGATATTTTACTCTACAGAAATGTTTTCTAAGTCAAAAAAATGGAAGGAGTTATGAGTGTGAACCTTACTATTCACCTAATAGGGTGATCCCCTAGCTACCTTTCCATATCTTGAAGTGGGGGTATGTACAAGTAAATATAAACTAATTTAATCCCTTAAACTATATCCTACTTGGGAGAAACACTCCTTGGGGACACTAGAGCCATATTAGCAGGAGGATCCTCAACTACCAACATTGAAGCCTTCCATATGGGATGTTTGATATAATTGATAGCTTCAACCAGTATCTATATTCTTGTGTCTGAATTCCCATCAATATATCCATTAATATAATAAATTTATTTTTTTATTATACTTAGAAACATTTTTTGGATTAAGTCTCATTGGATATTCAGTATCTAGTTTCTTCTTACCTTTTTTGAGAAATTTAGGATATCATTTTCTCTTTCTATAGTTGTTGGATAGTAGGATACTGTGTAATAGTTTAACCAGTGGATTCATCATCCATAGGTTTGACACAATGGTATTCAACCCCACTATCCAGAACATCCCTGGAAGAAACACCTACATGAGTGTCTATCCCCTCATCCATAATTTCATCCCATTTTCTTTTGGACTGATAAATGGAAGTTTTTTCAAATCATTGAGAGTTGATTAGAGAGTCCCTCCTCACTATATGTTGCACCTCAAGAATATTTCCCTGCATTGATAGACCATATCCATTCTTAATTTCCATTAGGGAAGTTCCTTTTTACTATGATCCCATTTTCAAATGAAAATACTTCATTTGTTCATCATGTTTGGGATATTGGTGGATGAAGGATATATCTTTTACTTTGGATGGTATTAGAAAGAGATCATTGAGTCATGTTACAATGTCTTTATCCTTAATAAAATATTCTCCCCCACCAAAATTATTATGCAATGGGTTTCTGATGAATCCTATTTATGATACAATGGTGTATTGATACTCAACACAAGTACTTTGTAGAGAGTATCCCTTGAAGAATATTTGGAAACAAGAGAATAATAAGAGGATTTTATTGTTTCTTTCCAAAAAATTCCATTAATGCTTATTAAAGGTTTTTGAGGAATCTTGGTAAAGTGAGGAATTGGAGGAGTGAATTGATTTCTCAAACAAATTTTCCCATCCATTGGAGGATCCATTTTATAAACATAGATTCACTCATTCTGATAATCCATCCTAACCATTCAAATTGGTATAATACCTTTTTGGAAAGGCATATTATTTCCATATTTAATATTATCTATTTGATTTTACTTGATCAATTAAGTGTCCAAGATCACACCTGCTAGTGAACTGTTACATCTGTTAAATCATTCCCGGTTTACTTCATAGTCTATATTATACTCATTCAGTAAACTAAGTCAAACCACCAGATATAACTCTTCGGTCTTGGTCATGAATTGGTATGAACCAGAGATCAGTCATGAAAAATTAAGGAACCTATAAGCACCACATAATGAGATGTCATGTTAAGTGTAAATTGTTTCGCCAAAGTTCCACATTGTTCCTTTGTGAACAAGTGTGTGCATGCATGTGGATAGTAAAGTGAACCATACCACTTAGGATTATACTCATTTTCCTTTATTACTTTTAAATAGTAATAAATATACTTTCATTAATAAATAACACCACAATACTCCCTCTTTCTAATGTGATATTCCCAAAAAACATTCCCCTTTAAAAAATAAAGCAATTAAATATTTAAAAAAATTAAAAACCAATAATCCCCAACCATTTTAAAATATTTAAATCATCATTTTGAAAATCAAGAATCATACTCACTTGGAAATAACTTTCATTAATAAAGATGTCTCTCAATCTGAACATTTATGAAGTTGAGATGAACAAAGCTGGATAGAGAAATATGTGGATATTTCCTTGAACATGTAACGCTTATTATCAACCAACATAAGTCTATTCAAATTTTTTAGTTTTTCATCAACTCTTAGACACCATTATGTCCATGTGTCACTTATTCTTTCAGGAATGTTTTATATCCAAAGTCATAAACTCTTTATAGCATCATTACTCTTGCATTCACATAGGTGAACCAAAAACATTCCCATGTTTCAACACTTATTTTAAATCCTTGGTTTATTAAGAGTTTTAAACTCAACATCATTTTCCTCATGGGAACCCAACACCATTTTCCTGATATGTGATATACATTTGGTGTTTCTTTCACACATACGATAAAATTTCCTATATTTAACTTATTCATGAGAATTTATCACATGTTAAGTTGATGTCCCACTATTGGTGAATTTTTAAAAGGGATTTAAACCCATCCCTAAGGAAGTTTTTAACACCAAATACATTAAATGGTCATTTTTTATTGGGTCTACAAAATCTTGACTCGATATAATAAAGTCCACATTTATGATACTATTTTTTATTAACTTCCTCACATGGATATGTTTGAGACCAATGTGCCTCGGTTTTCCATTATAAGTATTATCATATGTTCAATCCAATGTTTCTTGATTATAAAAGTGTATAGAAACTAGATATTTCAACATAAGCCACAATGGTAGATCTGATAAAATAGATCTAATCCATTAAAGTTCTTTTCTAGTATCTACCAAAGAAAAAAACTCAAAATCCCTTATAGATTCTAGTATATAGGTTTATTTCTTTGATCCCCAAGAGATCAATCCACCTCTAAGTATAAAAACCCAAACACTCATAGAAGAGTGATCCTCCATATTAGTTACATATCTCACATCGAAAAACCCTCCAATACCCTTAGGTTTCCACTATAGAAAATACAATAATTCATATTAAACTTTAGATACTTGAGTACTCTTTTAACCATATCCCACTGTGTACAACCTAGATTACTCATATACCTACTCAAATTTCCAACATCATATGAAATATCAGGTCGTGTGCATGGAATAACATTCATGAGACACATGATAACCCTTGAATATTCAATTTTAGAAACATCCCTACAAGTATTTGGTAGAATCCTACTCCCAGAATCATATGGGGTGGAAACTGATGAACAATAAAATTGTTTAATACTATGTAATACTTTTTCAATATAATGAGATTGATAAAGAGGAATTAAAATATTATTTATAAAAATTGTGATTTCCAAAATAAAATTAGCTTCACCTAAGTATTTCCTATCAAAGATTCTATAAAAAACAGACTTATCCTCATGTATTTGATTAATACCAATTCAAATATAAGTATGACATTAATATATAAACAAATAACAATACCAGAATTATTATGGAACTTACTATAAAAACATTTATCACCTTGGTAAACTATAAAGCCATTTGATAAAATTAATTCATAAAATTTATAATTTTATTATTTAGGATTTTAGACCATATAGGGATTGTACCAATTTTAAAACCTTATTTTATTGACCAAGTACTATGAATCCTTCTAGTTGTTCTATATATATTTATTTATCCAATTCACCATTTAAGAATGTTTTCTTGAAATCCATTTGTTAAATTTATAAATTATATATGGAAGTTAAATTAATAAGAATTCGAATCAAAGTGGTCATATCCATGAGAATATGGGTATCAAAACAATAAATTCCTTCCTTTTGAGTAAATCCCATGGCCACCAATCTAGACTTATATTTGTCAATTATACCATCAAATTTTTGTTTTCTTCTAAATACCTACTTATAATATATAGGTTGTAAAACTTGAGTAATATCAACTAATATCTAATTATTGCTCTCGGTTATAGATTCTATTTCATCAATTATAGTTTCTTTACAAATAGATTCATCAGAAGATGGCATAGTCTTTTTGAATTTTTTTGGTCAAACTCTATATTAAGAAAAATCAGAGTTCGTGTAATAATAATATCATTAATTCCTTTAAATAAGTACATATAGAAACCATATCCACATATATTTTGTATCTATGTTTTTTTAATTTTATATATTTCCTCGATAGTATCTTCTTGAGATACTCTTTTATTTGAGAGAGATTCTTCAATTTGGACTTTCTTAGGTAAACAGGTAAACCTAGATTAATCAAAGATAGCATCTATTTATTAAATAAAAGTATTAAAACATATTATATAATTTGATTCTACAACCATGAATTTATAAGCCTTTGAATTCTCTACATATCCATGAGATGTTCTATAAATACCTCTTTTACACAACGTTTCCCTTTTTGGTTCAGGTACTCTTATAATTGGATGAAAACCTAAAACCATTAAATAATTTTGGTTTGGTTTCTTATTCTTCCATAATTAATATAGATTCATAGCCTTAAATTTTTTGGGAAACCCTTTTAAAATGTGACACATAGTTAATAATGCCTCTCCCCAAAATCCTTATGGGAGACTCAAGATAGAAATCCTAGAATTAACCATTTCCATTAATGTTCAATTCTTTCTCTCAGCTACACAATTTTGTTGAGCTATATAGGGATTTTTAACTTCCTATATGATCCATAGGGATTAAAATAATGAAGAACTATAGTATTCACCTCTCATGTTGAATCTAAGTAATTTATTTTTCATCCCACATTGGTTTTCAACCTCAGTTTTATATATAAAAAATTTATCTATAACCTCATCTTTAGCATGTAAAAGATAGACATTTACAAATCTAGAACAATCATAAATTAAAGTTAAAAAGTTCTTTTTATAACATATGGAGGGTGTCACATAAAAATCACATACATCATTATGTATCAATTCTAACAAATTACTTTTACTTTCTATATTTGGAAATGGTTTCCTGGCTATTTTAGTTTTCATGAAAGTTATGAACGATATATTACCTAAATATATATTTGTATATGATATAAATATAAGATAATTTTTATTGCATAAAAAATATAATTTCCATGAAAATATGGCATATAATTTCCTAAAATTGTATATGAATCTGGATTATAGTAGTTATCATTCAATACAGTCATCCACATAAGTTATCATTAATGAACTTTTTCATGAGATGAAATGGTAGGGAGTAAATGCATGTGAGGAATTTATGAACCAGTAATAGTATTTATTCATGTGTTTCAACACTTGAATAAATGATAGGATAATCAAGGAGAATCCATGATTTCTTATTTTACTATTTTCATGTGAAGTTAGTGTATGTTAATTCCATTTTGGATGAAAAAAAAACACCCACAAACTTGATGTTATCTTTTCCTCCTTTTAATATGAGATTCCAGAACATTATGAATGGAATAATTATCTCATCTGAACATTGGATGATTTTTCTCAAATCATGGATACACCATAGAGGTGGAAATATTTTATTTTACACTTTTTTATATTTATCAAAAACATATAATAGAGTTTAAAGATTTTTTAGATACTCATCAGTGTACGATATGCTTATTTATAGTAGTTATTCATTTCTATTTTTATATGTAGTTTCATATTTATTTCATGGGAGATCCTCATATTTGGTTTCTAATTACTTTTACTTTGTCTAATAAGTGTTATTAGATTCATATCAAACCTAACATTAGTATCAAAGTGGAGGTAAATGAGTTAACCAATTCCTAGTAACTCACACACATGAACGGTGATGAGGTGTGGATCTCCACCCAAGAGCTTCATTGTGATACAAAGAGTTTCATGCCCAAATAGTTGGGGCAATAGAGTCCATTTATAGGTTCATATGGATTTCATGTTATATGTGTTTTTATAAGAAATAGAGATTATTCCACCTAATAGTGGTATCAAAGGGAACTCATGATTTAGATCTATAAAACATTATATTGAAATGAAGATAAAACCAAGAATAGAGCATTTTTTCTGGTTTTATGAAAATCAAGAAAAATGGTTTGCCCATACGTAGTTGGAAAACATAAAGGTAACCAAGGATTTACCCTTATATAGAGTGTTCTATTTAAGTTTCATATGTCTTTACCCATAATAGATCTATCTATGTAATGGTCACCTAGAATTACCCTTATGCAAGTATGGGAACCCAAGGCTTACAACTATGTAAAGGGTTCACATAAAGGAAGTTTGGTGTGTGACCCTTACATAAATGGGTTGTATAAAGGTGTTATGTAAGGGTATTATATTAATTACCCTTACATGTAAATATAGTGAAAGGTTTTAATGTCTTGCATAAAGGCCTTAATCTAGTTACCTTTACATGAAGTGGTTTACCTTTATGTGAAGGAGTTCACATAAGGGAAATCCTAGTTTTACCTTTATGTGAAGGGTTCACGTAAAGGTAAGTGCTTAGTACCCTTACGCATTATTCCCAACATAAGGTTAGAGCCTATTTAACCATATATTGATATTATACATAAGGTTATAAGGAGTATACCCTCATGTAGAATATAGATTCTATACAAGGTTAAACAGAAAATATTTTAATTTTTTAAATTCTTAAATGGTTTTAAATGTTTTTAAAATGATTATAAATCATTATAAAATTTATTTTGGGAAAATTTAATTTATAAAGGGTTTAAAAATTTATTAATTAATTTTAAATGGTTTATAATTAATTAATTAAATTTTTATGAAACTTTTATTTTTCCAAAATATTAAATGTTAATATTTAAAATAACTTTAACCAAATTATATGGAATTACTTATGATCTAGTAATAAAAGTGTTTATTTAGAGATCATAAGTGATAATTTATAAAGAGTTATAAATTATGAAATTTGGTCAAAATATAAATTTTTTATATTTAAATTATGAATTGTTCATCATTAGTTATTTTGAATTTCTTAAAATAAAATGGAGACTTATTTTGATATTATTTAAGCCACATCAAAAAAATTTTGATGGTTGATATGATAAAGGTTTAAATAATAATTAATTATATGATATTTAGATTATGTAAAATGTTTACATAATAAAAATTTAATTGTAAATTGTTTATAATTAGTATAATATTATATATTTAAAAATTAAATGCCATATAATGAATAATATGAAAGATTTCATATTTAAACTAATATAAAATGTTTATATTCAAAATTATGTAATGCCTACAATGTTAAGACTGAAATTATAAAAGGGTTTATAGTTAGCTTTTATTTATGAATTATTCACAAATATTTATTTCATGTTTAAATATTTGAGTTGTTCATTTATTTAAAAGTGTATTCCCTATTATATTAATGTTTAGTAATTTTTTTAATAAATTTAAATATTGTGTATGCTTTAGTTTAATTATTAAACTGATTCTAGATAGATCCTTGAATTATATGATAGGAATGTACCTATAATGAATTCAGTTTTTCACCTACCTTGGACTCATTTTGTATTTGAAGTTATTATCTTGAATTTAGTTATTGATTAGTGTTTTTACATATTATGTGTTATATTTATGATGAACATGATTATCTCTTGAGTAAAGTATCCCCAATTAGAGGGACTTAGATCCATACTACCTACCAACCTAGAGGCTTATGCCTTATCTAGGATGGTGAATGGGGTTGGAAGAAGAGTTGGGGTGTATTAGTAAATAATAATGTAAGTAGTTGCATTATTTAAAGGAAAATTTTTAATAGAATACAGTTCCAAGGATGATGATTATGCACTTAGAAATAGTTATAAGTCGAAAAAATAAGTTAACATCATAACATTTGATTTTTTGAAGTTAACATTTTTATATATGTTTAAGAAGATGAATAGTTTGGAATATGATTCCTAAGCCTTGTCATTATTCAAATTGGATTAGTTCATAGATTTTTCTCACTAAAGAGTTTAGTGGGAGAGTTGTATCTTATATTCACATAGATATGTGACATGGATTATATATAATTTAATGTGTCAACAAATCCTAGAAATTGTAAAAAACGTAAGGTTGATTTGGTAGTTTTTCATTAATGGTATGATAAACCAGTGATTATATTGGTTTTTATTAAATATTCTCAAAGATTATATGAATATTATAATATATCATATTAAATTCAGCCTCTATTTTACTATTATTTCATATTGGATACATAAATGTATATATAGATATACATTTCATGAAGTGTAATGATAATTGATCTCGCAAATTATTCCTTTGAGTTATCCCTAACTGATGTTCTTTATGGAGTATTATAGGTTATGATGAAATATTAAGATTAGTGTGAGTAGGATTCATGTATAGATATAAAAAATATACTCATGAGCCAAAAAATAAGGAATATGATTCTTTATGTACATTGGATGACCTACTAAGTATACAATATGGAGTTTCATATAGATTTATTCGGTGTACTAGGGGTTCATGGATCATATTTGAGTCCCCACTACCTGATATTGGTGTGATACCTATCATGAGAACCATTATACATTGATACCCTTATTACACAAGTCTACATATTGACTTATCTAATATTAAGGTGATTGGGTATGTTTCTGATCATTTCATCGGTCATAGATTATCTAATATGGTCTTTTTCTGCTCATATAATGTATATGACTTCTGGGTCCATGATTGATATAGATTGTGGGAGTGTACAACCATACCTAGATATTATATATCTATCTGGATAAGGGACATGTGATGTGGTTATCTATAAGGATGAATGACAAGTGATTTATTAATCGATCATATCAATATATAATTAGAGATTCAAGAACATATGAGTTGGATATATGTGATTGGCATGTTTCATGTCCCATATTCACTCTATGTTTAAGAAAAAGTGAAAATAGGAGAATTTTTTTTCATATGATACAGATTGGTGGAAATATGTATAGAGAATCATTTTTTTATAGATATCACATCAGATCCCTTTATAGCTTGAGAAAAATTCATGTTTTACTAGAGGCCTCTCTTTGATTAAATATATGGATTCATATGTTTATGTTTATTTTCAATTATGTAAATTTCCATGGGGTCACACTCTATTGTTGACTGAATAAGAATTAAGTTTGAATCATATTTTTGTTATAAAAATTTTTTAGAGTTAATAAACAAGTGTTTTGGATGGGTTTTCACAAGTTATTTCATATGATGTGATACAAGGTAATGTTAATGATAGATTTCCAAAAGTGTTTTGGAAGATATACAAAAGGATTTTTGGATATGGTTTCACAAGTTATTGTATATGATACAATATAAGGTGAAATGGAACATAGTCTTTTGGGATATAGTGCAAGTGGGAGATTGAAGGAGATGTTCCCTAAATCCATATTTGTATATGATATAATTATGAGCTAATTTGTATTGCATGAAAAATATTATTTTCATGAAAAATAGAATGTAACATTTCATATAGCTGTATATGAAACCAAATGATAATGGCCATCATCCAATATAGTATTACACATTATCTATCATTAATGTACCATTTCATGAGATGAAACAGTATGGATCAAAATTGTATGATTCATTCATGAACCATCCATGGTATTTATTCATGTGTTTCAGTGCTTAAATAAATGATAGGAAAGTCAAGGATCACCTTTGATTGGTTATTTAACTACTTTCACCACTACTACAAATACGGATTTTATCAGCACTAAAAATGGTCTTTATCAGCTCTAGAAAAAGCACTGATAAAGCTAACGAAGATAAAGGGGGGGTCCCCTTTATCAGCGCTCCGAAAAGCGATGATAAATACCCCTTTTATCAGCGCTAAAAAAAAGCGCTGATAAAAGGGGTCCTTTATCAGCGCTAAAACAAAGCGCTAATAAAAGGGTCCTTTATCAGCGCTTTCGTTTTAGCACTGATAAAGGACCCCTTTTATCAGCGCTTTTTTAAAAGCGCTGATAAAAGATAAAAAATTTAAAAAAAATTAAAAAAATTAAAAAAAAAATTAAAAATTTAAAAAAATACTGTCAATTGGGGGGGGCTTTTATAGCGCTTGAGCCCCCCCCCCCCTTTACAGTGCTTTTCTACCCCTGTACGGTGCCCCACGCACCCCCTTCACCCTTTAACAGGGCTTGCTCCCATATTCCCCCATGCGCGTGTGCCCCTGCCTCCACCAGGATTTGAACTCGAGACCTCCCCCCTGCGCGCTTAAGCCTTTACCACTACTCTATTTTGATTTGTCTTCCAATTCATGATATCTCTATCTATATATATATATATATAGTTATATTTATTCGTATAGTAATATATATTTATATTAATATATATTTATATTTATATTTTAATATATATATATATATATATATATTAATATTAATATATATATATATATTAATATTAATATATATATAGTTATATTAATATATATATATAGTTATATTAATATATCTATATATATATAGTTATATTTATTCGTATAGTACTATATATTTATATTAAAATATATATATAGTTATATTTTAATATATATATATATAGTTATATTAATATATATATAAAGTTGTATTAATATATATCTATATATATATATATATTTAGTTATATTTATTCGTATAGCACTATATATTTATATTAATATATATATAGTTATATTAACATATATATATTTATATTAACATATATATATTTATATTAAGATATATATATAGTTATGTGAATATATATATATATATAGTTATATTAATATATATATATAGTGATATTAATATATATATTTATAGTGATATTAATATATATATTTATAGTGATATTAATATATATATTTATAGTGATATTAATATATATATTTATAGTAATACTAATATATATATATATAGTTATATTAATATATATATAGTTATTAGATTAATATATATATAGCTAGATTAATATATATATATATAGTTAGATTAATATATAGGTATATAAATATTCATATATTTTTATTTTAAATAAAATTGATGTTAGTTATTATTTAGATAAATCTAATATATTTTATATGTAAATATATTTTATTATTTATATTTATAATTAAATTTTTAGGTGTGAATATATAAAAAATATGTATATATTGTTATATATTTGATTATAAATAGCAGTGCATTATAAAAAAAGATGAAATTTCAAAGACATAATATCAATATGAATGCAATACCTTGGAATAAATTCAGTCCCCACCAAAAAAAGCCAATAATACCCCCTTAAACGAGGCTGAAAATCCACAAAATGTAAAAAAATCGGGGTACCCCGACAAAAAACTCAGTTTTGGAGGACTTTTGGGCCTCGTTTGGCCTCTAAAATCCCTTAACCGGGGTTTCCCTAATCATAGTGACGTAGAGCTCGTCACAGGATTCGATTTTATATGTGGTAGAGCTCAAACGGACACCCGGATCAAAAGTTATGGCCGTTTGAAGTTTGAGTTGCGTTTTCAACATATTTTGGATCTTTTTTTAATTTTTTTATTTTTTTTAATTTTTTTAGTCTTAAAATTTTTAATAAATTACTATTACTCTATAATAATTAGAAAATTATTAATTAAAAATATTTTTTTTATTTTTTAAGAAGCCATTTTCACTAAATATCTTATATATTAAGTATATTAAGTGTAAATGTACATTTATACTTATCTAAAATATATTTAAAAATTATATATTATATTTATATCAATATAACTATATTTATATATTAATATATTAACATATTTTTTAAAAAAATTATTTTTTTTTGAAGTCGACCCTTTATCAGTGCTTTTAAAAAAACCCTGATAAAGGCCCCTCCCTTTATCAGCGCTACTAAACAAGTGATGATAAAGGTGGTCCCTTTATCAGCGCTTTTTCGTTAGCACTGATAAAGGGGGGTGCTGCAAAAAACCGTTTTTGTGGTAGTGCATGTGATGGAAATGTATGGGAATTCAATTATTCTTGGAAAACCTCCCACAAAACAGATTCTCTCTTTGTTTCCTTCTTTTCATATGAGATACTAACACATCATGAAAGGAAGAACTATCAAATTTGAATGTTGGGTGATTTAACATAACATGTGGATACACCACAAAGGTGGGAATATTTTGTTTTCCACTTTTTTAATCATTATCAAACCCATGAAATATAGTTTGAATATGTTGTGAATGCTCTTCCTTGTATTGTATACTATTTTACAATAGTTATTTATTTCTAGTTTTATAAGCAGTTTCATATTTTTTGGATGGTAGATCCTTAGATTTGGTTTATAATTTATTCTTATCTGTATAATAAGTGTTATTATATACATACAAAATTAAAAAGTTCCACATTTATTTTATGTTTTATCCATTATAGGTAATAAATAATTTTTTTACATATCATGTATTTTCTTAAAATTAATGTGACCTAAATGATTATTTAATAAATCAAAATAATTTAGTGTAATGAATCATATTTTCTATGTAAGGCTTTTTAATATTCTAAGGAATATTTTTAAGCTAGGAACTAAGTCACCACAGAATTCTGAGGCCTGGGGATCCTTGGTGAAGTGATATTAAAAATATTAAAAATATGACAACCCTAGTGTTTATTAAAAATTAATTCATGTTTTATTACATAAGAATAAAAATAATTCATCCCATAATATTTATAAGTCTGGTGTATTTTGGTAATTAGGTAAATTGCATGACAACATAAAAATATGTGGCACATCATCATTATTGAAAACTTCCTTAAAATGCTCATAATATTCCATCATTCTTTAAATAGTATGGGATAACCTAGGTAAATACAAAATAAAGGGGTGAGATATAAAGCCTAGTAAGGTAATAAACAAGGAATAATATGAAGAAAGTATTACACAATATTCAATAGGAATTTAAATGGAACATAAAAGGGGTGAGAATCATAAACATGAACAATAAGACATGATATAACATGGTAACATAAAAGAAACATGGGAAATGCGGCAACAACTTTATACATGACATTATAAACATAGTTCAAGTATAACTGCCAAGACATCATATGATGGTGGAAAAAGTCCCATGATGGATTGGGTTCACTCCCTAATCCCTTACGTGACATTTCATGAGACTAAAAATTTACCCAACACATTAGAGTGCTATATAATTTCAGGCGCACCCATCATTTTCATATCATGAACATGCATAAGTGTGCCACATAGATTATATAACATAAGAACATATTTTCATCACATTTAATCCCATGATTAAGGATTTTGGGTTACATACATGGAATTATCAAATTAATGAATTATAGGTACATATAATTGAATACTGTAGTGTTTAATTGGGTATGGGTATACACCTCATAAATGTTCAGCATGGAAAATCTTAGTGACATTTCGGTAGCGTAATGACAGTACATGAAGATTCATAAAATGGTTAAATGAGAGAGAAAGGGGTTTCTAATCACTTTTAAGTAAAAAAAGGATAGTATGGTGGATATTTAATAACATAATTCAACATGAAAATTTGGGAATTAATATGTATAAAACAAGGAGGGTGCATAAATAAAAACATGGCATGGAGTAATTGTAGGATAATTTCAGTAGCTTAATAGGGGTACAAAATGAATCATGGGAGGGACTAATGAGAGTGAAAGGGGTCACTCGTCACTTATAAATAATAAATTTATTAATAGGGATATGTAATATTATATTCCATTAAGAAGAATTGGAGGAAAAAGTGAATTACAAAGGTTCTTGAATAAAGAGGAGAAAGAGAGGACCCCTTACTAAATTTCGGCATAGTAACGACTTAGGTAAATGATATAATGAGAGGGGATAAATGAACTTTCATTATTAGGAAAAAAAATTTAAAGTATAGGGATAATTATGAAGTCATTAAAACATAAAAAATTGAGATTAAAAAGGCTAAATACAAATAAGTTTCTTGAATGGAAAAGAAGAGAGAGAGATAGAGAGGTATCTTACCTTGAGAGGGTGATTCAAAAATATTTAGAGGAGAATATTGAGAGATTGGGGGCACATTGGTATGGATCTAGATAGGTGATTTAAGACTAATTATGTGATCTAAGGTTTTTTATTTAATAGGAATGGTATCTTGGATGGGTTTATATAGAAAAACAGAGGTGAGTTCTTTATTATTTCCTAAACTTAGGTTTTGGACTCTATATAATAAAATAACCAAAACCACAAAACATACCATGGGTTTTTCCCATTTTTTATTGAAAATATGAGTTTTTTAAATTATTTTATAATAACTAGGTCCAAAATCATTAAAATATTACCCTTGGTGATGTGGAAGTGAGTCATGTTTACAAAGAATTGGTTTTAAAATCTTAAAATATAACATAGGTTTTGGAGGATTCATAAAGGATTTATAAAATTAATAAAATGTCCTAAAAACACAATATTTTAAATGTAAAACATATATTTAATTTTTTATACCATTTTAAAAATTTATTACATCACTTTTGGGTTATTATGATGTCATAGTACACATCGTATATTTATACCATATTAAATTTTTATCTAAAAAATCGACTCTCTCAGAAAATTATGAAAAATTACTTGTTGATTAATTTCAACATGATTATTCCAAAAATAATATTTATTTTATAAAAACATTTTTCTAAATATGGTAATTTTCACTTTTAAAATAATAATTGACATTTATTCAAAAATACTTGTTTTTTTTCAATAACAATTTTTGATCCCTTATAACAATTACATTTAACTTCATAAAAATTATATTATCATTTATAATTAATAAATATTAATTAATAGTATAATTTCATTCAAATAAAATTTATTATTACAATTCATGAATTCATAAAAAGGAATGTATTGGTTTAAATTACATATTATACAAAAATATAATTTGAGTTTTGTCGTATTAAATCTATTTTTCATTAAACTCATTACCTAATCACTTATAAAGTAAAAAAATAGTAAGGAATAAATATAATTATTACTTCATTTAAATTTAAATATAAATATTCATACTATTATGGTAAACCCTTTTTTCCTTTTAAATTATTATTATTATCTTTTTACCCAAAATTAACCTATTTTACTTTTACTATGGTAATAAATATTTTCTATGGTTGCTATTCATATTGTCTAAAAAATTAAGTTGACCTTATTAACTAATTTTATTATAATTATTATAAATATGGAATCAATTTTATAAAATTAAATTCATATAAGTTTCATAATTTAAAATAAAACAAGCAAGGGTGATGAAAAGCAGTATTTTGAAAAAATTATTTTTCCAAGGAAATGAAGATTTTACTATAACTCTATTACTAGTAATATTCATTATATGAATTTCAATTACAAAATTGTAGATATAATATATATATATATATATATAATTTAAATCATTCCCTATTAGGGGTTATTTTTAATTAATTAAAATGGAGAAACATTTTTCATTTTAAAACAATTTCCAGAAAAATGTATTTTCAAGCATAAAAACAAACTTATTCTAAAATACAGTATAAAGATGATTTAAATGTAATTAATTAGATTAAATAAAACTAAATAATAATTATTTTACTTTTAAATTAAATAAAAAAAATATTGTAACTTTTAAATGACTTTATTTATCAAAATAAATGATAATTTTAAACAAATGGGTATTTTTTACTATTCATTGAAAAGGCAATATTTTCTAAAAGAAACAAAAATATCACCTATGTTAATTTTGATGATATAAAAAATGGATTTCATTTTATCAAATAAATTTTATATATATTAATTATAATATTCTTTTACAAAAATAAATAAATAACATTTTTGAAGAAAATATATTTTTAAAAAATAAAATGACATTTCAAAATTTTGAATGATTATTTACTAAGAATTTATCAATAAATTTATATTGATTATGATATATATAATTATATATTTCATAAATTAGTTAATCCTATTCATATCCAAAAATTTAATGGCTAGGTTAAAATTTTTATATTTAAATAATTGTTGTTTGTTTGGGTTTGGTGTTGCATATCGCATATACTATCAAACATAGTTTTCTCTTTTAAAAACTCTGGGTGTTAAAAAAATATTATATCACATGCATGACGTTTTTTTAGAAATAATGGATTAACACTATAATGGAGTCTCATATTGTAAATCTAAGACCTCCATTAAATTGGGAACATGAGTTTTACCCTATGTGCAACATAACCTTTGTGTGTGTCAGGTGTTTGTCTTAAGTGTAATCGTGGACAGGTTAATAAATTAATTAATTTAAAAAATTATTTATTTATTTATTTATCTTTCAAACTGAAATAATTTTATCTTATAAAATCCCTATTGTGGAGAATCCCTAGGGTTAACTGTATAACCCCGGGGATTGAGAGAGGAGTCATTAGAGGAGCGTTCTTAGAGGAATAATGATAGATCTTGATTTGATGATCAATGTGCCAATGATACTTATAGATCACGCCAATGACAGTGATGTGAGATCCTTCTTCATCATCAATTGATCCAAACCCGAGTTATGGTGTTTTTTATGTTTTTTAATCCCATATTTGTTTATTCCATGTTGAATGAAAATCAATCCTCCTATCAATTGATTCATGGGTCGAATCATGATTTACGATTGGTGGATTTGTATCCCTTGATTATGAATTGATGACCTTTGATTATTTCTATTCATTAATAATTTTAATGGAAATGAATTTAGTACATACCAAAAAAATTCCAAGGTTAATTTCTTGTGTTTCTATTTTGTGATTTTCTTCCACTGTTCTTTTAAAGTTCATCATCATCATTTCCTACGATCATTGGTTCTACTAATACCTAGTAAAATATCATTGTGCAATCATTATTTGGTGGTATGGATCATCACCACAAGTTCATGATCGGGACCAAAGGTGTGATCGAGGGGTGCTGATGGTGGAAAAAGGTTCATGGGACAGATCAGAGACTCATGGTTCACGACTAGGTGTTGCGGAAATGGGGTGGTGCAATGGTACTGATTCCTCAAAGGATTGGATAGCCAGAATATAACCACCAGTGCTGAGGTGGGTGTGTTCAACATAGATCTAGGATTCACAGTGAGAATTCCAATGGATCTAGTGGTGATGGAGGTACAAGTAGAACTGTATAAAGAACATATGGTTATAGAAGAATCCTAACTACATAGTGTGTAGTCAAAAAAACACACATTGTTTAGTCCCCTTTGTGCAGTGGCTAGGGTTTCTATGTGGAGTAAAACATCACATGCCATATGGTGAGTCCACACACTTTGTAAATCTTAGCTGACCCTCTCAACATATAAAGGGAGTGTGTGCTCAAGAATCCATGTGAAGCTGCACACCATCTATGTTAGATCACATTCCATGTATACCTTGGAAGATGGATCAACGTGTATAGGGAGTGCATTCCCATGAGACCATGGGGCCCAACACACCATGTATGTTTGAGCACACACCATGTATCGTTGAGCACAAACCGTGTACTTTTTAAGGTACACATGCATGGAAAGATAGTAAATGTCGAGTTCTGGCTTACCTTGAGAACATAGACACAACTAGTGTACATGGGAATTCCCTGAGTACATGAGTATGGGATATAGTACACGGACTATTCCAGAAAACATTTCGAGTTCTAGACTAGTTTCTATACATCATGTATCTTAAATAAAATAAATTTTATTTGAATAAATTCACGTCATACGATTCAAAAAAAACATGGTCAGTTCTAGACTCAGTGATACACTCTATGTACCCTATGGGACATGTCGTGTACTCCTTAAATACAAGTTGGATCCCTTTTTCTTATCAATTCAACTCTGGTGTGATCTTGGGAAAGATCCCTCAAACCATTTCTATATGGGAATATTTCTCTAGGGTATTTTCCCTTAGTCCATCCCTATGAGGATGAAATGAGACATCATGTCTTGAACATAGGATGTGATCCCCTCTTTGGGATTAGTCTTAGATAGAGTTTTAGGAATCCCTTAGCGAGGCCTGAGGTGGGATCCTCTATCTTATCTTCTTCCCTATATGGGGTTTCAAGAATCAATTTGACCAACATACACATGAATAGTATCTCTTTATCAGTAGATTATTCTAGATAGGGTTAGGTATACCCCAGGTCTTGGGTGTGATCCTCGGTCTGTTTATCGACATATTTTGTCTTCTAATGAGATGTAGTCTGATCAAGTGTGTATCCCATATAATCCCTCTTGGTTTCTTTGGTGCTTCTTCAATGAAAGACCTAACAAGTGTGATATATGGGATGAGTGCCATGATATAGTAAGAACTAATGAGTGATACCTCTTGGATGAGTTCCATCGGGGATGGAAAGTATCATGGAGTGAGTTCTCCCAGAAAATTGTTACCATTTATCCTCTAGTAGAATCTTAGTCTAGCATTGAGGTCATAACCTCACCTTAATCCTCCAATGGCCCGAAGGCCTTCATTTTTTATTGATTTTTGATAATCCACCTGTCAAGGGGTGAGGTGGAACCCTTACAAGTTCCATAGGCGTAAGTATTACTTGGATCGTAGGCCTTAGAGGAATTAATTGCCTGTAGGCTTCAAAAATTACATACAACCCAGACTATCTACTTGAAAATTCTCCTCCCCAGCATCTTCATCGTGAAATCACCTCTCCACCTTTGCATAGCTATTCGGCTAGGAATTCCCATGCATGCACAGGCTTGTCCCGATGGCAGGTGTCATACCCTCTCATTCTTGCAATCCATTTAGCTTCTGCTGTGGTGAAAGCTCCTTGCTCATCCTCCTTATAGAGCTTGTTCCTTGTAGGTTTTCTGGTTTGCATCTGCACTTAAAGGTGGCCCGAAGGCCTTGAGGTTTCCCTAAGGCCTTACTGACCCAAAGGCCTGGGTGGCCTGAATGCCTTAAAGGACTCAAGGACCAAATCGGTTTCCCAAAGGCCCAAACGGGGGCATATTACTGGCTGTTACAATACCAAACAGTGACTTCTACAGTTCCCGCTATAGTACCTACTACAGTACTACACAGTTCCCGCTACAGTACCTGCTACAGTGCTGCTACAGTACCCAAAAATTCTACCTCTACATGGAATTGATCTCTGGTCGCTTGGATGCACTTACGGAGTCCTTACCAACTGGGTTAAGGAAAATGTGCTCATAACCTAACCTTAATACTTAGTATCTATCTTGATAATATCTGAGTTATTATTATATATCATTATCTATCTTATCCTAATTGGCATACATTCATGGTGATGAACTGACTACTCTCTTTATTGTTTTTGTTTTGTGATTCTAAGGTGTTTTACTGGATATTTTTATACTCACCCATACATCCAATAGTTTTAAGGCCTTTAAATTTTTATACTCATCCATGCATGGGCTATTCCCGCACATGTCATGTCTTATGCACAAAACATTCTTTCCATTGTATTTCTTGGTAGACTAAGAGGAGGTGTATCCAAGTTGGATCCTAGTTATTATAGATGGACCTCATATTGATTTAGGATTTTATTTTGGGTAGTTTCCCTTATGTTGTCATCGGATTTGGATTCTTTGTGGTTGTGGTGGGCTTGTATTTTTCCCTTTAAAATTATTTTGTACTTATTGTGGTACTATGATGTAGGATAGATGTTATGATTTCATTTTTAGTATGAGTTTTTTATCTTCATACATTATACTGGGGTATGGATATGTGTGTGTGTTTGTGTGTGTATAGGTACTTAGTTTAAGGCCACATATATGTGTGATATGTCTAATCAGTGCAAGTTACCATCCCCTAGAATATTGGAGGCCAGCTTGGGTCAGGTCATGATAGAGTACTATCATATGTGGTCATCCTTAGGATTAGATTTTGGAGACTTTTTAGTTGTGAGATTTGGTTTGGGAACTAAGGCAATAGTGTTAATGTGTCTCTAGCTCATCAATCGTGCTAGGGAACCTATTGTTGGTGTGGGGGGAAACATATATGTTCATGGCCGTGGCTGTCGTGACACGTCAAATTGATTATATTTTTAAGATTGATTTATAGTCTAGGGTAAACCCTAGGTCGTCTCTCAAGGAGCGTTGGTAGGTTTATAGTGTGTATTTTTGATAAAAATGTCTAAGAGAGGGGTGGTTTTGAAAACAGCTTAAAACAATGACTTAGTTGAAATAGCTTAAAAGATGAGTGACCAAGTGGATTTTGAGAAATATGAGATAAAAGGGTCGATGTGATTTCACTACACACATATCAAGTTCATTGTTCATAGAGATTCATCTTAGGTTTAGAGTAATCCTTTGGTTAGAGTTAATTGGAATCCCGATTAATTCCTAAGCTTTTATTTCAATACTTTACGGACCAAACCTTGACGTAACAATCGTATTGTCAAGGTCCAGTACTTATGCATAGAATAAGAGCTTCCAAAGCATATTGAAATCTCAATAAGGTGGGTATGAAAAGGATTCTTGTGATGTCCAATCGGAACAACACAAGTCACGCACTCAAAACCTCACACCGATCGGTTAGAAATTAAGAGCATAACACTCACATGCATCAAATCAAGAATTCAAATCTGAAATAAGATAAGATACATGGAATGAAATGTTTAAACACCCAAATTACTCCAAACCAGTAGCTAATTTATGCATCGGAACTCCCTTGGCATGTGTGTAGCTCCCTCACAATGAACACCCAACTTTTAGCTCGACATCGGGAGGAGGAGGAAGCTCGGGTGGAACTCCTTCTTCATTGTTGATCTCCCTATGAGGATAGGGACCTCCAGAACCTCCAAGGTGATTAGGAGACTCTTCTAGGACTCCAAATTGGCAGCACTTCACTCCTTGGCCGAACTTGCAAATGAGGAGCCCAAGGTGCCCTTTTATAGGAAATGTGGGAGGTGGTTTTGGGAACACAGATTTCATCAATCCAATTGAAGGACGCGTTTCGGCATTCAGACAGTCTTATCTCGCTTTGGAGAAAATAGAAAAGTTGTAGCCCTACCTCTTTACTGTCTCCACCGAAAGTTTGGCACCGTTTGGACAAATAAGGCTCGAGATATTGATAAAATACAGAACACCGAATTTGACTTGGTCCAAATTCGGTGGCTCGGACATATCAGTTCGTATGGGCCCCATTCCATCCGAATCAGGATTGGGTTCCTTAATAGGAAATGTAGAATAGTGAATTTTGGACAGGACCAAAAAATTTCAGCCCATTTGGATGCACGGAATTTGTGTACTGTTCAAAACAGTGGACAGATGTCCATGGATCCATGCAATTTTGGCCCAGTTTTCTTTCACTTCATCAAGAGCCCTCCAAATCACCTCCACCTACATTGTAATTTTCAAAACAAGTATCATTGCCCTATTTAATAGTGATAAAAACTAAATTATTGAATTAAACATGAAGTACAATTTGATAATATTTTTATAATTTTTAATACAAAATATGTTTAGCACAGCGGTGTAAGGGTGAAAATGAAACAGTGAATCGTGGTACGATCATACCCCCACACCTAAACATTTGCACTCCTGGGAAAAGTCACATATTCAAATACAATGACTCATATATATATATATATATATATCCAACATCATAAAGATTTATCATTTGAGTAAATTTTATTTAAAGTAAAGTGATCAATGCACGAATCACAGCAAGGAGTTCTTCCTAGTGAAAATAGAAAAAGATGTCTCATAAATCATATCATAGTGAAATTCAAAAAGATTCATGATACCCAATTGAGAAAGGAATTCAGAAGTAAACCATGACACTAAATATCCATGTGTGTGTGTGAAAACCATTCCATGCTATTCTTTCCACTTGATATCTAATAAATATATGTTATTTTAACATTTTTCAGCTTAAATGATTTTCTCACCGAACTTGTCCTACATCCTTTGCAATCATATTTCAAGACCCACTCATTTAAGCATTCCCAGAAGTCAAACCATAAGCTCCCGACCTAGATATCCCCATATGTTGCACATTTCATCACTCCCCTCATTTTTTTTTGAAGTTGCAATTGGAACAAATCTCACACTCATCTCTCAACCCTTGTTTGATCTCCTCACGACACTAATTGCAATAGTTATAACAAGATCAAAGGTTGAGGAGGAGTGGTTTTTGACCTGCCCAAGACATAACAATTTTTTTTTTGAGGGAGTACAACAGTCGGACATTAGGTACACACGCATAGGTCAATCTGGTACAGTAATGAAACAGATCGGATAAGGAACGAACGTATGGAAATATCATTTAAAGCTGAAAAATATTAACCCAACATATATTTACCTTATATTAAGTAAGAAATAATCACACTTTGTGGTTTGGTGCAATATTTTTTTTTTGAAGATATTAGCGACATAGTTTTCTCAAAAACTACTCACACAATAGGCATCAATCATCTCAAAGGTTTCACATAGATACGACCATTTATATCATTGACAGAAAACCAATTCACTAAAAATCACTCCCTGATGTTAAATTCATACAAATATTCTTTTTATCCTTCGTTATGGTATTTTTACATTCCCCATTTTATGGTCGCCACATCATGGAATTTCGAAATTGTTGATGGGGAAAAATAAAAATACCATAAAGAAGGCCAAAAAGAGAAAACAAAAGGAGAAAATGGTGAAAAATCCTAACTAACCCAGGAATGTATCCACCCCCCCACACCTAGAGAATGCAGTGTCCTCACTGCAATAAAAGAGACTGTGTGAAGGAAGGATAAAACCTGGTGAGTGTTATTCATAGACCGCTTCTTGAACATGGAGTTCCTCCATTGGGGACTCCGGAATGGCTTCATGGAAGTGCTTCAGCCGCTGCCCATTGACAGTGAAGGTTTGCTTGGTGTCTTCATTTTGAACCTGGACAACACCAAATGGAGAGACATTAGTAACAATGTAAGGTCCAACCCAACGGGAACGAAGCTTACCTGGGTGCAACTTCAGCCTTGCATTGTAGAGGAGGACCTTCTGCCCAATTTGGAATTGACGATGAAGGATGAGACGGTCGTGGGCAGCCTTGGTTCGCTCTTTATAAATTCGGGAGTTCTCATATGAATCTCTTCTCATTTTCTCCAACTCCTGAATCTGCAACTTCCTTTGAATACCTGCACCAGAAAGATTAGAATTGCATTGTTTAATGGCCCAGTAGGCCCGGTGCTCTACCTCAACAGGGAGGTGACAACTCTTCCCAAAAACTAGCCGATATGGTGACATGCCAATTGGAGTTTTGAATGCAGTACGGTAAGCCCATAACGAATCATCGAGTCTAAGACTCCAGTCTTTTCTGTTTGGCTGAACCGTTTTCTCAAGAATCTGTTTTACCTCTCTATTTGATACTTCAGCTTGACCATTTGTTTGTGGGTGATAAGCAGTAGACACTCGATGCCCAACCCCGTACCTGCGCAAAAGAGATTGCATTGTGCGGTTGCAGAAATGAGAACCCTGATCACTGATGATAAACCTAGGTAATCCAAACCTACAGAATATTTGGGTTCTCAAAAATTCCACAACTGTCTTGGAATCATCTGTCCTCGTGGCTCGTGCCTCTACCCACTTTGAAACATAATCCACTGCCAGAAGAATGTAAAGGTTCCCAAATGAATTGGGGAATGGTCCCATAAAGTCAATGCCCCAAACATCAAAAATGTCATGGAAGAGTAAGGGTTGTTGGGGCATCTCATTTCTTTTAGAGACATTCCCCATTCTTTGACAGCGAGGACAAGATTTACAGAATCCATGGGCATCCCTAAACAATGTGGGCCAAAAGAGACCAGAATCTAAGACCTTGCGAGCAGTCCGTTGGGGACCAAAGTGGCCCCCACAAGCAAGTGTGTGGCAGAACCTAAGGACAGATTGAAACTCACTATCGGGAACACAACGCCTAATAACTTGATCACTACATGTGCGCCAGAGGTAGGGGTCATCCCAAATGTACCAACGAGACTCATGTTTTAGACGGTCGGCCTGGTTTTTGGTGAAATCAGCAGGAATGCAAGACGCTACCAAATAATTTACAATTTCAGCATACCAAGGAATAACATCTTGCACTCGGTACAATTTCTCATCAGGAAACAATTCATTTATGGGAATACAGGGGGATGAGTCAATGTCTGAGGGTGGGAGAATCCTACTGATATGGTCAGCAACCACATTCTCTGCTCCTTTTTTATCCCTAATTTCTAGATCAAATTCTTGAAGGAGGAGCATCCAGCGAATGAGACGTGGTTTGGCTTCTGGTTTCTTTAGGAGATATCGGAGGGCTGCATGGTCTGAGAACACAACGACTTTGGACCCTATAAGGTATGGCCTGAATTTACCCAAGGCAAACACAATGGAAAGAAATTCTTTTTCAGTGGTGGTGTAGTTTGCTTGGGCAGGGTCCAAAGTACGTGAGGCATAGGCAATGACATGTGGAGCTCGATCGACCCTTTGTGACAATACTGCCCCAACTGCATAGTTAGAGGCGTCACACATGAGCTCAAATGGTAAATCCCACCGAGGTGGTTGGATTACCGGGGGTGACGTGAGACTCCATTTTAACTTATTGAAAGCTTCCTCACATTTTTTATCAAAATCAAATTCTTTTTCTTTTTGGAGTAATCGGGAGAGGGGGAGTGCAATTTTACTAAAGTCACGAATGAAACGACGATAAAATCCAGCATGACCCAGGAAAGACCGCACATCCCGAACATTTTTAGGGAATGGTAGGGAGGAAATGATATCTACTTTTGATTTGTCCACTTGGATTCCTTCCCCAGAAATGACATGTCCCAAAACTATGCCTTGTCGCACCATGAAATGGCATTTCTCATAATTTAATACAAGATTCTTTTCAATACAGCGACGTAGGACAGAACCAAGACTACTTAAACATTCATCAAAAGAGGATCCATAAACAGTAAAATCATCCATAAAAACCTCCATGCAATTCTCCAGGTAATCCGAAAAAATACTAACCATACATCGTTGGAAAGTACCTGGAGCATTGCACAGACCAAATGGCATCCTTCTATAAGCAAATGTACCAAAGGGGCAAGTAAAGGTTGTCTTTTCCTGATCCTCAGGGGCAATATAGATCTGAAAGTATCCAGAATACCCATCAAGGAAACAGTAATGGGACTTCCCTGCTAGCCTCTCTAGCATCTGGTCAATGAATGGCAATGGGAAATGGTCCTTCCTAGTGTGTTGGTTTAGTCGGCAATAGTCTATACAGACACGCCAACTATTCTGCACACGAGTTGGAACCAATTCATTATTTTCATTTTTAACTACAGTAAGGCCAGTTTTTTTAGGAACTACTTGAATAGGACTGACCCATTGGCTGTCAGAGATAGGGTAAATGATTCCAGCAGCCAACAATTTTGTTACTTCTTTTTTAACAACATCAAGTAGGTTTGGGTTCAGTCGTCGTTGTGACTGCCTCACTGGTTTAGCATCATCATTTAATAAAATATGATGTGTACAAATTGATGGGCTAATGCCAGGAATGTCAGCAAGTGTCCATCCCAAAGCTTGTTTATACTTCCTCAAAAGATCAAGCAGTCGCAATTCATGCTCAGGAGGGAGTGAACTAGCAATGATGACGGGCAACTTGTTTCCATTCTCAAGATATGAGTATTTTAAATCTTGAGGCAGTTGTTTTAGTTCCAATTCTGGGGGATTTTGGATTGACAGAAGTGTGTGTGAAAGTGAGAAGTCACTTATCTCATCTAACTGCTCAATGGTAACATCCTCAGATGAGGAATGAGCTTTTACAAGCTTAGCAGTATTATCGATGGTCATGTGATCCTCTGTGTTCAAGAAATCATCAATTAACAAACATGCATGACATTTCTCTAAACCGCTACAACAATCAATGCATGATTCATTACCTAACATTTCAATCAATGAAGAAAACTCATAAAGGGGATCAGGTGAATGAAAATAAGTTGTTTCAGGGGAAGGGAGAACATCAATTGAATTGACAAAGAGAGAGGAGTGTTCTTCTGAGGGGTGCTTCATGGCATCAAGGATATTGAAGTGGACAATATTACCACCAAACTCCATAGATAATGTACCATTATGGACATTAATTATGGTTTTGGCGGTTTTCAAGAAAGGTCTCCCCAATATAATTGGGGCATGTCCATTCATCCTATCATCTTCCATTTTAAGCACGTAAAAATCAGCAGGAAAAATTAAATTTTGCACCCTCACAAGAACATCCTCTAGCACACCAGAGGGGTGTGCCGTACTCCGATTTGCTAGCTGAACGACAATACTAGTGGGCTTCAGTTCACCGACCTGCAATGAAGAGTAAATAGAGTGAGGCATTACATTAATAGAAGCACCCAAATCAAGCATAGCATTGGAACACGAATACTCCCCTATGGTGCATGGAATCGAGAATGTCCCAGGATCATTGCACTTGGTAGGAAGTGACGACTCTATCAATGCTGAAACATTCCTCCCCAGGCTCACCTTCTCATCACCACGAAGCCTCCTTCGGTGTGTACACATCTCCTTCAGAAACTTGGCATATCTTGGAATTTGCTTCACAGCATCAATCAAAGGAATGTTAACCTGTACTTTCTTGAAAGTTTCCAAGATTTCTTTATCAAGTTCGGTTTATTTTTGTTTCCTAGGTTGGGCAGCCCTTTGAGGAAATGGAAGAGGAATGGTTGGGATAGGTGGCTCATCAACAACCACAGTCTTTCCTTTGGAAGGGCTTCTCTCAGGAAAAGGGTTTTCTTCTCTTGGACCATTTTCAACAGTTGGGATGGTGGTTTCCTTTGGATGGGAGGACTCTAATGGAGGGGTCATTTGGCTTTTGAGTTGTATCCCACTCCTAAGGGTGATTGCACTAACATTTCCTTTATCCCTAGGGTTTACTACTGGTTGAGATGGTAGTTTACCCGACCCATGACTTTGGATTTCCCCCACCGAGTTGGCCAGTTGTCCTAGTTGGGTCTTTAGGTCTTGTATGGCTGCTTGGGTGGTTTGTTGGAATTGGAGATTATTGGCATCCATTTGTTTCATCATATCTTCTAGGCTAGGATCGGTTTTTGGAGGGGGTGGTTGGAATGGCCTTTGGGGTGGTTGAGGATTTCTGGGTGGTGGTGGATGACTACTCTGACCTTGTTGGTTCCATTGCTGTTGAGGTTGGTTTGAATACCCCCCTTGCCTATAGGCTTGGTTGTCCTTCCAACCTTGGTTGGATGGATAGTATGGTTCTTGCCTAAAGGGTTGGTTAAAGGGGCGTCCTGGAAATATTGCCTCACAACTTTCAGAAGTTTCTCTCAATTGGGGGCATTGGTCAGAATAGTGGGTGTCAGAAGAGCAGATTCCACAATGGATGGGAGGAGGAGATTGATATTTCCCTTGGGAGAGAGCTAGTTGTCGCAGAAGGGTACTTACCTCTTCGAACTTCGTGTCCACCTTCTTCTCAAACTCAGTACTTTGCACCTCATGGACACCTCGAATAGGAACACTGGACCGTGTACCGAATTGTTGAGTGTTCTGTGCCATGTTCTCAATGAGGGTTCTTGCAGCGATTGGGGTCTTATCTACCAATGCACCACCTGCAGCAGCATCAATCATATTTCGATCAATAGGAATCAAACCTTCATAAAAATATTGAATTAAAAGTTGATCACTTATTTGGTGGTGTGGGAAACTTGAACATAACCTTTTAAAGCGTTCCCAATATTCATGTAATGTTTCCCCCTGAGATTGTCTTATACCACATATTTCTTTCCTTATAGTTGCAGTTCGAGAGGCTGGGAAGTATTTTTCAAGAAAAAGGCGTTTCATGTCTGCCCAACCCCTAATTGGTGAATTGACATAGTATAACCAATCTTTTGCAGTGTCTTCTAATGAAAATGGGAATGCCCTAAGCTTCACTTGTTCTTCATCCACATTAGCAGGTTTTAAGGTTGAACACACAGTATGAAATTCTTTTAAATGCTTATGTGGATCTTCTCCAGGCAGTCCATGAAATCTTGGTAATAAATGAATTAAACCAGATTTTAGTTCAAAATTGGGTGCCTCACCTTGTAATTGAATGTAAGTGGGTTGGATATCAACATCAGGTGAGGTTAGTTCTTTTAGTGTTCTATTATTTTCAGCCATGTTATACAAGTTATGTTCAATTTTAACTTTGGTTTCAGAAGAAGAAGAAGGATCAAGAAGAATTTTAAGATTTGATGTCTCCTCCTTCAAAGTGTGGTCTTGTATGTCTCGGTTTCGTTGATGTAGGATCCTCTCCGGTTCGGGTTCAAAAGTTTGTAGGTCTCCCGGAGTAGAACGCGTCATACAAAGAACCTACACAATAAATAAATTAGAACACAAAAACAAATTCAAAGGTAGAAGATAAAACAAACAAATATTCACAAAATTTACAAAAAAAAAAAAATTATCAAAAACACGCACAAAAAACCAAAGCGCTCCCCGGCAACGGCGCCAAAATTTGGCCGTGGCTGTCGTGACACGTCAAATTGATTATATTTTTAAGATTGATTTATAGTCTAGGGTAAACCCTAGGTCGTCTCTCAAGGAGCGTTGGTAGGTTTAGAGTGTGTATTTTTGATAAAAATGTCTAAGAGAGGGGTGGTTTTGAAAACAGCTTAAAACAATGACTTAGTTGAAATAGCTTAAAAGATGAGTGACCAAGTGGATTTTGAGAAATATGAGATAAAAGGGTCGATGTGATTTCACTACACACATATCAAGTTCATTGTTCATAGAGATTCATCTTAGGTTTAGAGTAATCCTTTGGTTAGAGTTAATTGGAATCCCGATTAATTCCTAAGCTTTTATTTCAATACTTTACGGACCAAACCTTGACGTAACAATCGTATTGTCAAGGTCCAGTACTTATGCATAGAATAAGAGCTTCCAAAGCATATTGAAATCTCAATAAGGTGGGTATGAAAAGGATTCTTGTGATGTCCAATCGGAACAACACAAGTCACGCACTCAAAACCTCACACCGATCGGTTAGAAATTAAGAGCATAACACTCACATGCATCAAATCAAGAATTCAAATCTGAAATAAGATAAGATACATGGAATGAAATGTTTAAACACCCAAATTACTCCAAACCAGTATCTAATTTATGCATCGGAACTCCCTTGGCATGTGTGTAGC
Source organism: Viscum album (assembly GCA_963277665.1). NCBI lineage: Eukaryota > Viridiplantae > Streptophyta > Magnoliopsida > Santalales > Viscaceae > Viscum > Viscum album. The sequence goes on from OY728135.1 coordinate 453,065,074, forward strand.
TCCCTCACAACGAACACCCAACTTTTAGCTCGACATCGGGAGGAGGAGGAAGCTCGGGTGGAACTCCTTCTTCATTGTTGATCTCCCTATGAGGATAGGGACCTCCAGAACCTCCAAGGTGATTAGGAGACTCTTCTAGGACTCCAAATTGGCAGCACTTCACTCCTTGGCCGAACTTGCAAATGAGGAGCCCAAGGTGCCCTTTTATAGGAAATGTGGGAGGTGGTTTTGGGAACACAGATTTCATCAATCCAATTGAAGGACGCGTTTCGGCATTCAGATAGTCTTATCTCGCTTTGGAGAAAATAGAAAAGTTGTAGCCCTACCTCTTGACTGTCTCCACCGAAAGTTTGGCACCGTTTGGACAAATAAGGCTCGAGATATGGATAAAATACAGAACACCGAATTTGACTTGGTCCAAATTCGGTGGCTCGGACATATCAGTTCGTATGGGCCCCATGAAATCCGAATCAGGATTGGGTTCCTTAATAGGAAATGTAGAATAGTGAATTTTGGACAGGACCACAAAATTTCAGCCCATTTGGATGCACGGAATTTGTGTACTATTCAAAACAGTGTACAGATGTCCATGGATCCATGCAATTTTGGCCCAGTTTTCTTTCACTTCATCAAGAGCCCTCCAAATCACCTCCACCTACATTGTAATTTTCAAAACAAGTATCATTGCCCTATTTAATAGTGATAAAAACTAAATTATTGAATTAAACATGAAGTACAATTTGATAATATTTTTATAATTTTTAATACAAAATATGTTTAGCACAGCGGTGTAAGGGTGAAAATGAAACAGTGAATCGTGGTACGATCAGTTCACCAAGACCCTGATAACCTACTTGTTGACTAGAAACATATAGGCACTAGTTGTAGGGAAAACATTAGTACATGTGTCATATAGTAATGGGTTTTGGTTTTATGTACTTCTTGAGTCGGCTCCCCAGGTATTCTTGTTTGAACATGTTGTGTCGCGACTATCATTGGATGCTTCCATGATGACAAACAACTAAGATTTTGTGGTGGAATCATGGTTATGGTTCTCTTGGAGATGAGTTTTTAGTTTTTTGACCTAAGTAGGAGGAGGTTCCTCTGAGTGGATTGTGAGCAATGTATCTACCTATTCAAAAGCATGTTGATCCACCTTTGGTGGTTCAGGTAGATGATCCCTATCAAGTTGAGTGGTGGTTAGTTCTAAAAATACCGGTAGATAATGAAAATATACTGATTACACTTTGTGAGTTTAAAATATATAGATCAACCAAGACTCATGGTGAGTCAGAACCCCTTCTCAAGTGATATAAGACCAGATTGAGCATGTGTTGTGAATGTAGAATTTGGATAATACCCCTCTTGATAGTGGTGTTCATAGTGAGACTTATCTAGGGTGACATAGGGAATTAGATTATCCATGTATTGGTGATGTTTTATGTGGATTTGGGAATGCATGGAAGAGTGATGCTTCACCCACCGAGACACATTCTTATGACACAATACAAAACTGTGAGGGTGAGTATGTGCCACCTAAATAGGATAGTGATGATGTATAGTGGATGAGTTCCTTTTACTTGTATATTTGAGGTTATTTTGATTTTATATAGTATCTAAGTAATCCATGGGTGTGTAGAACAAGTGGGTGAGGTAAGGGATAGCTTAAGGTGGTATGAGCTTGTGATCGACAGCTTTGAGTGTGGTTTGAGGTATGACATGTGTCTTATATTCTTTATCTATAGTTTTAATACACAGATGTAAGCCATGTTTCCTTGAATGTAACCACTATTCAAGAACTGGTGATTCCATTGGAGCCCTTTTTTCTCTACCCTTGTGTTTGGAGGCTCCTATAGATGAGGATCGGTGACCATACAATTTTTCTAATATTGTGACATAACTCTAAGAAAAGAGAGAGAGAGTGTGCATTGTGTGGAATCTATACATAGTGTCAATGAGACCTTATAATGTTTTCCTTGGTATGGACTAGTTACCTACTATCAATGCCCAGTTGACTATTAACAGTGGGGTTGTAGTGTATCTGAATTAGTGGGATAAAATTTCCTTCTTTGTTGAGAAGGAATACGAGGAAAAGTATGATGAGCTCATGGATAGGGGATACAACTGATTTCTTATTAATTATCTAGTATGACCCTTTGAGAAATGGAGACTATGTGATTTCAGTTACCTACAGTGTTGGAGGAGTACATGGATTCCTTCCTTGAGGATGTTCTATGCTTACCACCCCATCAAAAAAAATCTACATGAACCTATGCCTAGGAATGGATCAATATTTGCGCTAGCATATCGGATAAACCCATAGATCTGTGAGATATGAAGGTAAAATTGGAGAATATAAAGAGGTAGGGATCCATAAAACCAATTGTGTTTTCCTAGGAAACCCAATATTGTTTTCATAGAAGGAATAAGTGATCATGAGGTTTGGAATGGATTAATATCACTTGAACCAAGTAACTTCAAAATGAGTATCCACCCAAAATAATCGATGACTTCCTCAACCAGTGGTTTAGGGAAAAGTGGTTATTAAATTTTTACCTCGGGATGGGTTATCACTATCTTTGGGTTTGAGGGGTAAATATACCAAGGGAGGCATCTTAGAGCTGTTATGGTTTCTTTGATTTCTTGGTGATACCCTTCAGCATGTTGAATTCCTTAGCAATGGTTTTAGAACTTATATATCGGATCGTTCAAACATTATTTTATTATTTCATGGTATTCTTATTTGATGACATCATCATGTGCTCAACGTTAAAGGTGGAGCATGTGAGTCACTTGAGGGTGGTTCAGGAAACACTCTGAAAGTACCAACTTTATGGGAATATCTCAATGTTTCAATTATTAATTTAGGAGTTAAACTTCATTAGATTCATCTTCTGAGATGTAGTAGTGATAGTGGACCTAAAAATGGTTGAGTAAATGCTTACTTGTGAGCCACCTGAGAGTGTGGTGTTGGTAGTTGATGCTCACAATGAGGTTTCCCATTTTCTTTTGTTGAGTAAGGTGACAGAGTATATAACCTCTTTACAGTTAACCCATAAGTTTGATGATGGTGAAGTGTACCTCCAATCAATGGTTGGTTCTCCTCTTCTTCTTTAGTGTGACAGGGAGGCACAAATCAGTATATCGATAGTGATATCTTACATTACTAGATATCCAATGGACTTGTTTTTGATTTATTATCTAAATATGGAGAGAAATCCATCCTTGTTTGAGGATGGAAGATGACATTAGTAATGCTATGAGAGGAGTTTCTAAGGAGGTTTCATGTTTTACCATAGTAGTACATCCAAAATAGGTGAGGATATACTAGGATCCCTTAGCATCGGTTGGGAAGCTGAGGAAGTTTCCACGTGTTTTTTAGTTTAACTCTCGATTTCACACCTATTAGTAGGTGAAGACCAAGGTTCCTGGATGGAAGTGGAAATGGGATGGTATCTTTTTGATTCTTGTTATAGGGCTTCCATGATCAGTAAGAGGTCATAATGCTATCAGAGTGATTGCAGACTAACTCACTAGGTTATTCTACTTTCTAACCATCCAAGAGTTGAGATTAGTGGAGATTTTGGGGTTCATTTTCATGCAGGTTGTAGTCCAATTTCATGTGATTCCCTTGATGATTATTTTAGGTTGTGATTCTCACTTTACATCACATTTGTATAGATGATTCAAGAGGAATTTGGGACTTAGTGGTGGTTGAGAATAGTGTTTCTACCCCCAGATAGATGTCCAAGTAAAGTGGATCGTTCTAGATCTGAAAAACATGCTTTGGGTTTTTGTGTTAGTTTTGGTTATAGTTGGGAGGATCATCTACCATTGGTGTAGTTTTTTGTATAACAACAGTTACCACTCCACCACCAGTTTAGCACAATTCATTTCTATGTATGGGGGGCCGGTAGGTAATTATTGTACTAGTTTTAGATAGTTGTAGATAGCATTTATGGTCCCATAGTTAGTGCAATAAATGGTTGTAAAAGGTGTAGTTCATCCAGGGATGGGGTGATAAATACCTATAGACTTCAAGAGTCCTTTTCAAACCAATGACGGAGGCATTTGGAATTCAATGAGGAGATATTTTGTTCTGAGAGATATCACCTCATCGAGGATTACGGGGAGTTAGCCATGATGACAGACTATCTATAAGGTTAATAGGCCATTTTTCCTATTACTGTATTGGGTTAGTGAGGTGGAATATTGCTTCACCTTATGACCATAGTTAGACTGGGTGCATGATGTATTCCATGTGTCGCAGCTAAGAAGATATGTTAACAAATTGTTGCATGATGTTGACTTGGTTGAGATGGACATTGATCTTGGAGTTACTTTTTCAAGATTCTAGGTGGCGTTTGAGAAACAATAGAAGAAGATCCATTATGGGAAATTTTTTCCCTTGGGTATGTGGTTTTTGGCATCCTAGGAACCTTTAAAAGAGCTAATGGGAGTGGGAAACCCAATTGAGAGCATAGTATCCTCACTTGTGAGTAGGTTTTCACTTTTCGAGACAAAAATCCTTGAAGGTGGGGAGAATATAATGATTTTTTTAAAGTTTTAGACTTTTTAATATTCTTTGGAATATTTTAAAAGATAGTAGTTGAGTCAGTACAGAATTTCAGGGCCAGAAGATCCTTGGTGCAGTGATATAAAAAATATTAAATATATTATATCATGTACATGTAGTTTTTAAAAAATAATGGATTAACTTCTGAACAGAGTCTTATATTGGAAATCTCATACCACCATTAAATTTAGAATATGGGTTTTACCCTAGGCATGACATAATCTTTGTGTGTGTTAAGTGTTTGGATTAAGTGCAATCATGGGAAGGTTAATTAATTAATTTATTTATTTATTTTCCATCCTACCCTAATTCTATCTTATAAACATCTATTATGTTAAATCTCTAGGGTTATCACATAACCCTAAGGATTTATATAGGATCCATTGGAGGAACATTCTTGGAGGAACAATTACAAAACATTTTTTGGAAATTGATTAACCAATGGTGCTTATGGATCTCACAAATGACAGTAATGTGTGACCATTATTCAGCAGGGATCAATCCAAACCTGAGGTAGGGAAATTTTTTATGTTGTTTTAATATTTTATTTGTTTATTCCATGTCGAATGTGAATAAATCATCCTAATAATTTATTCTTGGGTCGAATGTTGATTTATGGTTGATGGATCTTTATCCCTCGACTTAAATTATATGATCTATTATCATTTATATTCATTCATCATTATAATGAAAATGGATTGAGGACAACCTGAACATTTTCTAAGGTCCATTCCTCATGTTTCAATTTTGTGTATTTCTTCCCTCGTTCTCTACATGTTCATAATCATCATTTCCTTTGGCCATCAATTTGACTAATAGCTGGTAAATGATCATTGTGAAATCATTCTTTGGTGTAGTGAATCCTCACCATGCATTTGGGATCAGTATAGATGATTTGATTGATTTGAAATGATGGTGGTGGAAGGTTTTCCGGATAGATCATATACCCATGGTTTTTAGTTAGGTATTACAACGGTGTCATACTACAACGGGACCAATTTATGAGTAGATTTTATGGCCAAGATCTGGCCACGGATGACAAGGAAAGAATGCTCAACCCATATCTATGATTAAAGGAAATAATCATGGTGGCTATAGTGGTAGAGGAGGCACAAGTGAAACCATATGAAGAAACTCTAGTTCTAGAAAGATCCCAACTACACGGCGTGTAGTCCAAGGAACACATGTCGTGTAGTCCCCTATGTGTGGCGACTTGGGTTTCCATGTATAGTTAAATATCACACAATTTTTTGTGATTCTATGCATCGTGTAGCCCCTAGATGGCCATCTCATCATGTACCAAGATTACATGCCCAGGAATCCATGAGTCCTTACACACCATGTGTATTGGATCACACGTCATGTAGACCTTGGAGGATGGATCAGAATGTATAGGGAGTACACACCCAAGAGACCATGTGGATCCATATATTATGTATGGCAGGGCACACACTAAATGATAGACCATCCCCTACATGTTGTGTGATTTCAAGTACACAACATGTTGGAAAGTACTTAAACATGGCATATGTATGCGAGTACTCCTTGGGTTCACAAGCATAGGTTATAGTATATGAGCTAGGCCAGAAGTCATGATGAGTTCCAGAAAAATCTCTACACACTGTGTGTCTTAAAGAACACATTGTGTATTTGAATAAATTCATGTTTTATGAATCATAAAGACATGGCTAATGACAGACTTAGTGAGTCATGTTGTGTACCCTATGATACATGTCATGTACTCCCTATAGGGTAGGATGGATCCCTTGTTCTTCTCATTTCATCTTTGGTGTGATAATGTGTAATATCCTTAGAACCATTTCAATATGGAACTTTTTCTCTAGAATGTTTTCCCTTGGTCTATCACCATGTGGGTATAGTGAGGAATCACATTCTGAGCATAGGATGTGATCCCCTCTGTAGGATTAGTCTTCGATAGAGTTTCAGGAATCCCTCTCTAAGGATCTAGGTGAGATCATCTATCGTATATTCTTAACTAGGTGGGTTTAAAGACTCTTCGTAACTAGAATATAGGGGATTATGATCCCTTAATCAGTAGGTTATTCCAATTAGGGTCAGTTATACCACATTGGCCCTGGGTATGATCCTCTGTCTATGTATCAACACATGTTGTCATCAAATGAGGTGTATTCTGATTGAGTGTGTATCTCGGATGAGTCCTCTCGTTTTCCTTGGTGCTTCTTCATGGCTAGAACCAATGACTATGATCCATCAGATGAGTTCCATTAGTATAGTAAGGGATTATGAGTGAGACCTCTCGAATGAGTGTCATTAGGGATGGAGAGTCTCATAGAGTGAGTTCTCCCAAATGAGTGTTACCTTTGAGCCTCTAATAGAATCATGGGCTTGCGGTGAGGTTGTGACCTCACCTTGAGACTTAGTGTCTATCTTGAGGATATCTGAGTTATTTTTATATATCATTATGTATCATATCCTAATTGAAATACCTTTATGTTTATGAGCTTCCTACTCTCTTGATGCATTATTTTTTGGGATTATAGGGTGTCCTACTGGGTATGTTTATAATCACATCTGCATGGGCTCTACCTACACATGTCATGTCTTATTTAGATGACAAGATTCTTGTTGGATTCCTTGGCAGGCCAGGATAAAGTGTAGATTAGTTATTCTCATTGGACCTTAGATGGATCTAGAAGTTTCTTTTGTATATTTATTCCCATGTTATCAACATATTGGGTTTCTTTACATTTTTTTTGGACTTTTATTTATACCTTTATACTTATTTTGAACTTCTTATGGTACTCTGATGTGGTAAAGATGTTATTCATGCATTTTCAGTATGAGTTGTTTATTTTTTTCATTATACTAGTGTATAAAGATGTGTGTGTGTGTGTAGGTACTTAGGTTAAGTCCTCTTATGTGTGTGATATACCTACTCAATTCTAGTCTCCATCCCCTGGCCTATTGGAGATAGGATTGGGGTGTCATTATTGGATTACCTTTGTCCATGAAAATTCTAGTTGGTTGGGTCATGACATCTAGAAAGTAATAAGAAATAATATTTTTATGAAATTTGAATAATACATCATACAAGTGACCCTTTAAATAAAGATCCCACCCTTATACATAACAAAATTATCTACCTCAAATACAATCTTAAACCCATCCTTGTTTAACAAGTTCCCTAATACAAGTTTCTATGAACTTGGGGCACATAAAATCCATCATTTAAGGTGAGGATATTTATTAAGGAAAACTCAAGATCAACCACTCCCTTACCTTATAATTTTATTATTGAAAAGTTCCCCATGTAGAGAAATGTCCCATATTTGAGTGGTTTTATCCTATTTAAGAGAGAATTATTGTTTCACACATGTCATGTAGCACCAAAATTGAAACACCAAGAATATTAATCCCTGAACACATTTACTTTAAATATCATGGACATAAAGTTCTATTTTAAAGTATTATTTCCATATTTCTACTTATGGAGATGATAGTCCCAATTGAATTGTCCTGGCTTTCCACATAATTAGTATGCACCTTTCTTCTTCTTGAATTTAACTTTTCCTTTTTAAAGTATGATTTAGATGTTTTTACCCATTGAAAACCTAGATGGATCCTCTCCCTTTTCCATGAGGACCTTGGATCTATCATGTTTAAGATCATTTTCTCATTCATGATTTTTATATTCCATTTTAATTTATATGTAGTTGAGTAACTCATCAGGGGAAATGTCTTCCTTCTTGTGATTTAGAGATTTTTTAACATTCTTACAATAAGGATGGTTCTTATTGACAATGGATGTGAAAACTATAGCATCATACATGTTCATATTTTTTATTAAGGTGTTATAAGATGTGTTTTATTTCACAGAATTTATCTATGATAGATATACTATATACCATTTTTATGAAATAAACTTGCTTATTAGTAATTTATTTCTTATTGTATCCTCAGTGATGTACTTTTTACCCAAGGTATTTTATATCTCCTTTGTGTTTAGAAGATGTTGATATGTGTCAAAAGGGACATAAGATAAAGCATTGAGTATGTTCCCTAGACACATGAGATCATCATTCTTAATTTTTTTCTTGTGTGGTACACTTGAAGCATCTCATATTTAGATGTGGGGGTATTCGGATTTTAGAGAAAATAAACCACTTTGATAGTTTCAAGTAGCAAGTGAATCCTCTTTTTACACCTCTTTAAGTAGATTCCATTGAATTACTCTACCTTTATTTCATTGTGGATCATCTCCATATCTAGGTTGATAGAAATATACTCTTAATATTTTTGGGTATATTGGTGTATAAAGGTTATGAAAATTACTTTGGATGGTAGTAGAAAGAGCTCACTGAATCACATTATTATGTCAATCTCCTTAATATTAGATTCTCCCATACCAAAATGGTAGTACTATGGGTTGTTAGTGAATACTATTTGGGATACAACAGTGTCTCGATACTCAAAACAAGTACTTTTTAGAGAGCATCCATTGAAGAAGCTTTGGAAACACAAGAGTAATAAAATGATTTTGTTGTTATGAACCAAAATAATTCCTTTGATGATTATTGAAGGCTTTTGAGGAACCTTGATGAAGAGAGGAATTGGAGAAGTGAATTTCTTTCTTTAATGTAATTTTCTCATCCACTAGAGGCTCCATTTTATAGACATTGAGGTATAAATTTAGATAATCCATATTACCAATTCAATGGGGTATAATATATTTTCTAGAAAGGTATATTATTTCTATATTTAATCAAGTCTGTTTTATTGCTCTTAATTGATTAAGTGGACCAAATCATACCTTCTAAAAAACTGTTATGCTTGTTAGATCATCCCTGATCTAATCAATGATCCAAATAATACCCATTTAGTGAACTGGTTCAACCCAGCATATGTGCCCCTTCAGTCTTAGTCCCAAACCAGTATGACTGAATAATCCATTAATAAAAATTAATGTGCCTCCAAGAACCACACATTGATGCAGTGTACGAAGTGAAAAGTGCACCATTAAAGCACCACATTATGCCTTTTCATGCATGTGGACACATATGTGGATAGTGTGGTGCACCTTCCCACATACTATTATACCCCTTTTCCTTTATTACTTTTAAATTGTAATAAAGATACTTCTATTAATAAGGATGACCCCAGTCATACCACTTTCCAATGTGGGATTCCTAGAAAACTATCCCTTTAAAAAATAAAACAATTAAATATTTTTAAAAAAATTAAAAACCAACACATCATGCATTAAGGACTTCTCTTCCAAGATCTAAATTCCTAGACCAAAGGTATTTCCAACCTACTCTCTAGCATTGACCTACATAACTAGTAGTGAATTAGAAGAACTTAAATCATCTTGTTTCCCCCAGTCTTCTACTTAACAATAATCTCAGATTTCTTGGATACATATTTTTTCCTTCAATATTAAGTCATATCATGGCACTTAAAGTGAAATATTGAACTAAAACCCTATTTCTAGTAATTAGACCTCAAGTGACCAGTGATCCTCAAACAAATCTCATTATTTAAAGTGACTAAAATTACTTTCCTAGTAAAATTAAAACTAAGATTGAAATTTATAATCTCCCTAGAAAAATGACCTTAACTAGAACATTTAATGGCATTATCCATTCTAATTGAAATTTGAAGAGATTAATCAATGAAAGAAAAAAATGGGTCCCATAAAACATTGTTAAAATCATGAATTTTAACCTACACTTGCGCACATGTGTCCTTAAACTTGTGAATATTGAAATTTAGACTCCATTCATGGAGCCTCAAAGTGCCATTTTTTAAAATAATTGATTTAATACCTCATAATTTTACTTTAAAGTCAACGATTGGAAAAATAAATTATAAGAAATCCCACCCAAGTGATACACACTCTTGATTTGAGAACCCCTAGATCGAGGAGAGATTAATTACCAAATCATTCACCTTAAATGGTTACATCCCCTTCGTAGATAAGATCCTACCTAAAATGGAATGCTCACAGAGAGAAATTATTTCCAAAAATAAATTATTATTGGCCAATTGTAATGAACTGGATCAGGCTTCCATCCTACTTGGAACCCAACCTGATACTTCACAAGTCCCAAAGGGAATTCCTGATCCCCCAGGCTAGAGACAAGAATTTGGGAATCATAGGAACTCCTTTTTGAATAGTTTTTCCCAAATTAGAGATGCAACAATGGAAAAAAAAGAATAAAAAAAAGAAAATAAAAAACATGACTAACAGTTCATGAACAAATACCATGATCCAACCCATTTTCAGGTACATAATCAACATCTACAAACAAATTGATATGGGAAATAAGGATAAATTAGGAACAAAACTAACCAAAATAAAACTATTGTAAACCAACCCACTTGATTCAAGCACAAAACTAACTCCATGAAATCTCCAATTGCTCACCACCCCCCAACTCTCCCCATGTCGGACATGAAGAATAAGAAGGATCCAACTGAGAACATGGAACCCAAAATTTTATAGGAATGAGATAAAACTCCTGATATTTCACCACAACCCACCAAAACTATGAAATTTGTTTAATAGGAAATTCATTAATGCTAGTTTAAAAATAAATCTAGAAAGTAGGATTTATATAAATAAAATTAATGGAAATAAAAAAATTCCATAATCCAATTTCAAAGTATTTTCCTTTGGTTTCTTAAAATCAAACACATGTGTTTTGAAAGTAAAGAAATCAAAAAAAGATGCTTCAAAATCACACACTTTGATAACATTTATCATAAACAACTAACGCTTGTTTTATTTAAATGAAAATGGTCGGTGTTTTTGGGTAATTAGGTACATTACATAACAAATTAAAAACTAGTGGTACATTGGCATTATTTAAATATTTCTTAACATGCTTATGATATTACATTGTTCTTAAAAATACATGAGATAACTTGGGGACATACATAAAAATGTGATGATCTATAAAGTCCGGTAAGTGGATGAAAAAAGAATAACATGAAGAAGATATTAAATTTTATACAATAGGAATCTCAATAGGACATAAAAGGGTGGGAATCATAAATAGTAACAATGAGTCATGATATAGAATGATAACATAAAGGAAATATGGGAATGTGGAAACAACTTTAAACATGACATTATAATCATATGTCAAGGTTAACCACCAATAAATTATAAAATAATTTTCTTAGGATAACCTATCGTACACAATAAATGGAATCTCATGATACTAGGACATTACCCAATGCTTTAGAGCACTATCTAGGTGCACCCATCAAAATCATATCATGTACATGCATAAGTGTGCCACATAGATCATATAACTTAAGAACATATTTTATAAAATTTAATCTCATGATTAAGGATTATGGGTTACATACTTGCAATTCATAAATAAGTTAAGTATAGTTAAAACTATGTGAATACCCTTGAGTGGGAATGGGTATGTGTATACACCTCTCAAATGTTCAGCATTTAAAATCATAGTGACATTTCGGAAGTGAAATAATAGTACATGGAGATTCATAAAATGGTTCAATAAGAGAGAAATTGGTCTATAATTACTTGGAAGTAAAAATTATATTATAAGGGATATGTAATAATATAATAAAACATAACAAATTTGGAATTAATAGTCAAAATACAAGGAGGTTTCTTGGGTAAAAATTCTGCATGGATAAATTGCAGGATAATTTCAGCAGGAGAACAGGGGTATATATTGAATCATGAGAGGGGTTAATGAGAGTGAAAGGGGTCACACATCACTTGGATATAATAAGTACAGTAAGAGTTATTTTGAAGATAATATCTCATCATGAGGAATTATAAGACAAATTTCATTGCCTAAATAAGGTTCTTGAATAAAGAGGAGAAAGAGAGGATCCCTTACTAAACTTTGACATAGTAACAACTTAGGTAAAGGTTTTAACAAGAGGTTATAAATGATCTATCATTATAATAACATCAATTTGACCATAAATTAATGTTTATAAAGGTGTGACAATATAACCAATTTAGATTCAAAAGGCTAAATACAAAGAAGGTGCTTGAATAGAAAAGAAGATAGAGAGGTCCCTTACTAAATTTCGGCATAGTAATGGCTTATGTAACTTCTATAATGAGAGGGGATAATGATATATTGTTTTTACTAAATAAATTGGATATTATAGGGGTATTTATAAATTCATGAAAACAAAACTAATTTAGATTCAAAAGGATATTTATAGATAAGGTTCATGGATGGAAAAGAAGAGGGATAGGTACCTTACTAAATTTTGGCATGGTAACAGCTTAGGTAAATTTTATAATGAGAGGGGATAAATGATATATCCTTTTTATGAAATAAATTTGGTATTATAGGGATATTTATAAATTTAAAAAACATAACCAATTGATATTTAAAATTCTATTTACAAATAAGGTGCTTGAATGGAAAAGAAGAGAGAGAGGTCCCTTACTAAATTTCAGTATAGTAACGACTTAGGTAAATTCTATAATGAGAGAGTATAAATGATATATAATTGTTAGTAAATAAATTGTAAAGCTCATATATCTTTATAAAATCATGAAAACCTAACCAATTGAGATTCAAAATGCTATTTATAAAGAAGGTACTTGAATGGAAAAGAAGAGAGAGAGGTCTCTTGCCTTTGAGAGGGTGATTCCAAAAGCTTGAGAGGAGATTCCTGAGAGATTTGGGGAACCTTGGGAGAACAATATAGAGGGGAGGTAAGAGTAAGGACATGATAAAATGTTTTTTAGTGAATATTAATGGTATCTTGGGTGGGTTTATACAGGAAAACACTGGGGATTTTTTTTATTATTTCTCAAACTTAGGTTTTGGACTCTATACAAAAAAATAATCAAAACCACAAATCTTCACATGGTTTTTTTTCATGGTTTATGTCAAATAGGATTGGTTTTAATTATTTTATAATTCCAATGGTATAAATTATTAAAATATTACCCTTGGTGATGTAGAAGTGAGTCATGTTTATAAAGTAATGATTTTAAAACCGTAAAATATAATATAAGTTTTGGAGGATTCATAAAGGATTTATAATATTAATCAAATATCCTAAAAAATACATTATCTTAAAGGTTACAATATAGATTTGGTCTTGGATACCATTTATATCATTTATTAAATCATTTTTTGGTCATTATAATGTCATAATACACACTATATATTTATATCATATTTAATTTTAACTTAAAAATTCGACTCTCAAAAAACTATAATAAATTCACTATTGGATAATTTCAACATGGGGATTCTAAAAATAATATTTATTTTATCAAAATAATTTTCTAAATATGTGAATTTTCACTTTTAAAATAAGAACTGACATTTTTTTGGGAAATGATGGTTTTTGCCAATAATAACTTTTCAACCCTTGTAACAATTAAATTTGAAATCCTAAAAATAATATTATCATTAAAACATAATAAAAATTATTTTATAGTATTATTTTATTAAAATATCAGTTATTTTAAAAATTCATGAATTTATCAAAAAGTAATGTCTTAATTATAATTTATTATTACAAAATAATATAATTTTTGTTTCATCGTATCAGAATATAATTTTTATCAAAATTATTTCTTATTTATTTATAAATAAATAAAATATAATATTTATTATATTTAAATGAAAGTATAAATATTCATACTATTAGGGTTACTTAGTTTCTAGTCCTTGTTAAATTATTTTTATCTTTAATTGACATATTTTCCTTTTATTGTGGAAATAAATATTTACTATAATTATTATTCATATTGTTCAAATATTAAGTTAAAATTGTTACCTAATATTAATTATGATTTTTCAAAAACTATAATCCATTTTATCAAAACAAATTCACAAATTTGTAAGAATTTAATTTAAAATAAAACCATCAAGTGAAATAGAAAGCGGTTTTTTCTAAAAAATACATTTTTCAAGGAAAACATGATTTTAATTTAAATCAATAACTACTAATATTCACTATATTAATTTCAATTAATAATTATATAAATATTATCCATACATTTAATTTAAATAATTCCCTATTAGTGTTTATTTTTAATTAATTAAAAAGGATAAACATTATTCATTTTAAAATAATTTTCAGAAAAATGTGTTTTCAAGCCTAAGAATAAAATTATAATAAAATCTGGCATAAATATTATTTAAATGTGATTAATTGGATTAAATATAACTAAATAATAATTATTTTTCTTTAAAAAATTAAAATAATAATTTTATTTTTAAATTATATAATTTATTTTATAAAAAAATCTGTAGTTTTCACTATTCACTAAAAATGAATATTTTATAAAATATCGAAAAAAGTTCCCTAAGTTAATTTTGATATTTGGATTTCAAAAATTATATTAATTTTATAAAATACATTATATAAATTCTCAATAAATTAATCATAATATGTTTTTACAAAAAGAAATAAAAATATTTTTTGAAGAAAACGTATTTTTGAATAATATAATGAAATTATTAAAAATTGAGGGATTATTTACTAAGAATTTGTAAATATATTTATTTTGAGTAGGAAATGTGTATATATATATATTTCATAATTTATTTAATCATATTCATATCTACAAATTTAATAGCTAGGTAATAACTATCATATTTGAATAATCATTATTTGTTTGAGTTTGGTGTTGCGTATCGCATGCACTATCGAACATAATTTTATCTTCTAAAAACTCAGGGAATTAGATTCATCCCCCATTCAATAAATTTAATCCTCAAAATTTTAAATTGATCTTGGTAAGTAATGTTTTCACACTTTAAAATATCTTTATTGAAAACCCAGGTTATAAAGAGGTCCAATAAAACTTCCACTTGAAAAGAGAGAAAGGGAAGTGTGTAGATCATCACATAACTAGGTTTTCAAGTAGAATAACATTATAGGGAAGTGAAAATATAGAAATTAAATAAAAACAAATAGTTCCCAAGAACTGATATATTTTTATAGAGAACATGGTTAGGATAAAGTCAACGACCACAAAATCATAAATTTGTTATAGGTAAAAGTCCATCAATTAATCAAAAATGATCATAATATGAAAACATTTTGATTCAAGATTCTTTTCATATTATTAATTAATTCTTATACCATATATAAAAGGAACATAATGAAATATACTTGACAATTATAATTTCATCTTTAATCAATTTCCACTACAATCTCATCTTTTTCTCCAAACAATGAGTACTCAAGAAGAATTTTTTTATGCCTAAAGAACTCGAATAAACTTCTAATATATCACATAATCTACCAAAGAAAAAAAATATAATCCTATTTTATTTAATAAATCCACAATGTTTAGTATAACATAAGGTAATACTAAAAATGAATAAACCTTAATACATTAATCTCCAAAATTAAACAAAAAATTTTGAAAGGTTTAATATAGATGATTCCTTAAATAAATACCCCTATATCCCAAATAACACCAATAACCTCAACATTAAAGAATTTTTTAACCTCAAAGGTTGTCTCACACCCATCAGGTTACACCTCCATAAATATAACAACATTATTCTCAAATAATCCTTTACATTAAACCTAAAGAGTATATATACCTCAACCCAACAAAACATCTCTTGAAATATCATTAGTCACCTCAAAATAAAAAAAAAAGATGTGATCCTATAATATATTTCCCAATATATCCTTAATAATTCTTAAATTCCATCACATAAATATCTAAAAGTGATACCAATTCTTTTAAACATAATATTATATTTAGAAATATCATCTGAAGACTCTTTAGGCTTATCCCAACATCAAACAAATATTAAGGGTTATCAATCCCTCAATAATGTGTTTTCCAAAATATCAACTTATCACCAAATCACCTTTATAGGTTATCGGTACCATTCAACATATGTTTCAAATCCTTAAAGAAAACTACGGTGTAAAAATCCTTTGATGTTTTATGATTCTTATATCCATAATTTCATTGATATACTACTTCTATAACATTATTATAAAATAATAATACATAAACACTTCAATCCATACACTTCAAGGATTTACATAACATAGGTCATTCCTTAGTCTAATATTTAACCCTTGGATTAGGGAATTGAATCGAATAATTCCCATATTCTCCACACATAATACATTAAACAACAAAGGGTGTCATATTCTGTAATTTATTCCCTTCCATCATACTATTCATTTTTTTATGATAACTACCTACATCATTCCCTACTTTTCCATACTTAAAACACCTTTGAGTTCCTTTTTGGCATTTCCCTTTTTGTTACTTTCTACATTTTTGACACGTAAGAAATTGAATCTTATTTCCTTTATCACCTTTATTAGATAAACTTTCTTGAGACATAATCTACCTCTTCTTTGATATATTTGGACATTCAATTATCTTCCAGTTGTTAATTGTGATTCTTGATTGCTAGTTTGGCATAATCAAAAGATATCTTACTTGAGATCCCATCATGTTTGGTATCTTGATTGGGAATTCTTCACATTTCTTATCACATTGGTTGTTTACTTGATTCCTCATGTTTCCATCATTTGACTAGAATAAAATAAAAGTTAGGGATGATTACTTTTAAACTATTAAACACACAAATGGGATACCAATAACATTGAAGGTATAAATTATAAATAACATGTATTTCCTTAACTTGTAAATTTATAGGCATCAATATAAGTCATCAATGATAATTTTCTAACATAGTCTCTTATGGTAATTTATGTTCCCTTAATAATGGTTTTTAATGAGCTTGTGAATTTACAAAAAAACATATCCCCTGGGAGTGTCAAATCAGGTGTGGAACAAGGCTCGTTGTCATGCACTAGGTCCCAAATGATTTGAGCTCAATATGAGGTTTTCAAGGTTTTAATCCCTATGTACATATGTTCTAGATCCACATTCACTTGTAGTATCAATATAAAGATATATTTTCTTGGAAAAAAATATTCTATACTTTACCAAAACTCAGGAATGTTTTCTTATACTTAGTGTTATACCTAAGGACTTTGCTAGAGTTTTTTGAGCCTAATCCCAAAAAGAACTAGCCTTTCTTCTTATACCAATTATGACAAACCTTGTCTTTATTACACATTAATTCATGATTTATTACATAGGAATACACATAATACAACCCAGAAGACTGAGAATCCTTGTGTATTTGGGTAATTAGGTAAATTTCATAACAAATTAAAAAAGTGGAAAATCGGCATTATTGAAAACTTTCTTAACATTCTCATAATATTCCATGATTCTTAAAACCACATGGGATAACCTAGGAACATACATAAGAAAGGGATGATCTATAAAGCCTGGTAAGGTAATAAAAAAAATCATAACATGAAGAATGTATTACATGTTATACAATACGAATTTCAATAGGACATAAAAGGGTGAGAATCACAAATATGAACAATGAGGCATGATATGGCATGATAACATAAAGGAAACATGGTAATGTGTCAATAACTTTAAACAAGACATCATAAGAATAATCCCAGGTTAACCACCAATACATTATAATATAATGTGCTTAGGATAGCCTCTAGTGCACCATACATGGCATCTCATGAGACTAAAACATTTCCCTATGCATTGAATTGATATCTGGGTGCACCCATCATAATCATATCATGTACATACATTAGTGTTCTGCATCAATCATATAACTTAAGAATACATTTCATCATATTTAATCCAATGATTAAGGATAGTGGGTTATATACATGGAATTATCCAATAAATGAAGTATAGGTACAACTATGTGAATACCCTTGAGTGGAAATTGGTACAGGTATACACCTCACTAATTTTTGGCATGGAAAATCGTAGTGGCATTTCAGAAATGTAATGGTAGTACATGAAGATTCATAAAATGGGTCAATGAGAGAGAAATGGGTCAATCATTTCTTTAAAGTCAAAAGGAATGTATGAGGGATATGTAAGAATATAATCCATCATGATTTTTTTTGGAATTAATAGGAATAATACAAGGATGGTGCTTGAGTAAAAACTATGCATAGAAAAATCATAGGGATTTTTGTTAGTATATGTTTTTTGAGAAAAAAAAATTAAAACGGTTTAGGTTACATTTTTATAAAAAATGTGTGATAAAGGCGGCAACGATGATGCCGCCTTTTCTCTAAAAGAAATTTTTTTACTATTTTTAATTTTTAAAAACAAAAATTTTCAGCAGAATTTATCTGCTATTTAATATCTAGCAGTACTAACATTACAACAATCTGAATTCTAACAGAAGCTCTCACCCAGGGCTCCCTTTTATAAGAGGGCTTACCCTGGAAATCCTTTTGCATTTCCAATGTGGAATTCAAAATTGTTTCAAGTATGTGGCATTGAAAGGAAATAAAATATAAACTATAAGACCAATATAAATAAAACTTAAAACATAGATTAAATATATAATAAATAGTTGAAAATAAAAATAATTTCATAAAAACTATTGATGAAAAATAATTTATAAGCTTTTAAAGGCACCTACTTGAAACTTAAAAATGTTTCAAGTATGTGACATTGAAATCCTATAAAATATAAACTATAAGATCAATATAAATGAAACTTAAAACATGGATTAAACATATAAGAAATAGTTGAAAATAAAAAAATCATAAAAATTGTTGATGAAAAATAATTTATAAGCTTTCAAAACCACCTATTTGAAACTTAAAAATGTTTCAAATATATAGGCTTTGAAAGACTATAAAATATAAATAATAAGATGAATATCAATGAAACTTAAAATATAGATTAAACATATAATAAAAAGTTGAAAATTAATTAGTTAATTAATAATATAATTATTAATTATATAATTATTAATTATATAATTATTAATTATATAATTATTAATTATATAATTAGTTAATTAGTTAATTAGTAACACGACTATTAATTATTATTTATTAATTATATAATTAATTTTTTAATTAGTAATATCATTATTAACTATATAATAATTAATTAGTAATATAATTATTAATTATATAATTATTAATTATATAATTATTAATTATTAATTATTAATTATTAATTATTAATTATATAATTATTAATTATTAATTATTAATTATTAATTATTAATTATATAATTAATTTTTTAATTAGTAATATCATTATTAATTATATAATAATTAGTTATTTAGTAATATAATTATTAATTAGTTCATTAATAATATAATTATTAATTATAATTAGTAATATCAATATTAATTATATAATAATTAATTAGTTAATTAGTAATATAATTATTTATTATATAATAATTAATTATTTAATTAGTAATATAATTATTAATTATAAAATAGTTAATTAGTTAATTAGTAATATAATTATTAATTGTAATTATTAATTGTAATTATTCATTATAATTATTCATTATAATTATTTATTATAATTATTTATTGTAATTATTCATTATAATTATCCATTATTAATTATTAATAATTATTTAAATAATAATTAATTAGTTAATTAGTAAGATAATTATCAATTAGTTAATAATTAATTAGTTAATTAGTAATATAATTATTAATTATATAATAATTAGTTAGTTAATTAGTAATATAATTATTAATTATATAATAATTAATTAGATAATTATTAATATAATTAATAATTAATAACTAATTAGTTAATTAGTAATATAATTATTAATTATATAATAATTAATTAGTTAATTAGTAATATAATTATTAATTATATAATAATTAGTTATTTAGTAATATAATTATTAATTATTTCATTAGTAATATAATTATTAATTATAATTATTAATATAATTATTAATTATATAATAATTAATTAGTTAATTAGTAATAAAATTATTTATTATATAATGATCAGTTTTACTAGAGATGGAGGAATCGGAGAGGAGGACTCTGTCGCCGCTCTGTGACTTGATGGCCCTAAACCCACAAAGCCTAAATCTTTATTCTTTTTCCTCACATCAATATGCAGTTCAGCCAGGTTTGGACTCCACAACAATGAAGAAAGATCATGACAAGGAAGATTTGAAGACGCTCTCATCATTCTCCAGTTTTTCTGAGGGATCTTTAATCCCACTGGAAAATCGTGCTCTAAATCGAATCATCCAAAAAGGGTCTAATGCACATGTATCGGCTTCTGATGATGTTATCTCATCTAGAATTGATTTATGCAAATACTCGATTATAGCTCAGATTTCTCTAATGAAAGGTACAAAACCCTGGAAAATGATTGATCTTGTTTCATGTTTAGCTGTTATTTGGGGCTTTATCGATTTCAAAGTTATATCCCTTGGTCGAGGATTTTTTCACATTCTATTTCCCTCTGCAGAACTCAAGGTACGGGCTTGGAGAATAGGATCTATAAATCTTAAACCTGGAACTCTTCGGATAGATGAGTGGAAATTAATATTTAACTTGACTGACTTTAGAGATAAATGTGATTAGGTGTGGGTTAAAATTCATGGGATTAATTGAGTATTATGGCATGCAGAGATCTTGTTTGACATTGCATCTATGATTGGAATCCCAATTAGAATGGATTATGAAACTGAAAAAGTTATTTATGGTCATTATGCTTGAGTATTGGTGGAAATTGATATTAGTGTTACGCTGATAGATAGGATTGTTCTATCTACACTGAATGATGAAATTTTTCTGGGAATTGAATATGAGAAAATGCCATTATTCTGTAAATCTTGTAAAATTATTGGACACTCAGAATCACAATGCAGAATAGATGTTCTTTGTACTAACTGCCAAAACAAAGGACACAATGTGCTCCAGTGTTGAAGGAAGAGGAGTCAAGAACCTTACTAGAATAGTATTGATGCTACTATCCCTTATCCTTTGCTGGTAAACTCTCATTCTAAACAGATGAAAGCTGTTGAATTGGATGTGAATGCCCAAAGAATTGGTGTTAAAGATTCTTTACGAAGGGATAGTTTCATAGCTAGAGATACAAAAAAGCTTGTTTCCTCTCTGCAACTAAAGGGTAATACACCTCTTGTTTGGACTGATCTTGCAGAAAAGAATCACTTACCGATGAATGATGGTTTTGGAAATAATATATCATATGGAGTTTCTTTTAAAGACGTGTTGTCCAGGAATCTTAAAAATGAAGAATATAATGACTCAATTTATTCTTTGGCTGATAAGGAACTCTCATCCTAGGAGGAGGTAGATCTAAAATTGTGGTATGAGCAGACCGAGGTTCATGCCAAGAATATAAAGGGAAAGGATAAAATGTTTGTTTTTTTGCCTAAGAAATCTAAGGATAAAAGGGGCATCACCCATTCTTCTTATGTCTCCCATTATTCTCCTGTGAAAATGAAGGAAAAGGTGAGTCTACCTATGAAACCGATCTCTACTGAATGTATCCCCATTGGAAGGTCTTTTGATTATGATTTGGATGCCACTAATTCTGCCTCTATTGATATAAAAATCCATTCGGTGCATAGTCTGTCAAAAAATACTCATTATGTGAAGGATAATATTCCTGGAAAATCATTATTACACTACTCGTCTCAGCTTCTGAATGCTAAAAAGGTCAGCCTAAATGTTCAGCATGTATCTGGAATGTCGCTAGTTACAGTGGCTCATGAAACCAATTTGGATCCCTCTAGTTCTACTTTGAAACATGGACATGTTTCCAAATGTCTGAATACCCCTGTGAGTTTTCCCCCAAAGTTCATCCAAGACTCGTAGACCACATCTCTATGTTATAGATTCTCTCAAACCCATGTGGGATCACCTTCTTCCTCTACGTCTTCTCATGGGCTGATGACAGTTGCTACTCTTTCTAATGACAAGGTAAAAAACAATGTGCAAATTCATAATTCCTTGGTTATACTTGCTTCTGCTAGTAGTGATGAGGATGTTAAAGCAAATGATGGTGTGTCTAGAGCTTAAGTCAAAGATGAAGAGTTTAAGCTTTCAAATGATGATGGTGGGCCTTTGACTCAAGTCAAGACTTGGCGGAGAGGACGACATCCTCGTGGCAAGGGTGAAAGGGTCTCACACCACACCATGGCCACTCGATCTAGAGTGGCTGGATAAACTTTGGTTAATGTTTTATGAACTTCTCGGATCTTGCATATTCCTCAGTTATTCCCCCCTTTATTATATTCAATAAAAGGGGTCTTTGAGCCCCAACCTTTTCTAAAGAAATTATTATATAATAATTAATTAGTTAATTAGTAATATAATTATTAATTATAAAATAATTAATTAGTTAATTAGTAATATAATTATTCATTATTAATAATTAATTAGTTAATTAGTAATATAATTATTAATTATATAATAATTAATTAGTAATATAATTTTTATTTATAATAATTAATTAGTTAATTAATAATATAATTATTAATTGTATAATAATTAATTAGTTAATTAGTAATATAATTATTAATTATATAATAATTAATTATATAATTAGTAATATAATTAATAATTAATAATTAGTTTTAAAATGTTTGAGGTGTGAAGGCCCCTTTATTAAGATAAAAGAGAGAACAAAGACAGGAATAGAGAGAGAATACAAAACATAAGAGTCAAAAAGAAAGCAACAAAGACCATCAACTCACTCAAGAGTGGGTGTTCATACTGTGGTGTGGCAATCGTCCACCCTTACCATGGGGGTGTCGTCCCCTCCTCCAAGTATTGACATGTGTCCAAGGTCTATCACCATCATTTGAGAGCTCAGCAGCTGTGTTCTCCTTCATCGCATCTTGTCTAGCCACTTGGTCAGCTTCTTTTCCATCTTCATCACTGTTGGAAGAAGCAAAAATTTCAAATGGATTATGAATACTGACATTTCTTATTACCTTCGCCTTATGAGATTGGGCATTGGGATGGGAATAGTTAATTAGTTAATTAGTAATATAATTATTAATTATATAATTAATAATTAATAATTATAAATAATAAACATATTACTAATTAACTAATTAACTATTATATAATTAATAATTATATTACTAATTAACTAATTAATTATTATATTATTAATTATTAAATATTAAAATTTAAAAATTATAATGAATAATTATAATACATAATTATATTTCTAATTAACTAATTAACTATTATATAACTAATAATTAAATTACTAATTAACTAGTTAATTATTATATAATTAATAATTATATAATTAATAATTATATTACTAATTAATTATTATATAATTAATAATGATATTACTAATTAAGAAATTAATTATATAATTAATAATTAATAATTATATAATTAATAATTATATTACTAATTAACTAATTAATTATTTACTATTTCTTATATGTTTAATCCATGTTTTAAGTTTCATTTATATTTGTCTTATAGTTTATATTTTATAGTCTTTCAAAGCCACATACTTGAAACATTTTTAAGTTTCAAGTATCTGGTTTTGAAATCTTATAAAAAAAATTAATCAACATTTTTTAAGAAATTATTTTTATTTTCAACTATTTATTATATTTTTAATCCATGTTTTAAGTTTCATTCATATTTGTCTTATTTTTTATATTTTATAGCCTTTCAAAGCCACATATTTGAAACATTTTTAAGTTTTAAATAGGTGGTTTTGAAATCTTATAAATTATTTTTCATCAACAATTTTTATGAAATTATTTTTATTTTCAACTATTTCTTATATGTTTAATCCATGTTTTAATTTTCATTTATATTGGTCTTATTTTTTATATTTTATAATCTTTCAAAGCCACATATTTGAAACATTTTTAAGTTTCAAATAGGTGGTTTGAAAACCTTATAAATTATTTTTCATCAATAATTTTTATGAAATTATTTTTATTTTCAACTATTTATTATATTTTTAATCCATTTTTTAAGTTTCATTTATATTGGTCTTATAGTTTATATTTTATAGGCTTTAAAAGTCACATACTTGAAAAAATTTTAAGTTTCAAGTAGGTGCCTTTAAAAGCTTATAAATTATTTTTCATCAACATTTTTTATGAAATTATTTTTATTTTCAACTATTTATTATATGTTTAATCTATGTTTTAATTTTCATTTATATTGGTCTTATAGTTTATATTTTATAGTCTTTCACAGCCACGTACTTGAAATAGTTTTGAATCCTGCATTGGAAATGCATAATGTTCTGCGCATTAAAGGGAGAACCATAATTCCACATTAGAAATGCACAATGTTTTGCGTAGGAAAGGGAGAACCAGAATCCCACATCGGAAATTCAGATGGATTTCCAGGGAAATCCCTCTTATAAAAGGGAGCCCTGGGTGAGAGCTTCTGTCAAAATCCAGACTGTTGTAATGGCAGTACTACTGGATATTAAATAGAAGATAAATTCTGTTGAAATTTTTTGTTATATATATATATAAACAAAACAAAAAAAATTAAAAAAAATTAAAAAACAAAAATAGAAAAAAAAAATCTTTTAGGGGAAAGGCGATATCTCCATTGACTCATTTCACCCAAGACCTAAAGCCGGCAACTGTTTTGCCTCCTTTAGTACACATTTTAAAAAAAAATAACCTAAACCAATTTTTAAAAAAAATCCCCAGAAAACATATATTAAAAAAAATCCAAAAATCATAGGATAATTTTTTCAATGTAACAGGGGTACATAATGAATAATAGAGGGTATTAGTGAGATTTATGGGGGTCACTCATCACTTGGATATCATAATGGAAATAAGAGTGATTTTGGAGATTATATCCCATCAATAGGAATTGGAAGACAAAGTACATTACATAAATATGGTTCTTGAATAAAGAGAAAGGGAGGATCCCTTACTAAATTTCAGCATAGTAATGACTTAGGTAAAGGGTATAACGAGAGGTTATAATTGATATCTCATTATAATAACATCAATTGGATAGTAAAGGAACATTTATAAAGGCATGAAAACATATCTAATTGAGATTAAAAATCCTAAATACATAGAATTTTCTTGAATGGAAAAGAAGAGACAGAGGTCCCTTACTAAATTTCAGCATTGTAACGGCTTAGGTAAATTTTATAATGGGAGGGGATAAATTATTTATCAGTGTTATGGAATAAATTGGATAGTATAATGATCTTTATAAATTCATGAAAACATAACCAATTGATATTCAAAAGGCAATTTACTAAAAAGGTACTTAAATGGAAAAGAAGATAGAGAGGTCCCTTATGAAATTTCAGTATAGTAACGGCTTAGGTAAATGTTATAATAAGAGGGGATAAATGATATCTCATTATTAGTAAATCAATTAGACATTGGAGGGATATTTATGTAATATCCCATCCTTTTCTATAGTTTACTTGTGTTTTTTTCAGGTACTCTTTTTCCTTATTTTGAGTATATATTTTTGGGTTTTACTTTGGGTGGTTTTCGGGTGAAACTGGAGATTTTTTTAGGGGTTTTGGGCAGTGCACGGTTGGGGCACAGTTTGCCCAAACTGTGCGCAATACCCAAGAAAACCATGAAACACTAGACAAGGGGAATTTCATGGATGGTTCATGGTTTGGAAAACCACGTGCCCTCTTATTAGTAATTGTGCGGCCCCTGAGAGGAGGTGTATAGTTAGGCACACATTTAGGGAAAATTGTGTTCCCTATATAGAAATATGTGCACATAGAAGAATAAAACCCTAAAAATTCATTAAAATTTTTCCAAACTGCTGTCTTATATCCATAAACACCCCATCTCAACACTAACTCATTTCTTTCATTTTTTGAGGCTCCCGGAAGGATTCCAAGGGCTTCTGAACTCTATTCTTAATGAATCAAATATTTGTTTATCATATCTTCACCACTCTTAGTAAGATATCTTGTCTTTATTGGTTTCCTACCTCTCTCTCAAATTTCTCTCATCTTTTTAAGGGGTGTTTTTCTATATTGGTGATGTATCTAGATATAGGTTTTAATAGATCTTAATCCATTCAATTCTGGATCTAGATCTCTTTCTTTGTTGTGCAATTGAACATTATGCCTCAATTTAGGGATATATGTTGGCGAGCATCCGTTAGCGATCTTAAGGTAGGTGGTTTATTATTCAATTCTCAAAGTCTTGATTTCAATTGTGTGCATGTAATTTTAAAATATATATTGAACATTTAGAAATTTCATCTTGAATTGAATTAGTTAAATTGTTTAATTAATTAATGGATTGTGGAATTTATTGATTAATGGGGTAATGAAAATGGCCAATTAGTTGGAGGGTGTAATTTGTCAATTGATGGGATTGTGGAATTTATTGATTAATAGAATGTTGAATTGATTGATTAATGGGAATTAAGGTATGTTTTTTGTAACCTTTAAGGGTCAAGGAATTATTTGATTAAATATTGAAAAAGGGTTTAATGATGAATTGTTCATATTATTCCTTATGATTGAAATAAATAATTATGATTGTTGTGATAAATTTAAAAGGTCCACTTTAATTATAATGTTTGATAATAATGTTAATGATGCATAACCTTGATGTATATTAAATTTTGTCTTTTTTTATATTATGATATTTTTTATATATGTGATATTGAGGTGTGAGACAAGGACTGAGGCTCCAGATACCCATATGTGTTAATGAGTGTGGGACAGAGACTAAGGCTCTAAATACCCATATGTGATGTTGAGGTGCAGGATTGGGATGGAGGCTCTAAATAAACATATGTGATGGTGAGTGTGTTATAGGTACTAGGGATCAAAATACCCATTTGACATTGAGGTGTGGGATAGGGACAGGGGATCTAAATACCCACAGGGTGTTAGACATGACGTTCTATACCCATGAGATTGGAATTGTACTATGGTTCCACATGATATGAATTGAAATTAAATGATAAATGATAACCATGGTATTGTGATATGTGATATCCCTGGGTATAGTTCATACTCAATTATATGATGAAGCATGTGTTGATAGTATGGGTATCATCGTGAACCCAGGTATTTATGTGGTTAGTTAAAGAATTATGAAATGTGATAACTATTTACTTTATGCATTGTACTTTATTCTTTATACAACGGAATATACTATTATTGGCTGTATATTATTTTAGATTCCATTGGTGGTGTCCAACTAAGTAATACACACACCCTACTTGGGATGCCTAATTGGTACCCGAATAGATTTTATGTTTTCATGATATGATAAGGGAAAGATCCCTATGCTAGATAGTTGAGTTTGGATGGAACATCGATGAGGGAACCAAACATAGTGTTGGGACTCGCTTGGGGAGTTGTCCGTTTCTTTATTTTTGTTTTGAATTAGACACTTGACACTTATTATGGAATGAAATATCTATTGTTGGTTTTGGATATTGTTTTTTCTATTCTAATTTATTATTTATTATTGGTCTGTTGTGGTTATGGATTATTTCTGTGGTTGGTTATTGTCTTTTGGTTATTGTCCTTTGGATATAGTTTATTTATTTCTGTTGTTGTGATACTTTGATAAAAAGGGTATAGTCTCCTCATGTGGATATATTGGACCCTCTCTTCTAGTGGGAAACATCTGTAATATAGGTAAGTGTGTTTGAGGTCATGTGACCAACTAGTTTGGGGCACCAGTGTGTGGAAACTGGGTCGGGATGTTATAAAGTGGTATCAAAGGAGTTTTCTTTTATTTTATTTTATCTTACTATTTGGGAAAGGTATTCATTATACTAGTAAGAGTTAGAACTTGGTCATAATCTTGTGCAATGGAGTAGCTAACCCATGTATAGGGGAAAACCCAAGTACCTAGAGTTGGATTGCTATTATTTATGTTTTTTGTTATAGTCTGATGTTATTTCACCTTGGGTGATGAACTTGTTGTGTGATGTGATTATTGTTTCTAAGTTTTTATGATATTTGACTCATGTCCCTATAATTTATGGGATTTGTGTATACATGTATCATTTTAGGTGCTCATGACTTATTGTGACATCATCATTTCAGGAACACATTGAAAAGTATGTTTCGGGGTGAGTTATTTAAATGGAAGTTATTTTCTTTCTTGTGTAAATTTTAACTGAAAATGGCACCTAATATGAATTAAAAAGTTTTAAAATGATGAAAAATGTGTAAAATTAGTGTCTAATTATAAAATTTAATATGATAATGTTTTTACCCTTTGTTAACCATGATCTAGATAAACAATGGTCAAGGGTAGTGTTACTTCCTTGGTTTTGACTATGTGGAGAGATAAGGGGGATAACCTTTTATGGATTTATGTGAATCCATCTTGTGTAATTGTGAAAATATTTTGTTATGTTTACTAAGATTTGTGTTTATAATTATATATATATACCTCCATGATGATGCTTTTTGATAGGATGATAGGAGGATATGGCTGGAAATTATCCTCCAAAAGTGGAACATAAGGCACCGATAGTTCCAGGTGATGGATTCAAAGAGTAGTTTTGTGAGAACTTTGCTCAATTTACATAGTTTATGGAAATATTCCTAGGGTGGGTTATGAAGAGTATGTCTGACTTAACATGGAAGTTCAAGTTACAACACCCTACAATTTTCACTAGAGAGGGTGAACTTGAGGCATCTGAGTTCTAGGTTAAGTCTATCCAGATGATTCTTGGACACTTAGATACTCCTACTCAGAAAAGAGTCGAAATGGAATCTTATATGTTGTGAGGATTAACGAAGTGATGGTGGGATATCCAGAATCGGGATGGATAGCTAAAAAACATGGTATTGAAGGAATTCCAAGAGAATTTCCTGGAGTAATTTTATATAGGGACTCTAAGATGGGAGAGGGTAGCAGAGTTTTTGTGGCTGGCCTAGGAGAGTATCTATGTGATGGACTATGTAAGTTTTTTTACTAACTTGCAACACTTTTCTGCAGCACTGTAAGGGAATGTGATATCTATGGAAAGACATTTCTAGGATGGACTGAAATTTGAGATTAATTCCTAGATTAACATATTTGGATTAAATAATTTTAATAAGGTGGTTTATTAGGCTCTCATATATGAGGGTAACCTGAAGGATGCTTTTAGTGGATGACAGGTAGTTTCTAATGGATGGTTAGGAGGTACATCTTTCAAGAGTAGGAAGCATCACTATGATAATTTTGACCAAGGTAGTGAAAATAAGAGTGGTTGGGGGAAGGATCAGTTACTCAGGATCTTACCTAAGTTCTTTTCCACCAGTGCGGTAGGTTGGGCCACTTTCGTAGAAATTATTGTCGACCACCAGTAGAGTGTTGTGCTTGTAGAGGGATGGGACATCTATAGTGGTTCTGCAGGAACCCACGACATATGGGTAGAGATGGGGTAGCTAGACAGAACTAGAGTGATGTAAGGGGGTCTTCTACTATATTCTAGTCTAATAGTTATAGTTTTGCTAGTTGTGGAGATCGAGGTAGTGGATATGGTGCTTCTAGAAAAGAGCACTTGTATCAAAAGAGTGGTGAAGCACATGGGACTTAGGCTGCATCACAGGAAAGAGGGGTTGGAAAAATTCTTTTAGTTCATCCTACACTTATGGATAGTGAGGTTGGACCATCGATAGTTAGAGGTACTATTCTTGTAGCTTCTACGATTTCTAGTGCCTTATTTGATATTAGTGCCTCTCATTATTTTATATCTTCAAAACTTTTGAATAGGTTTAAACTGATAGTGGATTTTGTGAGCGGGGTTATGATGACCAATATATCATTGGTAGTATGGTTGAGGGACATCTTTTTATGAAAGGGTTGTTCTCATGAGGTTGGGGTATCATTTTCTATAGTATCTTTACATCCTTGATATGATAGGATTTGACTTGATTTTGGGAATGGGTTGTTTAGTAACTTACTGAGTCCACATAAATGTTTACCCTAGGAGAGTGAATTTTACATATCCTAACGGAGAAAATTATATTCTTTGTGGAGAGCAGGATATCTAGGAAATACATATAGGGTAAATTCATCAGCAACTGGGGGAGCTCACTGCCCAAGTTTCAAGTTTGTTACATGATAACAGACATGTAAAGAGTGATGTATTTCCAACCATAGTGGATAGGTTCCAAGACATTTTTTCCGAGGACTTATCAGGGATGCCAGCTAAGAG
Source organism: Viscum album (assembly GCA_963277665.1). Classification (NCBI taxonomy): domain Eukaryota; kingdom Viridiplantae; phylum Streptophyta; class Magnoliopsida; order Santalales; family Viscaceae; genus Viscum; species Viscum album. Next base: position 453,095,657 of record OY728135.1, read on the forward strand.
AGATTTTGAATTTACAATTGATCTCATGACAAAGAATGATCCAGTTTCCATTCCACCTTATATAATGACACCAATAGAGCTTCAAGAGATCAATACTCAACTGGAAGAGTTAATTGATAAGGAATCTATCTGTATGAGTATGTCACCTTAGGGTTCTATAATTTTATTTGCAAAGAAGGCTGATGGGAGTTTGTGCTTGTGTGTCAATTACCAGAATTAGAATTGTATGATAGTGAATAACCAGTATCCACTTCCACATATCGATGATCTCTTTGACTAGTTGATAGAAGATTCTATGTTCTCTAAGATCCACTTGAGATTGGGGTATCATCAGTTGAGAGTTCAACCTTATGACATACCTCAGACTATATTTAGAAGCATGTATGGCCTTTATGAGTTCATTATGATGTCATTTGGACTTAAAAAATCTCCTACTATGTTTATGGCCTTGATGAACCAAATCTTCCACCCGTACCTGGATCCATTTGAGGTTGTTTTTTTGGATGATATCTTAGTGTAATCCAAGACTCATGATGATCATTCCCAACATCTTGACATCGTCTTGAGTATACTAAGAGTGAATTAGATATATTCCAAGATAACTAAGTGTCAGTTTTGGATTGTTAAATTGCACTTCTTAGGTCACATCATCTCAGAGGAAGGTGTGTCAATGGACCTAGAGAAGGTGCAGGAAGTTGTTTCTTAGTATAAGGACAAGAATGTTTTTGATATCTGCAGATTTATAGGATTAGTGATCTATTATCATAGGTTCATCCAGTACTTTTCCTACTTGGAAACACCTCTTTCAAGATTCAACAAGAAAGGGATAAATTTTGAATGGTCTGGATTATTAGATAATTCTTTCTAGGAGTTAAGTAAATGCTTGAATATGGCACCAATCTTGATCATTTCCGAGCTATGGGAGGAGTATACGGTGTTTTGTGATGCTTTTGGAATGGGGATTGGAGTAGTGTTGATGTAGAGTGATCGAGTTTTCACGTATAGGTCATGGAATTTGAGGCCACATGAACAAAATTAACCTACACATGACATAGAATTAGTTGTGGTTATTTATGCCTTGAAGTGTTGGTGGCATTATCTATTGAGAAAAAAAATTTACTATGTATACCAATCATAAGGGATTAAATTATATATTTTTACAACAATATTTGAATCTCCAGTAGCATATATGGGTTAAGTATATTAATTCATTGGATTTTAAACTAGCATATATGACCGAGAGTGGAAACAGTGTTATTGATGCTCTAAGAAGGAAAACACAAAATCATGTAGTTCAGGAGTATAGCTCTGAGTGTAAGACGGTGATATTATAGGATGAGATGCATGTTGTGGTTTAGGAGGTCTAGGGAAAGGTGACTCTCATATCAGTTTCAATGTAGTCTACACTTTTGATTCATATTAGGGAAAGGTAGTATAAGGATCTGGAATTTTTGTCCTTGAGGGAAATCATTGAAGGCGGGAGACACCTTCATATTGGACTATAGATAATGAATATATCATCTATGTCAGGAATTTTGTTGTTGTAACTACGAGTATGAGGGAGGAGATGATGTGTGAATTTCAATCCTTAAAGTGGGCGGCACATCCGGGTTTGACCAAAATTTACCATGACCAATGATGATAATATTGGTAGCCAAGAATGAAAATGGATATTACAGGGTTCGTGACACGATGCTACACCTATCAACAGGTGAATTTAGAGTATCAATGACATGTTTCTTTACTACAGTTGTTTCCCATTCCGTAATGGAAGTGGTATGACGTTACCATTGATTTTGTGGTGGGTCTCCCAAGGAAGCCTTGGAATACTAATACTATTTGGGTGATTATGGACCATTTGAAAAAGTTAGAACATTTCTTTCCTATACAGGAGACTTGGTCAGTGGATTAGTTAGGAGACATGTATGTTCAGGAGATAGTCCATATGCATGGGCCACAAAGTATAGTTTCAGACCATGAATCACTTTTTAATTCATGCTTCTAGCAGGTCTTGTAAAAGGTTCTTGGTGAATAGGTTTAACTGAGTATAGAATTCTACCCATAGACAGATGGACATTCGGAATGTACTATATAGGTTTTGGAGGATATTCTTTAGGTGTGTGTCCTATATTTGTTGGGTTTTAGGAGAAGCACTTAGCACTGGTGGAGTTATACTATAATAATAGTTATTAGGAAACTATTCAAATGGAACCATACGAGGCTCTGGTGGTCCATGTAGATCACCTCTATATTGGATGGTGGTGGGTGAGTCAGAGTGCTTGGGATCGAGTCTTGTACAGGAGACATTAGAGTAGGTTTAGCTACTTTGTAAACATATGAATACGACTCAGAGTAGGTATAATTCATATGTTGATAGACTTTGATGACCACTTGAGTTTTCAGTGGGTGATCATTTGTTCCTTCGGGTGTATCCTATACTGGGTCACTGTAGGATTCAGAGGTAGGGAAATTTGGCACCCAAGTTTTTTGGACCGTTTGAGGTTGTGAAGAAAATTGAGTTAGTGGCATACCGATTGGCTCTTCCATAGAGGTATAGGGCTATGTGTGATGTTTTTCATGTTTCATGGATTTTGCGGAATCACCCAAATCCTTCTCATGTGATCGATGTGGATGATGATGAGATGAAGACTAATGTTTCTTTTGAGGAGAATCTAATACGTGTCGTGGATCATAGTGAGAAATTGTCGCAGGGAATGATTGTGCTGGTAGTTCATGTATTGTGGAAACTTGGGAGTGTTTAGGAGGAATCATGTGAGATATGAGTAGATATATGGGATCAGTGACCTGATCTTTTTACCTCAAAATCTTAGAGATGCTTAAGAGTACAGCTCAAGGATGAGCTGTTATAAGGTGGAAATATTGTAAGATCATGACCTTTTATGGATATGACTCATACATGTGTTTCAGGTTCTATTTTTCCTTGTTTTGAATATATATTATTTGGGTTTTACATTAGGTATTTTTCTAGTGAAACTGAAGAATTTTTAGCAGTTTTAGGTAGTGCACGGTTGGCGTACGGTTTTCCCAAACTATGTGCCTTGCCCCAGAAAACCATGCAACCTTAGAAAGAGGGGGATTGTATGGTTGGAACATGGTTTGGTAAATCTTGTGCTCTATTAGTTGTAACCATGAGACCCCCTAATAGGAGGCATACAGTTAGGCACATAGTTAGGAAAAATTGTGTGCCCCATACAGGAAACCATGCATGCGGAAAACCCTCGAAAATTCATTAAAATTTTCAAGAACCCCCATTTTATATCCCTAAACACCCCGAATCGACCCTAACTCATTTGTTTCATTTTTTGAGGCTCTCGGATGGATTCCAAGAGATTATAAACTTTGTTCATTTCAAATTGAAGATATGTTTTACAGATCTATACCTCTCCCAATAAGAGATATCATCCCTTTTGGTTTCCTCCCTCTCTCACTCATTTATCTCATATTTTTAAGGGATATTTTTCTCTATTCATTATGGATATAGATATAGTTTTTGATAGATCTTAATCCATTCAATTTTGGATATAGTTTTTGGATCTATATCTTGTTCTTTGTTTTTGAAATTGAACATTCCACTTTAATTTGGGGATTTCTATTGGTGAGTGTCCCTCAACAATCTTGAGATAGTTGGTATATTATTCAATTCCAAAAGTCTTGATTTCAATTAAATTTATGTTATTTTTAAATATCTATTTTACATTTACCAATTTCATATTGATTTGAATTAGTTAAATTGATTAATTAATTAATGGATTGTGGAATTGATTGATAATGGGGTAATGAAATTGGCCAATTAATAGGATGGTGTAATTGGTCAATTAATGGGATTGTGGATTTTATTGATTAACAAAAAAAATTAATTGATTGATTAATGGAAATTAAGGGATGTTTGGCTTAAAATTTAAGGTTCAATGAATTATTTAATTAAATGTTGACAAAGGGTTTAATGATGAATTGTTTATATTATTCCTTATTATTGAAATAAAGAATTATGATTTTTGTGAAAAATTTAAAAGGTACACTTTAATGACAATGTTAAATAGGAAGGTTAATTATGCATAACATTGATTTATATAAAATTTTTTTGTGATATTATGATATTTTTTATATTTGTGATGTTAAGGTGTGGGATAGGGTCTGAGGCTCTAAATACCCATATGTGTTAGTGATTGTGGGATATGGATTGGGGCTCCAAATACCCATGTGTGAAATTAAGGTGTGGGATAAGGACTGGGGCTCCAAATACCCATATGTGATAGAGAGTTTGGGATAGGGACTAAGGCTCTAAATACCCATGTGACATTGAGGTGTGGGATAGGGGTAGGGGATCCAAATTGTTGAAATAGTGGGTACCCTAGACCCAACTATTTAGTGATTTTGATTACCATGTAGTGTATACAGTCAGATATACATGATGTTGTCTTACCATTATAGTGTTGACTTTTCTACGTTCACTATTGAAATGGTAATGTCAAAAGATTAATTGTCGTATCGAAATGTTATAGTAGTTCTCATGTTATAAAGAGAACCTCTAGATACTTTGAAATTAATCTTAAATATATGTTCTGTAGTTTAGATACATCCATGGCTATGGCATTCGAGGGTAAATCCGTCCAGTTAAATTAGCAAACAAATAAAGCAAGAAAAGGGTGATGACATGTGAGTGCATCCTGCTTTATGAGATATTACAGACAAAGAGATTATATTACACAGTGCATGTTTGTAGGTTGGTTGCCGCTGCTGTGACAATACTTATCTCTTCAGGGGCCATGATGGATTGCTAGATCTGACTCTTGGCCTGTGAATAATATTCACTGGTGTCGAGATAAGATCCTAGAGGGTCACACACAATAGCATATTCAAGAATCTGCCATATTCAGTTGAATAGTAGTTTTGGACATAGTGGGACCCGCCACAGGGGTCCGGGATTTATCCAAAGTTAAACGATCACCAATACAATAAATAAATTCATATTATTCGAGTTTAGAATAATGAGTATTGAATTTATTTATTAAATTTATTTATGAGTTTTAGTAAATACATGAAAAATATTAATTGATGGATATTAAATTATTCAAGGTTCAATTAATATTTAAGGGAGCGACGAGTCGAGTTAATGACTCAATTATTATCACGTAATATATTTTAATATATTATAAGTAAATGATAATAATATTTATGACTCATTTTAATATTCATAAAAATTTCGTTTATAGTGCGTTAAGTATTCAGGGCCGGAGAGGCTATACTGGGTATTTTAATTAAGCACTATAAATATAATAGGAGAGGAGATTTATAAGATCTATTCATGGAGCTTCTCATTCCTCTCCTCTCTCCCATGTTCTAGAGAGAGATGCGCTGGATCCAAGGACCTCGGATCGAGCTCTCTCTCTCAGGAATCACTAGCAAAGCGATGTGGTGGTCATTGGAGCAATGAAGGTATCGTCGCAATTCTGCGCTAGCACCCGTATTATGATGAACGGTGCTCCTGCAGATTCCTTGAAGCGTGTGTGGACGATCTAGAGAAATTTGATTTCAGATTCTTCGAGCAGCGATCGCCAAAAACGAGCAGACATCATGCGTGACTTCAAAATTAAACCAGGTATTTTTACTGTTTAATTTTGTGCTTAAAATACTTCACGCGAGATCCTTGGATTTAATTGGGCTACTCTTCACCGACATCGACAAGTTTCCGTCGAGCGTCGTTGGAAATTTTTTAAAAACCCACCTGTTTGGGCCTTCCATATCATGCTCGGTTCCAAAAAGTGGTATCAAAGGGAGCGTGTGTAGATTTTAATCCAAGAAAATTTAATTTCCATTAAAATATAAAGAGGGCATCGATACGGTCCCAACTCTACAAACAGAATCTGAATCGGATGTCGGATGTCCAATCTGCGGACATCTGAAGTTATGAATTCGGATTAAAAAATTGTGAGTCACCATAATAGTATTTTCTGGTGATTCAAATAATTGTTATTATTATTATAATTATATCATAATAATAATAATTTGATTATTATATTTATTTTTATAATAATATTTTAATATTATTATTACTTTCTAATTTCTAAATGGGATTTAGATTTTTTTAATGGGAGGAAGACCTTATTATAGGTCTTAAATTTATAAAAAAAAATATAATGGGTTGGGTGCAAGACCTGCAAAGCAGGTTTTGAAAGACTTCAAAATAAAAAAAAGGATGAGGTAGACCTGCAAAAACGGGTCTATAGAAGAAAAAAAGAGGAAAACAAAAATGGGGAGGTGACGACCTGCATGTGCAGGTCGTATAAAAAAATTATTAAAAAACTTTTGGGTGCCGATTGGCCCCCCCCTGTTCCTCACGCGGCAGCCACAGAGGTCGTCGCCTCCCGCCCTGTGTAGCGTGGCTACCACCACGACTCAGGGCCGGCGAACCAGCGCAGCACCAGGTATTTTGTTTGAATCAAAAATTAAATTAATTAATTTAATTTCAATTCAGAATTAAATTAATTAAAATATTAATTTTTTTTATAATTAATGCGGCGTAATTAATTTAATTTGGTGATTAATTAAATTAATTAATTAAGTTAATTTTAGTTATAAAATTAAATTAATAAATTGGGATCGAATGACGTAACTATTGAATTAAAAATAAGAGTGAAATTTTTAATTCAATAAAATTCCCTCAAGTATTATTTTAATGAAAGTTTAATTTTTAATTATGCATTTATTTAATATACGCGAGCCTAATGTGTATATGTCTGATCATGAGTTGAGACTGACCAATGCATGTTTGGTGCTTTTTATTTAATTATTTATTTAATTATTGCATGTCAGTTTGTAATAATTATTTTCATTAAATAAATAAAAAAGACAATTTGTGTGTCATCTCAATGTCATTATATGTATAAGGACCTGCGTGTTCACTTCTCTGAGTTGTACATTTTTACTCCCCGAGACCCCCTTTCCTGCGTGCAAGTACAATTGTATAATGACGAGACGACCAATGACGCACTTCACGCCAAGTGACGGCGATGCACCAGACAAGAGTTGGATTCATTGGATGAGCGGACGATGCTATTCAACTTGCAAGCCACGCGACTAAAAGGTACTTACCCCTAGGGTTTTGGTTGGTCCGTTATTCACTCAACGGATCAACCGATAATACTGGCTCATGATCAGGTGTTCATTTTATTTATGCATGGTTTATTATTTTGTGTATGTGTAATTTATTTCATGATCACATAAAATAATAATAAATAAGCATGCAAGATAAAATGAACATGTGACGCGATGAAATTTTTGTTTCTTGCATGATCAGTTGTGAGTGCGATCACATAGTACATGCTTATAAAATAGAAAATTATTTCTTTCATCACATTAAAAATAATAAAACCCTCAAAATATATATTAAGTCTAAACCACCTTCTATCACTCAAGTTTGGACAAAACTGGCTGTTTGAGGTGTCGATCATGCCATAACTGAGGGTGCCTCTTACTACCGGGGAGTCCTTATAAGAATGATGAGTTGACTTAATTAAAATTTTAGCAAAGAAATAGCCATAGTAAGCTTGTTGTAATTTTAGAGGCAAGCATTGAGTAAATAAAATTTTGATTTTAAGAAGTTGGGACTTCACTCAACAGATCAAGGAACCGCAAGTTAAAGCGGTCGGCCAGCCAAAAGCCCACATAAAACCCTCCAAGTAGTGGCGTAGCCATAGCTTGTAGACTATGAGGGGTGGTTCCAGGATCCTTTCCACTAAAATACTCAAGCGGTAGAGTATTCCGATTCTAGTACAGAGGGTTACTAGAATCTGATAAAATAGTGGGATACATTAAATGATTTTAAGTAATTAATCAAAAAATGTCTAAATCGATAATCAAGATAAAAGGCGCTTATCTTCTAAAATTCATTTTTATAGAAAAATGGAAAGTTATACCAAAATTAAAAACTATGATATTATAATGGACAAAGTAAATGTCTTCACTTACATGAGTATCCACAAATAGTACAGGCACATGCGCATAGTACTATGATATAGGAAACTCAAGGTGTTAGTGACCCCAACACTATTAAAGTACCTTAAGAAGCGAGGGTGAAAATTATTATAGGAGACTAATGTACAAATCATGTGATAGTTATATAATTATGCTTTCATCAACATCTGGTGTCAGTTGTGGTCGCTACACGAGGACATAGATGATATAACATAAAGTCTCATCTCTGAGAAGTTTGCAAAGAGAAAGCAAAGCAATGATATGAATAAGGCGAAGTTAAAACCGGCATGTGTAAATTGAAAGATTGATCATGAACTTTAAATATCATTTTCACCACACTAATCAAGTCTCGTTTTAAGTTACAAAATGAACAAGCATTGAGTAAATTCTTCATTACCAATTAAGGTAAGGTTCGCCAAGTGAATAAGAATAAAAGACGGTTAAGTTTTAATTCTTATGGCGAATAAATTAAAAGACAATGTGAAAAGGTCAAAGGCATTTAATTCCAATGACACATTCACAAAGTCCTTCAATTAATGAGGTATTAACATAGGTTATTTACATTTCATATTATAAAATAATACTATGGAAGTTTAAAAGAAATAACCTGATATAAAGGAGCAAGTTACCACTTCTACATCATGAATATTAATCAATTGTAATGTTTCCTTTTACTAATTGGGTATTTAATACTATATTTTTTTACATATGTGTATTTAAATACAGTTACCAAGTAAATATAGAAACATTAATAGAAGTCAGGTGTATTCTCCAAGTGGTTGTCAAAGGTTGATACCTAAGCCAGTGAAGAGAGGTACGCGACTTCTTTAATTTCCAAGTGAAAGATTCATGTTGAAATATTATTGAGTATAACCATAAACATTAATCTCATGTGTCTTTGGACTTAAGGAGACATTCTTTCAGGTTCTGTAATGAATGTTGTTTTTGGTAAACTCAATCACTAGTTCCTTAATACATGAATCATAGGCAATTAGTGATGAATATAAATGTAATACTTATACCCAGTTGTGACAAGATAATTCTTTTTCAAGTAATATTAAAAGTGGATGCCATGAATATACCAAGTATGGTATTTAGGCTTGACATAGTTAAATAATTTTGGTATTATCGATGTCTTTATTTTGGAAAAAGGATCCTTTAGAAATAAAGGTATGTCACAAAGCTATTGGAAATAGTTCAACAAGTTAGCATGAACTATTCCAATTATAAGCTAGAGGTATATATACTTCATAAAATTCCTTTAAGTAATTAAGGAATAATAAATTGAATTATATGCATGGTCATGAGATATGAGTTGCTTCGGGTTGGGATACCGAAGAATATCTTGACCAAGCAGTCATCAATCATGATAATGTAGAGTGGATTAATTCCTAAATTCACATTACCTTATCAACATCATGACATTGATGTTAATTAGGATGATTGATGATGAAGTCTTACATATCAACATTGATCAACAAACATGTAGCGTGGAGTAATTCCTAAACACATATGTTATACATCAAAATTTTGATGTAAGTAATATCAATGTTGCAGCTAGCAGAAACTTCCATTATATTTCATGAAATGCTTTACAAATAACGACGTAATCCCATAATCATATGCCAACTATAATGAAAAATGTATATCATACGAGTCATAGTATAATGTAAATCAATTATGTCATAACGGCATGTGTTTGGATGCAAATAGTTTGTTCGGATACAAACAAACTTGCATCAAGATAAACACATTGTGAATCTAAGGTAAATATCCTAATGATTTCTTAGGATATTACATAAATCCCCAAGATAGAGAATTTGTAGTCAATTGATAGACTACATATCTATATAAAGGTTCACATCTCTATTAGAGATAGTGGGAGCTATATTGTCTTATGTTTAGTCAATGTTCAAGATGCACAAATAGTTGGCATAAGAACTAGTTCCACAAGCACATCTGGAACTGAGTATATTCTAGAGACACATACTACGTAGGAAGGATAAAACCATGGTGATGGTGTTATATTCACCGTGGTTGGTGATATGTTATTCCATGTGAATAATATTTCCTACAAGTAAGAAGTGTATGGAAATTAGCTAAAATTGATAAGACCAACTAAAATTCAATTAATGGATTCCATGTATCAAAGTGCAATGGGGATTATTATTTTGAATACTGCAGTGGTTATTCAAGTGAGTTGATACATGGATGGTACAAGTGCAGTACCAATAAGGCTCAATTGTTTTGACCATGTCGTTATGCCTAAATCTGTTAGAATTTTACTTATCATAGCTAATATCTATGATCAAATTATTTAGCATTGGATGTTATGACCACCAATCATGGATGGTGTCCGTACAATGCAACCATAAAGGGATGGTCATGTCACAGAATTCTAATAAAGGTTGCAAGTTACTGAAATCCGGTTTATGATTAAAGTAAGCAACATGATCATAGAATATACATTTGTTACAAATGATTTACATATGTCTATGAGAGGTTAGTGGGAGTACCAAAGTTTTCTAAGTAATGTATGTTCAGTAACATATGTAAAATAGACATTGGTCTCACATTTAGTTAAGACCAAAATAAAATTTATTCTCCAATGATTGACTTAAAGTAGCAACCTAAGTTCTAGGGAACATGATCTACTAAGGTAGATCTATAGTTTTCTTGGTCCTAGTAAATCATACATATAGTGACATTGTATTGAAAAATACATGTTGGAACAATTAAAAAGATGAATTATTGCCTATGTCATAGGGCATAATCTCTCTATGTTGACCTATCTGTGACATGGGAAGAGATAAACATGGTGAGTTGAAATCCATATGTCGAAGTCATGAATCAATCACGTATTCCATAATATGTACAAGAACTGATATTTCCAAGGTATATTTTACAGTAGGAAAATATTAGTTATATCCAGGAGCAATGTGAGGGATGTAGTCAGAACTATCTTATTGTACTTCGGTAAGTACAAAAGATATGTAACTGGTAAGTGGAGAAGAAAGGATACTAGTTTTCGGGGATACAAACTAGTCTTCTATAGATCAATGTGATCTGGTATTGTAGTTAGGCTAAAAGACGATGAGTGAGACAAGCTCATAAAAGCCAGTGGTAGCCATACCTAAAAAGACCGAGTACGTTTTAGCTTTTAAGGTAGCTAAGAAGTAAATAAATGCAACGATTTTTTCCAGTTCTTGGAATCACACCTGGTGAGAAAAGTATTATCATAATATAAATTATGATATTCTTACTAGCCAAGATGTTAATTTATGATAGTGTACAAAAGGTATATACTTGGGATACCATCTCTTAAGAAGTTTTACTCAAGGAGATGAGGTCACTATAGAAAAATAGCCACACGGAAGAACCGTAGTGGACCCAGTAGCTAAATACATTTCTCATCAGAAACATTATGTTTATCATGTGAGTAGCTAACAAGTTTAGTTAGCAAGTTGGATCTAGTGAAAGTGGGAGTGTTGAGATAGTGGGTGCCCTAGACCCAATTATTCAGTGATTTTGATTACCATGTCATGTATACAGTTAGATATACATGATGTCGTCTTACCATTATAGTGTATACTTTTCTACGTCCACTATTGAAATGGTAATGTCCAAATATTAATTATCGTATCGAAAGACTATAGCAATTCACATGCTATAATGAGAACCTCTAGATACTATGACATTAATCTTAAATATATGTTCTATGGTTTAGATACATCTTACTGATTGGACACAGTAGATGTTTGACTATCAGGTGTTGGGGGCTCATAAGAATTGAGACTTCTTCTCATGAAGTTCGCACTTGGTGATATCTAGTAGTGAGATCATGAGGACTGACCCACCAATAGGAACACCACATGTTTCAGGTGTCATTGGATGTTCCTATCTATGATCATGTGTAATGGTCTCCTGACTTGAGATCATTACCAATGTATTTCATTTGATTGCATACTTTGATGCAAGACGAAAACCATGGAAATGAAGTCATGGCAAATTATTTTGTGTTGGGTGCGTCATTAGTGGCATGGCATTGGTTGAATGGTCAAGAAAGGATTTGTCACTTCCGGGTTATGGAAGTAATATATCTCAGGCCATGTTGATATGGATGGAAGTACCTTTATAAGACCATGTCCATGGAAGTTGAGGGTAAATAAATCCAGTTAAATCAACAAACAAATAAAGCAAGAAAATGGTGATGACATGTGAGTGCGTCCTGATTTATGAGATATTACAGACAAAGAGATTATATTACACAGTGTGTGTTTGTAGGTTGGTTGTTGCTGCAGTGACAATACTTATCTCTTTAGGGGCCATGATGGGTTGTTAGATCCCACTCTTGGTCTGTGAATAATATTCACTGTTGTCGAGATAAGGTCCTAAATGGTCACACACAATAGCGTATTCAAGAATCTTCCCTATTCAGTTGAATAGGAGTTTTGGACATACTGGGACCAGCCACAGGGGTCTGTGATTTGTCCAAATTTAAACGATCACAAATACAATAAATAAATTCATATTATTCTATTTTAGAATAATGAGTATTTAATTTATTTATTAAATTTATTTATGAGTTTTAGTAAATACATGAAAAATATTAATTGACAAATATTAAATTATTCAAGGTTCAATTAATATTTATGGGAGTGACGATTCGAGTTAATGGCTCAATTATTATCGCATAATATATTTTAACATATTATAAGTAAATGATAATAATATTTATGACTCAGTTTAGTAGTCATAAAAATGTCGTTGATAGTGCATTAAGTATTCGGGGCCGGCGAGGCTATACCGGGTATTTTAATTAAGCACTATAAATATAAGAGGAGAGGATATTTCTAAGAAGTATTCATGGGGCTTCTCACTCCTCTCCTCTCTCCCATGTTCTAGAGAGAGAGGCTCTGAATCCAAAGAGCTTGGATCGAGTTCTCTCTCTCAGGCATCACTAGTGAAGCGATTCGGTGGTCATTGGAGCATCGAAGGCATCGTCGCAATTCCTCTATAGCACCTGGATTATGACGAATGGCACCCCCACGAATTCCTTGAAGCATGTGTGGACGATCTAGAGGAATTAGAATTTGGATTATTTGAGCAGCAATCACCAACAATGAGCAGACGTCATGCGCAGCTTCAGAATTAAACCAGGTATTTTTATAGTTTAATTTTGTGCTTAAAATCCTTCACGCGAGATCCACAGATTTAATCGGGTTGCTCTTCACTGACATCGACAAGTTTTCGTCGAGCGTTGGTGGAAAATTTTTCAAAACCCACCTCTTTGGGCTTCCGCTGTACACCCGGTTCCAACACAAATATCCATAGGGTGCTAGAAATAATGTTCTATGTGCATGATATTGGCATTGGAATATGGTTCCAATTAGACATGATATGAATTTATGTGAAATGATAAATTATAATCATAGTATTTTGATATGTGACATGCCTTGGGGATAGTTCAAACTCCAGCACGGGTCGAAGTTGGTATTGGTAGTATGGGTGTCATTGTGAACCCAGGGATTTATGTGGTTAATTAAATAATTATGAAATGTGATAATTGTTTACATTATGAATTGTAATTTATTATTTATACAACTACATACACTATTATTGACTAGATATTGTTTTAGACTCCATTGAGGATATCCTACTAAGTCATACTCACACCCTACTCGGACTCCCTGATCAGTACCTGAATAGACTTTATGTTTGCAGAATATGATAAGGGAAAGAGCCCTATGATAGATAGATGATTTAGGATAGAGCATGGATGAGGGAACCAGACATGGTATTAGGACCTTCTTGGGGAGTTTTTAGTGTCTTTATTTTGGTTTTTCATTAGAAACTTGACACTTATTATGGCATGACATATCTACTGTTGGTTTTGGATATTGTTTTTCCTATTCTGGCTCATCATGTATTATTGGTATGTTATGGTTAGGGAATTATTTTGGTTGATTTTTATTGTATATTGTTTATTGCTTATTTATTTTCATTGTTGTTCTACTTTGATAAAGAGGTTATAGTCTCCCCATGTTGATATATTAGACCCTCACTGCTAGTCGGTAGCCTCTGGTATACAGGGAGGCAAGCTTGAGGTCATGTGACCAACCAGATTGGGGAACCAGTGTGTGGAAACATTTTTCGGACATTACACTTTATAAAAACATGAAAAAATAACCAATTTAGATCCAAAATTATATCTACAAAGAAGGTTCTTGAATGAAAAATAAGAGCGAGTGGCCCCTTACTAAATTTCAGCATAGTAATGGCTTAAGTAAATGATATAACGAGAGGGGATGAATGATAACTCATTTTTAGGATATTAATTGTATAGTATAGTTATATTTATAAATTCATGAAAACATAAACAATTGAGATTCAAAATTATTTTTACAAAGAAGTCACCTGAATGGAAAAGAAGATAGAGAGGTCTCTTACCTTGAGAGGGTGATTCCAAAAGCTTGGGAAGAGATTCCTGAGATCTTGGGGGAACCTTAAAAGGACTCTATATAGTAAAGGGAAGATTAAGGGAATGTTCTAAGGTTATTGAGTGAATAGGAATATGATATTAGTTGGGTTTATATTATAAAAGAGTGGGGAGTTCTTTATTATTTCTCAAACTTAGGTTTTGGACTCTATACAATAAAATAATCAAAACCAAAAGCCTTCCCATGGTTTTTGCCTATGGTTTCTGGAAAATAGGAGTGGTTTCTATTATTTTTTAAGTAAAATGACCTAAATTATTTAAATATTACCCTTTGTGATGTGGAAGTGAGTCATGTTTATAAATAAGTGATTTTAAAACCATAAAATATAATATAGGTTTCAAAATATTTATAAAGGCTTTATAAAATTAATAAAAAAACTTCAAAAAAATTATTTTAAAGGGGAACACATATATTTGGTTGTGTATACCATTAAATAATTTATTAAATCAATTTTTGGTCATTATGATGCCATAATATACACTCTCTATTTATACCGTATTTAATTTTTACCCAAAAATATGACTATCTCAATTTATTGTGAAAAAATCACTATTGGATAATTTTGATGTGTCGACTCTAAAAATAAAATTTATTTTATCAAAATAATTTTCTAATTATGTGAATTTTCTATTTTAAAACAATAATTGACATTTATTGAGAAATGATGGGTTTTTTCAATAATAATTTTTGAACCCTTATAACAATTACATTTGACTTCATATAAATTATATTATAATTTAAATTTAATAAAATGTAACGCCCCAACCCCAGCTACCCAGAGTTGGTGCATTACTTCGTAACATTGGCATGATCACAAAAGATCAAGTCTCGAAAGACCGATTAGTTTAGTAGCCTTGGAAACACTAGATACATTCGTAAACGTTACATTACATCATAAAGTGAAAAACTACAATAACAAAGTCTCCATAGTCCACTCTCATATCCTCTTCTGACAATCCCTACAGGTCATTCATAAAATACTTCTTCACATCCTGGAAAATATTAAAACATTGAAAGGGGTGATCTCAGATGCTCAGTAAGGATAACAATATTGCGGAAGCCTTCATAAATAAACATAAAAATTTAAGGCAATGTATAACTAAAACAAAAGCCTTTTAAACTTGAACATCAACATAATATGGCAAAAGTAAAATGAGATAATGCCATTCACTTCTTCACATGGATATTCTACTGGTCGAATAATCACATGAAATATCAATAACCACTTTCATAATGAGGGAATGTATAATGCCGGACATTCTGAAACATTTTGTCAAGGCCTCGGCCAAGACGTCTAAAATGATTAAGGCCTCGGCCAAAACCATAAATCAAATTGGGAAAGGGCCTCGGCCAATTCCACGTCTAGTTGTCTCATGAGACCTACCGATGCATTTTTTTAGAAGATAATTAAATTTAAAATTGCTCAAATATACTCCAGTGTTTTTATGAAAACATTAAGCAAGCTTCTGAAAACAAAATAACTAATTCTGAGACTGCTCGACTAATTACAGGCCATGATGGGTCCACGCCCAATCCCTTCCTGTCTACCACACTCGAGAGTCGGGTTTTCTGAAAACATTTTTAAGCTTGCGTTAAATACGTATACATTTGCACTGGATTTTCATATATTGGAGAGAAATATCACTTTTTTGAAATCATTTAAAAATCACATAATTATAAAAGAAAACCTTTTGAATAAACGTAAAAGTCAAATGGGTTTATACACCATATAAAAGAAAGTTGTGTATAAAACAAAATATGCCTCAATGAAAGGAGATTGAGACAAAGTCCTTAAAAAGATCATTTTTAAAATAAAATAGATCTATTAGGTGTATTCACTATAGATACACATAAAGAAACTAAAAATACAAAATAGGACATAATAATATCATGAAATAATTTGAAAGTAGGAGATTAACCCAAAGAATGGAAGTTGGGTTAAGAAATTCCCTTACAAAGATCATTTTTTTAAATAAAATAGATCTATTATGTGTATTAACTATAATTACACATAAAGAATGTACAAATACATGATAGGATATAATAATATCATGACCTAATTTGAAAGTAGGTGATTAACCTAAAGAATGGAAATTAGGTTAAGAAGTTCCCTTACCTCGTGTCTGACTTGACTCAACCGTTCTTTAACCTCCTGAATAATAAACTAGAGTTAATATATACCTTATTAAGAACCATTTTCAATTTCTTTATCCTTATTATATCACTTATTACAATGATATGAACATTATGTAATTATTTAAGTTAATAACGGCCATTTTGTCGATCTTTGGTACTTGAGTCAACAATAAACTTCTTATAATTACAAGTTGTTTATGTGGTATAATATCCATTATCTCCAGAATTATATTCATGATTTAGATGTCATATATATCTTATATATCCAGTATATACATTCATTTATAATATTACATAACATTTAGAGGTAAGAAATGAAATGCACCGTTCATGGAGACGGTAAGCCGTACGTACGCATGAACGCTACTTTCATTTCAATTTCATATTTAATGGAACGAAATCATAATGATATAAATGTTTAATATAATTCCAGTATAATATAGTGTATAATACCATTTACTCCATCCTTTATACATCCCACATATGGTATTAACGATTCAAATCACTTTGAGGGGGCGGTAGTCCGCACTTCCTAAAATGAAATTATCGCGTTTTACCCATAATGGAAATCATAAAGTATGCCATAAATGAGAAATACAGAAGCATAAGTAAAACATAAACATATTATATATCAGATATAAAAATAGTTACACCTTAATGGCCACCTTTTAAGGTGTTATATGAGTGTTGAACAATCATCGTTTCGTGAGGCAGAAATTCGCCATCCACAGAAACCGTATGTTCTTTAACCATTAGATATAGTTGTGTGTAAGTGTAGCTCGAATCCTTCTTATAACAACATCCTAGTATATTGAGGATACTGGTTTTGTTACAAAATAAATGAATAAAAATAGTTTAGGGGGTTGGAGAATAAAAATAAAACAAAACAACATTAGAGAAGACATTACCTCAAAATCGGGTAACTCTTTTTGATTTGAGCCAAAGGCTTCCTTGGGAAGAGTTCTGCCCAAAGTGAGGCTTCTAGGAGTAAGAGGGGGAAGTTAGGAGAGTATTTGGGCAGAGTTTGGCCGAGCCAAATGGCTTGAAAGTGTAAATGAGGTGGGAGAGGTGGGGGCCTTTTATAAGAGGAGAGGAGGGGCTCTTTTGGAAAGATTGAAATGTTATATTATTTCACAATGCTTTTCGGATTATAAAGGTCCCACACTTATATAATTCGAGGATAAGGTGATAGGGTTTCGAAATCTCCTCATCCAATAGGCTTTGGACAAGTGTAAGCCTTGTATTTTGCATTATCTTCTCATTTTATTTAAATCATTAAATAATGAGGTCATCGCTGCATCATAATGATGTCATACCTAATTTAATATATTTAATGTCTAAAAATTATAAAAAAAATACTATGATGTAGGAAATCGTTTTAGCTTTCTAATGAATATTTATAGTCAAAATTTGGACTTGTGTAACCCCACTTAAAAACTGTTTTAGTAAAACAACTCATGTTTGTGTCAATTTAATTTTAACATTAAATAAATATATATTAATGTCATTTTCCAACTAAAGTGGCTCCATGGGGTCCCCAAGTTGACCCATGGGTTGTCTTGGTCGGCCATGACTCATCCAATAGGAGTAGGACAAGTGTCATGCTCATCTCATATTATTAAAACATTATTTGTACCTTAAACTACACTAATTACCTCTAATCGCGATTAAGAACTTAAAAGTTACTATTCACCAAAAAATTATTTTAATCTCATTGAACCACATTTTACTTCTTAATGAAAACCATGTATGTCGTATTTTTGAAAATCAAATCACAGAAGTGGTAATATTTCATTTAAACGAAAAATCAGTTATTTAACTACCACTTAGTGGTTTCACTATTCATCAAAAATTGAAGTTTTTCAGAACAAGGTCAAAATTTCACCCTAAGCTATAATTGATATTCTGAATTCAAAAATGATGTCTATTTTACAAAATTCCAAACATATAAGTTGTATTAATTCCCTCTATTCATGCGCATCTCATATTATTAAAACATTATTTGTACCTTAAACTACACTAATTACCTCTAATCGCGATTAAGAACTTAAAAGTTACTATTCACCAAAAAATTATTTTAATCCCATTGAACCACATTTTACTTCTTAATGACAACCATGTATGTCGGATTTTTGAAAATCAAATCACAGAAGTGGTAATATTTCATTTAAACGAAAAATCAGTTATTTAACTACCACTTAGTGGTTTCACTATTCATCAAAAATTGAAGTTTTTCAGAACAAGGCCAAAATTTCACCCTAAGCTATAAAATATTGGCAATTGTTTATGTCCAATTTCAATGTTAAATTAATTCTAATGACCACCATTGGACAAAATGGTAAAAATATATTATAATTATACTTTAAAACCACTAAATAGTATAATTTATCACTATAAATTATTTTGATTAAAAAAGTTTTTTTTAAGTAATTTTCACTATTCATAAAAAATTGGAAGTTCTCAGAAAATTACAAAAAATTCAACATAGGCTAATTTCAATATTAGGAATACAAAAATGAAGTCCATTTTGAAATTTAAAATTTCTATAAATTTAAAAGGTGGTTATTACTATTCATAACGGCTACTTTGATTAGTTGCGGTGTGTTAGAACTCGAACTTGCGTACAATGCAAGCTATTGCATTATTGAAAGAGAGGCGTATCGTGGAAGCTCGGGGTGTTACATTCTCCCCTACTTCAATAAATTGCGTCCTCGCAATTTGAAAGTTTTCTTTGAAAATAAAAGGTTGAAAAGAGAAAATACCTTTGAGGAAAACCCACATCGGAAATAAGGTTAATAAATATATAACATTAAAAGAAAGAAAGATAAGTACAAAGGTCACCCGATATAGCCCATTATAGGATTCTATGAAAATATGGATATGGAGGAGAAACAAACCATCAAGGTCTGATGGGGAGTTATAGAAAACAGGATTAGGAGAAAGTTTAACCACAAGAAAATCAAAAACTTGTGATTGGTTAAACGGTCATTGAATCCCCAGTTGGAAAAGTTAACCGACAACATTTTTGTTTTAAGTTACCTTTTATAATGTTGAGGAATTTATTTAGGAGATTTACTAAGAACGTAAGGGAATATACATACTTGTTATGTATACTTTCATTCGTTAATAAATTTTTACCACAAACCCAACTTTTACTCCAAATGGTAACGGAACTCAAAAATATTCTATTTATCCTAATTGTATAAGGTTCCAAATGTTAACACATACCATTTAGATTAGTAAAACTATTTTGTAATAACCAGGGACTTCCTGTAGGCTAGTGTTAGGAAATAAAGGCTTGTCGCACTATGGTTGTGGGTTCGATTCCTGCAGCTTTGTCCAACGCGACGGGTTATGCCCCACCCTGCAGGTTGTCCTTTTCCTAAAACTATAGTATTATAATATTCAAAAATAATCTTCATAAATTTTTAACCTTAAAAAATACTATCCAAAGATCAACTTAATCCACTCCAACCTTTATAGTTATCCAAAATACCTCTGTCCAGACATTCTCTAAAAGGTCTCTTAATTCCAAAATCAATTTATCAGATTCCCCAAACAAAGTAAAGTTTCTATTATTGTCACATACTAAAAATATAAAAACCTTTCTGAAATCAACAAGTACTGCAGTACAATCCATATATATATATCACATTATTCTAATAACCAGAATATAATCCATGAGTCCAAAAGCACCATTACATTAGTTATTCTGCTTCAACTGTAGTAACAGCATAAGATAGTCCTTGATCCCTTGGCCTTTTCTGAGGTAAGTTTCCCTGATGCTTAGGACATTCATTTGCATAATGACCCATTTCTCTACAATTATAGCATTCAACATTGATAGCCTCTTTCTTTCCCTTGTAATCACGAGCCTGGTGACCCTTTTCTCCACATTTATAACAAACTCACATTCCTTTTAGACAAGTACCAGGGTGATTCTTCCCACAATTATCACATAATGGAAAATCCTTCTTTCCCTTTTTCCCTTTATCTGTCTCTTTTTCCACCGTTCTCTTCTTCTCTTGCTTTACTTTGTTGTCATAAGACTTAGAGAATTCCTTTTCCGTCTTGATAGCACATGAGACAATATCTTCGTATGATGAGAAGGATTGTGATACTAAAGCTCTACGGAGAAATGGTTTTAACCCATCAAAGAAACGATCAATCTTACTCCTTGGGTTATGTATATAAACTGCAGCATGCCTCGCTAACCTTGTAAAGTTAGCCTCATACTTTGCGACATTCTCATCCTCCTTCTGCCTCAGACTCAGAAATTGCCTTTCCATATCCGCTCGATGGTCTCGAGGAAAGTATTTTTCTAAGAACATCTCTTTGAACTCCTGCCATTCCATGTTTGTTAATTCATCATCTTCCTTTGTGTTTTGAATTAGTGACCACCATTGATCGGCATCTCCAGTGAGGCGGTAAACTGCCATGACAACATTCTCCCTTTCACTACTCCCCAAGGCATGGAATATTTTCTCTAAGGAATTTATCCATTGCTCAGCTACTAAAGGATTTGTACTCCCATTGAAGGTTGGCAGTTGTTGCCTCATGAAACAGTCTAGCATTGATCCTCCACGTTGTGGATCAGGGTGCTCCATACGAGTAAGGTTGTTATTCATAACCTGCGTGAGTTGTCCCAGTACGGTGAGAAGCTGATCAACACCAGTTGTATCACTAGCTCCACCATAATTATCCTGAGCAGGAGGGAAATCCCTACACGGAGTGCATGCATTGATACGGTTTCCATTCCTTCCACTAGGCGCCATTTCTAAATAATGGCATAAACTAGATTAGTTCATGAATCAAAATACATAATTCCATACTTGTAAAACACTTAACATAAATTGAACTAATTATGGATATAATCCATAATTATAAAAATGTTTTCTTTGAGGAAGTATATACTTGTAACCCTTCATAGTGGTTTGTAAAGAAAATGGGAATTATCCAAAGCATATCCCCCGGGAGTGTCGTAACCAAGAGTGCAGCAAGGCCCGTTGTCGTGCACCAGTTCCCGTTCGAGTCTAGCTCAAAGCGGTGTTTTCGGGTTTTACCCCTAGGTACATCTGTGCCAGAGCCGCCTCTACCTGCTCGTATCCAGACAGGGATGTATTGCTCGGAAAACTCACAACATCTCTACAATACCAAAATTCTAGGAAGTTCTTCTATACTAATCCTCAAAGTCTATCTTCGGGCTATGTGCTCTAATCAGAGTTTATCTAAATCTAGCTTCCAAGTTTATTACTAAACTGCCTCTGATACCAACTGTAACGCCCCGACCCCAGCTACCCAGAGTTGGTGCATTACTTCGTAACATTGGCATGATCACAAAAGATCAATTCTCGAAAGACCGATTAGTTTAGTAGCCTTGGAAACACTAGATACATTCGTAAACGTTACATTACATCATTAAGTGAAAAACTACAATAACAAAGTCTCCATAGTCCACTCTCATATCCTCTTCTGACAATCCCTACAGGTCATTCATAAAATACTTCTTCACATCCTGGAAAATATTAAAACATTGAAAGGGGTGAGCTAAGATGCTCAGTAAGGATAACAATATTGCGGAAGCCTTCATAAATAAACATAAAAATTTAAGGCAATGTATAACTAAAACAAAAGCCTTTTAAACTTGAACATCAACATAATATGGCAAAAGTAAAATGAGATAATGACATTCACTTCTTCACATGGATATTCTACTGGTCGAATAATCACATGAAATATCAATAACCACTTTCATAATGAGGGAATGTATAATGTCGGACATTCTGAAACATTTTGTCAAGGCCTCGGCCAAGACGTCTAAAATGATTAAGGCCTCGGCCAAAACCATAAATCAAATTGAGAAAGGGCCTCGGCCAATTCCACGTCTAGTTGTCTCATGAGACCTACCGATGCATTTTTTTAGAAGATAATTACATTTAAAATTGCTCAAATATACTCCAGTGTTTTTATGAAAACATTAAGCAAGCTTCTGAAAACAAAATAACTAATTCTGAGACTGCTCGACTAATTACAGGCCATGATGGGTCCACGCCCAATCCCTTCCTGTCTACCACACCCGAGAGTCGGGTTTTCTGAAAACATTTTTAAGCTTGCGTTAAATACGTATACATTTGCACTGGATTTTCATATATTGGAGAGAAATATCACTTTTTTGAAATCATTTAAAAATCACATAATTATAAAAGAAAACCTTTTGAATAAACGTAAAAGTCAAATGGGTTTATACACCATATAAAAGAAAGTTGTGTATAAAACAAAATATGCCTCAATGAAAGGAGATTGATATGAAGTCCTTAAAAAGATCATTTTTAAAATAAAATATATCTATTAGGTGTATTCACTATAGATACACATAAAGAAACTAAAAATACAAAATAGGACATAATAATATCATGAAATAATTTGAAAGTAGGAGATTAACCCAAAGAATGGAAGTTGGGTTAAGAAATTCCCTTACAAAGATCATTTTTTTAAATAAAATAGATCTATTATGTGTATTAACTATAATTACACATAAATAATGTACAAATACATGATAGGATATAATAATATCATGACATAATTTGAAAGTAGGTGATTAACCCAAAGAATGAAAATTAGGTTAAGAAGTTCACTTACCTCGTGTCTGACTTGACTCAACCGTTCTTTAACCTCCTGAATAATAAACTAGAGTTAATATATACCTTATTAAGAACCATTTTCAATTTCTTTATCCTTATTATATCACTTATTACAATGATATGAACATTATGTAATTATTTAAGTTAATAACGGCCATTTTGTCGATCTTTGGTACTTGAGTCAACAATAAACTTCTTATAATTACAAGTTGTTTATGTGGTAGAATATCCATTATCTCCAGAATTATATTCATGATTTAGATGTCATATATATCTTATATATCCATTATATACATTCATTTATAATATTACATAACATTTAGAGGTAAGAAATGAAATGCACCGTTCATGGAGACGGTAAGCCGTACGTACGCATGAACGCTACTTTCATTTCAATTTCATATTTAATGGAATGAAATCATAATTATATAAATGTGTAATATAATTCCAGTATAATATAGTGTATAATACCATTTACTCCATCCTTTATACATCCCACATATGGCATTAACGATTCAAATCACTTTGAGGGGGCGGTAGTCCGCACTTCCTAAAATGAAATTATCGCGTTTTACCCATAATGGAAATCATAAAGTATGCCATAAATGAGAAATAAAGAAGCATAAGTAAAACATAAACATATTATATATCATATATAAAAATAGTGACACCTTAATGGCCACCTTTGAAGGTGTTATATGAGTGTTGAACAATCATCGTTTCGTGAGGTAGAAATTCGCCATCCACAGAAACTGTATGTTCTTTAACCATTAGATGTAGGTGTGTGTAAGTGTAGCTCGAATACTTCTTATAAAAACATCCTAGTATATTGAGGATACTGGTGTTGTTACAAAAGAAATGAATAAAAAGAGTTTAGGGGGTTGGAGAATAAAAATAAAACAAAACAACATTAGAGAAGACATTACCTCAAAATCGGGTAACTCTTTTTGATTTGAGCCAAAGGCTTCCTTGGGAAGAGTTCTGCCAAAAGTGAGGATTCTAGGAGTAAGAGGGGGAATTTGGGAGAGTATTTGGGCAGAGTTTGGCCGAGCCAAATGGTCTTAAAGTGTAAATGAGGTTGGATAGGTGGGGGCCTTTTATAAGAGGAGGGGAGGGGCTCTTTTGGAAAGATTGAAATGTTATATTATTTCACAATGCTTTTCGGATTATAAAGGTCCCAAACTTATATAATTCGAGGCTAAGGTGATAAGGTTTCGAAATATCCTCATACAATAGGCTTTGGACAAGTGTAAGCCTTGTATTTTTCATTATCTTCTCATTTTATTTAAATCGTTAAATAATGAGGTCATCGCTGCATCATAATGATGTCATACATAATTTAATATATTTAATGTCTAAAAATTATAAAACAAAATACTATGATGTAGGAAATCGTTTTAGCTTTCTAATGAATATTTATAGTCAAAATTTGGACTTGTGTAACCCCACTTAAAAACTGTTTTAGTAAAACAACTCATGTTTGTGTCAATTTAATTTTTACATTAAATAAATATATATTAATGTCATTTTCCAACTAAAGTGGCTCCATGGGGTCCCCAAGTTGACCCATGGGTTGTATTGGTCGGCCATGACTCATCCAATAGGAGTAGGACAGGTTTCATGCTCATCTCATATTATTAAAACATTATTTTTACCTTAAACTACACTAATTACCTCTAATCGCGATTAAGAACTTAAAAGTTACTATTCACCAAAAAATTATTTTAATCTCATTGAACCACATTTTACTTCTTAATGACAACCATATATGTCTGATTTTTGAAAATCAAATCACAAAAGTGGTAATATTTCATTTAAACGAAAAATCAGTTATTTAACTACCACTTAGTGGTTTCACTATTCATCAAAAATTGAAGTTTTTCAGAACCAGGCCAAAATTTCACCCTAAGCTATAATTGATATTCCGAATTCAAAAATGATGTCTATTTTAAAAAATTCTAAACATATAAGTTGTATTAATTAATTTTATAATTAATTCCCGCTGTTACAACAAATAGCGTGTTTTTAAGAAACAATTTATATCAAAAGATTGGCAATTGTTTATGTCCAATTTCAATGTTAAATTAATTCTAATGACCACCATTGGATAAAATGGTAAAAATATATTATAATTATACTTTAAAACCACTAAATAGTATAATTTATCACTATAAATTATTTTTATTAAAAAAGTTGTTTTTAAGTAATTTTCACTATTTATAAAAAATTGGAAGTTCTCAGAAAATTTCAAAAAATTCAACATAGGCTAATTTCAATATTAGGAATACAAAAATGAAGTCCATTTTGAAATTTAAAATTTCTATAAATTTAAAAGGTGGTTATTACTATTCATAACGGCTACTTTGATTAGTTGCGGTGTGTTAGAACTCGAACTTGCGTACAATGCAAGCTATTGCATTATTGAAAGAGAGGCGTATCGTGGAAGCTCGGGGTGTTACATAAAAAGTATTTAAAATTATTATTTTATTAAAATATAATTTATTTTAAAATTTTTTAATTCATAAAAAGGGAATTTCTTAGTTGAAATTTCTTATTACACAAAAATACAATTTTTCTTTTATCATATCAAAATCATTTATAATTTATTTATAAAGAAGCAATAAAAACTATAATCATTATTATATTGAAATTAAAGTATAAATTTTCATACTATTAGGGTTAATTTGTTTCTATTCCATTTTAAATTATTTTTACCCTTATTTAACCTATTTTTCTTTTACTGTGGTAATAAATATTTACTACAATTACTATTCATATTGTCCAAAAACTAAGTTTAACTTATTACCTAATATTAATTATGAATATTAAAAATATGGAATTACTTTTTTCAAAATCAATTCACATAGGTAGAGGAATTTAATTTAAAATAAAACCTACAAGCATGAGGGAAAGCAAATTTTTCGAAAAATGAATTTTTTAAGGAAAATATGATTTTACTTTAACTCTATAGCTAGTAATCTTCACTATATGAATTTAAATTCATAATGATAAATATATGATCCATAAATTTAATTTAAATCATTACTAATTATGGTTTATTTTTTTTAATTAAAAAGGACAAGCATTATGAATTTTAAAATAGTTTTTAGAAAAATGTGTTTTAAGCCTAAAAATAAACTTATAATAAAATCTTTTATAAATATAATTAAAATATAATTAATTGGATTAAATATAACTAAATAATAATTATATAACTTTAAAATAAAATTAAAATAATAATGGGAATTTTAAATTACTTAATTCATCAAAATAAATGATGGTTTTACAAAAAAAAATCTATATTTTTCATTATTCACTGAAAAATAAATATTTTCTGAAAAATAAAAAAAAATTCACCCTAAGTTAATTTTAATATAATTATTTCAAAAAATATTTTACTTTTATAAAATAAGTTTTCTAAATGTTTTAGAAATTAATTGTAATGTTTTTTCACAAAATAAAATAAAAACCATTTTGACGAAAATATATTTTTGAAGAATAAAATGACATTATTAAAAATTGAGTGATTTTTACTAAGAATTTATAAATATATTTATGTTGATTGTGAAATTTATATATATATATATATATATATTTCATAATATAGAAAATCCTATTCATATACAAAAATTTAATGGATTGGTTATACCGGTTGTATTTAAATAATCATTGTTTGTTTAGGTTCAGTGTTGTGTATCGTATATGCTATCGAACATAACTTTTTGTTTTAAAAAATCTAGGAATTAAAAAGTAGGCACCACATATGTATCACAAGGCATATAAGAAAATTCATCATAACTGATTAAGGTTTCATATCAGAGAAATCATGGAAAATTATACAATCAAACACTAGATTAAACTCTCCTCAATCACATACTCACCAAGAAAATGAGTGTTAGATGGTCCTACCTAAAGTCACTAACATGTCAAGCATCTAACCATATATGGGTATAACCACCTGAACTAGCTAACGGTATATGCTAAGTCCATACCATCATCCAATTATACAATACAATCATCATTGAAATGAAAACACCCACTTAGCCCTATTTCAAGCTAAGGGGATACTAGTGGCATGTGAACCAACTAGAGGAACAAATTATATCTTCCACTTAGTACATGGAATCCCATGACCAACAAAGGAAGTGAGGCATAGTGAAACAAGCTAAGTCTACCCAAAAGAGATAACCTTAACAACCCTCACCCCTAACACCCAATGATGGAAAGTCTAATACACATAACATGAACATACGATATAATAAGAAAATTCCCACAAAAGGGGAAAAACAAGAATTTCATAGTGATCAAAAACCCACACAAGGGGTACACATGGAAGATGAAATCAGGGGTGCCATCCACATACCCCATTAAAAACCGATGTGTCAAACTGTAATGACCCAAAAAAATGTTCTTCTTTAAAAAATGGATCTCTTGCCTCTCTTTAACCTTTATAATGATTTACAATAGTATAACATAGAAGGAATTTTAAGTTTCTCAAGAACATTGAACATTATGTGTTATTATGAACTACATGTAGGAACAATAAAGGGACAGAAAAAAAATACTAGATACCATTAACACTTTATTTCGTTATTTAAGAATGTTACATTTAATCTAAAACGACACCCAATATCACACCAAATATTACAATGGGAAGAAAAATGGAGGGTAAATAAAGTGTAATATAAAAAACTTGTCCTATTTGATCCTGAATAATCATTACACCCACAAACATAACAATAATAGAGGAACAGAGAGCTAGTGATACAATATTCGTTTTGGAAAGGATATTGAACCTTTTTTTGAATTGAAGTGAATGGTAAATAGTAAGAATGATGGTGTATTTAAAGGTAAATATGATCATTATCCTTTATGTTTGTTAACTAATACAGTTGGTTGACATTATGACCATAAGATGGATGGTCTTTATTATTGTTGTTGGCAATAAAGTGATTATTGGGAATATTTTATAAATGTATTTTTGGAAGGTATATAAATATGTAATTAAAAGTATATTTTATGATAAATTTATGAGTTTTAAATCAATTTTATTTTTACAAAATAATATTACAAAACACTTTTTAAATGATATTATATTTCAATAAAGTCCTAAGTAATTTTTATAATGGTCATAAAGTTTATTTTTTTATGAAATTACTAAACATTAATAAATAAGGATATTTATTTAAAAGTTAAAATACTCATATTTAGATAATTATTTTGATAAAATACACCTCATTTATCAACTCATAATATCAAAATTATATTAGGGTGATTTTTTTGGTAATTTTCTTACAAAACTAATTTTTTGGTGAAAATGTGAAAATCGTCGCTTTATGATCACTACGATTTTATGACATCATTATTATGTCAGCATGATTACAAATTTTATGAAAAAAATTTATCAATAAAAATTGAATTTAATAAGTTTTAAAATGAATTTATAGATATCAATTTTAATTTATAACTTTATACATTATTTTTTAAACCAAAAATTGGATTTTTGAAATAAAATTCATTTTTTGGATTTTGTGCATTCATTAGGTTGGATAGAAGGTGTGGTTTGGTTTTTGAATGCCTTGAGAATCCAATAATACTCTCCCACTAATTAATTAATAGAAAATTTTTTGGAATTCCATTTACCCACAAGTAGATGACTTATATGATAAAATAATCAATATTTAATCCTTTAAAACCCACCCCTCCTCAAGTACAAATGCCACCCATTAGCCATTCATATCTACTCCAAATTTATAATCCAAGAATTTATAGTCATTTTACCTCCTTAATAGTTCCTCCAAGGTTCCATAAATGTGAAAATATGTCACCCTAAAGTTTTAGGAAGCAAATCATCAAGGTTAGGGATCCTCTCCTTCTCCTCTTTAGTCAAGAACCTTCTTTATGTTATGACTTTTATTTTCTATTTTTTCATGTTGGGTTATGTTATCACACATACCAATTATTTTCCTTATAATTTAAAAGTGAATATACACCCCTTTAAATCTCATTAATACGTTCCATGATCCATTATGTTCCCCTGTTATGTTGCCGAAATTATCCTGGGATTTTTACATACCAATTTTTTATTCAAGAGAACTTTTTGTCATATGCCTTTTAATTCATAAATGTTCATGTTGGATTATGTTCTTAAATATCCATAATACTATAATTTTTACTTCCAAGTGATTATATACCCCTTTACCTCTCATTAAATCATTTTATGAATCTTTAAGTACCATCATTATGCTACCAAAATATCACTACAATTTTCCACACCAAAAATTTGAGAAGTGTATACCCATACCCATTTTCACTCAAGGGTATTCACATAGTAATACCTATACTTCATTTTTTGGTTACTTTCATATATGTAACATGTATTCCTTAATTTTGTGATTAAATTTTATGAAAAATGATCCTATGTTGAATGTTCTATGTTGCACACTTATGCATGTACATGATATGAAAGTGATGGGTGTGTCTAGAATTATATTGGGATCCAATTTATTAGATAATGTTTTAGTCTCATGAGATGTCATGCATGGGATTAGGGAGTGAAACTAATCCATTATGGGACTTTTTACACCATGTTATGATGTATTGGAAGTTATATTAACCTATTTTTATGATTTCATGTTTAATGTTGTTGCCACATTCCCATGTTGTCATTATATTATCATGTTATATCATGACTCATTTTTCATGTTTATGATTCTCACCCCTTTTATGTCCCATAAAAATTTCTACTGTATAACTTGTTATACATTATTAATGTTATGATTTATTTATTCCCTTACTAGGATTTATAGCTCACCCATTTCTTATGTATGTCCCCAGGTCATCCTGTGTAGTTTTAAATGGATAGTGGAATATTAGAAGCACATTAAGAAATATTTTAATGGTGGTGTTTTATCTATATAACAAGTTTATATTCTATATTCCTAATTCTCAAGTACATTGGGATTCTCTATCTTTTGTGTTGTACTAAGTGCGATTTTATATAATAAATCGTGAATTAATGGGTATTAAATACAAGGGTTGTCATAATTGGTATTAGAGGAATGTCTAGTTATTTTTGGGATTAAGATTAGAAAAAATTAGAGAAAGATTCATATATATTACTAAAAATAATAATACATACCTAAATTCTAGTAAATTATATAGTAAGTGGTTACCAAGAAAATACATCCCAGTCTGGATACTATAAGTGTATGTGGCTCTAGCACAGATGTACCTAGGGGTAAAAACCAAGAAAACACCGTATTTAGCTAGACTAGATCAGGAACTGATGCACGACAATGGGACTTACTACACACCTGGTTTGATACTCCCAGGGTATATGATTTTTTAAATTCACAATCACATTATGAATCATTATTAAGGGAACGAAAAAATGACCATAAGTGTTTATGATAGGAAATGGATTATGGATAGGTCAGATTAAAGCCTAAAAATTCATATGTTAAGGAATATAGGCCATTTATGAGTTATTCCTCTAATGTTAATGGTTTACTTCTTATGTGTTCAATAGTTCAAAGGTACTCCCCCTTATTTTTCCTTCATTATAATAAATGGATATAAATAAGAGAAACTGGACCAACAACCAATGCGAGGGCTAAAGTGATGAATGCCCAAATGATATGCCCAACCTAAAGTGAGTTGGAATCATAAACTTTGTGATAAAAAATTCTCAATTAACTCATGTATTGAAATAAAACCTGAATCAAGAGGAACATCAAAATCCCCCTAAGAAATAAAAATCTAAAATTGATACATTTATGTGACAAAGTCCTCCAACTTTAATTAGGTCATCTGATCCCTTAATCATGGAAAAATGGATCAACTCCATTGATAAGATCGTCTCTATACTTTAACACTCTAATTGGGAGAAGGTTTTACTGGAATATTATCATATGGAAAGAGAATCTAATTAGTGGTATACATTGATAAAAAATAAAAAACCTAAGGAAGAGATCAAATTTATAGAGTGTAAGGAATTCTAGAAAATGTTTTTTGATAAATATTTTCCTTGAAATATCATACTTAAAATAGGGGGATTTTCTTACCCTCAAGAAAAAAGATGAAGAATCCATCAGGGCGTATGATAAAAACTTCATCAGACTTTCATGATATGTCTCTGCCTGAATGAATAGTTTTCTTCTTCTTTGGTGGGATGAATCTGATTCAATGAAAATCCATGGTAATTAAAAACTTTGATAACTATAAAGAAATTTTCTGACATTCCCTAAAAATATAGGTTAGATAATACCAATGTTTCCATGGGGATAAGAAGTGGAAAGTGGGGTTTAATTATGTAGGTGCAATGGATAAATCTAACGGTGGTAAGAAAATTAAACATCCTATTTTTAAAAAGTATGGGAAGAATCATCTTGAAAATTAACTAAAGGGGGTGAGTAAATGCTTTAGGTATAAGAAGGAAGGGCACCTAGCTAGTGATTTAAAATAGGATAAACCCACTAATGTGATGGAAGAAATTAATGCTCTAGTCAATCCTCAGTGTATTTTTCATTATTTCAACTATTAGAAATAAAGAAAATTTGAAAACCAATGCACTAAGATAAGGTTTTTCTGATACAATCAACACTAAAAACCTCCAAGGAAATAAGGGAGAGCTTATATCATCACAACTGCTGATGTGGATCTCAAAAATGAAGTGGTAACAGGTACGCTAGTTATTCATTCAATAATAGTGAATGTACTTTTTTTCTTCTGATTCTATTCATTATTTCATGTCATGCAATTTTATTAGAACTATTCAAACCCCACCATAGATCATAGAAGTAAAGTTTTTGGTTAAAATGGAAAATAGGTTATTGCACCATGATTCACTATTTTATTTCACCCTTACACCACTATGTTAAACTAGTTTTGTATTGAAAATTCCAAATGTAATAAAAAAATCACTTCCTTTTTTATTAAATAATTTAATTTTTTATCACTATTAAAAGGGTAATTTCACTTTTTTTTATGATTTCATTGTAGTTAGAGGTGATTTGGAGGGACTAGGATGAATTTAAAGAACAATGGGCCAAATTGTATAGGAATCTAAGCACACATGTGGAATCAACCACACACTAAAGATAATCCATGAATCCAATTGGACTAAAAAAATTGGGTTGATCCAAAATTAAGTGGGCTAAAAATATTCTCAATACACCCAAGACCAATTCGTTCATTAAGGGTCTCAACCAAAAAGATCTTTCCAAGAAAAATAATCTACATGAAGTCAAAAGTTTGGTTCTATATTTTGCAAATATCTCCCATTTTATACATTATCTGACCACTAAATTTGAAATTAAGATAGAGAGGAGGTATTAAAACAATTTATTTCTTTTTCCCAAGTAATTATATTATATTTTACGTGACCAAAACCATGGTATAAGTGGTATCTTGAAATATAGGTGCCCAAAACTACCTCCCATTTTGGCTATAAAAGGGAACCTTGGGCACCTCATTTAGGAGTTAAAATAAGAAGAAAAGATCTACCATTTTGGAGACCCATAGGATTCATCTACTCATCCTAGAATATTTGGGGGCTATGGGAAGTTCTTCTTCAATATCTATGTCTTCCTCCCATTCCATGGAGTTCTAAACTCCTTGTGATGACCTGAGGAAGAACGTGATGTAAAACCTGAGCTTCTTTTTTGTAATAATTGAATGATATTTTTAATTCCATGCTTTTATTTTGTTTTTATTCATCCTATTTTCTTATTTAATTGAGTTTTTTACTGGTATTTCTTTCTCAAAACTCATATTATCATGTTTTGGGTACCTATTCATGTGATGTTTCACACACCGTTCACAACTTCTTCTTCCCCCTTTCAATTTCGGTGTTTGTGCGGTTCATATTGGTAAATTGAACTCTCATAAATTCTATCATGTCCATGTATATTTATTTCTTGGCATAATACAAAAATAACATACAAACCTAGACAACATTTCGAGTTATTTTTGTGTTGCCTCGGTATGTTTTGGTTATGAAGTCGGACATAAATCACTCTATCATAGACAGTAGTTGGTGAATAATTTTGTGTTTAGAACTGAACCCTAGGAGGTATCTAAGAATAAACTCATTAACATTATATTTCTAGATGTTACAAACCAAGTATTAAAATATATAAACCATATCTCTTGAAGCGATGAAGGATGAGCATCATGAGATTTCCTCAGGATTGTCATGCTTAATTAATTATATTAATTTCCAATTTGTATTATTGCTATCATGTTTGTATTAGCTTTATAAATCATCAAACCCAAAGTTTTAAAAAATATAATTCTCATTTTATTTTCATATTCACATACTTATTTTTGAATTAATGATATAAGGATCTGTTGAGAGACAACCTAGGGTTCCTGCTATACTATAGAAATTCTAGTAAAAAAATTTAATTTGGTGTGATCAACAACATGATCAAATTTTGTCACCATTTCTATGGAACCAAGATCATTTTTTACCTCTTATTTCATTCTTTTAATTTTTATTTATTACCCCTTTCAATATTTCCCCCTTCCCTTTTGATTGTTTTTTTGTTTCTTCTCTCTCTCTCTCTAATTTTTTAATATAACACTCTATTTTCTTTTCGTCGATGATTCTTCTTAAGTGTTTTTATTTTATTCATCTTCCATTAAAAAAATGAAAACAAAAAAACAATAAACAAACTATACATAGGTGTTTCATGACAAGATCTTGCAAAGAAATATTACTTGAATTTGACCCAGGAATTAAAAAGACCCTTCTCTCAAAAATTAGGTCATCTGGAGTAGGAAAATCAAGTAACAATAAGGAACTATTTATGGAAACTCAAGTGTTCTTAAACCAATATAAGAGTGAACCAACACAAACCCCAGAAAACATATTTGCAAATAACTGTATCTTAAAATATTAGACCACCCCGAATGTGGAGTACCAACCTGCGTACATCCAATACCCTGAGAAAGAAGAAAACTTTGAGCAAATATCGAGCCTTATCCACCTCCTTCCAAAATTCCATGGTATTCTTGGTGATGACCGTCACAAACATCTCAGGGAGTTTCACATAGTTTTCTCCACCATGAAACCACAAAATGTTATTGAGGGCCTCATTAATTTTAGGTCCTTCCCTTTCTCCATTTATGGTGTATCCAAAGATTGGATATACTATATACCTACCACAATTGGGGGATGGAATGACCTGAAATGACTCTTTATAGAGAATTTATTCCATTCCTCCTAAACTACATTAATTATAAGATAAATTTGTGGAATTAGGAAATCACAATGAGTAACCCTTCATGAATATTAGGAAAGATTCAAAAGACTTTGTTCAAGTTTACCCCACCACCAAATTAGTGAACGATTGATAATATAGTAATTTTATGAGGGAATTTTCCGCATGGATCGTGGAATGATAGATTCTGTATCTGGTGGTTCACTAGTTGATAAAAACACTTCTGCTACTCATGACTTAATATCCAAAATTGCTCAAAATTCACACCAATTTGGTACACAGGAAATTACACCCACTCGAGAAGTTCATGAAGTAATTAATTCATCCTTAGAACAAAAGGTAGATAATAAACTTGATAAGATGCATACTCTTATAAGAAAATTAGATCAAAATCAAGGTAATTCACACTCTCCTACCATTCCATTGTATTGTGTAATTTGTTCTTATAATACTTTTTTTTCATATCAGTGCCCTCAACTTCAATATTCATCTTAGTTTTGTGCAGCAGTATTTATTGGGCATCCATTTCAATTGGAAACACCCTTCAGGAAAGAACCATTTTGGACAAATCCAAACCTCATGTATCAATCACAACCACAGTACCGATAAGGATGAAACTCAAGATAACCTAAACAAAACTAGTTTTAATAGGTCCAAGGTATGAAACCATATTATCTTTCACCTTCTCAAAACAATCCTCCTCCTCCCAAATCTAAGCCAAGCCTCAAGGATATGGTGAATCAAATGGAAAACAAGGACCTCCAGTTCCAACAGACCATGGAATTGGATATTCTAGACCTACGAACTCAGGTGGGAAAATTAGAAAACAACATTAGTGAGATAAAGATGCAAGGTACTAGAAAATTGCCATCCCAACCTATTGCTAATCTAAAGGATAAAGCTAATGCATGTGCAATCACACTTAGTAGTGGAAAATAAGTTTTTTCTTCCAATGATTCTACCCAAAAGGCATCTCACCCTCTTGAAAACTCATTTCCCTACCCTCACAATATTAAAGTGAATAAAAACAAGACAAAAAAATAAATATATTGTCATTGAGGATTCCCCTGAACAATCCATTACTCTTACTTTCCCCTCAAGACTCTCTAAATCTAAGAAAAAAATTACTAATGATATTGATAAGGAAATAGTTGATTCATTTAAAAATTTACGAGTTAATATTCCTTTATTGGATACAGTTAAACAAATCCCTTGCTATACCAAATTTCTTAAAGAGATTTACACCCATAGATGGTTACTGAAGGGGAATGACATAGTTAAACTTGGAAATAATGTATCAACTTTGATACAAATAGTGATTCTAACCAAATTCAAGGATCTAGTAACTTTCATGATACCTTGAACCATAGAGGACACTTTCTATTCAGATTAAATTCTTGATTTTGGTTATTTAATTAATGTAATACCTCACTCCATGTACACTTATCTAAAGGTTGGTGAGATTCAACCAATGGGAATCATCGTGAAAATTTCTAACTCGAGCACAGTACACCCATCAGAAGTGATTGGGGATATCCTCATATGAGTGAAGAATCTCATATTCCCTATATAATTATACATTCTTGAGATGGAAGATACCTTAACCTAAGGACATGCTCCTATGATACTTGAAATTTTATTCCTTAAAACGAAAAATATGATCATCAAAATTTAAAATAGTGTATTTTACATGGAATTAGATGGTGAAAAGATAAGTTTTGATATCCTTGATTCTATAAAACATCCTATTGAAGAGAACTCCACTCTTCTAGTATATTAGATTGAAGTGATCTCTAATGACGCATAGACATAAAATTATCTCCTCAACCAATACTCTGATTCATTTTCCTTTTTTTCACCCTTGGATGATTTGAGTTTTGATTCATGTTTTTAATGTTGTTTGGGTTCAAAAAAGTGTAAATTTTGTGCTTTAATTGATAAATGTATACATTTTGAGTTACCCATGACCGTAGATGGTTCTAAAAATATCATTTCCATTGATTCTATTTCCTTATAGAGTAAACATTAGCAGATAAATGGTTTCATAAAAATCACTCCCCCTAAATCCCCTTAATCAATCCAAAAAACACCAGTGTTGGAATTAAAACCACTTCCATCGAAATTAAAATATGATTATCTTGAGGTTATTGACCAATTTTCCATCATTATTTCTAACAACCTCTCTCCACAGGAGGAATCAAAACTACTAGACCTTTTGAGAGAGTGTAAAAATGAGATATTATGGACATTTCCTGATATTCTTGGGATTATACCATCAATTGTTTTTCAATATATGCTTTTATATGTTGAGGTTAAACCTGTAAATAAATCTTAATGACAATTGAATCCCACCCTCCTTGAATTTGTAAAAATGGAATTTAGTAAAATAATTGCTGCTGGGATCATCTATCCCATATCTAATAGTAAATGGGTTATCCTAGTGAAAATTGTGCCTAAAAAACTAGAATAAAATTAGTTTCAAATGAAAGTAATGAATTGGTTCCAACACATGTTCAAAATAGTTGGCAAGTTTGTATTGACTGTCATCGACTAAATCAAGTTTCATGAAAGGACCACTTTCCTCCACCTTTCATTAACCAAATTTTAGAAATATTGGATGGTAAGTCCCATTATTATTTACTTTATGGATATTTGGGTTATTTTCAAAACCATATGTCCCCTAAGGATCAATAAAAGACAATATTTACCTATTCATTAGGACCATTTTCATAAATAAGGATTTCTTTGGTCTATATAATGCTCCTGGTACTTTTTAGAGATGTATGTTGACTATTTTTATGAGTACCTTGAGAATTGTATGTAAGTTTATATACATGATTTCACCATTTATGTATATTACTTTGATGACTGTTTGGAACACCTAGGTTATATCCTACAGCATTTCATTGAAAAAAGATCTCATATTAAATTATGAGAAATGTCATTTCTGGGTTAAGTGGGGGATAGTTCTTAGGAATGTTATTTAAAATGAGGTAATTCATGTTGATAAATAAAAAAATAAATTATTTTCATCCCTTCCATATCCAAAATGTGTTCATAGGGTGAAATATTTCTTGGATCTTTCTGGTTTTTTACAGCCAATTCATTAAAGACTTTAGTAAGATCACACTTTCCTTATCCCAATTATTACAAAAAGATTCTGAGTTTTTGTTTGATAAAAATTTTGAGGATTCCTTATATTCACTAAAAAATATTATCATGTTACCTCCCATCATCCAACCACCAAGGTGGGATATCCCCTTTGAACTTATGTGTGATGCCTCTAACATTGCAGTTTGAGAAGTTTTATCACAAAGGGTTGAGAAGTCTCCTTATGTCATTGTATATGCCTCACATACCCTTAACCCTTCCTAGGAAAACTACACAAACACTAAAAAATAACTTATTTTGATGGAAAAATTATATTCATATCTTATTGGTTTAAAAAAAATTCTCTTTTTCGGTCATGCTGCCCTACATTATCTCTTAAAGAAACCTGAACCTAATCCCCACCTCATTCGGTGGATGCTCCTCCTTCAGGAGTTTGACTCTGAGATTTGGGATAATATAGGATTTGAAAATTTGGTAGTTGACCAAATTAGTATGATTTCCACACTATTATACCATCATGTTGACTCACCCCTCCCATTGGATAATTATTCCCACATGAGAACCTTTTTGATGTTGTGGACCATACCCCTTGGTATGCAGACATGGTAAATTTTCTAGCAGGATCTCATGTCCCCACTAATTTCAACACTTCACAATCCCAAAGACTGAAGCATAAATCATGATGTTACATTTGGGATGAACCATATTTTTGGATAATTTTTAGTGACTAAGTTATTCGTTGGTGTGTTCCTAACCATGAGTTCACCTCTCTTTTGAGATTTTTTCACACTTTGTCATATGGGGCCACTTTATCTCTCAATGTATAGCTCAAAAGTCCCTTAAATAAATATTTTATTGTCAAACATTTTATAGAGATTCTCATTAGTTTTTTAAGTCATGCACACGATGTCAATTCATAGGGAATATCTCTAAGAGGAATGAAATTCCCCAACAACCCATGTTATTTTGTGAAATCTTCAATGCATGGGGAATTGAATTGATGGGTCCTTTTCTAAACTCATTTGGCTTCATGTACATATTACTAGATATTGAATACATCTCTAAATGGGTGGAATAAAAGACTACCAGGACCGATGACTCTTGATTGGTTGTTAATTTTATGAGGTCACAAATTTTCAGTAAGTTTGGTTTTCCTAGATTCATCATTAGTGATCAGGGTTCACATTTTTTCAATTGCAACATGAAAAACTTGCTCCATAAGTATGGGTTTTTTCATAAATTATCCATTAGATATCACCTCAAAACTAATAGAAAAATAGAAATATCAAATCAATATGTTAAGAGGATCTTGTAAAAAATGGTACAACCGAATAGGAAGGATTGGAGTTTGTGATTGGATGATGCACTTTGGGTGTACCATATAGATTTTAACACCACTATTGGAATGTCACCATACATGATTGTGTTTTTAAAGGATTTTCACCTCCAATTGGACGTATATAACCATGCATATTGGGCTATTAAACAATTTAATATGAATCTTTCAGATGCAGCAGAGCATAGGAAGTTGCAGATTCATGAGTTGGAAGAAATTCATCATGATGCATATGAGAACTCTTGAGTTTGTAAAGAGGATATAATGACTATCCATGATGGTAAAATTAATCAGTGAAAGTTTTATATTGGTAATAAGGTCCTCATGCACAATTCATGGCTAAATATCCACCTAGGTAAGCTTCATTCCCAGGGGCTTGGTCCTTACAGTGTTGCTAATGTTTACCCATTTGGTGAAATATAGGTTTTTCATGAGCAGAGTGATCAATGTATTATAATAAATGGGTAGGTACGATAATGTTTCATGCCCTACTAGTCTATTACATTGATGGTTTTGGTGGTTGGAGGTTTTTGGGGGAGGTTTTGGAGTTCTCGATGGAAGATGGAGGAGCAGCAGAGTTGCTATAATAAATACACATCATGTAAGTGTATTACACGATGTGAAATTTTGTTT
Organism: Viscum album; assembly: GCA_963277665.1. Taxonomy (NCBI): domain Eukaryota; kingdom Viridiplantae; phylum Streptophyta; class Magnoliopsida; order Santalales; family Viscaceae; genus Viscum; species Viscum album. Next base: position 453,135,237 of record OY728135.1, read on the forward strand.
CGTGGATTTTATAGGGATAGTTCATGACGTGTAAGTTTTCAAGGTTAAATAATAAAATGGTGACATGTTTTTCTTCAGAACCTAGAATCTCAAGATTACATGACATCAAAGGTTATTACACATCATGTAATTCCCCAATGTTGTACATTTTTAAAGGTTTCATCCACTCAGGTTTTCTCCAAACCCTATGACCAGTGTCTCTTCTCTCATTCTAGGCTTATGATGACCTTCTACTTATATGTTTGGATATTCCATTCAATAAGGATCGATCCTTGGGCTTCTGTATTTGACTTGTGTTGATTTATCCTCTCATTCTCATCTATTCCCTTATGTTCTTATTTAGGGATTCACTACAGTGATTTTTTTTTTTGTTTTGGGATCTGTGTTGGGTTTTTTATGGTATTTGGGTGTGATGTAGGTTGATCCATGGTTCCTCATTGTGTGGTTGTGGTTTTTGGGTGTTCTTCTTCTCCCTGTAGTGCACAGTGAGTTGGAAAAACTTATTTGAGGTGGGATTTCCCCTATTTCTCTTTATTGTATATCAAGCGGGGGGTTCTTTTTTTACCTATGGGTTATGGTTTTGCTAGCTTAATTAAAGATAATGAATTGGTTGGTTTTAAATTTAAGGGTAAAGTGATTTTTTTATGATTTTATAGATTTATTATTATTATGATATTGTGGATTGTACGGGCCTGATGCCCCACTGAAAATTGTGGTCGTTGGGAGATTTTTTTGCACTGGATATATGTATTATTACTTTTGTGGATGTTGTGATTATTTTGATATCACCCTAAATATAAATTATTTAATTACATATATTTGGATAATAAAATGGTTTCCCTAGGATTTTTACTTGTGTGATAACACCCCAAATAAATAAAGTGTAATGTGATAAAAGCCCCTTTGTAAATATATAAAATGATCTTAATGTGTTGTGATGTGTGTGGTCATGCTTGTGGGATAGAGATGTGTGGTTGGGGCTTGTGAAGCTGATGGTTTATGCTTTTGGGGCAGTGAGGTGGTGGTTTTTTTAGCGTGCTTGTGGGGTGGAAATGTGATATTGATGGGGGTGAATGGTTGCTTGTGATATATGGTTTCTTTTTACTAGATACCCGAGTAGTGATGGAATAAATTAATGTTTGATAATTTTTGAAATGGCATGGGTTGGATTGGTTAATGGGATTGAAATTTTTCAATGGAAAATTTAATGATGGGTTGTGTGATTAAATGTGGTTGATGATAAATAATAAAATCCAGATTTTATTATTAGGGATCTTCACCTTCTAAAATGACTATTGAAGATAATAATAAATGCATTTATAGGTGGTAGAAAAAGTGATGGAATTATGACTTGGTTGTTTGTTTGAGGACCCATACGTTGGGCATGAGTGTTTGATACTATATATATATATATATATATACTTTTATCTTCCTTGTGATTTCTATATGCACCCCACCCATGTTGATCGCTATGTGTTGAACACCCGCATAGTCATGCGGGGGTGTCTTTCCCAATATCCTGGTGAAAGGATGGATAGTTGGTCACCCTCTCTTCCATGCTCCCTCTTCCAGGTGTTGATGGACCAAGATTCTTCGGGTGATTTGTGATGTGGTATCCCATGTGTATTCAGGATGAGTTGTGAAGTGTCTTTCTAGGTGTCTTCTGGATGAGTTATGATGTGATTTCCCAGGTGTCTTTGGTATGAGATGTGATATGATGTGTGGCCCAAGTACGCGTGGGAAGGATGTGTTATGAAACCCGGGTATGTGCGTGCGGGATGTGTTATGAGTCCCAGGTGTGTACGAGATGTATGTGTTGTGGTATGTGTCCCAGGTGTGTGTGAGAAGGATGTAATGTGGTATATTTGAAATAGGTGGGAGTTTCAAGACATCTTTCATTGGGGTGTAAGAGTGGATAATCAGTGGTAAAGTAGTGCAGGGTACCCTATCATCGATGTGCTTTACTTTATATTATATTACTTGACATTCATTATTTGGTGAGCGTGCCTTGGTGAGGTTGGGATGATTAATATACCTTGATAGTTTTTTTTTTGGTTCTATTGTTTTCTCACATGTGTATTAGTATTCTTCTTTCACATGTTCATGAGAGACTTGATTTTTTCTTACTGGGTATACTTGTATGCTCACCTAACGTATATAAAACTATTTGCAGGTTTCTAGGAGGATTTCATGGACTGTGTTGAACCTTATTATCTTGGATCCTTAATAGTTTTTGTGTCTCTGCTTTAGCTTTACTTTTGGGTATTTACATTGGATACTTTTATCAATATCAGTAGTATTTATACATGCATATGGGATGGTTTGGGTTTCTCTTTTATATTATATCTTATAGTTGTTGTGGATTATTAATTCTATCTTTTGATGTTGTTTTTTTATAAAGGGTAATCCCTCACATATTGTGAGATTTGTACACCCTTGGTTCTAGTCACTAACCTGGGGCCTACTAGAGGCGGGATTTGGGGGTCATTTTCTCTCTCCCCTCATTGCGGTATCTTTAGAGGGAGGGGGTCATGACATAATGGTATCAAAGGTGATGGTTGAGAGATAGGATGGAGTTTGGAGTTAGGCACACTGAGGATTACATGGGTTGGTATGGAAACAGTTCCAGTTGACCTTGGTATGCGACATGGGATAGAGAGACTGGCTAGGAAATGGGATTTTATGGGCCCCCATGATCCAGTGCACAGGTTCTTAGCTTATCGAATGGCCAAGCGTGGTGGACATGCTTGCAGGATAGAAACCTAGGAGAGGTAAATACATCATAATTAATTGTGTTCCTATTTGAATTGGTTGGTTTTAGGAAGGTTAAAATGGATGAAATAAATAAAATGAACTAAAATGAATCTTAATAAAAATCCACACTACTGGTCTTAGTAAATATTTGTTTGAATTTTATCTATGGCTCATGTTCTTCATTCATGTGTGGCTTAGGTATTTGAGGTTTAGTAGGATGATCTGGTTGATCATCATAATGTTGATCCAATTGATGAGGATGATCAGTGGCAGAGGATGCTATGCAGTTTTCTGTGGCAGACTTTGTCAAAGTACGAGGGTAGTGTTTCAAATGTTGAAACAAAGAGTTGGATAGAGGATCTTGATATTTTTTTCAATTTGATCTATCCCCCGACAGAGCACTGGGTCCATTTTACTTCCAATCAGATGCAAGTAGTTTCACATCAATGGTGGATGTTGTATCTAGGAGAGCGGAGGGAGGCACATGTTTTTTGGGTTGAATTCTAGAAGGAGTTCCCAACAGAGTTCCTTTCATCGACCATAAAGGTATTGAAGAGGAAAAAAGTTATTTCTCTTCAGCAGGGGAGTATGTTAGTACGGGATTTGGGAATCAAGTTCAATTATCTTCTTATTTTTGTGCTAAATATTTTTCCGAATGAGGAGTCTCGTGCGAGACATCTTGAGGAGGCACTTCATCCTTCTATCTAGAATACAGTAACTCATTTTATATTGCCAATATATCTAGAGGTTCAGAAGAATGTGGAGTTGATCAAGTGAATTCAATCATGAGGAGGTTTTCCACGATAGGGTAACCATCTGGATTCCTTTAGGGCTAGGGTTTTCAGTGGTAGGTCTCAGGCGCTAGGACCTTTGAGGTTTCGACCAGCTGGGAATCGGCCACAGTAGCTTCCCTTTCGACCTTCTAGTTTCTGTTCCTTTCCTGTGGGTTTTGTGCTGATGTATTTCTTCTGTGACATTTGAATCCATCTTTAGGACCAATTCCTAGTGGTTGTTTGATCTCAGTTTGGCTGAGGTGCGTAGATTCATCATCATCCTCAGCAAAAGTTACCAGTGATGTCGTTTTAGTAGCAGGGGAAGCAGGCTTATGCTCTTCTGAGAGAATATGGAGTAGGTAGAGGCTAAACTCCTGATGTTACTCATTTTCAGGGACTATGTACCAAGCATTGATATGGAGGTGGTTGTCCATAGAGAGGTAGAGGAGCTGGGAATGGTCAATTTCATGTAGTGGGCGCATCAGTTCTAGAGGGTCCAGAGATCATCAGAGGTATGATCAATTTGTTTAGTACTCTTGTTTGTGCCTTGTTTGATTTGGAAGCTTCACACTCCTTTGTTTTAACCATTATAGCTCGTGATCTAGGACTAGATTTATAGAGTCTTCACATACCCCTTGGGTTGACTACACTAGTTGGATGCCATACCATCCTGTTTGATGTGTGTCGGGGGTGTAGACTGATAATGGGGAGGCATAAGTCTCATGGGGATCTTTTATTTCTATAGATGCAATCATACAATGTCATACTCAACATCGACTAGTTGTATTCCATAGGTGATATTATCAACTTCTTCTGGAGGAGAGTCTTTTTTTGGATTTGGATGGTCATCTTGTGGTTTTCTTCGGTGAGAAGAGTTGTCAGGTGGGCAGTCGGCATGTGGAGCTCCTTCTTTCCTTGTTGGCTAAGTTTTCAGTGGAATTAGTAGACCCTAAGATAGTAGAGGTTCTCAGGTTTTTTGTGGAGTTCCTATATGTTTTTTCTAAAAAGGTTGTGATGCAACCCCCTCAACGCGACGCTAATTTTGGGATAGACTAGTAGCTCAGTGCTTCTCTGATTTTTGATGGATCCTTATCGGATGACACCTTCTGAGTTGCAGGAGTTGAGTATTCAAGTAGGATATCTGATGTAGAAGGTTTTTATCTAGCATAGTGTGTCACCATGGGGTGCTCCAATGTTGTTCGCAAGGAAGAAGGATGGTAGTATGAGGTTGTGTATAGACTACTGGAGGTTGAATTAGGGGATGGTCAAGAACCATTACCCTCTTCCAAGGATAGACAATCTTTTCAGATAGTTGATAGGGTATAGTTGGTTTTCTAAGATTGATCTGTGGTCCAGATATCATGAGTTAATGGTGAAGTAGGGAAATATCCCAAAGACTACTTACATATGTAGGTATGGGCACTTAGAGTTTTTAATCATGTCATTCAGTGTTATTAATGCACCATCTATGTTCATGGGGATTATGAACTAATTTTTTAATGATTTTCTAGATTTTTTCATCATCGTATTCATCAATTATATCCTAATCTACTCAAAGTCAGAGGAGGAGCATGTTGAGCATCTTAGAACTTTCTTCCATGTTCTTCGGCACCACTAGATTTATGGAAATTTTTTCAAGTGTACATTATCGATGCAAGAAGTGAAATTCCTCAAGGATGTGGTGTCTCAACAGGTTGTGGAATTTGACCCATCAAAGGTTTAATCGATTTTTTATTGGGTATCACTCAATAACATGGTATATGTTCTTAGTTTTATTAGTCTTGTAGGATATTATTGAAGGTTTTTGATCGGTTTCTCTCAATTTTTAGCTCCATTGAAATCTTTGACCAGGAAAGAACAAGATTTTTTGTGGATTGATAAGTTTTAGGTAGTGTTCAGTTACCTAATAGGAAATTTCGTAAGTGCACCAGTGCTCTGGTTTCCTGGGGAAGGGGTGATGTTTGAGGTGTTTTGTGATGCTTCCCATTTGGGATTGGGATGCATGCTGATGAAGCGGCAGGTGGTGATCTCTTATGGGTCTATGAAGTTACATCCCCATGTGCATAAATTTTCCACCCACAATCTAGAGCTAGAGGTAGTTATGTTAGCATTGAATCTGTGGAGGCATTACCTCATTGGGGAGTACTTTTTGGTCTTCACAGATCGCAAGAGCTTGAGGTATATATTTTCTCAACATGATCTGAACTTACAGCAGCAGTGGTGGATAGAGTTTCTTCGGGATTATGATTTTGATATCTCTTAAATCTCAGTAAAGGTGAATTTCATGTTGACTGCTTTGAGCAGGAAGTCGTGGAAGGGTGTTTTTTGAGAGTCTAAGGATGTTTGTAGAGAAATGGAGGAATTGGAAACCTTACACATAGATAAAAGAGTGGATGGTGGTAGAGGATATTTATTTTAGATGATGGTGCAATCTTCTCTAATACAATAGGTGGAGGAGTCTCAGTGGGGAGACTTAGAGGCATAGGTGATGCATGATCGTGTTGGCCATAGTGATACTCTAGAGGTATGGTCAGAGGATGGTCATAACCGGGTGTTGTTTCGTGGGAGGTTGTTTGTTCCAGTAGTAATTTACAAGGGAGTTATTCATGAGTTCCATATCTCACCCTTGTAGGCACACCCATGAATTTATAAGATGTACTACGAATTGAGGCTTCGGTTTTGGTGGCTCGGGATGAAATGGGTAGTGGTAGAGTTTGTGGCATGGTGCTTGGTTTTTCAGAAGGTAAAGTAATATCATCATGTTCCTAGTCATTTTTTACAACCCTTAGATGTCCCTAAGTGGAAATGAGATGAAATATTGATGGATTTTGTCACATGATTACCAAGAACTTAGGGAGGTTGTTATGATATATGGTTGATAGTTGATTGGTTGACGAAATCATCCAACTACTTTGCGATCAATGAGTCGAGCATAGTGGATTAATTGGCTAAGAGGTATGTGGATGAGGTGGTGTGGTTGCATTGAGTTCCAAGTTCCATTGTCTTGGATTGAGACACACATTTTTCCTCACGAGTCTGGATGGGATTATAACATGATTTTAGCACTTAGTTATGCCTTAACGCTGATTTCCACCCCGAGATAGATGGGCAGACTGAACGAACTATCCAGACATTAGAAGATATGTTATGGGAATGCATCTTAGACTTTGGTGTGTCTTGGCTATAACACTTTAACTTGGTTGACTTCACTCGTAATAATAGTTATCACTCATTCATTGGCATGGACTCATTTCAATATTTGTACAGTTGACCATGTCATTCTCTATTGTACTGGACGGAGGTTGGGGAGACATCTATTCTTGGTCCCAATGTGGTGCAGAGAATGACAGATGATGTTCATCTTGTTCATCAGAGGATAAAAGTATTTTAATACTACAATAAGTCTTATATTGATCGTAGAAGGAGGCCCTTGGAGTTTGAGGTTGGGGACCACATGTTCTTGGAGTTTTCCCCTTGACATTGGTAGTAGAGGTTTGGTAGAGGGAGTAAGCTTTATCCTTGGTTTGTTGGGCCCTTTTATGTGTTGGGGCGAGTTAGCAAAGTGGCATACCAGTTGGTGTTTCCACCACAGTTGGAGAGGATCTACGACATCTTCCACATCTCTCAGCTTCTTCGGTATCTTCACAATAAATCTCATGCCATTGACTGGGGAGAGTTGGGTATCAAGGATGATACGACATTCTTGGAGCATCTAGTGGATATCCAAGACTATCAAGAGAAGGTGATGTGAGTATGGACTATTCTCTATGTTCATGTGTTGTGGAGGCATGGTGTCCTAGAGGATAGTACTTGGGAGCGAGAGACGTAGATGCATTACCAATACCCAAAGTTTTTCTGAATTTTTCTTTTCTCTATCTTCCTTTATGATGTGATGTTTGATACCTTTTTGTTTTATGAGATGATCTGTTTTCCTTGGTTTGGGATGTGTGTTGTGTCACGTGTGACAAATTCCTACCATATTAAAAGAGGATGACCTAATTCCTAATTAAGATGCATTAACTACAATGCGATTAAACCCATGTGGGTGAGTCAGTTCCTCCCATAGCGGATAGTATCTTGACATGAAATACATAATTCCCTAATTTTTGTGTTCAGGACTGTGAGGTTCATTAGTTGTAGTGGTTGTTGGTTTGGGATGTATGTAGGTTGAGATGATCATGTAGTGTTTGTGTGGTATTGTGGTTGTATGAGAGGAAGTGACTTGTGGTTTTAGTGATGTGTTTTTGCAGTACGTTTTTTAGTCATTGGGTTGGCGTGTTTTGGCTGGTGGTAGCGTTTGAGGTGGGGTGAGACTCTTGAGAGGTATCTCGCAGGGTGGTTGTTCAAAGCCCATTTTTCTTCCAGGGTTGGTTTTGAATTATCAAGGGAAATAATCATTTTATATTTATCTTATGTGATGGTTCATACTCTCCTGGTTTGTTATTTTTCTATTTTTGGCGGTTGGAGGTGTTTGGGGGAGGTTTCGAGAGTTCTCGGTATAAGCTGGAGGTGTAGTAGAGTCGTTGTAGGAAATACACATCATGTAAGTGTATTACATGATTTAAAATATGGTTTCAAGACTTTTATAATATTTTCATGATGTTTAAGTTGTTTGGGTTAAATAATAAAATGGTGATGCGTTTTTCAGAAGAACTTGGAATCCCGAGATTACACGACGTGAAAGGGGATTACATGTCGTTTAATTCCTTGATGTTGTATAATTTTAAAGGTTTTAGCCACCAAATGTTTCTCCAAAATCTATTTCTAGTGGATCCTCTCTCGTTCCAAGCATCCTATGACATTCTATTTCCACATTTGGAGATTCCTTTATATGGGGATCGATCCTTGGGATTTCATCTTTGATCTGTTGTGAGTTCTCTCATTCTCTTCCATTCCCTTCCATTCTTCTTCAAGGATTCATTGCGGTGATGGTTTTTTGTTTAGGGTGTGTGTTGGGTTGTGTTTTGATGGTCTTTGGGTACGGTGTAGGTTTATCTGTGGTTCCTCGTGGTGTGGATGTGGTTTGGGGGCATTTTTCTTCACCCTGGAGTGTACAGCGAGTTAGCAAAACTTCTTTGAGATAGGATTTCCCTCATTTATCTTTATTGGGTATCATGTGGGAGGGGTTTTATTTTATTTACCTATGGTTTATGGTTTTTCTAGATTAATTAAAGATAAATAATGGGTTTATTTGAAATTAAATGGTAAAGGGGTTTGTTTCTCATGATTTTATAGCTTTATTTTTATTGTGATGTGGTGCATTGTATGTGTCTGATGCCCCACTAAAAATTGTGGTTGTTGGGGGATTTGTTTGCGTTGGATATATGTATTGTGACTTTTGTGAAAGTTGTGATTGTTGTGATATCACCCTAAATAGAAATTTGTTAATTAATTATATTTGGATAATAAAATGGTTGTCCTAGGTTTTGACTTGTGAGATAACGCCCCAAATAAATAAAGTAGAATGTGATAAAATCCCCTTTGTAAATATGAAAAATTATCTTGATGTGCTATGATGTGTGTGGACGTGCTTGTGGGATAGCGATGTGTGGTTGGGGATTGTGGGTTTTATGATTTGTGGGTCATGGTTTTGGGGCAGTGAGGTGGTGGTTGTTTGGGCATGCTTGTAGGGAAGTGATGTGAGAATGTTGGGGATGACTGGTTGGTTGTGATATATGGTTTCTTTCTGCTATATGCCTGAGTAGTGATGAAATAAATGAATGTTTAATAATGTTTTAAATGTAATGGTTTGGATTCGTTAATGGGATTTAAAATTTCCAATGTAAAATTTAATGATGGGTTGTGTGATTAAATGTGGTTGATTCTAAATAATAAAACAAATGGGTGTTAAACATGGAGGAAATGTGAATTCACATTAGATTATCTGGGATCTTCACTTTTTGAAATGATTGTTTCATATACTAATAAATGCATTTAGAGGTGGCAGTAAAATTGATGGTGTTGTGAGTTGGTTATTTTTTTAAAGACCCATAGGTTGTGATTGAGTGTTGGATACTATATATATATACTTGTATCTTACTTATGATTCTATATGCACCCCACCCACATTCAGTACTATGTGTCAAACACCCGCATAGTCACGCGGGGGGCTGTCTTTATCAACATCCCAGTGGGAGGATGGATGGATGTCCACCCGCTCTTCCCTAATCCCTCTTCCAGGTGATGATGTCCCAAGCTTCTTTGAGTGATTTGTGATGTGGTGTCCTATGTGTCTTTAGGGTGAGTTGTGATGTGATGTCCCAGTTGTCTTTGGGATGAGTTGTGATGTGATTTCCCATGTGTCTTTGGGATGAGATGTGATGAGATGTGATGTGATGTGTGGCCCATGTGTTTGTGGGGGAGGGATGTGTTGTGAGGCCTAAGTGTGTAGAGGTGGGATCTGTTGTGTGGACTAGGTGTGTGTGGGTGGGATGTGTTATGGTATATGTATCAGGTGTGTACAGGCGGGATATGATGTGGTATATTTGGAAGAGGTGGGAGTTCCGGGACATCTTTTATTGGGGTGTGAGAGCGGCTAATCAGTGGGAAATTGGTGCGAGGTACCCTATCATCGATGTTATTTACTTTATATTATATTACTTGATGTGTGTTATTTGGTGAGAGTGCCTTGGTGAGGTTTGGATGGTTAGTAGACCTTGATAGGTGTTGTTTGGTTCTACTGTTTTCTCATAGGTGCATTTGTATGATTCTTTCACATGTGCATGAGGGACTTGAGTTTTTTCAACTGAGTATACTTGTATCCTCACCCTATGTATATAAAAATGTTGTCAACTTTCCATGAGGATTTAATGGACCATTTTGGACCTTACTATCTCGGATCCTTGACAGTTGTTGTATTGCTTCTTTATATTTACTTTTGAGTATTTACTTTGGATACTTTTATCTGTATCAGTTCTATTTATACATGTATATGGGATGGTTTCAGTTTCTCTTTTATATTATGCCTTGGATGTATTTTGGATGATTCATTCTATCTCCCGATCTTGTTTTCTTATAAAGGGTGATGCCTTCTATATTGTGAGATTTGTACACCCTTGGTGCTAGTCACCAACCCAGAGCCTACTGGAGGTGGGACTCAACGGTCATTATCTATCTCCCTCATTGCGGTATCTTTGGAGGGAGAGGGTCATGACATAAACACTTTTAAGAGGATTTTCCAAATCACCCATTGGGGTAAATCCACCTTCAAGAAGAAACATACCAGTGAAACCCACCAAGTTTTATCCTTCCTTCCCATATTCTCTTTTATTATAGTGAGGAAACTATATACTCTAGGTGTGGGGGTGGAGTGGGTACATTACTGGGTTCATTAGGATTTTCATCATCTTTCTTATTTCTTCTATTTTTTTCTTACTGTATAGTATTGTTACTTTTCCCCACCATGTTGAGTTTATTAGGATTTTCATCATATATCATCATTTTTCTTTTTTTTCACTTACTGCATAATATTTTTACTTTTCCCCAATTTCCTATGTTCATTAGTATTTTCATCACCTATCTTCTTTTTCTCTTTTTCACTTTCTACACAGTATTGTTACCTCCCCCCTCCCCCTTTATCCACTCACTTTTGTGCTAGAATGTTCATTTTTGATTCCCACTTAATCATGGAAAGTTATTTAAAATTCATGAGGAATTTCCCTATTTCAAGTTGTTTTACAATTTAAAAAAATGCTTCAATAATGGAATGTGTGTTTTGGCATGAATTTAACATTGGGGTGTGACTTTTTCTATAAAATTATTTTTTTTCAATGATATAAATGGTTGTATCACTTTGAAAACTTTGAGAATATTGATACCTATTGTGTGAGTAGTTTATGGGAAAATTTTGTCACATAATATCTCCAAAAATATTTTCACCCAATAATGAAGTGTGAATTTTTCTTACTCAATAGAAGGTAAATATAAGTTAGGTTAATATTTATCAATTTTCTAAAATTATTTTTTCATATTTTTGTCCCTTATCTAATATTTTCCATTACTGTACCAGATTGACCTATGCATGTGTACCTGTTAGCCGACTGTTGTATGCACTCAAAAAACTAAAAATAAAAAAAATGGGTTGTGTCTTGGGTAGGTCAAAAACTAATCTTCATCAAACTTTGATCTTATTATAACCATTACAATTAGCATCATGAGGAGATTAACCAAGGGTTTAATGATGAGTGTGAGATTTATTACAAGTGAAACTTTTTAAAAAAACAACAAAAATAATAATAAATGAGGGGAGTGATGAAATGTACAAAATATGGGGATATCTAGGTTATGATATAAATGTTTTACTTTCGATAATTCTTAAGTGAGTGGGTCTTGAAAATTTATTGCAAATGATGTAGGGAGGGTTCAGTGGAAAGAATCATATAAGTAGAAAATTCTTAAAATAACCGATATTTACTCAATAGAAAGTGGAAAGAATAGCATGAAATGGTTATCACACACACACACATGTGGAGAGTTAGTTACATGGTTAAATTTTTAATTATTTTCTCATATTAGTATCATGCATCACTTAGAATTTCATTCTGATACAATTTATGAAACATCTTTTTCTATGATCACTGAGAATAACTCCTTAGTGTGATTTTTTATTTCATCACATTACTATAATGAATTAAATTTTATTTTAATATTAAATCTTCATGAAGTTAGGAATATCTTTGTGCATCATTTTTTCAAATGTTACCTTTACCAAGAGTGAAAATGTTTAGGTGTGGGTGTGTGATCGCACCATGATTCACTATTTAATATCATCCTTACACCACTGTATTAAACAAGTTTTTTTTTGAAATTATAAATATAATAACAAATTTAACTTTATGTTTGATTCGATAATTTAATTTTTATCACTTTTAAAAGGGTTAATTTCTCTTTTTTTATGATTTCATTGTAGGTGGAGGTGATTTGGAGGGAGTTGGACGATGTTGAAGAAAATTGAGCCAAACTGTGTAGGAATCTAAGCACACATGTGAACTCAACCACACATTTAGCTAATAATTGAATCCGATTGGGATGAAAATTTTTGGGATGATCTGAAATTATATTTTATCCAACTCTTCTTAAGACACAAAATACAAATTCATCCATTAATTAGACCAACCAAACCGATATATCCAAGAAAAAGAATCAGCACAAAGTCAAATGTTGGTTTTATATTTTTGAAATATATCCCATTTTATACATTATATGGCCACCAAATTTGATATGGAGATATATATAATGTCATAAATCAATTTTTTTCTTTTTTCCAAGTCTTGATAAGGTGATTTACTTTCCCAAAACCATGGTCCAATTGGTATCTCTAAATCTAGGTGCCCAAAATCGCCTCCCATTTTGGCTATAAAAGGGAACCTTGGGAACCTCATTTAGCAGTTCAACCAGGAATCAAAGATTTACCATTTTGGAGAACCAAAATATTCCTCTCCTAATCCTATAAGTTCTAGAGGATATGGGAATTTCTTCTTTAACAACCATGTCTTCCTCCCTTTCTATGGAGTTCTAAACTCCTTGTGATCACTCGAGGAGGAATGTGATGTAAATACTGAGCTTATTGTTTGTAATATTTGAATGATATTTTTAATTATAGGTTTTTTTATTTTTTTATTAATCCTATATTATTATTTAATTGATTTATGTACTATTATTTCATGCTCAAACTCATTGTATCATGTTTGGGTGTACCCGTTCATGTGATGTTTCACACACCGTTCAAAACTTCTTCCCCACTTCAATTGCAGTGTTTGTGTGGTTCATATAATGAAATGTAACTCTAATAAAAACTATCATGTACATGTAAATTTATGTCATGGTATCATACTAAAATAAAATACAAACATGGAAAACATGTCGAGTTCTTTATGTGTTTCCTTGATGTGTTTTGGTTATGATGTTAGACACAAATCACTTTGTCAACAATGGTAGTCAGTGAATCATTTTGTGTTTCTGATCAAACCCTAGGAGGTATAATATTATAAACTTAGTAAAATTATAATTCTAGAAGTTACAAACCATGTATTAAAATATCTAAACCCTGTCTCTTGCAGTAATGAAGGATGAGTATCATGAGATTTCCTTGGGTTGATCACGCTTAATCAATTCTATTAATTTATGCTTTGTTTTATCACTTTCCTTTTTCTATTGGATTCTTAAATAATCAAACCCAAAGTTTTCAAAAATATTATTCCCCTTTTATTTTCATAATTACAACCTTATTTTTTAATTAATGGTCTAAGGCTTCGTTGATAGATGGCCTAGGGTTCCTACTATACTGTAGAAATTCTAGTAAAAACAATTTCTAATTTGACGTGCTTGACAACGCGATCAATAGGGAAATTATTGCATTCTGGGTATATAAATACTCCCCTATAAAAATTAATGGGATGAAATTCCCATAAAACCCTTTGATATTCCCTTTAGTGTAATTTTATGCAATTCTAGGTATTGATTAGATTTATTTATATAGAGCCAACATAAATTATCATGAGAATGAAATCACCCTCTGTATCATGAATCATCCTATGATTCTGTACAAGTGAACATAGGTTGTATCTTATTTGGTACCATCATCACAAGAATGGATATTATATCCCTATGAGAAAGAATATCTTTCTCAAATTATTGTGACCAAAGAAAATATCATCCTTTAATACACGCCCATTTTGAGGGAATACGCTAATGTGTTTCTCGAAGAATTTCTTGATCTTTATCCTAGCAAAGAGGTTTAATTTTAAATAGAGATTATACTTAGGGATTTTCCAATATCTAAGACTCAATATAGAATGGATTTTGTGGAACTTGAGGATTTTAAGAAGAAACGACAAGATAATCTGTATAAATTTTTCATACACCCAAGTGTTTCACCGTGGGGTGAACCAGTCCTCTTCATCAGGAAGAAGGATAGGTCACTTCACCTTTGCATTGATTATCATGAGCTCAAAAAGAACATGATAAATAAAATGTATCCTCTTCCATAGACTAATGACTTGTTTTATCAGTTATGTGGAGCCCAATACTTATCTAAGGTGGATCTTCAGTCAGGGTATTATCAAGTAAGGGTAAAGAAGGATATACCCAAGACTACTTTTTGTACAAGGTACAAGTACTATGAGTTCATAATAATGTCATTAAAACTCACTAATACTCTATAAATATATATGGAATTGATGAATAAATTATTTATAGATTACCGTGACAAATTTATGGTTGTAATTAGAGATGATATTTTAATATACTCCAAAATTAAGGAGGAACGTGAGGAGTATCTGAGCACTGTGATAAATACCATTTGAAAGAATAAGATTTATGAAAAGTGAAAAAAAAATGTGAGTTTTGGTTGAAGTAAGTCTCATTATTGGGGAATTTTATCAAAATAAATGGGATATCTATGAACCCTTGAAAGACAGAAACAATTGAAGGATGGTCAAGGCCAGTATCTATGATAGATATTTTTAATTTCCTTGGACTCTCTAGGTATTACCAATGATTTTTGATAAATTTATCATGATTCCCAAACCCTCTAACCAATATAACTCAAAAGGACATCAGGTTTTTTTTTAATAATGAATGTGAAGAGCACTTCAAGAAGTTGAAAAATAGGCTTATCACTGCACCCGTACTTATGCTACCCATAAGTGGGGAACTTTTCATGGTATAAAATGATGATTTTAAGAAGGGATTGGGTTAGGTACTAATGTAGAATGAAAATTTGATAGACTATGTCTCAACACAATTGAAAGTTCTTGAACGAAACTACCAATTGCATGATTTGGAGTTGGATGTAGTAATTTTCATGTTGAAAATCTGGCATAATTATCTCTATATGGAGAAGTGTGAAATATATATGGATCACAAGAACCTCAAGTATATATTCACACAGAAAGAGCTGAATATAAGTCGGTGAAGATGGTTAGATATGATCAAAGACTATGACTACTCAATCCACTACCATCCTGGTAAATAAAATGATGTTCCTGATGCTCTAAATAGAAAGGATCTGACAATTTTATCATTGAGGATAATTGAGAAGGATTCGATCATCTTAGACTTGAAGTGGATGGACATGGGAATCATAAAGGAAGGAACGTAATCAATCCTTTCACATAATATTCTCAACCATCCCTTATGAAGAAGATAAAGGGTGCTCAAATAGATGATGTGAAAATTCATAAGAAGGTGGAAGTTATAAGAAAAGTAAAATCCTAAAATTTCAAAATTAATTAAGAGAGAGTTGTAAGATTTGAGTGATGACTATGTACCATCAAATACTAAGTGAATGAAAGATTTGTTGGATGATGCACCTAGATCAACCTTCTCCATCCATCCAAGAAGCACAAAGGTGTATTGAGATCACTGAGAGTACTATTGGAAGGATAATATGAATAATGAGATCATAAAATATACATCAAGGTGTCTTGTATGTTAGTAAGTGAAGGTTGAAAGGAAAAAATCTAAGGGGGTGATGTAATTATTTCCCATACCTACATGGAAATAGGAAAACATCACCATGTAATTTTTCACTATTCTTATGAATACATCAAATGGAAATAATTATATATGGGTTTTAGTGGATCATCTTACATATACTACTCAGTTCATTACAATTCGAGTAGACTTCTCACTCGATCAACTTACAAGGATATAAATCATAGAAGTGGTGAGGCTACATGGAATACCAATATTAATTGTATCATATCATGATCCAAGATTTACCTTCATGTTCTATAAGAGTCTCCAAAATTCTATAAATACTGAATTAAACTTTATCATGACTTATCACCCTCAAACTGATGTCCAATATAAGTGGACTATCTATACACTCAAGGACATGTTGAGAGAATACTCGATAGACTTCAAAGGAAGTTGGGATCAACATCTTCATTTGGTTGAGTTCTCATTCAATAATAGTTTCAACTAATGCATCCAAATGGATCCCTATGAAGCCCTTTATATGTAGAGATGAAGAACACCTACATGCTGGGATTAAGTTGGTGAACATAAACAATTGGGTCTTTAAATGGTCGAGGAAATGGTGGAAAAGGTCAAGATTATTCAGTACATCAGGGCTACTCAAAGTTGATAGAAGAGCTATGCTAACAATCATCAATGATATATATTATTTGAGGTTAGAGATATAGTATTCCTCTACATATCTCCATGGAATAAACTCATGATATTTATGAGGAAGGGTAGGCTAAGTCATAATTATATTGGCCACTTTGAGGTTATCAATCACATCGGAGTCATTGATTATTTACTAGAACTCCCACAAACCTTATTTAAAGTAAATTATGTATTCCATGTATCCTTATTAAGGAAGTAAATACTAGATCCCTCACCTATTCTAAATTTAGAGGTGGTACCGTTAGAAAATGATCTTTCATATGAGGAGTAGTCAGTGAAGATCTTGGATCGTAGAGACAAAATTCTATAAAATATGACAATGAACAGGGTCAAAGTGTTATAGAGGATCCAGAAGTTTGAGGAAGTGAAAAGAGAACTGGAGAAGGTGATGAAATATAAATTTTACATTAATGATGAAGAACATTGAACATTGTGTGTAATTATGAAATAGTACAATTAGTAATATTAAAGGGATAGAAAACAAATACTAGAAACTATCAACACTTTATTTAATTATTTAATAACGTTACATTTAGTCTAAAAAACACCCAATATCATAAAAAATATTAAAATGGGAAGAAAAATGGAGGATAAATAAACAACAATATAAAAATTTGGGCTACTTTTATCCCCTAGAATCATTGCACCCACGAACATCACTATAATAGGGGAACGAATAGTTAGTAATATAATATTCATTTTGGAAATGATATTGAAACTTGTTTTGAATCAAATTGAATGGTGAAGAGTAAGAATGATGGTGTATTTATAGGTAAATATGATCATCAGCCTTTATGTTTTTTAACTAATATATTTTATCGACATTATTACCATTATTCAATAAGACAGTTGTTCATTATTATTGTTGGCGCAATAAAGTGACTGTTGAGATTATTTTATAAATGTATTTTGGGAAACTGTATAAATATGTAATTAAAAGTATGTTTTATGATAAATGTGTGAGTTTTAAATAAATTTAATTTTCATGAAATAATATTACAAAACACTTTTTAAATGATATTATATTTTAACAATGTCCTAAGTGATTTTTCTAATGATCAAAAAGTTTATTTTTCTATGAAATTAATAAATATCAATAAATAAGGATATTTATTTAAAATTTTAAATTATAATATTTAGAGAAATTTTTTGATAAAATAAAATTCATTTGTTTGAATCATAAAATCATAATTAACTTAGGGTGATTTTTTTTGTAATTTTATGAAAAAGTTGATTTTTTGGTGAAAAAGTGAAAAAAATTTCTTTATGAGCACTACAGTTTTATGACATAATTGTTATACCAGCATGATTATAAATTTCATGAAAATTTTTTATAAATAAAAATATAATTTAATAATTATTAAAATTAATTTATAAATATCAGTTTTAATTTATAAATTTATACTTTATTTTTTAAACCATAAAATGGATTTTTGAAATAAAATTCATTTTTTGGGTTTCGTGCATTTATTCGGTTGTATATATGGTTTGGTTAGGTTTTGGAAGGTCTTGAACATCCAACCAAACTCTTTAAATCATTAATTATTCATAGAATTTGTTGGAATTCAATTTACCCACAAGTGGTTGGCTTATAAGATAAAATAATCAATATTTAATCCTTTAAAACCCACCCATCCTCAAGTATAAATACCACCCATTAGTCATTCCAATCCACTCCAAATTCATAATCTAAAAATTTATGATCACTTTACCTCCCATATAGTCCCTAAAATTTTCCTTAAAGTTTTCAAAGTGTCACCTTAAATTTTTAGTAAGAAGATCTTCAAGGTAATGGATCCTCTCCTTCTCATCTTTATTCAAGAACATCCTTTGTGTTGTGACTTTTTTTTCATTTTTTCATGTTGGGTTATGTTATAACACATCCTTATTACTTAATTTATAATATCTAAGTGATGATATACCACTTTAACTCTCATTAATCTTTCCCATGATTCATTATGTACCCATGTTATGCTTCCAAAATTACCCTGCGATTTTTCCATGCCAAATTTTTATTCAAGAACCCTTCTTATCTTATGCCTTTTAATTCCTAAATTTTCATGTTGGATTATATTATTAAATTTATATAATAATTTTATTTTAATTACAAGTGATTAGATTCCCATTTCTCTCTCATTAAACCATTTTATGAATCTTTAAGTGCAGTCGTTATGCTGCTGAAATGTCACTGTAATTTTCCACGCCAAACATTTTTGAAATATATAATCATACCCATTTTCACTCAAGGTTATTCACCTATTTGTACATATAATTACTTTATTTGGGACTTATATGTATTTAACCCACATTCCTTGATCATTATATTAAATGTGAGTAAAAATGTTCCTATGTTGAATGTTCTATGTGGCATACTTATACATGTACATGATATGAATGCAACAGGTGAACCCTGAATTATATAGCACTCCAATGCATTGGGAAATATTTTAGTATCATGATACTTCATGTATAGGATTAGGGAGTGAACATATTATATTATGGGACTTTTTCCACCATGTTAGGATGTCTTGGCAATTATCCTTAACCTTTTTTTATGATGTCATGTTAAAATTTGTTTCCACAATCTCATGTTCTCATAATGTTATCATGTTATATCATGCCTCATTGTTCATGTTTATGATTATAACCAATTTTATATCCCACTAAAATTCCTATTGTCTAACATGTTATACTTTCTTCATGTTATGATTTTTTTATTACCTTACTGGGCTTTATATCTTATCCCTTTCTTATGTATGACCCCAGGTTATCCTGTGCGGTTTTAAATGAGCAGTGGAATATTTAAAGAAAGTTAAGAAATATTTTAATATTTTTGGTTCATCAATGTAATAATTTGATATTTTATTTACTTAATTTCCAAATAAACTAGTCTTATAAATCTTTTAGGTTGTACTAAGTGTGATATTATGTAATAAATCATGAATTAAAGTGTATTAAAGGAAAGGGTTGTCATAAAAATAGGCCTTTATCACCAAAGAATGGATCAGATTGTAAAGCCATTTAATATTTCATAAAATAATTTTCAAAAGCCATTTGGAAAATGATGGAAATCACCCAAACATTTAAAATATTACAAATTTACCCCTACATAATGGATCTTTTATTTAAAATTCTAAAACATGGTCAAAACATTTATTTTCATCACGCCTTTCATAAAACACCGCCCAAAACATTTTAGGAGGTCCAATGAAATTACCCATTTCATTTAAAATGATTCAAAGCTACCCTTCACCAAGGGTCTTTCTCTTTGAAAACTAAACAAGGCTAAAAAGGATAACCATTTCCTATTAAACCATTTAAAACAAGCCACCATGAAATTTCAAAAAGGGGGTAAACCACACACAAATTTAAAATCACCATTTGAAATACATTAAAACTATCCTTTACAAATCATTTTGAGATCCACGCCTTAATTTTAATATCAGATTCCCTTTAAAACCTTGTTTTTACTCATTGAAAACTTAAACTAGTTACAACCCATTACACCTCATAAAAACCATTTCAAATAGCCATAAGGAATTTCAAAAGAGGATTATAATAATAAAACATTCCATTTTAAACAATAAAACATAAAATTCACATATAAAACTAATTATTCCAAGCATAAAACTCAATGAAATGGTTTCAAAACAACACAAGGTTATCACATATTTTTATACTTTCATAAAAAATGAATTTATAAATCACAAGCATATTAGAATTCCAAAATGAAACAATTTCATAGTAACACCTACCTTGAAGAAGCGGGAACCAATATGAAACATCCTGAAACATGTATTCTTTAATGGTGACCACACCCATGAGAGAAGAAACAATTTCTACAACCCCTAGACACAAAAATCCCCATAAAAAAAATCCTCCCATAACCCTAAAATCGAACTACATTATACCTAGGCTTCATGGGGGAATCCAAAACCAATATAGAAGAGAGGAAGAAGGAAGAAGGATGGAAAGAGGGGAATAAGGCACCTCAAACATGCTTGGAAAACACCATAGGGAGGGAAATAATCCAAATATAAGTAGAATGGAACTCCTCCTAGATATCCAAGGGGTCGGCCGATGTAAGGGATGTGAAAAGGGAGTGAAACCCCTCTTATTTCAGAAGGAAAATTTGGGAATTACCCAAATCTTTAAACACTCAGACAGTTCGCATGGTTTAACTGTACTATTTGGTAAACTGTATACCAATCATGCAGGAGTCACTTACTCCCAAAAATTTTAAATTGAACAGTTACTTCTGAGAGGCCACATCATTAAAAAAATTATGTTCCTCACTCTAATACCACCCAATCCTCGCATAGCCTCCTGGGGTTCCTCGCCCGGCTTGAAAAATGTACAGAAACAATGCAAAAATTTATGTCAAAAACTATAGATCCATCCACATACTTGTCGTATGGTTTAATAAATACTTCACAAGTCATGTTCCACACCTAAAACACACCAAATATCTTACACATTTTCTCATAATGGTTTCACAGTTAGGACTTAACCATGCACAGCCTGTGATGACAAACCATGTATAGTTCAAAATGAACTGAAAAGGATCCTCATGAAAGGAGGTTTTATGGTTTCCCTATAACCATGAACTTTATCCATACGTACTAAAATACATAAAAAAAATCAATTCTAGAATTATAACTCCATGGAAATGAAAGTCGGACCTCCACTTCACCAAAAAGCACCAAAAGAACAACATAGTGACATGGGGGTGTCAGAAAATCCCCAACATACCAATTTATACCCCCAGAAAGTCCTGGTTGAAAATAAAGAGAATAGAAATGGAAGATCCTAAGAGGACCAAACCAAACAAATAAATCAACTCAACTCAACCTCAAAGACAACAACCAAGATCCTCAATAATGATCAAACTTAAGAGAACCAAAGGTATCCAATCAAGATAAAAAAAAGAACCCCTAACAAGAATCCCTGTAAAGCATGGGAGACCTATCATGGTCTCCCTACCAATTAGAGTTCATCTAAAATGGTGGCATAAGAAACCACTACTGAGAACACATCCTTGAAAAACCGAGCAACCAGGATAGGAAAACACTCTCAAACACAAAGGCTTTCAAACCTAATGGAAGAAAGAACCAAAATATCCCCAAAATAATGACAAGAGCACTCACATTAGGTCATAAAACATGCGGATAACCTAGGGTCAAACATCAGATCACCCTCACACAGTGCATCCCACAAAAGTCCCACAAACAAACATCAGTTAGTATACCACACTTAACTAGTGTATCACACACCCCATTTACTCATTCATGCAACCAAAGTCCTCTATCAATTATAAACAATTAGAAACACTAGGATCAACCAAAATAATGGGATAAAACCTACCATCACCAAGAAGGATTTTCCCAAACAATGAGACTCAACAAAATAGCATTCACATCCCAGCCACAAAACACCCAAGAAGGCGGGAGAGGGGGGAAACATTCCTCAACATAACAAAAAATTCCATAAAACAGCATTAAAACCATCCATCAAAACATCCCAAAAGGGAATCATAAATAGGAAACATCCCAAAAAGAGAAAAATCCACAAAATCCAACCACACAAGATGAAGCTCCCATACCGATATTAGAATCTCAAAAATATTAGGCCCCAAAGACAACCCACTGATTACCACCAAAATCAGTTAAAAATAGAAAGCATGCTCACAGAGACTCACACAAGGAAGGTTCTACATCCACCACTCCCTTTAGGGTTTTGGTAGGAACCAAAACTGAGGAAACCTTTAGACCATTCTAGGGGAAGATAATAGTAAATACATGAACTACCTAAAATCATGTCTCAAAGCGGAAACCAAATGACTCCTTCACAAGTGGGGAATCAAAACCATAAAAACCCTCAAAAGAGGCACACCAAAACCACATAAAAAGAAATATTTCTTTTTTCAACCACTATTTAACCAAGGAATTTTAAAACTGACTTCAACCAATATGTGCATTCAAAAACCAAGCCAACACAAACTTTAAAACAAACCCACCTCGATGGAACACATCCATTTCCTAAAAAAGGAAATCCACTAATTTCCTTTCAAAATATTAATTCCATATTAAAAACTAAGTATCCAAAAATGATTTTTAAAGCTTTTCTCCATTTTTCAAAACACTTTCCAAACTTTTTTCAAAAACAAAACTTCCTTTTGAGAAACCTCTTTTTCTAAATACAATAAGGGAAACTACCATTTTAATAGAACATTTCATAAAACCATGGAAATTCACTCTTCCCTTTATTCACAAAACCAAGTTTTAAGATAAATGTTTTCACAAAACCCCTTTATTTCCCAAGACAAGGTTTGAAAAATCCAAGTATAGAAAAAAACTACACAAATATCCAAACAAGTATCACCAAAGCTACATCCCAGAATGGAAACAAAACACTCCTCTTTCCACCTCCAAAAAGTGAAAACTACTTTTAGAGAAATCTGGAATTGAGAGGAGTATGACCAGGCTATTCGAGGATGAATAGTGTTATGCATGCCTTGACCACCATGGTGTGGGAGACCTAGTGTCAACCATTCAAAAAACCTTGCAAAAAGGCAGACCCAACCACATGGGAACCACATGGTTTCCCATTCCATGTGAGCTAATTATACAACCAAAATTCCCTTTCACCCCGAAGCCAAAGAGTGGTCCCCAATATCACTCAATAGTCAAAGGGGACCCAATAATGTTAATCACATCAAAAACCACCAAAAATAGATAAAAGAAACCCCGAATTCATAATTTGAAAGCCAACAACCCATGATAGCTTGAGGTTTGGGGAAATATGGAGCTAGCTAGACTCTCCCCACCCTTACCTATCAAGATATAACAACCTTAATTTCCCTTATACCAAGACATCCCCAAATAACATGGGATATATAAGAATATTAGGTTCCTACTCAAGGAAAACCCAAACCTTTGATACCATTTTGTAAAGAACCATCTCATTCTGCCATCCTACCTAACACCCGAACTGATTTTCTATAAGTCCCGAAGGGAATTCCCAATCCCCATGGGATAGAGACAAGCATCTAGTCATCGTAGGTACTCCTTTATGAATGGTTTTTCCCAAATTAGAGACATAATAGTAGAAAAAAATAAAGATTTGAAAATAAACATGATTTAAAAAAATCCATACCCAACTACCACGATCCAACCCATTTTCATGTACATAATCATCATCTATAAAAAAAGAGATACATGTATGAATGACAAAGCAGGAACAAAACTAACCAAAAGAAAAATACTGCAAACCAACCCACTTGAGTCGAGCCTGAAAACAACTCCACACAACCTTTGGTTTCTCACCAAAAATCAACTCACCCCATTTTGGACATGATAAAGAAGAAGGATCCAACTAAGATCTTAAAACCTGAAATTTTTTATGTGTGATCTAAAAATCCCAGTAGGTCACCAAAACCCACTGAAACTATGAAATTTGTTTCATGAGGCATTCATTAATTCTAGTATGAAAATATAGTTAGAAAGTCACCTTTACATAAATAAAATTCATGGAAATAAAAAAAATTCCATAATTCACTTTCAAAACATTTTAGTTTTATTTCCCAAAATCGAACACATGTGTTTTTAAAACAAATCCATCATTCAAATCTGTTTCAAAATCACACACTTAATTAAAAATTCTAAAAAACAACTCAAAATTATTTTATCTAAATGAAAATGGGTAATTTAAGGAATTTCACTGAATAAATACATATTAAAACCAAATCTCATTTTGAAAATCACTTTAAATAACTCACACAAGAGTCTTTAAAAACTCAAAAAATGTTTTCACAAACATCCTTGAAAAGTCATTTTTAAAGTAAACAACCCAACTCACCCGGGTTAAACAAAAAAAGAAGGAACCACATATGTATCACAAGGTATATAAAAAATAAAACATAATCAAAGAGGGTTCTATATTAAAGAAAGCATTTGAAATAAAAAATCAAGCACTAGATCAAACTCTCATCAATCACATACTCACTAAGCAAACGAATGTTCTATGGTATTACCTGAAGTCACTAATGTGACAAGTATATAATTCTATATGGGTATAACCAAATGAACTAGCTATCAGTATATTCTAAGTCCGTACCACCATCCAATTACCCCAGAACGATAAACCCCACTTATCCTTATTTCAAGCTAAGGGGTTACTAGTAGTGTGTGAAAAAACTAGAGGAACAAATTAGATCTTCCACTCTATACTCGGTATCCCATGACCAACAAAGAAAGTGAGGCATAGTGAAACAAGACAAGTATTCCCAAAAGTAATAACCATAATCACCCTCACCCATAACACCCAATGGTGGAAATCCCCATGCACATAACTTTCACATATGGCATAATAATCACATTCCCACATAAGGGGAGAAACAAGCATCACATACTGATCACAAACCCACATAAGAGGTACACAAGAAAGGGGAAATCAAGGGTTCCATCCATATACACCATTTAAAACCAAATAAAAATGGTCCTTTAATATCAAATCATGGCTCAGATTTCCAATACCTTTCACATTTCATAAAATACATTCCAAAAACCATTTGGAAAATGATGGAAATCACCCAAATATTTAAAACATTTCAAAATAACCCCTACACATGGGATATTTTCTTTTAAATTATAAAACATGGATGAAGAATTTATTTCTATTACACCTTTCATAAAATTCCTTTCAAAACATTTTAGCAGGTCTAAAAAAATCACCCATTTATTTTAAAATGATTCAAAGATACATTTCACCAAGGGTATTTCTCTTAGAAACCCAAACATGGCTGGAAAGGCCAACCATTTCCCATTAAACCATTTAAAATAATCCACCATGACATTTCACAAAGGGTTAAACTATACACACATTTCAAATAACCATTTGAAATACATTAAAACTCCCCTTTACAAATCATTTTGTAGACCACACCTAAATTTCAAACCAAATTTCCTTTAAAATATTTTTTCACTCATTAAAAACTAAAATTGGTTACAAAACACTGCGCCTTATGAAAACCATTTCATAAATACATAATTAATTTCAAAAGTTTCTTATAATAATAAAACATTCCATTTTAAACAATAAAACATGGAATTCACATATAAAATAGATTATGCCAAGCATAAAAATCAATGAAATGGTTTCAAAAACACCACAAGGATATCAAATATTTTTATACATTCATAAAAAAGGAATTTAGAAAGCATAATACTAATAGAATTACAAAATGAAACAATTTCATAGTAATATGTACCTCAAAGAAGTGAAATCCAAGCTGAAACATCCTGAAGTATGTCGTCTTTAATGGTGACCACACCCACAGGAGAAGAAACAGTGTCTACAACCCCTATACACCAAAATCCCCATAAATAAAACCAACTAGAACCCTAAAATAAAACCAACTAGAACCCTAAAATAAAACCACATGATACCTAGGGTTCATAGGAGAATCCAAAACCAATATAGAAGAGATAAATAAAGAATAATGAGATAAATAGAGGAAGAACACACCACAAATCCTCTTTGAAAACACCAAAGGTAGGGAAAGTGTCCGAAGAAGAGGATAACAGAACACCTCCTAGAGCTCCAAAGGGGCAGCCAATGCAAGGTAAGTGAAAAGGGGGTGAAACCCATCTTATTTCTAAATGGAAATTTAGGAATTACCTATATTTTTAAACACCTAGACAACTCGAACTATTTGGCTGCACGGTTTGGTATATCATTTCAAACCATGCGGGTACCACTACCTCCCAAATTTTTTGAACCAAATAGTTACTTATGAGGGGCCACATGATTAAATAAAATGTGTGACTCACTTTAGGACCACCCAGACCTCAAACAACCTCCTAGGGTTCCCCGTACAGTTTGAAAAACTGTGTGGAAACTGTGAAAAATGCTCTGTCAAAAACTATAGATATGACTGCATGTTTACCGCATGATTTACCAAACCATGCACAATTCATGTGCCACAACTTAGACACACCAAGTACCTTTCACATTTTCTCCTAAGGTCCACACGGTTTGGAATTAACAATGTGTATACCATGCTGAAAGCTATGTATAGTTCAAAATGAAATAAAAATGACCCTCACAAATGGAGTCTTCTTGGTTTCCTTCTAACCATGCACTGTAGGAAAACCTCAAGAGTTTCCAGGTTCTGAACCAGAACTCCCCAGAACTACAACTCAGACCTCTACATCGCCAAATAGAACTAAAATAACTACATGATGACATAGAGGGTGTTACACCACAATAAATGACATGGATACCTTTTTAACAATTTTCCCAAAAGATTTGAAAAATAGAGAAGATGGAGAATCCCAATTCTCGATCACATCTTTGAGATATATACCCTTTCTATTCTTCACCCCCTCATCCCCCATCAGTTTTGAACAGTCATCAACACAGGGATAAAGAGCTTATCTCATGAGAAAAAACTCAAGATCAATATAAGCATCCCTTAGTAACACCATAGATCCCTAACAATCACCTTCTTGATCATAATTTTCATGATTGAAAGCCCCAAACCTATCCATCTTCTATTAGATTAATGATTATGATGTTGGAAAATGCTCAAAATTTATATAATGTTCTATTCACTAGGAAAATTCCATTACACATATATAATAAAAAAATTCAATCTCAAGTGTTCATAAACTTCATATCTTCTCAACCATCATCTTAAATTACAAGTAGGATAAGTACATTTAATTATTCCATTGAAAGATTCATTTTTAATGAAAAAATATAAAAATATATCCAACCCCTTAAGAAATTGATATATATTTTGAGGTAATGTAATCCAAATTTTACCCATTTCTGTATTATTGAAAAATAACTGTAAAAATAATATACAATATATCAGTAAAATAAAATCAAGTTTAAAATATAACATATGATTAATATAACACCCTTATGAAACTAATAATAAAAATATAAAATAATAATATATTATAAACTATAAAGAAATGATATTTAACATCCATATAAAGCTAAAAACGTATATGTGAGAGTAAATAAGTATATTGAATCATTTCGCAATCACACCCACACACCTAATCTTTTTCACACTTCATAAAAATTCATATTCATCGATGAAAAAAAGATATAATGTAGTTGATTTAGTTATTATTTAAAAAAATTACAAGATTAAGAGAACTAATTTTATGATAAAATATTGATAATGGTTTATGTTCTCTTTCACAAAGAAAATGCACAACATCAAATATTAGGTAAAAAATAATACTATAATTGTAGATCTAATTATATTATTAACAAAAAAACCCTAAATAAATAAAATGGGGAGTGGAAAAATCAATAATGATCATAGTAGTGGTTCCAGTTATTGACTGATTGGTTCATCAAGAGATGATTGGGAGATGGATTAGTAGAGTATTGTCCATGACTAGAGTATGTTTGCGACTATATTAAAACCAAAGTCATCATTTTAAGAGAAGGATGGGTCCATATCTAGAACTATGATACCTAAGGATGTCATCAAGAGTGGATGACGCCGTCATAAGGGGGGGATTACATCATCAGGATGAGGGGATGACGCCACTATGAGGGGCTATGGGTTAAGTAATGGAATCATGATTGGAGGAAGATGGTTTAACGAGATTAATTTAGGGTTTTATTGGTGGTAGTTTTTAAAAAAATTCTCCAAATACTAAATTATCAGCGATTTACTATGAAACCCCTGGTAATAATTAATCAATTGTGATTTTAATAACATTTTTGCTAATAATTTGATAAAAAATAGTTTTTCTATAATTTTTGATAATTATAGAAAATTATTGCTAATAAACCACCATAAATATCAACTTTTGTTATAGTGCCAACTAAATAAGGTTAAGTCTAGCTCCACCTTGACATATTATTTTTTCTAAAAAGGTATACTCATCACCAAAAAAGTGATGTGAAGGTCACACGCCTCTGGTAACAATCTATATGATCCTAGAAACACATCAACCAATCCATACTAAAGATAACATCAAAATCAATCATATCTAAGATGAATAATTCCCACAAGATTCCATAGCCTCTGATAATTATGACACACCATGGACATTTACTAACACGATCAAACCTCTTTCCTAGAGGTGTATCTAGGGATAGTACACCATAAAAAACTTTATATCCCACCTCAAAACATATACCATGTGAGAATACAAAAAGGAATGGAATTATTCTATGTTAAATAGAGTGTTTAATAGGTTAGAAGTAATAATAACTATAGCTCTCATAGCAAAAGGACCCTTTGTACCATCACCCAAAACCAAGTCCAACGAAAAAAAAATTGATGGACTCATATTTGTATCCTTAACCTCATGATGCCTAACAAGCCTAAGGAACTGACATTGAAGGTATTTATTGATATTTCCCTTGAGATCCTTGACCAACTCTTTTCCCTATCCTCATAAAATAAACTTGACTATACATCTTCTAAGGTCCACCTAACCAAGATCAAGAATCCTAATTATGCATTGTACCTATTCTTGAACCTACTAAGGAATCCATGTATATAAATGTTATAGGTACCTCATCCCACCACAAGTATGGAGCTCCATCAATGAGTTAGTTCATGAACTATAAAATTGACCAGATCACCCACACTAATAACAAATAAGGAAAGATCCTCCTATTGGAGGAAGTGATGCACCTCTAACTTGACTTAAATTTCACTTGTTTCCTTGGCACATATCATTATCCATCTTATCATTACCACTAAAATAGGAACCACCATATCCTTTAATAAGACCACTTCCCAGACCATAGTAGGATGGGAATAAATCTATTATACTATCCTCCAATGGACTCTTCTCAGTGAAAAGATCCTTGTGAACTAATTGAGAATAAGAATATAAGGTTAGAAATATTCACTTATTTCCTTAAATCGAGTTAAAGTCTATTATCGGACATATGCTCCTTCAATGAATCATTCTCTACTAATAGAAGAGTGAACCAAAATAGATCTATTAAATTGATAGTGTAGTCAGTCACTGATAATAATTCATATAACTCCTCAGCCTGGTCTAGCTTCAAAAAATCAAGAAATAATAATTTGAAAAATAGGTCCTTGAAGGCCTCTCATGATAAACCCTTATTTCTCTTGGCCTAGACCATCACAGCCCCATAACCTCTTGGTGAGTCATTGAAACATTAAAGCTGTCAGCTTTACCCATCAATCATATGGAATCTCAACTAGCTCAATGATACCATTGATGATCAAAATCTCGTTCTCGCTATCCTGGTGACCCTCAGTGCCTTGGAAAACTATTGGATGCTATATCTGGAAGTACTTGGTAAATTCTACCCAATTGGCCTCACCCCCAAAGTACACCTTCACCTCTAATTATAATTATATGGAACACCCCTGCATAAAGAGACTCAGCAGCCTAAATCATTGGAGCAGCCTTGGGGTATGCTCATATCCTCTCTCCTGATCATCTAGAGGCATAAAAAATTATTATAAACATTGGGTACATCCTTAACCCATTCCCTGGGTGGATCCACTGGACATCATCAAGGTAAAATTTAATAAAATTCTAACCATAGATTTAGTAACGCCTCTTAACAGCTTAAATATTAATACAATTTAAACTTAAGCGGGAACACATACACAAAACCATTTTCCCAAGACTTCACTAGACCCCTAGGAGATACACCCTATGGTATACTAAAGAGACACTAGAACACTACTGACCACTACTCAACCAAGACCTAAGCTCACATTTCTAATACTTACACATACATCATAGTTATATAAAAGTTGTGAAAATAGAAAATCTAAAGGTTTGAATTAATTATATAATACCAAAAATTTATTTGGGAACCAAATAGATTATTTATAAAATTTAATTAATTGAAACCATTTTTTCTAATAAGTTTCACAAACACATACAAGAATACATGTGACATGCAAACCTAAGTACCAACATGATGCATGAATGCATGCACTCTCACCACCTTGGACAAGAAAAAATAATAAATATGCCATAATTTATATGATAAAACTCAAGTAAAACAAAGAAAATATAATCTCAAAAAACATAAAAACAATCCCACGACCCTATAAACTTGATTTCCCACTATATAGTCACTGGAAAAACATAGGCATAGCCTCCAACCTGAGTCCTGACCATCCTATCTCCAATATACCAATCCCCAAACATAATTAATCAATAAACATGGATATGATACCATTTTGAAACACCCTATCTTGGCTCATCAGGTCCAAGATGAGGCATCACATGACCTCATCTACACCTCTCTGTATGCAAGAGGTTGTTGACTATCAGTGAAAACCAAAACCATATATTTGGGTGGATATGTCTATAGGATCGAGTTATCTAAATAAAAACATGTTGAAATCATTAATAAATAATAAATTAAATAGTATAGAATCACAATGACATGAAACCCATATAAATAACATCCCATGTAACAATAAAATTAACCCATTCCATACATATAGTTAAAAGGTGATCCTCATAGGAAGTGGATCAATACATGTGGTGATAAAAAGAATAAAAGAATGAAGGGGCACTACTATAAAATGATTCCAAAGTATTTCATACTATCACCTCCATCTATAACTAGATCCTCCCACACAAATTACTGACATGGGTATCTTTACTTTACCTAGATCCTGGACAATAATGTTTGTACGCACACCAAGATGCACACACAAGGTTTAAGTAATGAAACCCGATAGAACACCCTCAACATTACCATACCATAAGTTCAGAATATATATATATATATATATATATATATTAGTGCATGATGTGATAAAAAATTATTAAAAAGGCAATCATACACCCATGTTGGGTTATCATGTGTTAACCAATCCACCACGAACCTCGAACTTACCTGCTTCAGCTAATGTAGGAAGGAAAATCCATATCGTATATGAGTCCGTCTTAATGGTTTTAGTCATATCCAAGCTAGAAAATCTATATCCACCCATTTCCCATGACTAAACCTAACACATAGAGCCTACCACTACTGAAAAATAGGTTATACCAATGGTTTGGAACCATTGGTATAGGCCCTCAAATAGTTTGTATAGTCTATACTGATGGTTTGATGAATCGTTGGGTAATTTTCTATCGGGATAGACCTATACCAATGGTTTGGTCAAACCATTAGTATAGGTGGTCTATACCAATGGTTTTCGTATTGTTGGTATAGTTTTTCTATTGAAAAAAAATCCAGCAATGAGTTTTGATCCCAGGACTTTTTCATTATGTTCCAAATACTTTACCACTATACTGTAACCAATTTTGTGCTCTTATATACATATTATATACATATATATATATAATTATTAATTTTTAAGTATTTATTATTATTATTATTAAAATAACACAAAAAAATATAGCCACTTATACTAACAGTTTGGCCAAACCATTCGTATTGTTAACCTATACCAATGGTTTGACCAAATTGTTTGTATAGTTAACATATACCAATAATGTGACCAAACCGTTGGTATAGGTGGCTGAAATCAAAACCTATACCAACTATTTGTTCAAACTTTTGGTATAGATTTTATTTCTAGTAGTGCACCCGACCTATTTTACATTGAAGGAAGAATGATTTCAAACATACACATGCACCACCATGCATGATAGTCCATAAAATTATATAAAAACACCATACCATAGTATGTAATATCTACCTCAATCCTTATAGATCCAACTCATAGAAGGATGTTTTCATATTAAATCTAAATCCATTCAATACACAAAATTAGATATAAACCCTTGAAATTAAATATTTCACATTAGGGAAGAAGAAATAGTGAGAGAGACCCACACCTAATGATGAGATGAGGTTAGACTTACCAAAAAAGTCTCAACACAACTGATGACACTTTGATCCATATTGAAAAGGGGTAGAGGATGCCTTATAATCAAGGAGTGAGCATTAAGGGGATTCACATCCATGGCCGGGTTGAGGGGATAAGAAATATTTAAAAGTTTTAACCTTTTAATAAATTAATTATAAATATAATATAAATTGACCAGGGTACATTTTAGTATGACCCTGTGGGTTACAAAACAATGACCTTATCTAGAGAAACACTCAGAAACCATGTTCATCCATTTTAGTGTGACCCAGGTCTTTACAGCACAACACCCCTATTACGGTGTGACCTCTATCAATTCCATAATTTTAATCTTACCACACCACACTACAACACCTCCTATTGTGGAGTGATATTCTGACTATAGAAAAAAATCATCCAGCATCAGTACCTAGTCCTCAAACACTAACCCCAACCTCCTCCAACTCCTCCAACATTTATAAACCATTGAAAATAACAAGGGTCAACTAAAATTTAATTAAAACATACATCGCATTTTGAGGGTCATTACAATGAACATCAAAATTTCTATAGTTATGATGAACTCCTCATGGTTATCTCCACCATGATGTGGTTGTGTGATCTGACTTTATTAAAAATATATCTAAACCAATACATTACTTCTCCAAGTTTGTTCAAGCCTCCAAGTAAAATATTAATCTTTTAACTCAAATTCTATTATCAAATTGACAAAAAAAACAAAACTTTGACCATTAATTCTAGTTTCTAGAATTCTATAATAGTTACAACAATCTTATCACTTACTCACTTAGGTTACAGCATTCTCTAATAAAAACAAACTTGGTTCAAACATATTATCACTTACTCACTTGGTGATGTCTGTATCACTAAAAATGTAGGTTGTACGCTGATATTGAGGGATGTGCAGCATTTGTCCAGTATACTCCATAATTTGTTATCTACTTGTGATCTTGATAATTATGGGTTCAGGAGTTTGTTTGGCACTGGAAGATGGAACTTGTCCAGAGGATTGATTGTATATGCTTAAGGAAAAATGTATGAAATTATTTACAGGATTGATATAAAGTCATTTAGTGATGTGATGAATCCAATTGCAAAGATGAATTCATTAGATTTTTGGCACATGCGATCGTCATGCATGAGTTGAAGACCATTGAAAAATATGAAGAAGGTTTGGAAGCCGAAGCATGTTAGGTCAGGTGTTTTAGGTCTTACACATAATTATTTTTCTTTATAGAGTTCCACTAATGAATAAATAATTAAAATCAAATATCAGGGTGATGTGCTGAGGGTTTTAGATTTCTCGGAGGATGTTAAAAATAGTGAGCAATTAATTCATGTAGATGCTCTAGATTATGTAGAGAACATAGTTATGGGAGAGCCAGATATTATTGATTCTGGTATTAATAGTGCTGATACAGGTATGATGAATACTTAGAAATTTGGTTTCTTTTGTAGGGGGAGATTCTAGGTTTCCATTAAAGATGAAAAAGAGGGATGTAATGTTTTTTAAAAAGGATTGTGGTTAGTGTGATACCAACCGGTTTACAATCCAACTGAGTTTGTTGGAATTTCATCTCCTTCTTCGATAGGCTAAAGAGGGAGACTGTTGAGATTCAGAAAAAAAATTGAAGGTTTTTTAGGGGTTTGATTTTTCAAACCTTCCCTACATGGATTAAATTTAGAGAGATATTTTCATCATATATCTATTTCCCATTGATATTTTTTTAATATATTATCATTATTTATCTTTTTAATGTTTTTAAATGATGTTGCATAGCACATGAATTTTAGGGTTTCTTTTTCTTACAAAAGGGAGTGGTAGGAGTGCTACACAGAGAAGAAAAATCAGGTGGTGTGCAGCAGATAAGTGGGTGATGGTTTGTTGGGTGTGTTCGGCAGTGAGCAGTGGAAAATCAAGTTGTACAACGATGTGTTTCAATGATTCCCCATGTTTTGTTTTGATCTTCTAAGGGGATGTCATGTCATGAGATGATTATCAAAGAGGTGATAGAGGTGTATCAGGATGTAAATTTCACAGAGATTTTGTATGTTGTATTTGTAATCAATTTTGGTCTTATACTTGGATTATTTTTACTCTCTAATTCATAGTGGATTTTCTCAAGGTCTCCCAATAGTTCTTTAATCCTCTGCATTAGATGGTTTTTTCACATTAAATTACAATGTCCCCATTTATTTTTCGCACTTTTTTTTGTGCTCCAATTTATTTTATGATTAACACAATATTTTTATCACAACTAATTCATTTTATCCTCGGGCTGATCAGCTTCTGACCCAACAATATGCATGTGCACAATTGATGCATACCAAGGGAATTACCTCTATTGTCTGAGGAGATAGAGGGCCTCAATTAGGAGGAGATGACGGAAAAGATATCGATTGTGGGGAGGTGATGATGGGAGTAAGGGGATGATTTAATGTTTTAAAAACTAGGATGATGATCAAATCAGAGAGGGGAGTGATTTAACATCATACTAGTCTGATTTATTAAGTCATACAGTCAAAACAATTTATTATTTTATTCATTTTTAATGTCACGACCCATCCTCAGGGCCCGTGTCGTGACTACCCCAAGCCCGCCTTCCATAGGCCAGGGGATGGCGACTAGCACCAAAGGCGTAAATCCCAATAACTGGGAAGGCATTGCCTTTATAAAAGTAAACAAACACCACAGAGAACAAGCGGAAGTAAACACTAAGTACAAAGAGAAAGTGTTGAAAAGTAAAAGGGCCAGAATACAAACCCAAAATAAAGTACAACTACAACTGAACGAAAGTACAATAGAAAAAGACAAACAGCTGGAGGAAGGAAGCATCTCCTGGGTCGTCCTCCTCGGATCCTACCTAAAGGGTAGGTATAGATAGCGCAACTCCTAGATCGTCCGCCATAGATCCTACCTGAAGGGTAGGTACAGATAGCCTCCTCAACGCTCTCATCCGTCAACCTCCTTCGTGTGTCGTCTCGTCGTGTAGTCCACCTCCGGGTGCTGACTCATCGTGTAGTCCACCTCCAGGTACCGTCCAGTCCTCGAACACTCGGCCTCCGTCAGCATTGTCTGTCGTCTGCAACCAACACAACGAGGTGCAGGCATAGCCCGTGCAGGGGTGATTATAACGATACTCAGTAGGGACCCCGAGACCCTCAAGGTCTCTCTCTAAAACCAACAAGGATAACCACAAAGAAGATCTCAACAGATAACCTCTACTTAGGTATATTCCCATACATATACCTAAGTTATCAAGTAACCCATCTCAACCATGAGGAAAGACAAGGATCATGAAATCATCGGTTAACCACTACCCAGGTATATGCCCATACATATACCTAAGTTATCAAGTGACCCATCTCAATCATGAGGTATACACAAAGGTCAAAAGTCTCAGCTCAAACCAGGATTTTCATTATCGAAACTGTAACTGCTGAAGAGCTCCGTCTCTGGAGTGTACAGTGGTCCTGTCACGACTCCGAGGTACTACTCACTAACCTAATACTGTTGAGGTACTCCTCCTGTCGAGTATCGTGGGTCATCCACCCAGACACAGTAGTG
Source organism: Viscum album (assembly GCA_963277665.1). Lineage (NCBI taxonomy): Eukaryota > Viridiplantae > Streptophyta > Magnoliopsida > Santalales > Viscaceae > Viscum > Viscum album. The sequence continues at coordinate 453,171,337 of OY728135.1, forward strand.
CTTCCCGTCGAGGTATGTCACCCAAACACAGTAGTGCACACCCCATAGTAGCCTGCTGAGGTACTCTCCGGACGAGTACCGCAGGTCTGCACTATCACACAGGTAGTGCTCCGTCCGCCATGGGTCTGCACCTCACAAAGTAGTGCTCCTTCCACTGGGCTAGTTGACTCACTCCAAGTCGAGTCGGTCAAACAGTTGTCAGGTCTCAGTCGGCTACACGGTCTTCGTACTCCGCACGCTCGTCTCCGAGAGGGTCCGCTCCACGAGCTACAGGTCGATACTCTAAGTATCTCAAAGTTCCACGAAGAAGTATCTCAAAGGACCGCCTCGTCATAGGGGTCTCAACGCAACAGACGGTGCGTCAATCGGACGCCCGGTCTGTGAGTTACTAGCCTTTTCGTCCCAGGGGCCCGGTTGGTTTCGTGAGCGAACCAAATCCGGACGTATCTCAACTGTACCCCGAACTCTCATAGGGTATACTCATAGGGACCGTTACCCAACGTGATCATCAACGCCGCTGACGGTTCGTCAAACGGACGTCCTGTCTGAAAGATATCAGCTTTTCCGTTCCAAGTTCCCGGTTGGATTTCGGGTGCGATCCAACCCAGCCACTATCCAACTGCATCCAAAACTTGGCCGAAGTATGCCAAAAGTTCCGTCTCATCATGAGGAATTCAACGAGACAGACGGCGCGTCAATCGGACGCCCGGTCTGTGAGTTATTGGCTTTTTCGTTCCAGGGTCCCGGTTGGTTTCGTGAGCGAACCAACCCAACCACACTCCGACGGCATCCAAACCTCGAGCGGAGTAAGCCAAAAGATTCGTCTCACTTAGAGGAATCCATCAAATTCGGCGGCACGTCAATCGGACGCCTGGAGCTCAAGATATAAGCGTTTCCGCTCCGAGGGCCCGGTTGGTTTCGTATCCGAACCAACCCGCCCGAACTCAAAGTAATCCGAAACCTTGAGTACGATATACCGAAACGACCGTCTCGATCCAAGGATCGCATTTCCGCTAACGGTGAGTCGTTTGGAGGCTCGTAGCCCATGTTACGGGCATTTGACCGAAAGTGGTCCGAAACCGGGGGGTCTGGGCCTGGCCGACCCGGCCCGACCCCCCCCCTGGGTCGGCCGAACTGGGTCGACTCGGCCCGGGCGGCGACCCGGCCCGATGACCCGGCCCGGCCGGCGGCGCGGCCTGGGCGCCGCATGTGCGCCGCGCGGGGGGGGCAAAGCCCCCCCTTTGTTTCAAAAGGGCGGTGTGCCATTATGTCGCGCCTTTGGAATAAAACGCCCCCTCCACGTGGAGGGCGGGCCCGCCTCTACAAAACCGGGGAATTCAATCCCCGGTATTTAGGATCACGGCCGGCCTTAGGCCGGCCCTTTTTATCACACGCGGGACCTGCGGGTCCCACCTCCTTTGCAAACTGGCAGCCGGCCGCCTTCCACCACTTCGCCGCGGCCCGATGGTCGCGGCTCTCCTGATCTCCGGCGGCCGGCGAGGCCGGCCGCCTCCGGCTGCTCCGCCGCGGCCATAGGGCCGCGGCTCTTCCTTATCCGCTGGCAGCCGGTTTTCCGGCCGCCCCTATTAGCACTGTCGTGGCTCAAACCGCGGCCCTTGTTCGATTGGCACGGCGCGGTGCGACGGCACCGCGTCCCTCCGCCGCGGCCCCGCTCCGGCCGCGGCGCCTTTGTTTTTCTTCGACGCGGCGCGACGGCGTCGCGTTCCTAGACTTCTTTCCACGGCACGGCGCGACGGCGCCGCGCATTTCCTTCCGCATGAAACCGCGTGGTGCGACGACACCACGCCTTCCCGAACCAAACCACAAAGAACCAACACGAAAATAAAGGAGGAGGGTCGGCCGTGTTCGTGCGGTCCGGCCCCCTCACATTATTCGATATTATTTGGTTTTAAACCATGAAGATCATCAAGTCAGAAATTCACGAACAAATATAAACAATTGAAACAAAGCCCTACCTCGTAATTGTCATTTGTTGACGATCTCGGAAAAAGGGCGGATATCAATTCCTCGATTGTCGTGTTCATCACACACTCCCAAATCTCACGCTCATGCGTCGGAAAGGAAGAAGGGTACTCGTCGTTGGTGGACGAGCGTTCGGAGGTGACGTCGTCGTTGACGACGTTCTTCGCAGGCGACGTCTTCTCCTTTGACGCGGATGAAGGTCATTGGAGATGTCGCGGGCGTCGCTTCCCTTTCCTTGCCTCGGTTGAAGAACGATGAAGAAGATGGCGTCGTCGTGCTTCAGTGGCAGAAGAGACGTTCTTCGTGTTCTTCGTCGTAGAGAAAGAAGGACTCAGGATTTCCTAAGCTTTTTCTCCAAAGGCTCCCAATCAACTAAACTCCAACCCAAATAAAATAAGTTCTAAACTTATTTTATTAACACAACAAAGCATTTGAAATTCAATTGTTTGAATTTCAAAAACCTACATGTAACTCACCAAATTAATTACAACAAGTTGTCAAATATTAAAGAAGGTGAGTTAATGGGGAGTTGGAATGTGAGGGGTTAAGAGGGTTAGGGAGTTTAAGGAATTTGAAAAGGTGGGGGGTTCGTGTGGGCCCCACCCTTTCAAATATCCACACATGGGAAGTTGGATGGTTGTGGGCCCATCACCAACTTCCCATGGGAGAAGTTAACTATACAACATGAAATAAAATTGATTCAACAATTTTATTCACTTTATTTAATTAATTCCCAAAAATTAACTTCTTCTCCTGCACAAACGCAAATACGGTAAAGGTTCCCTTAAGCGATTACCGGCGTTGTGAGTTCATCGGTGCCATCGGATTTCAAAAGATAGGAAAACCCGCTCGTTCGTTCACTGAACGTACCCGAGCCAAACTTTGGAAATTGATTCTGGGCACTCCGGGCCTCGGAATCAAGTACCGTCAGAAACTGCGTTCTTGTAAAATTCCAAAGAAAATTAAGAAAAAAATTTCCTTGATATTTCCGGGTCTTTACATTTAATATTATATTACTATTATATCTAAAAAATAATTTTTTTAAAATGTAAAAAATGAATGATTTGATCCATTCCCGAGTGAACCGACTAATTATACGATCCATCCCCTCCTTCCACCTCTCTTAAGTAGAAATTTCTATGCAGTGTATTTCCCCCATGTTTTTATATGGGACACAGTTGATACTAAAGAGAAAAAAATTAAACTATATATTTGAAAATCAATAACAATATGAATATTCAAGGAATCAAAGTAGAAACTATGTTTATATTACTATGGATATAAGAATTGAATATATAGAATGAAAAAACATTGAAGGAGATGTGTGGAGTTTGAAACAGAGTAAAAAATCACTAATTTGTGAGATATGGGTTCATATTCAACATTGATAAGAAAACATCCAACTAAAATATAAATGAATAAATTCATTTTAAAAAATGTAAATGTAATTTTTTAAAACTATTTAAAATCATATTTTGCAGAAATATTAACTAAACCCTCAAAATATTACCATATAAATTTTCACTAAAGAGGGAATATCATCAGTTTGAAGACATCTAGAAATATAATCTTCCATTTTTCTTTCACTATATGATAACTTATCTACAAAAACTAATTTTTATTAAAAAAATTGATTATAGCCATACATGTATGTTTTTTTAATCTGCATAAATATGTGTAATAGTAGATAAATTCAGTCAATGTATGCATATGGTCATTGCATACTGTAAAAAGAGACATACTGGTGTATAATGTTAATGTTTTCATATCGATGAATATTCAAATAGATGTAAAATTCATATCGCAATTCCTCTTAAAGGAGTTACAATTTCCCTAACTAATTAATATTTATTTATGTTTGTAAATATGCATACTCTATTCTAATTATTATCAGTTGAAATTCAAATAATCATAACCAATGTTATATGCGAAAAAAAACTGGTATATGAATATATATATATATATATCATAAAGAATTTAACGACTCATGTTTGAATACAAAATTATAAAAATAGGAAAAATAATTATAACATGATATTTCTCATCAAAAATGATCATAATCAATGTTATATGTGTTAAAAATATGACATATGAATATTTAAATATAGATATATCAAAAAGAGTTTTAACTACTCATGATTTAATTAAAAATTAAGAAAAAAGGAAACTAAATTCTAACTTGATATTTTTCCTTAGAAGCATTGCTTATGGTGATCTGCACTTGGAATCCAGCCAACATTCATTTACTATTTTTAGAACTCATGTTTAACTTTCTTATAAAAAATGAAATATGAACTTTAAAAAGTAGTATTCTATAAGGAGACGGTCCAAAAAAATTCATAATAAGTTCATATAATAACATGAATGAGACTCATTTAAATATTTCTCAGTTATCAAATTGTTGGACAAGATGACAATAGTGATGAAAATAAGTAAGTAACTATGTGAAAAAGAAAAAATATTTATTAAAGAAATGCACTATCACACTATAAAAGAAATTTAGCAACATTTTATTAGTAACTGTTTTAATAACAGCCGCTAAATAAATCAAATTTTAAAATAGTTATAATATAGTGGTGGTTTCATGTAACCACCACTATATTTTTTTTATTTTAAGATTTAGGGGAATTTTTATTTAAATTACTTCTAAATATTTTAAAAACCTCTAATTTCTACCCCCTCCACCTTCTCCCTAAGTCCCCCCCCCCTCCCTGACTACCCCCTCCCCCCCAAGCCCTCTCCACCCCCAAGCCCTTGCCACCGCCACTGCTCCCCCCTTCTCCCTTGATCCCTCACTGCTCACCTCCCCTGAGTCGCTCGCCTCCCCCTCAACCCTCACTAACCTCAATCTGGTCACCACTTCCCCCTTTACCCATCACCAGTCACCGTTTCTCCCCCCTTCTCCCTCGAGCACCCCCTCTCCCCCGTTCCCTAACCACCCCATCGCTGTCATGCCCTTTTCCCCCTCGTCGCTCACTACTGCTCCTTTTCCCCCTTATTGTCACTCATAACCACTCCCTTTACCCCTTTAAGCGGATCACCACTACTCTCTTTCCCCCTTGAAGCTACTCCCAACCGATCTCTAATGGCTGCTACCTGATTCGTCGCCACATCTGCTAAATCATACATTATGGTAAATTTTCTATATTTTTTAGATTTTGGTTATTGTAAGGTTTTTAGTGGATTTATTATTTGTTATTATTTATTAAAGATGTATTATGATGTATTATATGAGCTATTTATGTTATTGGAATTGAATTGGTTTGATCATTGTGATGAGATTCCAATAAGAATTTCAAAATGAAGTAGAATTTTATGAAATAAAGGAATTTTTTCAAATTTTTTAGATCTAAAATGAAATTTAGTCTTGATAAAAACATTGGTTTGGACTCCAATCATTTTAAAAAATATATTTTGTGTTCTGTTAAATGTTTTAAAATATTTTTGGGAATTTTTATATCTAATTATTTTTTGTTTCCCTAGATTATTTTAAAACATTAATGGTTTTAAAGGTTGGTGTTTTAAGTATCAAAGGTGGTTTCTTCTTGGGTTGAAAAAAGGATTTGAAAAAATATTTTTCATGTGAATTGTTTTTGAAAATATTATTAAATAACCATAGATGATTTAATAATGAAATTATAGTGGTATTTTAAAGAGGACGTGGAGTTTTTGAAATGAATTTTGTCTAGTTTTCAAAATGAGACAAAAGGATTTTATGTTTAAAAAGGGGGAAACATTTTTATAGTATATTTAAATTTATGAAGTATGTTTTGAGACCTTTATTTAAAGTTTTTTCATTTTAAGTAGAAAATGAAAAAAAATGGTGTTTTAAATGTGGTGGGTTCTATTTCTAGGCATGTTTCTTGGTTTAATTTGGATCCATTTGATTAAAGTTGTGGATTATTGCTTATTTGGGACTATTTATCATGTTATTTTGATTTTTCTTCCCAGAAATTTCTTAAGGAAAAGGTTGAAATCCATTACTTTAGGATATTCCATATGGTGATTCCTTTTTCTATCTAGGTATAGCTCTATTTTAAAATAGTCAAGGTTATCAGTTTTGGGTCTTATTCTTATTGAGCCTAGATTAGATGAATTTTATTTGGTGGTTCTTTATTGGTGTAATCCTTTGGGTTTTATCCTTGTTTTTTTATCAATGAAATGTTGATAATATTGGTGATTATTTGGGTTTTATCCTTTATTTTTAAATGAATTTACATTTACCATGAATATATTTTATATTTTATGAATGCAAGAATTTGAAATCTAGATTAAAAGATACAATGTCACCATATACCATAGTGTCAAGTTCTTGTTTTGAGATACAAAAAATCTTGACTTTCATAATTATTAAAGAAAGAGATAGATGTTGAGATAATCATTCTTCTTCAATATAAAATAAAAAATGGTAATATAAAAAGTATAAAGGTTAGAGATCTTTTAATGTTTGATTGGATCATATTTATGTTGAATTTTTTTCATGTCGAATGAAGACCCTACCCTGGTCAGGGATGAGTTTGGGTGATGTTTAATTTTGATTGTACTTGTTTGATTAACCATTTATATCTTTATATCTCAATGTACATGGAGAATAGTGGAAATCCAATACTTGTGGATAAAATTTGGATTAATTTACCTTAAAACACACCTCAGTATTCCAAGGGTTTGGAACAATTTTTAGATTACGAATTTCAAACCATTCAGTGGGTGGTAGAATAAAATTTTTGTGCCCTGATTTCAAATTCAAGTTATGTTTGAATAGAAATGAAATATATGAGCATTTGATATTGAAATAGTTTCCTGATTGATGTGTATGTTGGATTTGGCATGGTGAATCAAATTTCATGGAAAGTAAAAACAATGAAAATCATATCAATGAAACACAAAGTGACCTACCATATGAGAATCAGTTCAAAATTTGATAAATTACGCATTTGGATTTGAAGGATACAATATACAATATTTTAATAGATCAATATAACCTTTAGTTGATCCGGAGTAGGTTAATATTTCCCAGAAATTTAGTGACCAAAAAATGAGTTTTATGAATTAGTTTAAGATAGACAACAATAATTTCATGAAGGGTGTGTCAAGTATTCTAAGTTGTACTTTCTATTTAAGTTATATCATATCAAGTGTATCTACGGAATTATTGACAAAGAAATTTCCATGATTTATTTAATGAAGCTAAGATCATTTCATTATTAAATGATATGAATAAATTCATCAACAAACTTGGACTTGATTATAAAAATATACATGCGACCCTAATGATTGCATGATTTATTGAGGAGAAGAGTCTGATAAATAAGAATGCATAAGATGTCATACAAGGAGATTGAATTCAATGAAAAAAATGAGAGTATAAATCAATGTAACCCCATGAATAAAGATAATAAGAAAACTCATTCAAAGTTATTGCCTTACTTTCCTCTGAAACAATGCTTTCAAAGATTATTCATGTCATCTAAGACTGCATATGACATGAAGTGGTATACTCGAGATAGTAATGATGGCTTAATGAGACATCCAAAATATTCAAAATCATGGAAGATGTTTTATTTTTTATATCCATATTTTTCTTTGGATCCTAGTAATATACATTTGGGATTGGATTCTGATGGTTTTAACCCTTTTGGTACTTTAAGTACTAATTATAGCATTTGGACAATTGTGATGATCTCCTATAATCTACATTAATGGATTTTTATGAAGAATAATTATTTCTTTATTTTTATAATTATTCTTGGAATGAAAATTCATATAAATAAAATTTATGTATACCTTCAACCTCTAATCAAATAATTGAGAGAATTGTGGTTTGAAGGCATGGAAACATATGATGCTTCAATGAGAAAATGATCCAAAATGCATGCTGCTTTAATGTGGAAAATTAGTGAATTTCTAGGACTATGAAATTTATTTGGTTGCAACACTTATACTTTTTTGGATTTTCTAGTTTTTAATTTTTATTTTAAACATAAATTATTTCCTTGTAGAATAAATGGTGTTTTATGTTTCATCGTCGATTTCATGATGATTCTCATAAATTTAGGTTTAAAAAGACACAATTTAATAGAGATATTTAATTGAGAAATCCATCGGAGGTGTCTTATGGTTAAAAAATCTTAGGACAATTAATGGATGTCATTAAAGAATTTTGAAAATTTCTTTAGTTTAAAGAAAGGGGGAAAGGGTATGAGGTGTGGTATCTAAAGTGGCTGGAACACAATAATGGAAGAAAAATAGTATATTTTTCAAACTTCCTTATTGAGAGTTTAATTTGATATGTCATAATCTTGATGTGATGCATGTTGAGAAGAACTTATGTGAAAATGTAATTTTTACATTACTTAATGAGTAGGGTAAATCTAAGGATCACATTAATGCTCGTAAGGATTTGGCATCAATGAGTATAAATCATGGTTTTTGGGAAAATGAGAATAGAAAGTATCCTTCTGCTATTTTTACAATGAAAAATCATGAGAAAGACGTATTCATTTGAACTTTAAATAAAGTAAAAGTTATATATAGATTTTCAAGTAAAATATCAAGGTCCATTGAATTAAAACATCAAAAGTTGCATGGATTTATAATTCATGACTCACATATTCTTATGGAGTAGTTTTTGTCATTATCATTGCGTAATACATTACCTAAAAAAAGTAAATGTAGTTCTAGTTGAGTTTTATACCTTTTTTAGGGAGATTTTTAGAAAAAATATAAATCCAAATGATATTGATAAACTTCAAGAAATGATATTTTTGACACTTTTTTATTTGGAGATGTTATTTCCCACTTTATTCTTCTCAGACATGATTCATTTGATTGTTCATTTGGTTGAAGAAGATAAACTTGGTGGACTGGTACACTATCGATGGATGTATCCAATTGAGAGGTATTTTGATATTATTTTTATTTCCATTGGTGAATTTGATTTTATCAAATCATTTCATATTTTTTTTTAATATGTTTCTTTTTTTCATCAGGTAATTATGTCATTTGAAATCATATGTGAGGAATAAATCTCAACCAAAAGGCTCTATTCCTGAAGTTTACATAGCCAAATAGTGATTGAACTTATATTCTAGGTATTTGTATGGGATTGATACTGGATTCAATCATGTTGGACATGTTGATGACATATCCACTAATTCTCATTCTGAAAACCAGTCATCGGTATTTCCAATTATTGGACAACTAATTGAAAATGGGTCAAATTTTACACTGACTAGATTGGAGTTTCTACATGCACATAGATGTGTTCTACTCAATAGTTTTATTATATATCCATTTATTGAATAATTGATATTTCAAAAAAAGAGGCGACTAAGGGTTTAAGCTTGAAATGAGATGGAATTAAAAAAATCTGTTAATAAGGAGATTGTTGAATTGTTCTTCCATCGTGTAAGTATATACTCATATTCATATTATTAATATGTAGTTATTTTTTCTATATTAAAATTAACACCTTATATTTTTTATAGATAATTAATGTTCAAAATTGAGATGAAATATCAAATGATTTTATGTTTTTTGATCTAGGTCCTTTAAGGAAAGCTAAGAGATTCGATGCCTGAGATATTCATGGCTTCAGGTTTTGTTCAATTTATCATGAAGACATGAAAACTTAAAATAATGGTGTATTTACACTTTAAGAGGTAGGAAATTATGTAAAGATGAATGATATAATTTAATCAAACTATCATATTCAATTTTCAGTTGTCTCATTCAAATTAATGTGGGTCAACATTGATAGTTGTGTAATGAAATATTCATTACATTTTAATTATGTAAACTTCCATCGCTTGATCCATTCTATTAAGTGTGCAGAGCATGATCCATTTATATTGGATTCATAAGTGAAGATTTTTTATTATGTAGATGATGAAATAGAAGAAGGTTGGATTTTTGTTTTACACTTAAAGCTGAGAGACTTAAATGATATGGGCGATGAAGATAAATTGGTACTTTGTGACATTGAACCTCATCATCCACAAATCATTGAATAGTTTTTTCTTGATAATATTGAAACAATAGAACTTTAAAGAGAGGTTGAAAATGAAGCAATCATCATAATGGATGTTAATAACAATGAGTAAAATTAATATGAAGATAATTAAATGTATAAATTGGTAATCAAAATATATTAAAATTTCCCATTGATAAGTGTTTCTTACATATATAAATTGTTCTAGTTTCTATTTTTTTGTAAAAATATTTTAGTTTTTCATTTTTTATACATTTAATATATCTGAACCATTTGAATTACAGGAATGTTGAGAACAAAAAAAATCAAAGATCCTAATTAATCATCATCTCGGAGCATGCCACCACAACCATCGGCTTCAGTGGATCTGAGTGATTTTGTTATACTCAAGACTAATAGTGATATAGCTATTTCCCCAGATGTTGTTGGTATCCCACCACTCGGTTCACCTTTGGAGATGGAGTAATTGGTTACCCCTCCATATAAGGGATATTGGAGAGTTACTATTATTGGTATGTATGTCATTATACAAAACAAAATATTTTATTAATTTTTTAATGAATTTGTCAAACTGATAAATAAAACCATATAAGGGACAAAAATATGAACATAGAAGATGTATGGTACCTGAAGGAATTCAATATTATCATTCCCTTTGATGGGTTTGGGGTGCCTATCAGGGACGCTGCCAGAATCTATGGACAGATTCTTGGGAAGCTTGCTTACAAGATGGTAAGCTTCCCCATTAATTATAAATATTGGAGGCATATTCCTACAGCTTTAAAAAAATGAGGTCTTTGATACTCAAGTAAAGGTAATCTTAATTTAATATTTCTCGATAACTAATTTAAAATACATGAGTAGAATTTTTTAATATACTTATAAAGTGTTATGATCTTTATTTCTAAATGTTTTTTCATTTTGATGTCCCTGACTCCGTTTCACACTCATGGACTTTAAAAAATTTGGGTAAGAAATGGAGATATTTTAAAAGGAGATTATGGAATGATTTTAATGACACATCTCTGAGGTCACAAAAGATGTATGAGAAAGTTCCTGAAGGTACTTCTCATGAGAAATGGAAGATGTTTGTTGATATTAACAGAGATGTATCTTGTGAGGTAATTGAATATTTTATAGTATCTTAATAACATAAAAACAATAAAATTATATTTTTTTAATGTTTCTATTTTTTTTATGAATTATCTAAAAAACATTGTGAATCGTGAGAAAAAAATAATTCCTCGTATCGCTGGGTCTCAGAGTTTTTGTGAAAAAGAAAAATTTTGGATTGTATTTTATTCATGATTATTTATATCATTTTATTATAAGTAAAGGTTTTTTCTAACATGTTTATATTTTTTTATAAATTCTAATGATTTACATAACTATGTTGGCTGAACAAAGATATGGTTTAAAGTGCATAGGAAACCTAATGGCATTTTGGAAAATAACCCTACCAAAGACATTGGAGTATGTAATTTTCATTACCATTTCATGTTATTTCATTACTATAAAAACATAATAATGGAAAATATATTATAAAAAAATTCCTTAAATCCAATTAAATATGGTTGGAAACATGGATCAAATGATACCAATTTAGCATCATTTAATACATTTAGTCAGCCCCAAATAATTTGGTTTAAGGATTATTTGTTGTTATATTTTATTTTTTAATATTATGTTTTTATAGTAATGAAATAACAATAAATGGTAATGAATATTTTATTAATTAGATAATATTATGAAGTTAAAATATTTAAAAAAATATTTTTTAATATTTTTTTATTAATGGTTTAAAATTTAAGAAGTCTGGGATGTGAACCCTTCACAATCATCATTGATTTCCCAGAACGATGTAGTTGTAATCGTTTTAGGGAAGGAGCACCCCAGACATGTACAAGGGATGGGTTCTAGGCCTACTCCATGATTTTTCTTGGGTAGGGTGTCGTAATCCATTACTGCTACACCCATTGGGGGTTCGAGTAGTGCCATCGATCAAGAATCATAAATAGAAATTATAATATTGAAAGAAAAAGTGAAATAATAAGAATCTTAAAGGAAAACTATCACGAACCGAATCTGTTCGCCACCAAAACCGACACCAAACCCAGCACGTGACATGGACCAAAGGGCCTATCCCCACAGGCTATCACAAGTTCCTGGGTATCATTTATTTTAGTTTGGGAATGATTTACCTGAATATAAAGGTATAAAACATTAAAACGCAATCAATAAATTGAATCTGAAAAAATTATACCAAATGGTGTTTACAAAAAAACCATAACAGAATACATTGTTTTAGAGTAAATTAAATAGTTCTAGAAATAAATTAAAATAGTATAAAAATATCCACCAAGACTCCACATGACAAGGGGTTATCACCCTCGAGCCGTCTCCACAACACTGCACCGTAGGAGGGGGCTAACAACCCAAACCACCTTCACCTGAGGCCTTGTCTTTACCTGAGTCAAACATAACCAAGAATAATTACACCCAAGTGGTGTAAGTAGGGTTTGATCCTAATCCCAATATGATACCACCCAATGATTCCAAAGTTCATGCAATACAAGGTGAAAAAGCAAGCTGTTTTTATATGCAAAGAAAAGCAGTGTTAAATTCCAAGAAATGCAACTTTCAATTGAAAACATTTTTTAAGCTAAAACTTTTAGAATGTAACCAAATTTAAATAGAAATGTTAGATACTATAAATTACTACCAAAAACACCCCAATACAAAGGAAAATACTACAAATACAATGAACAACAAAATCAGGAACACCCATAGGCGTTAGATAGTCTTAGGCCCCATGTACCTCGTACCTCGGTGTAAAGTAACCATAGTAAAATCCATTATCATGCACGAGCCACTTGTAGGGAATATACCGATAACATATTGGTTCCCAATAATCATCCACATAGTTTAGTTAGAGTTTTCCTTATCCAAATTCTATGTGAAACAGGGACAAAATCCATCCGGTCCACTAGTTGTACTAGTACACATCCGCCCCACCTAGGTACTTAGGCTTCCCCCTTTGTACTCAAATAATTTCAGCATGAAAAACATATCCATTTTCATGTAAAACACCACTAATGGTAAAATATACTCAGTACAGTATCTATCACATTTTATACCACTTAAATATCACAACAAAACACTTTGATTTTTAATGAAATAATTTCTCAAAATCTCGCATTGTTTTGCACACAAAACCCCTTAAGAACCCCACTTGTACACTATGTGCACACTTGTAAGTTACCAAAATAGAAAATAAATCCAAATAAATTTTAATTAAAACAAAAAATCAATTTTAGGGTATCCCCATGTTAACCAAAAAGTGATAACTTTGCAAAACCTCGATTTTCAAACAAAGGTGGCACAAAAACTTCACTTTCTTTACAAACACCATTAAAATCCATTTTCACAAAAATAACTGAAGGATATAAACATTAAAAACATTATTTAAAGAACTATTAAAGTTTAATAAAAACAAATAAGTATTTATATGGTAGCCCCAAATTAACCAATAAAACATTTCTTTGAAAACCCCTCAATTTCACACCAAATTGTCATTTAAAATTCAATTGCAATAAAAACACCACTAAAACTAATTTTTTCAGAAATCATAAAATGAGATAAACCTGAAAATATCATAAAAATATCATGATAATGCACAAATATTTCATAAACAATGGAATCACCTACCAAATCAAATGAAACCCTTGAATCACCGTGCGAAAATCAAGTCGCACCACCGCCGCGCCAAGAGAGACTTAGATCAAACCTAAAACCACTAGAATTGACCAAGAAAACCTAAGGTTAAACCCTAAGTTAGAAACTATAACATATATAAATTAGGATCCTCAAGAATAAGGAAAGTAAGACTAATAAAATTGAATGAAACCCTAAGAAATTTAAAAGAAGAATGAAATAGACTCACTTACTTGAGGGATCTTGAAGGAATCTCCCCCAAATACACTAGTATCTGAAATTGAAAATAGAAAAAAATTAAATGGAGTTTCGATAAAGGATTAGGAGATAATGTAGGAACTATAATGGAGAAAAAAGAGTAATAATTGAGATAATTATGAAGGAAAGAAGTTACCTCTTTAAATCTAGATGATTTGAGAAACCCTATGAAGTTATGCACTACTTCGCGATGAATAAAAGCTCCAAAGAGGGGGGAAATAGGATGGGCATGCGGCTGGATTCAGTGGTATTGGGTGAAAATTATAATCACCAAACAATCATGAAAATTGAATAAGTTATTAAATAAACAAAAGTTCTTTTTAAAACTGGAAATGTGCTTTCGGGCTAGCCCAATTCCTTAAATAAAAACCAAAATCCACTATTATTATGGATTCCTAAAGGGTTTAAATTGCAATGGTGGTGTTAATAGGTCATGGGAGGCCATTTTGGAAGTTTAATGGTGAAAAATATTAAAAAATGAAATAGTTATAAAAGAAAAAAAATTAGTTTTTAAATCTGGAAATGGGATCACGATTTGGCCCAAATCATGAAAACTCACCCTTTCCTCCAAAAATGCATGGGAAACCCCCAAAACAAATCGTGAATGGAAATTAAATGTAAAATGCCTTTAAAATAAGTCATGTATGTGAAAATTCTCCCCACCATAAAACTTTCTGCCCCTGGAAAGCCACAACAACACCAGATGCAAAAATAAAGCTCAAACGATAGACTAAGACGGACTTCCTTGCCACGTTTTCACCCGCATCAAAATGGTCAAACACCTCCAATTGATCAAACAAATTAAAAGAATACTCTCACTAACCAAAAATTACCCCACTTACCTAAAATGATCAAACAAATTCAAAACACATCACAAAACAAAACACCTCAAAACAAAACACCTCAAACACTACCAGACGATGCTCAAGCAATCCACCTGAAACGAACAACGAACCCGAATAACGCTACCACAACCTTACTTAAACAAAACCATTGGGTGTGCTCCAATCCCATTTGTACCCAAGAAATATGTAGGTAGTTAGATATATCTGAACAAGACTACCTACCGCCAATCCAAGACCAAGTACCAAACTGAGTTACTAGTATGGGGAGACACAAATGGGCTCCCCACCATAAGAGACAACTCAAATTTTTCCGAGACGGGATTGGGACACCAACTGGAGGAGGCCCGAACGGACTTCCTGGTACAAGGGGTAGACTTCTATTAGAAATTCCCAAAGTAAAATACATGATAATCATAGTGGGTCTCCCCACCATAAGAAACAACCATCTTAACTAACTGGTATGGGCTAACACCAAAAATACAACAGAAATTTAAGGAGCTGGCATAGCCACATGGTTGGTTCGTACGGTTTGGGAAACCGTGAGTTAACTGTGTGGACCATTCTATCCAAATAGAAAACTTAAAATGGTTTCCAAGGTCAAGGCGCACGGTCGTGCGGATACCATGTGGTAGCTACTGTCTCTTATCACACGGTCCCCTGGGTTGGAACATGGTTACTACTAACCGCATGAAAACTATGTGCTTCAACCTACCTAGCCCAAATTTTATACTTTTCTCCAAAAATACAGGGGAACCCAAAGGGGAAAAACATCAACTTGGGCCATGACATAAGAACAAAGTATTCCCACCTCTTTCCACTAAACATGAGAAATTGGAACAAGACAACGAAACCAGAGGTTTAAACTATTCCCATCTTTCATAATGAGGGTAGGACTTTGATCCAAGGTTTGAACAACTCTGGGATTTACCCTGACTATGTGCCAGCCTCTCTCCGGGGCCTATGGCTAGAGCTCAATGGATTGAAGCATGTTTGGCCTCACAGTTAGTCTTTGGAAACCCCTGAACGGAACTTCTTCTTCCAGTTCCATAAACAATTACACTGTAATCTCATATGGTCTCAATGAGACATGACACACTTTAAACCCACTTTTCCCCAACCCATCATTCCACCAACACAAGGGATCAGAGGACACACACACGTCACACCTTGTTTCTAAATATGGGAAACAACATAATGAAAGTAAACATAGAAAAACCTTCCTCTAGAACATATAAGTTCATAATTCCTTGAAGGGAGACACACATCAAACAAAATAGAGACTCTCATAAGATTGCACAATCTTCACCCTTACAGTAAAACAAACACATGACATCACAAGGTGTCAGCGAACATGACCACTGTGGCTAGAGGAAAACACAAGGAGATGGACCTTATGTTGAGTCCCAAGTATCACTCGATTCCAAAAGGTAGCTATAACAACCACTCTTGGCCAGATCTTGCAAACTGGTGGCCTAACATGAACTCTTGCTTCAATGAGACTGACAAAAGACTCAATGGCCCTTTAGGACATCATTCTACACTGACAACCCTGAACTGTATTCATCTTCGAAGACTAAAGAAACATAAGAAACCAAGTTCTATTTCAACCTCCCAAAACCAATCTCCCACTACAAGGGAAACCACACAATCGAAAAAGAAGAGGGGGTAAACTCAATCTCCAAAGCTCAAGAAGAAAGTCTTTATGCCGATCAAATAGAGGATCACCCAACGGCGGATCACCATGGGCCACACCTGAATCATACATTAAATATTTATGGGGGCGTACCCTAGACAACAAGAAAACCCAAGGGCCCAACTAATCTGGTCATTTGGTCACAACATACCACAAACCTGAACCGAACACATGAGGGGATCCACCACATTGGCCTCCAAAACTTTTTCTCAAAAAAGACCACTGACCAACGCTTCATTCCAACTTATCGATGAAACATCAACCCAAAACATAATTTAAAAAAGATTAGTTTTTGAACTCAAAACATCCCACAATAATAATCCCAAAAACACACAATCCACACCTCTCACCCACACATTATCAAAACATAACACTTTCCTATAAAGGCGTTCTAAAAAAACAGTGTTGGTGGGTTGCGCATTTACCGATGGTATCTCATGAGCCTCACACATGCATGTTTATATGACACACTGGGAACCCACCACATATCCATCCATATTACCATATAAACCCATGGATGTGGTCACCCTTGAGAACACCAAAGACCAAAACTAAACCTTTCCTCTTTTAAAAATCAAAACATTTTAACCACACTTTCCCTTTCTCAAATCCACAAACCGTAAAATCAAAACCCAATTTTCATCTCACAAACCAATTTAGAAAATCACACATAATTCAATAAAACTAACTTTCATGCCTTGAACAAACATTTCAAAACATTTCAACCCATTTCAAAACTCTTCTAATTTCTTGAAAAACACTATTTCATAAATCCCCATTTAATTAAAAACTCAACTCTTATCATTTCAAAACAAGGTTCTAAATTTTCATAAAACTTTTCAAATGATCAATAGTTACCAAATCAAAATCCATCTTCAACCCCCACACTTAATTAGATTCAAAACTCTTTTCCATGGTTTAGAAAATTTTACTGAAAACACATTTTCAAAACCCCCCTTTAACATAATTCATACTTTCAAAAGAGGTATAAACACATAATTTACCCTTTCAAAATAATTCTAAAATTTCATTTATAAACTTTTATAAATAATACCATTTTCACATTATTGGAAAATCACTTCAAAAAAATCACACTCCTTAAAGTCAAGTCATTTTTTCTTTCAAAAACCATGTTTCCAAGATTCCAAAACAAAGGGACACAAGACAATGTGAGAGGAAACTAGTTTCGGTGGGTGACTTGGACATAGGGTTGGTGACTATATGCTAATAACTTCACCATCACACAGAATGTTCAAGGTAAATATCCCCAGCTCCACATGGCTTTCCAGGCCCTACGAGCTCACTAAGACCATTAGCCCAACTCTCTTTTCATTTCCCTTAATCATCATCGAACCAAGAAAACCAAAGGACTCAGATAAATCCCAACATCCCCTGGAGACTTGAATCCCATCATGAGGTGAACTGGCCAGGCACACTACCCATAACTAGAACTTCAATTCCCAATAATCCTAACTCCGTTCTATCCCGACTATTCCTCAAATAACATAACCCAAAGAGCGAACCTCCTTTGATACCATTTTGTCACGAACTGAATATGTTCGCCACCAAAACTGGCACCAAACCCGGCCCACGACATGGCCTGAAGGGTGTTCCCTATCTCCACAATTTTTCACAAGTTTCTGGGTATCATTTATTTCGGTTTGGGAATGATTTACCTGAATATAAAAGCATAAAACATTAAAACACAATCAATAAACTGAATCTGAAAAATTTATACCGAACGATGTTTACATAAAAATCAGAACTGAATAAATTGGTTTAGAGTCAATATAAGTGGTCTAGACATAAATTAAAATAGTATCAAAATATCCACCAAGACTCCACACTACAAGGGGTTATCACCCCTGAGCTGTCTCCACAACACTGCACCGTAAGAGGGGGCTAACAACCCGAACCGCCTTCACCTGAGGCCTTGCCTTTACCTGAGTCAAACATAACCAAGACTACTAATACCCAAGGGGTTTAATTAGGGTGTGATACTAATTCCAATAGGATAACACCCAATTATTCCAAATTTCATGCAATACAAGGTGAAAAATCAATCAGTTTTTATATGCAAAGAAAAGCGGTGTTAAATTCCAAGAAATGTAACTTTCAATTGAAAACAGTATTCAAGATAAAAATTTAAGAATGTTAAAAAATTTAAATATAAATGTTAGATACTGTAAATTACTTACAAAAACACCCCAAGACAAGGGAAAATACCACAAATAAAATGAGCAACAAAATTGGGAACACCCCTAGGCACTAGATAGTCTCAGGCCCCATGTACCTCATACCTCGGTGTAAAGTAACCATAGTAAAATTCGTTCTCATGCAAGATCCACTAGTAGGGGACATACCCATAACATAGTGGTTCCAAATCATCATCCACATAGTTTAGTTAGAGTTTTCCTTATCCAAATTCTAGGTGAAACAGGGACAAACCCCATCTGGTCCACTAGTCATACTAGTACACATCCGCCCCACCTGGGTACCCGGGCTTCCCCCTTTTTGCTCAAACAATTTCAGCATGTAAAACATATCCATTTTCATGTAAAACACCACTAATGGTAACATACACTCAGTAAATTAGATATCACATTTTATACCACTTAAAACACACAACAAAACACTTTTATTTTTAATGAAACAATTTCTCAAAATCCCGCATTATTTTGCACACAAAACCCCTTAAGAACCTCACTTGTACACTATGTGAGCCCTTGTAAGTTACCAAAACAGAAAATTCAGCCCAATAAATTTCAATGAAAAAAAAATCAATTTTAGGGCAGCCCCATGTTAACCAAAAAGTGATAACTTTTCAAAACCTCCATTTTCAAACAAAGGTGGCACCAAAACTTCACTTTCTTTACAAACACCATTAAAACCCATTTTTGCAGTAAGAACAAAAGGGTATTAACATTAAAAATATTATTTTAAGCACTATTAATGTTCAATAAAAACAAATAATTATTTATAGGGAATCCCCAAATAAACCAATAAAACATTTCTTTGAAAAACCCCCAATTTCACACCAAATTGGCATTTAAAATTCAATTGCAATAAAAACACCACTAAAACTAATTTTTTCAGCAATAATAAAATGAGATAAATCTAAAAATATGATAAATAGAGCATTATAATACATAAATATTGCATAAAAATTGGAATCACCTACCAAATCAAAGGAAACCCTTGAATCATCGTGCGAAAATCAAGCCGCACCACCACCTCACTAAGAGAGACTTAGATCGAACCTAAAACCACAAGAATTATACAATAAAACCCAAATTTAAACCCTAAGTTCGAAACCCTAACCTCTGTACATTAGGATACTCAAGAATAAGGGAATAAACCCTAATCAGATTTAATGAAACCCTAATCAATTTGAAAGAACAATGAAATAGACTCACTTACTTGAGGGATCTTGAAGGAATCTCCCCAAATACACCAGTAGATGAAATTGAAAATAGACAAAAATTAAATGTATTTTAGAAAAAGGATTAGGATATAATGTAAGAACTAGAATTGAGGGAAAAGAGTAATAATTTAGAGAATTATGAAGGAAAGAAGTTACCTCTTCAAATCTAGACGATTTGAGAAACCCTATGAAGTTCTGCACTACTTCGCGATGAATACAAGCTCCAAAGAGGGGGGAAAAGAGGATGGGAGCACGACTGGCTTTAGTGGTCTTGGGTGACACTAGGAATCACTGATAAATCATGAAAATTGAATAAGTTATTAAATAAACAATTTTTTTAAAATCTGGAAATGTGATTTCGGGCTGGTCCAATTCCTTAAATAAAAACCAAAATCCACTATTATTATGGATTACTAAAGTGTTAAAATTGAAATTGTGGTGTTAATAGGTCAAGGGAGGCCATTTTGGAAGTGGAATTGGTGCAAAAGATTAAAAAAACGAAATAATTATAAAAGAAACAAAATTAGTTTTTAAATCTGGAAATGGGCTCATGATTTGACCCAAATCATGAACACTCACCCTTTCCTACAAACATGCATGGGAAAACCCCAAAACAAATCATGAATGGAAATTAAATGTAAAATACCTTTAAAATAAGTCATTTATGTGACAAAAACACAGGATCAGTGGTGATTAAAAATGGAAAATGATTTGGTTTCTATAATTCATTGGATGAATGAAATGATCCCCAAGGAAAATTCCAGTCTTATAGCTCATCCTACCGAGATAAATTCTAAATTCCATAGAGAATTCAAAAATTTGAAAATAAAATATACAAATTACATAAATAAAACTAAAATGACACTTTTATATAGAAAACATACACTTAAAATTGTATATATCACATTATGTGCTGGATATACATGTGTTTGATTCCTACACATCAAAAATGAATTATAGATTATTATCCTTAAGTTTGAAAACAATCCAAGACCGTTTTTTTGGTTTTTGACTCATTAAACGGTTTGTAAAGGTACCAAATCCTTTAAAAACATGTGTTAGGGGTAAAAACTAGGAAAACAATATAGGATTTCCCTGAAATAATATTAAAAATACCATAGATTTTTTTTGAAATGTAGGAATTGACAGCATGTCATTTCGAGTTACGGTTTTCCCAGGATGCCCCTAGACATGTTTTTAGTGTTTTAAAACACTAAAACATGATGTAACAGTCCAAACCATATAAAATGACTAATATTGACATGAAATCTTGGTAAAACTTCCATTGAGTTATTTTTTACATGTACACGCAAAAAACATGACAATTTGAGGTTCGGTGGGGTCGGAATGACTCAGTAAACACTTTTTAAAGGTATCAAAGACTTTAAAAACATGTTTTTGGGGAGAAAAAATATGAAAAGGGAATATTAGTTCCTTAAAATTAGAGTAAAATTACTATAGATTTATTTTTGAAATGTAGAAACAGACAACATGTCATTCCGGGTAATGGTTTTTTTGGGATGCCTATAAACGCATTTTTAGTGTTTTAAAACACTAAAATGTGCATGTAATGGTCAAAATCAAAGAAAACAACCTCATATTGATGTAAATTCATGGGAAAAATACTTTTGAGTTATTTTTTATGTGTATGTGTAGACAAAATTTCAATATGACATGCGATTTCATTGGAATTACTCGGTAAATACTTTTTAAAGGTACCAAAGCCTTTAAAAACATGTGTCGGGGGGGGTTAAAAATAGGAAAATGACATCATATTTCTTTGAAATCAAATTTTAAGACCATAGATTCATTTTTAAAATATAGTAATCAATAGAATGTTGTTATGAGTTATGGTTTTCCTGGGATGACCATAAACACGTTTTTAGTGTTTTAAAACACTGAAACATGTGTGTAATAGTCAAAACTATAAGAAATGACCTTAGATTGAGATTAAATCATGGAAAAACTGCCATTAAGTTATTTTTGATGTGTACTCATAGAAAAAATATTAACCCAACATGCAGTGTGTTCATAATGACTCAATAACACTTTTTAAAGGTACCAAAGCCTTTAAAAACATGTGTTGGGGGTCAAAATTGAGAAAACGATGTTGTATTTCCATGAAATCAGAGGAAAACAACCATAGATTTATTTTTTAAATGTAGGAACCAACAGGACATCATTATGAGTTACAGTTTTCTTGAGATGCCCATAAACACATTTTTAGTGTTTTAAAACACTAAAACATTCAGGTAATCATCAAAACCATAGAAAATGGCCTCATATTTTTGTGAAATCATGGGGAAAACCCATTGAGTTATTTTTTAAGTGTAGTCATATGAAACATGTCAATCCAACACGGGATGTGGTCAAAATGACTAGGTAAACACTTTTTAAAGGTACCAAAGCCTTTAAAAACATGTTTCAGGGGTCAAAACCAAGAAACTGATGTTGAATTGCCCTGAAATCAGCGGAAAAAAATCGTAGGTTGATTTTTGAAATATAGGAATGGACAGCACATCATTCTGAGTTATGGTTTTTCATGGGATGCCCATAAATGTGTTTTTAGTGTTTTAAAACACTAAAACGTTCATGTGATGGTCAAAATGATAGAAAATGACCTCATATTGACATGAAATCATGGGAATACCACTGTTGAGTTATTTTTTACATGTACGCATTGACAATAAGTAAATCTAACATATAGTATGGTCAGAATTGTAACGAATCGAATCCAGAGCCCTTCCACTAGTGCCCCATACCCGGTTCGCCACATGACCTCAAGTGCATTTCCCCAAACGCCAGAGGCTACCGACTAGCAACGAGGGACTTGGTAAGTTATTGGGGAAACTATGCCCTCATTTGGTAAGGTATACATGGCAAGAAAAACAATAGTCAATATCGGAAGCAGTAAACAGCATACAAACACTGAAACTAAATAGAGGAAGTAATTAACACATAATGATAATGATAATGATGCAGTAGGTACAAGTATCTAAGGAAAGCATAAAACACAACAACGTGCTGAAATACAACTGAAAAACAAAGTATGAAAGTAAACAGCAACTCCAGCAGCATCGCAAGCCTAAGATCAGTCCTATGCTCTCCAGCTCCAACCAGCAATCATGTACCTGAAGTAGAAGGGCCACAATCCCTATCCACACCTGCAACCATATAACCAGTTTGGGCCAAAAATCAGGACCCAAACAGGGTGTGAGACTAATCCCAGTAGTCAATCACCACGAGATCTGTACCCTACTATCAGTGAGTAATATAGAAAAAGTAAGGGAAATAAATGCAGCAGAGAAACAAAAATACACTAAAGTAAACAATCCTACAATTCTTCATTCACGTTTATTTAGCAGTTCAGTACAATCATTTAGCTATCAACCAAGGAACCTAGCAACATCTCTATACTCCCAAGGAAAGAAAGTAAGCACAACAGGTAACTCAGTAGTCTACCTAAACAGCAAGCAGTATAAACCCAAACTTTTTCTTTGGATGGGTGGACTCATCACAACCAACCATCAAATAAAGCACTTACTCTCTGGGTGGCTCCTACTAGCAAACCCCTCTAGTCAAGTAAACGTACAAAGGCACAGACACTCTGGGAAGCTCTCATCGTCAATTCCCCTGTGGTCTTGCAACGAAAGATATAGACTCTCTGAGGAAGCACTTATGTCTAATTCCCCCTATAGTCTCGCTACGTAACTACGGACACTCTGAGGAATCACAAAGTCCCATTCCCATAGGTCTTGTGATCAATACTAATTATAACAGACTCTCTAGGGAAGCCCTAATCGCCAATTCCCCCATTAGTCTACCACACCGGGTTCACTCAGCCCTTAGTAGTTTAGTCGTGCGTAAATGATGGTTAGCAGCCTAAGTAAGTTCAGAAACTAATTGGCTAATAGCTACAAGAATCCACAATAATATAAACATCATGCAATACATGCAATCAATTCAACAGGCATACTAGTAATGTGAAAAAGGGTTGTCTCGTAGGCAAAACCACGCCAAATGGAAATAAATAGCCAAAATAAGGGGAAACACCCATGGGGTGATCCTCAACCATGCTAATAAGCAATTATTAATCATCCAATAACCTCAAGCATACAAGAAATCTAAGGCAGATAACAAAACAGGATCAAAACCCTAACCCGAGATACCCGATACATGGGTATCCGGCACTTTTGCACCAAAAACTCAAGGACATTCAATGTAGGGAAACAAACCACCTACCTCGATCCTAGTAGATAGATATATGTGAACCACAATGACAGATTCTCCTTAGAATGATGTAGATCTGAGAAAACTCACAAAACGCTCAACCTACGATAACTTGAAAACGAGGAGGAATCAAGAAACAAGGCTAAAGCAGAACGGGGAACTCACTGCTGCGCTTCCAACGCAATCGACGGTGGCTGGAACGGAGGTTGGATGGAGGCACGGTGGATCAGAGAAGATTTGGTCGTATAGTTGCTCTCGAATGAACGAAACCTAGAGAAGTAGACGCTTCTATGCGTCAGGCGCGACCCCGGTCCATTTAATGAAAAAAAAGTACACAGCGTGTACTAGGTCCTTTCCGTACATCGCCAAAATCAGCCTCCACATCACCCTTACACACCGTGTGTGTGGCACGGACACGGCCAGCACGTGGATTTGGCGGGAAAAGAGTACACGGAATGTACTCAGAAAGTACATGGCGTGTACTTAAAAAATTTCCAGAAAGTTCATTTTTCTCAAAAACTCCAGAAAAAGGAAAAGCGTACCTGAAAAGAAGATATGGGTTCTTATAAACTTCCCCCTTAAAGAAATCAGCCCCTGAATTTTCCTAACGAGGTGGAGAAGAAGAAACCCCGAACAGCTCTGGCCACTGTGATCGTACATCGGCCTCCCTCTCCCAGGTCTCGTCATGTACTCGCCCGTGCTGCCATAGCACCCGTACCAGAGGAACAGACCGCCCGCGGAGAACCTTCGTACTTCGATCGACAATCCGGATAGGATGCTCCTCGAACGATGCATCCGCTTCAAGCTCGACTTCCTTGGGCTGAAAGACATGAGACGGAGATGAAAAGTAACGTCAGAGTTGAGAGATGTGGAAGATGTCGTGCATGGTCCGATACCTCTGAGGTAGCTGCAACTGATAGGCAACCGGCCCAACTCTCTCCAAGACCTCAAATGGCCCGACGTACCGCGGTGAAAGCTTACCCTGTCTCTGAATCCTCTTGTGTCCCAACCTTGGTGCGACACACAGGAAAACCTGATCACCGACCTCGAACTCCAGAGGTTGTCTTCACTGATCAGTATAAGACTTCTGTCGAGACTGCGTTGTAGCCATCCTCTTCCGAATCAGCTCTATCTGCTCTAAAGTCTCCTGAACAAGACAAGGTCCTAGCAAAGCTGCCTCTCCTGCCTCTAGCCAGCATAAAGGTGATTGGCATGGCCTAATTTACAAAGCCTCGTATGGCGCCATCTGAATGGTCGCTTGAAAACTGTTGTTGTAGGCGAACTCCACCAGAGGAATATGCTTCTCCCAAGAACCGCCAAAGTCTAGGATGCAAGCTCGGAGCATATCCTCAAGCACCTGGATCGTGCGCTCGGACTGGCCATCAGTCTGGGGGTGGTATGCTATACTCAAAAGTACCTATGTACCCAAGGCCTTCTGAATTCTCTGCCAGAACCGAGAGGTAAAGCGCGCATCCCTTTCTGAAACAATGGAGTGTAGAACTCCATGCAGACGAACGATCTCCCGGATGTAAAGTCATCTCAGATCATCGACACTGAAAGTATTCTTGATTGGAAAGAAGTAAACAACCTTTTTAAGCATGTCGATGACGACCCACACCGCATCGTTTCCTCTTTATGATCTTGGAAAACCAATCACGAAGTCCATCACGACGTCGTTCCACTTCCACTCTGGAATGGGTAGCTGCTGTAAAAGCCCTGCTGGTCGCTGGTGCTCCGCCTTCACCTGCTGACAGGTGGAACATCTCATGAAAAAACCAGCCACATCTCTCTTCATACCTGGCCACTAGTACTGGCGGTGTAAATCATGGTACATCTTGGTGATTCCAAGATGAACTGCCCAAACTGAGGAATGGAAGTCTCGCATCAACTCGTCGCGTATATCTATTGGCACCCATACGCGTCCCCGGAAACACAAGATCTCATCCTTGCCAATGGTCCACCCGGGAAGAGGGTCCTCTCCTGACACGCTTTCCCATAGAACTAGTCCTTCTGAATCTGCCAGCTGCCTCATTCGAACTCGGTCCAGAAGTGCAGAGGTAACAGCCATAGAAGATAGGAAAGTCTACCCCTGCCTGTCGTGCACCTCCAAATGCATATCTGAGAAAAAATCCATTAGTTTTCACTCACTACTGGCCTCCTGAACTGCCTGTATCTGAGTTCTCATGCTCAGTGCATTAGCCACAGCGTTGCCTTTCCCAGGCGTATAGGCAAGCTCGAAATCGAAGGACTGGAGATACTCAACCCACCTCTGTTGTCTCAGATTCAGGTCACGCTGCGTGAAGATGTACTTGAGACTTTTGTGGTCAGTGTATACCACAAAATGTTCTCCCATAAGGTAATGTCTCTAGCAACGTAAATCATGAACAACCGCAGCCAACTCCAGGTCATGCGTAGGATAATTCCTCTCATGTGGCCTCAACTGCCGAGATCTATACGCAACCACTCAATCCTCCTGCATAAGCACTGCTCCAAGTCTGATGCCAGATGCATCACATAAAACTGTATAGCTCTTTCCCGGCTCTGACAAAACTAGGATCGGTGCTGAAGTCAATATTCCCTTTAGCTCCTGGAAGGCTGAGTCACAGGCTTCTGACCAAATAAACTTCACCCCCTTCTTAGTCAAGCCCATAAACGGTGCTGCTAGGCGTGAGAAGTCCTGTATAAACCGCCTGTAATAACCAGCCAGCCCCAATAAGCTCCATACCTTGAAGACATTCTTCAGCTGCTCCCAGGTAACAACTGCTCTCACCTTCTCTGGGTCTACTGATACTCTTGTCTCTGAGATGACATGCCCCAGGAAGTGAATCTCGTCCATCCAAAAGTGGCACTTCGAGAGTGTATCATAAAGCCGATGCTCCCTCAGTGTACTCAAAACTATCTCAAGATGGGTTGCATGGTCATGTCGAGTGTGAGAGTACACCAAGATATCGTCCACGAAGACCACGACGAAGGAATCCAAGTAAGGATGGAACACTCGGTTCCTCAGCGCCATGAAAACTACTGGTGCATTCATAAGACCGAACGGCATAACTGTATACTCGTAGAGACCATACCTGCTCCTGAAGGCTGTCAGAGGTAAATCTGAAGGTCTAACGCGTAGCTGATGATAACCAGACCTCAAATCGATCTTTGAGAACACCCAATCTCCTCAAATATGATCTAAGAGATCATCAATCCTTGTCAAGAGATATCGGTTCTTGACCGTCAACTGGTTCAACTTCTGATAATCCATGCAAAGCCTAAGGGTACCGTCTTCTTTCTTCGTGAACAGAACAGGCGAACCCCAAGGAGAAGTACTGGGTCTGATGAAACCCTTTGCCTTCAACTCCTCCAACTGCTTCTTGAGCTCCTGCAGCTCAAGGGTAGCCATCCTATAGGGAGGAATGGACACTGGTGCTGCTCCTGGCACGATCTCAATCGAGAAGTCTACCTCACGCTACAGAGGAAAACCTGAAAAGTCTTCTGGGAAGACATCTAGAAAGCGATCAACCACTGGAGGAAAATCTAACTGTGAATTCCCCTGGTCACCCAGATAAAGACTAGCAATCTGGGCCGTAACTCCTCCTAACCCATGATGCTCGAGTCCGGCTCGACTCGCCTAAACATCCCACTCGCCCTTATGAAGGAAAGATTCACCCTCTGGTGATACGAAACTCGCCCTACGGCGATAGTAATCGACGACTTCCTGTAAGGGAACCAACCAGTCCATACTGAGAATGAAGTCATAGCCCATCATCTCCAGGACATAGAGTTCCCATAAGAAATGATACCCTGCAACCTCGAAAGGGAACTCCTTGCACTAATGTATGCTAGATGTCCTCATTCCCAAAGGCGTATCGAGAGTCAACATGTCAGCAGACAAAAAGACACAGAGCTCAAGGATTTCCATGATAGCAACAGAGATAAAGCTATGTGAAGCACCAGTATTGAAAAGGTATGAAGATAAAACTGAGGCTACTAAGATCGTACCTCGAACTGTAGAGGTTCTGGGATCCTGCTCCTGATGAATCTGCTCTACAGAAAAAGTCTGGCCGGTACCGCGGCCCTGTGTAGCCTGAAAACCCTGAGCTGCTCCTCCCTGAGCCTGACCACTGTGTCCACGGCCTCTACCCTGACCTAAACAACCTATAGAACTCCAGCCCCCAGTCTTCTGTGGAGCTGGTAATCCTGCTCCTGGACGCGGGGTCGAAACTGATCCTCCTTCACTAGCCGATGCAAGGGGAACCTTGCAGAAACGCTGCAGATGACCCATCTTGTCTACCAGAAGGAATACCTCGCTTCCTCAGGTCGCCTCGGGTAGACTCTTGGTGGCGCTTCCTACTATCCGTCTGAAGGGAATCAGCCTTGGATGCTAAACCGCCCCGGTCCACAGCTCCAGTCTCCCTCAGGTTCCTCTCCATGATGAGTGCCTGGTTGACTATCAGAGTAATAGAAGTCAACTGAAAGACATTCACCTGCGATCTGATCTCCAGTCTGAGGCCTTCCTCAAACTTCCTTGCTAGAAACAGCTCGTCATCCCCCATAACAGGAGTGAATCACTGTAACTCAGTGAAGCAGGAGGAATACTCTATAACTGAGAGAGTACCCTACTGCAGGCTCATGAACTCCATGGCTCTGTCGGCCCTCAGCATCGCTGGGTAGAAGTAGTCGTAAAACGTACGCTAAAACTCATCCCAAGCCATAGCCTGCTGGCGCCCCGTCTGAGAGACTACGTCCCACCATCTCTTGGCGGAGTCTCGCAGCATATAAGTCACGAGCTTCACCCTCATCTCTAGAGGCATCTCCAGATGCTCGAAGATGGACAGCATGGCTTCCATCCATGACTCTACAGCCGGAGGTCCTCCATCCCCTGTGAAAGTGGGAGGATGCTGCTGCTGGAAGACCCGCGTCAGCTCTGCCATAGTCGGGGCAGGATGCTGAACTCCCTAGAAGGTCTTCATGAATCTCATGAAACCCTCTCTAAACTGAGCGTCGGCACTAGTGTCTGGAATTACTATAGGTGTAACAGCCCGAGATTTTATGAAAAATATTCTTTTTTATTTCACTAATGTCTTGTGTTGTACGCTACACCAAAAGGAGCTTGCGCAACACGCATCCTTGACTTGCCTTGCATTACACGCAATCGCAACCTTCCTCGATAGCGTGTGTGGTACGTAATACTGAGTTTCATGAAACAATGATATGCTATTAAAATATTATTGAAACTAGCCGTTATGAATACTAATAACTACTTTTTAAATTTTAGAAATTTTAACTCTCAAAATGGACTTCATTTTTGGATTCGGAGTATCGAATTTAGCCTAAGGTGAAATTTTGGTACTTTTCGGATAACTTTCATATTCTGATGAATAGTGAAAATTACTAAATTATAATTAAAAACAACTTTTTTTAATCGAAATAATTAATAGTGATAAATCATTAATTTGAGTGGTTTTAAAGTATATTTAGAATATATTTTTACAATTTAATACAATGTTGGTCATTGGATGTAATTTCACATTTAAACTAGACATAAACAAGTGTCAATCTTTTGATAGATTTTGTTTCTTAAAAACACGCTATTTGTTTTAACAGCGGGATTTAATTATAAAATTAATTAATGCAACTTATATGTTGGGAATTTTGTAAAATAGAAATCATTTTTGAATTCGGAATATCAATTATAGCTTAGGGTGAAATTTTGGCATTTTTCTGAAAAACTTCAATTTTTGATGAATAGTGAAACCACTAAGTGGTAGGTTAAAAACTGAATTTTGCATAAAACTTAATTTTACCGCTTCTGTGAATGGAATTTCGAAAATCCGAGAGACACGGTTAATATCAAGGACTAAAATGTGATTCAATGAGATGAAAATAATTTTTGGTGAATAGTAACTTTTTACCTTTTTTTACCGCGGTTAATAGTAAATAGGGTAACTAAGGGTAAATATGATATTAATATTACCCTAACACATGTCCTAATTCTATTGGACAAGTGTAATTCGACCAAAAACAAACTTAGGAATAAAATATGACCATTTAGGCCCACTTGGATTAGATTAGGACATTTATTATTAATTTATTTAAAGAAGGGTTAAAATAGTTAAAATCAAAGTTTAATAAGTAAATCATTTTTAATATGGGGTTATACATAAGATAAATTCGATTGTAAATATTAATTAGAAAGCTAAAAAGATTTACTACATGATGGTATTTTATTTGTAATTTTTAGACATCAAATAAATTAATTTATTTATGACACAAAGATGATGCAGTAATTATCTTGTTAATGAAATATTGACATAATTGATGTTATAAACACCAAAATAAATGTAATTTGAGACTTTTTATGAATTAAACTAATTTTCTAGGTTACTATGATATATTAGTGTTGATTTAACCAACTTGGTTCGAACATATAATTTTGTTATGACTTTCACAAAAATCATGTATCAAATAGTGTCAAAATTGACACAAAATAGTTTTTAAATCAAATATTATATTATTAATTGTTATTTTATTCCTAAAAATCTAAGGTTCGGAAAAATGACTTAGATAAGGATATATGTATTAATAATATACAATTTGGGGTTCGTTTGGCATGTTATAGTAAGTGTATTTACCATATAGTGAAAGAAAACAAAAAGACACGGTAAAAGTTAAATTATTTAACTTAGAGTTAAATCTAATTGATAAGGTTAAAATAATACCCTAAACTTGTCTAAATCTTATTGGTTGATAGGATTTCGACCCATCCCCACTTTAGCTTCGAAATAAGACCCTTTGGAACCATTATAAACCGATTTTGACTTTAATATAAAATAATATTTTGAGGTATTCCTAAGGTGCCCCTCTCCTCCCTTATAAAAGGACACCTCCTCCCCCTCCTCCTCACACCAATTTGAGCACTCAAGCTCGGCCAACCCCTGCCAAAATCTTTTCTCCACTTCCCTAGCAACATCCTAGAGGTTCTGGTCTTACTCAAAGACCAATTTTAGTTCCCTAAGAGGAGGTCTCCAAAAGGCGCTTCAAAGAAGAGGTAATTACCGTTACCAATTCTTTCATCTTTATTTCTTCTTACACTTCTTCTTCTTAGGTTGTTTCATTATGAAGTAATAACATCAGTATCACTCATATACTGATATGTTATTATAAGTATGAAACAACCCTATTTCACCATCTATCCATCCTACGGAAAAAGAAATCACTGCGCGTGCGTACGTACGGAATACCGTCTCCACGCTGTGGTGTAATCTATTTTCCACCACCACCTTAAATGGATGGGTATAATGGTGTAAAGAATAACTATACATAGTTATTACAACATCATATTGATTCTGATATATTGTATAATCCACTTCAATTCAATTCAATATTTATAGAAATGATATCATCGCTCGTGCGTACGTACGGACTACCGTCTCCACGACGCGATGAGATTCATTCTCCATGTTAACCATTTAAGAATGATTATAATGTATATATAAGAAATAATAATGAAATATATGACATTATAAAGCTACTGGATTTATGTATATATATACATATGTATGTCATCTACTTACTTCCATTTCAAGACAATAAGGAAAGGAAAACAGCGTTCATGCGTACGTACGGACTACCGTCTCCATGAACGGTGTTTTTCATTTTATTTATCTACCTATTATATATATATATATACTGAATATATATGATATATAAATCATATTTTATATTCTGGAAGTGAGTAAATCATGATATAAGTAATAATGATTTCAAGAACAACAAGTCAAAACACCTACGATAAATGGAACGATTTTACCCAAAACGCTTCTTTAACATGGAATTTACAAAAGAACGGGTAATATAATGTCATAAGTGAACCATATATGATATCATAACAATGAATATGATTCTGTAATAAGTCAATAACATGATTTAAATCATTATACAGGAGGTTCGGACACGTACAAGCAAGTCGGACCTAAGGTAAGGGAAATATCACAATCTCATTTTTATCCGAGATTGTTTATTCGTAAGTATTTACTGGGGTGTATTTTATCATCCACATCCATGTTTACTCAATATGTAATATTATTTCCATCCACCTAAAATTGTTTAAATCCATTTTTACCCTTCGGTGAGTTTTTAGTAATACGTATGAAAGGAATCTTTTGTCGTTTTTCGTACGAGGTACTTTTTGACTTTTCCGACAAAAGTACGAAAAATGTTTTTTTTTTAACTTATACGGCACGAACGGATTTATACTGTTTTATAAAGCCTTATTTTTATGAAGATTCCTCTAAAAGATTTCATGACTATTTTCAATAAAATCTCTTTCTTTTAAAATTGCATGATGTTTTGTGAAAAGAAATTGATTTTGAAGAAGAAAGGATATTTTCCTCAAGAATTCAATTCAAGTGTTTTATCAAAATTATTTTCCATATAAGATAATAAAGGGTTCTGTTTCTATCCATATTTTTACATTGATTTGACTATGTTGTGATGGAATTATGTTTATGAATTCCTTTATCTTATATGAATGGTTTTATGATGTCATGTTGTTTAAGAATCCCATTTTTATTACATGGGTTATGCAATGATGTATGATTTATGATTTTGTGGCACACATAAGAAAGGATTCATTAAGAGATGGGTGGGACCTATATCTCCCTCCAATTCATTGGGTAAAGATTTTATATCTCATGAGATAGACATGGCTGGAATGGTAGGTTATACCGGTTCAGTGAAACAGGACTGAAACGAGGGTTACTCGATTCAGAAAGGGACTTTGTCCACTAAGATAGTCTTGGCAATGAGTCTTGACTAACAAGAAATGATTCTCTATGATTATGTGTGTATGCCACAAAGTTTCATGTTTTAAGTTATGATTATTGGGATTTCATTTCACTACTATGATTTATCCCATGTTATGAAATTATGCTCTCTTTTGCAGGTTAAGATTTCCAAAAGTTATGTTCTTATGAATATGATGTGATTGATTTTTTCTTTTGTATACCCTTACTGAGCATTTGAGCTCACCCTTTTATGTTTTCTTTTCCCCAGGATATAAAGAAAGGTTTTTAGGTAAAAAAAAAGGGAAGATATTTATGGGAGATGTTGAAGATCTTTCCCCACGATTAGAAGATTTTATTCCGAGTTTCCAAAGACACTAAACTATTACGATCCTTGTGTGTGTGTTTTTGTTATGTACTAAGTATTTCGCAAAAGTAATGTAATGTCAATGTACGATAAGCTTCGGGTCTCTACAGTTGGTATCAGAGGAAAGGTTTAGTCAACCTTTGGAAACTAGGATGCGAAAACGTTAGTGAGATCCCTAGAGATATTTCTAAGGTATGTCTAGGGATGTCCCTAGGGATAAGTATACGTATAGGTTATAGTAATAGAATTACGCTAACGATCATAGAATTAAACCTAAGATGTTGGATATTGAAGGTACTCCCCCTTTATTATGTTGTTTTCCCTAGCATGATTTTTGCCTCTCACACTATTCTTTTTGGGTTTTAGACGATGGCTGGAACCCGAAGGAACCGTGTTGATCAATGCAATGGACAATGCAATGATTGCCCTCCTGAACAAACAAATGTTATGGGAGATGGAGTGCAAAATCTTATTGCTATACTTACACAAGCTATGAATCATTCTGGACTTCCAAATGAGCAGAGAAGGGAACAATATTCTATTGAGTCCTTCATGAGGCAACGTCCACCTTCTTTCAGTGGGTCTACTGATCCATTAGTTGTTGAACAATGGATTAGTACTACTGAAAAGATATTTTCAGTTCTTCAATGTTCTGAACATGATAAAGTCATCTTAGCAGTATATCGTTTGGAAGGTGAAGCTGATCAATGGTGGAATCTTATCAAGAATACGAGGCCAAGAGATGAAATTGAGTCCATGGAATGGGACGAGTTCAAGAACATGTTTTTCAGTAAGTACTTCCCTCGTATTCTTCGAACAAAGATGGAGAAAGAGTTTCTTGAACTGAAGCAAAGGGACGATGAATCTGTTGGTACCTATGAAGCAAATTTTACAAGACTTTCAAGGTATGCTTCTGGAATTATCATTCAACCTGAAGGTAAAGTTGATCGATTTTTCAGTGGCTTAAAACCAAGTCTTCGAAGGGCATTAGCTATAAGAGACTTCAGTAGCTATGAAGAAATTGTGCGTTGTGCTATCAAGGTAGAAATGGAAGTTGGTGTTACATATCCATCTCATGGTTTTGACAAGAAACGAAAGATGGAGTTCAAGGAGAAATCTCAGAATAATGATGAAAAGAAGATGAATGTTTCCTTATGCACAAAGTGTGGGAAGAAGCATGGTGGAGATTGTCTTAAAGGGACTAGAAAATGTTTTAAGTGTGGAAAAGAAGGTCATCGAGCAGCTGAGTGTCGAAGTAATGGAAAAAGGGTTTCTAATGATGTGAATAAAGCAAACACTGCAGAGAACGCACCGCCAACACTTCAATGCTTCAAGTGCAAGGAAATGGGGCATTATGCTAATAATTGCCCTAATCCAAGGGTTAGTGATGATCAACATGAGCAACCACTGAAGGAAAAGTACAAAGGGAAATCACATGCGATCACTATTGGCAATGTTGAATATGACAATGATGTGGTGGAATGATTAAGTGTTTATGTAATGGGATTCCAAAATAATGTTGTATCATTGAGTATTGCAATATTTATTGATGTGGTATTCAAAGTGATTGAGATATTTTTTGGAAATAAGATGATATGCGAGAAAATGAAATGTTTAATAGTATTCATGAGCTCATGATTAATATAAGGATTAAGTGATATCATGGTTTGAGTATATAGAATTTTGAGGATTTTGGTATGTGGAAAGTGTTAACTTTTAACTGCACTCATGTTTTCAATAAGGTATTCAAGAGAATACACGATTAAGGACTTTGAGTGTTTGGAATGTGACCAACAAGACATATCTTATGATATGTGGGGATCAACGACAGTATTAAATCTCTGGTAATCGTTGTCACTATATTATGAGAGTGGACTGCAGTATTATGTATAAGCCTAAAGATTAGACTGGATTATGTTGGACATAAGTTAGTATTGTTTAAGGATAGAAGATTTTCGATATTATTGATGGGATGTTATAGTAACGTAGTTTTAGAAAAAGGGACAACCTGCAGGACGGGCGACAGCCCATCGCTTCGGACAAGGCTGTAGGAATCGAACCCACAACCGAAGTGCGACTGGCCTTTATCGCCTACCACTAGCCTACAGGAAGTCCCTGTTTAGTAGAAACTAGTTTTATTATATTAATCAGTATGATATATGAAGTATAAGTCCATTTTAGGAACCATATGTGATTAATCTCACTATAGAATGACTTATGTATATTTAATAACTTTTTCTAACCTTTTGTTTGAGACAGATGGAATGACCCATCATTCTATCACATAATCTGCTAACACTTCACAAATAACAAATTCAACTTCATTTATTTAAGAGATGAAGTAGAAATTGTTCAAGGCACGAACAAAAGTGAGATTGTACCAAAATAAAGTAAGTATTTATTTTAAGCAAATTTTCAACTTTAGGGAAATGATCTTGAAAACCAAAAATGTTGTCCTAGTGATCTTATACCTGATGAATCAGATGGTACCTTATATCATCACAAATCTATGTATTTGTGATTACTGGCTTTTCCATAGCCATGTTCTCTACCACTCTCCATCAGAACATGATGGTTAGATTTCTCTTCCATATCCATATTTTCACCTATGTGGAAACCCAGTGATTAGTTTATTTGGGTAATCGTTACATTTCATACTTTAGTTTTTAAAGCCAAGTTTTGGTATTCCCTTTTACGATGTGGGTTTCTATTAAAGAAACTTTCGAATAGTAAACCATTTATAACCCCGACGAATTTCGAGGGCGAAATTCATTTTAAGGGGGGTAGAATGTAACAGCCCGAGATTTTATGAAAAATATTCTTTTTTATTTCACTAATGTCTTGTGTTGTACGCTACACCAAAAGGAGCTTGCACAACACGCATCCTTGACTTGCCTTGCATTACACGCAATCGCAACCTTCCTCGATAGCGTGTGTGGTACGTAATACTGAGTTTCATGAAACAATGATATGCTATTAAAATATTATTGAAACTAGGCGTTATGAATAGTAATAACTACTTTTTAAATTTTAGAAATTTTAACTCTCAAAATGGACTTCATTTTTGGATTCGGAGTATCGAATTTAGCCTAAGGTGAAATTTTGGTACTTTTCGGATAACTTTCATATTCTGATGAATAGTGAAAATTACTAAATTATAATTAAAAACAACTTTTTTTAATCGAAATAATTAATAGTGATAAATAATTAATTTGAGTGGTTTTAAAGTATATTTAGAATATATTTTTACAATTTAATACAATGTTGGTCATTGGATGTAATTTCACATTTAAACTAGACATAAACAAGTGTCAATCTTTTGATAGATTTTGTTTCTTAAAAACACGCTATTTGTTTTAACAGCGGGATTTAATTATAAAATTAATTAATGCAACTTATATGTTGGGAATTTTGTAAAATAGAAATCATTTTTGAATTCGGAATATCAATTATAGCTTAGGGTGAAATTTTGGCATTTTTCTGAAAAACTTCAATTTTTGATGAATAGTGAAACCACTAAGTGGTAGGTTAAAAACTGAATTTTGCATAAAACTTAATTTTACCGCTTCTGTGAATGGAATTTCGAAAATCCGAGAGACACGGTTAATATCAAGGACTAAAATGTGGTTCAATGAGATGAAAATAATTTTTGGTGAATAGTAACTTTTTACCTTTTTTTACCGCGGTTAATAGTAAATAGGGTAACTAAGGGTAAATATGATATTAATATTACCCTAACACATGTCCTAATTCTATTGGACAAGTGTAATTCGACCAAAAACAAACTTAGGAATAAAATATGACCATTTAGGCCCACTTGGATTAGATTAGGACATTTATTATTAATTTATTTAAAGAAGGGTTAAAATAGTTAAAATCAAAGTTTAATAAGTAAATCATTTTTAATATGGGGTTATACATAAGATAAATTCGATTGTAAATATTCATTAGAAAGCTAAAACGATTTACTACATGATGGTATTTTATTTGTAATTTTTAGACATCAAATAAATTAATTTATTTATGACACAAAGATGATGCAGTAATTATCTTGTTAATGAAATATTGACATAATTGATGTTATAAACACCAAAATAAATGTAATTTGAGACTTTTTATGAATTAAACTAATTTTCTAGGTTACTATGATATATTAGTGTTGATTTAACCAACTTGGTTCGAACATATAATTTTGTTATGACTTTCACAAAAATCATGTATCAAATAGTGTCAAAATTGACACAAAATAGTTTTTAAATCAAATATTATATTATTAATTGTTATTTTATTCCTAAAAATCTAAGGTTCGGAAAAATGACTTAGATAAGGATATATGTATTAATAATATACAATTTGGGGTTCGTTTGGCATGTTATAGTAAGTGTATTTACCATATAGTGAAAGAAAACAAAAAGACACGGTAAAAGTTAAATTATTTAACTTAGAGTTAAATCTAATTGATAAGGTTAAAATAATACCCTAAACTTGTCTAAATCTTATTGGTTGATAGGATTTCGACCCATCCCCACTTTAGCTTCGAAATAAGACCCTTTGGAACCATTATAAACCGATTTTGACTTTAATATAAAATAATATTTTGAGGTATTCCTAAGGTGCCCCTCTCCTCCCTT
This sequence comes from Viscum album, assembly GCA_963277665.1. Lineage (NCBI taxonomy): Eukaryota > Viridiplantae > Streptophyta > Magnoliopsida > Santalales > Viscaceae > Viscum > Viscum album. The sequence continues at coordinate 453,209,246 of OY728135.1, forward strand.
ATAAAAGGACACCTCCTCCCCCTCCTCCTCACACCAATTTGAGCACTCAAGCTCGGCCAACCCCTGCCAAAATCTCTTCTCCACTTCCCTAGAAACATCCTAGAGGTTCTGGTCTTACTCAAAGACCAATTTTAGTTCCCTAAGAGGAGGTCTCCAAAAGGCGCTTCAAAGAAGAGGTAATTACCGTTACCAATTCTTTCATCTTTATTTCTTCTTACACTTATTCTTCTTAGGTTGTTTCATTATGAAGTAATAACATCAGTATCACTCATATACTGATATGTTATTATAAGTATGAAACAACCCTATTTCACCATCTATCCATCCTACGGAAAAAGAAATCACTGCGCGTGCGTACGTACGGAATACCGTCTCCACGCCGTGGTGTAATCTATTTTCCACCACCACCTTACATGGATGGGTATAATGGTGTAAAGAATAACTATACATAGTTATTACAACATCATATTGATTCTGATATATTGTATAATCCACTTCAATTCAATTCAATATTTATAGAAATGATATCATCGCTCGTGCGTACGTACGGACTACCGTCTCCACGACGCGATGAGATTCATTCTCCATGTTAACCATTTAAGAATGATTATAATGTATATATAAGAAATAATAATGAAATATATGACATTATAAAGCTACTGGATTTATGTATATATATACATATGTATGTCATCTACTTACTTCCATTTCAAGACAATAAGGAAAGGAAAACAGCGTTCATGCGTACGTACGGACTACCGTCTCCATGAACGGTGTTTTTCATTTTATTTATCTACCTATTATATATATATATATACTGAATATATATGATATATAAATCATATTTTATATTCTGGAAGTGAGTAAATCATGATATAAGTAATAATGATGTCAAGAACAACAAGTCAAAACACCTACGATAAATGGAACGATTTTACCCAAAACGCTTCTTTAACATGGAATTTACAAAAGAACGGGTAATATAATGTCATAAGTGAACCATATATGATATCATAACAATGAATATGATTCTGTAATAAGTCAATAACATGATTTAAATCATTATACAGGAGGTTCGGACACGTACAAGCAAGTCGGACCTAAGGTAAGGGAAATATCACAATCTCATTTTTATCCGAGATTGTTTATTCGTAAATATTTACTGGGGTGTATTTTATCATCCACATCCATGTTTACTCAATATGTAATATTATTTCCATCCACCTAAAATTTTTTAAATCCATTTTTACCCTTCGGTGAGTTTTTAGTAATACGTATGAAAGGAATCTTTTGTCGTTTTTCGTACGAGGTACTTTTTGACTTTTCCGAAAAAAGTACGAAAAATGTTTTTTTTTTAACTTATACGGCACGAACGGATTTATACTGTTTTATAAAGCCTTATTTTCATGAAGATTCCTCTAAAAGATTTCATGACTATTTTCAATAAAATCTCTTTCTTTTAAAATTGCATGATGTTTTGTGAAAAGAAATTGATTTTGAAGAAGAAAGGATATTTTCCTCAAGAATTCAATTCAAGTGTTTTATCAAAATTATTTTCCATATAAGATAATAAAGGGTTCTGTTTCTATCCATATTTTTACATTGATTTGACTATGTTGTGATGGAATTATGTTTATGAATTCCTTTATCTTATATGAATGGTTTTATGATGTCATGTTGTTTAAGAATCCCATTTTTATTACATGGGTTATGCAATGATGTATGATTTATGATTTTGTGGAACACATAAGAAAGGATTCATTAAGAGATGGGTGGGACCTATATCTCCCTCCAATGCATTGGGTAAAGATTTTATATCTCATGAGATAGACATGGCTGGAATGGTAGGTTATACCGGTTCAGTGAAACAGGACTGAAACGAGGGTTACTCGATTCAGAAAGGGACTTTGTCCACTAAGATAGTCTTGGCAATGAGTCTTGACTAACAAGAAATGATTCTCTATGATTATGTGTGTATGCCACAAAGTTTCATGTTTTAAGTTATGATTATTGGGATTTCATTTCACTACTATGATTTATCCCATGTTATGAAATTATGCTCTCTTTTGCAGGTTAAGATTTCCAAAAGTTATGTTCTTATGAATATGATGTGATTGATTTTTTCTTTTGTATACCCTTACTGAGCATTTGAGCTCACCCTTTTATGTTTTCTTTTCCCCAGGATATAAAGAAAGGTTTTTAGGTAAAAAAAAAGGGAAGATATTTATGGGAGATGTTGAAGATCTTTCCCCACGATTAGAAGATTTTATTCCGAGTTTCCAAAGACACTAAACTATTACGATCCTTGTGTGTGTGTTTTTGTTATGTACTAAGTATTCCGCAAAAGTAATGTAATGTCAATGTACGATAAGCTTCGGGTCTCTACAATAGGTGCCATGTCCAGAACGATGGGCGGAACTACTGGCAGTGCCTGATCGGTCGTATCAGGCGTACGATTGCTACTTGGTTCCTAGCGTGCAATAGGAGGACGTCTCGGTGCCATAGATCTGAAAGACTAAAACACGCCTTCATTAAAGATGAACATAGTTTCAGAAAAGGAGAGTAAAACGGAATAGGAGGGAAAACCTTTAAATCTGGAAAAAAACATAACTACACGGTGTGTAATAACGATACACAGCGTGTTTCCAGAAATCTTACCCTGGGCGTGTACCTTGGCCATACATGGCTGTGTAAACAACTCGACTACACGGCGTGTTCTTAAACTACACGGCGTGTACTGACCCTCTTCTCTCTGCCCGGTTACTCCTACACGACTAAGTCACACGGATTTTCCCAGTCGAAGACTACACGGCGTGTACTGGACATGCCTTACCTGGGCCATGTTGTTAGCGACACGACCTGACACACGGTCGACACTACACGACGTGTTCCCTAGGAACACAACATGCACTTGAAGGGAAACCTCGGCCCGTGTTGTTCGTGACACGGCCGGGTACTCAGCTGATCCTTACACGGCGTGTTCTGAACATACATGACGTGTATAAGAGAAGATAACACCGACCCGTTTTTTTCAAGACATAGTCGGGTACCTGGGAAAGGATACACGGCGTGTGCATACCGAAAACGGCGTGTACTAAACATGCATTAACTAGCCCGTGTTGTTAGTTACACGGTCGGGCTCCTAGTTAACCCCTACACGGCGTGTACCTAGAATACACGGCGTGTTCCTGAAAACCATTTGCAGCTCTGTGTCCCTGTCCACACGATCAATGACACGGCCAAAAACTACACGGTGTGTATCTATAAAGTACACATCGTGTATTCTGGGTTTTTCCAGACAATAGCCTCAGAACTGCACCGGAGCCTAGAAAACACAGAAAAAAAGAGGTTAAGGTGCCAAATTTTGATCCATGGGGGCCCATACTCCCCGCGAATCAAAGTTTGGCATCTTAAAAATGCATGTAACAAGCGAAGAGTATAAGAACTCACGACCCACAAAATTCCAATCCTCGAGGGCCCATAACACCTCTAAGATCAAAGTTTGGTGTCCGTGATAAGAAGTATCCAAAAAACGATACCCTATCAACATAGCAGGTATTCTATCATAGCAGCTATCACAACAGCATGAATTGTCTATCACAAATCCTATCACAACAGCATGCAATCTATAATGAAACCTAGATTGCAGGGCAAAATGCATGGCATGTGATCTTCTAACATGTGCCTATATGATGCATGAGATGGCATACCCTCATCTCATCGGGTTTCAAAAAAATAGAACCACAATCATATAAACAGTAACATCACAAAACAAGTGCATCACCCAACGGTGGAATCAATTAAACTGTAACATTCGCAAAACTCAAAACTTTCAATATTCGAGTTAATCTGGATTTTTTCCTGTACACGGGTTCTAGAACGCCCGGGCACAGCTATTTACCATTCACCTATTCCGTCCTATCCCTGTCTAATGTCGCTAAACAGTAAGTCAATAGAAAAGGAAATAACGCCTCTGATACCACTTTGTAACGACCCGAATCCGGAGCCCTTCCACTGGTGCCCCGTACCCGGTTCGCCACATGACCTCAAGAGCATTTCCCCAAATGTCAGAGGCTTCCGACTAGCAGCGAGGGCCTTGGTAAGTTATTGGGGAAACTATGTACTCATTTGGTAAGGTATACAAGGCAATAAAAACAATAGTAAAAAGCGGAAGCAGTAAACATCATACAAACACTGAAACTAAACAGCGGAAGCAATGAAAACATAATGATAATGATAATGATGCAGCATGTACAAGTATCTAAGGAAAGCAGAAAACACAACAACGTCCTTAAATACAACTGAAAAACAAAGTACGAAAGTAAACAGCAACTCCAGCAGCATCGCAAGCCTAAGCTTGGTCCTATGCTCTCCAGCTCCAACCAACAATCATGTCCCAAAGTAGAAGGGCCACAATCCCTATCCACACCTGCAACCATATAACCTATTTGGGCCGAAAAGCAGGACCCAAACAGGGTGTGAGACTAATCCCAGTAGGAAATCACCACGAGATCCATGCCCTACTGTCAGTGAGTAATATAGAAAAAGTAAAGGAAATAAATGCAGGAGAGAAACAGAAATACCCTAAAGTAAACAATCCTACAATTCTCCATTCACATTTATTTAGCAGTTCAGTACAATCATTTAGCTATCAACCAAGGAACCTAGAAACAGCTCTATACTCCCAAGGCAAGCAAGTAAGCACAACAGGTAACTCAACAGTCTACCTAAACAGCTAGCAGTACAAACCCAAGCTTGTTCTTTGGCTGGGTGGACTCGTCACAACCAACCATCAAATAAAGCACTGACTCTCTGGGTGGCTCCTACTATCAAACCCCTCTAGTCAAGTAAACGTACAAAGGCACAGACACTCTGGGAAGCTCTCACCGTAAATTCCCTTGTGGTCTTGCAACGAAAGATATAGACTCTCTGAGGAAGCACTTACGTCTAATTCCCCTTATAGTCTCATTACGTAACTAAGGACACTCTGAGGAAGCACAAATTCCCATTCCCATAGGTCCTGTGATCGATACTAATTATAACAGACTCTCTAGGGAACCCCTAATCGTCAATTCCCCCTTTAGTCTACCACACCAGGTTCACTCAGCCCTGAGCAGTTTGGTCATGCGTAAACGAAAGTTAGAAGCCTAAGTAAGTTCAGCAACTACTTGGCTAATAGATACAAGCATCCACAAGAATATAAATAGCAGACAATACATGCAATCAATTCAAAAGGCATACTAGCAATGTGAAAAAGGGTTGCCTCATAGGCAAAACTGCACCAAACGACAATAAACATCCAAAACAAGGGGAAACACCCATGGGGTGATCCTCAACCATGCTAAGAAGCAATTATTAATCATCCAATAACCTCAAGAATACAAGCAATCTAAGGCAGATAACAAAACAGGATCAAAACCCTAACCCGAGATACCTGATACATGGGTATCCGGCACTTTTGCACCAAAAACTCAAGGACATTCAACGTAGGGCAACAAACCACCTACCTCGATCCCAGTAGATCGATATATGTGAACCATGACGATAGATTCCCCTTAGTATGACCTAGATCTGAGAAAACACACAAAACGCTCAACCTACGATAACTTGAAAACGAGGAGGAATAAAGAAACAAGGATAAAGAAAAATGGGGAACTCATCGCTGCGCTTCCAACGCAATCGACGGTGGATGGAACGGAGGTCGGAAGTAGGCACAGCGGCTCGGAGAAGATTCGGTTGTACGGTCACTCTCGGATGAACGAAACCTGGAGAAGAAGATGCTTCTGTGCGTCAGGCGCGACCCCGGTCCGTTTAATGAAAAAAAAAAGTACACGGGGTGTACTTTTAGAGTACATGGCGTGTACTAGGTCCTTTCTGTACTCCTCCAAAATCGGCCTCCACGTCACCCTTACACACTGTGTGTGTGGCCTGGACACGGACAGCACGCGGCTTTGGCCGGAAAAGAGTACACGGCGTGTACTCAGAAAGTACATGGTGTGTACTTCAAAAATTTCCAGAAAGTTCATTTTTCTCAAAAACTCCAGAAAAAGGAAAAGCGTACCTGAAAAGAATATCCAGGTTCTTACAAGAATGACTCGGTAAACACTTTTAAGAGGTACCAAAGCCTTTAAAAACATGTTCAGGGGGTCAAAACTAGGAAAAAATGTCATACTATAATGAAATTAGAGGATAATTACCATAGATTTATTTGTGAAATGTAGGATCTTCTAGCATATCATTCAGAGTTATGGTTTACTTGGGATTCACGTAAATGCATTTTTAGTGTTTTAAAACACTAAAACATGTGTGAAATGATAAAAACCATATAAAACGACCTAATATTAACATGAAATCATGGAAAACCCACTTTTTAGTTATTTTTTGATGCGTATGCACAAACAACACATCAATCTGACATGCATTGTGGTCAGAATGACTCAGTAAACACTTTTTAAAGGTACTAAAGCCTTTAAAAACATGTTTCAGGAGGTCAAAATCAGGAAATTGATGTCATATTTTTAAAAATTATAGGAAAACGACCATAGATTGATTTTTGAAATGTAGGAACTGACACCATTTTATTCTGAGGTGTGGTTTTCCCATAATGCCCATAAACACATTTTTAGGGTTTTAAAACACTAAAATGTTCGTTTAATGGTAAAAACCCTAGAAAACAGCCTCAAATTGATTTGAAATCATGGGGAAACCAATTTTGAGTTATTTTTTATGTGTACGTGTAGAAAACATGTCAATCTGACATACAATGTGGTCTAAATGACTCGATAAACACTTTTTAAAGGTACTAAAGCCTTTAAAAACAAGTGTCGGGGGGTCAAAACTAGACAAACGATGTCGGATTGCCCTAAAATAATTAAACAATGAATATATATTTATTTTTGAAATGTAGGAACGAATGGAAAATCATTCTGAGTTACGGTTTTCCCGAGATGGTTGTAAACATGTTTTTAGCGTTTTAAAACAATAAAACATCCGTGTAAGGGTCAAACAATAGAAAACAACCTCATATTGGAAAGAAATCATGGTAAAATGACCTTTAAGTTATTTTTTAGATGTAAATGATGACAAAGAATCAATCTGAAATGCATTGTCATCGAAATGGCTTGATAAATACTTTTTAAAGGTACTAAATCCTTTAAAAACATGTGTCAGGGGGTCAAACCCAAGAAAATGACATATGATTGTCCTGAAATCATAGGACAACTAGCATGGATTGATTTTTGAAATATAGGAACTGACATCTTGTTATTATAAGTTACGGTTTTCTTAAGATAGTCATAAACACATTTTTAGTGTTTTAAAACACTAAAACATTCATGTAAGAGTCAAAACCATAGAAAATAACCTAATATTGATGTGAAATCATGGAACAACTACCTTTGAGTTATTTTTTATGTGTATACATATACAAAATGTCAATCTTATGTGCGGTGTAGTTAGAATGACTCGGTAAACACATTTTATAGGTACCAAAGTCTTTAAAAACATGTGTCAGGGGGTCAAAACTAGGAAAAAAACTTCAGATTACCATGAAATCAGAGAAAAATGACCAAATATTGATTTTTTAAATGTATGAACAAATGGCACATCATTCTGAGTTATGGCCTTCCTAGGATGCTCGTAAATGGTTTTTAGCGTTTTAAAACACTAAAATGTTCATGTAATTGTCAAAACCATAGAAAATAGCCTCATATTGATGTGAAATCATGATAAAAAAAAACCATAGAGTTATTTTTATGTGTACACATAGACAACACATCAATCCTACATGTGGTATGGTTAGAATTACTCGGTAAACACTTTTTAAAAGTACCAAAGCCTTTAAAAACATGTATCAGGGGGTCAAAACCAGGAAAATGATGTCATATTTATATTAAATCAGAGGAAAACTGCCATGATTTATTTTTGAATTGTAAAAACTGATGAAGCATCATTCTAAGTTACGGTTTTCCTGGGATACCTGTAAACACATTTTTAGTGTTTTAAAACACTAAAATGTTTTTGTAATGGTCAAAACCATAGAAAACAACCTCAGATTGATGTGAAATCATGATACAAACATCGTTGAGTTATTTTTGAAATATAGGACATGATATCATATCTAAGTCTTTAAAATTTGTTTATTTTTTAAATTTCAAGCACACCGCTCATCGATTTAAAAATTAATTAGAGTATTTACTTATCCTTTTTCAGTTTGAAGTGTAGAATCATATCTGAAGTAGGTAATTTTATGTTTTTAAAGTGTTTTTATTGATATATTATTTGTTTTAGGTTAAATTTTATTCTGTTTGATTAACAAAATAAAAAATTTTATGTGCAACATTTTGAGTATATTTTGTATCTTTTCTCTTTTTCATTTACTTTCTTAAATGTTCTGTTTTTTTGTAGGTTACAAATTTTGATAGTAGGTAAGAGTTTTACTATTCTGATCCACAAAATTCTTTAAAAGGCATTTGTGATGGTTTTTAGTTTCCATGGTATGTTTAAATTTTATAAATGATTCTACTTTAATTCTGATTTATTTTGTTTAGTTTTATTTTTTGTTTTATTTTTTGTTACAGTTGATGAGATAATGTTGTCAGTTTCAGTTGATAAGATAATGTAGAGGCAGACATATGCATTGGAGGTTTCGGGGTGGATGTATATTGGGCATGGGTTGTTATTGGACATATTTTATATGTATATATTGATGATTGAGGTATGGGTTGACTGAGGTATATATTAACTGAGGTTATGCTGACTGTGAATGTTTGTATATATTATTATAGATGTATGATGTATGTATGATGACTTTATCATACATTTATGTTTTAGTTTATTACATGTCAGTTTTTTTATATTTACATTTTTTTATTAAATATTTTAAAAAAATAAATTTTAATTGTAATATTTAGCAGTGGTTTTTAGTTACTGTCGCTAAGTAAATTAATGAAAATTATAATTAGTGGTGGTAACTATTAACTATGGGTAAATATATTTAGTGGTGGTTAGTTTCATGTTATCTATTTTATTTTTAGGTTATTTTTTTTTAAAAAACCACTAAATACTTTAAAAATGACACATACATAAACCAGCGCAAAATTAATGAAACTAATGAGAAATTATTGGAGACCGTACAATATGGGGTGGTTTTAATAACCACTACTATACTATTAGGCAGTGGTTTAAACCACCATTGGTTCAAGAAAAAACCACTGCTAATGACATATTTTTTTATAGTGATAAGAATATATATCTGTGACTTTTAGAACCACTAGAAAACCCTAAAATTCACGTCATTGTTTTCCTGTAACATCACTTCATCATACATAAATCTATTGAAGATAGCATTTGAAATAAAAAATTTATACATCGATGATATTTAATGTAAAAAATCATGGCATATAAAAGACCATTTTATTTTAATTAGTCTTCAAAATTATACATTAGTTAAACTACATAAACAAAATTTGTGAAAAACATTAAAAATGAAAAGAAAGTTTGAAAATAAAAAATGAAATCATGAAGAATATATTTTTAGTAATATATCAAAGATCATTTGAATTTTATTACTCTTTAAAACGTTACATCAGCTAAACTACATAAAAAAATTGTAACAAACATTCAAAATGAAAATAAATTCTGAAAGTAAAAAATAAAATCTTGCATAATTCATTTTTAGAATTTATTTCATTTTTAAAATAGGTTAAACTAATTAGTTTTAGATAGAAAACTCAATAATATTATTGAATATTTCAAATCTAAAATGAAGAGAGGGGTAAAATTTGAATTTAAATTTGTATACAGTATACCGAATGTAACAACAACATTTGGTTCATTATGAATCAAATTAATTCATCAAACACTAGTTAATTGTCATAATGAGACCATACCACAACATGAATGAACCCCATTTGAAAATCTCTCAGTCATCAATTCGTTTGAAAAAATTTCAGAAATGGAGAAAATAAGTAAGCAATTCACTATTAGTAAAATAGAAGATAGTGGTGGTTTTTTTTGGTTTAGTGGTAGTTTTATCCACCTCTAAAAGGCTTCACAGTGGTTTTAAAAAACCACCATGAAATGGTGTGTTGTTGAATATTTAATGATAGTTTTATTTTTTCATGACTGTTTCATTGTTTACTGATAAAATTTATATCTACCAGTGGTTTTTTTAATTAGTGGTGATTTTCTACGGTGTAAAATTTTTGTGGTGCATTTTATGACTATCAGTTATTTTTCTAGAGAAAGATGTTTACTGGTGGTTTAAACCACCACTAAACAAAGAAATTTACCATATTTTACGATGGTTTTAACCACTGATATTTTATTCATGATGGTTAAAACCACTATTAGTTATGTAGTTTCAGTAAAAAAAAGAATTCATGGCTTCTCGATCCACTCAAAACTAGTACACAAAAAATATATATATAAAATAGGAAACCAATACAGTATAATAAAAACAATAACTTCCTTACATCAACAAACAATACATTACATATGATACAACATTAAATTACATCAGTGTACAAAATGTCATGTTTCACAAAATTTCAACACAAACATGAGTCCTAGATACTATACTAAGATGCATGTCCCCCACACTCCATTACTTAGTCATGTTGCTTCCCATCACCTCCTTCACCACTTCCCTCCTCTGGTGCCTACATTTAAAGTAGTTAACCCACATCAATAATGAGAATATTGAATGAATAATAAATAGAGTACAATTCAAACTATATATTATTTTATCTAAATTTAGTTTAAGTAATGGTACAATAATGAATAATTGGTATCCATGAGCATGACTAGAAAATTTGATGAGCCACTATATAATGTATGAGACTCACAACTCAATTTAATCTGTCATAAAGCTCTTGTAAGGCTCTTGAATTAATTCATCTCATACTCAAGAATATTTTTCAATATTTACTAAAAAATAACTACTAAAATGGAAAATATAAGTGTAAATTTATGAAGTTTACCACTCCTTCACCCCCGATGAGTGTTTTTATTTCTTCTAGAATACATCTTGTTATCTTCTAAAACATAATATCCAATGCACTCTCCACTGTCGAGACCCAATTATTCTGTGTATTAATAAGTGATTCCTGATATTTAATGGTATTATTCAATGCGTCAATTTCCTTTTGTGCACCAGGATCACCAAAAATTGTAATCCCCTCATCTTCTGACATAATCAATGAATATATATGTACCCTACCGAACACCCTTGATGGATATGTCCCATGACCCATCCACCATGACCAAAATTCTCTTTTCCAAGAACTCAAGCCATAGAATCCCCAGAGGATACTGAAACTGACAATCCAGGGTTGGAATCCCATTATTCTTTGAGTTTATGATATAAATTTAATAATATTATATATTAGAGTAATTTAGTAACACCGAGTAATAATAAAAAAATTACCCCTGTTTTTTCTGCAGGGTTGATGACATAACAGTCATCTTTTTTTGAGAATCAAACCGCAGTTTTTTCCTTTCAATATAACAGACTACCACTTCCACATATTTCAAAAAATTACATAATTGTTATTTTAAAATTTAAGGGAACCCTTCTATGTTGGTTTCTTATGAAACTCATCGAGCCATAAGTGTGGGGAATCATTTGTTTCCCTCATTCGGCAAAATTTCTTATACAAATCAGCTTAAGAAATTAATATCAATAAAATTTGAAATGTTATTAAAACATTTTTATTAATCTAATAACATCTAGTAAAAGGAATTATGATATTTGGAATGATTATGGTCAATGAATTTTTTACATTGGTCCCCAAACACACCTTTTGGGACCCTATTATACATTTGCGGCACCGATAGAAATGTTTCATTGAATTCAATCCATAATCACCACTTGAAATATTTCTATTTTTTTATAAATTTTTTAAGGTCCATGGATGTGAAATGGAATCAGGAATGCCAAAATAAAACATCATCTACAAGTAAATACCTAAAATGCATTAAATTATTAGCACATTAAGTAACAATTTTTAATTTAATCATATATGAATACATAATAATGATGTTACCTTTATTTGAGAATCAAAATCATTTTTTAGGATAATGAAATATGTATCCAATCTAAATAATGAATAGGGAGGGGTGTCTCTTCACATGCTAAAGACCCTATGAATTTCCCAAAAATGTTTATTTCATCCTAAGTGGGTACCCCATATTCATCAAAAGGAATAACCAACTTTACGTTAGTGAAATTCTAGGAATCTTGACTATTTATTTTTGTCTCTCTTATATTATTACTTTCATATATTTAACATATAAATTAAAAAATTATAATCAATATTTAAGAAATTAATTTTTTCACATTGAATTACATATCGATGACTATGACCCATCAATTACCATTCGATGGAAACTGAATGTCAACCGAATTACCAAAAAGATCTGTCATGGGTTCATGTCTGATTTTTTAACATTATTAGTATATTTCATGCATGTAGATGAAATAATATTAGGATAAGATGGAATGTTATCAAAAAATTATGCAATGTATGTGATGAATTTTACCTTGTGTCATAAAGGGAGAATAAGAATCATTTGAAGTATAGCATATATTGCCACTAAACCTCTTCTGATGTGGCATAACTGTAAAAAACATTCCTTACATTTATTAATTTTAAAAAAAATACAAATTATATTACTAGTTAGTCATATTTTTATCAGGTTCCATTGTTAACATTATTTCTTCTTCTTCACTCTCCCTCACAAGACTAAATTTTTCAATATCATCAGGTATAAACAATTCAGTCTATTGATGGGGTTCACTATAACAATTTACTTCACCTTTATCACCTATATCATACATATATCTCGGTTTCATGTTGACAACACTCCACCCATCATATGCTATATTATCATCATAATATACCATTTTTTATTGGGAATCCATAATATATGGATCATTTTGTTCTTGCTCGCCAATATCGATCAATAAAGAGAAATTGACATAAGTAAATTTTAATGAATCTTTCTTTATATACCAGTTAATATTAACATATTTATATTTAAAAAACACAACAACAAATTTCCCATGATAATTTAACTTGATAATATCAACCTACTTTCCATAGTAACCTTCATCTTCAACTATGAATATACCACTGTTTTGAGTTTTCAAACCTTCCTCACAATCAAAATTATGAAACTTGGAACCATAAATATTATAAGAATTGAATCTCCTGGCATGCTTCAAAGGACCTCGACCTAAAAACTTCAAATCTTTGGATATTTCAAATCGATTATATTCATTGATTACCTATACAAGTTGATATAAAAAATTATTACATAATTTAGATAATTATAAATATATTAAAACTATATATATGATTAATAACTTACATGATGTGAAAACCATGTGAAAATTTCATTAGTAACAAATTTTATTATCTTTATCTCATTCCAAGTTCAGATCTTAAGAAGTAATTTCATTTATGTCCTTAATTATTTGATATAGGGATCAAAAATATTAGTATTGAGTAGCACATATCTATGTGTGTGTGTCTTAATTGAATATTTTTCAATGAAAATGAAGATATTTTTCCAACTTCTCGACCTAAAGTTGGAAACATTAATGGCTCATTATTATCCCACAATTGAATTGGATTATCTTAAACACGTCTCACTCGATTGAATCTTGTATCTATTGAATCCAAATACATTTAACTTAAGGTTATACACTCTTTTGAAAGGTAACCTTACATAATATAACATTTTGGATGATATTTATTTTTCAAATAATAATTCAAATGACCAAGATACTTAATGATAAAAGGTAAAAAATTAATAAATAAATATTTAAAATATTTAATAATAAAATTATAATTTTTTAATGAAAACAATATTAAAATAAAACACATATCTATTAGATACATTCATCGATAATGTATAGACACTCTAATTTATCTTTTTCAAAAAAATGAATCTTCAGATAAATCATCACAGTGAAAATGAAAGGGGAAAGAACATCTCAAAATTACATAGCGTTTATATAATTCTTTCCTAAAGTTTATAAAATTCATTGGGGTTTAATTTCTTCTCACAAATCTGTCTAAAGAATATGAAAAGGTCAATTAAAACGGTGCTTATTTTGATATGTAACAAATTTTTCATTGCCAAAGGTAGAAAATACTATGTCAATACATTTGAGTCATGCCTTTTCAACCCATGTATCTTATAACGATTCAAATAAACACATTTTAAAATATTACTAAAATATCCATCAGTCACTTTCATATTTTTTTAATATTTAAAGGAAAACATATTTTTAATGATTTTTCATTGTGAAAATAGTTATTGGATACTTCACATTCTCATTTGGACATAGATTAAATTTGATATTGATTGCTTCTAAGTCCTTATGAGCATTTAAATAATCCTTTGATTTCCCCTACTCATTAAGAAATCTAAACAACACATTATCACACAAATTCTTTTCAATGTGCATAACATCAATATTATGATGTAACAAATTAAATTATCAATATGGAAGTTCAAAAAATATGCTCTTTTTATTCCATTATTGTGATCCAATTATAAATGATGGTGTTCCAACTCATTCTAATTTTATTCAGTTGAAATTATTTTCCAAAAAGTGTACTAAAAATTGATAATTCTGTTAAGATCTATGATCCCGATAATAATTTTGATGGAAGACTCAAATCGGGTTTTCAATTGAAATGTGAATTGATAAACTGGAATCCGTGAGATTTATCAAGTAAGTGATGATGACACATGAAACACCTCTTTCTTTTGTAGGGTATCCATTTAGAATAAAAAACAAATTTACAAACTATAAAAGTGAAACCAGTGTGTATGTTCCAACCAGCCAAATTTCCTAATCTAGGAAAGTCACTAATGGTCTACACAAGGGAAGTGTGCATTTTGAACATTTGTGTGGTATATGCATCGTATGTTTCTACACCATCATTTCATAACCTATAACTATTTAATAAGAGGATTAAGGGAGACGTCAATATCTTTTATGAATTTGATTTCTAGGGAATCATCTATATTATGAATAAATTCGGTTTCATACACATCCTGGGAGGTAGATTATAAAGGATCAAAAAATGGCCAAATGTTGTAACAACTACTTAAATTCCTAAAAATATTGAATCCATTAAATGTCAATCCCATGTATACATTTCTAATATCATAGGAGAAATCTATATTTAATTAATCAAATGTCTTCTATGATTTTGAATCTATTGGATGTCACATGAACTCATCATTATTATTATGAAAAGCATGCCACTTCATATGTTCAGTGGTTTTAAATAATATAAAAAATCTTTTCAATCGCGATTTTAATGGAAAGTAACGTAAAACCTTCAGAGCAATTTTCTTTTACGGATTCTCTATGGTAGTACATAGATTCAAACTAACATCATTATTTATTGATTTTCACCTAAAAGTACAGTATCTTTCACACAACAATTCCAATATCATGAACATTTATTTATTTTTAATTCCATATAAACACTTGATGTGCTATAAATTTAGTAAAAAAGATAATTTTGAGTATTTGATGCATCCTTCATACAATTACAAATTTTCATATACAACTAATTTAGAAAACATAGTTTTTTTCTTAGTTGAGTTTTCCCTTATATCAGTTTTCCCTTATATCAGTCTCCTCATCATCTTCCATTAATATGTTATCATCTTGATCAAGTTTTCTTATAGTTTTGTAAGAATCATTAATATATACAACATCAATAAATGAGTCAATTGATGTGTTACATTGCTGATGGTTTTTTCCTACTTTACCAAAATCATCATTTATCAAGTTTTGAATTTCATTATGCACTATCGGGGCATTAACTTGTTCATTTGAACTATATACATAACCACTCTAATTTTCTGTAACATTCAATTATCCCCGCTAAAACCAATGCACATAATGAGAAGGAAATTATTTCAATATCAAGTGCTCAAATACTTCATCTCTCTGCAACCATTGTTTTAATTTTTATTTGGAACATTGACATTTTATTCTTCCATCCACAAATAGATTTTCAAATGAAAAATCCAAAAACATGTTCAAACCTGTAACATACTAAGATGTGTTTAAAAGTTAATACAACTTTTATCCATATGCACTTGGATTCTTACTAAGTCAAAAAATGCATAACCAAAATTATGACCAAAATGAAACAAAAATGCATAACCAAAATTGTGATCAAAATAACCAAGTGTTATAAATCTAAATGGGAATAGTTACACCACCCACTAATCAACTCCTCTAGATTAAAAGAAAAACTCTCACATATTTTCCATATAAATATGGTGCCTTAGTCTTACATGTATTAATGAAACCAAGACTACATAGACACAAATTGTGTATGAATCATGTAAGTGAAGATATTAAGTAATATTAAAACACATTCCATATTTATAAAAATATAAAATAGACCATGATATTCAAATTTAAAATTCTTATAGAAATTACCATTCCACTTTTATAAAAATCATGAAAAATATAACATCAAATTCATACCATTTAAATTAATGTTCAACATGTTATCTAAATTTAAAGTAATATATACATCAATAATTAAAATAATATATAAAAACATATTTATAATTTAGTCTATCGTAAGGAATCATTGAAGAATACATAACATAGAATGGATCAAAACTCAAGGATCCCAACACTAAAACTTTCAGTCCTTGGTATATAAGCCACTAGTCATAGTATATTTCTAAAGTACCCAAAAACCACTAGTTAAGTGTGACATACTAAACTAGTATATAATGAAATCCTAAAATGGAACTATCTAAAGAATAATACTAATCTATAACATAATTAATTTTATGAAATCTATTCTAGGTAGAAAATAAGGCATGCAATTTTGGAATCATAACTTAGTAGTGTTTTTATCACTAGATTACCCACCTTAGGCATTCTGAGTATTCAGAGGAGATTTATTATCAATATAGTATTTTAATTGAAAAAAATTCACATGAAATAATCACAAATCACACATCCAAATATTTATTAATAAAATAAGCACACTAAATTGATCCTTGAACCACACATTAAATAATTTAACATGTATGAATCTCATAAAAAATGTGTAAAAACCAAGATATCGATTAGAGGAGAGGATATTAGTGAGGGGGGTTCAACATCATGCAACATTAATAGTATTGATGAGGGTGTGGGTATCTATGAGGGTGGTACAACATCAAGGGGAGAGGGTATTGACAGTGTCGATGGGGAGAGGGTGTCGGTGACATTGAGGGGGTTTTGGCAGCGTCGAGGGTGAGAGAGTGCCAGGTGCCAGAGGTTTTTGATGGTAAGGGTGAGGTCATGGGTATTTATGTTTTTTTAACATATAGTGATGGTTTAATGAAAATCATTGCTAAATATCATAGTTATTGATGAATTTCACAAGCATCGATAGAAAAGGGGCTGAAAATGCAATTTAAAGGTTTAGTAGTAGTTTTGGAAATCACTAAAATCTATTATATTTCTTGTAGTTATTGTGTAAAAAAGGAAAAATATTTACAAAAAAATGAATTATCAAAAACATGCCTCAATGAAATTTATAATCACCAAAAAATGATGAAATTCACTTCATTCATTTCTTATACCATTAATTTTTCATACATAACCATATTCAAGAAAGCGTCTAAAAGAAAAAATTTATACTTGAGTGAGATTGAATATAAAAAATTATGGCATATCAAAGACCATTTTATTCATATTTAGTTTGAATTAATGTTGGATAGAATAGAAAAAATAATAATTTTTAAAAAATTAAAAAATTTAAAGATTAAATGTGGTATATTATATTATCCGTTAAAATGTGTTTAAAAAAATAATACACATAATATATGAAAAATTAAATAAACACCACCACAAAAAAATAATAGGTATATTGAAATCATCCAAGCTATTGGAAATTATAATGATAATCAAATTAAAAGTATATAGGTGTTGTGAAAACAATAAGTTAAATGAGTAAAATTAGAATAGCATAGAAAGGTGAGAAGACATCAAAGACAGTTATTTTATTAATGCTTCTGGAGTTTCCCTTCTGTCAGCAGTACCTGTTCAGGGGGATACACTGTCCTTTTATAGGCAGTGCAACAAGGTTTGTGGGGGGGATTGGTGGGAGTGGGTAGTCCACACATGTTGAAGATTATAGATTCCTTTCCAACAGTATCCAAAAACCCCCTCTTGGGATACACACCCCTACTAATGTCATATGTTTTTTGATACCGCCTTATTAAAAAAAATCTAGAAAAAACCTTGTAGGTTAAAAACTGAAATGAGGAAAAGAGTACAGCCACATAAAATCCCCCTAAAAGTTAAATTATATTACAATTTTTTCAATCTACGCATACCTATATCATGTAAGATCTTTCTAAAGATAACGGTTGGTAGTGACTTTGTAAATAAATTTACAACATTGTCACTAGATCAAAAATATTATGTATTTATATCTCCATTATTCATTAACTCTTGTGTAAAAGAGAAAAAATTTGGTGGTATGTTTTTTGTCTAATCATTCTTGATGAATCCATCCTTTAATTATGTGATGCAGGCATTATTATCTTTGAATAACATTGTTGGGATATAGTCCATAGGCAATCCAGTTGTTGCTTGAATGTATTGAGTCATAGACCAAAACCAATCACATTCTCAACATTCTTCATGTAATGCAATTATGTCTGCATGATTTCAAGATGTTGTAATAATTGTCTTATTTTTTGATCTCCGGGATATGGTAGTACCTCAAACTATGAACACATAAATATTTTGTGATCACGCATTATGTAGATAAGATAAATAACCTACATCTATAAAACTGTCCATATTCTTTTCTAATTTGTTAGAATAGAATAAACCAAAATCTATAGTACCTCAAAGATAACAATAAATTGTTTTAACTCCATTCTAGTTTATTTATATAGGGGTTGAACTAAATATTTCCAATAAATTAGTAGAAAAAGATATATTAAGATGAGTACAATTAGCAAGATACATTAGTGCTTCAATAGCACTAAGGTATGGTACTTCTGGACCAACCAACTCATCATTTTCTTCACAAGGTAGAAATTGATCTTGCTTGGTATTTAAAGACCGAAAAACCATCGGAGTACTTAAAGGATTAAATTTATTCATATTAAAGTGTTTTAAGACCTTTTTAGTGTAATTTGACTAATGAAAAAATAGACCACTTGGCATATGATCAATTTTTAATCTAGGAAAATACTTGGTTTCTCCTAGGTATTTCATTTCAAATTCATCCTTTAAGTTTCTCATTGATTCATTGATCACTTCTGTAGTTCCAATGATATTTAAATCATTAACATAAATAGAAATTATTTCATATCTAGATGTTGTTTTCTTAATTAAAACACATGGTAATATGGGTTTATTTACATACCCTTTATTTAAAAAATATTCACTAGAATGATTATAACAAATATGCTCGGATTGTTTTAATCTATATAGGGATTTTTGTAATTTAATTGAATATTGGTCTTTAGTTTTTGATTTCAATACTTCGGGTATTTTTAATCCTTCATATATTCTCATATATATACTACTATCAATTAACCCATATAAATAAGTTGTAACAACATCCATAAGACACATATTAGCCTTCTCATCTACTACAAGGATAATTAGATATTAAAAATTAATAACATCCATAATAGGAGAATATGTCTCCTCATAATCAATTCTGGGTCTATGAGAAAAACCTTGTGTGAAAATACAAGATTTTTATCTTACAATATTGGTTTTTTCATTATTCTCACACACAAAAACCCATTTATATTCAAAAGGCTTCACAACTTCTGGTGTCATCATGATATTTCCAAAAACCATTCACCTATTAATTGATTTTAATTCAACTTTCATTTATTCTTTGCATTTATTCCAATCGGGTTTTTTTTACATTCTATAATAGACCATGGTTCAGGGTCTTCATTTTCTATATCATGTGACATATAATATAAAAATATTTAAACAATATTTTCCACATTACTTCGATTCCATACATCACCTATAGTAGAATAATTAAGAGAGATTTCATTTTTTTTTAAAACCTTTAGGGTTTTCTATATCCTGTGAATTCTCTTTAGGGTTCTCATCATGTGATTATTTAATGAAACTTAAATTACAAATTTCTTCTGGAACACACACCTCAATAATTGGGTTCTTAATTATACTCATTCCTTTTATTTTCCAAGGATTTATATCATTATATCCAATTGGTATTCCATGATTCAGGCGTGTTTTTGATATTTCTGTAATATCATTATATAATTGTATCTTTAGGCCATCAATTATAGTCGGTACTTTTACAACTGGTACGTGTTATTTAATCACTCCATTTTAATCGGTAAATTCATCAGGAAATTGATTTAATAATTCTTGAAAATTTAAAATCTTTTTTACTTTTATCTCACACTATCAAGTGTAAAAATCGAGAAAAGAAAAAGTTTGAACATTCCAGTCAATATCCTCTATTACTTTTCTCCCCCTAATGTTGGGAATACTTCTTCAATGAAGTGACAATCAGAAAAATGTGTTGTGAATATATCACCTATTTGTGGTTCAAGATATCTGATGATGGATGAGGATTCATATCCTATATATATTCCCAAGCTCCTTTGAGGTCTCATCATTGTACATTGTGGGGGAGAAATTGGTATATATACTACACAACGAAATATTCTTAAGTGGGAGATGTCGACTCTTAGCCAAATACCAATTAAAGCAGAGAATGCTCATGATATACACTTGGTCTGATGTGAATTAATTTCGAGGCATTAAATATTTCATGACCTCGTACAGAGCTTGGAATCTTTTTACTCATTATTAATGGTCTATAAATAAGTTGGAGACATTTTATCAGTGATTCAGATAAACCATTTTGTGTATATGCATGGGCGAATGGATGGTCCATAGTAATCCCCATTATCATACAATAATCATTAAAAGCTTGAGAGTTAAATTCTCTAGCATTATTGAGCCTTTATTTCTTTATGACATAATCGGGTAATTGTGCTCTTAGTTTAATTATTTGATCAATAAATCATGAAAACACAACATTATGTATTTAAGGAAAACATATGTATGTCCTTATTCTATATGCATCAATTAATACCATAAAATTTTTAAATGTTCCACATTATGGATGAATTTTTTCACATATATCCTCTTTAATTCATTCAAGAAAATATGGCATTCCATCCTTAGTTTTAGTTGGAGATGGTCTCACAATCATCTTTCTAAGAAAACAATCCTCACATGGAATTTTTCTTATTGGAGCAATCTTTTGAACCTTTATTGAATGTCCATGAGAACATTCAGTTATTTTTTGCATCATGATTGAAGTAGGATAACCTAATCAGTCATGCTACAAATTAATGATTTTTGTTCCATTATTTACTACCATATGTGTTTCAATTTCATTTATATATGTATAATGAAATCCATATAATAATTTTGGTAGTTTTTCTATCACATGAATCTTATCAGATTTATTAATGATAATGAACATCTAATTTTTATTTCTATCGGTTATAGTTTGGGTACCATACCCATTCTGGTATATATCATTGAAACTTAACAAGTTTCTTTCGGACTTTTAAGAAAACAACTCATCTCTTATAAAAATATTTATCCCATTAGGTAAATAAAAACTAACTTTTCCAATCCCTTCTATCATATCTTTAGAACATAATATAGTATTAAAAACTCGTCTTGTTGGCTTAAGATTAGAAAAATATTTTTTATTCTTAAGAATTGTGTGTGTTGTTTCACTATCTAGAATGAAAATATTAACCTTGTTTATGCAATCAATTTCAATGCTTCAAATTAAAGACAATAATATTATAAGAAACACCTTGAAAAAATAAAATAATACAAACATCAAAAATATAAAGCATACAAAACAAAAAAACTTATCAAATATCATAACTATTGTAATTTTTTTGAATTATTTCTAGTTATTATATCATTAAATACATAAGTAAGATCACCCGATTTGAGGTAAGTGAAATCATCATTTGACATGTCATGATTCTCAGTAAAACTCACCTCCATTTCTTTCCATTTATAGGATTTCACAAAAAATGGTGGTTCATTATTTCTATATTAAAGAGACACTTTATAGAGGTTACAAAGATGTTATGGGGTTTGTAAAACTATGGACCAATGTCCCTTAGAATCATACTTGTAGCAGGAATATTCAGGATTCCTCAAAGTGTTTGAGATGAAATTTCTTTGATTCCAATATTCATTTTGAGTAATCTCATGGTTATGACCACATCCTCGACTGCTCCTACTGCTAAAACCATGTCAACCATGAGAATCACATCCTGGACTTCTTCCATGATTATTTTCAAGAAATATATCATTTGCTTTTGCAAATGCTACAGTTGAACCAGTATGATGAGGCTGATGATTTTTTATCAAAATTTCATTGTTCTTCTCTACTAAAAGTAATGATGATAAGAGATCATAATATTTTATATACCCTCACAAGATATATTTTTGTTTTAGGTTGATGTGAGATGCATAAAATGGAATATATGTCTTTTCAATCATATTGGCATCTATAATCCCAATACCATAATATTTTAGCTATGATGTAATTCTATACATGGTATAATTGTAATCACTGACCCTTTTATAGTCTTGAAATCATAAAGTGTTTCATTCATCATGGTTCGTTGGAAGAACAACCTCCTTTTTATGATTATACCTCTCTTTCAAACTCTTCTATATCTTACTTGGATCTCTTTCTATGAGGTATTCACATTTAAAACCCTCATCAAGATGTCTTCTGAGGAATATCATCACCTTTTCTTTATTTTTAAGGGGTTTTGAATTATTTTCTTTAATTATTTCTATGATATCCATCAATTTGAGATGTATTTCAAAATTTATTCTGCATGGCATGTAATTACTTCCAGTAATATCAAGAGTGGTGAATTTGAGTTTCATAAGATTTGTCATGCTGAAAACTAAGAGAGGGGGAAACTTATTATTATTCAAAATACGAATACAATAATAATCTACATTTGGGTTAAAGAAAACGAAATGGTATCAAAAACATTAAAATTAGGTTAATATTATTATTTAATATTTTATATATACATCTTTCCTTAATTAGTTAATAAATCTTTCACATTAGGTTTTGAAATAAATAAATCAATACATCACATTACTCATTAAAAACTTTCGTGCATGTACTGATTTATTAATTAGACCATCCAATCAGGCGGTGAAAAATAAATAAATTTAAACCGCACAAATAAGAGGTAACCTAACCTTTATGGAAGTAATTAAATAAACCACATAAACCATCCAATATGACAGTAAATAAATAATATTATATAAATAATTAGAACCATACAACCAGGTGATGAAAATTAAGGTTTAAGATAAAAAGAATAAATAATTATAACTATCCAACCGGGTGGTGAGAACAAAAATAAACACATAAATTTCTCCCTTTTTGAGCATTAGTGTTGATAATATGTTATGAAAACAAAAATTTAAATGAGTAAAATTAGAATCATGGATACAGGTTAGCAGAAAGGAAAAACATATATTTTATTAATGCTTCCAAAGTCTCCCTTCTGTCAGTAGTACCTATCAGGGGGGTTTCACTTCCCTTTTATAGGCAGTGTAGCATGGTGGTTGGGGGGATTTGTGGGGGTGGGTATCCCACCCCCATTAAATATTTCATCCACTTTTCCAACGGCTACCAAATAGTATGTAGATTTTTACTTAAATGACATTAGACATGCCCACTGAAGAGAGAATAAATTTATATCTTAGGTAAAAATGATCATCATACTTCATTGGTTTAGAGTAACTAAAACTTGAATACTATTAATTAATTCATAAAAAAACATAATAAAAATATCAATAATAACTATCAAGTTAATTAAAGAATATTAAAATCCATAAGGTTCAATGACTACTGATATAAAAAACAAGAAGAAATATAAATCGATCAGAAGTATCTAATAAATTCACTATTGTTTGAATTTAGTTACGAAAATTTACCTCAATAACATGTTTTACCATGATATCCCCAATATTATTCTTGTACCTACAACTAGATCAGAGCATTTAAACACCAAACTAAAGATATGACTCAAATATATAAAAAGATAGAACCAAAGATATCACAAATATTAATTAATCTTATGCATTTAAAATTTGAAAAGGATGAAGATCTAAGAATATATAGCACATGAATTTTGGATAAGTGATAAAATCCCATGAATAATTCAAAATTTCCAAATCAATAAACTAAACTTAAAGGTTTAGTGGATCATGAACAAACCAAGATCCAGAATACTTAATTGGTATTGTTCGAAGACCAAAAAAACAAACTCAAAAAAATTAATTGAGAGGGTAATGTATTAAATAAATTAAGGGGGGTCAAAGAAGGAGTGGGAGGTTCAGGTAGGGATAAGTAGAGGTCTTGTTATTAGAACTGTATTAGGATATAATAAGAGGTTGAGGTAGAGGTGTAGACCGAGCTAGAGGATGAGAAAGAGGAAGTGGCAGAGGTCGATGTGGAGTAGGAGATAAAGATAGAGGATGAGGAGATATAGGTGGTGGGGAATTTGATGTGGAAAGATTTTTCATATAGGAAGAAGATCTCAGTGATAGGGTTTCAAGTGTAGGTTTTGAGAGTGGAATTAAAGAAGCAATACGAGGAGAAAATGATGCAATGAGAGTAAAAGGAAAATAGAAGAATCAATTTAGGGGGATAAATGTAGATGGAGTTGTATAAAGGAGTAGGCGGGGAGGGTGAAAAATGAAGTGGGAAACAGTTGATGAGGGTGCAATATATGTAATTGAGATTATAGGATTTATAAGAATTATATATTATAAAATATAGATAATATACCATCCTTTTTAAAATAACATGTCAATATAGGTTATTATTTATAATTATAATAATATTGAAACATATTTATTACTAATAATACATTTTTACTAATAATAATAAATTGAATCCACTGAACATGTAGAGAGTCGAAAAAAAATACAATGATCATTGAAAAACTATATGTATTGAATTTTAAGTTCAAACAAAGATAAATATAATTAATATAAATTTGTACTATTTATTAAAAAAGATAAAAAAACTATCATTTTTCTGAAGAAGTTCGTTGGTGCAATTTGAAATAGAGTGAAAAATCTATAATATAGGCAAATAAATAAGAGAAAATACATACAGTAAATAAATAATAGTAATTATGAAAACAAAAAAAAACATGCATTAGAGAATCAATATTTTAATAATGAATATATATATATATAAGGGATGGTTTTGTAGCATAAAGGTTTATATAACTGCCTGCTTAGAGTTATCTAGTAGTTACCTTGCAAAATATAGCATTCATGTTGTATTTGTATCAACTAAAAAATCAAACCATTTGGTCTAACCACATTCATATATAAAATAAAGTAATTTTAAAATAGATGTTTCCCATTTGATAAAATTTATGAAGATGGAAAGTACCTGATATGATATTTTTAATTGAAATGAATACACTATTTAGATCATTCATCCCTACGAAAACCATGAAATAAAAACATGAATAATGATATAAAAACCATAAAAAACATGAATAATGATATAGGTAAAATAAGAAAGAATATAAAAATATAGAGAAATGAAATCATAATAAATCAAAGCATGTAAAATTTGTAATATAAAAAACAAATTTATAAATAAAAACAGTAAAATAAAACAATAAATGAGAAAATAATACTTAACTTCTTAGGAAGAAATCTACAAAATGCATAAATGGATAACATCATCCCATTTAATATGGATCGTTCATGAATAAATATTCCAGAATACACCAACAGTTCAATTATAGTGAAAATGTTTTCATGGAAAATATTAGAATAAAAAATCATATGAATCATAAATTCAAATCAATTTTTATAAAAACTTATCCATATTTTATAATGACTCGTGAACATAAAGTTATGAAAATTTATTTCATTAATTTAATAAAATTTAAGTTCATCAATATGATATAAATGCATAATTTATAATGATGTTATCATCATCGTTGTTCTCTATAAAAAATCAAGAAACATATAAGAAATAAAAGTAATTATAAACAAAAAAATCAAGGAATATCGGTGAGTGTAGAGGAAATGAGAAGAACATGCTCCCAGTTGAACACCTCATGTCAATGATAGTCTGATATATTGGTAGTTACACCCCTTTTATTGTGTAGTTGAAGACTTCCAGGTGGTTTAATCAAATAATTTCCCAAATTTATGGACAATGAAATCACATATGATTACCCACCATAACCATATATAGATAAAAGTGACTTAATATGAGATATGGGTGCGACCCCAAGAAGGGAGATCATGGGATTTATAAGAATTATAAAATTGAATATATATTATACAGATTAACTAAATATACAATATGATGTACACTTAATGTGTGCACAATTAATGGGATGGAATATGCATGCATTTAGAGTCAGAAATTAGAAACACATTATTGATGGAGGTGTTTTATGCAACAAAAAATTGATGCAATAGTGAAAATCAGAAGGCATAATTTATAAGAAATTAAAAATGAATAATAATTGTATAATTATGATTGTCATTCAGTGATGTTGTTGTTGTTGAATAAGTAAAGTAAAAACTACAAATTCAGAATTATTTTTTAGTGAGAAACTATGTAGGAGGGGTGGGGGTCCTAGGGTATCATGGAAATGGATCATTGGTATCCTGATAAATGGTGGAATAATTAATAAAAATTTAAAATTTATGTATAGTGTTGTAGAAATAAGACTACAAAGAAAAATAATATGGTAGGTTTAACATTTCCATAGATCAGTGATCGACACTCTTGAGAACCTATCATGATGGAGGAATCTTATAGATCAATGAATGATAGAAAAAGTAGGTTGTAACTATATACCTCTGTTGTGATTGGAATATCAGGGATCGAGTGGCAGTGGTGTAGATCGAAGAGGGAACCTAAGAAAGATGGTATTTAGAGAAAGAAAATTCAGAAAGGGTTTAGAATCATCGATGGAAATTGGATAGGGTGAAATGTAAGGGAGGAATAGTTGGAGGGAGAAAAATGATGAAGTTGATGGGGTAATATAAATTCTCAGTCTAACGGAGGTTGGAAGATGGGGAGGCAAGGATGGGGAGTAGAGGGAAGCAGTTATAAAGGTGATGGGTGGCTAGAAATGGGAGAAATTTTCACGAGATGAGGAGGCTAAGAGAGAGGGGGGAGGGGTGTGAGGGGAGGGGTGTGAGGTGAGGGTGAGATGTGGGGTGTCTAAACAGAGTGGGTTATTTTTATAGGGGAAAACGTTTTATAAATAAAACATGGGAGGAGATAATTCCATGTGGGTGTCATACATTTTCACGGCATAATCAATTAATTATAAATTGGTATCCACACTCATAATTTAAAGTCATTAAAACATTTAGATAGATGCAATATAAAAATGGAAAGAAACATAAAATTAAATAATATTTGATACCTAAAACAAAATGAAATCTCAAATAAATAGTTACATAGTAATTGAATTTTGATCGGTCAATTCAATTTTTATTTTCATTCTGAACTGATGTTCATTGAACATATTTTTAAGATCCTATAAAGTTGAACCTTCCTTGCTGCATATGGTGTTGAATTCATATCCTATATCAAATCTTTCTTGATCAAATTAATATTATAAATGTATCTAAAAATAGTATTACAAGTAAAATGTGAGATAAACTTCATCGAATAAAATGAGATATTGTTTTAGTAGCTTCAAAGTTATAATTCTTGTCCAACAATCAGTAGGAGGATTTAAGGTCATATTGAATTTGGAAGTACTGAAAATAAACTTGCATTTTAGTATAACAAAGTGATATAATAAGGTTACTATCAAAATAATTGAAATCTATGAAATGTTCATTATATTATTTGAACATTTGATGAAATTAAACTTGAATTTCAGTAGTTCAAAAGTACTCAATATTGACATTTCAAAATCACTTCCTGTATAATGAAATTTCTAAATTTTTATGTAATATGAAATTTCAAAGATGATGGACTATGAATACATTATCCATTCACATAATATAATCATATAATCAAATTCAAACATTTAAAGTACATAATTTTGACATTTCATGTCTTCTTCTAATTTAATGAAATTACTGAATGGTGATGGAATAATAATTACCTAATTATTTGTACATTTCAATAAAAAAATATTGATTATTTTTGCAGACTGCAATCATAGTATCAAGTTTAAATCCTCCCCACGTGTCAAGGTTCATAGACTATAAACATATTATCAGGTTAACATACTGTAATTTGAGTAATTTGAT
This sequence comes from Viscum album, assembly GCA_963277665.1. Lineage (NCBI taxonomy): Eukaryota > Viridiplantae > Streptophyta > Magnoliopsida > Santalales > Viscaceae > Viscum > Viscum album. Next base: position 453,237,657 of record OY728135.1, read on the forward strand.
TGAAATTACTACATAATGAAAGTACACGGTAGGGGTACTATATAAAATGCTAAGGTATGCATATAAATTTCATAGATATGATTATAAATAAAATTTATTTTCAATATAGAATTGAAAAATAAAATAAATTAAATATTTCATACATTTGGGTATAAAGAAGAAATTTTTGTAATACTTGAAACAGATTTTTGGGAGTCTGCATCAGAAGGAAAAACATATAAGATAATGAAAGTTAAAGTAGAGCTTCAAAAAAACTGGACATGTTATGTGAAACATGTATTAATGACGTTCTTTGAGTTATTTTGAAAGTTATCAAAATCACTAATTTGTTCCTCATTATCTATAATGAAGATAACATTGAAGGTCTTCTATTATAATGGTCATTTTTTGTTTCATATATTGAATTTTGACACTTCAATACTGAGAACAATGGTTTTATATTTTAATACATGCAAGTCAACAAAAAATACAAACTCATCATTCTCCTAAATTTTATAGAATAATTTCATTACAATATGTCCATGTATAAGAAATAAATATATAAATATTAATAATTTACTCAAATTAGAAAATATTTTTTCTATATTTTTGATATAAACTTTATAACCTATTTTTTAAAGAGAATGATTGAGATTGATACTTCATTATCGTTTATTAATAGTTGGACTTGATATCTAAGAGAGTAAAGTATTCAAGTTAGAGAAAGTTTTAATTTCTATCAAAGCTGTCATAATTTTATATTTTTTCGATGCACCATCTAATGGTATCAATAATGTTTTTAAGATATAAATGTAACTTGTTTTATATAGTAACAACCATTTGTTTTAAAAAATTTAATGTGATATGCAATCTATTGAGTTTTATTCACTATTATAGTCCTTAAAATTCAATGATCATTACAAACTATAACATGTCTATCTAAAATTTTTATAAAACCTGAATATAAGTTTGGAAATTTAGGGAAATTACCTTGGAATAGTAGATGTGGGTGATGAATTATAGTTATTACACCAAATGTTTCTATTCAAGTAAACTACCTTCTTTCTATAAGAAATGCATGATTCATAATACCAATTGTAGTTACTTTGATTTTTTTTCACTGTAGCCACTATTTTACACTTTGTAACTTATAATCCAAGAAATGAATCATTAACGTGTAACATGTTTCAACTGCATATTTCATGAGTCAAGTAAAAATTTAATTGCCACTAATGAAATCCATTATCTAACCTATGTGTATAATCTAATTTTTTCTATTATTTTCTTCTTATCAATCATCTGGAATAATGTACTGGAGGATAGAGAACATATGGAGGATGTTGTACTCATGTTGTCACATGTTTTTATAGTGTTTTTATCATACTAATGAGTAAGGAATGTTATCATATTTTCAAAAGGAATAGAACCACTAATTTTAAAAGTGTGAATCGTAATTAGATAGGCACAAAGAAATGGAATTAGATTAATAATGTACTTCTACAGGCATGATGCATATGTTAATTTAGATATAAAATTTAAAAAAATTACATGATATTAAGGTGAGTGGAAATAAATCATCATATATTAAGTTACAAATGATATATAGTATAAAAAATAAATATTCTAATTTAAGACAAGTGCACCAAATGATCACTTGTTTCTAAAAGAATGCAATATAGGAATTTTTGGATTGAGAAAAAGATTTTCCGCATTAATTATTATGGTAACAATTATTTTTTATGAAAAAGTTTAATTATATTTAATGAATAAATAGCGAAACTTTTTTTGGAATTTGAAATTAAATATTTAAGGAATATTGAAAGAACATACTATTGAGTCTCTTTGCATGGACAAGTTGAAAAAACAAAATATTAGTTAGCTCAGTTTTATCTTTTATAAGTATAGCGACCCCCAAATACCGGGGTGCTTAATGAGACATGATACTCTTTACATTACATCATTACAAGTTTAAATATCATGTCTCATCACACTAGAGGATCGTGAGGCTCGGGATTCTGGGAAACCAGCTGCTTTTGTTTAGCTTCATTAATATCAACCGTACCTGAAAAATTTTAAACAAAACGTAGGGTGAGCAAAAATGCCCAGTAAGGGGTTTAAAACCATTTTTAGGAAAAATCCTTTCATACATAAATCCTTTGAAAAGAATACAAATACTTTTCTAAATCATTATCATTTGTTAAAAACGTGAAATCCAACTTTCTTCGAAAACCACTTGCACAAAGAGGCACGTACTTGCAATAAGCCTTAATGTAAACATGGTCATAGCGCGCAAAATAAACAGAGAAGCAATACATAAAGTTAAAACAAGGTTACTTCAATTCCAAGGGAATTACTATGGCTAGGTAGGAAAACATGCATATCATGGTTCGTGAGAAGAATGCAGTTCATTTAACAGTTCACCATAAGAAAACAGTTCTTGTCACGTTAAGTACGGTTTCATGATCAAGGGAGCATTTCAAGGCAGACATTTTAGAAAGTGATAAAACATTACATTAAACAAGACAAGGATACGTAAAGTTCTTATGATACCAAACATATGTTTTACAGTTCTTATCACATGTTTCCTTTCTCATAGTCTAAGGGAATTTACCCAGTTAGGGATGTCCTGTTAGTTGAACCATCCCCTGGTTCACCATTAATCTTCATATTTGGAGGGAAAGTATAATGTCGGACCTTGTCAAGACCTTGCGTCAAGACCATAACTTAATACGGGCCAAGGCTAACCGCCAATCCCGTTTCCATAGCAGCACAAGCCGAGGCTAACCGCCAAGACTGTAGCACATAACGTCTCATGAGACTCATCCTTTACCCAATGCATTGGAGCGCTGTATAATTCCGGGCGCACCCGTCCATAACATGTAAGTCCAATACTTCCCTCTCATATTTAGACATGGTCATACGTTCATTAGGTTTCATTCATATATTCATAGTCATAGTCTTTCATACATATTCACCATTTGAAGCAGATCATGTCATGAGCATAAATAAAGAATTTGAAGCAGATTATGTCATGAGCATAAATAAAGAATTAGAACTGGAAACAACAAGCTTATTACACAAGAAATAATAACTTAAACACTCAATGTATTGGTTTGTCATGTAGAATTACATTATTACTAAAGACCACTTCCAGGCTTAAGGATATCTTTAAAACATCTCCTTTTGGAACCATAATGTGCTAGAAAATTAAAAACAAGGCAAGTGTCATTTCTTGTAACTATTCAGAGTTCTAGAAATGGATAAGAATTAAAACAATCACCAAACAATGTTAACTTTCGTTTGCCAAAAATATTGTCAATCAGTCCACAGTTATGTATATATGTAACACACGAAGCCGTGTATTGTGTCTATGTGTCTCAGTGGTTTAGTTAATTAAATAATACTCAATTGATTCATTACATGATTCACATATTCTTAAGAACATAAATTTTCTAACAAAAGGGGGTAGATAGGGTTTTATAAAAGCACACAAGGAAATCAACTTATCACTTGTGAAAGAATTCAGTTTTATTCATACTTTGGATTCCCACAAATCTTGTCTTAAATTGATGTACACAAAAACAGTTCTGATTTGGAAGAGGTTTCATACAAAAGAAAAACATGTATATATATATTTATAAGTCGAATTGTAATAAAACATAACTTAAAATTTGATCTTCTTCGTTTATATTTCAAAACATAAAACATGTATATTTTTATATATGAAAAATATAAAATAACATAAAATGAAAAACAAACATGAACCCAAACCGAGTTTCAAAATATCACCCTTACCAGATCGACGAGAAGGAGGAGGAGCAAGGTGCAGCAAACCAGATCTAGAAGCCGAGGGCATAGAATATATATATATATGTTTATATATATCAAGTGAAAACGTGTATATAACTATATACACAACCGGTGTTTACACAAACTGGAAAAAAGAAAAACAACCCTTACCAGCTCGACGTGAAGGAGGAAGAGTAGGGTGCAACAGCAGGATCCCGAAGGTACAAACATGGAGTATATATATATATACATATATAACTTGTATAAATATATATATAACTCAGAACATACCCGGTATTTACACAGACTGAAAAAAAACCAAAAGACCCTTACCAGTACTCGATGAAGAGGAGGGGGAGAGGAGGAAGGCCGGAGCGTCGCCTGAAGGTCGGAGAGACTTCGGTCCTCGGTGAAAAACCTTCCCAACCGGTGCAGAGAACAACCCTCATGCCTGCGGTGCAACCAGGTCTTAAAGCCGGAGGGAAAATCGTGCAAGGGAGGCGATGGGGATCCAAGGCCGGGGTCAGTGTCAAGCTGCGTGGAAAGAAGGCGTCGCTGGGTCTACACGGCGAAGAAGAAAGAAAAAAAAGGAAAGGCGGCAGGCTTCTGGTTCGGCGCGAGGGAAATGAGCGCGACGTGGAGAAGAAAAACGCGAAATGCGACGTGGAGGAGGAGAAAACGACCGACGGCTGGGATTTAATCGGCCCGATCCAACGGCTGAGGTAAGACGCGGCGATAAAAACAAGAGGAAACACGGGTTCCTTTCTCCCCCTACCCGCGTTTCAAAGTTTTTTTTTTATAAAACTTTATCATTATTTAACATACAATTATTTACAACTTTAATTATTTTAATAATAATTCTGTTGTCAAAATAAATTAATCAAGCCTAAATTATATTTTTATTATTAAACCATTCTTATTTAATCTTCAATTATTTTTAACCTTTATTATTTAAAACGTCATGGGTCATTTAATATAAGTGTATATTAATTAGTTCATTCCACCCTATTTTACATTAACATTGTTTACACCGTTAATATTCAATACAAAACATTAAATAAATTACCCCATTAAATGTGTTTTAACGTAAATTTCAACATTAAACCACAAGAATTTGTAAAGCAAGAAACCGAAACATTGACATAATTTAAAAAAAGTATTAATTATAAAAGCATGTTGCGAACATTGGTATTATTATTACTTATATATATAATTTAGAAAAATAGGTATAATTCATTTTACATACAGTTTATCACAACATAAATATATATATTTATACAGGTACATCTACTAACTGAGGGTGTGCACATTTATATTTGTGAAAGAGGTAAAACCTCACCAGAAACATTAGTCCACCATTTTAAAAAAGAAAATAAATTAAACAAATAATTACTTGCTCAAATTACATATATATATAACAAATAATGGAAGAACACAAAAATACTAATTATTTCCTTTTAAAACATAAAATACAAATCTTATTTTTTGAAAACAAAGGAAAATTAACATTGAGGTCATTTTAAAACACTAAAGAAAAACTGCATATGTAGCATTCGGATCATTTTATTCCAACGGTCGGATTTATGACCGTTTGAGGTCCAACGGTCAGATTTATGACCGTTTGAGGTCCAACGGTCATTTTTGGTGCTTATAAAAGGATTAGGTCTCGGTGACCCTTACCTCAAGTGGCTGAAGGAGAAGCAAGGATGGTTCGTATGATCCCCTTGGTGCTGAGCACGGTCGCGGTGGCTTCAGCAATCCTTACGTTCCTTATGATGGATGCTCGAAATCCTTACCGCATACTCGGGCTCTTAGTGGTTCTAAGCAGTCTTCCTGTCATTGTAATCGGATTCTTGGTCGGAATCCTCGGTTAGTGATGTTTTGATTGTGGGAAGATGTAAACGTCAAGTTTCTTAATAAAAGAGAGTTTTATTCATGCTTGTTGTTACGTTTTTCGTTTATTTTCCTTTCCTTTTTAAAACAAGATGGTCCAACTAAAAGGGGAAACATATCATTACACAAAACACGAATTCTCGGGTTGTTACATTATCTCCCCCTTAAAAGAATTGCGTCCTCGCAATTCTATTCATAAAAAGACAAGAGAAAGACTTCAGTCGCACAACATCACCAAAACTGAAGGCCTGGCTCAGTTAACGGAACCCCTAAACTGGTACACAGCTCCTCTGTTTCCCTGACCCAGATACACTTCGAGCAATAAGACTTGTACTCCTGCTCATGGGCACTACACACAGGCTTCCACAGGGAGGCTCGTGCAATAAACAGCTCTGAGAAGTCTGAGCGGACGAATCCCCTAGTAACCCTTCGAACTTCATTACGCTCGAGGTAGTTGAGGGGTACAACACGATTGAGAAGGCTGATGTTCAGGATCTGAAACATGTAGGCGGCTCTGAGGTTGCCGTCCTGAGCTGCTACGAGAAAGCAAGCTCTGGCGGAGAAGTTCCGTGTCATGGAGAAACACTGAAACAGCCCTTCCTGGTATCTCCCCCTTCGCCTATAGCAGGGGAGCTGGGTGGTGGCAAGGAGGTGGATCACATATTCATTCTCCTGACACGCGCGGAGAATTTCTGGACTGTTTGCTATGTCCAGAAGACGTTGGCAGGACCCTCGTAGGTGGAGAAAGGAGGGAAAGTCCTCCATACAAGTTCTGATCAAGATAACCTCTACCAACTCGTCAGGCAGAGACGAGAGGTTCATCTGACCTGCCATCTGGAAGAAAAGGTAAACAAGAGAGGTCACTTACAACACTGAGAAGGAAGAGATCATAAACTTTTTTTTTAATTAAGAAAGTTTACACATTAAAGTCTGAGTTTTCCAGACGAACACTACAAAGAGAGGCGAAACTCTCTAACTCCACAAACCAAACACAGGAAGAACAAACAGGACTAAAGTCATGGGGACATTTATAACGCCTCTTGAGTTTCGCATGAGGGGTGTGGAGTTGGGAAACGTCGGTGTACACTTCTTGCCTAAGAGACACACGAGTGGACTCGTTCTCCAACGCTTCGAAGTCCATTAACTGGCCCCAGAAGCCATAGTGCAGGACCTGACACAGATAAGCCGCTCGAAGATCTCCGGCAGCAGCAGCTTCTTGGAAAGGGTTATCTAGCATTGTGCCAAACTCCTCGCCCGCAGTAAACACTCGGAAGAGTCCTTTGTGATACCTTCCTCGACGTGCATACGAGGGAAACTGAGTCATCATCATTAGGAGATAATCCATCCCTATTCCACGGTGGAGACTAAGCACCCTAGATGAGTTCGACACATCGTATAGGTGCTTACACGTCATGCGAATGTGAGCGTAGTTCAAGAAGTTGTCACGACTAACTAGAGATATAATGTTCTCTAGGGCCTCGGTGGGGAGTGACAAAAGGTCAGTAGGTACATCAGCCATCTGAAAATCATAACGTTTTTACTTAATTAGTCTTAGCAATATATTTATATCACCTGGTTTTCCAGAGTTTCCTGAACCCATCCTCTGATACCAACTATAGCGACCCCCAAATACCGGGGTGCTTAATGAGACATGATACTCTTTACATTACATCATTACAAGTTTAAATATCATGTCTCATCACACTAGAGGATCGTGAGGCTCGGGATTCTGGGAAACCAGCTGCTTTTGTTTAGCTTCATTAATATCAACCGTACCTGAAAATTTTTAAACAAAACGTAGGGTGAGCAAAAATGCCCAGTAAGGGGTTTAAAACCATTTTTAGGAAAAATCCTTTCATACATAAATCCTTTGAAAAGAATACAAATACTTTTCTAAATCATTATCATTTGTTAAAAACGTGAAATCCAACTTTCTTCGAAAACCACTTGCACAAAGAGGCACGTACTTGCAATAAGCCTTAATGTAAACATGGTCATAGCGCGCAAAATAAACAGAGAAGCAATACATAAAGTTAAAACAAGGTTACTTCAATTCCAAGGGAATTACTATGGCTAGGTAGGAAAACATGCATATCATGGTTCGTGAGAAGAATGCAGTTCATTTAACAGTTCACCATAAGAAAACAGTTCTTGTCACGTTAAGTACGGTTTCATGATCAAGGGAGCATTTCAAGGCAGACATTTTAGAAAGTGATAAAACATTACATTAAACAAGACAAGGATACGTAAAGTTCTTATGATACCAAACATATGTTTTACAGTTCTTATCACATGTTTCCTTTCTCATAGTCTAAGGGAATTTACCCAGTTAGGGATGTCCTGTTAGTTGAACCATCCCCTAGTTCACCATTAATCTTCATATGTGGAGGGAAAGTATAATGCCGGACCTTGTCAAGACCTTGCGTCAAGACCATAACTTAATACGGGCCAAGGCTAACCGCCAATCCCGTTTCCATAGCAGCACAAGCCGAGGCTAACCGCCAAGACTGTAGCACATAACGTCTCATGAGACTCATCCTTTACCCAATGCATTGGAGCGCTGTATAATTCCGGGCGCACCCGTCCATAACATGTAAGTCCAATACTTCCCTCTCATATTTAGACATGGTCATACGTTCATTAGGTTTCATTCATATATTCATAGTCATAGTCTTTCATACATATTCACCATTTGAAGCAGATCATGTCATGAGCATAAATAAAGAATTTGAAGCAGATTATGTCATGAGCATAAATAAAGAATTAGAACTGGAAACAACAAGCTTATTACACAAGAAATAATAACTTAAACACTCAATGTATTGGTTTGTCATGTAGAATTACATTATTACTAAAGACCACTTCCAGGCTTAAGGATATCTTTAAAACATCTCCTTTTGGAACCATAATGTGCTAGAAAATTAAAAACAAGGCAAGTGTCATTTCTTGTAACTATTCAGAGTTCTAGAAATGGATAAGAATTAAAACAATCACCAAACAATGTTAACTTTCGTTTGCCAAAAATATTGTCAATCAGTCCACAGTTATGTATATATGTAACACACGAAGCCGTGTATTGTGTCTATGTGTCTCAGTGGTTTAGTTAATTAAATAATACTCAATTGATTCATTACATGATTCACATATTCTTAAGAACATAAATTTTCTAACAAAAGGGGGTAGATAGGGTTTTATAAAAGCACACAAGGAAATCAACTTATCACTTGTGAAAGAATTCAGTTTTATTCATACTTTGGATTCCCACAAATCTTGTCTTAAATTGATGTACACAAAAACAGTTCTGATTTGGAAGAGGTTTCATACAAAAGAAAAACATGTATATATATATTTATAAGTCGAATTGTAATAAAACATAACTTAAAATTTGATCTTCTTCGTTTATATTTCAAAACATAAAACATGTATATTTTTATATATGAAAAATATAAAATAACATAAAATGAAAAACAAACATGAACCCAAACCGAGTTTCAAAATATCACCCTTACCAGATCGACGAGAAGGAGGAGGAGCAAGGTGCAGCAAACCAGATCTAGAAGCCGAGGGCATAGAATATATATATATATGTTTATATATATCAAGTGAAAACGTGTATATAACTATATACACAACCGGTGTTTACACAAACTGGAAAAAAGAAAAACAACCCTTACCAGCTCGACGTGAAGGAGGAAGAGTAGGGTGCAACAGCAGGATCCCGAAGGTACAAACATGGAGTATATATATATATACATATATAACTTGTATAAATATATATATAACTCAGAACATACCCGGTATTTACACAGACTGAAAAAAAAACCAAAAGACCCTTACCAGTACTCGATGAAGAGGAGGGGGAGAGGAGGAAGGTCGGAGCGTCGCCTGAAGGTCGGAGAGACTTCGGTCCTCGGTGCAAAACCTTCCCAACCGGTGCAGAGAACAACCCTCATGCCTGCGGTGCAACCAGGTCTTAAAGCCGGAGGGAAAATCGTGCAAGGGAGGCGATGGGGATCCAAGGCCGGGGTCAGTGTCAAGCTGCGTGGAAAGAAGGCGTCGCTGGGTCTACACGGCGAAGAAGAAAGAAAAAAAAGGAAAGGCGGCAGGCTTCTGGTTCGGCGCGAGGGAAATGAGCGCGACGTGGAGAAGAAAAACGCGAAATGCGACGTGGAGGAGGAGAAAACGACCGACGGCTGGGATTTAATCGGCCCGATCCAACGGCTGAGGTAAGACGCGGCGATAAAAACAAGAGGAAACACGGGTTCCTTTCTCCCCCTACCCGCGTTTCAAAGTTTTTTTTTTATAAAACTTTATCATTATTTAACATACAATTATTTACAACTTTAATTATTTTAATAATAATTCTGTTGTCAAAATAAATTAATCAAGCCTAAATTATATTTTTATTATTAAACCATTCTTATTTAATCTTCAATTATTTTTAACCTTTATTATTTAAAACGTCATGGGTCATTTAATATAAGTGTATATTAATTAGTTCATTCCACCCTATTTTACATTAACATTGTTTACACCGTTAATATTCAATACAAAACATTAAATAAATTACCCCATTAAATGTGTTTTAACGTAAATTTCAACATTAAACCACAAGAATTTGTAAAGCAAGAAACCGAAACATTGACATAATTTAAAAAAAGTATTAATTATAAAAGCATGTTGCGAACATTGGTATTATTATTACTTATATATATAATTTAGAAAAATAGGTATAATTCATTTTACATACAGTTTATCACAACATAAATATATATATTTATACAGGTACATCTACTAACTGAGGGTGTGCACATTTATATTTGTGAAAGAGGTAAAACCTCACCAGAAACATTAGTCCACCATTTTAAAAAAGAAAATAAATTAAACAAATAATTACTTGCTCAAATTACATATATATATAACAAATAATGGAAGAACACAAAAATACTAATTATTTCCTTTTAAAACATAAAATACAAATCTTATTTTTTGAAAACAAAGGAAAATTAACATTGAGGTCATTTTAAAACACTAAAGAAAAACTGCATATGTAGCATTCGGATCATTTTATTCCAACGGTCGGATTTATGACCGTTTGAGGTCCAACGGTCAGATTTATGACCGTTTGAGGTCCAACGGTCATTTTTGGTGCTTATAAAAGGATTAGGTCTCGGTGACCCTTACCTCAAGTGGCTGAAGGAGAAGCAAGGATGGTTCGTATGATCCCCTTGGTGCTGAGCACGGTCGCGGTGGCTTCAGCAATCCTTACGTTCCTTATGATGGATGCTCGAAATCCTTACCGCATACTCGGGCTCTTAGTGGTTCTAAGCAGTCTTCCTGTCATTGTAATCGGATTCTTGGTCGGAATCCTCGGTTAGTGATGTTTTGATTGTGGGAAGATGTAAACGTCAAGTTTCTTAATAAAAGAGAGTTTTATTCATGCTTGTTGTTACGTTTTTCGTTTATTTTCCTTTCCTTTTTAAAACAAGATGGTCCAACTAAAAGGGGAAACATATCATTACACAAAACACGAATTCTCGGGTTGTTACAATAAGTATTGTTTGTAGATCAATAAATTCATCCCACAAAGTGAAACTAATGGTTATTACTATGAAACATTTAATTGGAAATGTTATATAAATTTAATTATAAAATGCTATGGTCGAGGAGAATTTGAAAATGAAATTTAAAATCACCTATAATCAATTAAAGTTAGTTGCATTATCCTATTATTTTTTCCTTGTTATTAGATAGGTTGGTGATGATGTAGTTTTCCAATAACATCTAATATAATATTCTCATTAGTGAAATTCCAACATAAAAAAAATTAAAACTATAGAATTTTGGAAAATTATAAAACTAAAAACATATTTACCTATGAAAAATTGCTCAAGCACCTTTTTTGTTTGATGTCTTTAAATAGAATGAAATTGAATCTAAAATGGGATAGTTTCATGTCAGAAGGTTTTATATGAGTGATCTAGCTAAAATTGATTTTGAACTCATGTTGGTATGTTAAAAAAATCCCCCTTTATTTTCAATAATCTGAAATTTTTGTATCACATAACACAACCCTTCTCATATAATAGTTTTGTAATTTGTTATAAGGTGACATCCACTAATTGTTACTTGAATGGTTGTTTCCTATAAAATTTTACAGAACTAATAAGTTTAAAATAATAGTGCAAATTGTGGTAAATGATTTTCATTGAATATATATTAGAATAAAGTCTTTGTTTTATTCACTAAATTGCATTGAATACAATATATTCAATTATGTAAAAAATGAAACTAAATGAAATATTGCATTGAATACAACATATTGAAACTGAAAATTGAATGGGACATAAAAAAATCACAGTTATGATTATCTATAAATTTTAATAAATAGATTTCATTAAATATAGTAAAGTGGTAAATTAATTGCATTGAATACAATATATTCATGTAAATTTCAATGAGATACAACACACTTTGTGGTATATAATGTATACAGTAATATATTCTTATACATTTCTATGTGATACAATTTATGTAGTGAGATAAAAGAAAATAGAGGTTAACTGATGTATTTATTACTATACTATTATATTTTTATATAACAAACATCCGTTATAAATATTTTTCTTCTATAGTATAATATAAAGATCATTAGATGTATTTATTATTATGATCTGTTAAATGATTTATCCCTCAAACATATATAATAGATGATGGGATATATAATAGGTTATATCTAATATGTATCCCTATAGAGAAGGATCGACAGAGCAGACAAAACATTGAATTTAAGGAATATATAACAGTAGGCATAGCATTAAATTAAATTATATATAAAAGAAGATGGGTTTGGTAACAGATTACAGCTGTGATGTATCCAATAATCTGTTAGTAAAACCATAGATTACATCTGATATCAATTACATAACATCAATATATGAAACACATTACATCTAATATGTAACAGATCATCTGATATGTAATTAATATCAGTAAACATATATCTGACATTATACATACATCTAAAACTATAATATGTTAGTTAACGGATGATCAATAGATTATAGGTGATATGATTTACAGTGCATCAATTGTAACACTCTAAGATTTTACGATATGTATCTTTTTAAATAAATTTAATATGTTTGATAGTTTACGTGGCATAGAATACAGAGCTTAAACAAACTCCAAAATATTATTATTTTAACACGGTCGTTATAAACTAGTCGTCAAATTGGATCTTGTGAATAGGATTAACTATATAACGAAATGTATATGAATTTCATTTTCAATGAAAATTTATTTATGCTTATGAAATAAACACATAATTTTTAATAAAGTCATTTTATTCTTCAATTATATGTTTTCTTCAAAAAGAGATTTTTATTGATTTCTATGAGAAAATAAATATAATTATTTTTTGACACTTTTAGAAAATTTATTTTATAAAATTAACTTCATTTTTGAAATCATCATATTAAAATTATCTTTGGGTGAATTTTAGGGAATTTTCTGAAAAGGTTTATTTTTCAATGAATAGTGAAAAATACTGGTTTTTATTAAAAACCATATTTGATTTACAAGGTAAAATTGTGTTTTGGATTATTTTTAAATTTTTATTAGTTTATTTTGATTTAAAATAATATAATTATGGGTTTTTAAATGGATTTTATACTTGAATTTAGTATAAAAACATTTTATATTTAAAAATGGTTTTTTTTTATAAAACAGTTTTTAGTTGTGTTGTGCCAGTTTAATTTTAAATTTAATTCTAAAACTTATATGTTTTGAATTTTTTTAAAAATGGATTCCATATTTGGAATCAGAAGTTCCAAATTAGGTAATAACATCATTTTCATTTTTAGGAATTGTAACATCCCGACCTGGATGCCACTAAACGGTGCCCTAAGCCGGTGGGTCACATGATGTCAAGTGCACCTCCCTATATGTCAGCAGCTTTCGACTAGTAGTAAGGGCCTAGGGTGTGTCTATGGGGAGACTATGACCTCATTTTAGAGTGTAGAATAGTGGTAATAATCATAACAATAAATATACGAAGCAAATAAATAACTGAACATGAGATGAACAACCAGAAGGTTGTGATAAATAAATAATGACACAAGCAATCTAATATACAAAATGATGTGTCATGTCATGTATCTACATGTCAAGAAAACATGTATAAAATAATCTAGTACAATACATGTATCAAAAGGTACATAATACAAAAAAAACTATCCCATCTAGCATCACGATCCTAGCACGGTTCTATGCTCCCTTGCTCCTAAGCAATAAGAAAATCAAGCATCGTATAGCGGGCGCTTTCCCTAGTCCCTACCTGCATCCATGAAGTCTATCTGAATACCTAATTATGCCCCGAATAGGGTGTGAGATAAAACTCAGTAGGCCACCACTAATGATGTCTATAACAAGTCCAGTTAGTGTGTACAAGCTAAGCAGTCACTACTACAAAATTGGGTGTATCCAGTGCTAGGGATTTAATAGTGCTATCTTAAAGCACTGTTAAAGAAACCTTTTTTCGGTGCTAGAAAAAGCGTTGTTAAAAGGGGCCCTTTATACGTACTTGTAAAAAAGCGTTGATAAAGGCCCACTCTTTATCATCACTTTTTTTCTAGCACTGATAAAGGGTATATTTTATAAAAAAATATTTCACTAAAAAAATATTAATATATAAATATATTTATATTGATATAAATATAATTTTTAATTTTTAAATATATTTTAGATAATGCTAAATAGGCATTTACACTTAATATATAAGATATTTAGTGAATATGGATTATAAAATAATTAAAAAATATTATTAATTAAAAAATTTCTAATTATTTCGAGTAATAGTCATTTAATAATAGTTGGATTACATAAAAATTAAATGAATTAATGAAAGGTCTAAGGTAAGTTGAAAACAAGACTTGAACCTCAAATGACCATCACTTTTAATCTGGTTGTTTGTTTGGGCTCTATCACATATCAAATAGAAGATTTCAATGATCTCTATACATTGGGGACTTCAGGGAACCCATAGTCACATTCTTCAAGGATAAAAATGACCCAGAAGGCCTCCAAAACTGAGTTTTTCGTCGGGGTATCCCAATTTTTTAACATTCAATGGAATTTCAGTCTTATTTATAGGGGTCTTTTTGCCCATTTTCAGTGAGGACTAAATTTATTCCTAGGTCTTAAATTCATATTGATATTGTGGTTTTAAAATTTTATCATTTTTTACATTGTAGTTTTACTTATAATTAAATATATGCATATTTTCTTATATTTACTTATAATAAATCACTTGTATAAATACATATTTAAACATATTTACATAAAATTTATTTTTAAATATATAAAATAAATATTTATTATTCATTTTATTTAAATTAAAAAAATTATGCACTTTATTTACCTTATAAAAATGCATTAATATGTATATATATACCTATACAATTAATGTTTATATATAAACATGTGTGTCAATAATTAACAAATATATATGTATGTTTATATTCAAATATATGTAAATAAATACATATTCTAAAATGTATGTAAAATAATATCTAACCATTTTTTATACTATACAAATATATATATTGTTAATAAACGAATATATATTTATATTATATTCTAGTAAATGTAAATGAATATAATATATAATATATTTAAATAAATATAAGTATATATATATATATCACACACACACACATATTTTATAAATGTATTTAAAAATAATTATATAAATATATGAATAAAAATATATATGTAAATATATATATAAATAAATAGAAATATCATTAAACAGATAACAAAACAACATGGTGTAGTGGTAAAGACATTCCATCTTCAAAGGAGGGGTGTGGGGTTCGAATCCAGGCAGGTGCAGGAGGCTAGAAATTCACAAAGTTCTCATAAAGGGGTGGTGGGGTGAAAATCACTGATAAAGGGGGTGGAGTGTTGTTAAAGGGGTCATGGAAGTGCTGATAAGGGGTCAGGCTCATAAAGGTCTGAAAAAAATACAATTTTTCCCCTTTAACTCTGCTTTTTTTGGTTCTAATAAAGGGGGCCTTTATTAGTGCTAAAAACATTGTTAAAGGCCCTTGTTAATAACGTTAAAAATTCATTGTTAAAAGGTTCATTTAAGAGTGCTAAAAAAGATCTGTTAAAAGGGCCTTTAACAGTGCTTTTTTTAGCACTGTTAAAGGACCTCTTTGATAACACTTATTGCGAGCATTGTTAAAACTTTCCCTTTGACAGTGCTTCTATAGACAGTGCTTTATAAGCACTAATAAAGACCCTTTACAAGCACTCCCATTTTTGTAGTGGTGAGTGTGTAATATGTATCATAGGTATAACTACCCAAGGAATATGTGATAAAATTAAATGATATTGTCCATCTAAACAAGGCTCCCTGCAAACAATAGTCAAGTTCCCATAAACAAGGGAAGTTTTAAATATAAATAAGAAGTGTAATAACATCTAGTATATCCACTATAATCTGATACCCATACCAGGGATATATGTAAATCATATAAAATGTACCTACAATGGTCGTGTTGTGTAATCAAATGTAAAACATCCACCATGACCACACCATATAATCCAGTGTAACACGTCCATCATGGAGACGTCGTATAATAAAAAGTGTAACACATCTATCATGACCACACTATATAATACAATTTGTAACATGGCCATCATGTCCATGATGTATAATCAAAACTTTAACACATCCATCATGGACATGCTATATAATCAAAAGTGTCTGACCACGAAGGGTCAGATCTAAGGTATAGAAGACCAAGGCATCAACATCGAGTCCTAGGAGCATCTAGATGGAAACTCGGTAATGACTTGGTTGGAGTCCAAGGAGAATGTCAATAGACCATGTCCAACACGAGTCCAAGTAAGCCAGATCCAAGGGGTAGCAAGGCCCTTATAATCCTACAGAATCAGGATCCATGGAGGAAACAAGTCCAAGGAATCCACTACCTTAATCAAGACCCATGGGGGAAACGTTCATGGAATCTATGGAATCAAGATCCAAGGATCTTTTCCAAGGCATCCACTACCATTTAAAATCATCACCTCATTTCATTAATCATTCATAAACATTCACATTCCATGAGTTCTTTCAACTCATTTCCATAATTTCTATAAAATCCATTTAAAAATTTTAATCATTTAACCTTTTATAAAAACATGGAAAAGGAGGACCAACCTTCTCCTAACAATTCAACTCAATTCATTTAATTTAACAAGATCCCAAAATAAATGGAAAGCTAATACACACCCAATGGGGTGGTATAACATAGGGAGGATACAAGGGAACACCCCACGGGTGGACTAGTTTGAGGATAAATGATCTCCAACCTTAAAATGGTACTCAAGGTACAACTTAACAAGTTCCAATTCATTCAATTTAAACATTTAATTAATTTATGGGTAATTTAGGAAAGTCTGACGTGTGGAACAATGACAGCACGACTTATAAAACACTAAACCATAAGGGAAAAGGTATAGACCACCTATTGTAGGTCCTTAGTAGATCACTCATCTGGTATTGACCTCTAATTTAGTCCAGATTGGAAGAAAAATGAAGAATTTATGAAAATCCTAGAAATATGGAATATTATCTTGCTCCAAAATAAATCCATTGATATGAATTCAAATGAATAACAACACAAAAAGAATGGATTACTTACCAGTTAGAATCTAATGAGACAAGTGATGTTTTAATCCAACATCAGATGAAGAAATAAGAGAAAAGGATAATAATTGGATTCAAAAAGGAGCTCCCATGCATGAGGGTCTGTCCACTGGAAGAATGAAGAAATTAGATTTAGGTTATAAGGATTTTTAAGGGAATTTTGTTCATTTCTTCAAACACATAGGGTCTCACAGTTTTCCAAACCATGCGCCAACCATGCTCCCTTCACTACTTCAAGGGGGACGTTGCACGGTTTCATGTGCACAGTTTGACTAACCATGTGCAAACCATGTTGCACACCTCTGCTAAAAACTATAGATCACCTGCACGAGCATGCTCCCCAGGTTACATGGTTTCCTAAAACTATGTAGCCTCTTATATGCCTTTGTTCATACCCACATGGTTACTCCTAACCATGACACTTGGGTCTCAATGTTTCTCCTAACAGTACGCCCCAACTATTTTTCTACAAAATCTAGGCTTCGGGATCCGAACAATCCCCAAACACCCTCAAAACTCCCATGACCTCGTTGGAAATTTAATTTATGTCAAAACCAATAATTTTAACCAAAATTAAAAAGATACTTACCTAATAGGAAAACATAAGATCTTAAAATCTTCCCCCATAAATCAATTCATCCACAAATTGACCTTCCAAGGGTGGTCAAGAATCACCTCAGAATAACTCTAGCCACTGAGAATGTACGTCGGCCTTTCGTTCCTAAGTATCATCATGTAAACAACCGTGTTTCCATAGCACCTATACTAAAGGAACTGACCGGCCTCATAGAACCTTCATTCTCCTGTCAACGATACATATAGAATACTTCTCAAAGTACACATTTACCTGTAGCTCCACCTCATCTAGATGAATAACTTGAGATGATTCTAAGTGATAATGATGCAGTTGAGATACATTGAAGATTTCGTGCATGGACCGATGCCTCTAAGGTAACTGCAACTGATAGGCTACCGACCCAACTCTCTCCAGAATCTCGAACAACCTAATATATCACAATTAAATCTTACCATGTATCCTTTTACATATATGTCCTAACCTCGGTGAGATACATAAAGTACCCAATCCTTGACCTCAAACTCTAGAGGTCGTCGATGGTGATTAGTGTAGATTTCTATCTAGACTGTGTAATAGCCATCCATTTCCGAATCAATTGGACCTGCTCCGAAGTCTCTTGTATGAGCCGCAGTCCAAGCGATGTTTCCTCTCCTACCTCAAACCAATACAATAGTGATCAGCATGTCCTACCATATAAATCCCCATAATGTGTACTCTATATAGTCTCTTGATGGATATTATTGTAGGAGAATTTAACCAGGGATATATACCTCTCCCAAGAGTCCCCAAAATCAAGGACGCATGCTCTAAACATTTCCTCAATCACCTAAATCAAGTGCTCTAACTAGCTATCTATATGAGGGTGGTATTTCATGCCTAGAAGAACCTGTGTACCCAACACCCTCTACAAACTATGCCAAAATTAAGGTGTAAATTGGGCGTCCCTATCCAACGTAATGGTTTAAGGAACCTCATGAAGTTGTGCTATCTCATGGCTATACAACCTCCCAATATCATCCACTGAGAAGGTCTCCCTGATCGGTAGGAAATGGGAAACCTTTATGAGCCTGTCCACCACAACCCAAACAACATCACTAACTTGAGGTGACCTCGACAACCTGGTCATGAAATCCATCACAACATCTTCCTATTTCCACTCATGAATGCTGTAAAATCCCATCTGGTCCCTGATGTTATTTCTTCACCTTCAAAAAGGTGTAACACCACATGAAAAAACCATATACCTCTTGTTTCATCCCTAGCCACCAATACTGGTCATGTAAATCATGATACATCTTAGTAATGCCAAGATGTACTTCCCAAGTCGAGGCATGAAACTTCTACATTAGCTCCTCACATATGTCTGTTAGAATCCAAATGCAATCATGAACACACATAATTTAATCCTCACCAACAGTTCTACTAGGAGGTGGGTCATCACCTTCCACACTCTCTTGTAGGACTAGGTCCTCTAAATCAGACAACTACCTCATCCTCACTCTATCCATAAGAGTGTAAGTCAGCACTAAGTATGATATAAAAGTCTATCCATAACCATCCTTCACCTTTAAGTGCATCTCTAAAAACAAGCTCATAATCTTCCACTTGTTATTGGCCTCCTAAAAAGCCTATATCTGAGTCCTCCTGCTCAGTGTATCGGCCACTACATTTCCCTTTCTGAACATATAGGCAAACTCAAAGTCAAAATACTTTAGGTACTCAACCCACCTTCACTGCCTCAAATTCAGATCACGTTGTTTAAATATATGCTTGAGTATTTTTTGGTTCGTTTACACCCTAAAATTCTCTCCTAGTAGATAATGTATCTAATAGTACAAATCATGAACAAATGTAGCTAACTCAAGATCATGCGTTGGGTAATTCCTCTCACGTGGCCTCAATTATTGAGACCCGTATGCCATGACTCTATACCCCTGCATCATAACTACTCCTAACTTGATGCCTAATGCATCAAAATATACAGTGTAGCTCCTTCCTTACTCTATCAGAATTAGGATCATCACTAAATTCACTCTCCCTTTCATCTCCTGAAAGTCTTTATCGCAATTATCTGTCCACACAAACTTCACACCCTTCTTATTCAAGCCTGTAAAAGGTACTGATAAGTGGGATAATTCTTGTATGAAATTCCTTTAGTAACCATATAGCCTCAAGAAATCTGTATATCAAAGGAATTCTTGGGCTCCTCCTAGGAAACTACCACTCTCACATTTTCTAGGTCAATTACTAATCTTTTATCTGATATAATATGAACCAGAAAGTGAATTTTATCCATCCAGAAGTACCACTTTGTGATCTTATCATATAAATTATTGTCTATCAGTGTATCCAAAATGATCTCAAGATATTTTACATGGTCACGTCGATTGTGATAATACACTAATACATCATCTATGAATACCACCACAAAGGAATCCAGATGAGGATGGAAAACTCGGTTCAGTAGTGTCATGAAAATCATTGGTGCATTCGTGAGACTGAACGACATAACCAGATACTCATATAGACCATACCTTCTATGAAAATTTGTACAAGGTATGTCTGTAGGTCAAACACGTAGCTGGTGATATCCTAACATCAAGTCAATCTTTGAAAAAACCCAAGCTCCTTGGAGCGAGTTGATGAGATCATCTATTCATGGCAAGGGATACCGGTTCTTAACTGTCAACTGGTTCAATTTACAATAATCTACACATATCCTGAGGGTATCATCCACATTTTTTGCAAAAAGGATAGTTGAACCCCACAAAGAAGTATTGGGTTATATAAACTCATTTTCTTTCAAGTCCTCGAGCTACCTCTTGACTCTTGTGACTCAATAGTAGTCATCCTATAAGGAGGAATGGATGTCAGTGCATCTCCTGAAACTAAATTGATAGAAAACTCCACTTATCTCTCATGAGGTAAAATAGAAAATTCATCCAGGAAAATTTCCTTGAAATGATCAACCACTTGAGGGAAAACTACCTGACACATTTTTTGATCATCCAGATATAAACTAGTAATATGGGCTGCCATCCCATCCATCCCATGATGTTCGGGTCCAGTTCTTCTTGTTTGTACATACCATTCATCCTTTTGAATAAAAAATCCACCCTATGGTGATGTGAAGGTCACCCTTCAGTGATAAAATTCAACATGGGATTGATAAAAAACTAGCCAGTCCATCCTGAGTATGAGTTCAAACCCTTTCATTTCAATGAAATAAAGATTTCATACAAAGTGACACCCACCAATATCAAGGGGTAACTCCTTGTATTGGCGTACACCCTCTGTTTTGACCCCCAATAGAGTATTCAAGGTAATAACTCCATCATAAAACTAAACAATAATCCCATGAATCTCCATCACAGGTACATATATGAAACTATGTGAAGCATATTTATCAAAAAGAGCAGATACTAGCATATAGGCTACTAAGATAATAACTCTCACCATAGATATACCAATGCTCTACTCCTTAGGTATAGGATGTAGAGAATATATATGGCCTAAACCATGACCCTGTGAAATAACCTCACTACTCAGAGTAGGTCCACTCTATTTTCTAGGTGCAACTGGTGCCTAGCTGCCTCGACCATGACCACCACCTCGGCCTGAATGATCGGCACTACTCCAGCTCCCAGCCTGATGCGGAGCTATGAAATCTGCTCTTGACCCTGAAGTCAAGGTCAATCCCCTTATTCTAACTATTGTAGGGAAGGTCCTGTAGAAACATTGTATGTGGACCATCCTACCACAAGCTTGGAACTCAAATAGGTCTCAATCACACTGATTCCTCATATGTCCCCATCTCCCACACTGGTGACAAAATATAGCACTACCAACACTAACAACCTGGTTGGTACTCTCCTCACGAGAATCCTCAAAATAGTGCTTCCTTCTACTAGAAGCTAAACCACTGGGTCAAGAGACTATACTACCTTGGTCCACACCCCCAACTTCCCTCAGGTTTTACTCAATAATAAGTGCCCAATTCACTATCTCTGTAATATTATTCAATTGAAACGCATTGACCTATGATAAAACGACATACTTGATACACTATAAAAAAAGTTATGGTTAGCGGTGGTTTATTCACAGAAGTTCTAGTAACCACTGCAAAATAAATCTAGTTAAAAAATATATAATATAGCGGCAGTTTCATAAAACTGCCATGATATTTTTTTATGTTTTCAATTAGCACCGGTTTCATTTAAACCGCTACTATATATTAAAAAAAACCTTAATTCCTCCCCCCCCCCATTCCCTATATGTTACCCAAACCCTCCACCCTCACCTCCCCCGACCCCCTCCTCTCCTCTCCCTGATATTGACCCCAAGCCCACAACCCCCTCCCCCCCTCCTCTCTTCTCCACAAAAGGGACCCAGAGCCTATGACCCCAAGCCCACGACCCCCCCCCCCTCCGACCCCCACGACCCAACCCATATATGACCTCCTCTATGGACAAATCACAGGCAACGCAACCCCCCCCCCCCCCCCGATCTCCCTCACCCCATCTCGGTTCTCTTCTTTGGCAACGACGCAGACCCCTCCTCTGAGCTCCCTCTACCTAGATCGGATCCCCTCATCAGTGGCAACACAGACCCCCCTAAAGGTTGCATTATACTCACCCTAATCTTATTATTGAGTAGCATTATATGGAAGATCATGGGTGATAAAAACATTATTTAATTTGTTTTTTATTCATTGGACAATGAATATATATGTAATTTCAGTATATAATGTGTTATTTGGATTTTTTAGTTAGTTTTTTGGAGTTATAAAAATCATTAATTTTGGTTATGTTGTACTAAATTAAAAAAATAAATTCATTTATGATATATTTTGGTTATGGAATCTAGATCGTTGATAATTTCATGGTTTTTATTTGATATTAATGAATTAAAATTTGTTCTATATATGTTAATGCCACCAATTTTTGATAGATACATAATTGAGGCTATTTCCAACTCATGGCCAATTGGTAGTAAAGTTTGGGGTCACACATGGTTTCATCACAAACCCTGGAAAGGTCTCTAAGGATAAAGGCCTTGAAAATTAGATATTATACCCTTTTTAAATTTATCATAACGATTCATGTTTTATGCATATATGAGGAATCATTTAGTTTAATAAAATCTATTGAATATTGATTGAGTAGTTAGGGTTAAGTTTTACATGAATGATAATCGATTATTCATTATGGTAACTGGAACAACCAATATAGTTTCATTAATTTTATTTTAACTAACATGATTTTTAATAAAACTAATTATAGTGTGTAGTTTTTTTAGTCGAATGACTAATTTTTTATCATTCGATTTAAAAATCACAATAGAAATTATTCAAATTTATGTTAATGTCGTGTTTTTTATGTTTAGATGAAATTTAAGTAATACCTAATTTGATGTTATGTGAACATAGTTGATTTATATAATTCATGGAATAACATTAAGTCACACTAAAATAGTTCAATAGAATATAGACATATAGAGTTTAATATTTTGGGTATGCATGACATATCGTGATATCCAAATAAAGTATAATTTGAATTCATATTTTTTTAAGGGGTGCTCTTG
This sequence comes from Viscum album, assembly GCA_963277665.1. Lineage (NCBI taxonomy): Eukaryota > Viridiplantae > Streptophyta > Magnoliopsida > Santalales > Viscaceae > Viscum > Viscum album. The sequence continues at coordinate 453,261,197 of OY728135.1, forward strand.
GTCTTAGTTAGATCATAGGAAATGGTTTAAAATTTATCAATGTAGCTAATTTTTCAATGGAATGAACCATCCTTAGTTACAACACTAGGGTAGAATACACCATTATCTTTTATTTGATTCATTTATTTCATCTATGTTTGTGAGAAATAATAATTTATTTAATTCATGTTTTTATATTATAATTTTAGTAAGAAAAAATTCATTATTTGATTCATTTCATTTTCCTTTATAGTTGTTATGAAATATTAAATGGAGAAGTTGGGTGATATTTAATTTTGATTTTACTTGTCTTATTAAAAATTTATATCTTTATATCTGAATGTATAGGGAGAATGCAATCCAATACCTATGTATAAAAGTTGAATTAATTTACCTCTAAACACGCCTCGATATAACAAGGGTTTGGAATAATTTTTAGATTATGTAATTGCAAACCAATTAGTGGATGGTAGAATAGAATATTTTTGTCTTGATTGTAAATTCAAGCGATGGTTGAATAGAAACGAAGTATATGAGAATTTTCTATTGAAAACATTTCATACTCGATATGTATGTTGGATTTGAAATGGTGAATCAAGTGTTATGAAAATTCAAAATAATGAAAATACTATCAACAAAATACAAAGTGACCCAAAAGAGGAGAATTCAGTTCAAAATTTATTCAATGACACATTTGGTTTTTCATAATACAATGTCCAATATTTCAATAGATCAACATAACCTTCAGTTGATCTTGATCAGATTAGTCTTTCTCAGAACTTGAATGATCAAAAAATTATTTTTATGAATTAGTTAAAGATATACAACAAGAACTATATAAAGGGTGTGCCAAGTATTCGAATTTTACTTTTCTACTTAAGTTATATCATATAAAGTGTCTCTGTGGAATTAATTACAAAGAAATTTCCACGATTTTAGAGTTTCTTAATGATGAAATTAGTGAAGCTAAGATCCCTAAATCATTATATGAGATGAATAAAGTCATCAACAAACTTGGACTTGATTATAAAAAGATACATGCATGCCCTGATGATTGTATGATTTACTAGGGAGAAGAGTCTGATAGAGAAGAATGCACAAGATGTCATACAAGTATATGGAAGTAAATGAACAACAATAAGAGTATAAATCAATGTAACCTAGGACAAAACAGAAGAAGAAAACTCCCACAAAGGTATTACATTACTTTCCTCTGAAACCACACTTGAAAAGATTATTCATGTCATCTAATACTATAGACGACATGAAGTGGCTTACTCAGGATAGTAATTATGTTTTGATGAGACATCCAAAATATTCAACATCATGAAATATGTTTGACTCTCTATATCCATAATTTTCTTCAAATCCTAAAAATGTATATTTGGGATTGGATTATAATGGTTTTAACCCTTTGGTACTTTAAGTACTAATTATAGCATTTGTATAGTTGTTTTGATCTCCTATAATCTTCCTCAATAGATGTGTATGAAGAACAATTATTTCATTATTTTGATTATTATTATTGGAAAGAAAATTCTTAGAAATGAAATTGATGTATACCTTCAACCTCTAATCAAATAATTGTGAGAATTACAGGATGATGGCATGGAAACATATGATGCTTCAATGAGACAACTATTCAAAATGCATATTGCTTTAATGTGGGAAATCAGTGACCTTACTGGACTAGGAAATTTATCTAGTTGGAACACCCATACTAGTTTGTCTTGTCCAGTTTGTAATTTTGATTTTGAACCTCAACGATTACCTCATAGCAGAAAATGGTATTTTATGTGTAATCATAAATTTATTAATGCTTCTCATAAATTCATGTTTAATAATACATGATTCAATGGATATATTAAAATTATAAAGTCACCAAAGGTGTTATATGGTTCAAAAATATTGGGATAATTAATGGATGTCATTGAAGAATTTGGAAAATTCCATCAGTTTAAAGAAGGGTAGAAAGGGGTATGAAGTACAGAATTCGAAGAAGCTCAAACAAAACAATGGAAGAAAAATAGTATATTTTTTAAACTTCCTTATTGGGAGTTTAATTTTATACATCATAATATTGACGTAATGTATATTGAGAATAATGTATCTAATAATGTAATTTTTATAGTGCTTAATGAGAAGGGTAAATTGAAGGATCACCTTAATGCTCATAAGGATTTAGAGTCAATGAATATAAATCATGGTTTGTGGGAAAATGAGAATTTTAAGTATCATTCGGCTATTTTTACAATGAAAAATCATGAGAAAGGCGTATTCCTTCAAACTTTAAAGAATGTAAAAGTTCTAGATGGATATTCAAGTAACATATCAAGGTGTTTTGACTTAAAACATCGAAAATTACATAGATTGAAAAGTCATGACTCACATATTTTAATGGATAAGTTGTTGGAATTTGATTTGCGTAATACTTTACCTGAAAAAGTAATTGTGGTTCTAGTTAAGTTTTGTACCTTTTTCAGAGAGCTTTGTGGAAAAACTCTAAATCCAACCAGGATTGATAAACTTCAAGAAAGAATTATTTTGACATTATATAATTTGGAGATGTTATTTCCCCATTAATTATTTACAGTTATGATTCATTTTACTATTCATTTAGTTGAAGAATATAAACTTGGTGGATTAGTACACTATCGATGGATGTATCCAATTGATAGGTACGTTGATATATTTGTATTTTCATTAGTGATTCTGATTTTATCAAATCATTGTGTAAATTTTGTTAATATGTTTCTTATTTTTTTCATCAAGTACTTTGGTCATTTGAAATCATATGTGAGGAATAAAGCTCAACCAGAAGGGTCTATTGTTGAAGTTTACATAACTAAAGAGTGATTAACCTTCTGTTCTAGGTATTTAGATGGTATTGATACTAGATTCAATCGTGATGGACATGATGACGACATCTCTAATAATTATAGTTCTGAAAATCATTCATAGATATTTTCAACTATTGGATGTCCAATTAGAAAGGGGTCAAATTTTACACTGATTGAATTGGAGTTTTTACAATCGCATGGATATGTGCTACTCGATAGTGTTATTTCATATCCATTTATTAAAGAATTGCGACTGTAAAAAAAGGGCGACTAAGGGGTTGAGCTCGAAATGAGATGGAATTAACCAAATTTATTAATAATGATCTTGTTGAATGGTTCGCCCATATTTTAAGTATATACTCATATTCATATTATTGATGTGTAGTTATTTTGTCTATGTTAAAAGTAACAACTTATATATATTTTTATAGATAATGAATGTTGATAATCAAGCTGAAATATCGAATGATTTGAAGTTTTTGGATTGAGGTCCTCTAAGGAAGGCTAAGAGATTTGATGCCTATAATATTCATGGCTTCAATTTACGTAAAATTTATCATGAAGAATACTTGAAAACTCAAAATAGTGGTGTATTTACATTTACAGATGTGGAATACTATGGGAATATTAGTGATATAATTGAATTAAACTATCATGTCCAGTTTTTAGTTGTCTTATTCAAATGAAAGTGGGTCAACATTGATAGGGGTATAATGAAAGATTTGTTATATTTTACTTCTATCAACTTCTCTTACTTGATAGATATCAATGAACGTGCAGAGCATGATCCATTTATCTTGGATTCACAAACGAAGATGGTTTATTATGTGGATGATGAAATACATGAAGGTTAGAGTGTTGTTGTACACTTAAAGAATAGAGACTTATATGATATGGGTGATGAAGATCAATTGGTTATTTGTGATAGTAAACCTCATCAACCACAAAATATTGAACGGTTTTTTCCTAACAATATCAAAATGGTAGAACTTGAAAGAGAGGGTGAAAATGAAGGACTCGTCATAATGGAGGTTGATAATAATGAATATAATGAAGATAAAGATAATTGAATGTATATATTTGTAATGAAATTATATTTCAATTTCTCATTTATAAGTGGTTCATATATATATACATTGTTCTAGTTTTTCTTTTATTTTTTGTAAAAAGAATTTAGTTTTTCATTTTTTATATATTTAATATATCATAACCATTTGAAATGCAGGAATGTCGAGAATAAAAAAAATCAGGATTCTAGCCGATTAACATCTCAGAGAACTCCACCACTACCATCATCTTCGATGGATCCTATTGGTTCTATTATACCTAAGACTACTAGTGAGCCATCCATTTCCCCAGATGTTGTTGGTAGCCCACCAACTGATTCACCACTGAAAATGGAGTAGTTGTTCACCCCTCCATCTAGGGGATATTGGTGGGTTATCATTACTGGTATGTGTGTCAATTTTCAAAAAAAAATGAGGTCTTTGATACTCAAGTAAAGGTAATATAAATTTAATATTCCTTGATAACTAATTTAAAAGACATGAGTAAATTTTGTAATATACTTATAAAGTGTTATGTTTTTTATTTCTATATTTTTTTCAGTTTGATGTCCCTAACTCCATTTCATGCCCATGGACTTTGCAAAGAACACATACAACATCTATAAAAAAAACTAAAATGACATTTTTATATAGAAAACATGAGTTTCAAGTTATACTAACCACATATTGTGCTAGACTGATGTGTAGTTTATTCCTACATGTCAAAAATAAATTATAGATCATTATCCATAAGTTTGGAAACAATCTGATCTTTTTTTCTCAGTTTTGACTCAGTAAACACTTATGAAAGGTACAAAAGCCTTTAAAAACAAGTTTCAGAGGGTTAAAATTAGGAAAATGATGTCTTATTTCCCTGATATCATGGGAAAATGACCGTAGATTTAATTTTGAAATGTAGGAACCGATGGCATGTCATTCAAATGAAAGTTTTCCCATTATGGTCGTAAACAAGTTTTTAGTGTTTTAAAACACTAAAACGTGTGTGGAATGGTCAAAACCAGACAAATAATGTCATATTGTCCTGAAATTATGGGACAATGACTATACATTTAATTTTTAAATGTAGGAACCAATGGCATATCATTTCGAATGAGGGTTTGTCTGTTATAGCTGTAAACATGTTTTTAGTGTTTTAAAACACTAAAACGTGCATGAAATGGTAAAAACTAGACAAATGATGTCATATTATCCTGAAATCATGGGAAAATGACTGTACATTTAATTTTGAAATGTAGGAACTGACGTCATATCATTCTGAATGATGGTTTTCCCGTTATGGTCGTAAACATGTTTTTAGTGTTTTAAAACACTAAAACGTGCGTGGAACGGTCAAAACCGAACAAAAAATATGATTGTCCTTTAATTAGTGTAATGTGACTGTACATTTAATTTTGAAATGTAGGAACTGACAGAACATCATTCTGAATGACGGTTTTCCTGTTATGGCCAAAATGTGTTTTTAGTGTTTCAAAACACTAAAACATGTATTGAACAATCAAAAATAGAAAAATGAAATCATATTGTCTTTAGATCAAGAGAAAATTACCATACATTTAATTTTGAAATGTAATAATTGACGACACCTCATTTCAAATGACAGTTTTCCCGTTATGACTGTAAACGCGTTTTTAGTGTTTTAAAACACTAAAACATGCGTGGAATGGTCAAAACCAGACAAACAACATCATATTATCTTGAAATTAGGGTAAAACTACCTTAAATTTAATTTTTAAATGTAGGAACTGATGGCACATCATTCTAAATGATGGTTTTTCAATTATGGTTGTAAACGTGTTTTTAGCGTTTTAAAACATTAAAACGTGTATGAAATGGTCAAAACTAAGAAAACGATATTGTATTATCCTAAAATCAAGGGACAACCACATTATATTTAATTGTAAAATTTAGGAATCAAAGGAATGTCATTTTGAATGATTGTTTTCCCATTATGGTCGTAAACACGTTTTTAATGTATTAAAACACCAAAACATGCGTAAAATGGCCAAAACCAAGAAAATGATATTGGATTGTCCTGAAATAAAGGGAAAACAACCATTTGGTTTTTTATGTGTACGCGCAGACACCACATCAATCTGACATGCAGTGTGATCGGAATTACTCGATAAACACTTATGAAAGGTACAAAAGCCTTTAAAAATAAGCATTGGGGGTCAAAACCAAGAAAACGGCATTGGATTTCCCTAAAATTATGGGGAAACAATCATATATTTAATTTTGAAATGTATGAATCGATGGCACATCATTTCGAATGAAGGTTTTCCTTTTATGGCTGTAAATGCATTTTTAGTGTTTTAAAACACTAAAACATGTGTGGAACAATCAAAACTAGAAAAATGATTCTGTGTTGTCCTAAAATCAATAGATTTGATTTTGAAATGTAGGAACTGATGGCACTTCATTCTGAAATATGATTTTCCCGTTATGGCTGTAAATGCGTTTTTAGTGTTTTAAAACACTAAAATGTGTGTGGAACAATCAAAACTAGGAAAACTAAATTGTATTGTCCTGAAATCAGGGAACAATTACCGTATATTTAACTATGAAATGTAGGAACTGAAGGCACATCATTTTGAATTATAGTTTTCCCATTATGGTTGTAAACATGTTTTTGGTGTTTTAAAACACTAAAACATGTGTGGAACAGTCAAAACCAAGAAAACAACCTATGATTGATGTGAAATCATGGGAAAACTACTATAGATTTAATTTTTAAATGTAGGAACTGACGACATGTCATTCCGAATGATGGTTTGACCGTTATGGACGTAAATGCTTTTTTAGTGTTTTTAAACACTAAAATGTGTGTGGAGTGGTCAAAACTAGAAAAACGATGTTATATTGTCATAAAATCAAGGGAAACCACCATAGATTTAATTTTGAAATGTAAGAACCGATGGAATATCATTTTGAGTGACGGTTTTCCCGTTATGGCCGTAAATGCATTTTTAGTGTTTTAAAACACTAAAACATGCGTGGAATGGTAAAAACTAGGAAAAATACATCATATTTTCTATAAATAAAAGTAAAACGACCATATATTTAATTGTGAAATGTAGGAACTTACAACACTACATTCTGAATGACAGTTTTCCCATTATGGTCGTAAACACGTTTTTAGTGTTTTAAAACACTAAAACGTGTGTGGAACGGTAAAAACCATGGAAAACGATCTCATATTGATATGAAATCATGGGAAAACCACCACTTAGTTGTTTTTGAAATATAATACATGTTGTGATATCAAAATATTTAAAATTTGTTTATTAAACAAATTTCAAGCACACTGCACGTTGCTTTAAAAATAAATTAGAATATTTACTTATCCCTTTTAAGTTTCAAGTGTTGAATTTTATCTTAAATGGGTATGTTTCTTTTTTAAAAGTTTTTTTCATTATATATTATTTTTTTATGTTAAAATTTCCTCTGTTTGGTTAACAAAATTAACAAAATTTATGTGTATCATTCTGAATATATTCTGTGTCTTTTCTCTTTCGCATTTCTTTTCCAAAATGTTCTGGTTTTCATTGTAGGTGGAAGATGTCAGCAGTAGGTAGGAGGTTGACCATTACAATCTATATCATTTTTCATAAGGAATTCATGATAGTTCTTAGTTTCCGTGGTAGGTTAAAATTTTATCAATTATTCTACTGTAATTATGATTTATTATGTTTAATTTTAATTTTTGTTTAATTTTTTGTTACAGTTGATGAGATGATGTGGTCGATTTCATTTGATGAGATGATGTGGAGGTTGGCAGATGTAGTGGAGTTCATGACATGGATGTATATTCGGCATGGGTTGTTGTTGGACATATTTTATATATATATATATATATATATATATATATATATATATTGATGATCAAGGTATTGGTTGATGTATGGGATGACTGAGACTTCACTTATGATGACAGTGGTTATTTGTATGATTGTGGATGTGGGATGTATGAATGATGGGTTTATCATATATTTATGTTTTAGTTTATAGAATGTCAGTTTTTGTGTATTTATATTTTTTTATTAAATATTTAAAGAAATAAAAACAGATTTAACGGTGGTTTGTTGTAACCACTGATAAAAATAACAACCGCTAAATGCTTTGTGATGGTTATTTTTATTTTATTTTTATTACTAGCTGATATTTTTTATTAAAAAAATTCTACTAATTAGACAAGGAACAACTGCTAAATTCTCCAAAAATGACAATTAAAAAAACCACTGTGAAATAAAATAAACCACCGCTAATTGACTAGCGACTGTGAAATACACAGTGGTTTAAACCGCTACTATACCACTAAATAATCACTGCTAACCATCATTTTTTTAGTGAGACCTTCCTTGACGCATTTAACCCTTAATGGCTCATCGGCAAGATAAATCGGTGCAAAACATTAAAGCTATGTAAAGCATGTTGAATACTTCATAATTGTCATAGTTCCCTACTCCAGATGCATAAACTCGCTATCCCTTTAAGATCTCAGGATATTAAGAAAAAAGTAATCATAAAACCTAGATTGGAAATCCCTCCAAACCATATCTCGAAGCATACCATCCTAGTTCAAAACATTCCACCACCGCTTAGCTGCTCCCCAAAGCATATATGTCGTGATATTTACTCTCCTCCCAGGAGGTGTCTCCAAATGCTCGAAAATCAAAAACGTATTCTCAACCCACAGCTCAGCAGAATGTGGACCCCCATCACCTAAAAACATGGGAGGATGTTGCTTCTAGAACACACGTATTATCTCTGCCATAGACGAGGCAGGTTATGGTGGTCCCTGAATGGTCTGCATAAAGAGCATAAAACTCTCATGGAACTGTGCCTCGACACCCATATTTAGTACAACTACTGGTGTTGTAGCAAGCACTGCAGAAGGTTCTACTGGTATCCCATGTCCCACCACCTCCAAAGCATGGTCATCACCACCCTTCTGGCATACAACTGAAGTTCATCATAGTGGAATGCCTCTACAATGCTAAACACATGCCATAGAAAAGATCGATAATGAAAATATTACAATTATAAAGCATAGGACTGGTCGAAGTCTTCTTAAAAACAGATCACACCCCTCTGTCTACTCCTAAAGCTAGGACTAGGTAAAAAGAAATAGTCGTAAACATCACTTGAGACACTGCCTACTGCCCACTCTAAAGCTGGGTCTAGGTCAAGTTATATGTTTCACAAATTCAATTTCTATTTTAATTCACATTTACATCCACCACTACAAAACTGAGTTTTAACAGCACTAGTATTGGGCCTTTAACAACACTTATAAAGCGCTTTCTACAAAATCGATATTAAAGGGAAGACTTTAATAGTGCTTGAAAAAAAAGCAATGTTAAAAGGGGTTAAATTATATTTTCCGGACCTCTATGAGGTCGAACCCTTTATCAATGCTTCCATGACCCCTTTAACAACCCCCCCCCCCCCCCCCCATCAGTGTTTTTCACTCCACCGCCTCTTTAACAACGCTTTCTGAATTTTCAACCTCCTACACATGTCTGGATTCAAACCCTGAACCTCTTCCTTGAGGATAGAATTCTTTTACCACTACGCCGTGATTTTTTGTTTTATGTTTAATAATATTTATATTTATTTATATATTATTTACATATATATTTTTATTCATATATTTATATAATTATTTTAAAATAAATTTATAAAATATATGTTTGTGTGTGTGTGATATATATATTCTTATATTTATTTAAATATATTATATATTATATTCATTTACATATACTAGAATATAATATAAATATATATTCATTTATTAATACACACATATATGTATATATAAACATTCTATATATATATTTGTATAATTTAAAAAATGGTTAGATGTTGTTTTAAATACAATTTTATAATATGAATTTTTTTACATATATTAGAATATACATATACATATATATATATTTGATTATTGACACAAGCATGTTTATATATAAACATTACTTATATAGGTATATATATACATATTAGTGCATTTGTATAAGGTAAATAAAATGGTTAATTTTTTACTTTAAATAAAATGAATAATAAATATTTATTTTATATTTTTTAAAATGAATTTCTACATAAATATGTTGATATATGTATTTATATAAGTGGTTTATTATAAGTAAATATAAGAAAATATGTATTTATTTAATTATAAATAAAACTACATTGTGAAAAATTATAAAAATTAAAAACCATAATATCAATATGAGTGTAATTCCTATGAATAAAATCAATATCTACTAAAAACGAAAACAAGACCCCCTTAAACGAGGCTGAAATTCCATCGAATGTTAAAAAATTGGGATACCCCGACTAAAAACTCAGTTTTAGAGGCCTTATAGGCCTTTTTTGGACTCAAAAAATATGATCAATGGTCCCCCAGGTCACTAGTGCGTAGATCTTGTCGCAGGCCTTGATTTGATATATGGTAGAACCTAAACAGACACTCGAATCAAAATTTATGTCTGTTTGAAGTTCAAGTCATATTTTCCACTTATCTTAGATTGTTCATTAATTCATTTAATTTTTATGCCATCCAACTATTATTAAATGACCATTACATGATAATAATTATAAAAATATTAATTAATAATATTTTTTAATTATTTTGTAAGTCATTTTCACTAAACCTCTTATATATTAAGTGTAAATGCCTATTTAGCCTTATCTAAAGCATATTTAATATATATATTATATTTATATAAATATAAATATATTTATATATCAATATATTATTTTTAATGAAATATTTTTTTTTTATGAAATATACCCTTTATCAGCACCTTTTTAAAAGCGCTGATAAAGTCCCACCCTTTAATAACACTTTTTTTCTAACATTGATAAAGGGGGGACTTTATCAGCACTTTTTTACAAGCACTGATAATGGGACCCATTTAATAACACCTTTTTAGCACTGTTAAAGACCCCTTTAATAGCACTAAATAAAGCATTGTTAAAGGCCCACTATAATAGTGATTTTTCTAGCACTAACAAAGGGGATCTTTAACAGTGCTTTTAGCTAGCGCTGTTAAATCCCTAACGCTAGATAAACCCAGTTTTGTAGTAGTGATCACAAATCTATTTGAATGGTTAAACCAAATGGGTCACCACTTCTGATCCATAAGGGATCATACACCTCATGAACTGAAATGTGGAATCCACTTAATCCAAACCATAACATGTTCCAGTTTATGCGACAAATGATCTATGACTCAATGTGTCGTAGTTGACTGCATAGGGTGTCTATTATAGCTTAAGAAAGAAAACACTGTTTAGGTTACAACAAGCACTCTAAGTACCAACCATGTTTCTCAATCGCCTGTACAAATCATTTATCAACCAATAGGTATATCACTCAAGGCACACATCATAAAGGTCATGTGGTCAATCAATGCATCCTATATGACATGGCATAATGCATGGCATGTGAATTCTAACATGTGCCTAAAATGATACATGAGATTGTAAACCCTCATCTCATTGGGCAATGGTAAAATAAGATCTCCAATCATAGTAATAATAACATCACAATTCAAATGCATCACCCAACAGTGGAATCAAATCAACTATAATAGACAAAATCCAAAAAAAAAACTTGTTCCATTCCAGGAAATTTGGATTTTTCTTATACGTGAGTTAGCTACTCCTAGGAAAAACTCATTACCAAATTCCAATACTTCCTAATACATGTCTATTATCTCAAAATAGTAAGACAAACAAAAAATAAAATGCTCTAATACCACTTTGTAATGTCTCAACTTGGATTCTAGTAAACAGTGCCCCAAGCCTATGGGTCACATGGTTGCAAGTGTGTCTCCATGTATACCAGAGGTTGTCAAATAGCGGTGAGGGCTTAGGGTGTGTTTGTGGGGAGACTATTTCCTCATTTCAGATTGTAACATAGTGTTAATAATCATAACGGTCAATAACGGAAGAAAATAAATAACTGAACAAGAGATAAACATCTAGAATACTGTAATAAATAAAAAATGCCACAAACAATATCATATACAAAATGATGTGTCGTGTCATGCCTCTACAAAGCAAGAAAGTAGGTATACAAGAATACAGTGCAATAAATGTATCAAAAGGTACAAAAGACAAAAAAGAACTATCCCATTTAGCATCACGAGCCTAGCTCGGTCTTGTTCTCCCTTGATCCTAAGCATAGAAAAAATCAAGCATCATATAGTGGGAGATTTCCCCGATACCTACCTATATCCATGAAGTCTATCTAGGTACCCAACGACATCCCAAACAAGGTATGAGATAATACTCAGTAGGCCACCACAAATGGTGTCTTTAATAAGTTCAGTCTATGTATACAAGCTAAGTAATGTGCAATATATATCAGAGGTATAACAGTAATGAAAGTAAAGTTCCCAAGGAATATGTGATAAAATTAAATGATATTGTCCAGCCAAACAAGGATCCCTACAAACAACAGTCAAGATCCCATAAACAAGGGTAGTTGTAAATAGAAATAGTAGGTGTAATACAGTCTAGTCTATCTGTTGTAATTCGATTCCCATACCAGGGCTAACTATAAATCATAACAAATTTATCCATAATAGTCATTCCGTGTAATCATATGTAAAAGATACATTACAGTGACGCCGTATAATCCATTGTAACACATCCATCATGGCCACACTTTAAAATCATGACCATTCCATATAATAAAAATTGTTAGACCATGAAGTTTTGGATCCAAGGTATAGAATACCAAGGTATCCACATTAAGTCCCATGAGCATCTTGATGGAAACTCGGTAACGACTTGGTTGGATTCTAAGGAGCATGTCAACAGACCATGTCCAACGTGAGTTTAATTAATCTGGATAAAAAAGGTAGTAAGGCCCTTGGAATCCTAAGGAATCATGATCCAAGGAGGAAACAAGTCCAAGGAATCCACTACCATAATCAAAACCCATGGGGGAAACGTTCATGGCATCTATGGAATTAAGATCCAAGGAGCTTGTCCAAGGAATCCACTTCCATTTCAAATAATCACCCCATTTCATTAATCATTCATAAACATTCACATTTCATGAGTTCTTCCAACTCATTTCCACAATTACTTTAAAATCCATTTATACAATTTAATCATTTAACCTTATGTAAACACATGTAAAATGAGGCACAACCTTCTCCTAACAATTCAACTCAATTCATTTAATTTAAAAAGATCCCAAAATTACTGGCGAGATAACACACACCCAACGGGGTGGTATAACATAGGGAAGATACAAGGGCATGTCCTATGGGTGGCCTAGGTTGAGTCTAAATAGGCTCTAACCATAAAATGGTACTCAAGGGGCAACCTAACAGGTCCCAATTCATTCAATTTAAAATTTTAATTAATTTTCGAGGAAACAACGAAAAGTACAGTGTGAAACACAATGATAATACAACTTATAAAACACCAAATTATAAAGGAAAAGGTATATAACACCTACCATAGGGCATATTAGCTTGCACCAAAATAACTTTGTTGATATGAATTCAAACAAAGAATGACACAAGAGGAATGGAGTACTCACCAACATGGATCCAATAAGATAAACAGTGTTTGAATCGGGCATCATATAAATAAGCAGGAGAAAATCCTATAAAAATCGAAACTACCTCTTGTGCATACGTACGGCTTACCGTCTCCACATAGCGGTGTCATATGTTTTTCATCACCCCATTACTTGGATGGTTCTAATGATATAAATAATAGATATATATGATAATTATGATATTATATTTATTTTTTAAAATTAATATACCATTCTCTTCCTTACCCTTTCAACTATTTAGAAATGATATCATCGCTCGTGCATACGTATGACTTGTCGTCTCCACGAAGCGATGCGATTAATTTTATATGTTAAACATTAAATAATGGTTATAAAAATGTATTTAATTATTAAATATAATATTCATAATATTAATATCGTTCTTTAGATGATGTATCTATATCCTATGCATGGGAACCGAGACTTTCAAGACAAAACAAACATGAGAAAACAAGGTTATTAACACCCAAAACAATGAAAATAATGAAATATTATTAATGAACGGGTGATAAGATGTTATAAAAGGATCATATAAGGTATTATAAATATTAATATGGATCTTTAATAAATTAATAACATACTTTAAACCATTATACAGGATTTTGAAGTATGCAAAACTAAAGGGAAGCGTGAGGTAAGGGATTTCTTAAATTGATTTCCGTTCACTGGGTTAAACTTCTACTTCATTGATTATGTCATGCTAAGATTATGTGTGAAATGCCTTTTGATTATATTATATTGTATTTAAAATTATTTTATGTATATTTATAGTTGATACACGTAATTGATTCATTTTATTGATTATCACTTCAATGATATGATCTTTGTAAGGGTTTCCCGTATCACTTTTACTTCTAGGAGATATATGTTTTATTCACCACTTATTTTTTGTGGTGTATAAACTATAACTTTTATATATCATATCATGAATATAATTATCTTCATGGTGTTCAATGTTTCATTTTATGATTATTACTTTTATGGGGCTTACGATTCAGAAGTTATCAAAGTGGTAAGAGTTTATTTCACAATCTCATCATTATTCGTGATTGTTTTTCTTTAAGTCTACCTTGAGAGAAATATTTAATATTTATATGTAAAATCAATCTATTTTATTCTTCTCGGATCATTCATGAACTTTTCATGTAATAGTAATATTTTTTCACTCTTTGGTACTTAGAATGATTGAGAAAAAGTTTTTAGGAAAATCCAACTTTATTGATCTTTTCGGTTGGAAATCTGTTTTCATCAAAACCCTTGTTTTCTAAAAAAAATTCAATTTTTTTTTTAAATAATTTAAAAATGATTTATTAAATACATTTTTAACTATTTTTACAAAAATTCTTCGAAAAGAATCTTCATGTTGTTTTCAAAATAATGCCCATTTAGCTTTTAACGAAAATGTGAAAGGAAATTTTTCTTTAACTTGTACGCCATGTATGGAATTTCCTACTGTCATGGACACACAATGTTTTAAAGATTATTTTACAATTTTTCAAAGGTTGTCTTCAAATAAAATTATTTTCAAAATTTTTTGTGAATTTTTAGTTTTAAAAAGTGGTTTTCAAAATAAAAGGATATTTTTATCAATAATGTTTTGAATGATATTTTTATTCATAAATGACATAAACCCTTTAATGTACTTATGATCCACTGGGAATATGTTGTATTGATATAATATTTATTCTTTCTTTGGATGGTTTATGATCAGTTTGATTGCGGATGTGCTATTTTGATATCATTCACTATATTACTCTGAATGGTTTATGATTATGCTCATTTGATTGGGGTAAGTATTAACATTTTTAAGTTAGTTTTTAATATGGATGTTTATGTTTATTATGTTTTACCCTTTCATATTAGGAATGCATTGGACTTTGTAAGTGACGGACGAGACATGTTATAGCCCCTCGATGCATCGGTAAGTCTCATAAGACAAACTAATTTTGAGTATTGGCTGAGGCCTTACATGTTTATGTATGGTGTCTTGGTCTAAGCCTTGACAGTATATTTATGATGTCCAACATTATGCATTCCACCATTATGAAATTATTTATTGATATTCCATATGAATATTAGATTAGTAGAATATCCATGGTTAAGTCTCATTCTCATGTGATTATTCGATTGGTAGAATATTTATGGTTAAGTTTCATTACCAAGTGATTATTTATATGGAAATATTTGAACATTATTTATTCCTGCCATATTTTTCTCAAGTTATTGATTAAATGTGTTGGAACCATGATCATTATATGAAATAAATGAAGTATGGTTTGTGTTTGTTTTCAATCCTAACATAGGAGACCAGGGAGATTGTAAGGAAAGGTATCATACAGTTCAAGCGAACAACAGTATTGAAGGTGGCGTCGTTTCCCAGTGTTTGCCAAATTTTTGGGCCTGAAAATCGGAAAATGGAGAAATGTATGTTTGGCAAAGGGATTTTCATGATAGTTTCAAGGGCATTTATAATGTTGTGCACAAGGCCTAATTTGAGATTAATGCATCAAAATAAGGCAAAGGCAAAATGTGTGTTCAAGACTTAAATGTGTGTGAAATATGAGGTTATGCAGAAGAATCTTACGCGCTTAATGCGACGTCAAAAGGGATTTTGCATGCTCATGAAGAATCTTACGTGCACCGACAAAGACGCATTGGAAACTTGCGCGTAGGGTCATTTAAGCCTATAAATATGTGGCTACCCCCATGGAAGACTTAATAATTTTCCAACAAAAATCTGGTTGTTCTGTTGTGTGAAAGATTGGAGGAGAGTTAATCTTGTGTGCAAGGTGTTCCTTTAGTCTGAAAAGGTCAATTGAACCCTTTGGTGTAATTGTGCAAAAGATAAGGGTTGCGCAGAAAGTAGGGGTTGCGTGAAAGTCATCTTTAATGAAAATTCCCAAATCTTGTGCACAAGTTGAGGTATTGTGCGCAAGTGTGATGTTATGATTCTAACAGGATTTTGAATATCCGATTTGTGTGATCAGTGGCTTCAAGTGCATCAATTCAGGACTTCGATGCAATCAGTGTCTCGTGCTGAACAGAGACGGAGACTTTGATGCAAATCTATTGAAGTGACCTTCAAGTAGATAAATTGAGATCTCATATAAGATCCCTTGGAATGGAAGTCCTATTTACCACTGTGCAAGGAATACAAGTTACTGATCCAACAGGGCTGGCTATGATTGATGCAGACAGGAAATTCTTGATGCAGATGCTAAAGCACAGAATGCTCTTACCGCAGCCCTTTCTGATCAGATCTATCTAAAGGTGATGAGTTGCACCTTAGCAAAGTCCATGTGGGATAAACTTGAAAATATTTATGAAGTAGATAGAAAAGTGAAGGAGGCGAAACTACAAGTCCTTCACAATAGATTTGATGATCTGAAGATGCGTCCTGATGAGAATGCAGACTCCTTCTTCAATCGAATTACTGAAGTCGTTGGAGCAATTTGGGGTCTAGGAGAAGAAATCAAAGGCATTGATATTGTAAAGAAAATATTGAGAAGACTTCCACCCCTATAAAATGCAAAGGTGTCATCCCGTGAGGAAAGTGATTTTTCCAAACTTTCTATGGATGATCTACTGAGCAGTCTGGTGGAATATGAAATGAGAGTCAAAACAGAAGATGTTACGACTCGAGTGAGCAAGGAAATAGCGTTCAAATCCATGGAGAAACTGAAAATTTCAAAAAATAGTAGTGGTGAAGACGTTGAGGAAAAAGAAATTCTCTCTCTCATTTCTAAGAAGTTCCAGAAGGGAAATGGGAAATTCAAAGGGAAGTTACCTCTAGCTTTCTTTCGTTGTGGAAAAGTTGGGCACATTGCCTCTCAGTGCTTAAGAAAGATCGATGATGAATATAGCAAAGCTGAAAACATTGAGAAGACTCGGAAAAGGTTTTACAAAAAGGGAGACTTCAAATCTAGAAAGAAAGTACAGAAAAAGAGTTTTGTCTGTGAAGAGGAAGAAGATGATAATGAATTATGTGAAGAAGAAGAACCAAAATTTAAAACTGGAAACCATGCTTCCATGATGGCCATTATTGAAAAATTAGAACCATTAGAAGATAATGGTGGAGATAATCAGTTGACACCTAATGCCAATTCCGAGTTGCAACTCAAGGATTCTATTAGTAAGATTAAGATTAAATGTAAGAGTTGTAATATGTGGAAATCAATTGTACAAGAATCATCTGAATATGTTGATCAGCTTGAAGTTGAAATTGAACGGCTGGGAGAATTTGTGAAAGTACAGTCTAAAATACTTGAAAGCACAGATGATGTAGTGGATCTGAAGCAGATAATTGAAGAGAAGGCAAAGGTCATCAATGACCTCACTGTCAGACTAAAAGAAAAGTCAAAGACTACTTAGGGTTTTGAAGAAGAAGTTGTTACTCTTAGGAGTAAACTTGAGAGTAAATCAATTTCAAAAGAATCAAAGAAGAAAATACAATTTGGAAGGTTCTCAGATGTTGAGCTGTTGGACAGAGTAAAATGTGGTTCTAATGGAGTTGAGAAGAATTTGAATGATCAAAGACCCGCTTACATGGGTAACAGTGGAATCAGTTGTGAGGCTGAATCATCAAATCCTACAAATAAAGGTGATCAAAATAAAGGCAATCTAAAAGTGGATCATGTGGAAAAATCACATGAAGTGCTGAAAAAGAAACCCTCAATTCAATTTGAAAGAAGAATACAAGACTATCCTCAAGCCTCCAAGAATAATAGATAGTCAAACTATTATCCCACGAAAGAAGGAATTAGGATAAATAGAAGTGAGAAGACATTCCCTCTCATGAAGTGTCAGTTTTGTGGATATTTGGGTCATACCATGTCTTATTGCGAAGAGGCAAGGAGCTATTTGAATAAAGAAGAGATGGAAGTTCAACAAAGGAGAAAAAATTCATATCCTAATTCTTTTAGAAGAAGCAGTTTCTATGGATATTGTTTTCATTGTTCTAACTTTGGCCATAAAGCTATTTATTGCAGGAAAAGGAGTGAAATGGACACCTCATATCGAAGTTAGAGAAAAGTCGATGTTTATCAACAAGACTGTGTTGCTCTTGCAAATAACTTTTCCCCTCTGGAAGAAGATCTTGAATATGAAGAACCCATGTACATGGAAGAGAAATTTGCAAGGCCATCAGTGTCCTACACTCAACACAATAACTCATGGAAACAAAAGAGGAAAATTGAAAAATCCAATCTTGCAGAAGTAGCCCTCAAGGCTACAAAGAATAACAGTACCTGGATTCTTGATAGCGGATGTTCATCCCACATGACGGGTAACGTAGACCTATTAACGAATGTCAAGAAAAAGTTTGATGGAACAGTGTAGTTCGGTAACGATGGTGCTTTGAAGATAAAAGGTTGTGGAAGTACTGAGCTAGCTAATAGAGAGCTGAAGAAAACTGACGTTCTTTATGTGGATGGTCTGCATCATAATCTTATGAGTGTGAGTCAACTTTGTGACTCAGGACTTATAGTTACTTTCAATCAGAAAGGCTACACGATCAAGGGAAAGACATAAAATTCACTTATGAAAGGATGCAGAATAGAAGGCAACCTGTATCATGTTGATAGCAACGAAAACATTTACTACATGACTGTTGAAGAAGAAAATAACATGTGGAATCGGAGACTATGGTACATCAATTAACAAGACATGGAGAAAATATCAAAACTGAAGATTTTCATAGACATTCCCAACCTGAAGCGTGAACGTGAAAATTCTTGTGATGCTTGCATTTGTGGGAAGCTGGTCTGCAGTTCTTATCGTCCAAAGAAGAAAAGGGCATATCATCTTCTTGATCTCATTCATACAGACGTATGTGGCCCGATAAATGTTGTAGGAACTCATGGAGAAAGGTACTTAGTCCTTTTCATAGATGATTACAGTAGAATGACATGTGTAATGGTCATACATAGGAAACGACAAATGCTTGACTGCATGAAAACATATCGTCGAATCGTTGAGAATGATATTGGACGAACAATCAAAGTACTGTATTCTGACAGTGGGGGGGAATACACGTCCATTGAATTTGAAAATTACCTAGAGAAGTATGGGATACAACATGTGGTAGTTGTTGTGAGAACTCCACAACAAAATGGAGTTGTTGAGCGCAAGAATCGACAGGTGAACAACATGGCAAGAACTATGTTGATTGAGAGTCGTATTCCACGACATTACTGGAAAGAGGTTGTTCAAGCTGCAGTGTATATTCAAAATCGAACAGGGATTTATATAGGTGAGACGAAGACACCATATGAATTGTGGCATGGAAGGAAGCCCTCTTTGAAATACTTTCGTGTTTGTGAAAGTAAATGCTTCATCAGAAACAAAGAAGGAAATCAGGGGAAGTATGGTGACAATGTAGATGAAGGAATTTTCCTTGGATACTCAATGAATAGCAAAGCCTACAAGTGTTTCAGATGCATGCAAAATCTCTTCTAACATGACGTCCCTCAATGTAAAAATCTAAAGCTTCAAAGAAATTTTTGTGTACCATTGGTGCCTCATCCCAAATAATCAATTTTGTTATTTACAAAAGCTCGACCAATTCACTTCCTTGTTGAATGTTACAAGTTGAGTGTTCTATAATATCAATTGGAATACAAAATTGAGTGTGTTGTTCTCCCACCAGGAAACAGTAAGGATATTACACCACTTGAAGATACAGCAAATACAATATGTCCTTCCGAGTGAAGTTGTGACGTTATTGTTTTCCACACAAAAAAATTACTTGTACCTCCATATCCATGTTCAAAGAAAACACATCTCGTTGGCCTGTTTGATGCATTAATAATTGTGGTTAACACTTCTTGTTCATTGGTCAGTTTGCCTCATAGAATAGCAAATTTTTCACGAAGACTCTCCTTGTTATAATTTTGTTCTGATGCAACCAATCTATTTCCAATGAATGCAGTAGATGAATCTGTAAGAGTTATAAGAGGATAATTATTCAAAGATCTTTCGTGGGAGCGAAACATGTTGTTAATATCCAATAATGCATATTGTTGATGTTGATTATCTGTGAGATGTATTTTTGTTATCATAAGATCTTGTTAGATATGAATAAAATATGTTTTTTTGAAATATTTTATATTAAATAAGGGAAGAAAAATCGTTTCAGGGAGAGACCCGGGGTATAGAAATATGATAAAGTAATACAATTAAATTTCTAAGAAAGAGTTGGTTATTTTAAACATATTATGATGGTTTTGTTATAACATACAAATTGTAATTATGTGAATGAGTTATTGATTTTTTTAAAATGGGAAAAATAGCACTTGGATTTATATCAATAATTTATTCCAAACAAAGTATGTAATATGTCTACAAAATCCAATTATACTGCATGTAGCAGTGGGCATACAATATGTAGATTTGTGGGGACAATGGATATTCTATTTACATAACTGAAATATTATATTTAGACTACTATATTTACTAAGCATTCAACAGTGTAATACTCACAACACTGTAGCAATTTAATTTTTACAAAACTGGAATATTACATTTAGACAATTGTATTAGTGGGTATACAACATTGTATCTATAAATGAATATTTAGAGGAGTGGAATCCATTTTATAATCGTAGATACTTTGCACGATACATGAAATGCATAAAAATGCATGAATTTTGGGTAAGATAATGGGTTATTTAATGTTCAATAGTTTAGTTAAATCGAAAATTGTATGTCAATAGTATAATATGAACATGCTGGATTTTAAGGGAAATGCAGTGAAAAAAATTATACACTATGCATATACAAAAAATATACATATAAGGAACAAATATGAGTAAATATTTAAACAAAAAACACAAATTCAATGCATAAGGATTCAATATAACAATAGCAAGATTGCAGTGAACAAATACATATCATAAATTGGATACAATGGACATTTAGTGATTATTTAAATAAGAAGAATAAAACACACGAGTCAACATTTCGACAAATAAGAATATATCGAACATTAAAAAATTTAAGACATTAAACTTTAAGTTCAAACTAAAACATAGTATATTAAAGTAAATTGACAACATAAATGTTAAGAGTGATTGAAATCTGTTTTTTTACTAAGGAGTTGATTGTTGCAATAGGATAGTTTATAAGATGGGTCCATGTTTCTTGGTTTATTATATTAATTGCAAAACAATATAATTAACAATAAAATTATCTCAATTTTAATTACTATTTCACAAAGGGCGCGTGTTAAAAAGAGAGGAGAACATGGGGAGGTGCATCGTAGAATTGGAGTTTCAACAGGAACAATCTCCTTCATCACAATGAATGGTACGCCATAAGAGAAGAAAATGAAATATTGACGAAGGAGATAAGAATTGTGTTACACTATGTTTGGTCATCTTTTAGTAAAAGAAAAGAAATGATTTCCTAATTCATAAAAGAAAAGAAAAGAAGATAAATGATTTTCATTTCTCTTCATTTTGTTTGGATGCAAAATTTAGTAAAAAAAAGAAATGATTGTAATTTCTCTCCATCTTGTTTGGTGACAGTTTTTAAAAGAAAAGAAAATAAATGTTTTGGAAATATGACAAAAATAACTCTTATTGAAAAATATAGTTTTTCAATACTCAATTACTCCAAATAAAAAATATTATAATTTTAAATTGTATCTTTGGTTTTCAAATAAATATATATATTTATTATATTTATTTATATAATTATAAATATATATATTTATGAATATCTCTATATATTTGTGTGTGTATATGTATATTTATATATAATTATATAAATATGCATTCATAAATATATATATTTATAAAATAAATTTATAGTTATATAAATATATACAATTTTAATATATTAGATGTATATATATATATATATATATAACAAAATTAAATTTGAAATTATTACGTGATTATTAGTTCAGATGGGTTCGAGTAATGTTCTTAAAAAATATAGTTTTTCAATACTTAATTATTCCAAATAAAAATATATTATAATTTGAAATTAAATCTTTGAATTTTATATCACGTCAATTATATAGACATTTAATTTTGAAAAATATATTAGCAATGATTTCTTTTTTATTTTTATATCATGTTAATTATATAAACAATAATATTGATTTTAATCACTCATTACTTTTCATGTCACCAAAATTAGGTAAACATTATTAATTCAAAATATTAACTCGAAATTATTTATAAATTATTTATATAAATTATTAATTAAAGATATTCAAAATTATTTATAATCAAAATTAACTATAATCAAAATTATTTATAAATTATTTGTAATTATTTATAATTGTTTGTTTTTATTACTTAAAAATTAAGTTGAAGTTATAAAAATAATTATCTACAAATTACGTTTAACAAAATATTTATACACATAAAAATACTAATTGTTATCATTAATAATCACAAAGATGATAATTTATAAAAATAATAATTCAATAAAATATTGAATAAAATAAAACATGCATAAGTGCATGGTATGAAATTTCAAAAAATATCACACCCTTTTTCTTTCAAATCACTCCGATTTTGGGGTGATTGTGAAACCGCAGTAACGAAAATCCGTTTATTTCCTTTTCCCTCACCCACCATTTATCTCGGTGAGTGGAAATTACTTTCCATCCATCTGTTTCATTTCGTTTCCCCACAAATCATCCGCCAAACGAGGTGTTACTGAGAAATGCAGCGGTTTTCTGAGAATGACTTGGAAATCTAGTGGTATTTTGAGGATGCCTTGGAGAATTGCTTCAATAGACGATGCATTGCGATGATATAGGGAGTATTTGTAGGGAAGTCAATTGCGGTCGATGTTGTGCCGTTGAATTAGAAGCGGTTTTTTTTTTTTGAGAGCTGCGATATGGTCGCTGTTTGCGGAGGAAGGAGATAAGATTTTGTAGTAAAATTCCAATAAATAATTTTCTCAAAAAACGATAATTTGCACCCACATCCAGTCGACATCTCCGATACAATGGATTGTTTAAACGAACTGTCGTTTCACTCGTCATTCACCGGATTTCTGTCCACCGCTTCGTCGGCGAGAAACGAATTTCTATCCCCCGGGCTTCCCCAGTCTTTCCAATGGCGAAGAAGCCTGTTAGATGCTACGTGGTATGCTCGTCTCTCTCTCTCGCTCTCTCTCTCTCTCTCGATGATATGTCCGATGGATTTTCGAACAGATTGATGCGTTCGCAGATTCGGCATTTAAGGGCAATCCTGCAGCGGTTTGTCTGTTGGAGGAAGAAAGGGAAAGCGAGTGGTTGCAAGCGGTTGCTCGGGAGTTCAACCTCTCTGAAACCTGCTACTTGACTCGGATATCCGATCCCAACATAGGAAATCCCGATTCCCCTGATCAAACCCAAAACCCCAGTTTCCATCTCCGATGGTTCACTCCGGCTTCTGAGGTCTGGACTTGTTTTCTTCCGTAAAACGTTGATTTTTTTCCATTTTAATTATATTTCGTTTTTGTTCCCGAGAAAAATAGAGAAGAAATTATATTTCAGGCTTTTTTTTCTGTCGCAGCCGATCTTTCTAAGATCTACCTTTCTGGTCTTAGCACTTGAAAATTCTCCTCCTCCTTCCGAATGCATAACATTTCAAGTACTTACGTTTCTTTAACGGGATCAATCTGATCATTTTGGAAAATCCCAATTGTTGCGAGTCTCAGCTCTCAGATCATTTTTTTTTTGCTTTTTGAAAGCATGCGCATTACTAATCCTCTGTGTTTTTTTTTTTGTATCATATTTTAGTCTATCTTGATGATTAGTATTCGGAATGGGTATGAGAGTGAGAATGTACATCACTGTTTTCTTGACTACGCTACGCTGAACAGGGTGGTGTGTTATTTCTTAGTGAAAATCATTCTCAGGTATTAGGTTATGGTTATTTCTTTCCCATTTCCGTGCCACTCTCTTTCCATTTTATTATCACGATCCAAGTATCCTTTAAGGTGGTGAGATCTGTTTTAAAACACCGAAGGGATGCTTTTCACGTTCATAAATATAAGCCAGTATCGTGATCCGAGCGTCCTTAAAGTTATCATGATCCGAGTGTCCTTAAAGGTGATGAGATCTGTATTAAAATGTTGAAGGGATGCTGATAGAATAACAGAGGGCCAACTTCTGATAGTCAGAGCAAAAGGAGCAGAGATACAGCCGCCCAAGCCTCACAGCCTCCCTCGCTCAAGCCTCACAGCCGCCCAACTAACCAGATTAATCCATCCTCACTCTCTCCAGCCCTCCCTATTTATAACCCCATTTAACCACCAGTGGGGTCCCCAGCCTATCCCCCCCCCCAAGGATCTCCAAAATATTCCTCCCATGGTCCCCAGAATATCCCCCCACCAGGATTGCCCAACATATTTCCCTAGGTCCCCCCATGAAATTGCAGCTCTGCCCTCCTATAGATTCCCATAGAGCCCCACACATCCCAGCTCCGCCCTCCCACATATTCCCATACACATCCCTATCACTGTCACCCCTTGAAAATCTACTTTGTTCTCAAGATGGAAATTGCGATCAGGAGCTGAATGTCTCTTTAACGTAATCATGAAGGTTAGTGCGCGTGCCTAGACCGTTGCCAAGATCCGCCTGTCTTGCAGCGCCCATGTTGAAGCCTCCAATCCCGAGCTTGATATGAAGGTGAGAGTTATATTAATAAACTTATTATCATATTATGATTGTTCTTCTGCATGACATTGTAAGTGATAATGTCCTAAGAGTAATTGTCGCACTAAAAGGTCATAGCGGATCCCTGCTATGATGAGGACCCGGAAGTGCCTTGACACTATTCTTGAATATATGTTCTATAGTCGGATGATATCATTTGAAGTGACACAAATGGTGCAGGCTATCAGGGGTGGAGATTCATAGGACTTTGAGGCACCTTCTCATGGTGTATGCCATTGGTAATGCCTAGGAGGATATTATAAGAACGAGACCCGCAAGTAGGAAATCTACATTTATAAGTGTTATTGGATGTTCCTATCTGCAGACATGTGTATTGGTCCTTAGACTTTAAGATTATTATTAATGAGTATTATGACTCGCGCACTTAGATGTATTGCCGAAAACCGTGACGACATATTTTCGCAGCGAGGTAGGATATGTTGGGTGCGTCACGAGTAATACTACATTAATGAATAATGCGAGAAAAAATTTGTCCCTTCTGTTTCATAATGGAAGTTGATATTTCGGGCCATTTGACGGAAATGATATAGTTTAAATAAATCCATGGCTATGGTGGTGTTCTATAGGCAAGTTCAATTTTCGGGAAGTCAAAGAATAAGAAATCGAGCACATGGGTTGATGACACTTGCATGCAACCCGTTTGATTGGAGATATCGAGACAAAAGAATTATATTACACGGTAAGCGTTCGTATAAAGTGACATGTCGTTGCGACATTAACTTCTTTCTTTATGGGTGCTTTGACGTGTTGCTAGACGCTAACCCTGAACTTTAGCCTGCTCCGCTTAATGCCACTGAGTTGGCCTAGAGGGTCGCACACTAATTGTATTCGGTATCTTAGTTAAATAATATATTATTTATTATTTAACAAGTTGAATAAAGATTATTCCCGATTGCGGTTTAATAATTATTCATGGATGCTTGATCACATTTATTTCGACACTAGTTATTCGAGAGAATATATTGTGGGCGGAATAATTAGTAAATATTTATTTGATATTTAGTGAAAATAATATTTATATATTTATTGGCGAATAATGTAGCGATATTTATTTAATAAATAAATAGTCATTATTCAAGGTTCAATAAATATGGTGGAGGATTTGTGGACTGAGTTAAGGGTCCGGTGAGAAATAAAACTATTGAATATTATTTGATTAAATAATATTTAATTATAACTCGCAAGTTAAGCGCATGTCAGGAAATAAGAATGTTGCTGTTATTATTTGACATGAGGGGTTTCGCTAGGATTAATAAAATAATTAAGGCACTTGTGCAAATTATTTATTATTACTTAGTGAATTAAATGTCCGGTTATATTATTCTTGTATTAGCCAAACGCTAGCCAAGCGACGCATGGTTGTGTTGTGCACAGCGAATTGGAGAAAAGCTCTCAAGCCTAGAGAGTTCATCCCTCTCCAAGAACGCTTTCAAGAACGCGAGATTCTCCACCGGATCAAGGAGAACGTTTTGGAAACGGTTCTCAAGGCGATCAAAGACGGACATCGCAAGCGCAGGGATCTTCTGTGTTAGCACCCGGAGACTCCATCGACGACGTTCAAAGATACGTGGAAGACGCCTGGATCACCGCTAGAGGGGATTTACCCTTGATCTCTACAACGCAACGACGGTACACCTGCAGATCTGTGGTTGAACGTATCAACGAAGAAAGAATCACTTTGGAGGTAATTCTTATTTAATTAAATTAATTATAAACAAAATATGCTGATCCTCTCTTGGTTCCGGGGGCAATTCTTCTTTGTTTAAATCCTTGATTCAATTCTGTGGATATTGACGTTCATCGTCGTATTGATCCTAGATTGATCATCGATTATGGAAAAAATTAAAGTTGAGTATCGTCCCTCCCGTGCTTCCGTTGCACCCAAAACCTACAAGTGATATCAGAGCGATCATATTATTGTTTATAGTTATTTAATAATCGTTGGTGATTTGCGCATTTATAATTTAGTTTTTCAATTCAAGTTTAATCGTTCCTTTTAATCTGAATGACGAGATCTGTTTCTTCCTCTATCGTTTCTCAGAGATATAACAGAAACGATGAATCTTATGATTAAAATTATATCGAGGATCTCATCCGGAGGTGCTAAGGATTCTGTCCCGGTAACACAACAGTACACGCCATGTAATCGGAATTACACGCCGTGTAGTTGTTTTCAATGCATCAGGAGTAGTTCGACGATTACTCAACCCGTGTGCGTTAATGACACGCGGTGTAGTTAATTCTTACACCATGTGTTGACCAGACAGAGTGACACACCGTCAGTCGGACTACATGCCGTGTGGCCCACTGGACAAGACGTGTAGTGCCTTTCGGGTCAGGGCTGGGCCGCGTATCCCATACACGACTTAGCCGATCGGTGACCGTGCAACGCGGTGTCAACACGACATGTGACCCACTGGACACCCCGTGTACTCCGAAATTTTCGAAGTACGCCTCACACGCTGAGTCCCAAGGTGTGTACTTCGGATAGATAGTGAAGGTAGTACACGCCGTGTAGATCGGATCTACACTCCGTGTACTTTACTAAATTATGCAGAGTTAAAACTTTAATATTTGCATAATTTTCAAATCTTCATATCATGTATAAGTCGTATTACAGGTTGTTACTCTAAGTGCATTGAAACATATCACGTGGCCGAAAAGTCATGTAATTCGTGTAATCATCTGTGAAGTACACGTTATGAAAGTACGTGATAAGTCGTGTATGCCATATGTCGTAAGAGTAAAACAGTATACGAGCATAATACATGTTTGGTGGGTTTGGATGGGTATTCATCGGGTTACCTCCAAGGTACAAGTCACGTACAAGGTTAATTTTAAATGAATTCTAATTTGTTTAAAATTATAATGGATGAGAATGTCAAGGAAATTCAAAAAAAGGATTAAGATAAAAAGATTGATTAATTAAAGATAATAATTAACCGATTTGAGCGCGATTTATCTTAAATAAGAACGATTAAAGAATTGAATGTTAGTTTTATTAACAGAGGCGCAACTTCTGATAGTCAGAGCAAAAGGAGAAGAGATACAGGTGGGGGGGTGCGAAGAATGGAAAAAGAAGTAGGATGAGACATAGCTCCCCTCAAGAGGCACTTAACTCCCTCGCCCAAGCCTCACAACTGCCCAACTAACCAGATTAATCCATCCTCACTCTCTCCAGCCCTCCCTATTTATAACAACCCCATTTAAAAACCAGTGGGGTCCCCAGCCTATCCCCCCTAGGATCTCCAAAATATTCCTCCCAAGTCCCAGAATACCCCCCCCCCCACCAGAATTTCCCAACATATTCCCCTAGGTCCCCCCATGAAATTCCAGCTCTGCCCTCCTACAGATTCCCATAGAGCCCCACACATCCCAGCTCTGCCCTCTTACAAATTCCCATAGAGCCCCACACATCCCTATCACTATTACCCCTTGAAAATCTACTTTGCCCTCAAGATGGAAAATGCGATTAGGAGTTGAATGTCTCTTTAACCTAATCATGAAGGTTAGTGCGCGTGTAGTCTGTTGCCAAGATCCGCTTGTTTTGCGCCCATGTTGAAGCCTCCAATCCTGAGCTTGATATCAAGGTGCTCCGTTGACATCAGATTTGCAACATGTGTAACCATTGCATCTAAGCCCACCAAATCTACTGGACTCCCTTCTGAAATGTCTCCAACATCAAACTAAGCTGTGCTTGGGAAGCCACCAAATCTGCCCACAAAAATATGACACCACTCCGAAGCAAAATTCCACTGGTATAAAAGAGCAGTTGTGTATTGTGTCCTTTTTTCCTTCAAGTTGAATTTTAAAACAAACCAATTCACCAAGCACCTCTCCCCTCTCAGAAGAAACCCTTTCCGCAACAGTAACAAGGGATATTCTTTGAGACTATGTACAAATTATGTTGGAGTGTCCACGACCAAATTCGATTTCTGACTCCGGAATTTACTGGGGGGTTTGGGTGGTTTTGCCAAACCCTGTCTCCCCCGGAACTTCAATCGTCTAATTTCATGCAATTACATGAAGCAACCTTTCCTTCTGCTTATTACCAGGAAGGAATTTATGGAAATCTAACAACTTCTTGCTTTCGGGTGCGTCCTCCTGCACAGTGACAAGTGCGCCTAGGAAGTAATACGTCTCCTCTGTGATGAAATGCAGAGCTGAAGTTTTCTTAGTGCAGCTCTAGGTACAACCACAACATGCCTGCTCATTCTCGAGGCATGATCAAATAAGAACTTGTTGGAGTTGGTGCCCTAGAACCAACTTCTGTACTTTATGATAAACACGTATTCATTGGATAAATATTAATAAACTCCTTATCACATCATGATTGTTCTTTTGCATGACATTGTATGTGATAATGTCCTAAGAGTAGCTGTCGCACTAAAAGGTCATAGCGGATCTCTGCTATGATGAGAACCCGGAAGTGCCATAACACTATTCTTGAATATATGTTCTATAGTCGGATAATATCATTTGAAGGGACACAAATGATGCAGGCTATCAGGGGTGGTGACTCATAGGACTTTGAGGCACCTTCTCATGGTGTACGCCCTTGGTAATGTCTAGGGGGATATTATGGGAACGAGATCCGCCAGTAGGAAATCCACATTTATAAGTGTTATTGAATGTTCCTATCTGCGGATGTGCGTATTGGTCCTTAGACTTTAATATTATTATTAATGAGTATTATGACTTGCGCACTTAGATGTATTGGCGAAAACTGTGACGACATATGTTCGCGGTGAGGTAGGATATGCTGGGTGCGTCACAAGTAATACTGCATTAATGAATAATGCGAGAAATGATTTGTCCCTTCTATTCCATAATAGAAGTTGATATCTCAGACCATTTGATGGAAATAATATAGCCTAAATAAATCTATGGCTATGGTGTTTTATTGACAAGTTTAATTTTCGAGAAGTCAAAGAATGAGAAATCGAGCACATGGGTTGATGACACTTGCATGCAACCCGCTTGATTGGAGATATCGAGACAAAAGAATTATATTACACGGTAAGTGTTCGTATGAGGTGACATGTTGTTGTGACATTAACTTCTTTCTCTATAGGTGTTTTGGCGCGTTGCTAGACGCTAACCTTGTACTTTAGGCTGCTCTGCCTAATGCCACTGAGAAAGAGGCCTAGAGAGTCACATACTAAGTGTATCTAGTATCTCAGTTAAATAATATATTATTTATTATTTAACAAGTTGAATAAAGATTATTTCCGGTTGTGGTTTAATAATTATTCATAGACGCCTGATCGTATTTATTTCGACACTAGTTATTCGAGAGAATATATTGTGGGCAGAATAATTAATAAATATTTATTTGCTATTTAGTGAATATAATATTTATATATTTATTGGCGAATAATGCAGTGATATTTATTTAATAAATTGTAGAATGAGAAAATAGGATGACCCGAACCCCCAAGGTGTTCACTCTAAAGGAGCCCTTGGGGTTAATTTATAAGGAATATTAAAGACCACACCGGACCTCAAGTCCGATGTGGGATGCAGACTCCAACACTCCCCCTCAAGCTATGTGTACCTAGCTTGGACACATAATGAAAAGAAAACAACAAAACAGACGCTAACACTCCCCCTCAAGTTGGACATGCCCAACTTGATTACAAAACCAGACGAAATAAAAAGAACGCTGCAAAGGCTGCTGCTCCCCCTCACGATCGAAGCTCCTGCGCAGGATGATGGATGGATGATGTCGCGGACGCAACAGATGAACCACACAGAGACCGGGTCGGTTGACGGAACGCCAGGACTGCTGCACTAGTGGGGCCGGTCGATGAAACGCTGGGAAATCCAAACTAGCACCGGGAAAACCGCATTTGCAGGGCCGGCGACGGGAGGCGGGGATTCCGCAGAATTGTTGCGGGGCTGGCGGTGCCAAAGGGCTCGAATCCAAGACGGTCAAGGTGCTGCGCCACGGTGGATGAAGCGTGAAGGTGTGCCTGCTAACAGAGAGGCGGCTGCCTGGAGTAGTCGGGAGATGCCGGAGAGGCGGGGATGCCATAGGAGGTGCCGGAGAGCCGAAACTTGAAGCTGGGCAGCCGCAGGGAGAAACTGGAGCCGGATGGCTGCCGGAAGAGAAGCGCAGGAGGACTGCTGCACTAGTGGGGCCGGTCGATGAAACGCCGGGAAATCCAAACTAGCACCGGGAAAACCGCATTTGCGGGGCCGACGACGGGAGGCCGGGATTCCGCAGAATTGTTGCGGGGCTGGCGGTGCCAAAGGGCTCGAATCCAAGACGGTCAAGGTGCTGCGCCACGGTGGATGAAGCGTGAAGGTGTGCGTGCTAACAGAGAGGCGGCTGCCTGGAGTAGTCGGGAGATGCCGGCGAGGCGGGGATGCCATAGGAGGTGCCGGAGAGCCGAAACTTGAAGCTGGGCAGTCGCAGGGAGAAACTGGAGCCGGCTGGCTGCAGGAAGAGAAGCGCAGGAGGAGGCCGGCGAGGGAGCAGGAGGCCGGGAGGCGACGCTGGAAGCCAGAGGAGGCCGCCGGCGTGGAGGGGCCGACAAGGGTGGAGGCCGGTTGCTGGAGGAGCCGATAGGAATGGAGGGAGTGCCGCTGGAGAGTCCCGTGCGGGAGAAACGCTAGAAAAAAAAGAGCCGCGACTGAGGAGCCGCGCCGGGAGTGAGGGCCGCCGGGAGAGAGGGCCGGCTGGGAGAGAGGGCCGCCTGGAGAGAGGACCGCCGGGAGAGAGCCGACTGATGCGGGGATCCGGAAAATCCGCCGGGGGGGCTGCGCGCATAAGAGGCCGCCGGGAGTGCTGCGGGCGGCGCGCGCAGCAGGGAGGAGTCGCCGGGAGCCGCGCCTGAAGCTGGGGGCCGGGAGTCTCGCCGGGAGCCGGGCAGGAGAGAGGGCCGGGAGTCTCGCCGAGAGCCAGCGCGAGGGAAGCCGGGACGGAGCCGTGCGCGGGAGGTCTGGAGTGGGACGTCGGGATGGGAGGCGAGGTCGGGCTTCGCCGGGAAAAGCCGCAGAGCTGGGAGAGGAGCCGTTACCGCGCCTAGGTCGGGAGCAGTGCCGGACGAAGCACGGGGAGCTGCCGGGATGGGTCGTCGGGCCGGCGGGCGGGAAGCCGCAGTGAAGGCGGGGCCTGGCTCCGGGAGAGAGGGCCGAGAGGCCGAGGGAAGGGCGCCGCTGCGGAAGGCGGGGCCGGGATCGGGACGCCGTCGGGAAGAGAGGCGCCGGGCCGTGCTGCGCGCACAGGAGGAAGCCGCGACGGGGAGCAGCGCTGGAGAGCCGCCGGACAGAGCCGCCGGGATGGGAAATCCGCCGGGAAGGGATCGCCGACAGGGGGGGCGGCGGAGAAGTCCTATGGCTCGTAGGCCATGGAGGCCGCCGACCCCCATGGGGAAAAAAAGATAACCCTAGAGCAGAATAAAAAAAAAGATGGGAGGGGGGGTCGGGATTAACTTCCCTTTGATACCATGTAGAATGAGAAAATAGGATGACCCGAACCCCCAAGGTGTTCACTCTAAAGGAGCCCTTGGGGTTAATTTATAAGGAATATTAAAGACCACACCAGACCTCAAGTCCAATGTGGGATGCAGACTCCAACATAAATAAATAGTCATTATTCAAGATTCAATAAATATGGTGGAGAATTGGTGGACCGAGTTAAGGGTCCGGTGAGAAATAATAATATTGAATATTATTTGATTAAATAATATTTAATCATAACTCGCAAGTTAAGCGCATGTCAGGAAATAATAATGTTGCTGTTATTATTTGACATAGGGGGTTTCGTTAGGATTAATAAAATAATTAAGACACTTCTGCAAATTATTTATTATTGCCCCAGTGAATTAAATGCCCGGTTATATTATTCTCTTATTAGTCAAGCGCTAGCCAAATGACGCATGGTTGTGTTGTGCACAACGAATTGGAGAAAAGCTCTCAAGCCTAGAGAGTTTATCCATCTCCAAGAACACTCTCAAGAACGAGAGCGATCATTCTCCACCGAATCAAAGAGAACGCTTTGGAAGCGATTCTGAAGACGGTCAAAGGCGGACATCGCAAGCGCACGGATATTCCGTGCTCGCACCTGGAGACTCCTTCAGCGGCGTTCGGAGATACGTCAAACACGTGTGGATCACCGCTAGAGGAGATCTACCCTTGATCTCTACAACGCAACGATGATACACCTTCAGATCTGTGGCCGAACGTATCAACGAAGAAAGAATCACCTTGGATGTAATTCTTATTTAATTAAATTAATTATAAACAAAATATGTTGATCATCTCTCTTGCTTCCGGAGACAATTTTTCTTTGTTTAAATCCTTGATTCAATTCCGTGGATACTGGCGTTCATCGTCGTATTTATCTCAGATTGATCATCGATTATGGCAAAAATTAAAGTTGGGCACCGTCCTTTCCGCACTTCTGCTACGCCCGGAACCTACAAGTGGTATCAGAGCGAGCATATTATTGTTTATAATTATTTAATAATCGTTGGTGATTTGCGCAATTATAATTTAGTTTTTCAATTCAAGTTTAATCGTTCCTTTTAATCTGAATGACGAGATTTGTTTCTTCCTCTATCGTTTCTCAAAGATATAACTTAAACGATTAATCTTATGATTAAAATTATATCGAGGATCTCATCCGGAGGTGCCAAAGATTCTGTCCAGGTAACACAACAGTACACGTCGTATAATCGGAATTAAACGCCGTGTAGTTGTGTTCAATACATCAGGAGTAGTTCGGAAATTACTCAACCCGTGTGCGCTAATGACACACGTTGTAGTTAATTCTTACACCACATGTTGACCAGACAGACTGGCGCACGGTCAGCCGGACTACACGCCGTGTGGCCCACTGGACACGGCGTGTAGTCCCTTTCGGGTCAGGGCTGGGCCGCATATCCCATACACGACTTAGTCGACCGGTGACCGTGTAATGCGGAGTCAACACGACATGTGACCCACTGGACACGCCGTGTACTCTTTAATTTCTTAAGTGCGCCTCACACGCTGTGTCCCTAGGCGTGTGCTTCGGATAGACTGTTGGGTAGGTTTGGATGGGTATTCATCGGGTTACCTCCAAGGTTCAAGTTATGTACAAGGTTAATTTTAAATGAAATTCTAATTTGTTTAAAATTATAATGGATGAGAATGTCAAGGAAATTCAGAAAAAAGATTAAGATAAAAGGATTGACTTCTAGTTTTATTAAAAATTTGTAAATTCGTTGCATGCATGTGGATGATTATGAGCTAGATTTGACCTTTTGTATGTGATTGGTTTCCTTTTAATTTATTAAATTAAATTGTTGGCCTGCGTGTCTTCTCTCCTCCTTAATATGTAGGGTCTGCGTGCCTATGATTTCTTTTATGTAGTCCCCCTTTTACCCCTCACCTGCGTGTGAATAAAATCATATGTAATGGATAAAGTTCCCAAGCGAGTGGAGGCGGTTCTAGTTAGGAGCTGAGGTGAAACCAATCCAAGGAGATACAAAGGTGGACATGTGGAAAGCTATAAACACGAACCTAGTTGGTTCAAAGTGTTTCTTCCTTAGGTTAACGGTTGAAAACTAACCATTAGAACAAGTTCATGATCACACCTTTTATTTTATTTCTGTCAGTTGTATCGTTATTCATTATAGATATTTTGTCGCGATCACATAATTAATGAATTAACAAGCATGCAAGATGGAACTAAAATAAATTGGCTTATGCGTAAATATTATCTAATACATGGTTAATCACTTAAGTTTATCCCACTTAATATTAACAAGCATGTGAAAAGATAATACATGAAAATTTCCGCATATAGGATAAAATCTCTCAATAAAATATTAAGTCGGTATAGCCTTTCATTACTTCAGTTAGAATCAAACTATTGTTCAAAGTGCTTGACCAACCAAAGTTGGGGTGGTTTCAATCATCAGAGAATTCTAATTTGAGGTTTTGGGTTGACTTGACTTAGTTTACATCAAGGGTTGACATCCAAGCTTATTGGGAAGTCTACTCAACGGATCAAGGAGTTTCGAGTTAATGCAGTTGACATTTGAAATGCCTGCCTAAAACCTTTCAAATTGCTTGACCAACCAAAGTTGGGGTAATGCGAAGGGTAATATGGATCCTTGCCGTTAGAATGCCCAAACAATAAGATATTCCGAAGCCAATGGTGAGAGTTATCGGGTTTCGATAAAATAGTGGGAGACTAGTGAATATTTATTTATTTATTTGTCTTAATTTTATCAGATAAAGTACTAAAACTCTGTTCATCTTATTTGTAGAAACGACATTAAAAAAGACACCAAACATATCGTTGTGATCCATACTCGAGAAGGAAAACCTTTTCACCGGCACTAATTTCCAGGAGTGGCAAAGGCGCCTTCAGGTCATCCTTCGTCATGAAATGATACTATATGTGCTGGAAGAACCTTTGCCAGTTGCGCCTAAAAATGAGGCGAGCGATGAGGAGATATCTGTGTACGAGAAACATCTGAATGATGCTACAGATGTTCAGTGCCTTATGCTATCATCCATGACCAATGAGCTCTTGAAGCAACATGAGGAAATGGATGCTTATAGCATGCTGTCTCACCTTCGGGATCTCTATAAAGAGAAGACGAGATAAGAGATGTATGAGATCTCCAATGCTTTGTTCACCACTAAGCTTGGAGAGTCTGCGCCAGCTGGGCCACGTGTAGTCAAGCTTATTGGTTACATTGAGCGTCTGGACATCTTTAAGATTAAATTCCCGGAAGAATTGCGTACAGATCTCATAGCGTCTGGACATCTTAGGGATTAAATTCTCGGATGAGTTGCGTACAAATCTCATACTATCATCACTGCCTAAGACCTTCTCTTGTTTTATTGTGAATTATAATATGAGCAATAATGAGAAGAGTTTATTGAAACTTCTTACTTTAATTCGCCAAGTTGATAAGGACATGAGGCGTGAAAAACCCGCAATCCTTATGGTGAATAGGAAGAGGAAGGACAAGACAAAGGGGCCTAAGACATATAAACAGTCTAAAGTCCCCGAGCATCGTCCTACCAAAAAGAAGAAAATCCAAAGGCAGGGTAAGGAAAATGAGGTAGTATGCTTTGCATGTGGCAAGTCAGACCACTGGAAGAGGAAATGCACCCAGAGGCAAGGGAAGCCAAGGGTGCGTTCGTTATCGAGTGCAATCTTTCTATTTGTACACATTGGGTATTAGACACAGCTTGTGGTGCTCACATCTGTATTCAAACGCAGGAACTAAGTAGATTTCGGAAAATTGCCAGATGAGAGGTGGATCTGCGAGCTGCCAATGGTGCGAGGCTGGCTGCTCTTGCCATTGGTGACTACCACCTCATATTGCCAACAAGAATGATTTTGGTTTTACATGATTGTTATTATGTACCTAGTGTTACCAAAAACATAATTTCTGTATCAAGTTTGGATACAGATGAGTTTATTTTCAAATTCGGAAATAAAAGTTGTTTCTTTTATAATGACAACATATGTTATGGTATGACACATTTAAATAACGGTCTGTATGTATTAAATTACAAAAACCATGTGTTGCAAATTGATAACGAATCAAGTTCACATGATTAATATAACACCCAGTTGTGGCATCACCATCTCGATCATGTAAACTAGAAGCGTTTGACAAAGCTCTGTCAAGATGGTTATTTAGACTCTTTTGAGTTAGAACCACCCGATAGATGTCACGCTTGTTTACAAGGGAAAATGACCAAACCGCCATTTGGTGGACAGGGTGAAAGGGCCACAGAGCTTCTAGGATTGGTACACACTGACGTGTGTGGACCATTTCCAGTAAAAGCTAGAGGTGAATATTCTTACTTCATAACTTTTACTGACGACTTGAGTAGATATGACTATATATGGCTATATTTACTTGACGAGGTATAAGTCTGAGTCCTTTGAGAAATTCAAAGAATTGAAGTTTTGATCGGATCGAGGTGGAGAATATCTTAACCAAGAGCTCATCGATTTTCTGTGGGAGTTTGAGATTCTATCTCAACTCACTCGACCTTATACAACTCAGTGGAATGGTGTTAGTGAAAGGAGGAACCGTACCTTGGTATAAGTCTGAGTCCTTTGAGAAATTCAAAGAATTGAAGTTTTGATCGGATCGAGGTGGAGAATATCTTAACCAAGAGCTCATCGATTTTCTGTGGGAGTTTGAGATTCTATCTCAACTCACTCGACCTTATACAACTCAGTGGAATGGTGTTAGTGAAAGGAGGAACCGTACCTTGTTGGACACGGTAAGGTCGATGATGAGTCATGCATATCTAACATTATCCTTTTGGGGATATGCATTACAAACTGCGACATACACATTAAACCGAGTACCAATTAAGGCGGCAAATGGAATTTTCTTCGAGTTATAGAGTGGAAAAAACCCATTTTGTCGCATACACATGTATGGGGATGCGAGACGTTTGTTAAGGCTTTCTCAGGCAACAAACTAACACCCTGGGGCACGAGGTGTATCTTTATAGGGTATTCTAAGGAAACAAAAGGATACTACCTATACAACCTCTCGGACAAGAAAGTAACTGTCGCCAGACAAATCGTCTTTCTTTAGAGGGAACATATCTTTAAAAAGGATAATGAGAGCAAGATTGACTTCGATTAAGTTGATGCTCAAGATACACAAGAGTTGGTACAGGAACAAGTTCTATAGGTCCCCGTGGAAGTAGTTCCTAAAACACAAGTACTGCGTAGGAGCTCAAGAGAGGTAAGGGAACTAGAGAGAGATGGCTGTAAGATCGCTAGAAGCTATGAATTCTGAGATGAATTCCATGTATCAGAACCAAGTTTGGGTTATGGTCGATGCGCCAGTTGATGTAAAGTATGTTGGGTGTAAATGGGTATTCAAGAAGAAACTGGACATGAAAGGTAAATTAAGTACCTATAAAGCAAGACCAGTGGCTAAAGGTTTTTGTAGAAGAGAAAAATGAGAGGAACCCGAACCCCCAAAGTTCTACTCTCTAAAGGAGCACTTGGGGTGTATTTATAATGAATAATAAAGACCACACCGGACCTCAAGTCCGATGTGGGATGCAGACTCCAACACTCCCCTTCAAGCTAGGTGAACCTAGCTTGGACACATAATGAAAAGAAAACAATAAAACAGACGCTAACACTCCCCCTCAAGCTGGACATGCCCAGCTTGATGACAAAACAAGACGAAAACAGAAGAAACGGAAATAAGAAAAAAAGGTTGTTGATGCTGCTCCCCCTCAAGATGGTAATGTGATGCCGCTGAAAAAGGATGGATCGTCGCCGGAAAAGTGCGGGGCCGGACAGCAGAGCGCCGGGAAATCCACACTGGCGGGTCGGTCGTCAAAGCGTCGGGAAAATCCGCACTACGGGCCGGTCGTCAGAGCGCCGGGAAATCCGTAATGTTGGGCCGATCGTCAAAGCGCCGAGGAATCCGCTCGGGAGGACCGGTCGTCAAAGCGCCGGGAAATCTGCTGGAGGAGGCCGGCATGGAGGGAGCAGTTGAGCAGAGGTGGTACGGGAGGCCAGCAGGGCTGGAAACCGGCTGCTGGAGGAGCCGACAGGGATGGCGGCCGGCTGTCGAAGGGAGGCCGCCGGGCAGAGAGGCGGGCTGGACAGAACCGAAAACTGCAGGAGAGGCGCAGGGAGATGCCGGCAGGGGGAGATCCGCCGGTAGAGAGTCGCGCGGGAGGGCGGAAGGAGCCGCCGGACAGCAGCAGACCGCCGAGGAAGGGAGGCCGCTGGGAAGGGAGGCTGCCGGCGCAGGGAGGCCGCTGGAACATCCGCAGGAGGCGGGCGCAGCTGGAGAAGCCGGAGGGAGGCGGGGCCGGTCGTCGCAAGGAGGCGAAGCCGGGAAGCCGCCGGGTAGCCGTAGGAGATGCGGAGATGGCGCGCGCAGGAGGTGCAGGGGCGGGGGAGTCCGCCGGAGGAGCCGCCCGGAAGAACAAGGGCGGAACGCGGCCGGGTGCTGGAGGCCGGCTGCTGGAAGCGGGAGGGTCGCGCTCGGGAGGGGCAGCGAGAGCGGACAACGGGAGCGCGCAAGGAAGGCGAGGGCCGTAACGCGGGGATGAATGGAGCCGGCGCGATGGAGGGCTGCGCGACCGGGAGCCGGCAGGGAAGAGGCGAGCCGTCGGGAGGAGGTGCGCCGGGAGTCGCGGCGACGGGATTCGCGCGCAGGAGGAGCGGGCCGCGCAGAGAGGGAGACGGCGCCTGGGACTGTGCAACAGCTCTGGAGCGAGAGGGAGACGGCGCCTGGGTCGGGAGCGGGAGGAGCGCCGGGGCAATTGCGGGAGCCGGAACGACAGCCGAACCTGTCGCGCACAGGGAGGGGGGACGAGGAGACAGCCGCGCGGGAGGGCCGGCGAGGGTAGGAGCGGCGCTGGAGGGGAGATTCGCCGGAAGGACGCGATCCAGGCAGAACCGGGAGGCCGGCCAGACGAGGCCGTCGCGCGGGGAGAAGCACCGCCGAGAGAAGAGCCGCGCCGGAGAGGGGTCGCCGGATGGAGGGAGATCCGCCGGGGATGGAGGGAGTCGCGCGGATGGAGTCACGGAGGGAGGGGGGGGGGGGGCGGCGGCTATTTGGATTGGAGCCGCCGCCCCCCGGACGGGGAAACCCTAAACAAAGGGAGAAAAAAAAATCAGGAGGGAGGGTCGGGGGTAAATCCCTCTGATACCATGTAGAAGAGAAAAATGAGAGGAACCCGAACCCCCAAAGTTCTACTCTCTAAAGGAGCACTTGGGGTGTATTTATAATGAATAATAAAGACCACACCGGACCTCAAGTCCGATGTGGGATGCAGACTCCAACAGTTTTAAACAGCGTAAAGGAATTGATTACGATGAAACCTTTTCGCCAGTTTCCATATTTAAATTCATAAGAATCATACTTGCCATAACAGCTTGCCATGATTATAAGATTTGACCGATGGATGTCAAAACTGCATTCTTTAACGGGAACCTTCAGGAAGATGTCTATATGACACAACCAGAAGGGTTTGTGACACCGGGTGATGCCAAAAGGGTTTGCAAGTGAGGTCCATTTATGGATTGAAACAAACATCCAGGTCATGGAATATTCGATTCGATGAATCTATAAGGGAATTTGGTTTCATTAAGAACGAATTTGAGCCATGTGTTTACAAAATGTTTAATGAGAATGCGGTCATTATCCTAGTAGTATATGTTGACGACATATTACTTATTGGAAACGACATACCGGTCTTACAGTCAGTTAAAGACTGGTTGAACAAGTTGTTCTCCATGAAGGACTTAGGCGAAACAGCCTACATTCTAGGGATCAAGATCATTCGTGATAGATCCAAGAGGCTGCTTGGACTAAGTCAAAGTACATATATTGACCAGATACTAAAGAGATTAGTATGGAACAATCCAAGAGGGGATTGGTTCCAGTGTCACATGGTTTACATCTTTCTAAGAAAATGTGCCCCCAGACACAACAGGAGAAAGATAGAAGAGTAAGATCCAATACGCTTTGGTGATATGATCAATTATGCCATGTTATGTACTAGACTTGGTGTTGCCTATGCACTGAGCATGGTGGACAAATATCAAGCAGATCCAGGAGAACAACATTGGATTGCTGTTAAGACTACCCTTAAGTATCTGAGAAGAATTAATGATATGTTCCTGGTGTATGGAGGAGACGAGGAGCTTGTCATTAGAGGGTATGCTGATGCTGGTTTTCAGATAGATCAGAATGATCTGAAGTCGCAACCGGGATATGTTTTTCTGTCTCAACAGAGGAGTTGTGAGTTGGAAGAGTCCAAAGCAGCCAGTTGTCGCTGATTCTATAGTGGAGTCCGAGTATATAGCGGCTTCTGATGCAGCCAAAAAAACCGTCTGGATTCAAAACTTTTTCTAGGAGCTTGATGTGGTACCTAGCAGTAAAGACCCTATCACATTGTATTGTGATAATATTGCAGCGGTGACTCTTGCAAAAGAGTCAAGGTCACATCAACAGACAAAATGACATACTTCAGAAGTATCACCTTTTGATGGATTTTTATCAAAGGGGTGAAGTTGCAGTGAGCAGAGTATCCACGGAAGAGAACGTGGCGGACCCCTTGACTAAAGACCCATCTCAGCAGAAGCATGAATATCATGTGAGAGCTAGCGGACTGAAGATAGTTAGCAGTTGACTCTAGTGCAAGTGGAAGTTTGTTGGAGTTGGTGCCCTAGAACCAACTTCTTTGTACTTTATGATAAACATGTATTCATTGGATGGATATTAATAAACTCCTTAACAAATCATGATTGTTCTTCTGCATGACATTGTATGTGATAATGCCCTAAGAGTAACTGTCGCACTAAAAGGTCATAGCGGATCCCTGTTATGATGAGAACTCGGAAGTGCCATGACACTATTTTTGAATATATGTTCTATAACCGGATATCATTTGAAGGGACACAAATGATACCGACTATCAGGGGTGGACTCATAGGACTTTGAGACACCTTCTCATGGTGTGCGCCATTGGTAATGTCCAGGAGGATATTATGAGAACGTGACCCACCATTAGAAAATCCACATTTATAAGTGTCATTGGATGTTTCTATCTGTGGACGTGTGTATTGGTCCTTAGACTTTAAGATTATTATTAATGAGTATTATGACTCGCACACTTAGATGTATTGGCAAAAACCGTGACGACATATATTTGTGGCGAGGTAGGATATGTTGGGTGCGTCACGAGTAATACTGCATTAATGAATAATGTGAGAAATGATTTGTCCCTTATGTTCCATAACGGAAGTTGATATCTTTTGCCTTTTGATGGAAATGATATAGCCTAAATAAATTCATGGCTTTGGTGTTCTATAGGCAAATTCAATTTCTGGGAAGTCAAAAAATGAGAAATCGTGCACATGGGTTGATGACACTTGCATGCAATCCGTTTGATTGGAGATATCGAGACAAAGAA
Organism: Viscum album; assembly: GCA_963277665.1. Lineage (NCBI taxonomy): Eukaryota > Viridiplantae > Streptophyta > Magnoliopsida > Santalales > Viscaceae > Viscum > Viscum album. The sequence continues at coordinate 453,303,290 of OY728135.1, forward strand.
ATTATATTACACGGTAAGCGTTCATATGAGGTGACATGTCGTTGCGACATTAACTTCTTTCTATATGGATGTCTTGGCGTGTTGCTAGACGCTAACCTTGGACTTTAGGCTGCTCCGCCTCATGTCACTGAGAAAGAAGCTTAGAGGGTCACACACTAAGTGTATCCAGTATCTCAGTTAAATAATATATTATTTATTATTTAACAATGAGAAATCGTGCACATGGGTTGATGACACTTGCATGCAATCCGTTTGATTGGAGATATCGAGACAAAGAAATTATATTACACGGTAAGCGTTCATATGAGGTGACATGTCGTTGCGACATTAACTTCTTTCTATATGGATGTCTTGGCGTGTTGCTAGACGCTAACCTTGGACTTTAGGCTGCTCCGCCTCATGTCACTGAGAAAGAAGCTTAGAGGGTCACACACTAAGTGTATCCAGTATCTCAGTTAAATAATATATTATTTATTATTTAACAAGTTGAATAAAGATTATTCCCGGTTGTGGTTTAATAATTATTCATGGATGCCTGATCGCATTTATTTCGACATTAGTTATTTGAGAGAATATATTATTGACCGAATAATTAATAAATATTTATTTGCTATTTAGTGAATATAATATTTATATATTTATTGGCGAATAATGCAGTGATATTTATTTAATAAATAAATAGTCATTATTTAAGGTTCAATAAATATGGTGGAGGATTGGTGGACCGAGTTAAGGGTCCGGTGATAAATAATAATATTGAATATTATTTGATTAAATAATATTTAATTATAATTATCAAGTTAAGCGCATGTTAGGAAATAATAACGTTGCTGTTATTATTTGACATGGGGGGTTTCGCTAGGTTTAATAAAATAATTAAGGCACTTGTGCAAATTATTTATCATTACCTCAGTGAATTAAATGCCCGGTTATATTATTCTCTTATTAGCCAAGTGCTAGCCAAGCGACACATGGTTGTGTTGTGCACAACGAATTGGAGAAAAGCTCTCAAGCCTAGAGAGTTCATCCTTCTCCAAGAACGCTCTCAAGAATAGAAAAGATCCTTCTCCACTGGATCAAGGAGAACGCTTTGGAAGCGGTTCTCAAGGCGATCAAAGGTGGACATCGCAAGCACAAGGATATTCTGTGCTAGCACCCGAAGACTCCTTCGGCGACGTTCGGAAATACGTGGAACACGTGTGTATCACCGCTAGAGGAGATCTACCCTTGATCTATACAATGCAACGACGGTACACTTGCATATTTGTCGCCGAACGCATCAACGAAGAAAGAATCACCTTGGAGGTAATTCTTATTTAATTAAATTAATTATAAACAAAATATGTTCATCCTTTCTCTTGGTTTCGGGGGCAATTCTTTGTTTAAATCCTTGATTCAATTCCGTGGATACTGGTTTTCATCGTTGTATTGATCCCGGATTGATCATCGATTATGGCAAAAATTAAGTTGGGCACCGTCCCTCCCGTGTTTCCGCTGTGTCCGGAACCTACATAACTTTCCCATCATGATCGAAGATCCTTCACACTTGTGCGTATTGTACACTGATTCCGTGGGTAATCCGTATAACCTTGGTAACCCGGTTGCTTTTGTGCCCATACCGTAGCCTCCCTCTTCAGCATTCCCGAACAGTTCATCCCAAGGCAATTGAACTGCATGAAGTCTTCCAGGCCAAAACTGCATTCCTTAATCTAGTGAAGTTGAAACAGCTCTTCCATCCAAGTCATCAGCAGCGCCAACAACTGTTGAGTCAGCTAGATCACTTCACCCGGTTTGACAACCCGTGGTGGGATCATTCTCATTCTTGAGGGGGAAATTAGAGGTTGTATCAAGCCGCTTTCGCCCATTCTCATCAGGTCCCCAATGGTCACTCTTGACCACATTAGGTGTGGAAGGATTGGGTTGCGTAGTTGAGGACTGATCATGCGCGAGACCAGTCTGTTTGACGGCCAACTCCCGCATTGTCGGACGATGCAGTCCGCGCCTTAGGTGGCATGGTCCTCCGCCGTTGACACCAGTAGCCCAGAAGAAGGTTGTGGACGGTCGCTCCTCCTGTAGTAGCAGCTCTCCTCCCCGTAGCAGCAAAACTCTCCCCAAGAACACGGGCAAGTCGCCCATTGGGCTGCTATACACTGACCGGACAGCTATCCAAGCGTGGTGCAAACAGCAAGGAGACGATAATTTGCACCAACATGACCGGTCATAGGAAAACGGCAGCCAAAATCTCCAATGTAATGGATTGTTTAAATGAACTGTTTCACTCGTCATTCACCGGATTTCTGTCCACAGCTTCGTCGGGGCGAAACGAACCTCCCTCCTGGGTTCCCTAGTCTCTCCCATGGCGAAGAAGCCTGTTAGATGCTATGTGGTATGCTCGTCTCTCTCTCTCTCCCTCAATGATATGTCCGATGGATTTTTGAACAGATTGATGCGTTCACGGATTAGGCATTCAAAGGCAATCCTGCAGCGGTTTGTCTGTTGGAGGAAGAAAGGGAAAGCGAGTGGTTGGAAGCGGTGGCTCGTGAGTTCAACCTACTTGACTCTGATGTCCGATCCCAACACAGGAAATCCTGATTCTCTTAATCAAATCCAAAACCCCAGAATCTCTGATGGTTCACTCCTGCTTCAGAGGTCTGGACTTGTTTTCTTTTCTGTTGCAGCCGATCCTTCTAGGATCTAACTTTCTAGTCTCAGCACTTACGTCCTTAATTCCAGTCAAGGACCAGCTTCGTTTTTAGACCAAAGTAGGATTTCATTTTATTTGAAATTTCATAATCTTTTCGGTCCATTTGCATTTTCTCATTTTTTGGTCCTTCTGAATGCATAACATTTCAAGCACTTCAGTTTCTTTAATGGGATCAGTCTGATCACTTTCAAATATCCAAATTGTTGTGGGTCTTAGCTCTCAGATTTTTTGTTTTTGAATGCACTGTGCTCTTTTTTTTTGTATCACATCTTAATGATTAGTATTTGTGTTGGCAGTCGGTCCGATATTGTTGCTGGTACCAGGCCTCCCATCCTTCATACTATCAAAGGAGGGGAAAGACATAGTATTAATGTGACGTGGCAAGTGGGGATGACGTGGCAAGGGAAGTTAGTTACTTCCTTTGCCTATAAGTAGGAGAGTCATGAGATCGGGCAGAGCATACTGGAGCAAATGACTGGAGGTGCACCTGCTGGAGCAGGAGCTGGAACAGGCGGACCGAACTAGAAGCGGCCTTCTAGTTCGACTCATCTAAAGAGATCGCAGTCTTCCTACTGGAAAACTGTAATTGCATTTCTATTGTAAACACTTCCTGTTCTAGAATTGTAGAAGCCGAACTACAGTTTGATAATAAGAAGTTCAGTCTCAGTTAATTCCTTCTCTATCCTGCTTCTGCCAACGTTAGGCTAGGAAACCCTAGCAATTTGGTGCTTTCATTGAGTTCTCCTACCTCTTTGTTCTTTGCTCTGCGTTTGGCAATCTGAATTACCAGTGGTGCGTGGCCGAACTTGTTGCTGTTGTAGCGAAGACATATAGGTTTCTTTCGAGTTGAGCTTGTATGCAGACTAGGATGGACAACAAGTTAGCCACACTTGAAAAGACACTAGAGTTGCAACAGAGGAAAAGTTCCAATTTGGAAAAGTTAATAGTAGCAGTCCAAGCGAGTATAAAAAAAGTTTTAATTGGACAATCAGAAAATCAGAGGATGTTGCAGGAGCAATTGCGAACAAATGAGGAGCATACTACTCGTCGCATTCGTGATTTGGAAGAGCAGACTGTGGAGCGACTTAAGGCCGTTCAACCACCGACGCATTAGAGTTCTGCGTCTAGAAATTTGAATAACAGGCCGGCGACTTTCTCTTTCCACGGAGGAGAAGGTGATGAGTTTGGTCCGAAGCAGAGAAATCACTCTACTTCTACAGACGTGTTACTACGAGAGGATTTAAGGAACATCACAAAGCGTGTCGAAATGCCTTCTTTTTTTGGAACTGATCCATTCGGCTAGATAACTAAGGCGGAAACTTACTTCAGGATAAATTGTACACCACAGATGATTTGAAAATACCATTGACACAACTGTGTATAGAGGATTCTGCAGTATACTGGTATTTGTCCTGGCAATTTTCTGGCCCCAATCCACACTGGGAACAGTTAAAAACGGCTCTAATGGAACGTTATGGGAAGACTACCGAAGGGGATCCAATTAGACTCCTAAAGTCCTTGTGGCAGACCGGAACAGTTGAAGAATACATTGATGAATTCGAGCAAGTAGCATTGAGAATTCCAGACTTCCCTGAAATGTGCTACATGATCTTGTTTATGGGCGGATTATGATCGGAAATTGAAAATCGCGTTTCCACTCATGAACCTACAAATAAGAACAGAATGCTATCTCTTGCTCGAAAAATTGAAAGGGAACTGGTTGGAGAAGGCTTGATACGTGGGAAACCGACATTTGTACCTCTGTCTCGTAGGCTGCCACCTCCAGCGCCTTTGACACCAGTGCCCAAATTTGTTCCAGACAACACTAAGAGGGAGGAGGAGGTGCGGCGTGGTAGTACGATTGACAGGTGGACTGGTGTCAAGCCAATCAGTCGGCAAGAAAGGGAGGAACGTAGGGGTTATGTTTTCAGTGTGGACAACCATACACACCTTTACATAGATGTCCTGAAAAGAGTTTTCGATTTTTGGTTTGGGAAATGGAGGAGCCTGACACAGTGCAGGATACAGCAGCCGCGCTAAACCAGGAAGAAGGACAACGGGCTTTAAAAATTCTGGCAGAGGAAGTTGTGGAATTCAGAAACATGGGAGACAACAAAGCCGAATCCCTGCTCATTGCTGGCAGAGTTTCTGCAGTCCCTGTGGAGGTTCTCATTGATAGTGGCGTGAGTCATAATTTTGTTTCCAAGGCCCTTATTAAAGTTGCAGCGTTGGCAGTCCATTCAACTAAACCATACGGAGTGAAGCTTGGCGACGGGCGACGAACATTGTCACAAGGCGTCTGTAGAGAGATTGAACTAAGCCTGGGCACATATACCTTCAACATTGAAGTCTACATTTTAGACATTGGTGGTTCAGACTTTGTTTTACGGATGAAGTGGCTGAGAACTTTGGGATATGTGTTGACAAACTGGAGTTGAAAAACTATTGAATTCATGTGGGACGGTAAAGAGGTCAAGTTGCAGGGCATTACAGAAAAAGATGATAGACCGGAGAGCTTGCAATTAGTTTTACAAGAGAAAAAGGTTGCTGTTGATTGGTGGCTTTGGCTGACAGAATTATTTTTTTCTGACACGGAGAAAGAAATGGGTGCAGACCGACAACAGTTGGAGGAGTTATTGACACAGTTCCAGACAGTTTTTGATGAACCTCATGGGTTGCCACCTAGCCGAACAACTGACCATGTTATACCATTGATCGAGGGGGCTACACCAGTTAATATACGACCATACAAATTAGCTCATTATCTGAAAGATGAAGTGGAAAAACAAGTTTCAGATATGCTACAAAGGGGCATCATACGGTACGACACTAGCCCGTTTGCAAGTCCTATTATTTTGGTAAAAAAAAAAAGACTGGGCAATGGCGATTTTGTGTGGATTATAGAGCCTTAAATAAACTCACTATTCCCGATAGGTATCCCATACCTATTATTGAAGAGCCCTTGGATGAATTACATGGAGCACATTTTTTCTCTAAGTTGGATCTTACTTCTGGTTTTCATCAGCTTCGGGTCCGAGAGGAAGACATTCAAAAAACAGCTTTCAAAACACATGAGGGCCATTACGAGTTCTTGGTCATGCCATTTGGTTTGATGAATGCTCCGGCCACCTTCCAATCCACTATGAATCATATTTTTAGACCACTTTTAAGGAAGTTTGTGTTGGTTTTTTTTGATGACATTCTGATCTGCCGCAGATCTTGGCCAAGAGCATCTTCAACATTTAGAGACTCTGTTTTGGTTATTGTTAACCAACCAACTTTCAGCAAACAAGAAGAAATGCTCCTTTACTCAACCTACTGTGGAGTATCTTGGACATATTATTTCCTCCGAGGGTGTAGCAGTGGATCCTAAGAAAATAGCCTGTATAGTGGACTGGTCTCGTCCTCAAAATGTCAAGGCAGTCCGTGCTTTCCTTGGGCTTACGGGCTATTACAGGAAATTCATTTCAGGATATGGTAAAATTGCAAAGCCTTAACGGATTTGACTCAGAAGGACAGTTTTTTCTGGACCGACAAGGCTGAATGCGCATTTGCACCACCCTTGTTGGCTTTACCTGATTTTTCCAAACCATTTGTCATTGAATGTGATGCTTCTGGTACTGGTTTAGGTGCTGTGTTAATGCAAGAGGGGTGACCAATAGCTTTTTTCAGCAAGGCTCTTGCTGAAGTTAATTTGTCCAAGTCGGTATATGAAAAGGAGATCATGGCCTTGGTTCTGGCAGTTTTTCATTGGAGACAATATTTACTGGGCCAACGTTTTATAGTATATTCAGATCACAAGGCGCTTAAACATTTGTTTACACAGCGAATTCATACTATGAATCAACAATGCTGGTTATCGAAGCTGCTTGGCATGGATTTTGAAGTGAAATATAAACCTGGGCGAACAAATTATGCTGCAGACTCGTTATCTCGTCAACATGAAATCCAAGATGCTACAGATTCTACAGATTTCCAGTTTTTCTCTGCAGTTTCTGCACCCTTATGGTTGGAGTTGGATCAGGTTAAATCTGAACAGCAACACGATCCCGCATTACAGCAAATTATTTCGGTTATTGCAGTCCACTTGGAGGCCAAACCAGGGTATACCCTTCGTTCAGACATATTGTATTACAAAGGGCGCTTGGTTCTCTCCAAAACTTCCAGCCTGATTCCGAAATTTTTACACTATTACCACTCATCTGCTGTTGGTGGTCATGCAGGTTACTACAAAACTTGTAAACATTTGGCCGCGAGTCTTTTCTGGACAGGTATGACACAGAGCGTTTTAAAATATGTTCGCGAATGTGACACATGCCAACGACAAAAAAATTTGACCCAACTTCTCGCTGGATTGTTACAGCCTTTACCAATTCCTCAACAGGTTTGGGAGGATATTTCTATGGATTTTATTTCTGGCTTACCTCGTTCTCAAGGATTTGATGTCATCGTGGTAGTGGTGGACAAACTTTCCAAGTATTCCCATTTTATTTTGCTCTGCCATCCTTACACTGCTAAAGTCATGGCCACGTAGTTTGTCAAAGAAATTGTTAGACTACATGGTTTTCCACGGTCGATCATTAGTGATCGCGATCCTTTATTTGTTAGTAATTTTTGGAAGGAACTCTTTCGTTTGGAGGGAACAACTTTGAAGATGAGTTCTTCGTACCATCCACAAACGGATGACCAAACCGAGGTTGTTAATCGTTGTCTCGAAACCTATTTGAGATGTTTTGCTTCAGAGCGCCCTCTTTCTTGGGCCCGTTGGATACTGTGGGCAGAATATTGCTATAATACTGCCTCTCATTTGGCAACCCAAATGACACCCTTTGAGGTTGTTTATGGACGTCAACCACCACTATACCTCGTTATATTCCTGAGGAGACTCTTGTTGAGTCTGTGGCCCAAGTACTCATTGACCGGGATACAGTTTTGGTGCATCTTCAACGAAATCTTTTTCGAGCCCAACAGTTGATGGTCCATAACGCTAATAAACACCGGCGGGACGAACAATTTCAGGAAGGTGATCTTGTTTATGTTATGCTGCGTCCCCATGTTCAAACTCTGGCAGCTAAAAAGATTTGTCCCAAGCTTTTTGCTCGGTTTTATGGCCCATACCCAGTGCAGTCTCGTCTCGGTCCCACTGCCTTCAGACTTATTTTACCAGAAGGCACTAGAATCCATCCAGTTTTTCATGTGTCACAGCTTAAACTAGCTATTGGGAACCATCCCGTTCAAGAACACTTGCCTGATGTAGTTGAAGATGGACTGGTATCTCATATTGTTCCCGCTGAAATTTTGGATTTTAAAATCCAAGCTAGTACCTCAAAAGGTATTTGTTTAGTAAGATGGCAGGGACTCTCGTCCGACAAGTCTACATGGGTGGATGTTGATTTTTTCCCAATTCCCCGACTTCCACCTTGAGGACAAGGTGAATTTTGAGGAGGGGAGAATTGTTAGCAGTCGGTCCGATATTGTTGTTGGTACTGGGCCTCCCATTCTTTATACTTATCAAAGGAGGGGAAATGCATAGTATTAATGTGACGTGGCAAGTGGGGATGACGTGGCAAGGGAAGTTAGTTACTTCCCTTGTCTATAAGTAGGAGAGTCATGAGATCGGGCGTAGCATACTGGAGCAAACGACTGGAGGTGCACCTGCTGGAGCAGGAGCTGGAACAGGCGGACCGAACTAGAAGCGGCCTTCTAGTTTGACTCATCTAAAGAGATCGCAGTCTTGGCTACTTCAGATACGCTCTAAACCTACTGGAAAACTGTAATCGCATTTCTATTGTAAACACTTCCTGTTCTAGAATTGTAGAAGCTGAACTACAGTTTGATAATAAGAAGTTCAGTCTCAGTTAATTCCTTCTCTATCCTGCTGCTGCCAACGTTAGGCTAGGAAACCCTAACAATTTGGAATATATTTGTCATGGGTATGAGAGTGAGTATGTACACCACTGTTTTCTTGACTGCGCTGGGCTGAACTTGGTGGTGTGCTATTTCTTAGTCAAAATCGTTCTCAGGTATTAGGTTATGGTTACTTCTTTCCGATTTCCAGGCCACTTTCTTTCCATTTTATTATCATGATCCAAGCGTTCTTTGAGTTGATGAGATCTGTTTTAAAATGCTGAAGGGAAGCTTTCCACGTTCATAAATATAAGCTATGCATTATCATGATCCGAGTGTCCTTAAAGGTGATGATATCTGTATTAAAATGCTGGAAGGATGCTTTTCATGTTCATAATGATAAGCTTGTAAAGCAATAATGCTTTCAACCTCTATGTGCAGGTGAACCTATGCGGTCATGCTACCCTAGCAGCTGCTCATGCTCTTTTTTCATCTAGTTTGGCTAGTTTTGACAAAATTGAGTTCTCCACGCTATCAGGGGTTCTTATTGCTAAAAGGGTCCCCAAAATCAACAATCCAAATGCCGAAAACTGCCTGAAGGACGAACCTCAGGGGCACTTCCTCATTGAACTTGACTTTCCTTCTTGTCGGATCGTTGAGTGCAATCCTGAGGAGGTTTCATCAATCTGTAAATCCCTGAGTGGTGCATCCATGGTAGACATGAAGAAGGCAGCTATTTTGGATGACTTACTGGTATTTCTTTAGTCTCACTTGCTCTCTCAATGGTTTTCTCCGTTGACAGATTTCAAAGGCCGTAAGTCAATTTCATTGGAATGATTCTTTCTATTGCCGTTGTTGTCGAAGCCCACATGAGAATCGACATTCCTTGCTGTAATGATGATGATAATGGAAGCAGGCATCAAATGTTGCAGTTCGATTGATTCCTTAAATGTCTGTTGCATTGTCCTCTCCATTCATCTCTTATAAGTTTAAGCTTATAAGCAATCAAGGATTGTGTTATTATCATGTTTGAAGAATTGGAGATCGTCATGATTGTTAAAGAAAGCCATTAGTCAAAATAATTTCCTCTTTCAGTTGAATGTGACTACATGGAGTGTGAAACTTATTGCTTTCTTTCAGGTTGAGCTCCCTTCTGAAAAGGATGTTGTGGAATTTCAGCCACAGTTTGAGGAGATAAGAAGGTGCCCCGGAAGTGGATTAATTATAACTGCGGCCTCGAACTTGGGATTTGATTTCTATAGTCGCTACTTCTGCCCGAAGCATGGAATCAATGAGGTATCATATTGTCTTTAGTAGTTGTATGCTCATTCTCATTTCGTGCAGGGGCATAATCAAGTCGAGTCGTGGCAATACATTATACTACATCAGTTTTCAAACATGATTGAATAATGATTTTCAAGTTTGTATTGACTCGACTTTTAAATTATGACACTGACTTTTAAATCATGATACTTGACTGAAACTCGATCGAATAGTGATTTTGCCACCCATGATGCAGGATCCTGTAACTGGGGGCGCGCATTGTGCGTTGGCAATGTACTGGTCCAAAAAGCTTGGGAAGAATGATTTAGTTGCCTATCAAGTAAGTTCTATTGCAAAACAATTTCATTGTTGTCTCATGCACATCATTAGGGTAATTCCGTGAATGTTAACAGCCAATAAAATGCTTTTCACTCAAAATTAAATTTTTTATTATCCAACACTTTTTAAGGAAAAAGTGATAAACCAAAGATCACACACAAAAGGAGATAACCAAGCCATTAAAGTGCAATTTCAGCCTACCAGTATCAATATCCCTAAAAAGTTTTCCCGAGAGAGAGCTTACCGGAGTGTCAGGCTCCGCCATTAGAAGATCTTCAAACCTCGACGCCAGCTTGTCCCATGATTGAATGTACTCCTCAATGTCGATTTTCCTTTTAATGATAAAAATGATTGGAATGGAAGAGCAAATCTAACATGGCCCGGATAACCAGAATTCCAAATGAATACATAGAATTTTATCGGGTTAGTGGATTACATAGGTCAACCCGAACTCGAATATTATTCGGGTTAGACGGGTTGACCTGATCACAACCCGAACCTGTTTATACTCAACCCGAACCCATTTAAATCAGGTTGTGTTGTGTTGGGTTATCGTGCCGGGTCAGAAATTTCCACCTCTTGCTGGGTCCCAAATGTGGTGTGTTGGATTGAGAAATTGTCTATAAAGTACTTGAGAAGATTTTGGTCCCCTAAATGTGTTCGAGGGCTGTGTTTGGCATGTTAACAAGGAATTTTGTTGAAAAATTTATGGGAGAAGGAATAGTTTTTTGTTCATTGATTTGATGCAGGCATCTCCTAGAGGTGGCATAGTGCACCTTCATGTGGATGATGAGGGTAAAAGAGTGTTCCTTCAGGGGAAAGCTGTGACGGTAATGGAAGGCTCTGTTTTAGTATAAACTCAGACAATAACCAGGAAATTCATGGGTATGGATCGAATTGGATAAGTTTGTGAACGCTGTAGTGTTCTCTCACGTGTTGGTTTACATGATTGATGTGACTGAAATAGTGAATATCCATCTACTGAAGTCGATCATCCAAATTCAAAGAAGCTGAGTTGCAGTGGAGTCCATCCTTTCTAGCGGTGGAAGATGATGGAGATCAATATCTATATTCAATGTTTCACCATCTGTAATGGTGTATTCTACCCCTTTCCATTTGAATTCAGTTTGTGATGTTTTCCTTAACTACTACGCAGTGAACTTTTGGTTCAATGAAAGACAGCCTTTGAAGTGACTGAGCAATTCCTTAACTTGTATTCTTCATCAAATAGTGAATTAGTGGACTATTATTATTGTTTTAATTAGTTACGGAAAAAATACTATTTAATTGTGTTTCGGGTTTATTTGTTGTTTTTTAGGTGGAATGAATCACTTTTGGATGTATTTATGCATTTTGGTGATGATGGAATTTGACCAAGTATTGAGAAGAATGGGCAAAAATTTGGGCTAGCACTTACCACCCCCAACCAAGGGTCAAACCACATGGCCAGCTGATCAAGACCCCTGGGAAGGCTGTGCAGGTGCGCCAAGCTCCTACACAGGTGGCGCAGGGGCAGGAGCGTGTGAGCATGCAAGAGCACAGACATCGATGCATGGGGGGAAATTTGTGCGGTGGTGGGAGGAAAGACTCACCGGTCCGGGGTGGTGGTCGGTATCCTCCGACACTTGTTTGACTTACTGTTGAGTGAATGGAACAACTTTACTTACTAAGTGACTGCAAGCTGCTAAGATAACCGAAGCGGGACGCGGGCATTGTTGGTACTGTTCATCATTTAGCGAAATGCTATTGTTTCACTCCGTGGCCTGCGTCTCTTTTGTCGCACATAAGCTAGTGCATTAGAACCCACTATCGCTGTCGCTTGCGCTGTCACCATCGTTGCTACGTCACAATTTGCCATGACCGATCAAAATGGGAGCTCGAGCAGCTACTGGAGAATAGAGGTTTATTACATTGCAACCATGGATGTTCGTCGTAGCTGACCTTGAAGCTTAAAACGAAGAGGGCATACCTGCCTCATGGAGGTTATCACTGCACCGTGCACAGGGGTTGCATGGACTAAGTCTGCGTTGTGGAATTTGCCACCTGTGCCGTAGAAAGAAGATTTGGAGCTTACAACATGAGATACTCGTCTATGGTGTAGTTGGAAGGGAGCTTGGGTTTTGACATGGCGTACAGGAGCCTGTGCCGTAGGGTTTCACTTGCGACATGGAACATCCCATATTGGTAGTGGCTCAGTCTTGGGATTTTATGAGGCTACACCACAATGATTTCTCCTCGTTGTAGCCATAGTTCGAGGAAGGAAAATAAATATTCGACTGAGGTCGAGATCAGTGGAAGGAAGAGGTTAGGTGCCCCAGGATTTTAGGGTTTCAAATGAAGGATTTCTCAAATCTCTATTTATTGGAGTGCTACACCGTAGTATTTCACCTTCCATCGTGGATGAGCTCTCAATGAGAGATGTTGCGACATGGTGGTGGTGTCCAAACCACATTAGTGCAAAATCTCACTTTAATTTTGGATTCTTATTTTCTAGGAGTTTTAAAAGGGGGAATTTAGCCGGGGTTTGAAAATGACTTAGATGGACAAATTTGCCCCTCGAGGAGGGAAAAAGAAAAAGTAACAAACACCAAGAAGAGGAATGGACACTTGAAGGAGGAAGAAGCGAGAGTGGACCGAAAGAGGGATGGACACTATGGAAAGTGGAAAGCGAGAGTCGATCTAACTTCACATTTCAATTAGTATAACGGCTTCGAACCCGCACCCCTGGATTTGGTGTTAAAAACACAAACTTTACATTTCTTGAGGCCATCAAACATCAATCAATGGTGGCTCAGGATCCTGCTGATCCATTACCAAATTATGGAAGCAACAACCACAATTACAAAGGCCCTCCTTGCAACATTGCTACCAGCAATGTGTGCATGACATTCTCCTAAACATATAGATGACTCTTCATCACCTGAGGACTAAATCTTTGCCTTATGACGAATATGGTCATGTCAAGGTAATCGAAGAACTACATCGTCAAATTGACTTAGCTGCCCTTCTTGCTATGTGATGCCTGAAATCGGGGAAACAACGAGAGGGTCTCCAATGCTCATGTCTTAATACATTAAGAAAGCTACGCCTATTGATCACCAACGCCCCAGTCGGTGTCCGAATATGGGGATGGGGTAAGCACAGAGCATTGCGTTTTACCTTGCTCCTTGATCAATATAGCCTGCTAGAAGCGATGTCATGCAACATCATTGCTTCTAGTCGGCTCTCAGAAGCAAACTCTTCCCGTAACAGATGGCACACTCGACAAGAATTAGCCTTGAACCAATCTCAGAAGCATCAGGCTCGACAAGAGTGAGCCATTGAAATACTCATGCACGAGGCATCTGAAAAGGTTGAACAAGCTTCTCGTTTAAGGAAGGCCAATCGTCAAACAATAATAATGCCTCTGAAAGAAAGTAACTCACGTGTAGATCATACGATGCACCCAACTCATGCTCGAACAAAGATCTGCAAGATCAAGAGAGCAACCATGACAGCTTCAGCTGCAACGATACAGGAGTAGCTCCAACCTGCAGGGCTATGGGCATTTTTAACTCAACCCATCCCCACATGGCCGAAAAATCCAACTCGAAATTTTGCAGTGGTGGAACGGGAACAACCCCAATTCGTAGGGCTGGAGGCAATTTTACCTCATTCTCTTCCCCAATGGAGGTCAGTCTTTTCCCAATTAAGAGGAGTGTCGAAAGGAGAACCCTCCCAGTTTATCCGATTTCGTGACCCGACTTACTCGATCGGAACACGCACAACAAAACTGTTGGAAGATTCCCTTTGGGCCGCCCTTCACCAGATGACTCCAAGGGGGTCATTAAAGGAGAAGATCAAGCTCCGTAGAGGGTGAAAACAAGAGCGATCTATCAAAGGTACAATCGCTCCTGAAGATCATAGTTCCTTTAGCAGATATTATCGGGGCAACCGACCCACCTGTTATTCTAATTCTAATGTGACACCGGTAATGCATTATGCATCGGTGAACGTCATTAGCACTACAACACCCCAAGATTTTGTGAAATATATTAATTATTTCAATCTTTTTGATATTTTTCATTTCATACAACACTGAATATAGCTTGTGTTATATGAAAGCACTAAGTTTGGTTTGTGGCTCACGCAACACCAAGTTAAGCTTTCACTACACGAAACACTTAGATTTGCTTGCAGAACACACAATACTATGTTTGGCTTGTGTTACACATAATGCTGAGTTCCTTCGATAGCTTGCGTTACACGCAAGATCGAGTTTTACCAAACTAAAATATACTATTAATATTGTTATTAAAATATTATTATAGTTACCATCTAGCCATCTAATAGATTTGATAGGCATAAGATTAGAATAAATCAAATTTTATGAATAAAAAGCTGTATTTTTCAAAAAAGAAAATTTACCGCCTTTTATTGGAGAACCCATTTTCAATCTAATTTTTGACACTTACTTTTTTTATTTGAAAAAATAAATTTCATTTTTGAAAGAGGGATATCAAAATTTACTTTGGGAGAATTTTTGGTATTTTTCAGAGAATTTGATTTTAAAGTATAATTAGATCAATTATACATCAATTAATCTAGTGTAGGTCATTGGAAACAATTTCAAATTGAAATTGGATATAAAAACTTCTCAAACTTTTGAACATTTTCACTTTAAAAACATGTCGTCTCATCCCGTTCGCCGGATTAATTTTAAATTAATTTCTACTACGTCTATGATTAGAATTTGATAAAATGGATTCCATATGTGGAATCAACATAATTTATAATGGCAAGTATGGTCAACTTAGTTTTTGACCAAAAAGATTAGTGAAAGTAATGAAAAATTAATTACAACGATTAAGGTAGAAACATGTTTACTTAATGGTTAAACTTTAATCTTAAAAGGACGAATGACCTAGACACTTGTCAAAACGCCATTGGCTGGACATATTTCGACCAAGTCCCCTCTTGGATTGAAAATGGAGAATTATTGAAGGCACATGATGTAAGGGATGTCCATTAATATTTGAGAGTGAAAATGTCATGTTTGTAAGCAATAAATTTTGTGACATGTAATTAGCTTTTACTTATTATATTTTTGATTTTGTTTATTTTCAATTATGTTTTATTTGTTGAGTCACTTTTTCAATTATCCTTTAGATTGTATTTATATTTTATAAGTTATATGCTTTTAAAATCACCTATATGAAACATAATATTGTTTGAAGTTGGTGACTTTGAAAGTCTATAAATAATAAAGTAGAAATACAATCTAAATGAAATTTGACACACTTACTAAACATATAAAAAATAATTCAAAATAACGAACATTTCATAAAAACAATTAATGAAAAGTAATTTTAGTGGCATAATATGTTGTTTTAAACCATTACAATTGTATTTATAAACTTTTTTTTACA
Organism: Viscum album; assembly: GCA_963277665.1. Lineage (NCBI taxonomy): Eukaryota > Viridiplantae > Streptophyta > Magnoliopsida > Santalales > Viscaceae > Viscum > Viscum album. The sequence goes on from OY728135.1 coordinate 453,318,851, forward strand.
TTCCTTCCATTTTCAATTATTTACTATATTTATGAAATTCTTTTCATTTTCAACCACTTTTTAGTTTCTTAGGTTATGTTTTAAGTTTTATTTAGATTATTTTTATAGTTTATATTTTATAACCTTTTAAGGTTACCTACTTGAAATTTTTATAAGTTTTCCTATGTTTCATGTAGTCAACTTTGAAAGCTTATAAAATATAAATTGTAACTAAAATATAATTGAAAATTGAAACAGTGGATCAACATGTAAAAATGGTTGATATTTAAAAGAATTTCATTATTTTAATAGACATACAATCATATAGAGGAAATAATACATTGTTGTTTCAAATCCTTTAAGTCAACAAAAAACATATACACGAATGAGTAAAATCACTCTCTATGGTGAGGTCCCGTCCCACACGATGGTGTGTGAATGAGACGCCCGTATCGGGATCGCCGACCTCTGCCTTGGGGTGGAGTATGATGACCTGAAGAGGGATGATCCTCGGGCGCTGGAACCTCAACTATCGGATGCCCTGCCTGTGTCTCAATGGGAGGGGGTGTCAACTGGACGTCGTCCTCCGCACCTGATCCTTCTCCCACTAGGTGAGTTGAAAGACCCACCATCATTGCCTGGGGGAACCATACAGCCTGTGAAGGCTCGAGCACAAAAGGTGGAGGCATGAGAAATTGCCACTGATAGAAGCTTGAATGAGTTGTATCCGGAGAAAACTGTGGATATCCTGACAAAAAATAAAAGGATCTCATGCCTCTTGATACACATCCCTAATCAGTTGAGGCCGGACTACTAGTGGGCCAACCTCTACATGTGGAACAAGTGAGACCTCACGTACAACACGGCGCGGTTTATGACGTCGTCGTCATGTCTCCTCGACATCAGTAGCTGCTGGAGGAGGTTCTTGAGCAGGAACCTCCACTCCCTGGGCAGAAACGTCATCTCCTTGGGGTGGATGATCGAAGATACTATCGTGAACCACATGATAAGATGACATCATCCCCTGCACTGCATCATGGATCGCTGTCAGGCTATTAACCTCATCCTCCTCTGGATCAGACATGCGAATAATCCAGTGTAGTCGAGTATGTTGTAAAGAGATTCAAAATGAATTAGAAAATATTACAATGAACAAACTAATGGAAATTTATTGACTTACCAGATCCTGAAACCCTCTTCCATGTGGAATAAGATACAATATTGACTTCAGTCTATACCATGGCTCATACTCGAACTGTTCTGATAGATGGAATCACATCATATGCACGCCCTCGATATGAAACGATGCTCGTCTATCCCAGAGGTTAAGATACTCGACATGTCGTCGGTGCCAATCGACATCCTGCCTCCTTGTCAACTTCACAGAATGAAGCACTGGTGACTGTCTCAGTGGAAATGGGATATGCTGAACACATCCAAATTGGTGCATGACTCTATCAGGATGATGCTACTCAATAATATGAAAGTGAATGAGAGGCACTGCAACCATCACATCCTGAAGTCCAGCAGTGCAGTATGCAGACAACTGGTCTAATAAAGGCTAATATGACATCCATATAATCTGAAATGACATGTGAGATTTATCAAAAACGTTTGTTACTAAAAACAAAAAATGATGATATTTTGAAATTGGTTAGTCAATGCAATAACTCTTACTATCAACAAAAACCAATAGAGATGAGTGATCATACCAGCATCCATGCAGAGCGTCACGCAACACATCTTTATACAGCTTCAGACCAGCAACAATAGGGGAGATGAGAGGGATGCGCTCCCATGCCCACATCTGAAGAAGGATGACGCATCCCCTGAGATCAGTGCGATCAGAGTGACATAATGTGCCTAAGGCTCTGTATGTGTATGCCAAGCATGTTGATCCCCAACTGTATCTCCCGACTTGATCAAAATCCTTCAGTAAGCCCAGATATATCATGTGTACATGCATACCTGAGTGATTAGTGAACAATGTCCATCCAATGATCCATAAGATATATGTACGGGCATGACGCATGACAATCTACTCGTCAGCGTCATCAGGTAACTGTGAAAAGTGCATCTCAAGCCACCTCATAGATATCGACTCACCATCAGTAGCATCATCATCGACCAAAATGTCGATGCCTAACAATCTCTGTACAAGCTTAGGCTAGTCTCCACGAGCGGGTCCTATAATTGCATCCCGATGGATAAGAAGATCGAGCCGAACTACCACATCCTCAAGGGTGATGGTCATCTCTCCCTCAGGCAAGTGGAATGTTTGTGTCTCTGGTCTCCATCTCTCGGTGAGGGCAGCAAGTAGCTGATGATCAACAAATGTAAAATCTGATACCGCAATTCCATTAAAGCTAGCATGGCGTTGGTACGGTATAATGGCGGCTAGAGGCGTAAGGTGATGATTATGGTGTGCTCGACGCACCCTGATCCGTCGAACCTCACGGCCCGCTATCACGTCACGTGAAACATGCCTATACTACTCAGTGAGTAGTGTAGTATCCTCCATCCGTATGTAGAAAAATGAAATAAGAGTTAAGTATAAAATATAAATATAACGTTATGGTCAGTATAATGTTATGACTGGTAGAATGTAAGACATGACATGTCTATTTCCATTGTTTTATGAAGCATTTCTTACCAAAAGAAAAGGGCATGTATTCAGGTTTCTCAAAGCATATTTCTAAAGTGGTTTTAGATATGTTTTTTACCTATGAAATGGTGTTTTGTAAGATATGGTTTTAAATATTTATATATGTAAACATTCTGTCTTTGTTATCTAAAAATTTATTAGAAAATAAGTCATAGAATGTTTTGTAAAGTGAGGTAAAAAGAAGAGAAAACATCAAATCAATTTATTTATCCATGATAAAATGAAAATTATGATCGTATAAAGTGAAATAGACAAGAACAAACTCATTAAATAAAACATGAATGCTTTACAACAGACAAGAAAGACCTTGACATTTTTCAACATAACACTTCAGAAGTGAAGTAAAATCCAGCTTATTTTCAAGTGGTAGCTTAATAACATCTTCCAAAGGAACTGTTGTTGGTTTTATAATATAAGAAGCTCCTTGCCCAGTTTGAATAACCTCCTTATTGTAGTAGACACATGAAAACATGGTTCTCTACGTGATTTTTTTGATCAAGATTCTGATAGTGTAAATACTATTGACAGTGAGGGTTGACCATATAATCTTTATTATACAGAAATTTTAGAACATCTTTTATATCCTAAAAGATGACACTAATGTTTTGTAGTACAATTTTTAATCTTCCTAAAGGTATGTTCAGTAGTTTATAAAGAAACTATGAATCATCTAAAGCATATCCCTGAGGAGTGTCAAACCAGGTGTGCATCAAGACCCGTTGTCATGCATCAGTTTCCAAACGAGTTTAGCTCAATGCAGTATTTTTGGGTTTTACCCCTATGTACATCTGTGCTAGAGCCACATCCACCTGCATTATCCTGATAAAGATTTGATTGCTTATATAACCACATAATCTTTATGTTACCAAAATTTTAAAACGTTTTCTTATATCCTAAAAGAAGAAACTAATGTTTTGTAGTATAATTTTTAACTTTCCTAAAGTTATGTTCGGTGATTTATAAAGAGAATGTGATTCATCTAAAACATATCCATCGACATTAACAAAATAGGCGTGCAATAAGGGATGAATCATCTAACTCACAGGAATAACAAATCATGTGTGCAGTTAAGTCTCTTTGTTATCTAGTTTTTTATCTTTCATCCTATGTTTATTCTAGTTTAATCCAAAGTTAATCAATATATAATCATTAATTAATCATTAGTTAATCATTCTTCAATCATTAGTTAATCATTCTTTAATCACTAATAAACCATTCATTAAATATTAGTTAATCATTAGTTAAGTTAATCAATCTTTAATCATTATTTAATCATTGGTTAATCATTAGTTAATCATTAGTTAATCATTAGTTAATCATTGACTAATCATTAGTTAATTATTTATTAATAATTACTTAATCATTAGTTAATGATTCTTTAATCACTCTTTAATCATTCTTTAATCACTCTATAATCAATAATTAATCATTACTTAATCAATATTTAATCATTAGTTAATCAATATTTAATCATTAGTTAATCATTCTTTAATCATTTCTTAATCTTTCTTTAATCATTGCTTAATCATTAGTTAATCAATCTTTAATCATTAGTTAATCAATATTTAATCATTAGTTAATCTTTAGTTAATCATTGGTTAATCATTAGTTAACCATTCTTTAATCATTACTTAATCATTAGTTAATCATTCTTTAATCATTCTTTCATTATTCCTTAATCATTCTTTAATCAATACTTAATCAATCGTTAATCATTAGTTAACTATTTGTTAATCAATCTTCAATCATTACTTAATCAATCATTAATTACTAGTTAATCAATCTTTAATCATTAGCTAATCATTAGTTAATTAGTAGTTAATCATTAGTTAATCATTAATTAATCATTAATTAATCATTACTTAATCATTCTTTATCATTTTTAATCATTCTTTAATCATTACTTAATCTTTCTTTAATCATTCTTCTTTAATCATTAGTCAATCTTTACTTAACCATTCTTTAATCAATAGTTAATAATTACTTATTCATTACTTAATCATAATTTAATCATCACTTAATCGTTAGTCAATCATTCTGTAATCATTCTGTAATGTTTCTTTAATCATTAGTTAATCTGTAGTTAATCATCAGTTAATCATTACTTAATCATTACTTAATCATTAGTTAATCATTAGTTAATCACTAGTTAATCATTAGTTAATCATCACTTAATCATTAGTTAATCAATCTTTAATCAATAGTTAATCATTAGTTAATCATTAGTTAATCAATACTTAATCATTAGTCAATCATTACTTAATCATTCTTTAATCAATAGTTAATCGCTACTTATTTATTACTTAATCATTATATAATCATTCTTTAATCTTTCTTTAATCATTAATTAATCATTAGTTAATCATTAGTTGATCATTAGTTAATCAATAGTTAATCAATAGTTATTCATTATTTAATCATTACTTAATCATTAATTAATCATTACTTAATCATTAGTTAATAATTAGTTAATCATTCTTCAATCATTACTTAATCATTAGTTAATCAATCTTTAATAATTAGTTAATCAATCATTAATCATCAGTTAATCAATCTTTAATCATTAGTTAATCATTAGTTAATCATTAGTTAATGAAACCACCATGCACAAAAGAAGCTTATTTGAGAGAGAGGAATTTAGAGAGATGGAGGGATTTTGAAGTGAGGATGTGGTGGTGGGCGGTGCCCTTTTATAGGCACTTTAGGGAAAGGCGGCACCCCCCTTCCGCCTTTTGCCTTTACATTAGGTGAAAGGTGGCTGCGCTCGTACTGCCTTTCGCTTTACTTTAAGCGAAAGGCGACCACGCCCATCCCACCTTTTCCACATCATTGATCTGTGTCAATGAGAGGCAAAGGTGGCACCCCTACCGCCTTTTAATTAATAGGGAAGTCGGCAAGGCCCCTGCTGCCTTTTCACTACAGAATTCAAAAAATTCATAACCTAGTCTTATTTGATTTTTTTTAAAAACGCATAAAAAACTCAAAAGGAGTTACCTAAAGAAGATGTAACATCATTCCACAAGCTCTTTTGTTTTATTTTCATTCTCCACCCCTCAATTCTTTTTATTCCATGCTTATATAATAACCTCAGTATCCTCAATATACTGAGATGTTGTTATGTTAAGGGTTCAACCTACACTCATACACACTTCCATCAAATGAGTTATGCAATCATCGTTTGTGTGTATGGTGGAATATCGCCTCGCGAACCGATGTTACTCATTCTTCCATTGCCACCTTTCAAGGCTGAAAATAATGATGGAATTTCTATTTTCATATGATATATATGATATTTATGATGTCTTTATGCTTCTGGAATTATTATAACCAATGTTACTCATTCTTCCATTGCCACCTTTCAAGGCTGGAAATAATGATGGAATTTCTATTTTTATATGATATATATGATATTTATGATGTCTTTATGCTTCTGGAATTATTATATAAAACCTACCTTCACGCTTTCCATTTTGTGTAAACATGATAACTTCGTTTATGGAAGTGTGAACTACCGCCTTCTCAAAGCGATATCTCCATGAACGGTGTCTTCTATTTCATATTTCTATCTTTTATATATTATTATAAATATTTATATACTGAACATATATGATATTTATATCATGTTTTAGATTCTATAAATATGTAAATCATGATCTATGTAAGAGGATCAAGAATAACAAGTCAAAATTTATACGAAAAGCAAAGCACATATTACCCAAAACGTAACATTAACATTGAATTGTTGATAAATGGGTAATATAAATTCATAATCAAATCATATATGGTATAGATATAAGAATATTGTTCTTTGGTAGATGTATAATAAACTTATATTTATTATACAATAGGTTTGAACTTGTACGAAGAAAGTCAAGACTTAAGGTGAGAGAATTTCATCTCACTTTCTTATATTCATGAGATACATGCCATATTCACCACCCATTTCTTTTATGTGGTGTATATACTACCCTAATATATGTTATATCATTATTTACATTTATTTCCTGATATTCAAAGTTTCAACTGTTGTTATTCTTTCAAGAATCTCACGATTCAAAAGTTACTCAAGTAGTAAGGGCTTTTTCATCTCACTTTTATTTCTATGAGACTTATGCCTTATTCACCAGTCATTTCTTTTGTGTGGTGTATATACTACCCGTCAATGTATTCTATGATTATTATACTTAAATTTATGGGTATTTACATATCCATTTGACAATCTTTTCTTTCATGGGGGTTACGGTTCAAAAGTTACCAAACCGATAGTCATTTTGTCTCAATTTTCCTTCTTTGAGACACATGTCATGTTATGCACCTATATTTTTTTATGAGGTGTATATACTACCCTTGAAATGTTATATCATGAATCTCCTTATTTTTATGATATTTTAATCTTCATGTAATGTTATTCTTTCCATAGTATTATGATTCAAAGTTACCAATGTGGTAACAATTTATTGCTATTATCTCATCATTTATCGAGATTGTTTATGATTATGCTTCCATTGATGGAATCTTATGATCCATATCTCAAGAACTCTCTTAAATTTTCTTATCCTCTATTTATCCATGACATCTCTATGTATTGGTACCATTTTCCCACTCTTTGGTAATTTAGATAATTAAGAAAGTGTTTTTATGAAAATCTAACTTTATTTCTATCTTCGTTCGGAAATTTGTTTTATTCAAAAAAGCATGTTTGCTAAAAATATTTTCAAAAAAATGTTTTACTATGATGCGTAAAAGACATTTTTACCCATGTTTTACCTTTTTAATAAAAAAGGTTTTAAAAGGAACCTCTTTATCATTTTTCGGTCAAGGAACTTTTCTAAACTTTTTATGGTGCAAAAGGAATGTTCGGTATGTACGGATTTACCCACCGTCATGACCGTAATTTCCTTTCATGGGTTATTCTAGGATGAAATTATTATGAAACCTATCTATTTTCCATAGGTTATGATATGATAAAATGTTTATGATACCAATTTCATTTCATGAGTTATGATATGATGTTTATGAAACCCATATCTTTTTATGGGTCATGACATGATGAGTGTTTTTTATCTTATGGAACATGCATGTATGATTTTATTATGTGAGGGTTGAGACCTATATCTCCCTACAATGCATTGGGTAATGATAAATGTTTTTTGATTTCAAAAGGTACATGAGAGGGTATCCCAAGATCGAAACCAGAGGGTACATGGGAGGGAATCCCAAGCACGAAACAAGATGGTACATGGGAGGGCATCCTAAGCCTGAAACAAGAGGGTACATGGGAGGGCATCCCAAACCTGAAACAAGAGGGTACATTAGAGGGCATCCCAAGCCCGAAACAAGAGGGTACATGGGAGGGCATCCCAAGCTCAAAACAAGAGGGTACACAAGAGATCATCCCAAGCTCGAAACAAGAGGGTACATGGGAGGTCATCCTAAGACCGAAGTAGGTACACAAGTTATTAGTCCAAGACTAACATGTTATGAAGGTCTTGGTATGTATCCTTGACATAGGATTTTCTATGATTATGTGTATGCCACAATTCCATGTCTTATTCCACTGTTATGCTCTCATGGATTATGCTCCTGATTTCCTTATGATTCACATCTTATGAACTGCCAATCTTTATGCCATGACTCTTGATTATGATCTTTGATATGAAGGGTATGATCTTCTAATATTATAATTATGGTATCACACCCTTATGCTTATGTTATGCTTATATATCTCCCATGTTTACCCTTACTGAGCATCTGAGCTCACCCATTTCTTATGTTTCCTTTCCTCTGGTTATGAAGAAAGGTTTTAAGTAGGAGTACTAAAAGAGGAAGTTCTTTAAAGGAGATGTTGAAGATATTTAAGCAAGTTAGAAGATTATGTTTCCAATTTTCCAAAGACACTAAACTATTATGGTCCTTGAGCATGTATTTTTTCAATATTTTGAATATTCATCTAAAATGATGCAATCTCCATGTATGTTAAGCCTGTGTCACTATATTTGGTATCAAAGGAAATGTTTATTCAACCATTGGAAACTAGGATGAGAAAAATTTAGTGAGATACCTAGGAATATTTCTAAGGATATGTCTAGGGATGTCTCTAAGGACAATTATAAGGATGAGTTAAAGTATAAGAAAATGTCCTAGAATTTTGGTAAAGGATATAACAAGTGGTTTCCTAGCAATACATCCTTGTATGGATACTACAAGTGGATGTGGCTCTGGCAAAACTGTATATAGGGTTAACAAATCTAAAAACACCGTATTGAGCTAGACTTGATGGAGAACTGATGCATGACAACAGGCCTTACTGCACACCTAGTTTGTCACTCATGGGGGATATGCTTTGGGAAATTCACAAACTCTTTAGGAACCATCAAAAAGGATTTAAATAGATGATGACTATGAATGACCTAGGATAAACCTGAGGCGTCATATATTAAAAAAGGAAGGTTTCATGATTTAGACATCCTATAAGTGTTTTTTTCATGATTACATGGTTCCCCACTATGATGATTGTTTCTTACTCTATGTTTTTTGGTTTTATTCAATGGCTGGAACCCGAAGGAACCATGTTAATGAGGAATGCAATGGACAATGCAATAATTGTCCTCCTTAGAAACCGAATGTTATGGGAGATGGAATGAAAAACCTTATTGATATTCTCACACTAATTTCTAATGCTATGAATCATAGTGAACATCCAAATAGGAAAAGGAGAGAGCAACAATCTTTTGAGTCCTTTATGAGGTAATGCCCACCTTATTTCAGTGGTTCCATTGACCCATTATTTTCTGAGCAATGGATTAGTACCACCAAAAATATATTTTCCATTCTCCAATGTTCATAGCATGAAAAAGTCACTCTGGCGGTCTACTGTCTGGAAGGTGAGGCAGATCAGTGGTGGAATATTATTAAGAATGCGAGGCAACAAGATGAAATTGACTCTATAGATTGGGATGTGATTAAGAACTTATTTTTCAATAAGTAATTTTTTTATATTCTTCATACGAAGTTGGAAAAGGAATTCCTTGAGCTTAAGCAGAAGGATGGTGAATCTGTTGGTGCCTATAAAGAAAATTTTACAAGGCTTGTGAGGTACTATTAAGGTATTATAATCCAACCTGAAAGCAAAATTGATCGATTCTTTGGTGGTCTGGAACCTAGTCTTCAAAAGGCCTTGTCTAAAAGAGACTTTAGCAGCTATGAAGAAGTTGTTCGATGTGATATCAAGGTGGAAATGGAGGTTGGAGTTGCGTATCAATCTCATGGTTTTGACAAGAAAAGGAAGATGGAGTTTAAAGGAAAATCTAACAACTATGGAGAAAAGAAAATAAGCCTTCCATTATGCACAAAGTGTGGGAAGAAACATGGAGGGAATTCTCTTAAGGGTACTACTAAATGTTTTAAGTGTGGAAGAGAAGGTCATCGTATGGATGAATGCCCAAGTAATGGGAAAAAGTTAGCTAATGATGCGAATAATGAGAAATCCCCACAGAATGAACCACCTACTGTTGAGTGTTTCAATTGCTTGGAGTTTGGCCATTATGCTAACATGTGCCCCAATTCAAGGACTAATGTGTATGATAAGCCGTAACAACCCCTAAGGAAAAAGGAAAAAGGGAAAGCTTATGCAATCACAATGGATGAAGTGAATCATGGTAATTAGGGCACACTTATCCTCCCCTCTATAGTTAGGAATTTCATGTTTGATTTTGTATGATTTAGCCCTATGAAAATCTTATTGTTCATCATTTAGTGAAGTTTCATGTGATTACCTCCTCTACACGGATTTTGGAATAATAAAATCACATTTAATATCCTATCAATGTAAGGATGAACCCAAGTGTCCAATAAAAAATGTTTTGGTATAAGATAAGAACATATTTAAGGAATAAAGGGTGAATTATATTTTGGAAGGGTTATAAGGTTAACCATTTATGAAATGGTTTAAGTTAAAATTCAGATGAGGTTTTATAGATTTAAGGTATTATCTCACCATATGAGGATTTATGCATATTGGATAACCTATGATAACCTTTTGTTTTGATGATACTTGAAGATGGACGGAATGACTTGTCAGTCTATCCACGGGTCTCATGTTCCATTAGTGCTTTGGGGATAACAAATTCATCTTCATTTCTTGGAGTAAGAGATGAAGTGAAAATTGATCAAGGCACAACCAAAGGGTGAGATTGTGCATATGAAAAATGAATGAAATTAAGTAAGTATATTTCCTTACGTTCCTAGACAGTAAAAGAATTCCTCAACTCTAGGAAAAGGATGTTGAAAAAGATTTATCCTAATTCCTTTGTTTTTGTTGAACCAATGGTCTTATAAATCATCATAGATTTATGGTTTTGAGGCCCTTAACTTTCCGTTGATCGTTCACTTTCTTGTGATCAATGACCTCAATCACACTCTATAATTATTTACACTTTTATTCCATGTCCAATCTTTACTCCCAAACTATGTTCTCCTATGTGGAAACCTAATTATGAGTTACTTTGGGTAACCGTTATGGTTCTAACTTTCCTTTTTAAAGGAAGTTTTAGTATTCTTTTTTACGATGTGGGTTACTATGAATGGAAATTTCAAATATTAAACCTTTGATACCCCAGATGAATTTCGAGGGTGAAATTCATTTTAAGGGGGGTAGAACGTAACATCCCACGATTTTGTGAAATATATATTTTTGAATTAATTTAATCTTTTTGATATTTTTCATTTGACACAACACTAAATATAGCTTGTGTTATATGAAAGCACTAAGTTTGGCTTGTGGCTGATGCAACACCAAGTTAATATTTCACTATATATAACACTTAGGTTAGCTTATAGTACACAAAAAACTATGTTTGGATTGTGTTACACACAATTTCGAGTTCCTTCGATAGCTTGCATTACACGCAAGGCCGTGTTTTACCGAACTAAAATATAATATTAATATTGTTATTAAAATATTATTATAGTTATCACCTAGCCATTGGAATGGAAGTTATGAATAAGATTAACTAAATTGTGAAAATATGATCTACACATGTATATAAAATGAATCCTTTTATCATCAATTAGTTAGAAATGAATTTAATAACTATTTGAGAATGCAGAAATTTCTTTTCTAAGAAAACTATTTTTCTATGTACACACCATTTTATCTCATTAAATTAAACAAACCACTTTTTATGATTTTTTTAATAAAATTTATATATTATATATTCAATCAATTTTTTGACACTCATCCAATAGATTTGATAGGCATAAGATTAGAATAAATCTAATTTTATGAATAAAAAGATGTATTTTTTTAGAAAGGAAATTTTACCGCCTTTTAATGTAGAACCCATTTTAAATCTAATTTTTGACACTTTTATAATTTTTATTTGAAAAAATAAACATCATTTTTGAAATAGGAATATCAAAATTTACTTTGGGGGAATTTTTGGTATTTTTCAGAGAAGTTTCACATTTTGATGAATAATGAACAATACTGAATTTTAATTCAAAATTTCTTTTTCATCTAATTTATTTATATAGTTAAATTATATTTTAATTTTTTTAATGTATAATTAGATTAATTATACATCAATTAATATAATGTAGTTAATTAGAACCAATTTCACATTGAAATTAGATATAAAAACATTTCAAACTTTTGAACCATTTCACTTTAAAAACCCATCGTCTCATCCCATCCGTGAGATTAATTTTAAATTAATTTCCACCACTTCTTTTATTAGAATTTTGAAAAATGGATTCCATATTTGGAATAATAATAATTTATAATGTCAATTAAAGTCAAATTAGTTTTTGAAAAAAAAATATTAGTGAAAATAATTAAAAATTAATTACAATGATTAAGGTAAAAGCGTGTTTACTTAATAGTTAAACTTTAATCTTAAAAGGATAAATGACATAGACACTTGTCAAAAATCCTGTTTATGGACATATTTTCACCAATTCCCCTCTTGGATAAAAAATGGACAATTATTGGAGGCACATGATGTAAGGAAGACCTCTCAATAGTGTTTTCCTCTTTATATGTACAAGATTGCCACTCCTCCCCCACTATAAAATGGCACTCACCCTCCTCACTTCCTCACACCTCTCAAGACACTTTGGATCATATAATCCCTACCCAAATAAGCTCCCAACTTCCCACCTCTCAACCTAGAAGACTCACTTTGGTCATAAATCCAACCAAGGAATCCATTTGGTGCAAACTAAAAGGAGTTACCCAAAGAAGAGTTAACATCCTTCGATAAGATTTTTTTTTATTTTCATTATCCACCCACTCAATTATTCTTATTACATGATTATATAATAACCTCAGTATCTTAAATATAATGAGATTTTTTTATGTTAAGGTTTTGACCCACACTCACACATACCTCCATCAAATGGGTTACGCAATCATCGCTCGTGTGTACGGCGGACTACCGCCTCGCGAACCAATGTCTCTCGTTCTTCCATTTCCACCTTTCAATATTGGAAATAATGATGGAATTTATATTTATATATGATATATATGATATTTATGATGTCTTTATGATTCTAGAATTATTATATAAAACATGCCTTCATGCTTTCCATTTTGTGTAAATATGATAATTTCGTTTGTGGATGTGTGGACTACCGTCTCCTCAAAACGATGTGATTCATTCACACTTTGCATGGAATGTATTAAGGATGAGTTTAGTAAATGTATATGATGTGTATGAAATAATAATTCTACTGGAATGATAAGACACACACACACACACACACACATTTCATTTACTTTCCTTCATTTAATATGATAAGAAAATGAAAACAATGTTCATGCGTACGTACAACCTACCGTCTCAATGAACGGTGTATTCCATTTTATATTTCTATATTTTATAGATTATTATAAATATTTATATATTGAATATATATGATATTTATATCATGTTTTAAATAAATGGGTAATATAAAGTTATGATCAAATCATATATGGTATTATATATAAGAATATGTTTCTATGTTAGATATATAATAAACTTATATTTATTATATAGGAGGTTTGAACATGTACGAAGAAAGTCACGACTTAAGGTAAAAGAATTTCATCTCACTTTCTTATATTTGTGAGATACATTCCATATTCACCACCTATTTATTTTATGTGGTGTATATACCACCCTAAGATATGTTATATAATGAAATCCATTTATCTCATGATATTCGAAGTTTCAATTGTTGTTATTCTTTCATGGATCTCACTATTGAAAAGTTACTCAAGTAGTAAGAGTTTTCTCATCTCACTTTTATTTTTGTGAGACCTATGCCTTATTCACCACTCATTTCTTTTCTATGGTGTATATACTGCCCATGAATGTATTCTATGATTATTATACTTATTTATGGTTATTTAAATATAAATTTTATGATATTTCTTTCATGGGGTTTATGGTTCAAAAGTTACCAAATCGGTAAAGTAATCTTGTCTCAATTTTCCTTCTTTAAGACATATGTCATGTTATTCACCTATATTTTTCTGAGGTGTATATACTTCCCTTTGACATGTTATATCATGAATCTCCTTGTTTTCATGATATTTTAAGCTTTATGTAATTTTATTATTTCCATAGTATTATGATTAAAATTTACCAAAGTGGTAATGATTTATTGCTACAATCTCATTATTTATTGAGATTGTTTATGATTATTATTGCTACAATCTCATTATTTATTGAGATTGTTTATGATTATGATTCTATTGATGAGATCTTATGATCCATATCTCAAGAACTCTCATGAATTTTCTTATCCTCTGGTTATCCATGATATATCCTTGTATTGGTACCATTTTTTCACTTTGTGGTACTTAATATAATTAAGAAAGTGTTTTTAAGAAAATTTGAATTTATTTCTATCTTCGTTCAGAATTTTTTTTATTCACAAAACCATGTTTTCTAAAAATGTTTTCAAAAAAATGTTTTACTATGATGTGTAAAATACATTTTTACCCATTTTTTAACTTTTTAATAAACAATATTTTAAAATGAATCTCCTTATCATTTTCCGATCAAGGCACTTTTGTAAACTTTTTAAAATGCAAAAGGAATGTTCTTCATGTACGGATTTACCCACCGTCATGACCGTAATTTCCTTGATGTTTCCTTTGAAAATTTACAAGGTTATTTTTAAAAGAAAATGTTTTTCCTAATATTCTGGAAATTCATTGTTTCATAGTGGTTTTCAAAGAAAAAGTTTTCAAAAAAATGTTTTATATTTTAAAAAGTGTTTAAATGGTTTTCAAAGATCCCTTTATATGTTTTTAGGGTTATTTTCAAAGGGATTTTTTTTTCAAAATGTTTTATGTTTTAAAATTTGTTTTTAAAGAGAAAATGATATTTTTCTCAAGAAATATTTTAAATGATTTTTTCATGATTCCTTTATATGTTTTCAAAGTGGTTTTAAAGAAAAGGATTTTGAAAATGGTATATGTTTTAAAAAGTGATTTTAAAAGAAAAGTTATGTACCAAGTGATCTTTCAAAATCCTTCTCTATCTAAGATGAAATCCTTTGAAGCCATTTATACTTTACTGGGGATATGATCCAAGGAAACCATTCTTATTATTTCTTTGAATGGTTTATATTTAAGATTACATGTTTTCTACGAAACCCGTTTCTTTTCTATTGGTTATTCTAGGATAAAATACCGATGAAACATGCTTCCTTTCATGGGTTATTCTAGGATGAAATGATTATGAAATCTATCTCTTTTCCATAGGTTATGATATGATGAAATTTTTATGATACCCATTTCATTTCATGAGTTATGATATGATGTTTATGAAACCCATATCTTTTTATGGGTCATGACATGATGAGTGTTTTTTATCTTATGGAACATGCATGTATGATTTTATTATGTGAGGGTTGAGACCTATATCTCCCTACAATGCATTGGGTAATGATAAATGTTTTTTGATTTCAAAAGGTACATGAGAGGGTATCCCAAGATCGAAACCAGAGGGTACATGGGAGGGAATCCCAAGCACGAAACAAGATGGTACATAGGAGGGAATCCTAAGCCTGAAACAAGAGGGTACATGGGAGGGCATCCCAAGCCTGAAACAAGAGGGTACACATGAGGGGATCCCAATCCAAAAATAAGAGGGTACATGGGATGAAATCCCAATCCTGAAAAAAGAGGGTACATGGGAGAGCATCCCAATCCCAAAATAAGAGGGTACACGGGAGAGTATCCCAATCCCGAAACAAGAGGGTACACAGGAGGGTATCCCAAGCCTGAAGTAGGTACACAGGTGATTATCCCAAGACCAACATGTTATGAAGGTCTTGGTATGTAGCCTTGACATAAGATTTTTAATGCTTATGTGTATGCCACAATTCCATGTCTTATTCCTCTTTTATGCTGTCATGGATTATGCTCCTGATTTCCTTATGATCCATGTATTATGAACTGCCAATCTTTATGCTATGACTCTTGATTATGATATTTGATATGCAAGGTATGATCTTCTAATGTTATGATTATGTTCTCATACCCTTATGTTTATGTTATTCTTACATACCTCCCTTGTTTACCCTTAATGAGCATCTTGGCTCACCTCATTCTTATGTTTACTTTCCCTAGGTTATGAAGAGAGGTTTTAAGTAGGAGTAATAAAAGGGGAAGATCTTTAAGGGAGATTTTGAAGATCTTTCACCAAGTAAGAAGATTATGTTTCAAAGTTTTGAAAGACACTAAACTACTACGATCCTTGGGCATGTATTTTTGTATTGTGATGAATATTCATCTAAAATGATGTAATATCTATGTATGTTAAGCCCGAGTCACTATAAGCACTACCTCTGTGGCTGATACAAAACATTTGGCCAATATAGGGGAAAAAGGAGGATGTTTCTGTCTGAAATATAGTCCATATGGAAATGACTGAAGAAGATGTATGTACCAGGAACCAGAGGCTCGCTGAAAATTTGGGGACTCCCCTAAATGATCCACCACCACCTCCTCAACGACCATCTACCAAGGAAAAGGACAAAGGTGCAACTGTATCTCACTCGTCGCCTGAAGAGGTTGAACCTCTCACACTTGAGGAAATATTTTCTATGTATGAGTAAGATATGAAGAAGTTCAGAAAGCTCAATGCATAACTACTCCAAGGCCACATCCCTGCTAGACATGTTCTTCAAGTCGAGTCTCATCTTGCATAGCCAGTTAATGTACCTCAACAAAGAGGATTCTTTACAATAACCGAAGTAGAGTCAGAACATCCGATCAATGTGGGATACCGACAACCAATATACTTAGACCCCATAGTGACGATATATCAGGAGTTCCCACCATTGGGGAAGAAACTAGAGATAGGTCAAATGCATCATCATAGGCCAACCCCTACAGGTTATCCACTACAAGTACAGGCAGAACCGCCGCAACTGGCTCAACATGTTGTTCCGCCCATTCAGGATCCTACCAAGATGACTATTCCTCCCTAGCTCATCGACACTATTGAATCACTAGTGATTTGATTGGAATATGTGGAAGGATGATGTGCACCGGTACAACCAGAAAGGAAGCCACACCTTGAATGAGTGGATGCTACTCTTCCCCTACCAAACTTCGGGAATCTTACATTATCAACATTCAATGGCTTGGGGGATCCAGAGAAGCATCTGATACACTTCGTGTCTCGATGTGGTCCCATGATGGGAACCCTTGAACAACAAGGAGTAACCAAGCTCAGACGTTTTGTGCAGACCTTAGAGGGACCATCCTTCGTCTTGTACACCAGTTTACCAGCCGAATCGATCAAGGGGTGAGAAGATACTCACCAAAAATTCTTCTATCAATTCAGATCTATGATGTAGAAAACAATAGTCCTTAACCTCTCAAGATGAAAGAAGTGAGATAATTAGTGGGTATCCAATTTTATTTCTAGTTGGATTAGTTTGAAATACTCCCTAAACCTACAACTTCCTCAAGAGGACTTGTTGAGTCTTTTCATAGAGAACCTTTGCGATGAGCTACAAATACGGCTTATTACAATAAAGTATCTGGGTGGGTTTCAGGATCTTACTACTATTGCGTAGATGTCATAAGATTAAATTTTGTGAACCAGATCCAAATACAGACCAACTTTGGTAGCTCATGGAAAGAGAATGGGTAGAGGGGAAACCATGACCGTCACCTTAAAACCAGCCTCTACGCCAGCTCTCCAGCTCCAATGCTTGCACCTCCTCATGCGACACCACCTCCACAATGGAAACGTCTGCAATAATACCCACGAAAGGATGAGTGAAGAGAACCTAAATTCTCTCAATTTGAAGAGCAGAAGAATAAATTCTATTCCTTATGAGAATAGAAAGTTACAAGTTAATTTATTACATCCATGGAAAATAACCTACTAAAATTTTTGGAGCCTAAGAGGCCCGACCAAGTGGGTTTCAATGATTGACCAAATTATTGCCCCTTTCACCAAATGTTGGGGAACACCATCTGAGAGTGTTTTGTTTTTAAATACATCCTATTAAAGATGGTTGAATCTGGTCAAGTGAAGCTGGGTAAATCATCAACACAAGCGGTGTGTGTTTCTGCCGCCACTCCTAAAAAAGAAGATGAATGACATGAATATATGAGAAAGAGCATAAAAAATTTCAATGATTGGATGACCAGAAAAATAATCAACCAAAATCATGCTATCCACAAAGCACTGCACCCTTAGTTTCCTCCATAATACAATCAACTTTTTCGACACTGTATTGCTCCAAAAGTTGACCTTATAGGAAACAACATAGCCGGAAGAAAAAAATAATGTACCGGAAGATGAGATTATACAAATTCCAAATCTAGTCCCAACTCTCTTAGATTTTGTGCCTCCAAGCCTGAGAGCACGGGCACCATCCCACCAAACGGTACCACAGGAATTGTCCCTCCAGGAAGAATCCTCATCAAATGAAGAATTAATATTCAGTTACATTAACATCATTCATTTAATGGATCCATTCTCTGATGATGAGAAGGTTTACAAACCTAAGTTCCCTATGCCAAATCGAGGAATCACAGGTAGAGATAGTATGAACTGAGGAGGAAGGGGAAGGTGTAATCGTGGCCGAAACCAATATCCCAACCATAACCCTACCAGAGTTGTTTACGCTGCTGAGACTCACGGAGGATACCTTTAGTGAGAACAATAAGAACATGGAAGTATAATCACATTCATTAAGAGTGTCCTAGACCCAATCATTTTGAAATATCGACTGGAAAAGATATAACAGTCTCGCTAACCCAGGAAGGTAGGCAGGCCCAGCTGGCATAACCCAACCATAATATAAACTCCCTCAACATCTATTCAACCACCTGAATCATATACCCCAAGTGATTCAATCTCTAAATTTCCTTTTAGGGAACAAATCCCCATAGGAAGATGTATATATTTGACCAAAAATTATGACCACCTAAAGAAGTTGGCCATAGTTCTGGAAAAACTTTCAATACTGGATGCTCTTAATTTGTTAAAGGATATCTGAGA
This sequence comes from Viscum album, assembly GCA_963277665.1. NCBI lineage: Eukaryota > Viridiplantae > Streptophyta > Magnoliopsida > Santalales > Viscaceae > Viscum > Viscum album. The sequence goes on from OY728135.1 coordinate 453,338,018, forward strand.
CACACTTACAATGGCCCTGCTAATCCCTTAGGATTTCGATGCTGAGGTCACTGCCACTGAGGTATACTACATAGAGACAAACCCTGTGGAATGTAATGTAGTCATATCCTTTATAGAGTAGGATAAGGATACTATGGTATAAGGGAACAAATGGACCTTATATGTGTCTGGAAGATTAGATGATATTGAAATTCATCGATCTTTCATTGACAATTTATCTGGAGTCAATCTCACACAGATCCAAAAACTTCATCGATTGAGCTATAGTGAGGTCGACCTGTCTTCTTCCCCCGTGACGCTTTAGGGGTATGAAAAGAGAAAACAAAATCCCCTTTGCTGGATCAAACTTAGAACCAAATTTGGGACTTGATGTCCAACTCTAAATTCCTAGTCATTCGGTAAGATGAAACCTTCAATGTCCTACTAGAATAGCCTTGGTTGCACCAACATGTGACAATCCCTTCATCATATCACTGATGTCACAAGTACCGCATTAATGGGCTAAGCGGGACATTATATGGTGATAAATCTCCATTTGAATCTTGTGATACTCAATACATTGATGCATGAGTTTATTGGAGAGAAGGTACACAACCCATGAATGATGATGTGGCTCGGGTTACCACCCCAAATGGTCTGGAAATGACCCTGACCAACCCATTCAATGAGATAAATAATGAGTATGTATTGCCCATCAGTAAAATCGAGAGTGTGAGTTCAGAGATGGGCGCATATTCATCAATATTCATGATATCAGTTGTGTTAGTTGAACATGTCCGTGCTGAAGAGGTCCCTAATCCTCCTATTTACAGTGACGCTTCAGGTGAGATTTCCCTTACTTTATCCCTAGGAATTAAACAAATTCCAACATCATTAGCTGAATCTGAAAGAATCATTGCATCACCACTGAGGAATGGAAATATTTTTACCTATGAATCTCATAATATTAATATTTTCCCCAACTCTAAAGATTCCCCTTCATCTCTCATCCATCCCAACACGGGCTTGAATGGGGGAGGATAGGAAGAGGAATGAGAAGAGGAAGAGGAAGAGGAGTATGACCTCAAAGGTGCTCCTCTAGCATTTGAGGAAGGTGTCTCTACCACTATCGATGAACTCTGATAGGTAAATATGGGCACATAAGAAGATATGTGACCTATGATGATCAATGAGTCTATGACCATTAAAGAATAAGAGGATATATTTATTAAAGAATCATCAAGATTTATTCACCTAAAATTACACAGAAATGTCAGGTCTCGATCTTGATGTAGCCACCCATCACCTAGGTCTACCAAAAGATCATCATGGTTACAAGAGGGAAGCCAAAAGAACACATCCGACCCATGCTGTCAGATTTGAAGCTAGAGTTGATAAGCTCATCAAATCCAACTTCATTCAGGAGGTTTGGTACCTGAAATGGCTCACCAATATAGTCCTATTCAAGAAGAAAAATTGGAAAATCAGAGTTTACATAAATTTCACAGATCTTGTAAAGACCCGGAAATTTCAAGGAATTTTTTTTCTTAATTTTCTTTGGAATTTTACAAGAACGTAGTTTCTGACGGCGCCTGATTCCGAGGCCCGGTGTGCCCGGAATTAATTTCTGAAGTTTGGCTCGGGTACGTTCAGTGAACGAGCGAGCGGGTTTTTCTATCTTTTGAACCGGTGCTCGGAATTGAAATCCGATGGCACCGATGATCTCGCAACGCCGGTAATCGTTTAAGGGAACCTTTACCGTAGTTGCGTTTGTGCGGGAGAAGAAGTTAATTAATGGGGTTTAATTAAAAAAGTAAATAAAATTGTTAAGTCAATTTTATTTCTTTTTCAAGGTGGTTAGTTTCTCCCATGGGAAGTTGGTGGTGGGGCCCACATCCACCCAACTTCCCATGTGTGGATAATTAAAAGGGTGGGGCCCACACGAACCCCCCACCTTTTCAAATTTTCCCTAACTCCCTAACCCCTCTTAACCCCTCACATTCCTAACACCCCATTAACTCACCTTCTTTAATATTTGACAACTTGTTGTATTTAATTTGGTGAGTTACATGTAAGTTTTTGAAATTCAAACAATTGAATTTCAAATGCTTTGTTGTGTTAATAAAATAGTTTAGAACTTATTTTATTAGGGGTTGGTGTTGGGTTGTTTGAGAGCTTTTTAGAGAAAAAGCTAAGGAACACCTTCTTCAACATCGACGAAGAACGCGAAGAACACCATTCTTCAACGAAGAACTTCTCCGCCGAAGAACACGGTTCTTCCGTGACGCCGTATCCGCGACGCGACATTCTTCTTCCACGTCGTCTCTTCCGCGACGGTTTTCCGCGACGGAATCGCCGTCAACGACTTCGAATCCCGCTTCGCGACGTCGACGTTCTCCCGCGACGCCCGACCTCCGCGACGCTTGTCTTCCGCGGGTCGTTGACGAACACCGTTCCTGAACCGAGGTAGGGGATTGTAATTAATTCTTTTGTTCGTGTTACATTCCTGAATTTCTTCGTGAAATTTTAAGACCTATTGTTATCGAATAACGCGAGGGGGTCGGACCGCACAAACACGGCCGACCCTCCTCCTATGTTCATGTTTGATTCTTGTGGATGGAGCGGAATGACGTGGTGCCGTCGCACCACGCGAGAATCACACGGCAAGTATTACGCGACGCCGTCGCGCCGCGCCGTGAAAAGAAAGAACAAGGACGCGATGCCATCGCGCCGCGCCGAAGAACCACAAAGACGGCGCGTTCCATTTTTGACGTGCGGATTGACGGGCGACGAAGAAGCAGGCCTTTTGGGCGTTTGAATCCCTTCGCAGTGAAGGTGGGGTCCCGGGGGGACTATAGGCGAAGACCGAAGAAGGAACGGACCACCGGAGCGCGTCCGGTGGTCCGCGGAAGGCGGCGGCGGCGCCGGCGACCGGCGGTGGCGGCGCGCCGCCGGAAAGGGAGGCGGCCGGCGAACCGCCGTCCTCAATTAGCGGCGAAGGGCGGGGGATCCGCGCACCCCGCCCACGATTCGGCTCGGCCTGGTTCGACCGACCCAGGGGGGGTCGGGCCGGGTCGCCCCGGGCCCAGACCCCCGTTTTCGGGCCACTTTCGGTCAAATGACCGTAACTTGATCCACGGACCTCCAAACGACTCGCTGTCAGTGGAAACACGATCCTTGGATCGAGACGGTCGTTTCGGTATATCGCACTCAAGGTTTCGGAGAACTTTGGGTTCGGCCGGGTTGGTTCGTACACGAAACCAACCGGGCCCTCGGAGCGGAAACGCTCGTAACTTGAGTTTCGGACGTCCGAATGACGTGCCGTCGACTTTGTTGATTTCCTCTAAGTGAGACGGATCTTTTGGCTTACTCCGCTCGAGGTTTGGATGCCGTCGGAGTGCGGTCGGGTTGGTTCGCTCACGAAACCAACTGGGCCCCTAGAACGAAAAAGCCAATAACTCACAGACCGGGCGTCCGATTGACTCACCGTCTGTCTCGTTGTTTTCCTCTTGTTGAGATGGAAATTTTGGCATACTTCGCCCGAGTTTTGGATACAGTTGAGATACGACCGGGTTGGATTGTACCCGAAATCCAACCGGGCCCCTAGAACGGAAAAGCTGATATCTTTCTGACCGGACGTCCGTTTGACGAACCGTCAGCGACGTTGTTGTTCACGTTGAGAAACGGCCCCTATGAGTATACCCTATGAGTGTTCGGGGTATAGTTGAGTTACGGCCGGACTGGTTCGCTCACGAAACCAACCGGGCCCCGGGGATGGAAAAGCTAATAACTCACAGACCGGGCGTCCGATTGACGCGCCGACTGTTGCGTTGAGACCCCTATGACGAGGCGGTCCTTTGAGATACTTCTTCGTGGGACTTTGAGATACTTGGAGTATCGACTTGTAGCTCGTTGAGCGGACCCTCCTAGAGACGAGCGTACGGAGTACGAAGACCGTGTAGCCGGCAGAGACCTGAAGACTGCTTGTCCGATTCAATTCGGAGTGACTTACGCAGCCTAGTGGGGATCACTACTTTGTGAGGTGGCAGACCCACAACGGATGAGCACTACTATGTGAGGTGGCAGACCCGCGGTACTCGACAGGAGGAGTACCTCTGTAGGCTATGAGGGGGGAGCACTACTGTGTTTGGGTGACAGACCCCAGCGGGAAGCACTACTGTGTGAGGTGGCAGGCCCGCGGTACTCGACAGGAGGAGTACCTGAGCAGTCTTAGGTTAGTGAGCAGTACCTCGGAGTCGTGACAGGACCACTGTACACTCCAGAGATGGAGCTCTTTAGCAGTTACGGTTTCGATAATGAAAATCCTGGTTTGAGCTGAGACTTTTGACCTTTGTGTTTACCTCATGATTGAGATGGGTCACTTGATAACTTAGGTATATGTATGGGCATATACCTGAGTAGTGGTTATCCGTTGATTTCACAATCCTTGTGTTTCCTCATGATTGAGATGAGTTACTTGATAACTTAGTTATATGTATGAGCATATATCTAAGTAGATGTTATCTGTTGAGATCTTCTTGTGGTTATCCTTGTTGGTTTAGTGAGACCTTGAGGGTCTCGGGGTCCCTACTGAGTATCGTTATACTCACCCCTGCATGGGCTATGCCCGCACCTCGTTGTGTTGGTTGCAGACGACGGGCAGTGTTGACGGAGGCTGAGTGTTCGAGGACTGGTCGGTACCCGGAGGTGGACTACATGACGAGTCAGTACCTGGAGGTGGACTACACAACGAGTCAGTACTCGGAGGTGGACTACACGACGTGATGAATCACAGAGGAGGTTGACGGATGAGAGCGTGGAGGAGGCTATTTGTACCTACCCTTCAGGTAGGATCCGTGGTGGACGACCAGGAGTTGCGCTATCAGTACCTACCCTTCAGGTAGGATCCGAGGAGGACGACCCAGGAGATGCTTCCTTCTTCCAGCTGTTTGTCTTTTTGTTGTTGTACCTTGTTCAGTTGTAGTCGTACTTTCTTTTGGGTTTGTATTCTGGCCCATTTACTTTTCAGCTTTTCTTTTGTACTTAGTGTTTTGCTTCCGCTTGTACTCTGTGGTGCTTGTTTTCTTTTGTAAAGGCAATGCCTTCCCAGTTATCGGGATTTTACGCCTTTGGTGCTAGTCGCCAGCCCCTGACCTATGGAAGGCGGGATTGGGGTAGTCACGGCACGGGCCCCGAGGACGGGTCGTGACAGATCTCAACTGGTAGTGTCCAAAATATGATTTCCTGGTTCCCATTAAAGAACTTTTGATTGATGAAAAATATGGATAAAAAGAGATCTCCTTCATGGATGGATATTCAAGGTATAAACAAATCAGAATGGCCCCTAAAGATGAAGAAGCCTATCAGGACCCGTCCCCTGGGGCCCATGCTGTGACTACCCCAAGACCGCCTTCCATAGTCCAGGGGTGGCGACCAACACCAAAAAGGCATATCTCGAAAAGGGAAGGCATTGCCTTTAAACCTGTACGCACACACAACCCATACTATGGAAAGTAAAGATGAACCTAGGATACCAACAACAAGTATGCCACACAAGGAAGCAACCACATAAGTAAAGGTGCAAATGAAAGGAGAAGGGGGCCAGAATACAAACCCAACTTAAAAGGAAAATACAGAAAAAGGAAGTAAAAGATCTGGAGGTCGTTCGCTAAGGATCCTACCTGAAGGGTAGGTCTAGCTCACTCTCGAATGTCGCTGAAGCATACTGCATCTATAGATCCACCTCCAAGCACCACCTGTCCCTAACTCTCCAAGAACCCAGTCAAAGCTATCTGTCATCTGCACAAGTCACAACAGGTGCGGGCGAAGCTCATGCAGGGGTGAGCATAACAATATTCAGTTGGGACCCCGAAACCAATTCGGTTCTCACCGAAATCCACAAAGGAAATCACAAAAGAATGCACAAAGATTAGAGTCACTAGAGTCAGCTCTACACAAGTATAACTTAAAGTGTTGATAGCAAAACCAACGGTTGCAAACACCGAACATCAATCACTACAAATGAACTCGTCCCTGATGAGTCCTTTAGGATAGCTAGGTTGCATAGACCTATTCAGTAACTGAGTCATGAAGCCTCACTGGGTAGCTGAGTCATAAAGCCTCGCTGATAGTTGAGTCATAGAGCCTCGCTGATAGCTGAGTCACGAATCCTTGCTGGGTATCTGAGTCATAGAGTCTCGCTAATAGCTGAGTCACAGAGTCTCACTGGGTAGCTGAGTCACAAAGTCTTGCTGATAGCTGAGTCACAGAGCCTCCCTGATAGCTGAGTTACAGAGCCTCCCTGATAGATGAGTCACGAAACCTCGCTGGATAGCTGAGTCATGGAGTCTTGATGATAACTGAGTCACGGAGTCTCACTGGGTAGCAGAGTTATGAAGTCTCACTGGGTAGCGGAGTTATGAAGTCTCGCTGATAGCTGAGTCATGGAGTCTCACTGGGTAGATGAGTCACGAATTCTCGCTGATAGTTGAGTCACAGAGTCTCACTGGGTAGTTGAATCACAAAGCCTCGCTGATAGTTGAGTCACAGAGTCTCGCTGGGTAGCTGAGTCACGAAGTATCGCTGCTAGTGAGTCATGAAGTCTTACTAGGTAGCTAAGTCACAAAGCCTCGATTGGTCAACTTCCATGAAATATTATTTAGAGGATTTCATAAGGGCCGCCCCATCACGTGGGTCCCAATGCTGCAGACGAAATCAGATGCACAATTTTGGAGATACGTCCCTTTTTGTAAACAGGGGCCGGTTGCGTCCGGTGTAACGCCCCGACCCCAGTTACCCAGAGTCAGTGCATTATTACATAGCATTGGCATGATCAAAAAATATCAAGTCTCGAAAGACCGATTAGTTTAGTAGCCTTGGAATAACTAGATATATTCATAAAGTTTACATTACATCATAAAGTGAAAACTACAACAACATATTGTCTCTACACTCATATCCCCTTATACTATCCCTGCAGGTTATTCATAAAATACTTCTTCACATCCTGAGAAAAATAAAACATAGAAAGGGGTGAGCTCAAATGCCCAGTAAGGATAACAATATAGCGGAAACTTTCATAAATAAGCATAAACATTTAAGGCAATGTATAACTAAAACAAAAAGCCTTTTAAACTTGAACTTCAGCATAATATGACATAAATAAAATGAAATAATTCTATTTACTTATTCACGTGGATATTCTACTAGTAGAATAATCACATGAAATATCAATAACCACTTTCATAATGATGGAATGCATAATGTCAGACTATCATAACCACATAGTCAAGGCCTTGTGCCAAGACTACAAATAAGATTTTGTCAAGGTCTTGTTCCAAGACACTAGTTTGTCTCATGAGACCTACCGATGCATCGAGGAGCTACAACGGGCTCCACCCGTCACTTATTAAGTCCAATGCATTCCTCATATGAACAGGTTTAAACATAACATAAACATTCGTATTAAAACTAGCATATGAAATGTAAATACTTTCTCCATAAACCATGAATGGTATAAAAATAACACATCCATAGTCAAACATATCACAAAACCTTCAATACAATATGGAAGTTTTGTATCATAATAAATCAACTTCAAATAAGCTTAAAATCCATCAAAGGATGTTGACATATATGAAATCAAAACTATTTGAGAGAAATATCTTTTTTTTGAAATCATTTAAAAGTCACATAATTATAAAATAAAATATTTAATTTGAAAATATTCTTATAAGCTTGTAAGGGAAGCTTAGACGATTTTATAACGGTGGAAAAATAGTCGCACCCGCCGTATAAGTTAAAAAAATACATTCTTACCTTAATTTTGTCGAAAAGGTTAAAAAAGACCTTGTTTGGAAAGCGATGGAAATATTCCTTTATAAACATCTTATAAAAATTCAACAAGGGTATAAATGAATTTAACCCGTATTCTATAAAATAGTAAGAATGATTTGAATTACACTTTTAAGAAACATGGATGTGGATGATAAAGAGGTCCCAGTAGATAATTACGTATAAACAACCTCGGATAATAAAGAGATTGTGAAATAAACTCTTACCTTGTACTTTTCCTTAGTTGAGGGTAGTTTAACCTCCTGTATAATGGTGAAATAATTTTTATTAAATTATACAAGAATCATATACATTAATATGATATCATATATGATCTTTTAACATTGCTTTGTTAATAATATCTTAGTATTATCATCGTTTCGGGTGTTAACTTACTCGTTTTATTTTATATGTTTTGTTACATAAGTCGTGTTTGTTATGGATAGGTTGTATCTTATTCATATCCAGAATGATATCAATTCCTTAAACATTATTTTTAATCATCAAATGAGAATTAGACTTGAATGGATACGATGAAGAATGAATCTCATCGCGTTCGTGGAGACGGTAGTTCGTACGTACGCACGAGCGATAATATCATTATTTTGATATTAAAATAATATATAATTGGATGGTATATCATATATACAGAATCATTATAATGTTATATGTATTATTTACATGAATTACACATCATTATTATACCCATCCAAATAATAATGTATTAAATAACAATTACACCACGACGTGGAGACGGTAAGCCGTACGTACGCATGTATGGTGACATGTCATTCAAAGGATGGATAAAATACTGAATATGGTTGTACCATATTTATAATAACATCACAGTATATAGAAGATACTGGATTTATTATTTTAGAATGGAAATAACAAAGAACGAAGAAGTTGAAGAAGAAAGGAACTTGAAAGAGGGTGGTGAAAACATTACCTCTTCTTCGGGTTCTTCTATTTGATTTGATCAAAAAGGATCCTTAGGTTTGCTTTCTGATCAAACTAAGGCCTCTAGGTTGAAGTGAGGGAAGTTGAGAGAATAATTGGGCAGGGGTTGGCCGAACCCAAAGGCTTTGAAGGTATGGAGAATTGGTTAGAAGTGGTGTCCTTTTATAAGGGGGAGGAGGGGCTCTTTAGAAAAAACCTTAAAGTATTATTTTATAATAAATTCATATTCGGTTTCTAATGGCTTCAAAGTAGATTATTCAAAGTATAATGTGGATATGGGTCGAAATCCTTTCAACCAATAGATTTTAGACAGATTTGGGTCATTATATTAAACTTATCTTTTAGTTTTAATTCTTAGTTAACTAGTTTGACATTTACCATGTCACTTTGCATTTTTATATTATATAGTTAATAAACTTACTATATACATCCAAACGACCCCCCAAGTGGTTCATTAATGATACACCTATCATGATATAAGTCCTTTGGCTGAACCTTATATTTTTAGGAATAGAATATCAATTAATAATATAATATTTGTTTTAAAAACTCATTTATGTCAATTTTGACACTATTCAATAATTGATTTTTATTAAAGTCTTAACAACTTTATTAATTAGAATAAAATTCATTTAAGAAATCCTATCATGTAATATTAACTAATAAAATTCGTGGATGGCATCAAAACTTTCAAATTATATTTATTTTAACTTTTATAATACCAATTATTTGATTCTTTCATTAATAAGGAAAATACGACATCATTATTGTGTCATAAATAAAATTAATTATTAAATGTATAAAAATTATAAATAAAATACCATTATTTAGGAAATCTTTTTAGCTTTCTAATGAATATTTATAGTCGAAAATATAACATATATAACCCTATGTAAAAATTGTTTTTCTAAAAGATATATGCTTATGTTATTTTTATATTTACTTTAACTTAATTAATATAAAGTGTCTTTATCACCTACAAGTGGCTCCATGGGGTCCCCAAATCGACCTAAAGATTCCCATGGTCGGACATGTATCAACCAATAAGGTTAGGACACATTTTAGGGTAATTTATTATTATTATAATATTATTTTTTACCCTTATTTACCAGATTTACCCTTTAACCATGGTAAATAAAATATTTACTGAAGTAATTATTCAAAATGTCTAAAAATAAAAGTTACCTATTTACACAATTTGGAAATCCTGATTCCAAATATGGAATCCATTTTTCTAAATTCAAAACACAGAAGTGGCAGAAATTAATTTAAAATTAATTTCCGTTGTTAAAAAAAAGCGTGTTTTTAAGAGATAATAACTATCAAAAGATTGACACTTGTTTATGTATGGTTTAAATGTGAAATTATGTCCAATGAACAACATTGTATTAAATGGTAAAAATATATTCTAAATATACTTTAAAACCACTAAAATTCATAATTTATCACTATTAATTATTTTGATTAAAAAAGTTGTTTTTAATTAAAATTTAGTAATTTTCACTATTCATCAAAATATAAAAGTTATCAGAAAAGTACCAAAAATTCACCCTAAGCTAATTTCGATATTCCGAATCCAAAAATGAAGTCCATTTTGAAAGTTAAAATTTATAAAATTTCAAAAAGTGGGTATTACTATTAATAACGGTTAGTTTGATTGGTTGAGGTGTGTTATAACTCGAAGTTGCATACAACACACGCTACTGTATTAATCAAAGAGAAGCGTACCGTGGAAGCTTGGGGTGTTACATCCAGGCTCGATCCGACTGGTTTAGACTGACCTGACCAACTTGACCCGGGGTCCCGCATGACCCGATCTTGTCTGTCTGGCCCATTGGGCCTCACTGGACCCGACTGAGGTTGGTCGTGGGTCCAGTCCGCTTGGTCACCCAGTGACCCGAATTTATCCGGCCTGACCCCACTGGCGGGCCGGTCTCTTTTCCTAGGTGGCCAGGTCCACTGGCCCAGCCCGGCCTGGTGGGTTGGTTGGTCCGATTTAGATCAGATTGGCTCGGCCGGTCCGGTTGGGGCGCACACGGCCGGTTAGTCGGCCACCCCCCATGGTTAGCACGCGACTCGCATAGAGTGGGCCACTCCTCCTACACGGCACCGTCGCGGCCGATGGGCCGTGACCCTCCTCCACTGCGGCGCACCACCTCCGCCAGTGCGACTGGCAAGGGTTGACCGCTTCATCCCGCACGCGACAGTGGTCGTCGGTGCCGCCGTGCCGACATCACCTTCCGCGGGCCACCGGGTCCGCTCCAGTGGTCCAATCTCAAATCTGCCTGCGACCTCAAGCCTCTTGGGTCGCCGCCATCATTGCCACGACTTTGGATCCACCTTACCTCTATTTTGAGGATGCAACCATGAAGAACACACAAATAGAGGGGTTCAGGCCTTGTTCGTGTCGGCCCGCACCCTCCGCGTTAGAAGTTTAAAAGCAGGGGAGGCTTGGGATCATAGTTCTATCGAATAATCATCAATCTCGGTGCAAAAACCCCAAGGTAAACACCCTCCCGCAGGAACACACGATCCACAGATCAACCTGTTCATGGGTTGATCCACATTCGTTGTTTTAGAATAAGAACGGGGAAAACTTAAAACAATTAAACCCCTACCTGGGTCGGATCGTTCATTGGCGATGAACGGTGTCACTGCGTTCGTCATTCTGCGATCCTCTGTTTATGGTCGATCATCATTGGTGACGATCCGTTCTAAGGGGGGTTGGCATTCGTTTCCATCACCCACTAGAGCTTCGGAGTAGAACCAGGATTGTGCCAACAATCCTGCGTTGTCTGCTTAGCCATTAAAGGACGAAACATGAATAAGCGTTTCTGTTACGTTTCTCTTATGAAGTCGTTACGCTGTTTCATTTAATGAAACAACATATTCAGTTTCACTTGGTTGGAAAACCGTTGAGCAGCAACGATTTGAAAATTTAGAAAAATAAAATAAAACAAGTTTATTTTATTTTTCAACTTTTTCTTTAAAAAGTTCGAAAAATAAAATTTTCCCTCAACCCGTTCCGGTCGAGGTTATGTCCATTATAGGCGAATACCACCGTTCTGAGTTCAACCGTGCCCTTATATTCTTAATCCAAGCATCGATTTAAAAGTTTGAAAAACCCGCTTGCACGTTTATTTAAATGAACCTTAAAAATAGTTCAAAAATCAACTTTCACCCTCAACCCACACCGGTCGAGGTTAGGATTCACCTAAGGGGAACACACCCTCATGAGATCAATGGTACTCTCATATTTCCAATCCGAGTTACCTTTTAGGAGTTATATGGTTTTGACAATAAAATAATTTTTACTTAATTATTTTATTTATGGTCAAAAACTAACTTCCACTGTTTGCCCACGCCGGCCAATGTTAGGATCTTTCTAAAGAAAGAATACCCTCAAGAGCTCAATGATGGTCTCAGATTTTCAATCCAAGTCACCGTTCTTGAGTTATAAACATTTAAAATATAAAATAATTTTATTTACGGTTATGCCATTTTTGGGTTTTCTCACTAGAGGCCTGTGCCGACTAAACTTAAGTCGCACCTAGGGTAAACCACCGTCCTAAATGCAATGGTGCCCTCATATTTATGATATGAGAACCCATTTAAGAGTTATTACACTTTTATAGGAAAACTGCTCACGCGTGCTGTTTAAAGCTTAACATTTTTCGATGGATCATTTCGGGCACTCCGGGCCTTGAAGTCGCTTGCCGTCTTAGCGCCTGATCTTGAAATAATTCCATATAAAAAAAATTACTTGGAATTTCCTAGATATTACATTACTCCCCCCCTTTTGGGCTTAACATCCTTGTAATCCAAAACAAGGCTAAACAAAAAAATGGGGGTACTGAGAATGAATATGAGCCTCTCGCTCCCATGTGCTCTCCTAGAGATTCCCATGCTACCATTAAACGTGCACCAGAGGAATCGACCATCCACAAAGGACCCGCTCTTATTGATCCTCTATCTTTACTAGGAATTCCACAAATGTCGCCCCATCATCAATGTCCAGCTCACCCCAGTCGATGACGTGCGATGGATCATGCATGTACCTCCTTAGTTGTGACACGTAAAAAGCATCATGCACCCGATGCATTTATGGGGGGAGAGCTAGACGATACGCCACCTCACCAACTCTGGTCAAAATCTGAAAAGGTCTGATGAACCTCAGAGGTAACTTACCGCACCAGCCAAATATCAGCAATCCCTGTCAGGGTGAGACCCGAAGGAAAACATGGTCTCCCTCCTCGAAATCCAAGGGCCTCTGTATCCTATCTGTATATGATTTATGTCTACTCTTGTGCAGTCCTCATCTGTTCCTGGATGATCTGCACCTTCTCAATGGTAGCCCGTACCAACTCTGAACCCATGAGTGTTGACTCCCTTGGGTCTGTCCAATATAGAGGTGATATGGAAGGCCGTATGTACAAAGCCTCGAACGATGTCATGCCAATGGTGGAGTGATAGCTGTTTTTGTATGCAAACTCCACCAGTGGTAGGTGGTCCTTCCAATTACGACCAAAATCAAGGATGCAAGCACGAAGCATGTCCTCTAAGGTATGAATGGTATGCTCTGTCTGACCATCCATTTGGGGTGAAAGGCTGTGCTCAAGCACAACTGAGTCCCAAAATCCTCCTGAAATCCCTTCCACAACCAAGATGTAAAGCATGCATCAGGATCTGAGACTATCGTAGATGGGACTCCATGGAGTCGAACTATCTCCTGCACATAGAGGCATCCCAAGCTCTCTACTAAACCCTACTATCGAATGGGTAGGAAGTGGGCCAACTTGGTGAGTTGGTCGACTATCACCTAGATGGTATCGTGTCTCTTGGATGTACATGGTAAGCCTATTAAAAATTCCATCGATATCCCATCACACTTCCACTCGGGTACCTCGAGGGGCTGTGCCAAACCTGCTGGAACCTGGTGCTCAGCCTTCACTTGCTGACAAGTGTGGCATCATGAAACGAACTCGGCCACTGATTTCTTTATCCCTGGACACCAGTACTGACGTCAGAGATCTTGGTACATCTTTACCACTCCAGGGTGTACCGCCAAGGGAGAGGTATGGAACTCCCTCAAAATTTCCTCTCACAACACAACTGGCACTACTGTGTGCCCTTTGAAAAGAATGACGTGCTCTCCACCTATTGAAAACCCATCAGGTGCCTGTCCTGAGGATAACTAAGCACACCGGGCCTCACAGCTTACATCTCCGAGTTGCGCTTCCCTGACTCACTGTAAGAGTGGAGGGGAAACAACCATCAATTGAAGAAAAGCTATCTCCTCTCTGTCCACAAAGAATATTTGAAGTAAGGCCAACTGTTCTGAGGCCTCATTCAGTAGCTGTGAACTAAGTCTCCTACTGAGAGCATCCTCTACCGTGTTTCCCTTTCCAAGAGTATAGACTACTTCGAAGTTATAGTCCTGAAGGAACTTTAGCCAGCTTCCCTATCTCAACTATTGAAAAGCCTACGGGTACCTTTCCATCCACGCGAAAGGCTACCCCTTTTAACTAATTGATGCACCCATCGACCCTTTGGTAGTGGTTACTTTTTCTCCACGGCCACTTGGTTAAAGTGCTGGTAATCCACACATAACCTCAAACACTGGTTCTTACTAAGCCCTTCCTCTGCAAGTCCCCCACCTACGCCCCCTTCTCGTGAATCTCTACGAAAGCCCTCTGATATACTGTTGCTGATATCAGTGCTGTCTCGGGGTGTAGAATGATGCAGAAGTCCCCCCCTATGGGGAGGTAATCCTGGGAACATATTTTGAAAGGACGTTCCCACACTCCTCCACTACTGTTGGGAACTGAAAACTCAAAACATCCACTACCAAGAGGGTAAGGCTGGCCGAATCAAGAGTGATCGGCTGCACCCTCCTATGCATGAGTTTATCCCGTGTTGCCTGGGTTTCCTTTTTCACCGACCAAGGAAAACCCCATTCCAACGCTACGGATATACTACATCCTTTTGCCTAAAATAGTCAATCTGAGCATGAACTGTGGATGACAATTCCATACCCAAACTAACATCATAAGGACTTGACGCTGCCACCAAGAGGTTCCAACCGAAAATATTTCCTGATGGGTCAGATCACAGCGTTGGCATAAGTATGATTATCGAGTCTCCTCCCATAGGTATCTTCATACGTAAGGATCAAGTCAATGGTTTAACCGGAAACTCTCGGTCTTGAACAAGGTTTGTGACAAGAAGGAATGATTAACACCCATATCTATTAATATGACATCTAGTAATAGACACAGACCATACCTTTAATCATTCCTGGAGCCCTTAGGTCATACTCCTTGACCACATGTAGCTACTCCCTTCCCTTGTACTCTAGCTCCCTGAGCCTGGTGTGGACCATGTTGGGGTGGTGGTTGTAACATGTCAAAATGTTTACCACCTCTTGCTGCCCTCCTAGCTCCTCTGCCACGTCTGTCGCCTTGCAGATTCATCTGTTCCTGTCACTTACTCTACCCCAGTGGACCATCCACCATTTCACTGTCAGCACAACGGGCTGGAAAATCTCTAGAGAGACGTCCCCTACCATCTTTTGAAAATAATTACCTCTTACTAGGCTAACTTGACTCACCCTATGAGCCCTGAGCTGTAGACCCCCTGCCTTGGGACCTCTTCTCAGAACTTCTCACACGTCCAAGTATCTGAGACTGACGTCGACTGCTTGCTTTCCCACTACTGACATCCACTGGCTGTATCTTCTCATCCAAAGGACTTCCAACATAAAGGTTCTCTCTAGAACCCTAGCATAAGTAGGAATACATAGAGGAATAGCGCTTGCTCGGATGTCCCTAAACAAACCTTGCTCGGAGGTCTGAGCCCTGAAGCACTGATCGTATCGTATTAATTGAGTACTTAGAAAATTCAACATGCCTCGATGAATACTCAGCTACCGACATGTCATCCTGTAGAATCTATTGGGCACACATACTCCTTAGCTTTTATGGTAGGATCCATTTCTCTGAGAAAGGTTCTCAAGATCTGTTCATAGAAAAGTCAACTCATCGTAATATCGGGTAATCTAAACCCTTCCATCACCCTACTGATCCATGTAGAAGGCTCACTACGAGGACCACCATCTGATTTAATGGCGCCCTAGCTAGATGACAACTCGGTCACCACCTCAAGCCAGTCCTTAGATGCTTGTGAGTTGGGCTCGCCTCAAAACCTGAGGGGTCTCTGTTGCTGAAACTCTTGTAAGGCACCGAGGCTACATGTGTCCTCTACCGATAGTGCTGATGGTAACTGCTGACCAACGAGCAGTGGTATTGCCGGGACACCGCCCGAAGGTACCATCATGGGAAACTATCCCTGTATCGAAGCCTCATCACTCTATGGATCATTCTCATGGTCACACACTAGAATCCTGGTTGGCTGTATGCGTGGAGGCATCTTGAAAAAGAATCAAGATGAACCACGATCAATTTATTATACTTGGTGAGAAGACTCTGACTCAAAAAGATCATTGAAAAACACTCAAAGATGCATGAAACTAGTGTTTTTATGTATCGGGTTAGAAAAAAAAATTCAGGGTCCTGGTGTATGGATATGTCGGCCGCTGCACCGATACTGGACTCCCTGGCTTGGAAGACAAACTCGAAACACTTAACACTATTGCTCCATCCAAATTTAAAGACTCTTAATTCTTTCGGTAGAACAGACCACCTCTGATACTACTTTATCACGATCCGTCCCCCAGGGCTCGTGCCATGATTACCCTAAGCCCGTCTTCCATATGCCAGGGGCTGACGACTAGCACCAAAAAAGCATATCTCGAAAAGGGAAGACATTGACTTTAAACCTTCACACACACACACATCCCATACTGCAAAAAGTAAAGCTCAAACTAGGATACCAACAACAAGTATGTCACACAAGGAAGCAACCACAAAAGTAAAGGTGCAACTAAAAGGAAAAGGGGGCCAAAATACAAACCTGATTGAAAAGGAAAGTACAGAAAAAGGAAGTACAAGCTCCGGAGGTCGTCCGCCAAGGATATTACCTGAAGGGTAGGTGTAGCTCACTATCGGATGCCACTGAAGCATACTGCGTCTGTAGATCCACCTCTGAGCACCACCTGGACCTGGTTCTCCAAGATCCCAGTCAAAGTTGTTCATCATCTACACAAGACATATCAGGTGCGGGCGAAGCCCGTGCATGGGTGAACATAAAAATACTCAGTAGGGACCCCAAAACCAACTTGGGTCTCACAAAAATCCACAAAGGAAATCAAAAAAGAATGCACAAATATTAGATTCACTAGAGTCATCTTGACATAGGTATAACTTAAATTATTGATAGAAAAACCAACGATTGTAAACACTGAACATCAATCACTGCAAAGGAACTCATCCTCGATGAGTCCTTTAGGCTAGCTAGGTCGCTTAAACCTATTCAGTAGCTGATTCACAAAGCCTTGCTGGGTAGCTGAGTCACAGAGCCTCGCTGATAGCTGAGTCACGAAGCCTCACCAGGTATCTGAGTCACGGAGTCTCGCTGATAGCTGAGTCATAGAGTCTCTTTGTGTAGCTGAGTCACGGAGTCTCGCTGATAGCTGAGTCACAAAGTCTCACTGGGTAACTGAGTCACGAAGTCTCGCTGATAGCTAATTCACGGAGTCTCACTGGGTATATGAGTCACGAAGTCTTGCTGATAACTGAGTCACAGAGTCTCGCTGGGTAGCTGAGTCATGAAGTCTCACTGATATCTGAGTCACGGAGTCTCGCTGGGTAGCGAGTCACGAAGTCTCACTGGGTCAACTTCCATGAAATCTTAATTAGAGGATTTCATAAGGACCGCCCCATCATGTGGGTCCCAATGTCACAGACGGTGCGTCAATCAGACATATGGTCTGGGAGATACGTCCTTTTTGTAAATAGGGGACGGTTGCGTCTGGGTCCGGTCCGACTGGTTCAGACCGACCTGACCAACCCAACCCGGGGTCCCGCATGACCTCATCCTATCTGTCTGGACCATTGGGGATCACTGGACCTGGCCAAGGTTGGCCATGGGTCTAGTACACTAAGTCATCCAGTGACCTGAATTTATCCAGCTCGACCCGCACCGGCGGGCTGATCTCTTTTCCTAGCCTGGGCTGCTGTGCGACCCAACTTTATCCCGTCAGCCAGGTCTGCTAAAGCGGACCAGCTTGAAAGTTTAGTTGGACCGCTCGGGCAGCCTGATCCCCTGGCCCGGCCCGGCCCAGTGGGCCGACTGATCTGATTTAACCAGGACCGGCTCAGTCGGTCAGGTTGGGGCGCGCACGGCCAGTCAGCTAGCCACCCCCCGTGGTCAGCACACATCCCACATGGAGCAGGCCGCTCCTCCTACACATTTCCACACTGGTGCTGTATCCAGCTAGACACCGCGATCGACGGGCCGCGACCCTCCTCAACCGCAGCGCGTGCTAGGTGCACTGCCTTCGCCTGCGCGGCCGGCGAGGGCCGACCGCTTCATCCCGCATGCGGTGCCAGTTAGCGCCGCCTCCCACCTACAGTCGGCACCGCCGCGCCAGCAGCACCTTCCGCGGGCCGCTGGGTCCGCTCCGATTGTCCAATCTCAAATCCGGCTACGCCCTCGAGCCTCTCGGGTTGCCGCCATCACTACCACGACTTCAGATCTACCTTGCTACTATTTCAAGGATGCAACCAAGAAGAACACACAAAGCGAAGGGGCTCAGGCCTTGTTCGTGTCGGCCCATGCCCTCCGCGTTAGAAGTTTAAAAAAAGGGGAGGCTTGAGATCACATTTCTATCAGATAATCATCAATACCCGTGCAAAAACCCCAAGGTAAACACCTTCCCACAAGAACACACGATCCGCGGATCAACCTGTTCGTGGGTTGATCTGCATTCATTGTTTTTGAATAAGAATGGGGAAAACTTAAAACAATTAAACCCCTACCTGGGTCGGATCGTTCATTGGTGATGAACGGTGTCGCTACGTTTGTCGTTCTGCGATCCTCTATTTACGGTTGTTGGTCGATCGTTGCTGGTGATGATCCGTTCGAAGGGGGGTTGGTGTTCGTTGTCGTCACCCACCAGAGCTTCAGAGAAGAACCAGGATTGTGCCAACAATCCTGTGTTATCTGCTTGGCCATTAAAAGACAAAACGCGAATCAGCGTTTCTGTTATGTTTCTGTTATAAAGTCGTTATGCTGTTTCATTTAATGAAACAATGTATTCAGTTTTTCTTGGTTGAAAAACCATTGAGTTGCAACGATTTGAAAATTCAGAAAAATAAAATAAAACAAGTTTATTTTTTTTAACTTTTTCTTTAAAATGTCTGAAAAATAACTTTTTCCATCAACCCACGCCGGTCGAGGTTAGGTCAATTCTAGGCGAATCCTGTCATTCTGAGTTCAACGGTTCCCTCATATTTTTGATCTGAGCACCAGTTTAAAAGTTAGAAAAACCCACTCACACGTTTATTTAAATGAACCTTAAAAGTAGTTAAAAAATTAACTTTCACCCTCAACTCACGCCGGTTGAGGTTAGGCTCCGCCTAAGGGGAACACACCCTCACGAGTTCAACGGTACTTTCAGATTTCCAATCTGAGTTTCCATTTAGGAGTTATATGGATTTGATAATAAAATAATTGTTAATTATTTTATTTACGTCCAAAAACTAACTTTCACTGTTGGCCCGTGCCGGCCAATGTTAGGATCTTCCTAAAAAAATAATACCCTCACAAGCTCTACGGTGGTCTCAAATTTTCATTCCGAGTCACCGTTCGTGAGTTATAAGCATTTGAAAAATAAAATAATTTTATTTACGATTATGCCATTTTCAGGTTTTCCCACTTGAGGCCTATGCCGACTAAAATTAAGTCGCACCTAGGGTAAACCCACCATCCTGAACGCAATGGTGTCCTCAAATTTCTGATCTGGGAACCTGTTTAAGAGTTATTCCATTTTTTCAGGAAAACCGCTCACACACGTTATTTAAAGCTTAACATTTTTCGACAGATCATTTCGGGAACTCTGGGCCTCGGAATCGCTCGCCGTCTCATCTCCTGGTCTTGAAATAATTCCATATAAAAAAAATTATATGGAATTTTTGAGACATTATAAAGCCACTACATTTAGGGAACCCCAAGGAGTATATTGTTATCAGGTGATGCCCTCCATCTTGAAAAATGCTGGCGCTACATGCCAACACTCCATGAACTACATCAATAAACCCTTTTTAGTAATGTCTGTTGGGTGTAATGTTGATGATCTGGTGGTGAAATCTTGAAAATGTTTTGACCATCTTTTCAACCTTGAGACTATTTTAAAAAGATCCGACAACACAACCTGAAAGTGAACCCCTTAAAGTGTGCCTTTGGTGTTACCTTAGGAAAGTTTCTCAGCTTCGTAGTACATCATCATGGCATCGAGGTCGATCCTGAGAAGTCAAAGGCCATCCTTGATATGTTACCACATCAAAAACTAAAATATTTGAGAGGACTACAAGGATGCCTTTCTTACATTCTATGTTTTATAGAAAACATGGCAGACAAATGTTTCCCCTTCACAAAGTGGTTGAAAAAATTGGCCATGTGTCATTGGACTAATGACTGTCAAAAAACGTTCAACAATCTCAAGAAGTATTTGCTGAGTGCACCTGTGCTAATGCCACCCATCAAAGGAAAGCCACTCATCTTATATGTGACAACTTTAGAGCGATCACTAGGTGTTTTCCTTGTACAAAAGAATGACATCTAAAATGGAAAAAATCTATTTTATCTCAATAGAACCATGCTCTACACCAAGACTCGTTATTTAGATATTGGAAAGAACTCTCTGGTGTTAATCTTTGTGGAATAAAAGTTGAGGCACTACTTATAATTTCATGAGATCCATTTGGACTCTTGAATTGACCTGCTCAAGTATATCCTCAATCGCCCTATGCTGAATAGATGTTTGGCAAGGTGGGCGGTCATCCTGTAGTTTTTGACATCTGGTTCATACCAAAGAAGGAAATAGAGGGGAAGATTTGGCAAATTTCCTCACAGAGTACCCTTATTTTGAAGAAATGCATATGAATACCGAAATTCTAGACGAACAAATATTCTCTGTCCAAGACTCCCCTAGAGAATGTGAGATGTATTTTGATGGCGCATCCATAATCCCAATATGAAAAGGGATGGAAGACCCCAAGATCAATAAAGTCGCATTGGGAGTCATCCTCATCTCTTCAGAAAAGACAATTCTGCCTTATTCTTTCATATTTTCAGAAGGTTTCACCAATAATGAGGTAGAATACCAATCCCTCATTGTAGGTTTAGAACTTGCGTTGAAAATACCAATGCCATATCTGAACATGAAAGACAACTCAGAGTTGGTAATAAAGTAGGTCAATAATGATTATGCTATTAGGAAAGAAGAGATGACCCCCCTACTTGACTATGTATGAGGATTGATGGCCGAATTCCCTTCAGATCCAACATTGACTCATATCCATCACTTGCAGAATGCTTTGACAGTTTCACTGGAAAATGTAGCTACAACTTTTGGCAGATCTTGTCACGAACCAGGCCGGGTCGCCATCCGACCTGGCGCCCGACCCGGTCCGCGACATGGCCCGAAGGGCATTCCCGATCCCCATGGGCTGGCACAAGTGCCCGGGTATCATAAGTAACAAGTGGAAACGATTTTACCCGAAATAGTAGACACAAAACAACTGATAAGATAAAGAAAAAGAAACTGAAAGTAGACAACCAAACAGGGCCTTAAATAGAAAACAAAAATCAGAGGTTTACAACCTGAACCCACAACCAAGATAAGCGACAACAAAAGAAAATCAACTCAAACCTCCAAGCAGCCAGAGAGACGCATCATCCGCACACCACAACACCAACCTGCATGAGAAGACCACCAACGACCAGAACCACCATCGATGAGCACGATGTCACAACCTGGAAAGCAGAAGAAACAAAATCTACATACACCCAAGGGTGTATTTAGGGTGTGAGCTAAAATCCCAGTAGGATGCCACCGAGAAAAGGTTCCACACATAATTATTAAAAGGAAAATACATTTGCAGTTTAACAGCAAATAAATAAATAAGTGTTTATAGAATTTTAATGAAAACGATTTTTAAGAGGAAACTTCTCTAAAAGGAAAACAACTTAAATTAACTTACACATACGCACCCCCCCACACACACACAGATGCACGCACACACGTACACACGCACACACACTTTTCTTGGTAACCCCAACGTCACACCATGTGCCGATGGTGAGCAAAAAGTATAGGAAGAGCACAATACATGGGAGACCCTAAAGATACTAGCGAGAAATGGGAACCTAGAACCTCACGTCTCGGTGAACCATATCATACATTCCTGTGCACGAGCCACTGGTAGGGAAACACCTCCTACCATAGTGGTCTCCAGTCATCATCCGATGTTTATTTAGTGTTGTAAGCGTCAATCCTGCTAAGTGAAACTGGGCCGATGCCACTCCCGTATCACTAGCACGCTAGTCTAGTCCGCCCACCTAGTACCCAGACTTCCCATTTGTGCTCAAGTAATTCAAAGTTCATGCCACATGTCATAATAATACACTCAAACCAAGCAAGACATCACGCACACCAAAAACCACCATTCGCACACACAAAATCCATTTGAAATAATACGCACACTAAAATGTTCCAAAACTCAATCTTCATTTCTTACACAACCAATTAAAACAACTTGCATCCTTAATAACTATTTAATAAAACATTTAAGATTTTTAATAAACAAATTTTGAAGAGCAGAGCATGAATTTACACACAAAACCAACCAAACCTTCTTTCATAACCAAATACACACAACGCCACATCAAGAGTTCAATACACACCACTTACACCACTTAAAAAAGAAACTGTTTGAGTAGTTTAACACAAGTGCTAACAAATGATGAAATGATGTTTTCACTAACGATAAATTTGGTTTTATTTAAAATGCCACTTTAGAACCAAACACATGACGTAATATTATCGAGACATGATTTGCACCACAAATATCATTTAATTAAAAATTTAACAATTTATAAAACACTAAACCAGCTTGACATGGGTTTCCAGAAAATCACAATAATATCACAAAAACACATTAATAACAAATCAATACATATGAGATCTCAAGAGAATGAAATAAGACCACTTCGCACCCTGCAAACTAACTAAATAATGTGCTGAATTAATTAAACATGCAAATAAATTCATCAGACAATAATTATGAGCGGAACCACCTACCTCGAACCAAGAGGATTCTAAAAAAAATGACGTGAAACCCTATTCGCACCTCGACCGCACAACAATCCCGCAAGAGTGAGTGTAATACATTAACTTTGGAACCTAAAAACAAGAATAATCCTTGTAATAGACATCCTGCCCGCTGAAAAAAGAAACAAACATAACAAGACTCAAACAAATAAGGGGATGGACCTATCCGAAGGGGGGTGCGGCGTGCGGAAGGTAGGCAGAGCACCGAAGGTGTTGCCGGACCGCATGGGGAGGTCGGAGTTTAAGGGGGGTTGCGCTTCCAGCCGACCGAGAGGGAGGGTGCGGGCTGCCAGCACATCAGCTTCCCAGGAGCGGCGATGTGTGCAGCCGGTCGGGAGGGGGGGGGGAGCCGGGTCGAGGGCAGGGGTGCAGCGCGCAGGGTGGATCCGGGAGGAGGAGGCAACACCGGATGGAGGCGCGGTGCGGCGCGGTGGGATGGAGGCTGAACAGGAGGGGCAGGGGCACGGTCCGGTGAGGGCAGGGGTGCAGCGCGCAGGTCGGAGCAGCTTGGTGAGGGGAGTTTGGCGCAAGGCATGGGATGGCCATGGAGGGGAAGAGGCGATGGCGAGAGGGGGTAAGGGCTGTGGGCGGCGAGCGGGCAAGCGACCATGGGGGTAGGGAGGTGGCGTGAAGGGGAAGGGGAAGACTCGGTCGCGGCGCACATAACAAAAAGGGAAGAAAACCCTAGAAAAAGAAAAAGAAAAGAAAAAGGAAAAGAAAAGAAAAAGGAAAACCCAAAAATAAAATGGAGTGAAAATAAAATAAAAAGGAAAATCAAAAATAAAACCCATAATAATACTATTATTATTATAGTTATTACTAATATCCTTAAAATGAAACCTTGACAATAATAATATTATTATCATTAAGATGCAATTCATTAAATTATTAAAACATTTATCTCATTTTATTTACTTATTTTTATTCTTCCACACATTTAATTTTATTTCATTATCATTATTAATTCATTTATTTAATTAGTTGACCATCGAGCAGGGTCATACGACAGACCTGGCGAAGCCTCACGGCTTCGCAATTATGCTTCGCTTGCGCGTCGCATGATGACAAGCCCCCAAAAACTCATTTTATTTTATTTGTTTATTATTAATTCCTTTTTATTTAATTAGTTGCGCAAAGGGCAGGCGAGGGGGAACCGAATGAGGCCGCGCGGTGACCCAAGCAAGGTCACGCGGTTTTGACAGCGGCGCGCTAAACACCGAAAAGGACAGAAAGTGCGTTTCTAAATAAGAACTCGAAAAAAAAATAAGTCGGGACTCGACCCAAACTATCTGATGTCCAATAGAGAAATAAAATAAATAATATAAAAAAGGACGGGTGTGACAATTCTCCCCACCATAAAGCTTTCCGTTCTCAGAAAGCCACAACTAGGGCTGAGATCCAAAGCAGGAAATGACACCCCATTGGGGTTCAGAAGGTACCCCCATGAAAAGCAAGTGAAAAGAGGAAAACTCACCGTGCTCAGAGATAGCGACTCAAATGACAACCTCAAGGAACTCGTAAAACACTTTTCGCTAAGTGTCACCCGCCCCAGAGCGCTAGAACACCTCCAGTTGATTTCTTAAGTAAAGGAACTCTCACACCCATGGAAACCAACTTCACAAGTCGAAACACCTCAATCACTATTAAACTGAAACCACACCATTTAGCTTGAATGAACAAACAAGGTCAAACCAAATCCACGAAACACTCCTATCACTTATCACCAAGCCGTATTTAAAAACAGAAGCAAAAGATCAACATGGGGAGGCCCGAGGGGCTCCCCACCATTAGGAACTTGCCAACGCCCAAGACGAGACTAGAAAACCAACATGGGGAGGTCCGGGCAGACTTCCCACCATTAAGGAAAGGCCAACAACGATTTATTCCAGAGACCTTTGTGCAAGACCTATCGTGGGTCTCGCCGCCATTAGAACGAACAGAGGATACAAGACTTTGAAAATTCTCGATGGTGACCAAATACCCCACCACAAGGGGCGGGGAGGGAGGGGCCCGACTACCGGGGCGTCAAAAGCATGACCCAAGACAAACCAACATCTTCACATCCCTAGACGAGTACCATTCCAATTTGAGACCAACCTACCCAACATATCCCATAAGGACCACAAAAGACGATTACCTTTGGTGGGACGCAACCCTTGAGACTTTAAGATAATGAGACGACCACGCCTCCTTATAGCCACATAAAGCCTCACGCACCCAATCGGGTCGTTCGGAATGGAACAACCACAGAAAACCATTTAAGTTGCTTTCACTTTCAGCATCGATGACAGAAATAAAGTTGGGGTCTCATACACTCCCGGGGTTCCTGACCACGCGCTAGCTTCACTCCGAGGCCTACAGCTGGAGCCCTGATGTTTGAAGCATCTCCTTCCTCGCAGTCAGGTGTTGAAGACTCCTGAACGGAGCTTCTCCTTTTGGTGTCACACGTAGCCACACTACAACCGAGGAAACACCAGCAAACACAACACATTACGACATCCTACTGATCATACACGGAACATTCACCAACACAAGAGCTGAAATGGTGCATGCGCATCACCCTTTGTCACACTGTATGAGAACACAACACCACAAATCGTCACCTCAATATGACCATTACTGTTGAGAGGAACATTATTCGGAGAGGGACTTCAAACTGAGTCTTAAACAACATGTGATTCCTGCAATCGACTGTAGCATCCCCTTGTGACTGGGCCTGCCACACTAGTGGCCTAACGTAGACCCTTTCTTAAACAAAACCAACGAAGGACCAAAGGTTATTTAGAATAGTGGGCCGCACCGACCACCCCATGATGATTCCACATTTCCCCACTGGGATCTCCTTCACCGTTTCCAAATAGAACTTTCAAATTAATGAGGTCAAACTTCACCCTTGACTATCAAAGAGAACTCACACTGCAAGACGTCACCGAACATGACCCTTGCAGCCGATGAAAATACTACAAAGACCTTCAAGGCACTGGTCAACACTGATAATTCTGAACCACCTTCAACTTTCCCTGCTGGAATTTCTTTCACCGCTTCCAGGGGAACCTTTAGACACAATGATGCCAACTTCATACCTGACGAGTCAGAAAACTCAAAAAGACCAAAACTCCCTTCAGATCCCCCCGCATCTGTCATTCCGCTGCGAGAGGATCCGCTTAACTGAAGGAAAAAAGGAATAGACTTAGCATTGTCACTAAAAAGGAAGAGTCCTTAATTTAGTCAGCTAGAGGGTTGGCCAACGACGAACCATCTGTGGTCGCACGTCATTCGCACATTAACTCTTTATTGGGGGTGTACACTAGCCAAGAAAGAAAACCATGGACCCAACCGAACTGGTCCAATGGTCAGGACATACCACAAGCGAACACCAAACTTGCAGGGGAAATCACTGCAAGGGCTCCCCGATGTACTTTTCAAAAGAATTAACTAGCTACACGCTTGCATACCAACTTACAAATAAGAATTCAAACTCGAGACAAAAATCATTCAGAAAGGAGCCTCAGCTCAAAATGCCTCACAACTGACATTTTCAAAACACAATGACACGCCACACAAACACCGTTTACTAAAACACCATTTTTTTTCCTTTAACAAAACATTTTGAAAATAAGAAAACCCAGTGGGTTGCACAAACACCAATGGCGTCCCATGATCCTTGCACATGCATGTTCTCGTGACGCACCGACACCCACCTCATGTCCATCCAGGCACTCATCCGCTTGTGCCATTAACCATTTCCCTTTTCGCATACACTCATGCATGTGGTTGCCCATGAGAGCGCCAAGGATCAAAACCAAACCTTTCCATTTGTTTTTCAAAACCAAAACACCAACCCACACTTTTCAAACCTCACACACCATTTCATTTCTAAAGCTCTTCATTTGAAAACATTTTCCAAGACCAAAATATTTTTACTTAAAAACCAAATTTCCACGAATCCAAAACAAAGAGACGAGAAATGACGCAAGAGAAAACTTGTGTCAGCAGGTGACTGGAACGTATGGTTGGCGGCCATATGCCAGTCATGCCACTTCCATGGAGGGTATTTTAGGACAGTGTCCCTAGCTCCACATGGCTTTCCAGACCCTACGAGATCACTAGGACCACTGACCTTACCCCTTTTCATTTCCCTTAGGCAAGATTATCTGCAAGGACCAAAAACTCAGACAAACCTCAACATACTTTGGTAACTTGAGTCCTGCCACGAGGTGTGCTGGCCAGGCACCTTACTCGTAGCCAGGACGTCGAGTCCCGACAACCTTAACTCAAGTTTATCGTAACTCTATCCTAAAAGAACACGACCCAAGAGAGCAAACCTCCCTCTGATACTATTTTTTCACGAACCAGTCCGGGTCGCCATCCGACCTGGCACCCGACCCGGTCCGTGACATGGCCCGAAGGGCGTTCCCGATCCCCACGGGCTGGCACAAGTGCCTGGGTATCATAAGTAACAAGTGGAAATGACTTTACCCGAAATAGTAGACACAAAACAACTGATAAGATAAAGAAACAGAAACAGAAAGTAGACAACCAAACATGGCCTTAAATAGAAAACAAAAATCAGAGGTTTACAACCTGAACCCACAACCAAGATAAGCGACAACAAAAGAAACTCAACTCAAACCTCCAAGCAACCAGAGAGACGCATCATCTGCACACCAAAACACCAACCTGCATGAGAACACCACCAATGAACAGAACCACCATCACTGAGCACAATGTCACAACCTGGAAAACAGAAGAAACAAAATCTACATACACCCAAGGGTGTATGTAGGGTGTGAGCTAAAATCCTAGTAGGATGCCACCAAAAAAAGGTTCCACGCATAATTATTAAAAGACAAATACATTTGAAGTTTATCAGAAAAAAAATAAATAAGTGTTTATAGAATTTTAATGAAAATGGTTTTTAAGAGGAAACTTCTCTAAAAGGAAAACAACTTAAATTAACTTACACACACGCACGCACACCCACACATGCACACACACACACACAGATGCATGCACACACGTACACACGCACACACACTTTTCTTAGTAACCCCAACGTCACACCGTGTGCCGACGGTGAGCAGAAAGCAGAGGAAGAGCACAATATATGGGAGACCCTAAAGATACTAGCGAGAAATGGGACCCTAGAACCTCACGTCTCGGTGAACCATATCATACATTCCTGTGCACGAGCCACTGGTAGGGAAACACCTCCTACCATAGTGGTCTCTAGTCATCATCCAATGTTTAGTTAGTGTTGTAAGCGTCAATCCCACTAAGTGAAACTGGGCCGATGCCACTCCCGTATCACTAGCACGCTAGTCTAGTCTGCCCACCTAGTACCCAGGCTTCTCGTTTGTGCTCAAGTAATTCAAAGTTCATGCCACATGTCATAATAATACACTCAAACGAAGCAAGACATCATGCACACCAAAAACCACCATTCGCACACACAAAAGCCATTTGAAATAATACGCACACTAAAATGTTCCAAAACTCAATCTGCATTTCTTACACAACCAATTAAAAAAACTTGCATCTTTAATAACTATTTAATAAAACATTTAAGATTTTTAATAAACAAATTTTGAAGAGAAGATCATGAATTTACACACATAACCAACCAAACCTTCTTTCGTAACCAAATACACACAACGCCACATCAAGAGTTCAATACACACCACTTACACCAATTAAAAAGAAACTGTTTGAGTAGTTTAACACAAGTGCTAACAAATGATGAAATGATGTTTTCACTAATGATAAATTTGGTTTTATTTAAAATGCCACTTTAGAACCAAACACACGATGTAATATTATCGAGACATGATTTTCACCACAAATATCATTTAATTAAAAATTTAACAATTTATAAAACACCAAACCAGCTTGACATGGGTTTCCAGAAAATCACAATAATATCAAAAAAACACATTAATAACAAATCAATGCATATGAGATCTCAAGAGAATGAAATAAGACCACTTCTCACCCTACAAACTAACTAAATAATGTGCTGAATTAATTAAACATGTAAATAAATTCATCAGACAATAATTATGAGCGGAACCACCTACCTCGGACCAAGAGGATTCTAAAAAAAATGGTGCGAAACCCTATTCGCACCTCTACCACACAACAATCCCGCAAGAGTGAGTGTAATACATTAAATTTGGACCCTAAAAACCAGAATAATCCTTGTAATAGACATCTTGCCCGCTGAAAAAATAAACATACATAACAAGACTCAAACAAATAAGGGGATGGACCTATATGAAGGGGGGTGCAGCGTGCGGAAGGTAGGCAGGGCGCCAAAGGTGTCACCGGCCAGCATGGGGAGGTTGGAGTTCAAGGGGGGTCGTGCTTCCAGCTGGCTGAGAGGGAGGGTGCGGGCTGTCGGTGCAGCAGCTTCCCAGGAGCGGTGGTTTGTGCAACCGGTCGGGAGGGGGGCACGAGCCGGGTCGAGGGTAGGGGTGCAGCGCGCAGGGTGGATCCAGGAGGAGGAGGCAATGCCGGATAGAGGTGCGGCGCAGCGCGGCGGGCTGGAGGCTGAACAGGAGGGGCAGGGGAGCGGTCCGGTGAGGGCAGGGGTGCAACGCACAGGTTGGAACGGCTTGGTGAGGGGAGTTTGGCGCAAGGCATGGGCTGTCCATGGAGGGGAAGAGGCGACATCGAGAGGGGGGAAGGGATGTGGGCGGCGAGCGGGCAAGCGACCATGGGGGGTAGGGAGGCGGCGTGAAGGGGAAGGGGAAGACTCGGTCGCAGTGCACATAACAAAAGGGAAGAAAACCCTAGAAAAATAAAAAGACAAGAAAAAGAAAAGAAAAAGGAAAACCCAAAAATAAAATGGAGTGAAAATAAAATAAAAAGGAAAATAAAAAATCAAACCCATAATAATACTATTATTATTATAGTTATTACTAATATCCTTAAAATGAAACCTTGAAAATAATAATATTATTATCATTAAGATGCAATTCATTAAATTATTAACACATTCATCTCATTTTATTTACTTATTTTTATTCTTCCACACATTTAATTTTATTTCATTATCATTATTAATTCATTTATTTAATTAGTTGACCATCGAGTAGGGTCATACGACAGACCTGGTGAAGCCGCACGGCTCCGTAATTATGCTTCGCTCGCGCGTTTCATGATGACAAGCCCCAAAAAACTCATTTAATTTTATTTGTTTATTATTAATTCCTTTTTATTTAATTAGTTGCGCAAAGGGCAGGTGAGGGGGAACCGAGCGAGGCCGCGCAGTGACCCAAGCAAGGTCACGCGGTTTCGACAGCGGCGTGCTAAACGCCGAAAAGGACAGAAAGTGCGTTTCTAAATAAGAACTCGAAAAAAAATAAGTCGGGCCTCGACCCGAACTATCTGATGTCCAATAGAGAAATAAAATAAATAATATAAAAAAGGACGGGTGTGACAGATCTGAATATAGACGAAACCATCATCAACATTGTACACCGCAAAATGGTATCATTTTTTGTTCATAGTAGCATGGAAGATATCAATAAGTTCAATTCTATCCCTGAACTAGATAAGCCCTCAAATGGCTGGATGGCGCCCATCCTAGACTATCTCCAAAGTGGGAATCTTCTTTCGAAAAGAGAAAGAAAAGAGCATATCTGATGGTGGACAATTAATTTTACCCTTTATGATAGCTCAGGTAATCATAAGGTCCTCTATAAATGAGGATTTGATGAAATCCTTCTCATATGCATCGAAAGAGAGGAGACTATCACTATTATGCAAGAAGTCCATGCCATTGGCTGTGGTGACCATCTGTCAGGAACTAATCTTTCTCACCAAATCAGATTAGATATTTCTAGCCTTCGATGATGAAAGATTGTACACGATTCACCAAAAAGTGTCATCCCTTTCAAGTGCATGCTAATTTCATCCACCAACCACTGAAGTCATTGAACACCACCAAATACACCTGGCCATTCTTCATATAAGGAGTGGATGTTGTAGGACTATACCCTCCCACTACAACCAAGAAGTTTATATATATCCTTAATATTACCGGCTTCTTCTCCAAATGGGATGAAGCAATACCCCTCAAGGAAGTTGGCACAAAAATAATTATTAATTTCATGAAGTCCAACATCATCAGCAGAGATGATCACAACAATGTTGGAATCATCATTTTTGCAGCGGACGTGGTTCATCTTTACCTTTGGATATGTTTTCAGATCTGCGCAACACTGAACTAGATCGTTATGCATTTTTGTGTCGGCGTTCCATGCTCTCAGTGGTGGAGTTTCTTCAAGAAGCGTCTTCGACACTCCTCTGCATGACAGTGAAGGACTTCGAGTGGCTCGGGATCCTTCGAGCGGTGGTATCTGATGGATCGATAGGTATGCAAATTCTGTTTTGGGGCTTGGTTTCATCATGCTTTCCATAATCTTTGGTTGCTACCTTCTCGGGATGTGCTGTTATTTCTGCTTGATGGGTGACTTTTCTGCCTTCAATGGTTTTGATTTGGGTGATGTTTTTCAATATAGACTATTTGGATTGAGTTTTTGTGCTTGATTTTCTTTGTTTTCTGCTGTAGTGGTGTCCTTAGTGTGGTTTTTAGGAGTGATTCATTTGAATTTCATCCTGTTTTTCCTATGGTCTCAATGGCTCTATTTTCTCTTGAGCAGCTGATTTCTTCACGATTCCTTGCTTACCTTGTTGAATTTGGTTTGGCGCAGCTTCTGTAGGTTTCGTTGGGTGGGTGACATCGAATGAGGGATGGGTGTGTTGACATCCATCATCCAGCCATTGGTCATCATCTTGATGGACTAATGGATGCCTTGCCATTGACTTTTGCTAAGTGTTTTTTTGTCTGATCTCGCATCACATCAGGTGACATTGCTTGATTTTCATGCTTTTTCTGGGTGGGCGGCTCTTTTGAGAGAAGGGTGTGTTGGTGCCTTTCATCTGGCTCTCCTCCACACTACTGTGTTGGTTGGAGAGGTTCTCTGACATGTTGTACTGCCATCACAATGCAACTTCTTGGCAGAGGGGGTGATGCAACATTTAGACTGATCTCACTATTGCACTGTCTGGCAAGGGGGGCAACGAGGCTTTCACTTGCGCTTGCTTGGATGTTTGCTTATTTTGATCTTATAACCCCATTTTGACCTTTTGTCTTCTTTTGTTTTATTAGGAATTTCCCCTTCTTTGTAATAGGTTCCCTCTTACCTAGTTGTAAAAGAGGTTATTTTGTTCAATAAAGAGGGCTTGACCCTCAATATTTTCAAAAACATCATCAGTAAGTTTGGTGTCCCTCATGCAAGATAGACAACGACATAAAATTCTGTTCTTATGAATTGAAAAGGATATACCAGGAATATAACATTGAGTCCAACCATTCATCCTGCTATCATGCAACAAAAAATGTACATATAGAGGGTTTCAACAAAACCCTATCGAACATACTCCAAAAAATAGTGGAAAAGGACAAGAAATACTAGAACAAAAATATTCTACATGTCTTGTGGGCCTACCGTACCAAAACTGTATTGATATGCAGGTGACCCCATATTCATTGGTATACGAGATAGAAATTGTTTTTCCCATCGAATTCAAATTACGTCCTACTTGCATTGCCATTTATGGTCAGTTGTCCGCAGATGAGTGATCCTAGAAGAGTTTGGATGAATTGGAATGACTGGATGAGAATAGACTACATACCTTGCATCATTTAAAGGTTCAAAAAAAGAGAATAGATTTAGATTTCAATAAGAAAGTTTTCCTTCATTCATTCCTGAAAGGGGAACTGGTTTTGACCCTCAGGATCCTGATGATACCTAGGATGAAACCTCCGAATCTTGAACCAAAATGGGGGAAACCTTTTGTTATCCATAAGGTATATTCCAATGGATTATGTTTGTTGATCACCATGGACAACGAGCGTACTATTCCCCCTACCAATGCAATATTTATCAGTAAATATTTCACTTGATTAAAAACATGTGGCCCTAGTCGTATGACCTAAAACTACAAGATACCATTCATACTTATCGCATGACATTAAACTACACAGAGCGGTCCCTGTTCCACAACCCTGAAAGGAAAAATCCAGATCATCTTAGTCACAAGTCATTAAACTGCACGACAATGTGTTCAATACATGAAATTAAAATTTAGTCTTACTCTGTGTACCAAGAATATGATACCCTAGGAGACAAGACTACGAAGCCTCGTACGATGAAACCTGGGTAAATCTTCTTATGAGATGATTTATTGAATGACTGGAAAGATTTTAATGCATAATCCCCACATCCCTTGTTTCCACTCCTTCCATGGAACCAATTTCCTTACCACATTATGTTAAACTATATGGAATGCTGAGAACTATGTATGGCTTGATTCATGTTGCCACAAGATACATAGCGATGCAAAGACCTTCCGTCCTAGGACCAACCACAAATTATGAATCCAGGGCATGCTAGTGTTTGACTCCATGTCATTCATCTATGTCAGATTCCTCCTAACCAGTTGATGAAGCCACTCCATATCCACTGGTGTTAGCCTCTCACTTCACAAGCTATCTTTGAATCACCTCCACACGATAAAGGGAACACTCAATATTCCCTATTTCTCACACTGTTCATTGATCATGTGGCCCTCCTCCATAGGTGTAATCCACAACCCTTTTGAACTACGCGTGCTTTGATTCCTGTCCAAATGAGATATGTAGGAAGCCTCCCTGAGGTTGAAACCTAGCACCCCGATCAACCCTAATCATCTCTAGTCCATATTACTAGTAGGGTAAAATCTGACTAGGAGGTCCATATTCCTTCCATTACCTTTCCATCACCATCCTTATTGTGTTGAAATAGTGGGTGCCCTAGACCCAACTATGTCGTACTTTTGATTACCATATCATGTGTACAGTTAGTTATACATGATGTTAGCTTACCATTATAGTGTAGACTTTTCTACATCCACTATTATAATGGTAATGTCGAAAGATTAATTATCGTGTCAAGAAGTTATAACAGATCCTAGTCTATAATGAGAACCTCAAGATACCATGACATTAATCTTAAATATATGTTCTATAGTCTAGATATATCTTACTGACTGAACACAGTAGATATTTGACTATCAGGTGCTGGGGGCTCATAAGCATTGATACTTCTTCTCATGAAGTTCTCACTTGGTGATCTCTAGTAGTGAGATCATGAGGACAGTCCCGCCAATAAGAACACCACATGTTTTGGGTGTCATTGGTCGTTCTTATCTACGGACATGTGTATTGGTCTCTTGACTTGAGACCATTACCAATGCGTATAATTTGATTATGTACTTTGATGCAAGACGAAAACCATGGTATTGAAATTGTGGTGAGGTAGTTTGTGTTGGGTGCGTCGTTGGTGGTATGACATTGGCCGAATGGCCAAGAAAGGATTTGTCACTTCCAAGTTTAGAAAGTTGTATATCTTAGGCCTGGTTGACCAGGATGGTGCTGCCTTCGTCTTTGTCCAAAGTAGTAGAAAGGAAAATCCACCCGGATAGATCAACAAATAATAAAGAAAGAAAAAGGACGATGACACAAGTGTGCTTCCTGCTTTATGAGATATTTAATGACAAAGAGATTATAGTACACAGTAAGTGTTCGTAGGTTGGTAGTCGTTGCTATGACTATCCTTATCTCTTTAGGGGCCATGATGAGTTGCTAGACTCCGCTCTTGGTCTGTGGATTTAATTCACTGCTATCGAGATAAGGTCCTAGATAGTCACACACAATAACGTATTCAAGAATCCGCCCTATTCAGTTGAATAGGTATATGGACATAGTGGGCCCCACCACGGGGTCCGAGTGTTGTCCAAGTTATCGATCACCGATAATTAAATAAATTCATTAATATTCAAGTAATGAATATTTGAGATTGAATTTATTTAATGTATTTAAAAGTTTAGTAAATACAAGAAAAATATTAATCAAACGAATATTATTTTAATATTCAAGGTTTGTTTAATATTAAGCGGGAAAACGAGTCAAGTTAAATGACTCGGTTTTTATCACGTAATATTATATATATATATATTACAAGTATGTGATAAAATAATAAATAATATTGACGCAGTTTAGTTTGTCAAAATTATTTATTTAGTGGACGTTGAAATAAATGGGGGCTGGGGAACCCAACTGGGTATTTCTCAACTCCACTATAAATATAGGAGGTGGCTCTCTCTTATGTTGTACAATTCACTATTCATTCATTCCATGGAATGAAATCCAAAGCATCTCTCTCCTCCCACTCTCTAGAGAGAGAATCTCTCTATCCAAGAAGCTCAGATCAAGAAATCTCTCAAGCATCGAAGACATCTTGATGCGGTGATCATCAGGACGTTGAAAGCGTCGTTGGATCTCCGTGCTAGCACCCGGAATTTGACGATCGACGCTCCCACATATTGTTGAAGCGCGTGTGGACAATCTAGAGGGATCCTGCTTTGAATCCTTCAAGCGACGATCGCCATAGAGGAGTTGCAGTCGACCGTGGCTTCAAATTTGAAACTGGTACGTTTTCATTTTTATTTTGTACACCTTATAATTTACATGAGATCCTCGAACCTCTCCGGGGCTCGGATCATCGGCGTCGAAAAGTCTCGTCGATCCGCTGACGAAAATTTAAAAATCCCCAGCCCACCGGCTTCCGCTGCGGGCCTCGAAACATAACAGTGGTATCAGAGGGATCAAGTAGATTTTCTGATCCAAAGGAAATTAATTTTCATAAAATTAAGTAGAGGGTTCAAAAACGGTCTCATCAGTTCAAACCGTGTGTCGATCCGATCTCGAACAACCAAGTTATGACCATTTTAATTTTTTGGATTGGATCGCTTTTGTGGTTTGATCGCGGGTATTAAATTTTATTCATACCGAAGAACCGATCGAGTTTAGATTGTTCATCGGACATGATTAAAATTATTTGCAAAATTATAAATTTTGTAATTTAATAATTTGCATAATAATTTTATTATTATAATGATATTTATTTTATTATTATAATAATATAATAATAATAAATCATTATTTTATTATAAGAATTTTATTATTATTAAATTTACAGGCTATTTGAATAGCCTTTAGAAAGGAAAAAAATTGTGTGTGGAAATACACACAAAAGAAAAAATAAGAAAGGGAGACCTTGACTCATTTTTTTAAATAAAAAAAAGGGTGTGGAATTTTTTAAAAGGGGATAGAAGGCTTAAAAAAACCAAAAGGAAAAGGGGGCCGATGCGTGAAAGTAAAAGACAAAAAAAAATATGGGAGCTAGAGGGGTCCGCGTGGACCCCCTTTTATGGATTCCTCCCCGCGCCACGAAACCAGGCAGCAAACCAGGGATCCTTCCGGGTGCACCCAGCAGGCGCCGCCTGCTCCTGTTCCACGCCGCCGCCCCGCACTCCTCATAGCCAGCTCCTCGGCACGTAGCGAGCCGACCGCCGCCTCGCACCCTGCTTTTCTTCCTCCACACGCCACAAGGAGGTTGTCACCTGCCTCAGCACCATAGCAGCAGAAGGCTCTACCTGGCGGACCTCTAGACGCCGCTTACAAAGCTCGCCGCCCTGCACCACCTCCCGCACGACCTGCAGCGCCGGTGTACCCAGCAAGCGCTGCCTGCTCTCGCCCTAGGTCGCCGCCCGACCTCCGAGCGCACAACATACAACCCCGGAAAGCCCTGGCCTTGTCGACCTCCTCTGGAACTACCGCAGCAGCACCGACACACCCTCCCGAGCAGCACCTGACCTCCATGCAGCAGCCGACCAGTAGCAGGGCACCCTCTGTCCACCTCCTCTCCTTGGCATGCAACAACACCGACCAAAAACCCCTGATCGGCCCTTGTCCGCAATGACCAGACGTCGGAACGCCGGCCTCCTCCGGTTCTAGTTGCAGCGCGCTTAGTCCCGCACGCCGCTAGACAGATCCGACCACCTTCAGCGTGCCACACCGACACTGCCTGGTTTCACCGTTGCCATCGGTCAACACCCGTGTGGTATCTTTTTTGTCTGCAAGTTTTTTGCAGGACAAAATTGGTCCCGAAACGGGTCCGGACCGATCTTCCCAACCCGAAACGAGTTTGGTTGGATCGGGCTGGCCCAGTTTGGCCCTGCATGGCCTGGCATGGCCCTGCGCGGGTTTGGCCCGACCCGCACAGGCCATGCAATGGTGTTTCGGGGGACCAACCTATTAAATTAATCAGAAATAATTAATTTAATTAATTTAATTTTAGTATCTAAATTAAATTAATTAAAATTAATTTTGGTTAATTATTTTAATACATGAGCATATAAATTAATTTATTTTTTGCAATTAAATTAAATTAATTAATTAATTTAATTTTGGCATAAAAAATTAAATTAATTAGAGGACTGATAAATAATTAAGTTATTTGAATTATTAAATTCATTTAATTTAATTTAGACAACCCTCGTACTTAATTAGAGGACCGATAAATCATTAGGATTCGGGCATGCAACCTCTCCTCCACAATTAAACTGGCCCATCAGCATATCATGACGGTCATTCAGGAGCGGACACATATCTATTCTCTTGTCCAGGAGGGTCGCTGAAAAAATTCCACTATAAATGGACAATAGGATCGGGCACACACACTTGTTCCTACTAGATACCATTGGACCCCCTTTAATGGACACACTAGTACAAACATATTTCCTTGAAAAAAATCCAGAATCCTGTTGGCATATTCCTACAGCAACATGAGGGTTTCTCATGTAAGCTACCATACATGAAAGTCACTGTCTACAACATGCGACTCCAGTAGCTTGAAGGAGAGCACCCAAAAAGAATTCTCAGCAAAGGAAAATTAAAAACCAAGAGTAGGTTAATGATATTTCTCTACTTAAGGCTGGTGTTATTTAGGCTATCAAACATCTATAAATGGTAGACCAAGATCCTTCTGACTCGTCATCAAATTATGGAAGCAGTAACTGCAGTTATGAAGGTCCTCCTTGCAACATTGCTACCAGAAAATCTAGAGGTACTCCCCATAATATCTACCATGAAGGAATCCTTCATGGCCATGAAATGATCGATCATGAGAATCCCTATCTTGATGAGTACCATAGAAACCCTCCCTGTGGTTAGAAGACTGAGTTTCAAGAATGTCCTCCCCTTTCCATCGTCCACCTTGAAGGGCCCGCCAGGGTATACTCTATAGAAATTCTTATTTCACTTGGATGTCGAACCATGATAGTAGTCCCCCCCATCATGGAATTTTCTATGAAGGTCCTCCCCATGGTAATATTTCATTTTGAAAAGAATGTCACTCTGTTTTTGAATCAATTATTAGAAAGCCCTCATATTGTGAGGTACTTGAGAAGATGATTCCAATCATTCCTGATGCATTATCATTAACACGTGATATCCTTTCTCAACTAGAAGACATTACAAGGAAACCATCAGTTTCCGAAACACCCTTGTATTGTATACCTTCTAATATTGTATATGAAATCCCTCGTAACCCCACCGCTTACAGCAAATAATCTGTGAAATTCCTGCTTTGGTCTGACCAGGGGGATCAATCTTCTATAAAAGATGAAGAAGACGCATTTCTTACAAGTAAAAAATTGGCTGAATAAAATATACCAGTCATGTTTTGGGCCTTATCCAATCCTCAATATGGAATACCAACAAATATGGACATGGAGGAAAAATTAATGTCCAATTAATTATAGAGAGTGACAAAGAACATTGATCAAAATAAAGTAAATAATCACGAGAAAGTCAATGACTACAAAACTATAAATCAATGAGGTGTACAAAAAGACCATCAATTTATCATAAATGAAGGTAACATGATAACATTTTTGTGTCAATATCCTTTTCCTAGAGTTGAGGAATTTCATTATCATATAGACTAAGAACATAAGGAAATATACTTACTTTTCAAGTATAATTTCATCCTTTAATCAATTTCCTTCACAATATCATCTTTTTTCCCCAAACAATAAGTATTCAAGATGAATTTTTCATGTCTGAATCACTAAAATCAACTTATAATGGATCACATAATCCATAAAAGGATAACATGCTATTTATTATATCTTTAGATATTATTCAAAACCAAAATGGTTAGCATAAGGTAAGATAATTCCCAAAATGAATAAACCTTCATATAAATAAATATAAAAATAATATCTAAATCCTAGGATTTAATCACATATTTTTTTGAGATTAATTTAACATTTATCTCCAATTAACATTACTCACTCATAAAGTCATACACCAAAAAATTTACACTCCCTAATCATATAATCTCCAAGATATGCTAATCATTTCCATTGAATCACCGTAAAGTCGCATTAAAATCTTATATTCTTTAAAAAGATAATTTAACCTTTATTCCTCAAATAAAATATCATCTTATCCAAAAATATTTCCATTTAACTTAATCATATATGGTTCCCAAAATTATGAACTTCTTATAAAATAACATTAATCACCAATTCACTTTTCAATGTCATGGTTATATATTCGATAAAAAGTATGTTCCCAAATTGTAATAACCCACAATTTCCTCAATATTAAAGATCAAATAGTCCTTAAAGGTTATCAATACCTGTAAAATTATGTCCAAAAAATGTAAAGACATTCTTCATCAAATACTAACTCACGTTAAACCAAAGGGTTACATATACCTTAACCCAATAAAATGTTTCCCAAAATGTCGTTAATCACTTTAAAATACCATAACTTAAAACATCAAAATGAGTGTCTAATAATTTAAACTTATGATCAACCTCAAATTCATAAACCAATGATGGTATCCATAACTCTTAAGATAACCTCTCATGAAAATATCATAATATCCAAAGTTGTCTAAACCCTCCTCTAATACCAACTATAATGGACCAAACCCACACCCCCTGATTCAGGGCTAAAAACATAAACTTTACATTTCTACCTTGATACCAATAAACATAACCCGATTTAAACCCTTCAAGACTTATAACATCAAAAGAAAATAGGAGATCACTTGCATACCCAAGGAACTTTTAGGTTTAAAGTTTTATAGAATTAGGAAAAACTCTTTCAAAGTAAACATATCCACTCAGTATCCATTTTCCCACAATATATAACTTCTAAAATTAAACATATTTTCTTTTGGTGGTAAATATTCATGAATTTTAACTCGACTTTTTACTTGTTCTAACAAATCTTTAAAATATATAAAAAACATTTAAAAATATGGGATAAGCATAAAAATTTTAGTAAGTAACATAAAATAAATAAATCCATTAGTTGAGTGAAAAAAATAAAACCGGTAAAATGGTTAACTTTATCATCACATTCTTTGAGCATATTAAGTAAATCATATCCACATGGAAACACACTTTTTTTCTTAAAGAAATCCTTTAAAACCCATTGTAAGAAAATAGAAACCCTTTTTGGAAACTTAAAGTATTTTAGTCATAACCCATGTTAAACTCCAGTCAAAAATAAACGGAGTCTAGTTAAATCCATAGGAGAAATCTCCCCATTTAACTCATCCATTCTTTCTTTTGAAGACAATAAAAATTACTTAATGCATTGAAGAGCTATAATGGGGCTCACCTGTCGTATAAGTGGTATCGGGCTAACCCATCTCTTGGAGTTGGTTCCCAAGAACCAACTTCCATGTACTTTATGATAACTCGTATTTATAGTTTTTAATATTAAAAAACTCCTTATCATATCATGATTGTTCTTCTACATAACATAATATGTGATAATGTCCAAAGAGTAGCTGTCACACTAAAGGTTCATAGAAGTTTACCACTGTGATGAGAACCTGGAAGTGCTATGACACTATTGTTAAATATATG
This sequence comes from Viscum album, assembly GCA_963277665.1. NCBI lineage: Eukaryota > Viridiplantae > Streptophyta > Magnoliopsida > Santalales > Viscaceae > Viscum > Viscum album. The sequence goes on from OY728135.1 coordinate 453,378,927, forward strand.
TTCTATAGCTAGATGATGTCATTTGAGGGACACAAATGATACAAGCTATCATGGATGGAGACTCATATGACTTTGATGAACCTTCTCATCGTGTATGCCCTTAGTAATATCCAGTGTAGGATTTTATGAGAACGAGACCTGCCATTAGGAAATACACATTTATTTGTGTCATTGGATGTTCCTATATGCGGGCATGTGTATTGATCCTTATACATTAATATTATTATTTATGAGTATTATAATTTGAATAATTTTATATATTGATGAAAAATGTGACGACATATGTTTACTGTGAGGTAGGATATGTTGGGTGTGTCATGAGTAATATTGTATTAATGAATAATGTGAGAAAGGATTTTTACCTTATGTTCTTTAACAGAAGTTGATATCTCAAGCCCCTTGATTGAAATGCTATATCTTAAATAAATCCATGACCATGGTGTTCTATAGAAAAGTTCTATTTTTGGGAAGTCAAAGAAAGAGATATCATGTAACACCTGAGACTTTTATGAGAAATATTTTGTTTTTATGTTATATAAATCATCAAAGGAATCTTTCACTACACACAACACAAGCTTGACTTGCTTTACACGCAACCGCGACCTTCCTCGATAGCTTGCGTCGTACGCAATACCGAGTTTCCCTAAAAAACGATATGCTATTAAAATATTATTAAAACTAGCCGTTATGAATAGTAATAACCACTTTTTGAAATTTTTTAAATTTTATTTTTCAAAATGGACTTCATTTTTAGATTCAGAATATTGAAATTAGCTTAGGGTGAAATTTTGGTACTTTTCGGATAACTTTCATATTATGATGAATAGTGAGAATTATTAAATTTTAATTAAAAACAACTTTTTTAATTGAAATAATTAATAGTGATAAATTATTAATTTGAGTGGTTTTAAAGTATATTTAGAATATATTTTTACAATTTAATACAATTTTGTTCATTGGATGTAATTTCACATTTAAACCAGACATAAACAAGTGTCAGTCTTTTGATAGTTATTATCTCTTAAAAACACGCTATTTGTCTTCACGATGGGAATTAATTTTTAAATTAGTTAATGTAACTGATATGTTTTGAATTTGGTAAAATAAACATAAATTTTGAATTCATAATATCAAATATAGCTTAGACCTAATTTTTGGTATTTTTCTGGAAACTTTCATTTTTTAATGAATAGTGAAACCACTAAGTGGTAGTTAAAAAACTGAGTTTTTTCATAAAAATTAATTTTACCTCTTATGTGAGTGGAATTTTAAAAATCCGAGAGAAACGGTTGATGTCAGTAAGTAAAATGTGTTGGGTCGGAAGAACACCCCAAGGAGGGAATGATGGCAAGAGGGGGGGTGAATTGCCTTTTAAAAAAAAATTGATTAACAATTAAAATCAAAGTTGAAATGCAGCGGAAATAAATAAGGCAAGACACACAAAATTGATAACGGAGTTCGGCCAAAAAACCCGGCCTACGTCTCCGCTCCCAACTCAACCGTTGAGAGATTCCTACCGCTTGCTTTTCAATGGTTTTAGCAAGAAACCCACTAGGCTTTGAGGTAGCACTAGGACCTATTACAACTTGCTTTTGTGGTTTAGCAAGAACCCACTTGATTTTGATGGTTTAGCAAGAACCCACTATCCTTCTTACAGGTGAAGGATAGCTCACCTTTTTCTCAAGCTATTTAAAGGAAAGCTTGGCAACCTTTTCACACCTTAGTGGTGATGTGAAACCCAAAGAAAAGAGGGGATGAGAGAATTGGGAGTTTGTAGGCACAAACTCAAAGTTAAGCTCAAAAAGAATAAAACAATAAAAACCGTATATGAGGAAGTCTTGGGCGCCTTTGATTGGATGGAGATGTTGAAGGCCGCTTCCAAGCTTCTTTGGAGGTGCTCCTTGGATGTGGAATTGGATGGAGCACTTGGGGTTCCTTGAGGTGGCTTGCCGGAGGTACGCCAAATGATCCAAAATATGTCCGTTGGCTTTGTTTATGTTCCGGTAGTGGTCCGGGGCTTCCTTGGCCTTTATTTATAGGCATGGAACCCTTGGGGAGGCTTCGGAGCCGTTGGAGAGGCTAAAAGAGCCGTTGGGAGCCAAGTGGGCCAGCCTGGTCAAACTGCAACGGCTAGTTTGACTGGCTCCACCGGCTGGCCGGTACAGTCCCACCGGCTGGCCGGTGCTTGAGGAAATTGGGAGATTTCGAGACTTGGCTCCACCGGCTGACCGGTGGATGGGCCACCGGTTGGCCGGTGCCTTGGATGTTGAGAAGGAGGTTGGTCCAGGCCCCACCGGTCGACCGGTGGAGGAGCCACCGGCTGGCCGGTGGAAAGACAGTAGGTCTCACTATTTGTGCTGGGTGCCACAGGTCGACCGGTGGCAGAGCCACCGGTCGACCGGTGGGGAGGCAGTAGCTTCCCTTTGAGTGCAGGTGCCACCGGCTGGCCGCTGGTGTGCCACCGGTTGGCCGGTGGACTGAATTTCAGTCCATTTCTTGTCCATTCTTGGGCCAATCCTTTGGCAATCTTTTGCCTATCATCCACAACACTTAAAAACAATGTTAAACACATATGAAAGTGATTGTGATCATGAAAATCAAAGAGTGTGGGGTACAACAATCTCCCCCTATTTTGATGATCACAATCACTTATCTAAGCAAAGTAAAAACTTAAATGAAAGGCATGCTTTAAATGAAAAATTGAAAATAGATACTAAGCATGAGAGAAAAGATTCTCCCCCAATCAATCAAGAAATTTCTCCCCCTTTGTGATTATCAAAATAGAATGGGGCATAAAACTTGATTGAGGGAAAGAGTTGAAAAACAAGATGGAGATTTGAAAAATCAATTGAGATTTTTGAAATTGAAAGATTGAAAAATTGAATAACAGTTTGAATTGAAAGTTTTGAATCAAAATTCGAATTGAATACTTTGAAATGAAAATTTGGAAACCAAGTGTTGAAATTGAAAGTTGGAATCGAAAATTTTGAAATTGAAATCAAAAGGGCTTAATTTGAAATTGAAAGTTTTGAAACAAAGTTTGAAAACAATTTAGAAAGTTCTCCCCCTAAATAAAAACAAAAAGTCACCGGGGAGAGGGATTTTGAAAAGAGACAATTTTGGGCCCGGAGAGACTCGCAAGAAGGGATTTTTCAATCCATACTTGTCTCATAGCGGGTCTTCTTCTATAAAACTCATCGGAAAAGAAAAAACTTTTGGGTTGACCATACCGGGCATTTTTACAATTACATTCATAAATAAGGTGCCCGGGTTTTTTACAATAATTACAAAATTTAAATTCGGAGCTCCCCCTTACAAAAACAGTGGGTGCATGAGAGGAGGAGGCTTGGTTGGTGTAGCCAAGTCCTTGAGTGGTCCTAGAAATTCGTTGGGAACCTAGGAGATTGTTCAAATTTTGTTCACCTTGGGTGAACTTGGCTAGGGATTCTCTTAGATCCTTGATGGTTGATTCCATGGAATCAACATTTGGGAAATTTTGGATTTTGAGGGACAGTTCCTCCTTCTCTTTGAGAAGTTGGTCTTTTTCGGAGGAAAGTTTTTTGAAATTCTTTTTTAAAGCGACAAATTTTGAAGAAAGTTCATGAAAACCATTTTCAAGTTGGTCTCTAGCATGTTGGAGTTCTTCATAAGAAAGATGATTAAATGAATTAGAAGAACTAGAAGAGGAAGAGGAGGAAGAGGAGGAAGATACCTCATGTTTTGCCATTAGGCAATTATTACCTTGGTCGCTCGAGGAAAAGGAGGAGAATGAAGAGGTGGAGCTATCACTCCATGTTGCCTTTGAAGCCTTCTTCTTTCCATTCTTTTTCTTGTCCCTTTTCTTGTGAAGTGGGCAAACGGGCTTGAACTTTTCGTCGGGTTCTTGCTTTTTGACGAGTTCTCGCTTTTGATCGGATTCTTGCTTTGGAGCCTCGCTAGTACCTTCATAGGTTAGTTCTAACAATTTCCAAATATCATAAGAGGTAGTGCAAGAAGAAATGCAATGAAAAACATTACGGTCAAGACCACAATGAAGAGCGTTCATGGCTTTGCCATCAAGCTCAAAATAAGCAATGTCATTGGGAGTCCATTTAGACTCATCGGGAGAGGAGAGGGAAAATCCTTGCATAACAATTTTAAAAATTGGATAACCAATGCTTTTTAAAAAGGTTGACATGCGGGTTTTCCAAAAAGTATAATCGGCTCCATCAAAGAATGGAGCACGATCCAAAGAATGTCCTTCGAGAGTTTGAGAAGAAGAAGCGGTAGAAGCCATCAAAAAATAGGATCTTTAATTTGAAACCGGGTAAGGAATTATTCAAATACTTCCTCTGATACCAATTGTTGGGTCGGAAGAACACCCCAAGGAGGGAATGATGGCAAGAGGGGGGGTGAATTGCCTTTTAAAAAAAAATTGATTAACAATTAAAATCAAAGTTGAAATGCAGCGGAAATAAATAAGGCAAGACACACAAAATTGATAACGGAGTTCGGCCAAAAAACCCGGCCTACGTCTCCGCTCCCAACTCAACCGTTGAGAGATTCCTACCGCTTGCTTTTCAATGGTTTTAGCAAGAAACCCACTAGGCTTTGAGGTAGCACTAGGACCTATTACAGCTTGCTTTTGTGGTTTAGCAAGAACCCACTTGATTTTGATGGTTTAGCAAGAACCCACTATCCTTCTTACAGGTGAAGGATAGCTCACCTTTTTCTCAAGCTATTTAAAGGAAAGCTTGGCAACCTTTTCACACCTTAGTGGTGATGTGAAACCCAAAGAAAAGAGGGGATGAGAGAATTGGGAGTTTGTAGGCACAAACTCAAAGTTAAGCTCAAAAAGAATAAAACAATAAAAACCGTATATGAGGAAGTCTTGGGCGCCTTTGATTGGATGGAGATGTTGAAGGCCGCTTCCAAGCTTCTTTGGAGGTGCTCCTTGGATGTGGAATTGGATGGAGCACTTGGGGTTCCTTGAGGTGGCTTGCCGGAGGTACGCCAAATGATCCAAAATATGTCCGTTGGCTTTGTTTATGTTCCGGTAGTGGTCCGGGGCTTCCTTGGCCTTTATTTATAGGCATGGAACCCTTGGGGAGGCTTCGGAGCCGTTGGAGAGGCTAAAAGAGCCGTTGGGAGCCAAGTGGGCCAGCCTGGTCAAACTGCAACGGCTAGTTTGACTGGCTCCACCGGCTGGCCGGTACAGTCCCACCGGCTGGCCGGTGCTTGAGGAAATTGGGAGATTTCGAGACTTGGCTCCACCGGCTGACCGGTGGATGGGCCACCGGTTGGCCGGTGCCTTGGATGTTGAGAAGGAGGTTGGTCCAGGCCCCACCGGTCGACCGGTGGAGGAGCCACCGGCTGGCCGGTGGAAAGACAGTAGGTCTCACTATTTGTGCTGGGTGCCACAGGTCGACCGGTGGCAGAGCCACCGGTCGACCGGTGGGGAGCCAGTAGCTTCCCTTTGAGTGCAGGTGCCACCGGCTGGCCGCTGGTGTGCCACCGGTTGGCCGGTGGACTGAATTTCAGTCCATTTCTTGTCCATTCTTGGGCCAATCCTTTGGCAATCTTTTGCCTATCATCCACAACACTTAAAAACAATGTTAAACACATATGAAAGTGATTGTGATCATGAAAATCAAAGAGTGTGGGGTACAACAAAATGTGGTTCAATGAGATGAAAATAATTTTTGGTGAATAGTATCCTTTTACTTTTATTTACCACGGTTAAAAGTAAATAGGGTAGTTAAGGGTAAAAATGATATTATTATTACCCTAACACATGTCCTAATTCTATTGTATAAGTGTAATTCGACCAAAAACAACCTTAGGAATAAAATATGACCATTTAGGCCCACTTGGATTAGATAAGGACATTTATTATCAATTTATTTAAAGAAGGGTTAAAATAGTTAAAATCAAAGTTTAATAAATAAAACATTTTTAATATAGGGTTATACATAAGATAAATTCGACTATAAATATTAATTAGAAACCTAAAAAGATTTCCTACATAATGGTATTTTATTTGTAATTTTTAGACTTAAAATAATTTAATTTATTTATGATACAATGATAATGCAGTAATTATCTTATTAATGAAATATTGACATAATTGATGTTATAAATACCCAAATAAATGTAATTTGAGACTTTTTATGAATTACAATAATTTTATATGTTAATATGACATGTTAGTATTGATTTAATTAAATTTTTTCGAACTAATCATTCTGTTATGATTTTCACAAAAATCAATTACCAAATAGTGTCAAAATTGACATAAAATAGTTTTTAAAACAAATACTATATTATTAATTGTTATTTTATTCCTAAAAATCTAAGGTTCGGACAAATGACTTATATAAGGTTATATATATTAATAATAAACAACTTGGGGTTCGTTTGGCTTGATATAGTAAGTTTATTAACCTTATAGTGTAATAAAACAAGAAGACATGGTAAAAGTTAAATTATCTAACTTAAAGTTAAATCTAAATGATAAGGTTAACATTGATACCTAAACTTGTCTAAATTCTATTGGATGAAATTATTTCGACCCATCCCGACCTTAGATTCGAAATATATCAATTTGGAGCTATTAAAAACCGAATTTAACTTTATAATAAAATAATATGTTTAGTTATTCCAAAGGTGCCCCTATCCTCCCTTATAAAAGGGCACCTCCTCCCTCTCTTCCTCACACCAATTTGAGCCTTCAAGCTCGGCCAAACCCTGCCAATATCTCCTCTCCACTTCCCTAGAAACATCCTAGAGGTCCTGGTCTTCTTTAAAGACCAATTTTAATGCCCTAAGAGGAGGTCTCAAAGAGGCGCTTCAAAGAAGAGGTAATGCCCGTTACCGATTCTTTCATCTTTATTTCTTCTTCTACTTATTCTTCTTTAGTTGTTTCATTATAAAGTAATAACATCAGTATCAATCATATAATTATATGTTATTATAAGTATGAAACAACCCTATTTCACCATCTATCCATCCTACGGAAAATGAAATCACCACGCGTGCGTACGTACGGAATACCGTCTCCACGCCGTGGTGTAATCTATTTTCCACCACCACCTTACTCGGATGAGTATAATGGTGTAAATAATAACTATATATTATTATTATAAAGTGATATTGATTCTGAAATAGTATACATACACTCCAATATAATTCCACGATCATGGGAACGATATCATCGCTCGTGCGTACGTACGGAATACCGTCTCCACGATGTGATGCGACTCGTTATACATGATCTTCATTGCATAATGATTATATAAATGAATTGAGTGAATGAATATGATATATATTATACTAATACCATTATGGAAATGAGGTATGTATAACCTAAAAAGAAAAATAAGAATTTATTCGACAAAACGCGCATAAGAACAAAAAGTAATAAACACCCGAATAACAAGTAGTAATGAAATATTACTAATAAGAAGCTAAGAATATGACGATATATGATATCATAAAAATAAGTATGATTCTGGAATAATTAAATAATATTATTTAAATCATTATACAGGAGGTTCGGACACTTACGAAGCAAATCGGACCTAAGGTAAGGGAAAATATCACAATCTCATTTTATCCGAGATTGTTTATACTTTGGTATTTACTAGGGTGTATTTTATCATCCACATCCATGTTTCCTCAATATGTAATATTGTTTCCATCCACCTACAATTGTTTAAATCCAATTTTACCCTTCGGTGAGTTTTTAGTAAAATATATAAAAGGAATCTTTTGTCATTTTTCGTACGAGGTACTTTTTGACTTTTCCGAAAAAAGTAGGGGAAGAATGTTTTTTTAAACTTATACAGCATGAATGGATTTTTAAAACATTATTTCCAAGAATCTTACTTTACAAGTTTTCAAGTTTATTTTTAATCAACTTCTTTTAGTTTAAAATTGTATGACATGTTAAGAAAGAAAAATGTTTTTTAAGTAGAAAGGATATTTTCCTCAAGAATGGAGTTCAAGTGTTTTATCAAAATTATTTTCCATATAAGATAATATAGGGTTCTGTTTCTATCCCTATTATTACATTTATTTGATTATGTTGTGATGGAATTATTTTTATGAATTCCTTTATCTTATATGAATTGTTTTATGATGTCATGTTGTTTAAGAATCCCATTTTTATTACATGGGTTATGCAATGATGTATGATTTATGATTTTGTGGCACACATATGAATCGTATCATTATGAGATGGGTGAGACCTATATCTCCCTCCAATTCATTGGGTAAATATTTTATATCTCATGAGATAGAAATGGCTGGAACGCTAGGTTAAACCGGTTCAGTGAAACAGGACAGAAACAAGGAGTGAACTCGGTTCAGAAATGGACTTTGTCCACTAAGATAGTCTTGGCAATGAGTATTGACTAATAAGAAATGATTCTCTCTGATTATGTGTGTATGACACAAAGTTTCATGTTTTATGTTATGAATATTGGGATTACATTTCACTACCATGATTTATCCCATGTTATGAAATTATGATATCTTTTGCAGGGTAAGATTTCAAAAATGTTATGTTTTTATTTTGATGTGATTGATATTTCTTTTTTTTACCCTTACTGAGCATTTGAGCTCACCCTTTTGTATGTTTTCTTTCCCCAGGTCAGGAAGAAGGTTATTAAGTAAGATATTCCAAAATGGACTATAGATATGATGAAATAAATGGGAGATAGTGTAGACGCTTTATGAACCAGTTGTTTATGTTTCCCAGTTTCTAAAGACACTATACCTATACAATCCTTTCATGGTTTTGTTATATGTTGTAATAAGTATGATTCAATTTTGAAGTATTAACCATGTATGTAAAGTATGGGTTGTTATAGTTGGTATCAGAGGAAAGGTATAGTCAACCTTTGGAAACTAGGATGTGAAAGCCTTAGTAAGAACCCTAAGGATAATTCTAAGCATAGAACACAATCTTAGTGTTTTAGAAATGACCATGAATAACCTAGGATAAGACCTTAAGTGTGAAATTTTATTCTTAATTATGTGATTTTCCTATTATAATTAGTGTTGCTCACACTATTCTTTTTGGTTTTAGTCAATGGCTGGAACCCGAAGGAACCGTGTTAATGCGGAATGAGACGGGCAATGCAATGATTATCCCCCTGAGAAACCAAACGTTATGGGAGCTGGAATGCAAAATCTTGTAGCCATGCTCACACAACTTTCTCAAGCTATGAATCATGCAGGACTTCCAAACGAGCAAAGGAAGGAGAAACATTCTGTTGAATCCTTCATGAGGCAGCGTCCACCTTCTTTTAGCGGGTCTATTGATCCATTAGTTGATGAACAATGGATTAGTACTACTGAAAAGATATTTTCAGTTCTTCAATGTTCTGAACATGATAAAGTCATCCTAGCAGTGTATCGTTTGGAAGGAGATGCTGATCAATGGTGGAATCTTATTAAGAATACGAGGCAAAGGGATGAAATTGAGTCCATGGAATGAGACGAGTTCAAGAAATTATTTTTCAATAAGTACTTCCCTCGTATTCTCCGAACAAAGATGGAGAAAGAGTTTCTTGAACTGAAGCAAAAGGATGATGAATCTGTTGGTACCTATGAAGAAAATTTTACAAGACTTGAAAGGTACGCTTCCGGTATTATTATCCAACCTGAGAGTAAGATCGATCGATTCTTTAGTGGCTTAAAACCAAGTCTTCGAAGGGCCTTAGCCATAAGGGACTTCAATAGCTATGAGGAAATCATTCGATGTGCTCTCAAAGTTGAGATGGATATTGGAGTAACCCATCAGTCATATGGGTTTGATAAGAAGAGGAAAATGGAATTCAAAGGAAAATCTAAAGATCACACTGAAAAGAAGATGATATTTCCCTTATGCTCAAAGTGTGGAAAGAAACATGGAGGGAGTTGTCTTAAAGGGACAAGTAAAGGTTTCAAATGTGGAAAGGAAGGTCATCGGGCATTTTAATGCCGCAATGATGGGAAGAAGATGTCTAATGATGCAAACAAAGGAAGGGACACACAGAATAAACCTACTACACTTCAATGTTTCAAGTGCAAGGAGATGGGGTATTATGCCAATAAATTCCCTAATCCAAGGGTTGTTAATGATGATCGACATCAACAAAATCTTAAGGCTAAAGACAAAGGAAAGTCACATGAAATTTCTATCAGCGATGTGGAGTACGATAACGATGTGGTGAAAGGTACACTTACCATCCACTCTAAAGTAGAAAATGTTTTATTTGATTCTGGATCCACCCACTCTTTTATTTCTGAAGATTTTTCTAAGGGTATTACCATATTACCTCAACAATTAGATGTTGAGTTAGCTGTGACAACACCTAATGGCACAATAGTCGCATCAAAAGTTTATAATTCTTCCCCGATTGAAGTTTATGGGAAAGTGCTTCCTGCAAATCTTGTGATCCTTCCTATAGTGGAATTTGATGTGATTCTTGGCATGGATTGGATTTCTTTATATGAAGCTCATATCAATTTCCAAAGAAGGGAAGTCACATTTCATATTCCAGATCAATCTATGATCGTCTATCGATGCAAGGATAAACATAACCTTCCAGTGGAAATTTCTTCCATCTTATGGGTCTTGATTCCACTTAATGAAGGTTATTTATCTCAAATGGTTGGTGAGAAACTCACAATTAAGAATATGCCCATTGTACGGGAGTTTGATGATGTCTTTCCGGAGGAATTTCCGGGTCTTCCACCAAATCGTGAAGTTGAGTTTTCAATAGAACTCGTACCAGGTGCTTTGCCTATTTCAAAGACACCTTATAGAATGGACCCAATTGAGTTGCAGGAATTGAAGAAGAAACTCCAAGAGAATCTTGATAAGGGATTCATACGCCCTAGTGCGTCACCTTGGGGAGAACCTGTTCTATTTGTTAAGAAGAAAGATGGATCAATGAGACTCTGCATTGATTATCGAGAACTTAACAAGATCACTATCAATAAAAAATATCCTCTCCCACGCATTGATGACTTATTTGACCAACTACACGGAGCTCAATACTTTTCCAAGATTGATCTTCGTTCAGGGTATCATCAATTAAGGGTCAAAAGGGAGGATATACCAAAGACGGCTTTCCGTACAAGGTATGGACACTATGAATTTATAGTGATGCCATTTGGTATTACTAATGCCCCTGCTATCTTCATGGATCTGATGAATAGAGTCTTTAGAGACTATCTTGATCAATTTGTGGTAGTCTTTATAGACGATATTCTTGTCTATTCAAAGATCAAGGAAGAACATGAAGATCACTTGAGAATTATATTGAAGACCCTGAGAAAGGAGAAGCTTTATGCCAAATTTACCAAGTGTGAATTTTGGCTTCAAAAAGTTTCATTTTTGGGTCACATAATCTCAAAAGAGGGGATATCTGTGGATCCAGCAAAAACAGAGGTTATCAAAAGATGGTCGAGACCAACAACAGTAACTGAGATCCGAAGTTTTCTTAGTTTGGCTGGATATTATCGACGTTTTGTGAAAGATTTTTCACGATTATCTAATCCACTCACCAGGTTGACTCGGAAAGGAGTTAAGTTTGTTTGGACGGAGGAATGTGAAGAGAATTTCAAGGAGTTGAAAAGAAGGTTATCCAGTGCAACTGTGCTCACACTGCCTTGTAGTGGAGAAAGGTTTGTGATCTACAGTGATTCATCCAAGAAGGGGCTGGGGTGTGTTCTTATGAAAAATGATATGGTGATTTCTTATGCCTCACGACAGTTGAAAATCCATGAGCAAAATTACCCAACACATGATTTGGAGTTAGCTGCGGTAATCTTTGCATTAAAGATTTGGAGGCATTATCTTTATGGAGAAAGGTGTGATATTTTTACTGATCATAAAAGTTTAAAGTATATTTTCACACAAAAGGAGCTGAATATGCTCCAAAGAAGATGGTTGGAACTGATTAAGGATTACGACTGCTCAATTCATTACCACCCTGGGAAAGCAAACAAGGTGGAGGATGCATTAAGTCGACAAGACCATGCTAGCTTATCCATGATGAGGATCACAAAAGATCCAATATTTATGGATTTACAAAGGATGGATCTTGGAATTATAATGGAAGGGGGGAATCGTATCTTTCTCAAATGAATGCTCAACCATATATACATGTGAAGATTAAAGAGGCACAGAAAGAAGATGTAGAGTTACAAAATAAGGCGAGAAATATTCCTGAATTCAACCTTGATTGTGATGGGATAATAAAGTTCAGGAATCGGGTTTGTGTTCCTCCCATCCCAGAATTAAAGAAGGAGCTGCTGGATGAGGCTCATAGTTCTTCATTCTCTATTCATCCTGAAATCACGAAGATGTATAAGGACCTGAAAGAGTACTTCTGTTGGGATGGCATGAAAAGAGATGTTGCTGAATATGTCTCTCGATGCTTGGTTTGTCAGCAAGTTAAAGATGAGAGAAAAAAGTCTAAGGGGATGTTACAACCATTACCCATACCCGAATGGAAATGGGAAAACATAACTATGGACTTTGTCACAGGACTTCCTAAAACATCCAAAGGCAATAATGCTATCTGGGTCATAGTTGATCGTCTTACAAAGTCTGCACACTTCATTGCTATTAGAGAGGATTTCTCTCTGGATCAGCTTGCCAGGATATATGTAAAGGAAGTGGTAATATTGCATGGAGCACCACTTTATATTATATCTGATCGGGATCCGAGATTTACCTCGAAGTTCTGGCGAAGTCTTCAGCATACTCTAGATACAGAGTTGAGTTTCAGCACTGCTTATCATCCTCAGACAGACGGTCAGTATGAGAGAACAATTCAAACTCTAGAAGATATGTTGAGAGCTTTCTCTATGGATTTCAAAGGTGGTTGGGATCAACACCTACATTTGGTGGAATTTTATTATAATAATAGCTTTCACTCCAGTATTCAGATGGCTCCTTATAAAGCTCTCTATGGAAATAAATGCAGGACTCCAACTTACTGGGCTGAAGTTGGGGAAAGAAAGATAATAGGACCTGATCTTGTTGATGAGATGACAGAAAAGGTCCGATCTATTCAACAACACATAAGAGCAGATCAGAGTCGACAGAAAATTTATGCCGACAACTGAAGAAAAGACCTAGAGTTTGAATTGGGTGATAAAGTGTTCTTACGAATATCTCCCTGGAAGAGGGTCATGAGATTTGGAAAGAAGGGGAAGTTGAGCCCTAGATATATCGGTCCTTTCGAAATACTGGATCGTGTTGGAAAGGTAGCTTACCGATTGGTGCTTCCACCGAATCTCTCTCAAGTTCACGATGTGTTCCATGTATCTCTCCTGAGAAAGTACATACCTGATCCTTCACATGTACTCATCTCAGAAGTTGTACCACTGGATCAAGATCTTTCTTATGAAGAACAACCGATAGAGATTCTAGATCGTAGTGAAAAAGTCATACGGAACAAGACCACTCGCTTGGTGAAAGTTTTATGGAGGAACCACCAATTAGAAGAAGCTAATGGGAGCTTGAGGATATGATGAGGGAGATGTATCCTCATCTTTTTGTTACAAAGTGATGAATTTCAAGGGCGAAATTCATTTTAAGGGGGGTAGAATGTAACACCCAAGACTTTTATGAGAAATATTTTGTTTTTATGTTATATAAATCATAAAAGGAATCTTTCACTACACACAAAACTAGCTTGGCTTTCTTTACACGCAACTGCGGCCTTCCTCGATAGCTTGTGTCGTGCGCAATACCGAGTTTCACTAAAAAACGATATGCTATTAAAATATTATTAAAACTAGCCGTTATGAATAGTAATAACCACTTTTTGAAATTTTGTAAATTTTATTTTTCAAAATAGACTTCATTTTTGGATTCGGAATATCAAAATTAGCTTAGGGTGAAATTTTGGTACTTTTCGGATAACTTTCATATTCTGATGAATAGTGAGAATTATTAAATTTTAATTAAAAACAACTTTTTTAATCGAAATAATTAATAGTGATAAATTATTAGTTTGAGTGGTTTTAAAGTATATTTAGAATATATTTTTACAATTTAATACAATGTTGTTCATTGGATGTAATTTCACATTTAAACCAGATATAAACAAGTGTCAATCTTTTGATAATTATTATCTCTTAAAAACACGCTATTTGTCTTGACGACGGGAATTAATTTTTAAATTAGTTAATGTAACTAATATGTTTTGAATTTGGTAAAATAAACATCATTTTTTAATTCATAATATCAAATATATCTTAGGCCTAATTTTTGGAATTTTTCTGGAAACTTTCATTTTTTGATGAATAGTGAAACCACTAAGTGGTAGTTAAAAAACTGAATTTTTTCATAAAACTCAATTTTACCGCTTCTGTGAGTGGAATTTCAAAAATCCGAGAGACACGGTTGATGTCAGTAAGTAAAATGTGGTTCAATGAGATGAAAATAATTTTTGGTGAATAATAACTTTTTACTTTTATTTACCACGGTTAAAAGTAAATAGGGTAGTTAAGGGTAAAAATGATATTATTATTACCCTAAAACATGTACTAATTCTATTGGATAAGTGTAATTCGACCAAAAACAACCTTAGGAATAAAATATGACCATTTAGGCCCACTTGGATTAGATTAGGACATTTATTATAAATTTATTTAAAGAAGGGTTAAAATAGTTAAAATCAAAGTTTAATAACTAAAGCATTTTTAAAATAGGGTTATACATAAGATAAATTCGACTATAAATATTCATTAGAAATCTAAAAAGATTTCCTACATAATGGTATTTTATTTTTAATTTTTAGACTTAAAATAATTTAATTTATTTATGATACAATGATAATGCAGTAATTATCTTATTAATGAAATATTGACATAATTGATGTTATAAATACCCAAATAAATGTAATTTGAGACTTGTTATGAATTACAATAATTTTATATGTTAATATGACATGTTAGTATTGATTTAATTAAATGTTTTCGAACTAATCATTCTGTTATGATTTTCACAAAAATCAATTACCAAATAGTGTCAAAATTGACATAAAATAGTTTTTAAAACAAATACTATATTATTAATTGTTATTTTATTCCTAAAAATCTAAGGTTCGTCCAAATGACTTAGATAAGGTTAAATATATTAATAATAAACAACTTGGGGTTCTTTTGGCTTGATATAGTAAGTTTATTAACCTTATAGTGTAAGAAAACAAGAAGACACGGTAAAAGTTAAATTATCTAACTTAAAGTTAAATATAAATGATAAGGTTAAAATTGATACCTAAACTTGTCTAAATTCTATTGGATGAAAGGATTTCGACCCCTCCCCACCTTATCTTCAAAATATATCAATTTGGAGCTATTAAAAACCGAAATTGACTTTATAATAAAATAATATGTTTAGTTATTCCAAAGGTTCTCCTCTCCTCCCTTATAAAAGGGCACCTCATCCCTCTCTTACTCACACCACTTTGAGCCTTCAAGCTCAGCCAAACCCTGCCAATATCTCCTCTCCACTTCCCTATAAACATCCTAGAGGTCATGGTCTTCTTCAAAGACCAATTTTAATGCCCTAAGAGGAGGTCTCAAAAAGGCGCTTCAAAGAAGAGGTAATGCCCGTTACCGATTCTTTCATCTTTATTTCTTCTTCCACTTATTCTTATTTAGTTGTTTCATTATGAAGTAATAACATAAGTATAAATCATATACTTATATGTTATTATAAGTATGAAACAACCCTATTTCATCATCTATCCATCATACGGAAAATGAAATCACCACGCGTTCGTACGTACGGAATACCGTCTCCACGCCGTGGTGTAATCTATTTTCCACCACCACCTTACTCGGATGGATATAATGGTGTAAATAATAACTATATATGATTATTGTAAAGTGATATTGATTCTGAAATAGTATACATACACTCCAATACAATTCCACGATCATGGGAACGATATCATCGCTCGTGCGTACGTACGGAATACCGTCTCCACGATTTGATGCGACTCGTTATACATGATCTTCATTGCATAATGATTATATAAATGAATTGAGTGAAGGAATATGATATATATTACACTAATACCATTCTGGAAATGAGGTATCTATAACCTAAAAAGAAAAATAAGAATTTATTCGACAAAACACGCATAAGAACAAAAAGTAATAAACACCCGAATAACAAGTAGTAATGAAATATTACTAATAAGAAGCTAAGAATATAACGATATATGATATAATAAAAATAAGTATGATTCTGGAATAAGTCAATAACATTATTTAAATCATTATACAGGAGGTTCGGACACTTACGAAGCAAATCAGACCTAAGGTAATGGAAAATATCACAATCTCATTTTATCCGAGATTGTTTATACGTTGGTATTTACTGGGGTTTATTTTATCATCCACATCCATGTTTCCTCAATATGTAATATTGTTTCCATCCACCTACAATTGTTTAAATCCAATTTTACCCTTCAGTGAGTTTTTAGTAAAAGATATAAAAGGAATCTTTTGTCGTTTTTTGTACGAGGTACTTTTTGACTTTTCCGACAAAAGTACGGGAAGAATGTTTTTTTAACTTATACGGCATGAATGGATTTTTAAAAAATTATTTCCAAGAAGCTTACTTTACAAGTTTTCAAGTTTATTTTTAATCAACTTCTTTTAGTTTAAAATTTAATTACATGTTAAGAAAGAAAAATGTTTTTGAAGTAGAAATGATATTTTCCTCAAGAATGGAGTTCAAGTGTTTTATCAAAATTATTTTCCATCTAAGATAATATAGGGTTCTGTTTCTAACCATATTATTACATTGATTTGATTATGTTGTGATGGAATTATTTTTATGAATTTCTTTATCTTATATGAATTGTTTTATGATTTCATGTTGTTTAAGAATCCCATTTTTATTACATGGGTTATGCAATGATGTATGATTTATGATTTTGTGACACACATATGAATGGTATCATTATGAGATGGGTGGGACCTATATATCCCTCCAATGAATTGGGTAAAGATTTTATATCTCATGAGATAGACATGGCTAGAACTCTAGGTTAAAGCAGTTCAGTGAAACAGGACTGAAACAAGGAGTGAACTCGGTTCAGAAATGGACTTTGTCCACTAAGATAGTCTTAGAAATGAGTCTTGACTAATAAGAAATTATTCTCTATGATTATGTGTGTATGCCACAAAGTTTCATGTTTTATGTTATGATTATTGGGATTACATTTCACTACCATGATTTATCCCATGTTATGAAATTATGATCTCTTTTTTAGGGTAAGATTTCCAAAATGTTATGTTTTTATTTTGATGTGATTGATATTTCTTTTGTTTACCCTTACTAAGCATTTGAGATCACCCTTTTGTATGTTTTCTTTCCCCAGGTCAGGAAGAAGGTTATTAAGTAAGATATGCCAAAAGGGACTATAGATATGATGAAATAAATGGGAGACAGTGTAGATGCTTTATGAACCAGTTGTTTATGTTTCCTAGTTTCTAAAGAAACTATACCTATACAGTCCTTTCACGGTTTTGTTATATGTTGTAATAAGTATGCCTCAATTTTGAAGTATTAACCATGTATGTAAAGTATGGGTTGTTATATATCAAGCACTTAGGTTGATGGCACCGACATGAAACCTGCTTGATTAGATATATCATGTTAAAGAGATTATATTACATAGTAAGCATCTGTATGAGGTATTATTCCATTGTGGAATTAACTTATTTCTATATGGGTACCTTGACATGTTGCTAGACGATAACCTTATACTTTAGGTTGCTTCACCTAATGTCACTGAGAAAGAGGCCTAAAGGGTCACACACTAAGTGTATCCATAATCTCAAGTAAATAATATATATTATTATTTATTATTTAACAAGTTGAATGAATATTATTCCCAAATTTGGTTTAATAATTATTCATGTTTTCTTGATCACATATATTTCGTCACCAGTAATTCGAGATAATATAACATGAACAAAATATTTAATAAATATTTATTTGCTATTTAGTGAATATAATATTTATTTATTATAGAATAATTTAGTGATATTTATTTATTAAATAAATATTCATTATTTAAGGCCTGATAAATATTGTGGAGGAATGATAGATTGAGTTTTTAGGTCCAGTTAAAAATAATATATATTTAATATTAGTTGATTAAATAATATTTAATTTAATTTGTAAGTTAAGCATGTGTTGAGGAAATAATAATAAAAATATTATTTTATTCATGGGGTTACATAAAGGATTAAATAAATATTAAATGGAACTTGTGAAAATATTTATTTCTAAACCCTAGCGGTATTTAAACCCAATTATATTTATTTTCCAAGATAGCCAACTCATTTTGTTTGTTGTGCACAACGAATCCGGAGAATCCTCTCAAGCCCTAGAGAGATCCTTCTCCAAGAACGCTCCCAAGAACAAAGAGTGATATTCCCCCACCTCCCATTCTAAAGTCTAGAGAGATCAAGGAGAACACTTTGAAATTGATTCTCATAACGATCAAAGGTGAATAATGAAAGTGATATGATCTATCATGCTAGAAACCGGAGATTCCTACGGTGGCATATGGAAATTTTTGGAACACATATAGATCACCACTAGAGGGAATATGCTATGGATTTCTACAAAGAAATGATGTTACAATGTAGATATGTTGTTAGATCTATCAACGAAGAAAGAATTCATATAATGTAATTATTTAATTGATTAAATTAATTATAAATAATATGTGATGATCCTGCACTTGGTTTCATCATCCTATCCCTTGTCTGTTTTCTTTGATTCAATTTCATTGATCACGATGTTTATCATCATGTAAATTTTAGATTGATCATTGATCATGATAAAAAGAAAAGTTAAGAACAACCCATCACATATTTTTGTTGTGCCCGAAACCTATAAGTGGCATCAGAGTGTCCACATAATTATTTATAATTATTTAAAGATCATTGATTGATTTATGCATTTTTGATTTAGTTTTCAATTTAAGTTTAATCATTATTTAAACTAAATTGAAATATCTGCTTCTTCCTATATCATTTATCACAGATCTAATCAAATCAATTAATTGTATAAAGAGAATAAAATAGAAGAACTCATTCAGAGGTGTCGAGAATTGTGGTTAGATAACACAAGAGTACATGCCATGTAACCGACGTTACACACTATGTACCAATGAACTAGGAATTAATTTGGAATTAATTCAAACCGTGTGCATTGAATACACATGGTGTATTTAATTTCTTACACCACATGTTGATCAGGATAGCCTGACACATGGTTAGTTGGAGTACACACTATATATCCCACATACACGGTGTGTAGTCCTTTATGTCACAGATGGTCCATGTATTTTTATATGTGGCATATCTGACTGGTGACCCTATAAATAGGAGAGCACACACCATGTATCCCTTGTACACACCGTGTAATCCAATTTTCTGAGCCATAGTTTACACACCGAGTCCCTAGGATTGTGCCTCATATATAAGGTGAGAGACATACATGTCATGTAACTCATTTGTACACACCATGTACTTATACCAAATTACACAGAATTAAAATTAATTTATTATACTGTGTAAACCTTATCAACATGTGCTTTCATGTGGTCATTAAGTTGATAGGACATTCCATGTGAAGGTTTTAATATATATATATATATATAATTTTAATTAATTTATGCATAATGTTTATATTTACATATCATGTATGAGTCGTATTATAGTAATTAATCTACGTCCATTAAAGAATAAGACATGGTAGAAAAATCATGTAATCATTAAGTTGATAGTACACATCATGAAAGTACATGATAAGTCGTGTATGTCATATGTCATAAGAGTAAACAATATACAAGTATAATACATATTGGGTAGATTTGGATGGGTATTCGCAGTGTTTCATCCAAGTTACATTTATGTAGATAGTTAATTTTAAATAAATTTATTTAATTTGTTTAAAATTATTATATATGAAAATCTCAAGGAAATTCAGATGAGAATTAAGATAAAAATAATTTATTAATTAAAGATGATAATTAATTGATTAAATCACAATTTATCTTAAATAAGAACGATTGATAATTGAATGCTAGTTTTATTAAATGCATAATTCGTTACATGTGGATGATCATGAACATATACCAGACCTTTGTATGTGATTGGTTTCATTTAATTTATTATCAGATAAAGTACTAAAATTATGCTCATCTTATTTGTTGCAACAATAATAAAATGAATTAAAAAATATCACCACGATCCATACTTGAGAAGGATAACCTTTTCACTGGCATAAATTTCTAAGAATGTAAAAGGCGCTTACGCGTCATCCTTCATCATCAAAGGAAATTTTATGTGTTGGAAGAACCAATTCCTAATGCACTTAGAAATGAGGCTAGTGATGAAGAGTTATCTCTCTATGAGAAACATTTGAACGATGCTACAGATGTTCAGTGTTTAATGCTATCATCCATGACCAATGAGATTTTGAAGCAACATGAGGATATTAATTCATATAGCATAAAGTATCACCTTTAGGATCTCTATCAAGAGAATGTGAGATAAGTGAGATATGAGATATCCAATGATTTTTTTAAAACTAATCTTGGAGAATCTGAACTAGTTGAGCCCCATGTAGTCAAGATTATTATCTATATTTAACACTTAGACACATTAGGTATTAAATTCCAGGATGAGTTGCGTATGTATCTCATATTTTCATCACTATCTAAGACCTTATAAAGTTTTATTGTTAATTAAAATATGATAAATAATGAGAATAGTTTTTCAGAACTTCTTACTTTGATTCTCCAAATGGATAGGGATATGGGGCATGATAAACCCGTAGTCCTTATGGTGAATAAGAAAATGAAGAACAAGTTGTAGGGGACCAAGAATCATAACAATTCTAAATCTCCTGAGAACCATCCTTCCAAGAAAAGGTAGATCTATAGGTAGGGAAAGGAAAAGGAGACCGTATGTTTTTCATGTGGCAGGCAAGTCCACTGGAAGAAGAACTTCACCCATAAGCAAGGGAAAGCTAAAGGTGCATTCGTTATCAAGTTTAATATTTCAATATTCACACATTGGGTACTAGTTACAGCTTGTGGTGATCATATCTGTATCCAAATGTAAGAACCAAATAGATTTCGAATGATTACTAGAGGAGAATAGTATTTGAGAGATTCTAATGGTGCAAGACTAAATTCTATAGCCATTGGTGTATACCTCCTTTCATTTCCCACGATAATGATTTTGGTTTTAAAAGATTCTTATTATGTACCAACAGTTACCGAGAACATAATTTCTATATCATGTCTAGCAGCAAATGGATTTATTTTCAAATTTGGAAATAAAATTTGTTTCTTTTATAAAGAAAACATATGTTATGGTATGGTCTTTATGTATTAAATTATGAAAACCATGTATTGGAAATAGACAACGAATCATTTTCACACGACTCATATAACACCCAACTATGACATCACTATCTTGGTCATGTAAATGAGAAGAGGTTGAAAAATCTTTGTCAAGATGGTTACTTAGACTCATCTAAGATAAAACCACTTGAAATATGTCATGCTTGTTTATAAGGAAAAATGACAAAACCACCATTTAGTGGATAGGGTGAAAGGTCCACATAAATTCTAGGATTGGTACACACTGATGCATGTAGACCATTTCTAATAGAATCTAGAGGTGGGTATTCTTACCTCATAACTTTTACTGATGAATTGAGTAGATATAGTTATGTATACTTAATGACATATAAGTCCAAGTCCTTTGAGAAATTTATGGAATTCAAGAATGAAGTAGAGAATCAAATTGGAAAGAAGATAAAAAATCTTCGATTAGATCGAGGTGGTGAATATCTTAACCAATAGTTTATCAAATTTCCATGAGAGTTTGGGATTCTATATCAACTCACTCTACCTTACACACCACATTGGAATGGTGTTAATGAAAGGAGGAACCATACCTTGTCATACATGGTAAGTTTGATAATGATTCATGAAGATCTTCCATTATCCTTTTAGGGATATGAATTAAAAACTGCAGCATACACATTAAATCGAGTACCAAATAAAGTAAAAAATGGAATTTCCTTTGAGTTATGGAGTGGATGTTGAGTCAATAAGGTTTTCGTTATGGATTTTCCATTCCTTCATGTAAGGGGGAGATTTTTGAGTAAATAATGTTTTTCTTATGACTTTACCATTCCTCTTGTTTTGAAAATCAGAAACACCTTATCTTAAGGAAAATTTCATTTTATTCTATATTTTATCTCTATAAGGAAAATTTCCTTCCCTAAGGAAATTTATCCTTACCATGTTCTCTTTTCCCATATCAAAATATTTCTAAGTATAAAATTCATATTGAGACCAAAACCTCAGAATCATATAATACTTAGATATGAAGCATTCTGTTTAAGACTCCGAATTCTGGTTACGAACTCTCATAAATTTCAACTCCAAATTATGGATACGAACCATCATGAAGTTCAACTCCGAATTCTGGATATGAACTCTCATGAAGTTCAACTCAGAATTCTGGATAGGAATGTTATGAAGTTCAAGTCCAAATTCTAGATACGAACATTCATGAAGTTCGACTCCGAATTCTGATTACGAACTTATGTAAAGCTCGACTATGAATTCTGAATACGAATTCTAGTTATGAACTTCTATAAGTTCTGACTCCAAGATCTCTGAATTTAGACTCCGAACTCCTATGAGTTCTGACTACGAATTCTCATAAACCCTGACTCCAAACTTTGTAAGTTAGGGTTCCGAATTCTTATGAATCTAGAATCCGAATTTCCTTGAAATTCAGACTCCGGAATTCTATGTAATTCAGATTCCAAATTCCTACAAAACAGAATCCAAATATCCTTATATTATAGACTCCGAATTCAATTTTTGGTTAGAATCCGAACTCTCATTCTGAATATTGGATTTTAGTTTTACTTACACTCATTTAGTTATAAAACGATGTCGTGATTTCAGTTATCAACTAACCATTGTTTGAGTGACACATGTACATGTCCCTCCAAAATTAAAGGAAGAATATGACCATTGGAGGAGGGAGCCGACTGTTGGAGCTGTGCCTATAAATAGGAGCTCATTTGAGAGATATCAGGAATTTTCGAGAACTTTGACAAAGTGCTGGTGAAGTGATTTTTAGAGAGAGAGGCTCTTATAAACTCTCAGGCTTCGTGTAGAAATTTTTGAACTGCTTGTTCAAACTTTTCTTCATGCATATTTTCTTATTGTAGAGGTTCGATTTCCTTGAAATCAGAGACTTTAGGTTGTGAAATCAGAGGTGTCAATTTCCTTACAAATCAAGGGCTTGTGGGGATAACAAGACAGATACCGATCTTCAGATTGAGGGATTACCGACGTTTGGGTAAGACAGACTTTCTTGAAAGTATAAATCAAGGGACCTCTTATCCAGGGTTGTTGGATACCCTCCTCTTTGGGTTAAAAGAGTTTCTACTTGTTACTTGTAGTGTTACTACATTTTTTTCCACTGTGTTTTTGTATTGTTGAGGAAAGTATAACATTCTTATACTTCCTTAAACTTGTACTCTGATTTAGTTAGATTCTATACGCTTTAAGGTAGAATCTTAGTTGGTGTAAACTTTTGTTAAGTTTCATTTCCGGAATCACTTTTCCGGAATCAAGTAAGATAATAGATCTTAGAGGTGTTGTGAATTTTGGTTACGTAAAAGTTCCAAAGGAATTTTTAAAGTATACAATTCAACCCCCTCTTGTATTTGAGAATCTCATTACATATTCGATCCTACATTTGATATTGTAGAGTATATAATACTCATAAATACCATTCTAACAATTGGTATAAGAGGGTTTGGTAGAATTTGAATTAATCTCACGATTAGATTCAGAAGATAATTTTTTTCCTCTCATAATTTTCAGAATTGAATTCTCGGAATTGAACTTCTGGATTCATATTTTTCGGAATCTGTTTTTTTGGAATCATATAGTTCAGATTCTTTCTTTCTTAGAGATACAATATCTAGTTCCTTGCTTAGGATATTTTCTATTGCTTACAAACTCATTCTACTAACAAGTTTGTGTGCCAAAGATTTTCTTAAGGATGGTAGGTTTAAATGTTGGTTATATTGATAACCTAAATCCTACCAGACCTCCTGTTTTTGATGGAAATGATTATGAGTACTGGAGAGATAGGATGAAGACTTTTGTTATCAACACTGGAGTTGATAACTATCTAATGTTGACTAGAGATTATAAGATACCGGATAAGGTTTTGAGAACCTTTACGAATCAGGAGAAATCAGAATATCAATCAAATTTCAGAGTCAAAAATAATTTGTTATGTTCCATGAATAGGAACATCTATAGTCAAATATCTTCGTGTGAAGCTGCAAAACATATCTGGAAGAAACTTGAAGTTACACATTTTGGTACATCTAAAGTCATAGAGATAAGAAGAGCTATGTTGAGAGCTGAATACCATGGCTTTAACTTTCCTTATGGAGAACCTATAAGCAATGTACAACAAAGGTTTATGACTACAGTGAATAGCTTAAAATCAATGGGAGAAAAGGGTTTGGATGATGAATCTCTTGTTGACAAGATCATAGATATCATGCCAAATGAATGGGAGTCCAAGAGGACAGATATTGATGAGAACAGGAAAGTCACTCAGATTTCCTTAGATGAGTTGTTTGGAACTCTTCTTCAGCATGAAACCAGAATGAAGAGAGATGATAAAAATGTTAAGAAGAAGAATAGGAATGGAGGAGTTTCTTTTACAACCACTTTTAAACATATGAAATCCAAGACCCCAGAAAGAGTAACTAGATCAAAGACAAAGAAAGTCATTATTCAGTCAGAATCTAGTGACACAGAAAAAAATGAGAATGAATTAGCTAATATTTCTCGGAGAATGAACAAGATTGTAGCTCAAAAGAACCATCAAAATAAGTACAATAAGAAAGACTATAGGGATAATAAGGATGGTGAAGTTACCTGTTATGAATGTAGAAGAACAGGTCATATTAGACCTGACTATCCTTTGTTGAAAAAGAAGGAAAATAAGGAAAGAAATTCAGAAAGGAACAAGAAGAAATTCTATCAATCAAAGCACAAGAAAAGTATTAAAGCTAATGATACTTGGAGTGATAGCTGTGGAGACTCTTCGGAAAGTGAATCTTCTGAATATGATTCATCAGCACAGAAGAATACGGGATTCATTGCTACAACTTCTTTCCGTAATACATGTCTTATGGCCAAGGTACGCTCTGCCGAGGCTTTAAAAAATTTATCTCTTGATAAGAATTACTATTATGAAAATAATACTTCTAATGAAGATACTTCATCCTCAGAAAATGAAGAAATACCTTTATATGAAGAAGTTTCTAGATTTTCCAAGTTACTTGAAGCAAGAAATTGTAAAATTTCTAAGAAATTAGACAAGGCAAATACCTGAGAAGAAATTCTTACAAAAGAGATTTCAGATCTTTCTAGAGATCTTAAAGATAAAGATAATATTTTAGAAAAACTTTCTAAAGACCTTGAGAAAGAAAATTCTGTTAAGGAAGAACTTTCTAAAGATCTTAAGAATTCTATTTTAGAGATAAAAGTTTTTGAGTAAAAATCTAACTCTAAGGAAATGATTCCTGAGGATAGGAATTTAGTCATCAAACTAAAATACGAAATATTTTCTCTTAAGAAGCTTCTTAAAAACTTTACCTCTGGGAAGGAAAATTTTGACAATATGTATTCTCAAATTAAACCTCAAAGAAACACTACTGGAGTAGGTTATACTCACCAAAAACCATTTTTCAAAAACAACTATTTTGTTTCTTCTAAAGCCCCCTTTTGCACTAAGTGTCAAAGTGGTGGGCATTGGAAGAAAAATTGATCCTTGAATAAAGTTAAATCTCTTAGGTTTCATAAAGCTTATTTTTCTAAACAAATGTGGATACCCAAATTTTTGTTGTCTAACAATTCCAGATCCAAGAAAGTTTGGATTCCGAAAGTATAACTATTTTGTTTTTAGGAAAATAGAGAAGGTATCAACAACAATACATGGTACATGGATAGTGGATGTTCCAGAAATATGACTGGTAACAAAAACTATTTTGAAAATATTATCAAGATGAATGGAGGAAAAGTAACTTTCAGAGATAATTCTCAGGGAGAAATTATTGGTATAGGTAACATCATTCTTTTTGGAAAAACTTTGATTTCAAATGTTTTATTTGTTAAAGGTTTTAAGAATAACCTCATTAGCATAAGTCAGTTATGTGATGAAGGTTACCTTGTGAATTTTAGGAATGATAAGTGGTTAGTACACAATTCTAAGGAAGAATTTATTCTTTTTTCCAATAGGAAAGAGAATGTTTACACAATAAACTTAGAAGACCTTAGAAGCCAAGATCTACCTTGCCTTAGTACAATATAAGATCATTCTTGGTTATGGCATAGAAGGTTAGGACACTGTAACCTTAGAAACTTATGCAAACTTTCTAAGAAAGGACTAGTTAAGGATTTACTAGAGCTTAGATTTGATTCTTCAAAAGTTTGTGACCCTTGTAAATATTTAAAAAAACATAAATCAAGTTTTAAATCAGTCGGTGAAGTCTCAACTACTAATGCATTACAGTTAGTGCATATGGATCTCTTTGGTCCTACACAAATTGGAAGCATTGGGGTCAAATATTATGTAGTTGTCTTGGTTGATGATTACACTAGATTTATGTGGGTCTATTTTCTAGAAAACAAGTCTGAAGTTTTTTCTTATTTCAAAATTTTTAGAGCCCAAGTAAAAAATGAAAAAAACCTTTCATTGAAAACTATTCATAGTGATCATGGAGGAGAATTTCAAAATTCTGATTTTGAAACTTTTTGTAGTAGAAAAGGTATTACTCACTACTTTTCAGCACCCATAACACCTCAACAGAATGATGTTGTTGAAAGAAGAAATAGAATTTTCAAGAGATAACTAGAACCATGTTGAGTGAGTATTCTATAGCCAAACATTTTTGGGTTGAAGCTGTAAGTAATGCTTTTTATAATATAAATAAAGTTTTGATTAGACCTTTTATTAGTAAAACTCCTTATAAGTTTTGGAATGGTAGAAAACCTAGACTTTCCTACATTAAGGTTTTTGGATGCAAGGTATTCATTCTGAATACTAAATATAATCTTCATAAATTCACACCAAAATATGATGAAGGAATTTTCTTAGGCTACTCCACAACTTTTAAGGCATATAGAGTTTTCAACCAAAACACTTGTACTGTTGAAGAGATAGTACATGTTAAATTTGATTAAACTGATCCTTTTGTTTTTAAACAACCTCAACCTACATCCTTGGATGTGTTTTCGAAAACTGATTATCAACATTTGATAGAAAATCCTTCTGATAAGGAAAATGTTCAAGAAGATACTACTGAAACATTTACCCCAGAATATTTCCTATCCTATGTTGATGAATAGGTTTTACAAAACCCAAATTAGTCGTTTCTTAAGAATCATCCCAGTGATAGTATCATTGGTGATGTGAATCAACCTGTAAGGACTAGAAGATTCTTAAGAAATGAAGTAGAACATCTAGCATTCCTTTCCCAATTAGAACCAAAAATCACTGATGAAGCTTTAGGTGATGATGATTGGATAAAAGCCATGCAAGATGAACTAAATGAATTCGAAAGGAATAAAGTTTGAACCTTGGTTGAAAGACCTAAGGAAAATTTTATTATTGGAGTAAAATGGGTCTTCAGAAATAAGTGTGATGAAAATGGAATCATTGTTAGAAATAAATATAGATTAGTTGCTAAAGGCTATAATCAATAAGAAGGAATATACTATGAAGAAACCTATGCTCTAGTAGCTAGACTTGAATATATTCTCATTTTACTTGCCTTTGCAACATTCTTCAATTTCAAACTTTTTCAAATGGATGTGAAATGTTCTTTCCTTAATGGTTATGTCCAAGAGGAAGTTTTTGTTGAACAACCTCCTAGCTTTGAAGATAAAAAACATCCTGATCATGTTTTTAGACTTACCAAAGATTTGTATGGACTTAAACAAGCCCCTAGAGCTTGGTATGAAAGACTTACATGATTTTTTCTTCAAAATAACTATGTTAAGGGAAATGCAGATCCAACCCTTTTTATAAAGAAATATAAGAAAAATGTTTTGATTGTTCAAATTTATGTTGATGAAATTATATTTGGTTCAACTCAGCAATCTTTAACTGATTCCTTTGCGGATCTAATGAAATCTGATTTTGAAATGAGTATGATGGGTGAGTTAAAATTTTTTCTTGGTTTTTAAATTTCTCGAAAACCAGAAGGAATCTATATATCCCAAAATAAGTATATTAAATATCTTCTTAAAAATTATGGATATGACAATACTAAAAGTGTTAGTACTCCCATCGGTACCTCAAACACACTTGATATTGATGAAGCTGGGAAACCAGTAGATCAAAAAACTTTTATAGGTATGATAGGAAGTCTACTTTACTTGAAAACTAGTCATCCAGACATAATGTTTTCAGTATGCTTATGTGCAAGATATCAATCCAATCCTAAGGAATATCACTTAAAGGCATTAAAAAGAATTTTTTTCTACTTAAAGGGAACCATGGATTTAGGACTATTTTATACTTCTGGAAATGATTTTATTTTAAAAATCTTTCCGGATGCTGACTTTTGTGGATGTAGAATTGATAGAAAGAGTACATCCGGAACCTTTCATTTCTTAGGAGATTCTTTATTTTCTTGGTCTTTCAAGAAGAATCACTCAGTAGCACTTTCCACTACTGAAGATGAATATGTAGCAGCTGGAAGTTGTTGTGCTTAAGTGTTGTGGATGCAACACACACTCACAGACTATGGCTTGAGTTTTACCAAAACACAAACTTTGTGTGATAATACAAGTTCCATTGCCCTTAGTAAAAACCCTGCACATCACTCTAATGCAAAGCACATAGATATTAGGCATCACTTTATTAGGGATTACACACAAAAAGGAGATATCATTCTTCAATTTATCAGAACACAAGATCAAATTGCTGACATTTTCACAAAATCATTACCTTCCGATAGATTTTAATACATTAAACAGAAGTTAGGAATGATAACCATAAGGTAATCCTCCTTAATTAACTTCCTGTTGAATCAATCTCCTTAGAGTAATAAACTCATTTTCATAGGGGGAGTACATTTTTTATTTAAGGTTTTCAAAATTTTTCGTAATGAAGTTTTCAAAATTTCTCGTAATGAAGTTTTCATAATGGAAATCTTCAGACCTGAAGTTTTTGTAATGAAAATATTCAGCTGAAGTATTCGTAATGAAAATCTATGGACCTGAAATTTTCGTAATGAAAATCTTCGGACATGAAATTTTCGTAATAAAAATTTTTGGACCTGAAGTTTTCGTAATGAAAATCTTCGGACCTGAAATTTTCGTAATAGAAACTCTCAGATTTGAAAATTTTTGTAGTGAAGTTTTTTTTCGCATTCAAGTCTTTTTTGAATCCAAAGTTCTTCAAGAAGAATATTCTTCAGTACAAATAGTCTTCCTAGAAATCTGAAAGGTATGATTCTTTCTTGAGTTCTTCGTAATTACCTTTTACTTGCTGTTAGTTTCTTTTGTTTTTAAAATTTCTCAGATTCTAGTTTCCTTAAATCCAAATTTTTTCATTTTAAAACCTCAAAAGATCAGATTCAACCAAAATTTTCCTTACGACTATCATTTAAACCGTCAGATCAGATCTGAAGAATTCTCATCCATTTGATTCAAATGAGAATTTCAACCGTCACTTCATCACCTATATAAATGGGACCCCCGATGGTTGTCCCACATCGGTTTTCAAAGATTTTGCGTCTCGAAGCTCCGCCCCTATACAAAAGCCCGTTTTAAATTCTTCAGAAGTGCTCCAGTCTGAATGTCTGCAGAAGCTCCTTCTCAGGATATGTCTACAGTTAAGCCGATTCCGGAGTGGAAAATATATAGGGAGAGGTTAGTTCATCCGAACTTCTTCAATATGTATGACTCAATTATATCCAAGAACATCAAGCTCAATGGATGGGAGAGTGTAGCTATTTCAAATATAGGAGTTCAGGATGTTGTCTATCCGGATTTGCTCATAGAATTCTATGAATCAGTTTGTTTCTTTAAGGAAGATGGTAGGGAAAATTCTCCTTCAAAAGTTATGGCAAGACATACAAACACTCTTACACAAAGGCTACGAGACTGGTGGGGCTATCATATGAAGGAGAAGCCGAAGTTTTCTCTCACAAGCTGCCAAATGTTCAAGGTAGTTTCATCAAGGTGAATGCTATGGAATGCCTTGGTATTTCTGATGTTAAGACAGCAAAAATTTCCCATCTATCTACCAACAATCAGATTCTTCAGCTGTGAGTTCAAGGATTTATCGTACCGAGGAAGGGTGATAAGGACACCCTTAAGAAAAGTGACATGTATATCCTGGATTTTTTGGTAAACCTAAGGAAGGTCAATCTCATGAGGCACATCCTCATTACGATTGAGAACATCAAAAATGGTAATTTGAGAGCTCATATTATCATGTATCTGGCCCTACTCTCAAAGATGATAGTTCGGTGCCTAGAATCTTTCAATATCCCCTGCAGTTCCAAGATGAGGAATTGCAAGGTGATGCTGATCAGTGATGACACCCTTAAGAGAATGAAGGTTGGTTTCTCCAAGGAGGTAAAAGAATTTTATGATCTACCTGAGGAAGAGGCAGAAGCTGTTCCGGAAAATGTTGAGAAAGCTAAACCATCAAAGAAATCCGGAAAGAAAAGAAAGTTAAAGGAAGTGGAAGTAGAAGACAAAACCCCTAAGTCTAAGGAAGTCCAATCCGCACCTCTTAAACCAAAGAAACATAAAGTCTACCTAGATGAGGTGGTAGAAAAATGGAGGGAGGATAAGAAGAATAGAAAAGCAGGGGAGCCACAGTTCAGTTTGGATCCTGCTAAGGATAAGGCCTTGAAAGAAAAGGCTGCTGAGGAGCTTGAGAAGCAAGCCAAGGAAAAGAATCTGAAGAAGAAGATGACAGAGGCTGAAATTTATCAATCCATTCGAAGGGATACTGAAGTTTTATCTGAGAATATCCTTGTTCCAATGTCTTTTCTGGTGGAACCATTACCCGAGAATCTGGGTAAGAGGTTTATGACTCCGGAAAAATCACAAGATAAGGTTATGGAAGAGAAGAAAGCTGCAGAAGAAGTAAAAGAAGCTGAGAGCATTGGTGGCTCTGATGATGTGATTAAGCAAGTTGAATAGTATCATGAAAAGGAAAGTGTTTCCAAGAAATTTTCACTCCGGAATTCTCAAGCCGGATCTTCAAAACTTGCTACACCTAGAGTATATGAGAAGGGTGAAGAAGAGGAAGTGAATAAACTGTCAGAGGAAGAGAGTCATAATCATGACTTCATTCTTCCTGAGGATATTGAAGCTGGAGCTGAGAAAGAAAAAGTTTATGAAGATAAGATTGTACAATTATCAGGAAGTGAGCATGAATCACCAGATGAAGAATCCATTTCGAGAATAAGTAAGGGGAAACAAGTGGTTGCTGATACCCCAATGAAAGAAATCTTGAGGAAGAAAGAAGTTGGAGGAACCTCTAAGAGGAAGCTGATAGAGTTAGAGGAAGAACCATCTCAAAGTAAAATGTCTGATTCAGAGTTATCTGCCTTAGGACATGATTTTGTTGTTCAATCTCTAAAGAAGTTGGTAGATACCATTCCGATTTTTCCTACAAATGATTCTAGATTCCAGATGCTTCAGCACACCATGAATCAGAAATCAGAATTTGTATCTATGGTGATGGAAAAATGTGTTAAGATTGAGGTGGAACACAAAAATTTCCTTATCAATTATGAGGCCCACAGAAAATCCTGCAGAAAAATGAATCTTTGGTTGAAGAAAATCAATGAAGATTTGGGAGATCTTGATCAGTTTCAAGAAGATGTCAAAGAGGCATTTGACACCGAAGACTCCAAGATCAAGGATCTTACAAACAATTTTCAGGAAAAGCTAAGTCTAGAACAAAGTTCTCGGATTCAGGATGTAAAAGATCTGAATAGGAAGCTAAGTTATTTTTTCCAAAGTTGGAAAACAGAGAAGGATCTCCAGACCGATATGGAAGAAAGGCTTGTGAAGCAAGAGGAATTACTAAAGGCTCAGGAAGAAGCCCTGAAGGCTTAGGAAGACAGGATCAAAGCATTAGAAAATCAAGCTGAGGAGGACCACAAAGAGCTGAAAAAGCTAAAGACCATTGTGAAGATGCTAATGCCCAAGGAAAAAGAAGCAAAAATAAATCTCACTCCGATCTTTTGTTGTATTTTTTCCTTGCACTAACTCTTTCAATCATAATGAAATTGTGGATACCTATTTTGTTTGGATGTCTATACTAATATTTCAATTACTATATTGTTTTTCTATTCCCTCAAACTCTTTTTGAAAATCACAAAGGGGGATAAGGAAAAATAATTCTAAAGGGGATATTTTTTTCTCTAAGTATAAGAAGATATATCCCTAAGTAAGGGGGAGTTTGTCTAAGTGGGAGTGATCATTACGAAGATTTCCACATTCAAATGAAAATTCTCATTCCGAAAATCTAGAATACGATCCTTAGAGTTCTAAAGCCTAATGGGGAGTTAGTCATATTCACCATTGTCCATGAACAAAGGGAGATAAGCTTTAATTTCAAAGTCTAGAAATTTATTCCAAGTCCATATATTCTTTTTCATAAGGATTTTTGTGATTTCCAAAAAGGGGGATATTGTTGAGTCAATAAGGTTTTCCTTATGAATTTTCCATTCCTTCATGTAAGGGGGAGATTGTTGAGTCAATAAAGTTTTCCTTATGAATTTACCATTCCTCTTGTTTTGAAAATCACAAACACATTATATTAAGGAAAATTTAATTTTATCCTATATTTTATCTCTATAAGGAAAATTTCCTTCCCTAAGGAAATTTATTCTTACCATGTTCTCTTTGACCATATCAAAATATTTCTAAATATAAAATTCGGATTGAGACCAAAACCTCGGAATCATATAATACTTAGATATGAAGCATTCTATTTAAGACTCTGAATTCTGGTTACAAACTCTTATAAAGTTCAACTCCGAATTATGGATACGAACCCTCATGAAGTTCAACTCTGAATTCTGGATACGAACTCTCATGAAGTTCAACTCCGAATTTTGGATATGAACTCTCATGAAGTTCAACTCTGAATTCTGGATATGAACGTTATGAAGTTCAAGTCTGAATTCTGGATACGAACATTCATGAAGTTCAACTCCGAATTCTGATTACGAACTTATGTAAAGTTTGACTACGAATTCTGAATACGAATTCTAGTTATGAACTTCTATAAGTTCTGACTTTGAGATCTCTGAATTTAGACTCCGAACTCCTATGAGTTCTCACTCCGAATTCTCATGAACCCTGACTCCAAACTTTGTAAGTTTAGGTTCCGAATTCTTATGAATCCAGAATCCGAATTTCCTTGAAATTTAGACTCCGGAATTCTATAGAATTTAGGTTTTGAATTCCTACAAAACAGAATCCAAATATCCTTGTATTATAGACTTCAAATTCAATTTTTTTTAGACTCCGAACTCTCATTCCGAATATTGGATTTTAGTTTTACTTACACTCATTTAGTTAGAAAACGATGTCATGATTTCAGTTATCAACTAACCATTGTTTGAGTGACACGTGTATAGGTCCCTCCGAAATTCAAGGAAGAATATGACCATTGGAGGAGGCAGCCGACCGTTGGAGCTGTGCCTATAAATAGGAGCTCATTTGAAAGAGCTTAGGACTTTTTGAGAACTTTTACAAAGTGCTAGTGAAGTGATTTCTAGAGAGATAGGCTCTTATAAACTCTCAGGCTTTTTGCAGAAAGTTTTGAACTGATTGTTCAAACTTTGCTTCGTGCAGATTTTCTTAGCACAGAGGTTTGATTTCCTTGAAATCAGAGACTTCAGGTTGTGAAGTCAGAGGTGCCGATTTCCTTAAAAATCGAGGGCTTGCGGGGATCGCATGAAAAATACCGATCTTTGGATTGAGGGATTACCTGGGTTTGTGTAAGACAAACTTTCTTGAAAGTATAAATCAAGAGACCTCTTATCCAGGGTTGTTGGATACCCTCCTCATTGGGTTAAAAGAGTTTCTACTTGTTACTTGTAGTGTTACTACTTTGTTTTCCGCTGTGTTTTTGTATTGTTGAGGAAAGTATAACTTTATTATAATTCCTTAAAATTGTACTATAATTTAGTTAGATTCTATACGATTTAAGGTAAAATCTTAGTTGGTGTAAACTTTTGTTAAGTTTCATTTCCGGAATCACTTTTCCGGAATCAAGCAAGATAATAGATCTTAGAGGTGTTTTGAATTTTGGTTACACAAAAGTTCTAAAGGAATTTTTAAAGTATACAATTCACCCCCTCTTGTATTTGAGAATCTCATTACATATTCGATCCTACATTTGGTATTGTAGAGTATATCATACTTAGACATACCATTCTAACAGTGGAAAGGAAACCATTTTTTCACATACACATGTATGGGGTTGCGAGGTGTTTGTTAAGGCCTTCTCAAGAAAAAAACTAGCACCCCGGGGAACAAAATGTATCTTTATAGGGTATACCAAGGGAAAAAGGGGACACTATATATAAAACCCCTTGGAAAATAAAGTGATTGTCACCAAACAAGCTATTTTTCTTGAGATAGAGTACATCCTCAAAAAGGATAGTGGGAGAAAGATTGAATTTGATGAAGTTGATGCTCAAGATACATAAGCGTTGGTACAAGAGAAGGTTCCATAGGTCATAATGGAATAAGTAGTTCCTAAAATACAAGTACTGTGTAGGAGAAAAAGAGAGGTAAGAGAACCAAAGAGATATGTTTTTCTAGTCACTAAAGAAGGTGACTCATTATTTGTTGACAACGATGAACCTCTCTCCTACATAGAGGCTTTAGAGAGCTTAGAAGATGCAAGATGTCATGTGACCATGAATTCTAAAATGGATTCCATATATCAGAACCAATTTTGGGTTCTAGTCGATGCACCAGTTGATGTAAAGCCTATAGGGTGAAAATGAGTATTCAAGAGAAAACTAGACATAGAAGGTAAAGAAAATACCTATAAAGAAAGGCTAGTGGATAATGGGTTTTAAAAAAGGTAAGGAATTGAATACAATGAATTTTTTTCACCAGTTTCCATGTTTAAGTCCATCAAAATTCTACTTTCTATAATAGCTTACCATGACTATAAAATTTGAAAGATGGATGTCAAAACTACATTCCTTAATAGGAGTATTTAGGAAGTTGTCTACATGAAACAACTAGAAGGGTTTGTGACTCCAACTGATGCCTAAAGGATTTTCAAGTTGTAGAGATATATTTATGGATTGAAGTAAGAATCTAGGTCATGGAAAATTTGATTCGATGAAGGTATAAAAGAATTTTGTTTTATTAAGAACGAATGTGATCCATGTGTTTACAAAAGGTTTATTGGGAATGTGGTTATTATCCTAGTAGTATATGTTGATGACATATTACTTATTGGAAAAGACATACTAGAGTTACAATCTGTTAAGGACTGGTTAAAAAAGCATTTCTCCATGAAGGACTTAGGTGAAACAACCTATATTATAGGGATCAAGATCATTCATGATAGATCTAAGAGGTTTCTTGGACTAAGTCAAAGTACATATATTAACCAGATACTAAAGATAACTAGTATGAAACAATCCAAGTGGGGATTGGTTCCAATGTCACATGGTTTACATCTTTTTTAAAAAATGTGTATCCAAGAGGGGATTGGTTCCAATGTCACATGGTTTACATATTTTTTAAAAAATGTGTCCTCAGACACAATAAGAGAAAGAGAGAATGAGTAAGATCATATACGCTTCAACAATAGGATCAATCATGTATTCCATGTTATGTACTAGAATTGATGTTTCTTATGCATTGAGCATGGTAGGAAGATATCAAGCAGATCCAAGAGAACAATATTTGTCTGCTGTTA
Organism: Viscum album; assembly: GCA_963277665.1. Classification (NCBI taxonomy): domain Eukaryota; kingdom Viridiplantae; phylum Streptophyta; class Magnoliopsida; order Santalales; family Viscaceae; genus Viscum; species Viscum album. Next base: position 453,415,020 of record OY728135.1, read on the forward strand.
AGGCTATCCTTAAGTATCTGAGAAAAAAATAAGGATATTTTTTTAGTGTATGGAGAAGATGAGGAGTTGTTCATTAAGGGTTATAATGATTCTAGTTTTAAGATAGATCAGAATGATCTAAAGTCAATTTAGGATATTTTTTCTGTCACAACGGAGGAGCTATGAGCCAGAAGAGTTCAAAGTAGCCAGTTTTCACTAATTCTACAGTGGAGTCTGAGTATATAGAGATTTTTGATACAACCAAGGAATCCATTTGGATACGAAACTTCATCTAGGATCTTGATGTGGTACATAGTAGTAAAAACCCTATAACATTGTATTGTGTTAATACTGCAGCGGTGCCTCTTGCAAAAGAGCCAAGGTCACACCAATAGACAAAGCATATACTATGAAAGTATGGCCTCTTGAGGGATTTTTATCAAATGGGTGAAGTTGAAGTAAGAAGTGTAACCACAAAAGAGAACATGGTAGACCCCCTGACTAAAGGCCTATCTCAGTAGAAGTATGCATATCATATGAAGGATAGTGGACTGAAGGTTGTCAACAGTTGGCTCTAGTGCAAGTGAGATCCTGTTGGAGTTGGTTCCCAAGAACCAACTTTGATGTAATTTATGATAACCTTTATTGATAGTTTTGAATATTAATAAACTATTTATCATATCATGATTGTTTTTCTTTGTAATATAGTATATGATAATGCCATAAGAGTAGCTGTCGTACAAAAAGGTCATAGCCATTCCCCTCTATGATTAGAACCCAGAAGTGCTACGATACTATTCTTAAACATATTTTCTATAGCTGGATGATATCATTTGAGGGACACAAATGATACATACTATCAGGGATGGAGATGCATAGGACTTCGAGGAACCTTTTTATGGTGGATGCCCTTGGTAATATCCAGTGTAGGATATTATGAGAATGAGACCCACCGGCAGGAAATCCACATTTATATGTGTCATTGGATGTTCCTATATGCATACATGTGTATTGATCCTTATAATTTAATATTATTATCGATGAGTATTATAATTCACATACTTTGATATATTGAAGAAAACCGTGAAGACATATGTTCGCGGTGATGTAGGATATATTGGGTGCGTCACTAGTAATATTGCATTATTGAATAATGTGAGAAAATATTTTTCCCTTCTACTCTTTAAATTTTTTTATATCTCAGGATATTTGATGGAAATCATATAACCTAAATAAATCCATGGCCATGGTGATCTATAGGCGAGTTCGATTTCTAAGAATTCAAAGAAAGAGACATCGAGCACCTAGGTTGATGACACTAACATGCAACCTTCTTGATTAGAGATATCATGTTAAAGAGATTATATTACATAGTAAGTGTTTATTTGAGGTATTATGTCATTTGAGCATTAAATTCTTTCTCTATGGGTGCCTTGGTATGTTTCTAGATGCTAACCTTGGACTTTAGGCTACTTCACCTAACGTCACTGAGAAAGAGGCCTAGAGGGTCACATACTAAGTGTATCCAAAATCACAGTTAAATAATATATATTATTATTTATTATTTAAAAAGTTGAATAAATATTATTCTCGAATGTGGTTTAATAATTATTCATGTTTTCTTGGTCACATATATTTTGTCACCAGTTATTTGAGAGAATATAATGTGAGAAGAATATTTAATAAATACTTATTTTCTATTTAGGGAATATAATATTAATTTATTGGAGAATAATGTAGTGATATTTATTTATTAAATAAATAGTCATTATTTAAGTCATGATAAATATTTTAGAGGCATGAAGGACTTAGTTTTTAGGTCTAGTGATAAATAATATATATTGCATATTATTTGATTAAATAATATTTAATTTAATTTTCAGGTTAAGCGTATGTTTAGTAAATAATAATAATATTATTATTTTAGAAATGGGGTTCCGTAAGGGATTAAATAAATATTAAATGGCACTTGTGAAAATATTTTTTTTCTAAACCCTAGAAGTATTTAAAACCAATTATATTATTTTTCCAAGATACCCAATTCATTTCATTTTTTGTACACAATGAATTCAGAGAATCGTAACAAGTCCTAGAGAGCTATATTCTCTAAGAATGCTTCCAAGAACAGATAGTGATCTTCCTCCACCTCCTACTCTCGAGTCTAGAGAGATCAGAGTGAACTTTTTGGAAGCGATTCTCATGGAAATAAAAGGTGAATGACACAAGTGATAGGATATTCCATGATAGCACCCAGAGATTCCTATGATGATGTTTGAATATTTGTGAAACACATGTGGATCACCACTAGAGGGAATTTTCTCTTAACTCCTACAATGCAATGGCGATACAATGTAGATCTATTGTTAGATCCATCAATGAAGAAATAATTCACACAAGGTCAATCTTTAATTGATTAAATTAATTATAAATAACATGTGATGATCTTTCGATTGGTTCCAATGTTCCATCCCTTGTCTATTTTATTTGATTCAATTCTATTGATCATGATGTTCATTGTCAAGTAAATTTTAGATTGATCATTGATCATGAAAAAAATAAAATTTAGGAACGTCCCATCGCATGCTTCTGCTGTGCCCAGAACCTATACCATCATTAATTATAATGATCAAGTACCACATCATTAATAATTTTTTTATGTTTTCATATTTCTATCATAAAATCCTTGAATTTTTTTTTTGAATGCATAATCAAAACACTTCCCATTTTCATATAAAAATGGGGAGAAATACCTTTTTCTTTTGAAAAATCTTAAAATAAAAAATCACCAAAATCTTATGGAAATGATTTCATTTGAAAATAAAATTGTAAAATTATAAAGAAATATTTAAATAAATTAAAATTCATGATGGTGGGAAATTTCATTCATGCTTAATATGTTAAAGAAAACATTTCTTTCACACCTTAGTAAAGAAATTCAAAAAATTCCATATAAAATACATAAAAAGATTCCTTTTGATTTTTTTTAAGAAATTAAAAAGTGACATAATGTGTCCTTTATAATTAATTTATGTACATATAAATACATTAATAAAATAATTTTAGGAATATGGGAATGAAATAAAAGGATTTAGAAAATAAATATTTAAAACATTTAAAATGAGGTTTTAAGTTTAAGTGTCCCTTACCTCGAGTCTGACACATCACGTATATTTTCTATATTCACGAATAATAAAATAATGTTAATTATTTAATTTTTCATTAACCTTTTAATGTTCATTATTCTTTTTATTTTATTCAATAACTTGTTATATATAATTAATTAATCAATGAAGTCCACATTTGATATTTTGAGGATATTTGGCTCATACGTCCAAAATGACTTCAGTAGGCCGACTATAGAAAAAGAGGTCATTATTCCATCATATACAAGATAATAATCATGAAATAATTATAATTTTTATATATTAATTATACTTTTAAAACCAACCATGGAAGATTTTTATAAAAAATGAACCACGTTACAATCATGAGAACGGATGGTTGTACGTACGCATGAGTAACATTTCCATTTTTCAACGATCATGATGGAAAAAAGGTAAGTATTATTTTATAATTATAAAATTATTATTATATTATAAATATCATATTATATATTTAAATAAAATTATATATATCATCCATTTGTTTGGGGATGGAAAATAATCCACATCGCTTCATGGAGATGGTAGTCCATAAACATGCGCGAACAACATTATCATTTTTCAACGAATGAAAAGGTAAAAAAGCAGATGATATATTATCTTTATATAATTTTAATTATGTAATTAATATCATATATATACCTTAAAACCATTATTATAACATTTTGTGAGAGGCGGCGATGTAAAATGAATTACATCGGTTTGCGAGGCGGTAGTTCGCCGTATACACGAATGATGGTTTCGTTTCCTATCTGATGGAAGAGGAGAAAGATATAAGTCTTTAAATTAAAATAAAATCTCAGTTTATGGAATATATTATTTTTATTATTTCATTAATTTTGAATATGATTTTAATGAGACAGGAAAAGAAATAAAACTAAAACATCCAATTAAAAGCTATACCTCTTCTTCGGACAACCTCCTTTGCTTTACACCTTAAACCCTATAAGCTTGATATTATGATCAAAATAATACCACTAGAATGTGTGTAGGGATATTAGGAAGGTATTTTAGATGGGATTTACTAAACTAAAGTTCTCAAAAGGCGCTAGGAAGAGAGGAGGGGAGGTTCCCTTTTATAAGTTAGGGGAGGGACACTTTTGGAATTACTTAAAGTATTAAATTAATATAAATTAATTTTTTATGTTTAAGTGGATCCAAATTGATAGAAATTGATTATAGGATATGATCATAAATAACTTCATAAAATAAAATGTTTACAAGTTTAGATTATGTTTTCACCCTATCTATTTGTTTTAACCTCCCGTTAACCCTTTTGACAATTACTGTGATATAAACATTTTTCACTATCTAGGGGTCAATAAAGTTACTATAAAAGGAAAAATTACCTATAAATGGATCATGGTTTATATTTTAAACCATATACCATTAAATTGGTCAAATATAATATTTTTTATCATTTTTAAATCATTTAATTAAATATTGTTTATTATAAAATATCATTAATGTCATTTTTGGAAATACATGAAACATTATAAAATAATAAGTGTCTAACTCATATAAAATGGTTCCAAAATGACATAACTTAAAATATACGGAGAATATTTTATAAATTTAATCATAAAATCAAATTTTGATAGGTTTATATTTTATTTTAATTATTATCTTTTGGTTTAACCCCTTGGTTAATCAATTTTAAACTTAACTATAGTAATGAATTTTTCAATATTAAAGGGTTATAATTTTACTTAAAAGATAAAAATTGGCTCGTAAATGAAAAAATGAAAAAATGATGACATTATAGATAATATAACACCATAATTTTCATATTTCAAGTGTTTTTATGATTTTTAAATAATTTAGTAAAATATTATATTACATAAAATATCATTACTTTAATTTTTGATACTATTCATTTAATTTGACTTTGAAAACAATACAAAAACAAAGGAATTTGAATCTAAACCTCCAAAAAATCCCTAATAAGTTATATTTATCTATAAAATTCATGGGATACTATAAATCACCCAAAACAATTACTTTTATAGTTTTTGAAATCATTTACTTGATTTTTCTATTGCTTGCATAAGCACCGAGTCTGTGTTGCGTAAGCATTTAAGGAAATTATATCATCATTAAAAATTAAAAATAAATTATCATGATAAAAAAAATCATTTATATTTCAAATAACCATTTAGAATAGATTATAATTTTTTTATCCCTGTCACAAATTATTATAGATATTAAAAACAAGAGAGTGACATTTTTGACTTTATATTTACTTAAAGTAATATATAACTTATTTTCAAAGAAAAATGGCACAAATTTTTCATAAATTCTAATATTGGATGAATATAGCCAAACAACACTCATTAAATATATTAAAGTAACATTTTAGGGAAATTTTTAGTCCTTATCATATTATTTTTAACTTTAATTACCTGATTTACATTTACCGTGATAACAAAAATTTATTACTATTACTATTCATAATGATAAAAAATATAAGAGACATATTTACTGTAGTGACCCGGACCTCTCTGGTCCATTCCCTTGCTGAAAACTGGTGGTAGAGGTGTTCTGAGCGGTCAAGGTGACTCATCCCCAACACTTTTCCAAATTTCTAGTTCTGTAAATAGTGTTTCCAGTTTTATGAATAGTGTCATGGTGTCACAGAAAGGGTGTCACAGAAACAGTGTCACATTCACGGTGTCACAGTCACAGTGCCACAAAAACAGTGTCACAGAAACGGTGTCACATTCATGCTGTCACAGTCACAGTGCCACAGAAACAGTGTCACAGAAACAGTGTCACATTCACGGTGTCACAGTCACTTTGCCATAAAAACGGTGTCACAGAAACAGTATCATAGTCACGGTGCCGCATAAATAGTGTCACAGAAACAATGTCACATTCATGGTGTCACAGTCACAGTGCCACATAAACAATGTCATAGAAATGGTGTCACATTCACGGTGTCACAGTCATGGTTCCATAGAAACAGTGTCACTAAAACGGTGTCACAGTCACGGTGTCACAGAAACGATGCCACAGCTCATGAACAATGTTTCCAGAACTGTTTCATATTTCCTTTTCCAAATTTCCATATTTTTTCCAGTTTCGTCGATTTAACGTTTCCTTTGATGTAAAATGCATTTAAATCCTTGTTTTATGGACTCTAAGGCCGATTCAAATGCCATAACTCCTATATTATTTTTTCCTAAGGCTCGAGATGCTTTTACTTGGTCAAACTGTATGGTTTAATGTGATCCTCCTTTAATGGAAAATCCAATGTATCTTAAACCGTTTCTCCATTAAATCTTCAAAAGGGACGATATATCTTCCTCCCTTGTTCTTCCGCCTTGTTCTATGGTGCGAGATACTTGAACCTTTCCATTCCTTCCCGTAGGAGTTGTGCAATCAAACTTTCCTCCTTGGATTAGTTCCCCTCTATTTTTGATGCAACCAAGCAATATCGATCAATCTTCAATATAAGGTATGATCTATCATCATTCTTTTGGGTTCATATCCTTATGTTTCTCCTTTCCCTTTTATGGAATGCTATCTCCATGTTCCTAATGGACTTTTCTTGGGTGTTGACCATTATGGTGGTGTCTCTGCATCCTCGGGTGGATACAGTTGTCATGGGATGAGGTTATAATGATCCGTTGTGTGGATAGTTCTCGTATAAAGAACATCAAGAAACTTTTAAGGTAGAGGATTCGTTTATTCTCTTTTCTTTTATGTGCACCTGTAGATTTAGAAAGTTTTAGCCCACTAGATCACAATGGAATTAACATATTAAATATTTTAACTAGATAACTAAATTGATATTGATCGTATGTTATTGCCTCTTGTTTTTCTAGATAGTGTGATATCTATTCTTTCTTTCTTAGCTTTCTGTTCTTGATGGAAAATGGTAATGAACGTAAAGCTGGAATTAATTGATAATTGTTTGGATAAAGATAAAGAGGAATGTAAATGAATCTGGTTGTTGTTGTTGTAATTTGATATTAATCAAATTGATGTAGTAAGCATGTTTAAAAAATTTGTGATAGCTTACTGTTTAGGTTTCCCGTAGTTGGAACCTACAAATAATAAATCAGTTAATTCAAGATGGATTAAAGAACTGGTTGTTTGATAAAAGATAATTCCTTGTAGGGTTCTAAGTTACCCTCTTGCTTGTTTAAGGGATAAGAACCCAGTTGATATGAAGTTTGTTTTCCTGCTACGTGTGTTGTGATGTGAGTCTGGAAGGCTGTTGTGATATGTGGGGGTAGGGAGGCCTATTGGTTGTGGTAGTAGTTGACGCCTAGAGTGGCGAGATGCATCATTTTATGCATGTGGGTGTTGGGGAGGACACAGGGGATGATGAAATGGGTTGGATGAGAATGTTTGGATGCTTTCTGATTCTTGTTGGTTATTTATCCTCTTTACTTTCCCCACTGCTCAAGGTAGCTGGTTTGCTTAGCCTCCTTCCAAAATGGGTGAAGACGCACGGGGTATTCCATGTGATTTTTTTGTTTAGCTTTGTTAGGAAGGAAGGGTCTACGCTCTTACTATAGGTGGAAAATACTTGACGGGTAGTTCAAATACTCACCGTGTTGATACCCTTGTGTTTAGTAGCTTAGAATGTTTTTCTAGAATGCCTGGGAATATGGGAAAGTAATGTTGTTAATGAATAATTGAATAAATGATGTTAACCCATGAGGTTGGAGCTTAATGGGACGCAATGCTGAGGTTACAATTTAAAGGGACAGTTGACTTTGGGTGTGATGCTAATGAAATATAATATGGAATTGTTAATGGTTAATTAATGTTTAAATAATTAATTAACGTAAAGTGAAACTGATAAAAAGGGAACGAAGTAAGGTAATAAATCTCTTTAAATGGTTGTGTGCTTATATGATACCTAGTCTTAGAAGTGGCAGCCGGGAGTTCGAGAGACGTTAGATGCAGTTGAGTCTAAGACTAAGTTATTCCCATAGTGTGGTTGTAAGCTATAATATATTCTGTATTTTTGTGTTTCTATAAGCTACTCCACCCCATCAGTTAGGGAAACTAACACCCTAGGGATTCTGAGCCCTAGGGGGGTGTTTTTCCCAACATTATAGTGGGAGTATGCATGGATGACTACCCCCTTTGTCCACACTCTCTTATCTTGGTAGTTACTTGTGCTGGAAAACACATCGGTTAGTTTTCTCCATATATGTGTGTAGAGGGCTATAATGGATTGTGGTTATTCACACACATATATTCTGTATATATTTTACTATGGACTACTATAAGTGTAACATGTATAGGCTGTGATGGCTTGGAGATCCTTACTCGGTTTTCTTTAATGGCTTGAGGTATAATACCCGACATATGATACACGTTATGCGAGCTAGGGTGGCTCCCAAAAACTACCTGGTTACTTTGCTTAAGTGGACGTGGTGGTTTTGTTTCACAATGTGCATGTTGTGGTGCTTCGCCCAGGTGTCTGCGGGCAAGACTTTTTGGAGAGAGATGGCTTAGAATGTGCGATGTTGGGGCAAAGCGGCAAACCAGTGGGGAATTAGTAGCATGGTACCCTTGATATTCTTTATTATATTATATACTCTTGTATGTGATAATTGGTGAGAGTATCCATAGTGAGGCTGGGAACTTAGTATACCTATTTAGGCGACGAGTTAGTTTCACTTGTTGTTCACTGTGCTTTAACATGCTTTATCTACTTTTGCACGAGAGGTTTCAGGGATGATCCTACTAAGTATACTGTTATACTCACCCTATGTATATATAAACTATTTTTAGGTCACTTGGAGTAGGTTGGAGATCAAGCTGGTTTCTACTAGATTGGGGTTTTAGGAGCTGTTTGGACTTCATGGTTGGTTCTATTTTCACTTTCTTTTAGGTACTTGAAGTTTCCCCCTTTTTGTTGTAGTAGTTTTGCATGACATTACATATATGTACTTGGGATTTCTTTTATATTTCAGTCTGAGTTGGAGTTGGTTGGTGTCTATATTATATCTCTCTTTTTCATATGTTATATTTAAGGGTAATTCCTCCCATTTATTTGTTTACTATACCCTTAGTGCTAGTCGCCAACTCGGGGCCTACTAGAGGCTGGACTCAGGGGTCACTATCTCTCTTCTCACATTGTCGGCCTAGGAGGGGTACACATTGTGGGGAGGGGGTCGTGACATTTACCAAATTTGTACCTGATGATTCAAAATACAGAATAAATTTTTTAATATTAAATTCCTAGAAGTGGCATAAATCAATATTAATATAAATGTGAAACACACAATGAAAAACGGTTTTTTAGAAAAATGCGTATTTAATCCAAAAAATGAACTTGTACCAAAATTAAGTATAATATGGATTAAAATATAATTAATTATATTATATATAATTAATTAAGTCCTATATTACTTTAAGATCAAATTTTAATCATAATGTGAATTTTCAATGAATAGAAATGACAGTTTTACAAAAATCATTATTTTTCACTATTCATTAAAAAATCAAATTTTTCATAAAAATCCCAAAATTTCACCATAAGATCATTTTGATATGGTTAATTAAAAAATTATATAAATTTTAATAAAAATATATTTCTAAATATTTTATAAATTAATTATAATATTCACTCACAAAAAATAATAAACAATATTTTTGAAGGAAACATATTTTTGAAGCATAAAATGATTTTATTAGAAAATTGAGTGTTTATTTGCTTATAATTAATCAATAAATTTGTATCTAATATGACCTATATATATATACATATTCTATAATACAGATAATCCCATCCATTCCTGCCAATTTAACATATAAGGTTATGACTATAACATTTAAATAATAATATTTCATGGTTTGTTTGAGCTTAGTGTTGCATGTTGTATATGCTATCAAACATTATTTTATTTTAAAATATTAGGGTGTTACAATTAGAGATCATACCTATTGAACTTAGGTTTGGTCGATCACCTTGGGAGAGGGGTTGGATGTCCTAGGTAGTCCACTATGTGTTGAGAGTTAGGAATAGTCAATTCAAGGGTCTCGTGACATTTAATTTGATTTAATTCACAAGTGAAGTTGAATGATTTTAAATTTATTTGATTTAATTCATATGTGAATTTAAATAATTTTAAATTAAAAAAAACTATCCCTTGACATCATTCCCCCTATCTTCATCCTTTCTAACCTTGTTTAAGTCTAGTTTAAGATTATATTACTTTTAGTTTATGTTTAGTTTAATATTAATGAAGTTAAATTAGTATAGTGTTTTTCTTAATTCAGTGACAAAATTAAGGAGACCTAAAAATTAGTTCTAATATATCCAATGAGCTTCCTACTTCCTCATGGGATCAACACCACACTTTCCACTATTCTATGTTTTAGTAGTCAGTGTAGACTGGGTTAAAATAAATTCTAAACTTTGAAATCCCATAGGAGTAACCACACCTTCGGGACTCACCACATTTTTTAAACCATTGTAGGGGAAAGCAATAGAAACTAGTTATAGTCTATGAACTGATTTATTAGGACAAGTATATCCTTACCTCATTTTTGTTTCCTAATTTTAGTTTAGCTTCTTCTTTTGTTTTTGTTTTCTATTAATTTTCTATGTTACACGCTTCATTTTCATACTGGTGTGTATGATGGGATACATGAAGAAAATCATGATGCTACACCATTACTGGAGTATATTGGATATCAAAATGAGTCAACCTCATGGAGGGTACTAAATTTGACACAATGGTTACGACAATTAATGGGATGGAATTATTCATACTCAACCGAATATGATGATTTTTAGCACCAGCAGTGGACTACAACTAATTACTAATCACCATGTGATGAATCTCCTATCTTTAAAAACATACAAGGAAAATATGGGATTGGAAATAATTACGAACTTCAAGGGCTGTAAGAGAAAAGTATACATCAAGAGTAGATAGATACATATTGAATTCCATTATAATTAATGAAGTGAAAATCAAAAAGTATGACACCAAATTAAAACAGCATGAGGATATGATTGAAACAAAAACAACATTATAGAAGAATATGGAGCTAAGTTGTGAAAAAATAATTTCATGTATTGATGCATGAATAATTTATGAAGAAAAAGAGAAACTAGAGGAAGAAAAGGTGGTTGTAGTGGAAGATAGAATGGAGTAAACAATTCCTATTGAGATCAATGAAAATTTTAAACAGAAACCGGTGACCAATGAAGAAAAAACTCCAACATAAGTAGTAGAGTTAGAAGAGTACTGTGACAAAGATAACCAATCAACACTCATTTGTATACAAGAGGAAGAAGAAAATTTCATGATGGAAGTCATTAAAAAAATGGTGGTTGAGAAAGAGGAGTATTACCCTATTGAGAAAATGGTGGATGAGATAGAGAAGCGGTCCCAGGCTAAGAGTAGCATCAGAATTGAAAAGATAAAATGCTCGGGACAGGCTGAAATATTCAAGGAAGAGGAAGACTATAATGAACCAACCTAGGTCGACCTAAAATGTCACCCGATTTGTCTTTCCACAAGGCCTCAAGTATGCCTCCCCATATGTTAGAGGCTATCGACCAGTGGTGAGGGTCTAAAGGATAGAGTGGGGAGACTTTACCCTCAGACCAAAGTGAAATAAAAATGTAAAATAACCCAACACATACACAAGGATAAACATTAGACTATGCATAATTAATAAACTGAGAAAATAATGCTATAATAAATGGAATGAAACATACAATCACACTGAGACAAATCATGAAAAACATATAAAAAACGTTCGCTCATTGGGATGACCACATATACAAAATAAACAAACCAAAAATAAATTACATTAGGCTCTAGAACCAACTCCGAGAAAAACCACATACTCTATCTCCACAATGCTCGGGCTGCCCCATCCCAATACCGAGACTCTATAGGAGTGACTCTTATTGATTAAGAAACATCTGGCCTTGAACCAATACATCATACAACCTATTCTCTAACTTGAATACATACATCATGTATGAATTCACACCGAGGTTCATGTATAGGGAGTGATAAATAAATCCTAGTAGGCCACCCCTAATGGTGGACCTATAATCCCCTTTCATAACAAGTTCATGAACCTGTGATATGTTTATCCACTTAATAACTAATAAAAACTTTTGTAAATAAACAAATGTAAGAATTTAAATGGGAAAAAACAAAACAAATAAAGGAGATAACCGTGTGTTCTAGCCTGACACCCAAGGTAAATCTAGTCCTGCTCTGGTCCCCAACAAAGAATTTATAGCACATGGATCACCCAACCACATGAAAATCAGTGCATCTACCAGGTCTATATATGATTTCCAAGACATCTAAACACAATAGACACAAATTCCAAACCCTAAGGCATAACCATAGGCATCCATACGACAAAGAACAACTACCGGGCTCTAAGACTCCAATAAAACAATCTGAACTGGTGAAAGGAACATCTATGTTGACACAATAAGAGAACCTATCAGTCTTAAAGGTTATTCATAATAAATCAGGTACCAACTATGGACCCAAAAATAGTTTGTATTCATACATAAATATAGGAGCATAGGGTATCCATGGATCTAAGAGCGTTCAACATCCATAGTACAGAAAACCCACTTTGTGAGTGCCTTGAAAACCCATGAGACCAAAGCCACTCTAGCTAAGGTTAATAATCAACTAGAAGGGGGTTTAACTCATCCAAATCACCCATTATCTCCCTAAACCCATCTAAGTGCAACCATCCAACAGATGAGAGAACCAGATCAAACTCAGGCCCCACGCCTGATCCAAGATATCCCAAAGGTTCTCTTCCCCAAACCAAAGTCCTGAGTAGAAATTTACTCAAACATCTCATGCAAAGTCCATAAGAACATGGGATGATCCAACATTAAACCCACCATACAAACAGTTGAACTAGTAGCACTCATCACCTCTCAACCAACAAAGAACGAGTCCTCTCCATGGTCCCCTAGATCATAGTATCCAACAAACAACCATCATGGGCTCTCCATGAAACTTATGAGGGTCAAAAAAAACTCAAGACATTCCTATAAAATGATCCCCAAATGGAAAAAGGCCATATAAAAAGTAGGATACACTATGAGGGGTTCCTTTATTTCATCCAAATCATAGGACACACCCAGTGTGGAAGCATCCCAAATGGATCTCAATGGTCTCCAACTAATCCTCAAACAAAAATGCACCCAAAGGGGAATCCAAAAACACAACATTCCTAAAAAATCATTCTCAACAGTACTAATAACCACCTCAAAAGTAGGACCTGGTCTCACCCAAAATTACGCTACAGGTAGAAGTGGTCTTTGTAGTATAGGTAGGGGTCTAATTGATAGATACCTAAGAAATAACCTATAGAAATTCATTCTATGGATTGATTTGGCTATGAAGTGGCCAAATTTGGTTTTATTTGGGTGGATTAAATTAACAAAAAGAGACTTAAGTGAAATTAATTAATGGAAATGGGTAAATATTAGGTTATTACAAGGGGTGTATTAGATGAATTTATTTTTATGAGAATTTTAGTTTCACTAATTCAAGAATTATCTAATCATTGAAATAATACCCCCACATCATTAAATGATTTAATATCTTCATAATTATAATTATAATAACCTAAGAACTTAGAGGATCACTTTCATGATCACTCATACCATCACTCAAAATAAGTGGTTTTTAAATTCGACAAAGATGGAGAAGAAAACAAATCATCATTTGGAACTCTTAAATAAAAGAACTAATTATAGGTTTAAAGAACATAAAATAACATCTAATACATCCCTTTGAAACTTCCTTGGATTAAACAATAATAGGGTTATCCCTCTATTGATGTAAATCTCTCAATGGAATACAAAAGTAGATTCATAAGGGTGAAATTGAAGAAGTGAAAAATAATGAAATAAAGAACACTCAACCATTGTGTGAAGGATTTATATCTTCACCATGTGAATAAATTCACACATTAATGAATAAGTATAAATTTTTATAATAAATAATATAAAATGAGAATAATAGGAACTTTTATTAAGAATCTATGGTGATTCGATCAACTTATAATTGAAGAAATGCTATTACAACATCAAATTGACAGCATAAAATTCAATGAAAACACACAAGACATCCCTAAAATCCTTCAACAAAACTACCTTAAATTATAATTTAAAGAGTATTGGTTCAATCCACAAATATTTAAGTTCTTCTCACTCAATTATGGTAGGACTAGGGTGGTGTAAAGTTTGTGTAATGTGGAATTTTCCACCCTTGACCTAAAATGGGACACAACTAGCATACCTATAACAGATTCAACCAAACAAGATTCTATATGGCCAGAAATGGATGGGTTATATAATAATAAATTTAATATACAGATTTTATATAAATTATAATGAAATTTCAGCCCAATTTAATTTATAGTTTCAGATATATGATTGAAATTATGGGATGTTATTCTGGTTCATAGAATCTAACCTAGGATTTCATCTTCAACTTGGGATACCTGAAAATCTATTTAAAACTCATAATTTTCTCCATAAAATACTTAAGGGAATATTTATATGGATTTTACCTATCCATATATGAAATTTTATCGTTATTGGGCCATTATCATGGATTGTACATTGGATTTAGTGGACTGGTTTCCAGTTCACTTTGGCTGTAATTTTCTGGATTCAAAACCCACCTTGGTCATCATCCCAAATGAATCTCCAACATCTCTAGAAGAACATACTATTCCTCATATCATGGTAGGAATTAAAATTAAATTTTAAATTCAAATATTGACCATTTTGTGGTTTACAAGGTGATGAAAAATGTACCGAGTATTAGTGAATTTGATAAGGAATTACAAATATGATAATAAAAGAAGTTAAAATAGTAAAATGCACTAGTACCGATGTAATGAAAATTTAATCACATGAATATTATAATAAAAAAAATAAATATTAGCTTATTTTAGGGGATAATCAACCACAAATTTAGTTTTACTAGTCCCAAGAAAAAAGTATCTCAAAAATATGAAAATTGAATTCTTTTTTCCAAGCTCATTTTAACAACAATGCTTACCATTTCGACCTCACATAAAAAAATCATGAAACCTTTAAAAATCATTTAAAACAAGATTGTTCCAAAATAATATCCCAAGACCAAGACCATTCATTTTTTCAAATTCATCATCACATTTCATCAAGTTTCAATTAATCATAATGATGTGTTGTGCATCAAAATAAACACAGGGGGTTCATTTTTATTCAAGGGAAAAAGATTGAAGTGATAGTTTGAGTAGAATTTTAATATTAAGATGAGTAATAATTTTTTTTGTATATTATTTTGTTTAATTTTCAATTTTTCCATGGTAATTTAAATTTCACTCAATCGAGTCACCCCCCTATAGCGAGACTTTTTTAATGACTCCAAGGATCAGAGACCTTAGGGAACCAAGTGAAGCTCACATACTCAGAAATCATCCCAAGTTAATTCCATAAATGAAGAAATAAAACAACCATAAATAAATATATAATGACCAAATCTGTGTTTTACAACTCTTGAGTCACAATCTCCAAGTACTAAAAGCCACTCATTAGGTCAATCCATTATTCTATGTGAAAATTTATTTTTTTTATTTACATTTTTTTCCTTTTCCTTGTATAATCATGTTAAAATTTAAATGATAACAAAACCTATGATATTTATTTAGGGGCCCCAAGAATTCAAACTAATAACCCAAAATCCAAATGCCACACTTAGTTATATTTTGTTAAATATGATGAAAATGAAAATGGTGAGAAATTACATCAGACAACTAAACTTTCCAAAATCTATGCTCCTAAACTTAAACTTGTATTAAAATAAAAATCAAGGCATTTAAAATTATTTTATATTCAATTTCAATGTTTTCAAAATATATTATCATGAAAATGGTTAATGAAATTTTATTTTCCATTCAAACAAATTTTCTTCATTTTTAATTTTTTTTAATTTTTTTCCTTTTTTGTTTTTTGTTTTAAAAACACAAACACAAATAAAAACAAAAACACAAATTTTATTTTATTATTTTACCCCGAAACTTAGAATAACACTATTACCAATGTTTAAAGAAAATAAAATTCAAAAGAGGGTAGGGAAAAAAGAGAGGAGTTCTAAAAGGAAATAAAAAAGAAGAAACATGGAAAAATGTCACCTGGTGGTTGAATTTGAAGTTCATGTTTCTCTTGATAACTCTTTTGATCTCCATATCACCCAAATATTCTTCATCAATGATATAAGATTATGTTTGTACACTTGGAATAAATGTGATTATCCTGAAAATACAACCTTAGATTCCCTTGAATATTACTCACAAAAACATTATAATTATAATTGAAACCCCTTGAGGTTACCTTAACTAAAAAAAAAAGAAAATAGGAAAGGAAAAAACATACCTATTTATTTTAGAGCACCAATAAACGATTCAAGGCACATGTAGAATATGGGTTACCTCTCAAAAAGCGCTTTGTTTAAAGTTGTTATCTTGAAGTGGACCCCCCAACTTATCTAATACCAAATTTCAACATTTTATGGATTTAATTTTCACAAATTTTACTAAATTTTTATTGAGTCTCTATTAGGGATGGTGGGAAGGATTTGAAATTGATTTAAGGGCAATCATATAGGTCCCAGTGAATGTGATAGTCCCATGAGTATAAAAAAGGGTCCATCAAATTCCTTTATTAATATTGATAAATACATTAAGGATAATTTTACCTTTATTATATTTTATAGGGGATGAACTGATAATAGGAAGGTTTTTGTTATTACCTATGAAGGAATAAATGAATTCGAAAGGATGGACCTTGAGTTTGAGCTGGGGTTTGTTGAAATTTACAAAATAAGATTGACAATTTGAATTAAAACCAATTTCTTCTCCCAAAATTTTATAAATAATTGGTTTACTTTAAAAATATGTTTCAACCCCAAAATTTTCCATTTCATTGTGAGGGGTTTTTATAGACTCAATGTTCATGATTATTCTAATGGTTTGGTGATTTTTGGTTATGAAAAATAAATAATGGAGAAATATTTAGGGAACTCGATCAATGATTTCAAATTCCTCTATTTTGAATATATAAAATCAATTTCCTCATGATTTGAACACCCATAAACAATTACCTCATGTTCCTAAAGTTGAATTTTAACATCCCTTAACCAATTAACCTCATTATCCAACTCTGATTTCTCATATTATAATGTTGGTTCTTTAGTATTTTCTTATTATTTTGAAGCCTTTGTTTGTTTAGGAATCAATGGTCCAATTTTTTCATTAGTTTTCCCAATATTGTAAACAATAAAAGCTTGGAGTTGTTTATGAGAGGTTTTTATGTAACAATATTGTTTCAATCAATGTTGAGGAAGGGACAACCTGAGTGGGCATGTGTTCTATAACTATTCCAATGTTTTTTAGTTCTAATATCAATGATTAAACCTAAGCATTAATCCTCTCTATGTTTTTACAAAATTTTTCAAGTAATTACTATAAAATATATTGGATAGGAGTTCGAGCTTGTTGGAACTGAAATTATCCATGGGTTATAATTTTTTCTAGATTATCAGGATTCGGGACATGTAGTTTATTTTGAAATTGATTATCCTAGCAATACAATTCATAATAGTCATTGTATCTCAAATTGAAGTTTTTTTTATTCTTGAACCTCTACAAAATTTAGATCATTCATCTCCATTAATTTTATCCATATAAAAACTTCTTTTATTGATGAAATGGTTGGGAAATTATTAGTTTTATAGTCATGTTTGTCATGAATGTAAAAAATTTGACCAATTGATTGGAATTAATTGACTATACAAGGTTTATTTCTTCAATATTCATAGAGAGGGAAGAAATATCAGCTTTAAATATTTAATTATCACTAATAGTGTGTATCCTACTATGTATGGGGTAATCATTCAAGATTTGATCAAACAAATTACCTAAGTTAGGGGCCGCATCATTTGTATTTCCCATTTGACTCAAGTCTGGGATTAAGATGGGTTTGTGTTAAAGAAACTTCATTGGAGTGGAATCAAAGTTATATTTATATGTTTCAAGATTTTTGGTATCAAAAGGATGAATACCCCTAGGATCACTTGATTCTACTACCAAAATATTATCAAGACTAACAATTTTTTTAATGGTCCAGGGTGTAAAAGGACATGCACATACAAAAAGGGGAAAAAATAAGATAAATTGATGTGAGAAAATAGAAATGTGGGAGAATATAATGAGTGTTGAGATGACTTACTTGGGTCTTTAACAACTACACAAAAATATGGTCTTTCTCAAATTTACCCTACAGGTAGAAGCGGTCTTTGTAGTATAGGTAGGGGTCGAATCCATAGAGACCTAAGAAGTAACTTACAAACACTCATTTTATGGATTGATTTAGATATTAAGTGGCCAACTTTAGTTTGATTACAGTTGATTAAATTAACAGTAAGAGGATTAAGTGAAATCAATTAATGTAAATGGGTTGATCTTATATTATTATGGGGGGGTGGGGGTGGGGGTTAGATGAGTTTCTTTTTCAGAGAATTTTAGTTTCACTAATTCAAGAATTATCCAATCATTGAGATAATACCCCCACATAATCCAATCATTTAATATTTTTATAATTACAATGATAATCACCTAAGAACTTATATTATCACTTTCATTTTCACTTGAAGGAATAGATTCTTACTAGCACTCAAAATATGCATTTTTTAAATTTAGCAAAGATAGAGAAGAAAATAAATTATCAATTGGAACTCTAAAATAAAATAAATAATTAGAGGATTAAATAACATAAAATAAAATATATTACACCCCCTTTTATATCCCTTGTATCAATACATAATAGGTTTAGACCTCAATTGATGCAAATCTCTCAATGAAATATAGAAGTATACTCATGAGGGTGGAATTGAAGAAGTAAAAAAAAAGAAATAATTAACACTACAAAATTGTGTGAAGGATTTATCTCTTTACTATGTGAATAAGTTCACATATTAATGAAACATTATCATCATTTTACCATAAATAATAAAAAATAAGAATAAAAGGAACTTTAATTAATAAACTAAGGTGATTCGAGTAACTTACAATTGAATAAATTTAATTACAACATCAAATTGGAAGCATAGAATTACAATGAAAACACACAATAATTCCCTAAATCCCTTTGAAAACACTAAATTAAATAATAATTTCAAGAGTCTTGGGTTGATCCACCAAATACCCAGGTCTTATCACTTGATTATGATAGGCCTAGGGTGGTAGAAAGTTTGTGAAATGTGGAATTTTCTACCCTTGAGTCGAAATGGCAGCCAACGAGCATACCTCCTAAAGATGCTCCAAAAAGAGATTCTAGATGCAAAAAATTGTATAGGTTATATAATAAGAAATTTAAGTCCCCGATGTCCTCTAAAATATTTTATAATTTCACCCAAAATTAATTTCTAGTTGTGGATATATGATCAAAATGGTGGGTTGTCATTTTGGGCCACAAAATCTGGCCCAACATTGCATCTTCAACTTGGGCCACCTAGAACTCTATTTAGACCTCTAAATTTTATATAGAAGATACTTAATGAAATATTACTATGGATTTAAAATATATACATATGAAATTTGATCATCATTGGCCTAATATCATGGCCAATACATTGGATTTAGTGGACTGGTGTTTAGTTCCCTTCACCCAGATGTTTTTGGGTTTAAGGACTATTTTGGTCATCATCCCAAATGAATCTCTAATAGATCCATAAGGGAATAATGTTCCTCATAGAATTTTATACCTCAATATGAAATTTTAAATTCAAATAAATACCATTGTGTGGTTTAAAAGGTGATGAAAAAATGTACTGAGTAATAGTGCATTTGAGAAGGAATTACAAACATGATAAGAAAATAAGTTCCAATTGTAAAATTAACTAGTTCTAGTGTTTATGAACATTGAATAATATGAATATTATAATAAATACAAGGAATATAATCTAATTTTAGTGGATAATCATGACACTATAAGGGCTCCTTAGGAAAATCCAAACCTCAAACAGAAACACCAACCCGCCCAAAAAGGGTAACCTCAAGAACCCCCCCCAACCCAAGCCAAGAAACCACAAGAAACTAGCCTGATGTCTAGGGGACATCCCAACCAGCCCATCCAAGATATCTCTCATTCCAAACTTCTAGGAACTATCCTAGAAGAACTAAAGCTAAACCTCTTGGAATCCCAAGGCCAAGGTACCAACCAGCTCATGACCCTCTCAGAGTCTCAAACTACCTCCCTCACATTGGGGATACTAATACCAAGGCCATGAGGGAGACCTCATGTCCGCCCTGACTCGCTCACAAGAACTCACTGTGACTCCTAATCACCCGAAAGCCAAACCATCTCACTCCAATTTAGAGTAAGATCACTAAGGGACTCAATATAAGTCCATGAATGGTTACAAGATGAGGAGGGAACCCAAGATACTCCTCATCACTACCACTATGCACTGCCATGGGGCATATGAGGTATGCCCCCAGAACCAAGACAAGAACGAGGGTCCTCGAAACAAAGATACCTCTTAAAGGTACCTAAAACCCAATAAATTTCCTAAACCAATAAAAAAACCATTACGGGTTCTTAACAAACCTAGGAAAACATTTAAATTAAATTAAATTTTCATTAAAAGAGAAACAACACAAAGATAAACCCCCGACCTACCACACAATGTAACCACCAAAGCTTTAGTCTTGAACCCACAATAAACCAATAGCTGAAGTACTTAACTTCTTCCACACATGGAACTTAAATAAATTTAAACAATATATAATGAATTAATCAATTAAATTCCAAGAGGCATAAATATTGAAAATTCACCGAGGCATATCCACTCCCTAGAAACATGAATAACCATCCGTGGAAGGCCCATGATGCACCTCAAACACTAAAAAGATAAAAATAGATAACACACAATGCCCAATTAGCCTAAAATACCATTAAATTTATTTTAAATCTAAGGAAAAATCCATCAGTATTGTCTCTCCACCTAAATGACGAGCGATGGAATGAAAACACCATATTGAGATGTCATCTCACCAAGACACACTAAAGCCCCATATTCCTCTATTGATTCAACCATGATTTAGTGTAATAATAACCAAAACCATAGTAAGAGACAACCAAAATCAACAACAAGGGAGTAGGAAGAGTAAAGGGGGAAATAAAGGAAGAAAATCATCTCAAAACACTGAAAAACACTTAAAAATACACCCAAAATCAAGGGGGATTTTAGGGAATAAAGGGATAGGGGCTGGTCTACATGATCACAAGGGAATAAAGGAGAGGGGGATAGACTAAAATCATGAGAGGTCATTTTGGTCTTTTCTCTCTTTTTAACCCAACCTGGAAAGCTGCATGGTTTTGCTGCACAGTTTTCCAAACTGTGTGCCAAATGTGCGGTTGGATATACCAAATCCAAGACACCACACATGGTTTTCCAAACCATGAACCAATGTAAAGAATTGAATTAGACCCCTATACAACACCTTACATGATTTCTCTACATCTGTGCGCAATCTATGCACCCTGGACCCAATAACCACCCACCCCATGTGGTTTCCTCTAGAACTTGCATAGTTTGACTGTAACTGTGTGCAGACCATGAACTCAAACCTTGTTCAGTTTAAAATGAACTAAAGACACCCTGATCATCTGAGGGCCACATGTTTTGTACTAAACCATGCACCTCATTCCTTATTCTAGGACAAAAACATCCTAAAATCTCTAACTCTAACTCAAAACCCTCAAAAACCCAAGCTACCTTCTAGGCTTCAACCCACACCTAAAATAATTCCAAGAAGAGGATCAAACACTTGAAATTTCGAACTAAATTCAAATTAACCAAATGACTACTCAATGGGCCAAAAATTAAAATTTCCTTTAAAATTTACAAACCATAATGACAAGGGGAGTTACAAATACCACACCCCAAACATTGAACAACACCCCATAGAACTTGAAGAGACACACTAGCAAGTGCACATGGTTAGAGTGGAAGAATATAAGGATGATGGGAAAATATTCTTGGACCTCATTAGAATTATTGAAAATTAACCAGAATGGGACTCCTTCCACTTATAAGAAGCATAGGAGAAGACCATGATGAATCTCATCATAGAAATGGTTGCTAAAATAGAGAGGCAATCCTGAGGTAAAACTAGCTCAAAAGAGGTGTGCTAAGGGGAAAAAGTTTCTAAAATTCCCAAATTCATCACAATAGAGAACAAGGAAAAAAAGTTAATGAAATGGAGGAAGAGTACATAGGAATTGTTTCACTCTTTGGTGAATAAGAACCCTCAAAACCCAATGAAGAGGAACACTATTGTAAACTAACTGGTTCCATAGACAACGAGGCACTTCAAATACATTTAAGGAGGACATAGTTGCTGAAATTTCCAGATATAAGACAAAAATTGAAGAAGAAACTAAATAGGGAGTGATGAAAGCAAGTTGGCATGTTGATCTTGCTAAAATTCTCATAGAGGAAGAACCTTTTAAACTTAAAAATGATGACATAGCTGATAGAATTCCTAATTTGGTCACAATCATCCAGGTTGAGGAAAATCAAGTTGGTGCAGTGGATGTAGACTCTTGGGAGTGTTCTAAAATTAAAGAGGCAAGGCCAAAGAAGAATGATGAATTTGTGAAACATGACTATATAGAGGGTGCTTAAATTTCTGAAGAAGTATCTCTAACTCCTGAGAAAGGAGAAGAACACACGATAGACTTTTACCAACAAATTATGGTACTTGAAGAGGTTTATAAAAAGGTATTGAATCAATTTGATTTCAATGAATTTGAAAATTAAGAGATTATAGAAGGGGAGGAATGTTGTACACATATTGATTTCTTGGAAAAAGTGGTACCTCTAGTACACGTAAAGGAGGATCAGATTGATAAAATTCAAAATTCAGTTACAAAATTCCACTACAAAAATAAGGTTGTAGTGGTGGATGAAAAATTCTATAAATTATGGTCATACATTGATTTCATTATCCATTATTCTAATCTATCTAATATATGAATTCCACTATAATCTGATTTCAAGAATTTTCCATGGAGTAGAAAGAGAAAAATCAACCCAGATGATCAAAATCTCAAGTCATTTTTCAATTAAAACTAGGTAACAATAGATCACACTCCAATTAAGTGATAACCAAGGTAAAATTGTATCTTAAAGATCTAAAATAAACCTATTACTAGAGTAAACCTGTAAGAACCTAGATATTCTTTTCAGGTATGTCTTTCAATTTCTGGCGTTTTTGAGAAAAAGAGGAGTTTTTATAAATTTCATGAGTATATGCCGTGTACTTAGAGTAAACGCTGTGTACCCAGTTGCCATGGGTAGCCGTGTGCTGGCCATGTAACATTTGAGCACAGGGCCGTGTGGGGTGACCTAGAGCCCGCCTAAAGCGGGGCCCAGTTAAGGGAAGTACACGCTATGTACCTTTAAAGAACACACTGTTTACTTTTGTTTTTATTTAATTAAACAAACCAGGGTTACGTCTGATTTTCAGAAATCCCTCCTTCTCTATTCGTCTCGTCCAGGAGAGACCAAGGCCGATGGATTTTCTCCAAGCCCCCAACTCACTGTCTGTTCTCCAAATCGACCACTGTCAATTGCGTTGGGATATCCATGGTAAGATATTCTTTCTTCTAGAGCCTCATATCCTGATTTCTTCTCTTTCGTGAGATATTCTTGGTTGAACTTTTTTAGAATTTTTGTAGATCTACAACATTCTAGGTCAAACTAAAGGATAAGGTTCATGTATATCAACCGTACAATGCTGAGGTAGGTGGTTTGTGCCTTTCTCTAGTTAGTATTTGAGTTATATGTGTAAATGTTCCCAATACCCTCATTCAGGGTATTGCGTGTTTAGGGATTTTAACCCTATTATTGCATGCTATGCTTTATATTCTTGAGTATAGGTTAATGGAATGTGAATAGGGTTAATTTCCATTCTATGGATGTGTTTTCCCATGCTTGTTTTGTTATTGACCATTTGGTCTAGCCTTGCCTGTTTGGTTGCTTGCTTTCCATCCCTAGTATTGTTAGGATGAAGTGATTATTATCTGACATGATTGTGATATGCATTGTCGACTATTTATCCAAGTAGTTCTTGAGGTTTAATTTGGCTGCCGAATATATTTTGTGCACGATTGACTTACACAGGGCTGTGGGAACTTGGTGTAGTAGACCATAGGGGGAATGCACGCTGAGGGATTCCCCAGAGTGTCTGTTTACTTTTTACGTTTCAAGGCCATAGGGGGGATGGAGTTTGTGCTCCATAAGAGTGTCTTTAGTTTCCTTGATATGAGACCACATGGGGAATTGGACGTCGAGTGATTCCCCAGAGTGTCTATAGTTTCCTATATGAGACCACATGGGGAATTGACGGTGAGTGCTTTCTCATAGATTCTGTTTAAAGATGAACCAGATGGGTTAGACTGTCAGTAATTCCCAGAGGGTTGCTTGTGATTTGTTTAAGTTGAACCAAAGGGGTTAGGATGTGAGTACTTTCTAGAGGGTTGCTTGTGTCTGTTGGTTGTTTAACTGTTAAATGTAAATGATAGTAATTGAAACTGCAGGACTGTTTACTTTGAGTACTTCCTTGTTTATTACTTCTTTTAAATATTTCCTTCCATATATATTCAATGACTATTAGGCATAGATATTTGGTTGGTTGCCTACTGTAATTCATCTCACACCTTTTTTGGGTCATGATTTTGGGCTCAAATAGATTATATTGTTGCAGGTCTAGATAAGGGAAATCACCCTTCCACTTTAGGTACATGATTACTGTGGAGCTGAGGAGCATGGGACCAAGCTGAGGCTTGCGATACTATGGAGTTGTTACTTGCCTTTTTTTTTGTACTTTGGTTTACTATTGTATTCTAGTATTGTGACTTTTTTGGCTGCTTTCCTATACATATGTATCATGCATTATTTATATATGTGATCCAGTTGATTATTTACTTTAGTCTTTTGTTGTTTACTTATTAAATGTTATTACTGCTTCTGCTATTGTTATCTATTTACTTCCACTACTTTACTCTTCCAATGAGGTCATAGTTTCCCCACTATCACACCCAAGGCCCTCGTTACTAGTTGGTAGCCTCTGGAGTTTGGGGAAATGTGCTTGAGACCATGTGACCAACTGGGTACGGGGCACCTCTGGGCGACACCCGGAACCGGGACGTTACATAGTGGCATCAAAGGGATTATTTTCTTCTTGACTTACTATTTGGTGTCTATATCTAGGGATAGGAAGGAATATGTAGTTGGTAATAAGCTGTTCCCAGGAGTAGCTAACCTGTGTACAGGGAAAAGTTAATTTACCTCGATTATTTCATTTTTCTGGTTTTATGATTTTACAGTTGATTTTATTTCACCATTAGGTGATTCACATGTTTTGTGTTGTTATTGTTGATGTTATTGAGGTTTTATTTCTGTTGAAACCTGATGAGATGAGGGTATTCTATCTCATGCATCATATAGGAACTTGCTATAAATCACATGCCATGCATTCTTATCATGCCATTTAGGGTGCATTAACAATTTCATGTTGTTGTGATAGATTCTATGTTATATATGCATTCTGTTGTGATAGATGCCTCGATAGAATACTTGCTATTTGATAGGGTATTGATTGTGCAAGGTTTCGTTTGAATGAATGCCAAACTTTGGTCCCTGAGGTGTTATGGGCCCTCATGGATCAGAATTTGGTGGATCATTGCACTGTTATTTCTTCTGTTATACATGTATAAGATTCCAATCTTTGATTCATAGGGAGTATGGCCCCCACAGATTGAAATTTGGAACTTTAATGTTTGTTTTAGTGATTTCTGGGCTTCCAGAGTAGTTTTTGATGCTTAATGTCTGGAAGAAAACCCAGAATACACAGTGTGTATTGATGAATACACGCCATGTGTCCTTCTATTAGGGAATGAACTGTTTTTTTAAGTACACGTCGTGTACTTATGTACACACCGTGCAATCTATAACCATGTCACTGGCTATGTAGGTAGAGAAACGGGGTTGGGAAATCTATTATGGGACACGCCGTGCACTGGATGTATATGCTGTGTTGTAGAGACCATGTATCCGGCCGTGTGAATAACAACACGGGTGGATGAATCATAGGATGTACATGCTATGTCCACTTATTTCATGCCATGTAGAGTAGACCATGTATCCGACCGTGTGACCAACGACACGGGTGGTTTGAACTTAGGTAGTACACGCCATGTCTTCCTTGAACACGCCATGTAGGGTCAGTTGTGTAGCCAGCCATGTGGCTAACAACACGGGTTGGTGAATTTCTTCTAGTACACGCCGTGTCTAGCACAAAAATGCCGTGTAGTCTTGTTCTAGGATAACTGTGTGGGTTAAGTCGTGTAGAATAACTTAAGTAGGGGAACACGATTCAAGTACACATCGTGTCTTGGGTTGTTACACGACCTGGGTAGGCAGGAGTACACGCCCATGTGGACGCTTAAGAGAACATTCCATGTAGGAGTTATACATGCCGTGTAACCACTTTTTAGAGATATTGAATGATTTCTTTCTCCTATTCCATTCTTTCACTTATAAGTTTCAGTCCTTGATAATTTTGATCTAAGGCGTGCGTTTGACCTTGTAGATTCATGCCACCGAGACATCCTCCGGTCGTATGCCAATTACAGGGTAGTGATCAGACACCAGACATGGCTTATCAGGGACTACCATCATATCCTCCTATAGTGCCTATCTTTTCACCAGTAGTTATCCCAAATACAGGTGCTGATGCATAGTTTCGAGAGGGCTTCATGAGGTTCATGCAGACCTTCCGAGGAGTACCGCATCCTACCTCGTCTATGGCAGAGTTGACACTGGTTTTCCAGTAGCAGCATCCTCCCACTTTCATAGGGGACAGAGGACCTTAGGCTTAGAGTCATGGTTAGAAGCCATGCTATCTATCTTAGAGCTTCTGGAGATGCCTCTACAGAGGAGGGTGAAGCTCGTTACTTATATGCTTCGGGACTCCACCAAGAGATGGTGGGATGTGATCTCACAGGAGGGACGCCAGTAGGTCATGTCTTGGGATGAGTTCTAGCATGCCTTCTATGACTACTTATACTCAGAGACTTTGATGGCCGATCGATCCCGAGATTTCATGAGTTTGGAGTAGGGCACTCTCTCAGTTATGGAGTATTCTTCTCGCTTCACAGAGCTGCAACATTTCATGCCTATTCCAGGAGGTGATAAGTTATTCCTAGAGAGGAAGTTTGAGTATGGTCTCAGGAACGACATCCGATATCAGGTGAACATCTTCAGGCTAACTTCCATCACTTCTATAGTCAACCAGGTGCTAATCACTGAGCACAATCTAAGGGATTCTGGAGCTGTGAGATAGGGAGGTTTTACATTTGGAGTTGGTACCCCTCTGATAGAGAGAAGGAAACGCCGCAGGGAGTCCACACGTGGAGATTAGAGTAGATGGGATACATCTTCTAGTATCTAGGTGGTATACTACCAGTGTGGGAAGAGTGGGAATACGAGGCCACATTACCCGAGAGATCTAGTGAAGTGCCGATATTGTGGCAAGATGGGTCATCTTCAGCACTTCTATCAGTTTTTCTCACCAGAAGCTGGTGATAAGGGTTCTGTTTTGACACCTTGTACTGGAGGAGGACCACCAGTTCCTCATCAGTTTGGGAGTTGGAGTTCTTCAGGCCGTTTAGGCTGAGGTGGAGGTCGTGGACGCGGTGGCCAAATGCAGGGTTTTCAATAGCCATAGGGTGGATCAGCTCAGGGATCTCAGACATATTCACAGGGCCACAGTGCAGGTCATGCTTTTGCGATAGACCAGATCCATCAGGAGCAGGATCCAAAACCCTTTACAGTTTGAGGTACTATTCTAGTTTCCTCAGTTTTAGCTTCTGCACTTTTTAATATAGGGTCTTCCCATAGATTTATATATGTTTCTATTGTGGAGAACCTTGGGCTCTGTATCTTTTCTTCTGATGATATCTTAACACTAGAAACTCTGTTGGGGACTAGAATGGCTAGTGTGCATCAGTTCAAGGAGTGACCTCTTGAGGTTGTTGGGTGTCACTTATTATGGGACCTCTATGCCCTAGAGATGACAAACTATTATTTCATTCTCGGAATGGACTGGTTAGTTCCCTTCCAGGATTTTGTCGACTTCTATCATCGTAGGGTGAGTTTCACTTCACTAGAGGGCGGTTCGTTCCTATATAAGGGTGAGTGGGATGTCCAGGCAAGCAGAGCAGGACCCGAGCATCATGGGTTTGGAGGAGTTACTGCCTAGATTTCTAGTCTATATCTGGATGACCATGGTACTTCATAGATGGATTTTACTCTAGTGGTGGATCATTTCAGTGATGTCTTTCTAGAGGACTTTTCAGGTTTACCTCCGGAGCAAGAGGTATACTTTTCTGTTGAGCTTGTGCTGGGAGCAGAACTGGTGTCCATTCCTCATAGGATGGCTACACCAGAGTTATAGGAGCTGAAGAAGAAGTTAGAGGAGTTACAGACAAAGGGTTTCATCTGACCCAGTAATTCTCCCTAGGGTTCTCCTATCCTTTTTACGAAGAAGGTGGATGGTACCCTCAGACTTTGTGTGGATTATCAGAAACTAAACCAGTTGACGATCAAGAACCAATATCCCTTGTCGAGGATTGACGATCTCTTTGATCAGCTTCGAGGAGCCCAGGTGTTCTCGAAGATAGAATTAAGATCTGGTTATCATCAGTTGCACGTTATACCATATGATATACCTTTGATACCCTTCCAGAGTAGGTATGGTCTATAATAGTATTTGGTTATGTTGTTTGGTCTCACAAACGCACCTGCTATTTTCATGGTACTGATGAACCGAGTGTTCCATCCATACTTGGATTCTTTCGTGGTAGTCTTCATGGACGATATCTTGGTGTACTCTCACACTTGACATGACCATGCCACCCATATTGAGATCATTCTGAGTGCACTGAGAGATCATTATTTATATGCTAAACTCTCAAAATGCCACTTTTGGATGGATCAGATTCACTTCTTGGGTCATGTTATCTCAGATACATGAGTATCAGTAGACCCAGATAAAGTGGGAGCAGTAGTTTCCTGGGAGTAGCCGAAGATTTTTTTTGAGGTGAGAAGTTTTCTCGGGATGGATGGTTACTATAGACGTTTCATATAGAACTTTTCACGCTTAGCAGTGCCGTTGACAGGCCTGAATAAGAAGGGTGCAAAGTTTTTGTGGTCAGATTCTTATGAGTCAGCCTTTCAGAAGCTGAAAGGTAGGTTGACTTCTGCACCGATACTAGTCTTTCCAGATCCAGGTAAGAGTTATATAGTTTACTGTGATGCATTAGGTATCGGGCTTGGATCAGTGCTTATATAGGGGAAGGAGTCATTCTGTATGGGTCTCGGCAGTTGAGGTCACATGAGAGGAATTACCTGACACACGATCTTGAGATGGTATCAGTTATTCATGCCTTATGTTTTTAGAGACATTAAATTTTGTGAGAGTATTTTTTGGTTTTAACCGACCACAAAAGTCTCAAGTATATCTTCACTCAGCGTAACCTGAACTTGAGACAACAAAGGTGCACTAGTACAAAAACAGTTTTTTACATCGGTTATTTTTGCTTTTTCACGTCGGTTTTGAACTGACGTGTTTGCGAGTGACGTTAAAAATATTTTTTTTAACGTCAGTTATTTATTAACTGATGTTATAAATATTTTTTTCATGATTTTTCACGTTGGTTATTTAAAAACCGATGTGAAAGACCGTCTATTTTTCAATAAAAATGACGTTGAAACTCTATATTTCACGTCAGTTTTTAAATAACCGACGTGAAAATCATAAATTTTTTTTTTCGCATCGGTTATTTAATAACCGATGTGAATGTTTTTTTTGATTTTTCACCTCACTTATTTAAAAACCGACGTGAAAGACCATTTGTTTTAAAAAAATGATGACTGAACTCTATTTTTCACATCGGTTTTTAAACAACCGTCGTTAAAAAGGAATTTTTTAGGTCGGTTATTTAATAACTGACATAAAAAATGTTAACCATATTGTAGATAATTTCGCGAGCTTTGATTTTATAGGTTGTAGAGCTAAAATGGAGTTACGGTTCAAAATTTATGACTATCAGAAGATTCATATTTTTTTTTCCGAGGAAACATCGAATGAGACAACGAAAGCTTCATCTTAAAAGGATTTTTTGAATCCAAAGGAGGATTTGTAGTTTTACCCTAATAAGAAAAATTATTATTCATTATAATAAAATAATAATCATTAAATCATATATGAATTAAGAAAACTAATCAGAAAAAACATAAATCATTGGAAAATAATAACGAATGCCTTGATGAGATCGCGGAGTGAAGAACTTAATCTTAAAATAATATTTTGAATACGAAGGATGAATTGTAGTTTTACCATGATACGAAACATTATTATTCATTATAATAAAATAATAATCATTAAATGGTATAATAATTAAGAAAACTAATCATAAAAAACATAAATCATGGAAAAATATTAACAAATACCTTGATAAGATAACAAAAAATAAGAAATAATGGATTCATGATAAAGATCAAACGAGTCAACTCAGTTGGATGGTGATGGTTGAAAGAAATGATAGTAAAAAATTTCAACCATATGTGCATAATGAAAACATATAAATGATATGGTAAAAGAAAACGCGGTATTAAATGTTTTAGGCGGCAATCAAAAATTTTGATTTCACGCTGTAAAAAATTGAAACTCCGCATTGGAGGGATAAAAAACTTATCATTCACGTCGGTTATAAAAAAACTGACGTGAAAGTTAAAATTTCGAATTGTGCCAATAATGAGATCAATTTTTTTATGTCGCATTGAAATTTTCAATTTCCGCCTAATATTTCGTATTTTTTTATAACGCGGCATTGAAATTTTCAATTGCCGCCTAATATTTCGTATATTGAGAATTTATTTTCAAGATATTTTCACTAATTTTTACATCGTTTATTATATAACCGACATGAAAAATAAATTCTTATGACTTTTTCACGTCGGTTATATAAGAACCGACTTGAAAAATACATTTTTATGACTTTTTCACATCGGTTATTAAATAAAAGACGTGAAAAATGAATAAAAAAATGCAGTTAATTTAATAATCTTCTAGTTCACTGGTCCTGGAGCTCAAATGGAGTTACGGATCATGAGTTATAGCCATTGAAATTTGATCACCTCTAAACGAAGTCTTAAATAATGTCAACTTCTGATGGCCATAACTTTTGATCCGTAACTCCGTTTGAGCTCTACGACCACTCAAAACGAAGCTTGAAAAATTTTCTACATGTTTGTAAACATTTTTCACGGTTTTTATCAAATAAATGATGTGAAAAATTACTTTTAACGTCGGTTATTTAATAAACGACGTGAAAAATCAAATGAAAGTTGATTTTTCACGTCGGTTATTAAATAACTGACGTTAAACATTTTTCACATCAGTTATTTAATAACATACGTGAATAATGTTTACAAACATGTATATAATTTTCCATGATTTGTTTTGACTGGTCGCAGAGCTCAAATGGAGTTACGGATTAAAAGTTATGACCATCAGAAGTTGACATTCTTTAAGACTTCATTTAGTGGTGATCAAATTTCGATGGATTTAAATTTTGTTCCGTAACTCTGTCTGAGCTCCAGGACCTATCAAATAGAATATTAGGAAATTAACTACATGTCTGTTATCGATTTTTCACGTCGGTTATTTAATAACCGACGTGAAAAAGTCATAAAAATGTATTTTTCACGTCAGTTCTTATATAACCGACATGAAAAAGTCATAAGAATTTATTTTTGATGTCGGTTATATAATAACTGACATGAAAAATCAGCAAAAATCGCTAGAAAATAAATTCGCAGTATACGAAATATTAGGCGGCAATTTAAAATTTCAATGCTGTATTTTAAAAAAATTGATCTCATTATTGGCTTGATTCAAAATTTTAACTTTCACATCAGTTTTTTTAAAACAGACGTGATAAACTCATTTATTATGTCAGTTATTATATAACCGATGTAAAAACTTGGCATTATCACGTTGGTTATTTTATAACCGACATGATAAGGCAAGATAATGGATTTATCACATCAGTTATTTTATAACTGATGTGAGAAAGT
Source organism: Viscum album (assembly GCA_963277665.1). Taxonomy (NCBI): domain Eukaryota; kingdom Viridiplantae; phylum Streptophyta; class Magnoliopsida; order Santalales; family Viscaceae; genus Viscum; species Viscum album. The sequence goes on from OY728135.1 coordinate 453,447,403, forward strand.
GATATATTTGATTTATCACGTCGATTATAAAATAACCGATGTTATAAATCAACACAATGCATTTTTAACATCGGTTATATTATAACCGACATTATAAATCAAATATACGGATTTTCACGTTAGTTATATATAAGAAACGTAAAAAATGGCGACGTAAAACATGTTTTTTGTACTAGTGGTGGGTTGAGTACCTTCAGTCCTTTGACTTTGAGCTTGCCTACATGCCCGGGAAAGGCAACGCAGTGGCTGATGCATTTAGCAGGAGGACGTAGATACAAGAATTTTAGGAGGCCAGCAGTGAGTGGAAGCTTATGACTCTGTTCTTTGAGATGCATTTGGAGGTGAACGACAGACAGGGGCATAAGTTTCTTTCTTCTGTAGCTGTTACCTTTACTCTGCTTGATCGAGTGCGAATGAGGAAACTATCAGATCCAGAAGGCCTAGTCCTACGAGAGAGTATGTCAGAAGATGACCCTATTCCTGTATGGATAGTAGGCGGGGATTATATCTTTCATTTTCAGGGGCGCGTATGGGTGTTAGCATAAATACACAAGGAGTTGATGTGGGACTTTCATTCCTCAATTTGGGAATTTCATCCTGGTGTTAACAAGATGTATCGAGATCTACACCTTCAGTGTTGGTGGCCAGGTATGAAGAGAGATGTTTCTAGTTTTGTGATGAGGTGTTTTACCTGTCAGTAGGTAAAGGCGGAACATCAACAACCAGTAGGGCTTTTGCAGCAGTTACCCATTCCTGAGTGGAAGTGGAATGATGTCGTGATAGATTTCGTGATGGGGTTTCCAAGGCCACCCTGAGAGAATGATACAGTTTGGGTTGTCATTGATAGACTCATGAAGCTTGCACATTTCTTTCTGATCAAGGATACCTTCAGTGTGGATGAGCTGGGAAGTTTTTACATCTGAGGGATTGTATGATTTCACGGGGATCCGAACTCCATTTTTTCAGACAGGGACTCCCGTTTTACTTCTCGGACCTGGAAGGGCATACATAAAGCTTTAGGTACACATGTACTTTTGAGTATGACTTACCATCCCTAGACAGATGGCCAGTCTGAGCGTACGATTCAGGTGTTGGAGGACATGCTGAGAGCATGCGTCCTTGATTTTGGAGGTTCTTGGGAGAATCACATACCTCTAGTAGAGTTTTCCTACAACAATAGTTTTAAAGAAACTATTCAGATGGCACCTTATGAGGCTTTGTATGGTAGGCCATGCCGATCACCCCTATTGTGGATGGAGGTAGGAGAGGCAACTATGCTGGGACCTCATCTTGTTTAGGATACCACAGAGAAGATAAAGTTGATTTGAAAGAGGATGGATACTGCATAGTCACGACATAAGTCTTATGCTGATCAATGGAGATGACCTCTAGAGTTTGAGGTCAGAGATCAAGTTTTTCTACATGTCTCACCGAGGTTGGGACATAGGAGGATTTGAATACAAGGTAATCTTTCACCAAGATTTGTTGGGTAGTTCGAGATTTTGGAGAGGTTCGGGTCGATTGCCTATCAGTTGCAGTTTCCCCAGAGGTACCATGCTATGCATGACGTCTTCCATGTTTCTCAGCTTCAATGTTACTTCTCAGAACCATCTCATGCTTTTCAACCCAAGGAGTTTGAGTTAGAGGTGGATGCATCATTCGAGGAGCATCCTATCCAGATTTTTGATCGTAATGAAAAGGTTCTCTATGGATAGTCTGTTCCTCTGGTACGGGTGCTATGGCAGCATGGGTGAGTACAAGATGAGTCTTGGGAGAGGGAGGCCGATGTATGATCACAATGGCCGAAGCTGTTTGAGGATTATTCTTCTTTGCCGCCTTCCTAGGGAAATTTGGGGATGAATTTATTTAATGGGGGAAGTTCGTATGAACCCAGATTTTCTTTTCAGGTATGTCTTTCAATTTCTGGTGTTTTTCAGAAAAATAGGATTTTCTGGAAATTTCATGAGTATACACCTTATACTTAGAGTACACACCATGTACCCGGTTACCACGGGTAGAAGTGTGTTGGCTGTGTAACATCCGAGTACATGGCCATATGGGGTGACCTGGAGGCCACCTAAAGTAGAGCACAATTAAGGCAAGTACATGCCGTGTACCCTTAATGAAAGCGTCGTGTACTTTTGTTTTTATTTCATTAAATGAACTGGGGTCGCGTTTGATTTTCAAAAAGCCCTCCTTCTCCACTCATCTCATCCAGGAGTGACCGAGGCTGATAGATTTTCTCTGATCCCTCAACTTTCTATCTGTTCTCCGAATCAACCACCATCGATTGCATTGGGATTGCCACGGTAAGATATTCATTCTTCTAAAGCCTCATATCCTGATTTCTTCTCTTTCATAAGATATTCTCGGTTGAGCATTTTTAGCGTTTTTGTAGATCTAAAGCGTTTTAGGTAAAATATAAGGATGAGGTTCACGTATATTGACCGTAAAACACCGAGTTAGGTGGTTTGTGACTTTTCGTAGTTAGTCTTTGAGTTATAAGTGAAAAAGTTCCCAATACCCTCGTTCAGGGTATTTCTTGTTTAGGGATTTTAACTATGTTATTTCCTGCTATGCTTTATATGCTTGAGTAGAGGTTAATGGACTGTGAATAGGGTTAATTTCCATGCTATGGATGTATTTTCCCATGCTTGTTTTGTTATTGACCATTTGGTCTAGCCTTGCCTGTTTGGATGCTTTCTTTCCATGCCTAGTATTATTAGGATGGAGTGATTATTATCTGACATGCTTGTGATATACATTGTAGACTATTTATCCAAGTGGTTATTGAGGTTTAATTTGGCTTCTGAATATCGTTTGTGTACGATTTACTTACATAGGACTGTGGGAACCTGGTGTAGTAGACCATAGGGGGAATGAACGCTGAGGGATTCCCTAGAGTGTCTTTTTACTTTTTACATTGTGAGACCATAGGGGGGATGTACTTTGTGCTCCCTCAGATTGTCTTTAGTTCCTCGATATGAGACCAAAGGGTGAATTGGACGTTGAGTGCTTCCCCAAAGTTTCTATATTTTCCAATACGAGACCACATGGGGAATTGACAGTGAGTACTTCCTCAGAGAGTCTGTTTAAAGATGAACCAGAGGGGTTAGAATATGAGTACTTCCCAGAGGGTTTATTGTGTTTTGTTTAAGTTGAACAAGAGGGGTTAGGCTGTGAGTACTTCCCAGAGGCTTTCTTGTGTTTTTTGGTTGTTTAACCGTTAAATTTAAATGGTAGTAATTGAAACTGTAGGACTGTTTATTTTGAGTACTTCCTTGTTTATTACTTATTTTTCATATTTCCTGCCATATATATTCATTGACTATTAGGCACAGATCTTTGGGTGTTTTCCTACTAGTATTCATCTCACACCCTATTTGGGTTATGCTTTTGGTCCCAAACAGATTATATTGTTGCAGGTCTAGATAAGAGAAACCACCCTTCCACTTCAGGTACTTGATTGCTATGGAGATGGGGAGCATGAGACTAAGCTGAGGCTTGGGATGTTGTGGAGTTGTTTACTTGAATTTATTTTATACTTTGGTTTAGTATTGTATTCCATAATTGTGACTTTTTTGGCTACTTTCCTAGACATATGTATCATGCATCCTTTATATATGTGCTCCAGTTGATTATTTACTTCAGTCTTCCGCTGTTTACTTATTGCATGTTATTACTGCTTCCACTATTGTTATCTGTTTACTTCTGCTGCTTTACTCTACCAATGAGGGAATAGTTTATCCACTATCACACCCAAGTCCCTCACTGCTAGTCAGCAGCCTCTGGATAATAGAAAAATGCTCAAGATTGAGCATACCTCTATTTAAAATGTTCTTGAGTGACGAGTGAAATGAATTATAATGAGGTAAATCACTTTTGACATGGATATTTAATAAAGTGTTGAAAGATGTGAGTGAAAGAGAAATAAATTTCTTGAGTTTAAAATTTTAAATGAAGCATGATTTTGTAACTTGATTTTGGTTGAGGTTGTGTTTTTAAAAATATTTAGTTATAACTTTGTCTTATGAGCATGATTTTTTAAAATTTTTCTTGTGGAGTTTGGAACTTTTGTGTTTGATGTTAAATTTTTCTCAATTATGGGAAAAATTTTAAGTGTTGGGGTGTTTTATGACTCTAAATTTTACATATAATTTCCTTTTTAATTATATTATTTAATTATGGTTTGGGTTTATTTGGTGTTTTTAGGTGGAATGAAGAACTTTTGGAAGTTTTTATGAATTTTGGTGATACTGGAATTTGACTAAGTATTGAGAGAAAGATTGGGAAAAAACTCAGGCCAGTACCTGGCCAACCCTTAACCAAGGGTCGAACCACATAACCTTCCCAATGGGCAGTCAACCAAGACCCCTGGGAAGGATGGGAAAAAGTTTAAGGGTTGGGGTGTTTGATGACTCAAAATTTTAATTATAATTTCTGCATTGATTATATTATTTAATTATGTTTTGGGTTCATATGGGGTTTCTAGGTGGAATGAAGAACTTTTTGAAGTTTTTATCAATTTTGGTGATGTGGAATTTGGATTTGAGAGGAAGATTGGGAAATAATTCAGGCCAGTACCTGGCCAACCCCAAGGGTCGAACCACTTAACCTTACAAATGGGTATCCAACCAAGACCCCTGGGAAGGAGGCCATGCAGGTGCAGAATGCCCCTAGATCACCGTTTTGACTCTGCATCCTACGTCTCTTTCATCACATAGAATCCACTGCCCAAGATCACCGTTTTGACTCACCCACCATTGAAATGGAGTACATGAGTCTGTGCTGTAGAGTTTCACCTATGATGTGGAGAACCCCATTTTGGAAATGGCTAGTCATCGGATTTTATGTAAAGACCCAGAAATTTGAAGGAACTTTTTTTCTTAATTTATTTGGAATTTTACGAGTCTGCAGTTTCTGACAGCACCTGATTCTGAGGCTCGGTGTGCCCGAAATCAATTTCCAAAGTTTAGCTCAGGTACATTCAGTGAATGAATGAGCGAGTTTTTCTATCTTTTGAACCGGTGCTCGGAATTGAAATCTGAGGGCACCGATGAACTCACAGTGCCGGTAACTGCTTAAGGGTACATTTACCGTAGTTGCGTTTGCATGGGAGGAGAAGTTAAAATTTGTGGATTAAATAAAAAGTGAATAAAATTGTGGAACAATTTTATTTTATATATAACATGGTTATATACTACATGGGGGAGTTGGGGTGGGACCCATAAGCACCTAACTACCCATGTGAGGATATTTGTGAGGTGGGGCCCACACGAGCCCCAACTTTTCACATTCCCTAAATTCCCTTTTAAACCTCCTTCTTAATTGTTAACTCCACTTTAATTGAGTAACTCTTCCTCTCCCCTCTCCCCCTCTTTAATTCTTGCCAACACACACCATAATTAATTGATTGAACCTCTTAAATTAAATTAATTAAGTGTTTGAATTTTAAATTTTGAATGCATGTCAAGATTAAATAAAATAAGGAGAAACCTTATTTTATTTGGTCTGGGAAAATATTGTGTGGAGAACCCCTGGAGAATTAAGAGAGCTTTAACCCTCCACAAAGAACGGTTATCCTTCCGAAAGATCTCCAACGAATGACGTTCGAACCGGGATCGAAGGCCTTTGTGGAAGCGACGAATGCTAATGATCGTCGTCACCTTCATCTTCTCCCTTGCGACGATGTCAACGAGCCGACGTCCACCCTTTTGCGATATCGTCAACGAACATCGAACCTTGAGGTAGGGGTTTAATTTGAGTATGTTATATTCTCATGATTCATCTCTTCTAAAACAAAGAACGCGGATCAACTCATTATAAAGTTGATCCACAAATGATTTTATTTGTGGGGAAATTGTAGGGAATTAAGTTCAATTTTAATTGATTAAAATTGTGCCTCGTTTTTCATTGAACATCATTGTTGTCCGACCTATTGCTGTCGACTAACGCAGAGGGCACGGGCTGAACAAACACGGCCCGACGACCCTCCAAAGTTTGTTTGTTGGTGAGCGGATTGACGGGCGAGGTTGAAATGGGACCGCAATGGTGTTTGGAAGCCGTCACAATGAATAACGGGCCCCAGGAGAGTTGTAGGCGCAAGCGGTGGGCGAAACGGACCACTGGAGCGCGTCCGGTGGTCCGCGGAAGCCGCTGTCGGCGCGCCGACGGAGGTAACCCACTGCGGCAACAGCCGCGGCGACAGTGCGTCGGACCCCACGACCGCGCTGGATCCGGGAGGTGGGGCGGCGCCAGCGGGCGCCGCTGGTATCAATCAACGGGGGGCCGCCCCCCCCGGCTCGATGTAATGTGCTCGGCCAACCGGTCGAGCCGCAACCGGCCACCAGGCCGGGCCACGCAGGCCGGGCCGGGCCGCGCCCAACCGGGCCGAACCCGGACCCGGGTCGGGACGACCCGGTTCGGGCCGACCCAGGGGGTGTTGGGCCGGGTCGGACCGGGCCCAGACCCCCTATTTTCGGACCATTTTCGGTTAAACAGATATATCTTGAGCTACAGACCTCTGATCGACGTACCGTTAGTTGCGTAGGATTCCTTGAATCGATATGGTAGTTTCGGTATATTACACTCAAGTTTTTGGCGAAGTTTGGGTATGTCCGGGTTGGTTCGAACCCAAAACCAACCGGGCCCTCGGAGCGGAAACCCTTATAACTTGAGGACCAGACGTCTGATTGACGTGTCGTCGACTGTGTTGGATTCCTCTTGTTGTGAAAGTTATTTTGGAATACTATAAGTTGGGTTTGGATGATATTGGACTATGGTCGGGTTCATTTTAGCTTAAAAACCAACCGGGCCCTTGGAATGAAAAAGCTAATAACTCACAGACCGGGCGTCCGATTGACGCGCCGTCTGTTGTGTTGAGACCCCTATGACGAGGAAGTTCTTTGTGATACTTCTACATGAGACTTCATGGCACTTGGAAGTAACGACCATCATCTCGTGGAGCAGACCCTCCCGGAGACGAGCGTACGGAGTGCGGAGACCTAGTAGCTATAGACCTGATGACTGCTTGACTGATTCGACTCGGAGTGATTCGATTAGCCCAGTGGATGGAGCGCCTAATATTTGGTGGCAGACCCATGGAAGACGGAGCGCCTAGTAGTTGGCAGCAGACCCGCAGTACTCAACAGGAGGAGTACCTATGTAGGCTATTAGGGAAAGCGCCCGGTATTTGGCGGCAGACCCACAACGGATGGAGCGCCCGGTATTTTGCAGCAGACCCGCAATACTCGATAGGAGGAGTACCTCAGCAGTCTAAGGTAGTGAGAAGCAACTCAGTGTCGCGACAGGCCCACTGTACTCGGAAGAGGAGAAGTTCTCTAGCAGTTGTGATTTCGATAATGAAAATCCTGGTTTGAGTTGAGTCAATTACCTTTGTGTTTACCTCATGATTGAGATGGGTTACTTGATAACTTAGGTATATGTATGGGCATATAACTAAGTAAAGGTTATCTGTTGATATATTTATTTGTGGTTTATCCTTGTTAGTTTTAATGAGACCTTGAGGGTTTCAGGGTCCCTACTGAGTATCGTTATACTCACCCCTACACGGGCTATGCCCGCACCTCGTTGTGTTGGTTGCAGACAACGGACAACACTGATCATGGTCGAGGCTTGTAGAGCTGGACGGTACCCGAAGGTGGATCTCACGATGAGTCAGTACCTGGAGGAGATGGACAGATGTGGAGTGCTGAGGAGGGCATCTGTACCTACCCTCCAGGTAGGAACCTGAAGGACGATCCAAGAGCTGCTTCACTATTCAGCTGTTTGTCTTTCAATTGTACTTTCTTACAGTTATAGCTATACCTTTCTATTGGGCTTGTATTTCAGGACCCTTTGTACTTCCAGAAAACCTTTTACTGCTTTACTTAGTGTTTAATTCCACTTGTACTCTGGTTGTGTGTGTGTTTATGTTTTATAAAGGCAATGCCTTCCCAGTTATAGGGATTTACGCCTTTGGTGCTAGTCGCCAGCCCCTGGCCTCTGGAAGGCAGGCTTGGGGTAGTTACGACATGGGCCCCGGGGGACAGGTCATGAAATTTTATGAGGCTATGTACCAGTGATTTCTCCATTCCATAGCCATAGTTCATGGAAGGAAAATAAATATTCAACTAAGGTTGAAATCAGTGGAAGGAAGTGGTTAGATACAGTAGTATTTTAGGGTTTTCAAATAGAGGATTTCTTGGATCTCTATTTATTAGAGTACTACGCCATAGTATTTCAACTTTCACTATACAGGAGTTCTCAATGAGATATACTGCAACATTATAGCAGTGTCCACACCGTAGTGGAGAAAATCCCAATTTTTAATTTTTAATTCCTATTTACTAGAAGTTATAAAAGAGGAGTATTTCAATCATGGTTTGAAAAGGGCTTGGATGGAATGAATTTACCCAAGTGGAGGAAAAAATAAAATTATGTAACAATTACCAAGAAGAGGGATGAGAACTTTGGAGGAGGAAGAAGTAAGAGTAGACTGATTCCAAGAGGAGTTGCATAGTTAGGTTTCATTAGCTATTTTTTGTTTTTTATTTTGTAAATTTTGGATGTGTATTTTGATTGTGAACAAAAAATAGTGTAAGTATTTTTACATTTCACAACACCTTTCATTCAGTTTCATTTATATTCATTATTATATGATTTTCAGTTCATTTATGGTGAACGAACCATCGACCATGAGTGACTAATTTCATAGAAGAGGGCGGTTCTGATTGACGGGGATGCGTATTCCATTATTTTCATTTTTTGAAAATTATGAAATTCTTCTAACTTAAATTGTATTTCACTGAATTTAATATTTATTTTATTCACCAAATCACCTAGTGAGAGTAATTTCAATTAGGGGATGGTACTCAATGTAATTAAGGTACGTGGAAAGTGAGAACTGACCTAAGTTCACCTTTCACATAGATATCATATCTAATGCTCTTAGGTTTTCTAGATCACCTTGAGAGAGGGGTCGAATGACCTAGGTAGTCTAGTCTACACCGATAGGCAGGATTAATCAATTCAAGGAGTATCATGATTTTTTTAATTTATAAGTTAAGTTGAATGATTTTAAATTAAGAAAAATCATACCCTAACATCAGTTCACCTATCTTAACCCTTTCTAACATAGTTTAAGTCTGGTTGAAGATTATTTTAATTTTTGTTTAAGATTAATTTATGTTTAATTAAGTTAAAGTAGTATAGTTTTGTTCTTAATTCAGTGAAAAAATTAAGGAGACCCAACAATTATTTCTAAGATTATCACTAGGATTCCTTCTTTCTCATTGGATTGACCCCACACTTTCCAATATTCTATGCTTTAATAGTTAGTTTAGGTTAGGTTAAAATAAATTCTAAACTTTGATAAGACACCGAAATAGAAAAACTATCAGAGTGCGTCATGCCTAATCTATTAAATTTAGTTGGGTCTTGTGTAAGTTTGATCACTATATCCAAGTTTACCGATGACATCAAAAACTTGTATTATAGTGGCACAGATTAAAAAACCATTTGATATTTTAGAATAGTGAACCACTTTGGGTATTTGGGTATTGTAGCAATGCAGATTACTCTAGAACCATGGTTTTTTTAGCTTATTTCGAGAAAGGGTTTTTGGACCTTTTTTTGACCATATAGTTTTCTCCAAGGAATAGTTAAAATCATTCTGGCTCTTTTTTCATGTATAAAAATTTACCACATCATTTAAATTGTTGAGTGTTCATCCCCCCTTTCATTATCTCTCATTTATAGAATTGTTTTATCATGGGAGATCTCATGCTTTCTTAAAAATAGCTTGAAAATAGTTGTTTTTAGGCTGAATTGGAGTTGCAATCCAAGAATCCTAAAAATAGAAATTTAATTATTTTTGAATGTAATTGTTAAGTCATGTGTAAAATATATAAGGGAATAAAATTAATTAAAAAGATCAACGTGTTGTGAAAGAAAAAGTTGAAATGGGTAAAATCTGAATAGTGAATAAACAGAAGTATAAAGAAATACATAAAAATTATTAATGCTTCTGGTATCGTCATTGTATATGTATCACTATATCAAAGGGGGATATAATTCCCTTTTATAGAAAGTTTCATGAGGGTTAGGTAAGTGGGATTGGTGAGGGTGGGCAGACCACCCCCATTGAAATCCACAACAACATTCAATGGCTTCCTAACCCTCCCTTGGGATGCACACCTATAATAATTCCAAACATGTTTTGATACCGTCTCATTAAAAATATTTTTTGGGAAAACCTAGTGGGTTAAAAACCAGAATAAAGAAAAGAGTATAACCATGTAGATTTCACCTAAATGTTACATCACATAATGATTTTTTTTTCAGTCTACGCATCCCTACATCATGTACAAGATTTCTAAAGATAGTATTCAGTAGCACCTTTTTAAATAAATCAAAAATATTTTCACTGGATTAAACATATTACTTGTTGATATCTCCTTTCTTAGTTAACTCTCGTATGAAGGAGAAAAATTTCAGTAGAATGTGTTTTGTTTGATCATTTTTGATGAATCATTCCTTTTATTATGGGATGAACACATCATTATCTTCGAATAATATATTGGGATACTATCCTTAGGAAATCCACTTATGTCTTGAATGTGTTGATCTATAGACCACAACCAAACACATTCTCGACATGTTTCATGTAATGTAATCACTTCAGCATGATTTGAATATGTTTCAATGAGTTTCCAATTTTAGGATATCCAAGATATGGAAATACACCCAACTATGAACAAATAACTAGTTTGTGATTATGGATTAAAAAGATATGATAAATAACATGTAACTAAAAAAATGACTTTCTTCTTTTCTAACTTATTAGAATAGTATAAACCCAAATCAATAGTGCTAAAATGATAATGAAAAATGTGTTTAATTAAATTATAGTGGATTAATGTATGGTATTAACTAACCCTTACCAATAAATTATTAGAAGAAGATATATCAGTTTGAGTACAAGTAGAAAGATACATAAGTTTTCCGATTTCACTGCGGTATGGTACTTCTGGACCAACCACATCTTTATTTTCTTTATAAGGTTGAAGTTAAACTTTCTCAATATTTATAAACTGAACAACCATTTGAGTAATTAAAGGATTAAATTTATTCTTATTAAATTATTTTAGGACCTTTTTATTATAATTTGTCTGATTCAAAAGTATACCACTTTGCATATGCTCAATTTGTAAACTAAGAAAAAACTTGGTTTCTTCTAGGTCTTTCATTTCAAATTCATCCTATAAGTCTCTCATTTATTAGTTAATCTATTTTAGATTTATAATGATATTTAAGTCATCAACATAAATAAAAATGATTACATATCCATATGTTGTTTTCTTAATAAAAGCACATGGATATATGGGAACATTTACGTACGCTTTATTTAACAAATATTCACTCAAGAGATTATACCACATTTTCCCATATTGCTTTAATATATATAAGGATTTTTTCAATTAATTGAATACTTGTACTTGGGTTTTAATTTTAATTCTTTAGCTATTTTGAATCTTTAGGGGATTCTCATATATATACTACTATCAAGTGAAAAATATAAATAAGATGTAACAACATCCATAAGATGCATATTATCCTTTTCAGCTACTGCATGGCTGATTATGTATCAAAAAGTAATAGGACATAATAGGAGAATATGTTTCCTCATAATCAATTTTGGGTCTCTAGGAAAAATATTATGTGGAAATATAATCTTTTTATTTTAAAATATTACTTTTTCATTACACTACGCACAAAAACCCATTTAAATTGTGTCTTATGGATATCAATTATAGATGGTACATTTATAGTTGGTATGTGTGATTTAGTTACAACCTTTGTATCAATAATTATATTAGTAAACTAATTCTTTAGTACTTGAAAAATTAAAATCTTTTTCACTTCCATCTCACACTGTTGGGTGGGAGGATCAAGAAAAATAAAATTTTCACTTTATAGGAAATCTCTTCCCTTTGTTTCTTTTCTCCCCCAAATGTTGGGAACACTTATTCATTGAAGTGAAAATGAAAAAAAAATACTGTAAATAAATCACTAGTTTTTGGTTAAATATATATGATAATGGATGTGGATTAACATCCTACATATATTCCCAACCTTCTTTAAGGTCTCATTTTTGTATGTTGTGGGGGTAATAATCGATGCATAAACTGCATAACTAAAAATTCTTAAGTGGAAGATTCCAAGATCATATCCAAATTAATGTCAAAGATTTCAATATTTAATGACCCCATGTTGATCTCAGTAGATTTGTTCTCAATATTTATTACATCGGTTAGGGGATGAGGATAAACAAATAAAAACGTATCTAAATGCACGTGGGGAGACTCGAAACCGACACCTCCCTAAACACCACCATAGGATGAAACCACTTGGATATAACCATGGTGATCTCAATAAGTTTGAGGTGTTTTATCAGTGATTCATCCAAACCATTTTGTGTATAGACATGGTTAAATGAATGATCAATACTAATCCCCATTTCTATACTATAATCAGTGAAAACAAAGGGGGGTAAATTTTCTTGCATTATCAAGCCTTTATTTATTGATGACATAATTAGGTAAGTGTTCTTTTAATTTAATTATTTGACTAAGAAAGCATAAAAACACTACATTGTGCATTGAGAAGAAACATACATGTGACCATCTTTTTGATGTATCAATAAATACTATAAAATATTTAAATGGTCCACATGATGGATGAATTAGTACACATACATCCCCTTGAATTTATTCAACAAAGTTAGGAATTTTAGCCTTAATTATTGTTAGATATGATCTCACAATCAACTTTCCAAGAGAAAAAGACTCATTTGAAATTTTTCTTAATGGAAAGATCTTTTAGAACTTTATTAAATTTCCATGATAAATTTCAATTATCTTTCACAACATTCCTAAACCAGGATGACCAAATAATCCATTCCATAAATTAATGATTTGTGGTTAATTATTTACTACCATATGTGTATTAATTTCACTTATATATATGTAATGAAATCCAGATGATAATTTTTTTTAGTTTTTCTAATACATGAATCATACAGAATTTATTAATGGTAATTCACATGTACTTTTCATTTCTATTAGATATAGTCTGGGTATCATACCTATGCTGGTATATATCATTAAAACTTAACATGTTTATTTTTTAATCTTGGGAAAATAACACATCTTTTATAATGAACTTAGTCTCATTAGGTAAATCAAAACTTACTTCACCATTCCCTTTTATTAGATCAACAAGACCTGATATAATATTCATAATTGGTCTTGTTGTTTTAAGATTATAAAAATATTTTTTATTTTTTCAGAATTTTGTGTGTTGTTCCACTATCCAATATGGAAATTTCCATTCTAAATCTTCAATGTAAATAAAATTATATTAATAATAATAAAATAAAAAATATTTTATATTTAAATAATACAACATCAATATTTAAAATTTGTACAAAACAAAACACTATATCACATATCATAACTGTTGAATTTTTTTAGAATTGTTTCCAACTATCATTTCATCAAATTCACAAGTAAAATCACCTAATTCTAGGTAAGTTAAATCATTATTTGATGGCTCATGATTCTCAGTAAAACTAACTTCATTTTCTTTCCATTTTTAGGATGTCTTAGTAAAGTTTTATTCATTCTTATTTTCTTCAAGAGATACTTTATAAAGCTTACATAGGTGCTTTGGGGTTCAACATACTTGAGGCCAATTCCATTTAGAACCACACATATATTAGGAATATTCATTATTACTTGAAGTGATTAACCTAATATCTCTTTTATTATGATATTTATTTCATGCATGGCCATGGATATGACCATGTCCTTGGCCACACCTACCACCAAATACTATATCCTCATATTCATCCTCTTCCTTGATTATTTTTTGGAAATATATAATTTTCTTTAGGAAATGATACTAAAGAACCAGTATGATGAGATTTATGATTTTTAATGAAAAGATCATTGTTTTTATCAGATAAAAATAATGATGATATAAGATATAAATATTCTGTATACCCTCACAAGTGATATTTCTATTGTAGGGTTATGTGAGATACATGAAATTTCATAAATGTACTTTCAAGAAAATCAGTATCTATAACCCCAATAACCCAATAATTTAATTGTGATAAATTTATATACATAGGATAATTGTAATCACTGACCCTTTTATAACCTTGTAATCATAAAACATTCTATTCATTATAGGTTTTAGGAAGAACAATCTCCTTTTGATGATCATCTCTATGTTTTAAAATTTTCCAAAGTTTTCATAGATATATTTCTATGAGGTATTCACATTTCAATCCCTCATCAGGATGTATTCCAAGGAAGATCAATTCCTTTTAATTATTTTATACAAGTATTTAATTATTTTCTTTTAATTTTTTATAAGATCCATAAATTTTAGATGCATTTAAATATCCATTGTCCACTACTTGTAATTATTTCTGTTAATATCGAGAGTGGTGAATTGTAATTTCATGATATTTTACACGATGATAACTAGAATTAAAGAAAAAAAATTATTATTATTAAAAAAAGAATACAATGATACTTTCTATTTTTCTTAAATAAAATAAAATAAATAAAAATGATATCAAAACATCAAAATCATGTTAATATTATCACTTAATAATTTCTTATATATCCCACCTCAATTAGTTAATGTTTCTTTCATGTGGTGGATTAAAATAAATAAATCAATACATCACATTACTCATTTAAACCTTTCTCTTGTGTACTTATTTATTAATAAGACCCCCTAATTTGGTGGTGTGAAATAGATAAATTAAAACCAAATCAGTACATCTCATTACTCATTTTAAAACATTCTCATGTGTACTAATTTATTTATTAGAGCATCCAATTAAGCGGTGTAAAAAAATATTGTATAAATATTTAGAACCATCCAACCAGATAGTAAAAATAATCCTTAAGATTAAAACATATATTTCTCCATTTTTTGTGCTGATAATGTGTTGTGAAAACAAAAACTGAAATTGGTAAAATTTGAATTTTTTAGGATGGTAAGTATAAAGAAATAATTTTTTTATTAAGGATTCCAATTTCTTCATTGTATCTGTCTCACTACATCAAAGGGGGATACACTGCCCTTTTATAGCTAATGTAGAAAGGGGTAGGTAAGGGGGATTGGTGGGGGTGGGAATCCCACCCCCATTGAATTATATAGTCGTATTTAGTGACCACCTAATATAATGTTACAATTCACCTCTCTCGTAGGATAATAATATACTTGTAGAGTATTATTTTTCCACTAATAAGATAACACTTGAAAAAATGATATAACAAGTTTAGGTAACCATATAACATGAAAAAATGAACAATAATAGATCATTTATGAAAGTTTTGTAATTATATCCAAAAGATATATATTGTGAAAATTGATATATAAGTTTTTTTATTGTATGATATAGGGTTTCCACATATAATACTATACATATAACTATTATTTAATTGACTAGCACATCATATGATTATATTGAGTTTAAACATACATAAATAAATTTTAAAGGAGTTCAGTATTTAGGGGAATTAATTTAGAAACAATATTTTATATTATAATGTATATTCATTATTTAGTGAGCATTTGAGAAACATTTTATCTCTTTGCAACTTCTATTTATTGATGGAATACTATATAAAAGGATCTTATCATCAAGAAATTATTGTTTAGATTTGAGAATAATTCTTGTATAGAAGAATCTATTTCTTATTTCCATAATATGGTGCTAGAATGTCATGGAACTTAAAGGAAATCATTCAGTTATGATGTGTGATTTCTTAGGTGGTGGATAATTGAGAGAAACATGAGTCCTTTGACTAGTTCCTGGAATTGTTCATAAAAAACCATAAGAAGGATAATTAATAAAACTTATAAGTTCTTTATGTTCTTAATTTATTTAATATTTATTCCAAAACTCTCTTTATCAATATTTACATTGCATTTTACTATTTTCCAATACCTTTAAGTCATACTATATGTATATAAAACTCATATGTGGTATCAATGATATCTAGTGGTGTTTTGAAAAAATCCAGATTAGTTAGACTAATGTATGAATAAAAATCATCACCCATTATATATTTATTAAGAAGATCGATAGAAGGATTAAGGCAGTCTAAAATAGTGTATCTCAAGAGAATATCCTAGGAAAATAGAATTACAACCAGGGGGAGGGGATCCCAATATAAAGAAAATCTAAAGATGATCATCCAGGCTTCCATTAGAGGACATAAAATTAGCTACTTTGTTGACCACATGGAAAGTATGTGAGATATTCACACAAATATCAAGGAGGAACATGCATTACCCTATATAGTACTCCACAGGAAAATGAGTATGAGAATAAAATTTTAAGGATGATTTAAGAATTTTCAATTCCATTTCCACTTCTCATAAGATGATTTTATATAGCTTACTTAATGGTATACCATTAAGCATCAACAAATCCACCATAATGAGAGAATTTATCTTTCCACAAAAACCAATGAAAATAAGGAAGATAGATATTTTATCACCCTAAATTACACCACCTCCACACATCATATTATTTATAAAACCTCAATTAGTATTAATCTTGAAACTATCTGATGACTTCCTCCATGCCACCCAATGGACGAGTGAGATCAACAAGTGTATCAAGTGGTCCTTCTTGAAAAAATGGAACAAACCCTGGAAATAGGTAGAAAGAAATAATCCTACCTTTTACAAGGAAATATCACTAATAATCTGAAGTTTTTTAAACTGTAGTCCCTCCATGATCAACGTCGAGTCCAAGATCCTTAACTCATTACATGAACCCCAGATGCACCAGTAACCTATAGAGAAATACATTCTTCGACCACACATAACAAGGGATGTATTATATACATCATAAAACCAACTCAATAAAAGATTATCAAATATATCAAAAGAACCATGAATGATCATTATATCTCCTAGGAAATTTTATGTGAAACACACTAAGTTTCCTTTTATAAACATGTTATCATTAGACTCTATATTTTCATGACCACAACAAAAACATTTGGACACCATATACGCACATTTACATTGGGTTTTTTCTTTAGTGGGGATGACCTTATGCTTTATCTACTAGATGAATATGATGAGATTGGTTGGGATACTATATCTCCATAGTAACTTGGCCCATGGGTCTTAATCATAAGCCACATGAGTTATTTTTTTATAAGTACACATTGGGAGATGACCTGAACTGAAGGGTGTGAAGGATAAAACATCATCTTACTCAACCATATTGATTCTAGAATAAGTTATTTTCTTTTCATCATCTATGATGGAATTTAAGAAGTATGGGTGAACAAAAAATTCATTAAACCACATACTTGGGGCTGAAAATCCAGGAAAGAAGAGCATGCAGCCATCCCGTTTTCCAACACGAATAAGATAGAATCATAACCCATGATCCATATAGAGTTCTCATTCATAACCTAGAAATATTAATTTAGACTATACTAAATCTTATAGATCTCTTACCTATGGTTCTTTTCTATATTAGCAACCTTCCCATATTTCTCCCATGTGAATTGCACCCACATGAAAGACTCCTCAAGATCCTTCCAAGCCAGTTTAGCTTCTAAGTGGGACATGTTATCATTCATTCCCTTAACATTGATACCCATAATCAAAATTCCTAGATAACTGAGACCATGAAGCCCAGTGGTAATTTAGATCCTACTTAGAGTTCTATAGGAAACCATTAATAAAATTTTCAATCTGATTAATAATATATTTTTTCACATGAATAACTTACATTTTATGAAAATTAATAAAGGTAAATACATTGTTAATGGGAGTAATACTCCCCTCAAGGATAAAAATATACTCTTTCAGTTGGAAACATTTCCTAAAATTATATCAATGAGACCATAAAAATGTATAATATTCACTCTCCTAATAGTCAAGGGTGCCTCAATATTTATCATTGGGAAAGAACCTTTGGGTATACCTACCCAAATTTCAATGAGAGTGGCATGTCAAGGGTAGCATATCCTTGAAATGAAGAGAACTATTTTTTCCCTACCGATCAATTTCCCACTCCAAATTAGAACCATTGGATCCAATAATCATATAATACAATAAATTATATCTTAAGGTACAATATAAACCATTTAATATGGTTGAACATACCATAATATATGATATGAAAGTTTCTTCTAGGTTTCAAAGTATCATAAGATACTAAATATTATATTATAGGATATGATATAAATAAAACAAAAAAACTAAAACAGGGCATCATGGAAATGTAATTATATGGATATGTCATAATGCATGACATAGTTCAAATATGAGAGTTCTAACATAAAAAATATATAATTTAGGGATATCACATAGTAAATGTTTGAATTATATAAAGAAATAATTGTTTCTAATGAGTTATTATTTTCCTAGATGGAGATATGGTCAAATGATCAAGAGGGGGGGATTAACTAGTTTATAAAAATTTAAATACATTAAAGATAAAATAATTATATAGTGAAAAAATTAAAATTTTGAGCATAAGAGATTTTTATAGTAGTTCATATCAAAGTGATCCCACATATACTCTACACTTATCTCTATCATTGAGATAAATGACAAAAACTAAAATACTTAATTTTTATTGGGAGTCATAACCCAATTACAAACTACCTTTTTAGTGGAGGCACAATGATATATCAAAAGTTCATCATTTCAATCCCTAAAAAAATTCAATTTATAAATTTATAAAAACCCAAACTACACTAGCTAATAAAATATAGAATAGTGTAAGATAGGGATGATCCCACATGTAAATGTTAGAGAGTTTCTTTTATATAACAACAAAGACACTAAACTATGATTCTAAAGTGACTAAACAATTTGAAAATTATAGGAACACGATGTTATTTTTTGAGATAGTGGGAGAAAAAACTTAAACATAATGTACTAATCATATGATATCCAAGTTCATGCAATAATGTTCATAGAGGTTCTCAAATATACTCTTTTTTGTAATCAAAATCAGGTCTAAGAAACTCTAATGGTCATTGTAATTACTCTCCAAACTCAAGGATCACCTTTTCTAAATGGTCAGAGTACCTCATATTACAAAGATATGAGTAACCTCAAAACATGTTTAAACATAGAACCTATCCCACCCAATGTTCATGATGAATGTAGTATTCTAGTAATTATATTTAAAAGAACTCTCCCTCACTCAACACACATAATAGTCATGTATCTATTAAAGAAGATGAAGTTTTGAAATAATTAAAAATAGAATATGAAAACCTAACTTGAATTCATTCAAAAGAAACACCCACACCAAAGTAAATCCCTTCAATACATAACTTGACACAAATATATTCAACCTCTCATTCTAGTCATGGGAGGGTGATGAAAAATAATTAAAATAAAAACCTAAAGAGGAAGAAACAATAGCTTCCAAGCTCCTCCTATAGAGATTTCTTTGGTATAACATCATGGAAATACTATTTATAGGAATTGGAACCCCAAGGATATCCCTTTTCAATTCTATATATATATATATATATTTTGAATCTCTAAATTTGTGCATATATTTCTCCAATTTTTTATAGCTTTCCTATTTTCAATCCCTATCCATATATCTTGAAAATATATATTTTTTAATCCCTTAAGTTTTTAATGTTCCAAAATGGAAACCACATTTGAATTTCCCAAAATAAATCAAATATCGCATCAATGGGAGTATCCTGAGTAGATATTATATATTTTTTAAGATATCATTACCATGACATGGAACCACAATCATTAGGGTGTTTCCATGGTTGTTTCCTATTTGTGTTTCTCCTATTTGACATAGGTTTACATACCATGATATAGGGTCAATATTTTTCAATCTCCTTTGTTACTTATTCATGAACACACATCGACCAAGACCTCCAACATGTCATTTATAAAAATATGAAGTTGTTCCATCCTCAACTATGATACAAAAAATGACCATAATACCGTTTAGAAAGTTGTTTTGATCTCAGAGTCTCCTTGACCAACATGACCAAGCTTCCCACAACATTATCCCTCCCATTTCATTTTTGATACCTCCATATGAATCAATGTGACCCTTACTACAGTGTAGCCTAGGCTGTTATGAGAACTACAATATATATGGAATAATTCTCCTCAAAATGGGGTTCTAGAGTGTCTGTCAAGCATTTAGATGATATCCATAGTGATCCTGGACTATTTTAGTGGTTTGTTTCTTGATCTTGAGCTCCATCAGTGGTGGATATGGTAGTTATATCAACTTTTAGCAGTGGTATGGTGAGAAAAAGTAGAGGTGGTATTGGGGATGGTTCTGAATGGAGGTGCACAAACTCGGGCAAGATGACATTTCTTTGAGTTAAGTGCATAGTTTCATGCTTATTCACCACCCCATATCAATTATTCACTTGAGGCTATACTCTATTATCAATAGGTATTCAGAATCCCTAACTCAGAAGCCTTATCAAAGGATGGTCTCCCTGCACACTCCACACACCACATGGAACTGTTCTAACCCACACGAGCCTAGCAGGTCTTGGCCTACCCTATGCACGCTCTATGTGTGTACTGTATGAACCATGATTTCTCTGGTCTTGGTTATCCCATGCATACTTCTTCTTATCTTGAACTAGTTCCTTAGGCCTAGTTTAAATGGTTTCAATTTTTCCTACCATAATAAAAAATACTTTGTTAAAATATTTTTAAAATAAACAAAAATATTTCTTAAGTAAAAATGGACTTCGAATTTGTTTATTTTTATTTCATTTTTCTGAAATATTTTAAAAAAATATACCACCCAGAAAATATACAATCAATTAATAATATGGGCATAAAAATTTAAAAATCAATGAAATTTATTTTTTAAAATTTAAATTTTTTCATGTATGAAATAGACTTATCAAATATCCCCACACTTAAATGAATTATTTTCCTCAAACATAAAATCTCAATAAAAAATTAAAGTGGAACACCATTCTTACCAATATTCAAATTTCAAAGAAATAAAATTCAAAAATTTTAAATGGAAAACTAACCATTCAAGTTATATATAAATAATTAATTAAACTTCACACTATTTAAAGAAACATTAAACCCATATATTTCACTTTTTCCCAATGGATTTTTAATGGGTATTTTCTCTCATCCATTCAAGATTCTGAATTAATTATTATCAAACATACCATGTTATGATCTACCTCAAATTTAATTTCTTCTATCATTACTCAAGGTAAGAAATTCAAGTTGAGTTATGCTCATACATTAAGTTATTAACCTTTTATAGGCTTGAAAAGGAACCATATTCTTCACTATGTAAAGACAAATATCACAAATAATCATGAGGTAATTTATTAAGGATCATACAACCACAAGGCTCAATGTCGGTAGGTATTGATGTGAAAAATTTTTAATCTCAAAAAGGAGGTTCACTCTAAATTAAAATACATGACAATAAAAAGTAAATTTCAATGAAAATATCCTCTAAAATGTGACAATACCCTCTTCCCAAGCTCAAATTAAAGGCCATGAATAATGAAAATATAATGAAAGATTTACAGACTCTTGATTTTTTTTTTCTACATTTTTTTATTTATTTTATCTTTTCTAAAATGAGTTTTTTTTTCAAATGTTAAGTTTGAAAAAGCCTCACATCCATCACCCAAACCAAAATTATAAAAATAACTGATCAAGTAAATGGTGATTTTTGACCCTAAAAAACTCAAAAAAAAAAAAAAATTATTTCATTTTTTTTCTTCAAGAGGTGTAAAGAATATAAATACAATGAAAGTTAACATGAACCTTTTTCCAAAATATCCAATGAAATAACACCCCAAAATTTTATTATCCCAATAAATAAAACCCCCTTCCACCATGGAAAAACTCCCCTACACACGTAAAATTATAATAATCATGAAAAATACATTGAGTAGGGTGGGAAAGGATGAAATTGTCTTGTATTGTGGATCTCTACCTAACAAGGTAATTCATTTATTATAAGTTCTTTATAGAAGGATAAATGTAAATCTAGGTCCAAGGATAAGGGGTAAACATATAAAATTTCATCAATAATATTAAATATGACTTTTTACAATCATCTTTATAACAAGATTCAATGTAAATTCTAGTATAAAGCATGTCCTAATATCTCTCAAGAAAAAATTCTCAGAAAATATTAGAAATATTAGGTCTAGATATCTACTCAGGAATGAGAAACATATAAATTTAGACAACCACTAATGGAAATAATAATAATAATAAACTAATCAACATGAACTTTATAAATTCAAAGAATTAAAAGTGGAAGGTAAATTTCATTTACATGAATAAACTAATTCCTTAAAACCATGATCCATCAATTTAATACATATGATTAAATCTAATAATTCAATTTAAAACCTTAATCATTCAATCTCATTGTCATTGAAAACTAAAACATAACATCATGGGATTATTAATCAGTCCTTTTTTATCCTATATAATAAATGTAGAAAAATTTTATATGTGGGGCATGAAATTTCTTTTAAGTTAAAAAATAGATTTAGAAAAAGGGAGTTTAAGGATAAATGGATTTAAAAGTGAACTACCATTACACATGTAGATCCCACCTTTTCTCTTCCTCTTTCTACTCATCATGCCTTCATCTTCATGACCCTAAAAAAGGAAACAACTCAGGAAAGTGTTAGGATCATGTAATTAAAGCTCAAAAGGATTAAGTGGATTGAAAACTACTTACTAATATATTCCTAAACTAAATCAAAAGAAAAATACTTGAAAGATAAATTCTAGAAATAAATTAAAACTCATGTTACCTCCCATAAATCCACTATTGGTTATGGTCATTTAGATCGACCTTTAATTATCGTAGCTCATATAATAGTAGCATAATAAAGATCTAACGATCACAGATTGATCAAATTTTAACTTTATAGCATATCTGGGATAAATATTATCATTCTATTTATTATGCTCTTCTTCTTACTTTCTTGAGGATAGTCCTCAATAATGGATAAACCAAATTATTATAATTGTAGCACCCCCAGTTTCTGGTATGTAACCCTTTCTTGATTCTTTTAATGTTTATAAAGTTAAGGGTGTTGAATGAGAGAGTCATGAGAACTTGGAATGATGTTTTGAGACAAAGAGGAAGTCGCGCGGGAGGCACACGATTTGTCTAAACCGTGCAGCCAAACCGTGCACAATGGGTCTTAGAGGCAGTGGCTTCCGCACGGTCGGCGCACGGTTTGTCTAACCGTGTGGCCAAACCATGCAAAAAGGGTGGCCGAGGCAGTAGCTAACGCACGGTTAGCGCACAGTTTGTCAAACCGTGCAAACTAACCATGCGACCACTTAAACGAGTTCCTATAAAGGTGGATCTCATGCATTTTTCCTCTATGTAGCTCGTTTTTCCTCCTAAGTGACCCTAACTCGGTATTTTGGTTCTCCTAAGGTCAAGGAGGGTTCTCCCATCATTCTGGAGGTTATCTGAAGGCTTCTCTTGATGAATCAAAGCCGGATTCTTGAGGTATGTGATCGTTCTTGTTTGGTTTTTTAGATATACTTAGATCTACTTCTCCTATTCTCACAGTTTCTTAGATCTACACTTGTTATGGGTAGATCTAAGTATGTGGATGCCAAATATGTTGAGTTTTGGTCTTGGTTGTGTTAGGAGAAGAGATCTAAGGAGGATTCTTGGAGAATCAACCCGGTTTTCTTGTGCGTTCTTTGTTTGTTGGGGTTTCATCAAAGCCTTTGAGGTAGGAGGCTTCTCTCTCAACTCATCTTGTTAGAATTGATTGGCTTAGTTTAAAATTAGGTTATTTGAATGAAATTGATTTTTTCAAATTATAGAATAAATCTTCTTTAGTGATGACTTATGGTTTTGATGAAGTTGCGAAATCTTGGTGAATTGTTGTGAAAAGTGATTTGGATTCTTGAATTTAAAATGTTGATTTTAAATTACAGTTTTTTTGGAATGGTAAATGGTTTGATGAAAGATGGGTTTTCAATAAAAAGGGTGTTTTATTGAAAGGATTTTTGTATTGAAACAGATTTGATGAAATTGGTTTATTATTTGGTTTTCAATAAAATTACATTTTTATTGAAATGGTTTGAATTGGTTGAACACACTTGGTTTTGATGGAAATGGTTTTCAATAAAAGGTGTTTTATTGAAAGGGTGGTTTTGGAATTATTATTGTGAATGTGTGGTGTGTGTTCATATTTCATTCAGGATGGATAAGGGTTAGGGGTCTCCACCATCATCTTGGGATGGATAAGGGTTAGGGCTCTCCCCCGTCAAACATTCATATTGCATTCAGGACGGATATGGGTTAGGGGTATCCCCCATCATTCTGGGATAGATAAGGGTTAGGGCTTCCACCTCTTCCAGGTAGCATTCATGGTTGGTTGCATGGGTTTGTGGAATGGTTGGGTGTTCCAAAAAAAAAGGGAATGTTTGAGAAATGGTTTTAAATCTTATTTAGTTATTTTTATAAATAAAAATAACTTGCTGTAAAATTGGTTTCAATTTCACTTGTATGTTTTTGGTTATGAATGGTTTTGGGAAACTTGTTATATTTAGTTATAAACTATTTTTGAGAAATTGTTTTATATAAACTGTTATATATAATTGTTTCTAACTCTTCTATCCTATTGGAGTGAGTAGGGAAGTCATTGGGGAAAAACTACTGAGTTTTATACTCACCACTGCTTTGGAACTTTGTTACTCTTGCAGATGTCATTTTCCGAGACACGGGTAAAGGTAAAGCATATTTTTTCTAGTGGCTTGTGGTGATTCTTGGGAGATGTTGTGGAGCTTGGAGCTTGTGGAGCATGGAGTTTTGGTGTCTTTTGAGAGTACTGAGTGGTTCTTCCGCTGTGTACTTTGATGTTTGGTTTGGTCTTCCACTACTGTGTACTTTGATGAGGTTTGACATTAATGAAGTTGTTTAGTTTTCATTCTTTTGTTCATGCATCATATAGTGAATATTGTTTATGCTTGGTTAGTTTATGGGTTTTTCTTAAAGGGTAAATATTCCACCAACTTGTATTTGAAACCCTTTGGCATTTATTTCCAGCCTTTGGCATCTTGGGGATGTCTCTTAAGGCCTAGTAATGACCCGTTGTAATCTCATGCCAATGAGAATTGGCGGGTCATTACAAGAATCATAACTCATGGGTCTTTTATACTTGGTACCACTCCTCCTTCTCTTCTCCTATAATGGTTAGCTTCTTGTGTTAAAATTTTTCCACTATCTCTTTAAGTTTAGTAGACAACCTTTCCTCTTCTTTGTGACTTTGATGAGGTAACCAAAATCTAGAAAATTGTGAGAATATGAGAAACAAATCAAAATATGTAAAAACCTAGTACCCATAATCTTCTTCTTTTTCTTCTTGTTTTGGATACCATTTAGTTGGCGTCAGAGGTTCCTCTTGAGTTTCTTATTTCATGTAATTATCCTCTACCATTATCATTATGTCATACCAAAGTTATTTAGCTTCTCTCCCATATAATTCTTCACTTCATTCATAAAGTGTATAAGGTTATTCTTGTTCTTCCTCCTCCTTTGGATCAATAGATGTGAGGGTATATTCAATGAAAATCATAAAGTCAGTTTCAATAGTATAATCGAAAGGAATTATTACATTGAATTTAGCCTCAGGTTTAACTCCTATGAATGTATATTCAATTTTATTACTAAAGTAAACTTTTTCCTTGGTCTCCTTATTTTATTTTTTAGTCTCCTTTTCCATTTATTCTAATTTTTTAATCCCTCTTTAAAATTTTCTTCCATGCCTTGTAATATCATCTTATCTGAACTCAATAATTGGGTTTATACCCATATTTGTATTTATCTCTTGGATACTTTGGATCTTCCTCTTAAGTGATTTAATTTATTGTGAGTGGCTTGAAAATTAAATCTTCATTCAAATATGAGGATTCATAATTTTTTCTATATACACCTCAAAAAAAACCCAAGTTCATAAAAAGAATAAAAGAAACAACCTAAACTAAAATCAGAAAAAATAAAATTGGGAGGGAAAAAAATATTTCATTCTACTATTAAGTCAAAGTAATCTCCATTCCTTTTTCCCTAAAAACAACACAAAAATTGATAGGTCTGGTGAATGTCATTTAAATCCTTTAGTTGGATCAAATTAGAAATTTATAAAAACCAGAACTAGACTAACTACTAGAATATAGAATAGTGGTAAGATGAGATCAATCCCACAATGATTGGATTTAGAGTTTATTTTATATAATAATAAATACACTAAAATATGATTTTAAAGTAACTAAAATATTAGAAAATTGGAATAACATGGTGTGATGTTTTGAGAAAGTGGGAGAAGAAAAGTAAAAACATTATACCAAGCATAAGATATCCAGGTTCATGCATCAATGTTCATATTGGTTCTCAAATTTACTCTTGTTATCATTAGAATCATGTTTGAGAAACTCCAATGTTAATTGTAATTACTCTCTACACTCAAGGAACTCCTTTATTAATGGTCACAGTACTTAAAATTACCAAGATATGGGTTAACCGAAATCATGTTTAAACATAGAACCTATCCTACCCAATATTCATAGTGAATGTATTATTCTAGTAATCATATTTAAATAAAATATATCTCACTCAATACACACAATGGTCATGCATGGATTAAAGAAGAAGATTTTTTTTTGAAAAATTAAATATAGAATATGAAAAACCAACTTGAATTCATTCAAAATCAACACTCACACTAAATAAATTTCCCTTCAATACATAAAATTTCCTAAATAAATTCACCCTATCATTTTATCCATGAGTGGGTGGTGAAAAAAAAATGAAAATGAAAACCTAAATAAGAAAAGGTAATAGACTAAATCCTCAGAAGCCTCTACACTCCTCCTCTTGATATTTCTTTTTCATAGCATTACGTCACTCCAATTTATAAGAATTAGACCACCCAAGGATAAACATTTTCAATTATCTATTTTTTTTATTCTTAAAATCCATTTTTATATTTCTAAAAAGTTTTTTATTTTTAAACCGGTCAAAACTTTCCTATTTTAAATCCCTATCCACATCTCTTCAAAATCTCTATTTTTGAAAACCCTTAAGTTTTTCATGTTCTGAAATGGAATCCTCCATATGAAATCATATATATTTTAATATATCATAAACACAACATGGAACCACTATATCCTCTTTTCAATACCTATGTTTATCTCTTCAAAATATCTATTTTTGAAATCCTTTAAGTTTTTCATGTTTTGTAATGGAATCCTCCTTCAAATTTTTCAAATGAATTTGAATATCACATCCATGTGAGTTTCTCGACACAAAATCATATCTTTTTTAATATATAACAACCATAACATGGAACCACCACCATCTGGGTATTTACATGGCTATTTTCCATTTGGGATTCTCTTTTCATCCATGATTTCACAAACCAAGACATAGGTTCTGGAATTTTCAAGCTCCTTCATTACTTATTCATGATTTAACATTGACCATAACTTCCAGCACATCATTTAGAAAAATCTAAATTCATATAATCCTCAACTATCACATGGAACACATCCATCATCCTATTTCAAAAATCTATTTTTATCTCAAATTCTCCCTACCCAACACGAACAAGCTTCTTATGACGTTATCTTATCTATTTTATTTTTGAGACCTCCATATGCATAATGGTGACCCTTACTACGACGTAGTTGAGACCTTTCAAGATTTATTTTATATATGGATTAATTCACCTAAAAATGGGACTCTATATTGTTTATCAAACATCTAAATAATACCCATGGTGACCCAAAACAGTTTTGGTGGCTCATTTATTGAGCTTGAGTTGCATTAATAGTGAATGTGGTGGTTCCAGCCACTTGTAGTAATGGTCCAGTGAGAACAAGAAGAGGTGACATCAGGGATGTTGTAAAAAATATGGATTTTCCTTGTAAAATTTTGTAATATATTAAAGAATATTTTTAGATCTAGTTATAGAGTCAGTAATGGATTATAGGCCCCGTGGATCCTTGACGTTGATATAATAAAAATATTAAATATATTATATCACATGCATGTAGTTTTTATGAATTAATGGAATATCACTTGAATGGTGTTCTGTAAGATAAATCCAAGATTGTCATTATATATGGAATATGGGTTTTATCTTAGGCACAACATAACCTTCACACATGTTAGGTGTTTAGTTTAAGAGTAGTTTTGAGTGGATTAATAAATTAATAAATAAATAAATAAATTTATTATTTATTAAATGGTGAGAACCTAATCCATATGCTATTTAAATCTAGTTATGAAAAAACTATAGGGTTATCTATATAAACCTAGGGATTTAAGAGGGTTGTGGAGGATATATTTAATGAAGGGAAATGAGATCATGGATTAATGATTAGTTTACTAAGGAGTTCATTATTAACACATGAGTTACTGGGTCTCTCTAATGAAAATGATGTAGGAATCATTATTCATTAGTGATTAATCTAGTATTGAGGTAGGATTTTTGTTTTTTTGTTTTAAACCCCATTATGATTATCTCACATCAAACATGAATTAATCCCTTTAACAGATTAATTCATGGGTCAATGTTTTGTCTTACAGTTGGTGATTTATGTTCCTAGAATTAGGAATTGATAATGGTTTGATAATCCATGTTAATTATTCATTGATTATAATTTACACCCTAAATGGATCAAGGATAGATCAAACAATGGATGGCATTTGATCCCTCAATTTTGTGTTGTGTGATTTTATCCCCTCATTCTTCTAAGGATCATCGTTGATATTTCATTTGATCAGAGGTTTTAAAAAAATTGGAAATTGATCATTGAAAACTGATCTTTTACACAATATATTATTTCCATGAGTGAAGATTCATTATTAAAGGCATTATCGAGGTGTGATGATGATGATATAAGATTAAGAGTTTGGATTTGGTATTTTTTTCTAATGGGTTAGTGATTCGGTGATATAGTGCAATGGGGATCAAATTATAAATAGATAGATGTTTGAAATTCAGCCATCGATGAAAGCACATGCATAGTCAAACCAAAATCTGAGATCTATGAGTGTTATTCATGATGGAATCAATGATTGTAATGGTGCAGGATAGACATGTATAACTGACAAGAGAATCTATTAAAAATTTATTTACAGGGCATGTATTTTGGATGAAAACATTACATGTGGACCCCCTTTACATTGTGGAAAAGGTTACACACAAAGATAAATATCACACACCATGTAGCCATACCGAATTCCTTATGATTTGATGTTTGTGGCCCAACGTCTACCCCTAAGGTACATGGGAATGGACATGAACAATGGTCATGAAAATGACTAGAGTGCACCAGCATGGCTAGAGTTCATGGTCATGGACAGAGTGCACATACATAATAAGAGTACATGGGAATGACTAGTGTATAGGGGAACAACCAAAGTACACGGGAACAGTCTGAGGACACAAGAATGAGAAAAAAATTAGGCATGACCAAACATTCTAGGGAACACCATGTACTACCTATATATACTATGTACTTCTTATAGGGTAGGTCTAAATTCCCATTATCTTTTTTCTAGATGTGTACTAGTAGGGTAAGTTCCATTTTTCCATCCCTAATAGGTAAGTGAGGTATCCTATCCTAAGAATAGGATTAGTTTTCCCCTCTATGGATTAGTCTTGGATAGATTCGGGTATCCCTCTGTGTGGATCAGGGTGCAATCCTCAATCATTCTTCCTTAGTTTAGGTCAGGCATCCCATTATCGGCTTCCAGGGTGTGTGATCCTTATCCTAGTGGATTAATATGGTTAAGGTTATGTATCCCCCATAGGTCCTAGGTGTGATCCCCTATTTGTGTATCAAAATATTTTGAGTTACAGTGTGTACTTGAACATGGTGGGGCTCGATGAGCATGAAATCTTAGATGATCACCTTCGGTGTTAGCATGACCCAATGAGTGAGTTCTCTCAGAAGAATGTCACCTTGAATCCTTGAGTCAAGTCCTTGTCCAATAGTGTGGATATGACCTTACATTAATACCTAGTGCCCATCTTTAGTATATTTGGATTGATGTTATCATTTTTTATGAGCTAACCCTATTTTATTCATTATGTTTGGTAATTTTGGGGTTTCATACTAGGTATGATTATACTCACCCCTGCATTGTCTCTTCCCACACGTGTCATGTTTTATATAGACAATATCACTTTAAATGGAGTCCTAGTAGGACTAGGATATTGTATATCATAGATACTCTAGGCAGACCACAATCATTTTCAGGAGTTACATTTCGATAATGGTCCCCTCCTCACTAACAGGTTGGACTCTTTTATAATTTTAATGGGATTCTATTTGGACCTTTTTTTTGTAACCGTGTTGTAGTTTGATATATAATTTAGTTATATGAATTAATTTTTGTATTAGTTGTATCTTTTCTTTTTGTATTATATTTTTCTATGGAGATGTGTGTGTGTATACGTGTACCTTAGTCTATGGCCTCCAATGTGTGTGACATTCTAACCCAATTCTTATCGCTAGCCCATAGCCTATTGGAGTTGGGATTGGGGAGCCACACTTGGTTTATCGTAAGCCAGGTGGGCCTTAGTGGGTCAATTCATGACAGAGTTACATCAGAGAAGGTTGTATTAGGATCAAAGTTTGGAGATAGTCTAGCCATGTGGTTCGGTTTGGGTACTAGGGTAATAATGTTTAAGTGTCTTGAGTTTTGATCTCCAGCCAGGGAACACAATGTTGGTGTGGCGGCTAATGTATCCATTCATTGGGACTCTAATAACATTCATGTTGACTTAGTAGATGTAGGAATTGGTTGTAGGGAAAACATTGGTACATGCATCATGTATGAATTAGTTTTGGTTTCCATGTCCTTATTGAGTCATCTCCCTAGATATAATTTTTGACCATGGTGCATCTTTAATTATGCAGGATTCCTCTATGATAATAGAAATATAGGATTACATAGTATGATCATGAGGATGATCTAACTAGTGAAGAGGATTCAGTTCATGGGCCTATATAGGAGGTTGTACCTCCAGGTGGTTTTCTAGTCTTACCTACACTTGTTGAGTAGCATGTTTCTATGGAAGTACAGGAAGAGGATGTGTGTAGGATGAGTTCACTATATGAGGACAAAAAATAGATAAACCTTAGGTTTTGGGGTGATCTATTACCCTAGGTAGTATAAGACCTTCTTGAGTAATTTGGGTAAGTTTTTTTCCCTGTTTGGACCCTTCCCGATCATATGGTGGTCCTAGCGGAAATCCTTCTCTATGGATCCATAGGGTGATGGTGGATTATTGTGTCTTGGATAAATTATGAGGAAATTATCACCTAGATAAATTTAAATAATCTCTTCACAGAGGATTTCTACTCAACTATGTTACTAGATGTACAAATTTAGGAGATTCTAAAGCTCCATCAGGACAGTATGATAATTGAAAATTATGCATCGAGGTTCAATAACCTCTCATAGTACTACTTGGATATGGTTCTAGATTCATATTTTCAAGAAAATACCATCAATTGTGGAATTCAATGATATATATGGGATGTTGTGGTATGTATTTTCATTCCTTCTTATACTGGGGGGATAGACTATTCCTTAGTGGTGGAGAGATTTTTGGATGATTAGTTACCAATGGTTGGTGCTGGTAGTGGGAACCCTGTGTTGGATTGGTGTAGCTGATCCAATTGGATGATGTTGGGTTGAATGCTTGTAGACCATACTGTGCAGTAGACCACAAATCTCATGGGTTGATCTCAGTGGTGAGAATGTTGGGGGTTATAGGGGGAAATTCACCCCTGCTCTAGGGCTCCGGGGGCTGAATCCCCCCAACCCAAAATTTGGGAAACTGTAGAAAATCTACCTAATTATAGAAGAGATGACCATGAGACACCAATAGGACACTATAACAATACAGATTTTGGAATGACTACTATAGTAGCTCGAATTTTGGTTATAATGGTATTATAGGTCCATGGACTTCTTTAGACCATCCACTGTAGTAGCTTGGACTTGGGTGGCTGTAGAATTATAGCAATACAGATTTCTAACAACCATTCACTATAGTGAAATGGACTTATTGTGTGGTTAGGGGCTTAATACTTCATCATTTTTATAAGCTCATTAGATTGAGGGTTTCTAAGTGGTGTGAAAATCTGATCTCTCTATAATTGTGTTCTCAAATTTTTTATTGAAGTGATTCCACCTCTCCGTGGGTTCATGGATTATTCCCAAAGCATATAAATCACTATGTCTATGCTCATCTTCTTGTTCTTATTCTTCTTTTTTCTAACTTTTCTTCATTTTAAAGACACTATCGTGTGGATCCCAATGTTTATGAAACACCATGGATCTAAAAAATAAATAGTTGGCAGTCGATAATATACTCAGGGATCCTAGAATTTATAGACACAATATTTGGATAGAGGGTCTATAGTTCAAGGCTCATAGGACAGTTCCAGTTAGACAATGGAGAAGTTATGTTACTCTTGTGATGGGTGGTGACATCTCACATAGGATTATCTAAACCATCCTATAGAAGAAAGGGAGATGGTAGATGAACTGCATAGGCATAAGTAGTAGTTAGAGTAGGGAGGTATGCAGTGTGGAAAACATGCCAGAGGAGCTGGGAGAGTAGCGAGAGATGGCTGAAATTTTGATCTGTTTCCACCACCACCCTAGGTGGTCCATGCCAAGCTTAGGGAGTTGGTGGTCATGGATGAGAGAATCTACAGATAGTGTAGGGTTATGACCTAGAGGCTTTAAGGATGATTCAAGGTATGATTTGTGTCTTATCTACCTTATCTACAGTATTTATATCCACAAGTGAAAGCCACTCTTTCCTTACCATATCCATTATTCAAGATCTATATATTCTAGTGGAGCCTTTGCCTTGACCCTTGAATTTGGAGACTCCTACCAGGGGAGATTCATCAATCACACACTTCTGCTAAAAGTGTGACATGAATCTTAGAGGAGATAACTTCCTAGGAGATTTATTTGATTCCATGATGGGGTCTTATGAAATCATTCTAGGTATGGATTGGCTCTCCAAAATTCATTCATAAATTAAATGTTTTAGGTAGAGGATGTAGTGAAACAGAGTTGTTGGGATGAGGTTTTCCTTTTTTTAGTGAGAAGAAAGTATATTAAGAGAAGTATGTGATTATACATAGGATTATACAACCTATTACTCATCATATTGATAGAACTACCCTTGGGGAAGTATATGTTATGAGCTTTCAGTTTTCTACAGTTGTGGCAGAGTATGTGGACATCTTCCCTGAGGATGTTTCGGTCCTACATCCCCATTGAGAGATTGATATCTATATAGACTTGTACCCATGGAATACACTGATATATATTCCAAAACATTGTATGGATCCCACATAGCTTCAATATTTGAAGGTGCAGTTATAGGATTTATAGAGGAAGGGATTTGTTAGACCCAATGTATCCCCCTGGGCATCCCCAGTGTTGTTTACTAAGAATATGGATGAGAGCTTGAGATTATATGTGTATTACCATTTCCTAAATTAGGTTACCATCCAAAATAAGTATCCACTTTTGAGAATCGATGACCTTATCGACCAGTTGAAATTGGTGCGGTGGTTCTCAAAGACTGACCTCAGGACAAGCTATCACTAACTCTGATTTAGAGATGAGGATATACCAAAGATGGAATTTCGATGTTGCTATAGTCACTATGAGTACATTGAGATTCTCTTTGACATAAATAATGGCCTAAAATTGATCATGAAACTTATGAACAAGATCTTTTAACCCTTCATGGACTAATTCATGGTAGTATTCATAGTTGACATCCTTGTGTACTAAGAATTAGAGGAGGAGCACACATGACATTTGAGGATGGTCCTAGACATACTCTAAGAGAACTAGATTTAGGGGAAGATCTTAGAGTATCACTTATGTATTTGAGAGGTCCACTTCTTGGGACATTATATCTTAGAAGAGGGAGTATTAGTAGACCAAACAAAGGATAAGGTAGTGATAGATTGTAAACCACCCAAGAGTGTGTTAGAGGTGCGGAGATTCCTTTGGTTGGTAGGATACTATTGATGATTTTTCCTAATTTATCTAGGATTTTAACACCATCGACCTCTTTGACCTGAAAGGGTTAGACTTCTATGTGGAAAGAGAAGTTCTACTAGGATTTTTAGGAGTTATAGCAGAGGTTGATGGGCACCCCCCATCTTGGGGATTTCATAGGAGGGTGCTGAGTATGCGGTGTTATATAATGCATCCGAATATGGGATTAAATTTGTTTGATGTAGAGGTAGGTGGTAATTTATAATGGGTCCCAATAGTTGAGAACCCATGAGTAGAACTACACGACCCACAATCTAGAGATGGAAGCAGTGGTCTTCACCCTGAAGATGTGGTGGCACTACCTTATGGATGAGTGATTTATCATCAATTATGACTACAAGATTCTCAAGTACATATTTTTATTGAAATATCTTAACTTAAGACATAGGAGATAGATGGAGTTACTCCAGGATTATGACTTTGAGATAGTCTATACTCATGGAAAGAGGAATGTGGTGGCATATACTCTCAACAAAATGTATTTTTTGTAGTTATTGAGTGAGGAGTTGGATTAGTTGGCCTTGTTATAGTTGTCCTTGGTGGAAGAGGATGGTGCAACTTACCTATAGTCAATATTTGTTACCCCACCAATTCTTCAGCATGTTGGGGAGGCTCAACTTGGAGATATAAACTATGAGGCCTTCCATGGTTAAATATCCATTGGATGTGCTCCTAATGAATTTTATAAAGGTGGGGGGGGGTGCTATCCTTTTATAACGATGAACTATAATACAAATGACATTGTGATTGGAGATTATGAGGGAGTTTAATACACCCCTTTAGTAGTATATCTAGGAGTTTATAAGTTGTATCAAGACATTAAATATCAGTTTTAGTGTCTAGGGATAGAGAGGTGTGTATTGGAGTTTATTTCTTAATGCCTCACTTTCCAGTAGGTGAAGGATAAGCACCATGTTACAACGGGTTTGTCTTAATCCCTTGAGTTACTAGAGTGGAAGTGGGATGATATATCCATATAATTTGAGATAGGACTTCCATGATTAACTATAGGTCACAATGATATCTGGTTGATCATAAACCAACTCACCAAGTCGGACCACTTCCAAGCCATATGAGAGTAGAGTTTAGTAGAGATCCTGGGATGACTTTACCTGCATGAGATAACATGACTTCATGGATTTCCCTTGAAGATCATCTTATACCATGATTACCACTTCACATCATGATTATGGAAAAGATTACATGAGGTCTTTGGGATTCCTATGCAGATGAGAACGACATTCCACCCCAAGTAAGACAACCAAATTGAGTAGACCCTTCTGGTTTTGGAGGTCATGCTCCAAGCCTGAATGTTGGACTTTGGTCATAGTTGGGAGGAACACCTACCCTTAGTTAAGTTTTCATATATTAACAGTTTTCACTCCACCATTTGCATGACACCAATCGAGGCCTTGTATGGGATGTCCTGTAGATTAGAACTATGTTGAACCGATCCAGGAGATTCAACACTCATGGGCCTAGAGTTGGTGCAAGCAACAATAGAGAAGGTGAAGATCATCCAAGAGTGAATGATTACTCCCCAGAGTCGTTAGAAGTATTATTTGGAGTAGCAAAGAATTCCTTTGAAGTTTTATGAGGGAGACCACATATTCTTGAAGGTCTCACCTTAGTGAGGATTATAGAAATTTGGAAGGGGATGTGAGTTATATCTGAGATTAATTGGGAATTTCTAGATATATGAAGGGTTGGTGAGGTGGAATACCATTTATCCCTACCACCATAGTTATAGAAGCTACAAAATGTCTTCCACTTGTCACAACTGAGTAGGTATGTTCACGAAACACCACGTGTTATCGACTAGGGAGAGATAGACATCAAGGATGGGGATACCTTCATAGAGTACCTTATAGCGATTGAGGATCAAAATGATAATATCCTTCATGGGAGAGATATTACCTTGGTTCATGTTTGATGGAAGCACATGAAACATCTGGAGAGAACCTAGGAGTGGGGAAACCAGATGCGATCTCAGTATCCTTATCTTTTTTAGTAGGATTTTTTAATTTTTTGGGACAAAAATCCTAGAGGTGAGGAAAATATAATGAATCTTTTTTTTTTACTTTTTAAACATTAAAATATATTATAGAATATTTTTAGAGTTAAACATAGAGTTAGAGTGGGATTCTAGTGCCTGTGGAGCCTCAGTGTTGATATAATAAAAATAATAAAAATATTATATTATATGGGCATAATTTTTATGAATTAATGGAATATCTCCAAAATAGTGTTCTCGATGTGAAATATAAGACCACAATTAAATCTAAATGTGGGTTTTATATTATGAATGACATAAAATTTGTGCATAGCGAGTGTTTGGTTTAAGGGAATTCATGAGAGGATTAATAAATGAATAAATGAATAAATAGATAAATTAATTTATTTTTTATTAAATGGACCATACCTAATATATCTCCTATTTAAACCCAGTTATGGAAAAATAATATGATTATCCATATAACTCTAGGGATTTTTGAGGGCCATAGAGGAGATATATCATGAACAATAATAAGACGGTGGATCGATGATCAGTTTGTAAAAGAGTATATTATCAAAAAAGGAGTTATTGGATATCACTAGTGAAAACGATGTAGGAATCAATCTTCATCAATGATAAATCAAATATTTAAGTATGATGTTTTTTTTCTATTTAAACCCTATTTTTATTATCTCATATCAAACATGAATTAATCCCTTTAGCATATTAATTCACGGGTTGATGTTTTGATCTTCAGTTGAGGATTTATCTTCCTAGAATTAGGAATTGATAACAGTTTGATGATCCTTGTTTATTATTCATTGTTAATAATTTCATCCATAAATTAATTGAGGCCAACCCAAAAAATGGTCTACATCTATTTCCTCACTTTTTTTGGTGTGATTTTTCACCTCTTTCTTCAAATGATAATTTTCAGTATTTCGTTTGATCGGTGGTTCGACAATACCTGAAAATCAATTTTCATGAAATTGATATTTTGTGCATTGGATAATTTACATGAGTACAGATTCAGGATCTAAGGTATGATCTAGGTTTTATGATGATGAAAAAATATTAGGATATTGGATCGAGTGTTTTTCATTTTTCAGGTTAGTGATTCAGTGATGCGGTGCGATGAGAATCGACTTCCAAAAAGATGGGTGGATGGAATATGACCAAAAAAAATGGGTTAGGTGTGGTCAAACCCAGATTTTAGATCTATTTAGGACCCTAGAAAACCCTTAGAGGGGAGGGGTGAATCAGGGTGTCAAAATTTTGTTTTGAAGAGATGGATCTTGTTCCCACATTGGTAGAAACTTGTAAAACCTGTCTAATGGAATCGTGAACTTATGAAAAAATAACATGAAGAGAGACAATATAACAGTTTTACTTGGTCAACACTAAGGTATATTCCAAGGATAATATTACAAAAGTTTTTCGATTATACCTAAAGTTACTAAAATTCACTAGTTATTGTGGAGTAAAAAAGATTAGACATAGTCACTATGTGACATGCACACTTCCTTTACAAATATTTTAGAGATAGAACAATAACTCCCTTAGAAAACTTATGTTGAATCCCCATAGATCATTACCTAGGGAGTATTCTTAATCATTTTTATGACTTAAAGGTTTCTTTAGTAGATCTAGCATTTGAGTATTTTTTCCTGATTAGCACAAGACTCTGTTTGCACCATAGTTATAAGTTGATGCACTTGAAAGCTCAGTTCACTTAAACCAGATGTTTAAAAATACGGTTAGTGAAGCTCCTATCCTTTGTAAAACCCCATTTATGTATCAAATAAATAACAACATTCATGAACCCACACACTTTCATGAAGATACCTACCTTTGTGAAGCTCCTGACCTTTGCAAAGGTCTTTGTTTTTGTGAAGCTCCCAGCCTTCATAGAACACTAAGTCTTCATGAAAGTAATAGTATTTTCAAAAATAAATTTTCCAAAAATCCTTAGAATTAGTTTATACTTAACCATTATTTTAACTATGCTCAATATCATAATGAATACTTGATTCATGAAGCTCCCAGCCTTCATAAACTCAGAGCGATTCATCCTTTTTTCTAGTTCTCTTTACAATTTCAAATAAGGGGAGGCCACCTATTTATAGACATTTCCCTTCATGATGATCCCAAGATCCCGGTATTATTCTTCCAAACCTCTTTTATATTGTTAAAAAATATCCTTTATTTACGAAGTTCCAGTGAAATTTTATCCATCTGCAAACCTTCTTGTATTCGCATAGATTTACCATCATGCCATCAAAAATTCATGAAGCTTATCATAATAATAAGAACACCATCTTTCCATCACATGGTTGTGATGATATATACCTTCTAAAAAAACAAATATTTACGAAACTCATGCCTTTAACATATTTATGAAGATTTAGTCCTAGAAATTCATCCTTCGTGAAGCATTCCCATTTATCCTAATTTTGAGCTCCATTTTTTTTTCAAACACTAGGAACTGGTGCCACCTTTAACACTGAATCCATATGCACTATAATATATATTTTATTTCAAACCCCCTGATCAAAATTTGTTTGGATCGACAAAAAAGACAAAATACACTCCATTTCCATCTATAAAAATCCTTGGTTCAAACAATATCCCTCTTTGGGTTTGTTAGAAATCTGTAGATAAATTCAATAAAGCACCAGCCTCAACCAAAAAACTGATTGATGTGAAATAACCCATATATCACTCTAATTCTATGTGAGAAAAAATTAATGTAGAAAATAGTAGTGGTATAATATAATTTCATGCCTTGATAGACCACTGAGAAAACCTATAACCAACTTCTCTACAACCAATCGTAACCATTGAATTATATTTATCTCTTCCCTTTGAAATAAACCCAAAGAAACTTTTTTTTAACTTTTTGTTCTCAAAATAAACTCCCCTAGATCATATATCCCCCATATAACTGCACCATATCCACAAATAGATTAAAATAGTTAACAAAAATGGGGAGAGGGGACCAACCGTAACCTTCTTATGCACTTCTAGGTGGATAAACATCGAGGTTCAACTGATGTTTCTCGAACATATGTGCTGAAAAAGACTTAGTTATAATGTCATCCACTTGGTCATCTGTTCTAACATGCTCCATTTTAATCACACCTTATTCAAATTTTTCTTTTATGAAGTGATATTTGGTCTCAATATGTTTAGTGTGAGAGTGATGAACCAGATTATTTATAAGATTTATTTCACTCTTGTTGTCATAGTGAACCACCATCGGCTATTTCACCTCATCAACAATATCAGTCATTTGTTTCTTTATCCACAATAGTTGAGTTTATGCCTTTATAAAAAATATATACCCTACTTCAGTTGTACTAAGAAAAGTTCTTTATTTTTTCTTACTCAACCATCCGACACATTTGTTTCCAATGGTGAATTCTACACCACTTGTGGAATTTATATCCACCACATATCCAACTCAGTCGGCATTAAAAAATTAAAATAGTTCATTATCTCTTCCTGATAAAAATTATAAGCCAAAATTGAGAGTACCTTGAATATACTTCATGACTCTTTTAATGGCTACAAAATGCTCTTCTTTCGGATTACTTTGGAATCGGGCTACTAAGCATGTTTCAAAGATGATATTTGGACATATTTCATTCATGTGTAGAAATATTCCAATGATACTTCTATACAATATGGTATCCATAGATTTCCCATCCTTATGATTTCCATGTTTTTTCCCAACTGTAATTAGAGTCGACAATGGTTTGGAGTCATGCATGTTGAATTTATTCAACAACTATATTTCATATTTTTCCTAAAAAATGAAGTTATAATCCTTCATTTTAACCACATTTATCCCAAAAAAGAATGTGAGTTCACCAATCATAGACATTTAAAATTCATCTTTCAAGTGATTAGAAAATTATTTCA
This sequence comes from Viscum album, assembly GCA_963277665.1. Classification (NCBI taxonomy): domain Eukaryota; kingdom Viridiplantae; phylum Streptophyta; class Magnoliopsida; order Santalales; family Viscaceae; genus Viscum; species Viscum album. Next base: position 453,487,551 of record OY728135.1, read on the forward strand.
CTGATCTATGCTCGCTTCCAAAAAATATAATATCACCCACTTACACAAGAACCATAAAATGATATTTATGAGAATTATTTACATAGTGATTATGATCGACACATCCTCTTTTAAATTCAAGATTCTTCAGATAAGTATCCAATCAATAATACCAAGATCATGGTGATTACTTTAGACTATACATAGCCTTATTTAATCTACAATCCTTCATCTCATCATTTACAATCATAAATCCTACTAGTTGTTCAATGTCGACTTCTTCTTAAAGAAAACCACTTAAGAATGCTGTTTTGACATCCATATTATAAAATTTGTACCCTATTTGAATTTACATGGAAAGGAAGATCCCGATTAAATCCAATCTATCTAATAGATCAAACAATTCTTTAACATAAGTTCCTTTGATCTGTGAAAAACCTTTACACACCAAGAATGACTTGTTTTTTTATCACATTTACATGATCATCAATTTTTTTCAAAGATACACTTTGTTACAATCACATTGTGATTTTTGGATCTCTTAACACAATCCCATGTTCAGTTCTTATCAATATAATCCAATTAATCATTCATGGCCTTAACCCATGATCCATCCTTCACTGCTTCTTCAAATTATATTAGTTCAAAAATCAATTGGAAGGAATAATGTGATTCATTCCTTATTCTCCTTGTTTGTGTAGGTGTGGTCTAATCCCCAATAATGTTGAATTTATCAATTTCTTATTTTTTCTCCTGTGATATTCTGATGAAGCTTCTTCAAAAATGGTTTCCTATTTTTATTCTTCTTCTAAATCATCATCATTTTGTGGGACCTAAATGTTTTACAATCTTTACACTATTTCTAAATTTTCATCTGTCCCTTGTGCACTTTATTCTTCATCTTCAATCATATCAACATATGAGATCCTTAAGGTATTTATGTTTTTTTCTCAATGTTCTTGACATCATTACTTTCCAAAATCTTTTTAATATGATTATTGTAGCATTTTTAGGATTTAATATTAATTGAATATCCAAGGAATATTTCCTTATATCCAGCATCACCATACTTACCTTGATTTATTTCTTTATTTCAGATGAAATATTTACATCCAAAAACATGAAAATAATTCAAATATATATTCCTTCCATATCATATCTCATATGATGTTCTGGTTTATCCTATAAAAATTATTTTTCGATTTTGAGTGTACACCACTACTTGAACAACCTCTTTCTAGCAATGAAGAGAAACAAAAATCTCAATCACCATTATTCTAGCCATATTGTTATCCTATCATTTTTTGTGTTCAAAAATTAAATTTTGTTAAGGGGTTCTAACTAAATTCACCTCATTATTTATCCCATGTTTTTTGAGGTAGTTTTCAAATTCAATGGATGTGTATTCTCCTCTATTGTCAGACTGTATAATCTTGATTGTGTGGCCAATTTCATTCTCATCTCTTTGCTGATAAATCTTTATGAAATAAAGCAATTTCCATTTATTCTACCTAAAAATAACACAATCCATTCTAGTATAATCAAAAATAAAATGAATGAAGTACCTCTCTCCATATGTTCCACCCACATTCATTGGACCACAAACGTCTATGTGGACATGATCAAGAAGATTCAATGCCCTTTTATTATTCAACCGATATGAACTCCCAACCATATTTCCTCACATGAATGCATAACATGTCTTTTCTTAATCATGATTATGACTGGGAATGTCAATAATGATCTTATACTTAAAAATTAATTCCATGCTCTTTTGATTAATGTGACCCAGACTCCATTTCCACAAGTTATTTTCTTCTTGAATTATTAAGTAACGAATGTTCTCTTTACTGTCAACTTGGTATAAATTTCCATCTATTATACATACTTTCATGAGAGAATTAACTATATTTCCTTTGATAGTTCACCCCTTTCAATTAAATGTCACTACCAGTCCCGAGTCACAGAGTTGAATCACACTTAGAAGATTGTGACACAAACCGTCTACATAGAGAACTCCATTTTTCCTTATCTCTTCATTTTCTTGATCTATATTTATAATACATTTTATATTTAAAGCATTTTCATTTCCAAATCTCACTATTTCATAAAACATTTTATTAACATTATCCAACAATATATTCATTTCCTATCATGTTGGATAAGCATCCAATATCAAGAATCTTTCTTCCAGTGTTCTTTGTATATTTGAGGGCTATTTTTGCATGATTAGCTTCCTTGATTTTCTTATTTTCCTTCCATGAGATACCTATTTGAGTGGAGGAAAAATATGGAATTTCTAATATATTTTTAATATACATGGGTTATTCATAATCATATTCTTCTTCCAAAGGAGAATACCTTTTTTGTATATTAACTCTGCTTGGTGGATGTGTATTGACTTGTCTCTGAGTTCTTTAGGTATTGTTCCCACCTTTCCTCTACCTGTAATGAATAGCTTTATGACCATAATTAGAATAGTGGAAATAATATTTATAGAAAATATTTATTCTATATAATGAAGGATATGGTCTCATTATCCTTTTTTGACTTCCAAGTACTTCACCATTCAGATAGCTCCTTGACTCTTTACAGTAAGACATGGTATGGTCAAGAAAGCCACATAATTTATATTTCATAAGGGGAAATATCTTCTCACTTACATTTCTCCACATATACCCATCTTTTGTAAGGGTATTTAAATGGAGATCCTATCTAGATACTTTATGATTTTTTATCTCTCTTTTCTATTTGGTTTAAATCTTTATTTGTTCATACAACAGGAGCCTTTGTGATATGTTCAACTTCCTGCTTCCCTTTATTTTGGATCATCCTATTTCTATCCTTTGATGTTTCTACATCACAAACAATTACACTTTTTCCATACATGTGGATCTATGATCATTAAAGGTCTTATTTACTCCTTCAATACCACATTTATCTCTTTATGACATCTCTACATTTTAGAATCTTACAAACAATAATTTCCACTTTATTTCCATTGATTTTGATTTAGTTTCCAATTTTCTCCTTAGAGTAACAACTTCTTATTCAAGTCCTCCTAATATCAAATACTTTTCTTCCAGTCTCAATGTAAGGTCATTGAGGAATTTTTCTTACTCTTCAATCTAGAGTTTGAACTCCACGACCTCTTCTGATCTCTCAAGAGTTGATAAGTGTTCTTCTGCCTCTCCTTCCATTCGATCAATTTATACTTCATGCTAATCAATATACTTTGATGAATCTTTTAGCAGGGCTCCCATATTTCCTTTTTTTTCTTTCTTTGAATTTCAAGATCATCAAGAGAACTCTCAAGTTCCAACTTGATATTAACAACACCAATCAACTGATTATCTTCATCTTTTTTAGGTTTATCCTTTTCAACTATAGCCATCATGGACTCTTTCAGTTCATTTTTGAACTCTCGTTCTACATTCTCCAAAATGTAATTATCATCTTTCTATTTTTTATAGATGAATCCTTTTCTCTATAATTTCTTCCTTGATTTAAAGCCTCCCTTGTTAGTTAACCTCTTCTAAAGCTTCTTCACGATTTCTACTTCAATTTACACATCATAAAATTTCATTGGATGTCGAGTGGCAATGTTCGCTACTTTACCACACTGAAATCAATATAAGGGAAGCTTACCTTCAAATATACCTTTTCCTCTCTTGATTTTTCTAGAAAAAATAGAATTAAATTCATCATCCAAATAATCTACATCATAACTACCATTAGAAATGTCAAGATATTCCATGGATTTGAATTCTGTTTCCTTGCTTGCTCGAATTTTTTTTCTTACGGTTTGAATCTCATTTCATAGGCCACTGGACTTATTAGTATCATCAAGGTAAATTTTTGATAAATCCCTTTACTCAAGGGTTGAAACTTTTGGATTGTACAGAGGTGGAATCCTTCTCAATATTTTCTTCACAATGTTAATATTTTTAATTTCTTCACCAAGTTCTATAATTTCTCCAACAACTTCAACAATTTGGTTACAAAATCTATCTATATTTTTATCTGGATGCATTTTCAGATCATTGAACTTATTATGAAAAACATGGAGTTTGGACTCCTTCACTTTATTATTTCCTTTGAAAATATTTTAAAGTTTCTCCCATATAGACTTGGATGAATTTCAACTAATCTCCTTCAAATAGATTTGATATGATAGAGTTGCAATAAGGGAATTTTGTGCTTTGGAATCTACATCAATCATTTTCCTATCTATTTTAGTCATAGAAAGACCTATAATATCATTGACCAGAATCCACTGAGATGTGGAAAAAATAACTTCCATCCTAGGGGATCGAAGATGAGATCTTATCCTATTATTCCAAATCTAGAAGTTGCTTCTATCAAAGAGGGGAATACACTAACATTCAATGAATTCTCTATGAAAATATCATAGGAAAAATTTAACACCAAGAACCTGTATCCTTTGATAACACTTGTAGGACCCTAGAACACCCTTAGAGGGGAGGGGTGAATTAGAGTGTTAAATTTTTATTTTAAAGTAATGGTTCTTATTCCCATGCTTGTAAGAAATTGTAAAACTTGTATGATGGAATCACAAACTTATGAAACAAACACATTAAGAGAGACAACATGACAGTTTTACTTGGTTAACCATTAAGGTCTAGTCCAAGGAGAATATGCTGAAAATGTTTTAGTTTTACCTAAATTTACTAAGCTTTACTAGTTATTGTGAAGTATATAAGATTAGATAGAGTCACTTTATGCCTGTTAAACTAATTTTACAAGAATTTTAGGGATAGAACGCAACCTCCTTCAGAACACTTTTATTGAATCCCCCTAGCTCACTACTATGGGATAATTCATACTCAGTTTAACTACTTGAATGTAAATTTAATATATTTGTAATTTAAGATGTTTTCCCTTATTATAAAGAGACTATGCTTGTACCGTAGTTTTGAGTTGATGAGATTGAAAGATTTGCTAACCTAAACCTAATGTTCAACACTACTGTTCACGAAGCTCCCAACCTTCATGAAACCCCCTTTATGTATAAAAGAAATACCAAAATTCTGGAACCCATACACTTTTGTAAAGATCCCAACCTTTCTAAATCTCCCAAACTTCACAAATACGTCAACCTTCACAAAGCTCCCAATATTTTTAGAATAATAATTCTTTAAGAAACTCCCATTCTTCATGAAACTATCTTTTATGAAAAGATATAGAATCAGATGAGACTTAACTAGTCTTTTCAAGATGCTCAAGATGACAATTAATTCTTGATTTGCGAATCTCCTAGCCTTCATTAATTTAGAGAAATTTATAATTTTCTCTAATTCTATTCATGATTTCAAATAAGGGGAGACTACCAATTTATAGAAATTTCCCTTCATGAAGATCCCATGATCCCAACTACCATTTTCCAAATCTATTCTGTCATGTTCATGAAGCACCTTTATTCATGAAGCTCTAGTGAAATTTTAACCATTCACAAACCTTCTCAAAGTCATTTAGATTCACCATCATTACATTACACATTTTTGAAGCTTCTTGTAGTCACAAGAACACCATCTTTCCATCACACGTTCATGATGTTCCATACGTTCAAGAAAACTGAATCTTTGAGAAACTCATGCCTTTACCATTTTTATGAAGAGTAAATCCTAAAAATACACCCTTCATTAAGCTTTCTAATTCCTCCAGATTTTGAGATCCAAGAATTCTGAAAACACTAGGAAATGATACCCTATGAAACACTAAATCCATATTCACCATAATATATATGATCTTGAAAACTCCCTAATCAAACCTAGAGTGGATTGAAAACAAAAAAAAAATAAACTCCATTTATATCTATGAAAATCCTTGTTTCCAAAAATTTGTGGGTTTGATTCTCAAAGAAATCAATAATAGAGGGGTTTTGGGTGAGATGTTTAGAATATAATTGAGAATTTGTGAAAAACCGAGTTACACGACATGCATTTCGGATGAAAAAAATGCCATGTGGACCCATTTTGCACAGTGACTATGGTTACATGTTGAAATAAATATAACATGTAGTGTTTCCAGATGAAATACTATGTGACTTAATGTTGGTGACCTGGTATATACCTCTAGGGTACATGGACACATACATGACCAGTGGGAATAAACACAGACTGTGTACACGGGCACGACCAGAGTGTATGGGGACAACTAGAGTGCACAGGAATGGTCATAGTACATGGGAATGACCAATTTACATGGGCATGGAAAGATTACATGAGCATGGGATATAGTACATTAGCATGGGAATATAATCAGGCAAGTCTGAACATGTTAGGGCATGCCATGTACTACCAATACACACTATGTACTTCTTCCAGGGCTGGTTGAATCCCCTGTTCTCTTTATTCTAGATGAGTGCTAGTAGGGTAAATTATATTTTTCCATACCTATGTGGGTATAGTGAAATATATCATCCTAAGAATAGTATGAGTGATCCCATTAATGTATTAGTCCTGGATAGAGTTAGTTATCCCTTCATGTGGCTCGAGGAGTGATCCTTTATCATTCTTCCCTAGGCTAGGTTAGGTATCATGTTACTGACATCTAGGGAATGTGATCCCCATAATTGTGGATTACTATAGTTAGGTTTAGGTATCTCCCATATTCCCTAAGTGTGATCCCTTATTTGTGTATCAACATCTTTTGGGTTCCAACTTGTACTTCATCATGGTGAGGCCCGATGGGAATGAACTCTCAGATGAGTTCCATCAGTGTTAGAAAGACCTAAGGAGTGAGTTATATCAAATACATGTTACCTTGAATCCTTTATAGGTTTACTAGGTCAGAAGTGTGGATGTGACCTTAATTTAATACTTGGTGTCTATATTGATTTTATTTGGATTGATGTTATCCTTTCTTAAGAGCTAACTCTCTTTGATGATTTATGTTCGGTGATTTCTGGGTGTCCTACTAGGTATAATTATACTCACCACTGCATGTTGTCTACCCACATGCGTCATGTATTATGTAGATGAAAATCCTTTCAACGGAGTCATATGAGGACCAGGAGAAGGTGGATCATAGATACACTAGACAGACCACAATTGGTTCTTGGAGTTATATTTTGATAGTAGTACCCTTATCACTAAAAGGTTGGACTCTTTCACAGTTTTGGTGGGATTGTATTTGGCCCTTTTTATTTTCCGTACTTGTGCCATACTCTGATGTGGGATTTAGTTATATGAATTCATATTATTATTAGTTTTATCTTTACTTTCTGCATTATAACGGTCTTTTGATATGTGTGCATGTCTATATATAGCTTAGGATAAGTCCCACCATGTGTGTGATATGCCTACTCAACACTTTTCACTATCCCATAACCTATTGGAGGTGGGATTGGGGTGTCACAATCGACTTTCTGTTGGCCAGGAAGGACCCAGTGGTTTGGGTCATGAAAAATGTGTCCAACTGTGAGCACACAAACTCGAGCAGGATGACATCACTTTGAGTTAAGAATATAGTTTTATGCTTATTCATCATCCCATATTGGTTGTTCACTTGGGGACTTGGTCCATTATCAATAGGTATGTGACATCAATGACTCTGAATCCTACTCTGAGGATGGGATCCTGATACACTCAACACACCACATAGACCCCTGTCAACCTACACAGAGTCAGTGAGCCTTATCCCACCCTATTTTCACTCTATACGCATACTGTATGACCCATGATTTCTTTGGACTTAGTTTCCTGGTGCATGTGTGTGCTCATCTTAATAAAGTTACTTAGGCCTAGTAGAAAAGACCCCAATTATTTCTTACCGTGATTAAAAATACTTTTTTAAAATATTTTTATTATTAATAAAAATATTTCTAAAGTAAAAATAGAGTTCAAATTTGTTTCTTTTTATTTTCTTTTTCCAAAATATTTTAAAATTTTAAATTACCCACAAAATACATAATCAATGAATATTTTTTCGTATAAAACATTAAAAATCAATGAAATTAATTATTTAAAATTTAAAATTTCATTTGTATAAAATAGAATTATTGCACAACCAAAACAAAATTTTACTTTTAAATTATTTTTAATAGAGGCACAACCAACACAACACTTGACTTTTGAAGGGAAATTGCAAACTATCACAACCTTATTTTTTTATACTTGGAGTCATATCCCAAAGTCCTACCTTTTTGACCTTGTTCGAAAATCCCAAACCACATTTTAATGGAGGTATAACCATAGAAGTTTTTCTTTTGAATTCAAAAACAGAAACCAAAATTTAACACACACATAAATGAGATAAATAAATACAAAACCATGAAAATAGAATTAAAATGTTGTAAATTTCCAATGTTGAAGTATCTTTGATCATGGTATGAGAATTATAGTATAATGTGTTGGAGTGAATAAAAGATATTATAATAGTAGTTATCTCAAATGTGTATAGTATGTTCTTCAAACTCATCACATCTTATTGCGCACACATTAGTTATCTCTTTTTAGTTATTGTTTCTCCAATCTCTTATTTATAGAGACCTTTATTTCATCAAAAAACTACTTCAGAGTTGAGAAATTATTATTTAATTTAATATTAACGTTCATTATAGAAATTAATTTTATGAAAATAAAAATAGATATGAAATTATAGGTCCAAATAATAATGGTTATAACTTTCAAAAATATCCATTGAATCATTTTTATTTCCAATAAAGCGGCTTTTGAATTAATCTTCACAAGTTCAGTCATTTTAGATTCTCATTTAGTCACCTCATAAATAGATCCTAAATCGCTATAAAATAAATAGTCAATTTGAAATACACAAAAAATATATTTTCATAATTATAATAATAAATTAATTAAATAATACAAATAAATATAATTTTTACGGTTTTATTATTTTCTATAAAATAACAATCTTAATAAAAATTAAAGTGTTTTTAATATTGTAAAACATTGATTCTCATAAGAAAATAACTTTATAAGATATGAAAATTTTGTAAGATAACTCCTTTTTTTAAGATCTATATTTTTATAAGATAAATTTTCATATGATATGAATTTTCATAAAATAGAAAATTTCATAAGATATGATTATTTTTATGATATAAAAAATTTTAAGATTCATTGTATATTTTGTAATATATTCTTAACTTTATAAGATAGAGAAAAATTTGGTAAACCTTTAAACCCACACGATACTTTGTAAAGTTTATAATATTTTTAAAAAACCATAATATTTTCATCAAACTTTATAATAATTTCATCTTACATCGTAAGAATTTAGAAAATTCAAAAGGCCGGTCATTTTTTAAAAAATTGAAACTATCAAAAAAAAATTATTCTACTCAGTAACACATAATTGTATATATATTTATATTAAATAGTGAGGATCAATGGATTTCACACTTCCCCCCAAGATGCCTTTGACCTGGTTGTTACGATAATGCCCCTATGTGGTAAAAACACATAATATAAACCAATAATATTAATAAAAAATAATATAAATAAATAATAAATAATTAAAGAAGAATTAATCAATGATTAAAAAAATTCAACACCATTCATTTATTTTACAAGTAGTGCAAGATTAAAAAAAGTAAATCCTTTATTATAACTCATTTTTTGGGGAATAAATAAAATGTAGATTTGTAAATATCAAATCACAAACCAATAAAGTGGTAAGAAGTCACTCAATAACCCCTACATTTTTGATAATTACAAAACTAGTTATCTAAAATATGAAAATAACCCCCCTATTTAAATATAGTAAAAAATGTTAAGATAACTAGTTTTCAAAATACTCCCCCTTTTATAAATAAAGATCAATTTATTTAAACTAAAATAAATAGGAAAATTTTCCTTTTATAAAAATTAAAACAATTTCATCATAAATTATCCCAAAAAATTTAATAGAAAATATAATATAGATATAAATCTAATATTATTGGATATCATGATAAACATTTAATAAATATTTATGTAATTATATTTTAGCCTTCTTAAGAAGATTTGAAAACGGATTTAATGTTGATTTTGAAATTGATTTAAAGAAAATTTTAAAATATATAATTTTAGAACATATTTTCCTAAAATAATTCATATATATAGATAGATAAAGAAATAATTCAGGAAAAAATAAAGATTAAAACAATGGTGACGTACCTAAATTTTTGGCTTATATTTTCTAAAATAGATATAACAATGAGTATAATGTGTTGAACAAAATCTGAAATAAACAAATTCTTTAAATGAGCCATGAAAATAGTTATAATTGATAAAGAATAATAAATATAAAATCCCACAGAATATAATATATTTAAATAATATTCTAATATTCTAGGATTATATTTAATTTTATCAAACCTTACTAAATCCAAAGGTTTAGTAAAGATATTAGCTAATTGATCATCTATGGAAGTAAATTCTAAAAAAATTTCTCCTTTTTTTCACGCTCTCTAATAAAATGATATCTAAATTCTATATATTTAGTTATAGAATATTTTAATGGATTATTAAAAATAGAAATAACATATGATTTATCATATAGAAAAGGCATCTTCTCAAAATAAATATCAAATTAGATAAAGTTTGTTTAATCCATAATCATTGAGAATAACAACTACCAGTAGCAATATATTTTTATTTAGATTTAGATAAATGAAACTAATAATTATTTCTTTGAAATCCATGAAAATAAAATTTTTCCTAAAAACAAATATGTAACACCTCAATATTTTAAAAAGAAAACTATGATCTATAATGTATACAACGCGTAACACTGATCCTAAACAGATAATAAAATATTATTATTTAAATATGACCATTATGAACTAGTCGTTAAATTGGTGGGTACAAATAGGATTAAATTCTTGATGAAATACATAAATATACTACTCAATATAAATGTATTGATAAATTATTTGTAAATAATAACTCAATTTTTAGTAAAGTCATTGTATTCTTCAAAAATACGTTTTCTTCAAAAAATATTTTTATTATATTTTTGTGAGTAAATATTATAATTAAAATATGGAAAATTTATAAAATATATTTGATAAAATTAACTTTATTTTTTAAATAATCATATTAAAATAAACTTATTGTGAAATTTTTGGATATTTATAAAATAATTGATTTTTCAGTGAATAGTGAAAATTACCGATTTTTCAGATACTGTCATTTATTTTCATTGAATAAAGTAATTTAAAATTACCATTATATTTTGGATTTGGTATTAAAGTGATATATAAAACATTTTATATAAGATAATCTAATTAATTTCATTTTAATTAGAAATTTTCATGATTTTGGTATAAGTATATTTTTATGCTTAAAAACATGGTTTTCTGTAAACTATTTTTAAGTGCATAAAGTTTATCCATTTTAATAAATTAAAATAAACCCTAGTAAGGAAATATTTAAACAAAATTTATATATTATATATCTATTTATATCAATTTAAATTTTTATAATGATTATTTATAGTCATAGAGTTAATATAAGATCATCTATTACTTGAAAAATGCATTTTCTTGAAAAACCGTTTTTCTTCACATTTTGAATGTTTAATTTTAAATTAAATTATGAAACTTATGTGAATTTAATTTGATAAAATGGATTCCATATTTATAATCATAATAATTTATATTATGTAATAATTTCAATGTAATTTTTGGTCATAATGAATAGTGATAACAGTGAAAATTTATTACTGCAGTTAAGGTTAAAATGGGTTTATTAGGGGGTTAAACCAAAAGATAAAGTTAGGTTTTCCAATTAAATGTGTCTAAATCATATTGGGTAGAAATATTTATACCTTATACTATCTATAATTAGAATATATTTCCATTTTTAAGCTTATTACTTGATAATGAATTTATCATTTAGTATTCTTTTAGGAAATTTCCAGGCGAGTCTCCTTCCCCACTTATAAAAGGACACATAATCTCCTCTCCTCTACAAAAATCAAGATACTTTTGGATAAAAAATACCTACCCAAAAACCTTACATAAATCCATTCCCACATCCAATAATCCATTTTTTTTCCAGAAAATCCTCCTATGAACGATTTTGGTGAAAGCCTAACGTGGTTGTCCAAAGAAGAGATATCATTCTCTACTAAGTGTTTTGTTTTATTTATTCTTAAAAATATTTAAAATATTATTAAAAAAAATTATATAATAAAAAATTTATCTCCCATATATTTATATATTTTTATGTCAATGGTATAACCTACATCCATCTCGTCTTCCATCAAATGGGAAATAGAACCATCATTCATGTGTATGGTGAACTACCACCTCACGAGCCGATATAATTTTTTTTACATCATGGAATCACACATTTATTTATGATGATGGATTTAATGTATATATATATTATATTCATGAAATATTTATCATTATTTTAAGGTAATTTATCATATATTTTCTTACATTTTCATTCATCAAAAAATGATAACTTTGTTCATTTATACATGTGGACTACCACCTCCACGAAGCAATGTGGTTCATTTTTCATCACTGCATCACATGTATGGAATATATAAGTGTATTTAAATAAATAATATTATATTTTTTATATAATTATAATTCTTGAATTATAATATTATACTTAACTTCTTTTCATCATGATTTTTGAAAAATATAAACGTTACTCATGCGTACATACGACCTATCGTCCCCATGATTGTAACATAGTTAATTTTTTAGAAGCATATTTAATTTTTGGTTTTAAAAGTAAAATTTATGTTTAAAATGATAATTATTTCATTATTATTATTATTTAGATTATATAATAATGACTTCTTTTACCAATTTCAACCCACCGAAGTCATTTTGGACATATGAACCAAATATTGTCAAAACATTTGATGTAAACTTAATTTATTTTTTAAATAAATATAACATGGTAATAAATAAAATAAAAGGAATAATAAAATTTTAAAAGTTTCTTTATAAAGTAATTAATTAACATAAGTTTATTATTTTGGAAGGTAAAGTATGTACATGGTGAGTTGAACTCAAGGTAAGGGATTTCATCTCAATTTCCCTTCAATGAGGCATATTTTAATGTGATGCACCTAATTTATTTTATATTTTGCATATAATTCCAATTTTACAAAGTATATCATGAATACTTAAAATATAAGGGTATTTTAAGTTATAATTCAATTTACTTCATCCAAGGAGTTTTGATTTGAAAGTTACCATAGCGGTAAAGGCTTTATGTTACAACCCCCTTTTTTTGTGACTATTTATGTTCAAGGTTCTTTTGGGGGAAATCATATAAAATTATATTCTTGAACCTCATCACTTTTATTATCATATGGTCATGAATGTTGTTAATGCGATGAACTAGGTTTTTTATACATATATATCACTTCTTAATAGATTAATATTCATTTTATTTTACATAAACATGCCTGAGGACTATAAATGTTTAGTGTATTTGGTAACAAGGATCAATAATCAACTGATTCATACTTGAACTACACCATCTCCCACTATGTTCTTAATAACCAATTCCCTTCTTAAACATATCATAAATAATACCTTTATTCATAACCTGGGGAGATGAAACATAATAAAGGGTGAGATCAGATGATCAGTAAAGGTAAACACGGAAGATATTAATGATCACATATATAACAACCAATATTTTTGAGCCAAGGTATAATTCTAGGGGAATTTGAATTTTGGAATTTATTGGATGGGCCGTTATTTAAACCAAGATTCAAAACATAATTCTGAGAGTTGGAATAGTATAAAGTGTTGTTTTTAGACTTGGGTAAAGTCCCGATTGATTCCTTGGGTGTCTCATTTAGTTTCTAGAGCACCTGGCTTTGAAAAGTACAAGTTTGGGTGGTCTGGTAAGGGTGCACGGTTTGTATGAAACCATATAGACCCCAGCGGAAAACCATGCGGCCTAAACCAAAGGTGCAATAGGTGTCACATGGAATGTTTATGGTTTACCCAAACCGTACACCTATCCCACATAGTTAGTGACACTTAGGTAGTACCTATGCACTATTCATCACACAGTTGGTGCACAGTTAGTGAAAACCATGCAGACAACCATGTGTGGTGGGTTTCTTAAGTAGTGGGAGCCACACAGTTGGCGTATGATTTGGCCAACCGTGCGACTAAACTGTGAAACCCAAGTTTTGAGGGTGAAATTTAAAAAATACCCATAATGAGGTTAAATCCCCTTTTATTTTTCTTTATTCTTCCTCCAGCAGGTGTCTACTCCTCCTTTGGCACCATGGGTTCTTCCTCCTCCCTATTCCAGGGATCATGCTACCTCCTCCATCCAAAGTATGAATCAAATGGAATCTGTCTCTATGGATCCGTATCGATAAGTTCTCAAATTCTCTTTCTTGTTTTCTAAGTTTCTCTTCTGATCTGTTTCACTATTTTTGTGTGAGATAATTTTCATTATATTCATGGAAAATGTTTATTTCGTTGATTTCTTCCAAACCAGACCAAATAAAATCTTGATATTAGACAATTAGAGTGTCCTAATCACGAGGTTGGTGGTCCATACATTTTTTCCACAAGTTTCTTAATTTTATAGAACGTTTCCCTGTTCCACATGATGGAATTAGCTGGGGTTCTTCTAAATTATAAATTGGATTAAATTAGATTACTTAGATCCCCTTACCATGCCTTTAGACTCACCTTACATGGTTGGAGGTATTGAATTCAATATGAACCACCCATTATAGTGGGTTCTTTCATCTCCTTATATACATATGTGTGTTATATTCCATGGTTAGATCCACCCCTATGGGTGTGATTTCATTTATCTTGAAATAGTGGTACCTTCCTCCTTAAAACCACCATTAAATTGGGTTCTTTTATGCCTTATAATTAACTTAAGTTAATTAATTTGAATAAAATGAATTATTTAAACCAATGTCATAATTTATAATAAAACACCTTAATTAAGTGGGATATCTTAAATTGGAAATGTAATACATATATATATATATATTTATGCTATTCCCTACTTAGACTTTTGGCTTAATGTGATGCAATTATTAATTAATTGTTTTAAGATGTGATGTGCATTGCTTATGTAGGTGACCTTTTTAAATTATAAAATGAAATAAAAAATGGGTGTAGTTCTACTAATGATTCTTTGTCCTATGTTATGGAATTATCACTATTTGGAATTTTTATTGTTAAATTAAATATGATTAAATGAATTATGAACACCATGAGTGAGTTGGGTTCCTTCCATGGAATGATACAGATGGAATCATTGTTCTTTTAATTAGATACCCTATTTTTTATTGTTTATACACTCAGGGTGATAATGGTATGCTTGGAAAGGCTCATCATGTATTCTACTTACCTTATTATGAGTGATACCAGTTCCTTAGGGGATACACCTTGGATGGGATCATTGGAGAGATGGTTGCACCAGGACATGAGTGAGACTTGATACTTGATGTGAGATACCAGGTACGAGATCATAGGTTATTGTCTCACATTAGGTCGGGAGTGATACTTGTGAGGCCTTTCATGGATCACATTGGACAAACTATGATGGTAGTGAACCACACAATTATCCTAGTGTGATACACGTGTTACTTGTTAAGGTTCACCTTAGATGGGACTAGGATGATGATTATTTGAAAATTTGCAGTTACTTTTATAGAACAATCCAATGGTTAATATTTTATGTCTATTGGATGTGTCCTCTAAACTCAATAACATGCTTGGGGTCGCTCTATCTCATGTTATTACTTCCACACCATTTTCATTATCACATTTCCCTTACTCCTTTGTAAAGTTTTTCTATGGTTCAGAAATTTTTGGCTTATACTGAAGTAGGTATGGTCAGGCTGGGCGCCCTTGAGGAACCTAATCCCGACTTGGTTATTTATTTATTTCACACTACTTATTTATTTTTATATACTTAAAAACTGTTCATTTTATATGAATGAACTGAATTATGATTTAGACACCATTGGTGGTGGCCTACTGAGTGTATCTCACACCCTGTTTAGGACGCCATTGCACTGGGGTACTCAAACATACCTTCTTGGTTGCAGGATCAGGATCCCCAGTTTATTGCTTGTGCTACGTGTAGTACATGGAAGTTAGGAACATAGGACTGAACTGGTACTTAGAATTCTCGTGGAGCCAGTTGTTGGGATTTCATTCTTGTATTTCATTGTACCAGTTAGTGTTTTTCTCTTCTTTTACTTGTATCATAATATGGACAAGCATTCATGGTTAGTTGTAAATTGGTGTTATCCACTTTACTCTATTATTTTATTTACCTTCCACTATTGTCTTTTTATTTATTACTACTTCTGATACTACCTGTTGATTTCATTATTACCATACCGCTATGCCACTCTAATCTTGAGGGTATAGTCTCCCCAACGTACCACCATCAAACCCTCACTACTAGTTGACAAACTCTTGTGTATGGGGATGCATGCTTGAGGCCATGTTGTGATCGGTCTAACTACTAGTTTAGTAGTTAGTTAGGATGGGATATTACAAAGTTGTATCATAGCCTATGTTTCCTTTATCTTTCTATTTTGGGCTAGTGGACAGGAGACTATGAATGTATTGAATCTTGGTAAATATCTATGCCTGGGAGTGATCAACCCACATACAAGGGAAAATACAAGTGGCTAAGGATGGGAGTGTTGTTCGTGTTGTTAAATATTATAGTTGATATTGATTTTACCATGAGTGATTGGATTATTTTCCACTAATCACTGATTTATGAGATTTATGCTATTTACCTTTGTCTTGGTATGACAAAGAAGTATCATCACATGCATCATGATAGGCACATAAGAATTCACATTCCATGCATATTTCATACCATGTAGACTACATTTATAGGTTGTTGAAATTATTGATGTGCCTTATATGTTTTATTATCATGTCTTCTATATTCTATGTTATAAAATTTAATTACATTTTAGTTTTCATCTGTTTAGGTATTTGATTAGGATGCTTCTATAATTTAAGTTATCATGCCTTACTTGGATTCCATGTATGAGTGTTCCTGCTTGTGTAGTATTTTCCATGATTATTTTACTTTCTTTTTATTATTAGTGTGATTAGTTATTCTTTTTTCATTTATGATTTCTTACCCTGTTTAGGTGACAAATTAGTGTGCCTTTTTTCAAATTTCAATGATTCTATACTTGTTTATCATGGGTTGAAACTTTCTGGCTGTAATTAAATGAGAGTCAACTTGTAATTTTTAAGTTGTATGGGTGCTTTATAAATTGGGAACCGACAACCCATATAATCTAACCATTATTGATGTATTTTATATATTCAAATGTTATTATATGTGTCACACCCCAACCTTTAAATTTATTTTATTTTATTATTTATTGGCTTTGGTTATTCACGTCAAGGTTCAGACTGAGTCCCGATTTAATTTTTTTTTATGTTTAATGACTTCAGTGGGTTTTTAGACCGGTGCATGGGCACCACACAGTTGGCAGTAGCTGCGTGGTCGACCCAGGTGCCAGTGCAGATGTCTATCATTCAAAATGAATAAAGTTTTATGTAAATGAATTAAGTTAAATGTTTAAAATGTAATAATAATATTATTGTGTAAATAATAATATTGTTATTATTAAAAATTATTATTAAAAATTATTATTATTTAAAAATGTTATTAATATAATTATTAATAAATTATGATTAATATCTTTATTATTAAAAATGAAATGCATGAAATTATCACTATTAGTATAATTGTAATTATTATTCTCAATATTCAAATTGTATTTGTTCTTATTATTTTTATTATCATTATTAAGAATATTATTATTTTATTATCATTATTATTATTTATTATTATTTATAATAATAATAATAATATTTTATTATTATTATTATTGTATTATTTATTATTTTTTTTATTATACTTATTATTATCATAATTATGAAAAATATATAGAAAACCTAGCACCCCACCTAACCCTGATTCGCGACGCCCCTTCACCCCTCCCATTCCCTCAACCGGTGGCCTGCTCTGTATCCCCTACGCAACCCTTCTCCTCTCGCACGACCACCCCCTCACCACAATCCCAACCTCGCCCCTCTGCGCTCCAATCGACCACCCAAACCCCTCCAGTTCTCAACCACCACCCTCACCCTCCTTCCCCCCTCCGCCCATCCTCACCGCTCCCCTATCCGCTCCGACCTTCTCCCCAACTCCCGACCGTACTGACCTCGCCTCTCCTCACTCGCCACACTCCCAACCAGCTGACTTCGGCACCCTCCCTGCTCTCTTGTGCGATGCAGCCCCTACCTGTATCTCCCCCTCTCCCTTGGGTTTCCAATATGCAGTGAGTCCCACCCAGATACCCTCCTATACATGCAACCTCTATCCTGGCACTAGCTCCTAGTGAGACCTCTAGTCCAGCGACTCCCTTTCACGCGCATGAGCCAGCAAACTGGTGACCTCACCTCATGTGTTTTTCTTTTTACCTTTAATGTTTTTACTTAAGCTGGATAAACCCCAACATCTCGGGTGTTTATTGGTGTGTTTTTCTAGTTTTTTAGGTGTGCGGTTGGTCCATATAAGGTTGTCATTCCTTTTGTTAAAGCAGTGTCTCTTTCACACAAGTTTGATGTAGGTGAATCCAGATTTATTCTTTCCAATGTAATCCTTTGACATTTTCATTATTCAAATCATTTATTTTATCTAATTTGAACTTTTTTTTTCTATTAAATGGTTTTCTATGGTGTTTTTAAATTGGTATGAGTTTTTGAAATAAAAGTTTTTGTGCATTTTCTTAAGTATGCTTATCCGCACCAATGCGAAAGGAGTTTGATTAATTCCCATTACTTTTTCAATAAGTTATTGTATGTGGTTTTTAATTTTGATAATGCTTATTTCCACAAAATTTTTTATGTGTTTATGAACCCAAAATATTTGATAAAATGACTTTTCCCTTTTAAGGTGAAATTAGGGGTTTTACGAACCGTTAGCTTTAATTATGTTGTGACAAGATCTACTTGTTTGTGAATTTGGTCTAGAACATATGGTTTGATGATGCTTTAAATTGTAATTTTGTTAAAAATGACTTGAAAATGGGTTTTATGGATTTAAGGGGATCATTTTTTTGTTTTCTAAATAATGTGGATGGTTGGGTTTAGTTTTAAAGAAAATGGTATTTTGTGGAAATAGTCCTTTTGAGTGTCTTCTTTGATAGTTTTTGAGGCATTAGATGTTGGAACACCCATGGGTGCACTAGGTGCTCACATGGATGTTCCCTCAAATGAATATGGAACCTTTAGAATATTGCTTTCTTAAAACCTTGGGTTTTTAAATGGTTTGTGTTTCATAAATAAGATTTTCTCCTTTATGTGGATCTTTGAAATTTTTTACTAAAAATGAATTTGGAGACCTTGGAATTAAAGGACTATTTGGATTTTATATATAAAAAAGTGGTGGTTAGAGTTACTTTAAAAGAGATTGTGCAATATTTTTTTAAAGGCATTTGATTATGTAAAACTAAAGGCTTGGTTAACAACTTAAAGTGTTTTATAAAGTGGTTTTTATAATCAAATGATGTGATTTCCCGGTTGGAACTTTGTATGTTTGACAGGTATATATATATATATATATATATATATATATATATAAGTATATGGGGAGATCCTAACTAGGGTAACCCAATATGGGTGAATGCATAGGATGCGTCTGTGTTTGGGGTAGGAAAGTGTGGTGACGACATTGTAAGGTGAGTCACGTGTGCGAGGACCTTCTACTTACATAGTATTATCACTATAACCACCATGGGTTCCTGGGTATCTTTTAGTTGATTGAGTGATGGTTGCTTATCAGGCCCGATTAGACAGGTTGGTATACACTGGTAGGTATAGAGGCTAAATGGGGAGTGCCACCAGTTTCTTTTTTTACAAGAGCGACTAGTTGGTTATAGAATTAGGAGCTTTACCATACACCTACAGGTGGTTCCAAAACAAGTATGTCCAAAGGTCTTCTAGGGATGTTTAGGATTACCCATGGTTACTTGATTATTTTTATTACTTGTTTACTTTCCATTATACTAGTTTATTTCCAGCTTAAACTGTTTACCTGTTCTACTTTAGCCCAACTTTGGTATCTTTTGTTTTGGGTTTTGTTTATAAAATTAAAAATGGTTTTGGAAATGGTATGTATCATGTGTTGGATTCTTTTTTCAAATGGGAAAAACATGTTTCTTATTTTAAAATGTTAAAACCATAATTTTATATTTGTATTTCAAACTTGTGTCCTTGGATTTTTTTTGAGAAGTGAGATTCTTGGATTCCGTGGTTTATCTTGGAAACCCTACTGAGCATTTTAATGCTCATGCCAATTTTATCATTTCAGTTGTAGTTTCACTTTTCTTAGGTTCTCTTGGATAAGTTTATCATTGTTGGAGCAAGGTCGGTCTTTAGTTGGGTGGTGACCTAGAAGGTCACATGGAGGTATGTACAACTTATTTTCTTTCCATTGCTAGTTTTATTTTTATCATCAGTTTTTATTTATCTGTTTGTCTTTTTCTCATGGGAAAAATCATTCCCAACGGTTAAATTTTGATGCCCGACACTGGTTTCCTTCCCAGGGGGATTAGGAACGCCCCTCGGGATAGGTCACGGACCAGCTCGGGTGACCGAGTCAAGTTCAACCTCATGTTAGTTTATGACAATATGAATGTTAAATATATTTAATTTCTCTGTTGTTCTAAAAAAATTGGTTACGATTAAATGGGATCCAATTTTCCAAATCATAAAGTGTATGGGTACTTTATGAATTAGGACAGGCTGACCCATATGATCATACCATTATAGACAAACTATATATATAATGGTTTTGAATAAATTTTAAGGCTATTGAATTTTTATTTTAAACTATAATAGAATGGTTGTAGTTAGATGAGATCCACCTGTAACTTTTAAATTGTATGGGCGCTTTATTAATTGAGGGTGGTGACCCATAGAAACTGTGAAATCAGTCATAATCCTTATATAAATTTAGGAATTCCTATAAATATTAAAGATATTCAATTTTGACCTTAAATGTTTTGGTTTCCTTATTAAGGCTTATACCTATACTATATGATAATAATGACCTGTGTGGAAAAAAATCTTAAATGCACAACTAGACCCACATAGGTTAGTTGAGGCATGTTTCTTATGAAATGAACTCACTAAGGGTTTTTTTTAAAATATAAATGTTTAAAATGTTTAGGTTTCTTTTATCTGATCCCAAAATGGATTAGAGGGACCCACATAGGTCACCTTTTTTCATGTTCCATAGTGAGAAACCCCATGGGGGTGTGTTTATGCTTCGTGTTGAGGAATTTTTAAAATTACGTAGCCACCAATATGGATTTTCATGTAAATGAAAGTTGAAAACCCTTCAGACTATACCCCCTTTAATTAAAAAGTACCATTTTTATCTTCTTGAGCTGTTTTTGTGATAGGCCTTATCATTAAATGAATTGTGTTAAAAATTGGTTTATGTGATAAAATGTCCTAAATATGACAGGATGTCACTAAATAATAATGTTTAAAAAGGTAGTTTAAAAATACCTTGCCTATTTCTCCTTATGAATAGTGTTAGTTCCTATTTAAAATTAAACTTTGAAATGTTAAAGAGTTAAATGAGTTTTGGATTAATACTTTAAAATAAACCTTAAGTGGTGTTTTAGATTGACCCTCATGTAAGGGTAGTTTAAATTCTTTTCACATGATGCTTGTATAGCTCCCTTGAAATAGAAACTTGAGCGTTTTACTTACGATTATTCCTTCTTAAATATGAATCCAGATGATATGCCCTTAAATCGAGTGAAATTTTGTAGCTGTGACCTTGTTTTGGGTTAGTGATTCCTATTTCGATAGGTGGATATCCATTATAGGTATCAAACTCAGATATTTAGAACCCTTTCTTTTTTCTTATGAGCTGTTTCTCTTGCGTGGGACTGTTTGGGTGCCATAGTCCAGTGTAGGAATCTTAGTTATAAAATGATACATTTGTTTGGACTGATGGTCATGCGGTGTTTTAACCCTTTTTTGGGCATGAGAATCATGTAATGATCAGTTTCAGCAGGTTAGACATGCCATGGGCATGGTCAACTTCTCAGTAGGCCTAGTGGCCCTTCCTCTCCTTCTTTTTAGTGTTGGATGAATTGGGAGGTATTCATCTTGTTCTAAAGTCATATGAAGTAATGTGAATTTGGGTTATTTTTATTACATGGGACATCAAAAACCTGAATTCATATGGCTGATAAACCTATGGATATTATTAGGGATGTTCTATTTACTTTTTTAATCTCAGGGTAGTATGTGTTGATATACGCGGTACCCATCATTCTGTTAAATCTTGTAATAAACCAGTTGAGTTTGGTGGAATCATTGAACCTTGAGATATTATGATTTTAATATCGGTCATCTCTGAATTAGATTGACTTGGGCATTAGTAAGGGCCCTGACTCATCCTAATGCTAGGGAAGATGTTTTAAAGAGGTTCAGGTGTTTGGCATGCTAGTCATTCATTTGAATTTTATGCCTAATTCTTTGGTTCACATGGACGTAAATCTAGAGGAGAGTTATGTGTAAGTCTAGATGAAAACCTAATCCAACACTATTAAGTTACTAGTATTTCTCCTTTCTAGTTTAATGCTTGTTAAAGCGTGTTTGAGTTCCCTTTTTTAGTGAACGATGATGAGGACACTCCTAAAGTGGGGAGTGTCATGTCAAACATGTTAGATATGTCCTTCTGGGTAGAAGGGGAAACCAAAGACAATTTGTAAATTTTCAGTCTTAATTAAAATTCTCTTATGGCTTGAAATATCCTATTCTGAATCAATGCTTACGAGGCACTACGATGATGAAAGATTTGGTTGTGTAATAACCTCTGAAAACACTGTTATTCGGGGTTGTACTTCAGTGGTTGTGCTTGTGTGACCTTGGGATGCCTCGGGCGGTGAAGGAATCATGGTTGGGTTGGTGATGCATTGGTAGGTGAAGCTAAGATACCTCTAAAAGAAGTCAACCATTAGTGGTTTCACTACTCCTCCTTTTTTAATGGTTGGGTGGAAACCATACCGAGCACTTCATTTGATGTAGCGTATGTGTCACATATCTCTTTTTGGGTAAATATTCAAATCCTCTCAGTGTACCTTGTCTTAATAATGATCATGTCCCTTATCATGAAATCATCTGGGTATGCTAGGAGAGAATTATTTATATTCCACACTGAGTTTTAATACACCGTTTGGCTTGGTGAGTGAACAAAATCAGAGTTATGATCTGAAATAATGGTTTTCCTTAGAGGCATGGTTGGACCTAATTGACACCAAGATTTACCAAGTGGGAGAACCTTGGACATACTCAAGGACACCAGTTGTTTCCCTTTTTACTTGATCGCCAGGTGGATGCTTCTTTGGGATCGGTAAGTTTTCATTGTATATGGACATTTATCTTGGTATCGACGTATCTTCATTGGAAATGTTGTTAAGATTAGCCTTAGATGTGCTCCTTGATTTCTTTTTGATGAATCCGAGGTTACCCTGAATTACAATCAGTCTCAGATGAGTCATTTAAAAATGGCATCGATCCAAGTGTGTTGGAACAGGCATACGCCCATGTTCATGAAATTCATGAGAGTTGAAATGATAATTTTGGCTCGAGACTTCACTTTAAGAGGGTTATAGGTTTTTGTGAGTGTGATTAGATAAATCTTTATATTCCTTTATTTGAGAGGCACCATGCTTGGTTTTGGGGGTACACAGGATGTCTAAATTGAGTACTTAAAGGGTAGCCTATCAAGGATGGTTCGAATAGTTATCCCCCTCCCTCTTGTCATATATGGTTGGTGAGGAACCATTTTTAAGAATGCCATTAGGTTAATAATGGTGTGGTCTAAAGGTCAAAAGTGTGTTTCTAGGAAGGATTGTATGACCAGTTTCATTTAGGTCAATTGAGATTCGATCATTTTCTTATGGAAAGGTTCCTATTATGGACTTGGATATAATCGGGTTTTCCCAGTTGAAGAAATCAAGTTGGGTGAATCACTATAATTCTTAGGGTGTTCTTTGTAAGGAAATTCTAATGGTGGGGAATTCTGTGGTTCTAAATTAGTAATAAAGTGTTAAAAACACTTTTTGGGGATCATCATTGGTCAGATGTTTAAAGAGATGACAGTGTGATCATATCTCTAGTTAAATGGGCTCGGGGAAGCACCATTTCAGTGTTTTAGTTGGAAAATGAGCATTGGATCCGGTTTTGATGGATTAAGTGTCATATAATTGAGTAATTCTTGGATCCGTTGGGCGTTTGGGAATGCAACCCAACCATTTTAATGAGACTTCATGACCCTCGTAAGTCAGGTGATATTTTCTTCATTCCAAAATGATTCTTGAGGATGAGAAGTTCTAAGGTGTGGAGGTTGTAATGACTCGTGTTTTTGATCTAAGGTATAATTTTAGATGAATTTGAATTTTGGCATTTATTGGACTGGCTATTCTTTAAAAAAAGCTTTAGAATGTGATTCTGATATTTGGAACACTCTAAAGTGTTGTTTTTAGACTTGGGTAAAGGATCGGGAGGTTCCTAGGGCGTCTCATTCAGTTTCAGGAGAACCCTACCCGAGAAAGCACACATTTGGGTTATCTAGTAAGGGCACATGGTTTGTCTAGAACTGTGCGACCCCCATCAGCAAATAGTGCAGCCTAAACTAGAGGTGCAGTAGGTGTCGCATAGGCTGTGCATGTTTTACCCAAACTATGCACCTAGGCCACTTGGTTAGTGCCACTAGGTAGTACATATTCACTATTCATCACATGGTTGTCACATGGTTAGGGTAAAACATATGGGACAACCATGAGTGGTGGGGTTCCTAAGCAGTGGGAGCCACATGGTTGGTTCACGGTTTGGGAAGTCGTGCGAACAAACCATGCAACCCCAATTTTGAAGTTGAACTATCCAAAATTACCTTAATGAGGTTAAATACCCTTTTCTTTTTCTTTCTTCTTCCTCCAGTGGGTGTCTCTTCCTCCTTTGGAATCATGGGATCCTCCTCCTCCCTATCTGGGGATCATGCTACTTCCTTCGTTCAAAGTATGAATTGAACATCATTGGTCTCTATGTATCCACAACAATAAGATCTCAAATCATATTGCTTCTTTTCTAAGTTTCTCTTCATATATTTTGCGTTTTTTTGGTGTGATCTCATTTTCCTTATATTTAGGGAAAATACCAGTTTCATCAATTTATTCCAAACTAGACCAAATAAAAGCTTGATATTGGATGAGTAGAGTGTCCTAAGCACGAGGTAGGTGGTCTAAATATTTCCCCACAAGTTTTTTCATTTTATAGAATGTTTTCATGTTCTGTTCACCAGACTTACCTAAGGGCACTTCTAAATTATAAATTGGCTTAAATTGGATTTCTTAGACTGCCTTACCATGTCTTTAGACCCCCTTACATGGTTATAGGTCTTGAATTCAATCCAAACCACCCATTAGGGGGAGTTCATTTAGTATACTTATATACATGTGTGTTATCTTACCTGGTTAGAGCCACCCCTATGGGTTTTCTTTCGTTTATATTTAAATGGTGTTGCCTGCCTACTTAAAACCATCATTGTAGTGGGTTATTTTAAGCCTTATAACTAACTTAAGTTAATTAATTTGAATGAAATGAATTTCTTGAACCAATGTTTTGATTTATAATAAAACCCATCTATGAGGTTATAATCTTCAATTATAAGTGTAATATATGTATATATATGCTACTCCATGCTTGGATTTTTGGCTTAATGTGATGAAATTATTAATTTATTTTTTTGAGATGTGATGTGGATTTGTTATATAGGTTCCCATTTTAAATTATAAAATGAAATGGAAAATGGGCATATTCCTCCTAATACTTCTTTGTTCTATGTTATGACATTTTCAATATTCGGTCATCGTATTGTTAAATTAAAAATTATTAAATGAATTATGAATTCCATGAGTGATACTTAGGTTCCTTCCACTGAATTCCAAGGATAAACTCATTATTCTTGTAATCTGATACATTTTTTTTGGGTTGTTTATATGATGGATGTGATAATGGTATGCTAGGGTGGGTTCACCATACATTCTCCTTACCTCATTATGAGTGATATTGGTTCCCTAGGGGAGACACCATGGATGGGAAGGTTGGAGAGATGGTTGTACTAGGACATGAGTAAGACTTGGTCCCTAACGTGAGATACCAAGTATGGTCTCAGAGGTTATTGTCTCACATTAGGTTGGGAGTGATACATGTGAGGTCTTTCACAAATTACATTGTATGTAGTATGATGGTAGTGATCCTCATGGAAATCCTAGTGTGATACATGGGTTCCTTATTAATGATTTACTAGGAAGGGACCATGATGATGCTTATTTAAAAATTTGTAGTAATTTTATAAAACAATCCAACTGTTTATATTTGATTTCTATGGGGCACATACTCTAAGCTCAATCACATGATTAGGGTCAGTCCATCTCATATTATTTCTTCCACACCATTTTAATTATCACCTATCCCTTAATCATTTTTACATGTTTTTTATGGTTCATACATTTCTACATTAGGTCAAAGCAGGAATGGTTGGGCCAGGTGTCCTTGAGGAACCTGAGCCCGACTTGGTTATTAAATTATTTCACATCACTACATTATTTTTATATACATGAACACTACTAATTTTATATGCATGAACTAGATTACGCTTTAGACACTGTTGGTGGTGTCCTACTAAGTGTATCTCACACCCTGTTCAAGCCTCCATTGCACTGGGGTTCCAAAACACACCTTCTTGGTTTTAGGATTAATATCCTTAGTTTATTACTTGTGATGTGTGTAGTATATATATGTTAGAATCATAGGACTAAGATGGTACTGAGGATTATCATGGATCTAGTGATTTGGATTTAATTATTATATTTCATTATACCGCTTTGTGTATTTCTTTATTCTTATACTTGTATCATCACATATACATTCATGCATGGTTAGTTTTATATTGGCATTGGCCACTTTACTTTGTTATTGTATTTATCTTATGCTATCATCTTGTCATTTATTAATACTTACACTACTGCCTATTGATTTCATTATTACCATACCATTGTTTCAATCTGATCTTGAGGGTATAGTATCCCTACCATACCACCATCAGACCCTTGCTGTTAGTCAAAATCCTTTGGCATATGTGGAGGTGCGCTTGATTCCATGTGGAGACCAGTCCGACTACTAGTTTAGTTGTTAGTCAGGCTAATACATTACAACATAAGGATAACACGAGCATAAGGGTATGAGAACATGAGATTAACATTTTAAAACCGTACCATTCATATCAAAGATTATAATCTTGAGACATGGCATAATTCTTGGAAGTTCATAGGACATGAATCATAAATAAATTAAAGAACATGAGCCATGAGATCATAATATTGGAATAAATCATGGAATTGTTCTATACACATAAGCATTGAAAATAAATTCATTAGTAGTTAAGGATTATTTTTATGTATATCATAGTGGAATGGTATCATTCCCCAATCCATTATAATTTTCAAGGTCCACTCCCAAGGCTATCATAATGGACAAAGTCCCTTTCTGAATTGGGTTCACTCACAATTATAATTATATTAATCTAATGAGATATCAACCATTACCCAATGTATTGGATGAAAATATAGGTCCCAATCATCATGGTTTATAAAGTAACCACCCATCCTTTATTATAACATAACTACAATCCTTGGTTATAACATAACCACCATCCTTAGTCATAACATTACCACCATCTTTGGTTATAACATAACCCACATGCTTGGTTATAACGTAACCACTATCCTTAGTCTATAATGTAACCACCCATTACATAAATGAAACCATACATATGTGTGTCACAAGATTATAAAACACTCATAATAATAACACATCATAACCTTTGTAAAGGAACCAATTTTCATAAACATTTAATCTCAACATAACCCATGGAAAAGAAATGGTTTTCATAAATATCTTTTCATCATAATAATAAACCATCCTGATAAATAATTAGGATAATATCATTAGATCATATTCCCAGTAAATCATAAGTAACATCAAAGGATTTAATCTTAGATAAGAAAATATTTTGAAATATCACTTGGAACATTTCTTGTGGAAAATATCCTTTCTATTTTGAAATTACTTCATTAAAATCTAAAAATTTCCCAACCATTAATGAAAAAATTTTCTTTTAAAATAACCTTTGATACCTCTAAGGGAAGGTTTAAATCATTGAGTGTTCATGAATGTGGAAAATAACATTTAGGCTGTACATTTTAAAATAAATACACTTTTTTACAATTTTGGTAAAAAGTAAAAAGGACCTTGTTTGGAAAATGATAAGAAGATTCCTTTTAAACCATTTTGTAAAAAAGTCAAACATGGGAAAAAATTTATTTAAAGAATCATTGTATAATAATGAAAATTTTTAGATATTTTTTTATAAAACTTGGAATTGTAAGAAAAAAGTATTTTTGATGGAAGAGAGAAATAAATTCATTTTTTCATAAAAATAGTATTTTGGTATCTTTAGTTCTTAAAGAGAGGAAAATGGAAGAAAAAATTGTATTATTCAAAAATAACTAGAGGATAAGAAAATTCATGAGTTTCTTGAGAGATAGATCATAATATTTCATCATCATAACTTAATCATAAACAACCTCAATAAAAAATGAGACTGTAACATAATATCTTTACCACTTCGGTATCTTTTGAATCGCAAGACCAATAAAATAAATAACATAAAATAGATATGAATATCCCATAATTTTCATGAGAAGAATCATAAAATACATTATTTGGTAGTATACACACCACAAAAAAGAAAAAATTGGTGAATACGGATTGTGTCCCATGGAAATAAAAGTGAGATGAAATTCCATTACATGCTTTAGTAACTTTTGAGTCATAATCCCCATAATAGAATAACATTAAATGAAGATTTAAATATCACGAGAATAAAGAAAATAATGATATAAAATGTTAAATTGCTTGCATATACACTTCATAAAATAATATAGGTGAATAATATAACATATGTACCAAATAAGACAATTTGAGACAAAAATCCCGTACCTCAAGTCTCAACTTTCTTCATACATGGTCAAACCTCATCTTCTTTGGAGAGCCTCTTTAGGCTTATACCTGAATCCTTATTAGGAGGATTACCTAATCAAATTAAGTCCTTTAGGATATGGGGAGTAAATTAAAAAATATATATGAGAAGGTATTGAATGAAACAAATAGATTTGATAGTGTTAATAGGAGAGGATCGGAGATGTCCTTTTATAAGTGTGAAAAGGAACCCACTTGGAACCCACTTGAAAATTTCCCAAAAGAATAAAAAATGATAGTCATTCTTGAGAAAAATGCTTCCAAATAACTATATATTTGAACTTGGGATATTATAAGGCCTGAATATGGACATCCTATAGGATTTATACTAGTTTGATTGAAAAAAATACCCTTATCTTTTGGTTTAACCCCTAATAAACCGGTTTTAACCTTAACTATAGTAA
Source organism: Viscum album (assembly GCA_963277665.1). Taxonomy (NCBI): domain Eukaryota; kingdom Viridiplantae; phylum Streptophyta; class Magnoliopsida; order Santalales; family Viscaceae; genus Viscum; species Viscum album. The sequence goes on from OY728135.1 coordinate 453,517,101, forward strand.
TTAATTTTGACTATTTTGACTATTCATTATGACCAAAAATTAAGTTGAACTTATTATATAATATTAATTATCATGATTCCAAATATGGGATATATTTTTCCAAATTCAATTCATATAAGTGGTGGAATTTAATTTATAAAAAAAGCACATACATGATGAAGAATCGATTTTCCAAAGAGAAATTTTTTATATGTATAAAACGTTTTTATATCAAACATCAACATGAAATTGATTATAATAAACTAAATTTTATTACACAATTATTTTTTTACTAATGTTAATTTTAAAACCATATTAAAATAAAACGAGCTCATAAATGCTTTAAATTAAAAGACTGTCTTTAATAAAAATAAGTATTTTTTACTATTCATCGAAAAATTAATATTTATAGAAAATTATCAAAACTTAAATAAAATATAATTTTTACATGTATATTTAAAAAAGGAAGTTAATTTTTTTAAATACATTTCCTAAATGTGGAAAAAATTCCTTAAATTATTTGTTCATAAAAATCAATAATTTTTTTTGAGAAAAATTATTTTCAAATCATATAAGGCTTTACTAAAAATTATGTTCCTTTTTTATCATTATGTTTTGATTATATAAAAATAATATAATTAATTTCTAAAATGTGGTTATTCTTATTCATACCAACAAGTGTAAAACTAGGTTATAATAGTCCAGTTTAAATAATAATATTAATAGTATATCGTAGGTCGTTAAAACTCGATGTTGCATATAACACAAGCTGTCGATGAAATTAAATTTATTTTAGAAAATATTTCATAAAATATCAGGGTGTTACATTCTTCCCCTATTAAAATTAATATGAACCTATAAATTTATAACTTTTTTACAAACAAATGAGGATACTTCTGCCTCATCATATCCTCTAGTTCCCACATTGCTTCTTCAAATTGGTGGTTTCGCTACAAAACTTTAACCATGTGAGTGTTCATAAAAATTTACCTCTAATATATATGATCTCTATAATTTTTTACTCATAGGAAAGATCATGATCCAGTGGTATGACCTCTTATTTCAGTACATGTTAAGGATTATGTATGTACTTCCTCAAGAGAGATACATGTAACACATCATTGAATTGAGAGAGATTCAGTGGATGTTCCAAGGGATAAGATAAAATCCATACTTGATCAATAATTTAGAAAGGTCTAATATAACTTGGGTAAAAATTTCCCTTCTTCAAAAATATCATAAAATTATTCCATGGATAAATTCATTGAAACACATTCTCACCAACTTCTAATTATAGATAACGCTGATGATCATACCCGTATGTGTTGCCGAATGACTCTAACATTCTCTACCATTTATTTATAAATTTATGATCATAATATATTTATTTCTCCAATTTAATCCCCAAATGTTGGAGTTATACACTTCTTTCTATATAGGGCTTTATATGGAGCTATCTGAATGCTTGAGTGGAAGCTATTATTTTAAGAAAATTTGAATAGAGTAAGGTGTTGATCCTGACCACATTTGAAACCCATAGAAAAATATCTCAATATATCCTCTAGTGTTTGAATTGTTATTTCAGACTAACTATATGTATGAGGATGATACATTGTGCTAAAACTCAATTCTATATCACAATTTTTCTGAAGGCTTCATCAAAACTTCGAGGTGGACCTTAGATCCTGATCATATATAATAGAATATGGTACTCCATGAATCCTTACCAATTCTTTAACGTTTTTACTAGAAATATTATCTAGAGATAAATATTATATGATATTAATGAAGTGTTATAACTTAGTAAGGTGATCAGATACAACCCATATAGCATTGTTCCCTTTAGATGTTTTGGGGATTCTGATGACAAAATCCATGTTAATGTTTTCAAATTTCTATTCTGGTATGGGTAATAGTTGTAACAACCCCTTAGAACTTTTTTTCACATCCTTAACTTGATGAAATTACATCACTGAGATACAAACTCTATAATATCTCTCTTTATACCATACTATAATAAATACTTTTTTAAATCTATATACATCTTTACACTTCCAGGATGAATAGAGAATGGAGAACTATGATCATCCTCTAAAATCTACTTCTTCAAATATGGTATGTATGGGACACATACATAGTTTATGAAACTTATTATTCCATCATATTTTATGTTAAACTCAGGAACATTTATCACCTTCTTCTATAGCTCTACATATTCCTTCTACGTTTCTCTAATATTCACATGGATTTATGGATGGACACTTAATTGAGAAAGATAAGATTTTATACCTTCTTTCACAATTTCTAGATCCATATTTTTCAAATCCATAAATATTGTATCTTTTCTGATACTTATCATAGATAAGCCAACATGATATTTTCAACTCAAAGCATTAACCACCTTGTTTTCTTTTCTAGGGTGGTAATGTATTGAGCAATCCTAATCTTTAATTAGCTCCGACCATATTCTATGGTACATGTTCAACTCTTACTATGTAAATATATACTTTAAACACTTATAATCACTATATATATATATATATCACACCTTTATCCATAAATATAATTCCTCCATATCTTTAATGAAAAAATTATCATAAATAAATCCAAATCATGAGTTGGGTAATTTTTATCATGAACCTTCAATTGTTGTGATGTATAATCTATCACCATATCATTCTATACGAGGATGCATCCCAATACATTTTTTGATGCATCACTATATATTAAAAAGCATTCTCTACTTTAGGTTAATGTTACCACATGTGTTCTGAATAAACTTATTTTTATTTCCTTAGAATTTTCCTCACATTAATATTTCTAAAGGAAATTGGATCTCTTTCGAGTTAACTTGGTGAGTGGATTATATGGTCAAGAGTAATTCTCCACAAACCATCAATAATATAAAACCAAACCAAGAAAACTATATATTTAAGTCATTGTGGTTCATATGGGACAATGTTTAATAGAATTTGTATTTGATAGATCCACTTATATAACTTCTCTTGAGATTATATGTCCCAAGAATGAAATTTTTTTATAGAAAAAATATACACTTTGTAAATTTTTCATAGAGTTTCTCCTTCCTTAGGGTCTTCAGCACAATTCTTAGGTGATGTTCATGCTCTTATTTATTCATTTAATAGATAAGAACATCATCTATAAAGACTTCCAAAAACTAATCATGGTAATCTCTAAAGACTCTATTAATTAAATTCATGAGGATAATGGGGGTATTAGTATGACAAAATGAATTCACTATATACTCATAGTGTCCATACCTTTTATAAAATTCTATCTTGGGTATATCCTCATTCACAACCTTCAATTGATGATATCCAAAACAAAGTTAAATATTTTAAAAGTATTGATCTCTATGTATTTGATCAAACAAGTCATTAATACGGGGTTGGGGATGCCTTTTCTTGATTGTGATCTTGTTTAGTTCATAATAATCAATAAAATGTCACATAGATCCATCTTTCTTCTAAAAAAAAGAACACGTGCACCCCATGGTGACACACATGGCTGAATGAATCACTTTCAATATCCTCTTTGAGTTTCTCGTTCATTTCTTGCAACTGAATTGGTTCTATTCTATAAGGATGATTTGAAATAGGTTTAACATTGTTTATGAGTTATATTGAGAAATCAACTTCAATTTTCGGTGGAATACAAGGAAACTCTTTCAAAAATTCATCAAAAAATACCCACACAATAGGAATATCATCGATGTTGAGTTTCTACCAAACCATATGAGAAAAACACACATTTTGAATAGGAATCAAGATCCATACAATGGATGTGATCTCCATTGGAAGCTCATATTTATCGTTGTACTAATAGATGGTCATAGTTTGGTTTGGAATATCAAATGTGGCTTAAATTCCTCAGAAATTGATGTTGGATTTATGTAGAGAAAGATAATCCATTCCTAAGATAACATCAAATTCAACCAGATGAATAATAATAAGATTTTTAGGAATCAAATTACTACATACATCAACCAGAGAAGAATCATAGACTTTAGATGTGACAATCATTAAATTAGGGGGTTCGATTGATAGTTTAACATTTAATAGTTTAGTATAGTAATTAACATTCCGAAATAATTTTCATGATATAAATGAACTTATATAAATAATATTAAATAATATTAAATAATATACTTAAATATTTAAGCATAATTGTCTCCAACCCAACTTAATTGTTCTATCTTCAATCCCACAGTGAAACCAAAATGGTTTTCTTGATCATCAAACATCATTAATCAAAGTGATCAATCATGAAATATCATTTATAGAATATATAAATATTGAAAACTTATTTTCAATCTATTAAACCTTAGGTTTAACCTAGTTCATTCATGGTCATCATCTATTTAAAACTTTCATGATGGTTTATAAAGAGTATATGAATTTTCAAAAAAAATCCCTCAAGAGTGTCAAACTAGGTATGCAACAAGGCCTATTTTTGTATACCAGATGATAATCGAGTTAAATCCCAATGAAAAATTTTCAGAGTTATTACCCCTAGGTATAACTAGCCTAGATCCTCATACACTTATAGTATTTATACAGGGATGTAATTTCTTGGAAACCACTCTCTCTATCCTTCACCAAAATTCCAAGATATTTTATATTACTTTAACTTATCCGTATACTTATCCTTAGACATATCCCTATATATATCACTAATGTTTTCCCATCCTAGTTTCCAAAGGTTAAATAAAACTTTCTTATGAACCCAAATATAATGAACCAATATTTTCATACATAGATATTACATCTTAATAGATTAATATTCATTTAATTTCACATAAACACGCCCAAGGATATAAAGTCTTAGTGTCTTTGGAATCATCAATAAATAATAAACTGGTTCATATGTGAACTAAATCATCTCCCACTGTGTTATTCAAAACTATAACCCTTCTTAGAATATCATACATAATACTTTTATTTATAACTTGGGGAAAGGAAACATAAGAAATGGTGAGATCATATACTCAGTAATGGTAAACAAGGGGGATATTAATGATCACATATTCATAACATGAGAATATGGGTGTGAGAATACAATCTTAATATTTGAAAAACATGCCCTTTATATAAAGGATCATAATATTGAGATATAGAATAATGTTTGGATGTTCATAAGATAATAATCATACAGGAATCAAATAACATGATCCATGAGAGCATAACATTTTCATAAAATATGGAATGGTGGCATACACATAAGCAAATAAAATTATTCCCTTAGTAGTCATATCTCATTCCAAGTACATCATAGTGGAATGGTTTCACTCCCCAAACCATCATAGTAGTAAAGGTTCACTCCCAAGACCATCATAGTGTAAAAATTCCCTTATTGAATTGGGCTTACTCCCCATTTCAGTCCTATTTATCTCATGAGATATCAATATTTACCCAATGTGTTGGATAGAGATATATGTCCCGCAAATAATAGTTTATAATATAACCACCCATCCTTGGTTATAATGTAACCACAATCATTGGTTATAATATAACCACCATACTTGGTTATAAGTTAACCACTAACCTTAGTTATAATGTAACTACCATCCTTGGTTATAATATAACAACCATCCTTGGTTTGTAACAGAACCACTCGACACATAAAGGCAACCATACATATGTGTTCCATAAGATCATAAAACATTCATCATAACAACACATCATAAACCATGAAAATGAATCAAGTTTCATAAAAATTTCATCATTGCATAACCTGTGGAAAAGAAATGGGTTTAATAAACATCTATTAATCACAATCATAAACTACCCATATAAATAACAAGGATGGAATTATTGGATCATATCCCTAGTAAAGATTAATTAACACTAAAGGATTTCATCTTATATGTAAATTTATTTTGAAATATCACTTTAAACATTTCCTAAGGAAAAAATCCTTTCTATTTTGAAGTCACTTATTTAAAATATAATAATTTCATAACTATTAAAGAAAAAATTTTATTTCAAAATAACCTTGAAAACTTATAAGGGAATATTTAAATCATTGAGTGGTAATGATGGTGGAAATTACCATTCATTTTTCATATGTTAAAATAAATATTCTTTTCAAATTTTTGGTAAATAGTCAAAAGTGTCTTTTTTAGAAAATGAAAAGAAGATTACTTTTAAACCATTTTGTAAAAAAGTGAAAAATGGGTAAAAATTTCTTTACAAAATCATTGGAAAATAGTAAAAATTTTATTTAAAATATTTTTTAGAAAACATAGATATGGAAGAAAAAGGATTTTCGACCGAAGAGAGAAACAAATCATATTTTTCTTAAAAAAATTCTTTTTGTATCTTTAGTTCTTAAAGAGAGGAAAATTGAAGAAAACATGTATTCTCTAGAAATAACCAAAGGAGAATAAAATTCATGAGTTTATTGAGAGATAGATAATAAAATTTCACCATTGTAACTTAATCACAAACTACCCAGATAAATAATGAGGTTGTAATATAATACCCTTACCACATTGGTATCTTTTTAATTGTAAGCACCATGAAAGAAAGAACATTATATGAATCTATATATACCATAATTTTCATGAGAATAATTATAAAATATATTCATGGGTAGTATATAAATCACAAAAAATAATCAAGTGGTTAATACATCATGTATCCCATGAAAATAATTGTGATGAAAATCCCTTACATGCTTTGGTAACTTTTGAACCATAAGATCCATGAAAGAATAACTTTAAATAAGACTTTAAATATCATGAGAATAAATAAATATATTATTTAAAATATCAAAGGGGATATATATTAACCTCATCAAATAAGATATCTACATAACATAACATATGTCTCAAATAAGACAAATTGAAATAAAAATCTCTTACCTCATGTCTTGACTTTCTTTGTACATGTTTAAACATACACTTCTTTGATGATACTCTTTAGGTTTATACCTAAATCCTTTATAGGAGGGTTAAATAATAAAAATAAATCCATTAAGTTGTTGGTAGAGAAGTAAGTAAGATATTTGGGTAGGTTTTGGCTAAACTAAAAGGCTTTGGGAGTGTGAAGAGGAGAGGAGAGGGGATTTCCTTCAATAAGTGGGGAAAAAACCCACTTGGAAACTATTTGAAAATTTCCAAAAGATTCCAAAATGATAAATTAATTCCCAATAAAAATTCTTCAAAATTAAAATCTATTCAAACTTGGGATAATATAAGGTCATAATATGTCCATCTAATAGGATTTAGGTAAGTTTTATTGGAAAAATTATACTTATATTTTTGTTTAACCCCTGGTAAACCTGTTTTAACCTTAAACTAATAATCAATTTTTACTATTTTTATTATTAATTATAAACAAAAAATAATTAGACCTTATTATATAAAATTAATTATGATTATTAAAAGTACAGAATATATTTTTCTTAATTCAATTCATATAATTGGAAAATTTTAATTTGAAATAAAACCCGTAGACGCGATGAAGAAGCAATTTTCCAATGAGAAATTTTTTATATATATAAAAGGTTTTTATATCAAAAATCAACATTAAATTTATTCAAATGAACTAAATTTGTTAATAATATATAATTAAAATAATTTTAGATTTGAAACCACATTAAAATAAAATTGATCTTGTAAATGATTTAAATGAAAAGGCTATTTTTAATAATTTTTTTTATTTTTTTACTATTCATCGAAAATATTTTCATTGAAAAAAATTATCAAAAATCTACTCAAAGATAAATTTTTCATATAGATTTCAAAAATTAATTTCAGTTTGTCAAATAAATTTCCTTATATTAGAAAAATTACTTATATTATTTTTTCACAAAAAGTAATAAAAACATTTTTTCTGAGAACTTGTTTTTTGAAGCATATAAAGGCTTTATTAAAAATTAAGTGATTTTTTATCAATTTTTTTTCTTCATATAAAAAAATTATAAATAACTTTCAAAATGTGTTTATTATTATTCATTCCTCCAAGTGTAACTAATAGGTTATAATAGTTAGGTTTAAATAATAATATTAATAGTATATCACAGTTCGTTAAAAACTCAGTGTTGTGTGTAGCGAAAGGTGTCAAAGAAATTAAATTTATTTTATTTTTTTCATAAAATATAATGGTTTTGTATTTATCATGTTTTGTTTCCATTTACACCCTTATTGAATAAATAAACATCAATAAATTTGTTTGTAAGTATTACTGATCTTGTATCTTCTTTTAGATCTAGAATATTTATCTTTTATATCTATATTTTCCTTAAATTATTTTAAATAATGTTTTTACTATTAAAAAATGATTTATTAAATGAATTTTTACCCATGTTTGAATTTTTAAAAAATGGTTAAAATGGAATATTTCTATTATTTTTTGAATGATTAATTTTTTAACTTTTTTATGAAAGTGTGAAAGGAATGTTTTATTTTAACTTATACAACATATACAGATTTTAACACCATCATGACTACTCAATTATTTGAATATTACTTTACAATTTACCTTATTTATTTTCAATGAAAATTGTTTTTATAATATTTTGTAAATTTTTAGATTTTAAATAAGTGATTTCAAAGTGAAAAGGGTATTTTCCCCAGGAAATATTCCATGTGATCTTTTGAAGACATTTTTATCAGTGATGAAAAAATTTGATGTTATGGATTACATTTAAATTCTATATATATGGATATTACATATTTACCTATCTCATTATCCCTTCCTTTTATCGGGTAATACATTCCTTAAGTTCATTTAACAAATTTATTCTTTATGAATTCTCCTTTGATTATGACATGAGTTAAGATTAGGAAACCTATTTCATTATATGGGAAATTCTTATGTTTATTACTTATGATTGAATTCCATTTTTTCCACACATAAGTATGTACATATTTTTATGGGTGCACCTAGATATATATCCAATGCATTGGGTAATGTTTTTGGTCTCATGAGACATTATATATGGGATTAGGGATTAAACCTAATTCATTATGTGACTTTGTCCACCATGTGATATTGTCTAGTAAGTTATCCTTGAATCATGTTTATGTCATGTAATATATTGATTATACATTTCTTAGGTTTCTATGAAATATTGATACCATGTTCTATATGTTATGCTTCCATGTGATTACTTAAAAGCCTTCTCTTTTATGATATCATGCTATACCTTTGACTCACATGTTATTGTCACTTATCATGATTACTCCCTTATCAGGCCTTTTAGCTCATCCCTTTCTCCTATATATTATATAAGTTATCTTATATAGATTTATGAGATTAAAGAGATTTAGTATCTCATTAATGAGAATATAAATAAAGATGTTATGTTTTAGTTTCTTTTGATGTTTTTTGCACCTAGTCTTCCAAAGACAACATGCCTCGTGATATTTGGGTTGTACTTATTAGATGTTTATGTCTAAAAATAATGTAATAATATCTATAAAAGGCTTGGATCACTATATTTGGTATTAAATAAAGGTCTAGTTATTTTTTGGGATTAATATTAGATAAATTTAGTTAAAAAATTGGGGATAAGTCTAAGTATAGGATAACATCATAATGTTTTAGTAAGGAAGAAATTATGTGTTTTTCTTAGAAACACATCCCAGTTTTGATACTACAAGTGGATATAGTTTTGGACCACATGCATCTAGAGGTAATAACCTTGAAAAGAGTTAGTTGAGTATATCTCAACTATCATTCTTGTGTATGGTGAGTGTGACCTTTCTATGCACCTATTTTGATACTCCTAGAGGATATGCTTCGGTTAATTTACATTTTATTTAGAAACCATCATGAAGGATTTGAATAGATGATGATCATGGGTGACCTAGGTTAAACTTAAGGTGTTATAGATTAAAAATAAGGTTTCATTATTTAGACATCATCTAAATTATTTTTTTCATGGTTATTGTTGTTCACACATTGTTTTTTGATTTTAGTCAATGTATGGAACTAGGAGTAATGATGATAATGCTGAATGTGATAGAAAATGTGGTGATTGTGAGAAACCAAATGGAATGATGATTAAAGTGAAATATATTATGATTATGACTAATTAGTTATCAAGATATATGATTAATAACATGTACCTTAACTAACTCATGAAGTCACTAAATAAGAGAAGGATGAAGTCTACTAATCACTCAGGTGGAGGAGAGCATAGAGTAAATAACACCCAATTTACTTCATGTTAGAAAAGTGGGAAGCGATAACCAGGGGAATTTCTCAATGGAATAATAAATTGTTTTATGTGTGAAAAATAATGTCATAGAGAAAATAATTGTTGATAAAAAATGATGATTTCAATGGAGAGAAATAAATTTCATCATAGATATCCATTTATAGTTCATTGTATTAAATGTGGGGAACCTAGGAATTATTCGAGCCAATTTTCTCTTGTAAAGGTTAAGTCCTAGACCATGGAAAGAAGTATGTTATACCAATCATTGAGATGAAAGTATTTATATATTGGGATTCAATAATTATGCGGTATAAGTATTCTTATCAATGAAATTTTGGTTATAAGAATCATGAAACATTTAAGGATTGTGTTAATTTTTGGAAGTATATATGATATTACTATGGATTTATAGATATTCAGGATATTTATATAAATAATTATCATATATGATTAAGGAATATAAATTTTGGTATGATAATTAAATAATGATTGATCTTATTTTTAGATAAATGTTAAATTTATCATGGATGAATATATGATCAAATCATTCAAATAATTGACTTCAAACTTAGTCAAGAAGATTTTAAATTATTTTAAGGCTATTTATTTATCAAATGATCTAAGTTGAAATTTGGGTGTCATTATTGAGGATTTAGAGATTAATGTTATATTTAATATTATAAAGTTTTATTAATTATGGTAATTTTCTTACCATATGATAACCTTTTTGGTTTTTATTAATGTATAATGATGGAAGTAATAGATTTTTATCCTTTTGTGTATCATGTGATCCATTAGAAGTTTATTTTACTACTTTGGGCTTAAAAAATTCATCTTGAATATGCATCATTTGAAGAAAAATGCGAGATTATGGTGAAAATTGATTTAAGGATGAAATTATCCTTATCAACAAAGTATATTTCTTTATGTTATTAGTATATATGGTAAAATAATTTCTCAAATATAGTAAAATTTTCTTGAAACAAATTTTTTTATCTTATTACCTTAATTGTTTATGAATCAATATCCTTTTTCACAATTCTTTGGTTTGTGGTTTTACGGTCCTTAAAATTCTCATGATCATTAAATTTATTGTGATCATTATTCTCTGTCACTCACCATCATTATTTTTTACATTAATTTTACACCATGTTTATATTTTCACTTCACACTAATGTTATCCTAGTTGGAATCCTAGTATGTGTTACTATAGATAATATTTGTACTTCCCTCTCTCTTTTTTTCAAGCGGAAGTTTTATTAACACTTTTTACAATATGGGATTTAAAAAAAGGTTTTTTCAAATTTCAAGAATTTTATTATCGATTTTAAGTTGTAATTGTGAGGAAAACATTTATTCAATGTGGGATAAATGTAACACTCCCAATATTCTAAAAAGAAAACTGTGTTTGATAGCTTATATGACACGCAACACAAAGCCTAAAGGAACTATGAAATATTATTATTTAAATATGACCATTATAACATAGACATTAAATTAGTAGGTATGAATAGGATAAAACAATTTATTAAATACATAAATTTACTACTCAATATAAATTTATTTATAAATTCCTGGTAAACAATCACTCAATTTTTAGTGAAGTCATTTTATTTTTCAAAAATATGTTTTCTTCAAAAATTATTTTTATTTTCTTTTTACATGTAAATATTATAATTAATTTATACAACTTTTAGAAAATTTATTTTATAAAATTAACTTCATTTTTTCAAATTATCACATTAAAATTAACTTATTGTGAAATTTTTGTATTTTTAGAAATGATTGATTTTTCAATGAATATTAAAAATTATCGATTTTAAAATACTATCATTTCTTTTCATTAAATGAAGTAATGTAAAATTACCATTATATTTTGGATTTGGTATTAAAGTAACATATGAACCATTTTATTTCTAATAATTTTATTAATTTCATTTTAATCATCAATTTTCATTATTTTTTTATAAGTTTATATTAATGTTTAGAAACATGGTTTTCTCCCAACTGTTTTTAAGTGTATAATGTTTATCCATTTTAATTAATTAAAATAAAACCTAGTAAGTAAATATTTAAATGAAATATATATATTATATATATATTTATATCAATATAAATTTATATAATTATTATTTTTAGTTATAGGGTAAATATAAGATCATATATTGCTTAAAAATGCATTTTTCCTTAAAACCCGTTTTTCATCTCGTTTTGTGGGATTAATTTTAAATTAAATTATGAAATTTATATTAATTGAATTTTATAAAATAGATTCCATATTTGTAATCATAATAATTAATATTAGGTAATAATTTCCACTTAATTTTTGATTATAATGAATAGTAATAACAGTAAAAAATAATTTCGTGGCGATGATTAATACGGGTTTACCGAGGGTTAAACCAAAATATAAGGGTAATTTTTCCAAATAAACTTTTATAAATCCAATTTTCAATCCATTTTTATACCTTATCCAATCCCAACTTATGAATTATGGCCATTTAGAAGCTTATGTCTTGAGAATGACTTTATCATTTTGTATTCTTTTAGGAAATTTCCATGTGGGTACCCTCCCCCACTTATAAATAGACACCCCTCTCCTATCCTATTCACAATTAAATATCATTCTGGTTCATCCAATACCTTCCCAAAACCATTCCTTAATTACCTTCCCACATCCATCATGCCTGGGTTTGATTAGAAATCTCTCTTAGGAGGGCTTTTGGTGCAAACCTAAATATGTTATCTGAAGAAGAGGTATTATTCTTAACCGAGAATTTTGTTTTATTTATTATTCCACCTACTTAAAATATTATTAAACAATGATGATATAATATCATAATTATATACAATATAATAATATTTAATTATTTTAATTTAATAACCTATATTCTTTACCTCTTCCATCATATGGGAAATGAAACCATCGTTTGTGGGCACGACTGACTACCGCCTCACAAATCGATGTAATTCATTTTATATCATCGCCTCTAACATATTTTTATAATGATATATTTAATTTATATATATTATATTAATTAAATATTTTTAATTTTTTAAAATTAATATAGCTTATATTTTCTTACCTTTCCATTCACTAAAAAATGATAATGTCATTCATGCGTACGTGTGGACTACCTCCTCCACGAAATGATGTCATTTGTTTTCATCACTGCATCACATGGATGGTATACATAAATGTATTTAAAGAAATAGTATGTTATTTATGATATAATTGTCATTATATAAAGATAAAATAATACTTAGCTTATTTCCATCATGATCACTGAAAAATGAAAATGTTACTCATGTGTACGTACGACCTACCATGTCCATGATTGTAACATAGTTCATTTTTCATAAACATATTTCATGGTAGTTTTTAAAAGTATAATTTATGTATAAAAATTATAATTAATTCATGATTATTATTCTATATATGATGGACGAATGACTGCTATTACCATAGTCAACCTACTGAAGTCATTTGGGACATATGAACCGAATATCATCAAAACATCTGACATGAACTCAATTTACTAAGTAAATAAATATAATATGGTAAAAAATAAAATAAAATAAATAATAATATTGAAAATTTTTCATAATTAAATAATTAAATAACATAATTTTATTATTCAGGAAGATAAAGTACGTATGTGGAAATTCAAACTCGAGATGAGGGATTTTATCACATTTTCCCTTCATTGAGGCATATTTTAATGTTATAGACCCAATTTATTTTATATTTTGTATATGATGAAATTTTTATGTATTATTTAATAAATCCATCATATATAACTGCATTTTAAGTTACTATTTTACTTTATCCAAGGGGATTTTATTTTAAAGTTACCAAAGATGGAAAATTCTTTTTGTTACAACCTCATCTCTTTTTAATTTTTTATGGTAAACATTTATTTAGGGGAAATCATATAAAATTATATTATTGAACCACATCACTTTTATTCTCATCTAATCTTGAATGTATTTTACATGTTTAGTTTCCATTTTCTTCCTAACTGAGTAAAGAAACATCAAGAAAGTTATTTGTGAGTAATACTAATATTGTATCATATTTTATATTTGGAATCTTTCTATTACATATATATATATATATTAAAATATTTTAAAGAATGTTTTTAATATTATCAATTTTTTTATTCAATAAATTTATACCCATGTTTTAATATTTAAAAAATGGTTTAAGAGTAATATTTTTTTCATTTTCTAAATGAGGTACTTTTTGACTTTTTTCAAAAAAGTGTTAAAGGAATGACTTATTTTAAATCATATAAAATATATGGGATTTCCCAATATAATTAACAATAAATTATTTAAATATTCCTTTAAAAGTTTTCATGGTTATTTTAAAAGAAAAAAATATTCTATAATATTTTGGAAATGTTTAGATTTTAAAGAATTGATTTCAAAGTGAAAGGGTATTTTCCTCAAGAAATATTCCATGTGATCTTTTGAAGATATTTTCATCAATGATGACAAACGTTGATGTTATGGATTTCTTATAAATTATTTATATATATCTCTTACATATATAACTAGATTATTATCTATTCCATTTATGGGGGTAATACATGAATTATGTTTATTTAAGAAATTCATTCTTTTTGAAATATACTTTGATTACGACATGAGGAAAGATTATTCAACCCATTTCTTTCCATGGGAAATTATTATGTTTATGATGTATGATTTATTTCATTTTTGTGGAAAAAATTATCATACACATATTATTATGGGTGTGCCTAGATAATGATCTATTGTATTAGGTAATGTTTTTGGTCTCATGAGACATTATATATGGGATTAGGGAGTAAACTTAATCAATTATGGGACTTTTTAAACCATGTGATATTGTATACAAAATTAGCCTTGACTCATGTTTATGTCATGCTATATGTTTCTACCAAATTTCTCAGGTTTCTATGATCTTATGATATAATTATATTTATGCTATGATTCCATTTTATTAATCAAGAGCCTTATCTTTTATGAAATCATGTTATACGTTTACATCACATGTTATGTTTCCTTATCATCTTTATTCC
The DNA here is from genome assembly GCA_963277665.1 of Viscum album. Lineage (NCBI taxonomy): Eukaryota > Viridiplantae > Streptophyta > Magnoliopsida > Santalales > Viscaceae > Viscum > Viscum album. The sequence continues at coordinate 453,532,340 of OY728135.1, forward strand.
CTTATTAGAATTTTTATCTCACCCATTTCTCATATGTATTTCTTAGGTTATCCTATTTAGTTTTAGGAACTTATATATATTTATGATCTCAATAAGGAGAATAAAGATAAAGATGTTATGTTTAGTTTATTTTGATTTTTTATGTACCTAGTATTCCAAATACACTAGGAATCACGATCTTTGGGTTGTAATAATTGGAAGTTTATATTTAAAAATCTTGTGATAATATTTTTACAAAGTTTTTTATTTCTGTATGACATGTCGCTAGTACTTTTTATATCAATTTTATATCCTCCAAATTCATATTTAGAATTACTTTTCAATTCAAAAGAGTTTTTACTAGGATAAAATAAACCAAAATTTATAAAGTTTTTAACATGTTTAATAATAATTTTAATATATTTCAACTAACTGTACTTAGGTTCATCTTGAAATATAGAATACATATATACTTAAAACATTAATTCCACTCTATAAATAGTTAAATACATAAAACTACAAATCAATCATATAAGAAGTTCAATATAAACTGATTTTCTAGTAATAACTACACCTAATTTTCAATTAGTCTGTATAGCTTTGTTTTCCATCATCCCTTTAAAATATTTAATTTCCTTGAGATTATTTTAATTCTCCCATAATAAAAATTTAAAATTCAGAAGTTATTAAATTTTAAAATTCAATACCAATCATCTCACTTTATGATCCACAAATAATATCATCAACATAAATTTGAATAATCAAAATATATTTTTTTAATTTATTATTAAATAAAGTTGGATATAATTTTCATTTTATAAATTTGTATTTGAAAGTAAATTGACATAATCATTCACACCACACTCTATGAGGGTTTTTAAGCCTATAAATAGCCTTATATTTTTTTTTAAAACATGATCAAATTTATTTTCATATTCAAAACCTTGGGGAAGTTGTATGTAAACTTCTTGAGAAATAAAAACATTAAGAAACACACCTTTTATATAAATTTGATAAAGTTTGAAACTATTATGAATTTCAAAAGCTAATAACATTTTAATAGATTCTAATCTTGCAACATGTGTAAAATTTTCATCATAATCAATGCCATTCTCTTGATAATAACGTTCATCAACTAATCTAGATTTATTTCTAATTTAACTAGATAACTCATGTTTGTTTATAAATATCCATTTATTATAAATAACTTGTTAATATTTTAGTTGTTCAAATAAGGTCCAAAAGTTATTTATAAAAAAACAATTTAGTTCATTTTTTATTTATCTAAATTTTAGTTAGGTTATTTTAAATATTTTAAAATATCATTCTGAACAAAATCAGAAATAAAATCATAACAAGTAAAAATATTTCTTAAATAATTTATAGTTTGTAGTATAGATTCAAAATCTCCAATTACACTATTTATATGATGATCTTTATGGTTTTTCCAAGATATTTCATAAGGGTGATTCTCCCCTCAAAAGGTGAATTTAATTCCATATTTTCATTTTATCCAAAATTAAAATCTATGAAATCTTATTAAATATTATTTTCATTATATAAAATATAATTTAATTATTTTTTATCAAACATAACATGGATAGATTCTTAAAAACTATAGTTATTTTTTTATAGACTCCACAAGATTTATTAACATAAGAATATACTAAAAATTTTCCTATATCATATTTAACACCAAGTTTATCTAAAAATATTTAATATTAAGGATACAAACTTTACCAAAAAAAAATCTTAAGTATACAACTTTAGGTTTCTTATCTTTCCATGATTCATAAGGATTTTTATTTAAAAATTTTATTAAAAGAATGATATTTGAAATGTAAAAATTTATATTTACATCTTATTATTAAAATTATTTATATAGATAAAATTTATATAAATAGTTATATACATTTAATGTATAGTCATTTTTTTTCTTTTAACCACACCATATTTTTGGGGTTTTCTGGGGGTTGAAAATCTTTTAAAATAATCATTTTGTTCACAAATTTTTTCAAATTCTATATTTAGAAATTATCCTCCTTTTTCTATTCTAATAGAGAAAGCTAAATAACATTTCTCAATTTGAACAAATTTATAATAATCCGTAAACTTAGATAAAGTTGCAGTTTTATACGCCAAGAAATAAACCTATATAAATCTACTAAAATCATAAAAAAAATTCTTTCTATTAATACTTGTTTCTTAAATCAGTCCAGATAAATATAAATGAACCAACTATAATGGTATTACTATATTAAAAACATCGAGAGATCTAAAATTTTCTTTATACAGTTTTTCTTTCATATAGGAACTATATAAATGTGTTATATCCACTTTTAAATAGACTAACTATAAATGTTTTCAATGTTTTGATAGCTTGTGTAGTATTCTAAAATTTTAATTTCCAAGACTCTTATTCTATAAAATATTATCTAAATTTAAAAAATTTATATGCTTAAAATTTGTATTAGTAAATTCAATAAAATTAATGGAATAAATGTTTTCACTTTAGTTAGCATAAAACACAGTAGATCCATCTTTTAAAACTATGCATTTTTCATTTCAAAATTTTGAAAACATAACATCATCACATAACTATGAAATTCTAATCATATCATGTTTTAAATTGTCAACATATGAAATATTTTCAATAATAATAGAATTTGAGATGCCCAATTTACCTAAATATTAAACCTTTTCTTTCAAGTTGTCTCTAAAAGTCACATTTCCTTTATCACTTCCATCATATGATAAAAAATTTAATGTATTTCCATTCATATACCTAGATAATTTAAAATACATGTACCAAGTCTCCTGGATACATATAAGGCTTATATCCTACAAAATTAGTTAGAGGATATTTTTAGCAACCATGCTACTTTGGATACAATGGGATTAATGAATGAATTTTCAGGAACCCAAAAAAATTAAAAACATATATACATAGGTAATATTAAATATAAATATTTATAAATGAATGATTTTGTGTATCCTAAAGATTGATCAAATATTATACAACATACACTTTTATAATGAACTTTTAATATATATATAATACATCTAACAATTGATAAAATTATTTTAGAGATTCTAATAAATAATGTTTTTTATATTTTGGGTAATTATTAATCATATACAAGTTGATTATTATTTCTATTTTCTATTCATAAACATCTTTATTCATAACTTTAATTTCCTTAAACAATGGTGGAAATTTTTTTCTTTAAGATTTAAATTTAAATTTTGAGCCTATTATCATCTGTTTGAGAAATGTCAACATCATCACATAAGATTTTGAACTTTCATTATTCATATTCATTATTATTAGAAATAAAATATTTGGACTTATAATTTTATTCTTTACATTTAATGTTTTATAAGGAATGAATATTATTTTCTTCAACATTATTCTTATTATTTTATTTAAGTTCTTTATATAGATATATAATTTTAATAATATCAGTTTTTAATATTTCAATCTCATTATATAACTTATCAAAAGTAGATTTTTTATAATCAGATTCATTAAAATCATAATCATAATCACTAACATTGTTTAATGAATCCATCAGACATAAGTTTATTGATTCTTTTTCTATTCCTCGATTCATCACTGGAATATGAATCCTTCTTATAACTCTAACTATCCTCTAATATGATATTCTCCTTCTTTTTTAGATTTTTGTTCTTTATTTTGTTCTTTATTTTTGGGAATTTAGGCTTGATTTGGCCTTTTATTCTATATTAGTAATATATTACATCTATAGAATCATTAGAAACAATATTACCTTTCCTACTTCCTTTATCATTATCTCTTGGATAATCCATTCTAATTCTTCTAGAGTAGCCTTTATTTATTTTATACATTCCTTTTAATACTTGAGAAACATCATCTATTTCACTTTCATATAACTCAGAATCATACGAGTAAGTAGTAACATTCATATTTGATTTAAAAGAAAAACCTTTTCTTTTTTTAATTTCTTCATCAGAAATATTTTTAAGTTCTAGTTCATATTATAAAAATTAAGAAATAATTTCCTCAATTGTATATTCTTTGAAGTTATAACATTAATAAATATAAACCTTTTTTTATCATGCTATTTATTTAGTAGAGATATAAGTAATATTTTAACAAGGAATTAATTGTACAAAGTTTATCCTAAAGCACTCATTCCATTTACTATGCTTGTAAATTAACAAAACATCTGATTTATAGTTTCTTTTTCATCCATTTTAAAGCCTTGATACCCAACTCTTAAAATTAAAAATTTTGTTCTCTTTAGCTTGTCTATTCCATAGTATATGACTTTCAGAATTATCCATATATCATGAGTAGTTTTGAAAGTAGATATATAACTATCTTTTTTTACTAATAATATAATATAAAATATTCTCAAGTTTATAATTTAAAACATACTTTACAGCTTCATCACCTATCAAAGATTTAGGGTCATTCTTAGGTAACATATAATGTTTGCCCATGATTTTCCACTGATCATTGCTTAAATATTTGAGGAAAGATTTAATTCTATTATACTAAAATCCATAGTGAGTTCTATAAAAGAATGGAGGTCTTTGAGGAATCCAAACATCATTAAGAATTGAACTTTCTATCTCAAATGATCTTTTACTTAGATAGTTAATTATAGGAGAGGTTAACAACAATATATATATATATATATAACATGGCTAATAATATTTTCAGGGACCTTCTCTAATAATAATTGGCTACATAGATAGAGAGATGGATGAATGGTCAAGAGGGGAGTTAATTAACTAGTTTATAAAAATTTAAAGATTCTATAATTGTTAAAATAATTATATAGCAAAAAAATTAAAATCATGAGAATAAGATAATTTTATAGTCATTCAAATCAATGTGATCCTAATTATAATCTTCACTACTATCTATCCCTAAGTGTAATGACACACAATAAAATACTAAATTTTGATTATAAACTACCTTTTATAGTGGAGGTAAATCAACACAACACCTGGATTTTTAAGGGTATTTAAAACTTCTTACAACATGAATATTCAAACTGGAGTCACAACTCAAATTCCTTCCATTTTCATGCTTGATCCATGAACTAAACATAGCTTTTAATGGAGGTATAACCACACATGTCATATTTTTGAATTAAAAATAATAAAATAACATTTAACACAGACAAAAATGAGATGAAGTATTATAAAACCACAAAAATAGAATTAAAATGTTGTAAATTTTGAATGTTATAGTGGATTTGATCAAATTGTGATCATTAGAGTAAAAAATATTGATGTTTAAAAAAGATATTTCAATATCCATGATAAAAAATGTGCATAGTGTGTTCTTTAAACTCACCACATCATTTAGGGAACACACATTGGTTATCATTTTTTCTTTCTGGGTTTTTCCGATCTCTTATTTATAGAGAACTTTCCTTAATCAATGAACTAAATAAGAGTTAGGAAACTCTTATTTATTTTAATCTTAATGACCATTGTAGAAATATTTTTCCTAAAAATCAAAGTAGTTGTGAAATTATAGGTCAAAATAATAAAGTTCATACCGTTCAAAAATAGTCATTGAATAATTATGATTTCCATTAAATAATTTTTGAATTCATCAACATGATTTTATTTATTTGAGATTCTCATTTAATATCCTCAGAAATATATCATGTATCATTGTAAAATAAATACATAATTCAAAATACAAAACAAATATAATTTCATAATTATACTAATAAATAAAATAAAATAATATAAATCAAAAATAAATTTTTGGGTACTATTATTTTACATAAAAATCTATCTTAATTAAAATTTCAAAAGTGTTTTGAATCTTATATTATAATGACTCTTATAAGAACAGAAATTTTAAGATATGTTAGTCTCATAAGATTGAACATTTTTATAGGATATATATTTTCATAATATAGTTTTTTCATAAGATAATAATTTTCATAAGATAATAAATTTTGTAAGATAAGAAATCTCATAATATATGCAATTTTGTAAGTTAAAAAACATATTTCATATTATATTATTATCTTCATAATATAGATAACTTCACAAGGTATGATATTTTCATAAGAATGAAAATTTTATAAGATAAGAAATTTTATTAACTTCAAACCTGCACATGACTTTGTAAGATTTGTAAGACTTCAAATTTTTTTTAATACTTTCATACTAGAGATGGAACAGGACCAGACATAGCGCTTGATCCCCCAAAATTAATAATAAAATAAAAGTTTCAAGATAGTACAAAGATAAAGAAGAATGAAAACAACTAGAATGAAGCTACATAACAAAGTGATAAAACTCCTCACCATACGCATAGTCAGAGGTCACACCAGTATCAATTGATTCCCACTCATACTATGAGTTGTATTGATTGAGGAGAGTGGTATACCTATCCCTGAGCTGCAGTTGTTCTGATGTAAGAGATTTTTTGATATCACACCCGTGTTTGAGATCAGCATAAAACTTCTTGAAGGACCTAGAGTTGGACCTGGTAGATACCGTCCTTGGCATATTGGAGTAATTATTCCTCAGCCTTCTCTTTGGTAGAGCGGAGATGACTTATGCACTTTCCTTCACCTGATTTACTCTATTAATGACAATGTCACTATACGATGCTTTACCGCAGCTCGAAGTTTTAATACCAGTACAAATATTCTCATTGTCATCATCCGAGGATCCCCCCACTTGCTTGAACCATGTGAAGAACCACAATTTTTAGGACCCTTATTCTGATCATTTTTTGCAGATCAATGTCATGTTTATAATCACTTGACTACACATTCCCTCTACCCATATGTTGATATTTTCTACTAGAATCATCTGAATCCATCGCTTGGTGGTGCTCCTCATTAGCCTGACCTAAACTTGTTTTCTCATGAGTAGCATTAAAGCATGGATGGTTGGAAATCAGCTCCTTTAAGGCTATAGGATGAGTATTCACACATGTAATCTGGTTAGTATATTCATCCATGGGAGGATAAAGAGGGTCTTGCTGGATTACCTAATCAGAAACCAAATAAGAATCCCTAGTAACTACATGCTTTCCATGAAAGTCAGTTTCAATAACTAGTTGAGAAGCAGATTGATCAAATGTTGGGTCCTCATCTTCTAGTACTGCAAACTGGTTGAAAATCTGAATAACATCCTCACTCTTTACCTATCCCATTATCAACCCCTACATCACTGGAACATCAACAACACCAGTAATGAAACTTCCATATTCACGATCCTTCATCCTGGATGGCCTATCGCAAAGATCGTTCCTCAACTGATCAAAGATCACCGCAACTATGATGTCTGAAACCACTTTACACTCCTTCTGCAGAAATCCATCTGTCTGATTCTTTGCAGGGCTTCCCAAGAGCCTTCCATCCAAACCTTCATCAACCATGGGGGTTTCCTTCCTCATCTCCTACACCCTTAACTTCCAAGAGGCAGAACGATACGCCGGAGAAATATTCCCAAAATGACAAAAAGAGTCACATAAATCCACCCACGATTCATAGTAGACTTTCATATTAACTCATAAGACTTTATAGAATTCATAAGACCTACCTTTTTTTAAAAATTTTAAACTTTAAAATCACAATTATTCTAGTAAAAAACATAGAATTAGAACTAAATATAACCAGAATAATAATACTAAGAAATAATATAGATAAATAATTAACAATTAAAGAACAATTAAAGAACAATTAAAGATCAATTAAAGAACAATTAATCTATGAATTAAAAAAATCAACATCATTATTTTCTTATACAAGTAGTGTAATATTCAAGTGGTCAAATATTTTATTTCAACCCATGTTAGATGGAATAAATAAAATGAGTATTTTTTAATTACAAATATACAAAAAAATAAAGTTGGAATGAGCCACTCAATAGTTGTGATACCCAATTTTAACAATATATTAGGATGAAATATGTTGATATCACAACTAAAATTTTCACATTTCAATGTATGATATCACTATAATAGATATTTTTTCGAAAATACAATATAATGGGTATATCATTAGTATATCATATAATATATCTATATTGTATCATACCATATAAATGAATTTTTCTATACATTTAATAAATAAAATAAAATTTATAATTGTTTTATAAATTATAAATTATTGATAATATATAGTTTTTATATTTAAATTATAAAAGATTCATAAATTTTTATTGGGATATAAAATGTTCATAATTATTTTTATTAAATGTTTAAGAAGTATTTAATTAAAAATACTAATAGTTCATATTAATAACCTATATTTAATTTTTTTTAATTAAACCCATACCAAATATCTATTTAATTTATCACATTAAAGGAAAGATATGTTTATAAGAAATATCAAGATAAATTGTATGACATAATATTTCTTATGCTATCCAACATGTTTTTTTAAAATTTGAATTATATATACTAGCATGGAATCATTCAATATATTCAACTAAATAAGAAAACAAAGCATCATGGGTAGAAAGATGAGAATTTTATACAAATAAATCCATCTAAATTTGATTCATGGGTATTAGATATTTTTTGTGAATCACACATATGAATAGATGTATGGGGACCCAAAAATAAGATATTTGGTAAATATGAAAACACATCTACATGTTATAAATAGATAAAGGTATACTATGTTGGATATTGGAAAATGTATATTACATATTTCTTGTATATTTTATTTATTATTATAAAACTATTATTATGTTACCAACATGAACAATTTTTTTATTTACTTTTTATGTAAGAAATAATTTTACTTCTAGTTTAAGATCAATAATAATTCTCTGTACATGAGTAAATTATTTTATGAAATATGACATATGATTAAGAATTTATATATTATATACTAATAAAATTTAATATATAACATAAAGAATAGTAAATTCAATGAAAATGATTCAAATTTTACCTACCATTGACATTTTCAAATTGATCATATAAATTGGAAACACATCTAATGACTTCACAAGGATGTATTTTTGGAATCATTTTACTATAAATCATTGAATAATTTTAAATATTTCTTATTAGTAAACATGATAAAACATTATTTTTTTATAAAATGAGAAATATTTATTTATTTATTGAACCTAATACATATTTATGTATGTAAAGACCTGAATTTTTATGTTTTTATATTTTGTTTCCATGATTTATGATATTTTTTTTACATTTTAGATGATTAATGAGATTCATGGGGAATCCAAAGTGAATTGGGAATGTTTAATAATTAAAGGGATTTTTATATCTATAACATCAAGCTACCTGAAATATTCTTAGAGCTTACCAAAATATAAATATGATTAAGAAGTATCCAATTGACTGGATTTAACTTATGCGAGTCTAGTGGCATGCCACAATAAATCTAATGAAAACACACTTGGATTCATATGGAGTTCCTTGAACCAATTTTAGTACAGAGGTTTTGTTTTTATAATTTTGAGGGTTTAATTTTCTCTAATCCCTGGGTAAGTACAGTGCAGGTATCCTTATAGATAGGGGGTGGGGTTGGGCAGGGGGTGTGGTATCTCCATCTCCATTTTTTTCAGCCTTATCCTTTCTTACACCATGATTTTATTTGGTTCTATATCATTAATCTGTCCATGTCAAAAATTTTGTGGCATCACTATGGAGGTAATATTTGTCTCATTTAATGAAAAAATTATGAAATTAAAGAGAAAAATTTGTGTATGAGTTGTATTTATTGTCAATGGTTGTTATTTGTTGTCAATAATGGTCAATAAAATAGAAATATTTCATTGATGTTAATTTTTTAAAGAAGTTTTTAATAAAAAATTTCTTAAATTCCTTATGAATTATCTAAGATATCTAAGATTGATATAAAATTTAATATATCTTGGATGAATGGATGAAGAATAAAGTACTAAATTCTTATCATATTAAGAAAGTTTTTTTTAAGACTTTGAGTTTAAAATTATAAATATTCTTGATCCAGTCTTAATTTCAAAGACATGTGTAAAATGTGTTAGGATGAAAATAAATTTATAACAAAGAGGCAGAAGTAAAGAACATGAAATGTTATTGCATGAGGAGTTCTATTTAAATCCATGTAAGATCTTATTTTTTTCATGTGGAAAGAAGGAGGCCATGAAATATAAATTAATGTGATATCATATGTTGCATGATGTTTTATTGAGAGATTTATTTGTAATTTATGGAATATTTCACCTAGACATATTCTAAGTGTTGAGAAAAAAATTTGGAGGACCACCTCAAACACATATGTAAGACCCTAGGGTCAACCACATGGGAGGAAGTCAACTTGTACAACACATTGCGGTAGGTGAGGAGAGCATAACACAAACAAGGAGGACTAGGAGGAACTACAGAAGAATGCATGAATAGTTTCCATAGTGGGTTTCACATAGAATACAGAAGGGTTCCTGGGAAGACCCCTTAGGTGAGATGTATCCCATATAGGCTATGTGTGGTGTGTTATAGATACTAAACCCTACTGTTGACTTGAGCTACTAGCGGCACAAAAATATTATATAGAGGTTCCCAATCAATCTAAAGTTTGATGTGTGATGGGGATTCATAGTGAACTATTCAAATTCTTTAAAATGTTATAGACATAACACATCTGTTTAATCTAAAGAAATTCAATGCTCTATCATCCTCCATATAGTCATCGCCTTCCTCTCACTATGAAGCACGACTGAACAATAATACATTTGATGTCCCCTATCTCCATCAATTAATACGTGCACTAAGAATCATCTAAATTGATCTATCCAAGTGGGAAATACATATCCGAAAAATATATTCCACGCATGAGTCTATTTGATATTCTTTCAACCATTTTGTAACATCCCATGTTCTCGAACCGTGGAAAATTTCTAGAGGAATTTGAATTTTCCATTTGGTGGAAGGGCCATTTTCTAAACTGAAATTCATAATGTAAATTCGATATTAGAAACACTTAAAAGTGTCATTTTAGATGGGGTTTAAGACCTGATAGGTGTATCGGGTGTTTACATGAGTTTTGGGTGAATCAGGTCCCAAAAACTTAGTTTCGAGAGAAGTAGACAAGGGCACACATTTAGTGCACAATTATTGATAACTGTGAGGAAAAACCATGAGGCCTATTTTATATAGGTACACAGTTTTTTAAATTTTGAAAACCTCTTAGATAAACTATGAATCCTGGTCTATAGGATATGGTGTCTCGCACAGATTTGTATAACTATGTGAGAGGAGGCACACGGCTGTGTGAGACATCTACAAAAAAATGAAAAGGTGATCCTCATGGGCTGGCCATGGTTTGGAAAATCATGCACCTAACATGCATCCTTAGTGCCACTTAGGCAGTGTCACCACATGGTTGGCACATGGTCTGCCAAACCATGCGGTGAAACCATGTGGTTCATTAAAGGGGGTGATATCACCCTTTTCAACCTCACTTCCTCCTCCCACTTTCTCCCTCATTTCCCATGCACAACAACCCCGTTTGAGATCCTCCAAGGTCTCCCCCTAATCATGGAGAGATATCCCTTGTTTGAGATCCAAATCAAAAAATGTCAGGTGAATTGGAAGAGTATTGGTAATCTCTTAACTCCTCTTATCTCTTATTTCCCTTTCCCTCTCTATATGGAATTCTAAATCTATGAAAGATAATTCACATTATTTTTAGGGAATTTTATGATTTATTCAATTTCTCTCAAATCAACTCGAATAAAAGTTTAGTATTAGATGAGTGAAGTTTCCTTATAATTAGGTATGTCGTCTCATGATTTTATCTTAAATTATGGAATCTTTATAGAATATTTCATTATGTCATGTAGTGAATTTTATATGTATCGCCTCTTAAATGAAAAATCAATAATGTAAATGGTTATGCCTAAATACATATTGCCTTTGAAAATTTATAATTCACCATTAGTAGATTTAAAACTTGAATTGAACCACCATTTTGTGAGTGTCTCTCGTATTCCTTGAACATTATTCTTAGGATTGGAATTAAAAATTGCATTTCAAGGTGAATTGACTTAACCCTCCTAGAATGAGATGCTAAATGGAATTAAATGAATAATGAATGGTGTGGGTGTTTCCCCCTTTTCTTATGAGAATTATTTATATTACGATAGAACCATACTTATAAATAAAATGAATAATTGAAATAGAATGGAATGTTAATTGTTAAGATCTACACTTGGACAGTATCAATAAATGGATGAAATACTTGACTTGTCACACATGATAAATTTATAGTGTAATGGACCTTCCCAATGCTTATAAATTAAATAACCCTAGTAATATAATTAGATTGTGATATGGCATGACATGAACATGACCTTTTATTTATTTCATTTATATGATTATTATATTCGATCATGGAAACCCATATGATTTATGATATTTAGGCATGGAATCCCTTATGATTTATGATACTTGGAAATAGAATCCACTAATTAAATGTAACACTCAAGAATGCAATCCCCTAAATAATTGTGATAATTGGGAAAATCATACCTATTTATTCATGTTCATGGATTCCCTTATATATATTGTGATATTTGGTCATGGTGTTCCATTAATGTGATACTTGGGAATGCCATCCCATTAATGTGATTCACAGGCATGGAATCCCTTGTGCATGATGTCCCATATAGATTATGATTTTTGGGAATAATGTTACCCTTTACTTATGGTACTAGGGAATGGAGTACCTATTGATTTATGATATGTGGGTATGAAATCCCCTATTGATTATTATTTTTGGTCATGGAATCCCTTGACATTCTATGAGACTCATACTACTATCCATGTATGCCTGAGTTAGGCCTCGGGTCCTAGATAGTATTAGTATATATATATATTGCTATAAAATTCAATATGTATATAGTCTATATATATATACATCTATATTCCTTTTCCACTTACTCATAGGTATTATGGCCTAGGCTAAAGTAGGTATGGTCAGTCGAGCATCCTTTGAGGAATATGAGCCCCAATTGTTTATATTTATTTATTCACTACATTATTGATATACCTTCACACTATTATATTTTATAATCACTAAATGGATATCATTATAAACCGTTGGTGGAGGGATACTAAGTTTATCTCACACCCTGTTTGGGCCTCTATTGCACTAGGGTACTCAAACAGACCACACAGTTGTAAGTTTAGGTTCACGGATTATGCTTGTGTTGTTACATTATACATGGGAGCTTAGGAGTACAATATTGAGCCATAGCTGAGGATTATCATAGATATTTCCTTGGAGAATGTTTTCTTTCATTTTGTATCATTTATTTATTACCTTATATAGTACTATTGATTTCATATTTTAGCATCATAAGGACATGCATGATTATGCATTTGGCGTTGTCCATTTTATTAGTTATTATTTTCTTCCACTGCATTTTCATTTATAATGCTTCCTCTATTGATTGATATATTATTTATTTTATACCACTATGCTACTATGATAAGGAGGGAATAATATCCCCACTATAGCATCATTTCACCCTCATTTCTAGTTGGAATCCTCTAGCGTATGGGGAGGCACACCCGAGGTCATGTGAGGCTATGTGACAAACCATATTGGGGACCATTCCAGTGGATCCTGGGTTTGGATGTTACAAAGTGTCATCAAAGGATCTTTTTTTCCTTTGTATTACTATTTTGGGTTGGTATACAAGAGACTAGGAATGTGTCAGTACTTGGTAAATAACCGTGCCTGGGTGTGATCAACCCACACATGGGGAAAAGACCAAGTGGCCAAGGATGGGACTATTATTCATACAGTTCATTATTACAGTTTATTATTATTTCACCTTGAGTGATTGATGTAATTTATGATGCTTACTAATTTATGAGATTTATGGTTTTTTACCATTTACCTGGTATGAAAATGATTTTTTGTCACATGAATCATTATAGGTACATAGAGATTCACCCACCATTTATTTTTCATGCCATATAGGTTGCATTTATTGACTCCCTAATATCTGTTATATGTGACTTGTGTTTTTTAGAAGCATGCTTATCAGTATACCATGTTTAGGTGATTATTTATCATTATTTTATTATATACCATGTTTCCGAGAGTTCCTATTAGTAGCTCTATATTTCTTACTACCTTTTGATGACATGATTTGTTATAATTGTGAGATAAGATTGGTTATTAAAGTTTCATCATGAATATAAATGATGTTTTACCATATAGATTGATGGTGGAACCTTAAATAACTAATCGTTACATGTTTTATGCATGGACCATTGGTCACATGGGATGATAAATTTATGCTTTTGATTAAATGAGTTCCAATAACAGTTGATAAGGTGTATGTGCCCTTATAAATTAGGAAGGGTAGCCTATACAATCAAACCATTACATACGAACTTGATATATTCTAAAATCAAAGATAATTACTTGGTTGTAGCTACATTCATGCTAATTTTAGTTTATAAATGTAATTACCTTTATAGATTGGGAATGGTAGTGCATCTAATAGAACCATAGTATGTGCTAAATTAAAATCCTTATAGAAAATGATTTCTTTATAAAGGCTTATACCTCTATGACTTGGGAATAAAGACCCATATGACTAATTTCATAAATGCATAACTAGACCCAAGTGGTTATTTTGGGAATATTTCTTATAAGATAAACCCATTGATGCTATTTTAAAATCCTAAATGAAATAAAGAGACCCTCGTAGTTCCCCCTTACCCTTTATGCCTTAGTATTTAACCCCATGGGGGTATACTCATACTAATGGATTGAATATTTAAAGTTTCCATAGAAGATTATATGGTGTCAAATATAGAATTATGGTGGAATATTATTTATCCAATACCCCATAAAATCATAAGGAATTTATAGTCTACTTCCGAGCTGTATTTATATAAGGCTTTAGTCAATAAAAATGCTAATTATAACCAAAATTGTGTTTTCCTCTATTGATTATAATTGAAATTTTATTTAACTAAGCATAGTTGTGAGAACCATATGGTTATATAAAAAATAAAAAAATGAATTTATGTGATGAATTTCCTAAAATAATGATAGGAAGTCGGCTAAATATTTAATTATTGAGAGGAAGATGACGTAACTTTCCTATGTTGCTTTGTGGAACTAGCTAAATGATGTACCCAATAAACTTGTAATTCATAACTAATACTATCTATTCTTTAATCTGAGTCTCAGAAAAGTTTATATTTAAAATTATAATTAGTGTAACATATTAAATGAAGCCTTTTAGTGGCGTTCATATCTTTTAACCTCATGTAAGGGTAGTTCATCTCTTTCCCTAAGTTTTTGTTTGGATGGGAATATGAGAATTTCCTGTAGAATTCTTCTTCTATTTCTTGATCTTATAGGTTAGACTAGTAGGCTTAGTGACCTTTTTTTCATGACCTATTTCCAGGATCAAATTCTTGTTTTTTAGTAAGGGGATATCCTAGTGTAGGTTGCACCCTAAAAATTTAAAGCCTTGCTAAATGATTGTAAACCGTTTTAGATGTGAGGTGCTATCCAGGTACCTTTTGTCCCAAGTAGGACTCTTAGTTTCTAAAATGACAAAAAATCTAAGTGGATGTTCATTTGATAAGTAGAACCTTGTTAAAATCATGATCCTAATGTAATTATATAGTTTAGTTGTTTAGACATTCCTAGTTCATGGTTAACCTCTTTTTTGGTTGTGTGACCTTTCATTTTCAGTAATGGATGACTCAGGAGGTCGTCGACCAGATTAAAAGTCATATGGGGGTAATATGACTCTTAGATAAATCTTTTATATGATCCATAAGATACTGGGATTCATAGGGATGATAAAACTATGGATAGTTTTAAATGATGTGCCTTTGTGTTGATAAAAACTTAGGGTAGTACATGTCGATACACACGGTACTCGTCAAATAATTAAAATGATGTAGTGAATTGTATGAGTTCAGTGGAAATCGTTAAATCCTTTAGCTATTGCGCTAGGTTCACGGGTTATCTCTAAAAAATAGTGACTTGAGCGTTAGAGGAAAATTGATCTGTCTTAGTACTTGAGATGACCTTGTAAAAGGATTGGGTGTTATAAGCCTACTGATCAATTTAGTTTTGGGTTATATGCCTGATAGTAATGACATGCGTGAGCATGGAATGGGAGAGAATCACATGTATGTCTAGGTTAAATCTAATCTAGTGCACTTTTATTTGGCTAGATTCTTTCTCTTTTCAAGTTAGCGCTTGGCAAGGGCGTGTTGGCCACGTCTAGAACCTATGTTGGGGGTGGATGGATCATGCACTGTGGAAATCTCTCTATTCTCAGTAAATGATGACTAAGACCCTCCTATGGTGGGGATAATCACATTGAACATGGTAAGTGTGTCCTTCCTAAAAGGTGGAGCACAATAAAAAAAGACCATTTAGAAATAGTTATCTTTTTTCTTGAAAGCCTTAAAGTTGGTAAAGTTTGATCTTTTTTGTCCCTGAGATGATGCTCCCTATAAAACTTAGTTACAGGTTGGATTGATTATGGGAAATAGATTCAGGATTAGGGTGCATGAGTGAAACAAAGCGCACAATTTCTCTAACTCATGTTAGTTCTCACAAGGTATCACAAAAGTGAAAATGGTTGGATATGTATGAAACCTTTTCAAACACCATGAGTCGAGGATGGACTATAGTGGGAGTTCTTGAAATAATCATGCAATATTGAAGTGGTGTAGACATAATGGTCAGTTAATGATAATTCATTAGAAATTGAAATCAAGATTATTAAAAGAATCTAGCCAGTGATGGTTCAACTATTCTGTTTATCAGTATTTTGATATGGTTGGGTGTAAACCATGTTGAACACTTCATCATAGATATGATGGGAGTGTCTTGAGATTTATTGGTAATAATTGATAACCTATTGGTGTACCTCTAGTCCAGAAATGATAATTTCCTTTATCTTGACACCATCCTGGGTATACTAAGCGAGCGTCGGTTATATACCATGCTAAGGAAGGAATTAAACACCTTAATTATCAGATAAATTGACTATTCTTAGAGCTATTATTTGGTAGTTTGGATAATCTTAGAGGTTTGGAATATCCTGAGTGATATCATGATTCCTATGTAGGAAGGACTTGGGAAGACTCATGGAAACTAGATGATCATTAACTCGATCGCCAGGTGAAATACCACTATTAGGATCAGTTAGTGTTCTTGATACTTGGAAGTATCGACTATATACCGATGTATCATTTCTTAAATTAATATTAATGGACTACCTTATATGAGAACCTTGGAATCCAATAGTTGATTATGAGGTTACCCAAGACTTGCAGTTAGACTTGGTTAGTTTTAGTTAGAGTGTGACAATTCAAGTGTAGTAGATTGGGTATAAACCCACATTTGTGTTATGACATGATGACATAAATGAATGGATGGGTTGGAGGTATGACTGGAAACTGGTTTCAAGATTTAGTGAGGGTGCCCTAGATAAACCTTGGTATTCATTAGAGTATAATAATCATAAATAGGTTTTGTATACATCAAAAAATAAAGATTTATAGTTTCATAGATAGTCGACTGATAGTGGATTAACTTTCCTCCTCTAGTATTGTTGAATGTGGTCAGTGAGAGATTGCTTTGGGCTCATTTTTGGGATGAGGTGAGGGAAATGAAAATGTTATCCAAGTATTTTCATGGAAAAACCAAACCAAATAGGCTAAATGTATTCATTTGGGAGATGACCATTCAATCAGTTGAGAATCTGGCTAGAAGCATCGTAGAACACTTAAGGATTGTCAAATTAGGTAATTCCAATGGTAGAAGAACCATGACTCAGAATTGGCCATTTAAGGATGGAACTTGTGGTGGGGATCACCATAAATTGTTTGATTAAAAGGATCATGACATGATCATGTCTATGGTTAGATCCTCCTGGTTACTCCTCTCTTTGTTTCAATTTTGAATCTGAGTGTTAGCTATATATTTAAAGAGCAAAGGTATTGTATGCATTAATGTGATTCTTGTAGGAGTGTTGGGAATTTAAAATGTAACATGACAATTTCATAATAATTATCATGAACCAAGTAGGTTGGATTATTTTTTGTTGTTTCCACAAGGCTTCTCAGGGATAAGAACTTCTATGGTTGGGAGGTTGTAACATCCTATGTTTTTGAACCGTGAAAATTTTCTAGAGGAATTTGAAATTTCAATTTGGTGGATAGGATATTTTCTTAACATAGATTTATAATGTAAATACAACCTTTATAACACTTAAAATTGTTTATTTTATATGGGGTTTAAGGATCAAGAGGTGTCTCAGGTGTTTAGGAGAAGCAAATAACGATGCATGTTTGGTGCACAATTAGCGCTAACTTTGTGGCACAACCGTTCAACTTGTTTTCTATCAGGACACAGTTTTTTTAAACCATGCGACCCTCTAGGATAAACCATGTGGCGTAGTATAGAGGATATGGTGTCACATGTATTGGTCTAACCATGAGGGGGTAGGCACATGACCATGTGGGGAATCTATACAAAAATGTTGAGGTGATCCTCATGGGCTGCATATGGCTCCAAAAATCATACACCTATCCTGCACCCTTAGTGAAACTTAAGCAGTGGCACCACACAATTGGAACATGGGTATCCAAAATCTATGGGAAAACCACGCGGTTCATTAAAGGGGGTTATTTTACCATTTTTCCCCTTCTCTTCCTTAATATTTTTCCTCCCGCTTTATCCCTCAATTCCCACATGGAACATCCCTCCTCGAGCTCCCCCTTGGTATCATCCTAGGCATGGATAGATCTCCCTAATTTAAGATCAAAATCAAACTCTTTTAGGTTCACTATAAGTGTATCAGTAATATCTTTACTCCTCTTTCCTCTTATTTTTCCCTCAATGTATGGTATGCTAAATCTATGCGAGCTAATTCACCCAATTTTTAGGGTATTTGATACTTTATTTGATTTGTCTTGAACTGGATCGAATAAAATCTTGGAATTGGATGAGTAAAGAATACTTAATTTAAGGTATGTGGTCTCATACTTTTCCCTTAACGTCTATCATGTTTATGAAATATACTATTGTGTCACGCACCATATTTTCCATGCTTCATCTCTTAAATGAAAAATTAATAATGTAAATGCTTATTCCTAAATTCGTATTTCTATTATGAATTTAAAATTCACTATTAGTGGATGGAAACCTCTTCTCAAACCACCCTTTTTGGTGGGTCCCTCATATTCCTTGACCATTATTATTAGGATTGAAATTTAAAAAAACCTTTTGAGGTGTGTTGACTTACCCCTCCCAGAATGAGATGCTAAATGGAATTAAATGAATAATGAATGGTGTGCATGTTTCCCCCGTAGCTTAAGAGAATTATTTACATTATTCTAGAACCATCATTGTAGATAAAACAACCAATTGAAATAGAATGTAATTTTAATGTTCAAAATCTACACTTGGACTGTATCAATAAATGAATGAAATACTTGACCCGTCACACATGATGAATTAGTAATGGCATATAACTTCCTTTGGACTTATTAAATGATTATAATTGGAATGAACCTAGTAATATAAATGTATTATGATATGGTATGACATGGAAATGGATTCTAATTTATTTCATTTATATGATTATGATATTCAGGAATGACGACTCTTATGATTTATGATATTTAGGCATGGTATCCCATACAATCTATGATACTTGTGCATGGTGTCACCTTATTAAATGTGATACTTGGGCATGGTGTCACCTAAATAATTGTGATTATTATGAAAGGAATCCCTATTTATTCACAAGAATGGATTCCCTGATATATAATGTGATACTTGGGCATGGTGTCCCATTAATGTGATACTTAGGCATGACTTCCCATTAATGCGATTCATGAGCGTGGCATCACTCGGGCATGATATCCCTTATAGAATATGATATCCAGGAATGGTTTCCCTCTAAACTTATGGTACTCAGGCATGGTGTCCCTATTTATTTATGATATATGGGAACAATGATCCCTATTGCTTATGATTTTTGGGCATGAAATCCATTGACATTATACGAGACTCGTACTACTATCCATGGATTCATGCGTTATGCTTTAGGTCCTAGATAGTATGTATATATATATATATATATATATGGATATAAACACAACTATGTATATAGTCTATATATATTCACACACCTATATGATTTTTTTCACTTACTCAGAGGTATTCTGACTTAGGCTAAAAAAGATATGGTCATCCATGCCTCCTTTGAGGAACCCAAACCCAAATTTTTTATCTTTATTTTATTTATTTATTTATTGATATACCATCACACTATTTTATTTTATACTCACCAACATGATATAATTAGACACCATTGGTGGAATCCTACTATGTTTGTCTCAGACCCTGTTTGGGACGCCATTGCACTGGGATACCCAAACAAACATCATGGTTGTAGGTTCGGGTTTAAGGATTATGCTTATGATGTGACATTATAAATGGGAGTTTAGGAGAATAGTACTGATTCAGAGATTAATATTCTCATGGACATAGCCTTTGAGTATTTTTTTCTTTCTTTTTATATCATTTATTTATTACCTTATGTAGGACTATTAATTTCATATTGTAGTATCACATGGACATTCATGGTTGTGTGTTTGGAATTGGCAATTTTATCAGTTGTTATTATCTCCCACTACCTTTTAATTTATACTTATTTCTCTATTAATTGATATATTAATTATTTTATACCAATGTGCTACTCTAATAAGGAGGGTATAGACTCCACACTATACCATCATTGGACCTCACTGTTAGTCGGTAGCCTTTGGCATATAGAGAGGCACGCTTGAGGCCATGTGACCAACTGACTCGAGGCACCGTTTTAGTTGTTACCGAGTTATGAAGTTACATGTTTTGCTTAAATAGGTTGATATTGATGAATGAAAATAAAGTGTAAGAGGTAGTTCATGCATCCAATATGTATGGATAAAATTTGAGCTATGAATGAGCATGCATTTATATTTTCATGAATGTGTACTTCATCATGAAAGAAGAATTCAACCTCACATAATAAACCACTCCATGTTTTTTGGTGTATAATATTTGAGAAATCCATGTTTAAATATTTTAAATATCGAAATATTTGCTGATATCAAAACATGAAATATTTTTTTGGATTTGAGTTGGTCAATGAATGAAGGTAATGTGGTGGAACTTACCTATAAAAGGAAATAATCCCCAATTGAGAGAATATAATACCATTTACAATTTCTACGAGTGATCTTGTTTTTTGAAAATAAAGAATATCCACTCATTCTTATACTTGAATAGGAAAGGATCTCTATGATCCTCTTGGATAAATGAAAAAGGGGAGATCCACAAACTCTGTTATGTGAAGAATAATATTCTCACGAGCCACTTGGAAACATGAATGAAAGATTCAAAAAACACATATTTCATGAAGAAGTTTCATGATCACTTTTCTCATGAATCCATTGAGATAATACGATCATTCAACTTGGGTTAAACACACTCAAAGAGATTTGTTAAGAAATGGTTATATGAATTCTCCTGGTTTTAATGAATATTGAATTGTGATGGATATTTCACAAGGAAGAACCAATGAATATCACTTCGTGAATAACACATGATCGCATGATAAAATCACACAATGAATCATTGAAATCAACTACCCATTCTATTTATAAGAAGATGTTTTATGGTAAGTCTACATACACATTTACATGAAGAAGAAAGGAAGCAACGTGTTTCATGAATCTTGACACATGCATTCATACATGAATGTTTAACCCAAAAAGAATACATAAAACATAAAACAATAAAGGAATAAATATAATTATCAAAAGTTTATAACATTGATAAGACCCATGAATTTTATTACACATGCATAATGATTGAGAAATTCACATGTAATTTTCCTTGTATGAATAGTGTGTAGTGAACTTGAGAGACTAAAGTAGGGTATAATGTCAGAAGAATTAATATTTGAGTTGGTAGTGTATTGAGTTTGTACAAGATCATTCTTACATGAAATAAAATTTAAAGTGTGGTTCAATTCAATTGCATAAATATTGGATACACTAAGAATAAAAAAGGGGAACCAATATAATAAAATATTTGATATTGTGTATTGTGGAATTCTAAGATTTTAGTCCACAGTAATATTCAAACCATTGTAACTAAAGAAGAGAAAGAGTTTTCCCAAATATAAATTGATTATTATACAGGACAGAATTATTATGATGATGATAAGATGTATATTCATCATTTAAATAATCATGAAGGAAGTTTGTGATTCATGTAATAAAATAAGAGATTACTATGTATATCTATTTTCACAGGAAGAAGAAAAATATATAGAAACTTTTAGTTTCCTACTGTGAAGAAGAATATTTTCTTGCCTGCTGCTGTGAAAGTAAAAAAGTAAATAAGAAGTAAGTGGAAGAATAAAATAGCACTGTGCCATCTATCATAATGATAAAATGGTGGAAGAATTTCTTGGTGTTATAAATTACCTTAATAAGAAGGTGAAGACTACCTTCAGAGTTAGTATAAAGAACCATCCATGATTTCAAAATAATCATTATCAATTGATTATTGTGCAATACAAGTGAAAGGTTATTCCTTTATTGTTGTAACCACATTAAAAATATTAATTTCTAGTGATTGTTTGGTATTAGATTATTTACAAACCATGATAAGGACTACATACTCTTATTGAGTATTGATCCTTGAAAAAATATTGTGCTCCATATTTACTTTCTTTCATATACTTTCATATAAGAAGGAAAAGAGAATAAGAGAATCAAGATCCTAATAGGTCTAAGAGGTAAAAGGGATAAAACTAATAATTTGTGAAATGGTACCAACACTAATTCAACCCCTCTCAGTGTTGAGTATATCACAAAGTGATCCTCTCAAAACATAGGAAGTAAAATTCAATAGGGGTAAGTTGAAATGTAACATAAAAATCACCCTTTTTAAAACAATTCCTACATTAATAAATAAACTAGATTGAAAAAATTTATGTAGTGGAAAAATTAATGCATGAAAGAAGACATAGAAAAAGTTTAGGAATTAGAAAAATTTGTATGATAAATGGATTTATAGATAATTGATATAGCGCCATTCTATTATTAAATATATATTGAACAAACGGTATCCAAAATATTATATATAATTAAAGTTATAATATGTTGAGGGAAAATTTTAAGTATTATGGTTAGCTTCTTTTAGGATATCCCTTTATAATTGGTCATGAATATGTAAATATATTAAGCATAAATCAATTAAGGAGATGCGACAATGTAAAACTGATGAAGAAACCAAGAAAAAATGTTTAGAATAATGGAATATAGGGATTTCTAAAGAGGTTCAAGATAATAAATCCATATGTTCCATATATTATATTAATCATAAGTTCCTATCACCTAAAAATTATTTTTTTACTTAAAGTGGTATTAGTATATAATATCCAAATCCAAAAAACACTCAGACAAATTATTTCCAATGTGATGAATTAATTTGTGTCAGCCAACTACATCAATCGATCTAGTCTACCACAAGGCCCACAATATGTTCATGATCACCATGGACTGAAAAAAGTGATAAGGGTATGAAAATTATACCTTAGGAGAAATTTCATCCTCTAAATCAATAAAAATATAAAAAAAATTATCTAGAATTTGGAAAATTTATCTATATAATGGATATCCATGAAAATCAAATAAATAACTTTAAGATTAAGTCTCACTAAAAAAGGTATAAAAAAGAAAAAATGAAATATTATATAAAGGAATTACTAAAAAATAAAAATTATTTGTGCATCCTATTACAAATGATCAAGATATCATTAAAAAGAGAATAATGGTGTGGTAAAATCACAAGTGAACCTATGTGATAAGATGTAACTAGAAGATTCTACAAAATAAACTCCATGTTACCTATGGTCACCACCTATATAAGGACCCGACCTTAAACAATACATAATATAGTTAATTCAACTAGAATACACTTATTATATTACCAAATATATTTTAGATTTATAGTTTTAGTGAATTATGTCATAATTCATACATGACAACCCATAAGAATAAAAAGTGTATACTACTAATATAGTGTCTATAATACAAGTTTTTTTTAATAAGACATGAATTATTTTCATAATTTTTTTTCATAACATTCATCTTGTATTCTTCTTTTCTCTTACCAATCCTTAAACCCTATAAAGAACATTTTAAAACATAGGATGATCACAAAAAGCTCAGTAAGGAACATAAAAAGAAGGAAAGAAAATGTAAGTCTATAAATACTTATAAACATATGAAATAATTTTCACAAGATAAAGCTCTCACCCTTAAAACATTATATACTTTTTGAAAACTTGAGATTTATATAAAACATAGAAAAAATAAATAAAACCATAAAGTTAACTTGGGGAATTAATTACTTAATATTATAGCCTTCACAAAAACCATATAATTTGTAACCCTCATGGATAGCTTATAATGTAACCCTCATGACTACATTGTGATGTAACCCTCATGGCTACCTTATGGTGTAACCATCACAATTACACTTGGAGTAACCATACGGTTGACATCTAACATAAAAAATACCCAATGCATTAGAGGGAGATATATATCTCACAATTAATCATAAAAAATTCCCCAAAACCAGAACATAATCATAAAATACGAATAATTTCATCATGAAAACATTCCTTTTGAATTTTGTAAAAATTGAATATAAAATAGGATTTTTAAAGAAGATTCCCTTACATAAAACCTAAAAAGATACCCTTTTGAAATCAATTGATAGAAATAATAAAAACCCAATTTTAAAAAATTTATTTTAATATTCATTTAAAATCCTATTTATAATATTTAAATGAAATATAATTATTTAGAAGAATAAATCTTTAAAAGATTTAAAACAATATTTTTGTTAAAGAGGCCCTTACCTCGGGTTCATCTTACTTAAAATGTGTTCAAAACTTCTGTATAATAGTTCAAGAAGTGTTATTAACATATTAAAAAACTATATTCATATCTATAATACCTTATATGATCATTTTATAACAAATTTCTACCCATTTATTAATAATATTTTGTTATTTCCCTTGTTTAAGTTGCGTTGTTCTCAAGGTTTCCATGGTCAGTTCGTTGTGGATTTTCTTATCAAATGGCAGAAAAGATACATAGTTGAACGAATATTTTTTTTCATAATAAAATTAGTTATTTTATAAAAATAATGGTGTAATAAAAAATATTTTGGAGTGCACTTGAAAATGAGCAAGAGATCGGTATGTTCCCTTGAACCGGGCTTGCTTATCGGGAGGAATTGAGAAATGATCCTTATAAAATATGTAACTTTCCTTTAAGGAAAGAAAGATTATTCTAGGTATATATATATATATCATTCAAAAATAATTTTTAATGAGTATATATAAATAATTAAGAATTTAATTTGGGTAAAGAGAGAGAAAGTGTAACAGAAATAAAAAATGGGGGTTTAGGGAGAACCCCCTAACTTATGTCTGAATCTGTTATACACTTGTACTTAATATCCTAGATAATCAATTAAAATAAATAAATAAATAAATAAATAAATAAACTTTTATACATGTATTTTATTTATTATACTTTTATTAAGTTCATTTATAACATTTTTCATGAGTTACAAGATACATTTTTTTATCATTCAGGAGTGTTCATTTCCTTGGTTTTCATGATCAGTTTATTTGTATACATGTATGGAAAATCATGTAAAATGATAATACTTTTCCAGAATTGAAATTATATATTATTAATGAAATTAAATAATATTAAATCTTTATATAATTTATTTTTTTTATATTTTATGGGGATGAATCATTAGATACAATGTTAGTGATGAACATTAGTTTATTTTGGTGAATTTTGATCATTACGAACCACTTTTGTTTTCGTAATTAATATTACATATAAAAAATAGTTATATAACATTATATAACTTATAATTTGTATTATAAAATCTTATTTAACCATAATAATGGTTTTATGACCATAATTGAGTGTGATAAAGTGAAATGAAAACACATCATCCTTGATGTTGGTAAATCGACACATCACAGACGATGTTTTTATTTTTAGAATAAAAGGGAGAGGAGAAGAGTTTTAGTGATAAATATTCCATTAAAAAAATTATAGTTTATGTAAGATACTAGGGTTATCATGTCACTGGGATAAGGGTAGGTTAATATAGAATAAGAAAATAAAATAAATTAAAAGAAAAAAAAAAGAGAATTAAAGAGGATTTTACCTCTTGAATTCTTCTCATTGAGAACCTCCTTAAGGCCCTTGATTTGGGAATTTTGGTGAGACCAGTGGGTCTTGGACATGGGTAAGAGAAATGGGAAGGTAATTTTCTAAAAATTAAACAATATACAAGGATTTTAGTTATGAGGATAAGAGGTGGTGATGAGTGATATTTATAGTGGACGAGATGAGTGTTTTTTATTATTTTATTCATTATTTTATTATTTTGGCTCAAGATTATGAATATTTTGAGAATTATCACTAAATATATTAAAATAGTTAATTTAATTTTGATAATATGGTTCTTACATCAAGAATTGTTATTTTAATTCATGTATTTGGATTATAATTTAAATACCGTAAATTACCGTATTTCACTATTCACCAAAAATTCATCTTTTTCAGAAAAATCCAAAAAAATTACCATAACCATTTTTCAATTTTTAGAATTCAAAAATTATCTCCATTTTATGAAAATAATTTTCTATATATGATAAATTTAATTTTTAATTAAAATAATCATTTATTCAAAAAATACCTATTTTAAAATTATAACAGATTTTATAACACTTTGAAAAATTAATTAAGGTATCATGAAATTATCTTATAATCATAAGAAAAGAAAAATTAATTTATTATTCTATTTCATGAAAATAAATTTTCCTTTAAATATTTATATTAATTATAAAATTATAAATAAAAAATTATGTTTTACAAAAATACCAACACTTAATTTATCATTTTTGAAACATTTATTTAGTTATAATTTGATATAATTATATCATATTTTAATATATAAGATGGATAAATTTTATTTATACTTTATTAGATGAGGTTACTATTCTATTATCCAGATTACTATTCCTAATGGTCATGTTAATATTCCAAAGTTTAAGTTATTATTCAATCAATATAGATTCCTTATTTTCTATAAATATCACTTATTTCATTATAGATTTCTAATGAATTTAACTATCTAATTTCAGAATGAAAAAATATATTTTATAATTTACAAGGTTGTTACATTCTCCCCACCTTCTGTAAATTGCATCGTCAAATTTTTTAATTACTCATTAAAAAAGTAAGGATACCTTTCCCTCTTAGTATTTTTAGATTCCTATTTTGCTTCTTCAACCTTGTGGTTTCTCCAAAAAATCTTAACCTTATTAGTAACCTTATTCACAATAATTTATCTCTAAAATAAAGAATCTGAATAGGTTTCTCTTCATAAGATGAGTTCTCTTCCAGCTGAACTACTTCTGGGTTCAAAACACACTACTGGAAAAATGATTTTTCCCAACGCTTTTATACCAACGGTTTGTAAAAACCGTTGGTATAGGTACCCTTTCCCAACGGTTTGGCCAAACCGTTGGGAAAGCCCATTTTTTGGCCATTTTTCCCAACGGTTTGCCCAAACCATTGGGGAAGGTTGAATTCTGGACCCCCTTTCCCAATGGTTTTCCCAAACCGTTGGGAAAGATTGAATTCTGGACCCCATTTCCCAACGGTTTGGGAAAACCGTTGGGAAAGGGGGTCCAGAATTCAACCTTCAACCAAAATTTCGAAAAAAAAGCAAGACCTTTCCCAACAGTTTTGAAAACCTTTGGGAAAGGTCCTTTGATTTTTTTGGAATCTACCTACGGAGAACATTATATAAATCAAAATTTAAAATAATTAGAATAATACATATATATATTTATGAAATTATTTTAACAAAAGTCATGTTAGCTAAGTGGTTAAGTCATTCAGTTATAAACTATAGGTTCTGGGATCAAATCCCACCGGATGTTTCTTTTTTGAAATACATATACCAATGATTTTGAGAACCGTTGGTATAGATTTTCTAATTACTTATACCAATGGTTTTCAAAACCGTTGGTATAGACCCTATACCAACGATTTTCCCCAAACCATTGGTATAGACCTATTGTCACTGCTTACTTGCCAACGGTCCTCCAAACCATTGGTATAGCCTATACCAATGGTTTGGGGACCTATACCAACGGTTCCAAACCGTTGGTATAGGGTATTTTTCCAGTAGTGACATGAGATGAATCTGGAACATACTTTCTCAATATCAAAACATGAAAAGCATTGTAACACCCCGATATTTTATGAGAAATATTATTTTTAATTTATTTGATGTCTTGCGTTGTTCGCCACACAAAAATTAGCTTGTGCTATACACAACACCATATTAGATTGTATTATAGACAAACAATATTCTTGGCTTGTGTTGCACGCAAGAGCAACCTTCTTCAATAGCGTATGTTGTACGCAATACTGAGTTTCACTAAACAACGATATGTTATTATATAAAATAGCCCTTATGAATAGTAATAACAATTTATTTAAATTTTATAAATTTGATCTTTCAAAATGGACTTCATTTTTGGATTCGGAATATCGAAATTAGCCTAGGGTAAATTTTTGGTATTTTTCTGAAAACATTCAATTTTCGATGAATAGTGAAAACATTGAGTTATTTGTTAAAACAGACTTTTTATTTAAATAATAATTTATTTTATTTAAATTTATTTTAGGTCAAAATAGATACATAATACCTATATATGTTCAATATAATTCATTGGATTCATTTTATAATAATTTTAGATATATAAAAGTTTTTATTGAACTTTTCACCGTCTTTTACCCACCTCTTAGGAGACTTTGCAAATTTAAATAAAACTTAATTTTACCGATTATGTGAGTGGAATTTCAAAAATCCGAGAGAAACAGTTGATATCTGTAAGTAAAATGTGGTTCAATGAGATGAAAATAATTTTTGGTCAGTAGTAACTTTTTACTTTTATTTACCACGGTTAAGAGTAAATAGGGTAATTAAGGGTAAAAATGATATTATTATTACCCCAACACATGTAATAATTCTATTGGATAAGTTTAATTCGACCAAAAACAACCTTATGAATAAAATATGACCATTTAGGTCCACTTGGATTATATTAGGACATTTATTATTATTTAATTCAAAGAAGAGTTAAAAGAGTTAAAATCAAAGTTTAATAACTAAAACACTTTTAATATAGGTTTAAACACAATATAAATTCAAAAATAAATATTAATTAGAAATATTAAAATATTTCCTACATAATGGTATTTTATTTATAATTTTTAGACATTAAATAACTGAATTTATTTATGACACAATGATGATGTAGTAATTACCTTATTAATAAAATATTAACATTATGGATATTATAAATAGCCAAATAAATATAATTTGAGACATTTTATTAATTAAACTAATTTTATAGGTTAATATAATATATTAGGGTCGGTTAGATGAATTTTTTTCTAAGTAATAATGCTATTATAAATTTAGAAAAAACAAAATACCAAATAGTGTCAAAATTGACATAAAATAATTTTTAAAAATAATATTATATTATTAATTGATATAATGGTCCTAAAAATCTAAGGTTCAGCCAAAAGACTTATATAATAGTATATATGACATTAAATAACCAATTGGGGTTTGATTGACAGTTTATAGTAAGTTTATTAACCATATAGTGTAAGAATACAAGAAGACACGGTAAAAGTTATATTATTTAACTTAGAGTTAAATCTAAATGATAAGGTCAAAATGGTAACCTAAACTTCTCTAAAACCTAGTGGATGAGAGGAGTGTTTGTTTTGATTATTTTATTCATTAGTTTATTATTTTGGCTCAAGAATATGAATAGTTTGAGAATTATCACTAAATATGTTAAAATAGTTAAGTGTATTTTTATATTATAGTTCTTACATCATGCATTATGTTTTTAATTCATGTATCTGGATTATAACTTAAATAGCATAAATTACCGTATTTCACTATTCACAAAAAATTCAAATTTTTCATAAAAATCCCAAAAATTCACACTAAACATTGTTCAATGTGTAGATTTAAAAAAGAAAATCCATTTTATGGAAATAATTTTCTATATATGTGAAATTTTATTTTTAATTAAAATCATCATTTATTTAAAAAATACCAATTTTAAAATTATAACTGATTTTATAACACTTTGAAAAATTAAATAAGTTATCATAAAATTATGTTATAATCATAGTAAAATGAAATATTAATTTATGATTCTATTTTATGAAAATATATTTCCTTTTAAATCATTATATTAATTATAAAATTGTAAATAGAAAATTTTGTTTTACAAAAATACCAACACTTAATTAATCATTTTTAAATAATTATTTACTTATACATTGATATAATTATATCACATTTTTAGTTATAAGATGGCTAAATTTTATTTATACTTTCTTAGGTGAGGTTACTATTCTATTGGCTAGATTACTATTCTTAATGGTCAAGTTAATATTCCCAAGGTCAAGTTACTATTTCGTCTTTATAGATTCCTTATTTTCTTAAAATACCACTTATTTATACATTTATAATGAATTTAACTATTTAATTCCAAAATGAAAAAAAATTATTTTATAAGTACCTGGGTTGTTACAACCTAAGCGTCACCACCGACATCATGTTCTATGAGAAACCAAGGAACATCACCAAGAAGAATAGGTGATCCACCTAAACCTATAAAACCATTTAGCCTATACGAACACACACACACATCAAGATATATGTATAGGGTGTGAGAACTTTCCCAATAAGTTTTCATCAAGAAACGTTTATATGTAATTACTTTTATAAGATTTTTCATAAATTCTAGTTTAAAATAAAACTAGAAAATTAACTTCTTTTTCCTGGTAAAATTATGCGATGAAAATAAATAGCATGCCCTTACCTATTAAGAAAAATACCACACCATCAATTTTAAACATGTAGTGATGATCCCATTTGGAAAACACCATTAAATTTGATATAAGATATTTTTTTATTTAATAAAAACTAAAACAACCCTTTTTATATCTTCCTTCAAAACCATTTGAAGAATCTAGTTTGAATTGAATCTAAACCATGAAAAGAGGAAACTTTTAATCCAAACCATGATGTATAACCTCAAGTAGAAATGGTATAAATGAATATTCACAACATTAAAGTAAATGAAAACGATTAATAATCCCATTAAAATATGTTATGTATATATCAACACTATCCAAAGAGGAATAAGTCACTCAATGACAATAACATGAATATAAAGAAGCATGAAATAAAAACATAATACAAATATCAACAAGATAATAATTCAATCTCACACAATAAGAATCATGGTTAACTCATTAGGTGTTGTTCCATAAGGATTGGTGAAACATAATGAGTGGATGGGGGTGTGAATCAATGTGAGTGACTAATTACCAATTAAAATTTCCCCCCTCTCTTAACACTAGACCTATTTGGTAAATGGATTTCAGTCTCCTTTTCTCCACTCAACCTCAGTTTTTATGTATGCAATGATAAATAGAAAATAAAATAATTAAGGAAAACTAATATTTTTTAATGAGTTACACCTACAATGTGTATGACTATGTCCCTAGTGTATAGTGGTTGTTATCCCAGTCACACCTTACTTTCCTTTTATTATTAAGAAGAAGAAAAAACATGGTTATATCCTTGAATGTGTAATCTCAACAGTAACCAGGTATAATTCAAGCACCAAATTATAGTCTCAAATGATGTAACTAACCATTTCTCCCTTTACATAATGCAAGATTTAGATTTCTCTTCTTGAAAAATGATGCATATTAATAAAATAAGTCTCTTTTGGACTCAAAAATATCTAATCTTCTTTCTTTGTGGTATAAATTCTCAAGTTCTTCCGGTAACCTTAGCATATAAGGGAATTATAAGCTTCAGTCTTTATGATATAAAGATATAATAGGTTGGTATGCCTAGTTTTCTTCTTCTTCCACCTGAATGAAAATAAATAGAACACATGCATTCTGGTATCTTCAATATTCTTCGATTCTAGAGATATTATATAGTAAAAAATTTTCTTATTCTTTTTACCCTTTTCTTCTTCTTCAACACATAAAGATAATCACATTTTAGTAGCATTGTCTATCAATTATTTCTTTAACACAAGGAATCTATAAGACAATCACTGCATCAGTTCTCTTTTAGTTTATTTTCTTCTACACTCAAGATATTCAACATCATTTAGTATGAACCAATTCTCTCTCCTACCCACTATTTTTCTATTCTTATTTTATTTTTTTATATTATCAAAATCACATGAATATTATATTTATTTTTGAATATATAAATTTCATAAATCTAGTAGCATGATATACTCCTTCAATTCTCACATTAATTTTCTAAAAAAAAATCATGTGGGACTATTCCTCATGATCTCCTCCTTAAAGGTATGATCTTAAATATATTCAAAAATGGTATTAAAATAATATTCAATAATATTGATATCTTCCCAAAAATACCAACCTTTTTTCCT
The DNA here is from genome assembly GCA_963277665.1 of Viscum album. Classification (NCBI taxonomy): domain Eukaryota; kingdom Viridiplantae; phylum Streptophyta; class Magnoliopsida; order Santalales; family Viscaceae; genus Viscum; species Viscum album. The sequence goes on from OY728135.1 coordinate 453,565,013, forward strand.
CATTATCTATCTTAATTATCAAAACATATTCCCATTTAAACTTCTATAATAATCATAATCCTTTCCTTAACTATCTACATGATATTTTGTGGTGAAAAAATTATTGTATGAAGGATATTATCATAGTAAAATAACCTTCTTCATATTATAAAAATAATATCTACTTGAATCAAAATTAATCACTATTAAAATCATGATATGAAAATCACTAAAGAATAACACAATCATCATTTAAATTATTTCTTCTTACAAATTCACCTTATAAAAATTTAAAATTTTTATAGAATAACTCTTATATAACTACTAGAAAATCTAGTTAACATTTACTTATTTCCATTGTGACTCTTACTTATCTTGTTCACCATATAATTTACCCATATGTATGATCATACGACTCTTACATATTTTATTTGTCTTAATAAAACACTTACATACTCCTAAAACCATATGAGGAACCCTTACACATCTCAATACAACTCAAACTTTTAACAAATTATCTATTTGAGTGACTCTAACATTTCATATTTTTGACCATAATATATACTATTTAATCTTTGTGTACACTTAAGTATTTACTTTAACATAGTGAAAACCTTTACATATCAAGAACTTTACTTTACTTATCATATTGTGACTCAATAATTTTAAAATTTCAAGTCTTCAAGTTTTGGTAAACCCTTATAATTGATTTGAATGAATTTATATATCATAAGGAAGCAGTATAATTTTCTAGGTTCTCAATTTGTAACTGAAATATAATCTTATTTGTGAGTTGTTTAACTTTACGCTTCACAAGCTGGCTCCATACTTTTATAAAATTTCAATCTTCCCTATGAATACCTTTACATATCAATCTGTATTCATGAATTGAAGAAACCTTACACATTCTTTTGGGAATCAGATGTACCATTCTGTATGAGTTAGATAACCCTAATGTATCATAATTTGGTTCTTTAAATTTCCAGATCCTGACTCTCACACATCCTTCAGAGTGACTCTTATGTATCAACCATTTCCAAATTCTCACTTTGTAACTCAGAAGGAATCTTATGTATAGAGTTATTTATTAAATATTAAGAAACCTGTAACTCTATAAATACTCATTCCTTCCTTAAAAATATTTTAAACATCTCAAACTATTAAAATTACTTTGGAATAATTCTAAATCAACTTCAATAATTAAAAAACAATCCAAAACCTCAGAAAAACTTATTTTAGTTTCAAATCAATTCATCAAAATTCGTAAAAGTTTTTTTCCATACAAATATTAATATTCATTCATGATAGTCACAAGGAAGTATCTTCTTCAAAATACCATCCAACTTATATACTTCTCTAACTTTATCCATATTTTTAGCTTATTTATAGAATCTGATATCACGCAATATCAATACTGTAACACCCCGAGATTTTATGAGATATATTATTTTTTAATTTCTTTGATGTCTTCTATTATACACTACAATAAGATTAGCTTGTACTATACGCAACACCGTATTAGCTCGCAGTATACTCAACACTATTCTTGGCTCATGTTACACACAATTTCAAGTTCGTTTTATGAAAATTATTAGACGCAACATTAAGTATAGATTTTGTTTAATGTATAAATGAAATAAGTTTTGATTATGTTATACGCAACAAAAAACGGAGCTTTCACTAAATGTAGCCCTGACTTGGCCTGCATTACATAGAATCAAGACATTCCTCGATAGCGTGTGTAGTACGCAATACCAAGTTTCACTAAATGAGAAATTATTATAATATTATTATGAACTAGCCGTTATGAATAGTAATACCCAATTTTTGAAATTTTTGAAATTTTATATTTTAAAATGGACATCATTTTTGGATTCAGAATATCAAAATTAGCCTAGGGTGAATTTTTGGTATTTTTTTGAAAACTTTCAATTTTTGATGAATAGTGAAAACACTGGGTTACTATTTAAAAAACCGACTTTTTATGTAAATAATTATTTATTTTATTTAAATTTATTTTAGGTAAAAATTGATACATAATACCTATATAAGTTAAATGTAATTCATTTGAGTCATTTTATAATAATTTTAGATATATAAAAATTGTATTGAACTTTTCACCGTCTTTTACCCACCTCCTAGGAGAATTTGAAAATTTACATAAAACTTAATTTTACCGCTTCTGTGAGTGGAATTTCGAAAATATGAGAGACACGGTTAATATCAAGGAGCAAAATGTGGTTCAATAAGATAAAAATATTTTTTTGGTGAATAGTAACTTTTTACATTTATTTACCACGGTTAAAAGTAAATTGGGTAATTAAGGGTAAAAATGATATTATTATTACCCTAACACATGTACTAATTCTATTGGATAAGTGTAATTTGACCAAAAACAATATTAGGAATAAAATATTACCCTTTAGGTCCACCTGGATTAGATTAGGACACTTATTATTATTTTATTTAAAGAAGAGTTAAAATAGTTAAAATCAACGTTTAATAACTAAAACATTTTTAATATAGGGTTATACATAAGATAAATTCGACTATAAATATTCATTAGAAATCAAAAAAAAATTCCTATATAATGGAATTTTATTTATAATTTTAGACATTAAATAATTTAATTTATTTATGACACAATGATGATGCAGTAATTACCTTATTAATAAAATATTAACATAATTGATGTTATAAATACCTAAATAAATGTAATTTTGGACTTTTTATGAATTACACTAATTTTTAGGTTAATATTACATGTTAGTATTGATTCAATTAACTTTTTTCTAACTAATCATGTTGTTATGATTTTTGCAAAAAATCAATTACCAAATACTGTCAAAATTGACATAAAATAGTTTTTTAAAAAAATATTATATTATTAATTGTTATTATATTCCTAAAAATATAAGGTTCGGAGAAATTACTTAGATAATGTTATATATATTAATAATGAACCACTTGGGGTTCGTTTGTCTTGTTATAGTAAGTTTATTAACAATATAGTGTAAGAAAACAAGAAGACGCGGTAAAAGTTAAATTCTTTAACTTAGAGTTAAATATAAATGATAAGGTCAAAATAATAACCTAAAATTGTCTAAAACCTATTGGTTGAGAGTATATCAACCCATACCCACTTTGACTTCGAAATAAATCAATTTGGAGCTATTATAAACGAAATATGACTTTATTATAAAATAATATTTTATGTTTTTCCAAAGGTGCCCCTCTCCTCCCTTATAAAAATGACACCCCTTCCCTCTTCTATTCACACCCCTTTGAGCCTTGAATCTAGGCCAAACCCTGCCAATTCCTCTTCTCAACCTCTCTAGTTACGTCATAGTGGTTCTATTCTTCTCAAAAGACCAATTCTAGTGCCCTAATAAGAAGTTTAAAGGAGGTGCGTTGAGGAAGAGGAGGTTCAGATACGTATGAAGCATATCAGACTTAAGGTAAGGGATAATTTTTCAATCTCATTTTTATCCGAGATTGATTATACGTAAGTATTTACTGGGGTTATATTTATCATCCATGTCTCTGTTTTCTAATTTTTTTTCATGTATTTTTAAAGTCCTTCTTACCCATTTTGACTTTTACTACATGGTATGTAAGGAATCTTTATTTTTTTACCATACGAGGTAGTTTTTGACTTTTCCGGCAAAAGTACGAGAAGAATGTTTTTTTAACTTATACGGAATGAACTGATTTTTACTGTCTTATAAATCCTCATTTTCATGAAGCTTACTCTTCAAGATTTTATGACTATTATCAAAAAAATACTTTTCTTTTAAAATTGCATGGCATTTTGCGAAAAGAAAATGATTTTGAAGAAGAAAGGATATTTTCCTCAAGAATTCATTTCAAGTGTTTTATCAAAACCATTTTCCATATAAGATGAAATTACTTCATATGTGTATGTTTCAAGTATAACTTCTCTATGATTTATATGGTTTCACTTTTCTTATGATGAAATATCCATTAGTTTTATATAGATTATGTGATGATGGGATAATGTTTATGAAACCCATTTTATTATTTGGGTTATGATGAATGTTTTAAGTTTATTTTGTGGAACAAGTAATAATGATTTCATTATGAGATGGGTGGGACCTATATCTCCCTCCAAAGCATTGGGTAAGGATTTATATCTCATGAGATAGACATGGCTGGAATGGTAAGTTAATCCGGTTCAGTGTTACAGGACTACAACGAGGAGTGAACTCGATTTGGAAATGGACTTTGTCCACTAAGAAGGTATTGGAAGCAATGCCTTGGCTACTATGGAAATCATAACATGTGCTTAATGGTTTCCACGATTACATGTTTTATTCTCACGCTATTTTATCAGGATTAATGTTTTTTATGATCTATGCCTTACATACTACCATGTTTTATGTCATTGCTCAAGATCTTGATGTTTAAACATTATGTTCATGTATTTAAGTTCAAATTTATATGATTTGTTTTATTTTCTACATGATTACCCTTACTGAGCATTTGAGATCACCCTTTTATATGTTTTATTTTCCCCTGGATTTAAAGAAAGGTTTTAGGTAAGAAAAAAAGGGGAAGATCTTTATGGGAGATATTGAAGATCTTCCACCACGATTAGAAGATTTTGTTCCAAGTTTCCAAAGACACAAAACTATTACGATCCTTGTGTGTTTGTTTTTGTTATGTATTAAATATTCCACAAAATTAATGTAATGTTTATGTATGTCAAGCTTTAGGTCTCTACAGTTTGTATTAGAGGAAAGGTTTAGTTAACCTTTGGAAACTAGGATGCAAAAACATTAGTGAAATACCTAGAGATATTTCTAAGGTATGTCTAGGGATGTCCCTAAGGATAAGTATATGTATAGGTTATAGTCCTAGAATTATGGTAAAAATCTTAGAATTAACCCTAAGATGTTATATATTGAAGGTACTCCCCCTTTATTATGTTGTTTTCGCCAACATTATTTTTGTCTCTCACACTATTCTTTTTGGGTTTTAGGCAATGGCTGGAACCCAAAGGAACCGTGTTGATCAATATAATGGAAAATGCAGTGATTGTCCTCCTGAACAAACCAATGTCATGGGAGATGGAGTGAAAAATATTATTGCTATACTTACACAAGCTATGAATCATTATGGACTTCCAAATGAGTAGATAAGGGGACAATATTCTATTGAGTCCTTCACGAGGCAACGTCCACCTTCTTTCAGTGGGTCTTCTGATCCACTTGTTGCTGAACAATGGATTAGTACCATTGAAAAGATATTTTCCATACTTTTTTGTTCGGAACATGAAAAAGTTATTCTGGCTATTTACCGTTTAGAAGGTGAAGCAGATCAATGGTGGACTCTAATTGAGAATACAAGTCCCCAAGATGAAATTGAATCCATGGAATGGGGTGAGTTCAAGAACTTGTTTTTCAGTAAGTACTTCCCTCGTATTATTCGAACAAATATGGAAAAGGAGTTCCTTAAGCTTAAGCAGAAGTATGATGAATCTGTTGGTATATACGAAGTGAATTTTACAAGACTTGCAAGGTATGCATCTGGCTTTATCATCCATCCTGAAAGTAAAGTTGATCGATTCTTCAGTGGCTTAAAACCAAGTCTTCGAAGGGCATTAGATATAAGATATTTTAGTAGCTATGAAGAAATTATGCATTGTGCCATCAAGGTAGAAATGGAAGTTGTTGTAACATATCCATCTCATGGTTTTGACAAGAAATGAAAGATGGAGTTCAAAGAAAAACCTCAGAACAATGGTGAGAAGAAGGTGGATGTTTTTTTATGCCCAAAGTGTGGAAAGAAGCATGGTGGAGATTGTCTACAAGGTACTAGAAAATTTTTCAAGTGTGGAAAATAAGGTCATCAAGCAGCTGAGTGCCAAAGTAATGGGAAAAAGGTTTCTAATGATGTGAATAGAGAAAAGACTACAGAGAATGCTCCACTAACACTTCAATGATTCAAGTGAAAGAAAATGGGGCATTATTCTAACCAATGCCCTAATCCAAGGGTTAATGATGATCGACGTGAGCAACCTCTTAAGGAAAAGGACAAAGGGAAGTCACATGTGATCACTATTGGCGTTGTGGAGTATGAAAACAATGTAGTGGAATGATTATGTGTTTATGTAACGGGATTCCAAAATAATTTTGTGGAATCAAATTTATAGTACTATGGAATATTATAATATATATGTATTAGTTTTTTATGGTTTTCAATAATTATATGGTAATGGTAACCATGAAAAGTAATTAAAATATTTTGGAAAGCAGATAATATGATAAGGAGAAAATGAAATTTTTGATAGTATTCATGATCTCATGACTGATATAAGGACAAAGTGATGTCATGGTTTGAGTATATAGAAATTTTAGGATTCTGGTATGTGGAAAGAGTTAACTTTTGACAGAATTCATGTTTTCACTAAGCTTTAGTGGGTATTAATTTTTCAATAGAATACATGATTAATGTATTCACATGTTTATAATTTGACCAAAAAGATATATCATATGATATATGTGGGATAAATGATGGTATTCACATGCTCTACAGATGACATTTCTAGTAATTGTTTTCTTTATACTATGAGCTTAGACAGAAGTATTTTGGATAAGCCTAAAGATTGGAATGGATTATGTTGGACATAAGTTAGTACTGTTAAAGGATAGAACTTTTTCGATATTATTGATATAATGTTATAATAATGTAGTTTTAGAAAAAGGACAACCTGCAGGATGGGCGACAACCCGTCGCGTTGGACAAGGCTATGGGAATCGAACCCACAACCAAAGTGCGACATGCCTTTATAGCCTACCACTGGCCTACAGGAAGTCCCTGGTTAGTAGAAACTAGTTTTATTATATTAAAAAGTATGATATATGAAGTATAAGTCCATATATGATTAATCTCAGTATAGATGGACTTACATATATTTGATAACTTTTGATAACCTTTTCTTTGAGACAGATGGAATGACCCGTCATTCTATCACATGATCTGCTAACACTTCACAAATGAAAAATTCAACTTCATTTCTTTAAGAGATGAAGTGGAAATTGTCCAAGGAATGAACAATAGTAATATTGTACCAAAATCAAGAAAGTATTTCTTCTAATTAAAATTTATTCAAATTTAGGGAAATGATCTTGAAAACCAAAAATGTTTTCCTAGTGCCCTTATATCTGATGAATCAGATGGTACCTTAGATCATCACAAATTTATGGCTTTGTGATTGTTGGATTTTTCATAGCCATGTTCTCTACCACTCTCCATCAGAACTTGATGGTTAGGTTTCTCTTCCATATCCATATTTTCACCTATGTTCTCCTATGTGGAAACCCAGTGATGAGTCAATTTGGGTAACCGATATGTTTCATACTTAACTTTTTAAAATGAAGTTTTAGTACTCCTTTTTAAGATGTGAGTTTCTATGAAAGAAACTTTCAAGTAGTAAACCATTTAGAACCCCGACGAATTTCGAGGGTGAAATTTATTTTAAGGGGGGTAGAATGTAACACCCCGAGATTTTATGAGATATATTATTTTTTAATTTCTTTGATGTCTTCTATTATACACTACACCAATATTAGCTTGTACTATATGCAACACCATATTAGCTCGCAGTATATGCAACACTATTCTTGGCTCGTGTTACACACAATTTCAAGTTCGTTTTGTGGAAATTATTCTACGCAACATTAAGTATAGATTTTGTTTAATGTATAAATGAAATAAGTTTTGATTATGTTATACGCAACACCAAACAGAGATTTCACTACACGCAACCCTAAATTGGCTTTCATTACACGCAATCAAGACATTCCTCGATAGCGTGTGTAGTACGCAATACCGAGTCTCACTAAATGAGATATTATTATAATATTATTATGAACTAGCCGTTATGAATAGTAATACCCAATTTTTGAAATTTTATAAATTTTATCTTTCAAAATAGACTTCATTTTTGGATTCAGAATATCGAAATTATCCTAGGGTGATTTTTTGGTATTTTTCTGAAAACTTTCAATTTTTGACGAATAGTGAAAACACTAGGTTACTATTTAGAAAACCGACTTTTTATTTAAATAATTATTTATTTTAGGTCAAAATTGATACATAATACCTATATAAGTTAAATTTAATTCACTAGAGTCATTTTATAATAATTTTAGATATATAAAAATTATATTGAACTTTTTACCGTCTTTTACCCACCTCCTATGAGAATTTGAAAATTTACATAAAACTTAATTTTACCACTTCTGTGAGTGGAATTTTGAAAATCTGAGAGACACGGTTAACATCAAGGAGTAAAATGTGGTTCAATAAGATAAAAATAATTTTTGGTGAATATCAACTTTTTACTTCTATTTACCACGGTTAAAAGTAAATAGGGTAATTAAGGGTAAAAATGATATTATTATTACCCTAACACACATCTCAATTCGATTGGATAAGTGTAATTCGACCAAAAACAACCTTAATAATAAAATATTACCCTTTAGGTCCACTTGGATTAGATTAGGACACTTATTATTATTTTATTTAAAGAAGAGTTAAAATAGTTAAAATCAAAGTTTAATAACTAAAACATTCTTAATATAGGGTTATACATAAGAAATATTTGACTATAAATATTCATTAGAAAGATAAAAATATTTCCTACATAATGGTATTTTATCTATAATTTTTAGACATTAAATAATTTAATTTATTTGTGACACAATTATGATGTAGTAATTACCTTATTAATAAAATATTAACATAATTGATGTTATAAATACCCAAATAAATGTAATTTTAGACTTTTTATGAATTCCACTAATTTTTTAGGTTAATATAACATGTTAGTATTGATTAAATTAACTTGTTTCGAACTAATCACGTTTTTATGATTTTTACAAAAAATCAATTACCAAATAGTGTCAAAATTGACATAGAATAGTTTTTAAATAAAATATTATATTATTAATTTTTATTATATTCCTAAAAATGTAAGGTTTGGAAAAACTACTTATATAAGGTTATATATATTAATAATGAACCACTTGGGGTTCGTTTGGCTTGTTATAGTACGTTTATTAACTATATAGTGTAATAAAACAAGAAGACACGGTAAAAGTTAAATTATTTAACTTAGAGTTAAATCTAAATGATAAGGTCAAAATAATAACATAAACTTGTCTAAAACCTATTGGTTGAGAGTATTTTCAAAAATCTCCACTTTAGCTTCAAAATAAATCAATTTGGAGCTATTATAAACCGAATATGACTTTATTATAAAATAATATTTTAAGTTTTTCCAAAGGTGCCCCTCTCCTTCCTTATAAAAATGACACCCCTACCCTCTTCTCTTCACACCCTTTTGAGCCTTGAAGCTCGGCCAAACCCTTCCAATTCCTCTTCTCAACCTCTCTAGTTACATCATAGAGGTTCTGGTCTTCTCAAAATACCAACTCTAGTGCCCTAATAAGAAGTTTAAAGGAGGTGCGTCGAGGAAGAGGAGGTTTAGATACGTACGAAGCATATCAGACTTAAGGTAAGGGATAATTTTTCAATCTCATTTTTATCCAAGATTTATTATACGTAAGTATTTACTGGTGTTATATTTATCATCCATGTCTCTATTTTCTAAAAATGGTTTCATGTATTTTTAAAGTCCTTCTTACCCATTTTTGACATTTACTACATGATATGTAAGGAATCTTTCTTTTTTTTACCATACAAGGTACTTTTTGACTTTTCCAGCAAAAGTAAGAGATGAATGTTTTTTTAAATTATACAGCATGAATGGATTTTTATGGTTTCCTAATGCCTCATTTTCATGAAGCTTACTCTACAATATTTTATGACTATTGTCAACAAAATACTTTTCTTTTAAAATTGCATGGCATTTTGCGAAAAGAAAATGATTTTGAAGAAGAAAGGATATTTTCCTCAAGAATTCATTTCAAGTGTTTTATCAAAACCATTTTCCATCTAAGATGAAATTATTTCATATGTGTATATTTCAAGTATAATTTATCTATGATTTACATGGTTTCACTTTTCTTATGATGAAATATCCATTTGTTTTATATGGATTGTGTGATGATGGGATGTTGTTTATGAAACCCATTTTATTCTTTGGGTTATGATGAATGTTTTGAGTTTATTTTGTGGCACAAGTAATAATTATTTCATTATGAGATGGGTGGGACCTATATCTCCATCCAATGAATTGGGTAAATATTTATATCTCATGAGATAGACATGGATGGAATGGTAAGTTAATCCGGTTCAGTGTTACAGGACTGAAATGAGGAGTGAACTCGATTCAGAAAGGGAATTTGTCCAATAAGATGGTCTTGGAAGCAATTCCTTGGCTACTATGGAAATCATAACATGTTCTTAATGGTTTCCACAATTACATGTTTTATTATCATGCTATTTTATCAGGATTAATGTTTATTTATGATCTATGCCTTACGTACTGCCATGTTTTATGTCGTTGCTCAAGATCTTTATGTTTAAACATTATGTTCATGTATTTAAGTTCAAATGTATATGATTTTTTTTATTTTCTCCATGCTTACCCTTACTGAGCATTTGAGCTCAACCTTTTATATGTTTTCTTTTCCCCAGGATTTAAAGAAAGGTTTTAGGTAAGAAAACAAAAAGGGGAATATCTTTATGAGAGATATTGAAGATCTTCCACCACGATTAGAAGGTTTTGTTCCGAGTTTCCAAAGACACTAAACTATTACAGTTCTTGTGTGTCTATTTTTGTTATGTATTAATTATTCCGCGAAAGTAATGTAATGTCTATGTAATTCAATCTTTGGGTCTCTACAAATAATCCATGAAACTATTCTCAACTTGTAATTTTCTCAATATTATGGAATGAAACAACCAACTATATTAATTTTGTACTATAATCATGTAAAAAAATCATCATACTCCAAAAAATGGCATCCAAATTGTATCAAATAGCTTTCCAAATATTTTTTAGATATGTAGTCTCTATACAAAATTGGTTATAACTCATCCAAACATCTTTTCCACGTGAATATATTTCCGAGATTATATCCAATGTAAACATCTAATTTCCATTATCATATGAGTAATTTATGGGTTTTAGAGTGCTCTTCTAATAATATTATGTAGTGAATGAATCCATGTTATGTTCGACATATTTTCAATAGTTTAATATTATATAAAAAAATAAAACAAACTGTACTTGAAGCAAAGAAACCTATATTGAAAATCCTAAATTCCATACATGATGGAGAATGCTTGATATAGATCAAAAAGTGAAAACAAAATGGATTTCACATACATGTGTGTTACAACAAAAAGTGGATCCTCAATCATATCAAGAGGATCCCATATTCTTCAAAGGGGTGAAAGTTCCTTCTTCAAAGAATATAAATGAAGAACTAGGATAAATAGAGATTAAAATAAATAAAATGAATCAAGTGTTATATCCAATGAAGTAAACTCTTACATTTTATAAGTCATAACTAATACTCTTTATTAAATAAAGATCCTTGACCGTATCATGTGCCATCTTATGGAACCAGTATATTATATCCCATTGGAGTACATCATTAATCATTTGAACCCTTCAAATATTTAAGTTAATAATATTAATCTATAAATAAATCAATCACCTTTATTTCTAACTAATGAAAATACAGAGGAATAAGTGGCTGAATTCATGCATGAAATATCATATATTTAATTTTCCCATTATAATCTATGATAGAAATATATCATAGTATATGATATAAATATCATTATTCTTATATCTCAAATTAAGATCTAGCAATATCATAAAATATGATTTTCTTGATTTTTTGGATTTCCAAAAATCTATCACTTAGAAAAAATCCCTTAAATACTTTATGAAGAACTTTACAACTCTTTTTGAACAAAAAAAAAACTCTTTTAAGATATGAATTATCAAACTCTCTTCACTTTGCAACAAACTCTTTTTCTAAAACTTAATCCTTATCTAGAGGTTTAACTATGTGACCCTGTGGGACTTAAAAACATTGAAAAAAATATAAAATCATGGTTTCATAGATTTAATAAAATATATTCCGCTATAAAATAATTATTACTAATCAGTTTACTAATGTATCTAGTTTTATCTTTATCAAATATACTATGTTTTTTCCTCAAGGGTCTTTGGTCTGAGATACCCTGAGGGGGAGGGGTGAATGAGGGTATAATAATTCTTTTATATTATCCTATTTTCCTTAATCCTTTCATAGAACTTAATGATTATGAACTATAAAATATAAGGGAAACCATTTTACTCTTATTTTATGTAACATCCTGATATTTTAATAATGAAACACTATGTTTGATATCATACGTGATACACCACATTGAGCTTAAATGAACAAATAATAATTATTATTTTAATATTACCTTTATAACCTAGACATTAGAATGAAGGGTATGAAAATGATTAACTGAACTATGAAAATATGGTTTAAACATGTATATATAATGAATTATTTGATGACCAATTGATTATAAATTAAAATAAAACCCTTTTGAAAATAAAAGGAAATATTTTTCTAAAAAACTATTTAAATGTGCACAAGTGTATTTTATACCAATAATTATAAAATAAATCTTATTGAATTATATTATTTAAAAATATAAAAAATATATTTAATATAATGTTTAAATTTCATCCTATGTTTTTTCTATACATGATATAAAAACAAATCCAATTTTATGTATAAAAAATTGTATTTCTTTAAAGTCAATTTTTTCTGCCTTTTGATGGAACACTTGTTTTAATTTTATTTGAAACTTTTATAATTTTTATTTATAAAATTAAACTTTATTTTTAATGTGAAATGTCAAAATTATATTTAGGTTAATTTTTTGTATTTATCTGATAAGTTTCTTTTTTTAATGAATAGTGAAACATACTACATTTTAATGAAATACTGAATTTTCATCTAAATAATTTATAATGTCAAATTATATTTTAAATTTGTTTTAAAGTAAAATAATATAAAATATACATATATTAATCCAATTTATGTCATTTTAATCTTTTTAATATTGCATTTGGATATAAAAACATTTCAAACTTTTGAACATTTTCACTTTAAAAACCCACTTTCTCTCCCTGTCTACGAGATTAATTTTAAATTAATTTTATCCAATTATATGTTTTTAATTTTAATAAATGGGTTCCATATTTGGAATCAAAAGGTATAAATTTAGTAAATATGACCCTTTTATTTTTGAACAATATGAATAGTAAATTTAGTATTTTTTGTTACCATTGTAAAGGGTAAATCGGGTAAATAAGTATAAAAATAATTATAATAAGGATTAGAAATTTACCTTAAAATATTTAATAATTTTATTGGATTATTTATTTTCAAAATAAATCATCCTTGGGACAAATTTATGGCCTCTTGGATCCACTTGGATGACTTTAATCCCCTTATAGTATTTTATTTTTAGAAAAGTCAAACTTGTCACACTAATATTTTTAATAAGTATAAAATTTTTAATATATGGTCTTCCAGAAACTATGTTTGTCCATAAATAGTATTTTAAAAGATAAAATATATATATTAATCATGTTATTTTTTTTAATTTCTAGGGAATAAATAATCACCTTAAAGGATTTCACAACAATGATGCAGTAATTATTAATTAATGGAAAAATCAAATAAATGATATTAAAAATATTAAAATAAATATAATTTGAGATAATTAATTTCATCAATGATTTTTATATATGAAATTTAAATATTAGGGATGTATTTAAAGAGTTGGTTTGAAGATATCTTGTTGTATTTATTTTTGTAAAAGTCAAAGTAATGAATAGTGTCAAAATTGACATTAATGACATTTTAAAATAAATAATATTTTATTAAATAAAATTCATAGAAATATTAAATTAAAAAAAACTATTGGGATAATGTTGAAAATTTTATCCATGATTCATTTATGGTTTGTTTGGAATTTTATAGTAACTTTATTAACCCTGAAAGAGTAAAAATCCATGTTGTCACAGTAAGAATTATAGGGGTTATAAGGGTTAAAACCAAAAGATAAGGGTAGAAATATAGTTCAAAAATATATAATTTTTATTTTATGAATGGACTTAGAACTAGAATATTCCTATATTCTAAATTGATAAGTTTGTATCCATATGGAATTGGAAATTAATTTATTTTAATTTAATATTTTGATAAATTCCAAGTGTGCCCCTCCCCTATCCTATAAAAGGGAACATCTTCTTTTCATTTATTCACACTTAAAAACATTTTTTATTTAGAATATATGTGCCCAAATACCTTCATTGAATCCCTATTCACATTCTAGATGTCTTATTTTAGGCATAACACCATCCTTAGTGGTCTTAAGTTGTTAAGAAATTAAGGATTTATAAAGAAGAGGTATCATTTTTAATTAAGTGTTTTTGTGTTGTTTCTTATTACACCTCATTCAAATAGTCATCAACCATGATGAAAAAATAATATGTGATGATTTAAAATATTTCCTGATTCATCAGATATGAAGGTAATAGGATAACATTTTTTCTCAAGATCCTTTTACTAAAGTTGAAGGATCATTTTATTGTCTAATAATATAAGAAAGTAGAATTTCTTGATATGTTTCTAATTTATAAGCACAATTTCATCCTTTGAATGTGCTTCTATAAATTTCCAATTCATATATTAATCCTTTAAATGAATATCCAAAAATTACTTTTTAGTCTTGAAGAACTAAAATTCACTTTTAATAGATCATAAGATCCATAAAATAATGAAAAGTATTTCTATATATCTCTAATTATTTTCCAAAAACCAATACGGATAGCACATGTTATCCAATATGCATAAATCTATATATGAATAAGTAATACATTATTCTCTAAAACCTTATCCAAAGTTCAATTTAAACTATTTCACGAATTGTTAACCTTATGACCCTTATAAAAGATTAATATCCAAAACATTAGAAAAAAGGTCACTATATTTACAAAATGAACTTATCATTAATCCCCTAAACAATATGAAGCATATATTAATCATTATATACAAAAAATTTGAATACCTTCATAAAGTATTCTCTTGAAACATGGTAATAACCCTAATTACTATAAAACCTCATTAAAAACATTCATGATTCCTTATTCCTTAAATAACACACAGATTATTGGATATAGTCCTTAAATTCAAAATTTTTGTTAATTCCATCAATGATAGCATAGACTACTTTGTCAATGAATCATTAATTATCTCCAAGGTATTAAGTACTATCCAATTTACTTTATCTATATCAATCATCTATTAATACCAATATCATTATCATAACATCAAGAACATATTAATGGTTATCATTCCTTCAATCACGTGTTTTACCATAAATTCAACTTTCCACTGAATAATTTTTCTTGGTCATTGGTAACGTTCAACATATTTTTTCAAATCATTAATGAAAAATTACTAAATTTCAATTCTTATATATTTATTAATCATTCCTCTTTATCTATGGTAATAGTGTAAGCTTGACCATGATTCGTTAGTTTCTTTTGAGGAATATTCCTTTAATGCTTGAGACATTGATTTTTGTGGTTCCCCATATCATTATAGTTAAATCATTATACATTAGTTATTTTTTTTACCTTTACAGTCACAATCATAGTGAACTTTTGCTTCACACTTTAAGTAAAACCCTTTTCCTTTGAAGCATGTACCAAGGTGTTTCCTTCCACAATTATCACATGTGAAAAAATCCTTCTTTCTATTCTTCCCTTTATCCATATTTTTCTATGCCATAATCCTCTTACATTTATTCCCTTAAAAGATATAATACTTATATTATCTCTTATATTTCTTTTTAAGACATGATACTATGTACTCATGTAATGATAATGTTTTGGAGACTACTTCCCTTTAAAATATTGGCTTAAGCCTATCAAATAAATGATTATTCTTACTATTTGGATTGTAGTCATTGATGTGGTTTCCATTAATTCTACTAGGTTCCATTTCTAAATGATGAAATACACTATATTAGATCATATCATTACGAAACATAATTTATAATCCCAATTTTTTTGAAATAATTTAACATAAATTAAAAAATTTATGCATAGCTAATCTCATAATCATAAATATGGTTTCTTTAGGGATATATCTATTTCAAGTCCTTCATAATGGTTTGTAAATAAAATGTGAATTATCCTAATAATACCTCAAAGTAGTGTCAAACAAAGTGTACAATAAGTATCGTTTTCCTACACTAGGTGGCGATCAGGTTGATCCCAATTTTACCTTTTCAGAGTTATTACCCATAGGTACATATATGCTAGAACCACATCCACTATTAATATCCATGAAGGGATTTTATACCATTAAAAACCAAATAATATCTACCTTACTAAATTTTTTGGATTTTTTTTATACTAATACTCAAAGTCTATCATAGGGTTATGATCCCTAATGTCACGAACCAACCAAGGTCGACCCTGAACCAGTCACCCGAGCCGGTCCGAAAAAAGTCCTGAGGGGCGTTCCGGATCCCCCTGGGATGGAAACCAGTGCCGAGCATCAAAATTCAACTATTGGGAATGATTTATCCCATAAGAAAAAGATAAACGGATAAAAAAATTGATGGTAAAGATAAAAACTGGCAGCGGGAAGAGAATAAAACCGAACACACCTCCTTGCGACCTCCTAGGTCACCACCCAACTCAAGACCACATTGCTCCAACATTGAGCAGCTGAACCAGGAACCTGTATGAGAAACTGAACCTGCAACTGGAAAGATATAGTAGGCATGAGAACCGATATGCTCAGTAGGGATGCCAAAAGTAAACCACTGAATCCAACAATTCTCTCTTCCAAAACAGTCCACTAACACATGTTTGAAATACAGATATAAAATAGGGTTTTCATATTTTAAAATATGCAACATGTTGTTCTCATTTAAAAACCTAACACACGCTACACACTATTTCCAAAATCATTTGACATTTTGTAAATGAAATCCAAAACAGAGAAAACCAAAGCTGGGCTAGAGTAAACAAGTTAAAGTGCAACTGAAAATAAACCAGTGAAACGAAAAGTAAACAAGAAATGTAAATAATACCTTAACCATGTGTGATCCTAAACATCCCTAGAAGACCCCTGGACGTACTCGGTTTCAGAACCACCTACCGGAATATGGTGAAGCTCCTAAGTCTATAACCAACTGGCCGCCCTAAATGACCAATCCAGTGGCAAAGCCCACCTGGCCTAACAACAAATCCAGGGGGTACCAACCCATCTAATCGAGGTTGGTCAGAAACCATCACTCGATCATCTAAAAGACACCCAGGAACCCATGGTGGTTATAATAATACTGTGTAAGTAGGAAGGCCCTCGCACGCGTGACTCATCTCACCGCACTTTCCTACCCCAAACACTGACGTTTCCTATGCGTTCGCCCACAAAGGGTTACCCTAAATAGGAGTGCACCATATACTTATATGTATACATACATGTAAAACATACAAAGTTCCAACCAGGACATCACATCATTCAATTATCAAAACCACTTTATCAAACACTTGGAGTTGTAAATCGGGCCTCTCGTTTTACATAATCAAATGCCTTTATGAAAACAATGCACAATCTCTTCTAAAACAACTCTAAACACCACTTTTGTATTTAAAAAGGAAAACATGCATATACTCATGGATTTATTTTCAAACCAATTTAAAGAAACGCACGCAGGCCCACATCATTTTGAAAACAAGAACCGCTTATAAAACCAAGGATTCGAGAAAAATACCAATTTAAAGAGACGTGAAATATTTTCTTCAAAAGCATTAAGTTCCATGAAATCAACCAAGGAAGGACAAACATGTTTCATAAAATGTTTCTACCAGAAAACACCACTCAAAACGTCCAACAATACCATTTGCAGATAAAGGTAGTTAGTTCCAACCCAGTTGGAAAGGCATAAACATGTGCGTAAATAGAGGAGCATCCAAAAATCCATTTTTAATCAAATATTTCAACAGTAAAACACTACCATAAGTTAACTATAAACATACTAGAGGTGCGAAACATAATGTAAAATTTAATTAAGAAAACGCAAGAATTAAATTGATTAAAATTGGGAGTAAAGGCATGAGAGCACCTACACATAACCAAGGAACTATTTCAAAGTTGTTTTTAACACTTTTAACCATCAAAGAAACACTATAACAAATAAACTATCAGGATTATAAGGGTGAAAATAAAATATATAAACTAAATGAAACCATTCAAGTGCCTATGAAAAACTTTGGAAAGAGAGAAGGGATGGAAATGCCTACCTCGAACAAAGGTCACGTCAAGCTTTCTAACTCAAGGAGCAGCTTTCTCGCACGCACACACTTCCATATATATATATATCCTTAAACTGATGCACATGTTCCCTGCACCATGAGGGAACACGCACACAGAAGATATATATATCTATACATATCCATACCTAGGAAAATGCATGTGCACCTTCGAAACCGACCACAACTCCCTACGATAAATCCCCGGGACTCAAAAACACCACAAATACCTAAAATAAAATTAATCCAAACAAAGAAATCAAGATACGATTAAAAAACCAACTCTATAGAAATAAACAAGTTCACAAGTAAAACTCAAATCACATCTTCAACATTTTTATAAAACAAAACTAAGGGAAACACCCCCAAAATCACATCAATTTACTTTAACATAAAAATAAATAAACAATCGTAACAAAGACCAATTTTAACCAATTCCACCAATTCCAAATCATCACAAAAGATGTAAAAGGATACCATAGCGATGCAAATCACATTTTAAAAATTATCAAAGAAATATTTGACACTTAAACAAGAATATCATCGCAGACGCAAGAAGACGTAAACCAGAAACTAACTCAAAACATATTTTTAACAACTTCGAAAATATTCAAGAACACTATAAAAGGCTAATTAAGGGCATAAGAAAGCTGTGAAACCAAACAACGGGCATAAAACTATACCTTGGATGTCGGTGGCAGACCGAAATGGAGTCAATCGCTTCGCCTTTGGTGGCGTATGTTGTAACATGCAAGAACAAGAGCTGAGGAGGTCTTCGCATACCCTATTCAAGAAATAACACAACAATCACATGATATCCCAACCATAGGGTTCCAATTAAATCCAAACCGAATACCAAAAGAGAAACAAATTGCCAACGTGATGAAAGAGAAGGGGTCTAAGTACCATACCTCGCTGAATCATTGGAGTAACATGAAGAAATCAGAAGAAAGATTGAGGAATGAGGGAGATTCGAGGAAAGGGGTCGCATGCCAAAAAAACTCAATCGAGGGCTCATGTGCACCTACTACAGGTCACCGTCAAGAGGAGTCTGTGACCTTGATAAGCTCCGGCCATGGGAGTTGTTGGGAGGCCAAGCCGTGGAGACCCATCACACCAAAGTGGGGAGGTCATGAGGGTGGTGGTGTGACACTGCAAATAGGGGGAAAAATGGGAGAGATGTGCTTGATTAGAAATAGGGGGAGGGGATTGGTGTCTGTAATTGGAAATAGAGGGGGAGAGAAGAGGTGTGCGCGATTGGGAATAGGGGGAGAGGAGAGATACATGGAAGGGTTGAAAAAAAGGAAGCATAATTGAAAGGGGGGGAGAGGAGAGATGTGTGGAAGGGTAGACAAAAAGAAGCATGATTGGAAAAGGTGGGAAGAGGAGATGTGCGTGATTAGGAAAAGGGGGGAGAGGAGAGATGCATGGGAGGGATAAAAATGGGGTAGCGTGATGGGTAAGAGAGAAAAAAAGTTAAAACCCTCTTAAAATAATAATAATAATAACAACAAAAACAACAAAAAATAAAATAAAATTATACTAATATAAATTTAATAAGAATAATAAAAGTAATAATAATAATATTAATAACAATTACAATTACAATTAACTTACAATTCATTACATTAATAACAAATTTTAGATAAAAAATATATTATTAACCATTTTTAATAATAACATTATTACATACATCATAATTAATTATTATAATTACATTTTAAACATTTTACTTATCTCATTTGCGTAAAAAATTATTTCTTTCGAGCGATTAAAACCTGCACGACACCTGAGCCGATCGCACGGCTACCGCCCAGTGTGTGGTGACCGTGCACGGGTCTGAAACCCTCTAATAACATCAAAGCTTCAAAAATTTCAAACACGTGCCCAAACCCAACTCTGTTCAAAAGATGTGGGGCCAAGAAAAGAATAAAATAATAAGCGTCTGTGGTCAGGGTGTGACACCTAATCTATTTTTTCCTAAATCTATTTCACAAGGTTTATACTAAAATTCATCTGATACCAACCATAGAAACCCCAAACACATTAACCTATAATTATCATTTTACTTTATTACATTACCATATATACACGTAATCAAATCCTGAAGGACCGATCAATTTAGTAGTTTTAGAGAACCAAATATATAAATGATACCTATTTTACATTGGAAAAAGAAAATTAGGCATTATAAATAAAAAAAATTAAATTCCATCTTTAAAAAATAATTCAATGATATATTTTTCATATCCCTAGGAAAGGAAACAAAATAACAGTCCTCTCGAATGCTCAATAAGGGTTATGTACAACAAAATCTATCATGAATCAATAAGCATAATCAATATGAAAAAGTAAATAACAGATCATGGATTCCATTCAAATAACTTGACTATCATTTTAAGATAAGGAGAAATAAATATATAAAGATAAATAACTGAAAACACATTCCATTTAATCTATAAAATGAGAATGAAATGAATCCATAGATAATATCATAGTGAAAATCTCATGGATAATAACAACAACAACTAAATTCTCAATGAATGAAGGATTAAATATTGGATGTTATGTTTCTCAGGCACATGATACATTTACCTCTAAAATATATCCTCAATAAAGTTTAAAAAACTGGGAAAAACCCAATGGGTTTGTACAACCATACATATACTATAAAGATCTATCCTCAAGACATTTTAAAACCACTAGTTACAAATATATTGGGTTTTCACAACTGATTTTGTATCATGAGTCATTTAGATACATTGAAGGGATGTCTACAATGGACCCACCCATATATTCATGTCCAAAGAATTCCAAATATATCAAATAATATAATTAATTCATGAAAAATGTTCTTTATCATCAAATATCCATATTGAGTAAAGGATATAGATTTATCAATATTTCCCCAAATATTCAAATAACTGTCAGAGTAAACACCATATGTAAAAATGAAATAAAGTTTATGAAATAATAATATCCCATATAAAAGAATATGTATATTTAAGAGAAATTTAATGTACCATGAAAATTTTTTACAATGAAGATTTTTCTTCAAGAGAAAGTTAACAATCACAAAAGAAAGTGAGATTGTACAATAACTTTTAACATCTGGTAATTTTCAAGTCAAATCACCTTAGATAAAATAATTCAAATTAAAACTTAAAATAAAATGAATTAGTAAGTAATAATGATATTAAATGTCACAGGGAGTCATATACATCACATAAATGTGAATTGGTATATAATAACAAATAAGTATCAATGGAATGTAAATTGAGATGAAATTGCCCCACCGTTGGTGG
The DNA here is from genome assembly GCA_963277665.1 of Viscum album. Lineage (NCBI taxonomy): Eukaryota > Viridiplantae > Streptophyta > Magnoliopsida > Santalales > Viscaceae > Viscum > Viscum album. The sequence continues at coordinate 453,586,649 of OY728135.1, forward strand.
TGGGGTGGTAAGGGTTTGGGGGGGTGAGGGGCAGGTCACGAGGTCAAGTCCCCGGGCTTGTAATTTAATGTAATTTTCTTCCTTGCGTTGTGTGCCGCTTTCGCGGTTGTACCCAATTTTGTTTTAAAAAATTGAGATGAAATCCATTACCTAATGCTTCCTTTGATTGAACATTCTTTAAATTTCTTTATAATAGTTCAAAACATGTTATTAAATTTCAAAATAACCATATTAATATTTATTATATCATATATGATCCTTTTATAACATCTTATCACCCATTTATTCATTATCTTTCAATATTTTCATTGTTTTAGGTGTTAATTTCCTTGTTTTCTTATGCATGTTTTTTCATTAAAGATTGGGTTATTTCACATATTATATATTTTAGTCATAACCAAAATAATAATCATGAAATAATTATAATATTTTTATATCAATTTTACTTTTAAAAACCATCATGAAACATGGTTATGAAAAATGAAGTACGCTGTGATCATGGAGACGGTAGACTGTATGTATGCATGAGTAACACTTTCATTTTTCAAAGACAATTATGGAAAGAAGGTAAGTAATATATTATATTTATATAATTATAATAATTTCATATATATCATATTATATACTTATATATCATCCATGTGGTGTGGTGATGAATAGAGAGTCACATCGCTTCGTGAAGGTGGTAGTCCACATGTACACATGAGATGTTATCATCTTTAAGTGAGTGAAAAGGTAAGAAACAAAATGATATAGATATACATATATATTATCTTTAAATAATGATAAATATTTTATAAATATAATAAATATTTTATTTATATCCCATATAGTCCTTAACATTAACCTTATTACCTTTCATGTGAAGTGTTAGTGAAATATGAATCACATTGCTTTGCGAGATGGTAGTCAGCCATACACACGAGTGACGTTATCATATCTCTTATGGAATGGAAAGTAAAAAGATATATATAAATATATAAATATATATGATATAATTAATAAATAGATATAAATATATTATAAATATCACATATATACTTTATATCCATCATTATAACCAATGGTGAAAGGTGATAATGGAAGAACAAATGACATCAATTTGTTAGGTGGTAGTCCACTATACACACGAATGATGATTTATGAACCATTTGATATAAGAGGATATGGTTGTAGGTCATTAAATTATTATAATAACATCAAATTATATGGAAGATACTAATTTTATTATATCATCATTGTTTAAAAATAATTTAAGGAGGTGGAGAAAGAAATTAAATAAAGATGCTCATTGAATAAAATTACCTATTCTTTGGGTATCCACCTTAGGATTTCACTAAATACTTTGTAGATGGATTTATTCCCAAGATAAGGCCTCTATGATTAGGGGAGTGAATATATAAAGTTATTCGGGTTGGTATTGGTAGAAACAAATTGGTTTTAATGTGTGAAGAATAGTGGAGAGTGGGTGGCCTTTTATAAGTGGGGGAGAGGACACACTTGGCATTTTTGAAAATAATCAAGTGCTCCCACATTTTTTATATGTAACAAGAGTAAAAAATGGTCCATTATCATAAATTATATGTGTAATGGTCTAAATATTTTTTAGAAAATAGTATTAAGTAAGTGTATAGGCCATTTTTACCCATATATTTTTAGTTTAACCCCTGGTAAACCAATTTTTTACCTTAACCATGGTAATTAATTTTTACTGCATTCACTATTAATTTTGGTATGTATTTAAGTTAAAATTATTATAAATTATAAATTATTATGATTCAAAATATGGAATCCTTTTTTCTAATTTCAATTCACATAAGTGGAAAAATTAATTTAAAATTAATCATGTAGACGTGATGAGAAAGCATAATTTTAAAGTAAAATTGTTCAAAAGTTTATAAATTTTTTACATCTAAATTAAATATTAAAATGTTTCCAATGAACTAAATTGGATTAAATGATATAAAAATGAACTTATATTACTTTAAAACCAATTCAAAATATAATTTAAAATTACAAATTATTTAAAATAAAATGTAGTTTTCAATTAAAATTCATTGTTTTTCAGTATTCATAAAAAATGACACTTTTCAGAAAAATACAAAAAATTATACCTAAGAAAATTTTGGTATTCTGATTTAAAGGAGTTTTTTCAAATAAATTTTATAAAATTGGTAAAAAATAATTTTAAATTATGTATGCAAAGTGTGACTGGTCATTCTTTTAGAAAAAATACATTTTTTCAGAAAATATTTATTTTTATTTTAATTGATTCTTATTTTATTTCTATTCAATAGATAACCATAATTTTAATAATTTATTTATTGATATTAATAGACATATATTTAATGTATAGGTTATAACTATTATATTAAATAATAATATTTTAATAGTATTTTATATTTCATTTAAACACGGTGTTGTGTGTAACGCAAGAAAAACTCAGTGTTGTGTTTAATGAAAGATAAACCCCATGTTATGTGTAAAAGAAGCTCTTTAAGTGATTTAATTTATTTGAAAATAAATATATAGTAATTTATCATGGTTTTATATTCGCTTTTAGGATTGGTGGTGCATGTCATACATGCTTTTGAATAGGATGCTCATATCCTAGAATTTTAGGGTGTAACATTCTCCCCACCTTAAATAAATTTCATCCTCACAATTTAAACATGATCTATGTAATAAAAGTTATGAAATTTGGAAATATAATTGTTGAAAAAACAAAATCATAAATTTATTACTAATATATACTCTTAATAAGAGAGAAAAATAAGTACAATGTTCATCTGGGATAACATATAACTAGGTTTTTATGTGGGAGAACATTAGTGGAAAGTGAAGATATGGACATGAAAAAAAGAATAAATAATTATAGAGAGTGATTGAGGTCATTGATCACCAAATAGAGATTAATCAATGGAAAGTTAAGGGCCTCAAAACCATAAATTTATGATGATTTAAAATACCATCTTATTCATTAGTTATGAAGGTAATATGATAATTTTATTTTTTTAATATCCTTTTACTAAAGTTTATGGATTGTTTTACTATCTAAGAATATAATAAAATACAATTAATTGATATGTTTCTAATTCATAAGAAAAATTTCATCCTATTTTTGTTCTTTGATCAATTTCTAATTTATCTCTTACTCTATGAAATGAATATGAAAAAACTAATTTTTATGCTTGAAACACTAAATTTCACTTTTAACATATCATCTAATCCATAAAAGAGTGAAAAGTATTTCTGTCTATCTTTGATTATTTTTAAAAAATAATATGGTTAGAACATGTTATCCAGTATGCATAAATCTCTATATGGTGAAGTAATACATTAATCTCTAAAACTTCATCCAAATTTCAACTTTAACCATTTCTTAAATGGTTAACCTTATGACCCTTCCAAAATACTAAGATCCAAAATATTAGATATAAGGTCACTAAATTTACAAAATGAAGTTATCATTAATCCCCTAAACAATATGAATTATATCTTAATTTTTTTATACCAAACATGTGAATACCTTCATCATGTATTCTCTTGAAACATGGTCATAACCTGAATTTCCATAAAAGCTTATTGAAAATATACATGATTTATTATTCCTTAAATAACACACAAAATATTAGATATATTACTTAAATCCAAAAATTTTGTTAACTCAATCAATGATAACATATACCACTTTTTCAATGAATCATTAATCTGTTCTAAGGTAGTCATTACTATCCAATTTAATTTATCCATATTAATCATCCCTTAATCCCAACATCATTATCTAAACACCAGGAACATCTTAAAGGTCATATTTACTTAAATCATATGTTTTCCAAAAATTAAAAATTCCCACTTAATCATTTTTATTGGTCATTTTTACTGTTTTACATATGATTTCAAATCCTTTATGAGAAAGTACTGCAGTACAATGATTATATATTTTTTAATTCTTATAACTAGGATATCATTGATAAAATATTCAAATTATATAATTCTTAAATACAAACACAAGAACATTAATCATTCATATTATTTTGTGGTAATAGCACAAGCTTTACCATGATCCATTATATTATTTTGAAGTATATTCCTTTGATGCTTGAGACATTGATTTTGATAGTGCCCCATATCTATAAAGTTAAGGCATTATACTTTGGTAAGTTTTTTATTACTCTTGATATTACAAGCATGGTGTAATTTTTATGCATACTTGAAGGAAATCCATTCTCCTCTTAAGCTTGTACCAAGGTGTTTCCTTCCAAAATTATAACATGCGAGAAAATCATTCTTTCTCTGATTACATTTACATGTATTTTTCTTAGACATACTCTTATTATCTTATTTCCCTTCAAATATAAAATAAATAGATAATTCCTTTTTGTATTGTTATCACATGATACTATTTAATTATGTGATGAGAATGTTTGGGAGACTACTTACCTTCAAAATATTGGATTATTCATAACAATTAAACAATCATTATCACTATTTGGATTATGGGAATTTATGTGGTTCCCATTCCTTCTACTAGGCATCATTTCTAAATGATATAATACAATAGATTAGAACATGTCATTATTAATCATAATTTATAATAAAAAAACTAGTGAAATACTTATCATATGTTGAAAATTTTATTCATGGCTAATCTCAAAATCATAAACATTGTTTCTCTGGGGACATCTCTATTTCAAATCCTTCATAATGGTTTATAACCAAAATTTGAATTATCTTAAGCATATCCCCATGAGTGTCAAACTAGGTACACAGTAAGACCCATTGTCATCCACCAAGTGATTATAATATTGAGATTAATTATCCATTTTCAGAGTTATTACCCCTAGGTACAACTATGTTAGAACCATGTCCACTTTTAGCATTTAGAAAAGGATGTATTTCTAAGAAAAATCAAACAATATCCACCTTAACAAAACATTATGATGTTATTCTATAATAATCCTTAAATTATATCATAGGGTTATGATCCCTAATCAATGTTTTTATAAAATCTAGTTCCCAAGGTTTCTATTAAACTTCCTCTGATACCAAATGTAGTGACCCTAACCCTAGTAACCTAGATATAATGTCTTACTTTATTAAATTGGCATAGATACAATGAATAAAATACTGATGGGCCGATAAATTTAGTAGTTTTGGAGGACTAGATACATACATTATACTCATTTAACTTTGGTAAAAAGAAAATAAAACCTAATACATAACAAAAAAATTAAACCACATTCTTGAAAACTCATTCAAATATCTCTTCTTCATATCTTGGTGAAAGGAAACAAAGTATAAGTGATCTAAAATGACCGGTACTCGTTTTGTACAACAGAAGCTATCATGAATCAATAAGAATAATCCATATGGAAAGGTAAATAACCATATGCACATTCCATTAAAATTACTTGACTATAAGGGTAATATAAATTAAAATCAATAATTCAAGGTAAATAACTGAAACCACATTCCATTTAATCAATAAATGAAGAATTAAATGAACCCATAGATAATATCATAGTGAAAATCTCATGGACAACAACAACTATAACTAAATTCTCAATGAAGGAAATGATTAAGTATTGGAAATCACATGATACCTTACCATTACGATATTTCCTCAAGACAATTTACAAATACTATGTACAAACCCCCATAAAGTTTTCTGAACCATACATATACTTTCAAGATCTATCCTCAAGACAGTTTGAAACTACTGGTTACAAACACATAGGGTTTGGCCAACTGATTTTGTCTCACGAGTCTTGTCGATACATTGAGGGGATATATATAATAGGCCCACTAATATATTTATTTCCAAATCATTCCACATATATCAAATAATATAATTAATTTTTAAATAATATATCTTATCATTAAATATCTGTATTGAGTAAAGGATACTGATTTATCAACATTTTCCTAGATAATAAAATAACTATAAAAGAAAACCCCATATATAAAAATGTTATACGGTTTAGGAAATAATAATATCCAATATAAAAGAAAATGTATATTTAATTTAAATTTAACATACAATGAAAAATGATTATAAGTAAGTTTCAAGAGAATGTTAACAATTAAAAAATAAAGTAATATTGTACAATATTTTTTACCATTTGGTAATTTTCAAGTCAAATGATCTTAGATGAAATAATTAAAATAAAAACTTAAAATACCATGAATTATTAAGGAATCATGATATTAAATTTCAAGGGGTAGTTTTAGTTGGGTTTTGGCTTAGTGGTAAGCACCCCTTAATCCTACATGAAAAATGGGGGTTCAAAACCCATTGGGCGCAGGTACTGTAGCAGTACTATAGCGTACTTAGCAGTGGTAGAACTGTAGAAATAGTGGGCACTGTAGTGGAGGCAGGTCACTGTAGCGGTGGCAGGGTACTGTAGCAGCGGTGGTTACTGTGCAGTACTGTAGCAGCGTGGGTTCTGTAGCAGTACTATTCGCATAATGGGCTTTGGGCAAAAAAATTGGGCCTACGGGCCATGTAATGGGATAAATGCCCACCGGGCCATCGGAATATGTAAAAGGTCTCCCTCTACCTAGTTAAAGAGGTCTTTAATTTCCTTTAATAATAAATGAGGCTTCGGCCCCAACCTTAAAAAAAAAATTTCAAGGGGTAGTATATACACTATATAAAATTGAATTGGTGAATAATAAAAAATAAGTCTCAATGGAATGTAAATTGAGAAGAAATACCTTACCACACACTTCCTTTGATTGAACGCTCCTTAACCTCCTATATAGAAATTTTAAACATTTTATTAACTTAAAATAGAACCATATTAATATTAATAATGTCATATATGATCCTTTTATAACATATTACCACCCATTCATTAATAATATTTCATTATTTTCCTTATTTCGCTTGTTAATTTCCTTGTTTTCTTATGCATGTTTTGTCATTAAAGTTCCAATTATTGAACATATTACATAGTGTTTTCATATCTAGAATAATAATAATTTCATAATTATAATATATGTACATTAATTTTAGTTTTAAAACTAATCATGAAATATTTTTATCTAAAAATGAAGTACGTTATGATCATGGATACAGTAGGCCATACGTACGCATGAGAAACACTTCTATTTTTCAAAGATCATGATGGAAATAAGGTAAGTAATATAATATCTTTAAAAAATTATAATAATATAATATATACCATATTATATATCATACATGTGGTGTGTTGATTAAAATACAGTCACATCGCTTCATAAAGGTAGTAGTCCACACATACATGAGCGATGTTATCATCTTTAAGAGAGTTAAAAGGTAAGAAAGAGAATGATACAAACATATATATATATATATATTAGTTATAGAATGATAAATATGTCATGAATATAATAATTATTTATTTTATATCATATATAATCATTAAATATAACCTTATTACCTTCTATGTGAAGTGTTAGTGAAAGACGACTCATATCATTTCATGAGGCGGTAGTCCAACATACACATGAGCGACATTATCATATCTCATAAATAATTGAAATTAAAAACATTATATAGACTAAATAGACATTAATATGTTATAAATATAATATATATACTTTATATCCATCATTATACTCAACTGTGAAAGGTGGTGATGGAAGAACGAATGATATTGGTTCGCGAGGTGGTAGTCCACCATACACCCGAATACATATTTTATAACCAATTTGAAAAAAGTGGTGATGGTTGTATATTATTCACTTAATATAATAAAATAAAAACATATATAAGATAATGTGGTTATTATATGTGCATGTTTTAATAATATTTTAATGAGGTGGATAAATAAATAAAATAAATGCGATCGTTGAAGAACATTACCTATTCTTCAGGTATTTTCCTTAGGTTTGCGCTAAAGCCTTCATAGGTTGGATTTATACCCAAGATAAAGTATATAGGATTAGGGGAGGGAATATTTGAAGTTATTTGGGTAGTTATTGGTTGAACCAAAGTGGTTTTAAGGTGTTAAGAAGAGAGGATAGGTGGTGGACTTTTATAAGTGGGGGCGAGGACACACTTATAACTTTTGAAATGAATTGAGTGATCCCACATTTTTCATGTCACAAGAGAAAAATAGACAATTATAGAAACTTAGAGGTGTAAGTTTTTAAATATATCCACAAAATAGCTTTTATAAAAGTTTATAAGTCATTTTATGCTTATCTTTTAAGTTTAACCCCCGGTAAACCTTTTTTACCTTAACCACAGTAATTAATTTTTTACTTTAATCACTATTAATTTTGATACAAAATTAATTAAAAATTATTAGGAATTATAAATTATAAAAATTCAGAATAAATAGTCTATTTTTCCAAATTAAATTCACAAAATTGGAAAAATTTAATTTAAAACTAATCCCAAAGACGTGAAGAGAAAGCGTGTTTTTAAAGTGAAAATGTTCAAAAGTTTACAAAGTTTTTGTATCTAAATTCATTATAAAAATGATTACAATGAACTAAATTAGATTATTTGATATAAAATTTAACTAATTTTATTTTTAAAATTGTTAAAAATATTATTTAACATTATAATTTATTTAAAATAAAATGTAGCTTTCAATTTAAATTTCGTATTTTTCACTATTCATCCAAAAATGAAACATTACAGAAAAATCCCAAAAAATCACTATAATATAATTATGGTATTCCAATTTAAAAAATGAATTATATTTTTTCAAATAAATTATATAAAATTGGTAAAAATTAATTTTAAATTATGTGCGCAAAGTGTGACTAATCCGTATTTTAGAAAAAATACAGTTTTTCAAAAAACATTTCTTTTTTTTAATAAATCATATTTTATTTACAATTAATAGATAACCAAAATTTTAGTAATTTAGTTATTACTATTCATACCCACCAATTTAATGACTAGGTTATAACTATTATTTTAAATAATAATATTTTAATAATATTTTACATTTCATTTAAACTCAGTGTTGCGTGTAACGCAAGCTAAACTCAGTGTTGCGTATAACACAATCTAAACTCAGTGTTATGTGTAACACAAGCTATTTAATATATTAAATTTATTTAAAAATAAATATATTATAATTTATTAGTGTTTAATATTACCTTCTACTCTTGGTGTTGCGTGTCATACATGCTATCAAATTTGATGTTCATATTCTAGAATTTTGGGGTGTTACATTCTCCCCACTTTAAATAAATTGCATCCTCACAATACAAACTTGTTGTCGGTGATCAATGTTTTGATATTTGTAAATACCATTTTTGAAAGACCCATATCGTAAAAGGGTTAATAAAATATCCTCTTAATGAGAGAGAAAACCAAGTATGAAGGTCATCTGGAATAACATATAACTAGGTTTCTACATAAGGGAACATTGGTGGAAAGTGAATACATGGACATGGAAGAAAATAATATATAATTATAGAGATTGATTGAGGTCATTGATCACAAGAAAGTGATTGATCAATAAAAATCCATGGTCCACAAATACATAAATCTATGATGATTTAAAATACCATTGGATTCATCTGATATAAAGCTACTAGGATAACATTTTTTTTCAAGATCATTTTATTAAAGTTCAGGGATAATTTTACTGTCTAAAATATAAAAAAATATACTTACTTGATATGTTTTTAATTCATAAGCACAATTTCATACTTTTTTTGTGCTTCAACCAATTTCCAATTCATCTCTTACTCCCAAAAATTTATATCAAAAAATGATTCTTTATCCCTAAAGCATTAAAATTCACATTTAACGGATCATAAGATCCATAAAAGAGTGAAAAGTATTTTTTTCTATCTATAACTATTTTTAAAACCAATATTGTTATCACATGTTATACAATATTAATAAATCTCCATATGGTTAAGTAATACATTAATACCTTTAACCTCATCCAAAGTTTAACTTAAACCATTTCATAAATGGTTAACATTATGACCCTTCCAAAATATTAAGATCCAAAACATTATAAATAAGGTCATTAAACTTCCAAAATGAACTTATCATTAATCCCATAAACAATATGAAGTATATATTAATTGTTATATTGCAAACATATGAATACCTTGATCATGTATTTTATTGAAACATGGTAATAACCTTAATTTATATAAAACCTTATTGAAAACATTCATGATTCCTTATTCCTTAAATAAGACACAGATTATTGGATATATTCCTTTAAACAAATTTTTTTTAACTCCATCAACAATATCATAAACAACTTTTCCAATGAATCATTAATCAGTTCCAAGGTAGTCAGTACTATCCAATTTACATTATCTATATTTTTTAAGGGTTGGGATTGAAGCCTAATTTATTATATAAAGCAAATACCTCTTTAAAACTAGGTATAGGGAGACCCATTACATATACTAAAGGTCCAAGACCAAGTGTTATGAATACAAGTCCCGAAAGCCCATTTTTTTGGCCCAAATATCCCTTCAGTGAATAGTACTACTACAATACCTGGGCTGCTACAGTACCACAACCGCTACAGTCCCTGCTAAAGTAAATTTACATTATATATATGCATTATCTCTTAATTTAAACATAATTATCACAACTTCAGGAACATATTAAAGGTTATCTTTCCTTCAATCAACTATTTTATGATAAGTTCAACTTTCTACTGAATCATTTTTTTGGTCATTGATACCATTCAACATATGCTTTCAATTCCTTAAGAAAAACGTACCACAATATAATACTTATATATTTCATAATTATTATAACTAGGATATCATTGATATAATATTAAAATGGAATAATTAATGTATCCAAACAGAGGTACATTAATCACTCCTCTTTATCTGTGATAATATCATAAGCTTTAAAATGATCCATTAGATTATTTTGAGGTATAATCCTTTGATGCTTGAGACATTGATTTACATAGTTCCCCATCTACTTAAAGTTGAAGCATTTTACATTGGTAAATTCTTTATTTCCATTGAAATAAAAATCACATTATCCTTCTTCTCCAAAATTGAAGAAAACCCCTTTCCTCTTAAGCATGTACAAAGGTGTTTCCTTCCAAAATTATCACATGTGGGAAAATAATTATTTCTATTTTCCATTTATCCATATTTATCTATGATTTACTTTTCTTATATTTCTTCACTTAAAATCCATAATACATAGATAATTACTTATCTATCTTAATCTTTGTGAGTCTACTTACCTTCAAATATTGACTTAAATCATATCAATGAAATGATCATTCTTACTCTTTAGATTATGGGCACTGATGCGGTTCCCATGCCTTCTAATACAATCCATTTCTAAATGATATAATACACTAGATCAGATCACGTCATTATGAAACATAATATATTATCCCAAAACTAGTGAAATAATTAACATAAATTAAAAAAATTATTCATAGATAATCTCATAACCATAAACATAGTTTCTTTGGGGAAATATATATTTTAAATCCTTCATAATGGGTTGTAAAGAAAATGTGAATTATCCTAAGCATATTCCTTTGGAGTGTCAAACCAGGTGCACAGTAAAGCCTGTTTTCGTGCACCGGGTGATGATCGGGTCAAGAAATTTTTTTTGTTTTCAGAGTTATTACCCCTAAGTACATATATTCTATAACCATGTACACTTTTAGTATATATATAGGGATATACTTCCAAGAAAAAATAAATAATATCTACCTTAATAAAACATTACAATGTTCTTATATACTAATCCTAAAATTTTATCATAGGGTTATGATCCAAAATATATGTTTTTTCAAAATCTAGTTCCCAAGGTTTCTAATAAACTTACAATAATAAATAATATAGTGACCTAACCCAGTAACTTGTATCTGATGTATTACTTTATTATGTTAGTATAGATATAAGAAATAAAATCCCAAAGGACTGATTAGTTTAGTAGTTTTGGAGAACCAGATACATAAATGATACCCATTTCTAATTGAGAAAAAGAAAATAAGACATAATACATAACAAAACCAATTAATTTTAATCCTTAAAAACTCATTAAAATAACTCTTCTTCATATCATGGGGAAAGTGAAAAAAATAAGGGTGTTCTCAAATGCTCAGTAAGGGTTAAGTACAATAGAAGTTTTCATGAATCAAAAAGTGTAATCAATACGGAAAGATAAATAACTGAACACACATTCAATTCAAATAACTTAAATATCATTTTAAGATAAGTTATAATAAATAAGGAAAGGTAAATAATTGAAAAAAAATTCCATTTAATCAATAAAACTAAGAATTAAATGAATCCATATATAATATCATAGTGAAAATCTCATGGATAACAACAACAACAACAACAAATGAATTCTCAATGAATGAAATGATTAGCTTTTGGACGTCATATTTCCTAGGAACATGAAATATTTACCATCAAGATATATCCTCAAGACAGTTTAAAACTATGGGGCACAAATCCATCGGTTTTGTCTAACCATACGTCTACTTTCAAGATCTATCATCAAGATAGTTTAAAACTATTGGTTATAAACGTATAGGGTTTAGCCAACTAATTTTGTCTCATAAGACCTATTGATACATTGAGAGGATATCAATAATGGTCCCACCCATATATTCAAGTCCAAATCATTCCACATATATCAAATAATAGACTTAATTCATAAAAAATTTACCTTATCATCAAATATCCGTATTGAGTAAAGGATACAGATTTATCAATATTTTCCCAGTTAATCAAACAACTATCAATTTAAACACCATATGTAAAAATGGTACGAAATTTAGAAATAATAATTTACAATATATAATAATATTTATATTTAAGAGAAATTGAATGTACATTGAAAAATTATTACAAGGAAGTGATTGTTTCAATAGAATATTAAAAATCACAAAAGAAAGTGAGATTGTATAATAACTTTTACTATTTGGTAATTTTCAATTCAAATCACCTTAGATTAAATAATTCAAATTTAAAATTAAAATACAATGAATTTTTAATAAATCATGATATTACATGTCATGGGGTAGTTTATACACCACATAAAAGTGAATTGGTGCATAATAACAAATAAGTCCCAATGGAATGTAAATTGAGATGAAATCCCTTACCTCAAAATTAATTTGATTTAATGTTATTTAATATATTGTATATAAGTTTTAAACATGTTATTAATTTACACTAGAACCATATTAATATTTATAATATCATATATTATCCTTTTATAACATCTAATAACCCATTCTTTAATAATCTTTCATTATTTTCATTATTTTGGGTGTTAATTATCTTGTTTTCTTATACATATTTTGTTATAAATATCCAATTATTTCACATATTACACAGTTTTATAATATATATAAAAATAATAATAACATAATTATCATATTTTACATCAATTTCACTTTTAAAACCTATCAATAAAGATAGTTATTAAAAATGAAGTATGTTATGACCATGAAGATGATTGGCCGTACGTATGCATGAGTAACACTTACATTTTTCAAAGATCATTATGAAAAGAAGGTAAGTTATATATTATATTTTATGATATTTATACCATATTATATACTTATATATCATCTATGTGGTGTTGTGATGAAAAGAGTCACATCGCTTTGGGAAGGTTGTAGTCTACACGTACAAGAGTGATGTTATCATCTTTAAGTTAGTGAAAATGTAAGAAATAAAATGATATATATATATTTATATATATTTATTATCCTTAAATAAGGATAAATATGTCATTAATATAAAAAATATTTCATTTATATCACATATAATCACTATCATTTTCTTTATTACCTTCCATGTGAAGCGTTAGTGGAAGATGAATCACATCGCTTTGCAAGGTGGTAGTCCACCGTGCACACGAGAGATGTTATATATTATCCTATGACATGGAAAGGGTGTAGAAACCATGAAATGCATTCCATACACTTCTTTGAAAATTGAAGATGTGAACCCCACTGAGACACCAAATGCTAAGTTTAACTAGAAATATATCTTAATGCCAGAAGAAGGATCAAATTAGATTTCCATGTGTCGTAACCCAAAATTTCCCTGACTGGGTTGAAGAAGTATGTGGTGAGACTATGCATTTTTCCTGGGGGTCAGTGATGGTAGAGAAGGCACCGACCTGAAAGTCCAGGACTGCAGGCTGACACTGATCCCATGTAGGGGTGTGCAAGCGCCGCCCCCACGGTATGGATAATTTTTTTTCCTAAGACACCGTTGACGTGAAAGGTACTTGTGCACCACATAATTACATGCCACTCCACTTGAAATACTAGACAAATTCACCTAAGGTATCATATTTTCCTATAAATATACCTTCAAGGCATTCATTTGTATAGATGAATTTCCTTGAAGCCCAATTGCTACTCTGGTCGCCCTAGTGCTTCACCAAAGTCCTCCAAAACCTCCAAAGTAGTTCCTTGTGACGTCTCGACCCAAGATCCACTGAACGGTGCCCCAAAACGGTTGGCCACATGCCCCCAAGAGCGCCTCCCCATATGCCATAGGGTGATGACTAGTAGCGAGGGTTTGCTAAGTCAGTCTTGGAGATACTATACCATCTTGTATCAGAATAAAACACCAATGAAAGAAAATAAAATAACCAAGTGTGGAAGAGTATATAAATAACTAGAACAAATCCATGTCTTGTAATAACCAAATCATGAAAATACAATACTCAATTGAAAGGTAAAACATGCTATGCCAATGAAAATGTCAAGTGTCTACTATGCAACTGAAAGTAAAGACACAAAAACTCCCAAACAGATCCTAAACCACATATGATTCCCTCTCCCATGCTCCAATCCCAAACTGCAACCTATCCTACGGCCTTGAACTTATCATGTCCTGCAATAAAAAAATATTCTCAGGTTCCGATCAGGCGGCCCGAATAGGGTGTGAGTACAACTCAGTAGGCCACCACCAACAGTGTCTAAAATGAGTTGCGTCAAAAGATAGTGCATGCAGTTTAATGAAGCAATAAATACAATTCATAATTTAAACAGTTATCACATTTTTATTTAATATTTAATCATCACATTAGGAAAAGTTCAAATCATGTTTCCCATTTGAATCATCATTCACTATCATTAATCATCTGGTGTAGGTCATCGGGCCTAGCACCCCAAATCTCATTTGAATCATCATTCATTTTTATCATTAATCATTTGGTGTAGGACGTCATGCATATCACCACAATCTCGTTGAGTATAGGAGTTCATTCCTAGAACTCCAATTTTCATTCGGTGTAGGTCTTCATTCCTAGCACCCCATAATCTCAAGCTTGGATAACTATTAGGAAGGAACACCATGTCCAAGTCCCAACTTCTAATAAGTCAAGAATGTCATGCCTATCACAAAAAAATCTCATCAATTTAATCATTCTTTAATTCACAATAATTACCACATTAATCATTTACTAATACAATGATTAGTTAAACATTTAAAGGCCATTAGTTAATTCAACAATTAACTAAGCACATATCCCATTAATTAATTCATCAATTAATTAATTAACCAATACCATTCTCATTCCATAATTAATTCTTCACAATTAATTATCCAATTAAAATATCAACTTTCCATAATTAATTCTCACAATTAAATAACTTTGATCAAAATCATTTTACCTAATTAATTCTCTCAATTAATTATGTTTGATCACATCATGACACATAATTAATTCTCCCAATTAAATATCTTACATAGCCAAACATATTTCCATAATTAATTCCCCCAAATTAATTATCTTATTACAATAATTCAATATCTCAAGACAATATCTCAACTCAAAATCAATCTTCAAAACAAATATCAATTTGGGAAACCCCCTTCATTTTTTCCGTGATCAATTATCAATTAAACCCTAAGGTAATTCACAAGTCAATTCCATATTCCTAATTACTCCAAATTAGGAAATTGGATTACCAAGGGAATCTAGAAATATCATAAAATCATACACATATCATAAATCATGACTATATAACTTATATTTAGACTACCTACCTCGGTTTATTGATGGAAGTTATCCCAATAGAAATCCCCAAAATCCGAGCGGCACAATGTCGTCGATCAAGCTCCGGATCTAAAACCCTAAAACCAAAATTAAGTTCAAAGGCATAAAGATCTTTCAAAACTAGATCTAGATCCACAATCCTATATCTATATCTCAACTCTTAGGTTTAGATACATAGAAATGGTGAAGATCTCCATGAAAAGATCATGGAAAGATAGAGTAAAGAACGAGAGAAGCAACGAGATGAAATCCACTTACTAGGAGGAGAGAGGATATTCAATTCGGGCTTTCAATATCGAAGAACAGTGATAGGATCTCCTTGTAATCTCTTCAAAAGTCTTTATAAACACCTTGAATTTTTCAATCCCGAGAAAAGGTCGAAAATATGGAAGTCCTAGGGGTTCAGGTGGTTTTAAAAAGGATTTTCAGAATTAAAAACCCACACGCACAGTTTCTTGGGCAGAGGTGTATAGTTAGGCAAACCGTGTGCCAACCGTGAAAACCCCTCTGTCCAGTTTTTCATAGTGTAACGGTTTGGTCGCATGGTTTGTCAAACCATGTACAAACTATACAGACCTCTCTATCCAGTTTCACACGCTTGGAATGGTTTGGTCGCACGGTTAATCAAACCGTTTGCAAACTTTGAAAAGTCCACTATCCTTTTGTTTTCCTTAAAATTTCACCCAAACACACCCCAAGACACTAATCCAAATAAAGCGTACATAAAATATTCAAAATGTACCTAAAACATGCCTAAGATGACTCCAGGAAAGGCTGGGATCTTACAATCTCCCCACCTTATAACAACTCATCCTCGAGTTGCACTCCCAAACTACTCTAAGATTACGAGCCAAAAATATTAGGCCATTGAGCCCTCATATCTGCTTCCCGTTCCCAAGTTTCCTCTTGAACACCTCCATGTTTCCATAAAACATGAACTAACAGCATGGTCTTTCCCCGTATCACTTTCAGTGTGACCCAGCACACATATTATATGCTCCTCAAAGGACACATCTATCTAAAGATCAACCTCTTCCACATCAATCACATGAGAAGGGTCGGGGTGATAACTCCATAGTTGTGACAAATGTAAAACATCATGCATAGCGCTGAATTTCTTCGGAAGTGCTAATCGCTATTCCACCAACCCAATTCTCTCTGTCACCTCAAATGATCCTACAAACCTGGGTGCCAACTTTCCCTATCTCCATATTATATGGTGACCCAATCTAGGAGACACCCAAAGAACTACACGATCACCCTATATAAACTCTAGGGGTTATATCTGTCTATCATCATACGACTTCTATCTACTATGATCCATAGCCATACATTTTTGAATCAACTGCACCCGCTCTGATGTGTCCTAAACGAGACATAGTCCAAAAAGATCTGACTCACCCACCTCTAACCAACATAGCAGGGATCTAAAAGGTCTACCATAAATTTCCTCGTATGGTTCCATCTGTATAGTTTCTTGATAACTGTTGTTATAGGAGAACTCCACTAAATCCAAGTTCTTCTCCCAAGAAACAAAAAATTCAATCACACATTCTCGTAACATATCTTTTAACACCTGTATGGTACACTTTGACTGCCCATCAGTCTGTGGGTGGAAGGCCATACTTAACAGAACTTGTATACCAAGAGCCTTCTGTAAGACCTTCTAGAGGCATGAAGTAATGTGCGAATCATGATTTGAAACTATAGTCTATGGAACCCCATGAAAATGAACTATCTTTCATATGTAGTTCTCCCAACTACTCTACTGTAAAGGTTTCCTTAATAGGTAAGAAGTGTGCTACCTTCATTAGTTGATCCACAATGACCCAAATAACATCATTCTTCCTAAGAGTCTTTGGAAGTCCTACCAAGAAATCCATAGTCACGTCATCCCACTTCCATTCCGGAATAGGTAACGATTGCAATAGGCCTCCAGGTCGTTGATGCTCTGCTTTCACCTGCTGACAGGTGAAACATCTTGTTACGAACCCTGCTATCTCTTTTTTCATGACTAGCCACCAAAACTACCTTCGAGGGTCACGATACAATTTTTTCACCCCAGTATGTACCTACCATCTTGAGGCATGAAATTCTTGTATGAGTTCCTCTCACATACTCGTAGGCACAACAACCTGAATTTTTACATAGATGATCTCACCCTAATATATTTTCTAGTCTGAAGGTGTCTCCCCACCTTCAAGGATTTCTATCAAGGCTAAACATTCTGGATCCTCATACTTCATATCCCTGATCCATATGAAGATCATAGAATCCACTTCTATAGAAACCAATGTTATCCTCTCCTGAATCTCCTAAACTACCATATGCATTTCTTCCAGAAAGGTAATCATCTTCCACTCTACACTCAACTCATGTACCAACTGAGTCTGATTTTTTTTTCTGCTCAAAGAATTATCCACACTATTCCCCTTCCTGGGTGTATATGCTAGTTCAAAATCAAAGGACTGAATATACTCTACCCATCTTTGCTGCCGAAGGTTCAAGTCACACTGTGAAAAGATATACTTTAAGCTTTTGTGATCTGTAAAAACTGTAAGCTTTTCACCTAATTGATAGTGTCTCAAACACTTAAGAGCATAGAACACTAATTCCAACTCGAGGTCATGCGTAGGATAATTCCGTTCATTTGGACTTATCTACCTAGACCATAATCAATGAATTTACCCCTTGCATCAACACCGATCCGAGGAAGACCCTAGAAGAATAAAAATACATTGTGTACTCCTCACCTAACTTAGGTAAGATCAAAATTGGTGCCAAAGTCAAGAGATTCTTCAAATCCTGGAAAGCATTCTCACATGAATCTATCCAAAAAAACTTTATACCTTTATTTTTTAAACTAGTAAGTGGTGCATCCAAATGGGAAAAGGCCTGGATGAACCTCCTGTAATGACTAGCTAAGCCCAAAAATCTTCGAATATCAAAAACATTCTTGGGATGCTCCCAAGAAATCACTGCCTGCACTTTCTATGGGTAAACAACCACACCTTCTTCTGAGATGATATGACCCAAAAAGTGTACCCTATCAATCCAAAATTGACATTTATATAGCTTGGTCTATAGATAATTTTCTCTCAGTGTACCCATGACGATGTCAATATGTTGAGCATAATCATCATGAGTCTTAGAGTACACTAAGATGTCGTCCACAAACACCACCACAAATTGATCTAAGTATGGATGAAAGATTCTGTTCATCAAGGCCATAAACATTAATGAAGCATTTTTCAACCCAAATGACATTACGACAAACTCATAAAGGCTATACCTTCTCATGAAAGCAGTTCTTAGTATATCAGAAGTCTGAAATCTCACCTGATGATAACCTGATCTTAGATAGATCCTTAAGAACACACTAGCCCCCTTCAGCTAGTCAAATAGTTCATCAATACGTGGAAGAGGATATCAGTTCTTCAAAGTCATTTTATTCAACATTCAGTAATCGACACACAAGCGTAGACTCCCATCATCCTTCTTTGCAAACAAAATAGGTTATCCCCAAGGCGATGTACTTGGAATGATAAACCCTTTATCCTCCATATATTACAACTGTGTTTTGAGCTCTTGAAGCTCAATTAGTGTAATTCTGTAAGGTGGAATAGATATCGTCTCATCCCCCGACATGAGATCAATAGTGAATTCCACATCTCTCTCAGGTGGAAACCCTGAAAAGTCTTCAATAAAAACATCATGAAACCATTCTACTACTGGGGGAATGATGTCTTCCATACCACTCTTATAATCTAAAAAAAGACTAAAATTTGGGCTATGAGCTCTCCCAGTTGCTGAGTAATTGGCCCAGTTCTTCCTACATGATATCCCATTCTCCACGGTGAACATACTGGTCACCCTCAGGAGATGGAAACGCCACTCTCTTGCGGTAAAAGTCTTTGTGGGCTTGATATGCAACTAGTCAGTCCATACATATAATCAGGTCAAAGCCCATTATATCAAGGACATGGATATCCCAAAGGAAACGATACTCTCCAATATCTATAGAACATTCCTTGCATAAACAGATATCCCGAGACCGTGTTCCCAACGGTGTATTGATATTCATTATCCTGCTTACAGATTCCACCACCAGGCTCAATCCATTAATAAGGTTTGAAGATATAAAGGAATGAGAGGTACCAGTATCAAACAAGGTAGTAGCTAAAGTAAAAGAAACTAGAATAGTACATCTCACTATAAATGGAACAACCTTTCTCTTCACAATTGTAGGCTACACTGCATGTAACTGTCCTTTCCCTCTTCCTTATGGTGTCATTTGACTCCCCTGAGTAGCCCCAATTTGTTGGAACATGCGCTTATAACCTGAAGCACCATTCATAATTCCTCTACCACCTATTCTAGTAGAACTCCAGCTTCCAAATCTATAGGGTGTAGAAGACCCCCTTCCTACACTCTGACTCTAGGAAGCTTCTCCCTCAGCACCAGCCAGCTACTGCTTCCTGCAAAACTTCTATAGATGTCCTATATTTCCACAACGCCAAAATTCCATTGGTGGCCGAGGAAAATGTGTATGATAATGTCCCTACATACCGCACTTGTGGAAAAGCACATGCAAATGATCTGGTGTAACTGTTCCTCCTGAATGTCTACCTTGCTTTCCACTGTCCTAATTAAGATTCTCTTGACGGCGCTTCCGGATCTCAGAAGGCACACTCCCTGATCTTCCAGCTACATTTCCAGTACTAGAAGCCTCCTTTAGGTTCCCCTCTGAAATGAGAGCCTGATTAATGAATTCTGAGAATTTATTTAGCCTAAAGATATTCACCTCAGACTTAATTTCACACTTAAGTCCATCTTGAAATCATTTTTCCGAAGATGCCTCATCTACCACCAAAGTTGGAGAAAAACATTGTAAATATGTGAAAATTTCAGGGTAATCCATTATGGAAATGTTTCTTTGTGTTAGATTCATAAACTCTGAAGCCTTATCTTGCCTCAGTATGTCTGGATAGAAGTGTTCCAAGAAATTCTCCAAATATTCCTTCCATAACAAATCATCAGTCTTTCCAGACCGTACCTGAATGTCCCACCAGCATTTCGTTGAACCCCATAGCATATAAATTTCCAACTTGAACCTCTTTTCATCCAGAGTCTCCAAATGGTCAAGTATCGTCTCTATGGATTCAATCCAATATTCAGCTCCCTCAGGTCCACCCTCTCTAGTAAAAGTAGGAGGGTGCTACAACTGAAACTCCCTTATCAACTCAGACATGCTTTTCTGAACCCGCCCTAGGTCTATCTCCATGAATTTCATAAAACAAGCAAAGTTCTCTCATAAATTCTCTCCTCCTTCCCCACCTTGCACCAATGGTGCCTCAATATCCCTTTCTAGAAGTTGGTTCTGGGCCATACCCCTTGGTCTCTCCCTCAACAAGCGTTGTGGAGGCATATATCTAAAAAGAGAAAAACACGTCTTAGGTATCATAACATAACCTTATAACATTTACGTAAGAGGAGAAACTAACACAACAGGTTTCAACATGTCCCTTTCCCCTTTTTCTCACCACATGGTCAATACTAAGGCCTTAACATTACCCTTAACCATCCTACTTCTAGGCCTTGGTTTTCAAGGGTATATTCATTATCATTAATTAATATAACAATTAATTAATCAAATTATTTCAAATTAATTATTTCAACAATTAATTAATTTCTCATACCCATTTTATCAATTAAGGTTCTCATTAGACACCCATTTATTATCATTTTGAACAACTGTTTCAATCTCACAAAAAGGAAAAATAGCTCAAGTTCAACAACTTACCCATAACCCATTTTCTCATGAGTGTCTAGAATAATGCATGTCACAACAATCTTGAGTGCCTAGAATGAAGCATGCAGACTCAACTATCATGCCTATTTAGGCTAAGAATCAAAATTTAACAATTTTCAAAACAAATATCAATTTGGAAAACCCCCTTCATTTGTTCCATGATCAATTATCAATTATCCACCAAGGGAATTCACAAATCAATTCCATATTCCTAATTACTCCAAATTAGGAAATTGGATTATCAAGGGAATCTATCAATATCATAAAATTATACACATATCATAAATCCTGACTATGAGAGTTCAATTTAGACCACCTACATTGGTTTATTTATGGAAGTTAACCCAATGGAAATCCCCAAAATCTGAGCAACACAACGTCGTCAGTCAATCTCCAGATCTAAAAACCTAAAACCAAAATTAAGATCAAAGTCATCAAGATATTGGAAAACTAGATCTAGATCCACAATCCTAGATCTAAATCTCAACTCTTAGGTTTAGATCCATAGAAACAGTGAAGATCCTCCATGAAAATATCATGGAAAGATAGAGGAAATAATGTGAGAAGCAATGGGATGAAATTCACTTACTGGGAGGAGAGAGGATCTTTAATACATGATTTCAATCTTGAAGAATGGTGTTTAGATAGACTTGGAATCTCTCTGGGAGGCTTTTGAAACACCTAGAATTCTTAAATCCTAAGCCAAGGTAAAACATATGGAATTACCGGGGGTTTGGGTGGTTTTAAAAAAGATTTTCGAAATTAAAAAACCTGCGTGCATAGTTTCCTAGGAAGAGGCACACAGTTAGGAAAACCGTGCACCAACCGTGCAGACCCTTATGTCTAGTTTTGTACGGTTGACACGGTTTGGTCGCACGGTTTTTTAAACTGTGCAGACCTCTCTATCTAGTTTTTCACGCTTGGTATGGTTTTCTATCACGGGTTTTAAAACTGTGTGCAAACCATGGAAAACCCACTATCCTTTATTTTTCCTTAAAAGTTCACCCAAACGCACCCCAAGCCACTAATCCAAACAAATGTACTTAAAAAATTCAAAAATTACCTAAAACATGCCCCAGATGACTCCAGGAAAGGTTGGGATCTTACATTCCTTTACACCTAAAGTGAGGGAATGAGAGGGGGATTATGAGACTTAGGTTCTTCAAGTGTTAAAATTAACAACACTTGCATGATTCAATTAACCACCCCCCTGACAAAAGAAGACTGGTGTGCCCTCCACTCCTCAAATAGGAACTTACACCCCCCACTTCTGGGAATACCTGTGAAGACTCATAAAGGATTAAGACATGTCGCGCCCAAGTCTATTAATTTAGGTTGTTCATCACTTAAGGTGAAATAATTTCGACCAAGCCTACATGAGCGACCCATACCCACTCGCCACTTACTTGAGTACCCTTCCTTTATGCCCACCCTACCTTTCAGCCTACATGATCCATCTATTAGGCCTCTCCCAATACTACTCATGGAAATGAATTTTATTCTATGGATATTTTATCTAAAAGAGACCATGTTGAAACCTCTACTAAGACCTCCTAATTTACAAAATCTTAGGGAAAGGCACACCAACATGTCTTCCATTCAGATTTATATTTCTACAGTTATAGGATTCCCACACTTTTCCTTAAAAAGGGTTAGGATCCTCAGGACGTCTATATATTTGTATATATATGATCACATGGACCCTTACCCTAGGTAAAATGTTGAGGAGTTCCTGATCTTAGATTATAGGGATAGGACTTCATCCTCCCCTTCTCATCTCTAAGACTCAGAGCCTCTAGTCCCTGGTAGGGAAGGTAAGGATCACACTTCCTTTCATGTAGGTGGTTGAAATCTCTTTCCTCTCTACGTCCTTAACCTTTACTCCTTCCTTACATTGGACCCTCTTCTAATTTAAAGTGAAGAGAGGAAAGTACTATAGCCATGACCTCTTCCATGGTCACCCCGACCTCTTCCATCATAGGCCCTTCCCCTTCCACCAGTAAAGGACAATGTATGTGTGGTTTTTTGAATATTTAACATCCTCTTGTTTCTCACACTTAGCATGAATCACATGGGATTAGAGGTTTGCAATGATTAAAACACCCATACAATCCACCTGATGGAATGAACTATGAGAAATCTGATTCCCACCATAATTGGGAAACATAGGGAGCCTTCACCTAGGGCCCGAGATCAATGGACATCCTCCTCAGGAGACCAAACCTAATTTCCTTAATCTGGGAATCCTCCTTAAGAGTAAGACCTGAATTAAAACCTCCATAAATCTCCATGAATTAAGACATCTCTCATGGAACCTTTTATAAGGGCATCCTCGTTAGGAGTAAGCTCCAACCTATTTTTCTCAAAGGGCCATATGTCCCTATGAGACTTACCAAACTACATAGTCTTTGATTCCCATCCAAGTGGGATACAAAGGAAGCCTCCATGAGGTTCAAACACAACATCCCAAATAAACCCTGTTCTCTTTGGGCCACATTCCCTGTAGGTTCTAATACAAATTTGAAACTCATATCCTTTCCAGGTTCCTTGGATTGCTTCGATATAAGTCCTACACAAAAATTTGACTAGGAACCTTCCACTTAGATGTCCATTCCACATGATGTTAAACTATATGGTTGGGTCCTTATCACACGAACTTAAAAGGTATGGTGTGTCCCATTAAGAAAAAATGAACTATGTGGGTTCTGATTCCTTTCACAGGGATATGTAGGAATCCCATCTATGGGTTTGATCCTAAAATCAAAACAAATTCTATCTCCTTGGATGAAAATAAACTCCAGAGTGAATTTCGTCTACCTGGATAACCAAAAATTTCCGATTACCCCAACGAGTGGATTAAAAAATGACATTTTCATAATAACAACCAAATAATCTATAAGTAGTATATGAGAGGATACCATTGATGGAGAATGTCAAATACATACATATATATCCATTAATGAAGAACCTCGAATACATACATATGATTCTAATTTCCATACATGATGATAATTGATTTCCAATATTAGTATGAACCATATCATACTTGGGAATTACTGAAGGATTCATGAACATATCTTAAATCTATACAAGTATCCCAGAGTAGGCAATAATTTTCCCCAGAAGGGTGTGATGAGCCTGACCTCTCATTCTCTCAACCAATGTGAGTTCTTAAGTATTATAGGTCAATGAACCTAATTAATTACTGAATTTGGAAAGTATGTCCCTTTTGATGTAGAACCATTGGGTGTTTCTAGTTCAATAAACAAATCTGTTGGAAACTATTCAAAAATAATGATTCCTAACTAGAACACACATTCTAAGGGGAAAAAGTAATATATATATATATATATATGATATAATGACTATAGAGGTAAAAATGTGTTATAAATATAATATATATACATTATATCCATCACCATTCCCAACTGTGAATGGTGTTAATGGAAGAACAAATGATATCGGTTTGCAAGGCGACAATCTTCCATACACCCAAACGATGATTTCCTGACCCATTTGATAGAAGTGAAGATGGTTGTAAGTCATTACCGTTTTATAATAACTTAAAATAATATTTAATATACTGATGTTTTTATATCATCATGTTTTAATAAGAATTGAAGGAGGTGGAGAAATAAATAAAATAAAGATGCTCGTTCAAGAACATTAACTATTCTTTGGGTATACTCCTTAGGTTTGCACTAAAGCCTTCCTAGGTTGAATTTATGCCCAATATAAGGCCTATAAGATGAGGGAAGAGAAGTTGGTATGTGATTTGGGAAGGTATTGTCTTAACATAAGTAGTTTTAAGGTGTGAATAATAGAGTATTGGGGTGACATTTTTGTAACACCCGATACTTTTATGTTATATAAATCATCAAAGGAATATTTTTCTACACAATACTTGCTTGGCTTGCTTTACACGAAATCGTGACCTTCCTCGATAGCTTGCGTCGTACGCAATACCGAGTTTCACTAAACAACGATATGCTATTAAAATATTATTAAAACTAGCCGTTATGAATAGTAATAACCACTTTTTGAAATTTTATAAATTCTATTTTTCAAAATGGACTTCATTTTTGGATTCTTAATAGCGAAATTATCCTAGGGTGAAATTTTGGTATTTTTCTGAAAACTTTCAATTTTTGATGAATAGTGAAACCACTATGTGGTAGTTAAAAAATTGAATTTTTCATAAAACTTAATTTTACCACTTCTGTGAGCGGAATTTCGAAAATCCGAGAGACACGGTTAATATCAAGGACTAAAATGTGGTTCAATAAGATGAAAATAATTTTTGGTGAATAGTAACTTTTTACTTTTTTTTACCACGGTTAACAGTAAATAGGGTAATTAAGGGTAAAGATGATATTATTATTACCATAACACATGTCCTAATTCTATTGGATAAGTGTAATTAGACCCAAAACAAACTTAGGAATAAAATATGACCATTTAGGCCCACTTGGATTAGATTAGGACATTTATTATTAATTTATTTAAAGAAGGGTTAAAATAGTTAAAATCAAAGTTTAATAAGTAAATAATTTTTAATATAAGGTTATACATAAGATAAATTCGACTATAAATATTCATTAGAAAGATAGAAAGATTTCCTCCATAATGATATTTTATTTGTAATTTTTAGACATTAAATAATTTAATTTATTTATGACACAATGATGATGCAGTAATTATTTTATTAATGAAATATTGACATAATTGATGTTATAAACACAAAAATAAATATAATTTGAGACTTTTTATGAATTACACTAATTTTATAGGTTAATATAACATGTTAGTATTGATTTAATTAACTTTTTTTGAACAAATAATTCTGTTATGATTTTCACAAAAATCAATTACTAAATAGTGTCAAAATTGACATAAAATAGTTTTTAAAACAAATATTATATTAGTAATTGTTATTTTCTTCCTAAAAATATAAGGTTCAGCCAAATGACTTAGATAAGGTTATATATATTAATAATAAACAAATTGGGGTTCTTTTGGCTGCTTATAGTAAGTTTATTAACCTTATAGTATAAGAACACAAGAAGACACGATAAAAGTAAACTTATTTAACTTAATGTTAAATCTAAATGATAAGGTTAAAATAGGAACCTAAACTTGTCTAAATTCTATTGGATGAGAGGCTTTAGACCCATCCCCACCTTAGCTTCTAAATATATCAATTTGGAGCTATTTAAAACTGAACTTGACTTTATAATAAAATAATATTTTTAGTTTTTCCCAAAGGTGCCCCTCTCCTCCCTTATAAAAGGGTACCTCCTCCCCCTCTTCCTCACACCACTTTGAGCCTTCAAGCTCGGCCAACCCCTGACAATTCCTCCTCTCCACTTCCCTAGAGACATAATAGAGGTTCTGGTCTTCTTCAAAGACCCATTTTAGTGCCCTAAAAGGAGGTCTCAAAGAAGCACTTCAAAGAAGAGGTAATGTCCGTTACCGATTCTTTCATCTTTATTTCTTCTTCCACTTATTCTTCTTTAGTTGTTTCATTATGAAGTAATAACATCAGTATCACTCATATACTTATATGTTATTATAAGTATGAAACAACCCTATTTCACCATCTATCCATCCTACGGAAAAAGAAATCACCGCGCGTGCGTACGTACGGAATACCGTCTCCACGCCGTGGTGTAATCTATTTTCCACCACCACCTTACTTGGATGGGTATAATGGTTTAAATAATGAATATATATGACTATTATAAAGTAATACTGATTATTAAATATTATAAATACACTCCAATACAATTCCACGATCATAGGAACGATATCATCACTCGTGCGTACGTACGAAATACCGTCTCCACGATGTGATGCGACTCGTTCTAAATGATATTCATTTCATAATGATTATATAAATGAATTTAATGAATGAATAATATATATATATTACACTAATACCATTCTGGAAATGAGGTATCTATAACCTAAAGATAAGAATAAGAATTTATTCGACAAAACACGCATAAGAACAAAAAGTTATAAACACCCGAATAACAAGTAGAAATGAAATATTACTACTAAGAAGCTAAGAATATGACCATATATGATATCATAAAAATATGTATGATTATAGAATAAGTAAATAACATTATTTAAATCATTATACAGGAGGTTCGGACACTTACGAAGCAAAACGGACCTAAGGTAAGGGAAATATCACAATCTCATTTTTATCCGAGATTGTTTATACTTTGGCATTTACTGGGGTGTATTTTATCATCCAAATCCATGTTTCCTCAATATGTAATATTATTTCCATCCACCTAAAATTATTTAAGTCCAATTTTACCCTTCGGTGAGTTTTTAGTAAAAGATATAAAAGGAATATTTTGTCGTTTTTCGTACGAGGTACTTTTTGACTTTTCCGACAAAAGTACGAGAAGAATGTTTTTTTAACTTATAAGGCATGAATGGATTTTTAAAAGATTATTTACAAGAAGCTTACTTTTAAAGTTTTCAAGTTTATTTTTAATCAACTTCTTTTAGTTTAAAATTGTATGACATGTTAATAAAGGAAAATTGTTTTTGAAGTAGAAATGATATTTTCTTCAAGAATGGAGTTCAAGTGTTTTATCAAAATTATTTTCCATCTAAGATAATAAAGGGTTTTGTTTCTATCCCTATTATTACATTTATTTGATTATGTTGTGATGGAATTATTTTTATGAATTCCTTTATCTTATATTAATTGTTTTATGATGTCATGTTGTTTAAGAATCCCATTTTTATTACATGGGTTATGCTATGATGTATGGTTTATGATTTTATGGCACACATAAGAATGGTATCATTATGAGATGGGTGGGACCGATATCTCCCACCAATGCATTGGGTAAAGATTTTATATCTCATGAGATAGACATGGCTGGAACGGTAGGTTATACCGGTTCAGTGAAACAGGACTGAAACGAGGGTGACTCGGTTCAGAAAGGGACTTTGTCCACTAAGATAGTCTTGGCAATGAGTATTGACTAACAAGAAATGATTCTCTATGATTATGTGTGTATTCTACAAAGTTTCATGTTTTAAGTTATGATTATTGTGATTACATTTCACTGCCATGATTTATCCCATGTTATGAAATTATGATCTCTTTTGCAGGTTAAGATTTCCAAAAGTTATGTTCTTATGTATACAATGTGATTGATATTTCTTTTGTTTACCCTTACTGAGCATTTGAGCTCACCCTTTTGTATGTTTTCTTTCCCCAGGTCAGGAAGAAGGTTATTAAGTAAGATATCCCAAAAGGGACTATAAATATGATGAAATAAATGGGAGACAGTGTAGATGCTTTATGAACCAGTTGTTTATGTTTCCTAGTTTCTAAAGACACTATACCTATACGGTCCTTTCGTGGTTTTGTTATATGTTGTAATAAGTATGCTTCAATTTTGAAGTATTAACAATGTATGTAAAGTATGGGTCGTTATAGTTGGTATCAGAGGAAAGGTATAGTCAACCTTTGGAAACTAGGATGTGAAAGACTTAGTAAGAACCCTAAGGATAAGTCTAAGCATAGAACACAATATTAGTGTTTTAGAAATGGCCATGAATAACCTAGGATAAGACCTTAAGTGTGAAATTTTATTCTTGATTATGTGGTTTTCCTATTGTAATTAGTGTTTCTCACACTATTCTTCTTGGTTTTAGTCAATGGCTGGAACCCGAAGGAACCGTGTTAATGCGGAATGCGACGGGCAATGCAATGATTGTCCCCCTGAGCAACCAAACGTTATGGGAGCTGGAATGCAAAATCTTGTAGCCATGCTCACACAACTTTCTCAAGCTATGAATCATGCAGGACTTCCAAACGAGCAAAGGAAGGAGAAACATTCTGTTGAATCCTTCATGAGGCAGCGCCCACCTTCTTTCAGCGGGTCTAATGATCCATTAGTTACTGAACAATGGATTAGTAATACTGAAAAGATATTTTCAGTTCTTCAATGTTCTGAACATGATAAAGTCATCCTAGTAGTGTATCGTTTGGAAGGAGATGCTGATCAATGGTGGAATCTTATTAAGAATATGAGGAAAAGGGATGAAATTGAGTCCATGGAATGGGATGAGTTCAAGAACTTATTTTTCAATAAGTACTTCCCTCGTATTCTCCGAACAAAGATGGAGAAAGAGTTTCTTGAACTGAAGCAAAAGAATGATGAATCTGTTGGTACCTATGAAGCGAATTTTACAAGACTTGCAAGGTACGCTTCTGGTATTATTATCCAACCTAAGAGTAAGATCGATCGATTCTTTAGTGGCTTAAAACCAAGTCTTTGAAGGGCGTTAGCCATAAGGGACTTCAATAGCTACGAGGAAATCGTTCGATGTGCTCTCAAAGTTGAGATGGAGATTGGAGTAACCCATCAGTCATATGGGTTTGATAAGAAGAGGAAAATGGAATTCAAAGGAAAATCTAAAGAGCACACTGAAAAGAAGATGGGATTTCCCTTATGCTCAAAGTGTGGAAAGAAACATGGAGGGAGTTGTCTTAAAGGGACAAGTAAATGTTTCAAATATGGAAAGGAAGGTCATCGGGCAATTGAATTCCGTGATGATGGGAAGAAGATGTCTAATGATGCAAAAAAAGGATGGGATACACAGAATGAACCTACTACACTTCAATGTTTCAAGTGAAAGGAGATGGGTCATTATGCCAATAAATGCCCTAATCCAAGGGTTTATGATGATGGTCGACGTCAACAAACTCTTAAGGCTAAAGACAAAGGAAAGTCACATGCAATTTCTATCAGCGGTGTGGAGTACAATAACGATGTGGTGAAAGGTACACTTACCATCCACTCTAAAGTAGAAAATGTTTTATTTGATTATGGATCCACCCACTCTTTTATTTCTGAAGAATTTTCTAAGGGTATCACCGTATTACCTCAACAATTAGATGTTGAGTTAGCTGTGACAACACCTAATGGCACAACAGTCGCATCAAAGGTTTA
This sequence comes from Viscum album, assembly GCA_963277665.1. Taxonomy (NCBI): domain Eukaryota; kingdom Viridiplantae; phylum Streptophyta; class Magnoliopsida; order Santalales; family Viscaceae; genus Viscum; species Viscum album. The sequence goes on from OY728135.1 coordinate 453,617,460, forward strand.
TAATTCTTCTCTGATTGATGTTTGTGGGAAAGTGCTTCTTGCAAATCTTGTGATCCTTCCTATAGTGGAATTTGATGTGATTCTTGGCATGGATTGACTTTCTTTATATGGAGATCATATCAATTGCCAAAGAAGGGAAGTCACATTTTATATTCCAGATCAATCTATGATCATCTATCAATGCAAGGATGAACATAACCTTCCAGTGGAAATTCCTTCTAACTTATGGGTCTTGATTCCACTAAATGAAGGTTATTTATTTCAAATGGTTGGTGAGAAACTCACGATTAAGAATATTCCCATTGTACGGGAGTTTGATGATGTCTTTCCGGAGGAATTACCGGGACTTCCACCAAATCGTGAAGTTGAGTTCTCAATAGAACTCGTACCGGGTGCTTTGCCTATTTCAAAGACACCTTATAGAATGACCCCAATTGAGTTGCAGGAATTGAAGAAGCAACTCCAAGAGAATCTTGATAAGGGATTCATACGCCCTAGTGCGTCACCTTGGGGAGAACCTGTTCTATTTGTTAAAAAGAAAGATGGATCAATGAGACCATGCATTGATTATCGAGAACTTAAAAAGATCACTATCAAGAACAAATATCCTCTCCCATGCATTGATGACTTATTTGACCAACTACGAGGAGCACAATACTCTTCCAAGATTGATCTTCGGTCACGGTATCATCAATTAAGGGTCAAAAGGGAGGATATACCAAAGACGACTTTCCGTACAAGGTATGGACACTATGAATTTATAGTGATTCCATTTGGTCTTACTAATGCCCCTGCTATCTTCATGGATCTGATGAATAGAGTCTTTAGAGACTATCTTGATCAATTTGTGGTAGTCTTTATAGACGATATTCTTGTCTATTCAAAGAGAAAGGAAGAACATGAAGATCACTTGAGAATTATATTGAAGACCCTGAGAAAGGAGAAGCTTTATGCCAAATTTACCAAGTGTGAATTTTGGCTTCAAAAAGTTTCATTTTTGGGTCACATAATCTCAAAAGAGGGGATTATCTGTGGATCCAGCAAAAACAGAGGTTATCGAAAGATGGTCGAGACAAACAACAGTAACTGAGATCTGAAGTTTTCTTGGTTTGGCTGGATATTATCGACGTTTTGTGAAAGATTTTTCACGATTATCTAATCCACTCACCAAGTTGACTCGGAAAGGAGTTAAGTTTGTCTGGACGGAATAATGTGAAGATAATTTCAAGGAGTTGAAAAGAAGGTTATCCAGTGCACCTGTGCTCACACTGCCTTGTAGTGGAGAAAGGTTTGTGATCTATAGTGATGCATCCAAGAAGGGATTGGGGTGTGTTCTTATGAAAAATGATATGGTGATAGCTTATGCCTCACGACCGTTGAAAATCCATGAGAAAAATTACCCAACACATGATTTGGAGTTAGCTACAGTAATATTTTCATTAAATATTTGGAGGCATTATCTTTATGGTGAAAGGTGTGATATTTATACTGATCATAAAAGTTTAAAGTATATTTTCACACAAAAGGAGCTGAATATTCATCAAAGAAGACGGTTAGAGCTGATTAAGGATTACTACTGCTCAATCTATTACCACCCTGGGAAAGAAAACAAGGTGGCAGATGCATTAAGTCGACAAGACCATGCTAGTTTATCCATGATGAGGATCACAAAAGATCCAATATTTATGGATTTACAAAGGATGGATCTTGGAATTATAATGGAAGGAGAAAAATCTTATCTTTCTCAAATGAATGTTCAACCATCTATACATGTGAAGATTAAAGAGGCACATAAAGAAGATGACGAGTTACAAAAGAAGGTGAGAAATGTTCCTGGATTCAACCTTGATTGTGATGGGATAATAAAGTTCAGGAATCGGGTTTGTGTTCCTCCCATCCCCGAATTAAAGAAGGAGCTTCTGGATGAGGCTCATAGTTCATCATTCTCTATTCATCCTGGAAGCACGAAGATGTATAGGGACCTGAAAGAGTACTTCTAGTGGGATGACATGAAAAGAGATGTTGCTGAATATGTCTCTCGATGTTTGGTTTGTCAACATGTTAAAGCTGAGAGACAGAAGTCTAAGGGGATGTTACAACCATTACCCATACCCGAATGGAAATGGGAAAACATCACTATGGACTTTGTCACAAGACTTCCTAAAACATCCAAAGGCAATAATGCTATCTGGGTCATAGTTGATCGTCTTACCAAGTCTTCATACTTCATTGCTATTAGAGAGGATTTCTCTCTGGATCAGCTTGCCAGGATATATGTAAAGGAAGTGGTAAGATTGCATGGAGTACCACTTTCTATTATATCTGATCGGGATCCGAGATTTACCTCGAAGTTCTGGCGAAGTCTTCAGCATACTCTGGATACAGAGTTGAGTTTCATCACTGATTATCATCCTCAGACAGATGGTCAGTCTGAGAGAACAATTCAAATCCTAGAAGATATGTTGAGAGCTTGCTCTATGGATTTCAAAGGTGGTTGGGATCAACACCTACCTTTGGTGGAATTTTCTTATAATAATAGCTTTCACTCCAGTATTCAGATGGATCCTTATGAAGCTCTCTATGGAAAGAAATGCAGGACTCCAACTTGCTGGGATGAAGTTCGGGAAAGAAAGCTATTAGGACCTGATCTCATTGATGAAATGGCAGAAAAGGTCAGATATATTCAACAACACATAAGAGCAGCTCAGAGTCGACATAAAAGTTATGCCGAAAACCGAAGGAAAGACCTAGAGTTTGAAGTGGGTGATAAAGTGTTCTTACGAATATCTCCCTGGAAGAGGGTCATGAGATTTGGAAAGAAGGGGAAGTTGAGCCCTAGATATATCGGTCCTTTCGAAATACTGGATCGTGTTGGGAAGGTAGCTTATCGATTGGCGCTTCCACCGAATCTCTCTCAAGTTCACGATGTGTTCCATGTATCTCTCCTGAGAAAGTACATACCTGATCCTTCACATGTACTCAGCTCAGAAGTTGTACCGCTGGAGCAAGATCTTTCTTATAAAGAACAACCAATAGAGATTCTGGATCGTAGCGAATAAGTCCTACGAAACAAGACCACTCGATTGGTGAAAGTTTTATGGAGGAACCACCAATTAGAAGAAGCTACATGGGAGCTTGAGGATATGATGAAGGAGAGGTATCCTCATCTGTTTGTTACAAAGTGACGAATTTCGAGGGCGAAATTCATTTTAAGGGGGGTAGAATGTAACACCCGAGACTTTTATGTTATATAAATCATAAAAGGAATATTTTTCTACACAATAATTGCTTGCCTTGCTTTACACGAAATCATGACCTTCCTCGATAGCTTGCGTCGTACGCAATACCGATTTTCACTAAACAATGATATGCTATTAAAATATTATTAAAACTAGCCGTTATGAATAGTAATAACCACTTTTTGAAATTTTATAAATTTTATTTTTCAAAATGGACTTCATTTTTGGATTTGGAATATCGAAATTAGCCTAGGGTGAAATTTTGGTATTTTTCTGAAAACTTTCAATTTTTGATGAATAGTGAAACCACTAAGTGGTAGTTAAAAAACTGAATTTTTCATAAAACTTAATTTTATCGCTTCTGTGAGTGGAATTTCGAAAATCCGAGAGACGCGGTTAATATCAAGGACTAAAATGTGGTTCAATGAGATGAAAATAATTTTTGGTGAATAGTAACTTTTTACTTTTTTTTACCACGGTTAAAAGTAAATAGGGTAATTAAGGGTAAAGATGATATTATTATTACCCTAACACATGTCCTAATTCAATTGGATAAGTGTAATTCGACCAAAAACAAACTTATGAATAAAATATGACCATTTATGCCCACTTGGATTAGATTAGGACATTTATTATTAATTTATTTAAAGAAGGGTTAAAATAGTTAAAATCAATGTTTAATAAGTAAATAATTTATAATATAAGGTTATACATAAGCTAAATTCGACTATAAATATTCATTAGAAAGCTAAAAATATTTCCTACATAATGATATTTTATTTGTAATTTTTATACATTAAATAATTTAATTTATTTATGACACAATGATGCTGCAGTAATTATTTTATTAATGAAATATTGACATAATTGATGTTATAAACACCAAAATAAATGTAATTTGAGACTTTTTATGAATTCCACTAATTTTATAGGTTAATATGACATGTTAGTATTGATTTAATTAACTTGTTTCGAACTAATAATTCTGTTATGATTTTCACAAAAATCAATTACTAAATATTGTCAAAATTGACATAAAATAGTTTTTAAAACAAATATTATATTAGTAATTGTTATTTTATTCCTAAAAATCTAAGGTTCGGCAAAATGAATTAGATAAGGTTATATATATTAATAATAAACAAATTGGGGTTCGTTTGGCTTCTTATAGTAAGTTTATTAACCTTATTGTATAAGAACACAAGAAGACACGGTAAAAGTAAACTTATTTAACTTAATGTTAAATCTAAATGATAAGGTTAAAATAGGAACCTAAACTTGTCTAAATTCTATTGGATGAGAGGATTTCAACCCATACCCACCTTAGCTTCGAAATATATCAATTTGGAGCTATTTAAAACCGAACTTGACTTTATAATAAAATAATATATTTAGTTTTTCCCAAAGGTGCCCCTCTCCTCCCTTATAAAAGGGAACCTCCTCCCCCTCTTCCTCACACCACTTTGAGCCTTCAAGCTCGGCCAACCCCTGCCAATTCCTCCTCTCCACTTCCCTATAGACATCCTAGAGGTTCTGGTCTTATTCAGAGACCCATTTTAGTCGCCTAAAAGGAGGTCTCAAAGAGGCACTTCAAAGAAGAAGTAATGTCCGTTACCGATTCTTTCATCTTTATTCCTTCTTCCACTTCTTCTTCTCTAGTTGTTTCATTATGAAGTAATAAAATCAGTATAAATCATATACTGATATTTTATTATAATTATGAAACAACCCTATTTCACCATCTATCCATTCCACTGAAAAAGAAATCACCGCGCGTGCGTACGTACGGAATACCGTCTCCACGCCGTGGGGTAATCTATTTTCCACCACCACCTTTCTTGGATGGGTATAATGGTGTAAATAATGACTATATATGACTATTATAAAGTAATACTGATTCTGAAATAGTATAAATACACTCCAATACAATTCCACGATCATAGGAACGATATCATCACTCGTGCGTACGTACGGAATACCGTCTCCACGATGTGATGCGACTCGTTCTACATGATCTTCATTTCATAATGATTATATAAATGAATTTAATGAATGAATAAGATATATATATTACAATAATACCATTCTGGAAATGAGGTATCTATAACCTAAAGATAAGAATAAGAATTTATTCGACAAAACACGCATAAGAACAAAAAGTTATAAACACCCGAATAACAAGTAGCAATTAAATATTACTAATAAGAAGCTAAGAATATGACCATATATGATATCATAAAAATAAGTATGATTATAGAATAAGTCAATAACATTATTTAAATCATTATACAGGAGGTTCGGACACTTACGAAGCAAAACGGACCTAAGGTAAGGGAAATATCACAATCTCATTTTTATCCGAGATTGTTTATACTTTGGAATTTACTGGGGTGTATTTTATCATCCAAATCCATGTTTCCTCAATATGTAATATTATTTCCATCCACCTAAAATTATTTAAGTCCAATTTTACCCTTCGGTGAGTTTTTAGTAAAAGATATGAAAGGAATCTTTTGTCGTTTTTCGTACGAGGTACTTTTTTACTTTTCCGACAAAAGTACGAGAAGAATGTTTTTTTTAACTTATACAGCATGAATGGATTTTTAAAAAATTATTTACAAGAAGCTTAATTTTCAAGTTTTCAAGTTTATTTTTAATCAACTTCTTTTAGTTTAAAATTGTATGACATGTTAAGAAAGGACAATTGTTTTTGAAGTAGAAAGGATATTTTCTTCAAGAATGGAGTTCAAGTGTTTTATCAAAATTATTTTCCATCTAAGATAATAAAGGGTTCTGTTTCTATCCCTATTATTACATTGATTTGATTATGTTGTGATGGAATAATTTTTATGAATTCCTTTATCTTATATGAATTGTTTTATGATGTCATGTTGTTTAAGAATCCCTTTTTTATTACATGGGTTATGCTATGATGTATGGTTTATGATTTTGTGGCACACATAAGAATGGTATCATTATGAGATGGGTGGGACGTATATATCCCTCCAATGCATTGGGTAAAGATTTTATATCTCATGAGATATACATGGATAGAACGGTAGGTTATACCGGTTCAGTGAAACAGGACTGAAACGAGGGTGACTCGGTTCAGAAAGGGACTTTTTCCACTAAGATAGTCTTGGAAATGAGTATTGACTAACAAGAAATGGTTCTCTATGATTATGTGTGTATACCACAAAGTTTCATATTTTACTTTATTATTATTGTGATTACATTTCACTGCCATGATTTATCCCATGTTATGAAGTTATGATCTCTTTTGCAGGTTAAGATTTCCAAAAGTTATGTGCTTATGTATACGATGTGATTGATATTTCTTTTGTTTACCCTTACTGAGTATTTGAGATCACCCTTTTGTATGTTTTATTTCCCCAGGTAAGGAAGAAGGTTATTAAGTAAGATATGCCAAAAGGGACTATAGATATGATGAAATAAATGGGAGACAGTATAGATGCTTTATGAACCAGTTGTTTATGTTTCCCAGTTTCTAAAGACACTATACCTATACGGTTCTTTCGTGGTTTTGTTATATGTTGTAATAAGTATGCTTCAATTTTTAAGTATTAACAATGTATGTAAAGTATGGGTCGTTATAATTTTATAAGCGGGGGGGGGGGAAGACACACTTGTTATTTTTGAAAAGAATTGAGTGTTCCCACATTTTTCTTATGTCACAAGGGTCCAAAATGGGCCATTATGGAACCATATAGGTTTAATGGCCAACATATGACATGAAAATAGTTATTAGACAAATATATAGGTCATTTTACCATTATCATTCTATTTTAACCCCCGGTAAACCTATTTTTACTGTAACCATGATAATTAAGTTTTACTAAATTCACTATTCATTTTAGTCAAAAATTAAGTTTAAATTATTATAAATTGTTAAATATTATTATTATATTTATGGATTACATTTTTCCAAATTCAATTCAAATAAATTAATAAAATTAATTTAAAATTAATCCTGCAGACGTGACGAGGAATCGAGTTTTTGAAGTAAAAATGTTCAATATTTTACAAAGTTTTATATCTAAATTCAATATCAAAATGATTTGAATGAAATAAATTAGATTAAATGATGTAAAATTAAAATAATTTTACTTTAAAACCAATTAAAAAATAAGTTAACATTATATATTATCTAAAAGAAGATATATTTTTCAATTAAAATACAGTATTTTTAACTTTTCATCAAAAAATGAAACTTTTTAGAAAAATATAAAAAATTTACCCTAATCTAATTTTTTTATTCAAATTTCAAAAATATTGTTAATTTTTTAAAATAAATTTTCTAAAATCGTTAAAAATTAATTTTTAATTATGTGTGCAAAGCACGACTAATACGTCTTTTAGAAAAAATGCATGTTTTAAAAAATATATATTTTTTCTTTTAAATAATTATTATTTTATTTATAATCAATATAAAAAAAAGTTTTCTTAATTTTTTTATCACTGTTAATACCCTGAAACTTAATTGCTATTTTATAACTATTATATTAAATAATAATATTTTAATAATATTTTACATTTTTTTTGAACTTGGTGTTGTGTGTAACGTAAGCTAAACTCAGTGTTGCATGTAACACAAGATAAAATCCATGTTTAAAAAAAAAATCTACTAAAGAGATTTAATTTTTTTAAAAATAAATTTATCCTAAAGTCTCGGGATTTTATATTCCCTTTTACACTTTGTGTTTCGTGTCATACATACTATTGAGTATGATGTTCATATTATATAATTTAAGGGTCTTACAATATTAGTGACCTTACTATAAAGACCATAAAAAAGTGATCATTGATCTGAGTTTAAAAATCAAGACTTTATAACTTTATGCTCACAACATTCCTATAATCACAAATTCTCTAATCGTAGGACTCCCCAAGAAAATAAAGTAGTTTAAAGAAGGAATAAGTCTCTTCAAGATATTTCCTAGACCATGCTTAATGAATATGACTTACTTGTTTATTTTTGGGAAGAATCTGTTAGTTCTGCATGCTATATCATAAATAGGTTTCTTATCAATCCAATTTTAAATAGGACCTCATATGAGTTATAGAATATAATAAAACCAATGGTGAATTAATTTAGAGTACTTAGTTGCAAGGTCTTTATTCTCAACACAAAAGAGAGTTTTGATAAATATTCATCCAAAAGTGATGAAGGAATTTCCCTTAGTTATTAAACCTCTAGTAATCATATTGGGTGTTTTATAATGTAGCTAATATTGTGGAAGAATATGTATATGTCAAATTTGATGAAACAAATCTACATGAGTTTAAAGGTTTTTTTATAAAACCTTGAGGATTATTTTTATAACATTGATATCATTACCTCAACCAATACTAGTGATTTCCAAATAAAACATACTATAGAAAAATCATCTAGTGTTGAGGAAATGTTTTAACTAGACCCTAAATAAGAAAATAAAGTCCCAAATAATTCTATCCCTAGAGCCATTCAAACCAATAGAGACCATACTTTAGATACTGTTATTGGAGATCTAGATAGAGGTACTCATACTAGAGATTCTCTTAGAAACTTGGTGGAAAATCAATTGTCCCTATCACAATACGAACCAAAAAACATTAATGAAGCAATTAATGATGAATTTTGGTTAATGGATATATAATAAGAGTTAAATTAGTTTGAAAGAAACAATTTCTGGGAACTAGTGGAAAGACCTAAAGTCTACATAACCATTGGCACTAAATGTGTGTTTAGGAATAAGGTAGATGAGTTTGAAATCATAGTAATAAATAAACCTAGAATAGTTGCACAAGGATATAAGCATGAATAATGTATTTAATGTGATGAAAAATTTTATCTAGTATCTAGACTTGTGGTTATTAAAACTTTTCATACTTAGGAAACACATTTTAATTTCAAACTATATCAAATGGATGTCAAGAGTGTATTCCTTAATGGTTATATTGTTGAGGATGTTTTTTTGAATAAAACCCTATATCTAAAAATCTCCATTTTCCAAATCAAGATTTTAAATTAAAAAACACTCTTTAAGGTTTAAAACAAGACCCTAGATCTTTGTATGACCGGCTCAGATCATTCTTGATTTCTAAATATTTTTCAAAAGGTATAGTTTATCCTACCATATTTATAAAAATGATTTCAAAATATGTTTTGGTAGTCCAAATATATTTCGTTGATATTATTTTTATATTATCCAAAAACTCATTGTGTATATAATTTTAAAAAATGATGCCAAATAAATTTTAAAGGAGTTTAATGGATGAGTTAAAATTATTCCTTGGTTTTCTGATTTTTCAAAATTATAATGGAATATTTTTAAATCAAATAAAATACATAAATCATATTTTGAAACGTTTTGTAATGGATAGCTCAAAAGGAATCGATACTCCAATGAGTACAACATATAAATTAGATCTTGATAAAATTGGGAAACTAGTTGACCGAACCACTTACAAAGTTATGATAGAGAGTTTAATTTACTCAACCATTATCCAGATTGATATTATGTTTAGTGGGTGTATGTCTGATATTTTTCAAGAAAATTTAATAGAATATAATTTTAATGATATTGAAAGGAATTTTAAACACCTAAAGAATATAATTAATTTTGGATTATTTTACTCTAGAAGAAAAAAATTTAAATTAGTTAATCATTCAGATGCATATTTTGGTGGCTGTAAGTTAGACAAAAAAAACCTCTATAACGTGTCAATTTTTAGGAAAGTCTCTAGCATAATGGTGTATTAAAAAATATAATTCTATTTTATTATGCATGGTTGAATTTGAGTACCTAGATATAGGAAGTTTTCATGCACATATTCAATAGGTGAAATACACATGACAAGATCTTGGATATAAGTTTAGACATGTGACTATAAAATATTTCTATAAAAGTACTATAAAAATTTCTAAAAATCATGTGTCTCATTATAGGGCAAAGAAAATTGATATAATACATCAATTTTTGAGATCCCATTTTAAAAAAAGTAATAACTCTTGAGTTCATTGGCACTAAACATCAGTTTTATAAATTTTTTACAAAGCCTTTGAATAAATGTAGAATATTATATATCATACATGTGATTTGAATGATTAATTGTTCTTAGTATTTTATTTCCTTAATTATCTAGAGTCTAATAGTGTTAATATCGAGTCAGGTACTACCGTTTTATACCACTGTTTGGGTGATATCGTTCTATACTACCTTTAGCCTGCTACCATTAGTCTTCTACCATTGGATTAATTCCATCAGCCTACTACCATTAGGTACTCCCACATAGTTTCTACCATTATAATACTATCACTAGGTAATACCATTGAGTAATATCATCAGATGATACAATCTGGTGTTATAGATGGTTACTACTATCAGACGCTACCATTAGAAACTACCACTACTGTATACACACTTTGATTTTTTTTTCTATCACTGCAAATTTGTGTTATTTAACTCCAAAATTACATATTTTTTTGGGTTTAAAATATTTTTATATTTAAATTTAGTTTAATTCCCTAAATTATAAAAATCCCTATTTAGAGTCTGATTTGAATCCTCTCATGCATTCCACATTAAAGATTTTCTTCCTTTCTATCCCTAACATTGATCTCCGACCTTCATTATTAAACCTCAATGCCTGTGATGAAATGGTGAGGTTCATGCATGCATATGGTTCTCTGGGTGAGTCTAATCCTTGAAAAAAATCAAAAGGAGAGTTTGGTCATTTTATCTAGACATATAATCCTCCTCTTTCATCATGAGTAGTAGTTGCTGAGAAAGAAATTGATGCAAATTCCTTAAATTAAATAAAATCATTTTTTGGAAATTTATTCAAGAAAAATAGCTGGATTCATGATTCTAAGTAAATAGGAAACAATTCTATTTGATATTGGTTCATGATTTTTATCTATATTTAGAGTTTGAGTTTAGGGATAAGAAAGATTTCATTAAGATGTTCGTGGATGGGAGGGAACTCATGTTCTCTTCAATGAAGTTGGAAAATTTATTAGGAGTTCCTCATAAAAGAATATATGAGGGACTAATAAGTTTATTACCCCATTAATCATGAAAATTTCATTTTTAAATATTCCCTTAAAGATTTTACTAGGGATACTACTGTTAGAAGGACATCTACAATAGAACTTAATGGGGAATGCTGGCTTCTCTTCATATTTATCCAACATATGATGTGTCATAGGAAGAGGTAATTTGGAATATTAAGGTATCAATATGTATTATATCAATATCTTATGAAGATAGGGGACAAGATAAACTTATTTTGATATCTCAAAGTGAATATAATATATTTATACAGGCCTACTTCTAGGTTCAATTCTCTTGTTTATCCCAAGATTATTTATGATATATTATAATAAAGAGGAATTGTTGCTAATGGAGAAGAAAAATTCACTTAGTTTGGATATTTTTTATAATACAAGGTACTTGTATGAGGATAGATATCCATTAGAATATGTGGTTGAAGAAGTGGGATATGGATAGTGAGAAACTTTATGATAATTCCAACACAGTGAAAAAACCATCTAGACCCAATGATTTGTTTGATACTAATGTAGAACTTGATGAGGTGGTGGTTTATTCGGCCAATTAAGAGGTGGATAAAGATATTTATAAAGTTGAGGAGGAATCTGTGGATAATGAATAATAATGTTTTGGATTTTATGTTAAATAAAGGAGTGACCCAGATACAATTAAAAGCCAAAATATTTCATATGGACCCCTAACTCTCATATTTTCTTACCCTATAAGGAAAGTCTACTGAAAGATGATTAAGATTTAGGTACTAAGATTTACAACGGTTCTCAGTTTCTGGGTTATTCTTTAGTGAGTCCATAGGTCATCATTTAATTATTTGAAGACTCTTTATATGATGTGAATAGTGAATATAAGGATGAAGAAACTATTCCCTTAATCACTGTTTCTAAGTCTGGAAATACTATCAATGGAGATTAGGATTGTAACTCCTATATTTTTTCAATGAATTAAGTTTTTGGAATCCTAGTAATGTTAGATAAAGTGGATACAAATGACAAGGATACACCATCTAAGGGGTAGAAGTACCTAGAGTTATCTATTCTTGGCCTAACTTATTTTTCTTCAGATGATGGTGATGATGATGGAGGCATTCCACTAGAGCATGGTGGACCTTCCATTTTTATTGTTCAAAGAGACCCTAAGGGATATTTGGTAGAAAGGATAAACTAGGAAACACTTCTTGAGCCTTTTTCTTTAGTGGTACCTATAAGAGATGAGAAAACATATGTTGAATCTCCAGTTCCTAATGATGAAGCTTGTCATGATGATGTTACTTCACATATATAGGAGAGGTATTAACCTCCTCTTCATTATTCTATTTCCACGGTCCTGGCCTGAGATGATATGGAATCCTTTAAGGTAGATCTTTTTTATAATATTATTGTCTTGCTCAGGTATTCTACCTTACTGGAGAAGACTATCAAAGAGGATTACATATCCTTGTTTGTATAATTGGTTGTGGAATATCTTCAGTCTAATCTATTTTTGAGAATGGGAAATGTCAAAATGGAGAATAAGAAATTGGTTGAGAAGATTGAAATTATTCATTCTACTTAGAAAAAATAATTGTAGAACTAAAAAAAGAGATATTTAAGTTCTTAGAGGTTTGGAATCTCTTTATATTACTGTATATTATTCTTCTATCACTCTTATTCCTTCTATTCCTTCTAGTGTTACTGCTGATCTGATCAGAATTATTGTTCAAGAATAGATACAATGTGTGTCAGATGATTTTTATACTTCTCACTAATATGATCTTCGATAGATCAAATATCATCATGAGAATATCTATAATTTTTTTATAGAATTTATGAATAAATATATAGGTGACATGACATATATAAAAAGTAATAATGTATTAACTTTATTTGATTTATTCCAAAAAATGATCTTAATTCCTATTTTAAATTTTTGGATGAGAACCTATGGTTTCCTCATGTTTCTGGGGACTTGAAGGAGCAATTGATACATTTAAAGGAGTTAAACCCTTTGTTAAAAGTACTTATAAAAGAGAATACTGACTTCACTATGATGTTATAGCATACTATTAGAATCATCTCATAGTGTGTAGAACTGATGCATCCTTTTCTATACACTTCCAAGACAACAGTCATTACTAATCCTACTGTTCCTATGATAGCCTCAGTCTTGGTACCTATTTCTATAACTCTTAATACTAACTTCATTATAGTTATTCCTTTTATTCTTACTCTTATCTAGGAAGTCATACATCAGAGGCCAATTTCATCTGACATTGTGTTCTGGCATCCTGCACCTCCTCCTGCCCCTTCTCTTTCACCTGTTATTGCTGAAAAAAGAAAATCCCTAGTTGATACTACCCCTATTTGTGATGAGTATTCTTCAAACTTTGATTAGGATTTTATAGGGCCTTATTTTTCTTTTAATTTTATGATATGATTCTTTGACTTTAAGATTAATTAAAATTCAGTACTCTATTCATTTTCTCTTTACTCTGCAATATTTTCTCTTATTTTGGCCTTTTTAATAATTATAAAAGGGGGATAATGTGTATAATAAGTATGCTTTGATATGTATGCGTTCTTTTATAAATTTTAATAACTTTATGGAACTTTCTTTAATGCTTAATACTTCTTTTAAATTTATATTTCTTTTAAATCCACTATTTTGAACTTCATTTTCAGCCATGATTTGTGATCATAAAAAAGGGATAGATTGTTGGATCAGACCATTAATTAACTATTGTAATTCTCAAAAATAATGTTTATTTTATTAATGACTATCTATGTGTTGAATGATACAAGCTTCAAAATTTTGGTATTTAAATGAAATTTATATAAGTCCAAGTTGCTACTGCAAATACAAGTTCTACTACCTCCAATCAAAGTCTTCTACCATAAATGGAATTGTGATACCTTTCAAAGGAAATTTCTACCACTAGTTAAAAATTTACTACCATTAGAAGATATTTTCTGTCAATTTTACACTTATGATACGACCCATTCAAAATGTTATACCTCCAGAACAAGTATGTTACCGCTAATAGGAGACTTCTAGTGCTAGTAATATTTATCTACCACTGGTTGAAGTTTTCTACCATCAATTCAAAATTTATACCACCTTGATTAGTTTACTTACATTAGTTGAAGCATGACATCTCTATATAAATCTGATAATGATAGTTTAATTTTTCTACCACCATAAGAGATTATACCACCAGATAAATCCATTAATACTAATGATTTTCTGATACTTCCATTCTAGAAATGCTACCACCAGATGAAACTGCTACCGCTAGTTTATATTTTATTTCTGTAGCTATCTTGAATTAAATTAAAATTATTTATTCCAATGGATAGTTTATGAAGTTTAATGAAAGTCAAATATTCAGTAAATTATTGGGATTTAAGAATGATGATTCTTAAAATAGTTACTCAGATTCATTGAAGATAAATTCAGACTTTATATATTTTCTACATGTATGTTTATTTATCTTATTTTATTATTATCCTAAAATAGATAGTTGAAGGATCAAAAAATCATTAAATATGAGGAACACATCATGTATAAGTTTTGAACCATTACTTAGTGCTATTAACATTTGGGATAGATAAATCATGAAGTGTTATTTTTGAAAATAATAGAGTATTGTTTATATAATATGAAACATTCTATTTTTCATATATAAATAGAAAACTTATGAATAACATTCAACATTTATTCAAGGAATGATTTGAGTACAATTCAAAAGAAGAATAATATAATTTCTAATCATCTCAATATCATTAGAGAAATGGAACCACATAATAAATTCTATAATCTTTCTATCTTATTTTTCGTTTCATTTAATTTGGATTTATGCTTACTGTAGTTGTGTATTTCTTGAGCACAAACACCTTCATAAACTAGAGATTACTCAGATATTATCTTCACTCTTATTTTATATCTTATATCCCATAAACAACTGTGGAAGAGGATTTATGTATCCTGTACTACCTTGCATATAGTTTTATGTTAAACATGATCTGAGTTTTGTATTATTTTATTATTTAATAAACATGAATGAAATTAGGTGACTATCAATTGGAGAGGAGTAGGTCTAAATATGTGACTAAACCGCTTATATTTATTTCTATTGTGTGTTATTTTGTTTTTCTTAGAGTGTTTTAATATTAACTTATAATTTCAAAACTATTTAGAAAAACAATACTTAGATAGTTAATTTTAATTAGTGTTATATATAAATTTTTTGATATGATTAGATTTATTTCAATAGTTAAAGTGATCTTAAATTGGTTTTAACTAGGTTGTGATATGAAGGTTCTAGGTTTAGTAGAAGCATGCTAGGGGTCATGCCTAACTTTTTTATTTCATGATCACTGATTAATCCAATATTTACATGATGATAAACATTGTGATATACTAAATTAAATCAAGGAATATAGATAATGGATAAAACAATAGAAACTAGTGTAGGATCATCACATATTATTTATAATTAATTTCAGTAATTAAATAATTAACTTATGAGAATTCTTTCTTCATTAATGGATCTAACAATAGATCTACATTTTAACATACTGGTGTTTTAGGAATCAAAGGCATATTTCCTCTATTAGTGATCCACACATGTTCTAAAAAACTCTGAATGTATTCGTAGTAATCTCAAGGTGATAACAAGATAGATCCTATCACTTGTATCAGTCTCCATGAGAATCACTTCTAAAGGATTCTTATTGATCTCTCTAGAATCAACAGTGGAAAGTGAAGGAAGATTTATCTCTATTATTTGGATAATTATTACATAAGAGAGATCTATAAGGATTCTAGATGATTCTCTAGATTCATTATGCACAACAAAACAAATGAATTGGATCTCTTGAAAAATAATATAATTTGTTTTATATACCGCTGATGTTTAGAAATTAATATTTTCACAAGTTCTATATAATATTTATTTAATCTTTACAGAAGCCCATGTCTATAATAATAATAATATAATTATTTCTCAACACGTGCTAAACTCACAAATTATAAATAAATAAAATTTATTCAAATAATATTCAATATATATTATTTCTCACCGGACCTATAAACATGGTCTGAAAATCATTCAAAATATTTATTGGGCCTTTAATAATGTCTATTTATTTAATAAATAAATATAATTTCATTATTCTCTAATAAATAAAAAATATTATATCCACTAAATAGAAAATAAATATATTTTAAATATTCTACTCACATAATATTCTCTCGAATAGCTGGTGATATAATATATGCGACCAAGAAACATGAATAATTATTAAATCATTTGTGAGAATAATATTTATTCATATTTTTAAATAATAAATAATAATATATTATTTAACCGAGAATATGGATACACTTAGTGTGTGACCCTCTAGGCCTCTTTCTCAGTGGCATTAGGCAAATCATCCTAAAGTCCAAGTTTAGCATCTAGAAACAAGGAAACCATAGAGAAATAATTTAATTTCACAATGAAATAATATCTCATATGGATGCTTACTGTGTAATATAATCCCTTTTTTCATGATATCTCTAATCAAGTAGGTTTTAAGAAGGTTCCATCAACCTATGTGCTCCATGTCCCTTTCTTTGATTTTTGGAAATTAAACTTACCTATAGAACCCCATGGTCTGGGATTTATGTAGGATGTAAAATTTCCATCAAATGTACTAATATATAAACTTCTATGATATAATATAAAGGTAAAATAATTTATTTCATTATTCATTAATGCAATATTACTCGTGATGCACCCAACGTATCCTATATCACCGAGAGCATATGCCATCACAATTTTCATCAATACATCAAAGTATGAGACATATAATATTCATTAATAATAATCTTAAAGTCTAATTATCAATACACACATCGATATATCGGAGTACCCAATGACACATATAAATGTGGATTCCCTACTGGTGGGTCTCATTCTCATAATATCCTACACTGGATATTACCAAGGGAGTACACCATGAGAAGGTGCCTCAAATTACTATGTGTCTTTACCCCTGATAGAATATATCATTTTTCCCTCAAATGTTATCATATAACTATAGAACATATATTTAAAAAAATACTATCATGGAATATCTGGGTACTCATCATATAAGGGAACTGCTCTAACATTTTAGTGCACCAAATACTCTTAAGACATTATCAAAAACTATGTTATGAAGAATAATAATCATGATGTGATAAAGAGTTTATTAATATTTAAAAATATGAATACAATTGATCATAAAGTACATAGAAGTTGGTTATAGGGCACCAAATCTAATATAATCCCACTTGCATTAGAGCCAACTGTTAACAACCTTCAGTATGATATCTATCACATGATACTCATTATTCTATTGAGATAGGACTTTAGTCAAGGTGTCTACCACATTTTCTTCCATGGGAACTCTGCTTACTATAACATCAACCTACGATAAGAATCCCTCAATAGGTGATACTTCTGAAGTATGTAATTTTTCTGTTGGTGTGACCTTGGATCTTTTGCAAGATCCACCTATGTGGCATTATCATAATACAATGTGATAGGGTCTTTATTGCCATGTACCACATAAATCTCTTGAAAAAAGTACCATATGTAACTAGCTTCTTTTGATGCATTAGAAGCTGCTATATACTTGCAGTCCACTGTAGAATCAATGAAAATTGGCTTCTTTGAACTCTTCCATCTCACAAAATCCTCCATTGAGATAGAAAACTTATCCTGACAATGAATTCAAATCATTATGATCTGTTTGAAAATATCAATAATATAACCCATGATGACTTGCTCCTAATCTCCTCCTTACAAAAGGAACATATCCTTAGTTCTTCTCAGACACTTAAGGATGGATTTAACTAGAGGGAAATGCTATTCTCTTAGATCTGCTTGATAACTGCTGACTATGATCAATAAACAGGCAACATAAAGTCTTGTAAATAACATGATACACATGATTGATCATATCACTAAAGCATATAATATCTTACTCATTCTCACTTTCTCTTATTGTGTTTGAGGAAAAATTTTCTTCAAAATATGTATACTATGAAACACGGAAACCAATCCCCTATTTTATTGTTCCATACTAAATATCTTTAGTATCTGATCAATGAATATACTTTGACTTAGTCCAACCAGCCTCTTGGATCTATCACAAATTATGTTGATCCCTAAAATATAGGCTGCATCACCTAAGTCATTCATGGAGAATCACTTCTTTAACCAGTCCTTAATAGAATGTAAGACTGGTATGTTGTTTCCAATAGTAATATTTCATCAACATATACTTCTAAGATAACTATTGCATTCCCAATAAACCTCTTTTAAACACATGGATCACATTAATTCTTGATGAAACCAAATTATTTTATAGCTTTATATAATCGAATGTCACATGACCTAGATGCTTTATTCAATCCATAAATGTATCTTTGAAACTTGAAAATATCATTGGCATCACCTATAGTCACAACCCATTCTTCTTGTGTCATATATAAATCTTTCTAAAAGTTCCCATTAAGGAAATATATTTTTACATCCAATTTATAAATTTCATAGTCATAGTAAGATTCTATAGAAAGTATAATTCTATTGTATTTAAATATGGAAATGGGTGAAAAGGTTTCATTTTATTCAATTCCTTAACACTGTTAAACCCCTTTAGCCACTAGCCTTGTTTTATTGGTATTTAATTTACCTTCCATGTATATTTTTCTCTTAAATACCCATTTTCAACCTAAGGGATTTACATCAACTGGTGTATCAATATGAACCAAAATTCGGTTTTGATACATGGAATATATTTCAGAATTCATGGATTGTTGATATTTTAGAGATTTTGATCTCTCTACTGCCTATTTGTAGGATAGAGGTTCATCATTTTCAACCAATAATGAGTCACCATTTTTTGTGACTAGAAAACCATATATATCTAGTTCTCTAACCTCTCTTATGCTTGGTCATAGTCCTTGTTTTCCAATAACTACTTCTTCCATGGGTACCGATGTAATTTGTTCCTATACCAACTATTGTTTATCTTGAGAATCAAATTCGTCAAAGTCAATCTTTCTCCCACTATCCTTTTTGAGTATTTTATCCCTATCAAGAAATATGGCTTATCTGGTGACAATAAATTTCTTTTCTGAGGCTTTTTATAGGTAGTATCCTTATGTTTACTTAGGATATCCTATAAAGGTACAATTTGTGCCCCATGGTTCTAGTTTATTACCTGATAAGGCCTTAACAAATGCCTTATAAATTTAAGGGAATTCTGTTTTATGATTTAGTAGGTACTTAGATTAATGTATATGACACATTTTTTAATGCATATCCCCAAAATGATAATGAGATATCTACATGACTCATCATCAACCTTATCATGTATAATAAGGTACAATTACTCTTTTTATTAACACCATTCCACTATAGGGAATAATGTGGAGTGAGGTGAGCTATAATTCCAAAACCCTATAAAAATTCTATGAAATGTTTGTTAATATATTCACCACCTCGATTTGATTTAAGCTTCTTTATCTTATTTCCATGTTTATTATATAATTTATTATTGAATTATTTGATTTTCTTAAAGGACTCAGATTTATACCTCATTAAGTAGACATAAAAACATCTACTCAAGTTATCAGTAAAAGTTATAAAGTAAGAATTTCCACCTCTATATTCTACTAGAAATGGTACTCATACATCAGTGTATACCAATATTAGAAGCTTTATAGCCCTTTCACCCTATCCAATGAATAACAGTTTGGTCATTTTTCCTTGTAAAAAAGCATGGCATCTTTCAAGTGGGTTTAGCTAGAAGAGTCTAAATAACTATCTTGATAGATATTTGTCAACTGCTTCTCGTTTACATGACCAAGATGGTGATTCCATAGCTGGGTGTTATTTGAGTCATGTGAACATGATTCATTATTTATTTTTAACACTTGGTTTTCATAATTCAATACATAAATAATGTTATTTAAATATTTCATACCATAACATATGTTTTCTTTATAATAGACACAAATTTTATTTCCAAACTTGAAAATAAAACCATTTGCATCTAGGCATGAAACATAAATTATGTTCTTGGTAACCGTTGGTATATAATAAAAATCCTTTAAAACCAATATCATTCCTATTGGAAATGAAAGGTGGTAGTACCAATGGATAGATAATCCAGCCTCACACCATTAGCATCTCTGAAATCCACGTCTCCTCTAGCAATACTTCATAATCTACTTTGTTCCTTCATTTGGATAAAGATGTGATAACTAAAAGCTACATCAAATAACCAATGTGTATATATTAGAAGAATACATTCGATAAATAAAATCACCTTTAGCTTCCACTTTCTTCTAGGTGAAGTTATTCTTCTAGTGTCCTTTCTTAACACATGCAAAAAATATTTCCTTCTTTTCCTTGCCCTGCCTCTTGATCTTCTTCTTCTTGGAAGGGAGATGCTCGGTAGATTTATATTTTTTATGATTCTTTGGACCCTTCTCGTTGTTCTTATTTTTTTATTCATCATAATAACCTTATGTTTATCACACCCCATTTTCTTATGAACTTGGAGAATCCGAGTAAGAATTTCTAAAAGAATATTTGAATTATTTTTATATTATAATTAACAATAAAACTGAAGAAGGTCTTGGGTATTGAGGAAGGTTTGAGATTTGTGTGAAACTCATATGGGAATTTAATCCCTATGATTTATAAGAATTAAATGTAGCCAATAAGGTTGAATACATGAGACCCATCTAGCACAGACTCTCCAATATTAGTTGTAAACAAATAATTGGAGATCACATATATCTCTTGTCTCATATTCTCTTACTAGAGATCCCAAAGATGAGACATCATGCTATATGAATCCATGTCCTCATGCAGATTCAAAATTTAATTGGTTATGGATGATAGCATGGAATATTTAACATATATATAATCATTAATATGTTTCTCATAGAGTGATAACTCTTCATCACTAGGCTCATTACCAGGATTATCAAGAATAGGTTATTCCAGCACATATAATTATCTTTCATGGTGTAGGATAACGCGCAAGCGCCTTTTCCACTATTGGAGATTTATGTTGGTGAAAAGATAATCCTTCTCATGTATGGATATCAGTGGTATGTTTGAAGTCAATTTTATTTTTGTTTCTACAAATAAGATGAGTATAGATTTATTACTTTATCTAATAAAATTTATATAGATAAATAAATATTATATTTACTAATTTCCCACTACTTTATTGTAACCTAATATCCCCCACCATGTCACGACCCGTCCTTGCGGCCCGTGCCGTGACTACCCCAAGCCCACCTTCCATAGGCCAGGGGCTGGCGACTAGCACCAAGGCGTAAATCCCGGAAAAAGGGAAGGCATTGCCTTTGAAAAGTAAACAAGAACCACAGAGTAAGCAAGCGGAAAAGTAAACACTAAGTAAAAACTGTAACAAGCTGTTCTGAAAGTAAAAGGGGCCGGAAATACAAGCCCAAATGTAAAGTACAACTGAAAGGGAAAAACAGCAACTGAAAAGAAAAGCCACAGCGTCGAGCCGTCCTCTGAAGGTCCCACCTGAAGGGTGGGTACAGATAGCCTCCACAGCTCCTCGGTCCAGCCGTCCTCTCCGAGTACGTCCCACCCAGTGGTCCACCTCCAGGTACTGTCCTGCTCCGCATGCCTCCACCACGATCAGCGCTGTCCGTCGTCTACAACCAACACAACGAAGTGTGGGCATAGCCCGTGCAAGGGTGAGTATAAGCTACTCAGTAGGGACCCCGAGACCCCCGAAGCTCTCCCAGAATCCACAAAGGATAATCCCCAAAGGAAATATACAATCACGAAGTAACATCCGACACAGCTTAGGTATATGCCCATACATATACCTAAGTCATCCATTCCCATTCGGCTCCAACATCCGAGTCCAAGCACAACCCAGTCCACACAGGAAAGCAAAACGTATACCCACACAGGATAGTACAACACAATCCACAAAGGAGAGTAAACAGAAAATACACACAGGATAGCTCAACACAATCCACAAAGGAGAGTAAACAGTAAATCCACACAGGATAGCTCAACACAATCCACAAATGAGAGTAACACAGGATTCAGCTCACACAGGTATACTTCTTCGAATGACGATAAAGATGATCACTGATCCATCTAAGTCGTCAGACCCACAAAGGATAGATAGGTAACTAACCCCCGCAATGACCCACACAGGATCAGGCCCACACATGACCTGTAGGCGCTGGCTCACACAGAACCGCTGAGCGCTGACCCACACAGGATCGAACCCACACAGGATCGGGCCCACACATGACCTGTAGCACTGATCCACGTAGGATCGCTGAGTGCAGTAGTCGTCGCAGTCCACTGAGGATCTCTGCACAGTCGTCGTCGCAGTCCACTGAGGATCTCTGCACATTCGTCGTCGTAGTCCACTGAGGATCTCTGCACGGTCATCGCTGTCGAAGCAGCAGTCGCAGCCAGCTCTAGGGTTCCCGCACACAGCAAGCTCGTTCGGGAGGGTTCACTCCATGAGCCGAGAGGCTGATACATCAACTGACACAAATTCCGAGGTTGATGTATCCAAAAGTTCCGTATCGTCAACAGGAACTCAACGTCGTAGACGACGCGTCAATCGGACGCCCGGTCTGAGAGTTATTGACTTTTTCGTCCCAGGGGCCCGGTTGGTTTTTAAGGCAAAACCAACCTGACCATACTCCACATGCATCCAGACCTCGGGCGGAGTGAGACAAAAGATCCTTCTCACCTAGAGAAATTCAACAAAGCTGACGGCATGTCAATCGGACGTTCGTAGCTCAAGATATGAGCGTTTCCGCTCCGAGGGCCCGGTTGGTTTTGTGTACGAACCAACCCGGCCGAACCCAATGTATTCCGAAAGCTTAAGTGCGATATACCGAAACGACCGTCTCGATCCAAGGATCACGTTGCCGCTGACGGCACGTCGTTCGGAGGCCCGTAGCTCAAGTTACGGCCCGTGCGGGTGAGCTGGACCTGCGCGGCCGTGGGTCCGCTGGCCACCGCCGCCGCGGCTTCAGCCGCGGCGGCCCCGTCCGGCGGCGCGCCAGGGCGCCGCTGGCAGCTTTTGTGGGCCACCGGAGTTGCTCCGGTGGTCCGTTTTCCTTGCCGTCTGCGCCGTTGTTCCTCCCGGG
This sequence comes from Viscum album, assembly GCA_963277665.1. NCBI lineage: Eukaryota > Viridiplantae > Streptophyta > Magnoliopsida > Santalales > Viscaceae > Viscum > Viscum album. The sequence continues at coordinate 453,640,960 of OY728135.1, forward strand.
TTCCCTTCTTCACTGCGGGATCATCAAAACGCCCTTGCGTCACGATTTTCCGTCGCCCGCCAAATTCGCACAACAACGAAGAATGGCAGAGGGTTGTCGGACCGTGTTCGTTTGGCCCGCACCCTCCGCGTTAGATAAAAACAATGGGAGAATTATATTCAACACATGAAACAACAATTTTAACAAAATAAAATTGTTCATATGAATCCAGTTCTTTAATTTTAAGGAAATGTTCACGGGAAAAATAAAAGAATTGTTCACAAAACCCCTACCTCGTCAAGTCGTCATCCACGGGTTTTTCGCGGAATTGGGGATCGTCGCGGTATCCAGTGTCGCATCGTCGCGGAAGGGTGTCGCGTCGACGAACTCCGAGGTTCAAGAACAAAAAGATTTAATTAATAATAATTAAATCCTTTTTGAGTTAAAAACCACAGAGGAAAAATTTAAAAGAAATCTGAAACCCTCACCTCAATGAATGATCAAAGGTTTTTGTCGTGGAGGAAGGAACGTCGCAGAAGAACGTCGCGGGAGAGGGAACGTCGGCGTCGCGGCACACGGCGTCGCGTCGTCGATTTCCGCGGGTTCAGCGTTCTTCGTCGGAGGCTGGCGTTCTTCGTGTTCTTCGCGTTCTTCGCGTTCTTCGCGAAGAAGGGTGAAGGCACAAGAACCTCTGTCAAAAACCCCTCAACGAGTAATCTTCCAAAAGTCGTGTTGGTCTTATTTTATTATTACGCCAACAAACGAAAAAGAGGTAAGTAACGACCCATTAATTCATAGAATTAATTCAACGAAAGAAACTGCCTATTTAATTCACGGAATAAACCGCCCAATTAAATGGTGCGTTAAGAATTTAAGAAAATGCGTCAGTTGACTTTCATAATGACAGGTTTTCGCAGGTGAGTTACTTAGCGGAAAAGAAACGGCGGGGCTCGTGCGGGCCCCACCTCGCAAATATCCTACCAAGAGGGTAGGATATTTTTGGATAGTACCCTATCCGTTTCAACTCAGTTTAAGTGGCTTTCAAGTGGCTTCAAGTGGCTTAAGTGAAATAAAATAAAGTTTGTCGAACAATTATTTTATTTCTTAACTTTAAGCCAGAAAATTAAAAACCACACCCAAGCAAACACAACTCCAGAAGAGGCGTTTCTAAGAAAATACCGGCGCTGTGATTTCATCAGTGCCCTCAGAATTCGATTCCGGGCGCCGGTTCAAAAGTTAGAAAAACCCGCTCGTCCGTTCACTGAACGTACCCGAGCCAAACTTTGGAAAATGATTCCGGGCACACCGGGCCTCGGAATCAGGTGCCGTCAGAAACTGCGCTCTTGTAAAATTCCAAAGAAAATTAAGAAAAAAAATTTACTTGAAATTTACGGGTCTTTAAATTACTCCCACCTCAGGGCTTTACGTCCCCGTAAAGATACATCATAAACTAGGGAAACAAATGTGGGTACTGAGAACGCATCTGAGCCTCCCGCTCCCAAGTGCTCTCCTGGAGGTTCCCGTGCTTCCATCTGATGCGCACAAGAGAAATTGATCACCCACGTAGGACTCGCTCCTGTCGATCCTCTATCTCCACCGGGACCTCCGTAAAAGTCTCTCCATCATCCACGTCTAGATCCCCATGGTCAATGATGTGTGTCGGGTCGTGCACGTATCTCCTCAGCTGAGATACGTGGAAGACGTCGTGCACCCGGTGCAACTGAGGTGGTAGAGCCAGGCGATAAGCCACCTCTCCAATCCTGCTGAGGACCTGGAAAGGTCCGATGAAGCGTTGAGACAACTTGCCTCCTCAGCCAAATCTCCGTAATCCACGTCGAGGTGAGACACGCAAGAAGACGTGGTCGCCATCCTCGAACTCTAGTGGCCTCCACCTCCTGTCAGCATAAGACTTCTGCCAGCTCTGAGCTTTCCTCATCCGCTCCTGGATGACCTGGACCTTCTCTGTCGTGGCTCGAACCATCTCTGGTCCCACAAGTGCTGACTCCCCAGGGTCTGTCCAGCACAAAGGAGATCTACAAGGTCTGACGTACAACGCCTCGTATGGTGCCATCCCGATGGTGGAGTGGTAGCTGTTGTTGTACGCGAACTACACCAAGGGTAGGTGGTCCTCCTAGCTGTGACCAAAGTCAAGTACACATGCACGGAGCATGTCCTCGAGAGTCTGAATGGTCCTCTCCATCTTACCATCCATCTGAGGGTGAAAGGCGGTGCTCAGACGTACCCGCGTCCCGAACGCCTCCTGCAACCCCTTCCAAATCCGGGAAGTAAAGTGAGCGTCCCGATCTGAGACGATAGACGATGGAACACCATGAAGCTGTACAATCTCCTGAACGTAGAGATTCCCCAATCTCTCCACTGAGCCCTGCTCTCTGATGGGTAAGAAGTGTGCCGACTTGGTGAGTTGGTCAACAATAACCAAAATGGAGTCGTGAACTCTGTAAGTGCGTGGAAGTCCAGTCACGAAGTCTATAGATATGTCATCCCACTTCCACTCCAGGACCTCCAAGGTCTGTACCAAGCCTGCTGGTACCTGGTGCTCTACCTTCACCTGCTGGCAGGTGAGGCATCGAGAAACGAACTCTGTCACAACCTTCTTCATGCCCGGCCACCAGTGCTGTCGTCTGAGATCTTGGTACATCTTCGCCACTCCAGGATGTACCACCAAAGGAGAAGTTTGAAACTCTCTCAGCACCTCCTCTCGTAAAGCGACTGGTACCAAGGTACGTCCTCTGAAAAGTACGTCGTGCTCTGCTCAAAGGGAGAAACCATCAGGTGCCTGTCCCGAGGATATCTGTGCACGCCACGTCTCACAGTCAGCATCCTCACGCTGTGCCTCTCTGACCCGCTGCAGTAGTGGAGGGGTGACTGTGAGAGACTGAAGGAAGGCTGCTCCATCTCTATCCATGAAGGATATCTGCAAGGCGGATAGCTGCTCTGTCGCCTCCTCAAGTAGCAGAATGCCCGTCCTCCTGCTGAGGGCATCGGCTACTACGTTCCCCTTCCCAGGAGTATAGACTATCTCAAAGTCATAGTCCTGGAGGAACTCAAGCCATCGCCACTGTCTCAGGTTCAGGTACTTCTGAGAGAAGATGTACCTAAGACTCTGGTGGTCAGAAAAGATTGTAAAGCACTCACCCATCAGATAGTGCCGCCATGTCTTCAGAGCGAAGACCACTGCTGCTAACTCCAGGTCATGGGTAGCGTAGTTCTACTCATGCGGCCTCAACTGACGTGATCCATAGGAAATCACGGCCCGCTCCTGCATCACGACACACCTGAGTCCGGTCCCTGATGCATCGCAGTAGACTACATATCCAACTCCCTCCTCAGGAAACCTCAAGATAGGTGCACTGGTCAATCTCTGTCTCAGCTTCTGGAAGCTATGCTGACATCTTTCTGACCACACGAAGGGTTTCCCCTTCTTCGTCAACACTGAGAGTGGCGCCGCAACTTTGGAGAAGTCCGGCACGAATCTCCGATAGTATCCGGCTAGACCCAAGAAACTTTGCACCTCCGTCACGCTCCTGGGTGGCTCCCAAGCTAGCACTGCCTCGATCTTCGCGGGATCCACTACAACTACCGCCTCAGAAATGACGTTCCCCAAGAAGTGGATCTCACGTAACCGGAACTGGCACTTCGAGAGCTTGCCATAAAGCTGGTGCTCTCGGAGTGTGTCTAGTTCAACCCACAAGTGGTAGGCGTGCTCCTCCTCTGTGGTCAAGTACACAAAAATGTCGTCGATGAAGACCACGACAAATCGATCGAGGTATGGCTGGAAGATCCTGTTCATGAGGCTCATGAACACTGCTGGAGAATTGGTTACACCGAAAGGCCTAACCAAGAACTCATAGTGGCCATACCGACACCTGAAGGCCGTCTTCTGCACATCCTCATCTCGAACTCTGAGATGATGATAGCTTGACCTGAGGTCTATCTTCGAGAACCACCGTGATCCCTTGATCTGATCGAAGAGGTCATCAATCCTCGGCAGCGGATACTTGTTCCTCACTGTCACCTGGTTCAGGCGACGATAGTCGACACACAGTCGCAAGCTCCCGTCCGCCTTCTTGGCGAACAAAATCGGGGAACCCCAGGGTGAAACGCTGGGTCAGATGAACCCCTTGCCCTGCAAGTCCTCCAACTATACCCGCAGCTCTCGAAGCTCAGCGGGGGACATCCGATATGCTGGAGTGGATATCGGGACTGTCTCGGGGTACAGGTCAATATAAAAGTCTACCTCTCTGTGAGGAGGTAGTCCTGAAACGTCGTCGGGGAAGGCGTCGGCATACTGATCCACCACTGTAGGAAAACTAGGACTCCACACGTCCACTGCTCCTAGGATGAGGCTAGCCAACTGATGAGTGATGGGCTGTCCCCTCCTCTGCGAGAGTCCATCCTATGCTGCAAAGGTCCCCTTCTCGCCGGTGAAGGTGAACCTGCTCCCGTCGGTGCGCACACATAGCACCTTGCACCTAAAACAGTCAATCTAAGCATGGACTGTAGATAACCAATCCATGCCCAAGATGACTTCGTAAGGCCTCGATGCTGCTACAAGAAGATCCCAGCAGAAGCTCTCGCCTCCTAGAGTAATCTCACACTGCTGGCACCAGTGCGTAATCGTCGAGTCTGCTCCCGTAGGGGTCTCTAGCCGTAAGGATCGAGCCAACGGCTCTGTCGGAATCTCCGAGCTCCGAACGAGGGCAGCGGCTATGAAAGAGTGACTCTCTCCTGTGTCTATAAGAACTGCAGAAAGGGTGGAATAGACATAGATCGTACCTCGAATCATCTCTGGCGCGCCGTGGTCATAGGCCTCCACTGCCTGGAGCTGTGCCTATCTCTGCCCGCCAGCTCCCTGTGGTCGGGGCGGACCTCCTGGTGGTGGAAGAGCCTCAAAGCATCGCCCACCACCTACTGCTCGGCCAACTCCTCTGCCTCGTCCACCTCCCTGCGGACCACCACGGTCAACCCTCTTCCTCTTCCTGGGTGGCCCCTCCACCGTCTACTGCTCCTCGGTATGGCAGGTCGGGCAGTCACGAGCCATGTGGCCCTGCCCGCCGCACGCGTAGCACTGCCTGCCTCTCGGAAGACTGGCTCCGCGCTGTGTGCCCCGCACTACTGAGCCAGTGTCCCGAGGTCGTCTGCCGGAAGGTCTGGTCTGCCTGGAACCCTGAGTCATCCGTCGACTACCTGCTGCCGAAGACTCCGCTACCTGCCGCCCTACGGTAGGTCTCGCTGTGGACTTAGCCAGAAAGCTCTCGATCAGAAGGGCTCGCTCCAGTACTCCTGCCTGGGTCAGGATGCTGAGGGAGATTAGTGATACCCTGATCTCATGTCTCAATCCCTACTCAAAGGTCCGGGCCTGGAAGATGGGGTCCCGTACCATGTCGGTCGAGTAGCGAGAAAGATCGGTGAACCTCGTCGCGTACTGGGCGACCGTCAAGCTGCCCTACCGCAGATGAAGAAGCTCCTGAATGCGCACCGCACGGAGGGTGGCTGGGATGAAATCTGAGAGGAAGAGGCTCTCGAAGTCCGTCCAGATGAGAGAGGCCTCATCGTGCATCTGGAGCATCAGGCTCCACCATCGTCCTGCTGCTGCGTGTAGTAGGCTCACCGCGAGGACCACCATGAGGTCTGCTGGTGTCCTCACTAGCCTGAAAACTCGTACGACCACCTCCAGCCAGTCCTTGGCTACCTGGGGGTCCGTCCCCACGAAAACTAGGTGGTCGCTGGCGCTGGAACTTGTGCAGAGCTCCGAGGCGACGTGCATCGTCAGCGGTCAGTGCTGGAAGCATCGCGGGCTCGGCGGGTAAAGGTACTGCCGGTGCCTCTACTGTCAACGGGCCCTGTACTGAGGCCTCGTCGCTCGGCGGGCTATCGTCGCGCTCTACTCTCGGAACCCTAGATGGCTACCATCGTGGGGAATCCTGAAAATGAAACAAGTGCGCCACAGTCAGAACAGTATACCTGGTGAGATGACACAAGTAATCACAAAGAAAACATGAAACACACATGCAATCAATGTTTTCATGCATTAAGTCGGAAATCAGAAGTCAGGGTCCTGGTGTACGGATACGTCGGCCGCCGCACCAACACTGGACTCCCTGGACTGATAACCACACCCAATACGCTAAACACTATTGCTTCACATAGATGAAAGATCAGAGTCTGTAGTAGTACCAGCCACCTCTGATACCAATTTGTCACGACCCGTCCTCGGGGCCCGTGCCATGACTACCCCAAGCCCGCCTTCCATAGGCCAGGGTCTGGCGATTAGCACCAAGGCGTAAATCCTGGAAAAAGGGAAGGCATTACCTTTGAAAAGTAAACAAGAACCACAGAGTAAGAAAGCAGAAAAGTAAACACTAAGTAAAAACAGTAACAAGATGTGCTGAAAGTAAAAGGGGCTGGAAATACAAGCCCAACTGTAAAGTACAACTGAAAGGGAAAAACAACAACTGAAAAGAAAAGCCACAGCGTCGAGCCATCCTCTGAAGGTCCCACCTGAAGGGTGGGTACAGATAGCCTCCACAGCTCCTCGGTCCAGCCGTCCGCTCCGAGTACGTCCCGCCCAGTGGTCCATCTCCAGGTACCGTCCTGCTCCGCACGCCTCCACCACGATCAGCGCTGTCCTTCGTCTGCAACCAACACAACGAAGTATGGGCATAGCCCATGCAGGGGTGAGTATAAGATACTCAGTAGGGACCCCGATACCCCCGAAGGTCTCCCAAAATCCACAAAGGATAATCCTCAAAGGAAAGATACAATCACGATGTAACATCCGACACAGCTTAGGTATATGCCCATACATATACCTAAGTCATCCATTCCCGTTCGGCTCCAACATCCGAGTCCAAGCACAACCCAGTCCACACAGGAAAGAAAAACGTATACCCACACAGGATAGCACAACACAATCCACAAAGGAGAGTAAACAGAAAATCCACAGAGGATAGCTCAACACAATCCACAAAGGAGAGTAAACAGTAAATCCACACAGGATAGATCAACACAATCCACAAAGGAGAGCAACACAGGATTCAGCTCACACAGGTATACTTCTTCGAATGACGATAAAGTTGATCACTGATCCATCTAAGTCGTCGGACCCACAAAGGATCGATATGTAACTAACCCCCACAATAACCCACACAGGATCGGGCCCACACAGGACCTGTAGGCGCTGTCTCACACAGAACCGCTGAGCGCTGACCCACACAGGATCAGACCCACACAGGATCGAGCCCACACAAGACCTGTAGCACTGATCCACGTAGGATCGCTGAGTGCAGTAGTCATCGCAGTCCACTGAGGATCTCTGCACATTCGTCATCGCAGTCCACTGAGGATCTCTGCACAGTCGTCGTCGCAGTCCACTGAGGATCTCTGCACGGTCGTCGCTGTCGAAGTAGCAGTCGCAGCCAGCTCTAGGGTTCCCGCACACAACAAGCTCATTCGGGAGGGTCCGCTCCACGAGCCGAGAGGCTGATACATCAACTAACAAAAAGTCCGAGGTTGATGTATCCAAAAGTTCCGTATCGTCAATAGGAACTCAACGTCGTAGAAAACGCGTCAATCGGACACCCGGTCTGAGAGTTATTGACTTTTTCGTCCCAGGGCCCGATTGGTTTTTAAGGCAAAACCAACCCGACCATACTCCACCTGCGTCCAAACCTCAGGCGGAGTGAGCCAAAAGATCCGTCTCACTTAGAGGAATTCAACAAAGCTGACGGCACGTCAATCGGACGTCCGTAGCTCAAGATATGAGGGTTTCCGCTCTGAGGGCCCGATTGGTTTCGTGTACGAACCAACCCGGACGAACCCAAAGTATTACGAAACCTTGAGTGCGATATACCGAAATGGCCGTCTCGATCCAAGGATCGCGTTGCCGCTGACGGCGTGTCGTTCGAAGGCCCGTAGCTCAAGTTACGGGCAAAAGACCGAAAACGGTCCGAAGATGGGGGGTTCGGGCCCGGGGCGACCCAGCCCGACCCGAACCGGGTTGACCTGACCCGGTCCAACCCGGCCGGACCCGGTCCGGCCCTGTCGGTCAGACCGGCCTGGCTTGGCTCGGCGCCGCGGGGCGCCGCCCCCGCGGTTTGGAGGTGCCGCGGCCCTCGAAGGGGCCGTGCTGGACAAACGGACGCGGCTTCAGCCGTGGCAGCCCCATCCGGCGGCACGCCACCGGCAGCTTCTACGGGCCATAGGAGTTGCTCCGGTGGTCCGTTTTCCTTCCTGTCTATGCCGTTGTTCTTCCCGGGTTCCGTTATTCACTGTGGGATCATCAAAACGCCCTTGCGTCACGATTTGCCGTCGCCCGCCAAATTCACACAACAACGAAGAATGGAGGAGGGTTGTCGGGCCGTGTTCGATTGGCCCGCACCCTCCGCGTTAGATAAAAACAACGAGAGAATTATATTAAACACATGAAACAACAATTTTAACAAAATAAAACTGTTCATATGAATCCGGTTCTTTAATTTTAAAGAAACGTCCACGGGAAAAATAAAAGAATTATTCACAACAACCCCTACCTCATCAAGTCGTCGTCCGCGGGTCTTCGCGGAATTGGGGATCGTCGCGTCGTCGCGGTATTCGGCGTCGCGTCGTCGCGGAAGGGTGTCGCGTCGACGAACTCTGAGGTTCAAGAACAAAAAGATTTAATTAATAATAATTAAATCCTTATTGAGTTAAAAACCACGAAGGAACAATTTAAAAGAAATCCGAAACCCTCACCTCAACGGATGATCGAAGGTTTTTGTCGCGGAGGAAGGAACGTCGCAGAAGAACATCGCGGGAGAGGAAACGTCGGCGTCGCGGCACACGGCGTCGCGTCGTCGATTTCTGCGGGTTCTGCATTCTTCGTCGGAGGCCGGTGTTCTTCGCGTTCTTCGCGTTCTTCACATTCTTTGCGAAGAAGGGTGAAGGCACAAGAACCTCTGTCAAAAACCCCTCAACGAGTAATCCTCCAAAAGTCGTGTTGGTCTTATTTTATTATTACGCCAACAAACGAAAAAGAGGTAAGTAACGACCCATTAATTCGTAGAATTAATTCAACGAAAGAAACTGCCCATTTAATTCATGGAATAAACCGCCCAATTAAATGGTGCGTTAAGAATTTAAGAAAATGCGTTAGTTGACTTTCATAATGACGGGTTTTCGCGGGTGCGTTACTTAGCGGAAAATAAATGGCGGGGCTCGTGCGGGCCCCACCTCGCAAATATCCTACCAAGAGGGTAGGATATTTTTGGATAGTACCCTATCCGTTTCAACTCAGTTTAAGTGGTTTTCAAGTGGCTTCAAGTGGCTTAAGTGAAATAAAATAAAGTTTTTCGAACAATTATTTTATTTGTTAACTTTAAGCCCGAAAATTAAAAACCACACCCGAGCAAACTCAACTCCAGAAGAGGCGTTTCTAAGCAAATACCGGCGCTGCGATTTCATCGGTGCCCTCAGAATTCGATTCCGGGCACCGGTTCAAAAGTTATAAAAACCTGCTCGTCCATTCACTGAACTTACCTGAGCCAAACTTCGGAAAATGATTCCGGGCACACCGGGCCTCAGAATCAGGTGCCGTCAGAAACTGCGGTCTTGTAAAATTCCAAGGAAAATTAAGAAAAAAAATTTCCTTGAAATTTACGGGTCTTTACACACCATTAGCTTAGGAATATCTTATTGCTTAGAAATTATAGTGGAAAGGATCAATATTCCCCTTCTTATTACCCTAACTTTGGTTAGTCAAGAAACTTGAAGGGTTTTAGGTAGGCATTCCAAATTCCAACTACATTAACTCATAGTTCCTTGAACTGTTGAGTGGACTCCGCAATCCTGAAATAATTAAATTGTTTTTCCTCTACTCTTTCCTCTTAGTTACACCAAGTTCTCCTTTAGAAGTCAACCCTTGATGTGAACTAAGTTAATACAACCTAAAAAATACAAGTTAAAATTCCCCGATAAATGAAATCACCCCATATTTGGCTTGTCATGCATGTTAAACTATGGTTTTATTTTAACTGAAGTAGTGGATGGCTACACTGACATAATATATAATTGATGGATTTTATCTTTATGCATAAATTTATAATTATTATCTATATTACATTCTTGTTAATATTATTTTGATTTTATTAAGTGAATAACAATGTCTTATATAATATTTAATCATAATCCAATTTATTTTTGTTCTATCTTGCATGCTTGTTAATTCACTAATTCATGTGATCGTGAAAAAAATTCCACAATGAAATAACTATGAAAATTGATATAAATTAAATAAAAACGTGTTATGATCATGATATTTTTCTAATTTTAGTTTATCTAGAGGATTATAAACTAACCATTAACCTAGGGGAAAACACCTTGAACCATTTATAGTTTGTGTTTCTGTTTTCCACCTATCAACTTATGCATCTCTCTTGGATTAGTTTCTTATTGAATCCAAACGTTAACCACCTACACTATATTGGGAGATCCATCCATTTCATATGATTTTACTAACACATAGGTGAGGGGAAGGGTTTTACATAAAAGAAACCATGGGAATGCAGACCCTTAAATAATAAGAGGAGAGATGACATGTAGGACAACAATTTAATTTAATAATAAATTAAAAGGAAACCAATCATATACAAAGGTCTGGAATAAGCTCATGATCATCCATATGCATGTAATGAATTAAACATTTAATAAAATCACCTTTAAATTATAATGGTTTTTATTTAAGATAAATCATGCTCGAATCAATTAATTATTTTCTCTTATTAATAAATTATTTTATCTTAATTCTCATCTAAATTTCCTTGAGATTATTTTCCATAATAATTTTTGACAAATTAAATAAATTAATTCAAAATTAACTGTGTACATAAATGTACCTTTGAGGCAACACTATGAGTACCCATTTATACTACCGAACATGTATTATACCCGTTTACTATTTAATCTTGTGACATGTGGCATACATGACTTATTACATACTTTTATAACTTTTAGTTTCAAATTAATGATTACATGGATTACATGATTTTCTTGTCACATTTTATGATTAAATTCATATAGAGTAGTAATTATAATACGACTATTACATGATAGACAGATCCGAACATTACACATAAATTAATTAAACACACACACACACAAACACACACACACATATATATATTAGAAACCATCACATTGCATGTCCTATCAACTTAATGAATAAATTATTGATAATATTTACACAATATAATAAATTAATTTTAATTCTACGCAATTTGGTATAAGTACACTATGTGTACAATCCAGCTACATGGTGTGTATTTTCTAACCTCCTATCTACGACACACGCCTATGGTCTCGGCTTGTAAATTGTGTCATGAAAAATATTTGAGTACACGGTGTGTACATGGGATACATGACATGTAGTCTCTGTGTTACATGGTAACCAATAAGGTATGCTATGTAAGAAGATAAACATCCTATCTATGACTAAATTACTACACACTGTGTACATCAATTACATGATGTGTTCTCTGGGTGACCATGTGCTAGGTTGTCCTAGTCAACACATCATGTATAATTAAATAAAAACCATGTAATAAATTCAAAATCCTTGAATTAATTATAAATTAATTCTTGGTGTATTGTAAACTAGTACACGTGTTTACATATGGGTTACATGACGTGTGCTCTTATGTTATCTAGAAATATTCCTCAACACCTCAGAATGAGATATTCAATTTTATTTTATTTATAAAATTAATCAATTCGATTATATTTATAAGAAAAGAAAGAGTAAGAATCAGATCTCATAATTCAGATTAAAGAATGATTAAACTTTAATTTAAAACTAAATGGAAAATGCATAAATCAATAAACAGTATTCAAATATTTATAAATAACTATGTGACCGCTCTAACAACATTTGAAGGTTCTAGGTGAAATGGAAGCATGTGATGTGTCATGCCAAAATTTTATTTTTTTCATGATTGATGATTAATCCAATATTTATATTAATAGAAACTCTATGATCAAATAAATTAAATCAAAGAATATAAAAATTAGATAAAATTCTGGAACCTAGCACAAGATCATCATATATTATTTATAATTAATTTAAGAAATTAAAGAATTACCTCACAAGAATTATTTCTTCATTGATGGATATGAAAACGGATCTTCATTGTACTATCATTGTGTTATAGGAATCAAGGTTATATTCCCTATAATAGATATCAACATGTGTTTCACAAATATTTGAACGTCACCATTAGAATCTCCACGTTCTAGTGTGATAGATCCCATCGCTTGCGTCGTTCGCCTTTGATCACCTCAAGAATATCTTCTGAAGTATTATTGTTGATCTCTCTATACTTGAGAGTGGATGGTGGAGAAATATTTTTATTCATTCTTGTGAGAATTAATAGAGAAGGGATCTCTCTATGGATTTAAGAGGATTCTCCAGATTCAATGTGCCCAATAAAACAAATGAATTGGATCTCTTGAAAAATAAAATAATTGGGTTTATATAACACTAGGGTTTTGAAATAAATATTTTCAAAAATGTTATTTATATTTATTTAATCCCTAGGGAACCCTGTGTTTATAATAATTATAATATTATTATTTCTCAACCTGCGTTAAACTCATGAATTAAAATTAAATATTATTTATTGAAATAATATTCAATATATATTATTTTTCACTGGACCTATATATATGGTCAACCATTCCTTCATAATATTTAGCAGAAATTGAATAATGACTATTTATTTAATAAAAAAAATATAACTTCATTATTCTCCAATAAATAAATAAATATTATATTCACTAAATAGAAAATAAATATTTGTTAAATATTCCACTCACACAATATTCTCTTGAATAATTGTTGATGGAATATATGTGATAAAAAAACATGAATAATTATTAAACCATGTGTGGGAATAATATTTACTTAACTTGTTAAATAATAATTAATAATATATCATTTAATCAAGATTATGGATACACATAATATGTGACCCTTTAGGCCTCTTTTTCAGTGGCATTAGGTGAAGAAGCCTAAAGTCCAAGGTTATCATCAAAAAAAATACTAAGGAACCTATAGAGAAAGAAGTAAATGTTGTAATGACATAATACCTCAAACAGATTCTTACTATGTAATATAATCTCTTTATCATGATATCTCTAATCAAACAGATTGTATGTTAGTGAGATCAACCTATGTACTTGATGTCGCTTTCTTTGAATTTATGAAAATAAAAATTGCCTATAGGACACCATGACCATGAATTTATTGAGGATATATCATTTACATTAAAGGTAATATGATATAAACTTCTATTAAAGAACATATGAGACAAATACTTACTCAAATTATTCAATAATGAAATATTACTCGGGACACACCCAACATATCCTTCCTCTCCGTGAACTTATATCATCACAATTTTCTCCAATACGTCAAAGTATGTGACTTATAATATTCATTAATAATAAAATTAACTGGGTTATTTTCTAAATTGTGGGAAATTATTTTAGATAGTTTTTAGATAGAAATTTTTATTGGATAATCAATTCATCCCCTCTTGATTACTAAACTCTGACCAACACAACCTTTATTGAAAAAAACATCAACTCAAATACATCAGTGAGTCAATTTAGCTTTGAGTATTTCAGTTATAAATTAATTATCTAAGCCTAATAAGCCTGTGATCAGTGTAGAAACAAGAGTTTATGTAAACCTATACAAATCTTTCTATACCAGTCATTGACACTAATAAAAATAAAACAACTTGAGATTTTTAATATCTTAATAAAACACAACCTGGGATCTCATTAAATCTTCACAATTTTTTTTCAATATGTAATAAATCACAAGGTGTGGTAAACATAATAGTTTTTTCATCAATTGATATAATTTTTAAATATAAAATTGTTAATTCCACTTGAATTCTATGTCATCCAAACCCTCACGGGTTATTTTATTTATAGAAGAGGCTAAATAACCTTTTAAAAACTATCACAATCTCTCTATAAGTTATATAATTAGATCTTGATACCAATTATTGAGATAATTTCCATATGAGGAATATCATTTTTCAATAATATAATTTCTTGTAAAATTTATTTTGGTATCTTGAAAAAAACAATCAGATGATACAAATTGCTAAAGAATAAATAAATAGACATGAAATTAAGTCAAGTAACTGCTTCTAATACATTCTATTCTTTAGTGGATCTTACTTAAAAATTTCTTCACTATTTGAGGAAACTTTTTCTGGTATTCAACTCTTTCCATAAAGTGGTTTTTATGTGACTACTAAGGAATGAATCTTCCTAGATGTCCATTAGTTCCACATCAGATTTCTTCTTCCTTATTGGGTTCTTCTCTACTTTCACCTTTCTCATAGATAGAGTTGCTCCTTGCTTTTGTTTCCTAGTATACCTTCTTTCCTTCAAGGAGATCTATTGTGAGTATTAATATTTTGGTGGCTAATATACCCATTATGTGGCTTCTTGATTCTCCTTCAAAATATTGAACATATTTTCTAGTTTAACAAACCCTTTTCTTGGATAAACTTCTTTTATGTCATAATATTTGAGAATTTTTATGGCATATTTTACCTTCCATGCTTCCTTCCAAGTGTAATGCCTTTTTATATTATCAAGGTTATAAGATATAAATCATTTTCGATTGTAATAATATGTGTTTTGGTATTATCTTGATTGAGATATTGTTATAGAAGGTTTTATTCCATATTTGGTATTTTTATCTTTGAAACAGATACTTATAACGTGCCCAAATCTTCCATAATAGTATCACCTTTTAACTACATTATTTTAGGGGTCTATTCTTCCATACTTTTCAAAAATATTTTGCTTATGTTCTGATTTTATATTTTTATTTATTCTTATATAATCTAGATTCCTTTTTTCCTTCATTAATTTAAATCTATAATTTTATTATCTATATAAGAAAATGTATTTCCAAATATGTTTTGGTAGTCCAAATATATGTTTATGATATTATTTTTATATTATCCAAAAAACTAATTGTGTATATAATTTTTAAAAATGATGAAAAATGAATTTGATATGAGTTTAAGGGATGAGTTAAAATTCCTCCTTGGTTTTTTGATTTTTCAAAATTATAATGGAATATTTTTAAATAAAAGAAAATACATAAAGTATCTTTTGAAACGTTTTGGCATGGATAGCTCAAAAGAAATTGGTACTCCAATGAGTGCAACCTATAAATTGGATCTTGATAAATCTGGGAAACATGTTGGCCAGACCACTTACAAACTTATAATACAAAGTTTAATTTACTCAACTTCCATTCAGATTAATATTATGTTTAGTGTGTGTATGTGTGCTCATTTTCATGAAAATACAAAGGAATATCATTTGAATGATATTTAAAGAATTTTTAAATACCTAAAGAATACAATTAATTTTTGATTATTTTACTCTAGAGGTTTTTTTAAATTAGTTCATCATTTATATGCATATTTTGCTGGATCTATGTTAGATAGAAAATGAATCTCTAGAATATTTCACTTTTTAGGAAAGTCTCTAGTATAATGGTGTAGTAAAAACAAATCTCTATTTTTTTATCCGTGGTTGAAGTTGAGTACATAGTTGTAGGTAGTTGATGTGCACATATTCAATGCATGAAACACACATTACTGGATTATGGATATAAGTTTAGAAATGTACTTATAAAATATGAATATAAAAGTACTATAAAAATTTATTAGAATCATGTGTCTCATTATAGTAAAAATAACATTGATATAATACATCTCTTTTTGAGATGCCATTTTAAAAAAAGAATAAAACTCTTGAGTATATTGGAACTAAACATTAGTTTACTAACATTTTTAAAAATCCATTGATTATTGAGAGAATAAGATATATCATACATGTGACTGGAATGATTAATTGTTCTTAGTCTTTTATTTCCTTAATTATCTTGAATCTAGTAGTGTCAATCTCAAGTCAGGTACTACCATTGTATACTACTGTTTGGGTGATATGGTTTGGTGCTACCTTTGGCTTGCTATCATTAGACTGCTACCATTGGCTTAATACCATTCGTCTACTATGATTAGGTAGTACCACATAGAGAATACCATTTTACTACTATTTCTAGGTAATACCATTGAGTAATACCATCATATGACACTATCCAGTGTTACTGATGGTTACTACTATCGAATGAAACCATTGGAAACTACAACTACTATATACAAACTTCTTTTATTATTTTCTATCTCATATAATTTGTGTTATTTAACTATTAAATTCCATATTTTTTAGGATTAAAATATATTTGTATTTAAAATTAGTTTGATTTTATAAATGATAAAAAACTCTATTTAGAGTCTGATTTGAATACTCTCTAATTAATTCCCCTTTAAACATTTTCATACTTTCTATCTCTAACCCTAAACTATGAACTTTATTATTCACCCTCCACATCTGTAATGAAATGGTCAGGATCAAGAATTCGTATGGTTCTCTGGATGAGTCTCAACCTTGAAAGAAAACAAAATGCAAGATTGGTCATCCTATCGAGATGCAGAGTCATCCTATTTCATCATGAGTAGTATTTACTAAGAAAGAAATTGATATAGATTATTTAAAGTCAATAAAATCATTGGTTTAGAATGTTATTCAAGGGAAATAGTGGGATGTATAGTTCTTAGTAAATAAGAAACCATTCTATTTTTGATAGGTTCATTATTTTTATCTATATTTCGAGTTTGTGTTTAGGGATAAGAAAGATTTAATTAGGATGTTTTTAGATGTGAGGGAACTCATGTTCTCTTCAATGTAGTTGGAAAAGTTTTTGGGATTTACTAAAAAAGGAATATATGAGGACTACCAAGGTTATTACACCATTGATCATGGAAATTTCATTTTTAAATAATCCCATCAAGATATTACTAGGGATGCTACTGTTAAAAGGAAACCTACAATATAAATTGATGGGGAATGTTAGATTCTCTTCAATTTTATGCAACATATGATGTGTTCTAATAATAGGGACTTTAGTGTATTAAGGTATCAATATGTGTTATTTTTATCTATTATGAATGGAGTAGGAAAGATAAACCTGTGTTGATATCTCAGAGTGTATATGATATAGTTATACAAGCCTACTTACAGGTCCTATTCTCTTGTTTATATGAAGATGGTTTCTGATATATTATATTAAAGGGGACTTGTTGCTAATGGAGAAAAAAAATTCACTCAATGTAGTGTTTTATTTATTATCTAGGACACCTGTATAAGGTTGGATATCAATTCGAATATATGGTTTAAGAAGTGGGTTGTGGATAGTGAGAAACTATATGATAATTTCAATGTAGTGAAAAACCCATCTAGACACAGTTATTTGGTTGATCCTAATATATACCTTTTTGATGTGGTGGTTTGTTCTTCTAATTAAGAGGTGGATAATGTTAGTGATAAAGATGAGGAAGAAGTAGTGGATAAAGAATAATAATATGTTTCCTTTTTTATTAATTAAGGGAGTTATCCAAATACAATTAGATGCCAAAATATTTCATATGGACCCCCTAACTCTCATATTTCCTCACCCTCTAATGAAATTCTGTAGGAAGATGATAAAGATTCAGATAATGAGATTTCCAATGGTTCTCAGTTTGTTCATTCCCCTTCAGTGAGTCCATAAGAAATCATTGAATTATTTTAATACTATTTATATGATGTGAATAGTGAAGATAAGGATGAAGAAACTAATCCCTTCATCACTATTTCTATGTCCGATAATACAATCAATAGATATTGGGATAGTAACTCCTAGAGTTTTTTTCAGTGAATTAAGTTGTTGGAATCCAAGTAGAGGTAGATAATGTGGATACAAATTATAAAGATACACCATATAAAGGGTATAAGTCCCCATAGTTAGTTGTTCTTGTCCGTTCTAATTATAATTTAGATGATGGTGATAATTATGGAGGCATTCTACTAGAGCATGGTGGGCAATACATTTTTGTTGTTCAAAGAGACTCTAAGGGATATTTGGTAGAAATGATAAGCTAAGAAATGATTATTTATCCTTTTCATTTAATGGTGCCTATAAGAGATGAGAAAACATAGGTTGATGCTCTGGTTCCAAATGAGGAAGCTTTTCATGAGGATGTTACTTCACCAAGATAGGAGTGTTATTCACCGCCTTTTCATTTTTCTCTTTCTAGTGTCCTGAACTAAGATAATATCAATGCCTTTAAGGTAGATATTTTTTCTAATCTTGGTGGATTTTTCAAGTCTTATACCTTCTAGGATGAGACTATCAATGACAATGACATATCCTTGTTTATATCATTGGTTGTGGCACATCATCAATCTAAGATATTTTTGAGAATGGGAAATTTAGAAATGGAGAATAAGATGTTGGTTGAGAAGATTGGTATTTTACATTATAATTTGGAAGAAATGATGGTATAATTGAAACTGAGAGGCCTTTTAGTTCTTTTAGGGTTTAAATATCTTTATACTAATGCAAATTCTTCTTCTATCTCTCTTACTCCATCTATGCCTTCTAGTGTTGCTACTGCTCTAATTAGATTTATTGTTTTAGAAGCGCTATATAGTGTGATGGATGATTCTTCTACTTCTCACTAATATGATCTTAAATAGATCAAATATAATTATGAAACTATCAATAATTTTTTAGATAATCTATGAATAAATATATAGGTGACATGAAATCTATAACCAAAGTAATAAAGTATTACCTTTCTAATCATAATGCTAAAAAATGAGATTAATTCCTATTTCAAGTTTTTGGATAAGAACCTAAGGTTTCCTCATTTTACTAGTGCCTTAAAGAAGAAAGTGAGTCATTTGAAGGAGTTAAACCATTTGTTAAAAGTTTTTATAGATGAGAATACTAACTTTGCTAGGATGCTGGAGAAAACTAGTAGAATCATCTCATAGTGTGTAGAGCTAGTGAATCCTTTTATATACACTTCCAGGACAATAATCATTACTCCTCTTACTATTCTTATAATGGACTTAGTCTTGGTACCTATTTTAGTACTTCTTAATACTACCTCAATTATAGTTATTCCTTATAATCTTACTCCTATCGAGGCAGCCAAACATCAGAGGCCAATTGCATCTGGTAATGTGTTCTAGCCTCCTAATCTCTTCATAACCCTTCTCCTGCACCTATTATTGCTAAAAAGGTAAATACTTAGTAGATACTACCACTATTTGTGATGAGTATTCTTTTAACATTCACTAATATTTTATAGGGACTTATTTTTCTTTTATTTTTATGATTTTATTCTTTGACATTAACATTAATGACAAATTAGTACTCTATTCATTTTCTTTCGACTCTGCTACATTTTCTCTTCTTTATTACTTTTTAATACTTAGAAAATGGGGATAATGATTATAATAAGTATTCTATAATATGTATGTGTTATTTTATAAATTTTATTTACTTTATGGAACTTTATTTTATGCTTAATACTTATTTTAAATCTATATTTCCTTGAAATCAACTATTTTTAATTTCATTTTCAACCATGATTTGTGATCATCAAAAAGGGAGAGATTATTGGATCAGACCAGTAATTAACTGTTTTAATGTTCAAAAATGATGTTTATTTTATTAATGACAATCTTTGTGTTGAATGATATAAGATTCAAAATTTTAGAATTTACATGAAATTTTTCTAAGTCCAAGTTGCTACTTCCAATAAAAGTTCTGCTATATCAAATCAAAGTCTTCTACCATAACTAGACTTTTGATACTGTTCAAAGGATATTTCTTCTGTTATTTCAAAATTTATTACCATTAGAAGATATTTTCTACCATTTGTACACTTATTCTATGAACCATTCAAAATTTTATACCGCCAAAACAAGTGTGTTACCTCTAGTAGGAGACTACTACTACTAGTAATATTTCACTACCATTGGTGTAAGTTTTCTACTATTAATAGAAATTTTCTTCTACGAGGATTACTTTACTTCCATTAGATAAATCATGCTACCCATAGACGAATTTGATTCCACTAGTTCAGATTTTCTACCACCATAAGAGACATGATACCACATGATAAATCCATTACTACCAGTTATTTTTTGAAACCGCCAGTCTAGACATACTACCACCAGATAAAACTACTAACACTATTTGAGGTTATATTTCTGTAGTTATTTTGAATTAAATTCAAAATATTTATTCTAGTGGATAGTTTATGGATTTTAATGAAAGTAAGAGATTCAGTAAAATATGGGGATTTAATAATAATTATTCTTAAAATGGATACTCAGATACATTGAAGAGAAAGTCAGATTTTTTAGATTTTCTACAAGTATAAGTATTTCTCTTATTTTATTAGTATCCTTTAATAAATAATTGATGGTTTTGAAAATATTTAAATATGAGGAACCCATCATGAAAAAGTTTTGAACCATTAGTTGGTGATATTAACTTATTTTATCTATATATCATAAAGTGTTATTTTTGAAAATAATTGAGGATTATCTATATTATATTCACACTATATTTTTCATGTATCAATAGATTTTTTTTGAAAAATATTCAATGTGACTTCTAGGATAGATTTAAAGAAAATTCCATAGAAGAATAAGATCATTGTTAATTATCTCAAGCTGATTAGAGAAAGAGAACCACATAATAAATTATATAATATTTCTCTCTTATTTTATCTTTAATTTAATTTGGATTTATGCTTATTATAATTGTATATTTATTGAAAATAAAACCTTATAAACTATATATTACTCATGTATTATATTCACTGTTATTTTATATCTTATATCCTATGAACAACTGCGAAAGAGGATGTGTACAACCTAGACTTCCTTGCATATAGTTTTATGTTAACCCCGATCCGGGTTTTGGATTATTTTATTATTTAATAAATGTGCATGGAATTGGGTGACTCTCAAGGGGATAGAATTAGGTCTCGACATGTGACTGAATACCTTGTATTTATTTCTATTTTATGTTATTTAGTTTTTTCTTATAGTTTTTTAATATTAACATATCATTTTAAAAGTCTTTATTAAAAAATTACTTAGATAATTAATTTTAATCAGTGTTTTATATATCGTTCTTTATATGATTATATATATTTCATATGTTAAATTGATCTTAAATTGGTTTCAACTAGGTTGTTATCTAAGGGTTCTGAGTGCAATAAAATCATACGATGGGTCATTCCCAACTATTATTTTTTATCATGATCGATGATTAATCCAATATTTACATGATGATAAATGTCACGATCGATGAAATTAAATAAAATAATATAAACAATGGATAAAACACTAGAACTAGTGATAATATCATCACATATTATTTATAATTAATTTAAACAAATAAATAATCACCTTGTGAGAATTATTTCTTCATTGATGTATCTGAAAATAGATATATATTATACCATCATTTCATTATAGGAATCAAGGGATTATTCTCTCTTGTAATGATCCAAACATGTTCTACAAATCTCCGAACATCGCCATAGGAATCTCTAGGTGATAGCATAGAAGATCCTGTCGCTTACATCGTTCTCCTTGAGAATTAATTCCAAAGGATTCTTCTTGACCTATCTATAATCAAGAGTGGAAGGTGGAGGA
The DNA here is from genome assembly GCA_963277665.1 of Viscum album. Classification (NCBI taxonomy): domain Eukaryota; kingdom Viridiplantae; phylum Streptophyta; class Magnoliopsida; order Santalales; family Viscaceae; genus Viscum; species Viscum album. Next base: position 453,662,602 of record OY728135.1, read on the forward strand.
TTATTTCTCTCTATTCTTGGCAGTGTTCTTGGAGAAGGTATATCTCTTGGGATTCCGTAGAATTATCTAGATTCATTCTGCACAACAAAATAAATGAATTGGATATCTTGAAAAATATTGTAATTGGGTTTATATGCCGCTACAAGTTAGAAATAAATATTTTCACATGTTACCTTTAATTTTTATTTATTACTTGAGGAAACCCATTTATATAATAATAATAATAATAATTCTCAACATGCACTAAAACCACAAATTAAAATTAAATAAAATTTATTCAATGTATATTATTTTTCACCGAACCTATAAACATATTCCTCCATTCCTCCATAATATTTATAGATCCTTGAATAATGACTATTTATTTAAAAAATAAATATAATTTCATTATTCAACAATAAATAAAAAATATTATATTCACTAAATAGAAAATAAATATTTATTAAATATTCCGCTCACATAATATTCTCTCGAATAACTGGTGATAAAATATATGTGATCAAGAAAACATGAATAAATACTAAACCATGCATGGGAATAATATTTATTCAACTTGTTAAATAATAAATAATAATATATTATTTAACTGAGATTCTAGATACACTTAGTGTGTGACCCTCTAGGCCTCTTTCTCAGTGGAATTAGGAAAAGAATTCTAAAATCCAAGGTTAGAATCTAGAAACAAGGCACCCATAGAGAAGGAATCTAATGTAAAAATGAAATAATATATCTTATGGGTGTTTATTATATAATATAATCCTTTTATCGTGATATTTTTAATCAAGAAGGTTGTAAGCTGGTGCCATCAACTAATGTGATCAATGTCTTTTTCTTTGAATTTTCAAAAATTGAACATTCCAATAGAACCCAGTGGCCTTGGATTTATTTAGGATATATAATTTCCATTAAAGGTCATGATATATAAACTTCCATTAAAAAATATAATGGAAAAATACTTTCTCACATTATTCATGAATATAATATTACTCATGACATACCCAACGTATCTTATCTCACCGCAAACATATATCGTCACACTTTTCATCAATATATAAAAGTACACAACATATAATATTAATTAATAATAATATTAAAGTCTATGGATCAATAAAAATATATGTAGATAGAAGCACCCAATGACACATATAAATGTGGATTTCCTATTGGTGTGTCTCGTTCTCATAAATTCCTACACTGGATATTACCAAGGGAGTACACCATGAGAAGGTGCCTCAAATTCCTATGAGTGTCAAACCCTGATAACCAATATCATTTTCCCCCAATTATATCATATGAATATAGAACATATATTTAATAACACTATCACAACAAATCCGGGTTCACATCATAGTAAAGAAATGCTATGAAATTTTAGTGTAACACCTACTCTTCAACCATTATCACATACTATGTTAGATATAAGAACAATCATTATGTAATAAAAAGTTTATTAATATCTAAAAATATGAGTAAAATTAATCATAAAGTCCATAGAAGTTGGTTATATGAAACCAAATCTAACGGAATCCCACTTTCGCTAGATCCAACTATTAACAACCATCAATATGATAGCTCTCACATGATACTCATCCTTGTGATGAGATAGGACTTTAGTCAAGGGATCTACCATGATTTTTCTATGGGAACTTTTTTTACTGTAATGTCACCCCTCTGATGAGAATCCCTCAAGAGGTGATTCTTCCAGAGTATATGATTTGTCTGTTGGTGTGACCTTGGATCTTTTGAAAGATCCACCACTATAATATTATCACAATACAATTGATAGGGTCTTTATTTATAGGTAACAAATCATACTATTGGAAAAATGTACATATCCAAACAGCTTCCTTGGATGCACAAGAAGTCTCTATATACTCGTACTACACTGTAGAATCAGGGAAAACTATTTTCTCTGAAATATTCCAGCTCACAACTCCTTTATTGAGATAGAAAACATATCCTGACTATGACTTCATATAATGATGATCTATTTTAAAATATCATTAGTATAACCCTTAAGGACTAGCTCTTAATATCCTCTATACAATAGGAGTATATCCTTAGTTCCTCTTAAATACTTTAAAATAAACTTAACATCAGAGCAATGTTGTTCTCATGGATCTTCTTGATAACTACCTACCATTATCAATACATAGGAAACATCCAGTATAGTACATAACATGAGATACATGATTGATCCTATCACTAAAGTGTATGAGATCTTACTCATTCTCTCTTTCTCTTATTGTGTGTTGAGGAAACATTTTCTTAGATTAATGTATACTATGTGACATGGAAACTAATCCCATCATGGATTGTTTCATACCAAATATCTTTAGTATCTAGTCAATGTATGTACTGTGACTTAGTCTAACCAGCCTCTTGGATCTATCATGAATGATCTTTATCCCTAGAATATAGGTTGCATAACCAAATTCCATCATGGATAAACACTTGTTTAACTAGTCCTTAATAGACTGTAATACTGTTATGTCATTTCAAATAAGTAATTTTTCAACAACATATACTTCTAGGATAACATCAACATTCCCACTAAACCTCTTGTAAACACTTGGATCACATTCATTCTTAATAAGACAAAATTCTGTTATAGTTTCATAGAATAAAATTTTCTATGACCTAGATGCTTTATTCAATCCATAAATGGATATCTATAACTTAAAAATATTTTTGGCATCATCTGGAGTCACAAACCATTCTGGCTGTGTCATATAAACATCTTCCAAAATGTTACCATTAATGAAATATGTTTTGACATACATTTTATAAATTTCATAGTCATGGTAAGATTATATAACAAGTATAGTTCTAATGTATTTAAACCTGAAAATGGGTGAAAATGTTTCATCGTAGTCATTTACTTGATGCTATTAAAACCCTTTAGCTGCTAGCCCTACTTTATAGGTATTCAACTTACCTTTTATGTCTTTTTCTATCATGCACACCCATTTTCACCATAAGGAATTTACATCAACTGACACATTAACCAGAACCCAAACTTGGTTATGATACATGGAATCTATTTTAGAATTCATGGATTCTTTCTATTTTCCAGATTTTGAGCTCTCTACTTCCTCTTTATAGGAGAGAGGTTCATCATTGGAAACTAATAATTGGTCACCATCATCGGTGACTAGAAGACCATATCTCTCTAGTTTTTTTACCTCTCTAGTGCTCCTATACAATACATGTGTTTTAGGAAATAGTTATTCCATGGGGACCTATGGATTTTGTTCATGTACCAACTCCTATTTATATTGAGCGTCAACTTTATCAAAGTCAATCTTACTCCCACTATCCTTTTTAAGGATGTAATCACTCTCAATAAATATATCTTATCTGGAGATAATCACTTTCTTATCTTAGGGGTTATGTAGGTAGCATACCTTTGTTTCCTTAGGATATCCTATAAATATACAATTTGTTCCCCAGGGTTCTTTTTTCTTACCTATGAAGGCCTTAACAAACACCACTCAACCCCATATATATGTATGTGAAAAAATGTATTTATTTCTACTATATAACTCATAGGTAATTCCATTTTCCACTTTAGTTGGTACTTGTTTTAATGTATATGTCGCATTTTTTAATGATTATACTAAAAAGGATAATAGAATATCTGCATGACTCATCATCAACCTTACCTTGTCTAAGAAGGTACAATTACTCCTTTCACTAACCTCATTCCACTGTGGTGTATAAGGTGGATTGAGTTGAGATAGAATACCAATATCCTGTAAAAACTCATTGAACTCTTGGTTAAAATATTCACCACCTTGATCCGATTAAATATTATTTCCAAGTTGATTCTCAACTTCAATCTTGAATTATTTGTATATATCAAATGAATTAGACATATATACCTCATTAAGTATACATATCCATATATAATCATGTAATATGTAAAAGTTATAAAGTAATAATATCAACCTCTAGCTTCTACTACAAATGGTTCATACACATTAGTGCATACCAATCTTATAAGTAGTATAGCCATTTTCTGCTATCCACCAAATGGTAGTTCAGAAATTTTTCTTTGTAAACAATCGTGAAATATTTCAAGTGTGTTTAGCTTGGAATATTCTAAATAACCATATCGATTTTTTTTCAACCGCTTCTAATTTACATGACCAAGATGGTGATGCCATAACTAAGTGTTATATAAGTCATGTGAACATGATTCATTATCTATTTCCAACAATTGGTTTTCATAATTTAATATATAAAGGATTTTATATAAATTTGGCATACCATAACATATGTTTTATTTATAAAATAAACAAATTTTATTTCCAAACATGAAAATAAAACCATATGTATCTTGGCATGAAACATAAATTATATTATTGGAAATCATTGGTACATAATAAAAATCCTTAAAAACCAATATCATTCATGTTTACAATGAAATATGGTAGTAACCAATAGCTAGATTAGCCAACCTGACACCATTAGTAGATCTAAAATCCTCCACTCCTCAAGTAATCTTTAAAAATCTACTTGGTTCCTTTATTTGGATACATATGTGAGAATTTCAAGTTGTATTTAATACCAAATGTGTAGATATTGAAAGATTATATTAGATAACAAAATCACCTTTAGCTTCCCCTTGCTTCTGGTTTGGGTTCTTCTTCCCGTGGACTTTCTTTCCACATGAAAAACATATTTCCTCCTTTTCTGTTCCCGACCTCTAGATCTTCATATTCTTGGAAGGATGAATTTTGAGATATTTAAAATTTTTATGAACCTTAAGACCATTCTCCTTGTTCTTTCTTTTTTATTCATAATAAGAACCTTGGGTTTATCACGCCCCATGTCCTTATCCACTTGGTAAATCAGATTAATAATTTCTAAAAGACTCTTCTCATTATATCTCATATAATAATTAATAATAAAACTAGATAAGGCCTTGTGTAGTGAGGAAAGTATGATATCTTTATGAAAATCATCCTGAAATTTAATCCCTAAGATGTTTAAGCATTCAATTTAGCCAATAAGTTTGACTACATGAGGCCCAACTAGCTTAGACACTCCAAGATTAGTTTTAAACAAAGAATTGGATATATCATATATATCTGGTCTCACATTCTCTTGATAGAGATCCTAAATGTGAGACATTATGATATAAGTATCCATGTCCACATACTGCTTCAAAATCTCATTGGTCATGGATGACATAATGAAACATTTAATATCTATAACATTGTTCATACGTTTATTATAGAGAGACAAATCTTCCTCACTATCTTCATTACCAGGAATATCAATAAAAGGTTTTTCCAGCAGATATAATTTCCTTTCATAGTGTAGGATAATGCACAATCACCTTTTCCAACTTGGAAATTTATACCGGTGAGAAGATTATACTTATCAAGTATGGATATCAGTGATATATTTGAATTCATTTTTATTGTTATTTCTACAAATAATATGAGTATAGATTTAGTAGTTTTTATAGTAAAATTTAAATAGATAAATAAATAACATATCTATTATTCTCCCACTATTTTATTAAAACCCAACAGTTTCCACCATTGGATTCAGAATATCCTATTTCTTAGAAATTCTTATGTAAAGGATTCATATTCCCCATATTATTACCTGAAATTTTGTTGGTTAAGCAACTTGAAGGATTTTAGGTAATAATTCCAAATGATAACTGCATTTAGTCATAGTTCCTTGAACTATTGAGTGGACTCCCCAATCATAAAATCCTTAAATTTTATGTCCTTAATCCTTTCCTCTTAGTTACACCAATTACTACTTTGGAAGTCAACCCTTGATGTTAACTAAGTTATGTCAACCCAAAAATACAAGTTATAATTCCCTGATAATTGAAATCACCCCATATTTTTCTTGTCAAGCACTTTGAACTATGGTTCGATTTTAACTGGAGTAATGGAAGTCTATACAGACTTAATATATAATTGAGGGATTTTATCTTTATGCATAAATTTATAATTATTATATTCATTACATTCTTTTTAATATTAAGTGAATTTACTTAATTGATTAACCATGTCTTAGATAATATTTACTAATAAGATAATTTATATTTTTTCTATCTTTCATTCTTATTAAATAATTAATTCATGTGATCGTGAAAAAATGCCCATAATGAAATAATCATGAAACTTAACAGAAATAAAATAATAATGTGGTATGATCATGATATTTTAAAAATTATTAGTTTATCTAGAAAATAATAAAATAACCATTGATCTAGGGGAAATACACCTTGAAATATTTATGGTTAATGTTATAGTTTTCCACTTGTCCACCTTTGTATTTCTCTTGGATTGGTTTTTCCTCGACTGAAAACTTGAACCACCTCCACTATCTTGGGAGCTCTATCCATTATATATGATTTTACTCACACGTAGGTGAGGGGAAGAGTTTTATATAAAATAAACCATGGTAACAAATACACTTAAATAATAATAGTAGAGATGGAATACATGAAAACAATTTAATTTTATAATAAAATAAAAGTAATCCATTCACATACTAAGGTCTGGTCTAAGCTCATGATCATCCATATACATGCAATGAACTATTTAAAAAAAATAGCATTAAATTATAACCATTAAAAATTAAGATAAATTGTTCTCAAATCAATTAACTATCTTCTCAAATTAATCAATTCATTTATCTTTTTTATCATCCAAATTTCCTTGAGATTCTCATCCATAATAATTTTTAACAAATTAAATAAATTCATTTAAAATTAACTATGTACATAAATATACCTTGGAGGTAATATGGTGAGTACCCATTCAAACTACCCAACATATATTATACATGTATATTGTTTACTCTTGTGACATGTGTCATACATGACTTATTATGTATCTTCATGATGCATAGTATCAACTTAATGATTACAAATATTGAATGATTTTTCTATCATGTGTTATGCTTCAATGCATGTAGATTAATAACTATAATATGACTCATATATGCTATAAAGATTTGAACTTTACACATAAATTAATTAAACACACCCAGACACACACATATATAAATTAAAACCCATAACATGGCATGTCCTGTCAACTTTATGACCACACACAAGCACATGTTGATAAGGTTTACACAGTATAATAAATTAATTTTTATTCTATGCAATTTGGTATAAGTACACAATGTGTACAAGCTAGATACATGGCATATAATTTACTCACCATCTATCTATTGCACATGGCTAGGGTTTCAATGTGTAAATCACGTCATTAAAATTATAGGATTACTCGATGTGTACATGGGATACACAACATGTGGTCTCCGAGTTACATGGTCACCAGTCAGGTAGGCCGTGTAAGAAGATAAACAACCTATCTGTGACTAAAGGACTACATGCTGTGTATTCCAGTTACAAGGCATGTACTATGGATGACCATGGTCTCGGTTGGCCCAGTCAACACAAAATGTATAATTAAATGAAACACATGTAATAAATTCATAAGCCTTGAATTAATTATGAATTAATTCTTGGTGGATTGAACACTAGTACATGTGTGTACCTTTAGGTTATATGGTGTGTGATATTATGTTATTCATATAGATTCCTTGACACCTCTTAATGGGATATTAGATTTTATTGCATTCATAAAATTAATCAATTTTATTGTATTTATGATAAAATAAAGATTAAGAATTATTTCTCACAATTCGTATTAAATAACGATTAAACTTGAAATGAAAAATAAATGGAAATTACATTAATCAATAAATAATCTTCAAATAATTATAAATAATTATATGACCTCTCTGATACCACATGAAGGTTCTGGGTGTAGGGAAGCATGTGATGGGTCATTCCAAACTTTGATGTTTCTCATGATCAATGATTAATCTGATATTTACTTGACGATAAATGTCATGATCTAGGAAATTAAATCAAAGAATATAGAAAGTGGATAAAATTTCATAACCAAGTAAAGGATCATTATATATTATTTATAATTAATTTATGAAATTAAAGAATGAACTCAAAAGAATTATTTCCTTATTGATGAATATGAAAAAAGATCTATATTATACTATCGTTGTGTTATAGGAATCAAGGTCAAATTTCCTATAGCGGAGATCCAAATGTGTTTCAGAAATCTTTGAACATCACTATAATAATCTTCAGATGCTTGTGTAGAAGATCCTATCACTTGCGTCGCTCACCTTTGATTGCCTTGAGAATATCTTCTAAAAGATTCTTCTCGATATCTCTAGACTAGAGAGTGGAAGGTGGAGAAATATTTCTCTCTGTTCTTGGGAGAATTCTTAGAGAATGGAGATCTCTAGGGCTCTGAGAGGACTCTCCATATTCATTGTACATAATAAAACAAATGAATTGGATCTCTTGAAAAACAATATAATTGGGTTTATATACCGGTAGGGTTTTGAAATTAATATTTTAACATGTTCCCTTTAATATTTATTTAATACATAGGGAATCCCATGTATATAATAATAATAATAATATTATTATTATTTCTGAACATGCATTAAACTTGTAAATAAAAATTAAATATTATTTATTGAAACAATATTCAATATATATTATTTCTCACTGGACCTATAAATATGCCCCACTATTCCTCCACAATATTTATCGAGTCTTTAATAACTAATATTTATCTAATAAAAAAATATCACTACATTTTTCTCCAGTAAATAAATAAATATTATATTCAATAAATTGTAAATAAATATTTGTTAAATATTCCACTCAGATAATATTCTCTTGAATAACTGTTGAAAAAATATATTTGATCAGGCGAACATGAATAAGTTTTAAACCATGTGTGATAATAATATTTATTCAACTTGTTAAATAATAAATAATAATATATTATTTAATCATGATTATGGATACACTTAAAATGTGACCCTTTAAGCCCCTTTCTTAGTGGCATTAAGCAAAGCAGCCTAAACTACAAGGTTAGCATCTAGAAACATTTCTAGGTACCCATAGAGAAAGAATTTAATGCTGAAAAAGACATAATATTTCATATGGATACTTACTGTGTAATATAATCTTTTTATCGTGATATCTCTAATCAAATAGGTTGCGTGCTAGTTCCATCAACCTCTATGCTCGATGTCACTTTCTTTGAATTTATAAAAATTGAACACGCTTATAATAAACCATTAAAATGGATTTATTTGGGCTATATCATTTCCATCTAAGGGCCTTAGATATAATTTTCTATTAAAGAATAAAAGGGAAAAATACTTTCTCAAATTATTCAATAATGCAATATTACTACTGACTCACTCAACGTATCCTAACTCACCATAAACATATGTCATCGCATTTTTCTCCAATACATCAAAGTAATAGAATTATAACATTTATTAATAATAATCTTAGTTGGAATATTTTCTAAATTGTAGGAAATTGTTTTAAATAGTGTTTGGACATAAATTTGAATTGAATAATCAATTCACCCCTTCTTGATTATTGCACTTTGACTAACACAACCTTCTTGAAAAAACATAAACTCAAATACATTAGTGAGTTAATTTACCTTTTAGCATTTGGTTTATTAATTAATCATCTAAGCTTACTAATATTGGGATCGGTGTAGGAAACACGAGTTCATGTAAACCTCTAAAAATATTTCTATGTCAGTCATTGATACTAATTAAAATACAATAGATTGAGATTTTTTACTTTCCTAACAAAACACAACCCATGATCTCATTATATATTCACATAAAACATTTGTAAATATATAATAAATCATAATGTGAGAAAAATATACCAGTTGGTCCATCAATTTATATAATCCGTAAATAAAAAATTGGTAAATCCACTTTAATTCTATGTCATCCAAACCCTCATGGGTTCATTCATTCAAATATGAGGCTAAATAACCTCTTAAAACCCATCACAAGATCCCTATAGTTATAAAATTATATCTTGATAAAAACTATTGAGATACTTTCCATCTGAGGAATACCATTTTTTGGGAATATCATTTCTTATAAAATAGATTTTGGTATCCTAAAAAATATAATTAGCTAATACTAATTGTTAAAGCATAAATAAATAGACATAAAATTCAATCATGTTTCTACTTCAAATCCATTATCATATTTAGTGGATATTACTTCAAGATTCTTCCTCCATTTAGGACACTTTAAATGGTCTTAAACTCTTTCCTTAAAGTAGTTTTTATGAGACTACTAAGGCATTCATCTTCTAAGATGGCCATTAGTTCCATATTAGATTTCTTCTTCCATAGTGGGTTCTTCTACACTTTCACCTATCTCATAGCTAGATAAGATCTTTATTTTTCTTTACTAGTTTACCTTATTTACTTTAAAGAGAACTATTTTGAGTATTTATATTTTGGTAAATAATGAAACCTTTTTGGGACATCATGATTATCCTTCAAAATAGTGAACCTATTTTCTTGTTTAACTAGACTTTTTCTTAAACAAAGTGTCTCCTTATATGTAAAAATATTAGAGAACATTCTTATGTAATATTTTACATTCCATGATTCCTTACAGATATAATTCCTTTCCATATGATCAAGGATAGAACATATAAATCATTTCCCATGGTAATCATATGTATTTTGGTATTATCCTGATTTTGATATTGGCTTACATGGTTTTATTCAATATTTAGGATTTTGAGCTTTGAAACAGATACTCATTATAACGACCCATACTTTACATACATTGTTAATACTTCAAAATTGAAGCATACTTATTACAACATATAACAAAACCACGAAAGGACCGTATAGGTATAGTGTCTTTAGAAACTGGGAAACATAAACAACTGGTTCATAAAGCGTCTACACTGTCTCCCATTTATTTCATCATATCTATAGTCCCTTTTGGCATATCTTACTTAATAACCTTATTCCTGACCTGGGGAAAGAAAACATACAAAAGGGTGAGCTCAAATGCTCAGTAAGGGTAAACAAAAGAAATATCAATCACATTGTATACATAAGCACATAACTTTTGGAAATCTTAACCTGCAAAAGAGATCATAATTTCATAACATGGGATAAATCATGGCAGTGAAATGTAATCACAATAATCATAACTTAAAACATGAAACTTTTTGGCATACACACATAATCATAGAGAATCATATCTTATTAGTCAAGACTCATTGCCAAGACTATCTTAGTGGACAAAGTCCATTTCTGAACCGAGTCACCCTCGTTTCAGTCCCGTTTCACTGAACCAGTATAACCTACCGTTCCATCCATTTCTATCTCATGAGATATAAAATCTTTACCCAATGCATTGGAGGGAGATATAGGTCCCACCCATCTCATAATGATACCATTCTTATGTGTGTCACAAAATCATAAACCATACATCATAGCATAACCCATGTAATAAAAATGGGATTCTTAAACAACATGACATCATAAAACAATTCATATAAGATAAAGGAATTCATAAAAATAATTCATCACAACATAATCAAATCAATGTAATAATAGGGATAGAAATAGAACCCTTTATTATCTTAGATGGAAAATAATTTTGATAAAACACTTGAACTCCATTCTTGAAGAAAATATCCTTTCTACTTCAAAAACAATTTTCCTTTCTTAACATGTCATAAAATTTTAAACTAAAAGAAGTTGATTAAAAATAAACTTGAAAACTTAAAAATTAATCTTCTTGTAAATAATCTTTGAAAAATCCATTCATTCCGTATAAGTTAAAAAAAACATTCTTCTCGTACTTTTGTCAGAAAAGTCAAAAAGTGCCTCGTACGAAAAATGACAAAAGATTCCTTTCATATCTTTTACTAAAAACTCAACGAAGGGTAAAATTGGACTTAAATAATTTTAGGTGGATGGAAATAATATTAAATATTGAGGAAACATGGATTTGGATGATAAAATACACCCCAGTAAATGCCAAAGTATAAACAATCTCGGATAAAAATGAGATTGTGATATTTCCCTTACCTTAGGTCCTTTTTGCTTCATAAGTGTCCGAACCTCCTGTATAATGATATAAATAATGTTATTGACTTATTCCAGAATCATAATTATTTTTATGATATCATATATGGTCATATTAATAGCTTCTTAGTAGTAATATTTCATTGCTACTGGTTATTCGGGTGTTTATAACTTTTTGTTCTTATGCGTGTCTTGTCGAATAAATTCTTATTCTTCTCTTTAGGTTATAGATACCTAATTTCTAGAATGGTATTAGTGTAATATATATCATACTCATTCATTAAATTCATTTATATAATCATTATGAAATGAAGATCATGTAGAACGAGTCGCATCACATCGTGGAGACGGTATTCCGTACGTACGCACGAGTGATGATATCGTTCCTATGATCGTGGAATTGTATTGGAGTGTATGTATACTATTTCAGAATCAGTATCACTTTATAATAGTCATATATAGTCATTATTTACACCATTATACCCATCCAATTAAGGTGGTGGTGGAAAATAGATTACACCACGGCGTGGAGACGGTATTCCGTACGTACGCACGCGCGGTGATTTCTTTTTCCGTATGATGGATAGATGGTGAAATAGGGTTGTTTCATACTTATAATAAAATATCAGTATATTAGTGATACTGATGTTATTACTTCATAATGAAACAACAAAAGAAGAAGAAGTGGAAGAAGAAATAAAGATGAAAGAATCGGTAACGGACATTACCTCTTCTTTGAAGTGATTCTTTGAGACCGTCTTTTAGGGCACTAAAATTGGTCTTTGAAGAAGACCAGGAACTCTAGGATGTCTCCAGGGAAGTGGAGAGAAGAAATTGGCAGGGTTTGGCCAAGATTTAAGGCTCAAAGTGGTGTGAGGAAGAGGGGGATGAGGTGCCCTTTTATAAGGGAGGAGAGGGGCCCCCTTGGGAAAACTAAAAATATTATTTTATTATAAAGTCAAGTTCGGTTTTAAATAGCTCCAAATTGATATATTTCGAAGATAAGGTGGGTATGGGTCGAAATAATCTCATCCAATAGAATTTAGACAAGTTTAGGTTCCTATTTTAACCTTATCATTTAGATTTAACATTAAGTTAAATAAGTTTACTTTTACCGTGTCTTCTTGTGTTCTTATACTATAAGGTTAATAAACTTACTATAAGCAGCCAAACGAACCCCAAGTTGTTTATTATTAATATATATAACCTTAACTAAGTCATTTGGCCGAAACTTAGATTTTTAGGAATAAAATAACAATTACTAATATAATATTTGTTTTAAAAACTATTTTATGTCAATTTTGACACTATTTAGTAATTGATTTTTATGAAAATCATAAAATAATTATTATTTCTAAAAAAGATAATTAAATCAATAATAACATGTCATAGTAACCTAGAAAATTATTGGAATTCATAAAAAGTCTCAAATTACATTTATTTTGGTGTTTATAGCATTAATTATGTCAATATTTCATTAATAAGATAATTACTGTAACATATTTGTGTCATAAATAAATTAAATTATTTAATGTCTAAAAATTACAAATAAACTACCATTATGTAGGAAATATTTTTATCTTTATAATTAATTTTTATAGTCTAATTTATCTTATGTATAACCCCATATTAAAAATTATTTACTTATTAAACTTTGATTTTAACTATTTTAACCCTTCTTTAAATAAATTAATAATAAATGTCCTAATCTAATCCAAGTGGGCCTAAATGGTCATATTTTATTCCTAAGTTTGTTTTTGGTCAAATTAAACTTATCCAATAGAATTAGGACATGTTTTAGGGTAATAATAATATCATCTTTACCCTTAATTACCCTATTTACTTTTAACCGTGGTAAAAAAAAGTAAAAAGTTACTATTCACCAAAAATTATTTTCATCTCATTGAACCACATTTTAGTCCTTGATATTAACCGTGTCTCTAGGATTTTTGAAATTCCACTCACAGAAGCGGTAAAATTAAGTTTTATGAAAAATTCAGTTTTTTAACTACCACTTAGTGGTTTCACTATTCATCAAAAATTGAAAGTTTTCAGAAAAATACCAAAATTTCACCCTTGGCTAATTCCGATATTCCGAATCCAAAAATGAAGTCCATTTTGAAAAATAAAATTTATAATATTTCAAAAAGTGGTTATTACTATTCATAACGGCTAGTTTTAATAATATTTTAATAGCATATCGTTGTTTAGTGAAACTCGGTATTGCGTATGACGCAAACTATCGAGGAAGGTCACGATTTCGTGTAAAGAAAGCCAAGAAAGTGTTGTGTAGAAAAATATTCTTTTGATGAGTTATATAACATAAAAGTCTCGGGTGTTACACTCATAATGTTCCCAAACCTTCCATAATAGTAGCACCTTTTAACTACATTCTTTTATGGTCCACTTCTTCTAAAATTTTCAAAAATATTCTCCTTATTTTCAGATTTTAGATTTGGATTTATTCTTGTATAATCCAGATTCCTTTTTTTAAGAATATAAATATATAATTTTTTATCTATATAATATGAGACTGCTACAATGGGAATATTTTTCCATTTATCATTAGTTTTTATCCTCTCTTTAAGTTATCTAATATTCCCATCATTCTCCTTCATCTTGAAATCTACCTCTATTATTTTTAAAGTATATTCTATACCAAACTATATCCTCTCTTCCAATTGAGTTTTGAGAGGGGTAATTATTACCATAAATTCCTTTTCAATTACCATTTTATTTCTAACATATTAATAAATTTCATTAATAAAATTACTTTCCTCTTTAATTTGTTTGATAATTTTCTTCATGTAAAAATTCATGTCTACTTAATACCTTTTTAGAATTTTTTCTCCAAGTTCAAATATTCTATGAAGGCATAGTGAACTTTGTACATTATCTCCCATTACTCCACATTTTATTAAAAGTCTTAAATATATTCTTGGTGGTTGTATGAATACTCCCTAGATTGGAAACATGATGTTGTTTCCACTTAGTATAGATAATCACATCTTCTTTTAAAATCTATGAGAGAATCTATAATTTTCGAAACAAATTATTTATAAAAACAAGGGTTATATTTAGATAATATAGTTGATTCATAATTTAGCTTAGTTAGAGAGCTCATCCCATTAGAAGTATTCTTTTTACCTTTCTTGTTTTTTTCATCTAGAAAGGATGAAAGTTTCATCTATATTTTCCGTAGGCTTCTCATTATGTCAAGATTCATGGACTTATTTCATCATGGATTATTTTCCATGTGAATCTTCAAGAACCATATACATAAATTAAAAAAATTTGAGTAATATTATCTTAGAAATACACTCTAAGAGAAATATTTATTTAATTTATGGATAAGGAATCAATTTCCAAGTTTCTTTTTTATATTTTAAATATAACTCAACATCATCTCAATTGAAAAATACCTTCTAAAAATATACATGAGGAACATCAAGAATGTATTCCATATTTTTCATAAACTCAATTTTCTAACTACTAAAATACATTTCTTCAAGAAAAAGTGATTTGAATATGGATTCCATTAATTTTAAGAACATATGATCAATTCAAAGTAAAAAAAAATTGAATAGAAGATAAACCTTTCTTTGATACCAATTGTATGTCCCTCAAGAGGCTTTAGTGTGAGTTTCCCTAATAGGATGTGGGGAGGGGGGTGTGACCCTAAGATTTGTTTATTTGTTATTATATTGTATAATTTTATATTATTCTATTTTATTTTATGTCACAAAGAGTTTAAAGTAGTTTATGGATGAAAATTTTAAAATTATAAAATTTTTGAAGGGTCACACGGTTATCCCAAATGGCTTGTAAATCATGAAGTAATAATGTGTTTGGTACTATATTTGGATGATTCCATTTGACATGGTTAGTGTACAACCAAGTAAACCATGTGAGGCTCCTATAAGCAACCATAAATAGGGTTTTTAGGTATCCAATTAGTTCTGCATGGTTACTACACATGTTGGTAAACTATGCTAGTAAACCATGAAGATTGCCTATAATTAAATTTTTTATTTAATTTTTTCCTTTTCTTTTATTTTTTAAACCCATATTCCTCTAATTCATTCTCTCTAATGCAACAAAGCTCCAGTACAAGACCCTACCTTCCATGCATGTCTCCCCCTTGTTTCCTCCTCTCCCTCAACAATTTCCTTTAATTTTCTTAGTTATTATGGGTCGAAACCCCTAGACAAGGAACTCATATCCCCTTCCCCCTCCTTTTAAACATGGTTTACCACCCCCATTTTCATGATTTATTTTAGATAGACCGTTGGGGTGTCAAGATTGACTGGTTTTAGGGGCTTTGTGATTCTAAGGTTCACATGAGTTTCCTCTTGCTCGTTAGTGACTTCTCTATTGAAGGAAACACATTCCAACATGATATCCATCGATTCCAAGTATTTTTTCTCATGACTTAATATTTTAATTTCTAAACCATCTATTTGATGATATTTTTAATTATGCAGTTATTTTCAAATGTTGATATTAATTATTTTTAAGCATGATTTGAAGGGAATAATTAAGCACCGCTTAATTTTTTCTTCAATGGAGAGGGTTTCCAGATTTTAGAACATGTTTAAAATCTGATTTAATTTAATTATACAAACCAATAATTTATTAAATGCCCTAAATGGATACTTTAAAAATTATAGTCTAAATATTAAATATATTTTTGGTTTTTAAATAACTTATTCAAAGATATTTACATGGAATTTGAATTATTTCTTGAAATTTGAAGTATTGGTTTTTTAAAGACTTGTTTAAAATAAAAATGAGAGTTTTAGATTGTTTTTACCCAGTTTGGGTCATGGGTAAAATTAATTAATCATGATTAAATATTACTAGACTTTTATAAAATTGAGGTGAATTCCAAAATTGGTTTCAAAGGTGACTTAATATGAAAATTTTTAAATATTTTTTTATAATTGGTTTTGAAATGTGATAAGTAACTTGGAATTATTAGTATAGTTTATTTGAAAGGATCATTTGTCATTTTATATAAGGATTTCAATTTGTATCTGGTGAGGACCTCTTTCATTTAACCCCATTTTTTATTTCCACTTATGTAGATGGTGTTTAGTGCATGTGGAGATGTAGGATATTTCCTATTCTTACTTATGCATTTGTTTTGTCAGATTTCCATATCCTTTCTATCTTGAGTGTTGGTCATGGGTCTTCTAGGTTACAAATTCAATTCTTAGATGAGTGAAAACTCTAGTTTAACTTTTGTGTCTAGATATAGAGTGACTCGATTGCAAAGGCACCTAGATGATTCCTTATAGAAGCTTTGCACTCTTTGGTTGATGGTATGAATGACAAACTAGTTTTATAACACAAAAAATATGGATATGTTATTTGAGGTCAACGTAAAGTTCTTATTTCCAATTAACTATTTTTATTAATTGAGTGATTAGGTTAGTAGATCCTATGATATAATTGCTTAATTGGTGGTTCAATGCATGATTGATTGGATTTTCCATCTTTATTATATGACTTATGGAACCTTTACTCTATTATGATTTTTTTCATTATCTACATTTGACTTTTGGTGCCTAGTTATACGATTAGGGTATTTGAACTATCTTTCTATAGAATGGGTTTTCATGTGGTTTTAGAATTATTTACATACAATAATTTTAGAATGGGGTTTTAAAGAGGTTTAAAATAGATTTTTTGGTTTGAAAGTGGCATTGGCTATGAAAATAGATTTCATGTGATTGTTTTCATTTAATGAAAATAGAATATAAAAGCCTATTTTTAAAATTTTATTTCTAACTAGTTTAAAAATGGGTTTTGCAGTTAAAATTTATGGAAAGTGGCAAGGTGGGTGGTGACCTATTGAGTATTTTTATTCCCGTGACTGTTATCATATCTCAATTGTAGGCCCTTGGATTGGGTATAATTATTGGTTTATCCCTTTACCAATCGTAGAGCATTGATTGATTTTAGGGATTGAGTTTAGTGGTTAGTTTTATTTATCGAATTTAGCCTATGGGTTCTATTACATGAATTTTTTGACATGTATTTATTTGGTTTAGAATGTCTAGTTGGTGGTTCCCTTTGAATGATTTAATTTTAACAAATAGGAGTTTACTAATTTCATTTACTTTGTCAAAGGAATATTATATAAATTGGGATCATAGCGGGACTTGGAGCTAGCTAGGTGAGGAATTTAAGAGGGAGATCGAAGGGAATTTATTTTGCATCTATGATATCCCCTAACTATTAATTAATTTTCTTTATATATCATTTTGGTATGGATGTCTATATTATATATGGATCTTAGAGGATTTTCAGGAGAATTTCCACTATGAATTACTTTTATCTAGGGTTTAATATATTCCTATTACTTGTATCTGATGACCTAGTGCTTTTCGTCATCCTATGGTGGTATTGAATTCTTATCGGGCCAGTGGTATACCAGTTTGTGTATTAGTTCAGATGAAGGCCTTGGTTGGATCATTAAAAATGGTATCAAAGTGAATGTTATATGGTGTGAACCTAGGTTTTGTGAGTATCACTTTTTTTATTTGGGATATGTCATGTTAATATCTAGTTAGAATTTGTCATCAGAACTTTTGAGCTAGGTGGGGGGAGAGTCTAGATAGATCTCACCTTCCACAAGCCTCAATTTTCCATCGAAATTGATATTTTAATTTTGAATTTGAAATTTTGTTTAATTACCATTGATGATATACTAACCTCTATTGGCATGGTTGAGTGGCCTTCAGAGTCATATTTTATTTTGGGATGAAAGCAACAGATGGGTCAGTGGCATGATATTGGGTTTCAGGGCCTGAGTAACTAGGTAGTGACCAATTTATTGATTTTCATATGTCTTAGGAGTTTTACATGGATAGAATATACCCCTGAAATCATGTGGTCTGGTCAATCATGGTTCCAAATCTTATTTGGCATGTTTTTTATGATACTCTTGAGGGATTCCCAATAATGGGAAGAGAGTAAAGTGGATCTTGTGATATGTTTACAAGTTTCTTGGATTTTTATTTTCCTTTTATTGTGTGCATTTTGTGAATTTTTTTGGATGAAATAGGGACTTTATAAAATTTTGATTCTCAAACTAGTTTTGGGTACTTATTTTAAAAACAAGTTTCTTATTTCACAGAATAAGTTTAATTAAATGGTTTATTTCATTATTTTTTTCTGTAAACATGTTTTATAAATAGAAATCGAGTGATTGATTTTTTTTAGAAAAGGTGTTTTAAGGTAAAACTTGATCTTATTTTAAAGAATGGGTCTTAAATACTTTTATAGGGGTTGGTGATTTTAAAGAATTTTGTTTATAATGTATAATTGGTGTTTTGTGTTTTTATAGATTTATTATTTTATATTTTTCCCTTAGGTTGGTGGGAATTTTTTGTTTTGTGTGTGAGACATGAACTAGTTGAGTTCATGTATCATTATATTTGAATTATACCTCTCTAAAAGGCCGTTAGAAAGGATGTATTTTCTATTTTAATGGATGAACATTAGGGTGATTATCTTCTTTTTTATATGTATTTCTTCTAGTTGGTGGACCTACCAAGAATCCAAATTTAGTGTTAAGGATGAATTATTTATTTATCTTGGATATGAAGTCAATGATATCAAATTTAGGTGACTTTTATTTGGTTTTACTTGAGTGGTTTTATTTTGTAACACATGGAATAATGATTGTTATGTGGATTCTAATGGGTTGTTGATTATTTTTCAGTGTTTTTTCCTTGGTGGTAATATGTTTTCATGTAGTTTTTGCATTAGAGTTTGTGCCTTGGGATTTCAGTTTCCTAGTTTGTTGAGAAAGAGATTACTTGAGGTCAATTCTAGGGTAAATATGATATGACTTTCCTTTAGGATGTTGGGTACTAGAGGGTGAAAGTTTTCTTTTTATAGATTCATCATGAGATGATGTCTCGATTTTGAGATCCTTTTCTATCCATTGATTATGGTTCCCAAATCATAAACCCAATGTAATTATTTGGGCTTGGTTGTGATCATTATGGTCTTGGTGACTTTAAATTGTGGGTGCGTTTGTGTTCCTTTGGGATTTTTCTCTTTGGGAGATTGATCAATTTCTTATGGAAAGTCGGCTGTGGTTGTTTTATGGAGTGAGTTCTTTTTTTGAAATTGGATCTTTGTCTCACTATTTATAGAAAATATAAATTATTGGTATAAAATGATATGTCTCTATACTTTTATGTATTTTTGGTTTGGGATTATTCCCTCAAAAGAGTGTGTATGTTATTGATACACCATTTTAGATGAAGTCTAAATGACGGGGATACCTTAATATGTCTCGGTATTTATGAGGATTTCCCCCCTTCTTAGTTGGTTATATTCCACTTGGAGATATTTGAGGTTACATGATGATGTGATTTGATGATCTTGAAGAAAATATACAATGGGTTTCTTCTTTTGTTTTTGGACAGTTCCAATTTCTAGAACCTTTTACCTATCTTCTAAATAGTTAGAGTTATGATGTTTTTTAGTCTTCCATTCTTTAGAAATGGATTTCTACGGGTAGAAATAATTATGGTGGGGAGGTTGTGGAACCATATATTTTATTTTTTTTATATTATACTATATTATATATTTTAAGTCATTGTGAGATTCTTGGAGTTTTTGGCCAAAAATTATAAAATTTTAATTTTGTTGTTGTGCCACATGGTTAGTTCGCATGGTTATTAAACCATGAAGAAACCATGAAATTGGGGTTATCTTATAATAGTTTCATTTTTAATATTAGGAAAAAAAATGGTAAACCATGTGGGGATCATAAGAGTAACTATGAAATGCATTTTTATATATTCAGTGAGTGCTACATGGTTATCATATAGTTTGGAAAACCATGCAAGTTTCCCAGGATTAAATTTTTTATTTCAGTTTCCAATTTTATAAATTCCTCATTCCCTTACCATAATCTTCGTCACATGAAAAACCCTTAGGATAAGAAACTCCCTTCAACGTGTGGATCCTACCCTATAGCTTTCTCTCCCTCGGTGATTTCAAAGATTTTCTTTGCGATTCTAGGTCAGAACCCCTAGGTATGGAACTCCCTTACCCTAATAACTCTTTTTTCCTCATGGTTGCATTCTCTATTTAGTGACATTTGGTTTAGATTAACCCCAATGGTTCTAGGATTTAATGACTATTGAGTTTTTTTGTTTTTAGTGTTTTTTTGGGTACCCACTTTCTCTTTGGAGTCTTCACCATCAAAGGTAACACATTCTAACTGAATCACTATCAATTCTAGGTAGGTTTTTCCATTACCTAAGAATTTAATTTATAAACCTTCAATTAGATGAGATTTTTAATTATGTATTTTTTTAAAATGATGATATTAATTAAGTTTAAACATTATTTTAAGGGAAAATTAAGTTAAAAATAATTTTCCCTTTGATGTAAAGGGTTAATAGATTTTAGAACCTATTGAAAATGTGATTTAATTTAATTACACACAAAAATTATTATTAAAAGGGATAAATGGAACTTTAAAAATTATA
Organism: Viscum album; assembly: GCA_963277665.1. Lineage (NCBI taxonomy): Eukaryota > Viridiplantae > Streptophyta > Magnoliopsida > Santalales > Viscaceae > Viscum > Viscum album. Next base: position 453,684,095 of record OY728135.1, read on the forward strand.
TTAGAAATATTAATGATGTTTTGAGTCTTTAAATAAATTACTCAAAGTTATTTACTTTACATTTGAAGAAGTTCCTGAAATTTCGAGTAATGATAAATTATTTAAGGACTTGTTTTAAATAAATAACTGAGTTTTAGATTGTTTAGACACCGTTTGGGTCATGGGTGTAAATTTAATAATGATGTTTAAATATTTATAGAGTTTTAGAAAAGTGAGGTGACTTTTTAAATTGGATTCAAGGGATAATTCAAATGAAATGTTTTGAATAATGTCTTATAAATGGCTTTTAAATGTGAAAAGTGACTTGGAATTCCAAGAATAGTTCACTTTAATGGCCTATTTTTTTGATTCAGTTCCCTAGATCCAAATTATATGTACTTTATGACTACTTATATTAATTTTTGTGAAATATAATAAAGGTTATTATAATTTCATGATTATTATTCTATGTTACATAGTATGTGATAATTTTCTAAGTGTAATTATTATAATGAAAGGTCATAGAAGATCCCATTTATGATGATAACGTATAAGTGCCACTAAATTATTCATAAATATAATTTTTATAGCTAGATGACATAATTTTATGAGATAAAAAGATATAGTCTATTAGGGATGGAGAATAATAGGGATTTTATAAACTTTCACATTGTTTGAAACAAAGATATATGTGTTGAAAAGATTATGTTGTGTTTGTTATCAATTGATGTGCCCAAAAGGGATAATTAATTCCTACGGGAATGATCAAATTAAATATTTATTGTTTCTAAACTGCACTCGGCTATAAAGGCATAGTTAAGAGGTAGTGTGGGTTTGATCCCATAGAGACACCTGTAAGACACACAACCCATCGTTTCGAACCCTAAGGTAGGACCCATCACATTCACTCTTCAAGTTGGGTTTTTTCTATAATTAGGTAGTTTGGATGTAAAAATGATAAAAAAAGGGATCAATGCCAATTTCCATTATTTAGGGAAAATGTAATCTTAAATCTAGTTTGGGATAGTCCTATGACTTATACTATAATGCACTGAAACTGTAACCAATTAATTATAGTCAAAATAATTGGATCTACCTAAGTTGAAACTATCCCTTGATATAGGTATATATAACAACCTAGATGCATTACCCTTAGCTTATATAGTAGAAATCATCATAGGATAATGGTCATAAACCAAAAAATGCAATTAGTTTAGGTTTGTTTAACTATAACTCTCATGGCCAGCGCTGTACAAGATAATGTGATAAACAAAATTTTTTAATCTAATTTCTAGCCATAGGGTTACCAAGGTTTAATTATAGATTCATTAGTGTTAGAAACATCCATAATATGGAACCCTAACCCTAAGAGGATTAATCGTGCATGGATATGATGATAAAAATAAAATAAATAGAAAAAATGTTTAACATAATCATAAGATGATTGAGAAATAATCAATCCATATTAAAAAAATCAACAATCAATTAAAAACTCATTATGAATGAAGAAATAGTGAAGAATAGTGAAATATTTTGAATTTGAATAGAAACCGGTGTTAAAATGGGCATCACTATGAAAAAAATTGCAATGATTGAAGAATGGACTAATAACAACAAGAAACACAAAAGGATTTAATAAAGTGAGTAAGGGAATTAATTGTACTGAGTTTAGAAGAAAAAAAAGAAGAAACAAAGGAGAAAAATGAGAGAAAAAGAAGGAAATTGACTTTTTTTTTCATAGAGGGCATCAGAAGAATATTTATTGGCATGAAATATACAAAAAATATAAGGAATTATCATCATTTATTTGATTTAAGTGGCATGTTTATTGAGTTTTACATGACATGTGAGATTTACATGTCATTTACTTTAGATCCTCAATATCTTATGATGATCATGAATCTTATGGGATCTATAGGTTATATCTTTGATTGGATGGGATCTTGAACTTTTTCACACCGTTTAAATTATATAATTCATGTATGATATTCACATATTGTACTTATTTTACACTATGTAACTTCAGTGGGAATTGTTATTTTGAAAATAATAGTATGTGAAATTTATTTACACATCACATAAATGCTTCACATTATGTAATTTATCATGGGATGGTATTTGGTTTTCAGGGATAATGTAAATGAGGAATACATGTTTTGAAATCCTTTAACGACATGTAAAACTTTCTTTCCATTTTTCATCATTTATTACTTTTAGTGAAACATTCCTAAATCATGTGAAAACAAACCAAAATCCCATGAATTATCAAATATAACATGAATAAAACTCAAATTAATGTATCCAAAATGTGTATATGAATTCATCTCATCAAATTCCCCCACACTTGAATAATTTTGCATCCTTAAGGGAAAGCATCTCAACTTGGATTCCAAATGGAACAATTTTTAAAGAAATAAAGATTCATTACAATCAAGAAAATAAAAATAAGTATAAGTAAAAAGGTACGTCCATTAGAATAATTCAGGTAGAGAAAAACTAGTCATGCCTCATAGTTTAGTTATTTTTTAGATTCTTTATTCCTTTAATTATAATTTCATAAATATTCCTTAAAAACTATACCCATTTGGAATCTACCTCACAATATATTTTCTCTCATTACTCAAGGTATAATAAAACTAGAGTTATGCTCATACCCTAAATACTTGTTCCTAACCATAGGTTTGCATTGGTTCTAGCATATCCACTTTGTAAAAAAAATACAAAATCAATCATGAGGGATTTAAAAATAAGGTTCAAATGACTATGATGATGAGGGTAGGTGGGAAAGTGATAAGGATCAAGATTAAAGAGGAGGGTAATCTCTATAGTATTTGCATGATAATCATGAACTGGGTAATGAAGTAACTCCTCTTGGATAAAATTAGTCTATGCTCTAACAACTCAAAGTTGGTCAATGAATGAGTCCTATCAGTATCAAGAATATAACTTGTTCCTTTATTTTTCTTTTTATTTATTTTTTTAAAATCATATCTAGGACTGGTCTCACATCCATCCCATAACCTCATATGATCCATCATAGGATTCATTAGTCAGGTAATGGTGATTTTTGACCTTCCTAAGGAACAACCAAGTATATTATTTTTTATTTATTTTTTCAAAGGAATTGGGTAAGTGTTGAAAGCTCAAAAAGTAATCATGGACCACATCATACCAATCTATTTAAAATTACACCATATATCTCCTCAATATTTATATCATGTATCCATTAGTAGTGAAAATTACCCCACACTTATTCAGAGGAAAATCATGTATCATACCAAGAGCAAGGTAGGAAAGGATAATAGGATTGAAATGAATCCATCCTAACATGGTTATTCATGGATACAATGGGATAAATAAGGAAAGATGTATTAGAGGGTGTCAGGATTAAGTGTCTCAAAAAGATTAACTCAATCATTTTAAATGTATATTTTTTCAATCATAACCTCAATAAGATCTCAATTAACGTTCCGATAGGTTTACATGCCTCAAGTATCTCTCAATAAATATTCTTATAAATGAATATGATAGTATAATTCTAGAATCCTCTTGGTAATGGGAGTATAAAATAATAAACAAAAACCACTCAGGGTTTAAAATCTAGTAATAAGTCAATTAAAAGAAATTTAAAGAGTCTATAATTAGAATTAAATTACCCAGATCAACAATCATTCTAATAATCTAAACTAGAAAAAATAATGTATTTTAGAAACCTTTAACCTAACATTGTATTTTATTTAAATGGGTGAAATTATATTTAAAGTCTAAAGCATTATTTTAATGAAAAATGTCTCCTATAATAGTGAAAATAGGAAGTAATCCAAGTGTATCGATAATAAATCTAACAAAATAAACCCAAAAACATAAAATGAGATAGTGTCCACAATATTATGGAGAGAATTGTGGGAGTGATATCAAGAGAAGTATAGAAAAAGATGAAATAGAAATAGTGTTTTTAAAATCAGGGTATCAAGAGATCTCTATAGTGAATGTCATGCCATGGGGAAACTTGTTAGATATTGATTGGAAATTGTGCGACTTGTAAAATTTGTTTGAAAGAAAATACCTACACGAGATAAACCATTATTCCACATTGGATAACCAATGTGAAAAAACATAAATAGGAAGGCGCATACATTCAAAATAGGAGAACAAAACTTTGATCAATGTATTAAGGGAGTAAAACAAATCTTGGGATGACCTAAAGACACAAATACTAGTAAAGTAAAAACATAATTCCTAAGAACTGATTGGAAATAAACAAAACAAAAAAATTATAGGATGCCTCTAATAAAGCACTAACAATGTCGAATCTATCCAGACAGATGTACAAAGGAATCAGTTAGTGTCGTACATCTACTCAGAGGTCCGCTACATCTTGTATGAATTAGTAATAGTGTCATTGATCTCACAGGGGTTCTTAGTGGGATTAACCACCTAAGGATGACACCAACCATGAATCTCATGTGGTAAGAATAGATGTCATGTTTGTCCTGGAGGAGGCTCTTGCTGAGTATAGATATGTGGATTGATCTTTAGAACCTATATATGTAAGTCAATAAAATGATGATATATGTCAACCAAAATGCTAGAGGATGACCTATATTATAATTAGTTATCATAGAATAAAAAACAGATCTAGTCATGATTAAAATAATTCAGTAGTGAAATGAAAATAATCCAATAAGAAATAAAGAAAAAAAGTGCATCCTATATATATATATATATATATATATATATATAAGGAATGACACATATGTGTAAAGGTAATACAAGTAGTACAAAAAATAGGCCCCAGATAGAGTACATCAGGGGAGGGGACAAAGAAAAGAGAAAAAAACTAGGGAATGCTCTCTGGTCTCAACATCAGAATTCCCCTACAAAACAACTGTGGTATGGATCAGCTCTTCTACATAGATATCATCAATGGAGGATGGGATGGAGGATTGACGGCCATAAGAGATGTTGTGGTGTTGGCAGCTGGTTTAGTTGAGGATGGAGGAGGTGAGGTGTCGATCTGGACTGAGGTAATGTGTTTAGAAATTGGATCATTCAAAGGCACCTAAAATGGGGATGGAATGGTGGGGCCCTTACCTTGTCATTATTTCCCCACAAGGTATACCTATTGAGAAATAGGGCTGGTGATCTTGGGAGGCAGATCTGCTGGGGTGGGAGGTGTTGTGGGGAAAGATATAGAAGAAGGAGGAGTAGGTGGGTGTGGGTGAGAAGATTAAGGGACTGATAGAAGGGGAGAAGTGGTGATGTGATATGGGTTGGTTAATATAATGGAGAGACAAATAAAGAGTTTTTGTTGGTTCTCCATGATAGAATGGAGAAATGGGAATAAGTTTGTGGGAATGGGTGGATGGGGTGAAGATGCAGTAGGGGTAGTGGTGGCAGCGATAAAAGCAGGGGTAGGGGTAGTGGTGGTGTGTGTTATGGTAGTGGTAACTGGGGAGGAGGCTGTGGTGGAGGTTGTGGTAGGGGTAGCAATGGTGAGTGTAGGGACATGGGTAGGGGAGGCTGGGTGGGCTACATACTGGTTGGATCTTAGTTATCATCCTCAACATATGTCGATGCCCATTGGTAGATACTCCCACTCCTTTTCAGTAGTCCCATCTTGTGGAGAAAATGGAGGTCAATACTCTCCATATTTCCAAGGGAGGTATGATTTCAAGTAGTGTTAAAGGCACTAAGATTCATGGTCAGATGGGTAATTAAGGAGTCCCCCATCAACATACCTCAGGTCCACCTCACCTGGGATAGGTAAAACATGATGAACTACCTGGCCATGTTGACAGTTCAGCCACCAATGGATAAGGAAAGAATGATCACCTTAATCTATCACACTCTCATTAGAATCACCTCATTCCAACCAAGTGTGAGATAAGGCCCGGTGAAGGATCCAAAGGGTACCACCATGGAGGTAGGTACTCTTCATCATGCGAGGATTATAAAGGTTCTATGGGTATCTAGATTTCCTCTCCAAAATTCGTGCAAAGTCTACCTTGTTTAGCTCATGATTCAATGTTGGGAAAAATAAATAGATGATGAATTTGATAGAGTAGATACCGATGCTGATGAAAAAGTCACCAAGGGTGAACTATGACAACCTTTCTCCAAGTCTGAATCTGATGGAGTCATGGACAACTCGAAGGTGGAGAGGAACTCGAGGAATAACTCCCTGAAGGTATCCTCTCACACCAAGGTGATTAGTGAGAGGTTTAGTTGGATGATGAGGTCAAAGACCTCCAGGTGTATCTGGATCCGGTCGAGAACTACGAGGTTTGGTGTCTTGTTGGTACTCATGGTCTTTGACTATAGATTTACCAACCTAACCTGGTGTTCAGGTGCCGAGAAGTGAAGGCAGGGATGGAGGTGTGGGTAGGTAGTACCTTGAGACATGCTAGATGAAGACTATGAGTCCTAAGAGGATTAAGTGGAGGAATATAAGGTGGAAGGCTATGCGGGTAGAGGAGGAGGAGTCCACTGCTTGGGTGTTGGAGGCATCTAATCGCTCTCAGGTGCACATTTGAAAAGAGAGGCATGGGTGGTTTTAGTGTGGGCCATGTTGGAAGGTGGTGGAGAACAAGGGAAGATGATAATAGGTGTAATGAGGGGGGAGGATGAGGAATGAGGAAGTAAGAATGGCTGGTGGTGAGGGGAAATGATGACCATTTGGTTTGTAAGGGAAAAGTTTGCACATAGGAGGAGAATAAATGGGGGGGGGGTTGTTCTATGAACCTAGGGTTCATGAAATTTTAATGTTGCATGAACATTACAAATCATGTATTAGGTACATGATTTATAAATATTTTATTTGAATTTTTTTATCCCTTCAACTATTACATGCTATTTATAGGTCACACAGTGTTTATTTGGAATTTTGTGCCCCCTTTTAGGAAAGGTATTTTGACAATATTCCAAAAATGATTAACCTTACTAAAGAATAAACTAACATATTGATATAGATAAAAATTTCCTCATTTTTTTTATAAAATTAAATGATTTAATCACTAAATATTTATCAATTTGAGTTATTTTCATCAATTTTGGATTTATAGTATGTTTTGTGCTTAAATGTGAAAATTAGTTAATTAGGAAATATAGACATATTTTAATCACTTTGGTAAATAGATTATAATGTTTAATAAATAACTCTAATTAATGTAATTATTTTTTATTGGATTCCATGATTTATTTTCTTCATCTTTGTCTTCTGAATGAGGAGCTAATTCAACCATCCTGGGGTCCTAGAAATTCAATCAATTTGGACAATAATTATGGGAGACCTTGTGGAAACCACCTCACTAAATTAATCATAAATCGGTCTAAAGACCTTAAATTGATGTGATTTAAGTTTTATTTGAAATAATATTTTGTGTGGAGTTCTTATGTTTAATATATTATAGATTTTGTTCCATTATGTCAGCCTTTAGATGCTAAACATTTGGGGAAGAAATAGGGAAAATTCAGCTAGAATAAAATATCAGAATTAATTGGTCATATATCTGACTAAAAAGCTATTATCAAGATAACATTTTGGGATAGAACGTAAAATCTATTTTGGAACATCTTTTAAGAAGACACCATGCCAATATTCTGCCATTATCTTGGCCTACTATGAAAAAAAATTAGTTGAACAGAATCTGGAGGAAATCTTAAAGAGAGATATAAAAGATATTAAATTTGAAGACCGAAGGATGACATCCCCTTGAACTATATAAGTAGGAGTTCAACCATGATGAAGGAAGAGTCTCACACCACCATTGGATAGGAGTAAAAGGTACATGTTGTAGATTTAGCATTTCTTTCTTCTGTTCTTTTTTATTTTCAATTTCTTTTATCATGTAACACATATACATATTTTCAATTTAAGTGTGTCCATCTTCTTCCATCTCTCATTATATGCCAAACCTAGTATAATTATCCATAATTATCCTTATTATATCCATCGTGACCTATTAACCTAAAAAATGAGGGGCTAACCCGAGGATTTTCCAAGTAGAGGTATGTGTCAATTCTATTCATTCTGCACTTAAAATTATTATATTTTATTATGTTTGTGATGAACAATAGTGACATGCGTGAGTATGGAGATAATCCACCAAAAAACTAATCTCAAACTCATTTATATTATTTAATTAAAACTTTTCCCTCCATTTTACTAAATACAAGATCTTCATACGATGGAGTTGAGCCATTTAGTGGATGAAATGACATACGATAGAGCCAAGTCCCGAGAGATGTCACACGCTCGATTGAGGCGTTCCATCAACCTTGATTATAAGAGGAGGTGAAATTGAGATTACTATAGGAAATAAGGGTTTCAAGACACTAAATAAAATAATAGTAATTCATGAATGGGATCTCATAATTGAATTATCAAACATAATTTAACTACCAACAAGGAGAATGAGGAAACCCACAAACCAACTCATAATGGCCAGGTTCTTTCATTATTAATTGCATTTTATCATTACATGTTGGTTTTAACTTTTATTTCAATTAGATTCCATTACCTCACTAGATTAAATACAAGAAACCAAAATTTACTTTAGGTGAATTATATCAAGTGAGTAAACAACTGAGAAATCTCCCCAAGTGAGATGACCCTAGTCAGCCACTGTGCTGCACTAGGAAAACATAGAAATTATCTTTTTTCCATTCCCTATAACAAACGTGTATCAAAACTAGCACCGTTTCTAGGGTGATAATCAGTAGTGTTTTTACTTTTTATATTTTCACATTGTATATTGATTTTCATTACTTTTTAAAAAAAAACATTAAAAAAGTCTTCTTCTAGGATGTTTTCAAGAGATCATTCCTAGAATACATGGAGAAATTACTTGTATGTAAAGGAAGAAGAAACATACTACACTGAGGAGGAACTCTAAAAAAGGGCTTATGCACTTATGATAATGGTCAAGAAATATCAAATAAGAATAGTAACATGGATCTCACCTGAAGATTTTATGTCCCTGATTGTTGAGCTATGAAATAAAATACAAATATTTGAGGCCAAGAAGGAAGTTCCATTGGTTTTCCCCAATTTAACTAAATAAATCCATAATATTGAGGCTAAAATCAAGGAATATAAACAACCGAACAATTTTAGGAACCAGATTCAGGATAACCACGATAAGCTAGAGTGGATTCATGATGAAGAAGACTTAGCTACTAAGCTACGTTTGGGAGATCAAAAAGATCTAGATAAATTCTGTAATGAGTATGAGGGACAACATGATATCCCTGATACCTATAAAGTAGAAGAGATAATACCACTATATGTCACTCTATCTATGGAAGAGGAGGAAGCCACAACAGTGATGTAGTTTTAAGAAAGGATGAAAGAGCCTGACTACCTACTTCAACCAGCTGATACTCACATTAAAGAGGAACTTATCACTGAAGAAGTGATTGAACCAAACCCACATCAAGGAGATTATAATTTATTGAAATATATATTTTATGATTTCATTCAATCTGATTTGAGTATCACTCCGTATGGTTTTAAATTTTCAGATTTAGTCAATCCCTGCTTTTTCTTAGTGGAAGAGGATGAAACTGAACATGCACCTGTTGAGGAACACATTGAGCTCCCTAGCATTATTGAACACGAATTTGAGGATACCCATAAATAAATACAAGTAGTTGATCTCGTAGAAATAAAGAAAGAGGATGATCATTACGAAAATGATGTTTTTTGATTATTCAAATTTAAATTCTATTAATGTAGAAATACCTACTTACTTTTCCTTTGAAATTTCAATTCATGTAGAACCTATTAAGAAACAAATGGATTTTGAAGAAGTCATTGCACAAGTATCAATGATGTAAGAGGAGGTTCCATACTTCATCCTACCACCATAATGAAAGCAGTACCACATTGTAAAGGGAGAGGATCTAGTGTACTCTATCCATGGATTCATCCTTAATAATAAAAAAGAAGTAGATGATGGGAAAATCCATATGTTGTTGTTTATGTCAAATAATCCCCAACCACCATCTTATTTTGGATGATAGTTGGTACTTCCCTTCTAGTGGTAGTAAAAATTTAGGGCCCACTTGGGAAATTGTACCCAGATTTATCCTTTACATACTTTCTAGTACTTTTATTTTCAATCTTAGAAATTTAGATTTCAAATTTAGTATAGGAATTAGTCAAGAAAGAATCCCACTCCCTCTTATATTTTTGAGTTTAAATTTCATAATCCTTGTATTTTATTGAGTAATTTTATTTTGTAGGTTCATCATGGCATAAAGAACCCCCAAACAGTGGAAGAAAAAAACCAAGCTTCATTTCAAAAGGGAGTTTATTTTTATTGTTTAAAATTTTAAACTCCTTACATTTTTTTGGTCCAAAACATGTTTTGAGCTTTAATGATAAGAATTTCATGCCCACACTTGAATTAATGTTTTACTTGACTTATCTAGGAGACATGGGTTTCTTAGAAATACATTGATTCCATGGTTTAGATTAAAATTTTAATGTGATTTAATGATTTAAATGGAGAATTGAATATTTAAACGTGAAGAATATTTATTGAAATGATGACTTATGATTTTACGGAATTAATTGATTCATATAAATGAAATTCCCCAACATTTTTTCATACATTAAATTTATAAAATTCATGTGAATTGATTTGTTATTATTAATCATTCCTTGAGTTATTTTCTAATATCATATTTCCCATTCCTGAGAGGATTTATAGACCAAGTACTTCCTATTTATTCTTGAGAATATTTCTTGAGTTATCTTGGGACATGCCACATGCTAGAATTTTTATTGAAACATGTCAAAGCTACTGACTGGAAAAAACAAATTTAAAATGATTGAGGAATATTTTGAAAAAAACCATTTATCCTTAAAATACCACATTTACATAAATCCTTATGTATCCTATAGATACCATGAATGAAATTTATAGGAATTTTCATGTTTCAATCTATTTGTTATCCATTCCTACCCTACTCTTAGTATTTGCATGATATTTTAAAGTTGAAGTATGGGGGTGAAGGAAGTCATGGTGGAGTGGATGATTTATATTATAAGAAATAAGTATTGATGTTCTTATTATGGGAATAAACAATTGTTGTTGATGTATTCATTATTTTTCATTATTTTAACCTCTTGAAAAAAATCAAAAAAATAAAAAAAACAACACAAAAAAATGAAAAAAATGGGTTGTGATTTGGGAAAACAAAACATCTCCATTTCCAAGACCAGATATCTTATGATCGTATGTGGTTAGGTGATGGATACAAAGTTTATTCTAATCATAAATTTTGAAAAGTAAAAAAAATGAAACATTCTATGAAAAAAAGTATAAAATTAAAAAAATTCAAGAGGGTGCACAAATATTTCATTATGCATTATTTGATCATAATCTTTACTTTGAGTTTTGGGGGCTGTGGGTACTACAACTTTGAAGGGGATAACTTCTTACACTTTTTGATATCATGTATTGTACTTAAGAGATAAACCTCCTCCTTGAGCCTTAATTTTTTAAACAGCAATTCCTACCAACCTTAAGCCTCAAAGTCATTTGAACCTTTATTGAAAAGTTTTCATGATTTTATATGCCTTTTGTCTTTATGAAGTGGATAAAGTAGTTACATTACAAGCCTATGGATAAGGATTATTTCTCATGATATGAGAATAACTATACTTGAAATATATCACAAGTGATGAGAGAAAATATTCAAAATAGAGGTAGATCATGATTTAACTTATTTAATAATAATGAATTGAGGAGCTTGAATAAATAAAAAGAGAAGTCCCATCATTTTTCAAAGGGAAGAAGTAAAATTCATGAAATGAATGTTTATTCAAAAAATGGTAAATTAAATTTTTATTTTATGTGTATTTTTGAAAATTTTATTTGACATTGAAAATTGTTTGATTTTATTTCTTTGAAATTTAAATATTGGCAACATTGGTTCCCTTTTAATTCTATGTTGAGATTTTATAATTTTGGATAAGCATGGTTTAAGTGTGGGGGAATTGATAGAGATAATATTTTAATCATTTTTTATATGAAATTAATGATTTAATCCATAAAAATTTATCAATTTGAGTTATTTTCATTAATTTTGGTTTTATTGGGTGTATTGGGCTTAAATTTGAAAATTGCTTAATTAAGAAATATAGATAGATTTTAACAACTTGTTAATTTGATCATAACATTTATACTATAAATCCAATTAATGTGATTATTTTTTATTGGATTTGAAGTGCACTGTGTTGCATTTGTTGTCAATGAGACATGTTGTTGTCTTAGAATGAATGGATGTCAAGAATTGTCAAGATGTGAATGCCAAAGGTTGTGATGGTGTTGGTGGTGAAGGAGAATGACCATGGTACTAAGATGCATGTCACTTAGGAGATTCACTAAGTGACATAGGATGTTGTGGTTGAAACATTATCGAACAATATCAGACGATTGTTGAGCTGCTCTTTAAGTTCAAAGAACTTGTATCTTGATGATACAAAGTCACAACATTATTAGAAGACCATGCATTGTAGTGACAATGCATGAGGAGTTGAAGAAGATCCATCCACAAGTCCTAAGTGGATGAAGTGAGCTGAAGAAGTCCATGCACTAACACTTAGTGCCTATGAATGTGAAGAAGATCCAATTGATCTCTGATTTGATCAATGAAGCACTTTGAAGAATTTAAGTGATTCAGGAGTTCGGTTGAAGAAGAAGAACCTTCAAGAATTCACTCCTAAGTAATGAGTATATGTTGAGGAGATTTGAGGAATTCTAATGAAGAAGAGAAGGGAAGAAATGAAGAAGAAGAGTTGTGGCATTTGGCATATTCACTTGGTTACTTTGTTTTTATACAAAGTCCTAAGTGTTTTACTAGCAAAAAATAGCCACCAAGGAAGGCCAGCCGAGGGATCACCCAAGGCACATATGGGCCTAAGGCGCCACGCCCCTGGGGAACCCTCAAGGCCAAGGCGCTCCCTGAGGCAGAAGGTCGGGGCCGTGTATAAGCCCCGAGGCCACCCGGTGATGAAGCCCGCGCAGCATGAGCGCAGGGAGCGCACCAGTGTGTGCATGGTGGGCGCTAGGAGCACGCCCGCAGGAGGAGCATAGTGGGCGCAGAGCGCGCCCGCAGGGAGAAAACGGTGCGGGGCGGCACCGTGGAGGGAGAAGTGCAACTGAGAGTTGAGCGGCAGCGCTAGGTTTATAAGCCGCGGAAAAACCGCACCCCGTTTCGATGTGGGACGCGGAAAAATATCCAGGAGCGCATCCTGGCCGTCCGAGTGATCGCGCAGCTGATCTCCGCCGCTCATCGCATCGCGCCGCTCCTGTTCTGATCGCGGCCGTCCGATGTGTTTCATTCGCCCGATCCAACGGTTGCGAGACCGCCTTCAACCCCGATCTCGTCTGAAGTCTCCTGCGAGCTGCCGATGAACCAGGCGCCATCCGAGCATGGTTTTTGAGTTCCCGGCTACCATTTCCGAAGCCGAAGGCTCCATTGAGCTCGTCTGGACCTACTGAACAGATCCATGCCTAAAAATTAGCTTGCATGCAATGAGAGGAGAATTCGATGATCGGCCGAAGCAACTGAAGGTGCGAGGCCATTCGGTGTTGTTGATCTGCATGGACAGGTATTAACAGAGGCATGCATGTGTTCAAAAACACATAAATGTGATGGAAAATAAAAAGAGAAGAACCCGCGGAGAACCGAGGAGAAAGTTCAAGATTTGGAAAGATTTTGAAGATCCGAAATCTTCGGTGATTCAAGATTTAACCACGCGGATGTTTTGAGGCATTCCTCTTCCTATAAAAAGAGAGGCCGAGGCTCTCTGCTGCTTGCTGATCCTTTGAGAAATGTGAGTCCCGTGAGAGCACCCTTGTGCCTCGCGAAGAATTGAGCTGCGCGTCCCCTGCGCGGCAGAGAAGCCCGGAGCCATTTTTGGCTTCGTGAAGTCCCTTTTGCGCATCCCTTGCGCGAAAGAGGTGAAGGGGAGTCCCCTGCGCGCACTCCTTGCGCGACAGGAAGAGCCCGCTCTATGCACCGTGCTTCCTGCGCGGTTTGCACTTGCACAGCCAAGGTGTCCTTGACACACTTGCGCACCCGCGGTGTTATACCCTGCGTGCCCGCGGCTACCCATTGCATCACCTTGTGTTCTTTGAGGCTTGCGCGGAAGAAGACTCCTTGCACCCTTGGAGCTTGCGCGACAGAAGTGTCTGCACCCTTGCGCGGCTCATACCTTGCACTCTTTGAAGAAGAAGTGGAAGTGGCCGCACCCCTTGCGCGCCCTTCACATTGGTAGGAGGTTTGGGTAGTATGAATTACACACCTTGTGTGTGTGTGCTTAATAGAGACTACACCCTAGCCGTGTGTGTGCAAGGAGGAGAGGAAAACCACAACTAAATCCAAGTTGTGTGTGCAAGAGGAAGAGGAAGGCCAAGCCTTGTGTTTGGTAATTGAACAAAGGAAGTGTGTGTGCAAACAAAGGACCAAAGAGGCCGTAGCCAATTGTGTGCAAGAAGAGGGAAGAGGCCGAACCTAGTGTGTGCACTAAAAGTGTAAACACTTAGAAGAAGAAGAAGACATCCACACAAAGAAGAACACACATTTATGTGTGTAATCAAAAAGAATAAAGTGTGTGAAGTTTGAGAAGGTGTGTGTGCTTAATAAGAATACACCCTTTGTGGGTTTATCACAGCAAGACAAGAAAGAGGGGAGTGCATGCATGCATGCATGCACGTGCACACGTGAAGAGTGCTAAATCAGTGGTGTGCATCTGAGGAGTCCAAGACTTTAAGATCTTGAAGAGATTTGAGAACCCATGCTATCAGTGCATGAAGATGAAGAGTTGCCATGCACTCAGTGCATGATGTTGATGTGAAGTGAGACTGGACCAGACTGAAGTTAAAGATATCAGTTGTCTGAGTATTCAGTAGTTGGAGAGAAGCCAGGTCATCCTTAGAAGAAGGAGATAAATCCTGAGCAATACGAGAAGACCTGATCATCACAAGTGATCAGAGGTACAGAGCAAGGCCAGCAGTCTTTATCCCAGACTGCTGAAGATACTTGAAGAAGCTTAAAGAGAAGAAGAGCTACTCGTGTGACTCGAGGAGCCAAGAGAAGACCCTGTGGGACTCAGGGAGAAGAAGTCTTCAGTGGGATTCTGGAGCAGGCCAGTGGGACTCTGGTAACACTGTGGGACGCAGTATAAATACCCTCCTGTGGGACTCAGGAGAGATACGGTGGGAAGCTGTATCGACCATTGTAATTCTAACAAGTTGTAATGGGAGAATCCATGCTGGGAGAGCATGGAAAGGATGTAGGCCTTTGGTGCCGAACCTTGTAAATCCTTGTGTCCTGTGCCTTTTCATTACTGCATCATTCGGGAAAGGTTGAGAGATACAAGAAGAGTGGATCGAGGCTTTAACCAGCCATAGAGGTTTAATTGATTAAGAATCAATTAGTAAAAAGTTTTAAGGGATCACTGATTCACCGCCTCCCCCTCTCAGTGATTCACACTGATCTGGGCACTTCAATTGGTATCAGAGGGAGGTTACCTCTAAAAGATCCAAGGGAGTCTTTATGAAGTGAAGATTTGAGGAAACGAGCGACCAACCTCAAATGGAGATATCTGCCAAGACTCAGAAAAATAGAAAGAAGAAACAGGCCAAGAAGATGAAGAAAGACTGTCCTAGCTGTGATGAAGTTGAAACAATGAATGATCTTCAGAGTGCACTCAAATATCTTCAGAAGACAGTTCCCATGGAAGTGGAAAAGTGTATAGCTACAGGCATCCATGATCTTCATGAAGAAAAATCACAGTTAGAAGAAGAAGCCAATGCAATGGAAGATCAATTGGCTAAAAGGGTTGGCATAACCAACACTCTCAGAAAGCTGGTGAAGGCTAAAGATGAAACAGTATCACTTTGCAATGAAAGATATGAAGACACTGTTGAAGAATTGCAAAGAAGCCTTTCTGAGAAGGAAATCTTTATGATAATGATCAAAGAAGTTTTCCATGCACTGGAGAAGTTGCACAAAGTGTCAATGAATGTAAGAGATGCTCAACTCGATGACAAAGTCAAAATGGTGAAGGAGCTTGACAATTCATTGCTAGAAATGAATAAAGTGCATGAAGACCAGATGAAGTAGCTCGAAGATAAATGGGAAGGAAGGCTAAGATTGGTTGAGGATGAGAAGAACTCCCTCAACATGAAATGCTTAGAACTGGAGGTGATATTGAAAAATCAGCAATCACCCAAAGCCAAAGCCTACCAGACAGCTGAAAGAAGAAATGTTGCTACTCAAGTAAGCTTTGATAAGGATGATTCTAAGAGAAATACATCCTCTAATAAAAGGGCAACAACTTCTAAAAAGAAGGTACCATCCATACCATCTTGTACTGATGCTTCTAATTGTGTTTCCACAAAAAGTGCAGGATGGAAAAATAATTCCAAACAAGTATGGATGAAGAAAATGAAGAAGCAGAGCTCTCCTGAAGCAGCACAACAATTCAAGACAAGTACCCAACAATCAGAAGGACTGAAGAGGTCAAGATTTGTGGGTCAGTGTTGGTGTTGTAATAAGTATGGGCACTGTGCAAAGGATTGTTGGTACAATCCACTAAATGTCAAAGCACAAAGGAAGCCCATGCCAAGGGGGAGCAAGCCAGAAGGCAATAAGCAACATCCACAGGTCCAGAGACATCTGTTTACTGCAAATAGATTTGGATTACTTGACAACATCTGGGATGATTGAAAAAGTGGTCAAAAAGATACATGTCAGTCTCCAACTGTATCCAGAGCTCAAAAGAAGAAAAGATCACAGAACCTGGCTCAGAAAGATTCCTTGGGAAGCAAAAAGAAAGTAGAAAATGCTCCCAAGAAGTGTTTGAGAAATGAAGAGAAGTCCTTGGAGTCTGATTCCAAGAAGGGTGATACATCCAGAAGGACCACCAAGAAGTGCTTCTACTATGGAAAGAATGGCCATACCATGGATCTTTGTAAACAAGCCATGAAATTTAATAGAAGCCAACTGCACTCAAACAGACAATCAATCCAGAAGAAGCAGAAGGGATTGGTTGAAAATAAGTTGCCTAAGAAAGGTGGCTTAACAGTATCAAAAGAACCATGTGGGATTTCCAAAACTGAGGCCTCACTTCCAAATGACTTGTTAGTCATATGGCCAAATCAGTTGCAACTTGCCAAAGATCTACAAAGAGCTGAAGATGAAGTTCTGGAAATTGCTAAGGCAAAAGGGAAGAAGAAGATTTCACATGAATATGTGTTGAGATCCACACCAGCACAAACATCATTGAAGATCAAATGTGCAAGTGTGAAGAATGGTGAAAATGGGACATCTCGGTTGAGAGAATCTTCTCAACCTTGTTGTTCACATTGATGAACCAAGGAGGTTCCATCTTATTCCCTTATACTCTTGGTATATACATGTGCTAACATTGCAGGGAATTGAAGATGATGATCATTCTCATCTGGAGGATGGTTTGGACAGAATAGAGTGCACCCCTTGAGGGGGAGCCAATCTGGAGAAGATGGTATTCTAAGATTTAATACCATCTTGAGAAAAGTGAAGGTATTCCAATCATACTTTCATCCCTTGTTTCTTAATTGTATTCATCATGACAATTAAGGGGGAGTATTGATTGAAGACAAATGGTTGAAAGGGGGAGTTTATCTTTGCACCTGAACTTTCTAATGAGTTTTGTGAAGTTGTGCATGATTTAGCAAATTCATTGTTATATCTAAAAAAATTTCAAACCCCTAAGCATGATCTCACATGTGTAGAGAATTATGGACAGCTTTGAATTCCTTGGTCACATCACTCTTGTTTTCTACACCGGGTTAGCCCAAGTAGACTTAGAGTTGATTTACTAAAGGTTCTTTGCTAAAGAAGAACATGTGACATCATCCCTCTCCTACTGTTTTTCAAGAAGATGTTATTCGAAGGGAGGAAGATATTTTTGAAAGTGAACCACACCACACCTTTGCATTTGATTGCCAATAAGGGGGAGAAAATATTGGCACACATATTGACCCATTCATATGTGCTGAAGTGGTGTATTGACAACAAATACAAAGGGGGAGATTCAAGTGCACTGTGTTGCATTTGTTGTCAATGAGACATGTTGTTGTCTTAGAATGAATGGATGTCAAGAATTGTCAAGATGTGAATGCCAAAGGTTGTGATGGTGTTGGTGATGAAGTAGAATGGCCATGGTACTAAGATTCATGTCACTTAGGAGATTCACTAAGTGACATAGGATGTTGTGGTTGAAACATTCTCGAACAATATCAGACGATTGTTGAGCTGCTGTTTAAGTTCAAAGAACTTGTATCTTGATGATACAAAGTCACAACATGATTAGAAGACCATGCATTGTAGTGACAATGCATGAGGAGTTGAAGAAGATCCATCCACAAGTCCTAAGTGGAAGAAGTGAGCTGAAGAAGTCCATGCACTAACACTTAGTGCCTGTGAATGTGAAGAAGATCCAATTGATCTCTGATTTGATCAATGAATCACTTTGAAGAATTTAATTGATTCAGGAGTTCGGTTGAAGAAGAAGAACCTTCAAGAATTCACTCCTAAGTAATGAGTATATGTTGAGGAGATTTGAGGAATTCTAATGAAGAAGAGAAGGGAAGAAATGAAGAAGAAGAGTTGTGGCATTTGGCATATTCACTTGGTTACTTTGTTTTTATACAAAGTCCTAAGTGTTTTACTAGCAAAAAATAGCCACCAAGTAAGGCCAGCCGAGGGATCACCCAAGGCACATATGGGCCTAAGGCGCCACGCCCATGGGGAACCCTCAAGGCCAAGGCGCTCCCTGAGGCAGAAGGTCGGGGCCGTGTATAAGCCCCGAGGCCACCCGGTGATGAAGCCCGCGCAGCATGAGCGCAGGGAGCGCACCAGTGTGTGCATGGTGGGCGCTAGGAGCGCGCCCGCAGGAGGAGCATAGTGGGCGCAGAGCGCGCCCGCAGGGAGAACACGGTGCGGGGAGGCACCGTGGAGGGAGAAGTGCAACTGAGAGTTGAGCGGCAGCGCTAGGTTTATAAGCCGCGGCAAAACCGCGCCCCGTTTCGATGTGGGACGCGAAAAAATCTCCAAGAGTGCATCCTGGCCGTCCGAGTGATCGCGCGGCTGATCTCCGCCGCTCATCACATCGCGCCGCTCCTGTTCTGATCGCGGCCGTCCGATGTGTTTCATTCGCCCGATCCAACGGTTGCGAGACCGCCTTCAACCCCGAGCTCGTCCGAAGTCTCCCGCGAGCTGCCGACGAACCAGGCGCCATCCGAGCATGGTTTTTGAGTTCCCGGCTACCATTTCCGAAGCCGAAGGCTCCATTGAGCTCGTCTGGACCTACTGAACAGATCCATGCCTAAAAATTAGCTTGCATGCAATGAGAGGAGAATTCGATGATCGGCCGAAGCAACTGAAGGTGTGAGGCCATTCGGTGTTGTTGATCTGCATGGACAGGTATTAACAGAGGCATGCATGTGTTCAAAAATGCATAAATGTGATGGAAAATAAAAAGAGAAGAACCCGTGGAGAACCGAGTAGAAAGTTCAAGATTTGGAAAGATTTTGAAGATCCGAAATCTTCGGTGATTCAAGATTTAACCACGCGGATGTTTTGAGGCATTCCTCTGCCTATAAAAAGAGAGGCCGAGGCTCTCTGCTGCTTGCTGATCCTTTGAGAAACGTGAGTCCCGTGAGAGCACCCTTGTGCCTCGCGAAGAATTGAGCTGCGCGTCCCCTGCGCGGCAGAGAAGCCCGGAGCCATTTTTGGCTTCGTGAAGTCCCTTTTGCGCATCCCTTGCGCGAAAGAGGTGAAGGGGAGTCCCCTGCGCGCACTCCTTGCGCGACAGGAAGAGCCCGCTCTGTGCACCGTGCTTCCTGCGCGGTTTGCACTTGCACAGCCAAGGTGTCCTTGACACACTTGCGCACCCGCGGTGTTATACCCTGCATGCCCGCGGCTACCCATTGCATCACCTTGTGTTCTTTGAGGCTTGTGCGGAAGAAGACTCCTTGCACCCTTGGAGCTTGCGCGACAGAAGTGTCTGCACCCTTGCGCGGCTCATACCTTGCACTCTTTGAAGAAGAAGTGGAAGTGGCCGCACCCCTTGCGCGCCCTTCACATTGGTAGGAGGTTTGGGTAGTATGAATTACACACCTTGTGTGTGTGTGCTTAATAGAGACTACACCCTAGCCGTGTGTGTGCAAGGAGGAGAGGAAGACCACAACTAAATCCAAGTTGTGTGTGCAAGAGGAAGAGGAAGGCCAAGCGTTGTGTTTTCTAATTGAACAAAGGAAGTGTGTGTGCAAACAAAGGACCAAAGAGGCCATAGCCAATTGTGTGCAAGAAGAGGGAAGAGGCCGAACCTAGTGTGTGCACTAAAAGTGTAAACACTTAGAAGAAGAAGAAGACATCCACACAAAGAAGAACACACATTTATGTGTGTAATCAAAAAGAATAAAGTGTGTGAAGTTTGAGAAGGTGTGTGTGCTTAATAAGAATACACCCTTTGTGGGTTTATCAGACCAAGACAAGAAAGAGGGGAGTGCATGCATGCATTCATGCACGTGCACACGTGAACAGTGCTAAATCAGTGGTGTGCATCTGAGGAGTCCAAGACTTGAAGATCTTGAAGAGATTTGAGAACCCATGCTATCAGTGCATGAAGATGAAGAGTTGCCATGCACTCAGTGCATGATGTTGATGTGAAGTGAGACTGGACCAGACTGAAGTTAAAGATATCAGTTGTCTGAGTATTCAGTAGTTGGAGAGAAGCCATGTCATCCTTAGAAGAAGGAGATAAATCCTGAGCAATACGAGAAGACCTGATCATCACAAGTGATCAGAGGTACAGAGCAAGGCCAGCAGTCTTTATCCCAGACTGCTGAAGATACTTGAAGAAGCTTAAAGAGAAGAAGAGCTACTCGTGTGACTCGAGGAGCCAAGAGAAGACCCTGTGGGACTCAGGGAGAAGAAGTCTTCAGTGGGATTCTGGAGCAGGCCAGTGGGACTCTGGTAACACTGTGGGACGCAGTATAAAGACCCTCCTGTGGGACTCAGAAGAGATACGGTGGGAAGCTGTATCGACCATTGTAATTCTAACAAGTTATAATTGGAGAATCCATGCTGGGAGAGCATGGAAAGGATGTAGGCCTTTGGTGCCGAACCTTGTAAATCCTTGTGTCCTGTGCCTTTTCATTACTGCATCATTCGGGAAAGGTTGAGAGATACAAGAAGAGTGGATCGAGGCTTTAACCAGCCATAGAGGTTTAATTGATTAAGAATCAATTAGTAAAAAGTTTTAAGGGATCACTGATTCACCCCCTCCCCCTCTCAGTGATTCACACTGATCTGGGCACTTCAATTGGTATCAGAGGGAGGTTACCTCTAAAATATCCAAGGGAGTCTTTATGAAGTGCAGATTTGAGGAAACGAGCGACCAACCTCAAATGGAGATATCTGCCAAGACTCAGAAAAATAGAAAGAAGAAACGGGACAAGAAGATGAAGAAAGCCTGTCCTAGCTGTGATGAAGTTGAAACAATGAATGATCTTCAGAGTGCACTCAAATATCTTTAGAAGACAGTTCCCATGGAAGTGGCAAAGTGTATAGCTACAGGCATCCATGATCTTCATGAAGAAAAATCACAGTTAGAAGAATAATCCAATGCAATGGAAGATCAATTGGCTAAAAGGGTTGGCATAACCAACACTCTCAGAAAGCTGGTGAAGGCTAAAGATGAAACAGTATCGCTTTGCAATGAAAGATATGAGGACACTGTTGAAGAATTGCAAAGAAGCCTTTCTGAGAAAGAAATCTTTATGATAATGATCAAAGAAGTTTTCCATGCACTGGAGAAGTTGCACAAAGTGTCAATGAATGTCAGAGATGCTCAACTCGAAGACAAAGTCAAAATGGTGAAGGAGCTTGACAATTCATTGCTAGAAATGAATAAAGTGCATGAAGACCAGATGAAGAAGCTGGAAGATAAATGGGAAGGAAGGCTAAGATTGGTTGAGGATGAGAAGAACTCCCTCAACATGAAATGCTTAGAACTGGAGGTGATATTGAAAAATCAGCAATCACCCAAATCCAAAGCCTCCCAGACAGCTGAAAGAAGAAATGTTGCTACTCAAGTAAGCTTTGAGAAGGATGATTCTAAGAGAAAGACATCCTCTAATAAAAGGGAAACAACTTCTAAAAAGAAGGTACCATCCATACCATCTTGTACTGATGCTTCTAATTGTGTTTCCACAAAAAGTGCAGGATGGAAAAATAATTCCAAACAAGTATGGATGAAGAAAATGAAGAAGCAGAGCTCTCCTGAAGCAGCACAACAATTCAAGACAAGTACCCAACAATCAGAAGGACTGAAGAGGTCAAGATTTGTGGGTCAGTGTTGGTGTTGTAATAAGTATGGGCACTGTGCAAAGGATTGTTGGTACAATCCACTAAATGTCAAGGCACAAAGGAAGCCCATGCCAAGGGGGAGCAAGCCAGAAGGCAATAAACAACATCCACAGGTCCAGAGACATCTGTTTACTGCAAATAGATTTGGATTACTTGACAACATCTGGGATGATTGCAAAAGTGGTCAAAAAGATACATGTCAGTCTCCAACTGTATCCAGAGCTCAAAAGAAGAAAAGATCACAGAACCTAGCTCAGAAAGATTCCTTGGGAAGCAAGAAGAAAGTAGAAAATGCTCTCAAGAAGTGTTTGAGAAATGAAGAGAAGTCCTTGGAGTCTGAGTCCAAGAAGGGTGATGCATCCAGAAGGACCACCAAGAAGTGCTTCTACTGTGGAAAGAATGGCCATACCATGGATCTTTGTAAACAAGCCATGAAATTTAATAGAAGCCAACTACACTCAAACATACAATCAATCCAGAAGAAGCAGAAGGGATTGGTTGAAAATAAGTTGCCTAAGAAAGGTGGCTTAACAGTATCAAAAGAACCATGTGGGATTTCCAAAACTGAGGCCTCACTTCCAAATGACTTGTTAGTCATATGGCCAAATCAGTTGCAACTTGCCAAAGATCTACAAAGAGCTGAAGATGAAGTTCTGGCAATTGCTAAGGCAAAAGGGAAGAAGAAGATTTCACATGAAGATGTGTTGAGATCCACACCAGCACAAACATCATTGAATATCAAATGTGCAAGTGTGAAGAATGGTGAAAATGGGACATCTCGATTGAGAGAATCTTCTCAACCTTGTTGTTCACATTGATGAACCAAGGAGGTTCCATCTTATTCCCTTATACTCTTGGTATATACATGTGCTAACATTGCAGGGAATTGAAGATGATGATCATTCTCATCTGGAGGATGGTTTGGACAGAATGGAGTGCACCCCTTGAGGGGGAGCCAATCTGGAGAAGATGGTATTCTATGATTTAATACCATCTTGAGAAAAGTGAAGGTATTCCAATCATACTTTCATCCCTTGTTTATTAATTGTATTCATCATGACAATTAAGGGGGAGTATTGATTGAAGACAAATGGTTGAAAGGGGGAGCTTTATCTTTGCACCTGAAATTTCTAATGAGTTTTGTGAAGTTGTGCAAGATTTAGCAAATTCATTGTTATATCTAAAAAAATTTCAAACCCCTAAGCATGATCTCACATGTGTAGAGAATTATGGACAGCTTTGAATTCCTTGGTCACATCACTCTTGTTTTCTACACCGGGTTAGCCCAAGTAGACTAAGAGTTGATTTACTAAAGGTTCTTTGCTAAAGAAGAACATGTGACATCATCCCTCTCCTAGTGTTTTTCAAGAAGATGTTATTCGAAGGGAGGAAGATATTTTTGAAAGTGAACCACACCACACCTTTGAATTTGATTGCCAATAAGGGGGAGAAAATATTGGCACACATATTGACCCATTCATATGTGCTGAAGTGGTGTATTGACAACAAATACAAAGGGGGAGATTGAAGTGCACTGTGTTGCATTTGTTGTCAATGAGACATGTTGTTGTCTTAGAATGAATGGATGTCAAGAATTGTCAATATGTGAATTCCAAAGGTTGTGATGGTGTTGGTGGTGAAGGAGAATGGCCATGGTACTAAGATGCATGTCACTTAGGAAATTCACTAAGTGACATAGGATGTTGTGGTTGAAACATTCTCGAACAATATCAGACGATTGTTGAGCTGCTCTTTAAGTTCAAAGAACTTGTATCTTGATGATACAAAGTCACAACATGATTAGAAGACCATGCATTGTAGTGACAATGCATGAGGAGTTGAAGAAGATCCATCCACAAGTCCTAAGTGGATGAAGTGAGCTGAAGAAGTCCATGCACTAACACTTAGTGCCTGTGAATGTGAAGAAGATCCAATTGATCTCTGATTTGATCAATGAAGCACTTTGAAGAATTTAAGTTATTCAGGAGTTCGGTTGAAGAAGAAGAACCTTCAAGAATTCACTCCTAAGTAATGAGTATATGTTGAGGAGATTTGAGGAATTCTAATGAAGAAGAGAAGGGAAGAAATAAAGAAGAAGAGTTGTGGAATTTGGCATATTCACTTGGTTACTTTGTTTTTATACAAAGTCCTAAGTGTTTTACTAGCAAAAAATAGCCACCAAGGAAGGCCAGCCGAGGGATCACCCAAGGCACATATGGACCTAAGGAGCCACGCCCATGGGGAACCCTCAAGGCCAAGGCGCTCCCTGAGGCAGAAGGTCGGGGCCGTGTATAAGCCCCGATGCCACCCGGTGATGAAGCCCGCGCAGCATGAACGCAGGGTGCGCACCAGTGTGTGCATGGTGGGCGCTAGGAGCGCGCCCGCAGGAGGAGCATAGTGGGCGCAGAGCGCGCCCGCAGGGAGAACACGGTGCGGGGCGGCACCGTGGAGGGAGAAGTGCAACTGAGAGTTGAGCGGAAGTGCTAGGTTTATAATCCGCGGCAAAACCGCACCCCGTTTCGATGTGGGACGCGGAAAAATCTCCAGGAGCGCATCCTGGCCGTCCGAGTGATCGCGCGGCTGATCTCCGCCGCTCATCGCATCGCGCCGCTCCTGTTCTGATCGCGGCCGTCCGATGTGTTTCATTCGCCCGATCCAACGGCTGCGAGACCGCCTTCAACCCCGAGCTCGTCCGAAGTCTCCCGCGAGCTGCCGACGAACCAGGCGCCATCCGAGCATGGTTTTTGAGTTCCCGGCTACCATTTCCGAAGCCGAAGGCTCCATTGAGCTCGTCTGGACCTACTGAACAGATCCATGCCTAAAAATTAGCTTGCATGCAATGAGAGGAGAATTCGAAGATCGGCCGAAGCAACTGAAGGTGCGAGGCCATTCGGTGTTGTTGATCTGCATGGACAGGTATTAACAGAGGCATGCATGTGTTCAAAAACGCATAAATGTGATGGAAAATAAAAAGATAAGAACCCGCGGAGAACCGAGGAGAAAGTTCAAGATTTGGAAAGATTTTGAAGATCTGAAATCTTCGGTGATTCAAGATTTAACCACGTGGATGTTTTGAGGCATTCCTCTGCCTATAAAAAGAGAGGCCGAGGCTCTCTACTGCATGCTGATCCTTTGAGAAACGTGAGTCCCGTGAGAGCACCCTTGTGCCTCGCGAAGAATTGAGCTGCGCGTCCCCTGCGCGGCAGAGAAGCCTGGAGCCATTTTTGGCTTCGTGAAGTCCCTTTTGCGCATCCCTTGCGCGAAAGAGGTGAAGGGGAGTCCCCTGCGCGCACTCCTTGCGCGACAGGAAGAGCCCGCTCTGTGCACCGTGCTTCCTGCGCGGTTTGCACTTGCACAGCCAAGGTGTCCTTGACACACTTGCGCACCCGCGGTGTTATACCCTGCGTGCCCGCGGCTACCCATTGCATCACCTTGTGTTCTTTGAGGCTTGCGCGGAAGAAGACTCCTTGCACCCTTGGAGCTTGCGCGACAGAAGTGTCTGCACCCTTGCGCGGCTCATACCTTGCACTCTTTGAAGAAGAAGTGGAAGTGGCCGCACCCCTTGCGCGCCCTTCACATTGATAGGAGGTTTGGGTAGTATGAATTACACAACTTGTGTGTGTGTGATTAATAGAGACTACACCCTAGCCGTGTGTGTGCAAGGAGGAGAGGAAGACCACAACTAAATCCAAGTTGTGTGTGCAAGAGGAAGAGGAAGGCCAAGCCTTGTGTTTGCTAATTGAACAAAGGAAGTGTGTGTGCAAACAAAGGACCAAAGAGGCCGTAGCCAATTGTGTGCAAGAAGAGGGAAGAGGCCGAACCTAGTGTGTGCACTAAAAGTGTAAACACTTAGAAGAAGAAGAAGACATCCACACAAAGAAGAACACACATTTATGTGTGTAATCAAAAAGAATAAAGTGTGTGAAGTTTGAGAAGGTGTGTGTGCTTAATAAGAATACACCCTTTGTGGGTTTATCACACCAAGACAAGAAAGAGGGGAGTGCATGCATGCATGCATGCACGTGAACACGTGAACAGTGCTAAATCAGTGGTGTGCATCTGAGGAGTCCAAGACTTGAAGATCTTGAAGAGATTTGAGAACCCATGCTATCAGTGCATGAAGATGAAGAGTTGCCATGCACTCAGTGCATGATGTTGATGTGAAGTGAGACTGGACCAGACTGAAGTTAAAGATATCAGTTGTTTGAGTATTTAGTATTTGGAGAGAAGCCAGGTCATCCTTAGAAGAAGGAGATAAATCCTGAGCAATACGAGAAGACCTGATCATCACAAGTGATCAGAGGTACAGAGCAAGGCCAGCAGTCTTTATCCCAGACTGCTGAAGATACTTGAAGAAGCTTAAAGAGAAGAAGAGCTACTCGTGTGACTCGAGGAGCCAAGAGAAGACCCTGTGGGACTCAGGGAGAAGAAGTCTTCAGTGGGACTCTAGTAACACTGTGGGACGCAGTATAAAGACCCTCCTGTGGGACTCAGGAGAGATACGGTGGGAAGCTGTATCGACCATTGTAATTCTAACAAGTTATAATGGGAGAATCCATGCTGGGAGAGCATGGCAAGGATGTAGGCCTTTGGTGCCGAACCTTGTAAATCCTTGTGTCCTGTGACTTTTCATTACTGCATCATTCGGGAAAGGTTGAGAGATACAAGAAGAGTGGATCGAGGCTTTAACCAGCCATAGAAATTTAATTGATTAAGAATCAATTAGTAAAAAGTTTTAAGGGATCACTGATTCACCCCCTCCCCCTCTCAGTGATTCACACTGATCTGGGCACTTCAGGATTCCATGATTTATTGTTTTCATCTTTAACTGCTATACCAATAGCTAATTCTGCCATCCAAGGGTCCTAAAAATTCAATCAAGTTGGACAATCATTCTGGACGAACTTGTGAACCCCACCTGACTAAATTAATAACAAATTAGTATAAAGACCTCCAATTGATGTGATTTAAATTTTATTTGAAAGAATATTTAATGGGGAGTTCGTCTATTTAATATATTCGAGATTTGGTTCCATTAAGTCGACCTTTGGATGCTCAACCTTTGGGACATAAATAGGAATCACTCAGCCAGAATAAAATCTCAAAATTAATTGGCCATATCTCTTAGTATACAGGGTGGATCAATCTGATATTTTGTAATGGAGCGTAAAAGATATTTCAAAACATCTTTAAAGATAAAACCATGCCAATATTCTTCCATTAAATTGGTTTACCATGATCAATCATTCAGTGGATATAATTCGGAGGAAATCTTAAGAAGATATTTGGAAGATATTAAATTCGAAGACCGAAGGATGGCACCCCTTTGACCTATATAAGGTTAAGTTCACCCATGATGAAGGAATAATCTCACACCACCATTGTAGAGGAGGAAAAAGGACATGCTGTAGATTTAGGATTTCTTTCTTATTTTATTTTTATTTTTTAATTTTTTTTATCATATAACAGACAGGCATATTTTCAATTTAAGTGTGTCCATCTTCATCCATATCTAATTCACTTCAAAAACTAATCTAATTCTCCTTTATTCTTATTATTATATCCACCATGAACTATTACCCGAAAAAATGAGGTGCTAACCCAAGGCTTGTCCGGGTGGAGGTATGTTTCAATTCTATTCATTCCGCACTTAAATTATTATATTTTATGATGTTTGTGATGAGAAAGAGTGATGTGCGTGGGTGCAATGATTTTTCACCACATCACTGATCTCATAATCATTTATATTCCTTTATTAAAACTTTTTCCTCCCTTATACTATGAACAAGATCTTCATACAATGGAGTTGATCCATTAAGTGGATGAAATGACATAAGATGGAGCCAAGTCCTGGGAGATGTCATACGCTCGATTAAGGTGTGCCATCAACCTTGATTATAGGAGGAGGTCGAATTGAAGTTTCTAGAGGGATTCAAGGTTTCAAAACACTACATAAAATAATAATAATTCAAGAATGAGATCTCAGAATTGAATTATCAAGCTTAATTTGAACACCAACAAGGAGAATAGTGGAACCCACAAACCAACCCATAAAGGCCAAGTTCTTTATTTATTAATTAAATTTTGTCATTACAAGTTAGTTTTAACATTTAATTCAATTAAATTAAATTTCCTTCCTAAATTAAATACAAGAAACCAAAAGGTTGTTTAGGTGAATTATATTAAGTGAGTAAAAAACTGAGAAAGCTCCTCATGCGAGATGACAGTGGTCAGCCAATGTTATGCACTAGAAAAACATAGAAATATTATTTTTCCAGTGCCCAACGATAAGCAGGAATAACATATTATATTATATTAGTACTAACTTGGGTTTCCTCCTATTCAACACTTTATTTAACGTAAGATATAGACTCCTTTCAGTTCAGTTGAATTTGAGAGTGGTGATGCTCCCCTTGTGCAATGGATCTTGATACATATTTAACCATTTTACCTTAACATTTAATGGTGGTTCTCCACATTTTTGAATTTCAATTTCTCTATATGGGAAAACGATAATGACTTGGTAAGGACCCATCCATTGAGATTTCTTCTTTCCAGGGATTAATTTCTATTTAGAATTGAATAATATAAATTTATCACTCGATGTGAACATTCAATGTGCAATTCTTTGGTTATTCCATTTCCATACATTTTCTTTATAAATTTGGAAATTATCATAAATATCCGTCATGATTTATTTTATCTCATCTATTTGGAGAATTATGACTTCTCCGTCTCTTTGAGAATCCAAGTTCATCTTTTTTTACTGACCAATAAGAGCGACGCTCTAATTCTACTAGTATATAGAATTACCTTCCATACACAAGTCATAATGGTGTATTGTCTATGGCCATCTTATACGAGTTGAGATATTCCCAAAGTGCATCATCTAGTTTGATACTCCAATACTTTCTACTGGAGTTCACTATCTTCTCTAGTATTTTTTAAATTTACCATTTTGAAAATTTGACTTGTCTGCTTGTTTGAGAGTGTTAGGGAGTTCTAATTTTATAAATAATTCCATAATTTTAGAGTAGTCCATTGAAAAAATTATTCTAAAAATGAATCCCTTGATCATTGATGAGTAATCGAGGTAATCCTAATCTTTATTAGATGTTTTTCTTTATAAAATTTGTGAACAATTTTTCTATTTCATGAGTGGTCACCTCAGGTTCTACCAATTTTGAGACATAATCAATGCCAACTAGGATATAAATCTTCCCATGAGAATTATGTAATGTTACCATAAAATAAATTCCCCATACACCAAAGATTTAGAATTATAGGATGAGATTTTGTGGAATTTCATTTCATTTTCCTATGGTGCCTGTCCAATGGAACCGATTATAGCTCTGAAAAAAGTTCCTTGGATATTGATGATGTGTGGGCCAGAATAAACCAATTTGAAGGATTTTATCTATTGTAAGTTTAGTTCCATTATTACCACCTTCTAGTGACATATGTCACATGTCGAGTATGATTTGTATTTCATATTCTAGGATGCAACACAACATTAATCCATCAACACAAGGATTAAAAAGTTGTGCCTCATCTTAGTATTAATGTTAATATTCAACTAAGAATCTCTTCTTATACTGATATTTGATGTATGGTTACAGTGATCCCATAATGAGAGAATTAATAATATCTAAAAACCACAGTCTGTCTTGGATATTTATGATAAATATGGTTTCATCAGGGAATTCATCCTTGATGTCAATATTGTCATCATATTTAATTCTAGGCAATGGAATTCAAGATAAATGATCAAAAATAACATTATCATCCACTTTGGTGTCCTTAATTATGACATCAAACTCTTGTAGTAGTACAATCCACCATATCAATTCTGGTTTGGAATCCTTTTTACTCAGTAGGTATTTAAGTTCTACATGATCAGTGTAGACCACTACTTTGGATAGGATGAGGTATAAGATTTTTTTTCAAAATCATAGATGAATACCAGAAGTTAATTTTTGGTAGTCTTATAATGTACCTAAGACTCATTCAATATGTGAATGGAAGAGTAAATGGGACAAAATATATGACCAACTCACTGTTCGAAGACAGAGCTAAAAATGACACTGCTGAAGTTACACATAAGCTCAAAGCCCTTATCCCAAAATGGTGAAATGATTACCGAAACGGTCACCCAAATTTTCTTTAGGGTATTGAATTCCCATCAATTATATTTAATGAACTAAAAAATAGTGTATTTAAATAGTATGTGTGTTAATGGGTGTGTTATTTTTTCAAATTCTTTTATGAAGCGATGGTAGATTCCTGTGTGGTCTAGAAAGATCCTTATGCCTTTCACTATTTTAAGCTCAGGTAAGTCTTTTATTAAATTTATTTTCAATATATTTACTTCCATTCATTACTTTTAGATTTTATATCCAAGTACTATGACTCCTTGGACTATGAAGTGACATTTTTACCAGTTTAATACCATGTATTTTTCTTCTCAGCGTTGTAAGACTAAGTCCAAATTACTGGGGAACACCTCAAAGGATCTTCCATAAACTAATAAATCATCTATAAAGATTTCCAGGAACTACTCCACCATATCATGGAATATACATGTCATGCACCATTGAAAATTTTCTGGTACATTACATATACCAAATAACATATATCTATAACTGAAGGTTTCAAAGGGACATGTGAATACAGTTTTGGAGTTGTCATCTGGATCAACTACAATTTGATTATATCTTGAATATCCATCTAAGAAATAATATAATTCATTCCCTAATAGTTTTTCTAGAATTTGATCCAT
This sequence comes from Viscum album, assembly GCA_963277665.1. Taxonomy (NCBI): domain Eukaryota; kingdom Viridiplantae; phylum Streptophyta; class Magnoliopsida; order Santalales; family Viscaceae; genus Viscum; species Viscum album. The sequence goes on from OY728135.1 coordinate 453,715,293, forward strand.
ATAGGGTAGTGAGAAATGATCCTTTCAGGTTTCCATTTGAAGGTTTTGATAATCAATACAGACTTTATATCCAGTGATGGTTCGAGTTTAGATTAGTTCATCTTCATTTTTTTTCATAGTGGTTATGCAACCCTTATTTTCAATGACTTGTATCAGACTCACCCATTCGTTGTCATAGATTAAAAAAAATTATGCCATAATCTATAATTTTTAACAATCCTCTCTTAACCACCTCTTTCATTGGTTGGGTGAGTCACCTCTAGGGTTGACATTTGATTTTAGAACCTTATTATAACAATATTTTTTGGGTGAAGATCGTGGGTTTAATCCATATATTGTTAGAAACTCCCTAGGATATTGAGTTCTAATTCCTTTTTAGGACTTCAATCAACTTTTAATCTTGTATTTTAGTCAACTATAAACTAATAATAGCCGAAATTACGGTTACAGTCTCTAGGATTGAATACTTGATTCATCTAGATAGAGGTTTTAGTTCTGATGTTGGTGGAATGATGACTAAGAGTATGAATGGAGAGATAATGTCCCTTTTCAATGGTTCAAAGTAATTTACATCCACATGATCACTACCTTCATCTTCATCAGGGGACATGATCTCTCCATCATCCTCGATGGCTATAAACTCATCTCTCTCATTATTAAGAAAGATATATTGATAGTTGAATGTGTTATTTTTTTATTGGAAGCCTTCACCAAGTCAAACACTACTTGTTCATCTCCTACTATGAATATCAGTCTCCCTTGATTTACATCAATTAGTGCCTTCCTAGAATCAAGAAATGGGAATCCTATAATAATTTGAATTTCACCTTCTTCCTCCATGTCTAATATGAGGAAATCCACAGGAAATATGAATTTACCAACTTTGACTGTGACATATTTGAGAATTCCTTGAGGTTAATTTACTAATTAGTCAACTAGATGTAATTACACTCTTGTTGGATTCAGTTATTTGATCCATACTTTAGGAAATATATTCACATCCATGAGGTTAATGCTTGCACCAAAATTTTATAATGATCTTCCAAAGTTGCATTCCCCTATAATGTATGGAATTGAGAAACTTTTAGGGTATCGCATATTAGGGGGAGGAGTCAACTGAGTGAAAATAGAGCATTATTCATTTAAATAAATGAATAATAATTTATCTATTTTTATTTTTTTAGAAAAAAACTATTTTAAGAATTTTTTGTAGGTGACATCTGAGTTATGGATTCAATGAAGGGGTTGTTTATGTGTAATTGCTTAAAAATTGTTAAACATTTATTATAATTCCCCTAAATCTTACCTTGAATCATTATTTCTAGGAAGGAAATAGGGGGTTAGTATGATATAGGTCCCACATAAGATTCTGCCATTTCAGGCTACTCTTTTGTTGGACTTTTTGTTAGTTGCTTCAGATTCTAGATTTATTTCTCGACCAGCTTCCTTTGTGCTATCATTGTCATCATCACAAATGACTACCAAATCTTTTTAGGTTCCTCCATCTTCTTTTCCTCATCTTTGTATGGTTTCCAAAATTCCATCACTTCAACACTACTAAGAACCACTACATTTGCCTCTTCTCTCAAGTGAATATCAGTGTTACTGGGCAACATATCTGGTAGTCGGTCTGATAAGGTATTTTATATTTGACCTATTTGATAATAAATATTGTACATCGTCTCTATTTGGTTTTTCATCTCTATATTTTGGTTAGTCATTCTTAGATATTATTTTTGAACAAATTTGGCGATCAAGTTTTCAAGATTAGACTACAGAGGTGGGGATTGTTGTAGTGGTCTCTATGAAGCTAGCTGGAATAACTACTAAGATATAGGTGGAAGGGTTGTTTAGGTATTTTTTATTAGGGTTGAGGATTTATATTTTTATGTGGGAACCTAGGTGATCTCTTGTTTATTGGTTGAGCTTGTCCACTCCTCTACTGATAATATCCTTGGTTATTTTTCTATGGCTATTTCAAAGCTGGTATTTTCTTATAATACTGCTTTTCTTGGTTTTTTTTAGGATATTAGAATTATTTTCTGTGATTATTTTAATTGAAATAATTAAAATCATATTATTGAGATTCCTTTATTCCTACCCTGTAGTATTGGTATGGGTTCAAGCCTCCACATATCTCATAGGATTGAATTTCCATTACATGAGTAGGAAGGGGTGGTGGTACAACAAGTAACTGAAATGACTCAAGTTTCTTTGTAAGGTATTCTACTCACATTGCAAGGTGATTACTATCTTCCACTTGGTGTATTCCATGTCGTGGCGATCCTTAATCTCACTGCCATAGACTGGAATTGTGGAAGACATCATCTAGAACTACTCAACAGACTTTTGGTGTACTATGCATGAGTCCTCCATTTGAAGAGGCATCCACTACAGTTCATGTAGTAGGTTGGATTCCCTGATATAATGAGTGAATATGATGCCACAAATGAAATCTATGATGTGGGAACTTTCTAGAGAGCTAGTTAAAATGATCCCAAGATTTCTAGGCTGACTCTCCATCTATCTAGGAAATGATATGGATTTAATTCCAGAGCATCCAATTCTGTATTGGTGGAAAGTTTTTATTTAGGAACTTCTTATCTAGGTATTCCCAAGTCATTATTTAATCAGGATCTAGGATTTTAAGCCATTACTTGGATCGGTCGTGGAAGTTAAATGAGAATACATGGAGTCTGATTATGTCTAAAGAAATTCCATGGTTGCGAAAGGTATCACAAACCTTGAGAAAATTTGAAATATGATCATGGGGGTCCTCGATTTTAAGACCAATGAATTTACCCATGTTTGGTTCATATGAAAGAGTCCATGTTTTATTTTAAAGGTGTACACATGAATTGGAGGGTTCAAAATACTGGATGCATCATTACTTATGGATGGAAAGTCATAATCCATAATGGAGTGCTCTTACAGTAAAGGTTTCTCTCTTAGGCTGATAGGTGGTGCATATTTCATGGGTTGTTGGTTGGGATATGCATGATTTATACAGTTAACCATTGTGAAGTGGTGATGTAAAGATAAAGATCGATCAATTTCAAGATCAAATGAATGTAGTTCTTGAGTGTCAATGATACTTAAACGAGTTATAGGACCCTGATGCATGCATTAGACGAGAAAAAGAGATAGGACTCAGGTTCTTCTGAGGGAGAAGAATGTAAAAATAAAGCAGGAAAGGTGAGGTAATCCCAAGTCCAATTTAAAGGCTTCTATTTTTAGGCAATAGTGGTCCCCGATAATGGTAACAAAATTTGATGTACCCAAAAGGCATCTTTGATTACACTAGGTGTGATCATATTAGCTATTTATTATTCCAGAACTACACTCGAATATAAAGGAGTAGTAAAGAAAGAGTGTGAGGTCGATTCCTACAGAGAAAACTAGATGACACACAACCTATCAATTGAAAACCTATGTTAATATTCCTGATTCCCACTCTTTGAGTTGGTTTTTCTATAATTAGGTATTTTGGATGTATAACAGATAAAAAAAATGGACTGATTTCAATTTCAGGGATTCAGGAAAAAGATAAAGCTAATTATAGTGTGGGATTGTCCTATAACTTAGGTAATGAAGTGGTAAAAGGGCCATTGATTGGTTATAGTCAAACCAATTGGATCTACTTACACCAAAACTATCCATTGGTATGGGTATAGCTGACAACCTAGATTCAATTCACTTATCTACTATGTTAGAAAGCATCACAGACTAATAATCAAATCCATCCCAACTCCAATTAGGTTATGTTCGTTCAACTACACCTCTCATGGTTAGTGCTATGCAAGATATTGTGATAAACAATTATTTTTAACCTAATTACAAGAAATAGGGTTACCAAGGTTCAATTATAGATTTATTAGGCTCATAAAAACTCCTACTATCGACTCTTAACCCTAAGAGTATTGGCCACACATGAAAGTATTGATCGAAAGAAAAGAAGTAACAAATATACTTAACATAATTATGAGACAACTGAAAAATAATAAATACATAATTAAAACAAGTAATAATCAATTAAAAACTCACTATGAATGAATAACTAATAAAGAATAATGCAAGATTTTGAAGTTGAACAACAATCAGTGTTAAAATGGGCGTTGTAACGAAAATAGAATATCAACGATTGAAGAAAGAATGGAGAATGTCAAGAAAAACAAAATTATTTAATAAAACGAGTAAAGGAATGAATTAAAGTGACTTTAGAAGGAAAAAAGAAGAAATAGAGGATAAAAATGAGTGAAAAATAAGGTCTCTGACTATTTTCTCCACTGATGGCATCGCTAGAACATTTATAGGAACAAAATATACATGATGTGTAAGGAATTCATGTCGTGTATTTTATTTAAGCGTCTTATGTCTCTAATTTTACCTGATGTGAGAGCTTTATACTTTGTATAATTCATATCCACAATCTCCTCCAAAGATCTTGAATCTTACAGGATCTATAGGCTCTGTCTTTGATGAGATGGGATCTTGATCTTCTTTATGTCATATAAATGCTACATGTGATGTATGTGACTAATGTCTTATACTTTCTTCACGTTGTGTAACTTCAGTAGGAATTGGTCTTTTGAAAATGTCACAACATGTAATATATTTACACGACATTCAAATGCTTCATGTCATGTAATTTAACATGGGATAGCCTTTAGTCTATAGGGATTTTTTAAATGTAGAATACACATTGTGAACTCCTTTGATGATGTGTAAAACCTTTTTCCCATTTTTCAACATTTCTTCCATTGAGTCCAAAATTACTAATTCCTTTGAAAAAAACCAATACCCTGTGCATTATCGAATAAAACATAAATAAAACTTAAATAAATATATCCAAAATGTGTATATAAATTTATATTATCGTAAACCTAATTCTAGTATGATCTTATTGGTTGATACTAAAGAAATTTGATGTTTTTTATGAATATTAGTGAAAATAGAATCATTTTCTAGTGTGTTAAAAAATTTTGGGCATAAAATCCAAGGGAAAAAAAATCAATATTTCAAAAGTGATAAAAGTTAATGGGATCACGCATGATTATACTAAACACATGATCATGTAAGACCACATGGATATTATGATAACATAAGCTCAAATGGGTCATGAAATACCTTAAGTTCAGTTAAATCATGCATTGAATATTATGATAAAAATAAGTGAGGAATGGTTTAAGAATAATTCTTAATAGATCTCATGATGTGGTCATGTGAAGCCCACAAAGGTAGTGATGTTAGAATTTATGGAAGGCTCTTGTCTATGCTCTAAATATAACGATCACATGAAAAAATCTTTCAACCACATTAGTAGAGAAAATGATCTCAAAAATATATTATGATTATAATTAGAAAGGGGAATTGCATTGAGAAGTCTCACTATGGAAGTCACATGATTAATGTTTTCATATGATATTACGTGATCATCATACTACAAGGTCTGGAGAAGGAAAAACTATTTGAGGTGGTGGTTTGATTTTCTATCCAAATTTCTTAGAGATAAGACTGTGGAATTTTCCATATAAATACCCTATGTTATCTTTTCAATGGGATAAAAAGGAGTTTAAGGAATAAAATTTATAGTTGGGATCCTTCATATGAATTGATCCTATGATCACATACATTGTGTAGAGTTACTTAATGGGGTCTTCTACTCGAGCTCTTATGATTGGGGTTACGTGTTGAGGTCTTGTGCTTAGGATCTTATGACTGAAGATATGGAACAATTATTTTTATAAGCATATATGAACCGGGGTCTTGCGCTTGGGATCTTTCCACTGGGTTTTGTGTTAATAGGTCTATTGAGGGAGTTACACAGTCTATGTTTTATTCATGGGCTCTCATGACTAGAGTTATGCACCAATTTATCTTTTAAAGGATTATTTATTCCATAGTTATTCGACATGGGTCTCTCACTTAGGTTTTTGTCAATATGTTATGTGTTGGGATTTATGCGATTCACAATGCCTCCTCGGAAAATCTATTTGAAGTCTAAAACTGTCGATTTTTAAAGTTGATATGAAGAACAAAGAGCGTGTTGAATCATTATATTCTTTCATAATGGTGTCAATCATTCAACATACTTTTAATAATGAGAATAAAAACTTTAAATGATTAAATTGAGGAATACATCATCCTAAATAATGTGTGGGAGGGAGTCATTGGGGGTGATTTAAGGGGGGGGGGGGGTTGTGTGCTATCCCTGAATAAATTGTAAAGGCAGTTCACCTGGCACAAATTTCCTCTATCAAAAAAATTTTAATCCAAAAATACTAATGAAGGATAGTGGATTTAGGTATGACCGAAACATCACCAATGTATTCTATTTGGGTGTATCTCTTTGTAGTGAACCAAATAATATTCATTGTGTTCTGATTATCTTTACTATACTTTAGTTATTGGTTTATGTGTGATAAAATATGATATGTTTAAAAAGTTTCTATCAATGTGAGGAAAAATATCCATAAATCAAAAGAAAACATTGACACCCTAATTCGCCCCTACACTCTCAGGGTGTCCCAAGGTCTAACACTCATAATTTATGACATTGGAAATCTTTATATACTTTGATGTATTGATGAAAACCATAATGAAAAATGGTCACAGTGAGGTGAGATACATTGGGTGAATCACAAGTGATGTTTTATTAAGGAATAATGTGAGAAAATATTTATCTTTTCCATTCTTTAATAGAAGTTGATATCTTAGGCACTTTGATGAGAATTAAACTATCTGATTAAGTCCATGGCCATGAAAATTTTGTTCTAAATTTCATTTCTATAAATCCAAAGAAATATACACTAAGAACATAGGTTGATGACACTATCATGAAACTTTCTTTATTAGAAATATTAAGATAAATGGATTATATTACACTGTGTAAATTCATAGAAGGTTACATGTCATTATGACAATAAATTCTTTTTCTATGAGAGCCTTTCCATATTTCTAGATTCTAACCTTGGACATTAGGTAGTGTAGCTTAATGCCACTAAAAAATGTGCATAAGGGTCCACACATTAAGTTTATTTGTAACCTCAGTTAAATTCCGTTTAAATTTAACATGAAAGATAAATATTATTATCATATATGTTTTAATAAGTATTCATGTTAGTTTGACTGAAAATATTCAATCACTAGTTATTGGATAAAATATATATATGTGAGTTGAATATTTAATAAATATATATTTAGCATGTAATTTTTTATTTAATTTCATGAACACATAATATTTATTTAATCTAGTTTATTCTCATGGTAATTAAATATTTATTTATTTATTTACATGAATATTTAATAAATATTAATTCATTAATTTTATGAATATAATATTTATATATTTATTGGTGAATAATGTAGTAATATATATTTAATTAAATAAATAGTCATTATTCAAACCCTGATAAATATTGAGGAGGATTGGAAGATTGAGTTTGATGGTCCTACGAGAAATGTCTTATTAAATATTATTGAATAAATATTGATTTATGTATTTAGGAAAATAATATTTATTATATCAATGAGTTTAGTGTATGTCAAATAAATAATAGTAATTTTATTATTATTTAGGCATTGTCTTCACCATGAATTATTAAAATAAATAAGGGCCCTTGCATAATTATTATTTTCCAACCCTAGAACTATTTAAACCAGGTTATGACATTTTTTTGAGTGTGAGAGCCATATTATTTCATTGTACACAATGAATTATAGAGATTATTATATCAATCCTTATATATCTCTCCCTATAATTCTTTTAAGAATGCAAAGAAACTCTTATCATCCTCCAAAATAAATTCTTTTCCACTTGAAGGATTCAATTGTGATCAACAATGATCATTGCAAGAATTACATTCTTCTGTGATAGCACCCGGAGGATTCTACATCAATGATTAGAGGTTCATGAAGCATATGTGGATCACCACTAAAGATAATCTAGCCTTTATTTCTATGATACAATGATGTAATTACAATACTGGATTATTGATTCATTAAAAAAAATCCATAAAATTTAACTATTTAATTAAATAATTTTTTTATAAATTATATGTGAAAAGATCCCCTCTTCTTGGTTCTAGGTTATTATATATTAATATTAATATAAATTTCATTGGACATGAAAATACTTCATAATTTATATCAGTGATTATTCGTGGATTATAATAAAAATATGAGTTTGTTATGACTGAGCAGACGCTTCCACTACACCCATAACAATCAAGTGGTTTTGAACAGGTTACATAACAATTTATAGTTATTTATTATTCATTGATCGATTATATGATTTTTTTTATAATTTTATACTTATGGATTATTCTATAATAAATCCAGAGTTTAATTATCATTTTATTAATATATTATTATTCTTCACTCAAGTTTCATATCATATTAAAGAGATTAAGAACATATGAAGAATGATCGGAGATTCCATCAGAAGGTGTTTAGTATTCTGGGTGATAGATAAGGATAAAATACATGTGATATAAAGTACTCATAATGTACCCAATTTCACTAAACCTGGACATGTCATGGGATACATGACGTGCAGAGAAATATTAAAACATAGTGCATTTAATTCTCATCATGTGTTAATCACACCCGCCTATCACATAGTTTGTCTTACCACATGATGTGTAGCTATCATACGAGATTTGTAGTTTACATGGTGTAGTGGTGAAATTCTCACTAATTATGTGGTAAAATATGTTTAATAACAATGTATGAGGCTAAAATTTTGTATCTTTAATAATATATATGTTGTGTAGATAGCGTACACACCGTGTGACCCATTAATCCACATGTCCAAAGAGTATGACAAGTTAACTGGTGGGTATGAGGGCACATGTAAAGCGAAACACCCAACATATAACTCATTAGCACACACCGTGTATCATAGATGAGGTACATGGGAATAAAAAAACATAGAATGTATCTCATTAGGACATGTTGTGTTGTCACCCAGTAAAGAGAATAATTAATTACATAAGTAATAATTAATTGCACCATTAAAGTCCTAATTACATTATTAACATTTGATGTGTTGACTATGTAATATTGTTTATCAAATTTAAAAAAATTAATTAATTCAATGTAATTATTTTTAAATACTGGTCAACCGGTTTATTTTCCATGTTTAATTTATTATTGGTATCTTCGAGAGGCTTCAGATGGTCATAAATATAAATATAATTAATTAATTAATTAATTGAACAAATTAAAGGGTGTTTATCTTAATAATAAATAATTAATTGAAGTTAATGATAGATAGTAAAATTTTTCATGCTATTTAGATGATGATGATATTAGAAAAACCTATTTATGATATTAGTTTATTTAATTTTTTATTGAATGGGTTTTCTAATAATTTATTAAATTAAATAATGTCTTTCAATTCATTCTTCTCTTATCATTATGTAAGGGCTTGCATGCCCACTGTTTATTTTATGTAACCCACCATAGAAAATAACTTGGTTACCCACACCTGCATGTGAGTAAAATTATGTAATTAATAGAGCTTCTAGGTGAGTGGAGGTGGTTCACGTTCAGAGTTGAGGAAAAACAAACCTAGGATATACATAAGAGTACAAGTGGAATGCTGCAACTCAAACCATTCTTGGTTCCAATAGTTAATTCCTTAGGATTAATGGTTGGTTTTCATATTATAGATAAACCAACCATTAAAGAATCTCATGATTATTCCAGTATACTTATTTTATTTCTACCTGTTTCATGGTTAATTATTTATAGATGTTTAAATAATTAAATAAATTAATTAACAATCATGAAAGATGGTATTAAAATAAATATTATAATATGTGTAAACTTGATCTAGATATGGTTAATCACTAAAGTAAAATACCCTTAATATTAACAATCATGTACTTAGATAAAATGTAAAGTTTAACCATAAAGATAAAAATCCCCCAAATAAAATATTAAGTTGGTATATCATTCAAGAACTTGGGTAGAAATCAAACCATAGATCAAAGTGTTTGACGATACTTTTTTGGGGAACTTTTAATTATCAAGGAATCTCTATCATGTGTATTGGGTTGAATTAACATAGAATTAATTAAGGGTTGATCACCTCCACATGTCTTAGTGAAACTAGTTGGAAAAGTTTTGAGGAAATCCTAATGTAGGATTTCAGGATGGGGGAGTCCACTCAACGAACAAAGTAGTTGGGAGATAAGGAAGTTAGAATGTTACACCACCCTAAATACCTTTGAGTGGCTTATCATACCTCTATCTTGGTTATGAAAAGGGACAAATGAATCCTTTCCACACAAATATCCATTCTACATGTTATTACAAAACTAATGACGAGGTATATTAGTTTTTGGTAAAGTAGCACCATATTAATAAATTAAAATAAATTTATCATCTAAATTTTTAGTCCAAATAAAATTACTAAAATTATGCTCTTATTTATTGTATAAATGAAATCATTGATAACTTTTACTATATCACTGGGATTTATTCTAAATAAGGATAACCTTAATTTGGACTCCGCATGTTTTAATGCTCACAAATAATGTTTTAAACTCTTTTAACTCAAGTTTTTAAACTCTAAAAAGGTCATGTTAAAAATCTCAAAAATTATATATTAATCTTATAAACTTTGTTTAATATTTTTCTATTATATTTTAGTATGATTATTTTTAATCTTAATCCATTATGGGTTTATTAATTCTTAAGATAGATTACATACATTTGACTAAGTCTGTGAAACTGTAAGCTTTCTTCTGGTTCCATATTTTCACAAAGTCTATGACACCATAATCTTGCAACCTATTCCATATTTTTTTAAAGGACCTGACACCATTTCCATGCTACCGTTTGCAAGACACCGTAACAAGACACCATTAAGAATTTTAACAAAGGACTAAACACCATTACCTGAGACACCATTTCCCTGAAACCATAACCAAGCTACCGGTTCTAGAATTCACAAAGGACTAGACACCATAACGTTGATACCAGTTCCAGATCTCACCGAAACTGTGACACCGTGACTGTATCACCATAACTATAGCACTGTGACTATCAAAATATAGCTGTGACATCGTGAATGTCTCACCGTGACTATGTCACCATGACCATCTCATCACAACTGTGACCCCATTCCATACATAACTAATTTTCTGTATTTTCTAATTAAATTTAAAAGTGGTTTCTAATGGTCATATTTGAGTCATTTCATGACACTGATATAATTATTGATATTTTACAGTCCTGTCAGAAGATAGTACTAGGTAATAGGTGTGGAGATCTTACATATTGTCAGCTCCAACAAAAGAACCTAAAATAAAAATAAAGTATGGAACTTGAGTAGAAAAGTATAGTAGTTCAATGCATGAAAAATAGAAAAACACCCATACATGAAAGAATACAACGAAGGAAGAACTCTTAGTTAATAATGGCTATAAACAAATATGAACCTACTGTGAACCATCTTGAAAGAATATTTACAAAAAATCAAAGAAGAAGAAGAACATCTCACTGCACTGAAAACCAAAACACTCGACTCATGACACTCTATTTTTAGATGAGGATTTGAATATTTCATCTACTGCATCAAAAGAGACCAGATTTTTATTTCGTAACACACAGAGCCTTTTAAACTCTATATCATTACATTTTTCTCTGTTGTGTATTGTTTTATTACTCTTTCAGCTGTGTGTGTATCTGTATTAAAAAAAAGCACTATCTCTGACACTGAACTGGAGGATACAAGATATCATCACTCAAATATCTTTTACACATTGTTTCACCCATGTGTAACTATGAAAGAGGTCATATGTGACCTGATAGTTAGTTTTCCCATGATGAATAGCGGTAGAGGTCTTGTGACCTGGACAGTCTTGTGTACTGTTGTTAACCCCAATCCAGGGTGTGGATCAAAGATTTATATATATATATATATATATATATATATATATATATATATATAATTCATGGTGTATGGTGATCACCAAGTGGAGTGGATTAGGTCTCGTATTGAGACTAAACCATTTATTTTATCCGCTGTGTCTTTTAATTTAGTCTTTCTCTATTTTAACTCATATTTCAGAAAATTAAATTTTACATTGATAGTTATTATTGAATAGTAGTTATAATTGTCTTTCCTTATTAGAATAATTTCAAAAGTTGTATGAATATATCATATTGTTACAACTGATAATTAATTAATCTTATGAGAAACTATTTGAATTGTCAAGTTATTATAATTTTACTACCTTAGTTAACTGGACAGTTTTATTTTAATTGGGGAAATATTTTAAATAAACTTTTTGATAGAAAGTTTTATAGGAACTCAATTCACCCCCCTTGAGTGTCCTACTCCGACTAAAATTTGGTATTAGAATCTGTTTTCAAGTTGCTGTTTTCAAAATTTTAAATCTATTTTAAATTTTTTTTCAAGTGTGATTTTAGTTGTATTTTAAAGATATTTAAATTTTTGTTAGTTTTAAATTTCATAGTTCTTTAAAATCTTATTTCTGTATCATGGATAATAGATTGGAAGGTGCTGCTACCAATATACCTCTATTATTTTATTGAACAAATTATGCACAATGGAAAATAAAAATAAAAATTCACCTAGAAAGTACAGGTTTTGAGATTTGGTCTTCAAATATAGATGAATATAATAATCCTTCTACTACTAGGAATACTTGGGATGAACCAAATAAGGATACTTATAATAATCATTGTAAATCCATGAATTCCCTATATAGTTATTTTGGTGATTAAGAGTTTAATAGAATTTATACATGTAAAACAACCCATGAAATTTGGGACACTTTATCTATTTCACATGAAGGAACCTCTAGTGTTAAGGAAATAAGATTTAACACATATAATATTAAATATGATAACATTAAAATGAATCATGATGAGCCTATTTCTAATATGTATCTTAGGTTTAATGAAATTGTGAATACTATGGTCTCTCTGGGAAAGGATGTTACAACCAAGGAGAAAATTGTGAGAATACTCAAATGCTTAATAGATAGATGAAGATGGAATTTTTTATCAATTAAAGAATCCTGTGACATTATAAAGTTATAAGTAAAGGAGATAATAGGGATGATAATGATGTATGAGGAAGAATTAAAAGTGAACAAGGAAGAGAAAGATGAAATGAAGAGAAAGTTAGTGGCTTTCAAAACCACTACTTCCAAAACAAAGGAAAAATGATAGGATACAAACTCATTATGATAGTACAAGTAATTAAGATTCACCATATGATAGTGATGAGGAAATGACTAAATTAGATATAAGATTTAAGAAGTTTTATAAAAGAAAGAAATTCTTCAGGAAGCCTTACTAAAAAGGTAAATATGACAACAAGGGAAACTAAAAAAAGGATTAGAATAAAAATGATACTTCCTGTGAAATAATATGTTATGAATATAAGTGAAAGGGACATGTAAAGGCTGATTTTTCCAAGATAAAATATAATAAGAGATATGAGGATTAAGAGAAAAACTTTAAAAAGGAAATGATAGCAACATGGAGTGATTCTAAGGACATATCAAGTGAGTCAGAGTCTTCACATGATGAAAAGTATGACAAAGCCAATATGTGTTTTATGAAAACACGTCAGAGGTATCTCTTGAGTCTCCTGTAAAAAATTATTATTTTTCGAGAGATGAAAGTGATTTTGAAAATATGACCAATGATGAAATGTTTGAGTATTTTAGAATTCTTGAGGATACCTACAATGAATCAAAAGATAAATATAAAGCTTTTAAGAAACAACATGCTCCCACTTATACTGTTAAATATGATCTCACTATTGAAAGAGAAAATAATTCTCAATTAAATAAAGAAAATAATGAACTTAAATTATCTAATGAGAAATTAAAAAAGTACTTCGAAAAATTTACCAATGGAAAGAACACTCTAATACAAATTCTTGGTAAACAAGTAGCTCCTAGGTATATTAATGGAATAATATATCAACCTTGAAAAAGAAACTTTGCTGTAAAATTTGGAAAAACTATTTTGTGCCTAAAACTAATAAATATTCTGAAAGTTCCAGTACTGGGAACTGTTTTAATGCTTCAAGTTTCTCAAGACCGAATATATTTTATTTTTCAAATTCTTTAAAATTTTCTTATAGGAAACCCATGAAGCAAGTATGGGTTCATAATAATCTTATTACTAATGTTTCTAGACCCAAGAAAATTTGGGTACCAAAATCTTTTTTTGTTTGATCCTTATTTAGGAAATCTCTTTGAAGAGATCTTGTAAAATTCCATGGTACTTATACAGTGGATGTTCAAGACACATGATAGGAGATTACTCATGCTTCAAGAACTTGATAAAGATTAATGATGGACATGTCACCTTTGGTGACAATGATAAAGGAAAAATAAATGGCCTTGGCCAGATTAGTAACTCTAACTTAGTTTTAATTTATAAGTTACATTTTTGATGGATTAAAATATAACCTGGTTACCATTTAACAATTGTGTGATGATAGTTTTCATGTTAAATTTGAAAATAATGCTTTCAATGTTTTTAATTATAAGAATGAATTAGTATTTTGTACTTTTAGAAATGAAAATTCTTATGATGTTAACTTATATTCTTTAGTTTTTCAAAGAGTTTCATGCTTAAGTGTATTTCACAAAGAGTCTTGGATTTGGCATAGAAGACTAGGAACCTGCAATATACATTCCCTTAGAAAGATTACTAGAAAAGGCTTAGTCAAGGATCTACCCAAACTTTAGTTTCCAAATGACAAAGTCTGTACTCCTTGTCATAAGGGTAAATGAAACAAAATCATATTCAAACCAAAGAAATAAGTTTCAACTTCTCAACCTCTCAAGTTGGTTCACATGGATTTGTTTGGACCTTCTAGAGTTTCAAGTCTAAATAGGAAGCACCATGTTTATGTTCTTATAGATGAATACTCTAGATATACTTGGACCTTCTTCTTAGCTCACAAAAGTGAAGATTTTTCTCATTTTTCCAAGTATTCTAAGACTATAGAAAATATTAGTGGTCTTAGAATTAAATCGTTAAGAAATGAACATGGCCATGAGTTTGAAAACTAAGAGTTTTAATATTTTTTCTCACAAAATGGCTATAGTCATAACTTCTCTTCCCCTAGGACACCTCAACAAAATGGTGTTTTAGAAAGAAGAAATAGAACCTTACAATAAATATCTAGAACAATGCTTAATGAATATTACCCACCTATCTACTTTTGGGATGAGGCTATGAATACAACTTTTTATATCATTAATAGAGTCTAAATAATACCAATTCTTAAGAATACTCCGTATGAGTTGTGGAATAATAGAAAAACCAAAGTTAATTACTTCAATGTTTTTGGTTGAAAATTTATATTCTCAATACTAAGGATAATATTGATAATTTTTCATCCAAAAGTGATGAAGGAATTTTCCTAGGTTATTCAATTTCTAGTAAAGCCAATAGAGTCTTCAATAAGAGAACCAAATGTGTGGAATAATCTGTACATGTCAAATTTGATGAAACAGATCCACATGAACCTAATAAATCCCTATAAAACCTTGAGGATTATATGTCAAATATGTTCATGAATGAAAAATCCTTTGACACTACTGTCAAGCAATCTGTAAAATCTTCCAGTTCTGAAAATTCTTCATATTACAACCATAATGAACCCAAACCTACTGAATAACCTAAAGCGACTAGCCCCTCTTTCTCTAGACCTGTTATAATACATAATAACATTCCTATAGATACTATAGTTGGAGATTTAGATAAAGGAACACAGATTAGAGATTCTCTAAGAAATCAGGTTGAATATCAAGATTTCTTGTCACATATTGAGGATAAGAACATCAATGAGGAAATCAATGATGAATTTTGGGTGATGTATATGCAATAAGAATTAAATCATTTTGAAATAAAAAAAGTATGGAAACTTGTGGATATACCTAAGGAAATCTTGACCATAGGCTCCAAATGGGTGTTTAGAAATAAATTAGATGAATCTGGTACCATATTAAGAAATAAAGTAAGATTGGTTGCTCAAGGGTATAGTCAAGAAGAATGGATTGACTCTGAAGAAACTTTTTCACCAGTTACTAGACTTGAATCCATTATAATCTTGCTTGCATATGCAGCACATCTAAATTTTACACTTTATAAAATGGATGTCAAGAGTGAATTCTGAAATGGGTATATAGTTGAGGATGTTTTTATTGAACAACCTCCTGGTTTTAAAAACCCTTATTTTCCAAATAATTTTTTCAAATTATCAAAAGCTTTGCATGGTTTAATGCAAGCTCCAAGAGCTTTGTATGATAGACTAAATAGTTTTATTATTGCTAAAGGTTTTAAAAAAGGTATATATGATCCTAATCTCTTCATAAAAAATATTTCTAAATATGTTTTAGTTGTTTAAATCTATGTTTATGATATTATTTTTGGAACTTCAAAAAATTATTTATGTGTTGAATTTTCAAAGATGATGCAAAATTAATTTGAAATGAGTTTGATGGGTGAACCGAAATTCTTTCTTGGATTTAAAATCTTTCAAAATAAGGAAGGTATTATTTTAAATAAAAGTAAATATACTAAAGATATTTTAAAATGTTTTTGTTTAGATAATACTAAAAGTAGTGATACTCCAATGAGTACCACCTGTAAGTTGGATCTTGATGAGATTGGTAAATATGTTGATCAAACCAGTTAGAGAGTAATGACTGGAAGTTTACTATACTTGACTACTAGTATGCATGATATTATGTTTATTGTGTGTATGTGTGATCATTTTCAATAAAATCATAATGAGTCACATCTTCTTTCTATTAAAATTATTTTCAAATACCTCAAACATACTACCAATTTAGGAATGTTCTATCCTAGAGAACAATAATTTGAATTAGTTAGCTATTCTGATATTGATTTTGGTGGTTGTAAGTTAAATAGAAAAATAACCTCTGGAACATGTCACTTTTTAGGGAAGTCAATAGTTTTATGATGTAGTAAAAAGAAAAATTCGGTTGCATTATCTACTGTTGAAGCTGAATACATAGCTGATGGTGGTTTTTGTGCCCAGATTTTGTGGATGAAACACACTTTGCTATACTATGGATATCAATTCAGGCATGTCCCTATAGACTGTGATAACACAAGTGCTATTAACATATCAAAAAAATCTTATTTCTTATTCCAAAACAATGAATATTGATGTAAGACATCACTTTTTGAGATATCATTATTAAAAAGGTAATATTACTTTAGAATTCATTGGCACAAAACATTAACTTTCTAAAATTTTCACCAAGACATTAAATTTTTAAATGATGAATTATATCATACATGAATTAGGAATAATTAACTTTGAGTGAACATATTATTATATCAATTTATTTTCTTAGTTTACTATCTCAGGATTTCTATCTCAGCCTACTGTCTCACAGCTTGCTGTCTTATGTTCTTTGTCTCATAAGTTACAATCGCAACATTTAGAGTCACACTGTAATACTGACACTGTGAATGCCTATAAAAGTTTAACTATATTATGAAGAATTTATTTTTAAATATTTATTTTTGTATCATATATTTTATCTCTTTTTACCACATTTTTGTTTTTGAGATGTTTTAACTTCCTTAATGATAAATACCTATCACTTAACTTCACTCGACCTCACTTCTCTCAAAACCAAAACCCTATATATCTCTCAAACCGATTATTCTCCTTCTCATTCTTCTTGATCCTATGCTGATTTCCCAAGATGAATATTCCATCCTCGTCAAATCTTGAGAAGCACAAGTCTCAGAAGAAATAGAAGAAGGATCATGCTGTAATGCCTGAGAAGTCACTGAACCCAGGTCTTGAGGATCATAAAGTCATGACCTAAAATGAAATATTTGTGAAGTGGATCTTGACTAGTAAGTATCTTGTTCTAAGAGTTCTAAAAGAACAAGGGGTGGTAGGATTGGTTTACCTAAGAGAAATGAACCATCTACCTAAAGATTGTTTTTGAGTTTTATCTATATGTATAGTTTACCTTCAACTCCAAGGATGATTTTGTGGTAAGGAGCTGGGTAAATGGTCAAAGATGCACTTTTTCTTCGAGGTTATGGACTGCCTGGCTAGGAATACCTCATGAATGGATTTTTGAGGACTAATAGAGAGGCCCTCATCTAACTAGTGATGTGTTTATCCTAGAATAGACTTTGGGAAGTTTTAATGGAAATAAGAAGAAGATAAGGGTTGTTGCTACTGAGCTTGATGGTGGGTCAAGGTTGTTGTTCAAGTTTATTCACCATCTCATTTTCCCAAGAAAAGGATATTTTTCCACTTTTAAGTTTCAGTATGTATTTTCTATTCATCTTATTAATAATGGTCACAAAATCTACTTTAATAACTATATTATACTTCACATGTGTGATATGATCAAAACTACATCAAAGTCCACCTCCCTTTTATATTCAAGGTTTATTTCTGATCTTCTTCTAGCCAAAGGTGTGGTTGTCCAGAATGAATAAGTGTTTGAGTAATATGATTTTTTATCACTAAGGATACTTTAAGAAGAATGAAAATAAGATGGAATACATGGAAGAGATCATGGGTTGTGGTTAATGATAGGTTTCATAAGGATTTTAATCCTGTTGAAAATCCCTCAATAACTAAAAATGCAGCTGATCTTAGACTAGAATATGATGAGATTTTGGACTATTCAGATTGAGAAATAGATGATGATGTTAGTGAAGGTTTTGTGGGAGTATCTCCAGATCTATCACCTCTCTCTAAAGGTAATGTTGATTCAAGTGGAAAGGATGAAACTGCTACTAAAAGAAGTGTTGTTATAGAGGAAGAGCCTACTGTTGTGGAAGAGCGTGATACTACTGTGGAACAGTCTGAAGAATAATTTGAAACTAAAGTAATATTATCTGCTATGGAAATGATGGAACATGCCTTTTATCTAGATAGAGATATTGTTGAGCCTGATAGAGATGAATGTATGGAAATGGGTCAGGATATTGAGTCTCTTAGTCCCCCGAGAGATGCACCAGTTGAGGGGAAGTAGAACCCCATATTAGAAAGTGTTCAACTACCAAATCCTGTTGACCCAAGTTCTGGGGAGACCTATTATAGGTTTCCTAGTCATTTAGATGTGGATGATACCCAAGAGGCCTTGGTAGAAGGTATAGATCTTTCAACTGTGTTTTAGTTGAAACCAATATTTTCCAAAGAAGTAATCCATACTAAGGAATCTAAACCTATTTCAGTTCCTATTTCTAAATATCCTCAAGAATCATCTGTTTTTGTAATTTATAGTGATCTAAATGTTTTTTGAGATAGATTGTTGTCTGGTTTTGGGAAGCTACTATAGTCACAACCTGTACCTATGGAAAATCACACTGAAAGGGATACTACACTACTGTTAGATAAGATCAGTTGGTAGATCCAACTGAGGATGCTTCATGAAATTCAGGAAGTTTGGGTTGAGAACATGTAATATAGTGTTATGGTGAAATATCTAAAATATATGGTTGAAGAAATGCAGAAATCCCTATAAACTGTTCAATCTCCTATTTCTCATCTTAGTGAGGATGATGCTGATAAGATTCCACAGAATTTTGTATCTCTGATTCAACCAAACTTGATTACTATGTATGAAAAGGTGGATGAGAAAAACATAAAGATATCCAATGAGATGTGTGGGCTTGTATCTGGACTCAATAAGATAACTGATGAATATAGAGGTTATTTAGAAACTATTCTAAATCAACTTAAGACTCTCATATCAGCTATTTTAGTTCCATATTCCTATGGACAACCATCTCAGCCTGTGGATAGTGACTTGATCAGATCCGTTTTCTAAGAAGAGATTCAATCTGTGTTGAGTGGTGTTGATAAGGAATGTCTCGTGACTGTCATCAAGAATAGTGACCATGTTCTTGATTTGGGGAGGGTCCATTCAAATATTTCCACTGATACTCAAGAATAATTCTCGAAGAAGGTGGACTACTAATTTAAGAGAATTTATTCTAATCATGATTTGACTAATGACTTCAAGTTTCATGTAGAGAATTTGAAGATACTTCCAGTCACTCAAGCCTTCAAGGATCAAGTGACAAAGATCAAGGAATTAACACCCACTCTGGAGAAGTTTTTGGAAAACAAGGATGACTTTGAGAAGGCCATTCCATATGGTGGAGAGATCATCATGAACTTTATCAACCTCTTGAAACCTTATTTCCATGTTCATAGTACTACAATTGTGGATCCTACAGCTGCTCCTTTGAGTACTAGTCTACCATTTTCCACCTATCCTTCTTCCTCTACATCTTTTGTTTTAGTGACTATGTCTATTGCTCAGGCTCTGAGTTAGATAAGACCTATCATTATTGAGAAAAATTTTCCTAGGTTTCCACTAGACCAACCCTTTCACCTTCTATCATTGAAGGAGTGCCACTACCTTCCCCAAACACTAATTATACTACCTCTACTACTACAACTTTTTTCTTCTCAACCTGATGTCTCTCACAAAGGAAAATCCAAGTATGATGACACTGCCAAAAAGTGAATGCTGATTTAGATAGGTATATATTGTATTTTCTTTCATGATTTTAATGGACGTTATCCTTTTATTCAATGGAATGCAGCATGTTGTTGTTTCTTCACTTGTTATTTTCTTATAGTATTTTTTTTTATTTCTCTCCCCTCTCTTTTTTATAATACAAAAAGTGGGATAAATAATAAGAAGACATTTAAAGGGGAAAAATACAAAGGGGGGAGAACTAAAAGAAAAAATTAAGAACTGAGAAAATAACTACCCTTTATTCCATTTATTAAATATATGCTTTATTATATTGATATGATAAGTAATATAGTTATTTATTTATAAAATATTTGTATTGTAAATTCCATGATTTGTGATCATCAAAAAGAGAGATAATCCTCATGTTTTAATGCTCAGAAATCATGTTTTACACTCTTCTAACTCATGTTTTTAAACCCTCACTAGATCATGTTCAAAATCTCACAAATTATAGTTTAATCTTGTGAGCTATTTTTAATCATGTTCTATTATGTTTTAGTATGATCATGTTTAGTCTTAATATATTCTATGAATATTGATTCTTAAGAAAACTTACAAATATTTGACTGAGTCTATGAAACTGTAAGCTTACTACTGGTTCCAGATTTTTACAATGTATATGACACCGTAAGCTTTCTACTATTTCCAGATTTTCACAATAGACCTGACACCGTTTCCGTGCTACCATTTCCAAGACACCATAACAAGATACCATTAATAATTTTAACAAAGGACAAGACACCGTTACCTGAGACACCATTTCCCTAACACCATAACTGCGATACCGATTCCATAATTCACAACGGACCAGACACCGTAACTTTGCTATCAGTTCCAAATATCATAATAACTGCGACACTATGACTGTCTCACTATGACTGTGGAACTGTGATAGTCTCACCACAACTGTGACACTGTGACGGTCTCAGCATGATTGTGGCACCATGACTGTATCATCACAATGGTGGCATCTTTCCATACTTACCATTTTTCTATCTTTTCTAATTAAATTTAAATTTTGTTTCTAACCGTCATATTTGAGTCATTTCATGACACTAATATAATTAATGATATTATGCAGTCCTATCAATAGATAGTATAAGGTACGAGGTGTGGATAGAATGAATCTTGTAGGATCCAACATAAGCATCTGAAATAATAATAAACCATGTCACTCGATCATAAAAGTGTTGTGGTTGAATGCATGAAAAATAGAAGAACACCCATACATGGAAGAATACATCGAAGGAAGAACTCTTAATTCCTAATGGCTATAAAAAAATAAGAACCTACTATGAACCATCTTGAAAGTATCTTTGCAGCAACTCAAATAAGGTGAACATCTCACTACACTGAAAACCAGAACACTCAACTCACAAAAATCTATTTTTAGAAGAGGATTGGAACATTACATCTACTGCTTCCAAAGAGACCAGAGTTGCATTTCATGAGAAAAAGAGCCTTTTAAAACCTATCTCATTACATTTTTCTCTATTGTGTACTGTTTTATTACTATTTGAGTATCGTGTGTATCTATATTAAAAACACAAACTGTCTCCTACACTTAATTGGAGGATATAAGATATCCTAACTCAAATATCTTTTTACACCTTATTTCACCCACGTGTAACTGTGGAAGAGGTCTTGTGTGATCGAGCTATTAGTTTTCCCATAAAGAACAGTGGTAGAGGACTTGTGACCGGGGATGTATTATGTACTATTGTTAACCCTGATCCAGGGTGTGGATCAAAGATTTTTATATATATTTCTTGGTATTAAGTGATCACCAAGTGTAGTGGATTAGGTCTTGACTTGAGACTGAACCACTAGATTTATCTTTTATTTCTTTCAATTTAATATTTCTCTGTTTTAACTCATATTTTCAAAAACTAAATTTTACTTTGATATTTAGTCTTGGATAGTAGTTATAACTATATTTCCTTACTAGAGTAGTTTCAAATGTTGTATGAATATCTCATATTATTATAACTGATAATTAATAAATCTTATGGGAACTATATGAAAAGTCAAGTTATTATAATTTTATTACCTTGCTTAACTGCCCAGTTTTATTTTAATTGGGGGAATATTTTAAATAACATTTTTAACAGAAATTTTTATAGGAACTCAATTCAACCCCCCTCTTGACTGTCTTACTCTGACTAAAACCTTCTCACCGACTCAAATTTCCAGGAATCGTATAGGTGTTTATGCATTATAATACCCCATGAATGGAAACTATATGTGCTGTGAAACCATATTTTTTAGGCACATGAAAAAGAGACTAGTGAATAAGAAAAATATATATATATATATATAAAACATTTGGATTATTCCATAGATGTCTGATGTTTTATGCTTTAATTAGTTATACAATTATCTTTTAAAGTAACAGGGGATATGAATGTGTATAACATCATGTATCACCTTTGAGATTTTTATCAAGAGAAGGAAAGGAAAGAGATATATTAGATCTCTAAAGAATTATTAATGTGAAATATATGAGTTTTTTTATCTACAAAAATGTGTGATTCATTCCTGAAATCTAATAAACATGAGTCATAGTTAGAGAAATTTATTTCAGTAGGATTCACATCCAGATTCTTATATTTCTTCTCTATGAGAATACTTATCAACCCTAAATACCAATTTTTATTTGTTCAATTGGTCATACCTATTAGGGATATCAAAATGATTATCATTAAGTATACTATAATATATAATAAATACATATCTGTGGGTTCCTATCATGTTTTATATAGTTTCATCAAGGATTTTAATGAAAGTACTCCCACAGAAAATGGTGACCCCATACACCATATCAATTTATTGAGCCAAGATCTGTATTTCACTATGATTTGAGTCCAGTTCAGTGTTTATGTCATTACTTAGAAATTTATATAGGAAATAATTCTAATCAAAATTTTTTTTATTCTTGGATAATTGAGTAGATAAATCATTATCAAAATCCATTACATGGATTCACTTAACTCAATTCCTATGGTGTTCTAATTTTTAGGTTTTACTCACTATGTATAAAATAAATATCATAATGTTATTTAGTTATTTAACATTTAGTAAGAACTATTTCCACCATTCCTTGAACAAGATAATCTATGGGACCCTACTTTAACAAAAACTACTCATATGAATGATCAAGTTCTTGAAATTTACTACTTTTGAAGTAATATCACACATATTATTTGAGGGGTTTTATCTAAAAATTATCACCAATTTAGTATATATTGTATTCATATTACATTCCTAACTATTTAATTATATTCAATAATTATCTTCCCATGTTTTCTTCATTTGTGTAAAATGATTCTAATGATTCATTTTTTGAAATCCCTATTCCATCAACCAAATTAATGTGTTTCGAAATATTATATTGTCATAAATATCATGTATTTAATGAAATAACACTTTACTATAATTAATTTATCATATAAATTAAGTATAAAAAATATTTATAATTTATAAACATTTTATAAATAAGAATATTCTATAGGAATAAAAAAATGAATAAACTCTATTTATATTTCAAATCATAAGATAAAATATGAACTTTTCATATTTAATTTAGTCATTAAAATATCATATTTTAAATCCCTAATGCTTATCGTTTTTATATAATTTATAAAATATAAGAAAAAATAGTTGATTCATTAAATTATTAACTAGAAAAATTCTTAGAAATATCATAAATAATATAGTGTAGATGATATATTTCACCCATGATCTAGTTGATTATCTTTCTATGTTTCCAAAGGCACTACACCTTTACAATCCTCAGACATGAGTTTCTGTAATGTAATGAATGTTCATAAAAAATGATGTAATATTTGTATTATTTATAACTATAAATGTTTTTAGACATATCATAAATAATGTATTTCTTCATAACCTGGGGAAAAGAAGAATAATAAAGGGTAAGATCAGAAGCTTATTAAGGGTAAAAATGGAGATTCCTAAGCATAAAATGAATATAAGGGTATGAGAACATGAGTATAACATTTGAAAACAATACCTTGCATATCAAATATCATAATATTCAGTAATGGAATAAATATTGGTAGTAAATAATACATGAATCATAATGGAATAAAAAAATGATCAATGAGATCATATCAATGTCATAATACATAGATTTTTAGCATACACATAAGTATAGAAAATCATTTCTATAGTAGTCAAGGTTCACTAACAAGGTTGTTATAGTGGAATGGATTCACTCCCCAAACCATCATGGTAGTTAAGGTTCACTCGTAATACCATTATAGAAGAAAAATTCCCTTACTGAACTGGGTTCATTCCCCCTTCCCATCCTTTCTATCTCATGAGATATAAGTCTTTACCCAATGAATTAGAGGGAGATATAGGTCCCAACCATCACATAATTAAAATTATATGTATGTGTTCTATAAGATTATAAAAAATTCATAATATCAAACCCAAAAAATGAAATGGGTTCTATAAAAATTTCATTATATCGTTAACTTTGAAAAAGTGACAGGGCTCATAATCATTTCCTCATAGCATAATCTGTGTTAAAAGAAGCAGGTTTCATAAATTTATTTTCATGATATAACTTATGGATGAGAAAAGGGTTTCATAAAATATTATCATTATAAAAATAAACCATTAAAATAAATAATAACAATGGCATTCTTGGTTAATATCCCTAGTAAAGCATATATCACATCAAAGGATTCCATCTTATAGTGAAAATGACTTTGAAAGATAAATCACTCGAAACATTTCTTGAGGAAAACAAATTTTCTTTGATAATATATTATTAAAAATAAAAATTCATAAAATATTTTGTAAATACTTTTCTTTGATAATAAACATGAAAATTTTCAAGGAATATTTAAAAAATTGCAATGTTTTTATGGTGGAAAATTCTATACATGTCGTATATGTTAAAACAATGATTCCTTTAACATTTTCAGTAAAATCTAAAAGGGAATTATTTGGAAAATGTTATGAAGATTAATTTAATATTTTTTAAAATAAAACTTGTGTAAAAAATTCCTTATTATTCCATTTGGAGAATTAATTTTTTTTAAAATAATTTTAAAAAATATTGTTTTTGGAGAAAATGGGTTTTCGATTGAAGAGAGAAATAAAGATAATTTTTCATAAAAAATTATTTTGAACTCTTGAGTATATAAAGAGATAAAAATTAAGGGAAAAAAATTATTCACAATAAATAAACATAGGATAATAAAATTAATTAGCTTCTTGAAGTATGTATCATAATATTTTATCATCAAAAACATAATCATAAACAATCTCGATAATGATGAGACAGTAACAAAAAATCATTACCAATTCGGAAACTTTAAATTGTAATTCCCATGAAGGAATAAAATTAAATGAAATTTAAAATAGCATGAGAAAAAATAAATTCATGATATTAAATTTTAAAACGGATTTTTATACACCTTATACAAGAAGATAGGTGCATAACATAACATATTTCTCAAGTAAAGAAAATTGAGACAAAAACCCCTTATCGCT
The DNA here is from genome assembly GCA_963277665.1 of Viscum album. Lineage (NCBI taxonomy): Eukaryota > Viridiplantae > Streptophyta > Magnoliopsida > Santalales > Viscaceae > Viscum > Viscum album. Next base: position 453,741,389 of record OY728135.1, read on the forward strand.
TTGGTGACTTTTGAACCCTAGAAGCCATGAAATATAAACCATTAAATGGATATGTAAGTACCAATAATATTTAGGTGAATCATAATAAAATAAATTAATGGGTAGTATATACACCACATAAAATAAATAGGTGGTGAATATGGCATGTGTCTCACAGAAGTAACAACTGAGATAAAAATCCCTTACCTTAAGTCTAGAATTCTTTCATACACGTTCAAACCTATTGTATTATAATTATATGTTTATTATAAATACATTATATAACTATAAACACACATATATATATATATATATAGAATACTATATATTATTTTATTATGACATTTTATTACACTTTTATTAACAATTCTATGTTATTGTCACGTTTTGGGAAATAATTTCTTTTTTTCATGTATGTTTTGATTTTTTATTATTGGTCATATTAAATCAACCAGTGTTAAATCATTTAAAAAATATAATCATGATATAAATATAATATATATTTATTATATATATATATAGTGTAATCCATAATATTTAGAGAAGGAAAATGAAATACACCATTCATAAAGATGGTAGGTCGTACGTACGCATGCATGATGTCTCAATTTTATAGAAGGATTGAAAGAAAAAAATATAAATAATATATTACCATTAAATAATAATTTTTATTTCATATATATCCCATATTTTCATTAAACCTATCCTTATCATCTTCCATGTAAAGCGTGAATAAATCACATTGCTTCATGAGGTGGTAGTCCGCCATAGACACGAGCTTCGTTATTGTATTCCCACATAATGAAAAGTATGAAAGTATATGTGATATTATAATTAAATAATTATAATAATATCATAAATATAATATATAAAAATTAAATCCATTATTATATTTACATGTGATAGGTGGTTATGGAAAACAAATTACATCAGTTTGCGAAGCGGTAGTCCTCCGTATACACAAATGATGATTTTGTATCCCATTTGATGGATCATGAGAGGATTATAGGTAATTAAATTAACAGAACAACATATCAGTATATTTATGATACTTAGGTAATTATAACATCATGGTTTAAGATTAATTGAATGAGGTGGATGAAGAGATAAAATAAAATCTTGGTTAGGGGTGTAACTTCTTCTTCAGAAAACTTATTTTGGGTTTCACCCAAAGGATTCTTAGGTTTGATTAATGAAAAAAATAATGATTATAATATGGAATTAGATAAGTAATAAATTTATTTTTTCAGGTATTTTTTGAACCAAATGGTTTTTATGTGTGAAGACGAGAGGATAAGGGGAGACCTTTTATAATTAAGGTGAGTGACACATTTGTAAATATTTGAAAATAAAAAGATATGCCAACAATTTTTTCATTAAAAAAGGATAAAAAATGGACCATTATCAAGAATAGAAGATAAAGTTTTTAAATATTTATAGATAATGTGTGTTGTAAATGTTTTGGGTCATTTTTAACCCTTATCTTTTTAGTTTAACCCCATGGTAAATCCCTTTTTACCTTAACTGTGGTCAATAGTTTTTACTATTTTTAATATTAATTATGGTCAAAAATTAATTTTAAGTTATTATATAATATAAATTATTATGGATAAAAATATTTAATATATTTCTCAAATTCCATTCATCTAAGTGCTAAAATTTAATTTAAAATTAATCTCACTGATGCGGTAAGAAAGCGGGTTTTGAAAGAGAAAAAAGTTCAAAAGTTTAAAAAGTTTTTATATAAAACTTTAATTTGAAAATTATTATAATGACCTAAATTTTATTCACTGATATATAATTGAGTTAATTTTACTTTTAAACCCATTTTAAAAAAAATGAACCTTATAAATTCTATATATGAAAAGTCAGTTTTCAATAAAACTCTTCACTTTTCACTATTCACTAAAAAATTAATCTTTTCATTAAAATAAAACAAATTCACTCTAAGATAATTTAGAAATGATAATTTAAAAAATTAAGTTTATTTTATAAAATTAATTTTCTAAAATTTTCAAAAATTAATTATATTATTGTTCATAAAAATAAATAAAAAAGAATTTTTTTTTGAGAAAATTGTATTTTCAAAACATATAAATAACTTTTAAAAAAATTGAATAATTTTTTATCAATATATATTATTTATATAAAAATATTATACATAATATTTAATAATTATTTATTACTATTCATATATGTAGGTTTAATGAATAGGTTATAACAATCACTTTTAAATAATAATATTAATAAAATATCACAGTTTGTTAAAACTTGGTGTTGTGTGTAACAAAAACTATCAAATAAATTTAATTTATTATTACAAAATTCATAAAACCTTAGGGTGTTATATTCGACCCCTTTTAAAAATAATTTATCCCTCAAAATTCGTCACTTTGATAAAAACAAATGAGGACACATCTGCCTCATTATTTCCTCAGGTTCCCACATAATTTCTTCAAACTAGTGGTTTCGCCACAAGACTTTAACCAGATGAGTAGTCTTGTTTTGAAATTTTCTCTCTCTATGATCCTGAATCTTTACTTACTATTCCTCATAAGAAATATCTTACTCCAATAGTATTAACTTTGAGTTTAGTACATGTGATGGATCATGTATGTACTTCCTCAAAAGAGATACATGGAACACATCATGAACTTGGGAGAGGTTTAGTGAAAGTGACAGATGATAGGGTACCATCCCAATACGATAAAGAATTTTCAAGGGATTGATATAACTAGGGATTAATTTAACTTTCTTTCTAAATATCATTACCTTCTTCCATGGATAAATTCTTTGAATCCCCGTATCACCAACTTCAACTTATAGATCATGTTAGGGATTATCAGTATAAATTTTATACTAACTATGAGATACAATTATGTGTTTCTTAATGGATCTAACCCCCTCTTCTATTTATTTATCCATCTCAGGTCCCAATAGATCTCTTTATGTTACTTCATTCAAACACATTGGAGATATACACTTCTTTACACAGAAGGCTTCATACAGAGCTATATGAATGTCTCAAGTGAATGATATTGTTGTATTTAAACTCAACTAGAGGAAGGTGTTGATACCAACCTCCAATGAAATCCATAGAAAAAGATATCAACATATCCTCTAGGGTTAGAATTATTTTATTTTCCTTAATATATATCTGAGGATGATATGTAGTGATGAAATATAACTCTATATCCATATCCCATTGAAGACTTTTCCAAAACTTCATGGAAAACCTTAGAGCCCAATCAGACACAATGGTATATGGTACTCCATGAAAACTTACCACTTACTTAAGGTTTATTCTCGAAAGATGATCTAGAGATAATATTTCCCTGGTAGAAATGAAGTGTGATGACTTTGTAAGAAAATCGACTACAACCCATATTGAATTACTCTCTAGATATTTTGAGGGATCTAAAAACAAAATCCATGATGATTTTTCCCATGTCCATTCTGGTATGGTTATCAATGTATCATCATTTTAATAATTTTATCTCTTATACTTAAATTGAATACATACAAATCAACAAGATACAAACTCTGTGATATCTCTCTTCAAGCAAAACCACCATAAATACTCTTTAAAATTTATATACATCTTCATACTTATAGGTTGAATAAATAATTAAGAACTACAAGATTCCTCTAATAACACCTCCTTCAAATCTAGTATGGAAGGAACACATACATGTCTCATGGACATTATCATTCCATCACGATCAAAGATGAACTCAGGGACATTTTTAGACTTATTTTAGAGCTAATGTCTTCCTTATGTGTCTCTTTAATCATTACATGGATAGATAGTTGAAAATTCAATTGAGAGAGATAAGATTTCACCCTATCCTTATGGATTTCTAGATCCATCCTTTGAAAATCCAAAAACAGTTGTTATTTTGGATCCTCATCATGGATAAGCTAGCATGATCTTTTCAACTCAAGGCCTCAGCCACCTTGTTCTCTTTCCCATGGTGTTAATGTATTGTGTTGTAATAATCATTAGTCATCTCAAACCATCTTCTATAGAGCATATTAAACTCCTTTTTTGTGAATAAATTATTTAAAATTTTCAATTAGTATATATATCACACTTTTTTTCATAAAGATAATGCCTCTATATATTTAATTCCAAAACTACCACAGGTAACTCCAAATCATTAGTTGGGTAATTTTTACACGAGCCATAAATTATCATGAGGCATAAGCAATAACAATTACATTCTACATAAGAACACATATAAATCACTTCTTGGATGCATCAATATAGATTACAAACCATTATCCACTATAGGGTAATGTAATCATAGGTTTACTAACTAATATTCTATTTTGTTATTTGAAATTATCCTCTGATTCATCTATCCAGAGAAAATTGGCTCCCTTATGAGTAAAAATTATTAGTGGATTAGACAAATGTGAGAAATTCTCCACAAACCATCGCTAATATCAAGATAAACCAAGAAAAATATTGTTATCAGTCACCATGGTTGGTCTGATCCAACACTCAATAGCCTTTATCATTGATGGATCTAAAGATATACCCTCTCTTTATATTATATGATCTAAATATGAAACCTTTTATATCCAAAATTCACAATTTCTAAAATTTTCATATAGTTTCTCTTTCCTTAGTTTATTTAGTAAAATTATCAAGTGATATTCATGCTCTTAATTTCACTTTTAATAAATAATAATATCATATATAAAGACTACCAAAAACTGGTCAAGGTAAAATCTAAATACTCTGTTCATTAAATCCATAAAGATAATAGGAGAATTAGTAATAAAAAATGGACTCACTATATATTCATAGTGTACATACCTTTTACAAAATTATATATTGGGTATATCCTCCTTATTGAACCTCAATTGATGATATCTAGAATGAAGGTCAATCTTGGAAATGAATTGGTCCCTATGAAGTTGATCAAATAGGTCATCAATATGGGATAGATAATACTTTTCCTTGATTGTGATACTGTTTATATCTTAATAATCAATTTAGAGTCACATCAATCAATATTTCTTTTAAAAAAAGAAATAGTGCACCTGAAGGTGAAAAACATGGTTGAATAAATCCCTTGTCAAGGTTCTCTTAAAGTTTCTTTTTAAATTCCTACAACTCAATTAAGGCCATTCTATAGGAAGTCTTTGAAATTTTCGTGTCACCGTGTGTGATTTATATTGGGAAATCAACTTCCTATTTTGGGGTAAGTCTAGGAAACTCTTCTATAAAGGCATAAAAAAACTCCCACATGATAGGCATATCATTGATATCTAATTTCTCTACAACCATATGAGATAAATGCCTCTATTGAATAGGATTCAAAACCCATACAATGGATGCGATTTCCATCGAAAGTTCATAATTATAATCCCATATATAGAAGATCATAGGTTGATTTAGAATATAAAATGTGACTTTTCTTACTTGGAAATTAATGCAGGATTTATGTAGATAAATACAATATATGACTATAATAACATTAAATTCAACCAGAGGAAGAAAGATAAGATTTGTAGGAATAAAATTCTCACAAAATTTAACTAGAGAAGAATCATATTCCTGATATGCGATCATCATTGCTAATTCTATATCTACTAGTTTGGGTGGAATATCGATACCCTTATCAAATTCTTTAGATATGAAAGAATGGGTAGATCCTGATTCAAATAAGACATTAACAGTTCTAGAGTTGATGGTAAGTGTACCTTTCATCATGTCCTTATTACACTCCTCATTAGAAACAATGATCACATGATATTTCCTGTTTTATCTCATCTTAAGAGGTTGATGACACCGATCATTATCATTAACCATTGAATTTGGGAACTAGTTAGCATAATGACCTTACTCCTTTCATTGTAAACACTGGAGCGTGGGTGGTGTATTCCATGGAGATTTCTATTTATTTTCATCATTTTCTAACTTCTTCCATCACTTTTAAATTTATTTACCTGGCAACCTTACCTTCTATACATAAAACATTTTATCACCCCCTTAAGAAAATTTCATCCATGTTTCTTCCCACACATTGAGAATAAAGAAAATATCATCATCTTCTCTCCGTGGTTTTTAGATTTCCCTTTAAATTAAATTTTCTCTACTTATCAAAACCATGAAATTGATATATAACTCAAACCTCCATATCCAACTTGACAACATATCAAACAACATCTTCGTAGTAATTAGAGTATATTATGTATAAAACCATTCAGAGACTTGGTTTTAATCCACTAAAAAATTGATCAACCTTACTTTTAGGTTGGATGATAATAATAGAATCATACCTCGTAATTCTTGAAGTTTTCATCATAGATACCAATAAATTCATTATCCTTTTGATTTCACTCAAGTAACTCCATATCTATCATTGTATAAAGAATGAAAGGAATGTAACTGAAAAATAATTTCTTGAACTCATCCCAATCCATGGATTCAATTTCATCATGTTCCTTTGTATTATTTATGAGAGTCCACCACCGATCATATTCACCTTCCATATAACAGACAACTAAAATGAAATTTTCATGTTCCAAACACTTGAGAAAGTAAAATATCTTTTTAGTGGTACTGATCCATTGTTCGAAAACTAGTAGATCAATTGATCCACTGAAGGAAGGTGAACGTTGTCTCATGAAAGACTCAATAAAATATTTTCCCCTCTTTTTCTCATTTGGAAGTTTAGCATGATTTGTGGATTGATAATATTGTGTGATAAAAAATTGAGATCTCAAATTAAATATCCCATTATATTTGGAAAATATATAGCAAAATAATTCCATTTTCCATCACACTCAGCAATAAATTGTTCCTTCGGTTTCAATCCATTGACTAAAACAAAAAAATCCTAGTGTAAGAAATAATAATCATAGTAGGGAACCACATAATCATGAAAAATAACATATAGCATGTATAAATCATGACACCTTCATTTTAATCAATAAAAAATTAGGTATATCCTTGTTTATTCATAGTAATCATCTATTTAAATCCTTTATGATGGTTTGTAAAGTGTTTGTGAATTTCTAAAGCATATCCCCCGGAACTATCATACCAGGTGTGCCGCAAGGATTATTGTCATGCACCAGGTGATGACCAATTCCATATCAATGCACCATTTTTAGAGTTATTAGCCCTAGGTATCTTTGTGCTAGAGCCACATAATTTTTTTTTATCCAAATAGAGATGTGATATCTTGGAAACCACTCGCTCTATCTATTACCATAATTCGAGGACATTTTCATATAGTCTGATTAATCCTTAGACATATAATGAGACAAGTAATTTGGGATCTCACTAAATTTTCCTCTTCCTAGTTTAAAGAGTTTAACTAAACCTATCCTATGATAAAAACTATAGTGACCCAAGATTTTCATACATAGATATTACATTATTTTTTTAATGAACATTCATTACATTACACAAACACATTCCTAAGGATCGTAAGACTTTAAAACTTGGAAACATAACCAATTAGATCATCGGTGAACTACATCATATCAACTATGTTCTTCATAACTTGAACCTTTCTTAGAGATATAATATATAATAAATTTCTTCATAACCCATGAAAAGAAAACATAATAATGTGTGATCTAAAATGCTTATTAATGGTAATAAAGGGAGATATGTAAGAATAATATGAACATCAGGGTATGAGAACATGAGAATAAAATTTGAAAACCATACATTTCATATCAAGGATTATAATCTCAAGTCATTTCATAAATATTGGTAGTTAATAAGAGAAGAATCATAAGGGAATCAAATAACATGATCCAAGAGATCATAACATTGATATAAGACACTGATTTTTGGCATATACGTAAGCATCAAAAATATTTTACATAGTAGTTAAGGATCACTACCAAGGCTAACATAGTGGAATGCGTTCACTCACCATACCATCATAGTAGTCAATTTTCACTCCCAATACTATTATAGTGGACAAAGTCCCTTACCGAAGTAGGTTCACTCCCCATTCTAGTTCTGTCTATCTTATGAGATATAAATATTTACCTTTTGAATAAGAGGGAAATATAGGTCCCGCCCATCACATAATGTAAATCGTATGTATGTGTATCAAAAGATCATAAAATATTCATTATCTCATACCCACAAAATAAAATGGGTTCCATAATCATTTCATTATATCACAAGATATAAAAAAGTGATAGGTTTCATAATCATTTCATTATTTCATAATAGCATAAACCATTTAAAAAGAAGTTGGTTTCATAAGAATTGTATCATGGTATAACCCGTGGAAGAGAAATAGGTTTCAAAAACATTTTTTTATCCTAAACATAAACTATTCAGAGAAATGATAAATGATTTATTCATAGTTTATATCCGTAGTAAATCAGAAGTTACATAAAAGGATGCCATCTTATATGGAAAATGATTTTTGAAGATAAATCATGTGGAATGATTATTGAGGAAATAATGTTTGTTTTAAAATCACTTTTTAAAACTAAAAATTCATAAACTACTTTATAAATCATTTTCTTAGAAAATAAAATTTAAAACTTATAAATTATTCTTTAAAACATTATATATTCAAGACAGTGAAAAATTCCATATAATCCATATACGTTAAAATAAATCTTTTTTTCACATTTTTTGTAAAATTCAAATGAGATTTTTTTGGAAAATAACATTAGGATTCCCTTAAAAACATTTTGTAAAATGGAAAACATGGTCAAAATTTTATTTAATAAATCATTTTTAGTATGTAAATTTTTTTCAAAAAACTTTTTGAAAACATTATTTTTTTAAGAAAAATGTGTTTTTTACTGAAGAGAGAAATAAATAATATTTTTTTCAAAAATATTCTTTTTAACAGTTGGGTTCATAAAGAGAGAAAAATAAAGGGGAAGCATGAATTATTATGAAATAAATAAATTATAATAAAATTCATGAGTTTATTAATAGATTGGTCATAATATTTTTTCATGGAAAACCTAATCATAAACAATCTCGGTAAGGATGAGATTGTAACATAAAATCATTACAACATTGGTAAGTTTGAATTGTAATACCCATAAAGGAATAACATAAAATGAAACTTAAAATATCATGAGAATAATTAAATTCATGATATTACTTGTCAAAAGGGCTTTATATGTACATCATAAAATAATATAGGTTCATAACAAAATATATGTCTCAAGGAAATAAAATTGAGACAAAAATCTCTACCGATTTCGTATCTTTTAAACTGTTGGCCCCATAAAAGAGAGATACTCAAATGGATATTTAATTCCTAATAATATTTATGTGTATAATTATAGAATACATTAATTGTAAGTATATACACCATATAAATAAATTGGTGGTGAATATGGTATGTGTCTCAAAGAAGTAAAAAGTTAGACAAAAATCCCTTACCTTATCTCTCAAATTATTTCATACATGTTAAAAACTAATTTATAATAAATATATTTTTATTATAAATATATTAAAGAACCATAAATATATATATATAATACCTTATATGGTTTTATTATGACCTTTTATTACTCATTTATTAACAATTCCATGTTAAAGTCACATTTCAGGCAACAACTGATTTATTTTTTGTGTATGTTCTTATTTGTTATTATTGGTACTATTACATTGATAATGGATCCATAATCTGAAAAAATTTAACCCTGATATAAATATAATATATATTCACTATGTATTTATTTAGATTAATCTATAATATTTAGACATAAAAAATGGAATACATCGTTCACGAAGACGATAGGATGAACGTACACATGAACACTATTTCCATTTTCCTGATGGATTGAAAGAAATAAAGGTAAATAATATATTAACATTATAGAAAAATTTTATGGAATATAAATCACATATTTTCATTAAACCCATCCTTATTACCTTCCATGTAAAGCATGAACGAAACACATCACTTCATGAGGTTGTAGTCTCTCGTACACACAAGCAACATTATCATATTCAAAAAGAATGAAATATATGAAGGTATATGTGATATAATAATTAAACAAGTATAATAATTTCATAAATATAATATATTAAAATTTAATCTATCATTATATTCATCCATGCGAGGCGGTGAAGGAAAACAAATATCATTGGTTCATGAGGCGGTTGTCTTCCGTACACACCAATGATGATTTCGTATCCTATTTGATGGAAGAGAAGATGGTTGTAGGTTATTATGTTTACATAAAAGCATCTTATTATATTTATAATAATAAGTTTATTATATGATAATGGTTAAATAATAATTTAATGAGGTGGAGGAATAAATAATATAAAACGATTGGTTAGGGGTGTAACCTCTTATTCAGATAGCTTCTTTTCGTTTTCACCAAGAGGCTTCTTAGGTTGGATTTATGACCATAATAAGGATTATAGTATGGGATGGGGGATTTAAGGAAGTTATTTAGGTATATATTTTCCAAAACAAATGGGTTTTCTATTTCTAAAAGGTGAGGATAAGGGGTGGCTTTTTGTAAGTGAGGTGAGTGGCACATTTGTAATTTTTTGAAAAGAAAATGGTGAACCCACATTTTTATCATTTAAAAATGATCTGAAATTGAAAATTATTTTGAATATAATATATAAGGTCGAAATATAACCATATAATTTGTGGTGGAAAAGTATTGGGTAATTTTTAACTCTTATAATTTTAGTTTAACCCAAAATAAACCCATTTTACCTTAACTGTGATAAATAATTTTTACTATTTTTACTTTTAATTATGTTAAAAAATTAAGATGAAATTATTAGATAAAATAAATTATTCTTATTAAAAATATTTAATCTATTTTTATAAGTTCCATTCATATATGTGGAAAATTTATTTTAAAATTTATCCTGTAAATGCGAAGAGATAATGAATTTTCAAATAGAAAAAAAGTTCAAAAGTTTAATAAGTTTTTATATAAAAATTAAATATAAAAATAATTAAAATAAAATAAATTAGATTAATTAACATATAAGTGGTTATAGTTTAAAAATGTGAGATAATATAGTGTGGATAGAGGAAATCGTTCTAGGTGGTTGGGACCAGTTTGAGAAATTGGAAAAGTGGGTGGAAATCAAATGGTAGACTCATTGAGGATATAACTTTAGAATACCTTGGAGTGTATAATGTCATAAAATTAGATATATAAGGAACCATGGGATCTATTGATGAGTAGGAAGACAAAGGGATATGTCTTAAGTTAGGAATACACCCTAAAAGTTAAAAGCTTTTATTTTATCATAGTGTGAATTCCCTTCTTAACCTTATAAAACATTAATGAAAAAAACTATACAATAAAAATTCTGGATATGGGAAATGTGTGTCACAATCATATACATCATAGAATGAGTCACTAGGTTCATCTTGAGGTGGTACTGCTTGATTTTAATCTATACCAGTCATGGAATGAGGTATTTTTATCATTTCTTGAACTTTCCTACTCTTAAATTTAGTGTTCACTCTGATATTTTGTAATTTTTTAATTGAGTATTGTATTTGGGGAATTTCATCAGAGTATCTCAACCTATAACACACTCAACTTACTCTAAAGAATACAAAAAATAAAATAAGAAAATATACCTAGTTTTCCACCCAATCAGTGCTTCATTTATTATCGAGAGATAGACTTCCATTCAGTTAATTAATCAAAAAATTATTGAAAAGTAACAGTCTATCAAGAATGGTCTCATATAAAGATTCAATATTTTCACATTAACTTTGAGAGAAGATCCATTCTCCCTTTTTGTTTCAATAACTTTATATGGAAATACTTTTATCACCATAAATAGTCTCAACCATCTCAAATTAATCTTACCTAGAATCAACTTAAAAATTGACTTAAACAAGAGTATCATATTCTAGAGTGAAAATTTCCACAAAAAAAATGCATTCATTAGGAATTTGTTTGTTCTTTCTCTTATAGATATTAGCATTCTTGTAGTTATTTATTCCCAACTCCTCTAACTCACTATGTTGTAGAAATATTTTATCATCTACCGATTGTGCATATAAATTCATTCTCTTTATAGATTAAAATGAGTAGTGTTATAGATTCTCTAGTATATTACATAGTTTTCCATAGAAAATTATAAATAGGGTAATACCAATGGGTGTTTTATAAGTTGTCTAATACACCCAGAAATGGTCATATGGCTTCTTACTCTAATTTTTTGACTAAATTTCACCATTTTCTCTAAAATATTCTTGATAACTCAATTGTAAAGTTCCACTTTTTCATTTTATTTTGGGTGATAAGGGGTGATATGGTTGTATAAAATTATATATCTTTCAATCATACCGCTCAACAAGTGATTATTGGAATGAGTTCCAAGATCAGTAATTAGTAATCAATGGATTCAAAACTAAGTTAAAATATTCCTATTTTAAAATTACATCATCAAATTTGTTGTATTAAGAGTGGTAGCTTCCACCTCCACCCATTTTTACACATAACCCTCATACACTAGGATATTTTTATTACTGATGGAGTTTAGAAATGGGGCCATGAAATCTACTCCCAACACTTTGGACACCTTAACTTCCAGAATGGTGTTTTACAACATCTTGTTCCTTTTCCAATATTTCTAACTCATTTATAGAGATCTTAGATTTGGATAAACTCTTTTTCATAATTATAGAATATTGGAAAAAATAATCCACTCTTAAGTATCATTCACTTTTTATGATTAGGCCCGTGGTGTCCTCTGATGGGGGAAGAATGACATAATTTTATGACACTCGATACTTACCCCTTAAGTATACACTATCAAATCAAATAGTCTCCACAATTTTTGAACCAAAGTGACTCATCCCAAAATTATTATTCTAAACTAGCCAAGAAATTCTTTTGTTGGTAGTAAAAATTAGGTTGTAATGCACCGGTTTCCAAATAGTTCATTATATCAGCAAACCATGTCCTCGATTAAAATTCATCATAGAATAATTCATTTTGCTGGTTCTCATCAAGAATATCTATTTCTTATTATTATTCAACATACTTCAACTAGAATCATGAAATATGGTTAGATACCATGTTCTCTAAACCATATTTATCTTTTATGATGATATCAAACTCTTGCACCAATAGGATTCATTTTAATGGAATTGGTTTGGAATCCTTCTTGTTTAATAGGTATCCTGAGGCTGCATGATCAATATAAAAAATAACTTTAGAAATAAAAAGATAATACATGAATTTTTTAATGAAAAAAAGACAGAAATAAAATCCTTGTTTTTTTATGTAATTTACTAGATAATCATTAAGAGTTAGGATAGTATAATATTTAGGTTATAAGATATGATCATCCTACTATCCTAAAAAATCTCACATAGAAAAATCATTTGTGTTACATTTAATCTTGAAATATCATTCCCAATAAGGAGCTATAATGATCAAGCCTACCACCAAATTTCCGTTCAAAATAGAAATGGATTCTCAACACAAATAATTAAAATTGAATGGTATGACCTTCGTTAAAATATGTTTAATCGATCAAGAAATTTTAGTAAAAGATTTAATAAATCAATGGTAAAACCATACATGTTCAAGAATTATTTTTATTTCCTAAACTATGGTAGGTTTAGAAAACTCCTTTATAATTTTGATCTTTTTAGGATAAAAATCTATTCCTTTCTTTTGAATAAAGTATACGAGAACAATTCCTCCTTATACCCTGAAATGAAACTTCTCCTAATTAATCACTTTATTATTTTCTGAATATATTTGTAGAAACAGATATATGTTATTCAAAAATTAATCAAAAGGCCTTAGGTATAGTGAAAAATCATCAATGAATATTTACAAAAAACCCTTCACTATATCATGAAAAATGTGTGCCAAGAACCAATAGAAAGTTTTTAGTGCATTACACATTCCAAAATACATCCAGTGATAAGAATAGTTTCTATATATAAAATTAAATGTGGTATTAGACTGGTAATCTAAGACCACATGGATTTGATTATATCCTGATTATCCATCAAAAAAATAAAAAAACATTTATCTAGCTAAATTTTCCAATATTTGATTCATAAAAAACAACAGTAAGTAATATTTCGAGTTAGTTATGTTTAGTTTTCGATAATCAATAGATACTCACCATACCATGTTGGTTCTTATAGGGATAAAATCATTATCTTTATTATTTGACAATGTTATGCCTCCCTTGTTTAGAACCACATAAAGATGGCTCACCCACTCACTATCCAAAATGAATAAAATGATTCCCACTTCTAGTAATTTCAACACCACCTTTTTGAAAACATCATTCATTGGTAAGGTGAGTCTTACCTAAGGTTAGCGCTTTGTTTTCACCCCTTGGTCGATTAAAATTTTATGGGTTCACACTAAAGGACTAATTTCTTTGATGTTAGTGACTCTATGTGGAATAGAGTTATTTCATCTCCTAAAAACTACAAGAAAATTTCCCCCTTGAACCTATGTCATACTTTATTTGATAATTGCTGGTAAGTTTTCTTTGTTTACTAAAAATAAGTACCTCAATGTAATTCGAATTGGATTTATATCTATAATAAGTAGTTTAATTATTGAAATAATAAACTCTAGGTATGATTCCCATATCTATGTATCCCTCCACTACACCTCTTCAAAATAGCTTTGTTCATATTCTTCTTTTTTAAACTATTATAATTTTTCTGACACCATCTCATCAATAAGGGACAACATATTATTATCATATTATTATTGTATCATTTTCAATGATATTTCTTCTAGTTATTCTTCTTGTTTAGTAAAAAAGATAACTTCAAATTCCACTAAATTAATTTCTTTATTTTCTTCCCTAACCAAATAAAACCCATCATTCTCCTCACAGACTCAAAAACATGATTCTTACTTGGTTTAAATTGATAATTCCCATCTCATTTTCAAGTAAGGGTCTCCCTAAAATTATAGGGATATATTATTATTTTTAAATATTAATAATTAAAAATTATATTGGGAAAATAAATTTTCCATCCATTACAAAAATATTCTTCCAAAATACCTCAGGGTACTTTATTGATATATCTGATAGCTATAATGATAACATTTTTGGACTTCAGATCATCTAGTTACAACAACAAAAATAAACTCAATGGAATCATGTTCAAACTTTAACTCATATAAAAAATCACATTCTAAAAAATTTATGGCCCTATAGTTTATGGAATATGAAAACTATTAGAGTAACATATATTCAATAGGATTTTTCTTTAAGGCAACAATGGATAAATATTTACTAATAGAGAAAGCTTTGAAATCCCCCATATTACATTTATTCAATAATAAATACCTAAAAAAATCTTAGGTTGACATTTGAGAAAGAGATTTCATGAAGGGGATGCTGATGTGGAGATGTTTGAACATATACAAGATCTTTTTTCAATAAACTTCCATTTTCCCTTTCCTTATTATCACGGGAAATTTGATAGTGGGGTTTTAGTGTAATTGTATTATAGTCTTACTCACTTTTTTATTTCTCATCATGAACTTGGAATCATCCTTGTCTTATTAATTTGTTCATTCCCTTGAATCTACCCTTCTTTACTTTTAGTTTCGGTTCCAACTCAACCTTACACCTTTATCTTCTTTGTTTCCTCAAAATTTTCCTCTAATTATTGCTTTATTTATACCTTATTAGTAGACTCAAAAATATAACTTTAATTCTTATCTAGTTGGCTTCTTAATGTTATAGATTTAGACTACTCTCATACCTGAGTTTCTATGTTACTAGACACTGTACCCGGTAATCGATTTGACAATATTTGGGAAATATAACCCACAAGGTTCTTGAGGTTTTATAGATAAGTTGTTTGATTTTTAATTTTAATTTCTTTTTTAATATTCCATTGTCCTTATTTTTGAATAAATATTTAGAACAATTTAACGAGATTATATTATTGGGGATGGGTTGGTTGTTTTATTTTGGATGAAATTATGTTTGGTACTAGTATTGAGTTGGATATTATTGAGCTCACGAGGATGAAAGAGGATGTAATGATCAAGTGGTTTATGGTAAATAAGGATTCCCAGGCATTCTTTTATATCATGGATAATTTTTTTTCAGTTTACTAAGGATTCTTGAATGAATTTTACATTTTCTAGGGATAGATATGTACGAGTTAGTTTTAACTTTTCTAGAACTGCTATTAGCATTAATTTTAACTAAAATAGATATAATAAATGGGATTATTATATTCTAATCCTACCCAACACTCTTGGTATACATTTAGATCAACACATATATCACAATACTATACATTCATTATTGGTTCTAAAAGTGGTTCATGCAACAATAAAAATTTAAAAGTATCATGTTTAATTACAAGGAATTCTACTTGGGTTGTAACAAATGATATATCTTCAACCTTATTCAAGGCTCTTTGTAGGTATTTTTGATAACTCTAACTCATGCTAGAATTGTGGAAAATTTTATTTAGAATTTCATGACTGAACCTTGTTTTATTTATCATCAATAACCTATCAAATGATGCATCAACCTAAACATGAGTTATTTTGAGTAATAGATAATGTGATTTATATATCATAATCCAAAATTCAAGCCTATGGTATGGACACTTTCATATAAGTTTCTTAAATTTTCCCCTGATTCCCAAGAAGATTCCCCATTGATGTGTGAAAAGTTTTGAATGTCACACCTTATCTTCCATTTATGTGTAGGTGGGAAATATTTGTCTAATAATTTCTTAGTTATCTCATCCCGTGTAGTAATTTATCTTCAACCAATATTTAGCTCATACCCATAAAGAAAATGGGAAAAACCTTAGTTTTATTGAATCAATTGAAACCCAATTATGTAAAAAGATGTTTCAAATCCCTAAGAAATTAGAAAGATGCATGTCTGGATCCTCACTTCGTAACCCAGTAAACTGCCCCATATTTTGGATCATTTAAATGAATCTGGGCATAATATCCAAAAAATTACTTTAATCAACGGTTTAATATTGTTTAAGGATTTCCCAAAAATAGATATAAATCCATAATTTGATACGATTTATTAATTATTCCTCAATATCCCCTCATTCTATTGTACTATATGGGTTAATTGAGCATTGAATCCTTTAGGAGTATAGGGATTTTGTCACACTTCCAAGTATAACTTGTGTGTTCTTGATATCTGGTATTCGAGATCTCAAGTGTCTAAGAATCTTAAATGAGATGTTAGAATATTTCTCATACAATAGTTATCCTACACATCAAAAACAACACACCAATGTGTATAAAAATAATAAAAATTAAGGAAAAAAAATGAGAATATGAAAAAATGAGTCAATAGACCAAAATTATGAACTCCAATGTTCACCATTCCTCCTCAATAATAGTTCTAGAAACATTATATAACCCAAGTTGTTGTTAATTTACCATAGATGGTAAAAAATTTAGAAATTTATAAGATTTATTGATCCTGTAGTAACTACAAGACTGTAGATAATTGAATTTTGAGATCATCCATAAAAGAGGATGAATTGGGAGCCTTTAGAGTTGGTTACTTCATATGTTGACTCAATCACTGTTTATTTGGATCAAGCTTTAACAAAAAAAATACTGAATTAATATAATGATTTGTTATCAAATTAGGGGTTTAGGATCAATTTAAAATTATTTATATAAAAATGGTATCATTAATCTCAGTCATAGATCAGTCTAATTATTGGTCACAAAATCATTCAATGACCTCAAACCTTTTATGTCTAAATTAGTTAACTTTTCATAGGCTAATGAAAATCACTTGGTCATGAGAAATTCATTATCCTTGATTAATTAAAATTTAATATTAAAGTGTATGATAAATATAAGTAACTATACATAACTTGATTTACTCAATTGGTTTATATTTCCTCCCTTTACACTCCTCCCAATCAAATTTATGAAAGAATCTATGGTTAAAATTAAGTAAAAAAATAAATTGCTAATAAAAAATGAATCTACCATGATTGAGATAAACAAATTCATTAATTACTCTCCCTTATACTCTTAATCCCTCTCCCCTTAAGAGATTATCCAAGAAAGACAAGAAAAAACAGTATTAATCATGAGAAATTAATATTAATAGAAGAGTGCATGAATTTATAATTGAAATCAATTAGTGAAAATAATGAACAATGAGAAATTCTTCCTTCAGTTAAGTACAAAAAAATAAAAATAAAATAAAGCACCATAATGAAATGGGACACTGATAGAGCAAATATTTTCCACATTTTTTGT
Organism: Viscum album; assembly: GCA_963277665.1. Classification (NCBI taxonomy): domain Eukaryota; kingdom Viridiplantae; phylum Streptophyta; class Magnoliopsida; order Santalales; family Viscaceae; genus Viscum; species Viscum album. Next base: position 453,759,599 of record OY728135.1, read on the forward strand.
ATGAATTTCAATTTTTTTAATCATCCAAAATTATCAATTTTTGCTTTTATGAATCGATTTTTGATTTATGATGTGTTTTGAGAAAAATGGTGAAAAACGCCTAATTCTGTATTTTGGACAGATTTTTACATTAAGGGTATTTTAGTCATTTATTAAAACATATAAATCCAAATTAAGTGGATATTTTTTTAGAATCCCTATTTTATTTCCTTCATTTTTGTCTTCTGGACTAGGGGATGAATTGATCATCTAGAGGCCATAAAAATCAATGATGTTGAAGATTTATTTGGCTAGACTGTGTGGACCCCACCTCCGTAATGGAATTATAATTCTCTATACACATCTCCAAATGCGGTGTTTCTACTTGGGGATGAAATAAGACTCAATGGGATGTTCTCACAAAAAATTACATGGAGTTTTGAATCCATTAAGGCATCCATTGAATGATATATATTTGAAGGAAGCTGCCTGGATCCTTCGTCCAGAAACAGAAACCGAAAATGATAAACTCATACCTCTGACAAAAGGAGTCCAAATAAGCTGAATTTTGGAGGGTGAATTGAAAAAACATTATGGAAAAACTTTCTGGAAGTGGTCTATGCGTTATTCTTCCTATTAATGGGTCAAAAATGTTAAAAATTGTGGAGAAAAGAAATCTTCCTATAAAAGGAGAAGAGCTCTTACATCTCAAATAATTAAAATCCTTTCCAACACCATCTGGGGAACCAAAGGGAGGAGTCCAAGAGACATTTTGGATTTTATTCTTTGTTTATTTTTTTATTTTTAGTTTTATTTTTTCATGTAATACTTTCATATTTTTATTATTTAAGTGTTTCCCCTTTCTTCTTCCACCCATTTTCTCTTCCAATATCAATCTCATTCTCTCTCTTCCATCTTTCTATAATGATCTCTTTGCACTTGGACATGAAATGTGACTAACTTGAGGCTTGTACCAGGGGAGGTTTCATTGGGTTATTTATTATTGTTCTTCAAATTGAAAATGTTTTAATCTATTTATGGTGGAGGAAGGAATATTTCATGAGTGCGACAGTTGTACACCACGACACTATTTCCAAATCCATTTCTTTTCATTGATTAATCATTTTCCCTCTCTTATATTATGAAAAACCTTCATATATTGGATTTGGAGTATCTATAAGGAATGCAACGACATACAATGGAGCTGGGTCTTGTGGGAATAACATTATCGGTTGAGGTGTTACCCTAATTGACTACTAGAGAAGGTGTGGTTTGGTGTGCCCGATGTATCCTAAAATACCACACTCAATAAATCAATGGAGAGTAATTCATTAATGAGGTTTCACTAAATGAATTATCAAATTTAATTTAAATTATAAATAAATAATGAATGAACCCGAGTTATCAAACCTTGGACCAAGACCTTTCTTTCTAATCTGTATTTTGTCTACATCATCATTCAAATTTCAATTTTGAATTATTTTATTTTCATGCTTTCATAATCCAATACCATTGTTTTCAATAATTAATTAAAAAAATAATTAGAATAGGTGAATTAGAAATAAGTTATTAAACCAACTACAACGCTCCTCAAGTGAGATGACACTAGTCAACCACTGTACTGTATTAGGAAAATAAATTTTATTTTTCTATGCCCTATGATAGGCGTGCATCAAAACTGGCACCATTGATGGGGATATAAGTAGTTTTTTCGATAAAATTTTCAAAATTCATGTTTTTGTAAATATTTTACTTTTTTTAATTAAAAAAATCTAAAAAACCCTTTTCCATGATGTCTTCAAACTCAAATTATTATTCATGGAATAATTATTCATAGGTGAATGAGGAATAAATAGACTACACTAAGAAGGAAATCCAACGATGTGATGATGCTCTAATGATAAGGTTCAAACAGAAGGAAAGAGAACTAGAAACATGGATGCAACTTAAAAATTTGATGGCCATGGGTGATGAACTACAAAATGACATACAAAGATTCATGGCCAAGAAAGAAGTGCCATAGGTCTTCTAGGATTTCAATGAAGGAATCCATGAAGTTGAAGCCAAACTCAAGGTGGAGGAGCCCGACTACCTACATATATACAGTGATAATCAACTCCAAGAGGCACTCTCCACTAAAGAAAAGATTCAAGATGAACCAAATCAGAATCGGTTGACTCTTATTATTCCTTAGAGGATGGAGATAAAAAGAATATGCACCTGTTGAGGCACACCTAGAGCTCTAGTAAGACATTGAACATCTTCTGGAGGAAGACCATGATGTAATACTAGTGGCTCTGCTTGAAGAATTGGAGACACATACTACTTCACATCTGAAGCAACCATTGGAAGGAGAGGGATATATTGCACAAGTAGCAACAAAGAAATAGGAGGCTCCATACTTCATCCTACCCCCACCATGAAAGTTGTACCACATTGCAAAGGGGGAGGATTTTGTGTACTCTATCCATGCATTCCTCCTCAAAAAGAACACATATATAGATGCTGGGAAAAGCCATATGTGGTAGTTCAAATCAATGAAGCTTCAACCACACTTTGATTTTGGATAACAGCTGGTACTGCCCTATGGAGGCAGTAAAAATCCAGGGCCCACTTGGGATATCATACCAAAGTTTATCTTTACATGCTTTTTATATTTCAAATTCTTTTTTTAGATTAGTCCAGCATATGACCCACTCCTCCTTATCTTTTTGAGCTTTAATGACATGATTCTTGTTCTTAAGTGAGTAATTATCTTTTATAGGTTCATAAATGGGAAACAGAAGCCTTAAATAGAGGAAGATGAATTATTATTTATTTCAAAAGGGAGTTAATTTTTAATGTTTAATCTTTTAAACTCCTTATATTTTTTGGTCCAAAACATGTTTTGAACTTTAATGATAAAATTGCATGTCCACACTTGAATTACTGCTTTACTTGACTTATCTAGGAGACATGAGTTTCTTAGGATTCTAGTGATTCCATGTTTTATATTTAAATGTTAATGAGATTGAATGAATAAAATGTTAATTTTAATATTTAAAGTGAAGCCTGAATATTGAAATGAGGACTGAATATTTAAGGGAATTAGTTGATTTATGAAAATGAAATTTCCTTACCATTTTTCATAATTTGAATTTCTGAAATTCATGTCAATTAATTTTTTTATTATTGACCATGCCCTGAGTGATTATCTAAATATCATATGTCTCATTCCGAAGAGGCTTTCTAGACCAAGTACTTCATATTTTATCTTAAGAATATTTCTTGATTGGTCTTGGGACATGTCATCTACTAGAACTTGTATTTGAACTTTTCAAAGCTATGACTGTACAAAAACTCATTTAGAATGATTGTGGCATCTTTTGAAAACCCCTTATCCTTAAATACCACCTTTACATCAACCCTTATTTTAGCCCATAGAGACCATGAATGATCTTTATAGGGATGATCCATGTTTAAAGCCATTTTTATCCATTCCTACCCTACTCTTGGTATTTGAATGATATTTTAAAAATGAAGTGTGGGGGTGAAGGGAATCATGGTGGAATAGATGTTATATATTGTAAGGAAATAATTGTGGGGGTGACATTGTGGGAATTGTAAAAGGTTGTCGAATCATTCATTGTACTTCCTTATTTTACCCTATTGAATAAAAAAAATGATAAAAAGAACCCAAAAAATGGGAGAAATGGGTTGTGATTTGGGAAAACCAAAAATCACCATTTTCCAGACCGACGGTCCTTTTATCGTATGTGGTTTGGTAATGGATATGAGGATTGATCTAATCACAACTTTCAAAAAAAGAAAAAAAAGTACAAAAAAAAAATCAAGAGGGTGTATTAATCATTCATTATGATTTACTTTGATCATGACCTTACTTTGAGTTTTGGGGGAAGTGGTTGTTGCTACTTTGAAGAGGATAATTTCATTACACTATTGATATCATGTATTGTACTTAAGAGATAAAACTCCTCCTTGAGCCTTAATTTTTAATCAAATCATACCAACCTTAAGCCTCAGAGTCATTTGAACCTTTATTGAAAAGTCCTCATGATTTTATGTTCCTTTAGTATTTATAAAGTGGAGAAAGTAGTTCTTTTACAATATTATGGATAAGGTCAATATTCTAATGATATGAGCATAAAACTAATTGAATTATATCATGATAGTTGAGAGGGAAAATTCAAATGTGAGGTAAATTAAGATGTGGAATGATTAATAATAATTAATTGAGAAACTTGAATGAAAGAAAGAAGAATTTCATTTTTTTCAAAGGGGAAAAGTAAAATACATGAATTAATTGTTTCTTTTAAAATGGGAAATTAAATTGATATTTTATGTGTATTTTTAAATTTTTCATTTGACATTGAATATTGATAAATTTTATTACTTTTGAATTTGAATATTGGTAACATTGGTGTCCTTTGAATTCCGTGATGAGATTTTATGTTTGGGGACAAACAAAGTTTATGTGTGGGGGGAATAGATAGAGATAATATTTTCCTCATGTTTTATATGAATTTAAATTGTTTTAATCATTCAAAATTATCAATTTTAGCTTTTATGAATCAATTTTGGTTTTATGACGTGTTTTGAGAAAAATGGTGAAAAGCGCCTAATTCTGGATTTTGGACAGCTTTTTACATTAAGGGTAATTTAGTCATTTTTTGAAAAATATAAATCCAAATTAAGTGAATCATTTTTTTGAATCACTATTTTATTTACTTCATTTTTTTCTTCTAGACCAGGGGCTGAATCGATCATCTACAGGCCGTAAAAAATCAATGAAGTTGGAGATTTTTCTGGGCGGATAGTGTGGACCCCACATTAGTAACGGAAGAAAACTTCAATATACATGCCTACAAATTTGGTTATTCTACTTGAAGATGAAATAAGAATCCAAGGGAAGTTATCAAAATAAATTAAATGGAGTTTGGAATCCATTAAGGCGGCCATTGAATGACATATATTTGAAGGAAGCTTCCTAGATCCTTCGTCCAGAAACAGAAACCCCCAATGAAAAAAATCATAATGACTAAAAATGGCATCTAAATAAGCTGAATATTGGAGGGTGAACGGCCAAAACATAAATAAACAACATTCCTAAATGTATATATGTAGTATTCGGCCAATTAATTGGTCAAAAACATGAAAAATTGTAAAGAACATAAATCTTCCTATAAAAGGAGAGGAGCTCCTACCTCTCAAATCATTCCAATTATTCCCAAAACCATCTGGGGAACCAAGGGGATGAGTCCAAGAGCCATTTAGGATTTTTCTCTTTATTTATTTTCTTTTTATTTTTGGTTTTATTTTCTCCTGTAATGCATTCATAGTTGTATTATTAATGTGTTTCCCCTTTCTTCTTCCACCCCTTTTCTCTTCCAATATCAATCTCATTATCTCTCTTCCATATTTCCTTCATGATCTCTATGGAATTTTCCATTACAAGTGACTAACTTGAGTCTTGGACCCAGGGGAGGTTTCATGGTGTTATTCATTATTTCACTTTAAATTGATAATGTTTTAAATCTATTTGTGGTGGATGTGGGAATATTTCATGAGTGTTGCGATTGTCCACCACGACACTATTTCAAAATCCATTTATTTTCATTAATTAATCATTTTACCTATCTTATATTAGGAAAACCCTTCATAAAGTGGAGTTGGGGTTGATATAAGTGATAAAATGACATAAAGTAGAGCTTGGTCTTGTAGGAATAACATTCTCAGTTGAGGTGTTACCCTACTTTACTACTGGAGGAGGTGTGGTTTGGTGTGTAGGACACATGCTAAAATCACACACTCAATAAATGAATGGAGATTAATTCATTAATGAGGTTTTGGTAAATGAATTATAAAATTGAATTTAAATTATAAATAAATAATTAATGAACCCCTGTTATAAAACCTTGGACCAAGACCTTTCTTTCTAATCAAAATTTTGTCTACATTATCATTGGGATTTCAATTTTGAATTATTTTAATTTCATGCTTTCGAAAACCAACACCATTATTTTCCATAATTAATTAAAAACCAAAAATAATTAGAATAGGTGAATTAGAAATAAGTAATTGAACCGAATGCAATGATCCTCAAGTAAGACGACCCTGGTCAGCCACTATGCTGTATTAACAAAATATATTTTCTTTTTCCATGACCTATGACAGGCATGCGTTAGACACCAAATAAATCTCAATGAGAAAAAAACAAGAGAGAAATCCTAATGACATTTTAATCCCCCAAAACCCATGGATGTTTTTTCTATTTATATTTAAAAAACTCATTCTATCATGAATGGGGGTGTCATGAAAGGAGGAGTCTAAATCCCTCATTATTTCTATCTATGAATTATTTCCAGTGTAATTATAGGTTTCATGGTGTGAAATATACTTCCTTCAATTCAAACATAAATCTACCCTCGCAGAACATGACATAATATCTCAGGGTAATCATCTAATAATTCCACTATTAAATATCCACAAAACACATAATTGAATGAATTAATTTGTTATAGAGAGAATCCAACATTATAATCTCAGAAAACAAACCATAAAAATATTTTTTTATGGTGTGATATTTTGTATCATGAAAAAAAGTATCAAATATGTGTAGTTTCAAAATTTCATGCCTCCCACATTATTTCTTGTTGGTAAGTTTCTTCTATAAATATTAGAATATGGAATCCATTATAAAAAAATCCTTATAGAACCTACTTATACAAGAAGGTCATCTTGCCACCCCACACTAGTGATACACTCCTTACAACTATCACTAACCCGTGATATCATTATATACTGCTCCTTTATCTTGGATGATACCCTTATTGACATATATGGTTTATTTGGTGTCTTTCTCTCCTATGGGTGATACCACCAGGGATGGATTTATTTTTCTTTTGGTCTCTTGGGTCATGCTGTGAAGATAGTTTCATGTCGTGAAAATTATTTACATTGATTACATGACTATTATACAGCATTGGCTTCACCCTTACATAGATTTTAGAACTTCCCCATTTTCCCTAAAATTATATAAATGCACTATGAACTATGCGTCGTGGCACAAATCCTTATCCGTTTTCATCTGAATTATCTTCCTCAATTCTTTCATGATGTATATCCTTAGGTTATTGCCCTCAAAACCTAGGTTACTCAATTTGAAGGCTTTCTGTGACCACTCATACCACAATCAAAGACTTTACATCACAAGTAACCTATAACTATTTCTATTTTCCTCCAATAGATCAACATCTATACATAAGCTAAAAATATCACAAACTCATCAAAAACTCACCACGTTATACAAAATTAGAATAAAGAATCCCCGATAAAAACACTAAAATTATATTCATGAATTGCAAGTATCATGAACCCAAAAAAAATCTTCATCAAGGATAGGTTGATCATGACTTGTATGGGGATAATGCAAGAGCTGATGATAGTAAAATATTGAATAGAAAATTTTATTCCTCCAGTTGTTCACACACTTTTTCGGTAGGAGATATTTCTATTTTGAAACTTTCTAAATGGTGTAATGGTTCTAGAGGGGTGTTCATAAAATATCATAAATATCATGTTGATGTATGAATTGAAATTAAATGACTTAAAATCAAAATATTATCAATTTTTGATATAATATATAATTATTATAGATATATGTTATATTCTCCCAAAAACAATTAACATATATTAACTAATATTTAATTATTTTTAAAATCTATATCCATTAAATTTGTAATCCCAAAAAGGTTTATCTATAGAAATTGAAATTTCGTCCATATTATGTGAATTGGATATGTTAGTCCCACTATTACTCCATGGTATAAGGGTTATCTTTATGGTTCCCTTTTTTAGATAGATATAATTACATGGTCTTATATATTATAGTTGGATATACCCCATTAAAGTGTATAAGAATATTTTTAAAGGGTACGTAGAAAATAAAATATATCTAAAAGGTTCTATTGTATATAAATATATTATTCAATAATGCATTGAATTTTGAGTCAAATATATATCTAATGTGTATGTATCAGTCTAAAAAAATACCTTCACATCGAGTGTCTTATGGGTGAAGTCATTTTAGGAATAGTTTTTATCATAATTACCAGCGTGGAGTGGTAGAAGGCTCACATTTATGTTTTATATAATAGTTAATATATTTACCTATATATAAATACCCAAAAATATGTTATTAGTAATTTTAATTCATTAAGGTTTGAAATATGGATATCAAATACACATAATAAATAGTTTATAATCTGATTTGAGACCATATTTTTAAATAATTATCTCGAAATGTAAATTCAATTTCTAAATATTTTTGATGGTGAGCCAGAGGATCAAATATACATATATTATCTTATAATGGTTATGAGATTAATAGTTATACACTATATATAAAGGAATACGATAAATGTATTCTGATATAAAATAACGTGATTACTCTTATCGTGAAAGTGATAAGTATATCTATTATCAAGAAAAAAATATAATTCATGTGAATATATCATACTTTTTCATCATCAAACAAATATGGTAGTTGGATTATACCACATTCAATGTACTAATTTTCTAATAAAAATTGGTTACTAATAGGAGTGCAGTTATAATTGAAGAATTTGGGTTCATAAAAGAGAATTTACAGTAAAGAAGGGTATAAATATAAACTATTAATTTTGTAAGGAACTATTAATATTTTTTCTATGTATCTTATAAACAAAAATTGATTGGTTTTATTTTTGGAGACTAAAAAAACTAAAAAATTGATTAAAAATTTCATTTTATATGATCTTTCCATTAGGACATAATAATAATTTAATTGTGGTATCAATGTATATGGTGAATTGTATGTCACAGGGGACTATATAGAGGGGATTTATATAGATGATAAAGCGTCCAAATTACATCAAACATTAAAGAAAAAATCTCCCAATAAAAGAGTTAAATTTCTCAAATTAGTGTCTATATATAATTTTTTCCTCATAATATTATATGTTTGATACTTTATTTACATAGTCTAAATTATTTTTTGAACTATCCATGAGAATAGTTGTTTATATATCTACTAATTCTTCCAATCTCAAGGAACAAAATAATATTGATCTTTTATTTAATTTTTTTTTCAAAAGGTGAGAAATATTTTAAAAGTTATATATAACCAACATTTGGGAAACATGTTATAGTTGATCATCAATGTAGAGGTGGGAAAATGGTAGAAAGTGATAAGATTGAAAAATATAACGATGCAATCACATGATAATGTTAATAAACTTTATCAAGGTAAGAAGTATAGGTAAAAAAATACGAGGTTGGATAGAATAAACATGGTCAACCTATTAACCCAAATAATCCTATTTTTATTATTTATATAGAGACTAAGTCTTGAGTTGAGAAAATTTTGAGAATATGATGATCTTGTGGGATATATTTTAAGACCTAATAAAAATAAGTTGTGTTTCAATATTATATATTTTCCTCTATAATGTGGTATTCATCTCAAGATAAAAAATTGGAGAAAGTTGGAAAGGGTATGGAAAATGTGTTTAATTTTTTTTTCAATTCATAAACCATACTCAAAATTGTATGAAATAATGGTTCTCATGTAAGGTGAAGGCCTTTTTAGTGTTGAAAATATTTTTAATTAGCTTTAAATGTTTTTGAATAAGTCTGGAATCATTTGAAGTTAATATATATATTAGTATATCAATGCATAAAATTTGGAAGAGGTCCATATGTAGAGTTTACTCGACCAATATGGATTTCACATGAACATTGGGTTAATTAATGTTGGGTTGATGTCACCTATATCATCTGAAATTTTGGAAAAGAAAAAAATGAATATAGATTTCATATAATCTATACAAAAAAGAATTCATAGATCTTTATTCCAATGTAGAGATTAAATGTACAATATTTTGAAGAACATTGAGTTGATTCTACTACATAGAGTTGCCTCTATACTCAGAGAAATTTTGATATCTATAATTAAAGGTTTGTTAAATCAAATGGTAAAAACTTCATGGTATGAATTTGATCATTTATATTGGGTTAAAAATTGTATGAAGGGTTATCAAATTAAATCCACCAATTCCAAGTAAGTTTTTCTTCATTAATATAAATAACATAATAAATTATGATACATGTTTTTTCAAGGATATATCACTTTAAAAGGACCTACCACATCATGAGATAAATGAATATCACGTGTATATGGATATTCTTTGATGAACATTATTTGATGAAAATGAAAAGCAATATGTTATTAGTAGAAAAAGACAGATTTAATTATTTTCTTCATGTTATATTTCAGTTATTAGTGGTTATTAAGAGGAGTAGTGAGATATTTTAAATTATAAGTCTTCAGGAATTTAAAATTTAAATTCAAATTTTTTGTGAATATTTATCTATAGGATAACGAATAGAAATTTGGAAGATGTGTGGGAAATATATTCACATGGTTCTATTATTATATATAATATGAATAATAATAAGGTGTGAGTATAAACTAGTGAATAAATCCAACAAATTATCATGAAAGAATATTCTAAAGAAGAATATAAAAGTTGGTTGTGAAGTTCATAGAAGAGGGAGATTTGGGAGAAGTTGTTATTTCTGTATGTTATTTTAAAGAACCTAAATTATGACGAAGAAACATACAACATCATTTTGGTTTATTCATTTAAATTGAATGGGGTATTTACTTTGTGAAATAATAGAAGAAGAAGAAGAAGAAAAAGTCAACACACTCAAAAACTTGACAACAACCTATTAAAGGGAGGTTATTTATTGTTACCCATAATTTTAATCCATATAAAGTTAGAGATGCACTCATGTATCAGATTCATTAATTCTATATTAGAATATATGAAAATATGAGTTTCAAGGACAAACCTTTATCTCTTATACCCATAGGGGAGTTTTAGTGGATAGTTTGATCTTGGTGAGTTATGAATCAAACCAAGGACTAGTCTCTCTCATATTGAGAGGAAAAACTTGTAAATAATTGTGATCCATATTTTGGTGTTTGTTTTAAAGTGTGTATAGATTGAAAACATAACTCTTCTTAATCAGAAATAAATATTCTTTTAAAATTAATATTAAAATTTCAAGATCCCAGATTCACTCCCTCTCACAGATCCCCTAGAGATCTTAATGGTGGTTTCAATAGATACATTGGGTCAATACTCAAATTCATGTATATATCAATATATATAGCACAATTTTACACCTATATTAAAGGAAACAATTTGGGAAGACATTAGGGTTTCTTTATAATATAGTTCCTATTTTCAAAACAAAACCAACAAATGAAACTTTGATTTGTTATTCACTATCCCTTATAGATTACATTTGAATTTAAAGACTATAAAATGAAAATCATATTAATGGTTAATAAAAAAAGTCATCAATCATTTCAGACGATTCTTACCAAACATCAACAAAGGGATGATAAGGGGAAATTCAAACCTTACCCACCAGCTTTATTCGCTAACTTCAGAAAGTAAGCTACATGGGATGTTTTCATTTCCCATTAGTATATGAGGGAATTTAATGTATATTGTAATTTATATTATTTTAATTCAAATTACATTTATAAATTAAATTTATTCACAATTATTAATTTATGAAGTAGTGAAGGGGTGTAGAAAATAAATGACATGCATCAAAACCATTATTCTCCTACTTTAAAGAAATGATGAGGTATACTTCACTTTAAAAACATATGGTATTTACAGTAAATATATAGTAAAAAAATATGTTATATAAAATGAAAATAATAATTATGTTTTTTTGTTTATATGAAGAGTGATCAATTATAATCTAGAGATACATCCTTCCCACGCCATGTGCTATGGAAGGAGGATCATGTAAATAAAAAGGGAAAAATAATAAATTAAAATTGATATAATGTGTGAGAATCATGTATAAGTATGAAATAAGGGAAATTTCCTATGATTTAGTATCTTATTATATGATAATTACTATTTAGTTTCATGTATTTTAATCTGGTTTAGAAATAAGATGTGTCATCTATGATAGATAAATAACAAGTACTTTTAGTGGCTTTGAAGTGTCCATAAAAATATGGTTGTGTTTGAGATTTTGGTTTTGGAGTCTCACCATAAAAGTAATTTAATTAATAATACACACATGTGCATGAAGACAAAGAAATAAAAGAGATACAAAGAGACATAAAATATCTAAAGTAAAATAAAAACAAGAAAAATGAAATAATAGACCATCTTCTACAAAAGGATGATTGAAAAAAATCAACACAACAATAACCATATTATGAAGAGCCACATAACCCCATTTTAAAGGATATCCATTCAACTTAAAGGTATTACTTACCAAATTTAACCATGTTTTTCATAGTTTTTTATGCTAATTATTAAAAAAACAACTATTGATGGATTTCTTATATAAAATGTTTTAGGATGAAATTGATTGTGATTTATATATATTACCACCTACTCTTTGCCTTATAGTTATAGGCATAGTTTACAATATCCAACTAAATACCCTATATAATAAAAAACATATAAAATCCCATTTTAGATTAGGGATTCTTGTTGTTCCTGAGTATAGCACTGCACTACCTATTCCAGTTGATGATATTAATATTCACATAGTTGACTTGCTATTGTAATTTTGCTTTCATATATTTTTTAACTTTATTAATAAACATGATGATATAGGGGTATTTCTTATAAATTTATTTTATATAAAAAATATTTTATAATGAAAAAAAGTTCTAAAATAATATTTATAATGAAAAAATGGGAAAGGAAAGTTGGGTTAAGAAAATATAAAGTGTGATATGTTGGATCAAAAAAGTCTTTTGAAGATACCTTTACACCACTAATTTATATACCACATATAATGATGAAACAAATTCTTGACGATATAATGTTCTAAAATAGATATATTATTGAAATTTAATTTGAATCGAAAATGTATGGAATAACCACTCATGACATTTTTTGTATTGGGAGTGTAAATGAAATTCTCAAGCATAAATGGTTGGAAACCTCATGTGTGCATGTATACATGAGGTAAATTTTCATAATATTTATGTATAATAATTGATTTATAATTTTTATTACAATTTAATAATATTAATATTTCTTTCAAATATATATATCACACATATGTAAAGGAAAATATATTTTAAAAAAATTTGGATTTATTACTCCTCAGATCACTTCTACACATTAACAATTAATGGAGAAATAATAAAATAAAAAAGTGAATATAATGTAGTCATAGTCTTTTAAATGAAATTAATTAATGAAACTCTATTATTGAAACCAACCATTTAGAGGTAAAACACGATATTTTACTTTTATAAAATATAATTTCATTTTTTCCATTAATTAATTTTTAATTTTATTTTTTTTAAAACATACATGATCCTCATTTTGATTAATTTAGATTGTTTGAAGTTATATTTGTTGGATCTAATAAACGAATATCCAAACAATCCACTACATATGCTATCATTTATGATTTTTAATACACTATATTCAATTATTTATAAAAATCATCAAATTATATATTTGATAATATGTTTTAACAAGAATTCTGTTATGATAGAGAAGTGTTTATTTATCTTTAAAATCATGGTATAAGGATATTAAATGAACATAAAAACATATAAATGTATATGAATACATGAGTATTAGGGATTATATAACAATAATTCAATTTCAAAAAAAAATTCATAACAAGTTAATTATATTTCTCAATGTTTTTATAATGTCCAAAACAAATGAATGGATAAAATTTCAATTATTGAATTTATATATTTATGAAGAATGTCATATTCCATTCACAAAATAGAAACATAAAAAGTTATTTATAATTATAAATATGATTTGAATGAAAATATGTATTAACCATTTATATATATATATATATATATTTAGTATTATAAGGACTGTAGATATAACATGCATTCAAATGAGGAAATTTGTTTTTTTAGGAATGAGTAGTCAGCTTACATTGTGTCAAAATGTCTGTAAGCATCATGAAGAGGTGTATTACTATGACATGTGTATTTTTTTATAAATTTTAATTAATTTTTTTTTATTTCCAATATGCACAATTTTATAACCTTGGATACAAACAACCCCTTCTCTGCCTCAAGGTAATACTCAGCCCAATAAGGAGAAATCCTGGAAATATATTTATCTATAACTTAAATATTTAATTTTCTCATATTTTACTCTCATTATTAGTGACATTTTTTTAGTTCTATGTAATGAAAATATTATTATATTACCAATAATATGGAATTAATTTTATAATTACAAGAAAATTATTGGATGAAAAGGGGTATATATTTGAAGATGATATCAAATACTTCAAGTTTTATTTCAAAGGATGTACTTATAAAATCATGATGTGTTACATTCTAACACTATTAAAATTAAATTCACCCAATAATTATATCACTTTAGTATAAAAGATGTGGGTATCTATGCTTCATCATATACTTGGGTTCCAATGTATCTTCCTCTAAAATTTTATTCCTACAAATAAATTTATCCGATTGGGTAGTCTTATTCTATATAAGTTTATCTCTATGATCCAAGGTTTCTACCATTTTTTATTAATTGGATATATCATGTTCTAGTGGTATATACACTAATTTTCTAACATACGAAGGATCAGGTATTTACTTCCTTAGTATAGATACATGGAACACATTGTGAACTTGAGAGAGGTTTGGTGGGACTACTAAGCTACAGTCCATACTTGATCAAGAATCCTGAATGTACTAATATACCTGGAGATAATCTTTACTATATTTTCAAATCTCATAACCTTCTTTTATGGGGAAATTCTCATGAGAATCTTCTCACCAACTTTGAATTATAGATCTCACTAATGATCCTAAATAGAACTTTTCAATCAAATCTGATCTGACTTGATGTGATGCTAAATGGATCTAACCTTCTCTATAATTTAGATGGATAGATTTCATCACAATAGCTTTCCTTCTATAACTTTATCCTAGTATGTCATATTTTTACATTTTCTTACATAGAGTGCTTTATAAGGATCCATCTTAATGCTCGAGGGATAGTTATTGTTGTAAGAAAAAATTACTAGAGGAAGGTGTTGACCCCAAACACATTTGAAATATAGATAACAATATCTCAAAATATCATCTAGGTTTTGTGGGGTTCTCTCATAATGACCATCTATTTGAATATGATAGGTAGTAATGAAACAAAACTTCATATCCAAAACTTACTGAATATTTTTTTCATAAAATTGAGGTAAACCTTGGATCTCAATCAAATACAATAGAATATAGTACTCTATGTAACCATAAAAATTCCTTAATATATATCATATAAATCTAATCAAGGGATAAATCTCCTCTTATATCAATGAAGTGTGATCAATTCTTAATGAAGATGACTACAACCCAAATAACTTTATAGAATTTAGCTGTTTTGGGGAGTCTTATGATAAAATACATGGTGACATTTTCCTGTTTCCCTTCTTTTATAGGTAATGGTTATAACATTACCCTATATATTTTTTATATTAGTGTAAACTTTATGACACTCCAATCACTGATATACATACTCTTCAATATATCTCTTCATGTTGTCTCACTATAAATACAATTTCTGATCTCTAAACATCTTTGTACTTCTTGGATAAATAGATATTGTTGATCTATAAGCCTCTTCCAATAGTTTCTTCTTTAGTTTTAGTATTGATAGGATACATACTCAATTCTTGAACCTTATCATTCCATCAGAATCAATTTTCAACTCATGAACATTTCTCAATTTCTTTTATAGCACCACATCCTCCATATTTTTCACTTTAATCTTTACATAAACAGTTAATTGAATACTCATTTGAGAAAGATAATATTTCTCCCCTTCCTTGAAGATTTTAAGGCCCATACACTGAAAATCCATAAATACTGGGTATTTATTTATCATCATCATAGATAGTATATCATGATCCTTTCAACTCAAATCATCAGCCACCTTGTTATGTTTCATTGGGTGGTAATATATTGAGCCATCATAATCTTAAATCCACTCCAACCATCTTATTTAGTGAATATTAAAATATTTATAGGTGAATTTATACATTAAAATTTAATTATAAATATATATATATGTGACACATTTCTTCATAAAGATAATTCCTCTATATCTTTAATGCAAATATTAACATTGTTAACTCCAAATCACGAGTCAAGAAATTTTTATCATGATTATTTAATTGGTGTGAGGCATAAGTTATCGCTATATTATTTTTTATATGAAAACACCCAAACCATTTCCAATACATCATTATAAATCAAAAACCCTTCTCCACTATAGGATCGTGTGAGTATAGGTTCACTGACCAACCTTGTCTTTAGTTGCTTGAAATTTTATTCACATTCATCATTCCAAATTAACTCAAATCCCTTTTTAGTTAACTTGGTTACTGGATTATATAGTCAAGATAAATTCTTCACAAAGTTTTGATAATATGCATCCAATACAAGAAAACTATAGATATCAATCATAGTGGTTAGTTTGGTTCAATGTTCAATAACTTTGATCTTTGATGGATTCACCGATATACCCTCTCTTAAGATTATATGACCAAA
The DNA here is from genome assembly GCA_963277665.1 of Viscum album. Lineage (NCBI taxonomy): Eukaryota > Viridiplantae > Streptophyta > Magnoliopsida > Santalales > Viscaceae > Viscum > Viscum album. The sequence continues at coordinate 453,776,220 of OY728135.1, forward strand.
AGATGAAACTTTCTATAGATAAAATTCATACATTGTATATTTTTCATAAATATTTTCCTTCTATAGGGTATTAAACACAATACTAAAGTGATCTTCATGATCTTCCATTCACTTATAATATATAGGAATATAATATATAAATACTACCAAAAAACGGTCAAGGTAAACTCTAAAGAATATATTCATTAAATCCTTGAACATAGAAGGGAATTTATATGACCAAGATAAATAATTATAAATTCAGTTCCCATAAATTTAACAAAATGTTTTCTTAGGTATGATTACACTTTTACTATCAATTGATAATATCTAAATTTAAGATCAATATTGGAAAGATATTGATCTCTTTATAATTGATCAAATATATCATTAATATGGGGTAAATGGAACTTATTCTTGATCATAGTCTTATTAAGATCACGATAATCAATAAAGAGTCCTATTTATCCATATTTATTCTTAATAAAAACAATAGGTTCACCCCATGGTAGAAAACATAGTATAATGAATACCTTATCATGATTCTCTGGGAGTTTCTTCTTTAATTCCTTCAACTTAATCAGGGTCATTCTATATGGAGACTTTGAAATAGTTGTATCACCATGTATGAGTTATATTAAAAACCTCACTTCATGAATTGAAGGAATACTAGGTAACTCTTCTGTAAAGACATCAAAAACTATCATAGAATAGGAATATCATCAATGTTGAGTTTTCTTCCCAACCATATGAGATAAAAACCACTCATAAATAGGCTGTATGACTTACACAATGGTATAAATTCCCATTGGAAGTTCATGTTCATCCTCGCATTGATAAAAAATAATATTTTGATTCACAATATCAAACTTCATTTCCTTATAATAGAAATTTATGATAGATCTATGTAGGGGAACTAATTGACGCAAAAAATCTCATTAAAATCCATTAAAGAGTGAAGAACAAGGTTAAAATAGAAAACATTAATTCAATATGAGATCCCCAACTCTAAAGTGTGAATTATTTATCATGATTTACTTTAGTGATATACATAGTATATTACCATAATTCTTATAAGAGTAAGAACTTATATTAGGTCATTGACTAGGATAATTCCATAGTTCCCCACACATAGGACATTGAACTAATAGTTGTTCTTGAGGATGAAATTCATTTACCTCTATTGAAATCTTCATTTTCCCATACAATTAGTTGCTTTATGACCTTATTTTCCACACATAAACCTTCTTATCATTCCTTTTATACATTTCTATGTGTTCTTCTTTCCACATTATCGACATGTAGGAAACTAAATCTTATTTCTTCAATGGTATTCATTAAATTCCATTTTTCTATTATATAGTGTGTTAGTAGACTTTCCAAAGTTGATATTGTTAATCATATAATGAGATAGATGATTTGGAATAACCATAAGGTTTCTCATTCCATATCTCATTTAATATGGTTTCTTATAAGGGCAACCATTCAATTATCCATGACATTAAATGTTAACATTGTTCCTTTTATTTCTATCCATTGACTAAAACCAAAATCATAATATGAGTGACACTAGTGATAGTGATAAATAATATATTCATGAAAATAATTTATAGTATGTCTAAATTATGACACTTTCTTTCTAATATACGACGCCTTAGGTTTATCCTAGGCAATCTGTGGTCATTATCTACTCAAATCCTTAATAATGGTTATTAAAGAAAAATGTGAGTTAACCTAAGCATACCCCATGGGAGTTTTTAACTAGATATATAGTAAGAGTACACTAATAATGCACCAGAATTATGCCCATGATATTATCGATCAAGTATTTTTTGGGTTATCACCCTTAGATTAATCTGTGCTAAAACCATATCCACTTGTATTATCCAGATAGGGATGTATTTTCTTAGGGAAACCACACACTCTTATTTACCATAACATAGGATGTTATCTCATACTTAGGATTATCCTAAAGGTTCTCACTAAATTTTCCTCATCCTAGTTTCCAAAAGTAATTAATCCTTACTATAATTCCAACTATACTAACCCAAAGACATTTATACCTAAATATTAAATCATATTAGTAAAAATATCAATTATATATCAATATGATTTATTCCAAAACAAAAACATTTTAGTTTCTTTGTAAACATGTAAGAATAATAAACTAGAACATAAACTATCCATATAATTTATCATTAGTTTATTTACAAATATCACACTTCTTTTACATAACATACTTACAACCATTCTCTATAACATCGGTAAGGGAAACATTAGAAAGGGTGGGGTCATATGTTCAGTAATGTTAAACATAAGAGATATGAATCAATGATCATAACTGAGAATAAGATTATTAAAAGGAACAGAGAACATGAGATTAACACTAGAAACTCATGTCTATAAATTTAAAGATCGTAATAATGAAACATGGAATAAAGTTATATTGATCAAAATATATAAGACATAAGAGTGAAGAATCATCATTAATCAAGAATGAGGTAAGAAAAAATTTCAGAAGCATAATAAATATGTTTTTTTCTTGCATATAACCATATAATGTCATTTCATTAGTCAAGGATCACTATTAAGACTATCATTTTGGATTTGTTTCACTCCCCATTCCACCATTTCCTTAGTCAAGGCTCATTTCCAAGACTATATTACTAGAAAATTCCAATACTAAACTGGGGTGATTCCCCTTTTAGTCCATATTTTATCATGAGATATCATTCTTTACACAATTAATTATAGGTATATATAATTCTCAAACCACCCATATCATAATTAAAGTCATATATATGTGCTCCCAGATATCCTAAAACATTTATCATACCATCAAATCATAACTCATAGAAAGGATATGGGTTTCATAAAAATTTCATTATCATAATCATCAACTATTAAGATGAAGAATAAATATAGTAACATCAGATCATTTCCCTAGTAAATTATAAAAAACATAAAATTATGTTCATATAGATAAGAATACCTTTAAAATATCATTAGATCATTTATTGAGGAAAATATCATTTTTAATTAAAATAAATTATTTAGAATCTAATTTTTTTCTAAACATTTAGGAAATAATTTTCATTGAAATTAAAAAAGGAAAATTATAAATTAATCATTAAATAAAATAATACTCATTATAGTTGGAAATTTTATTTATGTAGCATATGTTAAAATAAATATGCCATCTATATTTGTGGTAAAGAGTGAAAAGTGTCATTTATGGAAAATAATAAGAAGGTTCCTTTTAAAACATTGTAATGAAATTAAAATAATTAATATTTTTAGAATAGTAAAAAAATTCATGAAAACATTTTAAATAAAATATTAACATGGAAGGAAAGATTCCTGGATGAAGGGGAAATCAAGGTCAATTTTCCTTAAAAAGTTCTTTTGGTATCTTTAATTTTTAAAGACCGTAAAATGAATTGAAAAAGTGAAATCTATAGAAACAAATAGAGTATAATAAAATACATAATATTTTGTTGGTATAAAATATATAATCTCATAATAAAAAATTTAATAATATATAATTTTTTTAAAAATTATATTATAACATAAAACTATTATGAATTTAGTAATATTTTAATTAAAATTAACTGGAAGCTTGAAAATAATTTGGATATATTAATCCAATGAATTAAAACATGGATTATTCCAAATATATTACAAGGAAGTATATACAATATATATATATAATAAATTGGTGAGTAATGTTAAAACATGTCTCAAGGAAGATAAATTGGGATTAAAACCCATTTTCCCAAGTATATATTTCTTCAAAAGTTATCTAACATACTATATAATAAATTTAAATTTATTAAAATTCTATACCAAAAAAATATTAATACATATAATATCATATACTATCCACTAATATCATTTCAACACTTATTTATTCACAATTCTCTATTAAAGTCATCATTTTGAGTGTTAACTATTCCATTTTTCATGTATGTTTTAGTTCAGAAGTTATTGTACTTGAAATTTAATAATTTTTAATCCATATATAGAATTTTAATAATGGTATAACTATAATATATATTCATTATATACATATGTATTATCATTTATATTAAATGGTGATAAAAAATTAATTACATCACTTTATGGATACGGTAATTTGTACATACACACAAGTGATTATTCAACTTTTCGATAGATGGAATAAATCATTATTATATCAGGAATAATAATTATTATTATAAATATAATATATTTTCATTAATTAAAATTTAAATAATCATTATTATATCATAAATATTATATATTCTCATTAATTCTATCCTTGTTACAAACTAAGTATAGTGGAAATGATAAACCAATCACATCACTTCGTGGAGGTGGTGGTCCACATGTACACACGAGAGACACTATTTCTAACCAAAGGATGAAAAGTTAAGAAGGTAGATAGGATATTATAACTACATAAGTTTAATTATATCATAAATACATATATATAAATATTATACCCATCTTAATAACCATCTATGAATGATGGTGATGGAAAATGAACTATATCTCTATGTGGACGTGGTAGCCTGTATGTACGCACGAGGGATACTTTCATCTCTAATTTGATTGAGAAGATGTTCTAAATGGTTGTTAAATATTTATAATAACATATCATTATATTTATGATATTATATTACTAATTTTTTATGGATAAAATAATTTTAGAGAAGGTAAAATAAAAAATAAAATTACAAGAGTTTGGTTGAGATATATACCTCTTCTTTGTGATACCTCCTTTGGATTACACCTTACGACTTTAAGGGTTGGTATTAGGAGAATGATATAATCTATAGGATTAAGGTAAGTATTATAGGAATATTTTTTATTAGTTCTGGTTTGATCTAGAAGGATAAAATGGTGTTAATAAGGGAGGAGGAGAGGTTCCCTTTTATAAGTGAGGGGAGGAACACCCATGGAATTTCTTAAAAAATTAATTATATAAGGTAAATTTCATGGGAACTTTGTTCAAAATATCCAATTATTTGAGGATTTTAAAATATAATGTTGAAATATATATAGCCAATAATTTTTAGACTGGTATGGGTAGAAATCATACCCTTATCTCTTGGTTTAACCCCCAGGTAAACCCCTTTTAACCTTCATCGTGGTAATTTTTTTTTACTATTTATACAATTTACTATGAAAGAAATTAATTTGAACCTATTAGATTATAATTATTATGGTTATTAAAAATATGGAATCCATATTACCATATTATATTTTTATAAGTTTCATAACTTAATTTTAAATAAGCTTGCAACCCACAACAATAACCCATTTTAAAAAAATGGATATTTATGGAAAAAACTAAATTTACATACATTAATTTCCATATAAAAATAATAAAATGAATGTTAAAATATATTATTGAATATAAATTATATAAATTTACTTAAAACTATTAATCAATTGAGTATAATTTAATTTATCAAAGTAAAAATATACTGTATGTATAAAAATAGTTTTTAGAAAAATGTGTTTTAAGAAAAAAAATAAAAGTATAACAAAATCAAGTATAATGATGAATTATTATATAATTAATTATATTATTTATAATTAACTTATAATTATCTTACTTTGATATTAAATTCAAATAAATGATTTTTTTTAAATCAGTATTTTTCACTATTTAGTAAAAAATAAATCTTTTTAAAAATCCTACAAAATTACCCTAAGATGATATTGACATGTTGATTTAAAATATGATATTAATTTCCCAAAATAAAATTTATAAAAAAATTATATATTAATTATAATATATGTGTGTTTAAAATGAAATAAAACCCACTTTTGAATAAAACACATTTTGAAGCATAAAATGATTTTACAGAAAATGGTGTACTTAGTTATTATGAATTAATCAATACATTTACATTATTTAAATATTTTATACATATTTTTCATAAAGTGGTTATTACTATTCACAATTTCTAATTTAACATCTTGGTTATAATAGATTACTATATCACGATTCTTATTGTCCTAGGGTTTCATATAAAAAAGATATTAAATAATTCAAGTTTTATTTCAAAGGAAATATATATAAAATTATGGGGTGTTATAAAATATCATTCACCTCTTATATCTAGATTCGTTAACTCTTCTCATGCTAATGAAAATCCCTTGGTCTTGATAAATTCAATATCCAAGATGCATGATGCCCGACTCTTATATTATATGACAAATAAAAGCTACTAGTCATAACTTGATCCACTCAATTGAACAGTGCTCAAATTTCATGTGTCCCACATTAGATTTCATGTCGAGAAGTTTCTTAGATAAATATCATAATAAAATATCTAAATCTAAAAAATATATATTAGAAATCTATATTAATAGTCGGTCACTATACCACCCCGAAATAGTTTTCTTCTCCTTACCACCCGTATCAACCCACATTGGCCATGCACACTACTCCTCTCTCTATATGACACCCTCATCGACACTTGTGGTTGGCTAGTTGGATCACTCTACTACAAGTGTTTAATTGAGGGTTGGGTTTATTTTTCTTTTCATCTATCAGGTTGTTCCATGGATATAGTTTTATGACATGAAGCACTCATTTGATGTTGAGATAAATCTTCTACGGTCTTTGATTCACCCTTATATGGATCACATCACCTATCTATTTTCTAGAAATTTTATAAACACATCACAAAACGTGTGTCATATTGTTAATCCGTGCCATATTTCCTATGGTCCCTCTTCCATTATTCTTTTTTTTATGAAAATCCCAATGTTCATACCTTTAAATCTTGGGTTCCTTAGTTTTCAGTATGTCGGCAACCACTTACACTGCGATCAATCACTTCATGGTGAAAATCACCTATAATTATAACAACTTTATTCAAAGGTATTAGTAATTCTACATAACCACAAGAATTCACAAACTCATTAAAAATCACAAAATTATACCCAATTAGTCTCAAGAATCACTAATGAAATCAATAAAATTATATTAATTAATTACAAGTATCAAATTAGCCCACACTTGAACAATTTCTTATCCTAAATAAATGACAATATGAAAAAAGATTCCAACGGAAAATGCATATTAAAAAGGCATAAATAATATCCAAACATGTCAATAGAACAATTTATTACCTGAAAAATCATTAATTATCGCTCACTCACCCCTCTTATGAAAATAGTCATGCTTTATCATTGGACTTACATCATAATTCCTATAAGTTACACCATTGTTTCTCAAACCTGCCTTAGGAATCCATGTATATGATGTGATTTAACTTCCTATAATACTTTAAATCATCACCCAAGATATATGAAAATAGAGTTATTATTAATCTCAAATGAACATAACCAATACTCAGTCTTTAAATCCACCTATACCTCCATTTAGAAATAAAACTACACATATCTTGATTACATTGTCATTTAGTTTCTAAGGAATATGGTTCTCATGGTAGGTGGGAAAAAATGTGAAAATCAACTTGAAGTATGGAAATGGGGTTAACATATTAAACTATAATGAATTTTATTTAAAATAGATCTAAAATAAATCCCCCCCCCCAATTTAATTCCTCCATTATATAGATCTGCCAAATTCTTCTCCTCATAGATTAGGAATTCACATCTAAAACAACCTATGTAGAAACAAATTAAACCACTATTTCTCTTTTTTCCATGAATTTTACAATGAAATGTATTGGGATAGGTCCTACATAATTTGAAGTAAAAAAAAGAAATTACATTATTAACCTCCTTGAATTTCCTATTGACACTAATTATGATAATTAATATAAGAAGATGGGAGGTGGTTCTGGTCATTGGTCAATATAAGGTATCCACTTTATCAAATTTTCTCTATTTTTTATTTCTTTTTATTTCTTCTTTTCAATTTTAAAGGGATCAATTCTATATGATTTAGTAAAATATTTTTTCTAGAGATGTTAAGAAACACTTCCACCACACGTAATCAAGGTATTCTTAGAAAATAGTACTAATATAATGTTTTCTCCCTATGTTAAGTCTTTAAAATCAAAATCAAGGAATTATACTTAGGAATAAGGAAAGGAAGAATTATTTATATAGAAATGTATCTACATATAATGTATTACATGGTATCTATGAGTTTCATAAAATATTAGATCAAGGTTAGGTCTCAAGTTCACACGAGTTCAATAAAAATCAATCAATTTTTTAAATCATTTAAACATGGTTTAAAGTCATAATGTGTTGGAAAGATTAGAAATAAATTTTTGGTAGTGATATGTATTCTGAGTTCCCCAAAGAAACTGGTAATATGAATAAATATGAAACAATTGCCTTATAAAAACTCTCAGGAATGAGAATTACAAAATTTGGGCAATCAAACTAAACATTAGCTTTATTTAATGATTCAATCAATAAAAACATCAATAATTAATACCAAAGACAAAAATAAATTTCAAAAATCATATTAAATTATTCCTTAGAGTAAATAAGAAAAAAATTCAATAAATTCCACTTGAAAATTTCACTTCTATTTCCTGGGTTTTTCTAAAATTCCTAACTCAAAAGTATGCATCCAAAAAAATATCTCTTATCCTAATAAAGGCATGAAAAGAATTAAGTGGGGTACAAGGTAAGTTCAACAATCCCCCTCCCATACACACATTTAATACCAAATAGTTTCCTTAATAATTATATAAATTTTATAGGATATAAATGGAAAATTATTCACAGATTTCACTAAAAAATAATAATTCCTCAGGTGAATATCCCCAAACTCATGATTGGTCACTTACTTTTTTGGCTACTGTAGCTAGCTTGCTATTTCTATAACCTCAATTGTTTTCTAATCCAGTGAAGGTTCACCCAAGGCCCTAGATTGATACTCATCTAATATAGGTTAGACTAAAGCTACTAGTGTGAAATATGTGGAAAACATTGTCTGTGTCATGAACTAATCATAGAAGGACCCTCTAATTTTAATGGATGTCATGTGTTTGGAAACAAGGTAAAAAAAGAAACTTTTTTATTATCTATAAAGATTTTACCTTGAAATTCATGTGATATGAAATCATAAAATATTGTTGAAATTATTTTTTATTAATATGCTTTATAATGTGAGAAAATTATTATATTTATAGGTCATTGAGATAAATCAGAATAAGTGAAAGTGGTGGTTGAGTAGGGACTATAGAAGTGGTGGAAAGGGAAAGCTACTGTTTAGATGAATTGAGTGGAATAAGTGATGGCTATAAAGATTGATTAAATGGGTTCACTAGTGGATATGGAAATGATATCCCCAATCCCAAAATAGAACTTGGAGGTTTTCTACAAGAAACTAGACTAACACAAACAGATAGTGAAACCACACCTCCAAAGTGGGGATGGGTGGAGATGGCTAGTCCTCATTGAGAACTTCCTTTATTCGATCATATGCATTATAGGCGCTAGCGTCTAAAGAACCCAGAGTCAAATCCTTTCCACCAATAAAGATATACTCATATACCCACTAATATTCTTTTAAAAATTTATTCATTATACACGTCTTAAAGATTAAATTCTATTCAATAAGCTTTAGGAACCCCAAAGTTAAAGGGGGTAAAGAGGCCTTAAAAACTATAATATGGTTAGTCAAATTTGTGATGAAGTTTCCTCCCATCAATATTCCTTAATCCTTATTAGCATAACCATAATAATAAAGTAAGAAAACTAGTGTGACTTGTTAATTATTGAATCATTGATAATAGAGGAATGGAGAATAAACTCAAGCTAGATCATTGGGCCATGGGAATATCCTATTTCTAACCTTGTACGTGTCAGGGTCTGATGGACAATATAAAGTAGGGGAATACATATTTGCATACCCTTACTGGTTTTGGGTCATGTTATAATTTTTTATTACCACTAGATCATCTCCCAACATCTAGTAGATTCTATTGTTTACGTCAAGAATCATGTAATTATACACCCCAGTTACAAAAAAATCATAACTATAAATTCCCAACCCAACTCCAAACTCTTTTAATAATAAATTCTAATGTTTCTGGCCCATCTGGATATCAATGTTGAATGAGTTAATTTCAAAAGTGGATAGAAACTCTAAAAATAGATCTCTAAATGTTTCCTTATAAACATAGACAATGTTCTCAAGATGATTTTAAAATACATATTTTATAAACTCACATCCATCTGTATTTTCGACATGATCAACAAATCAATAATTTTATTAGTTCTCGTGGGCTTTATTTGAAGATAATCATGGAATTACTATTTCTTATGCTAACTAATTTTTAGGCAGTGATGGGTACGATATTGTGGGGAATCCTCCCCTAAATATAAATGAGATAAGGAATGTGAATAATGTGAAGTATTGGTAAATGGGTATGGATAAGGTGGTGGATAATAGGTTCTTTGGTTCTTAGAAGATGTGGGTTTTAATTTGTGTAATCATTTGGTTAGTGGGGTTTTTTCATGGTTTTGGGAATTATTTAATTTAATAGAGATATTTGAATGAAAATCAAGTGAATGTAGGGGGATAAAGGGGGTTTAAATAAATGGGAAGTAAAGGAGGAACAATGGTGACAGTTTAATAATGGGAGATAAAATAGCATGGATAGAGAAAATGGTTTTGATGGTTGGGACCAGGTCTAGAAATAAGAAAAGTGGGGGAAATTAAATAGTAGACTCATTGAGGATTTAACATTACAATATCTTGGTGTAGATAGTGTGAGGAAACTAGAGATATGAGGAATCATGGGATCTATGGATGAGTATGAAGACAAAGGGTCATGTGTTAAGTTAGGGATACACTCTGACATTTAATTCCCATTATTTAATCATGTTGTGAATTACCTCACTAAACTTATAAAAAATTAATGAAAAATAATATACAATATAAAGTTTGGCTATGGAAAATATGTGTCACAATAATAAACATCATAGAATGAGTCTCTGGGTGAATCTTGAGGTGGTAATACTTGATTTTAATCTATACCAATTATGAAATGAGGTATTCATATCATGTATTAAACTTTCCTACTCTTAAATTTAGTGTTGAATCTAAAAATTCAGAATTTTAAAATTGAGTAGTGTATTTGGGGAATTTCATTACAGTCTATCATCCTATAACACACTTAACTTACTCGGAATAATGTAGAAAATAAAATAATAAAATATACATTGGTTTCCTCCTAATCAAAACTTCATTTATTTTCTAGATCTAGACTTTTCTTTAGTTAATTAATCAAAAAATTATTGAAAAATCATAGCCTTACTAGAAGGGCTCCAAGTAACCAAAAACCATTTTTTTGTATTTTTAAAAGACAATTTTTCTTTGGAAAAGTGGGAACCAAGAACCGAGATCCACATGGTGACCACACATACCACATACCCCATATAAAAACCCATAACTTACAACATTAAAATTCAAAAAAGAAATTAAAATTCAAAAAGAACTGTCACATCACCATTGAAACATTTTCCCAAGTCTTTAAATTCACATGTCCATCTATGAAAACTAGTAAAAATAAACTGATCATATCAAACCTTATATTTCGAACATCCATGAAAGCAGATCCATTATCCCTTAGGATTTCAATCGCACTGTGTGGAAATACGTTGATCACCATAAATAGTCTCAACCATTGTAAATTTTTCATACCTGGAACCAACTTAAAACATGACTTAAAAAAGAGTATTTTATCCTAAGGTGAAAATTTCCACCAATAAATGCATCAGTCATGAAAGTTTTTGGCCCTTACCTTATATATATTAGCATTCTTATAGGAATCTGTTCTCAACTCCTCTAACTCACTATGCGGTACCAATCTTTTCTCATCTACCTATTGGGCATCCAAATTCATTCTCTTTATAGATTAATATGTGTAGTGTTATATATTCACTAGTATATGAAAAAGTTTTACATAGATAATTATAAATGGAGAAATACTAATGGGTGTTTTATAAGTTGTCTAATACACACACAATGCATCATCTAGCTTCTTAATCTAATGTTTTTTACTCGAGTTCACCATTTTCTCTAAAATATTATTGATAAAATATTTGTAAAGATCCACTTTCCCATTTTATTTTGGGTGACAATGGTTGATATTTTTGTATCAAACTCTATATTTTTCAAGTATATCCCTCAAAAAATGGTTATTGAAATGAGTTCCACGATCACTAATGAGTAATCAAGGCATTCCAAACTAAGTGAAAATATTATTCTTTGAAAATTGAATCATCACCTTTGTAGTATTGAGAACGGTATCTTCCACCTCCACCCATTTTGAAACATAATCCTCACACACTAGGATATATATTTATTGCTGATAGAGTTCAGGAATGGGACTATGAAATCTATTCCCAACACTTTGAATAAATATACGTCCATAATGGGGTTCTACAACATCTTATTCCCTTTTCCAATATTTCCAACTCATTGATAGTGATCCTAGACTTGGATAAACTCTTTTTCATCTTCATGGACTATGTGACAAAATAATAAACTCTTAAGTATCTTTACCTTTTTATGATTAGGCCCATGGCGTCCTCTAATGGTTGGTGAATGACATAATTTTATGATACTCGATACCTCCCCCTTGAGGACACACTGTCAAATAAAATTGTCTCAACAATATTTTAAGAAAAGTGACTCATCAAAAAATTATTATTCTAAATTGTCCAAGAACATATTTTGTTGGTAGTGAAAATTAGGTTATAATGCATGAGTTTCCAAATAGTTCATTATATTATCAAACCATGTCCTTGATTAAAAATCAACATTGAACAATTCCTTTTTTTGGAACTCATCAAGAATGTACATCTCTTATCCTTCTTCAATATACTTCCACAATAATCATGAAATGTGATTAGATACAATTTTATCTAAACCATACTCAATATGATCCAATAGATCAACCCTGATTTGAATTCCTGATTTTTTAATAGGTATCTTGAGGCTGTATGGTTAATATAAAAAATAATTTTGGAAAGAAACAGATAATACCCAATTTTTTTAATGCAAACATGTCTACAATCAAATCCTTATTTGTGGTTATGTAATTTAATAGAGAATCATTGAGAATTTGGCTAGTATAAAATGTATATTATAAGATACGATCATCCTACAATACTAAAACATCTATCATAGAAAAGTCATTTGTGTTACATATAATCTTGAAATACATTTCCTAATAAAGAGCTATAATGATCGAGGATACCAATAGATTTCATTTCAATATAGAAATGGATTTTATACAAAAATAATTAAAATTTTATGGTATTTACTTTATTAAAATATATTTAAGTGATCAATAAATCATAGAAAAAGTTTTAAGAAATAAATTGTAAAATAATATATTTTCTGGAAATATTTTTATCCCCTTAACTATGATAAGTTCCCAAAACTCATTTGTAATTTTTATCTTTGTAGATAAAACTCTATTCCTTGTTTTTAAATCAACTGTACAATAACAATGCCTCCCTGTACCCTGAAATGACACCTATCCTAATTAATCACTATAAAAATTCTTCATATATTTTTAGAACCGGATTTATGTTATTCAAAAATGAATCAAAATTCCTCTGGTATAGTGAAAATCATCCATGAATATATATCATGAAAAATGTATACCAAGAACCACTCAAAAGTGGTCAGTGCATTACCCATTCAAAAATACATATATCGATGAGAGTAGTTTCTATATAGAAAATTAAATGTGGTCTTAGATTCGTTATCTATGACCACTTGGATTTTTTTATATCCTGAGTATCTATCGAAAAAATAATAAAACACATATCCAGTTAATTTTTCCAATATTTGATCCTTTAAAAACAATCATAAGTGATATTTTTAGTTAGATATGTTTATATTTATATAATTAACACATACTCACCATACCATGATGGTTATTATAGGGATAAACTCATTATATTTATTCTTTTCCACTGTTATGCCTCCCTTGATTAGAATCACTTAAAGAGGACTCGCCCACTTAATATCCAAAATGAGGAAATTAATTCCAAAATTTAGTAATTTCAACACCAATTTTGTGAATAATTCATTCATTGGTAAGGTGAGTCTTCTCCGAGGTTAGTGATTTTTTTTCACACCTTATTTAATTACAATTTTATGGGTGCACACTAAAGGACTTATTTATTTGATGTTAGTGATTCTCTATGCAATGGAGTTATTTCATCTCCTAAAAACTACAAGTAGATTTTTCCATTGATCCTATGTCATACTTGATTTTATAATCATTGGTAATGATTATTTATTTACTAAAACAAGTAACTCAATTTAATTGGAGTTGGATTTAGCTCTAGAATCAGTAGTTTAATGATTGGAATAACAAACTTTAGTTATGATTCTCGTAACTATGTATCTCTCCACTAAACCTCTTCAAAATATATTTGGTCATATTATTAATTTTTAAACTATTACTATTTTTATCCACAATACCATCAATAAGGGACATCAACATCTTTTCATATTATTATTATGTCATTTTTAGTGATAATTTCCCCAGTTCTTCTTCTTGTTTTGTGAAAATTAAAACTTAAAATTCCAATAAATTCATTTATTTATTTGCTTCCCTAACCATGTAAAACCCAAATTTACCTTTACCGACTCAAAAGATGATTCTTATTTGGTCTAAATTGATCATTTCATTCTCATTTTCAAGGAATGGTCTCCCTAAATTGATAATGATGTGTTCTTATTATTTAATATTAATAATTAAAAAATATACTGGGAAAATAAATTTTCCACACATTACAAAAAACATCTTCCAAAATACCTCAAGGGTAGTTTATTGATATATCTTATAGTTGTAATGATAACATTGTTGACTTTGTAACATCTAGTTACATCCACCAAAATAAACTCAATGGAACTAGGTTCAAACATGAACTGATATCACAAATCACCTTCTTAAAATTGTATGGCCCTATAGTGTATGGAATGATAAAACTATCAGAGTCTCTTATGTTAAGTAGGATTTTTCTTGAATCCAATAATGGATAATTAGTTACTAATGGGGAAACTCATAAACACTCCATATTCTATTTATTTAATAATAAATACTTAAAAAATTTCATAGGTTGATATTTCAGTAGTAGCTTTCAAGAAGGGGATGTTGATGTTGATCTATTTGAACATATCCAAGATCTTTTTTTACTAAGATTCCATTTTCCCTTTCCCCAATATCTGATGAAATGGGATAAGAGGTTTAATAGTATCATTGTCTTGAATTATTCCTCATTTTTTGATTTATCATCTTGAACTAAGACTCTTCCTTTTTTATTAATTACTCCATTCCCTTGAATCTATCCTTATTCAATTTTAGCTTCGATTCTAGCTCAAAATTCTACCTTTTTCTTCTTTGTTTACTAAGATTTTTTCTCTCATTATTGATTCTTTTATACCTTATTAGTAAAATAAAAAATATAACTTTATTTCGTCTCTCATTAGCTTCTTAATGTTGTAGAATTGGACTCCTCTCATACCTAAGTTTCTATGTTACTAGAAAATGTACCCGATAATTGGTCTGATAATATTTGGGAAATATACCCAACAAGTTGCTTGAATTTTTACTGAGAAGATGTTCGATTTTTAATTTTAATTTCTTGATTAATCATCCATTGTTATTACTTTTGAATAAATATTATGAAAAATTTCATGATATTATATTATTAGTGTTGGGTTGTCTATTGTTATCTTAGATGATATTACTATTGATACTACTATTGAAGTAGATATTATTGAGATCATGAGGGTTAAAGTGGATATAATGTTCAAGTGATTTATGGTATAGATGGATACCCAGATGTTCCTTGCTATCATGGACAATTTTGGTCAGTTTACAATGGATTCTTACCTGAATTTTAGATTTTATAGGGAAAGAGATCTCTGGATTAGTTTTAACTCATCTAAAACTACTATTAGTGTTAATTTTAACTAAAAAAATTATAATCAATGGGATGATTATCGTTTAATCATTCTCAACACTCCTAGTATGAATCTATATCAACACACATATCACAAGACTATACTTCCATTATTGGTTTTAATAGTGGGTCTTACAACAATGAAAAATGAAAAGTATCATGTTTAGTTGAAAATAATTCTACTTGTGTAGTAACAAATTCCATATCTTCAACCTAATTCATGCCTCTTCAAAAGGATTATTGATCACTCTAACACATTCTATAATTTTATAATATTTTATCAAGAATTTCATGACAAAAATTTGTTGTATTTATCATCAATACCCTATAAAATGAGGCATCAACCTCAACTTGAGTTGTTTGGAGTAATACATAACAATATTTATATATATGAATCCAAAATTCAAGCCTATGGTAAGTTAACTTTCACATAAGTTTCTTAAATTTATTCCATGATTACCAAGTAGATTCCCCATTGATGTGAGAAATATTTTGAATGTCACTACTTATCTTCTATTTATGTGCATGTGACAAATATTTATCCAATAACTTCTTAGTGATGTCATCCAATGTAGTAATTTATCTGGTGGGTTTCATCTTTAACAAATATTTCGCTCATTCACATAAAGAAAATGGTAAAAGCCTCAGTTTTATTTCATCAATTGAAACCCCATTGTGCAAAAATATGTTTCAAATATATCTGAGATTATAAAGATTCATGTGTATGTACTCATTCCATAACCCACTAAACTCCCCATATTTTGGATCATTTGACTGAATATGGGCATAATATCAAAAAAAACATGAATCAAGGGTCTAATAATGCTCGAGGATTCCCCATAAAGATATAGAAACTGATAGTTTGATATGGATTATTAATGAGTCATCAATTTATCCTCATTCTATTGTTGTATGTTAGTGAATTGTACATTAAATCCTTTAGGAGTATAAGGATTGTGTCATACATCCATGGATAACTAGTTTGTTCTTGATATCAGGTATTCAAGTGGATCCCGAGTGTCTAAGCAACTAGAATGAGTTTTTGAAATCTATTTCATATACTAGCTATCCTACACATACAAAACAATAGACCAGTGTGCATAAAAATAATAAAAATTAAAAAACAGAAAAGAGAAGATGGAAAATTGAGTCAATTGAAAACACTTATATACTCCAAAGGTCACCATTCTGACTATAAAATGGCTCTAAAAGTATGATCAAACCCAAGGAGTTGTTAATTTACTTTGTATTATAAAACATTTCTAAATTTATAATATTTATTGATCATATAGTAACTACAAGAGTTTAGATAATGTAATTCTTAGATCATCCATAAAAGAGGTTTAACTGAGAGCCTTTAGTATTTTTTACTTCATATGTTTACTCAAATACTATTTATTTTTATCATGATTTAATAAAAAAATACTAAATTCATATAATGAAAATAAATTTAACAATATAGGGGCTTAGGGTAAATTTAAAAATATCTTTATAAAAGGGTATCATTACTCTCAGTCATAAATCTTTTGAATTATTGGTCACAAAGTCATTTAAATACCTCAAACCTTTTATGTCCAAATTAGTTAACTTTTCCAATGTTAATGAAAGTAATTTGTTCATAAGAAATTTATTATCCTTGATTAACTAAACATTAATAATAAGGTGGAAAATAATTATAAGTAATTATACATAACTTGATTTAATCAATTGATTTAGACTTCCTCCATTGACACTCTTCCCAATAAATTTCATGAAAGAATCTATGTCTAAAATTAATTAAAAAAACAAATTCCTAAAAAAATGAATCTACCATGATTGGGATAAAAACTTTCATTAATCACTCTACCTCTTAATCTTGATCCATAAACCCTTAAGATATTAGCCAATCATGACAACAAAAAACATTATCACTCATGAGAAATTCGTATTAATGGATGCGTACATTAATGTATAATTGGAATTAATAAGTAAAAATAATAAATAATATAAAATTCTTCCTTGAGTTAAGAAACCAAAAATCTGAAATAAAGCACCATAATGAAATGGGATATCAAAGAAATCATAATGAGATAAAAACAAGAGAGAAAGACTATTGACATTATAAGGCCCCAAAACTCATGGAATATTTTTCTATTTATATTTAAAAATACATTATATCATGAATGGGGGTATCACTAAATGAGGATTCTAAATCCCTTTTATTTATATCGTTGAATTATTTTTTGAGTAATTAGTGGTTTCATGGTGTGGAATATACTTCCTTCAATTAAAACTTAAAACTCCCCTCATAGAACATGATATAATATCTCAGGGGAATAATGTGATATTTCCTCTTTTAAATCTCTACAAAACATATCATGGAATGAATGAATTTTTTATAGAGAGAACTCATCTTTACCAGCTCAGAACACAAACCTTACAATTTTTTTCATTGTGTGATATTTTGATTTTTTAAACAAAGTATAAAAATTTAGTAGTTCCCAAGTTTCATTCCTCCCAAATTGTAATTAATGTTGTTAATTTTCTTCTATAAATATTAGAATATTGAATCCATTATAAAAAAATTCTTTAAGGAACCTACCTATACCAGTAGGTCATCATGACACCCCACACTAGTTCTATGCTCCTTACCACTAGCACTAACCCATGGTAGCCTTATATACTAATCCTCTATAATTGATGATACCCTCATTGGCATATATGTTTGAGTGGTTGGATATCTCTTTTATGGGATATACCTTTAGGGATGGATTTATTTTTCTTCTGGTCTCTTGGATTATTCTGTGAAGATAGTGTCATGATGTGATTTTTTTTACTTTTATGAGATGACTCTTTTATAACATAGGCTTCACCCTTACATAGATTTTCGAACTTCCCCATTTCACTCACAATTTGTAGAAGAACAATGAACCTTGTTTCATGGAACAAATCCATTTTAGTTTTAATCTAACGTCTCTTCCTAAATTCTTTCGTGGTGTAAATCCTTGTTTTCATGCCCCCAAATCCTAGGTTACTCAATTTGAATGCTTTCTATGACCACTCATACCACGATCAAATCCATCACATAAAAAGTCACATATATCTATTTATATTTCTCTATAAGGGATCAACTTCCATACATAAGCTCAAACCATCACAAACTCATCAAAAACTCTCCCCATTATACAAAATTAGAATAAATAATCCTTGATAAAAATAGTAAAATTAAATTCCTGAATTGCACGTATCATGCACCAAGAAGAAAAATATTTTCATCAAGTCTAGGTTAATCATGACTGGTATGGGGACAAAGGAAGATTTGATGACAATAAAATATAGAATAAAAAAATTTATTCGTCCAGTGGCTCACAATCTTTCCAAGTATGTGAAATTTATATTTTGTGTCTTTCTAAATGGTGTAAAGGTTCTAGAGGGGTGTTCATCAAATATCATGACTATCATGTTGATGGATGGATTTAAATTAAAGGACATAAAATAAAAATATCTTCAATTTTTGATATAATATATAATTCTTGTGGATATATGCTTAATTCTTCTTAAAAAGATTAACATATATTAACAAAGATTTACTTATTTTTAAAATCTACATGTAGAAAATTTGTAAGCCCAAAAACGTTTTTATCTATAGAAACAGAAATTTATTCCATATTATGTGAATTGGATATATTCATCCCACTGTTACTCTTTGATATAATGGTTCTCTTGATGGTTCCCTTGGTTAGATAGATATGACTACATGGTCCTATATATTACAGATAGATATACCTCATTAAAGTGTATAATAATATTTGTAAAGGGTATGTAAAAAATCAAATATATCAAAAAGGTTGTATTGTATATAAATATATTATTTTAAAGTGTATAAAATTTTGAATAAAATATATATCTAATGTGTAAGTATTAGTCTCCAAAAATCTTATCACATATAGTGTCTTGTGGGTGATGTAATTATAGGAACAATAGTTTTCATAATTACCATCATAGAGTGGTACCATTATAACCTTTATCTTTTATATAATAGTGCATATGTTTCTCTATATATAAAAACTCAAAGATATGTTCTTATAAATTTTAATTCATTACGGGTTGAAATCTGGATATCAAATACAGATAATCAATAGTTTATAATGTGGTTTTGGGACCATATTTTTAAATAATTATATTTAAATGTAAATTCAATTTCTAAAAAACATTGATGGTTAGCCAGAGGATCAACTATACATATATTATCTTACAATGGTTATGTGATTAATAGTTATACACTATACACAAAGGAATAAGATAAATGTATTCTGATATAAAATTTTCTTATTACACTTATTGTGAAATTAAGAAATATATCTATTATCAAGGAAAAATAATCAAATTCATGAAAATATATCATAATTTTTCATCATCAAAAAAAATATTTTGGTTGGATTATGAAACATTCAAAGTACTAATTTTCCATTGAAAACGGGTTAATAATATAAGTGCAATTAAAATTAAAGAATCAGGGTTCCAAAAAGAGAATTTATAGTAAGGAAGGGTATAAATACGAACTATTAAGTTTGTAAGGAAACATGAATATTTTTGTCTCTGGATCCTATAAACAAAAATTGGTTGGTTGTATTTTTAGAGACTAAAGAAACTACAAAATTAAATGACAATTCCATTTATGATGATCCTTCCATTAGGACATCATAATCATTTAATGGTTGTATCAATGTATATGATAAATTATATTTTATGGGGGACTATATGGAGAGGTTTTTTTATATATAATAAAGGGTCCAAATCCCTTAAAACATTAAAGAAAAAAGATCCCAATAAAAGAGTTAAATTTATCTGATTATTTTTTATATATAATTTTTTCCTCATAATATTATAATTTTGATACTGTATTTACATAGTGAAATTTTTTTTAACTAGCCATTAAAATAAAATATTATATATCTATTAATTCTACAAATCTCAAGGAACAAAATTATTGTGGCTTTTCAATTAATTTTTTTTCTAAAGGTAAAAAATATTTTAAAAGTGAGAAATAACTAATATGTGGGAAACATGTTATTGTTGATCATCAGTCTAGAGCTGAGAAAGGGGGAGAAAGTGATAATGTTGAAAAATATAACGATAGCATCAAATTAAAATGTTGGTAAAATTTATCAATGTATGAAGTAGAGGTAAAAAAAATAAGGTTGGATGGAATAAACCTGGTCAACCTATTAACCAAAATAATTCTATTTTCATTATTTATATAGAGACTAAGTCTTGAGTTGAGAAAAATTTGAGAAGATAATCATCATGTGGGATATTTTTGATGACCAAAGACAAAGAATTTGTGTTTCAAGGTTATATAGGCTCCTCTAGAATGTGGTATTCATCTCAAGAATAAATAATGGAGAAGGTTGGAAAGGGTATAGATAATGTGTTTTTTTCAATACATAAATCATGCTAAAAAATTCATGAAATAATGGTTTTCATATAAGGTGAAGTCTTTATTAGTGTTTGAATGTATTTGGAATTAGTTTGAAATGGTTTTGAATAAGTATGGAATCATTTTAATTTAATCTATATTTTTATAGATCAAGGAATAAAATTTTGAAAAGGGACATATGTAGAGTTTTCTAGACCAATATGAAGTTCACATGAAAACTGTGTTAATGAATGTTGGGTTGATGTCACCTATCCCATTCAGAATTTTGGAAAAGAAAAAAAATGAATGTAGAGTTCATATAATCTCTACACAAAATAATGCAGAGATGTTGATTCCAATGTGGATTTTAAATGAACACTATGTAGAAGAACATAGAGTTTATGCTGCTACATAGAGTTGTCTCTAAACACATAGAAATATTGATATCCATAATTAAGGGTTTGTTAAATCAGATGGTAAAAAATTCATGGTATGACATTGATAATTTATATCAGACTAAAATTGTATGAAGGTCTATCAAATTAAATCCAGAAATTCAAAGTAATTTTTTCTTCATTAATATAAATAACAATATAAATTATGATATATGTTGTTTAAGGATTTCCCACTTTTAATGGATCTACAAAATCATGAGATAAAAGAATATCATGTGTATATGGATATTTATTGATGAACATAATTTCATGAATGTTTTATGAAAATAAATAAGTGAAATAATATGGATTTAATTATTTTCATAATGTCATATTGTAGTTATTAGTGGTTATGAAGAGGAGTAGAAAGATATTTTGAATTCTGAGTCTTTTGGGAATTTAAAATTCAAATTAAAAATGATCTGTAAATATTTAATTATAGGATAAAGACTGGAAAATGGGAGTATGTGTGGGAAATATATTCAAGTGGTTTTATTAATATATAGAAAATGAATAATAATAATGTGTGAGTATGAACTAGTGAATGAAGCCTACAGATTATTATCAAAGAATATTTTAAAGAAGAATAAAATGTTTTTTGTGAAGTTTATAGAAGATAGAGATATGTGGGAAGTTGTTATTTACATATGTTATTTTGGAGAAACCAATTTATGATGAATAAAAATACAACATCATGTTGTTTTATATATTTAAATGGAATGAGGTCTTTCCTTTTTGAAATAATAGAAGAAGAAGAAGAAGAATATTAACTCAACACACTCAAAAACTTGACAACATACTATTAGAGGAAGGTTCTTTGTTATCACCCAGAATTTTAATCAATGTAATGTGATAGATTCACTCATGTATGGTATTCATTAATTCTCTATAGTAATATCTGAAAATGTGAGTTTCAAGGATAAAACTTTCTCTCTTATACCCGTAGGGGAATTATAGTGGGTAGTGTGATCTCGGTGAGTTATGAATTAAACAAAGGACTAAAATTTATCAAATTGAGAGGAAAACCTTGTAAATCATTATGATCCATGTTTTGGTGAATGTTTTAAAGTTTTATGGGTTGAAAACATCACTCATATTAATCGTAAATTAATATTATTTGAAAATAAATATTCAAATTGAAAGATCACTAATTCACTCCCTCTCAGTGATCCCCTAAATTTCTTGAAGGTGCTTCCACAAGTTACATTGGGTCAATACTCAAATTATTATGTCTTTTAATATATATATATATGGAATAATTTTACACCAATATTGAAGGAAACAATTTAAGATGAAATTGCGGTTTCATTAAAATATAGTTCCTATTTTCTAAAAAAATCAATTAATGAAACTTTGATTTTCTATTCACTATCACTTATAGATTACATTAATTTTGTAAGATTGTAAGATGAAAATCATATTTATGGTAACTATAAACAGTTATAAATCATTTTAGATGATTCTTACCAAACATCAACCAAGGGATTATGAGGGGAAATTCAAACATTATCCACTATCTTTATACCCTAACTTCATAATCTAAGATATATGTGATGTTTTAATTTCCCATCAGGATAAGAGGGAATTTAATGTATTTTTAAAGATATATTATTTTAATTGAAATTACCTGTTCAAATTAATTTTATTCACATCTATTAATTTATGAAATAGTAAAGGAGTGTATAAAATGAACAAATGACATCAAAACCATTATTCCCCTACCTTAAAGAAAGGATGAGGTACGTTTCATTTAAAAAACATGTGGTATGTAATTTAAATATATAGTAAAAAAATATGTGATATAAAATAAAAAATTAATTATGTTTTTGTGTATATATTTAGATTGATCAATTAGAATCTAGAGACACATCCTTCCCGCACCATGTGATATGGAAGGAGGCTCATGTAAATAAAAAGGGAAAAATAATATTTTAAAATGGATAGAATGTATGAGAATAATACATAAGTATTTAATAATGTAAATTTACTATGATTTAATATCTTATTATATGATAATTACTATTTAGTTCCCTATATTTTAATATGGATTACAAATAATATTTGTCATCTATCATAGCTAAATAAAAAGTAATTTCGATGGCTTTGAAGTGCCCATAAAAATATGGTTATGTTAGAGATTCATGTTTCTGAGTCTCAATTGAAGAATCTTTTAATAAATCATACATGAATGTGTATAAAGAAAAAGAAACAAAAGAGATACAGGTCGATATTAATTCTACAAAGGAAACTAAAAATAAGAAAAGTGAAATAATAGACCATCTCACTCAAAAGGATCAATAAAAAAATCAACACAACAATAACCATACTATAAATATCCACATGTCCCCATTTTAAATTCTATTTATTCCAGTTAATGTATCCTTTACCAAATTTAATCAAGTTTTTCAAATTTTTTATGCTAATTTTAAATTAAGGAAATATTAGTGCCTTTCATGTATAAAATGATTCAGGATGAAATTCATTGTGATTTATATATATCACCACCAGCTCATTGCCTTATAGTGAGAGGTATAGTGTACAATATTAAATTAAATACACTATATAATAAAAAAAATATAAAATATCATTTTAGAGTTGGGATTCATGTAGTTCATGAGTATAGCATCGAGCTACCTATTCCCCTTCATGATATTGATATTCACATAGTCGACCTGCTATTGTAAATTTCATTGCATATTCATTTAACCTTATTAATAAATAGGATGATAAAGGGATATTTCATGTTAATTTATTTAATGTAAAAATATTTTATAATTAAAAAAATGTCTAAACTAATATATATATATATAATGAAAAAAATTGCAAATGGGATGTTGGGTTAATAAAATATAATGTGTGAGGTGTTGGATATAAAATGAAATCCAAGGATACCTTTAAACCACTAATTTATATACCACATTTATTTATTATAAAAATTCATGAAGATAAAATTTTCTAAAGTAGATATATTATAAAAATTTAATTTGAAGGGAGAATTTATGGAATAACTACTCATGAAATTATTGGTATTGAGAGTGTAAATGAAATTCTTAAGGATGAATGGCTGGGAACCTCAGGTGTGCATGTATACATGAGGTAAATTTTAATAATATTTATTTATAATAATTGATGTTTAATTTTTATTAAAAATTTAAAAATATTAATATTTTTTTCAATTATATATATCACATATATGTAATGGAAAATATATTTTAAAAATAAATTTGGATTTTTCAGTCCTCAGATCACTTCTACACATTAACAATTAATGGAGAAAAAATAAATTCTTAAAAGTGAATGTAATGTAGTTACAATGTTTAAAATGAATTTAATTAATGAAACTCTCTTATTAAAACAAAACATTTAGAGGTAAAACACTATATTGTATTTTATAAAATATAATTTCATTTTTTCTATTAGTTAATTTTAATTTTAAATTTTTAGAGCAGACTTGATCATTATTTTTATTAATTTGGATAGTTTGTAGATATATTTGTTGGATCCAATGAAATGATATCTAAAAAATCCACTACACATGATATCCATTATAAATTTTTAATACACTAAATTCAATGATTTATAAAAAATAATCAAATTATATGTTTTATAGTATGTTTTATCAAGCATTTTGTTATGATAGAGAAGTGTTTATTTATCCTCAAAATCATGGGATGAGGATATTCAATGCACAAACGAACCCTATAGATTTCTATGAATATATGATTATTTTGGAAAATATAATAATATTTCAATATAAAAACATATATCATAATAAGTTACTTATATTTCTCAATTTTTTTTATTTCCAAACAAATTAATGGATAAAATTTCAATTATTGAATTTATATATTTATAAATAATGTCATATTCTGTGCACAAACTAGCACCCTGAAAAGTTTCTTCTAAGAATAAATATAATTTATTTGAAAATATGTATTAACCATTTATATATCTATTTTTTAGTATTATGAGGATTGTAGATATAACAAATATTCAAATGAAGAAATGGATTTGTTTGGGAATAAGTAGTCAGCTTACATTGTGTCAAAATGTCTGTACGTATAATGAAGAGGTGTATTCCTATGACATGTTTATTTTTTTTATAAATTTTACTTCAAGTACTTTTTTATTACAAATATTTACAATTTTATAACATATGATACAAGCAATCCATCCCCTGTCTCGTGATAATACTCACCCAACAATTAAAAATCCTAGAATGATATTTATCTATAACATAATTATTTAATTTTCTCAAATTTTACTCTCATTATTAGTGAAATTTATTTTTGTTCTATGTAATAAAATATCTTGTTATATCACATATAATATTGAATTAAATTTATATTTTAAATAAAATTATTGGATGAAAGGGGTATATGTAAGAAGATAATATCAATTTTTCAATAAGTAGTAGGTAGTTTTTGTAAAATTCAACCACTACACCAATAAACTTGAGTTGATTTTTGTGTGAAAAAATATATTTTTAAAAGTAATTATAAATGATAAAAATGATATAACCTTGAATAACTTTCATCGATTGTAATTATGAGGGAAAAGTGATTTATTCATGAAAAAATGAATTCAAGTTACTTGTTGTGGTCATTAGATTTGACAAAAACCACCGGCTATTAATTGAAAATCTAATTCCTATATAATTGGTTAAGAGAATCCACTATATATGTATATATATAGGCATGCTAATTTTTTTTTTAAATTATTGATGTACTATATTCATTATAATTTTAATTGGTTTATTTTTAAAAAGTATATTTATGTTATACTTATACAATTACCAAAAAAGTTTATTATTTTATTTAGATTTAAATGTCAGTATATTCCTTCATGAAAAGATATGTATCTATAGTTTATTTTATTTTTTATTTTATTTTCATACATTAAATTGGTGTGTTTTCAATTTTAAAAATATTTTTTCTTCAAAATGTGTATCAAATGCTTATTACTGATAAAATGGTTATAGATAGTATTTAAAATCTGGTAAAATGATTTTCTATTAATTTTTGACCTATAAAAATGAACTACATGTAATTTAAATTCCTAGTGTATTCAAAATTTATTAAAGTGTGTTTTTATTAACACATATAATAATTAACCATACATCATTCTAACACGAGGTGTGGCTGATATGATGTGCATGATTTCAATTTAAAAGTAGAAATTGTGTTCAAAATGTGTGTTACGTGATCAAAACTAGGTAAATGATAATAGACTGTCATGGAACTCTAAGAAAATGATTGGTGAATAATTTTTGACATGTTTGAATTAATCACAAGTCACTCTTCTATGTGGTGTGGATGGTATGACTAGAAGTTCATATTTTCAATTCAATAGTGGCATTTTATTTCAAAACATGAGTTATATTCTAAAAGCTTAGTAAATGATATCAATTTATCATGAAAATATAAAAAAATTATTGATGATTTATTTGTGAAATGTAATAACTAAATTCAACTTATTTTAACTCCTAGTGTGTCTGGTATGATTGATAGTGTGTGTTTTCAATTTAAAAAATATATTTTAGCTCAAAATGTGTGTCACATTCTTAAAAATAAACTAACAGTCTCATATTTTCATGAAACTCTATGAAATCGATCCATGGTTCATTTGTGACTTTACAAATAAATTGTTTGACATTCTAATGTGTTCCTTAGTATGAAATTCCTAAATTTATTTTTTTTCATTTTAAGTGTTTAAGAAGTTCAAAATGCATATCACATAACAAAAAACCAAGAAAACATACTTGTTTTTCATTAAACTCTATGAAAATTATCATTTATTAATTGATAACATGTAAGAATTAATCAAATATCAATATATTATGTGACGTGACTAGTTTTTTTTAAAGTTCTTTTTTTAATTTAAAAATCACATTTTAGTTTAACAATAACTGGTATTTATCATTATTATTATTTATTAGTTCATTATATGTTTGATTTATGTATTATGTTATCGTTTTTTAATTTATATCATATCGTATATATAAATATACTATAAACTAAGAAAATTTATCACATATTATGTAAAATTAGAATTATAAATTATTTTAATTTTTTTATGAAGTAACATTAAATAAATATTTTTTATTATATTAACATGATTTTTCTATATATGGTTGGATTGATCCTTAAATAAGTTCTCATGTGAGACTAATTTTGTTGTATTTATTGTGTTTTTTTTGTAGTTGAATCATATATGAATGTTATTATACTATACTTAAATGCTTTTATATAAATATAAATTTTTAAATGGTCATTGTGAATATATTTTTTATTATATTAAAATATTAAATTTCTATAATATAAATTGTGTTTTTTGTTTGGTATTGAGTTTTATAGTTCTTTGTTTATACTATTTTAAATTATAGCTGTAGGAAAAACCTTTATTAGTTCTAAAAAAGGCACTGTTAATGGTCATTTTGTATCATTGTTAATTCTAATGTTGATAAATAAATATTTTATTAGTGTTAAAAGTAACACTGAGAAAATATAACATTTATGAGTGCTAAAAGTAGATATGATAAAATGTGGTATTTATCATCATTGATAAAGGCCTCATTTATCCATACTTTTTTTTCATTGGTAAAGGTCATCAACCTTTAATGTTTTTAAAGGTTGGGGTCGAAGCCTCATTTTTTTATTAAAGCATATCAAAGACCTCTTTTAACTGGGTAGAGGGAGACCCATTACATAGCCCGAAGGACCATTGGGCTCGTATCCCATTATATAGCCCATAGGCCCACTGTTTTGGCCCATTTTCTAAAGATTATAATATAAATAGACCCTCTTATGACTACCCATCACATATTTACCACATGAAAAGAAATAAGCATAGAAAGAGTGTGGCACATGTGATTTTTACAAGGTTCGACCCTGACACAGGAATATACCCCTATCTTTATTCAGGTTGAGTTTGAGACATATATATCCACTATATTATGTAATTTAATACAAGGGATATTTGAAAGCCTCTTCTATCTCCTGATTTTGTTATTTATACTATCTCCCACTACTTTACAAAGATTCCTCTAAACTCACTCGATAAAAAAATACCTTTCTTCTTCCTGGGATATCACCTCATAATAGTACAAAGATCTTCTTCCATAATAAAGAACTTTTATTGAAATTTTTTCATATACTACTATTTCATTCATGAATACCTTGTACTCAAAGAACAATATCATAATGACCAGTACATCTAGATAACAAGATATTTCACAAAAACTTCTTTCTCAGTTTTTTTTTCTTCAAGATCCCTAACACCCAGATCAATAATAGATGAATGAAATGGTGTTTGTTTCTCTTTTCCTAAAATATTATCTTATTATTTCCTTTTATTTTTCTTTTTTGAATCGAATTCTATGATATGGGGATATCATAAGGTGGTTACTATCTTGCTTCTCCTCCATATTCTTTATTTCATACACATCTTTTTCAAAGGAAATGATCTTCTATCATATTATCATTAGCTTGTATCTCTTCAATATAAAGATTATGGGTTTTTTTCACTCTTACTTTGATACATTGAAGAATATATAGTAATACAATATATCATTCTTTTCATATACCACCAATTTTCTTCCTCTTATTTTTTATTCATAGAATAAAGTGAATATACTTTCTATATTATTAAAATAGAAAATCTCTATGATAACTGATGTTGTGATATCAAAAATAATATCTTAACAAAATTGCATATTCATGCATCCCGTGATCTTGGAATATTATTATTTCTATCTTAATTGGTATTATAAAAATACTAATTTATTCGTTTAAGTTGGAAAAATAAATTTCTTAAGAAATCCTATAGTTTTGATCACTATCATTAGTTTAAAATATTTATATTTGAGACCACATAATAATAAAATAGAGATCCCATTATATAACCTTATATAATTTATGGTTATATCTTCTCTATGAAATCCATAGTAAATTATTCACCACTAACATGCATGTTCACGTGCAGTAATATGATTATGTCAGAATATTTTTCATCACAATGTGATTGTGTCTTAGTTCATACAACTAGATTTTACTAGTGTTTCATTCTCATAAAACAATATGGCTTGATATTCTACTACATAGTGTGGGATCCCTCTTAATAGATTAAAATTATTTATTAATTACAATCTCATTTAATCACTTTAAATCATGTATTGAATTACAATATAATCATTGTAGCATGATATTTTTTTCCTGAAAAAGTAATATAGGATCATTTCATTTCTTCTCCAAAGTCCTATAACTGATGAAATTTACATAAGAGTTTATTAATCTTATGTATCATAATAAGGGTCTTCTTATTTCCACATTTCCAATGGGAACGGTGATAATAATCCTACATAGGCTCTAGTGAACTATGATGAACCTTATATATTGAAAAAATTACTCTAACACATTATAGTGGGATTATGACTTTTCTGAATTTTAACTCTATATCTCAAAAAGACTCTTGATAATAACCTTTTAGCTTATTACTTTTATGGATTTTCAATCTTTGTAAAACCACTTATATATTGAGTAAATAACATTAACTTATCTTAGTGAGATTCTAACACTTTTCCAAATTTTCAGCTCCAACTTAAAAAATTACTTCAATATATTATAAGGAGATTCAATGAAATCATCTAACCCACCAGAGCCTCATCAAGGAGAGTAGTAAGCTGAGTGCGCCACCCCGATCCTTCCTCCAATAGGACATGGGATATTGACTATCACTGAGTTGGCATAACACATTCATGGGAGGCCTTAGTCTAATGTACCTATACACACACTTCTCTATACATACCTATTTAATTCAGAATAGTAATTCATAGAGTAATAAATGAAAACATAATCACTAATAACCCATGATAGAGTATAATAGTACATAACCAAAATAAATGAGGTGAAATAGAATCCAAAAAAACTAAAGGTCAAACCTTATAATTATTAAAAATATTCTCCCCACACAACACCTTTAGATTTTAACCATGGTCTATCCGACATCTCCAGTAAGAACTATTATAACTCACCAACACTTGTTTTACCTAGATCAATTTTGAACCACATTTCATCTTCATAAGACATGACATGTGTGGGAATATCCCATGTAGAAGTGTGTATATACATACCCAGTAGGATTCCCTGAAATAATCAAAGTAATAAATGACCAAAATAAGATTCAGGTATAAACACAAATTAAGAGGTTACAGAAGATATAACATATATATGATCATAGAAAGGACCCAAGTCACAAAGTAAGGTATCAATCTTTATAGGCTGCTCAAAGAATTATGCATGCCTTCTAAGATCCCACTTTCAGCTAAACCCTCAACCGATGTAGCCTATTTTTACCTACGATGAAGGATATTAGTATCATGTACATATGGGAGAGAAATAAAAACTCCAACAGAGGATCCTATGCCTGTGTGTGCTCATTACATGGACAAAAATACTAACTCTGCAATGAGTTAATCCTAGTACCATGTAAGTAGGTAGAAATATTAACCTTGTTTGATATGTGGATAGAATATCTCCCACCCCAATATAATAGTGGGTAACTAAACCTACCTACAAATGGTGAGATGAAACTGTACCCTTACATAACACTACTATAAAAGAGGGTTTCCTTTTACCAAGAACACATGAATTCCAAGATTGGTCTCTATAATACTGATACAGTTGATCATTCTTTCTTCAGTATGTGTCAAATATCTTAATTCAATATTAGTGACACTATGAAATTATACATGGGAAACACCCAATAAATACTACTCAAATGCCCAATTTTTAAACTGAATGAGGAAACAAGGGATCCAGGTATTCCTGGAAGATGTACACGACATGATCCCAGGTTACATAGTGTATAGCCCATAAGTGGTTTCTTGACTTTGTACTGGCACCACACATGGATTGTAAAGATCCATAAAAAAGTGGGTTTATTGGCATATATGGAATATATGACCTATATTGGTACATGAAATCTTTCAATATATCTATGTAATGTTCCACTAAGGACAGGTGGTGTGTGGTCTTAAAATACATAGTGTGTGAGGCCCCTCAGGTTCTTGGGCATTTACACCTTATACATGTCAAACTGATAGGATAAGGGTCACATGATGTGTGGTGACATCCCACATGGTGTGTGAGACCAAAATACCTCCAAGGTGTATACTCCCTATACAAACTGAACATATAGATAATGGTATCATTATGTGTGATTCAATCACATGATGTGTGATGTTTAACATTCTCTAAAACCCTACCCACTGCATCTCTCACAATACAAGGTTTGTGTTCTTCTAAACTGCACACAATGTAGTTAGTATTTTTCAAAAAGTATAAGTATTACTCCAAAATATTTATTAAAAATTTAAAATGAACCTCTATTATCAATGAAAAATACTACTTTTCATGTTTACTATGGATGAAAACATTTTTGGAGGTTTGATCTTAGCCACTGCTCACTAAAAAGTTGATTTTTGTCACCTCCTTGTGTCACCCATGTGCCCAAAATTGAGAAACAACCAATGTCTATCTCCCCAAAATTCCACCATTTTATATGTTCCTCCTCGATGATATATTCCCCATAGTTGGACCAAAGAATTATTTTTATAACTGATAATCGATCAAACAATGCATCAGTCCATAGATTTTTCAGATCACTATCATAATTTGTGGTTTGAGATGAATGCATAAAGATTAAATGTGGGGACATAAAATTATAAAATAAAATAATACAAAATGATAGTGAAAAATCTATCCATAAATCTTATGATGGAAATTTAAGAATCAATGAGATAAAGTTAAACCCCAAGAACATATATATCTCAAATCAAAATTTTACGAAAAATGTAAGTTGATAGGGAGAATCTAAGATCAAGAACTAATTTAAATCAAGAGGAAATAATCCATGAACAAAAAATTAATTGTATTGGTTAAATCAACAAATAGGAAAATCAAAATCTCAAAGATTGATCGGTCTTTTGTGAATAATGTGCTCATAAGAAATGTTATTGGTGATTCCTCTATGTTCTTCATTGGATCCTTGAATTTCCATGATTTTTTCCAAGGATTCTTCTTCAGTGTCCCTTCTCAATTCACTAAGGGTTATGAATCCAACCATATAGATTTTCATAAGTAGGTTTTAAATAGGGTATTTTATAGTTTTATCCATTAATTAAATAAATTGATTCATTATTCAATTTTATTCCTCTAAATTATCCTGTGATTGTGAATATCCATGATCCAAAAAAAATTAAATCTCACATAGGGTAAATCCCATGTTATGGATTTCTCTATGATCTCAAATTCACAATACAAGACTCCATTGAAATAATATAGCATTATTTATGAAAACATGTGGGGGTTTATTAAAATATTTATATTATTTTATATACTCAATATCGGGGTTCCAATGACACTCGATATCCATCAAAAACCAAAAATAAAATCAATGGCATATTTGTTGGTATATAAAGGGAAAAATTAAAAACCCAAAGCTATTAAAACCCCATACCGTTAAGGGTTTTATCCCATAAAAGTAATAATCTACTCAAAAAGGTTAGGGTACTAAGCTTATATCAAGTTCGTATGCTCCCACGAGATCTCTTACAGATTATTTTTCAAATAAATAATGTGTACCAAATGAATAAATTTCACACAAATAGTATTATTATAAATATCCTCAATCTCAAATGGATACTCTAAGAAGTTGGATCTGTCCTCAATGTTCAGATCACCCCAATAAATAATGTGTAATGGATCATGCATGTATCTCCTCAGTTATGATACATGGAATAAATCCTGTACTTGATCCAACAATGAGGGAAATGATAGGTGGTATACAACCTCAACTACCCGTTACATCATCTAGAATGTATTGATATATCTCAGAGATATCTTTACACCATGGAAAAATATCTACAATCTATGATAAGTTGACAACTTTAAGAACACAAGGTCTCGCTTCTTTAAAATTAAGGGTTTCTTTCCTCTATCTGTGTAGTAATTATTATGTCTCTATCCTCATACACTCCTATAAAATTTGAACCTTTTTTTATCATTTACTATAGAAAATCAAGCCCCTTGAGTTAGGAATCTATCAAATCTTAAAAGAATAAGGGTAACCTATAGGGTCTCCCATTCAAGGCCTTAAATTTAACCATACTAGTGGTGGTTTGATAGATATTTTTGTAGGAAAATACACTAAGAGAGTATAATCCTCCCAAATTAAGAAAAAGTACAACATGCAAGACTGAAGCATCTATTCATGGACATGAATGGTCTACTCTATTTGGCCATCTATCTAGGGGTGGAACACCATGATCATACATAAATAAGTCCAACAAACACATGTAATCTCTCCACAAACAATATGTGAAATGAGTATCATGGTCAAATATATTTTTTGAAGGTACTCTATGAAGTTGGATAATATATAAAGTATACAAAAATATCAATATTTACACCAAAATATGCTCACTAATGGAGAGGAAGTGGATCAAAAAAGTGAGTTGGTTAAGAATCACCACGATATTATCATGAAATCTCATAATTTTCAGAAGTACCATCATGAAATATATTAATATACCATCTCAATTACACTATGATACCTTGAAAGGATAGAAACAACTAACTAGAACCTAATTCATTAGATTAACATATTGACTATCTAGGAATCGATAGAAGAAATCTTCAAAACCGTACTTCATCCTTTACCAAAAAAACTGTCACTGAAGATCCAGGTACATATTTTTCTCTTTAAGATATATTTCTAATGGGGGTTTGTTAAACTCTTTCATCACCTCCCCACATAGTGTGACTGGAACCATCATATACCCTCCGAAGAGGATAACGTGCTCCCCGCCTTCATAGAACTCATCATGAGAAAGTTATAT
Source organism: Viscum album (assembly GCA_963277665.1). Classification (NCBI taxonomy): domain Eukaryota; kingdom Viridiplantae; phylum Streptophyta; class Magnoliopsida; order Santalales; family Viscaceae; genus Viscum; species Viscum album. Next base: position 453,810,856 of record OY728135.1, read on the forward strand.
GAATATTTGGTCATGTAAGACCTCATAATCAAAGTCTCTAAGCTATTTTCCCTCACATGTTGTATAAGGTAATGGGTTATATCCACTAATTAAAGATACATTACCCCTCCCTCATTCATTAATGAAAATTGAAATGATGTTAACTTCTCTGATTCCTCACCTTGGAATAGGGAATGGTATTTCCTACTAAGCTAACTTTCCACCACATTTCCTTTTCCTAAAGCATAGACTATTTCAAAGTAATAGTCCTACAAGAAATCTAGACATCACCTATATCTCAGATTGAGATATCTTTAAGTGAATATTTACAAGTGACTATTTTAGTTAGAATAAAAAATAAATCACTCCCTAAGAATGTAGTGTCTCTAAGTCTTTAGGGTGAACACCAAAGCATCCATATCTAAATCATGGGTTACATAATTTTGATTATAGGGTCTCATCTGCTGAGATCCATAAGAGATCACTATCTACCTCTACATCAAGTCACATAAAACCCATATCTATAAGAAACATAGAACAACATGTAATCTACCCCCTATTCTTATAGTATTAAAATGATATCCCTTGTTAAAATATTTCTCAACTCCCAAAAGTACTTTTTAAATTTCTCTGAAAAAAATGGACTCCCCTTTCAGGTCAATGCTATAATGGGATCATTAATCCTGGAGAAGTATGCTAAAAACCCTCATTAATATCCATCCATTCCAAGGAAAAGTCACACCTTTATGACACTATTAGGTGTCTATCAAGCTAAAAATACTTTGGTATTCACAAGGTCCACAACCACTACTTACTCCGAGATAGAATGCCCAATAGAGTGTACCTATATAAAACATAACTAAAAGTTTGAGAGATTCTTATACAACTAATTATCCTAAATTATGTCCATATCTATCCTCAAATGATCTGTATACTTGAACTCTAATTCCGAGTAAAAATGATTTTCATTGATGAATACCATCATGAATCGGTCTAGGAAAGGATGTAAGATCTATTTCATTAGTTTTATAAATACCATTGGGGGGTTCTTCACACCAAATTTCATCACTGGAAACTAAAAATGACTATATAAAAATTGGAATTACTTCTTTGGTATATCCTCCTCATGTACCCATATTTTTTGATATCCTAGAATTTTTTAAATCATTGAAAACCACTTTTCCCCCTTTATTTTATCAAATAGTTAATCGATTATTAATAAAGAGTAATTATTCTTGATACTTTCTCAATTTAGGTGATCAAAATCAATGCATAGCCTCATGATACAATCTTCTTTATAGGTTAATAATACCAAATCTACCCAGGGGGATACACTCGGTCTAATAAATCCCTTCCTCTGAAGATTCCCCAATTTCACCCTCAATTATCAAAGCTCACCAGATGCCTTATGATATTTTATAGAATATATTTAAGTGGTCTTAGGATACAATTAAATACAAAAATAAATATCCTAATGAGGATGTAGACGAGGTAAATTCTCAATGAGAACATCCAAGTACTCCTCCACCACTGCGATAATTCAAATGTCATCTAAGTCTACTGCACTAAGGGTTATGCTATCCAACTAATGTGAAATTGGATTCAGATTCATGTACATGATCCCTAATTATATAGCCTATAAATACTTCTCTCCAATATAGTATAATCTCAATCCATCAAATTGGATGCATCTTACTCTCTAATGGAAATAATCAATCCGTACATGGGATGATGATATATAGTCCATACCAAGAATGAAATCACATGAATTCATTATAGATAATAAGAGATACCATGTGAGCCTCACTCTTATGAGAGCTAAATAAAACAACCAGTAGAAGATTGTGGTCACAAAATCTACCCCAGTGGGAGTCTATATTAATAAGGTTCAGGCTAGAGGATTTTTTTGGAATCTCTAAGTTGGGTGTGAGTATAACTCAGTGGGACACCACCAATATTGCCCAATTTACAACCCGTAATATTCAATTTATGTTTATGTGATAATATTTTAAGAATGTAATAAGGAAAAAATAATCATGGATTCATTATTTATTCACCAAGTAAACAAAAGAATCAAAAAACTTGTTTTGAGTCTTTATATTATTACCAAGCCATCATGAACCCCTAGACATAGCTAATTCGGATCCATGCTAGATTGTAGTCAAAATGGATGTCATATGAATCAAGAGAAATCCATAAGGCTGAGAGTAACATGTTAGACTAAACAAAATGCATCATCCCCCATATATCTCTCTCCATCAATATATTATTTGAGCCTCATGATCATACCTCACTAGGCTATTATTACCCATCTCCCTTTTTCACTTCATAGGACCCAGGCCTTAAGGTTAGACCACACTAGTCCATCATTACTATCTCTATCTCCCATGTTATATCACTTAGACCATAATTCACCACATTCACCTATCAGGTCAATTCATATATAATCATCATGCCACCAGGTCAAGCCATAGTATTCAATTTTCCCCTATTTTCTATATTGGTCTTGAAATTTCACTATATACATCATCTAAACATGATCCCCACCTAGGGATATAGATCCATGACATTTCTACTAATCTCTTAGGTTCCATGCACAAAAAAACATAACATCCTATACAATACATAACACAAGGCAATAATGGAATCATATCAGTCACACATATCTAGTGTCACAGCACAAAACAACATGGTTCTCACACATAGTCATACCATATCACACAATGAGGGTATATAATATACTTTCACACAAAAATGTAGTAACTATCAAGCATGGGAAACATGTTATGCCATTGTAGGTATTACCTCATTAAAATTTGATAATACATATAAATTGATCATGGAATGACATCAAGATTCATAATAATTATATATGTGTTCAAACATTAAACATGGTCTCAATAGCTCTGTGTCTCATTTAGAAAAAAAACACCCCAATGTGTCCAAATATGAAACATGGGCCCCACCAGTTACACACACACACATCGTGTGATCAATAATCAAACATAGGTCTCATAGGCTACAAAATATTAAATACTCAAAAATTTATGGCTAAGAAACAATTCAACACAGGAGATCCAAAATATACCTTGGCACCTTGTTAGTTTATTAATAATGCCCCTTTAATTAATTGAGACTTTGGATCATTAATTAATTAAACATTATTAGTTATTTTAAACACAATATTATTTAATATTTGTTCTCCCATAGTGACGATCTTCGTATCTAACACACACAAAAATGAGTAATAATGCATGGTAGAGTACATGGTACAATATTACTTATGGTTTTTGGTGTCATTGTCATAGTTTATCAAGTTGTTGTCACCCGAAACATGACTACATATCAATCTATTCCAAACAAAAAATAAGGATTCAAGGAATTTATACCATTAAAACACTATAACCGTCAATGGATGACAGAGAGAAAACCCTGATATGCCTATAAAACAATGTAAGTACTCAAATAAGACATTATATGTCCTATATAAAGATGATATAGGCATCCCAGATGTAAGGGAAGGTTGGAAAACTGATGGTAACAATGGATCACTCTTTTTTAGAAGACACGTACTAGTATGTTGTAATAAAAAACACATATTAAAATAATCATTTAATTTTAATGTTAATATAATCTTGAATGCAGTGCATTGAAATCAACATACATATTTCATTTAAAGAAAAATGAGTCAAAATATATTAGTCCCATGTTATTTATAATTTAAATTATAACGAGTCAATCCAATAGGGCCTCCTTGGTTTGTGTAATGAAAAGACATAAGTTCCCCAATTCTACCTCCAATAGACCAAGTGATGGTGACGAGCACTAAGAAGGAATATCAACAATATGGGAGGCCGTATCCTAAAGTAATTCTACACATGAACCTAAAATCATCTCTATGAAATAGTGTAGATATAATAATAAAAATTATAAAAAAATTAATTAATACATCTATCCCACATTAGAGTAAAACAAAAGTACTTGGAAGGGATAAAAAAGAAAAAGAAAATCCCACTAAAAACAATAAAATATTCTAACATACTCAGATGGAGGAGGGTGATATCAAATTCATGACCAAAACACTCTTCGGTATGTCTAGAACAAACTATACCTCACCCTGCATCTTTCTTCCAAGGAAAGTGATAAAGTACAAATATTCTTTAAAAGAGATGAAATTGGAGGCAAATCCCAGGCATGGGTCAGTATAGAAATACCCAGTAAGGGGATGAAAACCCCCAACACAAAATGGAGCATCCGATAGACAATATTTAGCTCAACCAAAATCTAGTGGAGAAAAACAAAGTGAGAGAGAGAACTCAATATAAACCACCACTCATCAATACAATACTTGTAAGATCATTACTACCTATTATAAAAAAAGATATGACACATACGAAATGTATCCAATAATATCCTAGATATAATCATAACACTCTCCAAGTCTCATGGTGCCAAACATAAATCCAGCAATAATAACCAACTTGAGGATAAAATGTTGACTCTCATCTAGGAGTTTTATCTCCTCAATACATTCCATCACTGATGGAACTCAAAAAATATATAATACACATCAAGAATCATAAAGCATATTGAACATCCCCAACATACCTAATGGAATACGATAGAGAGAACATGCTCACTGGGTCTCACCACATAGAAATTCACCCTATGACTTAGTTGATCTCACAAATACGGTAGGGGGTCACTCCCATGACCACTCAGTGACACTAAAAACAATAGATGAGACACCACACAAAGAAAAGGGTAACATGAATACCACAAACCCTATTAGGGGAATCATAAAGTACATGAGGGTTACTCTAGGAATCTTAGAGTTATAGATACTCTAACTTGTAGAGAAATATTTTGAAGAATACTGAGATAGATTATTATATAATATAGGAATACACACACAATACATTGGATCAAGGTTGCCAAAAAGGGTTCATTATCCACTAATGATGAAATAATGACACACAGAACCCTATAGTAATAGACATGGGGAACTCATTCAACCACTACTATTATTTACATCACTAACTAATGAAACCCATACTTTCACCTCATATAACCTCTATAATACCAAAACCATGGCCACCATCACATCCCTCAGGGAAAATTACTCTTTATAAGCTCCTTATGGGCCTCCAAATGAGTCGTAGAGATGGAGATACATGTGTGAAAAGTCTCCAAGGTAATGAAAAAACATGTAACCTCAGTACACGACATGTAACTTGTAATTGGACCCTTGATGTTTTCCCTCATGGTACATGGTGTATCAATAGAAATACATAGTGTGTACATGTCTAATGACATGTGACCTTATCCAAGCTCATAGGTATGTCCTTTACCATACATTTCATGGATGACCTTGTATCCACACAGAGTGTGAACCCTTAGTTTACATAATGTTCTTCTTGGATGGTCCAAATCCTATTTCCTTGGTTGTACCTATGTAACTAAAATCACATTTTTGTATTCTGGCTATGTAACTCCACATTACAGTTTTCATTAGCATGAAATTTCTATCCATGTCCCTCATCCCCAAAACCTTGGCTCACTACACAATGTGTACCCCTAGTAAATGGAATGTAGTCCTAAAAATTTCATCTTCCCCAAATGGGATAAACACTTGGAGTGTGATCCGACACTACATGTCGTGTGACCAAATATTCCTAACACCAAACTCCCCCAAGACACCTAAAACACCCCGATTATCACCTAAAGACTAGAGATCGACCCCCAAGGGGTCCCTAGAAGTTTTCTAAGGGACCTAAAACTATAAAACAATACATAAAATGTGGATTGGTAGGTAATTATCATAATTATTCAAACCCCGTGGTTAAATGTCAATGATTCGGGTCCAAAACAATTCTTTAAATGTACTCCTCCAAGATATGATGATAATTGGAATAAAAATAGGATACAGAAAAACATCCTCATCTCAGTTCGTCCTTGGTTTATCTTGCATAGATTTAGAACCTCACTTCCCCAATTAATATGCATGATTTCAATATGATACTCAGAATGGGAGTTATCCCACATTTACTATTGGACAGCATGTGTGTAATAAAATATATTTACTACTTTTAATATCACCACACCGGGGATCTCTGAGCCTCAAATCCTGCAACAAATCAATATCTGGATTCAAGGATATTCTAATAAATATTACATTGTATTAGATAAAAAACAAGTTTCTACAATCTCCCAATCATTATGGATTTTCATTATGAAAAGTGAAAGCCTATGTGCAAGGGAGAAAAATTATTTCTCAACATGATCTCTCACAAAAAATAGATCTCCAGAATGTTAACACACTATTAACAAACACACACCTAGGGGAACCACATTCCCAAAAAGGGAATTCTATTAGTGGATCAAAAATTACACTAGGAATATTTCAAAACAACCACACAAACATTGTGTTTCTCATCCATATCGGCAATTTGAAATGGTTCATACACAAGTCTTCACAGCTATGACATATGTAATGAACAAAACAACCAACCTAATAGCCATCAATGGTCTAGAATAAATCCACCTAATCTCACCACTTTAATAATGTCACCATAAATCCTTGTATGAGTGACATAAACCCCCTATTTGAAACCCCATCAAGAACATGTTTGGTTGATATCCAGCCATGCGAGGCCTCAAAAACAAAACTCTAAAATGTGCCTCTTAACATGTTGAAAAAAGATAAGGGGAAACAACTATCTACTAAATATATAATCTTCCGACCATATTATAATGGATCGAAAACATGAAGTTAACCATTCCATTATCTCTCCCTCCAATATTGGATGAATAAATTCATTACCATCATCTTATCCTACACCAAACCCCTTTGGTGGTTTTCAACTTATCACTTTCACAATGTTTTCTAGGTTAAACCATCATTCTTATGTCTAAGAAGAAAAATTTCATGGGATGAACATTATAAATATAGAAATGATACTATGAAAGATTATCATAAGGCCAGTACTCTCACTGCCACTATGGAATTATCCACACATGTCTCTATTGACACTTCGTTTCATCAAATAAATGAAAACGTGACAAAGGGAAATTCCTTAGAAAAAGGAAGATAAAATATATAAATAATTCCAAGATTTAAAAATCCTCAATGTTGAGTTCACCCTAGGTATCTCAAATAACCGTCAGCGCTCAATTGATTGTGTTCCAACCACGTTCATGCTACCCACATTCACACCATATCTCCTTCACTCAAGGTAGCATATTTTCCTATAATATACCCATGGGGTCTTTATTTATATGGATGAAGTTTCTAGAATCCCAATTGTTTTTCTATTCAACCTAGTGCTTCACCCAAGTGCTCTAAAACTTCCAAGTTAGTTCCCTAGAACCTAAGGTGAGGAAAATAATGGAGGATAATAGGAATTAAGTCCATTTAGTGTTAAAAATTAATAACACTTGCATGAATTAGATGCTGAACCTCCCTGATTCAAGAACACTTTTGTGCCCTTATTTCTCAAAGAGGAACTTATGCACCTCACTTCTCGGAATACCTATAGAGACTCTTAAATGATTGTACGAAGATTCACCCAAGGTCACTTAAGGTGACATCATGTCACCCAATATTACTTGGGAACCCCATACCTACACACCACTAACCTGAGTTCCCTTCCTTAATGTTTATCCACCACTTCAGCCTACAAAATCATTTCATGAAGCCTCATCCAAAGCCAGTCATTATAGGGATTCTCATTCATTGGATCTCTTTCCTAAAAGGGATCATGTTGAAACTTCCACCAGGACATCCTAATATACTGACAATTTTGGAAAGGCACATCAGCGTGTATCCCATTTGGTTTTATATTTCTACAGTCAAAGGTTTCCCACATTTGTCTTATAAGGTGGTTAGGATGCTCGAGATGTATGTAGGTTTTTATATCTATGGACATGTGGACCCTTACCCTAGGTATAGTGTTGATGAATTACTGGTATAAAATTCAAGGGATAGGACTCTGCCCTCCCCTTCTTATCTCTAATACTCAGAACCTCCAATAATTGGTAGGGGTTCCTTTGAAAATGTGAAATTCTCCCTCTTTTTCCAGGACCAAATTTAGGGAAACCGTCCTTGTGAAATCCCTTATCCTTTCATGTATGAGTTTTTAATATTTCCCCTCTTTACCTTTACCATTTATTTTACCTTCATTCACTTCTAGGATGAAGGAAAGTGAAAAGAGGTAAGGTTCATTGCTTTGGCCCATTCCATCATAGCCACGACCTCTTCTTCCTTAGGCCCACCCTTTTCCATCAGTAGATGATTGTAAAGTGTTATAGTATGTTGAATATTTTACAGACTCTTTTTTCTTACACTAAGAATGACTAACATAGTCTTAGAGGTTTGAAATGATCAGATCATCCACACAATCCACCTCACAAAATTAATTATGAGAACTCTAATTCCCAAAATAACTGGGATACGTAGGAATCCTTCCAATATCCCAAGCTCCAAATCATTTCATCCATGAAATGAGAAATCATATCTCCTTAACTTGGTCCTACTCCTAGATGTAATCCCCAATAATAATTCTCTTAATCAAGGAATCATCTATAATAGTATTCTCCGAGTTATGCCCATAAATCTCCATGATCTAAAACACCCTCATGGACCCTATCACTGCTATTACTGGGCACCCCCCTTAAGAGTAGGCCTCAAAATCAAGATCCCATATCATCATGAGTCCATAAATTAATCATGATAGCTTTTATAAGGAATCCTTCTCAAGAATAAGCCCTAACTCATTTCTATCAAAGTTCCATACTCTCATGAGAGACTCATAGAACTAGGTGGTCATTGATTCCCATACAAGTGGGATATGTAGGAAGCCTCCATAAGGTCCAAACCCAGAAAATCAAAATAAACCCTGTTCTCTCTAGACCACATCTCTAGAAAAGTCTAATTACAACATGGAAACTCTATCCTTTCCAGGTTCCTTAGGATACTTTGGTATAATTCCCACACAAAATATTGACTAAGAACCTTTAGACTAGACATCCTTGACACATGATGTTAAACTTTATGGTTGGGTCCTTATCATAGGACCTTAAAAGGTATGATGTGTCCTATTAGGTGGCACCAAAATACAAGGGTTCTAATTCCATTCATGATTATACATAGGTAGACCATCTATGGGTTCGATCCCAAAATCAAAACAACTTCTGCATCCCTAGATGACAATAAAATCCAGTGTAACCTTGGTCTACCAAGATTATAATAAATTCCAGAGTAACTCTTGTCTACCTAGATGAAAATAAATTCCAACGCACCCCACAAAGTGATTTAAAAACCATCATCATCATAATAACAGCTAATGAATCTGTAAGTAGTATACAAGGGGATACCATTGATGGAGAACATAGGATACATATAGATACCCCCATTTGATGAAGAACCTTGGATACATATAGATGATTCTAAAATTATATTCTTGCTGATAATTGATTTCTAATATTGTGATAACCTACCTCATACTTGGTGAATTAATAAATTATTCATGAACAAATATTTAATCTATGAGAGAGTAATGGAGTAGCTAATAATTCCCCCCAAAAGGGTTTTATGAGCCCAACCTCCCATCCTCATTACCAATGAGAGTTATTAAGATTCAAAGGTCAAAATACCTAACAAATGAATGTCTTTGGAAAGAAGGTCCAATTAGATAAAGAAACTTTTGGTGTTTTTATTTCCATAAACAAATCCATTAGAAACAGTTTGAAAATATTTGTTCCTAACAAGAATACACAATCCCTAGGATACAAAACATTGTGAACCAAATGTGATTCATTAACCAAGTTAATGATGCTACCCATCCGTCAGGACCCTTTCAATAAAAGAGGGCTTACAAGGGAATCAATCATGAATGTTCCAATCCAAAAGATACTTCTTTTAACCGGATTTTCTTGATTATATATATCATATATCAGCAAGAAATATTTTCCAAGAACTCCCAATAATCCAAATAGCTACCTTAAAATGCAAGACCATTAATGCCTCAATTTCTTCTCATGATGGATTATCGTCTGCTCGATGGATTACATCAAGGACTCAACATCTTCATCACTAGATTTATAATGAAATAATTCAATATTACCATCAACATGGTACCATCCCAAACTTATAGTCTTCCCTAAAGGACCTCCAGATCAAGAATCACCTCTGGTCGTCTGGTCAGTTGCAACCAGTGGCCAATAAGTAGATTGTACTAACCACTATCTTCAAATTTTATGGGATCTTATCATTGAAAAAAACAACAATTCCCTCCCATAATCTAGGGAGATTGACCAAGAGGCCACATATGGCCTCATCCTGAATACACAAGGGTCCTTCCAAGGGATCATTCCAACAATCACCACTGCCAACATCGTGCATCCGTAAACCCTCAACATGATGAGGTTATTTCCTTCGATGGTTCGGTACAGGTCCCTAAAAACCAGAAGTAGAAGACATCCCTCAAAGGAAAACAGAAGGATAATAAGGATAAGGGTCCAAACTTCACCCCCTTTGAATAATCCCACCAACCCAGTTTGGTGGAAAATAATGATCAGGCATGTACACCCATTTGCCATAAATCAGCCAACCAGTAGACTTGTCTTTTGGAATCCTATGTATCCCACCGTGATAATCCGATGGAGTACCATGAATTAGAAAATACACCTACATACACACATGAAGATATCCAAAACTATCATCTTATGGAGTTTAATGAATCTAACCACCAAAATATGGCGATTACTTGTAAGAATGAACATTCACCTACTTACACCCATTATGTATACGAACAGGCTCATTTGGCTGCACTCGAAGAAGTCAATCAGAAATCCATAATGACAAGTAGAGGGAATACTAAACTCTCTACCTCAAAATATGATTACTTATAGTATCCACTGGCAGGAATGGGATGATAGAAGAACATATATACACCTACTCTAGACATGTAATGGATTTATATTCCCATTCCATCCACTGAAGTCACAAACACATCTTGGAAATGATGAAAGGGAAGACAAAAATTCCTGCTCATATCCATGAGACATTCCAAGATATCATCATGATGAAAAAATAAATACCTAAGGGAAAGAACCATAACTCTGTCCCCACAAATTGGGTGGCTTATCATCATGTCACCCTAGAGTAGATACATACCTCAGTTCGTGCCCAGGAGGGTCATGGGGAAAATTTACCCATATCATATGGACAACTAGATCAGTAACATACACTCGATCCAACTAGAAAAATGGCCTACCCCAATAGCCACTCTAAGATAGGCATATAAACCTTATCATGATAACTACTTCTCATAGTAAGTGGAATGAACTTCTAGTAAGAAGACATCTAAGATGATGTCTCATAAAACTCAATTGAAGAATCAAGAACCAATATGTGATTTGGAACTACTTAATGATAGAGTTTTTGACTCCCTAAAGCATCTCTCTATTATATCTTAAGATATCCAGATCCTACCCTCATGTTACCAAATTATTGGAGTAGTTGTAGTAACTATGAAGGTGCTCATCATAAACTTCCTCATGAAAGACTTCTTCATGATAATCTGGTCAATCTAGAGATATTATCTCTTGATGAGGTACATGTAAATACCCCATGTTTCTTGACGAATACGAATAATGATGGTTTACCCCTTACTATAACCCACCATGGTGGTCCTCCCTGTGACAGAATTCACTGCGAAAGTCGAGTCTGCATTACTTATGCACATTGCTAAGAGAATTCTCTAATGGAAAATGTAGTGATAAGAAATACCTCTTATATCAAGGAATATGAAAACACCATGACATTCAGGTCTCATTACTTTTAAATTAGAGGTGAAATACTTTCTCACCTAGAAGACAGTCCATGGTGATAATCATTCATCGAACCACCATTGGGACACTCACCTTCCGACATAGCAGAGATAATCCCAACTGATCCCATTATTTGCAATGAAACAACCAGGAAGCATCTAATCTGGTCAGACCAAGTTAAGGAACCTCTAGAAAAAGGAAAATATGATATTCTACACCTGAGGAAACAACTGAAAAAAATAAACTAATGGTCATGTTTTGTCCATTGGCCACTCCTCATTACAGTATTCCAAAGATGTTGGTAGAATATTGTATTCATGATATAAACCTCAACATATGGAAGACTCTTATTCATATAAAGGAAAAATTATTACCTAATGATGAATATCCAAGTCATTTAAATCTAATAGAAGGGTCAAAGAACCAAATTGATTTAAAATATCTCTCAGTTTTCTCTCATCCAAATATCAAGAAACAATAATAATAACTTCAACATGCATACCTCGATGCATTATTATGGTTTCAATAGTTAATTGAAGATAACCCATTTTGTGTTCATATTAGAGGATGGTGCACATGGAGAATTTCATTTCAATGCATTCTAAAGCTAGAAAAACTTTCAAAAAGTGGTCTCATGCAATTTTATTTCCAATGGTCATCTACAACAGATTGATTCAGTTTAGGACCGACATATTTTTCAAATAAAAAATGCCTCAACCATCTCTCATAGAAGTAAGACTAAAAGAGAGAAGGTTTTTGGAAAAATTTTAAATCAAGAATATGAGAATATTTATTAGGCCTCCCATTTAGAGTATGTCAATTTTCATATTGTGAAAATATAAAAAAATAGTTCAACTGTCTTCCAAAGTAAATGATTTAAGTGAGTTACAGATAATGCACCCAACCAATGATTGAACCTGAATTCACAAAATTAGAAGAGAATATATGATAATATCAGCCATAACAGTTCAAGATCCACCCAATACTATAGGGCTAGGGGATTTTTTAACCCAACTCTTAGATCCACCAAATAGAGCCTGAAGGGTTGAACAAAAATAACAGGAACCACTCCAAACTGAAGGGATGGGGGATTTTCACATTCACAATCCCCTCTTCAGTGAAATCCAGTTTTCTTTTGATTAGGTAAGAATCCAAAAAATGAATGCACAACTGATTTATCATAGGATTCTATTCATGTTATTATTCTCTAGGCAATTCTTATGGAATCAACCAATATGAATACCAGGTCACGTGGAGGATGCAGAAGAAGATGATCTTATAGAAATACTGACTGAATACCCATAATGCATTGTGAATCAGTTAATGTCAACAATACCATCACTATAGATCCTCTAGAACATTAATCAAGGTCAAAAGAATTAGAAGAGTAAGTTTATATTCATGATGTGGTCCACACTAATGAAAATGAAGGAGGAGTTTGTACTGGAAATCAGAGGCTTTTCCAAAATCAAGGAATCCCTTCTAATAATCCACTTACAAATATTATAAATGCACCTAATGGGGGAAAATGAAAAAAGTAGACTACATATAATCTTCTCCCTGAATAAGGTCAATCTCTTTAGTTGGAAGAAATATTTTCACAACAAGAAAAATAAATGATGGAGTTAAGAAGAATCAATAAAGAGTTACTCTCAGACACTCTTCATACCAGATATGGTCCTCAAGAAAATCCCATACTGGAACTTCAAGTTTGCATACATCAATAAAGATAGTTTGTCTCAACAACTAAGGCAGATAAAGAATTACCCCCATTATAGGGACACCCTTATAGGCCTATCCCTATGGGTTTCCCATAACTGATTAAATCAGTGCCACCCCCAGTGGTATTACTTGTCTCTACACCCATTTATGCTCTAGCCACCACACCTGTTCAGGTCTTGGCTCATCCTGATGATTTCTGAATTCTTATGAATATAATTGAGTCATTTAAAAATCAATTGAAAGATATACAATGAATACCTGCACCAATACAACGAGAAAAGAAGGATTACCCAGAATGGGTATATCCGACTCCTCCGCTGTCAAGAATTAGAAATATCTCATTTCCAATCTTCAATAGCTTGGGAGATTTGGAGTAGCACTTGACACATTTCATCTCTAGATGTGACCCTATGAATGGGAGTCCTGAATAATAAGAGACAGTGAAACTCATATGCTTCGTATAGTCATTGTACGAGCCTTCCATTATATGGTACATGAGCTTCCAGTCTCGATCAATCACTGGATGAGAATATCTCCATCATATGTTCCTATTCCATTTCAGCTCAACACTACAGAAGAAAAAAATCTTTGATCTTATGAACTTCTAGAAAAGGGAGAAAAAAAGAGTCTTAGATTTCATTTCTCAGTGGAATGTGATAACATATTCATTAAATCTATCTCTCCCTTAAGAAGAGTCATTGCATATTTCTGTGGCCATAATCCATGATGACTTGTGCACACTACTAATTCCCATGACATACATAGGAGGGTTTTAGGACCTTTTTATAAATTTCTAAATTGGTGGAAAACACCATAATAGAGACTAGAGCCAAAACATGAGTAATCTCATCAGATTCAGGAAGATGAGAAGGAAAAGAAGATGTTTCTACATTCACACTTAAATAGTACCATGTACCTGCTCTTACATAAAATCCCTAATCATACCATAAGGATCTACCTCCCAAGAGTTAGTAACAACGCCCGCCTCATCAAGATGATCAAAGATATCAGAGGCGGAGACAGTTTGAGTAATTAAATAATAAAGTATATTCTTTTTAGAATGAATAGGTTCCCAGATACATCATTTATGCCTAGGAAAATATATTATTCTAGTTGACAAGGACCCTGAAACTGAACAAAGAAGGAGATGAGGATCTCCCAAACTACTACCCCTTCCATAAAATGACAGGTAACCCCTTATAGTGGTGTTTTGTTTTAAAACATCTCAGAAGAAGATGGTGGAATCAGCATAAGTGAAAGTGAATAGTTCATCATCCTAGGAATAATATTTTTCTACTACTGATCTAGAGGAAGAAAAAGAATTCTATGAAGTCAAAAGAAAGAATTCGCAGAAGTTTTATGACTGGATGGTCAAGAAAAAAATGAATTGGACCCATCGAATTCTACGAAAATAGTTGAAACAACAGAATTTTCCTCCTGCCACTTCTGCTACACCAAATCAATCTTCATCAAAATCCAAGTCCTCCAAAATCTAATCCTCAAACTAGAAACATGATTAGAAATAAAAAAATAGTTTTCAGAAGAAGATAATATCTTTTCAAGGAAAAACGTTTCTTGGCCTTTGGTAGATTTCATACCAACTACCTAAAAGGAATGGGTACTACCCCACCAAATGGAACGACAAGATTTGATCTATCAAGAAGAATTTTCATTAGAAGAAGAGTTGACCTTTGGTTCTATTAGTGTTATTCACTTAATGTGACCCTTCTCAAATGATGATTATGGTTTTGAATGTAATTTCCCTTTACATGATTGGGGAACCAAAAAACAATATCATTGGGGTCGAGGATATTGGGGAAGACATGGTCATGCCATAAGTCACTTCTTCATCCACACCCCTGATCGAATAATTTATGCAGTAGAAATTCATGGGAGAGATCTCCAGTGGGCTCAGTAGGAATAAGAGAATCCCCCAAACAAGATAGGATCTCCCCTAACATAATCACATTGGTATACTATCTAGAGGCTATGCCACAACATTATCGACCGATGGGTAGGCCTAGATAACTAAATGAACTATGAATAGAAGTACTTAAAACTTATACTTTTAAAGGATGGTCCATACACATTAGGGACATCAGCTCCCACAGATCTTTCAAAAGAGAATCTCAATGTGGTAAAGTGTAAACATCTGTACAAGAAGTACGATGTGTTGAAACAACTGGAACATGTACCAGCCAAGTTATATATCCTCGTTGCTCTGAATTTGCGAAAAGATCTCCAATATGCACTCATTGAAGATTTTCAATCCCTTAAGACTTTGACACCAAGGTTTCTACTATTGAGGTATACTGTATAGATAATTACCCACTAGAATGACATGAAGTCATATCTTTCTTGGATCGAGATGAGGATGATGTCATACATGGACATCTCAACCCCCTAGATCTATTTGACATGGTTAATGATATGGAAAACTGATGAGACTTTGTTGATAATGGCTCAGTAGTCAACCTCATTCTCATCCATACATTTTGTTAGTTGGGTCTCACTGAATTTGACTTGTCTCCCTACACTGTGATGTTGTATGGTAATGAAAAAATGAACAGAAAACTCTCAGTGTGATTACACTCAGAACTCATTTTGGGAATCTTGTATCTGATTCAGATTTCATGGTTGTTCAGTAGGACACATCTTTGAACATTATTCTAGGAAGGCCTTGGCTACATCAACATGAGTCCATTCCTTAATCATACCATCAATATTTGAAATACTGCTTCAATAGTAAAATTGGGACATTTCATGGTGTTAAGTACCCATTCAAAAAATTTGAATCTCAATATATTGATGTAGTGTTTTATCCCACAAGAGTAAACGAGTCCATGACCAATGATGTTTCAAGAATAAATTATCTGAATGGTCTGGAAAGGATCCTAACTAACCCATTCAAAAATCTCAGTGTAGATTACGTGCTATCTATCAATCAAATTGAAAGGGTATACCCAAATAAAGGCACCCATTTAGTAACCTCCATAATTTCAGTTCTAGAAATTAAACCAAATGGTATAGGATAAATCATCAACTCTCTAGGAAGTGATAAAGGCACAAATGAAAATTCCTTCATTACATCCCCCGAGCTTCAACATGCCTATGATTCATCAGTCAGGATGGGAGAAATTGTCACATTAATAGAAAAAGACATGGATTTTTATTATCAAACCATTATTTTCCCTTTAGAGCTTCCATAAAATCCTCTATCATCAGTTGAATCAGAAATGATTTCCGCTTCTTCTGGATGTCCAAATATTAACTCCTCTTCTAAGCCTAAAAATATTTCTTCTTCCATTATCCTTCGATCCATCCTAGATGAAGAGGTATAATAATTAATACATGAGGAAGAGGAAGAAGAAGAAGTCCTTAGGGGTTCCCCTCCAACATTTTAGGAAGGCATCTCCCCCATTATAGATGAACTCAGAGAAATAAATCTATGTAAATGGGAAGACTCATTGTACAATTGGATTAGTGTAGCCATGAATTATGAAGAGGAATAAGTGTATATTTCCTTTCTAAAGAAACACTAAGATGTGTTTTATTGTAAATATATTTAACTTATAGGCCTTGAAACCTAGGTGGCCACCCATTATTTGGGTTTTTTAGAAGAACATCATGGATACAAGAAGGCATCAAGAAGAATGCACCGAAATCATGCCTCCAAAATTTATGCCGAAGTTGAAAATATTTTCAAATATGTCATCATTATTGAGGTGAAATATCCCAAATGGCTGGATAATATTGTCCTGGTGAAAAATAAGAATGGGTAAATCATAATTTTTATTGATTTTTGGGATCTTAACCAGCATTATCCTAAATATGACTTATCAGTCTCGATCACAGAACTCTTAATTGATGCAACATATTGCTACATGGATCTCTGCTTCATGAAAGGATACTATGAGTACAATCAAATCTAGATTCCCCCAAAAGATAAGGAATCCAAATCCTTTATATCCCCTCAAGGTCAATTTTTATATCAGGTAATTCCATTTATCTTAATGAATGTTAGTCTGACATACCAACATGCAATGCATCACATCTTTAAACCCTTCTTGTGAAAATTTGTTGAATGCTACATCGAGGATCTTGTGGTCAAATACAGACAAAGTTCTAATCACTTGGCTGATCTAGAGACCATATTCAGAAATATTTGGAAAAATAATCTGAATATTAACCCTTTGAAATTTTTTTCTGGGTTACTTTCGAAAAATTTCCTAGCTTTGTTCTACACCATCACAACATCGAAGTTGATCATGAGAATATAAAATCTATTATATGAATTTCACCTCCTAGAAACTTGAAGGAGTTGTGAGGAATTCAAGGAAACTTGTCCTATATTCGGCACTTCATAGACAATATAGTGGGAATGTTTTTACCCTTCATGAAATTAATGAAGAAAAGGTTTACATATTAATGGACTGATGACTATTAAGAAGAATTTGATACCCTCAAGAAATACCTCTTCATTCCACCAGTATTGACTCCACCTATTGAAGGGAATCCACTCATTCTTTATGTAACATCCTTGGAGTGATCACTGGGTGCCTTCCTTGCACAAAAAAATGATACTGGGAATGAAAATAGCCTTTATTATCTCAATAAAACCATTATCAATGTAGAGACTTGTTATTTAGATGTTTAGAGAAGTTTCCTAGAATTAATATTTGTAGTTAAAAAGATGGGGAACTACCTACAACATCAAGAGTTCCACTTGGTATCTCACAATAACTCGCTCAAATTTATCCTTATTCATCCTATGAATACATGAAATTTGGAATGATGGGAATTTATTCTATAGTAGTATGAGATAATTTTGTTCCTCAGAAAGTAGTAAAAGTCCAAGATGTATACTTCCTTGCTAATCACCAATTTGTAGAAGAAACATCATTGAATACTGAACTTACTGATGAAGAAATTTATCTATGCAGGACAACCCCCAAACATGAGAGATGTATTTTGAAGGTGATTCAAGAAGTAAAATGGTGAATATAATGAAAGAACCTAAGATCAACAATGTTGGGTTAGATATTGTGCTTATCTCCCTAGATAAGGTAGTGTTTCCATACTCTTTCCTACTATTAGAAGGTGGTACCAACAATGGGTCAGAACATTAGTCTCACATTCCAGGTTTCCAATTGGCACTCCATATACCAGTGAACCACCAGGAAGTGAATGGTAATTTATAATTGGTAATAAAGTAGATTAACAGGGATATTAATCCATAAAAAAGAATATTTAATACCCGTATGAGATTATATCTCAGGGTTAATGGTTGAATTTACCCCAGATCAAACATTTTATTACATCCCATGATCACAAAATGCCCAAGATATTGAATTTGAAAATGAATCCATAGCCTTGGAAGATCCATATTTGGACAAAAAAATCATCTTAACTGCCCATCATTATGTTGTTTCACCTTTTGTTCAAATTAGGTCATAGGAAACCATTGAAAGCAGTCCCATTTCTGATCCATATGGCCATACCATGGGATGGACGGTACCCTTCATGGAATATCTACAAAATGGGATACTTCCATCGAATATAGATGAGAAATAACAGGTCTGATGATATGTGGTCAATTTCACTCTTTATGATGGCCCAAATCACTAGAAGATCCTCTAAAAATGAGGCTTTGACGAAATCCTCCTTAGATGCATTAATGAAGAATATACTACAGATATCATTAATAATGTACATGAAGGATCCTGCGGTGCCCACAAGTCTTGGAATATACTTTCTTATCATATCTGAGGTCTTGGATACTTCTATCCTTCGATGACACATGATTTCATAGATTTCATTAAGAAGTTTCATCCCATATAGGTGTATGCCAAATTAATTCATCAAACCCCATATTTTCCACATATAGCTAAATATTCATCACAATTTCCTACATGGGGAATGGATGTAGTAGGACCCTATCCCTTAGCTATGACTTAGTAGTTAAAGTATATCTTCACAGCTATCAATTTATTCTCCAAATGGGCTAAGTAAATACCTATAAAAGAATTCAAGTTCAAAACCATTTTTTCTTTATCCATGATATTATCATTACCATATTTTGTGTCCTCAATACCATATTAATGGAAAATGGAACCAATTTTTATTCTTCTGAGGTAAATAAGCTATATAAGTACCACAATATCAAAACCAACCATTCATCCCGCTATCATGAAGGGTCTAATGGATAGATAGAGGATTTCAAAAAGAACCTATTGAATATACTCTAGAAGATGGTGGATATAGATAAAAAGTCTTGGCTTGATAAGCTCTATCACGCCTTGTGTACTTACCATACTACTACCCATACTGCTACATGAGAAACTCCATACTCATTGGTATATGGAAAAGAAAAAGCCTTGCCTATTGAAGTTAAATTTCCTTAAATTTGAGTTTCCATTTATGCCCAGTTATCTACATATGAGAAATCTGAGAGGTGACTAGATTAGTTGGAGAAAATAGAAAAAAATATGTCGCATACCTTGAATCTCTTGGAATCCTATCAAAATATAAAATCATTATCTTTCATTAAGGGAGTTTCCCTCTATTAATTCCTCCAATGAATATTTATATTAGTCCTTAGGACTCCAATGATACTAAGAAAGAAGCCTCTAAATCTTAATCCAATTCGGGAAGGACCTTATTACATAAATAAGGTGCACTTTAATGGATCTTATTCCGTAATCTCAATAGACAGAGAACTAATTACAACTCCAACCAATGAAAGGTTCTTGAACAATTAAATGGAGTAGTCACACAAAAATTTTACTAGTTTCATGACATTAAACTGCATAACAACCATCATCTTATCCACATGATGTTAAACATCATAGCACCATACATGTCAATGGTGCACGATGTTAAACTATATAGAGTCTTAATACTTGTCACATTACATTAAACTGGACAACATCATTTATCTTCGTTACATGACATTAAACTGTATAGTTACCATCTTCTTCATTTGATGTTAATAAATCATTCAAGATACCACAAATTGGAATCCATATGGTCCTTTAAAATATGAGTAACTTCCATGTGAAATTATTACTCACATCATTGCCACTCCGTAGTGGTACTTGAGCCCCATTTCTCCCTAGGTTGGAATCAGATCTACATAGGGACCCATTTTCAAGAACTATACATGGCATGATTCATTCCCCTAGCATGATCTGTAGTGACACTTGGGTGTTATTCCCTAGTCCAGCCGCAATGTTTCATTCACATCCAATGACTTTCATCCTTTCCACAAGATGTTAAACTACACAGTTCTTCCAGAACTACGTATGGATTGATTCTCATTTCATTGAGATACATAGTGATACCCAGATCATTCAACTTGGGCCTATCCACAATTAAAACAAATTCCCCCATTCCATGTATGTATGATTCCGATCTACACATAGAATACCATTTGTAAGAATCACGTATGGATTGATTCTCATTGAATTGAGATATGTAGTAATGACCATATATTTAATCTTGGATCCATCCACAATTTTTAAACAAAAATCTCTAATTCCTTGTGTGTATGAGTCAGATCTATACAGGTAATACCATTTTCAAGAACAATGTGTGGATTTATTCTTATTCCAATTAGCTACATAGTTCCACCTAAATATCATATCTTGGGCCCAGACACAACCATAATGAAATTAATTTCTCCTTTTCCTATATATGAAATAAACCTATACAGGGAACTCTTCTAGAATACATGGTTTTATTCTCATGCCATCCTGTGTCTTGATCTTGACCATTAATATTGAATGTATCAAAATCCCTCGTCTCTCACATAAAAACCTAGTTGGTGTGAGGGACCATATCAAGAACTACATATTGCTTCATTATCATTCCAATGAGATATGTAGAGATGCCAAGATCTCCAATCATGGGCCAAGCCAGGAAAAAATCCCCATCATTCACAATGTGTATGAATCATACATGAATAGAGAATATTTCAAGGACTATGTGTAGATTTATTCTTTCTCCAATAAGATATGTTGTAAAAAATGAGTTTTAACCCTAAAAAAGCCTTAATATCTCCATATTTTCATGTTGGTTCATCTTTGTCCAAACAAGAAGATGATAAACTTCATAGTAATCCAATAACTAAATTTTCCTTGATTCTCATCCCTAAGAGATATGTAGTGACACCAAGATCATTTATCTTGGGTCTAGCCAAAATTTTGTAAAATAAAACACCCTTTCATTTACCCATGATTTTTTTAAAGGGGACCTCTTCCAGGACATGTAAGTTGAATATCATTTTAATGAGACTCTTTATGATGCCTATAATTTTTTCTTTAGACCCAACCATTAGCCTAGAAATTATAAAAAAACCTCTTCTCCGCATAAAAACCAGATGATATGTGGAAGAATTTCAAGAATTACATGTGGATTGATTCTTTCCCCTAGAAAGATACATAGTGACACCTGAGCCCTATATTCTGTTTCATCCACCACTGAATCATTAGACCCTTATCTGTCACTTTTTTTACCTTTTTGTTGAAAAAGAATCTTTTACCACCCCTTGTTTCTCACACTGAACACAACTCACATGGGCTTAAGAATTACTTAAAGAGATTCTATACATAAATAAGGTGTCTCAATTCATATTTAGAGTTATCAGTGGTCTTGGATATAAGACCATAAAAATAACAATAGTGGTCTTCATTGCATAAAAATAAACTACATGATCTTCTCAAGAACTAAATTCAGCTTGATTATCAAATTTATGAGATATGCAGCGATTCTCCTATCTTCTATCTCAGGTCCATACACAATAAAAAATATCCCTTTATTTTCCTTTGGCATGAATGAGATCTACATAGGAATAATTTTCCAGACTTATGGCCTAATTATCATTATAATGAGATATACAATGATGACTAGACTTCATATTTTGGGTCCAACCATCAGTACAGAAATTATCAGAGCCCCTTCCCACATGAAAAATAAAAATTGGTGGTGGGGATTCCTATCCAAAACTATGTGTGGATTGATTCTTTCCCCCAAAAGATACATATTGAAAACCAATCCCTACACTCTATTTAAACCACCATATAATCATCATTCCCCTATCATTCATCTGTTTGACCTTTGTATTTTAGAAGAAACTTTTATCACACCATGTTTCTAACAACGAGAATAGCTCATGTGGGCTAAGGAATCTGGTAAAAGAATTTTATACATAAACATGGTGTCTCAACTGCCATTGAGATTAACAATGGTCCTAGTTGTAAGACAATAAAAGGAACCATTGATGTTCTTGTCGAATGAAAATAAACCTCATGACCTTTATCAAAAAACAATGTGTGTCTTGAATCTAATTCTATTGAGATACATAGTGTAACCCAAATCTCACATCTTGGGTCCATCCATAATTAAAAAAAATACCCCACTCCCAATACATGGATGGAACTTTCATAGGGATAGTTATCAAGAACTATGTGTGGCTTGATTCTTTCCCCAGCAAGATACATAGTAACACCTTGGTCCTATCCCCTGGTCTAGCTGTAATATTATTTTTCACATCAAAATCACATCACATCCTCACTACATGATGATAAAATGAATTTTTATTTAAGAAATATGTGTGGCTTGATTCTCACTCATGTAAGATACATAATTACACCCAAAAAATAAATATTTGGACTAGATGCAACTTGATACAAATGATTCTCCATTCCTTCCATATATGATTCAGATATACATGAGGAGATTCAAAACAAATTCTCATATTTTTTATGATCCCATATTCAAGAAACCCCCATTATCCTCCACTTATGAATTTAATGAAGGTGGGGGAACTTTATTCAAGAACTATGTGTGTATTGGTTCTTTCTGCTGTGAGATACTTAGTGACATCCAAATCTTCAATCATGGGACCAAGTGAACCAAAAACTAAAAAAGCCTATACTCTCCCTTGTATGAGTCATATCTACAAGATGCTATCTAGTACGAGTTATGACTTTACAAAAGAACATGTATTTTATAATACTATTTGTGGTTTAATGCTTTCTCTAATAAGTTACATATCAATTCTTGGGCCCTATTATTTGGTTAAACCACATAATCTTAAGACATTCCATGGTAAGACACCTTTTTTCCATATCGTATGACGTTAAAATTCATTGCTAATGTCTTTAACACATGACATAAAACTACACAAATCCACTCCTACCCTTCCCCTTTACATTGGGTAATTACCTATCCTTACCGTATGACATTAAAATACATAGAAAATTTCCTTGTCTCATGAATTTAAAATGAAAAAGAGAAAAATGTATGGATTGATTCTCATCCCATATGAGATATGTAGTGAAACTAAGACTTAGATCGTGGTCCCATCCAAGGGATAAAATAATATTCCCACTCTCTAATACTTAATCAAAAATATATGTAGGATCTTTTATTTTGGGTCCTTTCCTTAGAGAATCCATCAAGGAAACAAGAGATGACACCTTTTATACATATGAATCAGATCTATGTAAGGGACTCAAATATCATGGGTGATATTGGTCTAAAAACATCCTTAATACATTGTACATTACCCTCTCTCATGTCATACTCCTAATCATGAATACATTTAGATCTTCATAATGTTTCCTCAGTTTTTTCTGACAGAATGTATGATTCTCGAGAGCTCCTTTGCCTGAATATGAAGTATGTTCCCCCAGTTGGTCTTGATTAAGTTTCCCAAAAAATGGTCATGTCAGCAAAAGGATTCCACTATTCATATATGCATCACATGCCTTAGTTTTCCGTATATAATAAAGCCCCTATAATGGGGTTGTCAAATAGTAGTAACTTCATTATTGAGATAATCCTATTCACTCCCATTAATATTTTATGATGGTTTTTAGGAACCTATAATTTAAAGAGGCTATCCTTTACATATTTGTGCCACGTTATTTCTCATAACTTGAAAAACTCCAAGACTGTGGTTTAAATGTTTCCCCCATTATATTTTGAAAGTATATTAGAATAATCTTATGCCATTAAATCACATATATATCATCCAATATTTCTATAATATTTTTATGTTCCAGTTGTATTACTTAAAATTATAGACACCATACTTCATTCATTCGGGTCAGACCATCAAGGAGATCCTGCCCCCTAATTCTTTTGAAATTATGAATTGAAATAAAACTTCTGTAATCAGTTACTTTCCTCCATAAACCAAACTCTTTGCTTGGGAATATTTGAATCTCCATAAACATCCATCATCTTTTATCATTAGAATGCCGGAATTATTGAGAGCTCCTTTACCTAACTATATAGCACATTCCCCATTTGGCCTTGCATAAAATCTGCATAAATAATAGGCTTTCCATAATAATGATGCCACTATTTACTATACAACACATGCCCTAGTTATCCCTACATAATACAGCCCCCATAACTGGTATGTCAAGAAGTTGTAACATTTTTGTTGGTAGATACCTCCTCTAATGTCATTATCCCTTTTCCTATATGACTATTTAGATCTAGGAATTCCACAAATCACAGCTTACAATTTCCCCCTTCCCTACATAAATATTGTATAAAATATTCTAACAAATTACGAATATTTAGAGAACCATAAAATCTATAGTCGAAATTAAAGGCCTTGAAATAAAATCCCGATAATGTCCTTACTGCATGACTTTAAACTGTATAGAACATTTTATTTACTACATGAAATTAATTTGATAATCCCCCCAATGTACTTGCTGCTTGACTTTAAATTTAATAGCACAATTTTTTTTCCTGATTTTAAACTGCACAGACCCCCAAAGTCTTTGTTGCATGAATTTAAACTGCATAGTTCCCCAAATTTCCTTGCATCACGTCTTTAAACTGCATAGAACAATGTCTTTTTTTCATGAAATTAAACTGAATAGAATATTATCAAAAAGACCTTAATGTTTTTGTTTAATGATTTTAAACTTCAAAACATAATGTTCTTTTTTTCAGACTTTAAAATGCACAACACCATCATCATATGACGGAAAAGATTATTCTCCTCCTAAAAGTGGTTATATAACAAAATATACCCTCCTTAATACAACAAATTCATATAGGAGTGGTTGTCTCATTCATGGACTATTTCAGCAAGGATTGTCCTTTATTCTCAGAAACTATTCCTTGGAAAAGAAACCAACTCTGTTCTTGAGACATCCAAATGTTAACCCCTTTTTTCTATCTTCAGTAGAATTTCATAATTCCTGGGAACTCCTTTACCTAACTATATAGTATGTTCCCTACATGTACTTTCATAAGTTGCTCACTTAATGGGCCTGTCAGCCTAAGGACACCACTACTTGACTATATAGTATGTTCCCAACATGGCCTGCAAAACAGCCCCCATAATGGGTTTTTCAATTGGAGCTAACCAAATTCCTAGGAGAGACCTCCTCAATTTATATGCTTCAAGTTTTAGATTTGGTGACCATAACAATCATGAATCAAGATTCAACTTGGATGTATCAAGAGAATATTATGACCTTCCCATTCATAATGCCTTGTTTGGGTTACAATCTAAAAACTCATGGTCAAGGCTTCTCAACCTAAAACACTAGCCTTATTAGTTAAACACATGAATTTGAACTATCCTAAAAAAGATATACAGTTCTCATTGGATTAAAATCCAGTAAAGGTCTCTTTGGAAAATAGTCAACTCTTAGCTCTCTGGACCTACACCTTTTATAGTTTAGACAATATAGAGTAATAAAAAGGTTAAAAGGCATAAAACTTGTTAGGATGAAAACCAAAAAATGGTAGTCTAAGAAAAATCCAAATCTCACCAGCCATGAATCTTCCATATTGGTCTTTGGAAAAAATTAGGGTGATGACACAAAATAAAGGAAGTTTATAAGGTTATCCATACAACCCTAGTAATAATTGAACTACACTCATTAGGCCCATTGACTTAGGTAAAAATTTGAATATATTACATCCCTATCATTGTACTTATGATTATATAGTATGAAAATTTCATGTTATGAAAATTGGTTTCAACATTATAATTACAATAAAAAGTAAGTATGAAGACATAGATGATCAAAAACAAACTTCTTTTTCATTTATGAGTAAAAAAACCCCTCATAGGAATATCAACAATTTGGAGTATCTGTATTTAAAATCCAAAGAGGCCATATACATAATTTTTCATTTAGTGTATAGCCTCCTAGGACCAATCATCCACCTTTTAATGTTCCATCAGTCAACCAGCCTCAGTCTCCTCGACATGACAAAGTGATTCCTTAGAATCTATAATAGATTTTTTACATTTCCATTTAGTCTCCTTTTTTTGTAGGGATGTTGTTTAAGTTCCCTTTGAATATACTAAAAATCTTTCTGAAGGTGTGAAATTTAAATAGTCGTATCTATGATATGTTTCTTTAATGCCACCAATTTTGAACTATTAATGGACTTATCTTGAGATAATATCCCTGAAAATTCATCAATTTCTGCAAGAACTCTGAATTTTAGCACATCCTTCCAATGTTTGGGATCTTTCTCCAAATAAAAATGGTCTTCTTCTCTATGGTATAGATTAAACGATAATCAAAACCATAGAATCCAACATGTTGAATAGATATGATAACTGTGGGATTTTCAAAGACATTCTTTAATGGAAATCTCAAACATTAATTTCCATATATATCACCAAACATTGCAATGTGAATTTAGGAGATCACACTACAATTATGGATCTGATTTATAATCTCAGTAAAAATGAGGGATTTACTCCAGGATTTATGCACTTAAAGTGCCATGTTATGATCCCTCCCTAACAGTGACTACCTTGCTTCTAGATGATGGTTGAGCTGATAAAAAATTTTCACCCTCACACGTAGCCTTTGAATATTATAATCCTACATGATAAATAAAAATCATGGTCATCTTAAATAGAATGGAAAGAATGGGACACAATCAAAATGGTGAGTAAATTTTACACAACATAAGTTCAACATCTTGAGAAAACTCTTCACCAACATTACCAGCCTCAGTTGTTTTGGTTGAACCTCTTGGTTGGGAATTCTTTATTCAACAAGATAAGGATTCTCTAGATGATCCTTATGATTTTTTTGTTTCAAGTCCCACTTGAGTCGAACTCTCCTTAATTATAGGATTCATAGTGATATCAACATCTTCTCTAGGAACTATCACTATATTAGATTTTGTATGTAGAGAGACATATTCCATAAAATGGTGATTATAAAATAAAGCATAAAAAGGTTGATTGGATAGAAAATAAAAACTCAATTCCATTTGGTTATATATAATGAACTTTAAAATCTTATAGAGTAGTAGGCATATTAACATATTCTAATACTCCTCCAAAAGAGTTTCCAAGATTCATTGTAGCATCCAATGACATCCCAAGCCCCGTTTTAGTCTCACATATGGGTAAGATTTAAGTGGTTAGTTCATGAACCTTCTCCAATGACTTTAGACCCCAAAAAACCTCTTTAGTTACAACTTTCAGGTCATCAATAGTTGTCATAGGATTTTTTGGTGCATGTGGAGAACCTGAAATATTACATAAGTGGAAGCCAGTTTTTAATACACACAATTTCTTATGAAAAACTTCTGACATTCCAGATTACTCCTCTATTGTAGTAGTAGGTATAGGATTAGTTCTAAGAGAAAATGTTATTTTCTCTAGTCTAGAAGCCACTTTAGTTAAAGGATTCGATTCATTGGTAGGGATATGCACATGATCAAAAGTGCCCTCCGTGGTTCCTAGAGGCACATTAATAATTCACTAAGGGATGAAATAGATGGAGATTCTACAATTCAATGAATTATAAACAACTTCTATGAATGAGGCTGAAGTTAATGATGTCATCAAGACCTACCACTACTGATTAAACGTTTTTCCGCAACTTTCCTCCTTCAATGTCTTTTCTTCTTTGAATTATTAGGAGGTATAGCATCATCATCTCCAAAAATAAGTTTCAAGGACCACAGGTTTCCCATTATCTCATCCTACATGGCCTATTTTTCTACATATATCTCTCCCAATTCATGGGGTGATTTAGCAGCTTCGAGTGCGGTACCACCAGGGTTATACCATAGTGATGGAACTTCATTCAATTTTCCCTTA
This sequence comes from Viscum album, assembly GCA_963277665.1. Taxonomy (NCBI): domain Eukaryota; kingdom Viridiplantae; phylum Streptophyta; class Magnoliopsida; order Santalales; family Viscaceae; genus Viscum; species Viscum album. Next base: position 453,839,507 of record OY728135.1, read on the forward strand.
ATAAGATGAAATTTAAGATGGTATTTTCCCTGATCAATAATTATTTGGCTAAATTTAATGGAAAATATGAAAATACTGTGAGAAGAAGAGAACATTCAACTCCAAGATTGACAAATTCATGCTATTCTTCCAATAAATGGTCAATACCTTTAGTGGTGCCATTATCTATAATCTCTTTCACTCATTTTGTAGTGGGTATTGAATTTTTTGTTTCATATATGAGAATATCTATCTTATAGAAAAAAATTCTTACTTCATTAGGATTAATCTAAAAATGAATTTCATATGAGGCTCATAGATCTCATATTCTTGGAATATGTAACCCCTCACATAAAAGTACCCACATGGTTTCAACATCACAATACAAACTATTCTGTGTTTTAATATCCTCTAGTCAAATATATTCAAAATATGTTCCATATTTTTGTGAGGATGATACTATAGTCTTAGATTATACAGGCATCCCAAGTCCTACTGCTCTAGATGGTGGGTGCCAAAATGGAACCCACTGCTCTTCTTAGTGGTGGTTACTATATCAACTTGGTGAATCTTCAACTTATGATATTTTTGTTGCCTTCTTGACTGAAGATGTTGGATTTTATCTTGCATGAGGTAAATTTAGCGATCTAGGAGCCTCATCACCCTTATCCTCTGAGTCTGATGATTCAGCCTCTGAAGGAGAGGGAGCACCTTCTAAATGAGAAAGTTATTTCCAACACTTATCTGCAACCAAAGGAAAATAATTGTCTAACACTCCTTTAGGATATGATACAATCCATGTTTTAGTATACCAGATGGTTAACATGCTTTCTACATCATCTATAGGTAAATTAATCACTTCCATTTTCTTTTCTGCGGCTCTTAGCAACCACAGCTATCGAACCACCATAGAATGTTTGTATGGTATAAACTGCACTATAGGAGACATGGTATCTTGTTTCAATCATTTTAATTGATGTGAGAATATGTAAGGATCACATGCCATGCATATGATTTCTCCACTAATTCTTATTTCTAGTATACCATCCCTACAAGATAGAATATACACCCTCAAGCCTATGATGGTTGCCTCATCATCAAATAATCTCCCCATAGATGGATTCCCATATATAAATAAGTGTAATTAATTTAATATACTCAATATTTATTTAATGTCAAAAAGTGTCAAGGAAAAGGGAGAAATATGAGAGAAATATTCACGAAATGGATGGAACAAACTCTTGAGGACCAAGATCCCACTATTCATAGCGTAGGATCAGAATTGGGTTGTGATCCATCCCCATAAAACATGGAAGGGTCATAATATTTTGAAAGGAGACTTCCCTCCATGAATATGAAACATTCTTCTATGAATCTTCACCAGAATAGCTATGGATAATTCCACTATTTTCCACTCTATCAGCTTAGCTTCCATAACAAATGTTCCAGGCCTTACAAAACCCTATAAATCTCAAACTGTAAATAAATAGACATTGAGACACTTGTATATAAAACCTACAATATGTTTCTTGATGGTAATTTTGGAGTTTAGTTCACACAACCGCTTTTCAAACTTTCCTATCTCTAATGTTGGCCAGAAATTGTCAGGCGCACCTCTCTTTTCCCCTTTGGGATAGCTTTTTGGATGTTTACAGGTGGGACCTTTAACCCTTTTCACCATCATGAATATTTACATCCACTCCTTTGGATGAATATCTATTCTTGAATGGGATTTTGTGTTTTCATTATTGATTTTGTGAGATATCTTCAATAGCTCACATGCTAAGGTTGGTGTCTTTTTTTGCATCATTCCATGTTGACTTTGGGGAATAAATTCATCAGACATATCACCACGAATAGGCGCTTCAGAGAACATATAGACATCATAAAAAATTATGCCTACTTATCTATGATTCAAATGTAAATAATTTTTCTATTTACTTCAACGAATCAGTAGCTCCAACACAAAATCATCATTCCTATATACATATGTTTTCCCAAACCATACAACCTCATAAATTGTGGCACCCTTTAGATTATCTTTGAATTCTTCACATGTGTGGTGCACCCAATATGCCCAGATCCATGCAGGCTTAAAGCCCCCTACTGGGAGAATGCATTAAATTTTATTCCATACCTTCAACTAAACTTTATGTGAATTTCATAAAATGGATGAAAAACTGTGTGGATTTAACTCAGGTGTATGTGCTTTCAAATCGGGAGCACACATGCTGTGATTTATGAAACAGACATTGGCTTCTGTCCCATTATTAATATATGTTCCTATAATACAAAGGTTGGCATATGAGAAGTTATCATGGTCTTGAAACCAAGCAACTAGAAGATAGTACTTCAGATCCGGTATATTGGATTCCTATAGAATGTCGTAATTTTAAAGTGGAATATAAATACTCCTTTAAAATCTCAATGATAGTTCTTCAGATACATCGCCAGATTAAGAAGGGTGGTGTAATAGACTTCATAATAGTCATACCGTATAATATGAATCATATAATAAATTTCCTTTCATATTAATTCATTAGTAGTTGTGATTATCTTCAGATCCATTGAAACTGAAAATAAATATCAAAATTCATTTTATAGTGGGTTCATTTTGAAAAAATATAAAAAATAAAGAAACCTTGACAAAGTCATTATAGAGTGAAAGTGAAATTATGGTTCTCAAGTGTGTTACCCAACCTTCAAAACACAACTGAAAATACGTATAGATCCATGTGACCCAAATCTTCAAAAAAGAAAATCACTTTTACAGAAAGACTCGCACATGGAGAGTCAAAAATTCCAAATCTTGAATGATTTTCACTGAAGTGAGTCCACTATATATAGACATAGAACCCCACTTGTATGCCACTAGTTTACAAGAAAAACCAGAATTTTCATAGACCATTTCATTTTTCATCCCTTTTTACCTCACCACTTGCCCCTCTTTTCATTTGGATCTAATCCCGAGGGGGTATTTTTTTGGAACTTCATTTCATCACATGAATGAAAAAGTGAAAAATGGAAATGACTCAGAAAATGGAGGAGAAAATATAAGAATAATTTAATGAATTTCAAAGCCTCAATTATGAGTTAAGCCAAGGTAGACCAAATCACTAGTGACACTCAATTACTTGTGTGCCAACCAAATTTATGATACCCATGTGGGTGGTAAATCTCCTTTTGTTAAGGTAGCACATTTTCTTATAAATAAACCCATGTGGTCTTAATTTTAATGGACAAATTTTCCTGAAGCCTGATTACTACTCTGGTCACTCTAGGGCTTCACCTAAGTCCTCCAAGACCTCCATGGTAACTCCTTAACAACTAAGGTGAGGGAATAAAAGGAGGATAATAAGGTTTATTTCAATTTAGTGTTAAAAATAAATAACACTTTTGTGAATCAGTTACTCAACATCATTCATTCAATAACACTTGTGCTCCCTTCATTTCGAAAAGAGGAACTTGCACACCTGACTTCTAGGAATACTTATAGATACACTTGAAGGTTCGAACAAAGATTATCCCAAGTACATACATATAGGTTGTTCATCAATTAAGGTTACATCAGGTCACCCAATCTTACCTATGCTCCCCATACATGCAATACACCCACTTGAGATCCCTTCCTTGATGTTCACCCATCCCTTCAGCCTATAAAAGCCTTTCATGATTCCTCCTCCAAAGACACTCATGGAAGTTATTCTCCTTCATTGGATCCATTTACTAAAAGGGATCATATTGAAACATTTACCAAGACCTCATGATCTACAAAAACTTTTGGAAAGTAACATCAGTATTTCTCCCATTTGGGTTTATATTTCTACGGTCATAGGTTTCCCACATTTTTCATATAAGGGAGTCAGGATCCTCAGGATGTCTATAGGTTTATATAACTATAGTCACATGGTGCCTTACCCCAGGGAAAATGTAGTGGAATTCCCGATCTTATACTTCAGGGATATGACTCCATCATCCTCTTCTCATCTCTGAGACCTGGAGCCTACAATCATTTGTAGGGGGTCCTTTGATAAAGTAAAAGTCACCCTCCTCTATGAAGACCAAATTTAGGGAATCCATCTTGGTGTAAGCCCCTATCCTTTCTTGTAAGAGGTTTCAATATTCCTCCACTATACATAAAATATGTCCTTTACCTTCATTCCTTTCTAGGATCAAGGAATGTGAATAGATGGAAGGTTCACTACTTCAGCCTTTTCCTCCATAGCCACGACGTCTTCTGCCATAGGCCCGACCTCTTCTATTAGTGAAGGAGGAAATGTGTGTGCATTTGTGGAATATTTTACATCCTCTTGTTTATCACACCGATCATGAATCATGTGAGCGTAGAGGTCTGTAATGATCACAATATCCACACAATGCACCTTAATGAATAAAATATGATAATTTGGATTCCTTCTATATCTAGGATACGTAAGAAGCCTTACTAAGTCCCGAGATCTATATCATCTCATCCATAAAATGAGAAATATTATCCCTTTAACCTAGAACAATCCAAGTTGTAAGACCCAATCCTAATTCTATTAACCTGGGAATCCTCTTTATGAGTAAACTGCGTGTTAAGCCACCAAATCTCCATGAGCTAAACCACCCTCATCAACCCTGTCACGGCTATTACTGGGAATCCTCCAAATGAGTATTCCATAAATAAACCTCCCATATTATAATGAGTCAATACAGTATTCATGATATATTTTAAAGGGTATCCTTCTTAGGAATAATACCTATATTATTTCTATCGAAGGAAAGTACTATCCTATGAGTATTACTAAACTACATGGGATTTCATTCACATTCAAGTGGGATATGTAGGAAGCCTCCTTGAGGTCCTATACCAGCCCCTAAAAATCATCCAAATTATCTTGGGAAAACATCCCCAACAAGTTCTAATTCCATCTTGGAAGCTCATGTCCTTTACAGGTTCCTTGGGCTACTTTGGTATAAGTCCCACACCAAACATTGACTAGGTTCCTTCCATATAGAGGTCATTTCCACATAACATTAAACTGTATTTGATGGGTCCTTATCACACTACCTTAAATAGTATGATGTGTCCCATTAAGTGTCACCAAATTATGTGGGATTTGAATCCTTTCACATGGATACATAGGTAGCCCATCTATGGGTTCAATCCGAACATCAAATCATCTTTCGTCTCCCTAGATGACAATATACTCTAGAGTAACCTTTGTCTACCTAGATGAAAATAAATTCTAGAGTAACGATAGTCTACCTAAATGAAAATAAATTATAGATAACCCTACTGAGTTGCTTAAAAACCGACATCATCATAATAATGACTAATGAATCTTAAATAATTATACAAGAGGATACCATTTATGGAGAACCTAAGACACAAATAGATAACTATACTTGATGAAGAACCTCAGATACATATAGATGATTCTAAAATTCCCTTTATACTGATAATTTATTTCCTATATTGGGTTAAATTAACTAATAAATGGTGAATTAATAAAGGTTTCATGAACATATCTTAAATCCATGAGAGTATCCAAGAGTAGAAAACAATTACCACTTGAAGGGTGTACTGATTCAAACGTCCCCTCATCTTGACCAATGATATTTCTTAATAGTCAAAGATAAAATTTCCTAAAAAACACCTAACATTGGAAAGTAGGTCCCTTGGGATAAATATTCATTTGGTTTTTATGGTTACATAAACCAATATATTGGAAACCTTTTAGAAATAGAGATTCCTAACAATAACACACATTCTATGGGAAATAGTCTCTGAGACACAACCCCCAAAAATGTTCACACTTGGATGTCGACAAGGAGGACTACCTAGAATGGATCCATCAAGTCTTAAGGATATTTTGCATCAGTATAAGAACACTAATGGTGCATCCAAATTTCCAAAAGGTATCACCCCGAGAAAAAGAAACTAAAATGCCTTTAAGATGACAACTTTGGTAAAAAAATCAAATCCAACCATGTAATAGTGATAACCAAACCTAAGGGAATAAATGAGAACCATCACGCTTCTATACTCTGGGAAAAGATGTTTTTTATACTCAATTATTGGAAATACTCCTTTATATTGGTCTATTCAAGAGATGTCAACCTCACCTAACTTTATGTACTCTTCCACCTCATAGGGGAACAACAACATGTTGACTAAATGAACACAATGGGTCTTATAATCACTCATAAAATAAAAAACTAAACTTTAACATGAAAAACCATGAACAATCCCTCTAACACTAAAATTTCAAGATTAAATGATCCTTTAGTGTCACCATATCTAGAGAAAGGGTAAATTTAAAGGATAAGTTGACAATGACATTTCATGAACTGAAACCATGTTAAAGAAGTCACATGGCCTACCCTGAACCAAACTGGAAGTCTCTAATTCACACAAACCTACTACCTAAAACTCATCCCTTTCATTTTTACATTTTTTCATAATAAATATGTACTTATCTTAAACATTAGGACACAAAACTTCCCTGAACTCACAAGTCAAATGAACTAATCCACCACACCTAGATGCTATCAGTTCTGTGTGGAACTAACTCACCAGTAGGGTTTTCCATCACATCAAAAGAACACATCCTATTTAGGGAAGCATCCATAATTCCTTTGAATTTTAAGGAATGTCAAAAATTTCAATAAAATGGATCCACCAACACCTTGTGTCGCCCATGTTAAGAAACAATTAAGATGTGGGGTGGAAAGGGTATATCATACTTGAATTAAGCATTAGTGATGCATAGGTAGAAAGGATACATAGTGTACCTCCAAACTCTTCTGGAACCCTTAGGTAAAAACCCTCTAATGGATGTAGCCACAAAAGTTGCTACCCACAAAATCCCTGAGCCTTGACTAGAACACCTGGGGGTGGTGGAGGTGGTAATAAAACAAAGCTCCATCCTCATATTGTTGCTCCTCTAGATCTCATACCATGTTTTCCACCCTATGAACCTCATTCTTGATTCTTCGGCATCTACCTTGGCAGTATAATGACCATATTTATTCTTGATTCTTGACATGTAGTACACTACCAAAATATATTACCATACCCATAATAAGATAAAAAATGACTCAAACCTAGGGAATTGGGATTCCCCTAAGCTCTTTGGGAATGACAGTGCCATTCGTGTCGCATGAATGCTATCTGCAGGTTCTTATTAGCCTAGAACATAAGAGATCCCTTCCATGGATTCTTGTGATGGTTTCTTGATCACTTAATATCATCATACAACACCAATATATTCATCCACTACTCATTCGGAAAAGTGACATCAACTTGAACTCTTGGAGGTGGGTCTACGGAAAAATCAATGGGTGTAAGCACTACCTGATGCCCTCTTGGATGAAAAAATTCCAAGTGACCAATCCCATACAAGGAGACCACATAACTCATCAATTCCTACCCTAAACCCTACTATGGAAACCCAAAGGTTTTCATCACATAAACATTCTAAAAGAAAACAACATATTCTATGGTCAAAGAGTATATCTAGGGAGTTGACTCAATAATTACATGGAAACTACAATCTAGTCTTATATGATGCGTGTACCAAAGTTTCCATATAATGAGTTACTAAATAGTCTGAGTCAACAAGATTTTTTTTCAGAGTCTTGGTGAATATATATGTCTACATCCACACGAAAACATGAGTCTTTATTTTGAAATATGACCTCAAAACACATTATCAAGGTTCCCATAGATCCAAATCCAATCCCAAAAACTATAGAACTCAAAACTCTCTGGTCTCAAGGAAGTAACTCCTATGATACCACACAGTAATGACCTAACCCATTGGGGCCCACCTAGTTGGTGAATGACCATAAAAACTCTACCCCAAGCCCTCCTCTAATAGGCTAGGGTCTGGTGACTAGTATCAATTATGAATTTCAACTGTATGGGAGGATTTATCTATGGTACATGTATGCATTATAACACACCAATCACCATGAAAAAGTGAAGAGATAATAATAAAAGTAATACAAAAATTCATGTACAAAACATTCAAACATCAAAGGATGAAATAATTACTAGGAATCAATAAAAAGGAAAAATACTAGAACACAAAAAACCATAAAAATTATAACCTTTTCATAATTAGGGGACTTTTATAAAGTTCACATTCGTAACTCTCCATGGTTTTTATATCAAGAACTATGCTCCACCTTCTCTTGGTATTCTAAGGAATGTAATTGAAAACAATTAGTCTTCATAGGACACCACATGGTGGGAATATCCCAGGTGGGGGTGTGTATAAACATACTTAGTTGGTTACAAAAAAACACAAACAAAATGGAGTAATTGATAGATATCTCATAGGTTGACCAAAATCCAAAGGAGAAAATCCAAGAAAGTGGTAGAACTCTATATCGACCACACCTTAGCTATACAAGGCAAGTAAACTCATCACCACTTGATAATTCAAGATAGATGACACAAAATAAAATATGTCCAAAAATATCCCAAGAATACAAATAACAGAATCCAATTCTCAGGGTCCTAATCAAAAAGGCTGTCACAACCACTAATTCGAGGCTCAAATGGAAGAATTCATCCAGTAGTATGCTCAAAATGATCCTTGATATCCCTGATGTCACTCAACCAAGAGATAACACACATTATCCATTATAAATCCAATAGAATATCCTCTCTATCTCAGATGGAATACGAAAGAGAGAACATGATTATTGGGTGTCTCCATACATAATTTCACCTAGTTACATGGTAGATCTCACAACTCAAGAAATGGATCACACCCAGGACAAGTGGGGGGAAGCAATAAACCCTAGATGAAACACTGCACAATGGAAAGGGTTACACTAATACGAAAAAACCTACCAAGGGAAACATTAAGGACATGAGGATCACTCTGGGCCTCTAAGAGTGATATATTCTCTATGATACTATAGAATCTGTCAAAGAATACTAGGAAAACCCACTCTATAATGTAGGAATTCACCCATGTTACACAATATTGAGGAATAAAAATAGGGTTAATGATATTATGATGATTAAATAATGCCACACCAAACCCTCATAGGTATGGACTAAGGGAACTCACTCAAATTTGTTTAGTATATACCTCACAAACTAATGTAATGAATAAAATCTCCTTGAATTGATTAAGTAATGCCAAAACAATGTCAACCATCATGTCCCATGTGTAAAACCACTCAGGATAGGGTCCTTGTGGGATTATAAATGAGTCCTAATAATATATATTCATGAGATATATTTCTCCAATGTAAGTGCATGGTGTATACCCATAATACATGGTGTGTCTCCTATAATAGAAACATGAACATGTTCCCTAATAGTACATGGAATGTAAAGGAATATACATGGAATGTATATGTTTCATGACATGTAACATCATCCAAACTCATGGTTGAGACATTTCCCATACACATTCTAGTTAACCAAGTATCCTCCCATAGTTTTACACTTTCTACACATTGTTTTCTACTTGGACGGGCCAAATACCATGACATTATCCATACCCGGGTCACACAACCCATGTCGATGCCTTCTGGCCCTGTAGTTGCACACGACCATGTTCATTGGAATATAATGATTGGCCATCTCACACAATCACTTGTATTGGGATACTATATAGTGTGTACCCATAGTACAAAGCATGTTGTCCCCCAAAATTCATATCCCATGAATGAGAAGAACACAAGGTCTATGATCTTGTACGAAACTCTGTTTGATTGTAAATTCTGAATGGAAATATTCTCTAAGCCATTAAAAACCACTAATTTTCAACTAGAAACCATAGTTTAACACCATAGTTCCCTAGAAATCATCTTTGTGATATAAAACTATAAAATAACAAATAAAAAGTTTATCTGGAAATAAATCTAAAAAATATTCCTTCCACATGGACAAAATCTAAATCCTTGGGTCCAAAAAAATCCTCGAACATGCTTATCCTTGATATTATGACTATTAGAATAAAAAAATTTGGTTTGGAGGCACCTCCCTAACTCAGTTCTTCCTTGGTTTTACCATAAACATTAGAGAACCACCCTTCCCCATTATTTATTTGGGAATTTAAATATGGATGGATAAGTTTATTTATTTAATTTATTTAGTCAATAAATATCCATTTAACACCCTACCAATGATCACCTCTATCTAGGTATCCGATACTGAAACATTTTATGTCGTTCCTAGGGTAAATCCCCCATTTTGAACATAACTGTGACTTTATATTTTTTAATTCAATTATCCAAATGAGATTTATCCTACATTTACTCTATAATTGTGTGCACATGATAAAATATATTTAAAAATTTTCATATCACCACACTGAGGATCTCTGGTCCCTGAAATCCAATGCTGACCTAGCGACCGACTTCAGAAATCTTCTTAGAAATATTCTAATCTCTTGCACAATAAAACCTAAGTCACTAAATAATGTCATTGAAATAGGATTAAATATTTTATATTGGGAATGGGAAATTCAAAAACAAGTTTTAATTTATTTTTATCCAAAAAAGGAAGTATGTATGGGTTACATACTTTTACCCTTTTAATGACCAAGGCGGTCATGTAAGTGTAAGGATTTAACATTAAATACACTAGTTTACCCTTATGTAAATATCTATTATCTTTACACTTGGTAGGAACTACCCTTATATAGTATTAGGAACTATTAAGTTGTGTAAGTTACCCTTACATAGTGCAATGTACCCTAATGAAAAACACTTATTTAACATATAGGAATTCGTAGTTTCCTAAAAATAAGTTAGAGGGTACCCTTAAAAATAGCATGAAATTCTATCATACCTTAATGTGGAACTAGATTTACTAATAAAAATCCTATATAAAAAGAAAACCACACTTATGCAATAGCTGTTTATTTTACCTATCCATAAACACCCATTGTAAATCATGAGTTTCCCTTACTCAACTAATATGTCCTGCATAAGGGAACAAAAAACATTAAAAAATAATATTTCACACAGAAGCTTAGAAATTTGAGAAAAAAAGGTTTATAAAGATGCATATATTACATAATACATTGATATAAGTGTTTAATTAATACATTTCACAAATAGTGTAACAACCTATGGATATCAAGGTTTAGTGTCGTGGGGAAAAGATACATAAAAAATGTATATTAAAACCCCACTAAACATTTATCCAATAGTAAACCACACTATATCCCATCTATAATTATCCTACGCTATACTAATCTTCTTAACCTAGTGGATGAAAACATTAGAAATGTTTTATCATAGATAGTCATTAAGGGTAAACATTATTGATGAAAATCAATGTTCATAATTGAGAATAATATAGACATATTGGTATAATCAAGATACATAATAAAATCAAATCCAAAAAAAACATATATATATATAATGAGTAATGGAATATGGATTATCATTGTAACTTCCTAGATTTTAATTCCACAAAACAATTCCCTAAGTTCGGTTGGCCACATGGCCTCAAGAGTATCTCCCCAAAAGTCAGAGGCTATAGACTAACAACTAGGGCCTAGGGTGTGCTTGTGGGGAGACTATTCTCTTTTAACAGAGTTTAATAGAAAAGCATAAATCATACTAATGAATATAATGAGTATTTAATAAAATAAACAATATATAATCATCCACGATAGATATATACAACAGTTCCAAAAGTAATATCATATAAAATGATGATAACATCATGTACCTACAAAGAATCCAAAATAGGTATATAGATATCTAGTACAAAATATGGAAAAAATACTAACAATACCAAAAACCTCTATCCCTGAATATGATCATGATCCTCAACATGATTATGTTCTCTCCATATCCTAAGCATGGAATGGATACAAGCATTGAATTATGGGTGCCTGCCCCAATCCCTAACTACATCCATATAATATATCCAGGTACGCAACGGTGGTAAAAACATGGTTTGAGATACAGTCCCATTTGGTCTCCACCAAATGTGTCTATAAAAAATACTGGATGTGTAATATAAGATAAATTAGAGTGCATGGTATAAAATATGTATTACTGTAATACAGGTGCAATTACCATGGCTAAAGTAAAGTTTTAAAGATATACTATCAAGATGATAAAGTTCTATGTAAAACAAGTGTCAATATCATTCCTTCCAAATTAAGTTTTTATTAAAGAAAAGCCATTTTAAGGGAAAATGGTAAACCATTGTCCTACAAAAGGAAATAACTAGGTACTGAAGGAATAAAAAAATGATTAAAAACTAGGCTAAGATTACTTGACTTAGCTACTCGATAAAGCTCCCAGTGCAGCGTGCTAACCTGGGTTTCTGGATCCTCTCTGAGTAGCTATTCAAGATGAGTGATCATCCTTTCCATTGTCTGAATAAACTCTTCTATAATAATGATTAATTAAATAAAGATAATGTAAACACCATGGCCATGTCTTATATGCAATATCTCATTTCTCCCATACCCAGGCCGTATACCCAAAAGTGTTAGAACAACCATGACTGAGCCATATAATCATTCAAGTCACATTTACCTTGTTCGTACTGTAAAATCATAAATTTCATACACCACAGGTCTAGATATAAGGTATAGTGGACCAAGGAATTGTCATTGAGTCCTAGGATAATCTTGATTGTAACTTGATTAGTATTGAGTTGGGGTCCAAGGATCATGTATACCTACCACGTCCATTAAGAGACCAAGAAAAACAATATCCATGTGGTTGAAAGGCCCAACACATCCCACAAAATCAAGATCCAAGGAGAATTATAGGTCCAAGGAACCCACTACCACTTCATGACCCATGGTGCATCACACTATTGGAATCCTATGTGATAATTAATCATTCAAATCATTTACCATTTCAACAATTCACATTCAATGAGTTTACCCACTCATATCAAAATGCACATCCAATTATATTCCATGAGTTTAAGCACTCATATAACAATTCCTATAAAATCAATGAAATTAGTTAAACATTTATTATCATGTCACACATCATAAAAGAGGAATACAATATCCAGATAAAATAATTAAATTCAATTCTTTTATTCTTCCTCTAACAAAAAGATCATTAACTCACCCCCATGGGTTTTTAACAAGGGTATAAGAAAATAAAATTCACATGGAACACACCATGGGTGGCCTTGGTTGGGGGAAAAACCAAATATCCTCAAAGTAACCAATGGGAATCCTTAATATCTTTTATTACATTCAAATTAGTTATTATATTCATTTTCGAGGTCGTAGTGAGAAGTCTGGTGGGTTTCACAACAACAACAAGCTCTAAAAAGATCCAACCCATTCATGAAATGAATAGAGCACCTACCATAGGTCTGTTCTAGAGTGATTATCCAATATAATATCCAAATTTGACTCAGATATGATGAAAAATGGAGAACTGATGAAAATCCTGATTATAGGGCATATTAACTTACACCTAAATAGTCTATATAATACCATGAAGAATGAAGAATTACTTATAAGGATTGTAGCACTTCGCAACATGTATCCAACAAGACAAATGGATCTTGATTTTCAGTATAGATGGACAAACATGATCCAAGTCTATGAAATTTGCTAAAGAGGGTTCTCTTAAAGTGGGATTGCTATCTGAAAGAATAAATTAGATTTAGATTTTTGGTTATAAACATTTTATGGGGAAAATGGTAATTTCCCCAATAATTCATGGGCCACAAGGTTGGACAAACCATGTGCCAACTATGATCTCTCTATTGTGAGAAGGGGTCACCCACATGATCACTACACATGGTGTGGCTAACCATGAGCCAACTATCAAAAACATCTTTTCTAAAAATTATAGGTGCTCTAATATGGGCATGTGCCTCCATCCACATAATTTCCTGAAACCATGTTTCCTATATCACCCCCACTCTCTAGGCCTCACATGGTTATTTAGACCATGTGGGCTATCCTGTATGATTACTTCTAATTGTATGACCTTTCTTATTTATCTAAAAGTTATGATCTCTACTCTGAACAAGCCCCAGACATCCTCAATACCCCTATAAATTCAAATGGTATTCACATTAGGTTGTAGAAAAATTTAATCTAAAAAAATTTCATAGCAGATATAAAAACTAGGGATCTTATAATCTTACCCCCTTAAATCAATTCATCACCAAATATCACTCTCAAGGGTGGTCAAGAAGTATCTGAGAATATCTCCCACCACAAAGCCAGTACGTCAACCACTTGGCCCCACATCTCATTTGTTAAATAGTTGTGCTCCAAAATTACCCGTACAAGAGAAAATTTTTGGCCTTTGAGAACCTTGGTTATCCTATCAATGATATAGATAGGATTCTCCTAAAAGTTTTAATATACCTTTAACTCAACCTAATTGGGATGAAAATAATTTTTATGGGTCTGAATGATAATGTATTGGATGAGATATGTGGAAGACATCATGCATGTCTTGATACCTTTAGGGTGACAATAACCGTCATGCTACCGGCCCGACTCTACACATAATCTTCAACGAGCCAACTTATCAAGGTGATAGTTTACTTTGACTACCGATTCGTCTGTGTCTTAGCCCTGAAAAGTTACATAAAAAGACCTTATCCCCAACCTCGATCTCTACAGGAAATTTATGCTGATTTACATAAGATTTCTTTCGATACTGTAATGTATTCATTTTCTTTTTTTATAAAATAGACCTTATTAGTAGTCTCGTGGATGATACATGGTCTTAGTAAAGCATCCTCACATGTATTAATCAATCATAGGTGTTATCGGCATGGACTACCATAAAATTCATCGTAAGTTTATGTCTATATGGTCGCATGATAGCTATTATTGTAGGGGAACTTAATCAGGGGTATATGACTCTCCGAAAAGCCCCCAAAATCTAGGGTCCATGCTCAAAACATGTCCTCAAGAACCTGTATCATACATTTTCCTAGTCCATCAATGTGAGGATGGTAATCAATGCTAATAAAAACCTATGTATTCAATTCCCTATTTAAAATATTTGATAAATGAGATGTAATCTAGGCATCCTGATTAGATATGATAGTACGAGGGACCCTGTGATGTCATAATATCTCAAGGATATCCAACCTCCAAAGTTCATCCATACTAAAGGTATATTTAATTGGAAGGAAATGGGAACCTTAAATATCTTTCTACAACATCCCACAGAACATGACTACCTCAAGGAAACCTCAACAAATTGATCATGAAATCCACCACGACATCATCCCATTTCCAATAGGGAATATGAAATTTTTGTAAAAGTCTTATTGGTAACTAATGTTCTTCCTTCACATGATCATAGTTGGATCACATCATAACAAATTTGGATACCTCACGTTTCATACTTGACCACCATTATATACGGTGAATGTCACAATACATTTTGGTAATTCAAGGATTTATCACCCAAACAGATGCATGAAAATCCTGAATTAGCTCTACACATATGTTCATCAGAACCCAAATGTGATCATGGATATGTAGGATCTCATCCTCACATATTTTCAAACCAAGAGGTAGGTGCTCACCTTCCCAACTCTCCAGTTGTATTAGGCCCTCATAATCTGAATGGTTTATTATTCTCAGTCTATATAAAATAGTATAGGTCCTAGAAATATGTAAAGATCCGTAAAATTCAAGGGATTTTTTTCTTAATTTTCTTTGGGATTTCACAAGAACGCAGTTTCTGACGGCACCTGATTCCGAGGCCCGGTGTGCCCGGAATCATTTTTTGAAGTTTAGCCCGGGTACGTTCAGAGAACGAACGAGCGGGTTTTCCTAACTTTTGAACCAGTGCTCGGAATCGAAATCCAAGGGCACCGATGAAACTGCAGCACCGGTAATTTCTTAGGAACACCTTTTCTGGAGTTGCGTTTGCTCGGGTGTGGTTATTAAAATTTTGGGTTAAGTAAAGAATAAAATAAAATGGTGCAACCAATTTTATTTTTATTTAAGGTAGTTTAACCTAAGCTAAGTGGTTGGAGTGGGACCCACTATATCCTACTTTACTAGGTAGGATATTTGTGGGGTGGGTCCCACATGATCCCCACCCCTTTAATTCATTTTGACCTCCCATGTGCATTTAATATGGTAACTCACCTGCACCCCCCTCTTAAATGCCAAAGTCATCTCTCGCGTTTAATAGAATTATTAAACGCCTCATTAATGGGACGGCGCTCGATAATTAAATCATGATCTGTTTTTGAATTTCAAAAACCATTGGCATGAGAAATAAAATAAGGAAAAGCCTTATTTTATTATATTATTTCGTTGTGCGAGGAGAATTGGAGAGGATTTGCTCAAGTCTTGAACTTCATCTTCCTCCTTGAAGAACACGAAGAAAGCACCGTTGCCGGCGAAGAACGCCGGCCTCCGACGATGGGCGACGAAGAATGATGAACCCTCGGAGATCGACGACGCGACGCCGTGTACCGCGGCGCCGAAAATTCTCTTCTCCGTGATGCCTTTTTTTCCGCGATGCCTTCTTTCGCAACATTATTTCCCGCGATGAACCTTCATTCGACGACACCTTGAGGTAGGGGTTATTTGTTTTTGCCCGTGGTTTTTCATTTTCCGTTCATCGTCTTATTATTGGGCTGCCTGTTATCGTAATAACGGGAGGAGGTCAGACCGCATGAACACGACCGACCCTAATCCCCCTTTGTTGGTTTTACTTGTTGCGGCACGAGCAAAGGTGGCACGGTGCAACGGTACCGCGCAGAAAAAATAAACGGGAGAAGAAGCGCGGCGCCGTCGCGCCGCGCCGTAGCGGAGTTTTGAAGGCTCCGCAGTTTGATTAATTGACGGAGGAACGACGGTCATTGATAGAATGGGCTGTAGAGGCGGTTTGATGTTTCCGAAGTAAAGTGTAAGACCCGAGGTGAATGTCGGCGCAGACGGAATCGAAAACGGACCACCGAAGCAACTCCGGTGGCCCGCTGAATTCACCGGCAGCGCAGGCGGCCAGAGGCGGCGGTGCCCGGCACGCCACCAGGAGGGACCACCATGGATGAAGCCGCGATGGTAGGCATCCGGTCTCGCGGCCGCGTGGGACCGAGGAGGGGACGCGGCATTGGGCCACGTCCGCTGGCAAGGAATGGCCCCCACACGGGGGCCGCGACGACAATCAAGGGGGCAGCCGCCCCCTTTGCGCGGCCGCTCGGCCAGCGCCGAGCTACCCCGGGCCGGGCCACCCAGGCCGGGCCGGGTTGCTCCCTAATGGGCCAGACCTGGACCTGGTTCGGGTCGCCCGGTTTGGGCCGACCCAGGGGGTTGGGCCGGGTCGGAGCGGGCCCGGACCCCCCATTTTCAGACCACTTCTGGTCTTTTGCCCGTATCTTGTGTTACGGACCTCCGATCGACGCACCGTCAGTTGCGATGCAATACTTGGATCGAGACGTTCATTTCAGTATATTATACTCAAGGTTTCAGAGAACTTTGTGTAGGTCCGGGTTAGTTCAAACACGAAACCAACCGGGCCCTCGGAGCGGAAACACTTATAACTTGAGCTCCGAACGTCCGATTGACGTGCCGTCAACTTTGTTGGATTCCTCTTAGTGAGACGGACCTTTTGGATTATTCCACTCGAGGTTTGGATGCAGTTGTAGTTCGGCCGGGTTGGTTTTAACTTAAAAACCAACCGGCCCCCCTCGAACAAAAAAGCCAATAACTTTCAGACCGGGCGTCCGATTGACGCGCCGTCTGTCACGTTGAGTTCCTCTCGTCGAGATGGAACTTTGAGATACATCAACTCCGAACTACGTGTCAGTTCATGTATCAACCCCTTGGGTCGTGGAGTGGACCCTCCCGGAATGAGCATGCTATGTGCGGGAACCCTAGAGCTGGCTGCGACAGTGACGACTGCACTGAAATCCTATGTGGGTTCGGCAGCGATAGAGACCGTACTGAAATCCTATGTGGGTTCGACGGAGATAAAGACTACACTAAAATCTTATGTGGGTTCGGCAGTAATGAAGACCGTTCTGAAATCCTATGTGGGTTCAATGGAGATAAAGACTGCAATGAAATCCTATGTGGGTTCGACAACGATGAAGACCGTACTGAAATACTATGTGGGTTCGACAGAGATAAAGACTGCACTGAAATCCTATGTGGGTTCAGCAGTGATGAAGACCGTACTGAAATCCTATGTGGGTTCGACGGAAATGACTGCTGTTCTTGTATCCTACGTGGGTCTGGCAGTGTTTGACTCTATTCTTGCTATTCTATGTGGGTCTAGCAGAGTAGCTGGTTTAGTATCCTACGTGGGTCCCAGCCTAGATGAATCAGTGGCTATATCTGATCATCTCTATCTCCGAAGAAGTATACCTGTGTGAGCTGAGTCTTGACTTTCAATCATTATCTTTGATATGATTGACTTTCTTTCCTATGTGGCTTGTGTTGTGCTATCCTTTGTGGACGTGATCGAACTTGGGCTCGGATGTTGGAGTCGAACTAGAATTGATGACTTAGGTATATGTATGGGCATATTCCTAAGTAGTGTTGGTTGTTACTTCGTGATTGTATCATTCTTTTGTGGTTATCCTTTGTGGATTCTGGGAGACCTTCGAGGGTCTCGGGGTCTCTACTGAGTAGCGTATACTCACCCCTGCATGGGCTATGCCCGCACTACGTTGTGTTGGATGCAGACGACGGACAACGCTGATCGTGGTTGAGGCTAGTGGAGCAGTCAGTACCTGTAGGTGGACCACTGGGCGGGACGTACACGGAGCGGACGACTGGACCTGAGGAGCTGAGGTGGCTATCTGTACCCACCTTTCAGGTGGGACTACCAGTGGATGGCTCGACATTGCTGCTTTACTTTCAGTTGCTGTACTTTCTTTCCAGTTGTACTTTACTTTCAGTTTGGGTTTGTATTGTGGCCCATTAACTTTCCACACTTACTTGTACTCAGTTTAATTAGTTTTTACTTCTGCTGGCTTACTCTGTGGTGTTTGTTTACTTATGAGGGCAATGCCTTCCCCTTTTTGTTGGGATATACGCCTTGGTGCTAGTCGCCATCCCCTGGCCTATGGGAGGCAGGCTTGGGGTAGTCACGGCACGGGTCCCAAGGACGGGTTGTGACAAATTGGTATCAGAGGAGTTTAGTTCTACCGCAGAACTATGGACTCAGATCTTTCTTCTATGTGAATAAATAATGTTAAGGGTATTGAGTGTGGTTATCAGTCCAGGGAGTCTAGTGTTGGTGCGGCGGCCGACGTATCTGTACACCAGGACCCTGACTTCTGTTTTCCGACTCAATGCACAAAAACATTGATTGCATGTGTGTTTCAAAAGTTTTCTTTGTGATTACTTTGTGTCAGCTCACCAGATATACTTTTTGACAGTGGAACGCCTATTTGTTTTTAGGATGGCCCCACGACGACAGCCAGCTAGGGTTCCGAGCGTTGTGAGAGATGACATCCCACCGAGCGACGAGGCCTCGGTGCAGGGCCCTTTGACAGCGGAGGCACCGACAATACCTATACCCGATGAGCCACCGATTCTACGAGCCCCAGCCGTTGATAGTGCATGTCGCCTTAGTGCATTGCACGAGTTTCAGTTTTAGAGACTTCCCATGTTCCGTGGGGAGACGGACCCTCAGGCAGCCGAGGATTGGCTGGAGGCGGTTGTGCGAGTGTTTAGGTTAGTGGGGACACCAGATGACCTCATGGGGATCCTCACGGTGAGCCTCCTGCAAGCGGCAGTAGGCAGGTGGTGGAGTTTGATGCTCCAGGTGCACGATGAGGCATCACTCCTCTGGACGGACATTGAGAGCCTCTTCTGTTCGGAGTTCGTCCCAGCCACCCTCCGTGCGGTGCGCATCCAGGAGCTTCTACAGCTGTGGCAGGGCAGCATGACGGTCACCCAGTACTCGGCGAGATTTACCGATCTCTCGCGCTATTCGACGAACATGGTACGAGACCCATTCTTCTGGGCCCAAACCTTCAAGAAGGGACTGAGGCATGAGATCAGGGCATCGATGATCTCCCTCAGCATTCCGACATAGGCAAGAGTACTGGAGCGAGCTCTTCTCATAGAGAGCTTTCTTGCTGAGCCTACGCCGGCAGCGAGACCTACCGCAGGGTGACACGTAGCAGAGTCGTCTGCAGCTGGTAGTCGATGGATGTCACAGGGGTCCAAGTGGAACAGACCATCAGGAAGACGACCTCAGGGCACTGGCTCAGAGGTGTGGGGCACAGGGCACAGAGCCAGCCTTCGGAGGAGCAGGCAGTGCTACGCATGCGGTGGGCAGGGCCACATGGCTCGTTACTTCCCGACCCGTCGTGCAGAGGAGGAGAAGACGTTTGAGGGGCCACCCAGGCAGAGGCAGAGGGTCGACCGTGGCGGTCTACTGAGAGCAGGAGGACGAGGTAGGGGAGCTGGCCGAGCAGCAGGTGGTGGGAGACGCTTTGAGGCTTTACCCCCACCACCACCATGAGGCCCACCCCGACCACAGGGAGCTGGCAGGCAGAGACAAGCTCAGCTTCAATCAGTAGAGGCCTATGACCACGGCGCCCCAGAGATGATTCGAGGTACGATCTATGTCTACTCCACCCTTGCTACAGTTCTTATAGACACAAGAGCGAGTCATTCCTTTATTGCCGCTTCCCTTTTTCAGAGTTCAGAGATTCCGACGGAGCCGTTGGCTCGATCCTTATAGCTAGAGACTCCTACGAGAGAAGAATTGACGATTACGCACAGGTGCCGGCAGTGTGAGCTTACTCTAGGAGGTGAGAGATTTAGTTGGGATCTTCTTGTAGCGGCGTAGAGGCCTTACGACATCATCCTGGGAATGGATTGGTTATCTACAGTCCATGCTCAGATCGACTGTATTAGGCGCAAGGTGCGGTGCGTACGCACCGATGGGAGCAGGTTCACCTTCACCGGAG
Source organism: Viscum album (assembly GCA_963277665.1). Lineage (NCBI taxonomy): Eukaryota > Viridiplantae > Streptophyta > Magnoliopsida > Santalales > Viscaceae > Viscum > Viscum album. Next base: position 453,860,367 of record OY728135.1, read on the forward strand.
AGAAGGGAGCCTTTGCAGCGTAGGTTGGACTCACACAGAGGAGAGGAAATCCCATCACTCATCAGTTGGCTAGCCTCATCCTAGGAGAAGTTGACGTGCAGAGTTTTAGTTTTCCTCTAGTGGTGGATCAATATGTGGACGTTTTCCCTCACGACGTTCCAGGACTACCTCCTCGCAAAAAGGTAGACTTTTATATTGACATATACCCCGGGACAACCCCGATATCCACTCCAACATATCGGATGGCCCCCATTGAGCTTCGAGAGCTACGATTACAGTTGGAGGACTTGCAGGGCAAGGTATTAATCCGACCTAGTGTTTCACCCTGGGCTTCCTCGATATTGTTCACCAAGAAGGCTGACGGGAGTTTGCGACTTTGTGTCGATTATCGTCGCCTAAACCAGGTGACCGTGAGGAATAAGTATCTGCTAACGAGGATTGACGAGCTCTTCGATCAGATCAAGGGAGCATGGTGGTTCTCAAAGATAGACCTTAGATCAGGCTATCATCAGCTCAGAGTTCGAGATGAGGACGTGCAGAAGACGACCTTCAGATGTCAGTATGGCCACTATGAGTTCTTGGTTATGCCTTTCGGTGTAACCAACGCTCCAGCAGTGTTCATAGGTCTCATGAACAGGATCTTTCAGCCATACCTCGATCGGTTTGTCGTGGTCTTCATCGACGACATATTGATATACTTGACCACTGAGGAGGAGCACGCCTACCACTTGCAGATTGTACTAGACACACTCCGAGAGCACCATATTTATGGAAAGCTCTCGAAGTGTCAGTTTTGGTTATGTGAGGTCCACTTCATGGGACACGTCATCTCTAAGGCGGGAGTTGCGGTGGATCCTGCGAAGATCGAGGCAGTTCTAGCTTGGGAGCCACCTAGGAGTGTGACGGAGGTGCGGAGTTTCTTGGGGCTAGCTCGGTACTACCAGATATTTGTGCTAAACATTTCTAGAGTTGGGGAACCACTATCAGCTTTGACGAAGATGGGGAAACCCTTCGTGTGGTCAGACAGATGTCAGCAGAACTTCTTGGAGCTGAGATAGAGATTGACCGGCACACCTATCTTGAGGCTACCAGAGGAGGGAGTAGGGTACGTAGTCTACTGCGATGCATCAAGGACCAGACTCGGATGTGTCCTGATGCAGGAGCGGGCCGTGATCGCCTATGGATCACGTCAGTTGAGGCAGCATGAGAAGAACTAGGCTACCCATGACCTGGAGTTAGCAGCAGTGGTCTTTGCTATGAATATGTGGCGACACTATCTAATGGGTGAGTGCTTTACAGTCTACTCTGACCACCAGAGTCTTAGGTACATCTTCTCGCAGAAGGACCTGAATCTGAGACAACGATGATGGCTCGAGTTTCTCCAGGACTATGACTTTGAGATAGTCTATAATCCTGTGAAGGGGAACATAGTATCCGATGCTCTCAGCAGGAGGACGGGCATCCAGATACTCAGGGAGGCAATGGAGCAGCTAGCCGCTTTGAAGATATCCTTCGTAGATAGAGATGGAGCAGCCTTTCTTCAGTCACTCCTCCACTATTGCAGCGGGTCAGAGAGGAACAACGTGGGGATGCTGACTATGAGACACGGCGTGTGCAGATATCCTCAGGACAAGCACCTGATGGATTCCTTGTAGGAGGAGAGCACTTTTTTCCTTTTCAGAGGACGTACCATGGTTCTAGTTGCTTTACAGGAGGAGGTGCTGAGAGAGTTTCACACTTCCCCTTTAGCGGTACATACAAGAGTGATGAAGATGTACCCAGATCTCAGACAACAACACTGGTGGCCGGGTATGAAGAAGTCTTTGGAAGAGTTCGTTTCTCGATGCCTCACCTGCCAGCAGGTGAAGGCAGAGCACCAGGTACAAGCAGGCTTGGTACAGCCCTTGGAGGTCCCAGAGTGGAAGTGGGAAGGGATATCTATGGATTTCGTGACTGGACTTCCACGTACTTCCAGAGATCATGAATCCATTTGGGTGATTGTCGACCAACTCACCAAGTCGGCCAACTTCTTACCCATCAAAGAGCAGGGCTCAGTAGAGAGCTTGAGGCATCTCTACATTCAGGATATTGTACGGCTTCATGGTGTTCCATCATCTATCATCTCCGATCGAGATGCGCGCTTTACTTCCCGGCTTTGGAAGGGGTTGCAGGAGGCATTCGGGACGCAGCTACGTCTGAGCACTGCCTTTTACCCTCAGAGGGATGGTCAGACGAAGAGGACCATTCAGACTCTCAAGGATATGCTCCACGCATGTGTCCTCGACTTTGGTCGCAGCTAGGAGGACCACCTACCCATGGTGGAGTTCACGTACAACAACAGCTACCACTCCACCATCGGTATGGCACCATACGAGGCATTGTACGACCGAACTTGCAGATCACCTCTGTGCTGGACAGACCTTGGGGAGTCAGCACTTGTGGGACCAGAGATGGTCCAGGCCACGACAGAGAAGGTCCAGGTCATCAGGAGTGGATGATGACAAATTAGAGTTGGCAGAAGTCTTATGCTTCCAGGAGGTGGAGACCACTGGTGTTCAAGTATGGCGACCATGTTTTCTTGCAGGTATCACCTCGACATGGATTGCGGAGATTTGGCTGAGGCGGAAAGTTATCTCTGCACTTCATCGGACCATTCCAGGTCCTCAGCAGGATATGCGAGGTGGCTTATCTCTTGGCTCTACCACCTTAGTTGCACTGGGTTCATGACGTCTTCCACGTATCTTATCTTAGGAGATACGTGCATGACTCGACACATATCATCGACCATAGAGAGTTGGTCATTGACGATTAGGAGACTTTTGCAGAGGTCCTAGTGGAGATCGAGGATCGATAAGAGCGGGTCCTACATGGACGGTCGATACCTCTAGTAAACCTCAGATGGAAGCACGGGAACATCCAGGAGAGCTCTTGGGAGCGGGAGGCTCAGATGCATTCATAGTACCCACATTTTTTCCCCTAGTTTATGATGTATCTTTACGGGAATGTAAAGCCCTGAGGTGGGAGTAATGTAAAGACCCATAAAATTCAATGGAATTTTTTTCTTAATTTTCTTTGGGATTTTATAAGAACGTAGTTTCTGACGGCAGCTGATTCCAAGGCCCGGTGTGCCCAGAATCATTTTTCGAAGTTTAGCTCGGGTACGTTCAGTGAACGAATGAGTGGGTTTTCCTAACTTTTGAACCGATGCTCGGAATCAAAATCCGAGGGCACCGATGAAACCGCAGCACCGGTAATTGCTTAGGAACACCTTTTCCTGAGTTGCGTTTGCTCGGGTGTGGTTATTAAAATTTTGGTTTAAGTAAAGAATAAAATAAAATGGTGCAACCAATTTTATTTTTATTTAAAGTAGTTTAACCTAATCTAAGTGGTTGGAGTGGGACCCCCTATATCCTACTCCACTAAGTAGGATATTTGTGGGGTGGGGCCCACATGAGCCCCACCCCTTTAATTCCTTTTTACCTCCCACGTGCATTTAATATGGTAACTCACCTGCACCCCCTCTTAAATGCCAAAGTCAACTCTCGCGTTTAATAGAATTATTAAAACCCTCATTAATGGGACGATGCTCGATAATTAATTTGTGATCTGTTTTTGAATTTCAAAAACCGTTGGCATGAGAAATAAAATAAGGCAAAACCTTATTTTATTATGTTGTTTCGTTGTGTGAGGAGAATTGGAGAGAAGTTTCTGAAGTCTTGAACTTCTTCTTCATCCTTGAAGAACGCGAAGAACGCACTGTCACCGATGAAGAACGCCGGCATCCGACGAAGGGCGACGAAGAACGCCGAACCTCGGAGATCGGCGACGCGACGCCGTGTACCGCGACGCCGGCGATTCTCTTCTCCACGATGTTTTTTTTCTATGGTGCCTTCTTCCGTGAAGTTATTTCCCGCGACGAACCTTGATTCGACGACACCTTGAGGTAGGGGTTATTTGTTTTTGCCCGTGGTTTTTCCTTTGCCGTTCATCATCTTCTTATTGGGCCACCTGTTATCATAATAACATGAGGAGGTCAGACCGCACGAACACGACCGACCCTCCTCCCCCTTTGTTGGTTGTATTTGTTGTGGCACGAGAAAAGGCGGCACGGTGCAATGATACCATGTGAAAACAATGAAGAACGGGCCAAGAAACACGGCGCCGTCATGCCGCGCTGTAGCGGCGTTTCGAAGGCTCCGCAGTTTGATTAATTGACGTCGGATCGATGGGCATTGACGAAACGGGCTGTAGAGGTGGTTTGATGTTTCCACATTAAAGTGTGATACCCGAGGTGAACGCTGGCACAAATGTAATCGAAAACGGACCACCAGAGCAACTCTGGTGGCCCGCAGAATTCACCAACGGCGCGGGTCACCGTCGCGGCTGAAGCCGCGGCGGCAGGCGTCCGGTCCTGCGGCCGCGCGGGACCGAGGAGGGGACGCGGCGCTGGACTGCATCTGCTGGAAAAGAACGGCCCCCACGCGGGGGCCGCTGTGACAATCAAGGGGGCAGTTGCCCCCTTTTCGTGGCCGCTCGGCCAGCGCCAACCCGACCCCGCTCGGCCGGCGCCGAGCCGACCCCGCGCGGCCAGCGCCGAGCCGCCCCGGGCCGGGCCGCGCCGGTCGGGCCGCGCCACGCCCACCGGGCCGGGCCGCGCTCTAATGAGCCAGACCCGGACCCAGTTTGGGTTGACCCGGTGTGGGCTGACCCAGGGGGGTTGGGCCGGGTCAGACCGGGCCCAGACCCCCCATTTTTAGACCACTTCCGGTCTTTTGCCCGTATCTTGGGCTATGGACCTCCGATCGATGCACCGTCAGTTGCGATGTGATCCTTGGATCGAGGAAGTAATTTAGGTATATTACAATCAAGGGTTCGGAGAACTTTGGGTATGTCCGGGTTGGCTCAAACATGAAACCAACCGGGCCCTCGGAGCGGAAACACTTATAACTTGAGCTCCGAACGTCCGATTGACGTGCCATCGACTTTATTGGATTCCTCTTAGTGAGACGAACCTTTTGGATTACTCCACTCAAGGTTTGGACACAGTTGGTGTGTGGTAAGGTTGGTTTTGACTTAAAAACCAACCGGGCCCCTGGAATGAAAAGGCCAATAACTCTCAGACCGGGCGTCCAATTGACGCGCCGTCTGTCACGTTGAGTTCCTCTCGTCAAGACGGAACTTTGAGATAAAAAAACTCTGGACTACGTGTCAGTTGATGTATCGAACCCTTGGATCATGGAGCGGACCCTCCCGGAATGAGCATGCTGTGTGCGGGAACGCTTGAGCTGGCTGCGACTGTGATGACTGCACTAAAATCCTATGTGGGTTCGACAGCGATGAAGACCGTACTGAAATCCTATAGGGGTTCGACAGAGATAAAGACTGCACTGAAATCCTATGTTGGTTCGGCAGAGATGAAGACCGTACTGAAATCCTATGTGGGTTCGACGGAGATAAAGACTGCACTAAAATCCTATGTGGGTTCGGCAGCGATGAAGACCGTACTGAAATCCTATGTGGGTTTAACGGAGATAAAGACTGCACTGAAATACTATGTGGGTTTGGCAGAGATGAAGACCATACTGAAATCCTATGCAGGTTCGACGGAGATAAAGACTGCACTAAAATCCTATGTGGGTTCGGCAGCGACGAAGATCGTACTAAAATCCTATGTGCGTTCGACGGAGATAAAGACCGCACTGAAATCCTGTGTGGGTTCGGCAGCGATAAAGACCGTACTGAAATCCTATGTGGGTTCGATGGCAATGACTACTGTTCTTGTATCCTACATGGGTCTGGCAGTGTCTGACCCTATTCTTGCTATTCTATGTGGTTCTGGCAGAGTAGCTGGTTTAGTATCCTACGTGGGTCCCAACCTAGATGAATTAGTGGCTATATATGATCATCTCTATCACCGAATAAGTATAACTGTGTGAGATGAGTCTTGACATTCAATCATTATCTTCTATATGATTAACTTGATTTCCTATGTGGATTGTGTTGTGCTATCCTGTGTGGATGTGATCAAACTTGGGCTCGGATGTTGGAGCTGAACTAGAATTGATGACTTATGTATATGTATGGGAATATACCTAAGTATTGTTGGTTGTTACTTCGCGATTGCATCTTTCTTTTGTGGATTATCCTTTTTGGATTATGGGAGACCTTCGAGGGTCTCGGGATCTCTACTGAGTAGCGTATACTCACCCCTGCACGGGTTATGCCCACACTACGTTGTGTTGTATGCAGACGACGGACATCGCTGATCGTGGTTGAGGCTAGTGGAGTAGTCGGTACTTGGAGGTGGACCACTGGGTGGGACATACACGGAGCGGACGGCTGGACCCGAGGAGCTGAGGTGGATATCTGTACCCACCCTTCAGGTGGGACTACCAGTGGATGACTTGATGTTGCTGCTTTACTTTCAGTTGATGTACTTTCTTTCCAGTTGTACCTTACTTTCAGTTTGGGTTTGTATTTTGGCCAATTTACTTTCCGCACTTACTTGTACTCAGTTTACTTAGTGTTTACTTCTGCTGGCTTACTCTGTGGTGTTTGTTTACTTATAAAGGCAATGACTTACCCTTTTTGTTGTGATATACTCCATGGTTCTAGTCGCCAGCCCCTGGCCTAAGGGAGGCAGGCTTGGGGCAGTCACAGCACGGGTCCTGAGGACGGGTCGTGACAAAATATAAGAAATAATGATCTTCCCATGACCATCCTACACCTCCATGTGAATCATAGAGAAGAAATCCACAAGCTTCTACTCACTACTAGCCTCCTAAACTACTTTTATCTAATCCTAATGTTCAGTTCATCGACCATTGCAATGACCTTAACAATCCTGTAGATGAGATTGAAGTCAAAAGAAAGTTTGTATTCTACCCACCTTTACTATCCCAGATTCAGATCATGCTATGTAAATATAAAATATACAATTTTTTGGTCCGGTTACACCAAAAAATAACCTCCCCTTAAATAGTGTCTCTCGTAGTGCAAAGCATGAATAACTGCAACTAACCCGTGGTTGTGCATTTGGTAGTTCCTCTCATGTTGTATTAGCTACCAAGACCCGTACACCCTGACTCTATCCCTTGAGATCAACACTTATCCATGCCTGATACCTGATCTATCACAATACAAAGTGTAGCTTCTTCCCTTCTTTGGAAAAATCAGGACCGACGTTGTAGTCATTCTCCCTTTCATCTCTTGAATGATAGCCTCATATGTATTTGACCATACAAACATCACACTATTCATGGTCAAGCCAGTATGTGGCATCGCTAGGATTGATATGTTTTATTTTAAATATCTCTAATACCCATCTATCGCCATGAAACTTCATATATCAATTAAGTTCTTACACTACTCGAAGGAAACTACATCTCTCACCTTATTAGGGTAAAATGATGCTCCGGTCACTGAGATAATAAGACACAAAAAAGGGAAGTTTATTAATCCATATGAGGCACTTTGTGAGTTTATCGTATAAATGATGCTCTCTCTATGCATCCAAAATGATCTCAAGATGTTTTGAATGGTCATGTGAATTATGAGAATACACCAAGATATCATCCATGAAAACCACCGTAAAAAATCAAGATAAGGATGGAAAAGGCAGTTCATCAACACCATGAAAACTGTTGGTGAATTCGTGAGACCAAATAGAATAACCAGATACTCATATCAACCATACCTGCTATGAAAATCTATTAAAGGAATGTCTACAAGTCGAACATACACCTATTGATATGAAGATCCTAAATAAATTTTTGAGAACACCCAAGATCTTCAATGATGATAAAAATGGTCATATATATATGGTAAGTGATAATGCTTCTTAAAAGTATGGTGGTTCAATTTTTTTTCATCCACATAAAACCTTATGATACTGTTTCTTTTTTTTCAAGAAGGACTGGTGATCCCCGGAGAGAAGTACTGAGTCGTATAAACCCCTATGCGACCAAATCTTACAACTACCTCTTTTTCTCCTACAAATCGGTCATAGTCATCCTATAAATAGGAATGGATACCGGTTTAGATATAGGTGATACCTCATTGGATAACTCCACATTTAATTCAGGAGGTAAACAAAAAAATTTGTCTCAAAATGTGTCCTTGAAATGATCAACCATTGGAGGAACATCCTCCTGACAAGCTCCCTAATCATCCATAAACAGACTAGAAATTTGGAATATCATTCCTCCCAGCCCACAATGTTGTGGTCCATCTCGTCTAGCTTAGAAATCCCATTCACCCTTTTGAGTATAATCTGCACCCTATTGTAATGTGAAAGTCACCATCTAGTGATAAAAATAAATAATGTCTTGATAAACTACTAGCCAATCCATTCAATGTATGATGTCAAACCCTTTCATCTCAAGGAAAAAAAGATTCCACAGGAAGTGACACCAACCAAGCATAAGGGGGAACTCTATGAACAAACGTACATCCTCCATTATGATCCTCAAAAGATATTCTATTTTCATAATGATCTCTAAAAACAAAATCATGAGCCCACAAATCTTGATTACCGGTACAATTATAAAAATATGTGATAAACCAATTTAAAAAAGAGAAGATACAAGAGATGATGATACTAAAATTTTACCTCTCACCCTAGACGGTCTGGTGCTCAGCCTATACAGTAGACTTCATAGAATATATAAAGATTTTACCATATAACTGTGTCACTTCCTCAATACTTGTAGTAGGCCTGCTCTGCTATCTTGGAACAAGAAATTCCTAGATGCCTCAGCCATGACCACCAACACCACCTTGACCAGATCAACCGGTACTGCTCCAACTCCATGCCTAACACAGATCTAAGAATGATACTTATGAACTTGGTTTTGGTAATGAACCCTTACACTCACTAGAGGATAGTATGTCATAAAGAAATGTTCCACATGGACCATCATACTTCAATCTCAGCACTTGATTGGGTTATGACCACATTGATTCTACACGTGTCCCCATCTACCACACTAATGAAAAAACTGATCTAACAGTACTCACAGCCTAGCTGGTACTCATGTCATGGGAATCCTAAAAACGATTCTTTATGAAACTATAAGTCTATCAAGCATGTCATGGTACTGTACCTCTCTTCTCTTTTCCCCTGACATCCCTTATCTTCCCCTCTATAATCAATATCTTATTCACAAGTTTAGTAATAGTCTCCAACTAGAACACGTTGAACTGAGAATGAACAAAATGTCAGAGACCTTACTTAAAGTGTCTCACCCTCAATAACTCATCATCATGGTCTGTTGGTGCCAAAAACTGAAACTGTATAAATCATGATGATTACTCCATAACCATAATAGATCCTTGATCGGGATTCATGAACTCAAATACCTGCTCTGCTCTCAGAGTCTCGGGGTAAATGTAATCATAGATCCCGATTTGGAAATCAACCCAAACCATATCTCGTAGACTGTCAACCTAGTTCTGAACATTCAACTAGTAATTTACTTCTCAAAATATATTAGTCATGATATTCACTCTCCTCTTAGGAGGTTCATCCACATGCTTGATGATCGATATAATATTATCAAGACACATCTCATCAGCCTATAGACTACTATCCCCCCTAAATGTGGGAGGATTCTGATGCTGGAACACATGTTTCATCTAATCCCTAGATAATAAAGGCGATGGTGTTCCATGAAATGTCTGCAATAATTAAATAAAACTATAGTGGAACTGTGCTTCAACACCTGTGTTCGAAAAAATTTCTATTGCCTTAGATAGATCTATTGGAGGATCCAATGGTATCCCATAGACCACTGACTTCAGAGAAATTTCATAAACACCTTCCTAGTGTACGACTAGAGGAAATAATTGTGTCATTATCTTGAATTCCAAACACACACCTCAGAAAATAATTACAATAATGTTCAAGATCAAAGAATTTGACAAGTTAAAACTATCTTATAACCATGTTGTTCCAAACAACCAGCTCCTGATGCTAGGATAGGTAAAAAGAAATATCCACAAATTTCACTAGTGACACTACCTACTACCCACTCAAAATCTAGTTCAAGGTCAAGATTTATATTGAAAATTTTCAATTCAATTTGATTTTATATTCCTTCCAAATTTAATTTTTAGTGGATGAGAAAAATGGTTTACCACTTCTGATCCATAAGGGACTATACCCCTCATCAATCAAAATATGGAATCCACCAAATATATACTATAACATTTTCCGGTCCAGCAAAATCATGGTCCATGACTCAAAATTCGATAATTAGATGCTTAGGGTATCTTTGGTAGCCTAATCCGGAAAAATATTCTTAGGTTATGACAGACACTCTAAGTACCAAAAAAGTTTCTCAATTTCCTGCATAAAATTTCTATCACAAGATTAGCTATATCTATCATGGTACCTATCAAAAAATATTACAAACATGATATGTATCCTATATGGAATGGAATAATACATGGAATGTGATTCCTGTAAATTCTTAAAATGATGCATGATATGGATGACCCTAATCACATTAGGTTGTGACAAAATAGAATGCTCAATCATATCAATGATAACATCACATTCCATATATATAACCCAATGGTGTATCCAAATCAACCATAATATCAAAAAATCAAGAAAAAATATATTTTTTTTCATAGAAATTTGGCTTTTTCCTATATATGGGTTAGCTATTCCTAGGCATAGATCATTTCCAAAATCATATTAATTTAAATCTATATTCTAAAGTCTCAACATAATAAATCTAACAAAAAGTAATTTTCTATGATACCACATTGTAATGTCATATACCCAGACACCACTGAACAGTGCCTCGAGCCTGATTGGCCACATGGCCTCAAGTGCATCTCCCTAAATGAAAGAGGCTTCCAACTCAAATTAATGGCCTAATGTGTGTTTATGGGAGACTATTTTTTTATCAGATTGTAACACAACAATTTAAATCATACAACTCAATATAAAAAGTAGTAAATTAATTTAAAAATAGGTAAACATCCAAGATAAATATATACAATAAGGGAAAATGTAATCTAATTTACAATGATGATTATGTCATGTATCTAAAAAGAATCCAAAATAGGTATACATATAGCCAGTAAAAAACATGAAAAAAGAACAAAAATATCAAAAAGTGAAATATCTAAAGAGATTCATGAGCCTCAACTCAGTCACGTGATCTCCTTCTAATACGAGTGACATAATTTCTAGCATCAAACTGTGGGTGCTTTCCCTGATCCCTACCTAATTCTATATGATCTATTCAGGTACCCAATGACAACTTGTATATGGTGTGGGATCTAATCCCAGTAGGTCTCCATCCAGGGTTTCTATGACAGATCCTGGGGAATAAATATAAAATAAAGCTTAGTTTGAGGTATGTAATGGATATGAAAGTAATACAAGTGAAATGTGAATGGATAATGTAATGATGTAAAGTGATAATGTCAATCTAACAAGGATCCTTGTAAAATATGTTTCAAGCTCCTACAGTACGGAATATGTAAATCAATAGGAAGTAAACACCATAGTTGTGTTTTATACATAATAATTCACACCACCCATATCCACGTCGTATAACGAGATATGTCAAAACAACCAAGACTAAGATGTATACTCGTAAAAGTCATATTTACTATGTCAGTGGTATAAAATCGAAAATTTAATACCTTGAAAGACTAGATTGAAGGTATATTTGACAATGGTATCCTCATCGAGTCCTAGAATAATCTTGATGGAAACCTGGTTAGTATTGAGTTGGGGTCAAAGGAGAATGTCCATCGACCATGTCCACTACAATCACAATAAAAACAAAATCAAAGGGTCACAAAGGCCCAAGGAATCCCATAGAATCAATATCCATGGAGTATTATAAGTCCATGGAATCCACTATTGTTTCTATGATCCATAGTGTAGAACACACATGGAATCTTATGTGATCATTCAACATTCAAATAATTTACCATTTCAAAAATTCACATTCAATGAGTTTACTCACTCATCCAATTCCTTTCCATGTGTTTACCCACTCATATAACAATTTCTATATAATCCATTAAATCAGTTAAATAGTTCATATCATGTCATGCATGGAAACATAGTCATACCGTCCCCAAATAAATTATCCCAATTCAAATATTTTGTAAACATGCTTCATATGACTAGGAATGAACTAACTAACCCCATGGGTGTTTTAACATGGTAATATGAAAAGAAAAATCATGTGGTACACCCAATTCATGGAATTGGATGGGGAATAACCTCTAACTAGCCTCAAATGAACCAAAGGGAATCCCTAAAATTTTACATTACATTAAAATTTGTTAATCAATTCATTTTTAGGAATTCACCAAAATGCCTTGTAGGTGGAATAATGGAAACTATATCTATAATGAACCAACCCATTTTGGAAAATTATAGAACATCAATCATAGGTCCGTAGTAGAGTTCTCTTACAATATAAACTTCTGGTACATCTCTGATTAGGATAATTACGAATAAATAATAAAAATCCTGAAAATATGGATTATTAGATGGCATCTAAATATCATAGTTGATACCAAGAAGAAATAAGAACAACTAAAGGGAATTTCAGTACATTCTGGAACTAATTAAAAAATATGAATGAATGATAATTATATTTTAGGTAACAAATATTTTAAGGGGAAAATGGTAGTTTCTCTAAGAATTCATGAGCTTTATGTTTTTGTCGCACGGTCAGCTAAACGGTGAACCGACTATGAACCCTTTGTTGTGCTAACGGGGCACCCACATGGTCACTGAACAGGGTTTGATTAACAGTGCACAAACTATGAAATTTTTTTTATTATAAAAATTGAATGTGATCCTTTAATGGTGTAAACCACCATACACATAGTTTCCTAAAACCATACAACTTGTTGCACCCCACTATCCTGGCCTAGCATGGTTAATCAAACTGTGCAGCATGTACCTATTTGTTACTACTAACCATGCCGCCTATATTATTTTCCATTAATTTGGGATTTAAGATGAAAAAAATCCCTTAAAACCATTGATATGCTAATAATATCAAAGGGTATTCACATTAGGTTGTAAAAAAGAATTTAAAATGGAAAAAATATCCATACCTCATATAAAAACCCATGATCTTACATGGATAATATAAAGAGTGAATCAAGTGTTTGGAAATATTAGTCAATAAGAATTATATGAGAGACTATTTCATAAGATTAATAATATTCATAAGAGCATGGATAAAATATATGAATAAGGAAATATATCATTTTGAACATTACTTAACCATAATTATATCAATGCTCAATATTGTGATCATAGCTTAACGACAATTATACTAATACACAACCTTGTGGTAATAAATTTACCATAATTAAACCCACATGATACCATGTGATAATAGATAAACCATAGTTATACCCACGTAAAACCATATAAAAATATATAAACACCAATTATACGAGTAAACAATCTTTTGATCATAGCTAAACCACTATTATACAAATTAATAATATCATGAGAATAGATAAATTGTAATTATACCAACAAACAGACTTGTGATCATAGCTAATCTAAAATTATACCCACACCCAAAATCATTTTCTCATGAGATATAAAACATTAACTAATACATTGGATGCAAATATGAGACCCCATCCATCATCATCCATAAATATGAGTTCCACTTAAAATCAAATCATTAATCTTATCACAAATAATCTGTGGGATGAAAATGGGCTTCATAACATTTTAAAAAGGTATCATATAAAAAACATGGGCATTTAATACCAAAAACATGATCACTCGAAAGAAGTATTTAAACTTATAACATATAAGGTGTCATTTTAACCACTACTAAAATAGAGAATAATCCTTTTATAATTGAGTATATTTTAAAAGATGACTTTCTTTTAGGGTTCATTAATATCAACTTCCAATGACATGATCTTCAAGTTACTTTTCAAAAAAATATTTATTTTAAAAAATAATCGTAAAACATTCTAAAAAATTTCAACAAACCAAATTTAAAAAATGATGACCTGATAATAAATAAATCATATTCCAAAATGAGAAGTATAAGGGAATAATAAAAGATCATAATATGGAAAAGCCTATTAAATATTTTAAATTAAATTTATTGAAAACTCACATCAGTAACTGGAATTTTTTTTTATTAAAATTAATAAATGGGAATATAATGATAATTAGAGGTAAAAAAATTGATTTTCCATTTGGTAATGGAGAATATTAGCTATAATTAAAAGCATCAATTAAAAAAATATTAAAATAGATAACATTTATTTTTAACAAAAATGATTTTTTTTTAAATCACAGATTTATCATAGAATAATAATTTAGTGTAAAATAAGATATCCCTAAAAAAATAATATGGATTTATAACATAAAATTATCATAGTTAAGTATAATTATAACTTGATAGATAATAGTTAAAGGACAGTGATTATGAAATTATAAAAATATTTGAGTAATGAAATCCCCTTAACATTATTCCCTCTTAGTTTAATGTTCTATAAGATCCTATAAAAACATAAATATTTTCATACTCAATTAATAATCATTATTCATAAACATTAAACATTTATAATATTCATTTATGATGATTTATTATGAATATATTTACAATGTTTCACTTATTTTTACCATTATGTATACTTAACATTAATAGTTTTGTGCAGTCTTTATGATGCCAATTTTGGTACCAATTATTTGATACCATATTTATAATTACAAGGTAATATAATATACTATAATTGATGTTTTATAATGAAATATAACATTATTATCCAATTAGTCAAAAATATTGTCGAGTTTTGTGAAGCTGAAATCAGTAATGAATTAGTTTTAGGTTATTTATCGATATTGATGGATTACTTAATGTCGATCATTAATTTTTCAGTTATCCATAAAAGGTCATTTTAATGATATTTATTTCTAAAATATTTCATATATAATATTAATTTATAATTTATAACCATCCATGAAGGAGTCCATGAAGACCAAAATTCAACATTCCATAGAAGCGGTAGACTTCATGTACACATGGATGAATATTTCATTTTCCATTGTATGAGAGAAAGGAGTATTTTGTTTTATTATTTTAAGAACCTAATATATTTTATATATTTATTGAATATCCTTTTATGGTGGTGAAGGAAAAATCGATTAGAAACATTTTTGTAAGATGTTTCAATCTCTTTATCCCTAAAATTTAAATTCTTTCTTTTACGATTTTACCATAGTAACTAGTTTTAACTTAAGGTAACTTATTCTTTGTTAAAAAAATGTTGTACTATTAGATAATTTGTACCTAGTTATTCAACATTTATGTAAAATTATTCAAAATAAATTTATGAATGTTTTAAAAATTAATATTAATATTAGAAATGTATAATGTATAATGATATTTTTGTGTCTAGTATTACATGTGTTTTAAAATATCAAATTTATATCTATAAACTATAATCAATATTTTAAAATTTTTAATTTAAATTAAAAAAATATATACTTCTTTAATAAAATTATTTTAAAATTCTCTATATCGTATATATATACTAATAATGTCATAAAATTAGTATTATCCGTATATTACACTATTCAACAAAAAATAAATTAATTTATAAAACGCACAAAAATTCATGCTATGATAACTATAAAATTATAAATATCACAATAAATTTTTTTTATATACATTTATTTCAAAAATTTATAAACTTATTTTCTAAATCAAAATACAAATTTTAAATAATACATTCATTTAATGAAAACAATGATGTTTAGTCATTATGTTTTCTTAATATTATTTTACATAAATTTTTTATTCAAATGATGTTAATATATTAGTTAATATATTATAAGATTTCAAATTTTTCCAATTTAATCGATCATAATAAAATATAAAATACATAACAAAATACTTCATTAATAAAAATAACTATTAGTTTATATAAAATAATATTTACCATTTACACTTAAAAATAATTTGTTAATTTTCTAAAATTTACTTTTTATGCTCCATTGATATGAGAGACTTTATTTTAATATTATATATACATCATATTATATTTTTAATATTAATATGAATAGTTAAACGTAATGTGTATATATATATATATATATTAATATAAATTTTTATTTCACTGTGAGATATATTATTTTATATTTAATACTTAAAACACACAATTTTATTATATTTACAGGATATATGATCAAAAACCATATCTACAATGAATATATTTTTCAACATGGTTACTTTAAATAATTCCTACTAATTTAATGGATATATTTTAACGATAATATTGGTGTTCCAACTGGAGTATGATTTCAAAATAATTCTTTATTTAAAGAATCTAAATATTTAAATCTAGGTTTATCACATCATCAATACGGTTTTAAAATGAATATAATTTATACATTCAATACATATCCTAAATAAACAATGATTAATTTCAAGAAGGAAATGTTTTATAATATAAAATGAAAAAAGTATTATTATATTACAAGAATGAAATCTAAAACATAATTATAATAAAATATTATAGCATAATAAATAAAATTATTTTAATCATGAAATATTATTCCTCACAGTCTCTTAAAAAAATAATATTTTCAAATGTAAGAGTATAATGAATGAAAAAATGGAATATCATACAAATATTTTATAAATAGGTTTGATGATTTTTTATATGTTTATAAGGTTATGAATAGAAATATAATATTGTGACATGGAGCTGGATTTTGATGAACAATTTTTTTTTCAATGATAAGAAAATTCAATATGTGTTGAATATAAACTAATTAATAAAAAAGAGGAACTCTCACTCAAGGAAGATGTTCATCTTAGTGTTTATTGGCATAAAGAAATATGCTTGGTGGAAAAGTCTCTCATGGGTTTCATTGAATCCCTCCCTCCAAAGGTTCCCCTAATGAGAAAACAATCAAGTTATAGAGATAATGAACCCCATGTACCTCCCCCAACAGACCTCCAGTTGTCAACAAACACCTTGGATTTAAAAATATAAGTATGGGGGGGGGAGATTACCCACTATAATATATGTCAAATTAGGAGATATGATATCAGTGATCGATGAACTCCATGAAATAATATAAATTAAATGAAACCAAATGAATCCAATTATTATTGAATAATGTAAATAAATATTCTAATCTCTATATAAATACCCAAAAATAAAAGACAAGGAAGATAAAAATCATTTTCCCAAAGTTCCATGATGGTATTTTTTGTCCTGGTCTATGTTTTCTGTTATAAAACCTCAAAACACATTGTATATATATGGGGTGATCATACAAGTATACATATTATGAAACTCAAAGCATCTCATGCACATGTGAGAGAAGAATGCTAATGCACTTTGAGAAAATATTATAACAAAAAACACCTAAATATGTCAACTAACAAATCCAATTCTCACTAGGGCTTGATCACCAAATTATGCACCTGAGTATAATAAAATAATATAAAAAACATCAAAAAATGGGAACCTTGCACCATATTCCCACTTATTTTCCATTCATACACCCCTACATCTTACATCTGGGTGCTCCTGTCTCTTCCAAATTATATCAAATCACATAATGCCCAATGAAACCTAGGACAACACAACACATCATATCTTACCTGCAATAATTTATGGAATCACATTAGATCAACATCTATGTGACTAGAGTAGTTTGCTTTTGTGAACATGAATAACAACAACCTTAATCCCTCCTCTAACCAAGAAAAACCACCACCATAAAAGATCTCATAATATCATAAAACATCACCATAATGAACTTTTGGATTTTTGGAATCTCAACCCATTCCTATCAATGTCACCTTAAAGAGAGAGAGAGGAAGGGTGGGTAGCCATCAATCCATCCTCACCACCAAGATATTGGAAAAACACCCTGAAAACATTTGGTTTCCATAACGAAGTAATTGGCATGTGTGGGGTGCATATAAAACCCACAAGGAAAATAAAAAGAATTTCTATAAATGTACACATAAGCCTAACCTATGGTTCTATAAGAAAGTTCAATCCAAACCCAAAAAATCACCACCAAACCACACAACATCCTCCACATTCACTTCCACTTACACATTAGCAACACCACATAATAAAACCACAAGAAACAAGATGCGTTTGACCATTTAATAAATGTCAATCCAATTTATAGATTTCTAATTACCAAACCATTTCATCATTAAGACCATTCAATTTCCTTTTCATTAAATTCATTACTTCAGATAGTTTAATTCAAATTTAATTTTATCTCCCAAGTCAACACTTCTAAATTTTATTCAACATTCATTTATTTTTTCAACCCAATCCATTTTATTACATACTTTTCATTTATTTTAATAAACACTAAGGTATCTAGATTAAAACAATACAACAAAAAAGAACTATATGTCCTTATTATTCTAAAAATACCTCAACATGCCACAATTTTACATCACCACCCTCTCTCATCAAACACACCACATATCACAACCACACAACTCATCACATCCACCCCCATAGAACAACCACACATCCATCCACACATCAAAACCACATATCAAAAACACTTATCAGGAAAAAAAAGTCTTTTTTAAGATTTAAACATTAGTGATTCATATCAAACATCACAATACTTTATTTCATGGGAATTCTCAAAGAATAAATACATTCTAGGGAAACTATTTCCTTAATCAAATATAAGTGAACAAAAAATTTCAATTTATTGGAGATAGAAAACAAGATCTCACCAGGAGTTACAAATCATATATAAACCACAGTAAAAGAAAGTTCCCCTAAATTTAAAATTTTCATAAGGGCATCAAGCACATACAAATTAAAAATCAACAATATGAAAATTTATAAATTATGTGATTATATTCCCCTTTCCCATTCAATTTCAGTATAACTGATTTATTATATTCATTAGGCATAATAAAACAATATTCAAAAAATATAATAATAGAATGAACCCTCACACTGAATAAAAAATATAAATAAAGGATCACATACCATAATGTTCTTTAAATAACATTTATAAATTTTCAAACATGAGGGGAAAACTACCTGGTACCACAACGATGAATAACACACTAATCATTTTAGAACAAAATAGCCAACATCACCTTTTTACCATCACATCACAAAAACCTAAGAAATATGCTTGAAGGAACCCTACCTAGTAGGAAACAAGGATGAAATCAAGTTTAACATGGAGAAAATTAAGGGAAGTCACCTAAAACCACCACAGATCGATTTCCAATGATGGGGGTTGAAAGAAATTTAAAGGGGGATAAAAGGAAATTGTGGGATCCACTTGGGTCACCCATGAAATGATATAAATGTTTATATAATGATAGGATTCAATGGTTTATTAGAATTTATAGGTTTTCTATATGACACCACACCGTGGTGAAACCAACATTTTCAAACTGAATAACTGATGAAAAAATAATAGGGTCATAGAGAATTACAAGGGGCCAAACCTAAACCTGGATGGATAAAGTTTCATCTATGTTTTCTGGCTATCTCTATGCTATAGATGTGTTAAATCATGGGGAAAAAATTGGGAATTCATTGGAACTACTCTAAAGACACATAGTAATTTGGAAGGGACAACAACATAGGCAATCCCCCTATGACTCATAACTAAATATCCATGAATGGGGGATACACTGTAACCCTTCCCCATGTTGAATCTATCCCCAAAATAGTAGAATCACCAATATCTTCATCTAGTAACCTCTATTCCATATCTAGATATTTCACATCGGGTTAGATCGTCATGTGGAACAACAATTACCACTGTTCCACAACTATATAAAAATTGGTTGTATCTCAAAAACACATACTTTTGGATTCCTAAGCCATATCCACTACCCCTTATGGTGAATTATACCCCTAAACACAATAGAAATACATTTGATTGATATTTTTTAACATCGTGGACCAAGATGCCACTCAAATATGCCTCGAGTCCAGTTGGTTACATGGCCTCAGGCACATCTCCCAAAATTTCAATGGCATATGACTTGTAGTGAGGGCCCAGGTGAGTTAGTGGGGAGACTATGCACTCATTAACAGAGTATCACAACAGAAGTAAAACAGAACAAATAGAGGATGCGTAATAAATAGTAGTCAACTAAAAGTAAGACAAGACAAGAGTTCACATAAATAACTAAGAGAGTATCATATAAAAAATGATGCAGATGATACATGTATGTATAAAGAATACAAAACAGTACAAGGAAGTACAATACAATATAAGTATTACAAAAGAACGAAATACCAAAAAGGTATCCAAAAAGAATCATAAGCCTAAATTTGGTCGTATACACACCTCCAAATCCATAGTCAACAACCTATTCTAGGAAACTCACCCCTATCATCACATATAATTATATAGTTTTTTTTTGTCCCTGAGGAATCCCAAATAGGTTGTGTGATGAACATCCCACAGGGAAACCATGTCAGTATATACAATTCTAAAAACAATTATATAAGTTTTATCAAGTGTAAACAAAGTAGTAAAGTGAAGTGAAGGCCCACGGTATTGGTCTACTGTAATAAGAAAAAGTAAACATCCATCAAGGAAACCTACAACAAAGAGACAGATCTTAACAATGCATATATAGAAAAGTAATAAAGTTTTATGGCCATTCTGTACCTCTATTCATATCATGAAACCCATAACCACAATGTATAAATAATTAAGAAATCCCACGACCACACTGTATGATGAAGTGTAGACCACGACGGTCGGATTTCAGGTGTCCTGTACTGGGGAATCCATAAAATAATTTTATAACACAAAGGTCTGTATCCAAGGAGCTCATCTAGGGAATCGACATTGATTCCCTTGGGATTACTAGTGGAAACTTGGTCTAGGCATTGGTTGGAGTCCTAGGAGGATGTGTAGCGACATGTCCTACGTGAGTCCAAGAAAGTATGATGCATGGGGAAGAAAGGCCTGAGGCATCCCATGGAATCAAGACCCAAGGGGCAGAGTCAACCCAAGGCATCCAATACCGCATTCCGGACCTATGGAGTGTAGTCTATCAAATCTATCACACCAATCAATCAAAGCATCCAAAATCAAACATTCAAAACCATGTGAGTATACCCACTCATATAACCAAGTGCAAACGATGAGTGTACCCACTCATGCAATAAATTAATCAATTACATGTATATGGGACTACCCTCCCATATTATCAATTTTAACATTCCATTATATATTTATATTGGTATTCAAACACATATTAACCATTTCATTTAATTCAAACTAACGACAGAGGTATGGAGTCACAAAATATCACTATACATAGAGGAAATACTTCTCTTAAATAGTTAATTAAATCCCTTAAGGCATCAAAAAGATTCCTCTACATAGGCATGCACAAGACAACACCCCTTGGGTGGTTCAAACAGGCATAAAATAGGAAATTCCATAAGGCGCACCCCATGGGTGACCTTGAAATGAGAACCAGGTGCCAATTCACATAAATAGAATCTAAGGGCCTCCTCACTATGTCCAACTATATATAATAAAAGAAACTCACTCAAAAATTGAGGTGTCATAGGAAATCCTTACTATTAGAAAAAAGGCCAAATGCTTGAAAAGCGCCTGAAAATCCGAAAGAGAGCATATACCACATCCCTCGCCTTGGTAGAAGAGAACTCATCTAGTATCAAGACATTTTTTTCCTGGTTTAAGAGAAATCGTAGAATGTACAAAGAACTTTATATTAAGGCATATGATCCTAAAATCAAATACTGTAGCTATTGTTCTAAGGAATACAAAATTGCTAAAAAGGAATTGAAGACTTACCGTTGCAGATTCAATGAGATGATCAATGATCGAAATGGAAGTCGAATGGAGGATCATGCACAAAGACTAGTCTAGGAACCTTATGGGAACTTTCATGTGAGGGGGAGGCTTCTATGAATTGTAGAAAACCCTTAAATGGGTTTTAAAAAATTTATATTATTAATCAAAATTTTATAAAAACTCACAATGGATGATCACATGGTGTCCCCACATGATTTCCCATACCACATGGCAACCGTTCACCCATCACTACCTCGAAGGGGAACTTCGCACGGTTACCCCATATAGTTTGACTAACTGGGCAGTAACCATGTGAAATTATTCTACTAAAAACCTAAAACATTTTAGAAATCTCACATGGTAGGGAAGATACTATATCAACGTTTCCTTAATAGTGTGGACACTATTTCCCCCTCCTATATAGTTATCTTAACCGTTTGAAGGCTATGCATAAACTACATACTAGGCCATTTTCAGCCCAAACCTTGGTTCCAGAATCTGAAAAACCCTGAACACCTATAAAAAACCCAAGATAACAAGGGGTACATACTTAAATCCATAAAAAATAATTAAAACTAAATATAAAATGATCCATACCTCATAAAAAAACCCGAGTTCTTACAATCTTCCCCCTTTATAGCAATTCATCCACAAATTACCCTCTAAAGGATGGTCAAGATTCGTATAAGAACAACTCTGGCCACAGAGCATGTACTTCGGCCTCCCTCTCCCAAGTATCATCTTTTAAACATCCATCCTGCCATTGTACACGAATTAGTGGAACTGACTGGCCTCTGAGAGCCATTGTGCTCCTTTCAATGATAAAAATTAGATGATCCTCAAAGGAAACATCAACCTGAAGCTCAACCTACACAATCTGAAAAATGTGAGATGGGTCTAAGTGATAACGGTGCAACTCAAATAAACGGAATATGTCACTCATGGATCAATACCTCTGAGGTAATCACACCCGATAGTCAAACAACCAAACTCTCCAGAATATCAAATGTCCCAACATATCGTGGTGAAATATTTCTATATCTCTTGATCCAGCTGTGTCCCAACCTCTGTGAAACACAAAAAAAGCCAATATCCATCCTCAAACTCATTAGTTCAATTGGGATGATTAGAATAAGAATTATGACAACGCTATGCTATATCCAATCACTTCTGTATCAATTGTACTTACTCAGAAGTCTCCTGCATGAGACACAATCCTAGTAAAGCTGCCTCTACTACCTCTAACCAGCATAGGGGAGAATGACATGACCTAACATATAAAGCCTCATAAGGTTCCTTATCTATATTATTATGATAACTATTATTATAGAAAACTCAACCAATAGAATATACCTCTCCCAAGATCCCCCAAAATCCAGGACGCATGGTCAAAGCGTGTCCTCTAGAACCTGTATCATATTCTCTGACTGGCCGTCAGTCTGAGGGTGGTATTTTGTGCTCAGAAGCACCTGTGTACCCATCACCCTCTGAAAACTCTATCATAAATGAGTCCTAAAGTGGTCATCCCAATCTGAAACAATAGTGTGTGAGACCCAATGTAGTCATACCACCTCTCAAATATACAACCTTCCTTGCTCATCAACAATGAAGGTCTCCTTGATCAGAACAAAGTGAGCAACTTTTGTCAGCCTATCAAAAACAACTCACACTACATCGTTACCTCAAGGAGACCTCAACAAACCAGTCACAAAATATATCGTGAAATCATCACATTTACACTATAGGATAGGTAGATACTGTAAAAGACCATCTGTCTTATGATGTTTCAACTTTACCTACTGATAGGTGGAACACCTCATAACAAAACAAGATACTTCTTACTTCATACCCGACACCAATACTAGTGATGTAAGTCATGATACATATTGGTGAAACTAGGGTGAACTGCCTATGCTGAAGCATGAAACTCCTGCATCAGCTCTTCACATATATCCACTATAACCCAACACATTTCCATGGATATGTAGGACTTCATCATCGCCTACCGTCTATCCAGGAGGAGGGTCCTCACCTACCACACATTCCCTTAGAACTTGGCCTTCATAATCTGATAGTTGTCTCATCCTAAAATTTCCCAATAGTTTATAAGTTACAAGTAAGGATGATAGAAATGTTTTTATCTATCATTCATGCACCTCCAGATGCATCTTAGAGAAGAATTCCATAATCTTCCACTCTCTACTAGCATGTTGCACTTCCTGTATCAGAGTCCTCCTCATTAGTGCCTTGTCCATTTCATTGCCTTTACCAGGCGTATAGGAACACTTAAAGTCGAAGGACTGTAGGTACTCCTCCAACCTTAACTACCTAAGATTCATATCATGTTATGTAAAGATATAATTGAGTTTTTTATGGTTCGTGTACACCAAAAAACACTCTCCCAACAAATAATTCCTCGAACATCATAATGTGTGAAAAGCTGCGGCTTGCTCGAGATCATACAGAGGGTAATTCCACTCATGAGGCCTCAACAGTTGAGACCCATGCATCATGAAATGATATCCCATCATCAAAAATACCTCTAGACCAATACTTGAAGTGTCACAGTACGATGTGTAACGCCCCGACCCCAATGACCCAGAGTCGGTGCATTATTTTAATACATTGGAATGATTATAACGAATCAAGTCCCAAAAGACCGATCAGTTTAGCAGTCTTAGAAAATAGATTACATACATGAATGTTACATTACACTTCATAACATACAAAACAACATAAATAATCCTTTATGAATGCCATTATTCCCTTTTCTTAACCCTGCATATCAATCACAATATAGTTATTGGAATCTTGGGAAAAATAAAACATAGAAAAGGGTGACCTCAAACGCTCTGTAAGGGTAAGAAATACAGTGGAAATTTTCATAAATAAGCATAAACATTTAAGGCAATGTATAACTAAAACAAAAGCCTTTTAAACTTGAACATCAACATAGCATGGAAAAAATAAAATGAAATTATTTCCATTTATTTATTCACATGG
Source organism: Viscum album (assembly GCA_963277665.1). NCBI lineage: Eukaryota > Viridiplantae > Streptophyta > Magnoliopsida > Santalales > Viscaceae > Viscum > Viscum album. Next base: position 453,885,214 of record OY728135.1, read on the forward strand.
ATATTCTACTAATTGAATAATCACATGCAATATCAATAACCACTTTCATAATGATGGAATGAATAATTCCATACTATCATAACCACATAGCCAAGGCCTCGTGCCAAGACTACAAATAAGATTTTGTCAAGGCCTTGTGCCAAGACACTAGTTTGTCTCGTGAGACCTACCGATGCATCGAGGAGCTATAGCGGTCTACACCCGTCACATATTAAGTCCAATGCATTCCCATATGAAAAGGTTCAAACATAACATAAACATTCGTATTAAAACTAGAATACAAAATGTAAATACTTCATCCATAAACCACGAATGGTATAAAAATAATACATCCACAGTCAAACACATCAAAAAAACTTCAAAACAATATGGAAGTGTTGCATCATAATAAATCAACTTCAAATAAACTTAAAATCCATCAAATGATGTTGAAATAGATGAAATCAAAACTATTTGAGAGAAATATCTCTTTTTTTGAAATCATTTAAAAGTCACACATTTATTAAGGAAGTAATTTAAAAGAGATTTTTGAATCAAAGTTTCCCATACCACTTAAAAACTTTTTAAAAGAAATATCATTTCAAAACATTCATGTCCACATAAATAAATCCTTAAAATCATTTTGAAAACATGGACATTAATTAAAAATATTTAGAAAGATAAATCTTTAAAACATTTAAAATTATGATTTTGATAAAGAGTACCTTTCAGAAACTCTTAAAATATTCATTTTGAAATCATTTAAAAGTCACATAATTATAAAATAAAACATTTACCTGAAAATATACTTATAATCATGTAAGGGAAGCTTTGAAAATTTTATAACGGTAGAAAATAGCTGCACCCGCCGTATAAGTTAAAAAAACCATTCTTACCTTAATTCTGTCGAAAAGGTTAAAAAGGACCTTGTTTGGAAAATGACGGAAAGATTACTTTATAAAAATCTTATAAAAAGTCAAAAAAGGGTATAAATGACTTTAACCCATATTCTGTAAAATAGTAAGAATGTTTTGAAATACATTTTTAAGAAACATGGATGTGGATGATAAAGAGATCCCAGTGGATTATTACGTATAAACAACCTCAGATAATGAAGAGATTGCGAAATAAACCCTTACGTTGTACTTTTCCTTGGTTGGTGGTAGGTTAAACTCCTGTATAATGGTGAAATAATTGTTATTAAATTATACAAGAATCATATACATTAACATGATATCATATATGATCCTTTAACATTGATTTGTTAATAACATCTTAGTATTATCGTTGTTTCGGGTGTTAACTTACTCATTTTATTTTATATGTTTTGTTACGTAATTCATGTTTGTCATGGATAGGTTGTATATTAATAATATAAAAAATTATATCAAGTCCTTAGATACTATTATTAATAATCAAATTAGAATTAGACTTGAATGGATACGAGGGAGAATGAATCTCATCGCGTTCGTGGAGACGGTAGTCCGTACATACGCACGAGTGACAATATCATTCTTTTGATAATAAAATAATATGTAATTGGATGGTATATCATATATAAAGAATAATTATCATGTTGTATTTATTATTTACATGAATTACGCATCATTATTATACCCATCCAAATAATAATTTATTGAATAACAATTACACCACGACGTGGAGACGGTAAGCCGTACGTACGCACGTATGGTGACATGTTATTCAAAGGATGGATATAATACTGAAATATGGTTGTAAAATGTTTATAATAACATAAAGGTATATATAATATACTGGAGTTATTATTTTTTAATGGTAATAACAAAGAAAGAAGAAGTGGAAGAAGAAAGGAACTTGAAAAAGGGTGGTGAAATCATTACCTCTTCTTCGGGTTCTTCCTTTTGATTTGATCAAAAGGGCTCCTTAAGTTGGATTTATGACTAAAGAAAGGCCTCTAGAATTAAGTGAAAGAATTTGAGAGAGTATTTTGGCAGATTTTGGCCGAACCAAAAGGCTTTGAAGGCGTGAGTTAATGATAAGGGAGAGTGCCCTTTTATAAGAGGGGTGAGGGGCATCTTTGGAAAAGCTAGAAATATTATTATATAATAAATTCATATTAGGTTTCTAATGGCTAAAAAGTGGATTATTTAAAGGTTAAGGTGGTGATGGGTCGAAAACCACTCAACCAATATAATTTATACAGGTTTGGGTCATTATATTAACCTTATCTTTAAGTATTAACTCATAGTTAATTAGTTTCACTTTTACAATGTCTCTTTGTATTTTTATATTATATGGTTAATAAACATACTATATACATCCAATAGACCCCCAATTGGTCCATTAATTATACACCTATCATGATATAAGTCTCTTTTCCGACCCTTAGATTTTTAGGGATTTAATATCAATTGATAATATAATATTTGTTTTAAAAACACTTTTATGTCAATTTTGACACTATTCAATAATTGATTTTTGTAAAAATCATAACCGAATTATTACTTCGAAAAAAGTTAATTAAATCAATCCTAACATGTCATATGAATTTAGAAAATTATTTTAATTCATAAAAAGTCTCAAATTATATTTATTTGGGTATTTATAATATTAATTATTCTAATTTTTCATTAATTAGGTAATTACTACATCATCATTGTGTCATAAATAAATTAAATTATTTAATGTTTAAAAATTAAAAATAAACTATCATCATGTAGGAAAGATTTTTATATTTCTAATTAATATTTACAATCTAATTTATCTTATTTATAACCCTATATTAAAAATGTTTTAGTAAATAAACTTTGATTTGAATTCTTTTAACTCTTATTTGAATTAAATAATAATAAATGTCATAATCTAATCCAAGTGGACCTAAATGATAATATTTTATACCTAAGGTTGTTTTTGGTCGAGATACACTTGTCCAATAGAATTATGACATGTGTTAGGGGAATATTAATATCATTTTTACCCTTAATTACCCTATTTACTTTTAACCGTGGTAAATAAAAGTAAAAAGTTATTATTCAACAAAAATTATTTTAATCTCATTGAACCACATTTTAATCCTTGATATTAACCGTGTCTCTCGGAGTTTCGAAATTCCAATCACAGAAGCTATAAAATTAAGTTTTATGAAAAATTCATCTTTTTAACTACCACTCAGTAGTTTCACTATTCATCAAAAATTGATGTTTTTCAGAACAATGCCAAAATTTCACCCTAAGCTATAATTGATATTCCAAATTCAAAAATGACGTCTATTTTAAAAAATTCCAAACATATAAGTTTCATCAATTAATTTTATAATTAATTCCCACTGTCACAACATATAGCGTGTTTTTAAGAAACAATATATATCAAAAGATTGACAATTGTTTATGTCCAATTTCAAGGTGAAATTAATTCTAATGAACAACATTGTTTAAATGGTAAAAATATATTCTAATTATACTTTAAAACCACTCAATAGTATAATTTATCACTATAAATTATTTTTATTAAAAAAGTTGTTTTTAAGTATTTTTCACTATTCATAAAAATTGGAAGTTCTCAGAAAAATACCAAAAATTCAACTTAGGATAATTTCGATATTCCGAATCTAAAAATGAAGTCCAATTTGAAATATAATATATATATATAATTTCAAAAAGTAGGTATTACTATTCATAACGGCTAGTTTTATTGGTTGTGCTGTGTTAGAACTCGATGTTGCGTACAACACACGCTATCACATTATTCAAAGAGAAGCGTATCGTAGAAGCTTGGGGTGTTACATTGTAAATTTGTTTTATGTCCCCATTCTAGAGAATAAATTTATTTAGTCAAATTGAATATATAAAAGTTTAAAATATTGGATTTAAAAAGGGTTAAAGTTGGTAAAAGTGCATTTTTAAAAAATACTTCTTTTATCTGAAAAAAAGGAATTTCTCTTACATTATATCTAAGAAACTAATAATATGGATTCTAAAATTATAAGGATTATATAAATTTTAAAATTTAGTTAATACTATTCATAACCTCTTTTGAATGGCTTGTTTGGTAAGTCATGATGCGCTTGAACTTGGTGTTGCGTGTAGTGCAAGTTTTTGAATTATTTTGAAGAAATAACACACTCTGAAATCTTGGGGTGTTACATTCTCCCCTCCTTCAATAAATTGCATCCTCGAAATTTGAAATTTTTCTTTGAAAATAAAAGGTTGAAAATAGAAAACATCTTTGTGGTAAAACCCACATCGGAAATTGGGTTACTAAAATTGATTCTTAATATGAGGAAAAGAGAAATGAAAGGGTCACCACCAAATTATGATCTCGATTAGGAGAACATTGGGGGAAATTATAGACATATAATTGGAGAAAAAACGTAAATATTTATAGGTAGTGATTGAGGTCATCAATCACAAAAAATTGTAAAATTGAGGTCCTTATATTAATCAATCTATGATGATTTGAAATACCATCGGTTCAACAAAACATAGGGTATTAGGATAACACATTTTTGGTTTTAGGATTCCTTAAATAAAGTATAAGAATTTATTTCTTCATATAATAAGAGAAGAAGAAAAATATAATATTGACAAGTAGAGTTCCATCCTTTAACTAATTTCTACCACAAACTCATCTTTCACTCTAAAAGATAATAGAACGTAAAAAAAATTCTATTTATACTATTCGTATAGGGTTAAAAAAACAAATTTATAATTCATCTACCAGATATTTTAAAAAAACTACATTATTTAATCTAGGACATCTCGTGGGCTAGTGGTAGGTCATACACCCTTGTATCCCTTCAGTTGCAGGTTTAAGTCTCGCGACCTTGCCGGTTGCGACGGGTTTCCGCCCGACCTCCGGGTTGTCCTTTTATGGAAATCCAAAATTAATCTCATACTAGAATTATCCAAAATACTTCTGTCCAAACTCACATTCCAACATTTATAATGAAGGTAAACATAATGTAGATCCTTTTTACCCCGTAATAGCATATGAATAACTTAATCATGTATTCTTTTAAAACACTAAAACATCCTGAATTACCATAATCCTTATTGATTACATTCATGCTCCCTTATTCCATATAGAATGCTGGATATACTTCATCCATCCAAAAATGTTGTAAACTCCAACAATTATGGAATATACAAATCTTTAATCAGTTTCAAGGCAGTCAAGAATATCCAATATAATTTACCCAAATCAACCATATCTTATTCCAAAATAAGTACCTCAATATTAGGAACATTTTTAGGTTTATCTTTCCTTCAACCATGTAATTTCCAAAAAGTTTAACTTGCTGTAGATTCACTTTTCTTAGTACCATAAAATCTCAAATCCTCAATAAAATAGTACTGCAGTACAATCCTTATATACTCCATAATTATTATGATAAGTACATTGCTGATACAACACTCAAATGACATAATCAACATAATAACTCTAATCATTCATCTTCATCTGTGGTAATATCATAACTTTATTGTTATCCAATAGCATCATTTGTGGCATAGTCTGATGATTGGTTCACGTAGTGTCCACACTCCTTGCAAATGAAGCATTGTATATTTGAAACCATTTTCTTACCCTTGCAGTCACGTACTTGGTGCCCTTTTTCCTACACACATATAACAAACTCCCATTCCTTTCAGGAAAGTTCCAGGGTGTTTCTTCCCACAGTTATCACATATGGGGAAATTATTCTTTTCCCTCTTCCCTTTATCCATTTTTCTCTATTCCATCCTTTTCTTCTTTTGCTTCCCTTCAAATCCAAAGGACTTAGTAAACTCTTTAGTTATCTTATCCACAGATGATACTATTTCTTCATATGATGATAATGCGTGGGAGACTATTTCCCTTCTAAATGATGTCTTAATACCATGAAAGATACGTTCCTTTTTACTATTTGGATCATATGTATTACTAGAGTTCACATTCCTTATACTGGGCACCATTTCTATATAATATCATAAACTAGGTCAGTTTATGAATTGCAATGAATAATTCCAAAATTGTAAAATACCTAACGCAAACAGAACAGTTTATGGATATAATCCATAATTATAAAAATGTTTTCTTTGAGTAAGTATATACTCATGAGCCCTTTATAATGTTTTGTGAAGAAAATGAGAATTATCCTAAGCATATCCCCCAGGAGTGTCGTAACCAATAGTGCAGCAAGGCCCGTTGTCGTGCAATAGTTCTATTTCAAGTCTAGCTCAAAGCGGTGTTTTCGAGTTTTACCCCTAGGTACATCTGTTCCAGAGCCGCCTCTACCTGCTCGTATCCAGACATGGATGTATTGCTCAGAAAACTCACAAAATCTCTACAATACCAAAATTTTAGGAAGTTCTTATATACTAATCCTCAAAGTCTATCTTAGGGATATGTGCTCTAATCAGAGATTATCTAAATATAGTTTCCAAGGTTATTGCTAAACTTTCTCTGATACCAACTGTAATGCCCCGACCCCAGTGACCCAGAGTCGGTGCATTATTTTAATACATTGGCATTATTACAAAGAATCATGTCCCAAAGGACCGATCAGTTTAGCAGTCTTGGAAAATAGATTACATACATAAATTTTACATTACAATTTATAACATACAAAACAACATAAATAATCCTTTATGAATGCCATTATTCCCTCTTTTTAACCCTGCATATCAATCACAATATAGTTCTTGGAATCCTGGGAAAAATAAAACATATAAAAGGGTGAGATCAAACGCTCCGTAAGGGTAAGCAATACAGCATAAATTTTCATAAATAAGCATAAACATTTAAGTCAATGTATAACTAAAACAAAAGCCTTTTAAACTTGATCATCAACATAGCATGGAAAAAATAAAATGAAATAATTTCCATTTATTTATTCAAATGGATATTATACTAATAGAATAATCACATGAAATATCAATAACCACTTTCATAATGATGGAGTGCATAATGTCATACTATCATAACCACATAGACAAGGCCTCGTGCCAAGACTACAAATAAGATTTTGTCAAGGCCTTGTGCCAAGACACTAGTTTGTCTCATGAGACCTACCGATGCATCGATGAGCTATAGCGGGCTCCACCCATCACATATTAAGTCCAATGCATTCCCATATGAAAAGGTTCAAACATAACATAAACATTCATATTAAAACTAGCATACGAAATGTAAATACTTCAACAATAAACCAGGAATGGTATAAAAATAACACATCCACAGTCAAACACATTACAGAAACTTCAAAACAATATGGAAGTGTTGTATCATAATAAATCAACTTCAAATAAACTTAAAATCCATCAAAGGATGTTGAAAAAGATGAAATCAAAACTATTTGAGAGAAATATCACTTTTTTTTAAATCATTTAAAAGTCACACATTTATTAAATAAGTAATTTAAAAGATATTTTTGAATCAAAGTGTCCCATACCACTTCAAAACTTTTGAAAAGAAATATAATTTCAAAAAATTCATGTCCATATAAATAAATCCTTAAAATCATTTTGAAAACATGGACATTAATTAAAATGATTTAGAAAGATAAATCTTTAAAAAATTTAAAATTCTGATTTTGATAAAGAGTACCTTTAAAAAACTCTTAAAATATTCATTTTGAAATCATTTAAAAGTCACATAATTATGAAATAAAACATTTACTTGAAAATATCCTTATAATATTGTAAGGGAAGATTTGAAAATTTTATAACGGTGGAAAATAACCGCACTTGCCGTATAAGTTTAAAAAACATTCTTACCTTAATTCTGTTGAAAAGGTTAAAAAGGACCTTGTTTGGAAAACGACGGAAAGATTCCTTTATAAACATATTATAAAAAGTCAAACAAGGGTATAAATGACTTTAACCCATATTCTGTAAAATAGTAAGAATTTTTTGAAATACAGTTTTAAGAAACATGGATGTGGATGACAAAGAGATCCCAGTAGATTATTACGTATAAACAACCTTGGATAATGAAGAGATTGCGAAATAAACCCTTACCTTGTAATTTACCTTGGTTGGTGGTAGATTAACCTCCTGTATAATGGTGAAATAATATTTATTAAATTATACAAGAATCATATACATTAATATGATATCATATATGATCTTTTAACATTGATTTGTTAATAATATCTTAGTATTATCATTGTTTCAGGTGTTAACTTACTCGTTTTATTTTATATGTTTTGTTACGTAAGTCGTGTTTGTCATGGATAGGTTGTATCTTAATCATATCTAGAATGATATCAAATCCTTAGATACTATTAATAATCATCAAATTAGAATTAGACTTGAATGGATACGATGGATAATTAATCTCATCGCGTTCATGTAGACGGTAGTCCGTACGTATGCACGAGCGACAATATCATTCTTTTGATAATAAAATAATATGTAATTGGATGGTATATCATATATACAGAATCATTATCATGTTATATTTATTATTTACATGAATTACACATCATTGTTATACCCATCCAAATAATAATTTATTGAATAACAATTACACCACGGCGTGGAGACGGTAAGGCGTACGTACGCACGTATGGTGACATGTTATTCAAAGGATTGATAGAATACTGAAATATGGTTGTAAAATGTTTATAATAACATCAATGTATATATAATATACTGGAGTTATTATTTAAGAATGGTAATAACAATGAAAGAAGAAGTGGAAGAAGAAAGGAACTTGAAAAAGGGTGGTGAAATCATTACCTCTTCTTTGGGTTATTCCTTTTGATTTGATCAAAAGGGCTCCTTAAGTTGGCTTTCTGAATAACGGAAGGCCTCTAGAATGAAGTTAATGATGTTGAGAGAGTATTTGGGCAGAGTTTTTCCGAACCAAAAGGCTTTAAAGGTGTGAGTTAATGAGAAGGGAGAGTGCCCTTTTATAAGAGGGGTGAGAGGCATCTTTTGAAAAGCTAGAAATATTATTTTATAATAAATTCATATTCGGTTTCTAATGGCTCCAAAGTGGATTATTTAAAGGTTAAGGTGGGGAAGGGTCGAAAACCACTCAACCAATAGAATTTAGACAGGTTTGGGTCATTATATTAACATTATCTTTAAGTATTAACTCTTAGTTAATTAGTTTCACTTTTACAATGTCTCTTTGTATTTTTATATTATATGGTTAATAAACATACTATATACATCCAAGCGACCTCACAAGTGGTCCATTAATGATACACCTGTCATGATATAAGTATCTTGGCCGAACCTCAGATTTTTAGGGATTTAATATCAATTGATAATATAATATTTGTTTTAAAACCTCTTTTATGTCAATTTTGACACTATTCAATAATTGATTATTGTAAAAATCATAACAGAATGATTACTTTGAACAAAGTTAATTAAATCAATCCTAACATGTCATATTAATTTAAAAAATTATTTTAATTCATAAAAAGTCTCAAATTATATTTATTTGGTTATTTATAATATCAATTATTCTAATTTTTCATTAATTAGGTAATTACTGCATCATCATTGTGTCATAAATAAATTACCTTATTTAATGTTTAAAAATTATCAATAAACTATAATTATGTAGGAAATATTTTTAGATTTCTAATGAATATTTACAATCGAATTTATCTTATTTATAACCCTATATTAAAAATGTTTTAGTAAATAAGCTTTGATTTTAACTCTTTTAACTCTTCTTTGAATTAAATAATAATAAATGTCATAATCTAATCCAAGTGGACCTAAATGATAATATTTTATTCCTAAGGTTGTTTTTGGCCGAGATAAAATTTTCCAATAGAATTAGGACTTGTTTTAGGGTAATATTAATATCATTTTTACCCTTAATTACCCTATTTACTTTTAACCGTGGTAAATAAAAGTAAAATGTTACTATTCACCAAAAATTATTTTAATCTCATTGAACCACATTTTACTCCTTGATATTAACCGTTTCCCTTGGATTTTAGAAATTCCAATCACAGAAGAGGTAAAATTATGTTTTATGAAAAATTCAGTTTTTTAACTACCACTTAGTAGTTTCACTATTCATCAAAAATTGATGTTTTTCAGAACAATGCCAAACTTTCACCCTAAGCTATAATTGATATTCCGAATTCAAAAATGATGTCTATTTTAAAAAATTCCAAACATATAAGTTGCATCAATTAATTTTATAATTAATTCCCGTTGTCACAACAAATAGCGTGTTTTTAAGAAACAATATATATCAAAAGATTGACAATTGTTTATGTCCAATTTCAAGGTGAAATTAATTCTAATAAACACCATTGGATAAAATTGTAAAAATATATTCTAATTATAATTTAAAACCACTAAATATTATAATTTGTCACTATAAATTATTTTGATTAAAAAATTTGTTTTTAAGTATTTTTCACTATTCATAAAAATTAAAAGTTCTCAAAAAAATACCAAAAATTCAACTTAGGATAATTTCGATATTCTGAATCCTAAAATGGAGTCCATTTTGAAATATAAAATATATATAATTTCAAAAAGTATGTGTTACTATTCATAACAGCTAGTTTGATTGGTTGTGGTGTGTTAGAACTCGATGTTGCGTACAACACATGCTACCACATTATTCAAAGAGAAGCGTACCGTAAAAGCTTGGGGTGTTACATTGTAAAAAATTTTTATGTCCCCATTATATAGAATAAATTTATTTTGTCAAATTGAATATATAAAAGTTTAAAATATTGGATTTAAAAAGGGTTAAAGTTGGTAAAAGTGCATTTTTGAAAAATACTTCTTTTTTCTGAAAAAAAGGAATTTTTCTTACACTATGTCTAATAAACTCATAATATGGATTCTAAAATAATAAGGATTATATAAAGTTTAAAATTTAGTTAATACTATTCATAACCTCTTTTGAATGGCTTGTTTGGTAAGTCATGGTGCGCTTGAACTCGGTGTTGTGTGTAGTGCAAGTTTTTGAATTATTTTGTAGAAATAACACACTATGAAATATTGGGGTGTTACAAGATGTGTAACTCATGCCCTATCCTAGAACTATCAGTACTGGTGCTGATGTTAACCATCCTTTCAGTTCTTGAATGGCTGTCTCATGAGACTCTGACCATAGGAACTTCACAACCTTTTTAGTCAATCCCATTAATGATGCCGCTAAGCATAATAAGTCCTTTATAAAATGTATATAGTAACCATATATCCCCAAGAAACTCCATATGTCAAAACAATTCTTAGGATATTCCTAGGAAACTACTGCTCTTAACTTCTCTTGGTCCACTAACACTTCTGTATCTGAGATGATGTGACCTAGGAAGTGAATCTGATCCATCCAAAAGTGGAACTTTGTGATATTAGCATATAAATGATGAAATCTTAGTGTATTCAAAATTAAATAAATATGGTTAACATGGTCATGTAGTTTATGATAGTACACCAAGATATCGTCCATGAAAATAACCAAAAAAATCCAAGTAAGGATGGAACACTAAGTTCATCAGTGCCAGGAATACTACTAGTACATTTTTCATACCGAACAACATAAAAAGATACACATATAACCCATACCTACTCTAAAAGGGTGTACAAGATGTGTTTTCATGTCAAACACCCACATGGTGATATCAAGATCTCAAGGAGACCTTCAAGAACACTTGAGCTCCTCGAAGATGATAAAAGAGATCATTTATTCATGGAAAGGGATATCAGTTTTTAACCATATAAAGGTTCAGTTTATGATATTCCAATAATAGACTAAGATTTCCATCCACCTTTTTCACAAAATGGACTGGGGAAAACCATTGAGAAGTACTGGGTCTGATAAACCCTTTTTCCTCCAAATACTCTAGCTGCCTCTTGAGCTCTTGAAACTCCATCGTAGACATTATGTAAGGTGGAATGGATACTGGTGCATCTCCTGGAACAAGATTAATGGAGAAATACCACTGGTGGTAAACTAGAAAAGTTATTGAGAAAGACATCCCTGAAGTCCTTAACAACTGGAGAGTAGTCCACCCGACTCACTCCATCATCATCTAGAAACAAAATTGCAATCTGAGCTACCATCCCACCCAACCCACAATGCTTGGGTCCATCTCTACATTACTATACATACCAATCACACTTTTTGAGTAAGCACTTCACCCTATGGTGATGTGAATTTCACCCTAAAGTGATAGTAGTTAACGTATGCATGATAAGATACCAGCTAGTGCATTCAGAGAATGAAATCAAACCATATCATCTCAAGGACATAAAGATCCCAAATGAAGTGAAACCCCTAGAATTCAAGGGGACAATCCATACATTGGTGCACATCACCCATTATAACTCCCAATGATGTGTCTAGAATCAAAATTCCATATGAAATAAAAAAATCCTGATGATTTTAACCACTCTTGTAGAAATAAAACTGTCAAAGGAACCTGTGTCAAAAAAGAGAAAATGTAATAGTATAAGATACTAAAATTGTACCTCTCACTACCGACGGTCCAAGATCCAACTCCTATTAGGCCTATTTAATAGTATAATTCTAGACTTTATAGTGGCCATGTGACACTGTATGACTACCCTAATCTAGTAAACCCTGCTGTCTCTGAGAATCTAGTGTCTAGCTACCACAACTATGAAAACCACTACCTTCCCCTAACCGGCATGAATTTCTCAATATCCCAACCTGATGTGAAGCTGAAGAACCATCTATAGATCCTAACATCAAATATGACCCCCTACCACTCACAACTAGAGGTATTATCCTTCAAAAATACTCCATGTGTCTCATCCTTCAAAAACATTGACACTCAGATGGGTTGCAGTTTCACTGATTCTTTATGTGACCTCACTTACCACACTGATAAAAAAAACACCAATATGCTTGTAACCACAACCTGACTAGAACTCACATTAGGAAAGCTTCTAAATAGTGCTTCCAACATGAAGTCGTAGATCCACTGGGTCAAGAAACAACAGTCCCCTATTTTGTACCCCTAGCTTCCCTTAGGTTCAACTTTGTAATTAGCACTTGATTACCAATCATAATGATAGAAGCCTACCAGAAAAAATTCACCTAAGATTTGGTAGGTTGTCTGAGACCTTCCTTGAAATGTCTCACCCTCGATAGTTCATCAGTAAGATACATTGGAGAAAAATTATGCAGCTCTGTAAAGCATGCCAAGTATTCCATAATTGTCATTGTGCCTTGCTCCAGAGGAATGAACTCTCAAGACTTTTCTGCTCGTAGATTCATAGGGTAAAATTAATCGTATTAGTTGTTATGTAAATTAGTCCAACCCATATCTCACATCCCTTCAACCTGGTTCAAAACATCACACCAGCGATTCGCCTCTCCACATAGCATATAAGTCATAATCTAGACCCTCCACTTAGGAGGTGTCTCAATATGCTCAAAAATTTATAACGTGGTCTCTATCCATAGTCCTAGAGCCTGTGGACCACCATCCTTAAAAAAATATCTGGATGATTTCTACTTGAACACCCGTGTCAGCTTATCCATAGACATGGTAGGATGTAGTACTCCCTTAAAAGTCTGCATATATAGAAATTATCCTTCAAGGAACTCTGCCTCATCACCGTTGTATGAAACATCCCATGGTGCCTCTGTCGGCACTAAAGGAGGATCAAGTGGTATCTCATGGTCCAACATTTCCAAAGTATGGTCATCACCTCTCTCACTACATACCACTATTGGTCACAGTGCTAGCATGTATTTACAATTCCAAACACATGCCTCAAAAAAGAACAGCCTCAAAGAACATACCTCAAAAGAATAGGAAATGTCAAAACTCTCCTAGAAACAAAATCAAAACCACTGCCTACTCCTAAAGCCAGGTTTGTATAAAGAACAACCATCAAACCACTATAAAATATGCCTCTTACCCACTCAAATTCGTGGTCTAGGTCAAGTATTTGTCCATCAATTCTAGTTTCCATTATAATTTCACATTTAGTCATGTAGGAAATTCCACCAAGGGTTACCAATTCTGAATCCATGAGGTTACATGACACCTCATGAACCCAAAATTGGTTCCCATTCAACCATATATATATCAAGTTCATTTAACATTTTTATTCCATTGGTGAATCATTCAACAATTCATAAGTTCCCATTTTCCTTATGGATTTAAAGATGAATTCACCCTTTATACACACATCACACAAACTAACACAATAATAGCCACATATATCACACCAACTATCACAACAACATGAAATAATGAATGCATCCAAAATTACATGGAATAATGTATTTAATGTGATTCTAACAAGTGTATATATGATTCATGAGAATTAATATTCTCATCTCATTAGGTTGAAAAATTAAAATAACCTATAACTGCATCAATAGTAATAGTATAAATTATCTGTGTCACCCAATGGTGAAATAAAATCAATTGTAATAGCCAAGATCCAAAAAATTACAAATCCATTTGAGGCAATTTTTCTTTTTCCCTATACATGGGGTAGCTACTCTGAGGCACACTTTATTACCAAATCCCATTTCCTTCCTATCCCTGTATATTGTCACCAAACAGTAAGTAAAACCAGGAAAGAAACACCTCTAAGACCACTTTGTAATACCCCAGACCTGGATGCCTGTCAATAGTGCCCTGAACCCAGTTGGTAAAATGGTCTCAAGTGCATCTCCCACAATTCCAGTGGCTATAGAATAGAAGTGAGGAAAAAGTGAGTCAGTGGGGAGACAATGCCCTCATTACCAGAGCATCATAGTGAAAGTCAAACATAATAAAGATTGGAAGTGTAATAATCATCATTCAACAGAAAGTAAGACAAGACATGAGTACATATCAATAACTAGGAAAGTATCATATATAAAATGATGAACATGTTAAATGTATCTAGATAACAACCAAAATAGTACATGGTAGTACAATCCAATAAAATTATACCAAACGAACAAAAGACCCAAAAGGTATCTCAGTAGAATTGCATCCTTAGCTTGGTCATATGCTTCCCTACTCCATAGACAAAATCAAAAACCTATAATTGAGAGGACTGTTATGGGATATACCTAATACTATTATGGGGTGTGAATCAGTGTTGCGGACTTTTTATACCAATTCCTACATTTTATCCATGTACCTCTTGACCTGTTAGGGTCTTTATTCTCTTATTCTCTTTTACCTGTCACATGCAATAATAGAAAGCAGTAAAAATATGCACACGATATTTTTACAAGGTTCACCACTCAATAAGAGTAGCTACGTCCTTGCCATGAATGGGAATGACCAGTGCATGGATTCTCCACTATAATGTAATATGCTGTTACAATGGAGTGGCGAGGAAAACAATCCTCTAGTAAGTGTAAGTCCCTGCACTTTGGAGGGGGTGGGAAACAATCCTCTTCCCTGGACTAGTGATAGTCTAGTCCAACTTGTACCCTCTAGCTGGTTCTTTATACTACCTATAGAGATAGTCTTCTTCCTTCTTGAAAAGGTAGGTTCTGCTCTTGGTATTCATTAATGCTCTTCACATGATTACTTGCAAAGCAGTAGGAAAGCAATTCTTCATTCTTTCCTTCTATTATTTTCTAGTGCAACACCAACTGCATTAGGCCTTTTCTTTATTCTTCTTAGTGAAACAACCAATTGCAACAAAAATTATTCTCTCTTCTTGGATAGAATCACATATACCAATGTAATTATTCAAAAACTGAGGATTAGCTCACATAGAATCATCTGAATTAAACTACCCTAAATAATTGTAGGCTTCAATTGGGCATACTCTATTATTATTATTATTATTATTCTTCTTCTTCTCTTCTTTCAATGCAGCAAACTTGTAAGCTGCACACTCTTCTTCTTCTTTTTATGCTTATTCAATGCAAAACTAGCTGCACTGAAACCTACTCTTATTCACACATTCTCTTTCAGTGAAAAACCACCTACACCAAGATTTACTTCTTCTTCTTTCTAGAATCCCAAGTTAAAGCTTTCACACCAATCCTTACTTGCGCGACACCCTGCTTGTGCGCTACTCTACTTGCACACCACTTAGCTTGCGCGCCACCTACTTGCACACCCCAACTTTCACGCCACAACTTCCACACAACAACTTGCGCGCCACTATTGTGCACAACTCACAACTTGTGCACCAAATTTGACTTATACACAACACACTTTTTGAAGACACCTCCCTACTTGCGCACCTCTGACAAATTTCGATCCACTTCTGTTTGCACACCACCACTTTCATGCCGCCCTACTTGCACGCCTTATAAATAACCCTCAACTTGTGCGCCACTTCAACTTGCACGCCACTTCTGCTGATTGCGCGATCAGAGCTCAAATTTTTTCTTAAGTGTTGAGCCTTAAAAATGAGGAGTCTAGTCATGTATTTATAGGAATTTTGTGACTTACGAACCACATCCACTTGTGCGCCGCTCCAGCACTTGTGCGCCGCTCCAGCACTTGGGCGCTGCTCCACCACTTACGCGCCCCTCCAGCACTTTCACGCTGCTCCAGAAATTGCAGGCTGCTCCAAAACTTGCACGAATTATTCTTTCCATTGTCCTATTTTGATATGATTATGTTGAAATATTACTTGCGTGAAACATACACTTGCTCTCCACACTTGCGCGCCCATTAGACTTAGTTTCCGATTTATGACTTGTGCCCCAATTTTTAACTTGTGCGCCTCTTTATTTCCTTTTTTATATTTTGATGAGATAATCTTGAAATATGACTTGAGCGCCACTTACACTTGCTTTCCACTTTCTTTAAATTTACAAAACCACTTCTTTACACTCTCTACACTTCATATGGCTTGCATCACAAGTTCTCCAAACTTATGATATTTGTGAAATACAAATCATCAAAGAATCATCATAGTTTCGTCCATTATTTTTGGAATATGAATTCCAAAGTACTTCTTCATCCTCACTTAAAATCCTCAATTACTTTTGGAGTGTTAATTCCAAATAACTCCAATCATCTATCTTCATCCAAAAGTGGAGGCTTGAAGCTTCTTCAAATACCTTCAATGTTTCATACAATGTGTCACCTTTGATACATGTATTTGGAACTTTAAGAATAGTGCAAAAATCATTTGATTTCAAGGAAATGTTTAATTCATGACCTTTTTAGAATTCCAAGACCTTCCACACTCTCTCTTATTCTTCAGACATCATTCTCTACTTCATTTAAATCATATGATTCTTTTCTTCAAGTAAGCTCTTGCACGGTTCTCATGAAATCGTGAATCATTGCATGGTCTTCTTTAAATCCACATTCTTCATCAATTATCCTTAGATGGAAGATAATTCACCATTATTCATTATTGTAAACAATGAGTCACCCTTGAAACAAGTTCTTTGAACTTAGTATTAGTTCAACAATCGTCTGAATTAATCTTCTTAGAGAACTGCTCAAGTATGACATCCAATGCAATGATTCCATAGCAATTCTCCAGGTAACTTAACTTCGGCCAACCTCTACTAACTTTTTAGTAATTCTTCATCTCCTTCTTCATTTTGACAAGTATTGACAACTGTTGACAAAAAATACAATCATCATGCAAAAATTGGTCCCAACAATCTCCCCTTTTGTATTTTTTTGTCAATACCACAAAGTCTCCTAAAATTAATGTGTCAATGTAAAAATAAGAATCTTCTCCCTCCCCTTTAATTTAAAACTTTCATTTCACTTTGTATCCCCTTTATTGACAAGAAATAAAAATTCCATTGTAGGGAGGGTATCAGTCCTTACATAAGTAGTGTTCCATCAATCATTTCACTCTAAGTCTACTTGATAAAATCTCGATGTAGAAAACATGAGAATTTGATTTAGACAACAAAGATGTCCATTATCCACTGATCGTGATACCTCATGAGATGAGATCTCCTACACTTGTCTTCAAGGGTTTTCCAATTTCATTCCTGAACAATGATATTGAATGTGATAGGGAATAATCAATCCAGAAATTCCTGCACTCACTTCAACAAAAGGATCAAAAACATTCAAGTGAAATTAGTAGGATAAGTGGCCTTGGGGAACTTTAATTCTTCTTATGTCACTGATTGACCTAGTTACTACCCCTTTATAAAAATATATTTATTTTGAGTAACCAAGGATGAGAGATTAAGAAATGAAATACCTTTCCCAACGACATGGTATTTAGATAATCTTCAGAGTAATTTAATTTTATACCAACTGATGTTGATACTGATTGAGATAATGACTCTGACAGCTTCTTCATGTGTCTCCCCCTCAAGGGAACACTTCTCCTCACTTAATCCCAGGTTTCACCCCTGAGATATTACTTCACCTTAAATTCATTGTATGATAATAACAAATACAATACACAAAGATTTATTGGAATAAGGTGGATTATCTTTTCTCCATCAATGTGATCAAAAAGGTTGAGATGATCTTCTCAAACCAAATGCTCTATTATTTACACTTTCACAATTGATCATCAATGCTGACTCTGATTGTGTGGACCTCAGTATTTCTTCCATCTCTTTGTGTGTGAATATTCTTTCTTCAAGGTCTTTCAATGCACTAGAATCTCCTGGTTCAACTTTCATCTTTTTGAGAAATTCTTGTTAGAATGGAGTAAATTCAATGCATATTTTAATTGTATGACCAGCCTTATTTTACCTCACACACAAAACTTCCTTTTCTTTATGTATAATCTTTTTTTTCTGATTTTAGCACAAGTATTAGCCTATGCATCTTGCATCTTTCTCATTATTTCCAAATCTTCTATCCAAACCACTAAAATTTCATTAAAGACTGAGAAATCATGAATCGATCTTTTACATGTCTTCTTCTAAGCGGCTTCCTTCTTAGTGTTTATTTTGGATGCACCACCCTTCACCTTCTTGGATTTAGAATCCAAGGACTTCTCATCTTTCCTTCTTGAAATCTTTTTGGGTGAATTTGTTTTCAAATTATTTATTTGATTTCTTACCATGGATGATTCTTTATTCTTACTCAACTTATGTGGTCTACTTTTCCAATATGAACATGCACCATTCATATGATCACTCCTATTGCAAACATCACAGATTTTATCTAACATTCCAAATCTGTTTGTAGTATACAGATGCTTTTGGATATGTGGATATTGCTTCTTCTTCTCTGGATTTCTCCCCCTTGAGATGATCATTCTCTGTGCTTTTAAATTTAAGGGGTTGTACCAAAAATATAGTGCACAATGACCAAATCTATTACAACACCAGCATTGACCAAAAAACCTTGACATATTCCCATCTTCTTTATAAGGTTGCGGAATCTTCTTCTTGGTATGTTGTGATTTATGTGGGGAGCTATCTTCCACACTCTTTCCCATATCCACCATAGCCATTGTGGTAGGTGTCTTCTCACTTTTCCTCAACCATACTTGTTTAGAATTTTTCTTCCAACCCGTACTTTTTGTTGAAACAAAAACATAAGTACAAGTTGGTATGGATGGTACCTTTACTTTCTCAGATTCTTTTGATATATCAATGAGTGAAGCCATGATCTTCTTATCACATGTTGGAGGTCCTTTGACAGTAGAATACTCCATTGAGCATTGAATACTAACATCAACTGTTTCCTTCTTTTTTGGAGACTCAATATGCGTCTTCTCATGATTGGTAAAATCAGCGTCCAATTCTAGACATCTCATATTAAGGATGACTTTCTGGTCTTCAATCACAACCATCTTTACTTCACAAGCCTTCTTTAATATTTCAACTTCATCTTCATGCATCTTTACTTTTTTTTGTAACAAAGATTCAAGTTCTTTGATCTTCTTAGAGTTTATTTTCCAAATATATCTCCTTGACACCATTTTTCTTTTTCAGCTCATCTTCAAGTGCATGGATCTTATCTTCTAGGGCCTTGTTGACTCCCTCTTTATCTTCAACATCTTTGAACCACTTTGAAGAACTTACTTAAAATTTCCTTTTGTTTCTTCAAAGGATCCAACCTGTCTCGAGAGATTTAAACATTCAACAATTTTTTCTTGTAAGCCTTTCTCCAAAGCATCGATTTCTTCTTCTAGTTCAGTGATATTTTCCTGCAAGCATTGAAATACTCCACAAAACAGAGATGCAATCTCTTAAGGAATACCATGCAGAATCATTCTTAATCTATCAACTGATATTTCTTGTGTTGTTGTAGATTGATCATCATGACCTGTGGAATCATTTTCATCATGATAATAATTTCCAAATGTACTAACACATACCTCCTTATCATTTGAGGTAGGAAGGTTATCCATCTTCTTAGTGGAAATGTGATCCACCTTCTCATAACTTTCTAAGTCTGGTGTGTCTTCAATGTATGCCAGATATGGAGAACCAGATACATCCTCTTCTTTAGATAAGAGGGACTTCTTAAAATTTATCTTCTCCTTCCATTTCCTATTCATCATGGTCTTAATAGATATAGCCTTCTGTTCAGATTTAACTGAATCTTCACTGAAAGTGCACTTCATTGATAATTTAGGAAGGAAACTCAAATAATCAAAAGATAATAACTTCACTATAGAGAATGCAATAGAGGTTAACCTTCCTCTGATACCAATTGAGAGGACCAGTTTGGGATATACCTAACACTGAGAGGGGGGGGGGGGTGAATCAGTGTTGAGGAATTTTTATAACAATTCCAACTTTTTATCCATGTACCTCTTGACCTGTTAGGGTCTTGATTCTCTTATTCTCTTTTATCTATCGCACACAATAATAGAAATCATTAAAAATATGCACACAACATTTTTACAAGGTTCACCACTGAATAAGAGTAGCAACGTCCTTTCCATGCATGGGAATGAGCAGTGTATGGATTCTACACTATAATGTAATATATTGTTACAATGGATTGGCTAGGAAAACAATCCTCTAGCATGTGTAAGTCCCTACACTTTAGAGGGGGGTGGGAAACAATCATCTTCCCTGGACTGGTGATAGTCTAGTCTAACTTGAATCCTCTAGCTGGTTATTTATACTACCTATAGAGATAGTCTTCTTCATTCTTGAAAAGGTAGGTTCTGCTCTTGGTCATCATTAATGTTCTTCACTTGATTACTTGAAAAGCAGTAGGTAAGAAATTCTTCATTCTTTCCTTCTCTTCTTTTCTAGTGAAACACCAACTGCACTAGGCTTCTTATTTTTTCTTCTTAGTGCAAAAACCAACTATAGTAAAACTTATTCTCTCTTCTTGGCTAGAATCACAAATACCAAGGGGATTATTCAGAAACTGAGGATTAGCTCACATAGCATCATATAAATTAAACTACCCTAAATAATTTTAGGCTTAAATTGGGCATACTATATTCTTCTTCTTCTTCTTATCTTCTTTCTATGTAGCAAACCTGTAAGCTGCAAACTCTTGTTCTTCTTCTTATGATTCTTCAATGCAAAACCAGCTGCACTGAAACCTACTCTTCTTCAAACGTTCTCTTTTTGTGCAAAACCACCTGCACGTAGCTCTTGTTCTTATTCTTCTTTATAGAATCAAAAGTTCTAGCTTGTGCGCCAATCCTTACTTGCGCCCCACCCTACTTGCGCGCTACTCTGCTTGCATGCCACAACTTGCGCGCCACTATTGTGCACAACTCACAACTTGCGCACTGCCTTTGACTTATAAAAAAAAAACTTCTTGAAGACACCTCCATGCTTGCGTGCCTCTAACAACTTTCACTCCACTTCTGTTTGTATTCCACAACTTGTGCGCCGCCTTACTTGTGTTCCATATAAATAACACTCAACTTGCGAGCCACTTCAGCTTGCACGCCACTTCTACTGCTTGCACGATCAGATCTAAAATTTTCTCTTAAGTGTTGAGCCTTAAAAAATGAGGAGTCTAGTTGTCTATTTATAGGAATTTTGGTGACTTGCGCACCACATACACTTGTGTGCTGCTCCAGCACTTGTGCCCTTCTTCAGCACTTGCACACCGCTCCAGCACTTGCGCACCGCTCCAGCAGTTGTGCACCACTCCAGAACTTGCGTTACACTTTCTATCCTTTGTCATATTTTGATATGATGATGTTAAAATATGACTTGCATGCCACACTTGGGCGCCCATTATAATTTCTCATCGGTTCATGACTTGCACGCTAATTTTTAACTTGCACACCAATTTATTTCCATTGTCATATTTTGATGGGACAATCTCGAAATATGACTTGCGCACCACTTACACTTGCGCGCCAATACTTGCGCACCAATTTCTTTACTTCTCCAAAATCACTTCTTTACACTCTCTACTCTACATAAGGATTTCATCACTTGTTCTCCAAACTTATGATATTTTTGAAATACAAATCAGCAAAGCATCATCATAGTTTCATTCATTCTTTATGTAATATGAATTCCAAAGTACCTCTTTATCCTCACTTCAAATCCCCAATTCCTTTTGGAGTGTTAATTCCAATGAACTCCAATCATATCTCTTCATCCAAAAGTGGAGGCTTGAAGCTTCTTCAAATACCTTGGATGTTGCATACAATGTATCACCTTTGATACATGTATTTGGAACTTTAATAATAGTGAAACAATCATCTGATTTCAAGGAAATGTGTAATTCATGACCTTATTAGAATTACAAGCCCTTCCACACTCTCTATTCTTATTCATCTATCATTCTCTACTTCATTCAAATCATATGATCCTTTTCTTCAAGTAAGATCTTGCAAGGTTCTCATGCTATCATGAAGCATTTCATGGTCTTCTTTAAATCCCCATTCTTCTTCAATCATCCTTAGATGGATGATACTTCACCATTATTCATTGTTGTAAACAATGTGTCACCCTTGACAAAAGTTCTTTGAACTTAATATCAGTTCAACAATCGTCTGAATTAATCTTCTTAGAGAATTTGTCAAGTATGACGTCCAATGCTATGATTCCATTTCAATTCTCCAAGAAACCACACTTCAGAAAATCTCTACAAACTTTTTAGTCCTTATTCATCTCCTTCTTCATTTTGACAACTATTGACAACTGTTGACAACAAATACAATCTTCATACACAAATTGGTCCCAAAAATACCAAGTAACTTACCCCTATCATCATGTGAAACTATATAATCTGGTTGAGTCCATGAGGAGGTACAAACAGGGGGTGATATATATATCTGAATAGGGAACCACCCAGGTCTATATATTCATAACAACAATTCTAAAAGTTCTATCATGTGTGAACAAAGAAGTAAACTGAAGTAGAAGCCCATGTCATAGGTCTACTACAATAAGTAAAACTAAACAACCCTCAAGAAAACATGAACAAAGACTCATCTCCTTACAATGAATCTATAGAAAAGCAATCAAGTCACACGACCACTCCATACATCCATTCATATCAAGAAACCCACAACCACTTTCTATAGTGAAGTAAGAAATCCCACGACTACAACGTATGGTGAAGTGTAGACCATGAAGGCCAGATCTGAGGTGTCATGTATCGGGGAATCCGTATAATAATTCTATACCACGAAGATCTGGATTCCACGATCTCATCCAAGAAATCCACATTGAGTCCCATGGGAGTCCTAGTGGAAACTCAGTTGAGGAATTGGTTGGAGTCCTAGGAGCATGTGTCCTGACATGTCCTACACGAGCCCAAGAAAGCTAGATCCACATGGTAGAAAGGCCTGAGGCATCCCACAGAATCAAGACCCTAGGGGAAGAGTCAACTCAAGGATTCCACTACCACATTTCAGATCCATGGAGAGCAGTCCATGGCATCTATAAAAACAATAAACCAAAGAATCCAAAATTAAACATTAAAAACCATGTGATTATACCCACTCATATAACCAAGTGAAAGTAATGAGTGTACCCAATCATGCAATACATTTATCAATTACAAGAATATGGGACTACCCTCCCATATTATCCATTTTAAGATTCCATTAAACATTTATATATGTATACACACCCATATTAATAATTTTATTTATTCCAAACTATCAAAAAAGGTATAAAGTCCCAAGATATCATTATACAAGGAGGTAGTACTTCTCTTAAACAGTTAATTAAAACCATTTATGCATCAACATGATTTCTATACCTAGGAAATCACAATTACACAACCCTTGGGTGATTTAAATAGGCATAAACTAGTCAATTCATTAAGGCGCACCCTATGGGTGACCTTGAAATGAGAACCGAGTTCCAACACACCTAAGTAGAACCTATGGGAATCTTCACTACGTTCAACTATTGCTAATAAAATAAACTCACTCAAAAATGAGGCATCGCTGAGAAGCCCGACGATTGCCGAAAAGGGACAAATTCCTGAAAACCACTTGAAAATCCAAAAGAAAGCATAGAACACCTACCTCACCTTGGAAGTAGATAGATCTTCCAATATCAAGTTCTAATTCATCTTGGTTTAGGTGAAATTTGAACAACGGATGAAGAACAAGATTTTAGGGAATATGAACCTAAAATCAAATAGTGCATCTATTGTTCCAAGGAATCCCGAACTGCTAAAAAGGAAATGAGGAATTGTAGATCCGATGAGATGATCTGTGATCAAAATAGAAGTCATATAGAGGATCGAGCTAAAATCCTTGCCTAGGTGAATCATGGGATCTTAAATGAGAGTGGGAGGCCACTGTACATTGAATGAAACAAAAAATGGGTTTAACAATTATTTATGATTTTTAAATAAAATTTTAAAAAACTCACATAGTAGGGTCGCATGGTTTCCCCACATGGGTTACCATATTATGCAGAAACCGTGAGGACCACACTTCGTTGTAGGGGAAATTCACATGGTTACTCCGCATGGTTTGACTAACCGTGCGGTAACCATGTGAAAATGTTCAGCTACAAACATGCAACTTTTTAGACATCCTGAACAACCATGCGGCCACAACCGTATAGTTTCCTTAACCATGTGGACCCTGCTATACCCTCCCACAAGGTTACCTTAACCATGTGTAGGTCATGTGGAAACCTTGAGCCATACCATTTTCATCCCAAAACATGGTTTCTGGATCCAAACAAGCCCCAAAAAACTTTAAACACCCGTGATCACAAGGAGGTGTTTATATAAGTCCATAACAAAGCATTAAAAATGAATAGAAAGGGATTCGTACCTCATACGAAACCCCAGGTTCTTATATATTATCAACTACATATCCACCAAATGCTCCTCATATTCTCAAAGAAACATTTAAATACCTATACCACATGTATTACAGTATTGCAATGGGTTGAATGGTTTATATCATACAACAGGTACCTTTAAACCTATTCTTATCCTCTATAATCAAATCTAATCTAAAAAGGAAAGAGGGATGGAGGTTGAAACAACCATCCCATGAAATACCTATTATGGATATCATTAAAACCAAATACAATTACTATTCAAACTCACCACCCAATAAAATGTACACAAACACCTCTCACATCTACACCATCCCACAAATCCCATGCCACTTTTCCCCCAAAACAATTTCCATCACGAGGAACAACATCACACCATTTCATACAAACCATGAACCACATCACTTAGGTATAAACATCCATAAATACATCTAAAAATTCACATAAACTCAACCAATGATTACTATAAACACCACAGAATAGATCCAAAAGAACACAAATCAAGAAAATACTTCTCCCATGTTAAGATATTTACAATATTTGGTGGCACTGAATCACCCACATAGTTATAATCATGTTACTGTAAAATGTACCTTGATTATTAATAATTTGTTCCTTTATTTATGTGATAGAATCATTAATCACACATTACTTCATCAATGAAATAGTACATATAGTAAAACATCAAGACCCAAACACCTCATCATCAACCAAAACATTGTATTGAAAATGTCAAAAAAATTCTAGTTAGTGGGTATGAATGTACATCTCATGATTCAAGAACTCTTCTCCATGACACTATAACTCTAGATCACATGAACAAACGGAATGGTCCAACCTTGAAACACTTTCTTCCAATGATCCTAAATATCCCCTAGCCTCTCCATGAACATCGTTTCATCTCTGATGTCAAACACACTACAGTCGATGACATGGTAGTCATTATGAATATACTAAAGGAGCTATAAGATATATGAGACATTTTTAATCTGATCCATTCATGGTGGGAATTACAACTGATAAGATGCCTTTCCAATATGGGCCAACACCTTGAAAGTTCCAAAAAATTGGGACAAGTGCTTACTAACCCTTTAAAATATCTACCTCCCATAATGATGATAAATCATTATGAATACTTGGTCCCCAAACTCAAACATCAAGGGCCTCCTCATGTGGTTGGAATAATACCTATATCAATCATGTACCGCCTTCATCCACTCACAAACCACTAGTACATTCTACGCCATGCTTTACACCACATCAAGACAGGGAACTGATTTCTCCCTAACCTTGAATTAGCATAACGAATAATGACACAAACACCCATAAAAAGCCTCAAATTGGCTGATTATAATGAATGAGTGCATAATTTTTTTAATAAAACTCTACCGAAGGAAATTACCTAGCCTAAGATTCACTAATGTCCAAGAAACAGGAAAAAATGTTCTCTAGTATCTGGATGGTCCAATCCATTGGCTTATCTGTATGAGGGTGGTATACAATAATAATGTGTAAATATGTACCATAGGAATTCTACAATCCACTCAAGATTCATAAAGTAAACCAACCATCTCAAAAAAATACAATGGTCCTCAAGAATCCATATATCCATGCCATTCCATTATCACACCTCCTCACCAAAACATCGATAGTACAGACTACTTGATCACTAGAATGTGAGAAATGTTTTTCAGCTGGTCCATGATTACACATATATCAGCATAATATATCCGAGCTTGGGATAACACTATATAAGAAACCTGCCTCAATAATTACAAAATATGTATTATTACATATAGAATTCATTCTTCAATATATGAGGATATTTTTAGAATTATATTTTTAGAGAATTATGTCGTAAATCATACATTAAAAAACCATTTCTATACAATATGTAAACTTTTGAAAAATATAAATTTCACCCATAGTATAATTTTTTTAACAAAAACATGATTTCAATTCATGGAAGATCTTCCCGAATTTTATATTGACCTCTTCCTTTCATTTACCCATACATAAACCATGTGAAAAATAACATTTAGTGTGATAAATAAACATCTCTATGAATAATATAATATATCATTTGTGTGCCTCAAATGATATGATCTAGAAATATAACAGATATTTAAGAATAATGTCATTTCACTTTTGGGATCTCACCATAGTGGGGAACTACTATGACCATTTAGTGTGATAACTACTCTTAGGAAACTATCACATACTATGTTACATAGAAGAACAATCAGGATATTATAAGGTGTTATTAATATGATAAAATTTGAATATATTCTTTCATAATGTACACAAAAGATGGTTCTAGAGAAAAAAATTCAAAATAATTACAATTCACTAGAGCCAACTCCTAACAACCTTCATCACGCTAGCTCTGACATGATACTCATGATTCTACTAAGATATGCCTTTAGTAAAGGGGTATACTATGTTATTTTTTATGGTTATTCTGATTACTCCAAATTCACCCTTTGAAAAAAATACCTCAAGAGGTGATACATCTAGAGTATATGTTTTATCTATTGATGTGACCATGTCTCTTTTAAAATATCCATAACTGTAGTATTATCAAGATACTATTTTATAGGTTATTTACTTATAGGTATCAAATCAATCATTGGGGAAATGTTTAGTATCCAATAAGCTTCCATAGTTGTCTTAGAAGCCTCTGTATACTCAGAATACACTCTAGAATCAGTGACAACTTGCTACTTTGAACTATTCAACTTCATAGATCTTCCATTTAGATATAAAACATATCTTGATTAAAACATTAAATCATTCTAATCTGTTTGAAAACTAGCATCAGTATAACCCCTGATGACCAGTTTATCATCTCCTTTATACCCTAGGAACATATACATAGTTATTCTCAGATACATAAGGATAGCCTTAACATAAGGTAAATTACTTTTTCATAGATCTACTTGATATCTTCTTACAATGATTAATTCATGGGCAACATCAATTATACTATATAAAATGGTATACATTATTGTTCCTATCACTGAAGCACATGAGTTCCTAAATTCTCCCTTTTCTAGTTGCGTCTAAGGAAACATTTTCTTATAATTTATTAAATGGTGTGATACTATATCCAATTCACTATTGGATTATTCCATTCTAAATCTCTTAAGACTCTGTTCATTGAATGTTACTTGACATTGTCCAAGTATCCTCTTGGATATTTCATGAATGATCTTGATCCCAGAAATCTAGGATACTTCACCTATGTACTTCATAGAGAATAACTTAATTAACAAATCAATAATAGACTTTAATACAAGTATGTTGTTTATAAAAGAAATATGTCATTAGAATATACTACTAGGATTACAACCACATTCCAACTAAACTTCTTGTAAACACACGACTCACAATCTTTCTTAATAAAACCAGATTTTTTGATAGATTCACTGAATGAAAGGTATGATGACCCTAATTATGGATTCAATCAATAAATGGATCTCTAGAACATGAAAATAGTTTTGGTATCATATTGAGTCCCAACCACTTTTTTTTGTGTCATGTAGACATATTCCTAAAGTTTCCCATTAAGGAATGTATTTTTGACATCCATCTCCATAATTTCATATCCATGGAAATAATATATAACAAGTATAATTTTAATGGTTATTATAATGTAAAATTTTGAAAATTTTTATCATAGGTTATTTCTTGATATTTTTTAAACCATTTAGTTCCTAGCATTGTTTTATAGTTATTTAATTTACCTTACATGACTAGTTTTATCATGAATACTCATTTTTACCCTATAGGCTATACATCAACCAATGCATCATCCAAAACCCAAACATAGTTTTGATACGTGGAAGAAATTTTAAAATTCATAGATTCTTTCCATCTTGCATTTTATTAGCTATCTGCTACCTGTTTTTAGGAGAATGGTTTTTCATTTTCAACTAATAATGACTCATAATCTTCGGTGATTAGAAAATCATATATCTATGTTTCTCATACCTATATTCTACTCTTACATAGTACATGTGTTTTATAAACTACTTCATCTATATGGACCTATGTAATTTGTTCATGTACAAACTATTGTGTGTATTTAGCATCAAATTCATTAATGTCAATATTTCTCCCACTATCCTATTTGAGGATGTTCAATCTCTCAAGAATGTTTGGTGATAATTACATTCTTTTTTGAGGGGTTGTATATGCAGTATCATTTTTTTCCTTGGGATACCCTATAAATATACACTTTGTTCCCCGGGTGCCAGTTTTGTTCCTCGAAGGTCTTAACAAACACCTCACAACCCAAAACCTGTATATGTCATAAAAGGGGTTTCTTTATACTCCATAACTTGAAGGGAATTCTATTTTCCACTTTTGTTGGTAATTAGATTAATATATATGCCACAATTTTAATTCATATTCCCAAAAGGATAATGGACGATCTTCATGACTAATCATCCACCTTACCATGTCTATCAAGGTACGATTCCTTCTTTCAATAACATCATTCCACCATGGTGTATACGGTGAAGTGAGTTGAGATAGAATTAAAAAATCTAATAAAAAGTAGATAATATCTTTGTTATTATATTCACCACCTTGATATGATTGAGGAATATCTATCTTCATTACAAGTTATTTATCTACTTCATTCATGAATTCCATGAATTTCACAAAGGACTCAAAATTATACCTCCTCAAGTATACATAACCATATATACTCATGCCCTTATAAAAAGTTACAAAGAAAGAATACCCACCTATAGCTTCAATTGAAAATAGTCCACACACATCAGTGTGTACCAATTTGAGAAGCTCTATATCCCTTTCACCCTATCCACTAAATGATGACTTGGTTATTTTTACTTGTAAACAATCATGACATCATTCAAGTGGTTTTAGAATAGAAGAGTCTAAATAACCATCTATACAAAGCTTTTTTAAACACTTCTAGTTTACATGAAAAATATGGTGATGACATAGCTGGGTGTTATATGAGTCATTTGAACATGATTCAATATCCATTTCCAAAACATGGTTTTCATTATTAAAAACATAAATACCATTTTTCAAATGTTACATATGATAACATATGTTGTTGTTATTAAAGAAACAACTTCTTTTAAAAAACATTGAAATAAACCCATATCCATCTAATAATGATATAGAAATTAAGTTCTTGGTAACCCTTGATATATACTAACAATACTTTACCACCAAAATCATTCCCATTGAAAAATCAAGGTGTTAGTCAACAGTGGCTAGAGAAGACAACCTCACTCTATTGGTATCTTATAGATCCACATATCCTCAAGAAATATTTCAGAATCTACTTGGTTCATGCATCTGGGAACAGATGTGAGAAGCACATTCTTTATCAAATACCAAATTTTTAGATATTGAAATATTACATTTGATAAATAATTCACCTTTACCATCCTATTTATTTTGAGTTCACTTATTCTAGTGTTAATTCTGGAGACATGAAAAAAAACTACCTCACTTTCCTTACCCAACCTATGGATATATCTCTTCTTAGAAGGATGGATCCTGGGACCTTCAAAATCTTTATGAGTCTTGTGAACCTTTTCCTAGTTCCTCATATTCTTTTTCACTAGATGAAAATCTCGTTAATATCTCCCAATGTTCTTATCCATTTGGAGAATCAATTTAAGAAGTTTTTAAAGAGTCTTTTCATTTTTATCACATTGTTATTAACAGTAAAATTATATAAGGTATTGTTATGTGAAAAAAATATGAGATATATGTGAAAAGAAATGAGATATATGTGAAATAATCTTGGAATTTAATCCCAATGATGTATATGATTTCAATGTAACCAATAATATTGATTACATGAGGCCCAGTTGGAGCATACTCTCCAATATAAGTTGAAACAAAGATTTGAAGATCTCAAATCTCTCTTGTATCACCTCCTACTTATAGAGATACCAAAGGTCAGACATCAATGTATATGCATCCATATCCTCATGTTTCTTCAAAAGATCATTGGTCATGGAAGATAACATGAATATTTAACATCTGTAGCATCATCCAATGGTTTCTCAAAAAGATAAAACTCTTCCCCAGTATTCGTATTTCCAGGAACATTAAGAATATGTTCTTCCATCACAAACAATTTCCTTTCATGGAGAAATATAACACACATGCACATTTTCCACTCTTGGAAATTTGTGCCGGTGAGAAGGATTTCATTCTCATGTATAGATAATACTGATATGTTTTTTGTCATTTTATTTCTATTTCTAAAAGTTAGGGGAGAGTATCTTTACTAATTTATCTGATAAAATTTATAAAAATAAAGATATAATATATTTATTAATCTCTCATTATTTTATCAATCCACAACAGCACTCACCATTTTATTTTGAATATCTCATTTCTTGTAAATTCTAGTGGTAAAGATCTACATTTCCCTTATAATAACCCAAAAATTGGTTGTTTAAGAAGATTGAATGGTTTTAGACAAGCCTTCCAAATTCCAATTGCATTAAATCATTATTCCATGATCTATTGAGTGGACTCCCAAATCCTAAAAATCCTTAATTTAGATTTTATAAACCCTTGCATCTCAGTTACATGATGTTATGCTTTGGAATTCAACCATTGATGTGATCTATGTTTATTCAACCCAAAAATACATTTTGGAATTCTTTAATAATTTAAAGAACCCCAAATTTATCTTGGCAAGAACTTTGAACGATGGTTTTATTTTAGGTGAAGTTGTGGAATGCTATAGAAAATTAATATATGTATTTGAGGGATTTTATATTTTATGCACAAATTACCAATTATTATATATATCACATGCTTTTTGATATTAAAATGTTTTACTATAGTGAGAAAACATGTCATATATAATAGTTATACATATGATAATTTATTTTAGTTCTCTCTTGCATGCTTGTTAATTTAATTAAATAATGTGATCATGAAAAAACACCCATAATTAAATAACCGTGTAACATGACTGAAATAAAATAATAAAGTAGAATGATCATGATATTTTACTAATGGTAGGTTTATCAATTTATTGAGAATATAACTATATAACTAAGGGAAAATACCTTGTACCAATTAAGGTTCGTGTCACAGATTTCCACCTATCCACCTATGTATCTATCTGGGATTGGTCTCTCCATGACTCAAAAAATGATCCACCTCCACTATATTGGGATATCCATCCATTAAATATGATTTAACTCACATTCAAGTGAGGGGAAAAGGGTTTACATAACAGAAACCATGGGAACATCATCCCGTACATAATGATATGAGAGGTGACAAACAATCTACCAATATAATTTAATAATAAATTAAACAAAACCAAACATATAAAAAGGTCTGGTCTATACACATAGTCATCCACATGGATTAAATTAATTTCCCATTATTAAAAATAACATTAAATTCTGAGTCATTATTATTTAAGATAAATCACCCTCAAATGAATTTCTTATCTACTTTAATTATTTAGTTCATTTATCTTATTTGTGATCATAATTTCCATGAAATTCTCATCCATCATAATATAATACAAAATAAATAAATAAATTTAAAATAATCTATGTATATAAATGTACCTTGGAGGCATCATAGTGAATACCCATCTTAATCTAAACAACATGTATCATACTCATACAGTGTTTAGTCATGAAAAATATGGAATACCTGACTAATCATGTAATTTCATGATGTGTACTATCAAGATCATGATTACTCGAATTACATGAATTATCTGTCACGTATGCCTCCAAGCACATCAATTAATGACTGTAATACGAGTCATACATGATATGTAGATACAAACATTATGCATAAATTAATTAGACATTTATATATATATATTAGTACACATCACAAGGAATGTATTATCAACTTAATGACCACACACAAGTACATGTCGATAAGGTTTACATATTATAATAAATTATTTTTATTTCAATTTAATTTTTTCTAACTACATGACATGTAAAAGTGAGCTACCCATAGTGTATGTCTGCCATATTCTATCTAAATAATACACCTATGTATTCAGCATGTAAATCGTTCCTCCAGAAAATTAGAGTACAGAATGTATTAAAGGGTTACATGGTGTGTGTTTTTCGATTTACATTGTCACTATCCAGGTAGGCTGTGTATGAAAATACATGGCTCGTCTGTTACTTATGGGACTACATGCAATGTACATGGGCTGCACAGGGTGTACTCTGGATGACTGTGAACTAGGAAATCTCACTCACAATTCAGTGTAATAAATTAAATGCACTATATGTATTCAATGCACATAGTTTGAATTAATTCTGAATTAATTCCATGTTAATTGAACACTAGTACACAACATGTAACTCCATTTAAATTGTGTGTACTATTACGTTATCTGACCATAATCGTTGGTACATTTGAATGAGATATTCAATTTTATTTCACTCATAAAACTAATCTATATGATTAGATCTATGTGAAATTAGATAAGAAGAATCATAACCCACAATTCATATTAAATAATGATTAAAAATGAATTGAAATATAAATCACTAATGAATAAATCAATCAATGATCTCTAAAAAATTATAAATAATTATGTAACCACTATGATACCACTTGTACGATCCGGGTAGTGCAGAAGTGTGTGTTGTTTCCTGAAAAACATAATATTTTTGTCATTATCGATGATCAATCCAATATTTACACAGAGATAAACACTATAATCAAGGAAATTGAATTAGGGAAGGAAGAAAATATAAAAAATGACAAGGAAAAGCACAAGATCATGAACCATTATTTATAACTAATTTAATCAATTAAATAATTTCCTCTCTTGAATTAATTCTTCATTGATGGATCTGAAAACATAACAACGTTGTACTGTTGTTACATTTTAAAAATCAAGATTAGATTTCCTTTAGTAGTGATCATCATGTGTTCTAAAATTCTTTGAACATCATTGTAGGATTCTCTAGGTGTTAGCATGATAGATACTGTTGCTTGAATCATTATCCTTTGATCACCATGAGAATCACTTCCAAATCATCCTCCTTGTTGTATCTAGACACAAGAGTGATTGGTGGAGGAAGATCACTCTTTATTTTTAGGAGCATTATTATAAAGGCCAATCTCTTTTGCTTGAGAGGATTCTCTCTGGTTGTCATTGTGCAAAAAAAATGAACTTTCTCATTTGAAAAAATAATATATTTAGGTTTAAATACCTTTAGGGTTAGAAATAAATATTTTCATAGGTTCCCTTTAATATTTATGTAATCCCTACTAGAATCCAATGTCTTAAATTAAGAAAATAACAATATGTCCTCAAAATGCACTTAACTTTTTAATTAAATTAAATATTATTTAATAATAAATGATTCAATGTATATAATTTTTCAATAGACATAAAAACATGGCCCTTATACATCCACAAAGTTTTTCTGGCATTGAATAGTTACTAATTAAATAGTAAATAGATATCACTATATTATTATACAATAAATTAATAAATATTAAATTTACTAAATAGAAAAAAATATTTATTAAATATTTTCTTCATATAATGTTCTCTTGAATAACTGGAGATGAAATATATGTGTTAAAGTATACATGAATATATATCAAACCACCTATGGTGATAATATTTATTCTATTTGATAAATAGTAAATAATAATATATAATTTATCTGAGGTTCTAGGTAAACTCATTGTGTGACCCTATTGGAATCTTTCTTAGTGGCATTAGGAGAAGTAGAATAAAGTCTAAAGGTAGCATATCTAAACACTCCAAGGCACCCATAAAGAAATAAATTAATTCCAAAAATATAGAATAACTTATATGGATGCTCACTATGTAATATAATACTTTTATAATGATATCACTAATCAAATAGGCTGCATTATGATGCCATCAACCCATGTGCTCCATGCCTCCTTTGACTTTACATTAATCAGATTTACCCATAGAACCCATGTCTATATATATTTTTAGTCTATATCAGTTCTATAAATTATCATAAGATATCAAATTCCATTAGATAATAGAAGCTAAATATCCTTTCTAACAATATTCATTAATTTAATATTACTCTTGTCACATCAAACATGTCCAAACACCCCGTGAACATATGTTGTCATAGTTTCAATCAATACATCATAGTACACAACCTATTATATTTATTGATAATAATATTATTGTCTATGGATCAATACATATGTTTTCAGATAGGAAAATCCAATGACACATATGAATGTTTATTTTTATTGGTGGTCTCGTTCTCATTATACCCCATACTTGATATTATCAGGGGAATATTCCATGATAAGGTTCCTCAAATTCCTATGAATCTCCACCCCTCATAGACTATATCATTTTTGGTCCCAAAAATTATATAATATATCTATAAAACATATATTTTTTGGAATATATTCATAGCACTTCTGTGTTTTCATCATAGTGGGGAACTGCTATGACCATTTAGTACAACAACTACTTGTATGGAATTATCCTATACTATGTGACACATAAGAACATTTATGATGTGATAAGAAGTTTATTTATTTTCAAAACTATGAATACATGTTATCATAAATTACATAGAATTTGGTTATTGGGAACCAACTCCATAATAAAGAACATAAAAATCAGGTTGTAATGTTAGGAAATCATCATTAATAACACTCTTACAAATAGAATAATTGATATGGTGAACCTCCACATATAGAATACCCAATGAATTAGTGGTCTACCATGGACCCACCTATCATGGGTTTATCACAGAACCACCCACCATTATTTAATAACATATCCACTCATCCATGGTTTATAATGAAATAACCCATCCTTCGATTATAACATAACCAAGCATACTAGTTTATAATAGAGCCACCCATCATCATAAACAGTTTCCAAGAACCTTAAAATAATTATAAATCATGAAATCCTTCATTGACATCATAATACCCTTTAAAAACACTTTTAATTCTATATGAAAACTCATTAAAATATTTAAATACCAATTTATTTTAACACCCCTTTTAAATACAAAAATACTCAGAAAGATGGAGAGTGGTATTATATTTTATAAAAACATGAAATATTGTAAGGGAATAAAAAATTCAAATAATTGTTATGTTCATGATAAAATTCATCATCACCGTATATGTTAAAATAAAACATTCCTTTTTTTAAAATTAAAGTCTAAAATTCAATACAAAGATAACTTTATGGAATAAAGTTGAACTAAATACAAAAAATATCATATATAAAAATATCATTTACACAATATTAAATTCATATAATGATTTTAGAAACATAGAAATATATGAGAAATAGAGTTTAAAGGAAAACATTAAAAGACGATTTTGTAAAAGAAAAGTCCATTACCAATTTGGAAACATTTGAATCATAAGAAACATGAAAGAAACAAATCTGATGACCATAGACAAATTCATGATATAACAATTCAAAGGTTCCTTGTTCAAACCTCATAAAAGAATACAGGTGAATACCATCAATGTATGCCTCAACAAAATTAATTTGAGACAAATTCTCTTATCTCGAGTTTGATTAATCACATAAAATATCTTTCTTAATAAATAGTATACTTATGTTAATTATTTAATTGATTATAAACCTTTTTAATGTTAATTATTAATTTTATTATACTAATTACAATGTTATATATTATTACTTAATTAATTAAGTTTACGTTGGATGCTTTCACAAGATTTGGATTATGTGACAAAAATGACTTCAGTATGTTCAACAATAGTAAATGTGGTATGTATTTAAATATATAAAAAATAATATTCATGAAATAAATGTCATATTTATAAATTAATTATAATATTTTAAAATGAAACATTAATTATGTTTATAAATAATTTACTATGTTATGACCATTGAGACGGTATGTCATCTGTATGTTTGAGTAACATTCAAAGTTTTCAATGATATTTATGGGAATATGGTTTGTAATATTCTACCAATAATTATTTATCATAAGGTAATAAATACTATATTATTTCATTAAATATAATTATATATATGAATTCGATG
Source organism: Viscum album (assembly GCA_963277665.1). Lineage (NCBI taxonomy): Eukaryota > Viridiplantae > Streptophyta > Magnoliopsida > Santalales > Viscaceae > Viscum > Viscum album. The sequence continues at coordinate 453,922,295 of OY728135.1, forward strand.
TGATATAGTGACAAAAAATAGTCGCATCACTTCTTGGAGGTGATAGTCCACACGTATGCATGAATGACATTATCATTTTTCAGTGTAAGAATGAAAATGATATGATAAATATTTAGAATGATAAATATGTCATGAATATTATAATTATTTCATGTATATAACATATATTATGTAAATTTTTCCTTATAACTTTCCATATAAACGAGTGAGGAAAAGAGAATTACAACGCTTCGCGAGATGGTAGTCTGCTATACACTCGTGTGATGTTATCGTATCACCAAGGGAATAGAAAATAAGATGTTATATATGATATTATAACAATAAAATTATAAATATATTAAAATTTTAACATATAATTCTATAAATATTAAATCCATAATTATATCATTCCATGAGTGGTGATGATTGAAAATGAAAGACAATAATGTGTGAGGAGGTAGTCAGCTGTACATAGGGATAATGATTTTTATCTCATTTTATGGAAGAGGAGATGGATCTAGGATATTTAATTAAAATATTACCATATAATTATATAGTATATACTAGTTTTATTATATATGAACAATTGAATAATATTTTAATTGGTTTGAAGATTACATAAAATAATGTTTCTCGGATATGTATGATACCTCTTCTTTGGAAAACCTCCTTGTGTTTGTACCAAAATAATTATTATGATAGATTTATTATAAATAAAATTCTCTAGTTGGGGAGTAGGAAAATTAGGAAGGTATTTTTTTAGTTCATTTCAATTCCAATGGTCTTCTAAGTTGTGTATAGGATTCGGGAGGGGTGGCCTTTTTTAGGTGTGGTGAGTGTAACACTTGTAATTTCTAAAAGGGAAAGGGGTATCCTTGTTTTTCACTCTCTAAAAAGATAGAAAATGGACAATTATCAAGGAATAGAATTTATGTTGTATATATCTTGTTATAAAATATTTTATATACATGTTTTTCTGTAACTATAATGATTATCATTTTAGTTTATCCCTTAGAAGATCCGTTTTGACTTTAATCGAAGTAGTTAATCTTTAATGTTTTCACTTTTCATTGTAGTGAAAAATTATGTTAAAATTATGTTATAATATAAATTATTTTTATTAAAAATATAGAATATGTATTAAAAAATTCACTTCAAATAAGTGGAAAATTTTAATTTGAAATTAATCGGCCATAGATGATGAAATTAATTTTTTAAGATGTTTATTTTTTCAAGAAAAAGAAGATTTTATATTAAAACTGACTAATAATAATCATTGAATAAATAAAAATTAATATTTATTGTTATATAATCTAAAAATTTAATTTAAATCATTATACATCATGGATTATCTTAATTAACTAAAATGGATAAATAATATGCACTTTAAAATGGTTATATAAAAAACCCATTTGTAATCCCAAAAAATAATCTTATACAAAAATAAAATGTAATGTTGATAAAAAATTAATTAAATGGGGTAAATATAAATAAATTATAATTATTATACTTGAAATTATATTAGAAAACAATAATTTAAAATTAACTAATTATTGTAAAATTTTATTTTTTTCCAAATTTTCTATTTTTTACTATTCACTATAAAAATATTTTTTTAAAAAATACAAAACTTTATCCCTATGTACATTTTTATTCTCAGATATCAAAAATAAAATTCAATTTTTAAAATTCAATTCATAAAATTTATCAATAATTTTTTAAATAAAAACCTTCTAAGAAAATAATATATTTAAAACTATTTCTTTTTTGATGTAAAAATTACTTAATATTTTTATAATGAAAATAATTATCAAATTCCTATTAAAGATTTATTCTATAATCAAATGAGTTGTTACATTAATCCAACATTTTATAAATAGTTTCCTATCAATTTTATTAACTCATTCAACAAATGGAGTTATCAATCCCACATAGCTATTTAAGATTCTCATGATTCCTCTTTTACCATATGGTTTGCCCATAAAAAAATAACTTGGTGAATCGCCTTATTCTGAAACAGTTTCTCTCTATGGGAATAAATATAAAAATAATTTTACATACATTAAAGTTTCTCTTCCAGCTAAACTACTTTAGGGCACACAAATTTATATGAATGTGGTACATATTTTCTTAGCATCGACATATGAAAAACAATGTGTACCTAGGAAAAAGTCAGAGGAAAATCCACTAAGTAGGAAACTGATCCAAATTTATCTAGGATTTTATATGGTCCAATAAACTATAGAAATGCATTTTTTTATACCAATACACATAACACATTTTAGTGGATATACATTATGAAAAATATGGTCACCAACCTCAAAAGAATGAACTTTTGTCCAATTAACTTCATATATTTTCTATCTACTCTAAGACATACTCATATGATTCTCAATCAACTAAAGATTCTCATAAATTTCCTCTTACATCTCTTGTACCATCAACTTCATTTCTATTACATCATCCATAAATATAGTGTTTGGAACAGGTTTACATTTAATTTCTCAAATGGTGCCATCTATATACTATAAGAAAAATGTTATAAAATGAAAACTCAATCAATGAAATATTTTGATCCCAAATTCAATTATAATCAGTTGAACAAAACGGTATTATCTTCCATGGTCTAAGTATTCTACTTAGATGGACCATCTGATTAAGGATGAATTTTTTTTAAAATCTTATTCAATACCCAATTATTTTTTAATTATTTTCCAAAAAATTAGAATTGATTCTGGGATCATGGTTTGATATAATGGAGAGGGTAACTCAATATTATCTAATGATGTCCTTTATATATAGCAGATAAAGATGTTCTTAATTTGTGATATCTAGAATGGGATAGAAATATGAATATTTAGTTAATATATCAACAATAACATAAATAATATTGTCACCTTGAGATGTTTTTGGAAATCTGACTATGAAATCCATTGATATATTTTCCCATTTCCATTCCCACACTGAAAAAGGTGGAATAATTACCTTAGTTAATTTTTTTATACTTTAACCAGCATTCAATTCAAAAAATTCATTGTTATGTTATAAATATATATTTTCATTCTATCCCACCATTATACTCTTAAAGGTCTCAATACAACATAGTCTACCATAGATGAAGGTTAAAAAGGAGAACTATGGGATTCAATAAATAACTCTTTCTTTAATTAGGAATCAAAAGTCATGAATAATCATTTCCAAAATTGTAAAACACATTATTAGTTAATATTAAGATCAGGAAACATACCTATCTTAATTGATTCTACCTTTAAATTAAAATCATGATACTTCTTAGAATTACTACTTCATTTTGATGTAGTCAACTATACAGAAACCTGAATCAAAATTGAGGATGTCCCCATATCCATAAAATAAATGACAAATATATCCAAATAATTAAATAATGGGTCATGTTACAAACAAAAAAAGTATAATATATAATTATTGTCACGACCCGTCCCCTAGGGCATATACTGTGACTACCCCAAGCCCGCCTTCCACAGGCTAGGGGTTGTCGACTAGAAACAGAAAGGAATATCCCTAAAATGGGAAGGCATTTCCTCAAAACTGATACACACACAGACATGGCACTCTGTGCACAAGTAAAACACAATGGAAGAAGAAAGGTGAAAACACAACAAAAAACCAAAACTGAGTGTAAAAGTAAGTACTAAAAGTAAAGGGTCCAGTATACAAGCCAAACTAAAATGGAAGTACAACTAAAATGAAAAACAAATCTTAAGGTCATTTTCCAAGGATCCTACCTGAAGGGTTGGTATAGATTGTCCCTATGGTTATCCACATCAACCAGTTACCTCCGTACACCATCTGTCAATCACCTACGAGCACCGTCTAGATTTGACTCCTCAACACTCAGTTATGCTGTCCATCATCTACAGAAGACACAACATGGTACATGAGAAGCTCGTGCATGGGTGAGTATAAAAATACTCAGTAGGGACCCCAAGACCATCGAAGGTCTCCCAGAATTCTACAAAATAAAAACCACAAAGCATGATATCAATCACACATCACAAGTAAAGGATAGCTCACACCAGGTATAACTTAAGTATAGATGTATAGATGATTATTTGTAAAGCTATATCATCTTATTATTTCAAGAGGCTCTGCTGCTGACCCACACAGGATTGGTATGCACTGACCCACACAAGATCACTGAGCTCTGACCCACATAGGATCGATATGCGCCGATCCATATAGGATCACTGAGCGCAGACCCACAAAAGATTGATAGGCACTGACCCACCCAAGATCATTGAGCGCTGACCCACACAAGATCGATAGGTGCAGACACACATAGGATCACTGAGTGATGACCCACACAAGATCGATAGGCTCTGACCCACACATGATAACTATTCATTCTTTACATCACATCTGGGCACCAGATTCCCGCACATAGCAAGCTTGATTTCAGGAGGATCCGCTCCTCAAGCCATCAACCTTACCTCAAATGCCACCAAGTCCCACATAGAAGTAACCCGATGAACCACCATGTCATAGGGGATACAATTCACCAGACATTGTGTCTAACAGATGCTCGGTCTGTAAGTCATAGGCATTTTTGTTAAAAGGGCCCAGTTGATTTTAGGTTCGATCCAACCCGACCATACTCCAACTTTATCCAAAACCAAAGTAGAGTATCTCAAAAGGACAACCTCATCCTAAGGATTCCAGCACCAAGGAAGGTTCATCAAACAGACGTCCGGTTTAGAAGATATGGCCCTTTAAGAAGCACTGGGCCGAAAATGGTCCGGGTCCAGTCTGACCTGGCCGGACCGACCCGACCCAACCCGGCCTGCTGGGCCTCACCCGAACTGGTTGGCCCTGGCCCAGTCTGGCTAGGCACGGTCCGGCCCACTGGGCCATGGGCTCAGCCCACTGGCCACGGGCTCGGCCCGCTAGGCTGCGGGACAAGTGTGGCCCACCCAGCTTGGTATGGCCCTCCAGCTGGGTGCGGGGGTCCACTCCCTTCTGGAACATACTGTAGTCCATTTGGTTCATCAAATAGGAGGCTCCATGATGGTGCTTCCCCCCTCAAACTGACCGGTCCAGTAGACCGGTCTTGTGTGGGATGCACGAACATGGGCTACCTTCGTCGTGGCCAGATCCGTGGCATGCCGTCCACCATCAACATGGTCAGGAAAGGTCGTCCTCCCTTGTTCTCTGCAGAATCTTTGGGTGATTCCCCCACATCACGGCCGGCGGGAGCCTGCTGCAGCCTCTTCTAGTCGCCGGCGCCGCTGCACCGGTGGAGCTTCCTCGGGTCACCGGTGAAGCTCTGGTGGTCTGATTTTCTTCTCATCTACACCTACGAGCCTCTCAAGATTCTTCCTACACTGTTCCACCCTCAGTATCTACTTTCCACCATATTTCTTGATCAACCATGAAGAACACATCAAACTGAGATTGGAAAAGGGTCTGAGGCTTTTTCAGTTCAGATCACACCCTCTGCGTTAGAATTATAACATGGGAAGGAAATCCATAATTATTAAATATTAGTTTAAAAAAAACCTACCTCTAGTATGATGGATTCAATGAAGATGACGGAGGAGAATCCATTGTTTGATGATGTGTTTCGACGTTCACCGTCCCCCATCAATGTCCGGATCGATTCCTTAATGAAATTTTTGATTATCCATTCTTCATTGGAGGAAGATGTCGCCGACACTTCCTCAAGAGTTCTCTTGTGGGTTTCTAAAACCCACACCAATGACTAGATTAAAGAAAAGAAAAAGAGTTCAACACTCCGAACAATTATGTGGTTTAGTAATGAATAATTAATTAACCCATTAATCTCCTGATGCTGAGGTTACAGAACCAAGTGTAATAGGTCATTAAATGACTTGATAACTCTATGTTCCCACCACTGTGTCTCAATGGTAATAAGGGAATAATAAAATAACACATGTAGTTATTTTATTATTATTTTTGTAAATTCCAAAAATTAACATTTTCATTCGACCCTTTTTGGTCAAACATAAGCTTCTCCTAAGCGAATCCTGGAACAATAGATTTAGTGGTGCTCTCAGATTTAAAATCTAAGAACTATTTCAAAAGATAGAAATCGATTCTCACACATTTACTGAACATACCTTAAAAAAAGTTCAAAATTATGTTTCAGGCTCTTCTGGCCTCAGAATCATGTGTCGTTAATTTTTGCAGACTCATAACAATCCCAAATAATTAAAAGAAATTATATGGAAAATCTCGGTCATTACATTCTCAATAACATAGGGATTTATGTCCCCAAAATCCATAAAAAACTATGAAATCAAATGAGGGTACTGTACATGAATATGAGCCTCCTGCTCCCATGTGATCTCCTGGAGGTTCCCATGCTCCCACCAAACTCATACCAGAGGAATCGACTGTCCACGAAGGACCCACTCCTGTCAATCCTCTATATCCACCATGAACTCCACAAAGGTCACCCCATCATCAATGTCAATCTCAGTCTAGTTGACAATGTGTGATGGATCATGGACGTACGTCCTTAGTTGCGACACATGGAAACCATTAGGCACCAGGTGCATTAATGGGGGAAGAGGTAGGCGGTACTCCACCTCGCCAACTCTAGTGAGAATCCGGAAAGGTCTGATGAACCTCAAAGAGAGCATTCTGTCCCGAACAAATCTCTTCAATCCTCGACAGGGTGAGACCGGTAGAATGACATGGTCTCCCTCCTCAAACTCCAAGGGTCTCTATCTTCTATCGACATAAGACTTCTGTCGGATTTGTACAGTCTTCATCTGCTCTTGGATGTTCTGCACTTTCTTAGTGGTAGCCCCATCATGAAGTCCATAGAGATACCATCCAACTTCAATACCTGTTCATCTAGTGGCTGAGCTAAGCCTTTTAGATCCTGATGACGGGCCTTCACTTGCTGACAAGTTAGGCATCGTGATATGAACTCTGCCACTTCTTTCTTCATCCCTGGCCAATAGTACTGATGCCTAAGGTCCTTGTACATCTTCACCACACCGGGATGTACTCCCAAAGGGGATGTGTGGAACTCCCTCAACACCACCTCTTATAGCATCACATGTAACATTGTGATCCATATGAAAAGGATGGCGTGCTCCCAACCTTCAGAAAGTCCTTCAGGATCCTATCTTGAGGATATTTGATCACGTCGGGCCTCACAGTCAACATTCCCAAGATGTGCCTCCCAAAATCACTGAAGGAGTGGGGGAGTGACAATCATATATTAGAGATAATATGCTTCATCACTATCCATGAAGGATATATTCAATGTATCTAGCTGCTCTGTCACCTCACTCAACAACTATAGACCAGACCTTCTGGTGATATCATCTTATACTACATTCCCCTTCCCAAGAGTGTAGAATATCTCATTGTCATAGTCCTAGAGGAACTCTAGCCATCACCACTGTCTCTAGTTTAGGTCCTTTTGTGAGAAGATATACCTGAGACTCTTGTGACCAGATTAGATAGTAAACCGTGCTCCCATCAAGTACTGTTGCCACATATTCAAGGCAAAGACCACTGCTGCTAACTCCAAATCATGGTTATCATTGTTCTTCTCTTACTGTCTCAGCTATCATGAGCCAGAGGCGATCAACGCTCACTCCTACATCAGGAAAAACCCTAGTCCGGTCCCTGATGCGTCATAGTAGACTACATTCCCAAAACCCCCTTCTGGTAGCCTCAAGATGGGGGCACTCTTCAGTCTCTGCCTCAGCTCCTAAAAACTATGCTGGCATCTCTGTATTCAGAAAAATGGTTTCCCCTTATTTTTCAAAGATAAAAAGGGTGGTGCTACTCTGGAAAATCTAGGTACAAATTTCTTGTAGTTCCCAACCAATCCCGGAAAACTCTGCACCTCGGTCACACTCCTAGGTAGCTCCCAAGAAAGTACTGCCTCTAACTTTTCCAGATCCATTGCATCTCTAGACTCTGAGATAACTTGACCCAAGAAGTGGACTTCCAATATCAATAACTAGCACTTCTAGAGCGTTCCATAATTTTAGTGCTCTCGGAGTTTATCCAGAACTATTTTCATATGCATGGCGTGCTCCTCCTCTGACGCTGAGTACACCAAGATGATGTCAATGAAAACCACAACAAAGCGATCGAGGTAAGGATGGAAGATCATATTCATGAGTCCCATGAACACTAACAGAGCATTGGTCATGCCTAAAGGCATCACCAAGAACTCATATTGTCCATAAATATATCTGAGGGTGGTCTTCGGAACATCCTCATACTGTACCCTTAGCTAGTGATAGCCTGATGTAAGGTATATATTCGAAAACTACCATGCTCTATTTAGCTGGTCGAAGAGATCATCAATCCTCAGCAGTGGATACTTGTTCTTCATAGTCACCTAGTTTAGGTGCCAATAGTCTACACATTGCCTTATACTCCCATCTTCCTTCTTGGTGAAACAAATCAGGGCCACCCATGGAGAAACACTAGGCTTTACGAACCCTTTTTTCTGCAAGTCCTCCAACTGTACCCTCATCTCACGAAACTCCACAGGAGCCATCCGATATATTGGTGTAGATATCGGTGTCATACTAGGGTACATGTCAAGGTAAATATCTACCTATATATGATGAGGTAGTCCTAGAACATCATTAAGAGAGACATTATCATACTGGTCCAAAACAACAGGATATCTCAGAATCCTCTCATCCACTACACTGAGGGTGAGGCTATCCAACTGAGGAGTAATTAGCTGCACCCTCCTCCATGAATTTCCATACTATGGTGTAAAGGTTTCATTATCACTGGTGATGGAAAAACTGATTTCATCCTCATGGACACACCACAATTTGTGCCTAAAACTGTCGATCTGAGCATGGATAGTGGATAACCATTCCATAACCAAGATGACGTCGTAAGGCCTCAACGCTGATACTAGGAGATATCAGATAAATCTATTTCCTCATAGAGTGATTTCAAACTACATTCACCAGTGTGTAATCATTGAATACCCTCTCTTAAGAGTATTTAAACATAAGGATTGAGCTAAAGAATCTATTGGAATCTTCAAGCTCCGAACGAGAGCCGTGGAAATGAAAGAGTGACCAACACCTGTGTCTATAAGAACTACATCTTGGGTGGAATAGACACAGATCGTACCTTGAATCATCTCCAAAGTGTCGTGGTCATAGGCCTCTACCGCCTGAATTTGAGCTCACAACATTCCACTTACTCCCTATAGTCGAGGTGGACCACCTCGGGGTGGTTGCGGTAGAAACTCAAATCACCGCCCACCCCCTGCTACATGGACATCTCCTCTGCCACATCCACCACCTTGAAAACCTCCTAATTGAAACCTATGCCACTACCTTAGTAGTAACATGGCCGTATGCTATTCATTGGTACGTCGGTTTGAGTATTCATGAGCCATGTGACCCTACCCACCGCATGAGAAGCAAAGTATGCTCCTGGATATGCACAGAGAAAAAATTTGCTGGTACGAACTCCACCATGAAGAGGGTCACGAAGTCCAACAAGGAGAGTGTCAGATCCTCATGTGTCTATAGCGTCAATATCCACCATATCCTTACTGTGCCCTGAAAGAGTCTAGAAGCTAGGATCACCATCTAGTCTGCTATTGTCTCAACCAAGATAAATCCCCATTCCACAACCTACAACTAGTTCTCAGCTTCTTGGGGATCTATCACACCTCAAAACTTCAGAGGCCTCTGTATCTAGAACTTTTAAAACAGTATTCGTCAGCATGAAAGGTCTGATGGTAGGGTTGGTGGAAACTTCATCCCTACAGGTGGTGGTGCTTCTGGTACACCACCCGAAGGTGCTATCACCACAAGAGGGCCCTGCACCGATGCCTCATCACTTAGTGGTCTGTCATTGTGATCTCTCACTGGAATCCTAGATTTCTATCTATGTGGTGGAATCCTGAAAGAAACAGGTGTGCCACAAACAATAAGTTATACCTGGAGAGATGACTCCAATAGATCATAAGGAAAACAACTATTTTCAAAACATATGAAAATACTGTTTTTGTGTATCCAGCTGTAAATCAGAATTTAGGGTCCTGGTGTATGGATACGTCAACTGCCACACCAACAATGGACCCCCTGAATAGAAACTAGAACTCAAGAAACATAACACTATTAATCTATTGAATAATTGACTCTTAGTTCTTCTGGTAGAACTGACCGCCCTATGATACCACTTTTTCATGACCCATCCCTCGGGGCCTGTGATGTGACTAACCCAAGACAGCCTTCCAAAGGCCATGGGTTGACGACTATATCTGGAAAGGAATATCCCTAAAATGGTAAGGCATTGCCTCAAAACTAGTAGACACACAGATAGGGCACACTGTGCACATGTAAAACACAATGGAAGAAGAAAGGCACAACCACAACTAAAAACCACCACTAATTGTAAAAGTAAGTACTGAAAGTATAGGAGATAGAATAAAATCCCAACTGAAATGAAAGTACAAATAAAAGTAAAAATAGATCTTGAGGTAATCTTCCAAGGATCTTACCTGAAGGGTTGGTACAACTCGTCACGGCTCTCCACGCCATCCGGTCACCTCTGTACACCATTTTGCAATAACCTCTGAGAACCGTCTAGCCCTGACTCCTCAAGAATCTGTCAAGCTATTCATCGTCAGCAAAATACAGAACAAGGTGCAGGAGAAGCCCATGCAGGGGTGAGTATAACAATACTCAGTAGGGATCCCGAGACTCCTGAAAGTCTCCCGGAATTCCCCAAAGGAACAACACAAAGCATGATCTCAATAACAAAGCACAAGTAAAGGACAACTCACACCAGGTATAACTTAAGTATAGAAGTAAAAATGATTATTCATATAGGTAGATCATCTTATTCTGTTATCTTGATCTACTGCAGACCCACATAAGATCGATATACGCTAACCCACACAAGATCGCTGAGCACTGACCCAACCAGGATCGAGAGGCGCTGACCCACATAGGATCGCTGAGCGATGACCCACACAGGATCGATAGGCAATGAACCACACATGATCGCTAAGAACTGACCCACACAGGATCGATAGGCCCTAACCTACATAGGATTACTATTCATTTTTCACGCCACAACCATCCACTGGATTCCAAAACTTAGCACATTTGATTCCAAGAGGATACACTCATCAAGCCATTGGTCGTACCTCAACTTCCATGAAGTCCCATAAAGAAGTATCCCGATGAACCACCATGTCGTAATGGTTCCAACTCAATAGAAATCATGTCAAAGGAACAACCGACCTGTACGTTATAGGTATTTTAATACCGAGAGCCCGATTGGATTTGGTTTCAATTCAATACGGTCGTACTCCAAATTTTTCCAATAACCACGTGGAGTATCCCAAAAGGACTGACTCATCCTAAGGGTTCAGTTAATGTAGACGGTTTGTCAACTGGATGTCTAGTTTAAAGGATATGCCCCTTTAAGAAGAACTAGGAAAAAATGGTTTGGGTTCGGTCTGATCCAACCCAACCCAAACCGTAGGTCTCGACCCAAAATAGATGGCCCCGACATGATCCAGCTGGGCATTGTACGGTCCACTAGTTGGGTTTGGGGGTCTGACCCACTCCCGAAAGAACCATAGCTTATTTGGTTCATCAAAGAGGCGGTTCCAGGATAGCGCCGAACCCCTCCTGCTGACCGGTCCGGTGGACCGGTCATGTGTGGAACTGGCGGATGCGGTCTGCCTCCGCTGTGGAAGAAGACATTGTGCCTCCTCCACAGAACGTTGCCACAACACACTACCATCCAGCAACGCGACCGGAAAATGATGATCACTGATGTCTGCCACTGCGCCTTCGGGCACCGCCACCAGCTTGTGGCCAGTATGAACCAGCCGCCACCTCCTCTGGTTGGCGGTGCCGACACACTGGCGGAGCTTCCGTAGGCCACCAGTGATGCTTTGGCGGTCCGATTTTCATCCCTCATGTGACTACGTGCCTCCCAGGATGCCACCTACAATATACGGCCCTCAGATTTTCCTTGCTGCCATATTTTTTTGGTCGCCCTCAAAGAACACATTAAACCAAGATCGAAGGAGGGTCTGGGCCATGTTCAGTTTTTCCCACGCCCTCCACATTAGCATTATAACATATGAAGGAAATAAATTATCAATAACTCTTAGTTTAAAAAAAATCCCTACCTCAAATATGATGGATTCATTGAAGAAGAATAAGGAGAATCCATTGTTTGAAGATGTGTGTCAGCATTTACCGTCACCCATCGATGTCCGGATCGAATACTCAATGGCATTGTCAATTCTCTGTTCTTTGTTGGAGGAAGAAGTCGCCAACACTTCATCAAGAGTTCTCCCATGGGTTCCCAAAACCCACGCCAACGACTAGATTAAATATTAGATAAATACATCCACTCTCCGCACAATTATGTTATTCATTAATGAATAATTAATGAACCCATTAATATCCCGATGGTCCGGTTACACAACCCAGTGTAACCAGTCATTAAATGACCTGATAACTCTACGGTCCCACCACCATCGCTCAATGGTTACAAGGGAAGAATAAAATTATTCATGAAGTATTTGTTTTTGAAAATTCCAAAAAATTATCTTTTTCATCAAACCCTTGCCGGTCGAAATTAACCTTAGCCTAAGGGAATCCCAGTGTTTCGAATTCAACGGTACTCTTAGATTTTTAATCTGAGAATAGGTTCAAAAGATAGAAATCGCCGCTCTCACATTTACTAAAAGTACCTTAAAAAGATCAAAATTACATTCTGGGAGCTCTGGGTCTCGGAATCATGTGCTGTCTATTTTCACAGATTCATAATAATCACAAATAATTATAAAAATATTTATATGGAAAATCTGGGTCATTACAATTATCATTCCTACTCAAACCAGCGACTATTTTTTTCCCTTTTCCAGGTTGGTAATGAAATGTGAAATCAAAATTCTTGATTAGTTCCATTCATCTTCCCTTTGTCATGTTCAATTGTTTCTGTGTGAATATATACATCAATTTGTGTGATTAGTATATATTTCACACTTTACTCCCAAAAAATGATGCCTCTAAATTTTGAAATCAAAAACCATATCAACTAATTCCATATCATCTGTATATTAATTTAACTCAAGAGGTTTCAATTGACATTAAATATATGTAATTACTTGAACATTCTGTATATGGACACAATGAAGTCTCTTTAATGAATAATAACTATAGAAAAACAATTATCCATTTTCCCATGTCTTGGTAAAAATTGGGGCATCCACCAATTTACTTCTTATTTCTTAAAAAAATCAGAACATTATTTTTCTAGTTGAATTTTAATTATTTTCAAGTTAAAATAATCATTGGGAAATAAAATAGAGTAATTGTTTCTAAAAAAATACCGATAGTAGCCCACCAATCCATGAAATATAGGAATCTATATGGTATTTTTGGGACATGGAAATTTCTTATCATGTATTATTTTAGGAGCATGAATAGTTATTCCATCATTATAAATAATATAACCAAAGAAAGAAATGTATTGCAACCAAAATTCACACTTACAAAAATTTTCATACTGTTTTATTTTTTATGGTTTGAAAAACCATATTTAGGTTTATTTTATGTTATTATTATATTTTTTATTATACCATATTTTCATCAATAAATAAATCCATGAATTTATAGAAGAATTCAAGGAACTATATATTCATAAAGTCCAAAAATACAGCAGGTGAATTTGGAAATGAAATGGGAATAACCAAAAAACTGATCATTATCATATATAGTCTGAAATGTAGTCATAAAAAATATCCACTTTCCATAATTTCTAATGATGGTATGATAACTTGAGGTTATGTTCCACAAAATATTTTCCTCCCTAGACCTGATCAAATAAATCAATGATATGAGGAAATTGATCCTTTTTTCTTAAGAGTGATGTTATTCAAAGCTACAATTTCAATGAAAAGTATCATTGAACTATAATTCTTTTGAACAAACAAAATAGGAGCACCACATAATGGAGTAATATTTCAAATTAAACCCTTATCCAGTAACTCCGGAAACTATTTTTTTAATTCTAAAAGTTCCACATGAGACATTAGATAAGGTGGATTAGAAATAGGACTAGAAACCATGACTATGTTAAAAGAAAAATAAACCTCTTGATCCTAAATAAACCATGGAAAATCATCAAAAAATAAATTTATGTATTTATTTTCTAATGGAACATCACTAATTTGAATAGTTTATTTCCTTTTGATAATATAATATGGGTAACTTTCACCACCATCTCTAATTAATTTCATAACTATATTGAAAGTTATCAAAGGAATGAAATCACTATAACATTATTAAATCTTCAATATATATTATCATGATAATATAAAATACAACCCACACCCATAATTATATAAAATAATACTATGGTTATTTCAATATGTTTGTTAGTAATGTCTACCCTAGTAATGAAAATAGAAATATTTTAATAAATCATGTATGATTTAATTCTTCCTCCAAGAGTTTTCACCAAAAGATACATCATACTTTCATGAGATGATATTCATAATTTACATGAAATTATATTAGAAATTAAATAATTAAATGATCCAAAGTCAAATAGTATATTGGAATAATTATAATAAACATTTATCATACATGTCACAACTTCACTTGATGAACCAACATCAGCTTTAATAGTAGCAAAATATTTCTCCACAACTTTCTACATTCCATCATGACGACCCCCTCCTTGAGTGACTAACATTGGACACATGTTAGCATAATTACCCAAATCATTAGAATTGAAGAATCATACCATTATCTTTTCATTATTTGTTTACTACTTTTCCTTCTATTCATGAGTCATATGTCCATACAGACCACATCAGAAGCACTTTATAGATATCATAAGAAATTTTATATGATTATTTTTACCACACTTCTCAAAATATGGGAACATGTTTTTCATACCTCTATATTTATGTGATTGATTCATCCTCATTCCCTTCTATCTCGACATTTTCTTACTAGTTTCTTATCATGGCACATAAGTGTTAGAAAACTGTATCTCGACTTTCTCAACATAATGAAAAAACAATTTCATATATTTTAAACTCTAAAATAGATTAATCTCTTCATAAAATTGGTTTTAACCCTGATTAAAATAAATTTATTTTATAATAAATGTGATAAAAAATATGATACTTACTGAACCTATCTAGTAATAATTTCATCACATACAACCTCCAAATATTCATATTTTTTTCTTAATTCCAGAACTTTTTACCATCTTAAGCTAAAAAACCCTATGGAAATATTTATCAAGGAAATGATCCTTAAAATTTTCCCATTACATGGAATACTTATCATCTTTCTCTCTTTTATTTTTAACAAGATAACACCATCAATCAGATTCACCTTCACAACGATAAATGGAACAAGTTACCTTTTTATTTTCTAAACATCCTAAGACATCAAATTTCATCTTAAGATAAATGATCCATCTTTCAGTCCCCATAATTTTAGATGATTTATTAAATGAAAGGTGGTGTTTTCTGATGAAATAATCCACTATTGACATGTTTCTTCATGGTAGATCAAGTTCCTATCTATCATGGATACCACCACCATTTGAAGCTTGTGTTAACTAAGCAATCAAAATATAAAACTATTATTTCTCAATTTCATCTATCCTAGGATACTAATTTGGAATGAATTATAGTTTTATATAAACTAATACATGATACTAACTATAAAGACCAATCTTTAAACATTAAATAATCTTGAGTTTTAAGTCAAGAATTCATTCTCTTACATTTGAGGCGTTTTTTGAGGTTTAGAGATTATGAAAATTAAGTCACAAATCTTTCATTAAAAACCATATATACAACAAGTGGAAACATCCTATGAGTATCAATTTTTCTTATATTATAATCCATTTGAAATAAAAAATGATTTATTTTCTTGAAAAATCTTCATGAATTTCAGCTTGAACATTTACTTTTCCATACCCATATTTAAACCCTATGATAAGAATTTTAAAATATGGGATGAGAACATAATTATTATTGGGTGACATAATTAGAAGAAGTTCATTAACCCATTGAAAAAATTGGGAAAACCAAGAAATGTTTTCCATTATCTCAATATTATTTGAGTGTAATGGAATAAATCATTTTCACATGAAATAACACACACATTTTCACAAATAAATAATTTAATACTTATATCAAGAAAATATAAACCATGTATGTAACATAGTAAATCATCATTTATATCACTCTGAAAAATTAACTAACATGTATGATTGACTACCATATCCAACTTGCCTAACGAATTAGAAGGATATCCTTGACCCACATATCCTTGGAGTATCATGGAATCACCTATACTTTTTTAATAATGAAACCACAAATCCTTGGGTTATAATGAAAACAGATTCATTGGTTTATAATGTAATTACTCATCCTTAGTTTATAACAGATCCAAATTGCATTATAGAAAATTCCCAAGAAATATTAAAAAAATACTAAATCATGAAATCTAGATTTTATTATTATAAATCCACTTAAAAACACTTTTAATCCCATATGAAAAATTCTTTTGGATAATAAAATACCATTTTTTTAAAACCCCACTTCAATACCAAAAGACGTAGTAAATAGTAAATATGGGTCTTATTTAAAGAAATCTTGAAATCTCATAATGTAACCCAAACATCAAATAATGGTAATAGTGGTGGTAAAGGTCATCGTTGTCATACACATTATAATAGAACAATCATTTAATCATTTGTAAAAAAAGTCAAATAGTACATTCAATGATTCTAATTTTTTTAAATAATTGTAAGAAAGGAAAATATGTACTCTAATAAAACCTTCATTCATTAATAAAAATCTTCATAAAATCATTTTAAAATCAATGACATGGAAGAGAAACATACTTTGAAGGAATGCATTAAAAGATGATTTTTTATAAATTAAAAGTACCTTACTACTTTGGAAATGTTTAAATCATAATACCTATGAAATACCATCAGTAAAAAAATTGAATATCATTACTATATAGAATTTATTTTTATAAATGTCATGTTATCTGTATACATTAATCATAAAAAATATAGAAAAATAATATGAAAATATTCCTCAAAGAAAGGACTTTGAGAAAATGTACCTTATATCGTGTTTGATTCATCACATACTTTCTTTATCTTCCTAAATAATAAAAATATATTAATAATTTAGTTTCATAAAAAAATAATGTTTATTATTTTAGTAATTTCACCTATTATCATGTTATATATAATTAATTAATCAATTAATTTTATATCAGATGTTTTGACGATATTAGGATTATGTGTCAAAAATTAATCCCGTAGGTTGACTATGGTAATAGTGGTCACTATTTAAACATTTAAAAAATAATATTAATGACATAACTTTGATAATTATACATCAATTTTACATTTTAAAATGAAACATGAATGATTGTTATAAGGAAATAACTATGTTATGATCAAGGATACAGTAGGCCGTATATATGCACTAGTAATGTTTCCATTTCTGAATGATCATTGTGGAAAAGAGGTATTATAATTTTATCACTAAATAATGATAATTTCATCATAAATTCCATATTATTTCTCTAAATATAATTATATATATAATCTATATTATTTAGTTTTGAAAAAATAGATGCATCGCTTAGTAGAGGTAGTAGTACACATGTACAAATGAACGAAGATTAATGTTTTTCGTGTTTGAAAGAAAATGATATATTATCATTTCATAATTATAAATATGTCCCAAATGTAAAACTTTTATTATTTATATCACATATATTTATTAACTTTATGCTTAGTATCTTTCATGTAAATGTGTGTTGAAATAAGAATCACATTGTATAGTGTGGTGGTAGTCTATTGTACACACGAGCAACATTATCATATCCCCAAAAGAATGGTATTTTAGAAGGTATATGTGATATAATAACTCAAAAGTATAAATATTTGAAAAATTTCATATATGTACTTCAAATTCTTTATTATATCATGACGTGAGAGGTGATGATGGAAAACAATTAACTTTAGTTAAGAAAGTGATAGCCCACCATACACATGAATGAATATTTCATAAACCATTTTATATAGAAGGAGATGGATTTAGACTATTTAATTTACATAGTAAAATACCACTATATGTTAGATAAATGTTTTATTATTTAAGAATAATTTAATATAATTTTAATGAGGTTTAATAATAAATAAAATAAATATTTACTATTATGCACAATGCCTCTCCTTCAGATAACCTTTTTAGATAACCAAACAAATAAATTCTGGGATGTATTTCATAGAAAACTAATGGATCTAGGAAATTTTTAAGGAATTTAGGAAGGTATTTCTGAATTTATTGTACATTAAAAAATGTTTTTATAGTGTATAGTGGAGAGAATAGGTGGTGGCCTTATATAAGTGAGGTGAGTAACACACAAGTATTTTTTAAACAAAAAAATTTGTACCTACAATTTCACATTCCCAAAGGCTATAAAATATAAATTTATTTAGAATTATACATTATGAGTTATAAATATGTCTTGAAAAAAACTATACAAGTTTTCATGTCATTTTAACCCTGACTTGTTTTAGTTTAATCCTATTTAAACAAGTTTTCACCTTAAATGAAGTAATTAATTTTTACTATTTTCAATTTTCATTATGGTAAAAAATTAAGGTAGACTAATTATAAATATAAATTATTATAATTAAAAATAATTAATAATTTTTTTCAAATCCAAATCAGATATGTGAAAAAATTTCATTTAAAATTAAACCAACAAGCAAGACGAAAATGAGGGTTTTCAAGAAATGTATTTTCCAAGAAAAAGATGACTTCATATTAATAAAAATATTAATAATAATCAGGGAATTAATAGGAATTAATATTTATTTACATATAATATTTAATTTTCATTTAAAAAAATTCCTCATGCAGTAAAATCCTTAATAACCAAAATGGGGAAGCATTATGAACATAAAAATGATTTACAGATTGACTTGTTTTTAAACAAAAAAATGTGCTTATACTAAAATCCAATATAAAGTTTAATAAAGATTAATTATGTTGATTAAATGTTACTAAATATTAATTAGGTTATATATAATTATATATAAAACTTAATTTTATTTTTATATCTCTTAAATTGTTGAAAAGAAATGATTTATTGACAAAATCTGTATTTTTCACTATTTAACAAAAAATAAATATTTTATGAAAAATACCAAAAGTTTACCTTATTAATTTATTATATGATTATATAAAAAAGGAAATTAATTTTTATAATTTAAATTATATGTTTTGTAAAACTATTTTTTAAGTTAAATCATTATAAGAAACCCGTTTAGTTAAAATTATTTCTTTTTTGAGGTAAATATTACATAAAATTTATATAATAAATATAACTATCTAATTTATATAAATTATTTATTCTATAATTAATTGGTATATTACATATTGTAATTAATTCCATTTATATTTCATCCCATTTTTACTAAAGGACATCTAATGGATACAATATATTAGTAGAAACATGGTGTTCTGCCTTTACCCACAAGCAAACCAAACACCGAGCCATGATCTTCGCCGCCACCCGTTTCATTTTGGGGCACAAAAACAATATCTTCAAGGAATGTTATATCATGAATAACCATGGGTTTATCACCAAATGTGATATATTAAACACAAAAATAACTCCCTCACAAATCACCACTAAAACAACCGGCACCCCCAAAATAAATTACGGTTTCTTACAATTTTCCATTCTGAGTGCCACTATGGTCTATGTGATCACATATCACCTCTACCTCCATTTATAAAGACAAATACTCTTACTCATAATAAATTGTAAATTCATGCACTATATTTTGAATGAATTAATATTTATCTTCCACTACATGTGCATCTAGGTGCAAGGATAGCAACTCCTCCACCACCCTACAAGTATCACCAGACATTTAAAAAATATCATTCTATAACTTCCCACTCAGAGTGCCTGCTCTGAATTTCCACTTCCATAAGCTATAGGATACCATGAATTCATATTTATAAAGATATTATATCCATATATTCATATAATAGTGAGAAAAAATACACCTCAAGTTCATATGATCTGTGAAGACCACAAAATCTACCCCAATGAGGTAATGTCCACAAAACATTAGCACAAAAACTAGAAATTATAGATCCAGATCCGGGGTGGCATATTTTCACTCATGGTTACATATTTTACTAGTCCAATAAGAGTTCATTGCATTATTATGTATCAAAATGCATCCCAAGCCTATATATGAAGCATTGAAAAATACCAGAAACAACATCCCTTCCTCTAGAAACTGAAACATTAGAGCACTATTCAACCCCCCTTTAGGCAATGAAACACTGCCTAACAATATTATTCCCTAAAAAATTCAAATCCTTCCTCATCAAGGCTATAAATGGGCCAATAATATATGAGAAATAGTACATGAACCTCTAATAATAGAATTTAATATCATGAAATCTATGAACCTATCCCACATTCTTGGGTTATTCCCAAAAAAACTCTCTCAATCCTTGATGGGTTCCTAGAGATGCCCTACTGAGACACTGCATTCCAATGTATTTTGAAAAATCATTCCAAAGACATACACATGGAACAATTTCCATATATATAGTTCCACTAATAAACCATCTACACAACTCAATGATGACATACATGCTCTTCCTCTATACTTGAATAGATCAATATGTATTATATGAATATGATTAAAAAATAGTTCATATTATCATGTAACATAATTTTCATGACCCCCATAATCATTGCTATAGGGTGTCTAACATCTAACTATATGATAAAAAATTTAAGGTTCCATACCTACACCTGAAGACTGCCTTTGGGATACCATTCTCGTCCAGCCTCAACTGGTGATATCCAGACAGTAGATCAATCATTTAAGACCACAAAATCTCCCATAAAATTATTAAAAAAATCATTTTTCCTTGGATGGAGATTATTACTTTTGACCATCACCTGATTGAACCTTTGGAAGTCTATACACTACCTCAGACTACCATTCTACTTCATGAAGAATAAAAATATATAATTCCATAGAAACACACAACGATATGTGAAACCCTTATAAATAATATAATCTATAAGATTCCTCATATCCAACATCTTAAAAGGTTTAGTCTAATTACATAGTTATAATTTTTGATTATCCAGTGTAATATTTTATTAGATCTAGTTAAAAGTGTTAATAAAGTGGGTAATTTTTAGCTCTTAAAAAAAGTGCGGGTAAAGGTGGACCTTTATCATTGCTAATAAAAAAGTGTTGAAAAATGTGGTCTCTTTATCAGGACTAATTGAAAAGCACTGATAACTGCAGAATTTATTAGAGCTAGAAAACAATCTCTAATAAAGGGAGATATTATGAGCAATAGTTAAAAAGCATGGATAAAATGGGTCCTTTATCAATGCTTTTTTACAAGCACTGATGAATTCCCCCATTATCATAACAATTTTACCAGCACTGATAAAGGATATATGTAATAAAAAAATTATTGTTCACTAAAAATCATATATTAATATATAAATATTTTTATATTGGTATAACTAGAATTTATATTTTTTAAATTATGTTTTAGATAATTCTAAATAGGAATATACACTTAATATATAAGATATTTATTTAAAATGGCTTATAAAATAGTTATAAAATAATAAAAATTAATAATTTCCTAATTATTATTGAGTAATATTCATTTAAAAACAATTTAATGACATAAAAACTATATTAATTAATGAATGGTCTAATATAAGTTGAAAACATGACTTGAACTTTGAAAAGACTTTGGATCCAAGAGTCCAATTAGTCTATACCATATATCAAATCAAATCTTGTGAAGAGGTCTTTGAATTGTTGAGCTAGGGGACCACAATCCCTATTCTTGTGAGTCCAAATATACCTCAAAAGGTAACCAAAATTGATTAGATGGGATACCTTTTAAATATTCGATAGTATTTCAGATTTGTTTAAAGGTGAATTGTTTTCTATTTTTAGTGGAGAAAAAATTTATTCTGAGGTCTTACATTAATATTACTATTATGATTTTGAAGTTTTAGTATTTTTCATAATACAGTTTAGTTTATAATTAAATATATTCATATTTTCATATCCATACATATAACAAATCAATTTTATAAATTCATATTTAAACATATTAAAAAATTTATTTTTATGTATATAAAAAAATAGAAATAAATTATTATTATTAAAATTATTTAATTTAAAAAATTATTTACTATTTATAACTTATAAAAATGAATTAATATGTATATGTATACCTATACAAGTTATGTTTATACATCAACATCTATGTGTCAATAAAAAAATATAAATTTATATAAATATTTAAATATTTGGAAATATGTAAATATATTGGTTAATATTTGTACAAGTATGAGGGAAATATAAATGCATATGTGTGTGTGAAAATATGCGTTTATTTTTATGTGTATCAATATTGTTTATATACATCACATATAAATGTACTTTAAGAGATATATCATCTTCATTAAATATAGTATATAAATGTATTTAAGGAAAATATTTATAAATAAATTATAAAACATTTGTATCAAAATAAACAATTATATGGAAATTTTTATAAATATATATATATTAATATACAGACATATAAATATAAATCACATGTATAAAATTTAGATATGAATCCACAAAATTATTTTAAAAATTCATATAAAAATACTATTATATGTCATATGAAGTTAATAATTATCCATTATATTGAAAATAATATATAACCATTTTTTATAAATTATAAAAATATAAAACTATATCTATACATACAAAAATTTATATATATTGTTTATATATACATATATGTGTGTGTATTTTTAGACAAATACATTTATATTTATATTTATATTCAAATATATATAAATTAATATTAATATATAACATATTTATATAAATATAAGTGTGTATACATATATCAAACTCTAAATATATACGAATAAATGGAAATATTTTAAAATATAAAATAGAATATGTTTTGAAAAGTGGTTAAGGGCATTGAAATGCTTCCATGATGTAACAAGATCAATCCCTAACATGGGAAAGTATTTGGGGGAGCCACCCTACCACTGAGGGAAGGGTGGGTGGGGCATTCATAAACACTAATATGGGGTGTGGGGGTGCATGATGGTGGGTTGGAGGAGTAGAATGTGCTTAGAAAAGAGCCTGCAAGCACTGATAAAGGGGGTGCAGTCGAGGGTGATTTGGTTTTCAATTATTTCCCATCGCTAAAAAATAGAAGATAAAGGGTTCCTCTATAAGAGATGAGAATGGTTTCCCTTATGATAAAATTTTTCTAACACTGAAAATGGCCACATTTTAACATCAATTTCAATATTAGCGCTTTTTAAGTGCTGATAAAACCCTTTATTAGCTCTATTAAAGGATGGATCTATAGTAGCATATGTATCCATCAAAATATTATAAACACCATGATGCAAGTCTATCTAAGCTCAAGATCACATGTAGGTAATAATTCCACAACATACTTATGAAAAACATAAATAAACTCCTTAACAACACATGGAGACTACACCATCCCAATGTCTAATGATTCCAAAGACAACTCAGTCGTCAATGAAAGAAGGGGATTTACACATCTACAACCAACCTGAAAACCCCAATCACTTTTGAAAACTGTACACTATCCATCTACATACAAGAAAATGAATCTCCTTCATAAGTATGTTTAAATGTATATATAGAAAACTACCAACTGATGATGATA
Organism: Viscum album; assembly: GCA_963277665.1. NCBI lineage: Eukaryota > Viridiplantae > Streptophyta > Magnoliopsida > Santalales > Viscaceae > Viscum > Viscum album. The sequence goes on from OY728135.1 coordinate 453,946,119, forward strand.
ATGAAATCATATTGCTATATATGTAGTAATAAAATATCCCCACATAACTAATGTGGACCTGTAATTAATCAACACTCCAAACACACATTGAAAAAGATGTTTAGGCCTCCAACTACCATAGTCAACATTAGGAAAATTAGAATCCTATTTACATGTAATCATATAGAATAGAAAAGAGTGGCTGGAAAAAATGAGTGAAAATGTTTAGAATCAAACATATCACTAAATGTTTGGTTGATAAACTATTCTTACAACTAATGATCTCTTTTCCCTCTGGCATAGTTGCCTCCACGTCATGAAACTGACCATGACCAGATCCTCTACTTATCAACTTAGGACAACCTATATAGACACACTTAGGCCAAGGACCATGATAAATAGGAACATATTGAGGTTTACCCAAACTTACTCCACCCCCACTGAATGGAGTATATGCATGCTAACCCAGCTTCTGAAACAACATCATTGGAATCTTCTGTTGGGGATGATTATGAACTAGGCCACCTCAACTACAATGAGATTTGATAACCACATGGAAATTGTTTTTTATGATGGTGATGACCCCCACAACAAAATAACACTATGAAAATTCCTAAACTAAATGCATACCAACCACACTACTACAACCTGGACCTTTATCGGTGCTAAAAACCAGCATTAACAGCGCTAGAAAAGCGTTGTTAATGTCAGCGTAGATAAAGGGGGGGGGGGGGGGGGTCCCCTTTATCAGTGCTCCGAGAAGCGCTGATATAGGAGACCTTTATCAGTGCTAAAAAAAGCGCTGATAAAGGACCGCCTTTATCAGCGCTTCTCTTAGCGCTGATAAAGGTCTCTTATATCAGTGCTTCTCGGAGCGCTGATAAAGGACCCCTTTATCAGCGCTTCTTTTAGCGCTGATAAAGGTCTCCTATATCGGCGCTTGACGGAGCGCTGATAAAGGGTTCCTTTATCAGCACTCCTCTAGCACTGTTAAAGGTATCATTTATCAGCGCTAAAAAAGCGCTGATAAAGGCCCCATCGCCTGCACCTACAAAATAGTACCTGCACACCTGCACACCAAAATACCTGCACAAAGTTGCACATGCACACCTGCACACCATAACACCCCCAACCAATATTTTGACCGACAACGGTATATACATTTACTTAACATCATGAATACAAAAAAATGAATTGCTATATACATTCCAAACATTGTTTTACATGGTTACATTTACAATTATTCAACAACAGTTATAAAAATTCATGTTTCATCCTTTGATATCCGTGATCCGCTCTCGACAGTATTTGTTGCCGAACAAAGCATCCGAACTCAAGGAAAAAAACTCACCTATATAAGAAAACAAATATTATGTTAGTAATGAAATAATGAAAGAAATTAAAATATTAATATGAAAGAATACATTAATATGGAAATGTGAAACTAAAATATGAAATTTTAAACTCAAAATTTTTCATTTTCATAACAATGAAAGGGAATAATGTAAAATCAATATGTTTTTGATTGATTTATCTCATTTAATAAATACTGATTCTTTATCTAATGAAAAGCTTTACCGGTCACACCGTGCGTCAGTCGGATTGAGGTACGGTCAATTCATACACGTCAAAAATGACTCGTGGATCGTTGTCCTAAAGTATCAAAAAAATATGAACGTGTTTGCTCGGTTTGGCGTTTGTCATTGGTGTTGTTTTCCAAAGTTTATCTCAATTTAAAACTGATATCAGACATTTTTAGCCATACCGGTCACATCGTGCGTCGGATTGAGGTGTGGTCGATTCTTAAATGTCAAAAATGACTCGTGGATCGTTTTACTAAAGTATAAAGACAATCCGAATGCATTTGGTCAGTTTTCCGTATGTCATTGGTGTTGTTTTCCAAAGTTTATCTCAATTTGAAACTGATATCAGACACTTTTAGCCATACCAGTCACACCGTGCGTCGGATTGAGGTGCGGTCGATTCGTACACGTCACAAATGACTCGTGGATCGTTTTCTTATAGTATCAAAACAATCCGAATGCGTTTGCTCGGTTTGGAATATGTCATTGGTGTTGTTTTCCAAAATTTATCTCAATTTGAAACTGATATCAGACACTTTTAGCCATACCGGTCACACCGTGCGTCAGATTGAGGTGCAGTCGATTCGTACATGTCACAAATGACTCGTGGATCGTTTTCCTAAAGTATCAAAACAATCCGAATATGTTTTCTTGGTTTGGCGTATGTCATTGGTGTTGTTTTCCAAAGTTTATCTCAATTTGAAACTGATATCAGACACTTTTAGCCATACCGGTCACACCGTGCGGTTGATTGAGGTGCGGTCGATTTGTACACGTTAAAAATGACTCGTGGATCGTTGTCCTAAAGTATCAAAACAATCTGAACGCGTTTTCTTGGTTTGGCATATGTCATTGGTGTTGTTTTCCAAAGTTTATCTCAATTTGAAACTAATATCATACACTTTTAGCCATACCGGTCACACCGTGCGTCAGATTGAGGTGCGGTCGATTTGTACACGTCAAAAATGATTTTTGGATCGTTTTCCTAAAGTATAAAAACAATCCGAACGCGTTTCCTCGGCTTGGAGTATGTCATTGGTGTTGTTTTCCAAAGTTTATCTCAATTTGAATGATATCAGACACTTTTACTATACCGGTCACACCGTGTGTCGGATTGAAGTGTGGTCAATTCGTACACGTCAGAAATGACTCGTGGATCGTTTTCCTAAAGTATCAAAACAATCCGAACGTTTTTCCTTGGTTTGGCAAATGTCATTGGTGTTGTTTTCCAAATTTTATCTCAATTTGAAACTGATATCAGACACTTTTAGCCATACTGGTCACATCGTGTGTCAGATTGAGGTGCGGTCGATTCATACACGTCACAAATGACTCGTGGATCGTTGTCTTAAAGTATCAAAACAATCCGAACGTGTTTTATTGGTTTGGCGTATATCATTGGTGTTGTTTTCCAAAGATTACCTCAATTTGAAACTGATATCAGACACTTTTAGCCATACCGGTCACACCGTACGTCGGATTGAGGTGCGGTTAATTCTTACACATGAAAAATGACTCATGGATCGATGTACTAAAGTATCAAAACAATCCGAACGCATTTACTCGGTTTGACGTATGTCATTGGTGTTGTTTTCCAAATTTTATCTCAATTTGAAACTGATATAAGACACTTTTAGCCATACCGGTCACACCGTGCGTCAGATTGAGGTACAGTTGATTCTTACACGTCACAAATGATTCGTGGATCATTTTCCTAAAGTATCAAAACAATCCGAACATGTTTCCTTGGTTTGGTGTATGTCATTGGTTTTGTTTTCCAAAGTTTATCTCAATTTGAAACTGATATCAGACACTTTTAGCCATACCGGTCACACCGTGCGTCGGATTGAGGTGCGGTCGATTTTTACACGTCACAAAAGATTCGTGGATCGTTGTCCTAAAGTAACAAAACAATCCGAATGCACTTCCTTAGTTTGGAGTATGTCATTGGTGTTGTTTTCCAAAGTTTATCTCAATTTGAAACTGATATCAGACACTTTTAGCCATACTGGTCACACCGTGCGTCGGATTGAGGTGCAGTCGATTCGTACACGTCACAAATGACTCGTGGATCGTTGTCCTAAAGTATCAAAACAATCCAAACACGTTTTCTCAGTTTGGCGTATGTCATTGGTGTTGTTTTCCAAAGTTCATCTCAATTTGAAACTGATACCAGACACTTTTAGCCATACTGGTCACACGGTGCGTCGGATTGAGGTGCGGTCAATTCGTACATGTCACAAACGAATCGTGGATCGTTTTCCTAAAGTATCAAAACAATCTGAATTCATTTTCCCGGTTTTCCATATGTCATTGGTGTTGTTTTTGAATGTTTATCTCAATTTGAAACTGATATCAGACACTTTTATCCATACCGGTCACACCGTGCGTCGGATTGAGGTGCGGTCGATTCGTACACGTAAAAAATGATTCATGGATCGTTGTAATAAAGTATCAAAACAATCTGAATGTGTTTCCTCGATTTGGCATATGTCATTGGTGTTGTTTTCTAAAGTTTATCTCAATTTGAAACTGATATCAAACACTTTTATCCATACCGGTCACACCGTGCGATGGATTGAGGTGTGGTCAATTCGTACACGTCACAAATGACTCGTGGATCGTTTTCCTAAAGTATCAAAACAATCTTAACACATTTCCTCAGTTTGGAGTATGTCATTGGTGTTGTTTTCCAAAATTTATCTCAATTTGAAACTGATATCAGACACTTTTTTCCATACTGGTCACACCGTGCATCGGATTGAGGTGCGGTCGATTCATACACGTCGAAAAATGACTCGTGGATCGTTTTCCTAAAGTATCAAAACAATCCGAACGCGTTTGCTCAGTTTGGCGTATGTCATTGGTGTTGTTTTCCAAAGTTTATCTCAATTTGAAACTGATATCAGACACTTTTAGCCATACCAGTCACACGATGCGTCATATTGAGGTGCGACCGATTCGTACATGTCACAAATGACTCGTGGATCGTTTTCCTAAAGTATCAATACAATCCGAACGCATTTTCTCGGTTTTCCGTATGTCATTGGTGTTGTTTTCCAAAGTTTATCTGAATTTGAAACTGATATCAGACACATTTAACCATACCGGTCACACCGTGCATCGAATTGAGGTGCGGTCAATTCATACATGTCAAAAATGACTCTTGGATTGTTGTACTAAAGTATCAAAACAATCCAAACGCGTATGCTCGGTTTGCGGTGTGTCATCGATGTTGTTTTCCAAAGTTTATCTCAATTTGAAACTAATATCAGAAACTTTTAGCCATACCGGTCACACGGTGCATCGGATTGAGGTGCGGTCGATTCATACACGTCACAAATGACTCATGGATCGTTGTCCTAAAGTATCAAAACATTCAGAATGCGTATGCTCGGTCTTCCATATGTCATTGGTGTTGTTTTCTAAAGTTTATCTCAATTTGAAACTGATATCAGACACTTTTAGCCATACCGGTCACACCGTGCATCAGATTGAGGTGCGGTCAATTCTTACACATCACAAATGACTTGTGGATCGTAGTACTAAAGTATCAAAACAATCTGAACGTGTTTGCTCGGTTTGGCGTATGTCATTGGTGTTGTTTTCCAAAGTTTATCTCAATTTGAAAATGATATCAGACACTTTTAGCCATACCGGTCACACCGTGCGTCGGATTGAGGTGCGGTCGATTCGTACATGTCAAAAATGACTCTTGGATCGTTTTTCTAAAGTATCAAAACAATCCGAACGCGTTTCCTCGGTTTTCCGTATGTCATTGGTGTTGTTTTCCAAAGTTTATCTCAATTTGAAACTAATATCAGACACTTGTTGCCATACCGGTCACACCGTGCGTCGGATTAAGGTGCGGTCGATTCGTACACGTCACAAATGACTCATGGATCGTTCTCCTAATGTATCAAAACAATCCGAACGCGTTTCCTCAGTTTGGCGTATGTCATTGGTGTTGTTTTCCAAAGTTTATGTCATTTTCAAACTAAGTAGTAGGAATTCACTAATATAAGGATATGAAATATAAGAAAGGGAGATCTTAGATTCTCAATAAGTGTAAAGGGAGATATCAATGACCCTATAAAGATAACATAAGTATTAGTAATTCACCTTCATTGTCCTATTTGTTTATATTCTTCCATCAGGTACGATGCCCATTTGTTTCTAAAGCCATTTATATCATCTTCTGAATAGGAGTTTTTGCGACAGTCATAGTAGTACTGAAAAAAATATAAATACACAAAGGATTAATAATTATTTTAAATAAAGTAGTAATTATTTTCAAAAATACCTCTTTAGGGATGCTAGTTTGTTCATGAAATATGATCTCTTTCATAAATTTACAAATATAATAACCGCAGTCCTTGTCATTTGTTTGTTTCAGAAACTGTAGAAACATCGATAAAAATAAGTAATTTGTTTTGATATGTATTTGGATAGTGAAATATAATTATATATACCCAGATACTTATCCATTTTTAGATATTGTGGGCATTGTCATCCTTATGCACTGGATTCATTCCAGCCTTTAGACGATATTCATACACCGCCCTATCATAACAAAATCCTCATTAAAAGATAATATAAATTATATAACTAGATATTTAGTTCTAAAATTTTGGATCTAGTGTATTCAAAATTGACAATCGCCATCATCTGTGGTCGGTTAGTTGGATATCCATGCAGTGAATCCAGAAAATAATTTTTGGAGTATCCAAATTGACTGCAATGAGCATCCAATGTTCCCTAAAAACACAAAAAGAAATAAGTACTGATAGAAATGAAAATATAATTGATCTGATTAAAATGTATAGTTTTACCCTTGCATCGTTGGTATTAAAAAGATCATGTTAGTCTTAATTCTTCTTTGAAACGTTCTGAGAAGATTTGACATCAATTCATCCTGAAAATTAGAATCTATTTCTGTTCGTTGTGTAGAAATGGTGTGAGGATTAATGAGTACAAATTTGTATTCATGGGAAAATACCTTCAATTGATTTTCATATATACGCCTGTGAAAAATATGAGATGTATTTATCCATAATTATCAAAGTATATCAGCTTCTGTAAAATCAAATCATGAAAACATACCTCATGTATACATTTATAACTGAGGCACCTAGCCAGTCGTATGTGATGATATCAGAAACAGCGTCTGCAGTAACAAAATCTATTGTCTCCTCTCCGTACATATCTTTTTCACAAACAATTGTATGGCTCTTGCTGTCTTTTATTTTCATATCCACATGAGCTTGCAATGATATTAAATGTGGATATAGAACGGGCGGGGTGAACGCACTCTTAGTAGATCGTTTTGATCGGTTGGTTGATCCAATGTTGGAGCCGCTGTTTCATTTTAGCTTCTCCATTTTATCCTTCTGTAATAACATTCATCAGTTCAGCCATTTTATAATTTAATGTAAAAGGTTCTGCTTGAAAAATGAACTGGAAATGAATACCTCCTGCTCGACATGTTTTTTTACAAGATTCGACGGCCATGCAACAAATGTTCCAACAGCTTTTTCCACCGTATGAATGTCGTCATCGTAATTTTGCACGGGCATCTTGGTGCTCGGCTCATGAGCTACGTTAATAGACACTTTGAAATGACCGGTTGGAAGTGGTCTGGAGTGTAGCATGTCATTCTGCATATTGAACACCGTAGCCCTCGCTACAAGGCGATGGGTGGGAGTTGACAGATATAAATCAAAGTCATTTTCACCCTGCAGAATATCATTACATGAAAGGTATCAGTGTCTATGTGATTCACATCTCAAAAAAATGAATATTATAACATTGATTACCTCGGTTAAGTTAGGTCTTTGAGGGGAATGGCTCACCTCAAAGCTGGTGAGGGGTGGATCTTCTCGCAGGGGTTGTTCTTGAGTTGTTTGTTCTATTCGCCTCTCCTCCATCAAAATCTTTAGCATTTCTCCCTGAGTTTGGATTAGTTCTTCAAGGGTAGCTACTTTAACTCTCATTACATGCAATTCTTTAGTTTGTTCATCCTCTTGTTTTTTTCTGAAAATATGTACGGGGTGACACCCCAAAACCCACACCTCTGACGCGGCCATACTGTTCTGGCTGTTTCAAGGCCATTGAAAGTATGTCTGCATCCGGTGCGGGTGTTTTTGATTCCTGTGACTATGTCAAATAGAAAATATGAAAAAATAAGTAATCATCGTTATGTAATAGTGATTTAAATCAAAACAAGTTTATATTATGTCATACTTACACATGTTTCCCACACTTTTTGTGTGTTTTCATCTATCAGTTTCCCCTCTTTATTAACACGAGCCTCCTTCCATAGCACATGGCGTGGAATGGAAGTGACTTGAGATTTTGCTTCATCAATCTGCATATAAACAGAGAAACATGGTTACAGGGTTGTTTTATTTCACATAAAATTATTATAGTACTTTCAAAATACATACCAATTGTTTTTCAATTGAAGTGTACCCCAACCTTGCTTTATGGTAGGGGTATGCTGGTTTTGATGCCCGTTATTTATTTTCAGCACTCAGTTTCTATTTCATAAATAAAAACCTATCAATCAACGTGATGAATACAAGAAACGTTACACAACGTGTAACCAAACACAATGTACCTGAAAATTTTGTTCCGCATGACGGTTGAAAAACGCATCCCACGTTCCTTGGGATATCAAGTGTGCATAAAGAGTAGGTGGGTGTGTCTTGATTTTCCCTTCGGCATCTTTCAGATGATGTTTCATTAAAATGGTGCGAAATCCTCTATGAATCCTTCTTGCCAGTCTAAAAACATATTCTTTGTGAGAAACATCTACTATAAATGCACTCTGCAAGAGATGATGAAGGGTTAGTCAATATTTCAATATTTTATTTTATTTTAATAAATTAAATAGATGATATCGTAATGTTACCATAATCTCTTCCCACATCAATGTTTTCAACCCGCTGACAACATGGTGCCACGACTCTACGTCAATCGGCACACGTTGTCGAGTGACGATTCCAATGTAGCTATTAAACATGACTTTGTTGGGGTTTCAATGCTGGCCTAGCTTATTCCATCCCACCTCATATTTGATGCCTTTTGCTTTTTTCCTTAAGTATTTTTGCTAAAACTGTCAAACTATGGCGCACATGTTTTTTTTGTGTCTCTGGGGTTTCATCGCCTACCATTTCCTCAGTTATTGCATCATCATTATGTTTCTCTGAAGCACTATCATCGGCACTGACACTAGCAGCAACAGGTTGAGAGACCTGTTGTACGTCAGCAGTGGGACCAGCTGCAACAGGTTGAGAGACCTGTTGTCTCTCAGCAGTGGGACTAGCTGCAACAAGTTGAGAGATGTGTTGTGTCTCGGGATTGGGTGCATCAGCAGGTGAAGAAGTCATTATCTGCAGAACTGGTTTAAAATTTAATTTAGATCACATAAAAGTAGCAGCGAACAGATAATAACATTATGTAACACAATCTATATTACAATAAAAATCAATAACCTGATTATTGAACTCCCTTTTTTTAAAAGGCTGAAGGGATTTGAACCCTCTATCAACTATCCATATCCCTTCATTGTGGTCTCCTCTGATATACAAAATGTTGTCTACATTGGGACCACTGCGAAATGATTGCGAATTCCTAATGAAAGGGTCATCTTCCGTTGAATTGTCATCTGACCCTTCAGCTGTTTTGGTCGATAACAGAACAATTGACCAGTTTCAGTTGGCGGGATCTGGAACATAAAATACTTGCACTGCCTGTGATGCCATTATAAATGGTTCATCTTTCTCCCCTTCCTTACTAAAATCAACTTTCACGAATCCCAAATCATCTATTTTAACATCACTCCTGTTATCAACACACATGCATTGAAATATCGGAACTTGAAATTCCGTATAATCAAACTCCCATATTTGTTTGATGATGCCAAAGTATGACATATTCGCATAAATTGAATTTCTGTCCTTAGAACCGGAAACATGCATCGCTTCAGCCACAAGTGTAACCCCACTATTCTGCATGGTACTGTCTTCATCATGTTCATTAGTATAAAATTTATAACCATTAACTACATAAGCATTTTAAGATAATGCATACACACTTGGTCCTCCGGCTAGCCATCGAAGTCGTTCCAAAATTGACTTTGGATTTTCATATGACTTCTTAAAAATATGATCTCAAAACCATCCTATAAACTGTCGATTATGTGTATCTGATATCCATTTTTCAGCCCTTGATGGATTCAAATTCCTAAGAATTTATTTGTGGATTTTAACATATGGGTCAACGTCGAAACTGTTATGCAAAACATAAAGGTGGGCCTGCTCCCGATCTGTAATATTGATTATGACAAACTTTCTTCCAGAAATTCCTTCAACCTCAAGCCGCCCAGTGTGATGAGATTTCGGTAATCCAATGCTTTCCACACCAGACAAGTATTCAGTACATAATTCAATGGCTTCCTCAACAATATATCGCTCTGCAATACAACCCTCTGGCCGACTTCGATTTTTGACATACCCTTTCAAAATCTTCATATACCGTTCAATGGGGTACATCCATCTGTAATGTACAAGACCACATAGTCGAATCTCTATCACCAAGTGGACCATCAAATTTACCATCATATCAAAAAATGAAGGCGGGAAGAACATTTCTAATTCACATAATATGATGGAAATTTCTTCTTCCATAGCTGGCAATTTCGCCGGGTCTATAACTTTGTTGCATATAGATTTGAAGAAGAAACACAGTTTCTTTAATGTATGGCGGACATTCTTGGGAAAAATGAAACGTAAAGCAATTGGAATGAGATTTTTCATCAAAACATGAATGTCATGTGATTTCATACCTTTTAACTTCAAGTCGCTCATTGACACAAGGTTACAGATATTTGACGAATACCCCTATGGAACCTTTACGTCATTCAAGAAGTTGCAAAACTGATATCTCTCCTGCCTGGAAAGAGTGTAAGCAGTAGGAGGAAGAAATTTTTGTTTTTCACCCTTCACTGATACCAAATCTTCTCATATTCCCATCTCAACCATGTCCAACCTAGCCTTAATTCCATCTTTCATTTTTCCAGATGTATTTAGCAATGTGCCGATAACATTGTCAAATACATTTTTTTCTACATGCATAACATCAATAAAATGTCTTACATATAGACAATTACAGTATTGTAATTCAAAAAAAATTGATCTTTTTTTCCAACTGATTTTCGTAAGGTTTTCGAAGTCGGTTTACGAAAAGTAGTGTCCACATTTGTAAATTTCTCAAACAATTGATCGACTGTTAGTGGAGACGGTGCTGTACGTTCCTCTGAACTTCCATCTAATGAGGTATTCCAAGAACGGTACTTATGTCGTCGTGGTAGAAATATGCGATGTCCTAGAAACACGGTTTTCGATGAATGTTTCAACCTAATTGATTGTGTACCTTCTTCGCAAACAGGACAGCCTTGAGTTCATTTAATGCTATATCCTGAAAAATTTCCATAAGCAGGGAAGTCATTTATCGTCCCATACAACATGACTCTCAAAGTGAAATCTTCTTTTCTGTAAGCATCATACAATGTAACACCTTAATCCCACAATAATTTCAAATCTTCGATCAATGGAGCTAAATAAACATCAATATCATTACCCGGTTGTTTTGGTCCTGATATAAGCATAAATAACATGATGTATTTTTGTTTCATGCATAACCACGGTGGTAAGTTATAATTTATCAACATAACCAGCCATGTACTGTGACTTTTGCTTTGAAAACCAAAAGGATTCACTCCATCTGTAGATAACGCAAGACGAAGGTTTCTCGACTCGTTTCCAAATTCAGGATACTCATGATCGATTCTCTTCCACTGAGGAGAGTCTGACGGGTGACGTAGTATCCCATCTTTAATTCTTGTATCTGCATGCCATGTTAATTTTTCTGCAGTCTCCTCACTTCCATATAGGTGTCTAAACCTTGGAATGATTGGAAAGTACCATACAACTTTAGTAGGAATGGATTCATCTTTCTTGTATCGAGAAGCACCACACTTTGGGCATTCTTTAAGTGATTTGTGGTCCTTGCGAAACAGTATACAGTCATTCGGGCAGGCGTGTATTCTTTCAGAGATCATACCCATAGAGCGTAGCATTCATTTGGCATCATATGTTCGGCTCGGGAGATCATTGTCTTCTGGGAGCATGTCATTCAAGAGGGCAAGTAGTTTCGTAAAACTATCATCACTCCACCCCTTTTCTGCTTTCAAATTATACAGCTTCAGTATGGATGACAATGCTATATATTTAGTGCAACCAGCATACAATGGCGTCTTTTCACAACTTTTTAACTTCTCAAACAATTTTGGGCATTCACGAAGTTCATCTTCGAAGGTCCTTATAATTTTCTCAATACGATCTTCATCATCATTCACATCTCTAATCACATCCTCCATACAGTCATATTCATTGTTCATGTTTGTAATCATATCAGATGATCCATAAAATGCAGTGTCACCCCAGTCACTACCTACATTCGTTGTTTCCCCGTGTTTATTCCGAAATGTATAACTTTGATCTATTCCATGACAGATCAAGTGTACTTCCAACTCATCTGGACTAATTTGTTTTGAATAATAATAGAGTAAACACAGACAAAGGATTTAAGAAGAGTCACATGCATGATCTTTTGCAAACTTGATAAATTCTTTCACGCCTTCTTCATACTCTTTTGTCAACCGATTGGCATTCATCCATTATTTATTTATATTCATCCTATTTTAAATCCATAGGATGAGTATATAGGTTAGAGGAGAAGGAATATGAGTATAATTTAGATAAAAAACAAGATACTTCAAGGAAATAATGTGACCATGAAATGACTAAGTCTAGAATGTTGTGGATCTTGAATACATTCTTTGACTAATTTGGAGAAATGACTTTTCGAACCTTTTTTGGATAACCTAGATCTTCTTCCAAGGAAATAATGTGACCATGAAACAATACTTCTTAAACAAAATATGGGGAATTTATAATATTGTAAGAAAGAAAAATCTCTCTAAAAACACCCAAAATAACCTCCAGATTATTGGAGTACTCCTCCTATATATTGTAATACACCAAGAAGTATTCTAAAAAAATGAAAATGGAGGTGTCTAGAAAGATATTAAAGATCTAGTTCATCAGTTCCATGAAATAGATAGAGCATTGGTGATCCCAAATGGAATTCATAAATACTTTAAATTTCCATATCGACTTTAAAAATCTATCTTTTGAGCATCCTCTTCCCAAACCCTCAACTGTTGGTACCCTGATCTCTAGAAAATTTTCAAAAACCAATAGAACCTTATAAGATGGTCAAACAAATCATCAATTATAGGTAATATGTAATTATTCATTACTGTCACCTGGCTATGACTATGGTAGACTGTTAAAATTAATAGGCTATGATATGACTTCATTGAAAATAGAATTGGAAAATCCCATAGTGAGATGATCATATAGATAGAACCATTTCCCTAAAGACCTTCTAGCTGATCATTTAGCTCCTCTAAATCGGTCAGAGCCTTATGATGTGATGGAATGGAAAATGGGATCGTCCTGTGAAGCAAATAGATAGAAAACACAAACAATCATTGGGGAGGTTATCCCATGAAGACCTCTAGAAATGATTTTGTGTAATTTTCCATGACCACTGGAATTTCACATGAAGAAAACTTCTCAACAAACCCAAGGAAAACCTTGGAAAAATGACATGATATGAACCATAACATAGAAGCAACTTGTCATACCCTCCATGGTTATAGATCACAATCTCCATAAAAGACATGGAATCTCCTGTTAAGAGTAAGTAATTGAACCCAATGGTGATAATAGTCATCTAGTGCACTAAATCCAATAAAAAAATACAAGACTATAATGAGGTCGGAAAAGACCAGGTCCAAAACATGGAATTCCGAAATATCCTCCATGACAAGTACCACAACAAAACTCTCAAAGAACATGAAACCATGACCATTTTTCCTACCCAAAAGGGTTAGGCAATAAATGAAATAATTCATAAACTCTGCCATCATAACCAAGTAATAAAAAAATATGTGAAATTAATGACTAGGATTCACCATTTTGAAATGAAATCAATACTATAGAATAATTAAAAAAAAATTTACCTCGAATTGTTGTTGGCCAAGATTATGATCCCTCATGAATGACCTCTACTGCATTGATTTTTTCTGGATTAGACTCATCTATGTATTATTTACCTATTAAGAATCCCCCTTTCTTTTAGGATGTGATCCTCCACCATTTGAAGCCGCTTATTTTAACTAAGAGCCCTTAAAAAATTGGATCCTACACCACTCCCATTAGGAGCCAATTGAAAAAATCAAAAGATATTCCCTGGCTAACCAAATAGGTGGAACGCCCTCAGAGACTCTGGTAAAATCGTCCAGATGTTTCCCATATTTCTAATCTGATAAAAAATAGGTCCATTGTCCATAGAATCCACATAATCTGTTCATAAAGACTACTCAAATCCCTTTCCACTACTTCTCTAAGACTCATCGTGCTTTAGATTTTATCCTCAAAAATAACTATGGATACCTCCCATTAATGGAACACCATTGAGACCAATATTTCAATTAAAATATGCCTCTGACATCAATACCTTGGGATACACCTAAAAATAGGTTGGTAGACTTAGAAAAATAAGAATAAACTTGATATATTTCCTCAAACCCATCTCAAAATTAATAACCATAACATAATCATTTGTGGGGAGATAAAGAGATACATGAACCAAATTACGGAATCTAGTGGCATAATCCAGGACTAAATGACCACTATACTCTAACTTTAAAAACACATAGTCATTCATCAATCTTATGGTATCTGGGTAGAACCTCTGAAGAAATACCACTTGGAAAGGGGTAAAAGTGAGATCCTCTCTATTCCTCGAAAGAATCATTGAATCGCACCACATTAAAATAAATTCTTTTAAAAAGGAACCAAAAAATAACACTTTAGATGTCTTAGGGGTTTTCAAAAACTCTAAGATCTACTTGATACAGTCCAACTACTCCTTAAATTACTTGGTTTTCTTTTTAGTAAGGAAAAACTCCTAATTATTCTTTGAAAATTCTTGAGTGTGGTCTATAGTTAATGTCTTATCATGGATACCAATTTAACCCACGTTTTTGAAATTATAAATCATTGAATCCAAAAAAATTTGTATCAATGGGATGGTTCCTCTTTGGGGTACTCTGGTTCACACTCTCTATGCTTCTACATGGTCCTTCTAGGAGGTATTGTCTACAAGAAACATGAACAAACTCCATCAAGGAAAACCCAACATCAAATCACAACAAAAGAAATAAATGAAAACACCAAAACATAATAATAACTAAATAAATCTAATGAATTAGTGGGAAATCATAAAAACAACCCATAGTCAGGATCAAAACATAACCACAATCCCAAACCACCCATAGAAACTGAAGATTCAACATGAAGAATAGTTGGCCAAACACTTACCCATTCCAAAAATAATTAATTTATGTAAATTCAATTTAAATCACCTTAAGGAGGAGGACCCGGTGGCGGAGGAGAAGGTGGTGTCGATAGTGGAGGAACCGGAGGCAACGAAGGCAGCACGGAGGCAGGGCGGAGGTAGCGGAGGAGGAGGAGGAGGAGGAGGAGGAGGAGGAGGCCGCGGTGGAGGAGGAGGCAGTGGAGTAGGCAGAGGAGGAGGAGGAGGAGGCGCCGGTGGAGGAGGAGGAGGATGAGGCCGCTGACTAGGAGGAGGAGGACGATGAGGCCGCAGTGGAGGAGGAGGAGGAGGAGGAGCATAGGAGGAGGAGGAGGAGGCGGCCGGAGGAGGAGGAGGTGGCAGCCGTGGCGGAGGAGGAGGAGGAGGCGGAAGCGGCGCAGAGGAGGGCTTCCACGAGAGCTTGACCGGGTGCAGGGTGGAGAAAGAGGACCCGCGGGTTTTTAACAAATCTGCGTGAGCCTTTATCAGTGCTAGTAAAAAGCGCTGATAAAGGGTGTATTTATCAGTGCTAAAATGAAAAGCGCTGATAAATACAACCTTTATCAGTGCTTTTTTAGCACTGATAAATAAGCCCTTTATCAGTGCTAAAAAAAGCGCTGATAAAGGGGAAAGCCTTTATCAGCGCTAAAAAAAGTGCTAATAAAGGGTACACCTTTATTAGCGCTTGCTTTAGCACTGATAAAGTAGACCTTTATCAGCGCTTTTGTTAGCGCTGATAAAGGCCCAACCCTTTATCAGCGCTTTACTGTTAGTGCTGATAAAGGCAGGCGCATGCCTTGCCTAGTTTTGTGGTAGTGCCAGTATCCCTAGATGGTAAAAAATGAAGCATCCAAGGTCAACTACCTATTGGTTTAAACCATGACGCATCTAGTTCCTTAAACCTACAACTGAAAACCCTTCACCTCAAGGAAACCTACTGGTACCCCTATCACCATAATCCTCCTCATGATTTCATATTCTTGATCACCTATTCCTTCTTCAAAACATTAAGATTATTAATTTCATTAAAGGAGTAACTAAAAACATGAATGAAGAACAAAATTACACCTCAAAACGCTATGATTGGGACTCATCCTTAGGATAAAATGAATAGGAAAGTAAAAAATGTCCTAAAAAATGATCCCAAATCCAATAGAGACATACTCTCTCGATGATGTAGAAGAATGTCCCACCTCATCATTTCTATCATGGTCAACCAATGGAACTATACCTGGAACTCATTCATAGAGTCGACCAACGAAACATATGACTCCATCTTCTCACCAATATTTGATGTCCACCATTGATGCATAGCTCCCCCCAATGAACTAACTACCTATGGGACCCCATACTCTATTGGGGCTTGGATCAAACGAGAAGAGATTCTATGATCATCCAACTATATCTCTATATCTAGATCAGAGACCCTACCCTCATACTTCCCCATTGCCTTCTGATGAAAGGTTCACAACATCCTCTACCATTGATCCTCATCCTCAACTAGATCAACCCACATATGAACAACTATGTCAGCATGCTAAACCTCAACTACATAAAAAAACATTCACAATGACCATGAGACATAAATGAATGTTATTCAAATATTTCATAAGCCCGATATTATAGATTTTTATTAAAATTCTTATAACTCATTTTAAATTATTTTTTCTTTCCAAAAACCCTCCAATTTACAAAAGGAAAAAAATTATACTTGATTCATGTAACTTTTCAAGGTCCCTACCCTGTAGGTGACACCACCTCTCTTCACCATTTTTAGTCTCATGGTACATATTCCAGATCATGGGGTTACTAAATTATCATATCCATGTTGGTATTTTCTGGCCAATGTCCATACCAAGATCAACTGTCACTATTGCACTTCCAACCCATGCAACCATCACTATGAATAACTCTGAACTCTATCCTATAATTCATCCAAATCCATTGGTACCACTATGTTATGACCCACTCCCTACCAATGAACCCCTTGTGTACTAGCAATGATGGATGATAGATAATGACCCATGATTCCTACCTCCTGTAGGCCCCAAGTTGGAAACACGGATTGAGGGTATAAAACTAATGAGTTTGGGAGGAATTTACCTCTTTAATATATGTTGGACTGATAGATAGTATATAATCGATAAATCAAATATATGAAATAATATAATGAAATGGAAAACAAACCCATATAATAGAACATGAATAACGTAAACAAATACTAGAATATACAAATAAATACCCAACATGAAATGCTTAGGCAGGGACACAACAACAATTAAACATTTTGATCTATAAATGCCATTCACAGTTTATAATGTCCTCATAAAATAATGAAACATAGTTTGTACATATATGGAGTGACCATAAAATTAATTTTTGTAGGAAACTAATAGTCACTCTTAAATATGTGAAAGAAGAATACCAATGCTCCAATAATTAAAACAACAGAACCAACAAAACCTAAATAGGTAAACTTAAAAATACCATCCTCTCTGGGGCTCTATTATTAATTAATTTACACATTTATAAAAACATAATAATAAGAATATTGACAAAAGGCTTCATACATCACTTCCCCCACTGATTTTATGGTCTCAAAGCCCCAACATTATACATCCTATAACTCTCATATATTTGATAAAACATTCCATAAGATATTTCCCATAGAAAAATAGGCCACCAAATAACATCACATCACATAAAATATCTCTATTGGGAACCTACTCTATCCCATCATATCCACATCCAAAAAACTAGAGTAGTAGGGTATCATGAAGATGAAGGAAATCAACCTCAGGTCCTCCTCCAAACATGAAAGGCCTCTGCCGTAACCCATATCATCATATCTAAAACATCACCACAGTTCACATTTTACTTCATTATATCATATCTTATGATAGTAAACATTTAATAGTATATAGAGAATGAAAGAGTATGTATCCATTCATCAATATTCACAATTAGAATATTAGTAAAACAACCCCAAAACATTTGGTTGTTGAAATGATGTGCTCAACATGGGTAGGGTTCATATAGAAATAACATTTAACAAAGAAGGTACAAATATATATAATGGAACACGAAACACTAAAATATTGGTTAAAAAAATAAGAATTATCCCAACCCACAACACCACAACAAATCCTCTCAACATCTACCACTTTTATTTCCACCATTAAATACACAACTCCATAAAATAAATCCACTAGCCACAAGCCACAACACAACTTTTATTACATGTCCAGCTAATTTTCACATTTCTGATTACCATCACATCAATACCATTCAATTTACACCAAATTTATTTCATTATTTAATTCTTATTAATTCATATTTAACAACAAACATATAATATATGATTCTCTTTATAATTCATTTTTCATTAGCCATTTTCACCCGTTCCATTTTAGCTAACCATTTATATTTAATTCCAGTACTACCATGGTATCTATAAAAACACAACACAACAGAACACAACCAACTAACCATCCTCTAAATTCCCCTATTTCACATCACCACCACATATCATCACATCCTACATAAATAACAACAACCCAACGAATTATATCCTCTCACAAAACAAAACTACACATCCCACCACACATCATAGACACATATTACAACAACTTAACATGAAAAAAACAAGTCTTATTTTATATTTAAATAATAGAACATCAAATAAAATTTCATTATACTTTATTTTATAGGAATTCTAACACAATCCTTAACTCCCAGGAATAAATTTTTAGTTAAATGTATATAACTGATTATAATTTTCATAATTTTGGTGATAGAAAACAAACTCACAATAAAGGCTCCAAAACACATATAAATCATAGTGAAAAAGGCCCCGAATAATGATAATACTCATCATGACATCATACCTACACATATTAAATATAATTTTTTTTAAAACATTCCATTGGTTTCCTCTCCCTCTTCCAATTTCAATTTAACCTATTCAGTATCTTTATTAAGATAGTCTGTCTATATTCCCAAAAGATATCATGAACATAACCCCACCCACTTGATAGAAATAGATTAGAAAAAAGGATACACTAACATAATGAAATAAATAAATTTCTATTTCTATTTGTTAAAAGAGGGGATAACCACTTGTTATCACAATGAAGAAGAAAATCTCGATCAAACTGGGACACAAAACCCTACATCACTATCTAACACCAACATCCCCAAAACAAATATAAATCACTAGAATTAAGCCATACTGGGAAATAAATAGGGAGTAAAATAAGGGAAAATTGAGGGAAATATATTGGAACTCACGTAAAACCACCATGAATTGATCTTCCAAGAAAAGGGATAGAAGGTAATAAAAGGTGGATAAAAGAACAATTTTGTAGGAACTTGGGTCTTCATTGAAATGAGAGAAAATAATATATTATGATATAATTCAAAGAGATTTTACAATTAATTGGTGGTCTTTAAAACACCAAACCATGACATAACATATAGAAATATTCCCCAATACTGATGAAAAAAAGGATGGTCATGCCACAGTACAAGGGAGTACACCATGGCGAAGTTACAATAAAATAAGGGGAGTACCATAAAAAAATGGATAATAAATTATAGGCCCCCAATAACAATAAAATTACCACAATGTAGATAACCCCACTACATCATAATACCTGAGAACCATGAATAGGGGATATTACAAAACCCATCACCATAGTATAGGTGTCCCCAAAATAGAAGAACTAGAAAACTCTACCTTAAATTCCGTCTATTGAATAGTTGGATACATCATATCATACTTGATACTCATTGGACACAATTATATTCTCCAGGATGAAACTATGATAAAATTTGTTGTAGATAAAAAAACAACACATATGGGCTCCCTATTCTATAGTTGACACCTCTTTACTACATCCACATCCCCTTATGAAGCAGTATATACCTCTATATAGAAAGGATCCTCTTACTAGATTTTGTCATATCCATCTTCAGCACTCACTCCCTATCTTATCAGAACCTCCTTCTAACACCTACACCACTATAATTCCCACAATGTAACAGGTCTGAAGTTCTAGAACATTACATGGATAATGAGAATAATTTGTGCTTAATGGGAAATGGGTTTTTTCAAATGATATTTCTCTAGATACATATAATTCTTTGATATACTTGGGGAGGGTAACACTATAAGATATTTTGAGATAAGATGATTAATTCAAATTATGAAAGAGATTTTTTTTCTAGAAGTATTATGCATAATGATAGTAGATAGATTATTTCTTATATATATATAAGAAAATTATATATAGATGATTGTTCATATATATTTAGTTGTAGAATGAAAATTCTTGATGGTTAAAAAGATCATTTTTAACTACATGTTCTTACAAGATTTTATGAGAACCCAACCTTGTATTCATTAATAGTGAAAACTATAATGAAATTACACAAGGGTGTATTCATTTTTCTGTGTTAAATTTGGAATGGTGGAGATGAATTTTGGAAGAGATATTTATGAAATAGGTACACATTTATAATATAACAAAAATATTTCGAAAATATAGTGAATAGAATTATCATGATTATTTATAGATGATGAGATGTAGTGAGTATAACATATGCTAAATGAAGAAGGTTCTGCATTTGGATAAATTTTTTATTGAGAAGATTGTGTAATGAGATTAAATGATTAAAATTGATAAATTAAATATGTAATGAGATAAAATAGAAATATGATACTATAATAAATTAATATCAAAGGATATTAAAGCAACATATGTTATGGATGTCCTGAGAGAATTACTTAAGGGACGGAAATCCTAGATATCAAAGTTGTAATTAAAAAGTTTTATCCAAAAGAATGTAATTTAAAGGAGTTGTGATGGAAATTTTAGAAGATATATAATTATAACTTTTATATAAAATTAGTTTATTAATTCTAAAAGAATGAGTAGAATTCTGAATATTATAATTTTAGGGGGAAAACGATAAGGATGTTCAGAATTTCAGAAGGTGAGAAAATTAGAAGATGAAATTGTCTGCTATGAAAATGAAACCTGATATTTAATTTTCCAAAATTTTGATGATGGGTTGGTGTTATAGAATAATAAATCTTGAATCTTATGAGATAAATCATATTATGTTCCAAGATAACATATTCTATGTAATATTAATTTGAATGTTTTGAAACATCAACAAAATGTTATTGAGGAATGAATTTATTTTTTGATGAAATATGTGTGATAATAATAAATTATACATAAAAATATGAATATCATAAATTGAAAGATATGATTCTATCATATATTTGAGGCAGTGATGAAAAATATGGACCAATAGATGAATATTAATAATTCTTGATCAAGATTGATTTATTGAAATAATTAAATAGGGAACAACAATAAACTATTATAGAAGGAAACTAATAGAGAGTAATTTGTGGAGCCTATACTCCCATATTTTATATAGGTTTAAATAATAAGTTATGGTTGTAAAAGGAGTAGAGAAAATTTGAGAAAGAGATGATGAGAGGGAAGAGATTGAGAAGATAAAGGGAGTGTGAATTATGTATCTTTGATTTTGTTTTATGACTATAATGAAGTGAGTTGAAAAAACATGTTAAGGAATTTCATCTAATTTAAATAAGAATAATAATAAGTTTTAAAAGTTCTAAAAAATGAGTAAAAATTACATAACCATTTAGATTTTTTGTGTGGAAGTCCAATGTTCTACTGGAACATTGATTCACATTGTTAAATTTGGGGGATTTAGAAAAAGTAGAACTAATTTCAAAATTTAAAATAATTTATGAATATGAAATAATGATGATTATTACTTTTTCATTAGTTATTCATTTTAATGAATCAGTGTACAATGTTGATGTACATGTTGTTGATGTCATAAAATCTAAGGTAGTCGAAGAACTATATTATGGATGAACATCTACTATTGAGATGTAGTTCTATCCTATATCATATTGAAGATATTTTTGAAAATAGTTAGGGGATATTTAAAAATGATAATTATCCATTATAATCACAAACTAGAGGGTTTGTGGTTTAAAGAATATATATAGAGAAATATTAATATAACGAGATAGAATTTGTTCATGCATAATAAATTCCTAAAGTTTAATGATTATATTTTTTACCCCTTGTAAGTTTCAATCCAAGGATGATACCTTCTCAAAATTTTAATCATAGATACCCATGATTTTCACAACTATATATTATAAATTTATTGATGAATATTGAATACATTTCAAAAATAGACACATGAGGGACATAATAGATTAGTGTATTTGGTTACTAGATACACAATAATATTATTTCATGAAAGATCTTAAACATATCCAATAATGATCTCCGCACATTTTACTTATCCTAGACATACCCAACATAAAAATATCTTCATAACTTGGGAAGAAGAAACATAAGAAAGATTGATCTATGTTTCTCAGTAAGGGTAACCATGGGAGATATCAATCTATGACAATATAAAAGTGTAAGATAAATATAAGGTATAATATCATAATCATAACTTAAAAACAACATACCTAATCAATTATGGATCATAATTAATAGTCATGTCATAAAACATTATCATTTCAAAAGGCCTGAATCACAAGTTTGTGAAATCATACTAAATTACTCATGAACCTAAAGTTAACGTCATAAAAGTTTGGCACCATAATATTTAATGAAATCATTTAATATTTCAAGGTTAACTATAAATATCATTAAATCATATTTAATTGGGAATCAAAACCTATATCACATATCATAACGAATCAAGAATCGGCATTTATTTCACATAGTGGATCATGAACATTGACTTGTTTCTCATATTAGATAACATTAATAGATTTATTTCCATAGTGTATAAATTACATCAACTTTTTTCCCCTAGTGGATAAAAAAATAGACTTATTTCCCATAGTATAATAATCACATTGACGTGTTTACCATAGTTATTTCATGAGATATAAAAAATTACCCAATAAATTATAGGGATATATAACTTTGTTCCCGAACATCAATTTATAAAAAACATACATATGTTTTCTAAAAGACAATAAAATATTCATCATATCATCATATCATAACCCAATCATGAAAAACTATATTCTTTCAAAAACACTATAGAATATGCATCATAAAATTATATCATAACCCAATCAACAAAAACTAGATTCATAAATATTTTATAATTTCATCAAATAATAACCTTTATAAATTAAATAGATTTTATAAAAACCTATCATAATTATCACAAACTATCCAGAGAATGAATAAGGATAGTATCATTGGATAATATCCCTAGTTAAACATAAATAACATCAAATTATGTTATGATAGATGAAAATTATTTTAAAATAATCAGAATAATATTTCTTGAGGAAGACACCATTTTTATTTTGAAAAGGCTTATTTTATATATAAAACATTTCCCAAATATTAAGGAAAAAATCATATTATAATATACATAAATTTTTTAAATGTAATCTTAAATATTTTGAGTGGTCATGGGGTTAGGAAATTATGTTCATGTGGTACAGAATTAAATTAAATATTCCATTCACATTTTTTGTAAAGGATTTCATAAAGTGCACTATTCTTGATATTATAAGGATATTTATTTTAATAAAATTTTAAAAACACAATAATTGGTAAAAAATAATTTAATCATCAATATTAAAATATTATAAAAATTATTGAAACTATTTTTTTTGTAAACAACCATATAGGAGGAAAAAAATTTCGAGCAAAGTGATAAATATATATTTTTATTATAAACATTATTTTGATATCTTGTGGTATTAATGTGTATAAAATGGAAAGAAAAAAAGTATTCCTAAAAATTAAAAATAATTATATAATAATAAATGGGATATATTAGATATTTATTATATAATTTCCTCAATTGATATTCAAGCATACACAAATCCTATAAAAAACAGGTTTGAAAAGGAAGACCCTTACCTCAAGTATCATCATTATTCGTGAAAGTTGAAACCTCCAAAATAAGAAGTATATATAGTATAAATTAATTATAGAGACATATACCTATCAATAATATAATTAATCATTTAATTATGACATTTAATCAGCAATTTATTTAAATTTATACCTAAAATCATTATTTTGGGTCATAAGAGATTAATTTTTTATGCATGTTTCAGTTCGATAGTCCTGAACATTAAACCTTGATCTTGGTTCTATAATCTAAATAATATTAATAAAACTATCATCATCATATATATTAATTACATTTCTTTATATAGATATAAATATAAATATAAATATATATATATTTAGATTCTTCTATAAAAGTTATATTTTGAATAATAAATTATATTATTCATGGACAGAGTATGTCATATGTAAGCATAAACACTGTTTCCATTTTTCAAAATATTGAAAAAAATCAAGTTAAATAATCATTCACCCTCCAATAATAATTATTATATCATACAAATATTATATATTTTAAAAATCCATCATTATTATCATCCAAGTAAAGGATGAATGAAACAATTCACATCACATTGTTGAGGTGGTGGTCCACACGTACGCATGAGAGATGTTACTATTTACCAAGTATTTGGAAGGTAAAAAGTTATATATATAATCATAATCATATAGGAATAATTCAGTAATAAATATCACATATAAACATTAAAAACATCTACATAACCGTCATCGAAATATGACAATGTAAAATGAATTTTATAACTACATGGAGATGCTAAGGTGTACATACGCATGAGTGATACTGTCACTTCACATTTGATGGAATATAGGGTTAATAAAGGTAATTTAATAATCAGAATTAAATTTTAATATATTTAGCATATTGATGTAATTATTTTACGATATAATGTATATATTTATTGGATTTGTAATAATAATAACAAAAATAAAGTGATCGGTTAAGAAAATGAAGTCTTCTTTGAAGGAACTCCTTTGGGTCTTCCCCTATGGACCAAAAAGTGTAATTTTTGGGATACCATAACCTCCATAACATCTATATCGAATATTTATGTATAATATTATAGGTTTTTGTTGAGTTATAATGCTCATTTTTTTGTGAAGAATATAATGGTGGGTGATTTTTATAAGGGTTCGAGATGACACACTCAAAATTTCATAAAAGAATAAAATTTAATAATTTCATTCTCTTGAAAAAAATAATGAAATAGTAATAAATTTGAATTAAAAGTTCATAAGTTAAAAATTAAATCATCAAATGAAATTTATATATGTTTCGGTGTCATTTTAGATCTTCTTTTTGTATTAACCTCTTTGTTAATCCTTTGTATCCTAATTATAGAAAAAGATATTTTAATCTTAAAGAATTATGTATGACACCATAAATGAATAAATTAAACATAAATGGTAAATTAATTAAATTTTATACCATATTATATTCTCTTAGCTTCAGATAAGATTTCTATGAATTTGAAATCATTTAAATAAATATTATTTATTATAAAATGTGATCAATGTCAATTTTGGAAGTATTACTTTAATTTCAATTTAATGATACTAAGAAAAATATGGAATTAGAATAATTTAAAAAAAATAAATGATATGTCATATTTGTTGGGTCAGAACAAACGAGGAAAAGATGGCAAGAGGGGGGTGAATTGCCTTTTAAAAAAAATGATAACAAATTAAAATCAAAGTGAAAGATGCAGCGGAAAGTAAAGAGGCAAGACACAAGAAATTGATAACGGAGTTCGGCCAAAACCCGGCCTACGTCTCCGCTCCCAACTCAACCGTTGAGAGATTCCTACTGCTTGCTTTTCAATGGTTTTAGCAAGAAACCCACTAGGCTTTGAGGTAGCACTAGGACCTATTACAGCTTGCTTTTGGTGGTTAAGCAAGAACCCACTTGCTTTTAATAGTTTAGCAAGAACCCACTAGCCTTTTTAACGGGTGATGGCTAGCTCACCGATGTCTCAAGCTTTTTAGAGGAAAATCTTGTGAACCTCTTCACACCTTAATGGTGATGTGAAACCCAAAAGAAAGGGGGATGAGAAAAGGTGTTGGGGTTTGTAGGCACAAACCCAATTTTAAGCTCAAAAATAAATAAACAAGAAAAACCGTAATTGAGGAGAAGCCTTGGGCGCCAATTGGATAGATGGAGTTGATGTAGCGTGCTCTCCCAAGCTTCTTGAGGTGCTCCTTGGATTGGAAGTTGGTTGGAGCACTTGGGGTTCCTTTGAAGTGGCTCGCCGGAGGATTGCCGAATGATGGAAAAAGTGTCCGTTGGCTTCACAATAGTTCCGGTAAGTGTCCGGGGCTTCCTTGGACTTTATTTATAGGCATGGAACCCATTGGGGGCCTTCGGAGCCATTGGAGAAGTCTTCGGAGCCGTTGGAGGCCAAAAGAGTGTTGACTGGTCAAACCCAACGGCTAGTTTGACTGGGCTACCGGCTGGCCGGTACAGGTCCACCGGCTGGCCGGTGCCTTGGCAGAGGAGAAGAAAAATGGTCCAGGCTCCACCGGCTGACCGGTGGAGGAGCCACCGGCTGGCTGGTGGTGAGACAGTAGCAACCACTATTGACTGGATGCCACCGGCTGGCCGGTGGTCAAGCCACCGGCTGACCGGTGGAGCCTGGCAGTGGGCAATGCCTCTGCCAGGTCCACCGGCTGGCCGGTGCTATCACACCGGTTGGCCGGTGGACTGAATTTCAGTCCACTTGATGTCCATTCTTGGGCCAATCCTTTGGCAATCTTTTTCCTATCATCCACAACACTTAAAAACAATGTTAGACAAAAAGATAAGGTGATTGTGATCATGAAAATCAAACAACGAGGGGAACGAGAGGTACAACAATCTCCCCCTATTTTGATGATCACAATCACCAAAACAATTAATGTAAAAAACTGAAATTGAAAGGAAATGCTAAGCATGATGAAAAGGATTCTCCCCCAATCAATCAAGAAATTTCTCCCCCTTTGTGATTATCAAAATAGAATGGGGCATAAAACTTGATTGAGGGAAAAGAGATTTGAAAATCAATTGAAATTTGAAATTTGAATTGAAAGTTTTGAAAAAATTGAATAACAGTTTGAATTGAAAGTTTTGAATCAAAATTGAAAGTTTTGAATGAAAATTGAATAGAGAATTTTGAATTGAAAAATTTGAAACCAAGAGTTGAAATTGAAAGTTTGAATAGAAAGTTTTGACAAAAACAAAGCTAACTCCCCCTAAATAAAGACAACAAATCACCGGGGAGAGGGATTTTGAAAAGAGACAAATTTTGGATTTTGAGGGACATCTCCTCCTTCTCTTTGAGAAGTTGTTCTTTTTCGGAGGAGAGTTTTTTGAAAGACTTTTTCAAAGCAACAAATTTGGATGATAAAGTATGAAAACCTTTTTCTAGTTGGTCTCTAGCGTATTGGAGATCCTCATAGGATAAATGATTTAAAGAATTTGAATTTGAAGAACATGAGGAAGAGGAATCGGAAGATGTTACCTCATGGAATGCCATTAGGCATTTTGTACCTTGGTCGCTCGAGGAGGAGGAGGAGAAGGAGGAGCTATCACTCCAAGATGCCTTTGAAGCCTTCTTCTTTTTCTTCTTGGCCCTTTTCTTGTGAGGTGGGCAAACGGGCTTGATCTTTTCGCCGGGTTCTTGCTTTTGATCGGATTCTTGCTTTGGAGCCTCGCTAGTACCTTCATAGGTTAGTTCTAAAAGCTTCCAAATATCATGAGAAGATGTGCAAGAAGAAATACAATAAAAAACATTACGGTCAAGACCACAATGAAGAGCGTTCATGGCTTTTCCATCAAGCTCAAAATTTTCAATGTCTACGGGGGTCCATTTAGACTCATCGGGAGAGGAGAGGGAAAATCCTTGCATAACAATTTTAAAAATTGGATAGCCAATAATTTTAAGAAATGTGGTCATGCGGGTTTTCCAAAAACTATAATCGGCTCCATCAAAGAATGGAGCACGATCCAAAGAATGTCCTTCGGGGGATTGAGAGGAAGAAGCGGTAGAATCCATAAAAAAAAATAGGATCTTTAATTTGAAACCGGTTAGGGAATTATTCAAATACGCCCTTTGATACCAATTGTTGGGTCGGAACAAACGAGGAAAAGATGGCAAGAGGGGGGTGAATTGCCTTAAAAAAAATGATAACAAATTAAAATCAAAGTGAAAGATGCAGCGGAAAGTAAAGAGGCAAGACACAAGAAATTGATAACGGAGTTCGGCCAAAACCCGGCCTACGTCTCCGCTCCCAACTCAACCGTTGAGAGATTCCTACCGCTTGCTTTTCAATGGTTTTAGCAAGAAACCCACTAGGCTTTGAGGTAGCACTAGGACCTATTACAGCTTGCTTTTGGTGGTTAAGCAAGAATCCACTTGCTTTTAATGGTTTAGCAAGAACCCACTAGCCTTTTTAACGGGTGAAGGCTAGCTCACCGATGTCTCAAGCTTTTTAGAGGAAAAGCTTGTGAACCTCTTCACACCTTAATGGTGATGTGAAACCCAAAAGAAAGGGGGATGAGAAAAGGTGTTGGGGTTTGAAGGCACAAACCCAATTTTAAGCTCAAAAATAAACAAACAAGAAAAACCGTAATTGAGGAGAAGCCTTGGGCGCCAATTGGATAGATGGAGTTGATGTAGCGTGCTCTCCCAAGCTTCTTGAGGTGCTCCTTGGATTGGAAGTTGGTTGGAGCACTTGGGGTTCCTTTGAAGTGGCTCGCCGGAGGATTGCCGAATGATGGAAAAAGTGTCCGTTGGCTTCACAATAGTTCCGGTAAGTGTCCGGGGCTTCCTTGGCCTTTATTTATAGTCATGGAACCCATTGGGGGCCTTCGGAGCCGTTGGAGAAGTCTTCGGAGCCGTTGGAGGCCAAAAGAGTGTTGACTGGTCAAACCCAACGGCTAGTTTGACTGGGCTACCGGCTGGCCGGTACAGGTCCACCGGCTGGCCGGTGCCTTGGCAGAGGAGAAGAAAAATGGTCCAGGCTCCACCGGCTGACCGGTGGAGGAGCCACCGGCTGGCCGGTGGTGAGACAGTAGCAACCACTATTGACTGGATGCCACCGGCTGGCCGGTGGTCAAGCCACCGGCTGACCGGTGGAGCCTGGCAGTGGGCAATGCCTCTGCCAGGTCCACCGGCTGGCCGGTGCTATCACACCGGTTGGCCGGTGGACTGAATTTCAGTCCACTTGATGTCCATTCTTGGGCCAATCCTTTGGCAATCTTTTTCCTATCATCCACAACACTTAAAAACAATGTTAGACAAAAAGATAAGGTGATTGTGATCATGAAAATCAAACAACGAGGGGAACGAGAGGTACAACAATATTTATCTATAAAACTCCTGGAACATAACAATTCTCTTAAATTTTATTGCATTACATATTTCTAATATCATTTATTTTTGTTTTTCTATTTGTTAATTAGTTACTATTTAAACATTTCATAAGATTTTATCATAATTATTTGATCACCAAAAATTAGAAATAAAAATATATGATAAAAACCAATTTTTAATTATAAATTAAATTTATAACTAAATATATCATTGTTTTATCCTTATGTGAAAAATTTAGAGATATTAATGTTAAGAAAGTGACCTTTTTTATATATTATTTCTGACATTTTTATGATGGTCATCTTAAGTGAAATATGGAACTATGTAGCTATTCAAGACTAGGATGTAAATGGAAAAAATATACTCATCAAATATGATATGGTGATGTTTTATAAAAAATTTAAATCTCTTTCCCAAATTTTTAACACTATTTTAGTCATTTTATCCCTACCAAGGGGACAAATAGTTACCATGTTTAATGTTCATATTGAATAAAAATAATAGGGGTCTATTTAAATTTTTTTATCCTTATGGTTAAAAATATGAAATACATTTTCCGAAGTGAGATTCTATAAGTGAAATAAATTCATTTTAAAATAAATTCACATTACCTGTTGAAAATAACATTTAAGAAAAAATATATTTTTAAGATTAACTCTGGATTTATTATTATCCAGTTCCTAAAAACAATATGAGATGAAATTTAAAACATTTTATCGAATATATAATATATAAATCCCATTAAAATAATTCACTAATAAAGATTAATTTTATTTATTTTGGTAAAACCCATTTTATTCATAAAAATATTTTTTTTCAGAAAAACATCTCTTTTATTTTCAAATTATTTTTATAATAATTTTCAATTTATTAAAAACCAATATGTTAATTTTATAAATGCATAAACAATAAATTAATCATAAATTTATTTCCTGCTCATACCAACTAACCCAATTTATAAAATCAAAAAAATATTTTTATATTATATCATGGTTTATTTATACTTTGTGTTTCATTCAATGTAAGGTATCAAAGAAATAATTTTTTTATAGAGAATTATTACATAAAATATTTAGGTGTTACAATCCATCCACATTAAAATGAATTTCACCATAAAAAATTTCTTCACTTTGATATAAAAAATATGGATATCATTGCTTCATGACATCCCCAAGTTCCTAAGTAGATTCTTAGAATTTTGGGTTCCTCCAGAGAATAATAATGATGTTAATAGTACTGTTATATATCACTTTATCACTAATATCCAAGATTTCTAATATTTATTATTAATAATAAGGATCATTATCCAGTGGTTTGACCTATGAGTTAAATATAGTCGATTTATCGAGTATATAAATTATCCGAAGAGATATGTGGAACACACCATGAACGTGAGATATGTTCGGTGGAAGTGAAAAGCGATAAGATTCCATACTTACTGGAACAAAAATTTCAACGGGGCCAATATGCTGGGGGATTTTATTATATTTCCCTTTGAAAATAATAAACTTATTCCATATAGAAATTTAATGAGATATCTTTTCACTAACTATAAACTCTTGGTCTCATCCATAATTATCACGATATCATTTTTTCGATTGTGTTCTACTCTTATGTGATGCCGAATAGATATGAATTTCTCTTCCATTTACCTGGCTACCTTAGATCCTAATAAATATTTGTACCTAATTTCATCACATCATGTAGGTGTTATACACTAATAACATAGAGGTACTCAAAATAAACCCTCTTAATTATTGAGTGAATGTTATTATTGAATGAAAAATCAACTTAAGGAAGGTATTGATCCCAACCAAAATTGAATTTTAGAGAACAACAACTCAATATACCCTCAACAATTTAAATTGTTCTTTAGAAATCCGGTCTATCTGAGTATGATAATTAGCTAGGGAACATAACTCTATATCCATAGTCTACTAATTAATTTTCCAAAACATCAAGGTAAACCTCAGATCTCGATCAGATACAATAAAATGTGGTACTCCATGAAATCTCACATATTCCTTAATGTATATCCAAATAATATGATCAAGAGTGAAATATTATTTTATGTGAAATATGTATTTTGACATTGTAGGTTTACCAATTATAACCAATGTAGCATTGTTCCCTTTAGATGTTTTGGGGAGTTATATGATGAAATTGATGGTGGATTTTTCCATTTTCCATTCAGGTATGTGTAATGGTTGTGTGATCACTAAAGATACATGTCTTGTATAAAAAACATAATTACATTCCATGCATTTAGATACATAAATCTAACATCCCCTTTCATGTTTTCCCCTATAAATACTCTCTTAGGACTAGATTATGATGAACTATGAGTTTCATCCAATAACTCAATCTTGAAGTACAGTATGAATGGATCAAACAACATGGTTCTTAAATGTTATCATTCCATTATAATCATGGATGAACATAGGAACACTTCTCAAGATATTTTCCATCTATAAACCATGTTTATATGAATCTTTAATCATCACATTGATAGACGATTGATCATTCATTTGATAAAGATAATTTATATCCGATTTCATTGAGATTTCTTGTTTCAGCTTCTTCAAATCCTTATTTATTATATCTCTCTCAATATTCATCATGAAAAAATATTCATGGTATTTCTAACTCAGAGAATTATCCAAAATTTTCTTCATCCCATGGTGGTTATTTGGAAATAGGTGATAATATTTAATCAATTGTAACCATCATATCTGGAACATATGTAGCTCATTCGGGGTGATGATATACATAAAAATTTTATGTTTAGTATATAAATCACACATTTATATATAATGATAATTCCTTCATAAATATAATTAATAAATTAACAAAGTAAAATATAAATTAAGAGTTTGGTAATTTTTGATCAAAACCCTTTAATTGTTGTGATGCCTAAGCTATCACAATATCCTTCTACAAGAGGGTGTATTGTAGTCCCATTGTTGATGCATCATGATATATCACCTACCCTTCTCCACTATAGGGTAGTGTGAGAACAGATTCACTGACCATCAATCTCCAACATTCCATTAAATTCACTTCATATTGAATTATACACAAATTATTGACCCCCTTATGGATCTACCTGGTGAGTGGATTATATATTTGTGAGAAATATCTCACAATGTATTTGTAATATACAACCAACCTGAGAAAAATAATTAGTAACAATTATTGGTCTACACCATTTCTAAATAACTTCTAAATTTGAGCGATTGACCTTCATACCATCACCTAAGATTATTAGACCAATGAATGGTTCATTATGAATTAAAAATTCACAATTGGTAAATATTTCATACACCTTCTCCTTTATCCGTGTTATCAAAAATAATCTCAAGTGATCTTCGTGATCTTCCTTGATATTTGAATATATAATGGAATAATCTATAAAAATGACCAAAACATGCTCAATGTTATCTATAAAGAGTCTTTTAGTTAATTTAATGATGATTGTAGGGGAATTAATACATCTAAATAGAGTTACTATAAATTCATAGTGCACATACATTCTATGGAATACAATACTAGGTATATCTTCCTTATTGACCATAAAATGATGATATCCCAAATAATTGTAAATATTAAAAAAGAATTATCCTCCATAGAATGTATAAAAATGTCATTGATATAGGATATGAGATATTTGTTCTTAATAGTGATGTTTTTAATTTATCAGAAATCAATGAAGAGTCTCATTCATCCATCTTCCATCCTAAAAAAATAACAGGTGCACCCAAGGTGTTTCAATTAAATAAATTAATACCCAGTTATGATTATTATAGAGTCACATATTTAATTCCTACAACTAAATCATGTCCATTAAATATGGATAAGTTTTAAATAGTTATGGCACAATTTATGAGTTCCTTTGAAAACTCACGTTCATGATTTGGAGGAATAACTGGAGATTATTTTATAAATTATTCATTAAACTACCAAAAAATAGGCTTGTATTTGATATTTAATTTCTCTCCAACCATATTAGATAAACATCCTTCATAGATAGGAATTAAGACCCACCGGAAAAATGTAATTATCATTGGATGTTAATATTCATCAATCTAAGGATACACAATGATAGTTTCATTCAGAATATAAAATTCTACTTCCCTTCCTTGAAACTTGATTGGGAATCCGTATAATAAAATCTAATCAATGACTAGAATCACATAAAATTAAACTAAATGAATAATAAATTTTTTTAGGTAGCACTTACCATAAACATAAATTGCAGAGAAAATAAATACTTGAGATGTGACCATCCTATCGTTGGAAGTTTTTACCGCTAACTCTATATGTAATCATTGAGATGGTAATTCGATTAACATTTATAATTACAAATATATAAAAGAGTTGGTTTATCTATAATAAAATTAAATATTATCTATTCTAGAGTGGATAATAATTCTACCGGTCACCACATCATTCCAGTAACCAATTTATATTGTCATAATCAAATGTTATTTCCCTTTGACTTTGACCATCAATTTTTTTGATACAAATCAGCATCATAAACCATTTATTTCATTTATTTGTTGGTATGACTCCCATACTCCATGTATTTCAATCATTGAATCATGGGTGGTGCATTAGGTAGCATCTTCTTTTCATTCATTTCATTAACCAACATATTCTTCACCTTTCAATATTTATGGGCTTCATGAATTACCATTTTATATTTAATGAAACTCCCAAATCCATTCATGAAATTCCTTTAATGATTCATTCTAAAATTATTGCATTTCAATTGATAGAATTTCTTTACACAATGTATTCATTCATGTTTCCAAGATACTCAATATTCAATTTCTTATCAAAATGATGGGAATGTGGGGAATCTCCAATTCACATTTCTTCCTCCAATTCACATGGAATTATTTATTCATAGATACTATAATACCTTATAGATATTTCCTTTTAGATACATAGATTAAAACCACCAAAAAGGTGATAAACTTTTATTTCAATGTTAATAATTTTACTAGAAACATACATTTTAAGTATTTTAATTTTTTTTATAAAATACAGTGTGTTCATCCTCCTTTTTTCTGAATATCAATGAATTAATTATCGAATTTGTTTCATATAATTTGTAGGGATTACTTATTAAAACATATACACTTTAATTATTTCTCATTATATAGAGTCAATTTCTTCCTTTTTTCTCATATTTCTATAAATCTTACACTAGTGATCTTCTTCACATTCTAAATAAAAAATTTCTTATAACTTGTTTTCATGTTTCAAGCACTGTAGAAGATAAAATATTCTCCCAATAGTATTGACACATCACTCAGCCACTAGAGGATCATGAGATAATTTAAAATAATGTTGATGTTACCTCATAAATCACTCAACAATATTTTATAACCTTCTTTTATCATTTGGAAACTCAACATGATTCATGACCTAGGAATGTTGTGTGAGCATAGAATAATGATTATAAAATCAATATCTTATATTTTTTGGTTTCCCAAGAGGAATAGAAATTAATTTTCCATCATATTGTTTCTTACTATGATGTATTCAAGTTCAAGGAATTTTCTAAAACCAAAAAGTAATGTGTATAAATAACAATAAAGTAATTATATTGAACTATTATATAATCATGAAATATCATTAATAGGATGTCTAAATCTTGATAGATTCTTCTCAATATATGGGACATAAGGTTTAAACTATGTCATCTATGATCATTAAAAAATCAATATGAAAGTATCATATAGTTTGGCATATCTCTAGGGATTTCTCTATTGTTTTCTAATAATAATCTCTAGCGCTTAACTAATTATTTACTCTAATTTAAACAATAGTGACAGAATATTATAACACTTAGATTGTACACCTTTTAGATACATATTCTATAGAATTATCAAATACATTCACGAGGATCATAAATGTTTAGTGTATTTGGAGAATAGATACAAAATTTTCTTATTCCATGAATGATTTTCAAGGTACCCCATAAATGTCATCCCCCATAGTACTCTTCAAAGACAAAACCTTATTCAAACTTTAATAACAACCTAATGGAAAAAAATTACGGGTTAAATTAGATGTCTAGAAAGTGTAAACATGGAAGAAATAAATTAATAATCACATGATGTAATATAATATGCATAAGGGTATGAGTTTATGAACATAAATTACCAAATTCATACCTAATCTATCATGGATAATAAATATGAGTAATGGAATAAAAATTTATCATTTACAATGACATGAATTATAAGACTAATAAATCAATATAAATCAATCATGATCCATATTTTCATATCATAAATATGTGTCACCATTATAGGTATAAAAACCAGTTCATATGTAAAGGTAAATCCCTAGGCCATAAAATAATATTGGATCACCCATCAACACATATTTCCTATCACATTATATATTAAGAATGAACATATATTTCCTATAGTGGATGATGCCAATTTACTTGTTTACCATAGCGGATCAAGAAAATTGACTTCTTTTACAGAGTGGATCAAGCACGTTGATCTATTATCATAGTTACCTCATGGGATATAATAATTTACCTAATGAATTTTATATAAATATAATTATTTTCCTATCCATTAAATAATTAAATACACACATATGTTATCCATAAAATAATAAAACATTAATCATATAATCATATAATAATACATGTAAGGAAAAAGGGTATCATTTTTTTAATTTAAACATAGTAAAACCCCTATAAAATAAATTTGATTCATAATAATATCATTATCATAATCATAACCATACATATAGTTGATAATGATAGTATAATTGAATCATATCCTTAATAAAACATAATTAATTTCAAAGTATGTTATAATATATGAAAATTTATTTAAAATAATTACTAGAATATTTCCCTAAGAAAGTAATATTTTTAATTTGAATTAAATTATTTTAAATATAAAAATTTCCCAAATATTAGGGATAAAAGTTTCCTTGAAGATAACTTTGAAAAGTTTTAATGGAAGCTTCAATGTATTGAGTAGTAATGAAGGCTGTAAATTTTGTTCTAATTAAAAAATTTAAAATAATTCATTAATTTCATAATTTTAGTAAAATAAGTCAAGAAGTACATCATACTAAATAAAATAGAAGATTAAAATTATACCATTTGCAATAATCCACTCATGGAAAAAAATTAATTAAAATAATAATAGCATAATATTTTTAACATTCTTGAAAACATTTTTGAAATATTGGATATGGATTAGAAATTATTTAGAACTATATAGAGAAATAATTTATGTTTTCCTTTAAAATAATTTTTTGATCTCTTGAGTACTTAAAGTGAGGAAAATATAAAGAAAAATTGAAACAAATATTTCTTACCAAAGGTGTCATCATTCATTGTACACATTTGAACCTAAAAATAATAAACATATATTTATTATAAATTTATTCCAGAACCATATTCATATCTATAATACCATTTATATTTAATTATGATATATCATCACCCCTTTATTCATAATTATTTATTAAAATAACCATTATGGGTGATAATTGCTTCATATTTCCTTCATGATACGATTCGATAGTCCCAGTCTTTGTAATTGGATCACGGTTACATCATTTAAAAAGTTTTAAAAATGATATGAATTTAATATAGTTTCACTATATATATATATATACATTTATAGTCATTCATAAAAATTAGAGATAGAAAATGAATTACACTATTCATGGAGAAGATGGGTTGCACGTGTGCATGAATATTGTTTCCATTTTTCAATAGATGGAATAAAATAAAGCTAATATATAATTCACCATTTTATAAAAAAAATTATATCTTATAAATCATATATATTCATAAAATTCATCCTTATAATCATCCATATAAAAAGTAAATGAAATCGAAATCACACTGTTTGATAGAGGTGGTAGTCCACACGTACGCACATATGACATTATCGCTTTTTAGTAGATTTAATGGTAATAAGGTATAGATGATATTTTATATATTTAAGAATAATTATTTCATAAATACGGTATATTTGATTTAAATCAATCATAATAAAAATCAATGTATGATAGTTATGGAAAATGAATTATATCTATATGTGGAGATGGTAAGTTGTGAATATGAATGAGAAATACTTTCACATAAAATTTAATGAAATAGAGGGTGAATAAAGGTGGTTTCATGATCATAATATCATTTAAATTTATTAAATATATAAAATTTATTATTTTATGATAAATAAAATATATTTAGAAGAGGTAAAATAGTTAGTAAAAAAATTAAAATTATTAGTTAATTTGATTACATATTCTTTGGAAGAACTCATTTTTATCATCTCTTAAGGACCCTATGGATGGTTATTATGTCTATACATTCACCTCTATAAAGTTAATAAAGAATATGAGAAGATAATTTTCATGAGTCTCTTGACATAGAAGGATAAAATTAGTGTAAGGAAGAGAAAAGGGGGTGTCCTTTTATAAGGGAGAGAGATGACACATTTCAAATTTCCTAAAAGGAAAAAATATAATAAAATAATTATCAAGATAAATTATCCCAAATAGAAATTAATTCAAAGAAAATGTTTTTTGGGTTGAAATAATATGAGAAAAATATATTGAAAAATGTGTTTCTATAAATTTAAATCTTTTCTATTATTATTAACCCCTTTGTTAATAATATTTTACATTCACCGTGATAACAACTATTTGAATATTAAAGGGTTAATAATGTTACATGAAATTAATTAATTACCCATAAATGTACTATAGATGATATTGTAAACCATATTTCATTCACTTTTATGAATAGTAGTTTTTTGAATTTTGAATCATTTAATAAAATATTATTTATTATAAAATATAATTAATGTATATTTTGGAACTATTTTTAAATTTGACATCAAAGACACCATTAAAATCATTGAATTTGAATATAATATTTTTAAAAATAACTAATATGTAATATGTATCAAAAAAATTAACAGGACATAATAATTCACTAAAATTATATAACTTATGTACTTCTAAAATAATTTGTTTATTTTTCTATTAAATGAGGAAATACCCTTTTGACGTTGCATAAGTATTTATGGTTATTATTCAATAACTAAAAATTATAAATTAAATTCTATGATAGAAAATGATAATTTATCAATAAAAAAATTACAACTAAACTTGTCCACTTTTTATCCTCATGTAAAATTTTTATAGATATTAAAGTGTCGAGGGTGTCATTTTGTATTTATTCATTTAATACATTATTATAAAAGTAATATTCAATGAATAATGATGGAAATTGGCCATATAATCAAGATATATAAAGAAATATCTAAACTCCACTCATTAAATATGGTAATTTCAATTGTTATATAAATTTTAAATCCTTATCTTAATGTTTTAAGACTATTTTAGTTGTTTTTCACATTACCTAGGTGACAGAAAACACTACTTACAATTAATATTGACTAAAAATAAATGAGATCTATTTAAAAAATTGGATCCTTCTGATTACCAATAGAAAATAATTTTTTTCATGAATAAAGTTTTATAAGTGGATGAAATTCATATTAAGATTAGTGTTCAATATAAAATGGAAATCATTTTTTATTAATAAAATATTTCTTCGGCCTAATAATGGATATATTACAATGAAATTCCTATAAAAAATATTAGATTAAATTTAAAAAACACTATTGAATATATTATATAAAAAATTCATTTAAATCATTCACCAATAGTGATCAATTTAATTTACTAACATAGAAACACATTATGCACATATGAGAAGATTTTGAGTAAAACATCTCCTTTATTTTTAAAAGTTTTTTATTTTCATTTAAAATTAATTCGTTACCAAGGAATTCATTTTATACATTTCTTAAATAGATTTTTTTCATAATTTAGTTAGTTCTACTCATTTTAGTTAATTAAATGGCTAGGTGATAATATTATTTTAATAGTGTTTTGTGGTTTATTTAAACTCGGTGTGTCATGTAAAGAATGTTGTCAAAGTAATAAAATTTTTCATAGAGAACTATATCAAATAATCTAAATCTTTTACTATAAAAAATAAAATATAATATTTACAAAGTATATTTATTAGAATAAACCTATATTTAGTAAGGAGAAGATTCCCGTATTGGGATAAAAACATATAAAAATATTGTGTTCAATGATCTATTTTCATTCTATATTGAAATAAGTGTAAATGATTTAGTTAATTAATATAAGGTCAATTAATCCTTATAGATGTAGAGTTTTCAATATTTAAAATGGAAAATAATTTGATAAACATAGATCAAATTTATTTTACCCATTCCCCTCTTGAGGATACAATATTTGATCACTCGGTACATCAATTGGTATCAAAGTTATGGTCAATCCACTAATTACATTTATCAATTTTCTGCTAGTTTCTTTATTTGTTTATATAAAGTGAAAATTTGATGAAGATTGTGAGTTTCCTCAAATGGATAATAACTATGTTATTCTAGTCAACACTAATTTGGTGGATTATATTTTGTCTATTCATGTGAAAACATTTTTTATGAAAGCTGTTGTAACATTCTAAAGGCGGGAAACCAAATATCTAATTTAGAAACTAGATGATGATGGTGGAGTAGTGTGAATATAGTCTAAGAGTCCATATTTTGGTAGAAGGGATGAAAAAATCCTAACCATGTATAAATTATAATAAAGTTTTAATGGAGGCATAATATTATTCTAAAGAGCCACATATTATTAATCTGAATCATAGAATTATGATGATCATAATTTTCACTAAGAGTTACATCAGTAGATTCCTTTGATATTATAATAGGATTATTATGAAGATCAGATATAATGTTATTAATCTCCACAAAGATCAGAAATTTGTGAAATTAGTCAACTGGATGGATTTAGTTGAACATCATATATATATATATATATTGGAAATAGTCATTCTGAGTAAGGTATATTTACTATTATGATCATATCCATTTCTATAATATATAATTATTAGAATTACCCCCATATAGGAGAACTTTTTATGTTACATTAAAGATAATTGTGTAGTTATTTATTTTTTTAATTTTGTATTTTACTTCTAAAACCTCTAGCCTTTTGGGTTCATGTGGATTCTGTTCAGTAGCTGGGGTGATTTTCTTTCTCAGTTATTGACTTGTCATGAATACAAATTAATTTTTATTCAGTTTTTCAAGGAATAATTTCCACCTATTAATAATCTAGAGGATAAATTTTGATTTGGATGTTTTGGAATCCATAGTTTCTACAAAAATTATAATTAAGAGTAAAAATAAAGAGGCTATGATGTTTTGAAATCACTCTCAAGAAAAGGAATTAAAAGAATATGCACTAATAATTAACGTTAATCAATGTGGTACCTTTCCAATATTTTAATATGGAAGTTATCCCCTTGAAATATGTTTTTCAATCTATAAATAACATGTTATTATTTCATCACTTAGGGAATTTTATTATAAAGTATAGGTTGATTGATTTGAACTAAAATATACATACATGAGATGAATTAACACATGTATATGATGCAATAAATATATATATTCATATACATTAAATTTAATATTTTTCATTTGATTCATTTATTCTTCAATGCATATAATTCATGAATAATATATATATATATATATGATATATAAAATTATATATATTCATTTATCTCCGTGAATGTTTTTAATGTCTATAGAACCAAATATTGGTTATTTTAATTATATTAATTTCTTTTAAAGATGATTAATAAGATGAAACATAAAGAAGGTTATGTATTCATTTTGTTAATTCATATATTGATAGTAAAATTTATTTATACTTGGTAACATATGAATAAATGAGGAAAAAATTAAGAAGAGTCATTTATTTCCAATATAAACCATTGACATGTGATGGATATGTGTGTCTTGTGCAATACTATAGAACCTCTACTAAATCTATCCTATTTATTAGAACTGTTCATCCCATCAGAGAAGGTACTGGAACCCATTTAATAGATTGGGTCTCAATATAAATAATTCATGTATATATTTTCTTGTGTATCACCTAAAATTTATGGTATATTCACTATCTAATCATTTTTAACTTCATCGATCATTATTTTTCTAATGATGAATATTGATATTGAAACCTGTATTTTCTTGGAAATATGTTTTATAAATTTATTACATTTTTATTTCTCGAGCATATATATTTAATTTTTTTGTTGTATTATTCAATAGATGATAGTTAGTTGATCATAAAAACACATTGGTGGTATCATAGAGAGTTTTACGAAGCATAAATTATGTTTTGATTACTGGTTTTTTATGAAAAACCAAATGCATCATTTTTTTAAATCAAAAGTTGGGATACTTACCTATCTGTGTCATTTGTAAAGGTAAATAAGATTAAACTTTTGTATGGAGTTTTTTTAATGGTTATACCATTATATAATCTATTTAGATAAATGTAGATAAGCCTTTACTATTGCGCAAGGATACTATATATGGTAAAAATGTAAAAGTAACCATGATCTATGTAAAGGTAACTAGTTTATTTCTATTATTAGAAGATTTCACACAAAGGAAAAACAATTAAATGAGGAATCTTCATAAATATATTCTTGATTTTACCATTACACATCTGTTTTCAATCGATATGCATGATGGAAACCATTATCTTACCCTTATATTGGATTATGAAAATATCTGTTACCCATACGTGAGGTACTGCATAATGATTACATCCATATAATCCTTATCAAATTGGTTATATGAAGGGTCTTACACTTCTATAGACTATCAGTGTAATGGTTATGTATCATTACCCCTATACAGAGTGTTCATGTAAGGGTAAAGAGAGGATACCCTTATTCAGAATAAATATATTTTTATGGGTAAACATAAAAAATGAATATAATTTATTTTAATTATTAAATGATTTGTATGGTTCATAAGATGAATATAAATAATGTTTAAAGGTATTTTTGGAACATTTAATTTATTTCAAAATTATAAATTAATTAAATAATTTTATGGTTTTTATTTTTAGTTAAACAAATTTTTATGAAAAATCTTTCCCAAATAAAATGTCAATATTTTAAAATAACTTTTAGAATAATTAAATGGAATGAATTATGATATATAAAAAAGTGGATTATTTAAAAATCATAATATGTGATTTGTAATGTGTTTATATATTAAAATGAAATATGATATTTAGATTATATACATTTTTTAAATATTAGATATTAAATCAGGAAATAATTATAGTAAATGAAATATCATAATAATTCCATATTTATTAAAATATTATGTATTTCATAATAAAATGAATATAAAATATTTATTTTATTAAAAAATTAAAAAATATGTTTAATTATAATTTATTAATAAATAATTCATATTCTTTTATGTTTTGGAAAATAATGTAATTGATAATTTATTTTTTAAATGTCTATCATTTTAATGTTAAGTGACTTTTGTTTGAAATATGAAAATATTCTACGCACATTTATATGATAAATTTATTCTATGGTAGATACTTACATATCATGCTATGTTGGGTATCATAATTCTTATATTCCATCTATCATGCCCTTGTCTAAAATTATGATATTCAAAAAACATTATTGGGTATAGTTTGTGAATATTATGTGTTATAGTTTTCATGAATTGTATTCTATCCTGAGTAAAGTTTCCCCTGGTAGGTGGGATTAGGGTCATATCAAATAATTTAATGGGGTCTTAATCCTTACACAATAAAGTGAAATGTATTGGACATATATTACACCATGCTTACCCATGTGGAGTTTGACTATATTATATAACTCTATTCCATTACACAAATAATTCCTCTACCTTATCCAGATGTTTCCTTTAGATATTTATGAATTTTTTTGGATTTTATTTTTGGGTAAGTGGTATAATCTTATTGGTTACTTAAATAGTTACATATTAATATGGTTTAATTAAATTAATTAAATTATTAGAATAGGTATTTCGAAAATGAAGTCATAATAATCATTAGTACCAAAAATAAATAAAAAATAAAAAATAAATATTACATGATATGTAATAGTTATGAATTTAATATGAATATGTTATATATTAAAATGGAGATACCTTTAAATAAATTACATTAAATACTAAGTGTCTTGTTTCTTTAAACTTTTCCATATTCTTGATATAGATCATTCTATTAGGTACGTTCTTCCCTAGTAGAGTGCCCCTGAATTATATTGTGTGTGAATGGAAAATGACAGATAACACTAGATTTTACATTGGTTTATAATTAGCAGGGAATGATTTCAGAAGGATACCATAGTAATAATGTTGACTGAATCCATATGAATGATTTGAATAAGGTTTTACTCTCACAAATATCATAGATTCTCAACTAATGTGAATGGTATAATTCCATACCTTAATAATTTTTTGATGAGAGGAATTCCCTAACAAACTCATTTCAAAGTGAAATATGGATCTTGGATTACTAACTGAATATGATATATGATGACATCATTTGTAGTGGTGGAACATTCATCTAAAGTGTTCATTAAATAATATGATACATTATAAAAACCTTTTGATATGTCTTTGTTGTATTCTATAACATACTCCACTCTAATCATATTTAGATAAATAATGTGTATTACTTAAAAAATAGTAAATATTTTTATCAAGGATAGAGATATGTTTTCAAGGGTAAACATTCATAGTACACAAATTTGAATGTTATATAAATAAATTTCTATAGCTTTTACTCATATGTATTAGATAATGGGTGTTCTTTACACATTTGTGAGGAGAAACACAGACTCAGAGATAAGACATAATTATTGAATAGTGAAGAAGATAATCATATTAGTGGTGGGGAGTGAGTTGTTTCAATAATGTGTGACACTAATAATTTAATTTTTCAAATGTTATTTATCCTAGAATTTAAAAATTATTATTATGTTCCCTCCA
This sequence comes from Viscum album, assembly GCA_963277665.1. Taxonomy (NCBI): domain Eukaryota; kingdom Viridiplantae; phylum Streptophyta; class Magnoliopsida; order Santalales; family Viscaceae; genus Viscum; species Viscum album. Next base: position 453,990,479 of record OY728135.1, read on the forward strand.
TAAAAATGAATTTTGATTCTTTTTATCTTTTTTGGAAAAGATGGGAATTTAAATCATTATTAAAAACACAAGTTATTCTATATACATGAATTAAATGTATAATGTCATTGTGAATGTGATGAACGATTTATATATTCTTTTTAAAGATAATCAGGTCCACAATATTTATAATTAGTAGATCAATTCTAATTATAATACCACCTACCTTTGGCATTATCACCATTGATATATAAATTAGAAACACATTCAAAGACTCTGTAAATATAGATTTTTGGTCTCATTTGATAATGAATCATTTGAGGCATGTGAATCTAGTTTAATAGGAAAAATAATGAATTATCCTTTTGGGATAATTCGTGAGAGGGACATTGAAATACTTGATTTTCTAAATAGAGACGTATGTGTACTAATGAGTAAAGAAGTAAATTATTGTTTTATATAGACCATTACTTTTTCTGATTACTATAGATGGAATGGATTTTATTTTTCATGAAACACAAGTTAGTTTTTTTAAAATGTTCATTGAGTTTTGAAAATATACATAATATATTGGGAAACTTTATTAAGGTCCTATTATTAGATTTGGGTGGTTAATACTTGATTAAGGAATCCCTAATTCATCTGAGAGATTTTGTAATTTATTCAACAACTCACTCTTCTTGATACACCATAATGGAAATGTGTATCTATAAGGAGGAATCATACCTTGTTATACATGGTTTGATCAATGATGAAACTATATGTTTTTCCTATTTCATTTTGTGGTTATACTCTGAAGACTTCTATATTCTTACTAAAAACATTTCATCTAATGTTTTCATAAAGACACAAAATGAGTTATGTTATTGTAAACAATTGTTTTCTTTTTAAGAGAATTTGGGGGCAATGAAGTATTCATGCAATGACTGGATTTATAAACACACTAATAAAAATCTTAAATGTTCTTATATATTGGATATACTATGAAAATAATGGGGTATTATTATCATAATCCAACCAAGATAAAACAATTTGTGGCTTGATATTCAAAACTACTATAGAAGGAAAACATTAATCAAGGTGTTAGTGAAGGGAAAGTTAATCTTGGTTAATTTTAATTCTAAAAAATGTGAAGTGTTCTTGAGATGATGGTCGATACACTTCTGCAATAAACTGTGAAAGAAGAAAAAACATACGATAGAGGAAAATAATGAATGTCTAATACGATTCATTAGGAACGCCTGAGATATTTTATAAACCGCAACTATAGTAACCCAGAGCCAATGTATAATTTATTAAAATGACATAATATCCTTATTCATATCCTAGGGAAAGGAATAAAAATAAAGGTTTATCTTATATGCTCAATAATATTAACATAACATAGAATATATCATGAGTAAATAAGGAATAATAAATATGGAAAGATAAATAAATGAAAAAATTCCATTTAATCTGTAACATTTTCATGAAATGCCCCCATGGATAATAACAACGAAATAATATCATAGATAATAATAACATAATTCTCAATTAAAGAAGTTAGTACTGATATATTTCATGATCTCAGACATCATGGTAACATTTTAATCAAGGCCTTATGCTGAGGTAGTTTAATTATTGGGTATTTATTCACCAAAAACCCATTAATAAATTTTGGAAAACTGATTTATCTCATGAGACCTGTCAACGCATCGAGGGGATATCTAAAGTAAGTCCCCACATATAATAGCATATACAATTAATTACTCATACATTAAATGATAAAACTAATTCTTAAACAATATTCTTTGTCAGCAAATATCTGAATTTATTAGAAGATATGAAATATTATGATTTCCCCAGTCAATTGAATAACTTTCATTGTAAATTACAACATATAAAAATGGTATATAGTTTATTAAATAATTTTTTCCTTGGTAAAATGAATATGGATATTTAATTGAAATAAATCCCCAATGAAAAATAATCACCATAAAGTGAATGTTTGAAAATAAATATAATGAAAAAAATTAATAAGAAAAAAATATGACCATCAATTCATTTAAAATATAAATTTTTTACAAAAAAGTCTCATTTTGATAAATAAATAAAATTGGATTGAAACATAAAAAATATATTTCATTAATGTTTTTTATTTTTCAAACTATTGATAATGTGTATAATAATATGTATATTGTAAAACTGTTGTACCAGATGGAAAATCCATTGATGTCATATACGTAAAAAAAATATTCCTTTTGACATTTTATAAAGATAGTGACAAATTTTACTTTCGTAAAAATGTATTCATATTATTTTAAAGATATTTATAATATTAATGATAACATTCCATTTTCTTAATACCACATTTTATTAAATAAAAATGAATTTTTTAAGAAAATTTTGAGCAATATAAAAATGGAAATAATAGAATTTATCAATAAAGACAAATATGAATGAATTTTCAATTATAAATTTCATTATTTGATTCAAGTTCCAAAGAGGGGGAAATTTTGAAAAAATAATAGAAAAATATTTAATATTAATTGAATGGGAAACAATTTTAATTTTATGAAGGATATATAATGACACTGACTCAATTAATATAAGTACAATCCCAAAAAATGAAATTGTAAAATGAATTCTTACCTCTTTGGTAACTTTTAAATTTATAACTGCTTGAAAGAGTTAAAATAAATTGAAACATTAATCATCATGAATAAATATATAATAGAGTTAAATACATCAAATTTGCAGTATATAAACCACATAAAAATATATAGGCATGTAATATCAAATACTTCCCAATGGAGTTAAAACTAAGATGAAATCCCTTACCTTAAGTTAGACTTACCTCATAGGTGCTATAACCTTAGGTATACTAAATATTAATTTATTATAATTCTATAATAGAGTCTTTTAAATTAATATAATATCACATGTTATTTATTTATAAATTCTTATCACACTCTAGTTAATAATATTCTATTATTTTAATTATTTTGAGTTGTAACTCTTTTATTATTTTATTAGAATTTCTGATCGGTAGTTTTGGAAATTTTAATTTTACGAGGGTTAAATTATATAAATAATGTTATTTATGATATAAATATAATATATATTCATTATATATAAATATTTAGAGTCATCTAAAAATTTTATAGATGAAAAATTAATTACACCATTCTTGGAGACAGTGGTCCAAACGTATGCAATAACATTGTTTTCACTTTTTAAAGGATGAAAAGGAATAATGGTAGATAAAATTTCAACACTCAATAATAATTATTATATCATAAATATAATATATATTATTTAAATATATCATTATTACCATTCATACAAAAAGGAAATAGAAAACGTATCATATCTTTTTGTGGAGGTGGTAGTCCACACGTACACAAGTATGCTATTATCATTTTCAAACAGATTACAAGGTAACAAGTTATATTTGATGGTATTATCAAATAATAATAATTATGTAATAAATATTATATATATTAATTATTTATATATTTATAACCATCCATGTAATGCGGTGATGAAAAAAATTACACCACTATGTGAAGACAATAAGTTGTGCGTACAGACGAACAATGTTTTCTCTTTTCATAGTATAGAAAAGAGATAAAAAACGGTTATATAATAATAATATTAACATCTCAGTATGTTTAGGATAAATTATTAATTATTTTAGTATGGTTATATTAAATTTATAGTGTGTATCATATGAAATAAACTTAAATGATTTGTAATGAGAATTATCACATTTTTTGTAGACTTCCTTTATATTCCTTTTTAATGAACATTGGAATGGTATTTCAAGAATAAAAAAACCTCTAATTTATATATAGATAAGTTTAGAAGAAAATATTATCAGATTTTCTTGAGAAATATGAATCAATGTAGTGTAATTAAAATAGGGAATGGGTGTCTATTATTAATTAATGGTTGAGACACTTTTGGAAATTCATCAAATATTATAATATAATATCTTTCTAACTCATATAAAATGGTCCCAAAATGGTTTTTCATAAAATATATAGATTTTATGGCCTTTATATATTCATCCAATCAAATGTTTACAGGTTTAGATATCATATTATCCCTTATCCATTGGTTTAGTACCATGGTTGACCAAATTTTTCCTTAGGCACAACAATGGATTTAAAAATATTAAAGGATTGTAATTTTAATTATAATGTGAAAATTAGTTCCTTAATGTTAATGGAATGAAAATATAGACTATATCATATCCCACTACTCTAATTGGATTATTTTTATTACTTCTAAATTTTTTTATACTTTGTTAGTTAAAAATATCATTAATGTTAATTTTACTCTATTCATTTAATTTGACATTATAGAAACCAAGAAAAAGATATAATTTCAATATATTCCATTGAAAATTCCCTAATAAGATATATTAATCTATTAAAATCATTGAATAGTGTAATGAATCCATGTTCTATTACTTTTAATATTCTTAAAATCATTAATTCAATTTTTCTATTATTTGAATAGATACTCTATAGGTATTGCATAAATATTTAAGGTTATTATTCAATAACTAAAAATAAAAATTTTAAAAAATCATAAAAAATATATATGATATTTTAAATTATCATTTAAATATAAAAATAACCTCTTTTTATCTTTATGAAAAAATAGTAGAGAAATTAATGTCAAGAGTGTTACATTTTTTATATATTGTTTTTTTAAAGTATAATAATGATCAATATCAAAAAATAATGGAACCAAGTGGCAATATTATTGTTATTTCAATGGAAATGGATGAACTCCATACATCATATGGGGTAAAGTAAAGTGTTATAAAAATTTTATATCCTTATCCCTATGTTTTAACAATGTTTAACTCGTTTTACCTTTAGTACGGTGATAAATATCCACCAAGGCATCTATTCGAAATGATGAAAAATAAAATGGTCATATTTTTAAAATTTGAAAATTTTGATCTGAAATAAGGAATCTACATTCCAAAATTGAATTTATATAAGTGAAAGAAATTAATTTATGAAAAGATTAATAATTCCCTGAAAAAATGTTTTTAGAAAAAAATATGTTTTTATGTCTAGAAATATACATATAAAAAAATTGAGTATGATGATGATTCAAATATAATTATTTCAATTATTTATAAATAATGTAGGTTTATTTTATTTTTTAATTATTTCCTTATTTATTGAATTTTTTCAAGAGATTTCTGTTTTATAAAAATTAGATGTTTTCACTATTCAATGAAAAATTGATATTTACAAAAGAATTCAAAATTTTCATCCTAGGATAATATTTTCATCATAAATAAAAAAATTATACAATAAATATATAATAATATTTCAAAAGTTTTAAAATATCTTTTATACTCATTGTTTCATGTAATGGGTCTTGTTCAAAAAAATGTAATTAAAGATAAATATATCATAAAATCATGGGTTGTTACATTCTGCCCCAAATTTATGAGTTTCGACCTAAAAATTGGACCACACTAATACAAAACATTAATGATACCTTTTCTAAATAACATAATCAAGATCCCACAAAGCATATGTAATTTTATGATTCCTCTAAAAACAATTATTAGATGAGCGGTCTTGTTTTGTAGCACATTCTCTCTACGATCTAAAATATCTAGAGGTTGTTCTTCATATGACATATTATTCCTTACAAGTAAAGTCCCTGAGTTTAATAAATTTCAATGATTAAGTATATAACTCTTCTATATGGATATATAGAACACATTATGAATGTAAGTGTTATTTGTTAGAAGTTCCAAGCGATAAGCAACCATCTCAGTATGACCAATAATTTTAAAGGGACTCACATACCAAGTGATATGTATTCCCTTCTAATAAAATCACATAAATTTATTAAAAGGAGGTATTCCTTGGAAAACCTTATGTCCAAAACGAATATTGGATCTCATTGATGATTTATAGCACAATGTTTTTGTCAACTATGAGATTCCCTTATATACTTTTGAATGGATCTAATCTTCTCTACCATCTCCTTAGCTTGATCCAATTACAATAGATTTACTTTTCAAAATTCATCTCAACAAATTGTATTTATTCGTGTTGTTATGTTAGACTATTCATAAGGAGCCTTTTAAATACTTGAGTTAATGCTATTATTGTTTGAAAATTTTACCAAACGAAGGTCTGTATCTCTACCACCTTTGAAATAAATAAAGAACACTATTAGCATTCCCTCAAGAGTTTAAATGGTTCTCTAAAATTGACTATCTATCTAATGATGATAGGACGTAGTGAAACTTAAATCAGCATCTAGATCATGCTAAATGATTCTCCATGACTTTGAGGTAAACCATAGATCTTGATCAAATATGATTGAGAGTGGTAACCATTTTAATCTCATTACTTTTTAATTTTTAGTTTGGTAAGATGATAAAGAGAAAAATAATCTCTAATAGTGATAAAATGAACTGGTTTCATAAGGATATTGAATACCACCCAAATATAATTTTTCTTTTTAGATGTTTTGGGGTGTATGATGATGAAATCCATGTTAATGTTTTCCAATTTCCTTTCTGGTATGAGTAAAGGTTATATCATTCTTTATACATCTGATATTTAGCCTTAACATTATGTCATATAAGGAATCCGTATAGATACTAAGAAATATACATTTTGCTGTTATCAAACTAGAAATATTCATTCAAATCTCTATATATCTTTTGTAATCTAGGATAAATAGAGAATAATGAACTATGACCGTCATCCAAAATATCCTTCTAAAACTACAGTATTGAAAATAAATATAATCAATTCTTGAACCTTATTATTCAATCAAGACCATGGTTTCACTCAAAATAATCTAACACTATCTGTGATAATTCCAAAAATTCCTTCCACACTTGGGTAAACCTATCATAGATGGATGGTTTAAAATATATTTGATAAATATAATATCTATCTCCTTTCCTCAATATTTCAATATCTTAATTCTAAAACTACTTTCATATTGTATCTATTTATATCCTCATTAAAAAATATTATATGATATTTTTGACTCAACACATCAATCACCTTGTTATCTTTCCTTGAGTGTTAATATATTGAGCAGTTATAATAATTTATCGAATCTAACCATATTCCCTAGGAATATTAAATTTTTATGTACATTTATGCTTAGATACTTTATTATTATCATATATATCAAATATTTCCCCAAATATTTAATGCACATACATCTTCAATGAAAAAATACCACTACCAACTCTAAATCATTATTTGTTTAATTCTTCCAATTAATTCTTAATTAGAGGGAGGAATAAGCTATTACCATATAATTCTATATGAGAATGACTCTCTATCCCTTATTTGATGCATTAATATATAAAAAAACCCATAATACACCATCATTTAGTTTAATCACATGTATTCTGACCAACTATTAGTTTAGTTATTTAAAATTCTCCTCACATTAATCTGTATTCAATAATATAACTCCCTTCCAAGTCAACTTGGTTCACATGTTATATTTCTATGAGAAATCACTCACAAGTAATCGATAATTTACATCACAAAAATGAAAACTATGGTTTCTCAGTGACTTGGTTGGTCTATTCAACTTTCCAATAACTTCCCTGATTTAGGGATATAGCTATATACCCTCACATAAGGCTATAAACCCTAATAATGAAACAATATAATGCCAAAATTCATGCATGGTAATATTAGCATACAAATTTTCCTTCATCAAGGTATTTGATAAAATTCTCAAATGTTATTTATTCTCTTCTTTACTCTTTGAATATATAAGAATATCATAAATCCAAAAATTAAAATCAACATATTCCCATAGTTTAGAAATGTGGAAATAGGTTCCAAAACCATGGTCATATACTATACACACAGTTTTGGAAACCATGTCTATCTATACACTTGGAGATACTTCCTAGCCTATGTATACATGCTTGAACTAGGTCCCTAGTCCCTTGATACACATTAAATGTCTATGAAGATGGTTTTAATCCATGTCCATATATTTCTAGGACAATGGTTTCATACCATGGATGTAGTTCACAACTATTTCCAAATTTTGATATTTTGGAAACCAAAGAAAAAATTAAACACACATCGTGCATTGATAGAATGACCTCTACGCACTTATTTTAATGAAATTACCACCAACCGAAGACATACTATTGGTTTTAATAATTCTATATATATATATATATTTGTGTTTGTGTATATATATATATGTATTTATATATATTTTTTAATAATAATAATTATTAAATATAAAAAATAGGAAAAATATGAAATTTCATTGGACCTATGAACATGGGTTTGTAGATCCATAGATCCAGGCAATTCATATATGGGTTTTGGCCACGATATGCTAAAATTGTGGCTGTTGGTCCTCTAACTCATAAAGGGTTTAAAAAAATGTGGAAGTATGGGTATCTTATAAGGGGTTGTAGAAACAGTTTTGTAAAACCATGGGCTTAGTTGATGTCTAACACCGTGGTTTTCAAAAACTGTGGTCTTAGGTGTTTCATATAAGGGTTATGTATATGTTTTGATAATATCTTGATTATAGGTGTTCTCTACTACCATGGATTTCCAAAAACACGGTTATAACCCTTATCTCTAAATTTAATTTTTTGCATGTGATCCTACCACAACTATTTTAAATGAACATTGATATATTCTACCTCATAACATCAGTTTATAGTTTTTATGTCTATATTAAAAAATAGCTCGCCCTATTTCCAATGTTTAACTCTAATAGTGGTCGTAGTCTAGACCTTTCCACAGGTTTTCAAACTATGAAAATAGAACCATGTCCATAGGTTAGTTTTGTAGATGTGTATTTATACTACAAAAAAACTAATATAGGTAATCTTTAAATACATTATTCAATTAATATATAATGATATTATGAAAATTTGTATGTTCAAATGGAATTACTATAAATTCATAAGGACCAAACCCGGTAGGGTAGGCTATCTTATGTATATCTTCATACTTGTACCATAGATGATAATATTGAGATCAAAGATTAAATTTGAGAAAATATGGATCACCATGAAATTGAAAAGATATATTATCAATATGAGGTATAAGATACTTTTTTAATAGTGATTTTTTACTTTCCCTATAATGAATTAAAAGACACATTGACTCATTTTTCTTCTTAACCAAAAGAACCAGTTCACCCCATTATGAAGCACTGGGCCAAATGAATCCAATATCATAATTCTCATGGAGTTATTTCCTTAATTCATGTAACAAAATTAGGTCTATTTTATATAGAGTCTCTGAAATATGTGGTGAACCAAGTATGAGTTCTATTTAGAAATCAAATTTTCAATTCAAGGAATGACCATGAAACTCTTCTAGAAATATATCATCAAAGTCCCATAAAAGTGGCATATCATCAATGTTGAGTTTCTTCAGAACAATATGAGATAACAATACATCATGAATATGCATTAATACCCATATGAGGAATTAAATTTGTATTTGAAAATTAGTTTCATTATCTCATGGAAATATTTTAGTAGTTTGATTCATAATATCAAATATAACTTCCCTTCCATGAAAATTAATATTAGACATATACCGAGAGATCGAATATAACCCAAAAATTAAAAAAAATTATTAGAGGTGGAGTAATTTTTTTTTAAAAAAACACATTAGCAAAAAAAGTTATCATAGAGGATCTATATAATTGAGATGTAGTCATCCTAAGATTAGAATATTTAATTTCCAACTAAACATCAGATCGTTGAGGTGGTGATGTGAAACCTTTAAAACATTCTCTAGATACAAAAGGCTATTTAGAACCTAAATCCTATAAAATATTTTCACTTAGTTCATGATAAGTGTAACTTTCATTACATAACTTGGAACTTCTACTTCAACTGTACTAATTCCATATGTTTGGCCTTCTCTGATTTTTTTATTCCATGGAAAGTTCCGTATATACTTAGGGAACTAGTTTGAATAATTTTAAATATCCTTATAGTTGATTATCTAGATAGAAGAAATTTATTTCATTTACTTAATGTAACTAGATTGATTACCCTTATCTCTAAACAAGTAACAAAATCCCATTCCCATTAAGAATTTTCAAGGTTGTTTCATTCAATTATTTTTATATGATGGAAATTTGTTCATTCCATTATTATTATTTGACATGTTATTTTTTTCTTGATGTATAGAAGACATTGTATTCACTTTATTTCCATTTAATATGTAATATCTAGAAAGTAATTTCTCTATATTATTAGAACATGATACTATATCATTAAATAATGAAAATGTTTGAGACAAAAGGTCCCTTCATATAAATATATAAAACCCAAAAACAAAATGATCAATCTTATTTTATGGATTACATATAAAGGGTGAAGAATTCTTGAATAATCTTGTATTGGTTTCATTTTACACTACCATGCGTTGTTCTTCTATCATCATTGATGTACGTAACTTACTCTCTATTTCACATATCTATTTTTGGGGGAAGAATTTAATGAAGAAAGAATTAATTTAAAATTATTTATTCCATTATTTCAATTTCTTTAGCCTATTTAGTGTTCAGGCTAAATGACTAAAATTGATCAGAATATCCTTTGAAATAATAAAATGAAAGAATAACCATTTAACTTTCACTAGATCACAAATCTCAGAATTTTGTTTTAAGAGACATAGTTCATTATTCAGATACAATTGGATTAGTAGTTCTATTAATATATAGAGTCCTCTATATCATGAAGCGATATAATATATGTGAATCACGTTGTGAAATAGAAAGTTAATCCATTTAAGAATGGTTATAAATCATAATCTGAGTTAGTTACACTAATATGGACATGAAATACTTATGTCCAACACAAGATATATTGTCTAGCTTAGTAGGACAGTCCTTATATTGACAATAGGTTTTGATTACCATTCCTCCATTAGGCCCCACATCTAAATAATGGCACACATAGAGTAATCTAAAAAATATCATGAATATTGGGATATATAATACAAAATTTTTATGTTGGTAAAATTTCTCAAATACTATTAGGGATTATCGTAATTATCATGTTATCTATATTGATTTAAAATATTATTCTGAAGGATTATATTATTATTAATTTAATACCAATTTGGAAAATTTCAACTCTAGGTACATAGTTTTGATGCCTACTTTATTACATTGGAAAAAGAATTAAGGGATCTCATATTAATGGGATGATTAGTTTATTAGTCTAAAAGAACCAGATACATACATGATTCCCATTTTATATAGGAAATAGAAAATAAATAACATATGAAACATTCATTAATCCTCTATATTATTCTAAATATCATTCTTATTAAAATAGGGAAAGGATAAAAAATGGTGATATCATATTCTCAATAAGAGTTAAATACAATAGAATCTACATTGAGTAAAAAAGGCATCATCAATATGGTCAGGAAAATAATTGAAAACACTTGTCATTTAACTAATAACATGAACATGAAACAAATCCTTGGAGAATATAAATTCAGTAATCTAATGGATTATAATAATTGAATTCTCAATAAAGAAAATACTTGATGTTGGACATGAAGATATCCAACATCATGATATATTTACCATTAAGGCCTTATTCCATGATAGTTTATTTTAAGGGTGGATATATTCCAAAAACCCATTTAATTATTCTGGTTATATTATTTGTCTCATGAGACATATCAATTCATAAAGGGGATATCTATAACTAGTCCCCAACCATTACAGCATGTCTAATGCATTCCTCACATATATAATTATAAATTTTATTGATATACAATATGCCTTATCAATAAATATCAATATTGGGTAAAAGTTATATAATATTAAAACTCCCCTATTCAATAGAATACCATTCATAGTAAAACACAGTATGCTAAAATGGTATACATGTTAATAGTTATTCATATTCATGATAAAAAGAATATGAATATTTAAAATATGTAATTTACAATGAAAAATGAATAAAATAAATGTATTTTTTAAAATGGAAGCTTAATGACAAAAAATTTAATAAGAAATTAATTATGACCACAAATTCTTCAAAAATATTATTTTATTAATAAAATAATTTTCATTTGAAAAATAATGAAAATAATGGAATGAAATTAAAATAGTTCTTCATTTTATAGTTTTATTTTTAAAACCATTGAAATATTTTAGAATATTATTAATAATGAAAATTTTTTATAGAGTTTGGAAAATTATTTAACTCCATATTTGTTAAAAATATTCCATATAAATTTCTCTAATCAAAATAGAAAAAATACTTTATTAAAACATTATAATGATTCATCTAAACCTTTAAAAAATATTGGGTAATTTATTCTATCTCTAATAAAACATTTGACTCAATAAAAATTTCTTTTGTAAAATAAGTTTGAAAAATATGTCTGTGGAAGAAAAATATACCCGAAGAAAACTAGAAATAAGATATAACATTTTTTTAAAACATTAATTTCTTAATATAAGTTACAAAGAGAATAAAATTTGCAATAAAATAGGTAAACTAAATAAATTTTCAAATTATAAAATAATATATGGGTTTTATACATGAGAGATAATAACATTTATTCAATGAAAATAAGTGCATTCTGAAACAGAATAAGATTATAATGTAAATTATTACCTCTACGATGACTTTAAAATTTTAACCCCTAGAAATAGAAAACCAAAATTGAAACATTAATCATCATTGAAAAATTGATATTAATTCAAAATACATCATAGGATACTTATATACACCACATAAAAATAACGAGGTTCATAATAAAAAATATGAATGAACAGAGTGAAAATTTAGATGAAATCCCTTACCTTAAGTTCAACATGACTCATAGGTAGTCTAACCTCCTATATAATAAATTATATATTTTATATATCATATTCATTTACATACTTATAACATAATATATAATCCATTTATAACATCTTATCACCCATTTGCTAATAAGTTTTTATAATTATATTTGTTTTAGGCATTATTTGTTTTGTTTATTAAGAGAATTTTGTTTAAGTAGTTATGGTACTTGTATATTAGAAGTGTATAAATAATAAATATAATTTTAATAATTATATAATTATTATATTTATTATATATATATATATATATTAATCAATAAAATTCTAAGATATAAAAATAAATTCACTATTTATGGAGATGGTTGGTCGCACATTTTCAGGAACAATATTTTTAATTTTTGATGGGTGTAATGAAAGACAAGAAAATAATAATTAACCTTTCAATAATCCTTATTATATCATATATAATCATTAAATCTACCCTTATTACCATCCATGTTATGAGGAAATGGATAAGAGATCACATCTCTTTGCAAAGGTGGTAGTCCACATGTATGCACGAGCGAAATTATCATTTTACAATAAATTAGAAGGTATGAAGTTATATATTATATTATAATTACCAAATTTTAATTATTTTATAAGTATTATATATATTCATTAATAATATATTTATAAACATCCATGTAATATGGTGATGAAAAAATAATTACATCTATACGTAGAGATGGTAAGCTATATGTACACAAGAGCTATGTTTTCTCTGTTCAAAGGAAGAAAATAGATAGAAAGTGGTTGTACCTTATTTTTAACAAACTTTATATATTTATTATATTTCAGTTATTATTTAAGAATGGTATAATATTTTTATATGATGATAATAAAAAATGAACTTGCAAGTGTTCTTAAGAACGATCACCTCTTCTTTGGCATACTTCCTTTGGATTCCTTTATAAAGGCACATGGATTGGTATTTTAGGAAGACAAAAAAAATAATTTGTGTATTAGTATGTGGAGAATAAAACCAGTTAGAAATTTTTCATTCTAGATGGCTCAATGTGGTATATATAAAATAGATAAGGGGTGTCATTCTATAAGTGAGGGGAGGGGAAAATTTATAAATTCTTGAAATATTTTAACATAATATGTTCATATATCCGTAAAAATGGTGAAAAATATGGTATATATTCAAATATAATGATTAAATGGTCTCAATATAATCATAAAATAATTTTTTTATCTGTTTAGATATCATTTTAGACATTATCTTTTATGTTAACCCATTTATTAACCAATATTAACCTTACCCATTATAAGGAATTTTAAAATATTAAAGGGTTATAATTTAACTTATAAGATGAAATTTGGATCATAATAGGCCAATGGATTAAATTTTAGACCCTATATTATCCAACATGTGTTCTTTAAATATTTTTATTATTTTTAAATTATTTAACAGAATATTAGTTTCATAAAATATCATTAGCCATATTTTTGACACTCGTAATTAATTTTGACATTAACGACACCAAAAAATGTTGACATAGATTATAATAAATAAAAACTAGAAAAATATGATATATTAATCAATTATTTTTTAATAAAATAGGAAACCCATTCTTTATCACATTTAATATTTTTACAATAATTTATTTCATATTACAATTAAAAGAATAAATATTGTGCTGATATTGCATAAGTATTCAAGGTATTTAATCAATAAAGAAAATTAAAAACAAATTATTATGGTAAAAACATAATTCATCTTTCAAATCAATATTTAGAATTTAATAGAACAACATTTTATCCTTTTGGGAAAATGTTAGACATATTTATAGTGTGCCATTTTCTTTTTCCTTTTTATTCGTAAAGTAAAATATTATGCAATATCAAAGAGGAGTGGCACCTCATGGATATATTTTTGGGAATTTTATTGCAATCTAATAACTCTAATCAATAAATAGGAAAAATTCATTTTTAGAGAAATTTTATAGCCTTATCCCAAATTCGGAACAATATTTAACCTATTTTACCCTTACTGTGGTGATAAATATCTACCTAGGTTATTATTCATAACAAAAAAAAAATAAATGGGAACAATTTACCAAATTTGAACCACCTAATTCCAATTATTTAATAAATGTTTTTAAATTCAATTCATATATGGGATGAAAATTGTTTAAGGTAAAAAATTAAATGAAAATAGTATTTAAGAAAAAAATTGTTTTTATGTCAAAAAATGAACAATACCAAAATCAAGTATAATTATGAATGATTTTTAATTAATTATGTAAAATATAAATAAATAAGGCTTATTTAAATTTATCTTTAAATAAAAACAATTATATGTATTTTTTAGGAAATTACTTTTTCACAAAAATATTTATTTTTTCACTATTCATTGAATAATCAATGTTTTCAAAGAATTAAAAAAAATTTATCCTACAATAATTTTGACATGGTGACTTCAAAAAAGATATTATTTTCACATAATTTTTTTAAATATGTCGCAAAATTTATTTGGTACATGGATTTTTGTGTGATGTAAGGTATGAAAGAAATTTTTTTAAATTGAAATATATCATAAAATATTTGTCTGTTACAAATATAGATTTCTTATGGAGAATAATTATAATCTAATATGCATAGAAGACAATCCTACTCCTTATTGGGAGTAAATTGAATGTTCTAGTTCTGAGAAATTGTTAAAATTCATCTAATCTTAGATGGAAACCATTTACATGAACCTTGTTTAGATATTAGTTTAAGTATGAATGTTTATGTTATGGGCGCACTCAAATGATGTTTGGTTTTGGGTTATTTAGGTACAACAGAGTGGCTGACCAAGGTCATCTCTCAAAAGAGGATGTAATATAAAAAATATATTAATTTTATTATGAAAATAAAATAAAATAAAATAAAATATAAAACATATAAGGATTTGGGGTTTGTTCAAAATTTATAAAAGAAGAAGATGAATTATGATGGAAGAATATTGTAATTTTTTTGAAATATTACTGTGAAAACACAATGAGATGATGTTATTTAGAAAATTTTTCTTATCAAGAATAATCAATTTTATTCCTCATTTTTAATTACTTATTAATCATTTACATTTAAATCAATATCCACTTAATTATGTTCCCCTAATTTTTTAACCCTTAAACCCAACAAGAGTTAACATAACCACAGAGATGAAATTAAATTAACCCTGGGCTAGCTTTAGATCATTAAATCATAGAACCATACTTTGATTGTTGTTCTAAATATATCCTATGGTTAGTGGTAAATTAGGGCAAACATGAACTTTGTATATTAGGATTAATTGAGTTAAGTGATTATATTTAAACTAAAAAAAATTTCCCATGTGGTTTGGTTTTACAGATTAAGTTTGTGCTCTCACAATTTACATAAATCTCGACTACGCATGGTTTTGTGTAAAGTTTTTAATTACTCGCATAGATTATTATAATTTCAAAACTCAACTCATGTATCATATTATTTTAATTATAATAGCTCATTTATTCAAAATAAATAAATGAATATGGTATGTGGCTGATCGATTACTAAGAAAACATCTCATCCATGGGAAGTGTAGTCATCGTAGAAATGTTTTAAATTTGAAATGGTCTTAGAATGGGTATAACATAATAATGATTCTACTATTTATTTTTGGACCAAAGAGTAATATTAATAGAAGAATAAAATTTAATACAATATAATTAATAGAATAAAAACAAATATTTTTTTAAAAGAAAACCAACATTACAACATAGAAGAGGAAAAGAAGAGAATTTGGAGGATATCTTAGCTTGGTATATTCCCTCCTCCAATTGTGAATTGAAAGGTTATGGATCCACTTCTCCTCTTCTACCAATCTCCAAATCTCCTAATTCATGTAAAAAAACTCTCCAAATGGGAATAATACATATTTATATAGTGGAGGGGAGGCTAGGTTATAAATGTATTTCAGTGTGAATGGGGAAATTCAGCCATGTATTATATTCCAACTATCATAGCCTTCTCGAAAAAAGAAAGAATTATATATCCTTATAGAAGTATTAGTTGTTCTAAATTGGTTCCTCAATCTCCTCTTCAAATATGGTACCAATCTAGAATAGATGATGATGTTATGGCCCAAATAAAAAAAGTGGTTTCCAGCCTGGTGAGTCCAGCCAACCTTTAACTTAATAGCCCTTTTAGTTAAATTAAATTCATGATATAGCTATAAATTTTGGAATAAAAGTTGCGTCCCATTCTCTGAAAAAAAACTAATACAAAATTTTGAGTTCAAATAATACAAAAAAAATATTTATCTCTAAAAAATATAGTACACATTAAAATGTAAAATTATAATTTTCTTAAAACATTCAAATGAATGAAAAAATCCAAAATATATTATAAAAAATTATATTTAACACAATTAGGGGAAATTATGTCATTTATTATAAATAAAATATTTATTAATATGGTGTTTTATCAACTCATCCACACTTACATTTGTTCACTCTTAGGTAAAAAATCTTATCTTATATTCCAAAAATTGTGAAAATCTATGTATGTTCATATTTCTCAATCCACAGTAGCAATATAGTAAAAGTAAGAATCCCATCTAGAGTAAATATCAACAAATTTTAAATCCATTGCCTCAAAAAATGTGTGAAAACAAAATCTAGTGATATTAATAACACTAATCAGAGTGAAACAAGTCATGGTATTCCATGCAACTAATTACCCTTGTGTGTGTGTAAATCATTTAAATCTTTTCTCTCCACTATATATCTAATATATTCAACTCAATAAAAACTTTTCTTCTTACTTGATTCTATTCCACAAAACTTGTTCAATGTCCTTTGTAATCAAATTAAAAAAACCGACTCATTTAATCATTCCTAAATTTCAAACCATGATATCCCGACCTAAATATCCCCACATGTTTCACATGACTTCACTCCCCTATATTGATTTTTTTTGATTTTTTGGGTGTAAAACATTCAGATAATATGTGCACACACATAGGTAAATCTGGTATAGTGATAGAAATAATCAGAAGAGAAACGAACATGTGGAAAGACAATGTTATAAGATAAAAATAATTACTTACCCTAAATATACATTCTATTGGGTAAGAGAAACTCACATGTCCTAATTGTGTGAAAATATGTGTGGGGAAATCAATGACATAATTTACCATGAAAAATCACAAATAATAGTGTCATAATATGAATGTTTTTTCTTATTACACAACCAATCATATCATCAACAAATTAAATTTTTATAAAAATAAACCCTTAATGATGAAGTCATTCACATTTTTACCATGCCACTAATAATTTTAAAAAATTAATTTTCCATATATTCCATATCTAAATGATCATGTTATATTAAATGTTTTTTGGTGATTTTTTCTTCTTTTTTTTTGTTTTTTGATTGAAATTTTATACAAAAAATATAACAAAAAACAAACAAATGAAAATCCTAAATATCTACTCCAAAATATTGTCCCCCCACACACAATATATTCGATTGTCCTCAATGTGATCCTATGAGATGATATATTCATATGAAATGTAGAATTTTAAATTATAAAATTAATATAAAAATGAAAGGGTTATGAACAACATAATATTCTTAAGTGATGATGGGGTCATAAAGTGTGGTGAAATCCACTACATCAGTAGAGTGTCCTTCAATGTATTTATTCAAACATTTCCCATTGAATGTAATTCTCTTTCCATTATTGTTATATGTAATCTAAACTTTAGCATTATTAAAAAACAGTAGATACAATATAAGGATCTAACCATCTAGAACAGAACTTACCAGACATCAGCTTCTATCATGAACAATAGAGTAGGACTTTCTCTCCTACATGAAATCCCATATGTTACATCATTCTATCATGAGGTTCTTTTGATCTTTACATATAGAGACTTGTGTTATAATATGATGATAATATTTTCAACTCAAGCTGTTGAATTTGTATCTTCCTTTTAATTAAATATTGGGCTCAACCCATGTTGCATTTCTTTGCAGCCTAATAAGGAAGATTCTTAACATCCATTGAAAGATGACATGATGCCCCAAAAATAATCCAAAATGGGGACATTCTATTGTGGGTCTTATTTATGGTATTAGAAGCCCAAAGTGTATCATCAAAGTGATTTCTCCAATCCTTATGATTTGGTTGAACATTTTTTTCCAAAAAATAATTCAAATCCCTTTTTGAAACATCAGCCAAGACTTTTGTTTTGGGGTGGTAGGGTGTAGAAGTTTTATGCATTACCCCATAAAGTCAAAGGAGGTAAGACATATTCCTATTTAAAAAGTGTGTCCCTTGGTCACTGATGATGGAATTTGGTACTGTAGACTTGTAAAAACCCCATTTCATGACAAATTCCACTACAATATGAGAATCATCAGTCCTTATAGTATTAGCCTCCACCTATTTTCTCACATAATCAAAAATCAAAAAAATTTACTAGAAACCAAATGAAGTTATAAAATTACCCATAAAATCAATTCCCCAAATATCAAAAATCTCATTGAATAAAATGGGTTGTTGGGGAATCTTCAGTCTCCAAGAAATGTTCCCAATGTATTGGTAATGTGTGCATGACTAACAAAATACATGAAAATCCTGAAACAATCTAGGTCAATATAATCCAGAGTCTAATAAATTTTTAGTTATCTATTGGGGTATAAAGTGTCCACCACATGAAAGTGTATGAAAAAGTATAAAACTGACTAAAACTCTTGATCTGGATCACACCTCATAATAACATGGTCACTACACATGCGCCATAAGTAGGGATCATCACTCTTTAATTTTAGACTTGGTGTTTCTTTATATTTTTAGGGATTTCAAAGGCAAGAAGTAGTTAACTAAATCAACATAAAAAGGATGTGTACCTAATATGGAATAAATATTCTCATTGGGGAAAGTATCCTGAAGTGGTACTTATTATAAGGTTTTACCCTCTAATGTGTGATTAATCCTACTCATGTGGCCTGCCACATGGTTCTATACACCCTTCTTATCCTTTATCTCAATATCAAATTCCTCAAGATGGAGCACCTGTCAAATAATCATGGGCTTTGCATCTGGTTTCATCAAGATGTACCATAGATCTTCATGGAAAAGAAAATAAACAACTTTTGATCCCAATAGATATGAATGGAATTTATCTAAAAAATTGATGTTAATAAAATCTTTTTCCATGGCTGTTTAGTTTTATTTGGATGAATCCAATGTCCTAGAAGAATAATAAATCACACCTGAATGTCCCTCCACCCTTTGTGATAAGACATCTCCAACATTGATGTTTTTAGCATCACACAAAATCTCAAATGGAATGTCCCATCATAGGGGTTGTATGTTTGGTGGATTTGTCAGATGATTCATTATATCATTAAAGGATTTCCTACAAGTATCATTAACCATAAAATCAGAATCCTTTTGAAGTAATCATTCCCTATGAAGAGCATCCTTCTAAAATCATTGATGAAGCACCTATAAAATCCTACATGCCTTAGAAAAAATATAACATCTTCCAAAAATTAAGGATAGGTTTAGGATGGAATAATATCTACCCTAGATCTATCTACCTCTATTCCATGTTCTGAAAATACATTCCCTATTTAAATCACATGTTATACCGTGAAATGAAGCTTTTCAAAGTTCCAGACCAGATACTTCCCAATACAGCAATTCAACACCTTCCCAAAAATAAAGATACTATCATTAAATGAAAATACATAAACTTTATTTCATTTTAAATACCTCCATACAGGTCTCAATTAAATCTAAAAAAATACTCACCATTAATCTCTCGAATATACATTTAACATTGTATAGTCTAAAGGGAATCCATCTATAGGAAACTTTACAGAATTTAAAAAGGAATGTTGTTTTCTCCTGATCCTCTAAGGTGATAGGAATGTAAAAATATCAATAAATTCCATCCAAGAAAAAATAACTAATCTTCCTAACTAGTATCTGAATAATATGATCAATAAATTGGATGGGAAATGGTAATTGAGAGTGTATTGACTTAGTTTCCTATAAACAATTCACACACACCAACTATTTTTCACCGTCATTGGAACTAACCCCTATCTATCATTCCTAAAAATTGTAAAACCACATTTCCAATGCAAAACATGAATAGGAATAACCCACTGGGAATCTAAAATAAGATAAATTATAACTTCCATGGGGAAGTTTTCAACTTCTTTCCTAACAAATTCCAGAAGAGTTGGATTTAGTATCCTTTGTTGTTACCTCACTAGTTTATCCCCATCCTCCTGGAGTATCCTATGCATGAGAGATGAGGTGATAATATAAGGTATGTCATCCATGGTCCACTTGATTTCCCTAATGTTCTCCCTTAAGGTATTCAAATTATTTTTCTTCATATTCAAAAGGGAGACTGCTAGTAATGATAATAGATAATCTATCACCACTTAACAACTATGATTATTTTATATTTGGTGGAAATAGATTGAGTTCCAATGAAGGGGGTAAATTATGAATGGTGAAATTGAAGGAACTAAAATATTCAACAAAAAAACATTAGTATAATAATAAACATCATCAAAATTAGAGAATAATGCATCAAAATCATCAGCATACTCAAGATCCAAGTCAATTATAAAGTGAACATGATCAAAATTAAAATATGAATCTATTTCAAAATCAAATCTAAAATAGTTTTGTTCTTTAAAAATAGTTATGGATGTACTATTAGACATAAAACTATGACAAATACTCATAATATCCCTAAGTATAGGATAACCAAATTCCATTTGGTTTTTATTTGGTGCTTCAAAATGGGTGATAACAAAAGTAGAATGGTCCTCTAAGGGGAACTTCATGGAGTCTATAACCTTAAATATCATAACATAATATCCAAAATCGATGGAATGTGTACCCTCATGGAAAATTATGATTGTTTTTTTTTCAGTTTTGAGGATGGTCGTACACAAGATAATGGGATAATGATAACTTACTTGATCATCTTCGTTGTTAAGAACATTGAAATCTACTGGAATGATCATGTCTCTTACTTGAGCATGTACATCCTCGAGGACTCTACTAGGATATGATATAGCTCAATTTTCTAACTTCACCACTACTCTCATCAGCATCAACTCACTAACTTGTAAATAATAGAATACAAAGTGAGGCATCACATTTATGGAAGCTCCCAAATCACAAAGAGAATCATAAAAGTGTTACTCCCCTATAGTCCATGGGATGATGAATCTCCCTAGATCCTTGCACATTTTTTCATTGCTTGAGTTGGTGTAATGAGTATTGAAAAAGTCCTCATAATATTTATCCTCCAATTTCCCTTGATACCTCTTCAATTGGTAAAATGTTCCTTTAAGAATTTGGAATACCTTGGTATTTTTCTAATTACTACAAGTAGAGTGTTGTTGATCTCAACACAATTGAATATGCCTAAAACCTCTTTTTTAATTGCCTATTCATATATATTTTTTGTTTGAAGAAATATATTTGTAAAAGTTGGGGTTTAGGAGGAATATCATCAATTATTTTCTTACATTCTTCTTTCTACTTAGGCTGTTCATTAGCTCGTCTTAAATGGGGTTTCTACAGAGTTGACATAAATATCAGGGGAATGATAGGGGCAGATGCATAAATTTTTTGTTTCCCATGTCCTAATGTTATATAAATAACATTCCCCTTTGGATTTTGAGTATATTGGAAAATAATATTTCTAGATTCATTTTGTACCAGTTCATGGAAGGTACTGGAAATCTGGTTCATTTGTGTATTCAACTCCCTCAATGTAGAACTTGACTATTCATCTCATTTTGTTGATTAAGACCAATTTGTTTCAGAAGATAACTGATATTTAAATATACCTTTGGTTGATATTTCTATTGTTGTTTAATTATTGATGCTTGAGATTCAAATCTCTTTTGAGGGTTTTGGAAACCCTGTTGTTAAGGTGGAGGATGTTGTATGTTTTTTGAAGAGATGAATTTTTTTGTTTTCTATATCCATACCTCATGTGTGATTGATCCTTCAACCCTAGGTTGTATGTTGCAGAAAATAAATCATAATTATTTAGGGGATGTGGTTGTTCTTTTTGCTAATATGGTTTCACTAAGAATACTGCTACGCAATCCTCTGTCTCTTGTAGTTAGGGGAAACAACTAGTTGGATGTTATTTTATAGTAAAAATTCCACAAAACCTTGTTGGAGAGGGTTGGAATATCTTTTTTTCCAAATAAATAACCCTCACTCTAGTATTCAATTCATCCAACTTATTATCAATTAAATGATTTTTAAGAGAATAAGAACTTACCAGATATACTCCTCTAACACGTGTTGTACCTCAATCACCAAATTATTGGGTGTTTTGAACTATCTTGTCGATCAAAAAATGTACAGTTGTTGGTTTTTTTGTCAACTAATTCTCCACCAACCACAACATCCACCATGCTTCTCTACATAGGTGCGAGTCCTTCATATATGTAATGGATGAGTAGCTTCTCAGTGATTTATTGATTTGGGAAGCTTTCACACAACTTGTTGATTCACTCCGGTACCCATACATTTACCCACATTGGTATTTCTTGATTCTTGAGATTTCATTGAAAATGATAGTTGTCCATGAAGATTTAAACAATCTAAGTGATAAAAGGCATTCAAAATCATTCCAACATGTTACATATTTAGGTTCTAAGTAATACATCCAGTCCTTTTTAGTTCTATAAAGTGATAATGGGAGTTCTCATATTTTTATTAGATCATAATATAAATTTCATGGTTTTATGGTTAAGGAAACCACATTATATTCTTCTTAAATTCTTATTTGGGTCTGTAATAGATAATCCCTAAAATTTTGGAAGTAAGTTAATTAACAAAAATTTCAGTTCAATGTATGATTCAAGATATGGTTAAGAAATACCAGTTGGTTGATAGATAATATCTTGTGAAGACAATTCTAAAATGATTGTATTATATTAATTTTTTTTTTCATACATGGGTTCTATTTTTATGCTTGAATTATAATTTCTTCAAATTCCAATTATTCTAGAATGGTGTAATTCTTCAACTGGATAAATGTCGAAAGATCACATAGATTGAGAATTTCATATTTGATCCTATAGGCCATGTTCAATCTTAGGGTAAAGATCTAAAATATTCTCAGTATTATTTCATGTCATAAATAAAATAAATTTTAAAATAATAAAAGTGGACAATAATAAAATAAAAACAGGATGTTTGAGTCAATGTGAAAAAGAAGAGGAAAAAAAATGAAGAAAAAATCATATTAGGTAAAGAAGGAAGAAATAATAGAAGAAGATAAAATGAAAAATAAAGGAAATACCTCTTATTGGTCTAAATAATTACTTGGATTCATGAAAATTATGCCAATTTGATAGGCGATGTCATGGGTTGTCTCAAATGATGTTTGATTTCAGGTTATTCAATTGCAATAGAGTGGATGTCAAATGTCGTATCTCAAATGAGGATGTAATTTAAAACAACATATTAAATTTATTTTGAAAATAAAATAAAATAAAATAAAAAACATAGAATTATGGGGGTATTTTTCAATATTTATAAAATATGAAGATGATGTATGCTTGAAGAATAATGTATTTTTTGTCTTTTTGAACAGTGACTGCTAAAATGCAACGATAAGATGTTTTTTCGAAAATATTTTCTTAAAAGTTTAATTTATATAAATATTCCTCTTCATTTAATTATTAATCATTATCATTTAAATTAATATCCACTTAATTATGATTAGCTAATTTTGTAACCATTGAACCCTATGAGAGTTAACTTAACAACAAAGATGAAATTAATTTAACCCTAGGATAACTTCCGATCATGCAATCGCATCACTCAGCTTTGGTTATTGTTATAAAGATATATTATAGTCAGAGGTAAATTGGGGAACACATCGAATATGGAAATTATGATTAATTTATTTTAGGGTGTATATTTTAACTCTACCAATTTATTTATTGTGGTTTGGTTTAACCGATTATGTTTGCGCTCTCACAATTTCAACAAAGATCGACCTCACGTGTTTTTGTGTAAATTATTAAATTGAATTTTTAGTTTCATATAATTTAATAACTAAATTCATGGATCATATTATATGAATTACAGTAGCTCATTGATTGAAAATAAATAAATGAATAAAGTAAGAGGTTGATCGATTACTAAGAAAACTACTCTTCCATGGGCAGTGTAGTAATCGTAGAAATGTTTTTCATTTGAAAAGGTTGTGTAAAGGGTATAAACAAATAATGTTTCTACTATTGATTTCTAGACCAAAGAGTAATATTAATAGAAGATTAAAATTGAATGTAATAGAATATAATGGAATAGAAATAATTTTTTTTCAAAATAACAACAACATTATAACAAAGAAGAGGAAAATTATAGAATTTGGAGGAGATCCTAGTTTGATAGATTCCCTCATCCAATTGTGAGTTGAAATAGTATGGAACCACTTATCTTGTTCTCCCAATACCATTATGCACATCCCAACCACTAAAAATGAGATAAATACATATTTATAGTGTGGATAGGAGGCTAGGTTTTAAATGGCTTTAAGTTTAAATTGGGAAGTTTAGACAAATATTCTAATCCAACTTACATCACCTTCTTGACCAAAAAATCACATGAATTAGCTATTTTTTTAGAAGGATTATATTTTTGAAATTAGTTCCCAGATCCTCTCTACAAAGGTGGGCCTTATCCAAGAACATATGAAGATTTTATGGCCCACATACTATTGTGGTGTCCAATCTGGCGAGTCCATCCCACCTTTGACATTATGACCCTTTTAGTCCAGTAAAATGCATGATTTAGCTCAAAGGTCCTGAATAAAAGTTGTGTCCCATTGAGTGAAGAAAACTATTAAAAACTTTTATGTTCAAATAATATATATAAAAATACTTATTTTCAAAATACTATAGTGCACTTTAAATGAAAAAACAAGAATTTTCATCAAATTTTCAAATGAATGAACTAATACCATATATATTACATATAAAAATATTTAACAAAATGTGGCAAAATTATTTCATTTATTAGGAATAAAATATTCAATAAAATTTTATTTTATCAAATTACTTAATGGGGTGAAACCCATAGTGTGTATGTTGGTTTTCCCAAAGAAAACTAGCATAAATTGTTGATTTTCTAACAAAAAATAATTACTTGTAAAAAAGGATTATAAAAATGATCAGATTATTAACAATGGAGATAACTTTTCTAAAATTATTATGAAAAATTTCATTCCAAATTTTATATCCATAGAAACATAATGTGCTTATAATGCATATCATATCGATGTCAAAACAACATTCCATAATGGATATTTTGTAGAGGATGTGTATACAATATAACCCAATGTTTTTGTTGTTACAAATTAAAATGATAATGTTTGAAAGATAGAACATTATATTTATGGTATGAAGTATTCCTCTTAGGGTTGTAATGTATATTCTGATGATGCAGTAAAAGTGTTTGGCTTCAACATGAATATTGATGATTCATGTCTATATAAGTGTCTTAATGGGTCTATAGTACTGTTTCTAATACAATATGTAGATGAAATAATAAAAATTGGAAATGATGTTTCAAGACTTCACTCAATGATGATGTGGCTCGGTAAAAGTTTCTCAGTGAAATACAAGGATGGAGAATCTTATATACTCATTAAGAGAATCTGTAGTGATAGATCTAAAATGTTACCTAGATTGAGTCAAAAAATATATATTAGTAAAGTATTAAAGTTGTTTTTCATGGGGAACTCAAAGAAGGGGTCTTACAAATATTTATTAGAAATAATTATCATAACAATAATGAACCATCATTAGATATAAAAATGATGGATTGGTTTCCTTATGCTTCCATTGTAGGATCTATCATGTATTCTATATTATTTACTCGAACTGATGTCTCATATGATTTGAGAATAAAAAGTAGAGACCAATAAAATCCTGGTGAGAGTCATTGAATTTATATAAAAAACATCCTTATGTACATGAGAATGAGTAAGGATATGTTTCTGGTCTTATGTGGAGAGAATGTGGTCTGTGTAAAGGGTTATAAAAATGTTAGTTTCCAATCGAACAAAGATAATATTAAATATCAATCTAAATTTATGTTATGAGTAAATGGTGGAGGTATTACTTGGATGACTTCAAAAAAAAAACACTATAATAGATTTTATAATAGAGCTTGAATACATCTTCGCATCATATTCTTTGAAGGAATATCTATGGATTAAGAAGTTAATTTTGGAACATGGACTGGTTTCTATCATCGAGGGTGTAGTTGAGTTATATTTTAAAACTTTGTTATTTTTACATAATCTATGGAGTGTTTTTCACATGATAGGACCAACGAAATCCTTTAAAAATACCATCCTATATGGGAGATCATTGATAATTATTAGTTAGGTATCAACATAAGAGAATTAAGTTGATCCCTTAATGAAACTGTTACTTCAATAACAACATGAGTTTCATATATAATCGTTGGGTGTGAGACACATGATAGATTGGTCATATTAGTTTCAATTGTATCATGTACTTATAATAATATAAATATCTAATTATCCTTCAATCATGTGTTATGCCACTAATTTTCTTTGAACAATCCAAGGAGATGATCCCCTAAAAATATGACTTTCAGTTATCCCTAACTAATGATAATTATAGAATATTATGGTTTGTAATTATATGAAAACTTTCATATTAATATAATCTTATATTAATTATATAGAGTTGAATATTACATAAAATAAGAATTAGCCTGAGGAAAGAAGTAAGGACATATTACATTGACTAATATGATAAAGTATATCTCATGGAATTTCATACAGTCATTGATATACATAGGGGTATGTGCTTACTATTAATCATTTTATCTAAAGTAGGTGAGATACCAAGAAAGAATACATTCATACATTGACACCATATTTATGAATGTCTAAATATTGACATAACTAATAAAGGGGTGGATTGGTATCTTTTTTAATATTTTTTGGTTTGATCACAACTAATATGGTATTTGTCCTCATGTATGATTAGTTCCAAACATTTATCCCTTGAATAAATTAGACTGGGTAAATATGTGACCTTTCCTAGTTGTGTTACTTATATGGTGTTCAACAACATGAATAAGTGACATGTTATGTACTTATGAGATAAATGAATCTATTTGATATATTAAAAAACATGGACCTTTCTTTCAATAGAATCAATAAATAATGAGAGGCTTAAATAAGATTGATATTTTTAATTTCATGGCACAACTTATGGTTTGCATGTTCAATTAGAGATCTATGTTTATTTGATATTGATCACACCAGACCCATTAGTAGCATGAGTAGGACTAAATATTTTCTGGATGATACTATTTTCCTAAACCCATGAAATATGGATTTTCTCATTTTCATCAATTATATTGAGTCCTGTAACATCACAAAGTTATACCCTTGAATAAGGATATCATTTATGAACAAGCCTTTGTTAAAAATGAAAACATTTTGTTGAAAAAAATAACCAAATGGGTTTTTTTAGATTGAAAAAAGTTTTGATGTTTTTTTAATGTGTTAATAGTGTTATAGTATAAGTGGGAATTTATAGATTTTCATTTAAATGTACACAAATTAAATATATTCACACATTAATACGATGAATGAAATATATATATTGTAAATTTTATACATTCATATGCTGCATGTATTTTTTAATGCATGCATTGATGAGTATTATAAATATAACATATTTATATATGTGTATATTCATCTCTCTCCCTAATTGGTTTTTATTTCTTTATAAAATTATTTTGGTTCTTTTAATTCTTGAAATAGATTTGGAAACCACTTCATAATATGGAACTTAAATGAGATTATACCTTCATATGATGAATTCATGTATATAACACATCATGTATTCTTACATTGTATCATATGAATAAATTATATAGAAATTAATTAGAATCCTAAAATAATTTTATAATGTAGTTTTATGTGATGAATATGAATGTATTGTGAAATACTTCTATGCCCCTATTGAATATCTCTTCTACCTGAGCACTAATAATCTCACCTGAGAAGGTGCTATCACAACATTAGTTTCGTAGATATCCTCAAAAGGAATTCATGGATCCACTGGATGGTGTATCTCTTTGAAGGAATGATAAATTTGTTCATAACTCCTTATGATATTCATCATCCATTATCCATTGAAGGATAATAGTGGCTACTCGAACTCATGTTTTTTAGGAACTCTATTATTTAGTATTACTACACATTTATTTATTAAAGATAGATCCCCTATATTTTGGATTATCTTCCACTGAAAATTATCATTAGATGATTATAAAAAACCAATCAAAGGTTTATATGATAAAATTTTAGGTTGATTTTGCCTGATTTATATATTTATTAATCAGGGGTCCATATGATAAAAAATAAAATTTAGAGTCAAAGGAACGTGAAATAGATTAGGCATCAAGAGAGAATTTGGTAAATTGAAACACTACCACCGGAGATATGAAATCCAAGGAGAGAATATGATGCACCTTTACTAAGAATTATTTTATGAAAAACTATATGTTTAAAAATTATTGGGGTGAAAAATTAGGACATAAGAATATCTCAAGGATATGTTTTATGTACTATAAGAAAATAAAAATGTTACCATCGATGATATGGATACTCTATTATAGAATTTCGAAAAATGAATAAATTTTGTTGATAATGTAATAAAATATATATTTAAGATTACTATATAAATTTTTGATATGTTTTGAAAGGAATAATATAGATATATTAATTTTTTTGGGATGATAAAATTACACTCAACCTGAAATTCCATAAATTTAACATTAAATTGATAAATTAAAAATATGATCATCATAAAAATCACTGAAAAGATGAAAAATTATTTTATTTGTTTTGAAAAATATTATCATTAAAAAATGACTCATTTTATTAGAAATATAGTCCTGGAATCATTTAAAATATTAACAACTACAAATTCAATGTGAAGGTTAACCATTGGTTCAAAATAATGTAAGTACTCTAATTATGGTCCTTTGAATTGTATAGGGAATAATTTAAATTTTTAATAAGTATATATGGACATAAATTTTCAGAAACATTCTACATCATCAAGGGTGGATGTGAGTAAGAGTAGGAATCATGGGTCCCCTGTAAGAGCTTAAAAGGAAGGTGAAATTATACAAAAACATCATGGAAGCCATACTGGAAAAAAATTTCACACCAAAAGAAACTGAGATTTTTTAACTACTAGTTATGCTATGAAGAGTATAACCACATGGAAATTGACTAAAATTTTTACATGTTAATTATTAAAAATTCATATATTAAGGGGGAGAAAAGGATATTTCAAGAGTGATCCTACTAAGACGATGAATAGAAAACATAAAAAAATTAATCATTTTACTTGAAATATATATGAATATCATGGATATTTTAATGAAAATTAAAATAAACATTTCCATTATGACATTGAGTGATCAGGTTCACATTCCAATAATTATTATATTTCTAATGATGAAATGAATCTGTGGAATATGAACGAAAATTAATTAAATAATGATAATGGGTTTATATTGTGGAGTAATCAAAAGGAAAACACTAAACAAAACACACCTAAGAAAAATGTAATGGAATATACTTCACATAATTATAAATTATTTTGTAATGGTAGGTAAAAAGATATCATATAATGTTTCAAAAAAACCACGTACATTAATGTTAATGGATGAAAGTTATAAAAGACAAGGAAACCAGTCCAATGAAGAAACTAATGAATTTTCTTGGTGGAAAACATCTATTATGGAGAGTTAAAATTTCATGAGATGTATACAAAGATGGGTGGGTTAAGAATTCATGAGAAATCATGTGGATAATATAAGTGGGATCATCATATTCATAAATATTTCATGATTTTTTTTGCTAAATTATTTGGAAACATCACTATATGTGGTGATAACAAAAAAGAATGAATGTGCATTGGTAGAGGATGTGAAATGATTAATTACACATAACGATAAAGTTGATGAATGTAAGAATACTTACTAACCAAGGAAATTAATTTTAAGAAAATAAAATAAAGGTAATACATAAAGAATTCTAATAAATACATAGTTGAATTGAAATGATTTTTGGGGTAGAGAAGAGACAATATACAATTATTGTTCTTCTATGAAGAAAATGATAAATGAAATTTTAACCATATATGTGTGTTTTTTACTCATTATGTAGGTAATTAAACATTGTGTGATTCATGTCGATAAGATAAAGAAAACATAAAATCATGGAAAATTTATATCTTAATGATATTCCAATAACTATATAATTTTATTGGAATCTTGTTTCCTCCATATGAAATTTCTTTTTGTTTTATCCTTGATGATGGAGATTAATGAAGTTTATCTCTTGATGATTAGTTTATTTGAAAAACTTATATATGATAAAATACCATGTAATTATTAAATTATTTTATAAAAAAACTAATGATTATATAAATTTATTAAAATTAGGTGAATGTAAAGAAATTTTTGAATAATTAAGAGTTCAGATCCAGATATTTTAGTTTTAGATCATTAGATTTTGGATATAGAGCTTCCGAAAGATGATGAGATTATATATGTTGAAATTATAGAAATTAAATATTTTAATTTTAATTTATTTTTTATTTTATTTTCTAATGATTATATGAAAAATATATTTTGAATGTAGTATGGGGTGACTGGTTTTTTGATGGAAAGAATCAAGGGACCTTAAAGTTGAAAAAACTACCAGAGTATAAATTTTATTATAATGTTTTTATTGTTACATGTTGGAGATAAGATGACATTTTAAATAACCACTAAAAATTTGATCAAATATAGTTTCAAATGTTTATTTATTTATGTATAGCATTAATTTATTAGTTAATTACTATTTTTCTACAATAAGCTAGCTCACATAGACATAATGTTTATTAATTTAAATATTATTAATTGATGAAAAGTTATCTCATATTTATATCAAGTGAATTGGGTTTTATTTTATATTAAGGGAGAATATGAAATTTTCAGTCATGAATTAAACATGATATTGAGTATGTATTTATCATACTCAAGAACCTTGACTGTGGGAGAGAAAATAATATTTATATTTAATGTAAATGAGGGGAAGGGAAAAATGAATTTATATTGGATTTATAATTTGAATGGGTATTGATAAATAATCCAATGGGGGATAATGAAATACCCCAATATTTTGTGTTGAAGAGTATTGTACTTTCTTTGGACGATAACTGAATTAAATGAGATATAAAAACAATATTTATCAAAGATATTGGTATATAATGAATAAGGGGAACTCCAAATGAATGAATAAGTTCATCCTTGTGATTATTTACATAGAGAAATATGTTGTGTATAGAAGTTATATTTGTATATGAGAATTATTTGATCTAAAAGTTAAATATGTGTTTTATAAGACAACACACTCTATACAATTAAATTATGGATCATCTTCAGGAGGGTAATACTGAAGGAGATTATGATTCTATATGATTAATTTGAATAGTGGAAGAAAATAAATTTCCAGAATAATGATGGATAAATATTATGGATAGAGCTGTTGTTACATTTCTATATAAGAAACCTATATATGTGATGATTGTTAAGAAGAATTTAGTTTAATATTTACTTGTTTTTATTGTAGAAAATTTCCTTTTTTACTAAATTATCTTCTCATATTTTGTCAGAACCTATACTTGTGTATGCTATGTGTGAAAACATCGGAGGAATTATAGTCGGATGATGTTATTTTGATGAATTGAATAGAGAGGAGTTGAGATGACTTCTAAAAGCACTATTTATATAAGTTATACAAATTGAAGATATAACAGGTGTAATTCATGTAGATATTTTATAAATGTAACATAATTAGATAAAAATGTTGAAATGATGTGTGTCTAGAATATGATAGATAAAGGATGAATAATATTCAAATATTGAATTACTGAGAAGGAAAAATATTGAGAAAATATTTTTTTATGATATAATAATTTTTGAAACACATATATTGGATTAATGTTCAAAATTGCGAAGTAGAAAATTATAGGAAGATGAACCTGTTGATTTTGAGGATTCCCTTGGAGAATGATTTAGTGATAGGAAAGTATAGAAATGTAATATAAATTTGAGATTACTGATGTTGATAACCTAGAGTAGAAACATGTTGATATCAACATTCTATAGATTATATAAAAAATAAAATACAAATTAAAAGAGTATTTAATATGTAAAAGTAATAATATAAGTTATAATATTAGAAGTTGAGGTGAGAAGATGAATTATAATATAAAATTTCCAAAATCTGAAAAGATCATATGAAGATAAGATGAGTTACACGAAAGGATAATCAAATTGTGCTACTTTATACTTGAATGATGGTTTAGAGGTATGAAGGAATAAATATGGAATCCCATAAGCCATATCAGATGATTTTATTGATAAAAGGGTATAATATGATTATTGGAATGTGATATAAGGTTATCCTAATTTTAAAATGGAGTGGTTTATTGGGTTGAAAAAATAATTATAATGATTTCAAGATATAATTCAAAACTTAAATGTAACTATTTGAAATATATGATTTGATCCATGATATAATGAAGTGTTCAAGAAGACTGACCAATAGATAAATGATAATATGTATTGTTCAATTATATTTTTTCAAAATGAATATGTAAAGAAAACTGGCAGAATTGAGAAAGAGTAAAATTCAAAAGGATTATTTATCATAGCACACACTAGGGAAATTTATAAAAATATAAATATTAAGTGATAGATATAAATAGATAAGAGATCATTCAAGAAAGAGTTGATATGGGGGAATTTATTGATGAGATAAAGAGATTCTTACCTGTATATTCTATAATATGTTTTGATTCATTGAAGAAGTGGGTTTAACGAGCATGACGTTTCCAAAGTTCACACAGGGGAGTATAATATACTTGATTTTTTGAAGTATTAGTGATGAACACCATCATACTACAGCAACCAAACTATAATATAAACATTGACTTTTTTGATGAAATTTTAAAGAATAATAAGAACCTATGTTGATTCAATACTTTAAATGAATTGTGGAATAAGAAATTAGGAAGATACTTTCATATCCATGAGTCTGTCATTTTACATATAGTGATTACAAGAACAAAATTCATTCTATTTATTTTATCAATTCATAGGTAGTTATTAACCTCTGTTGATGAATAATATCATCTACTGAGATAATGTTCCATCCTAGAGCATACTGAGGACACTATTCACAAGATATGGAGGAGCATTCACAACATGAGATATCAAGTATTAACACAAACATGAGGGATTATAATATAAATAAAATACTAGGAGATATCCTTCTATTATGAGATATCATTTGATCAATAATGATACCTACCCAAGTGTTATAGATGATACATTCCAACCACATCTATGTGTTGAGTCAATATTGGTACCTTCCCAACTAGTGTGATCACTTCATTGTAATAGTGATAATTTTTTTTCCTGGCCTTAACATGAAATAAAAAATGAGTACATACATATTTGGGATCTAAAATTGTAAAATACTATATTTCATGCTCTGAGTTTTTATTTTCTTGTATATTGTGTGAATGTATTGGTTTATACATACATGATCCATTCATCCTAGAAGGTAATGATATTTGAATATGTAATGTGAAAATAAGTTTGATTATACATCACTCACACTATTTTACTCCCCTCTCCATGTGACTTCACTATATCACTGAGCACCACAAATAAGGTAACATGACCATTTTATAACTATTGGGTATATATTAAAATTAAACATACATATAATTCATTGGAATAATAATATTGATATAATGGGAACAAAATTAATATTTTCATGAGACTAATGTATTTGAAATAATATATTTAATATGTATAAATAATGAGTAGGAATTTACAAAATAAATAGCGAATGGTGAAAAATAAAAATATAATCCTACATTATCCAAGTCACATTTTTTATTGTAAAAATTATTATTCCATATACAATATATGGTGTTATTTAAAAGTAACATTTCTCATATTTAAAGTTTTCATTTACTAAGTTGGATGAAATATTTATAATTGGGATTTAGACATTAGTTACGGAGTTAAATATTGTATATTTTATAAAAATAATATTTATTAAAATCAATAAATAAAATATAAAAAATATGGTAAAAAAAGGTAAAAGTGATATTAATAGAATTTTAATAAATAAATTGAAATTTATATATATTATAGAAGAATATTGTTATATGATTAAGTAAAAATATTTATTTCAATAATCATTTCTCAACTAACTCACCTAACACCCATGAGATTCCATGATCACCCTTTATCAACCTCATGTTTCCAAAGAGATGTTCGTCATTTCCATCTATTAACAGGGTCCCCCACCACCCTTTTCAATCAACATGGATTCTTAAATATTATATAATAAATATACCCTTGTTATCTTACCTCTATTCCTTATTCATGTTTGGAAGAGGCTTTTCATAATAATGCATCCCAAATCCTTCATTACTTTGAAGTTTCATAAATAACGATCCATCTACTTCAAAGTAGGAAACATCATTTTATTACAGAATTATATTCCCTTATAATTCTAAATGATCTTGATTCTTATTAAATAATTTAATACAAGAAGACTAAAATTAATATATATTTTTTAGAGTTTAAATTTTTGAAATATTTATCGATTCATTTATTGAAGCATCTTAATGTTTGGTTCAGTTCAGTCACATAATTGAATGATGATACTCAATTTTCATCATTATATATATTTAGGATTAAAAAAATAAATACTATATATATGTGTTATTTAATATACATTTAAATAATTTAATTTCTCTATAAAGTAAATACTCAAAAGTATATTCATTATTAGGTAACTTATTATAGTTGCTAATGTTATTGAAATGAATGAATTATAAATTCCACCTTAATTAATCAAAAACATATATTAAATTGAATGAATATAGATCAAAATACTTCTTAAAAAATCATTATTCTTGTACCATTATTATTTTTCATATAACAAACTCATGATAAAAGAATAATTATTGAGACCTCTGTAATTAAACAATCATAGAATAATTGGAACTAAAAACATTCGATGATTGGTATGAAAATTTTCAAACTAACACGAATATGATTAATGATTATAAAATATTAAGATTAAATGAAATAATTCTAATAAATCTTCTCAAATTGATTATCAATAAGACAAAGGTTATTATACAGGATTTTTAGTATGTTCAATTGAGTAATTCATTAAGGAATGTGGATTCCTTTCTCAATATAACTTTTTAATTTTTTATTCCGACCTCTTTATCTATACCCTTCTTTACTGTAATGACCCTAAATCATGAATCCTAGATATAGTGTCTACTTTATCATATTTCCATAACATATAAGGAATCACATCCTGAAGTAATGAATAGTTTAATAGTATTGGAAAACAAGATATATTCCTAAATACATTATTATTTTTGATTATACAAATTACAAAACAGTTTTTTTTCAAATATAATTATTCCCTCTAGAATATTTTTTCATGTATTTCATAATAAAAATTCTGGGTTCTTGGGAAAGGAAATAAAATAATGTTGAGTAATAATTACATAAATAAGATATTATCATGTGTAAATAATGAATAACAAATAAGGTATAATCTATATGGAAAGGTAAATAATGAACACACTTTCCATTTAATAAAAAAATAACTATCATGATTAAATAAAGAATAATCAATATGGAAATATAAATAACTGAACAAATATTCCATTTAAAAAACATGAATATCAGTAATAGATAAGGAATACTCAACATATAAATGTAAATAAAAAAACAAACATTCCATTATAATAAATTTACTATCATGAATATATAAGGAATAATCTATATGGAATAATATATTAATGAACATGGATTCTATTAAAATAACATGAATATCATGAATAGATTAGGAGTAATAAATATATAGTGTCAAATAACTGAGAAAACACGTTATTTAATTAATAATATGTGAATGGAATGCACCTAGTGATAATATCATTGTGGAAATATCATAGCTTAAAATAATAATTAAATCTATATGATGAAAAATATTAATTATTGAATTTCATGATCTTAGGCATTATGATACATGTAATGTCAAGACCTTTCACAGGATAGTTTAATACTACTAGTAGAACCCCCTTTAATGCTAGCTTAATTATTCACCTACTAAGTCTATTGATGCCATGAGGGGCCATATAGTTGTAAGAACCACCCACCACCTCATTTATAAATAATTCAAAATACAATGAGTAATCGATTACATTCTTGAAGAATGTTCCTTACCATAAAATATTGATATTGTGTAAATAATATAGATTTATTAATGTTTTATAATAATTTAAATTTCAATATAGAAAATAATATATAGAAACTAAATAAAGATGAAGAAATAAATTTATCCATGATAAATAATATGGATATTAAGGAGAAATTTAATGACCAATTATCATAGGAAAATTAATATTTTCATTGAATTATCATGAGTGTAAAAAATGAATCATCAAAAAAAATTTACATAGAAAAAATGATCACCAAACACCCATAGAAAGAAAATTTTTGTGTCAATAAAACATTTTCCTAGTGGAGTATATTTAAAATATAGTGTTCCTATAATTCATGATTATAAATTTTATAAAAAGTTATTTTAAAATATTCTTAAAGAAAATAAACATTTCACTTTGAAAATATATTTTGTAAAAACTAAGTGTTCGTAAATAATTTTGAAAATAATTTTTATCCAAATTCACCTTTTAAACTTATAAAGGCTTCATTAAAACTTATTGGGGTCATGACTATAAGAAATTCTATACTTTTCGTACACATTTAAACAAAACTCCATTCACATTTTCGGTAAAATAAAAAATGGCCATGTTTGAAAAACGAAATGAAGATTCTTCGAATTTTTTTAAAAATGTAAAAAATGTTTAAAAATTTATTTGATAAATCTTTTGGAAAATGTTTCAAACATTTCTGAAAACAATTTTTGAAAACATTCTTTTTGTAGAAAAATGATTTTCGACATAATAGAGAAATGAAGTCAGATTCTATTAAAAATTTGATCAATCATTTTAAGTACCAATGAGAAGAAAATAAAAAATATTACATGAAAAAATAATAAATAACTATATGAGAATAAAATTAATTTGGTTTATTACAATTTTATCAAATAATTTCCTTCAATGGAAGTTGATGCATAAAAAATATAAATTAGTACGATACATTTAAATGGACCCTTGCATGGACCATAAAATTGATGTGATAATTAACCAATCAATATATTTTATGCATAAAATTTTAATCCACATTAAAAAGTTTCGATACAAAACAAGATAATCAAAATTCATTAAACATATACTCAATGAATATCAAAGACAACGAAGACATATTATAACCCATTGAAGGGAAATTGTGTTATGAAATTCTTTAGAACTTGGTATATTTAATTTAAATTCACCATGGTTGAAATATTTAATGTTGAAACATAAACTACCATTTATTATTAATTAATAATGATATCACATGTCATAGAGTTAGTGTAAATAGCATATAAAATAAATTTATTTTATAACATTACAATATCCCCCAATGGAGGGAAATTGATATGAAATCTCTTACCTCATGCTTCCATCTGGATGAACATTCCTTATCCTATTGTATAACATAACTAGGAATGTTATTAATATATAACTAATCCATATACATATTTATAATATCTTATTTTATATCATTTTAACGTTTTAACACAATTTGTTTTATAATATTTAATTATTTTCAATGTTTTGGATGTTAAATTCATTTCTTGTTAATGCGATTTTGGTTATGAACATTCTAGTTATTTTGAATATTATATATTTCCATAATCTATATAATTATATTAATTTTATAAATATAATTTTATTTCATATATAGAATTTTATAATCGTTATTTAAATTTTAACGTGGATAATGGATCACAACACTTCATGGAGATAGTAGCTTGTACGTTCACCCAAGCAGATTTATCATTTTATTCATGTGTGAATGGGTAAATAATTATAAAATAGATTAATTTAAAAAAATCAATATATTTTTATATATATCACATATATTCAAAAAATATATCCTCATTACCTTCCATGTTAATCATAATTTAAAAATGAATCCCATCACTTCATGAGGTGGTATTTTTCCATACACAAGAATGAAATTATCTTATATTAAATAGAATAAAAATAAGAAGGTATATATGATATTAAAATCCCAAATTTATAATAATATCATAAATATCATATAAATTTGTTAATTCTATGATAATGTCCATCTTTGGAAGGTGGTGATGGAAAACAAATTTTAAAATAAATTAATTTAAAAAATACAAAAAATGGTATAAGATAATTTAGATTTTTTGATTTGAATAATAAATTTCTTTTTATCATATAAATTTTATAAAAAAATATAAAAAAGAATTTCAAATTATTTTTTCAAAGCATGACTAAACTATCTTTTAGATAAATACATTTTTTCAGATACCTTTCTTTTTTCTTTTAAATGTTTCTTATTTAATTCACCATCAATTGATAACCTATAAATTTGTAAATACATGTGTGAACCATATAATTTTCATAATTTTTATATTACTATTCATACCAACAAATTTAATATCTAAGTTATAATGTTATACTCTATTATGGTTCATTTAGAATTGGGGTTGCATATTTTGCAATCTATCGAAGAGAAAAAATTCATATAAAGAGAAATATATCAAAAAGTATTGGGGTGTTACATTATAGTCTAAGATCTGTGTTTTGGGTAATATACACCATTACACCAAATTTTATTCTTCTAAAATCTTGTTCCGTTTCATTTATTATGAATATACTATCTTGTGAATGTATTGTATTCTATTTTCCTTGAATTCTAATGATTTCTATTTCATCCTCATATTCTATCTCTGATTAATCCTTAATTCATGAAATAGAAATTTTGATCAATGAAGGGTTTTCTCAATCAATATATCTTATTATTTTATATTTACCATGTCCAATATTCCTTTATATAATTTTTTTATAATTTCCATTTTAATTCCCAACTTTCTTATCATCTGGTCATTTTATGGATTTACAAGTCTCTTTCTATTGACCTTGGATTGACATTTACTTTAGTAATTATAACATTTAAAAAGTAAACCATATTTTCATCTGTTATAAATTAGACCATTCAGTTTTGTCTTATTGTTCATTATAATTTATCTCTAATGTGATAATTAAATCCTATAACATTCCTTTTTTATATGTATATTTCATGCTGCTTTATATTGATTGATGATTACATAGAAAGTTAAAAAGGGTTATCTCGTTGAATCATGTTATATTTCTCTATTGGACTTACTCTCACATATGTTTTATGATTTGTTCCATTGAAATTTTTATATTCTGTAGTCATTAAAAAATTTATATTTCCATTCCCTTTCCTTTTTACTCTGCTTATCCATATTATCCTTGTTCATAAAAACATCAAAATGATAAAAAGATTTATTCATAAATTTATAACAATTTTTTCTCTCCCATAAAGTATTTTTTATCAATATAAATACACTTTTATATTCCACCCTTTAAATATTTGTTTTGGTAAATATTATATAACTATAAAATTTTCATAAGTCCTTATTATGCTAATATAATGAATTTATTTATTCTCAATTTGGAAAAATATATATATATATTTTTGTAGTTGTTAATAAAATCAATAATTGATGATCGATCCATTAATTACTTTGTCTTTCCATATTATCAACCATTATAAATATAACTTTCCTCCCTATAACATTACATATACTACACATTGTGAATTCCATATACCATTATATTATATTTAGCAAGTATTTTCCCAGAGTGGAATAAAATTTAAATAAATGTGAATTTTTTTTAATATGATCAGATATCTGATTATTCTATGAATAAAAACATTATAATAAGAATAATATATTATTAATACATTTATTGATATTTTTAACATTATGAAACATAAACATATATATATATATATATATTTCATGGAAATTTTGGGTAATTTATTAAATCGATTTAGATGATTTATGTTATGTGTGTTAGTTATAATGGTAATTAAAAGCCCTAGTTTGTCTCATGAGGAAATTAATATAGGATAATGGGTGTGTCCCCACATTTTATATATCATTTCTGGACAAAAAGACTTAATATTTTATTAATGAGATCCTATATTATTTATTCATATCATTTTTAAATAAATTCGTTGTATTATCCATTGAGTATGTATGTAAAAAATTACTATATTATGTTCATAATGATCTCAATATAATTTAATTATTTTTATATCATGTACCTTGATCATGAGATCTAAATTACATGATCATCACATGATAACTCATTTATGGTATTATTGATGATCCCTCATATTATATTAACTAATATCTCATATGTTGTTTCTTATAGTAAGCATCCCATATCACCCATTTCTTTTGATTCCATATTTCCATAGGATATCCTATATATTGATATATCTAGGATGGATTCATATATGAATAATATTTATGGGTGAAATATATTATGTGTTCAGAAATGAGATTAATATGAAGCTAACCTTTGAAAAACTAATCCTTTTTATTTTTGGAGTGTTGATTAATATTAAATTGTAACATATAATCCTATAAATTAATATAAAATCTATGTATTCGGTTTATGGGTATTCATAGGTGGTGTGAATGTTCGAGATCTGAAAAATTTAATGTTATA
This sequence comes from Viscum album, assembly GCA_963277665.1. NCBI lineage: Eukaryota > Viridiplantae > Streptophyta > Magnoliopsida > Santalales > Viscaceae > Viscum > Viscum album. The sequence continues at coordinate 454,032,218 of OY728135.1, forward strand.
TATTTATATAACCATATTTCTACATGTATATCTAGGGTATTATAGATAGTAACAAAGAATATTTTAATTAATTTTTATAATTAAATTAAGAGGAATAAGTGTATACCAATAAAATATACCTTGGTTGAACGATATTCATCATATGGTAGTATAAATTAGGATTTATTTTTAAAATTCATCTGATTGATTACTCAATTTTTTTAAAATATTAGCCTTTTTTACGCTAATTAATCTGGTTCTAGTGAAATAAATATAAATAAGAGGAACCATGTAAAAAATTAATTCAATGGAATATGAAATATTTTTCCAAATAAAAAACTAAATGGGATGGGATTTTGGTCATAAAATATAATATCTATTATTAATTGTCGATCTCAGGTTATTAATGATAACAAAAACCATTTCTAACTCCCAAAAACAATGATGAAGTAATATTTAATTATTGAGTAATGTGTGTAGTGACAACCTTTTTCTATTAGTGTATCGTTTAACCCTGTTTTTCTAAATAATAGATCAAAATTACACAAAAGCTTTTCTAAATAAATCTATAAAGATAATTAATTTTGTTATCAATGTTTTATTTTAAGTGGATCAATTTTCTACACTAATCTAGACCTATAATACTGGATGTTGTGTTATCACCTAAAACTCTTAATGGAGTGATGATTTCATTATATGTATATAAATATTATTTAATTTTTATTTATTGGAAAATTAGTAAAAAAAATTAGCGTTTTATTTTATTTTATTTTATTTAAATAATATATTTAATGGAATGTGGTATATGAAGCACCAAACTTAAACAAATGAAGATATAATACATAAATATTATTATCTAATTACGGTTATTATGATATAGTCATTGGTTTGGAGGGTAGTTATAAGAAAAAACATACTATGAAATACACACACACACACACACACTATTTTTCCATAATAAAATGAAAAATAAATCTTTAATTTATTATCAATCTGTTATAAGTTAAAATAAAATTTTCTTGAAGGAAAAAAGACATATTTTTTATAAAACTATTTTTATGTTTGCTATTTATTTTTATGATTATAGATTAAATTAAGGACTATTTTGTTTTATATTATAATGAAATTAGTATGTTATGTATCAAATAAAAAGAACTAAGATTCATTTAAACAGGTACTTTAGGAAAAGAATTATAATTTAGCCATTTTCCACTTCAAAACTGTATATTTTTTAAAACATTTATTTGAATGAAAATTGTGTGTTAATATTACAATTAATTTCTAATAGTTTCAGATATTATATTTGATCATATGGAATTAAATTTTAAAACTAAAATATAAAACTTTTCTTCCTAAAATATTTTGGTCGTTTTTTAAGATTTATTTTTTAGTGAATTGTGAGAAATACAAATTTATGTAGAACTATTTTTCCTTAAATCAGGTGATTTAAAATTTTCATTCTACTTTGGAAATGGTTTTATGGTTACGAAATATAACTTTTATTTATACTAATATATTTAATTAAATCTGGAACAATATTAGTTTTGATTTTGGTAAAAGTAAATTTTTAAAATTATACACACACAGTAAGAAAATATGTTTTTTATTGTGTTTTTTATATTATATTAAAATTAATTTCCACCACTTATATATATTTAATTTGTTAAATTAGGAATCATATTTGGTAATTGGATTTTCAAATTTAATAAGTAGGTGAATATCATTTTTCCATTATGACTAGTAACCTTCTAAAAAATGCGTCACTATGGTAAAAAAGGGGTAAATAGATTAATTATGCTTAAAACTAAATCATATGATGAAAAAAATTATATTTTCCATTTTTATTGAGAAAAATTCAATATATTTCGTAATATATTATAAAATGAGGAAAATTTGGGGTATTTTTCATTGATACTGACCTTTAAATTATTTTTTTGTAATGAATAATTACAAAATGTCAGTTTCTTTCATTTAATATCTCTAAAATGTGTTCATAAAAAATAAAAAATATGGTTTTTGTAGTTCTAATTTTTTTTAAGGTGAATAAACTAATTTTATGATTTTAATTTATTTTTAATTTTATGTGTTGGTATTATTACATTTAATTCATACACAACATCGATGCAGTACATGCGAATATAGTAAAAAAGCTACTGAATTACTTAAAAAACATTAAAAGTAATTTTTTTGATTATATTTTGTTATTCCTTAATATTAATGAAAAATTAAAATTAATAAGTGATGTTAAAGGAGTTTATATTGTAATTCCAATGTTTTTTGGAGGTCATTTAAGTCAATATTTTGGATTAGTTCCAATAATGATATTAAATGTTATTTAATGTATAAAAATATTTTTGAAATTATTATAATATCATAAAAATCCTTTATTAATTAAAATATATGGGAAATTTTATATCCAATAATTAATGATTCATTTATGTTCCACTTTTAAGTTTTAAAATTTATTTCATGACCTCTAGTTATTGAAATATTTGATACAACAGTTAAGTTCAAACAATGTTAATGAGCTGGTTAAATAGAAAAATAACATATAAAATGACACATGAACCTATCTAAATTTAATTCTCCGATTTTTTATACCATTTACACTTTTTCATAGATTTTATGGAACATCCTATCCATTATACATGAGTTATATGTGTATTTTATATTAATATTTCATGTAGCTACAAGATTTCCACTCACCACACATACAAATTGAAATTCCCCCTCCTCTCATCCTCACTCCTCTTGATCCATTTATCTTGAAAAATACTAACCCAAATACCTTACCAAACGTATTTCCAATATCCTAGAGGGTATAATGTTAAAAAATATTGTGTTATAAGGCCTAAGGTATAAGACAAAGGTGGTTTCACAAAGAATAGGTATAACTCTTAACCAAGTGTTTTAATTTTTATTTATTATTCTACCTCATTAAATTATTTTATAAATATATTGCTTTTATATCTTCATTATATTTAGAATACTAAAATGTTATTATGTTAATGTTATAATCCCTTTTTATCTCCTTTTTATCCCATGGGAATTTAAAACACCTCACGACATAAATTTGGACTAACAGTTCCATGAAGTAATGTAATTTGTTTTTCATCACCAAATCAAATGATTGGTTAATATAATACATTTAATAAATATATATAATATTCAATAAAAAATTATGATTCTATAAAGATAAAAATTTATTTACTTTATTACTCTTCCATTTGTGGAAAATTATATCATTACCCATACGTATATGGGGACTACCACCTCCATGAAGTCATGTGATTAGTTTTTTATGTCCAAATTTCATAGAGATTCTAAAAATAAGACTATAATTGATTGTGTATATGGTATGAAACATCAATCCAAAACATATCACGACATATTAATATTTAAATATGACCATTATAACCAAGTTATTGAATTTGAAGGTTTAAACAGTATTAACCTTAATATAAAATATATGTATAAAATTCTTACATAATTCAAAAATATTGATTAATGATTATAAAATAGGTATTCATTTTTTGGTAAAGTAATTTTATATTTTAAAAATATATTTCCTCTAAAAATGAATTTTATTTAGTTTTTTGTGATGATAATATAAATAATTCTAAAATATTTGGTAATATTATTTTATAAAATTAAATTTATATTTTAAATTATTTTATTAAAATTATCTTATAGTGAATTTTTTATGTTTTTCTATAATTTTTTATTCTTCAATGAATAGTTAAAATTACTGATATTTATTTTAAAAAAATGTATTCTCATATAAAGTCTTTACAAATTCATATTATATTTTATATTAGATTTAAAATATCATTTTTTTATTTTGATTAAATATTATATATTTTTTGTCTTTGGAATGAATTTTATACTTGAATGTGGAATAACTATATGTTTATACTTAAAAGGAAACTTTATGAAAAAAAAGTTCAACCTATTTTATAGGATTAATTTTAAATTAAAATCTTGCACATTTATGAGTTGAATTTTTTTAAATTAATTACATATTTGGAATTAGGAGGTCCAAATTTAGTATGGAGGGCCCTTTTATTTTTTTTCATTATGAATAGAAACCATATTTAAAAATTATCACTCTAGTAAGGGTAAATCAGGTAATTATGGTTACAAATAATATGACAAGAACAAAACATTTGAAATAACAAATTCATTTATCTGATTTTACAAGGTTATTTAATCCTTTTCGGTCTATGTCTTGGATATATTGTCACATGGTTCAATATTTCTTTGATTTTGAGATTTATAATAATTAAGTAAAATAGAAAGGAAAAAATGTCACTTTATTTCATTTAAAAACAATAATATTTTGTGATATAGATAAAAATAACTCATGTAATATTTTAAATTTTAATTTGAAATAATATTTATATTTTATCATGTTAATTTATTTTTATTTTTTAGTAATAAAATATTTATCTTAAATGCTTACGTAATGTTGACATAGTATTTATTGAATTGATAGAAAAATTAAATAAATGATTATAAAAAATTTTAAAAGTAATTTAGTATGATATAATTATTGTGTTTCAGGATATTTTAGATAAATATAGAATACTATGGATGTATGAAATGATTATATTCTAATTTTTTTTGTCATGTATAAAGACCCGAAGCTTGACGTACATTGACATTACATTTCATTTACGGAATACTTAGTACATAACAAAAACACACACACAAGGATCGTAATAGTTTAGTGTCTTTGGAAACTCAGAACGTAATCTTCTAATCGTGGTGAAAGATCTTCAATATCTCCCATATAGATCTTCCCTTTTTTTTACCTAAAACCGTTCTTTATATCCTGGGGAAAAGAAAACATAAAAGGGTGAGCTCAAATGCTCAGTAAGGGTAAACAAAAGAAAAATCAATCACATCATATTCCTAATAACATAACTTTTTGAAATCTTAACCTGCAAAAGAGAGCATAATTTCATAACATGGGATAAATCATAGTAGTGAAATGAAATCCCAATAATCATAACTTAAAACATGAAACTTTGTGGCATACACACATAATCATAGAGAATCATTTCTTGTTAGTCAAGACTCATTTTCAAGACTATCTTAGTGGACAAAGTCCCTTTCTGAATCGAGTAACCCTCGTTTCAGTCCTGTTTCACTGAACCGGTATAACCTACCATTTCAGCCATGTCTATCTCATGAGATATAAAATCTTTACCCATTGCATTGGAGGTAGATATAGGTCCCGCCCATATTATAATGAATCCTTTCTTATGTGTGCCACATAATCATAAATCACACATCATCGCATAACACATGTAACAAAAAATGGGATTCTTGAAACATCATGACATCATAAAACAAATCATATAAGGTAAATGACTTCATAAAAATAATTCCCTCAAAACATAATAAAATCAATGTAATAATAGGGATAAAAACAGAACCCTTTTATTATCTTAGATGGAAAATAATTTTGATAAAATACTTGAACTCCATTCTTGAGGAAAATATCCTTTCTACTTCAAAAACATTTTTCCTTTCATAACATGTCATACGACTTTAAAAGAAGTTTCTTAAAAATAAACATGAAAACTTGTAAAGGAAGTTTCTTGGAAATAATGTTTTAAAAATCCATTCATGCCGTATAAGTAAAAAAAACATTTTTCGTACTTTTGTCGGAAAAGTAAAAAAGTACCTCGTACGAAAAACGACAAAATATTCCTTTCTTATCTTTTACTAAAAATTCACCGAAGGGTAAAATTGGATTTAAAAAATTGTAGGTGGATGGAAATAATATTACATATTGAGGAAACATGGATGTGGATGATAAAATACACCCCAGTAAATGCCAAAGTAAAAACAATCTCGGATAAAAATGAGATTGTGATATTTTCCCTTACCTTTGGTCTTACTTGCTTTGTAAGTGTTCGAACCTCCTGTATAATGATTTAAATCATGTTATTGACTTATTAAAGAATCATATTCATTGTTATTATTTCATATATGGTCCACTTATGACTTTATATTACCCGTTCTTTTGTAAATTCATGTTAAAGTAGCGTTTTGGGTTAAATCGTCTCATTTGTCGTTCGTGTTTTTAACTTGTAATTATTCATATGATTACTTAGATCATGATTACTTAATTCCAGAATATAAAACATGATTTATATATATATATATATATTCATAATACACATATATAATAAATCAGTAAATTGAACGAAATACACCGTTCATGGAGACGGTAGTCCGTACGTACGCATGAACGCTGTTTTCGTTTGCTTATTGAATTGAATGGAATTAAGTAGATGACATACATATAAATATAAATAATTCCAGTATCATTATTAGGTCATATATTTCATTAGTACTTATTATATATACTTTATAATCATTCATGAATGGTTAATCATTGAGAATGAATCTCATCGCGTCATGGAGACGGTAGTCCGTACGTACGCACGAGCGATGATATCATTCGCATGGTCGTGGAATTGTGTTGAAGTGTATTTATACTATTTCAGTATCAATATCACTTTATAATAATCATATATAGTTACTCATTACACCTTTATACCCATCCAATTAAGGTGGTGGCAGAAAATAGATTACACCACGGCGTGGAGATGGTATTCCGTACGTACGCACGCGCGGTGATTTCCTTTTTCCGTAGGATGGATAGAAGGTTAATTAGAGTTGTTTCATATTTATAATAACATATCAGTATATAAGAAATAATGATGTTATTACTTTATCATGAAACAACTAAAGAAGATTAAGTTGAAGAAGAAAGAAATTGAAAAGGATCGGTAATGGGTATTACCTCTTCTTTGAAGTGCTTCTTTGAGACCTCCTTTTAGGGCACTAAAATTGGTCTTTTAAGAAGACCAGGACCTCTAGGATGATACTAGGGAAGTGTAGAAGGGATTTTGGCAGGGGTTGGCCGAGATTGAGTGCTCAAATTGGTGTGAGGAGGAGGGGGAGGAGGTGTCCTTTTATAAGGGAGGAGAGGGGCACCTTAGGAATATCTCAAAATATTATTTTATATTAAAGTCAAAATCGGTTTATAATGGTTCCAAAGGGTCTTATTTTGAAGCTAAAGTGGGGAGGGGTCGAACTAATATCAACCAATAGGATTTATACAAGTTTAGGTTATTATTTTAACCTTATCAATTAGATTTAACTTTAAGTTGAATAATTTAACTTTTACCGTGTCTTTTTGTGTTCTTACACTATATGGTTAATACACTTACTATAACATGCCAAACGAACCCCAAATTGTTTATTATTAATATATATATCCTTATCTAAGTCAGTTGGCCGAACCTTAGATTTTTTGGAATAAAATAACAATTAATAATATAATATTTGATTTAAAAACTATTTTGTGTCAATTTTGACACTATTTGATATATGATTTTTGTGAAAGTCATAACAGAATTATATGTTCAAACCAAGTTTATTAAATCAACACTAATATATCATAGTAACCTAGAAAATTATTTTAATTCATAAAAAGTCTCAAATTACATTTATTTGGGCATTTATAACATCAATTATGTTAATATTTTCTTAAAAAGGTAATTACTGCATCATCATTGTGTCATAAATAAATTAAATTATTTAAAGTATAAAAATTACAAATAAAATACCATCATGTAGGAAATATTTGTATCTTTCTAATGAATATTTATAGTCGAAATTATATTATGTATAACCCTATATTAAAAATGTTTTAGTAAATAAACATTGATTTTAACTCTTTTAACTCTTCTTTGAATTAAATAATAATAAATGTCCTAATCTAATCCAAGTGGGCATAAATGATAATGATTTACACTTAAGATTGTTTTTGGTCGAGATACACTTGTGAAATAGGATTAGGACAAGTGTTAGGGTAATATTAATATCATTTTTACCCTTAATTACCCTATTTACTTTTAACCGTGGTAAATAAAAGTAAAAAGTTACTATTCACAAAAAATTATTTTCATCTCACTGAACCACATTTTACTTACTGACATCAACCACGTCTCTCAGATTTTTGAAATTCCATTCACAGAAGCGGTAAAATTATGTTTTATGAAAAATTCAGTTTTTTAACTACCACTTAGTAGTTTCACTATTCATCAAAAATCGATGTTTTTCAGAACAATGCCAAAATTTCATCCTAAGATATATTTCATATTCCGAATTCAAAAATGAAATCTATTTTACCTAATTCATAACATAGAATTTGCATTAATTAATTTTATAATTAAATCCCACTGTTAAAACAAATAGCGTGTTTTTATGAAACAATATCTATCAAAAGATTGACACTTGATTATGTTTGGTTTAAATGTGAAATTACATTCAATGAACAACATTTTATTAAATTGTAAAAATATATTCTAAATATACTTTAAAACCACTCAAATTAATAATTTATCACTATTAATTATTTCGATTAAAAAAGTTGTTTTTAATTATAATTTAGTAATTTTCACTATTCATCAGAATATGAAAGTTATCCGAAAAGTACCAAAATTTCACCTTAGGCTAAATTCGATACTCTGAATCCAAAAATGAAGTCCATTTTGAGAGCTAAAATATCTAAAATTTAAAAAGTGGTTATTACTATTCATAACGGCTAGTTTTAATAATATTTTAATAGCATATCGTTGTTTCGTGAAACTCAGTATTACGTACTACACACGCTATCGTGGAAGGTTGCGATTGCGTGTAATGCATGGCAAGTCAATGATGCGTGTTGTGCAAGCTCCTTTTGGTGTAGCGTACAATAAAAGACATTAATGAAATTAAAAAGAATATTTTTTATAAAATCTCGGGGTGTTACATTCTACCCCCCTTAAAATGAATTTCGCCCCCGAAATTCGTCGGGGTTATAAATGGTTTACTATTCGAAAGTTTCTTTAATCGAAACCCACATCGTAAAAAGGAATACCAAAACCAATATTTAAAAACAAAATTATGAAACGTAACGGTTACCCAAATAAACTAATCACTGGGTTTCCACATAGGTGAAAATATGGATATGGAAGAGAAATCTAACCATCATGTTTTGATTGAGAGTGGTAGAGAACATGGCTATGGAAAAGCTAGCAATCACAAATCCATAAATTTGTGACGATATAAGGTAACATCTGATTAATTAAATATAAGAGCACTAGGACAACATTTTTGGTTTTCAAGATCATTTCCCTAAAGTTGAAGAATTTGAATTAGAATAAATACTCACTTTATTTTGGTACAATATCACTGTTGTTCGTGCCTTGAACAATTTCCACTTCATCTCTTAAATAAATGAAGTTGAATTTGTTATTCGTGAAGTGTTAGCAGATCATGTGATAGAATGACAGGACCTTCCATCTGTCTCAAACAAAAGGTTAGAAAAAGTTATAAAATATACATAAGTCATTCTATAGTGAGATTAATCATATATGGTTCCTAAAATGGACTTATACTTCATACATCATACTGCTTAAAACTAGATTCTACTAAACAAGGACTTCCTGTAGGCCAGTGGTAGGTGATAAAGGCCAGTCGCACTTCGGTTGTGGGTTCGATTCCCACGGCCTTGTCCGACGCCATGGGCTGTCGCCCATCCTGCAGGTTGTCCCTTTTCTAAAAATATATTACTATAACATCCCATCAATAATATCGAAAAAACTTCTATCCTTAAACAATACTAACTTATGTCCAACATAATCCATTCCAATCTTTAGGCTTATCCATAATACTGTGGTCCACTATCATAACATAGTGAAAACGATTACCAGAGATTTAACACCATCGTCGATCCCCATATATCATAAGATATGTTTTGTTGGTCACATTCCAAACATTCAAAGTCCTTAATCATGTATTCTCTTGAATACCCATTGAACCTTATTGAAAACATGAATGCAGTTAAACGTTAACACTTTCCACATACCAAAATCCTCAAAATTCTATATACTCAAACCATGATATCACTTAGTCCTTATATAAATCATGAGCTCATGAATACTGTCAAGCATTTCATTTTCTCTTCATCACTTCATTATGCGCATATCATCCACTTTCCAGAAAATATCTGAATAACCATTCATCATAAACTTTCAAAACATAAGGAAAGACAACAGTGTAACAATCCTTAGATGTCTTTTTATTCTATAGTACAAAATTACACTTGATAAACATGTAATCATTCCACTACCTTCTTAAACCATTGACCGAGCTTCAACAATTCTTTCATCTCACATATCATTTGTAGTCTCTTCATCAACATCAACAAAAATACTACCCATACGACCATACCGATTCTCTTCATGAGACATTCCCTTAGGGAATTGGTTTTCATAATGCCCGTACATTCCACATTTAAAACATTTAACCATTGTTGATGTTGTAGAAATACCATTATCCTCATCCCTGGTGTTAACTGAACCTTTTCCCTTTCACTTACTGGATTTGTGTCCTTCTTTTCCACACCCAAAGCATCTTCCAGTTCCTTTGAAACATTCTCCTTGATGCCTCTTCCCACATGATTTACATAGGGGAAATTGAACTTTCTTTCCTCTATGATCATCATGAAAATCCATCTTTATCTTATTAGCCGAGTCATGAAACATAACAAATTTTACTTTATTGATCATATTATGAGATTGCTGATTCGGCATAATAATGATGCTTGGACTTCCAAAGACCATTTCATTTGATTGCTTATGAAGAATATCATTCCATTGTCCATCATATCCTCCATTATCGTGAATCATCTTGTTTCCAGCCATTTTCTAAAACCCAAAAAGAATAGTGTTAGATGCAAAAATCATAATAAAGGTGGAGTAACTTAAATATCTAACATCTTAATTTAAATTCTATGATCTTTACCATAGTGCTAGGACTATATCCTATATGTATACTTATCCTTAGGGACATCCCTAGACATACCTTAGAAATATCTCTAGGGATCTCACTAACGTTTTCGCTTCCTAGTTTCCAAAGGTTGACTAAACCTTTCCTCTGATACCAAATTTTAAGACCCGAAGCTTGACATACATTGACATTACATTTCATTTGAGGAATACTTAGTACATAACAAAAACACACACACAAGGATCGTAATAGTTTAGTGTCTTTGGAAACTCGGAATGTAATCTTCTAATCGTGGTGAAAGATCTTCAATATCTCCCATAAAGATCTTCCCTTTTTTTTTTACCAAAAACCATTCTTTATATCCTGGGGAAAAGAAAACATAAAAGGGTGAGCTCAAATGCTCAGTAAGGGTAAAAAAAAGAAAAATCAATCACATCATATTCATAAGAACATAACTTTTGGAAATCTTAACCTGCAAAAGAGAGCATAATTTCATAACATGGGATAAATCATAGTAGTGAAATGAAATCCCAATAATCATAACTTAAAACATGAAACATTGTGGCATACACACATAATAATAGAGAATCATTTCTTGTTAGTCAGGACTCATTGCCAAGACTATCTTAGTGTACAAAGTCCCTTTCTGAATCGAGTAACCCTCGTTTCAGTCCTGTTTCACTGAACCGGTATAACCTACCATTTCAGCCATTTCTATCTCATGAGATATAAAATCTTTACCCAATGAATTGGAGGGAGATATAGGTCCCGCCCATATTATAATGAATCCTTTCTTATGTGTGCCACATAATCATAAATCATACATCATCGCATAACACATGTAACAAAAATGGGATTCTTGAAACATCATGACATCATAAAACAAATCATATAAGGTAAATGACTTCATAAAAATAATTCCCTCAAAACATAATCAAATCAATGTAATAATAGGGATAAAAACAGAACCCTTTTATTATCTTAGATGGAAAATAATTTTGATAAAATACTTGAACTCCATTCTTGAAGAAAATATCCTTTCTACTTCAAAAACATTTTTCCTTTCATAACATGTCATATGACTTTAAAAGAAGTTTATTAAAAATAAACTTGAACACTTGTAAAGGAAGTTTCTTGGAAATAATGTTTTAAAAATCCATTCATGCCATATAAGTTAAAAAAACATTCTTCGTACTTTTGTCGGAAAAGTCAAAAAGTACCTCGTACGAAAAATGACAAAATATTCCTTTCTTATCATTTAATAAAAATTCACCGAAGGGTAAAATTGGATTTAAACAATTTTAGGTGGATGGAAATAATATTACATATTGAGGAAACATGGATGTGGATGATAAAATACACCCCAGTAAATGCCAAAGTAAAAACAATCTCGGATAAAAATGAGATTGTGATATTTTCCCTTACCTTTGGTCTGACTAGCTTTGTAAGTGTCCGAACCTCCTGTATAATGATTTAAATAATGTTATTGACTTATTCTATAATCATATTCATTGTTATTATATAATATATGGTCAACTTATGACTTTATATTACCCGTTCTTTTGTAAATTCATGTTAAAGTAGCGTTTTGGGTTAAATCGTCTCATTTGTCGTTCGTGTTTTTAACTTGTAATTATTCATATGATTACTTAGATCATGATTAGTTAATTCCAGAATATAAAACATGATTTATATATATATATATATTCATAATACACATATATAATAAATCAGTAAATGGAAAGAAATACACAGTTCATGGAGACGGTAGTCCGTACGTACGCATGAACGTTGTTTTTGTTTCCTTATTGAATTGAATGGAATTAAGTAGATGACATACATATAAATATAAATAATTCCAGTATCATTATTAGGTCATATATTTCATTAGTACTTATTATATATACTTTATAATCGTTCATGAATGGTTAATCATTGATAATGAATCTCATCGCGTCGTGGAGACGGTAGTCCGTACGTACACACGAGCGATGATATCGTTCCCATGGTCGTGGAATTGTGTTGAAGTGTATGTATACTACTTCAGTATCAATATAACTTTATAATAATAATATATAGTTACTCATTACACCTTTATACCCATCCAATTAAGGTGGTGGCGGAAAATAGATTACACCACGGCGTGGAGACGATATTCCGTACGTACGCACGCGCGGTGATTTCCTTTTTCCGTAGGATGGATAGAAGGTTAATTAGAGTTTTTTCATATTTATAATAACATATCAGTATATAATAAATACTTATGTTATTACTTTATCATGAAACAACTAAAGAAGAAGAAGTTGAAGAAGAAAGAAATTGAAAAGGATCGGTAATGGGTATTACCTATTCTTTGAAGTGCTTCTTTGAGACCTCCTTTTAGGGAACTAAAATTGGACTTTTAAGAAGACCATGACCTCTAGGATGATACTAGGGAAGTGGAGAAGGGATTTCGGCAGGGTTTGGCCGAGCTTGAGGGCTCAAATTGGTGTGAGGAGGAGGGGGAGGAGGTTTCCTTTTATAAGGGAGGAGAGGGGCACCTTAGGAATATCTCAAAATATTATTTTATATTAAAGTCAAAATCGGTTTATAATGGTTCTAAAGGGTCTTATTTCGAAGATAAAGTGGGGATGGGTCAAAATCCTATCAACCAATATGATTTAGAAATGTTTAGGTTATTATTTTAACCTTATCAATTAGATTTAACTTTAAGTTAAATAATTTAACTTTTACCGTGTCTTTTTTTTCTTACACTATATGGTTAATAAACTTACTATAACATGCCAAACGAACCCCAAATTGTTTATTATTAATACATATATATTTATCTATGTCATTTTTCCGAAACTTAGATTTTTAGGAATAAAATAACAATTAATAATATAATATTTGATTTAAAAACTATTTTGTGTCAATTTTGACACTATTTGATATATGATTTTTGTGAAAGTCATAACAGAAATATATGTTCGAACCAAGTTTATTAAATCAACACTAATATATCATAGTAACCTAGAAAATTAGTGGAATTCATAAAAAGTCTCAAATTACATTTATTTGGGCATTTATAACATCAATTATGTTAATATTTTCTTAAAAAGGTAATTATTGCATCATCGTTGTGTCATAAATAAATTAAATTATTTAAAGTATAAAAATTACAAATAAAATATCATTATGTAGGAAAGCTTTTTATCTTTCTAATTAATATTTATAGTCTAAATTATATTATGTATAACCCTATATTAAAAATGTTTTAGTAAATAATCTTTGATTTTAACTCTTTTAACTCTTCTTTGAATTAAATAATAATAAATGTCCTAATCTAATCCAAGTGGGCCTAAATGATAATATTTTACACTTAAGATTGTTTTTGGTCGAGATACACTTGTCCAATAGGATTAGGACAAGTGTTAGGGTAATATTAATATCATTTTTACCCTTAATTACCCTATTTACTTTTAACCGTGGTAAATAAAAGTAAAAAGTTACTATTCACCAAAAATTATTTTCATCTCATTGAACCACATTTTACTTACTGACATCAACTGTGTCTCTCGGATTTTTGAAATTCCATTCACAGAAGCGGTAAAATTTAGTTTTATGAAAAATTCAGTTTTTTAACTACCACTTAGTAGTTTCACTATTCATAAAAAATTGATGTTTTTCAGAACAATGCCAAAATTTCATCCTAAGCTATATTTCATATTCCAAATTCAAAAATGAAATCTATTTTACCAAATTAATAACATAGAAGTTTCATTAATTAATTTTATAATTAAATCCCTATGTTAAAACAAATAGCCTGTTTTTAAGAAACAATATCTATCAAAAGATTGACACTTGATTATGGTTGGTTTAAATGTGAAATTACATTCAATGACCAACATTGTATTAAATTATAAAAATATATTCTAAATATACTTTAAAACCACTCAAATTAATAATTTATCACTATTAATTATTTCGATTAAAAAAGTTGTTTTTAATTATAATTTAGTAATTTTCACTATTCATCAGAATATGAAAGTTATCCGAAAAGTACCAAAATTTCACCTTAGGCTAAATTCGATACTCCGAATCCAAAAATGAAGTCCATTTTGAGAGCTAAAATTTCTAAAATTTAAAAAGTGGTTTTTGCTATTCATAACGGCTAGTTTTAATAATATTTTAATAGCATATCGTTGTTTCGTGAAACTCAGTATTGCGTACTACACACGCTATCGAGGAAGGTTGCGATTGCGTGTAATGCAAGGCAAGTCAAAGATGCGTGTTGTGCAAGCTCCTTTTGGTGTAGCGTACAACACAAGACATTAATGAAATTAAAAATAATATTTTTCATAAAATGTCAGGGTGTTACATCATGTTTTTTTCAAAGTCAAATTATATGTGTAGTTTCATAATTGACATTAATAATATTTTTTAATAAAAAAATATTTAACTAAATGATTTAAAAATAATTAAAAACCCTTCTAAAGAAAATTTCTGTATATATGTATTAAAATATCAACCATTGTACATTTAATGCCTAGTTATCCTTTTATAAAAATTATCTCAACCCCTAAATAGTAAAAATATTTGTTACAACAGTAATCACCAAAAAGGGTTAACATGGTTTAAAATAAAAATAATATAAGTGAAAAAATCACCTAAACATCTCAAATATTTATTTTGTTATAGTATTTATAATCATAATATTAAAATATTCTAAATATTTCATTTTAAAAAAATATCCTTAGAAAAAATTTATATTAATTTGATAATTTATTAACTTCCATGCGCACCCCTCCCCTCCCCTATAAAAAAGGAACCTCCAATATTCTTTTCATCACAATTGAAAATAATTTTGGATTAGAAAATATTTACCTAAATCCCATCCTATGACCCTTAACAACATTATAATACTCAATATTTTTTACAATACAATCCTTATAAGAATGAATGTGTAAACAAAATGATGTTTTCTGGTGAACAGGTATAGTTATAACCAAGTTTATAATTTATTTCATACTGTAACTAAATAAAAATTTACTCAATCATTCAGATATGATAAATTTAGTATGATACATATACAGATACATTTTATGTTAATTTAATTTCACTATATCAATCTCCTCTTCCATCAAATGGGAATCAAAACCATCAATCATTTGTGTGACGGAATATCGCTTTATGAAACAATGTAATTTGTTTTCTTTCACTACCTCTCATGGATGGTTATAATTATGTATTTGATGTTTATATAAGATATTGACGACATATTTATCATTATTAAAAGGTAATATATCAACTAACCTTTTTACCATTCCATTAATTAAAAAATGATAATTTTATTTGTGTGTTCTTGTGGATTACCACCTCCACGAAGCGATGTGATTCATTCTCCATCACCACATAACATAGATGATTTATATAAGTTTATAGAAATAAATAATTTTATATATATGATGTAATGATTATTTTATAAGGATAAAAAATTATACACCATCTTTCTATCATTATTCTTGAAAAGTGGAAATATAACTCTTGCAAACATATGGATTACTTTCTCCACGATTTTAAAATAGTTCATGTTACCCATATATTATTAATGTTTTATTATATAATAATAATTTATATATAAAAACTTTAATTATCTCATAATTATTAATTTTTATATAGTGTAATAGTTTTCTCTTTTGGCATCATCAACCATTATAATACATTTTGGACATTTGGACCAAATATATTCACAACGTCTGATATAAACTTAATTGATTATGTAATTAAATATAACATGGTGATAAAAGAATAAGCATAATAATAATCCTAAAAGAGGTTATTATGAAACTAAATAGTTTTCACAAATTAAATATTCATGAAGATAAATAACGAATTTTACAATTCAAACCTATGGTATGAAATTTCTTTATTTAGATTCGATTGATTGGGTTATACTTCTACTTAATAATCTATTTTATAACATAATTATGTGTAAAATGATCTCATATTGTATTATATTATATTAAAAATTGTTTTTATGGATTAAAAGTTACTTCACATAATCACTTCATTGATTATTTTCACATCAATGACACAATCATTATAAGGATTTATCATCTCACATTTGTTTCTCAAATACATTTTTTATATTCACCACTTACTTATTTAATGTGGTGTATATAATACAAATTTGAGATGACATATCATGATTCCATTTATTTTCATGTTTTTTATGATTCATTTTATTTTATTTATTTATTTGGATTTTGATTTGAACGATACCAAAGTGGTAACTATTTATTTCACAATCTCATCATTATTTATGACTATTTATTTTTAAGTATCCATTGGGGTGGATTATTTAATATTGATATAACAAATAGTACATATTTTATTATCCCATTATTATTTCTAAAAATCACAGTCCCTCTGTTTGTTTTCTACTATTATGTACTCCATATATCAATGTAATTTTATTATAGAAGAATGATTTTTTTGATTTAGTCAGAAATATTTTACATCCATGTCTATTTTTTACCTCAAATGTTTTAAAAATGAATGTACTATTTTATAATGATTTATTAAGGATATATTTACCAAAGTATTAATTTTTTTAATAATAGTTTAAATGGAATGTTATTTTTTTTATGAATAAGATAATTTTCTCTTTTTATAAAAAATGTGAATGGAATATTTATTTCAGCAAACTCTACATGGATGGAATTTTCAATCATTAGTAATGCTTAATACTCTAAAGACTGTTATAAAATTTTCCACAATTATTTTAAATTAAAATTATTTACCTAATATTATAGAATTTTTTAGTTATTAAAATTAATTTTCAAATTCAAAATTGAATCCTCCTCAAGAATGTATTAATGATCATTTTATGGTATTTCTATTCAATAATGACAACAACCAATGATCAAACTTATCCTACACCATGGATATATTAAAATGATATGATCCTTTTATTTTCTCAAGATGGTTTATGATCAATTTTACAAGGGAAATATTAACATTTCATATGATATTATTCTAATAAAAATTATTATATTGATTTGTATTGAATTATTATTCACATATTTAATATGAAGAATGAATTTTGCATAGTAATTGATAGGTGGAACATTATATCCCTAAGATGACTTGGTAGGTATCATGAGGAAAACAAGTTTTTTTATTTGGTCGTGGCCTTATAAATTCATGTAAGATGTCTTGGAATGAGGCCTTGAAGGTAAGATTATGATATATAGAATATTATATTCCACCATTATGAAATTAGTTATTGATTTCCTTATGATTATTTGAATTATTTTGATATCCAGGGATAAGTTTCCATATTATGTGATAATTTAAATGGAATCATGTGATCTTTATTAAATCCTACAATATTATTCTTTATGAAAATGTTATTGATTAAATGTAATATGTTTTTATATATTTATATTCAAATTTTGATTATGAGAAATTTAATAATGATGGATTCTATTATATGAAACCCTTACTCAGAATTTGAGACCACCCCTTATATTGTTTTGTTTTCTTAGGATATGAGCATAAGATCTCTGAATGATTTCAAGGATGTATAAAAATTACATTCAAAATGTTTTATAATTTAGTTTCCAATATAATATGGGTTAAATATTTTTATATAGTTTACCAAGACTAAAATCTATTTTTTATATATTGATGAGATCACATGTATCTTATGAAATTGTATTAAATTAACCACTATCTATAGGCTACTAATGTTAGAGTCTATATAGTTCATACTAGATGAATTTTAGTAGAAACCCTGAGTACTAGATTTAGTAAATCCTTAATTCAAGAACATAACCTAATAAAAACCATTATGATATATCTAATTATAGGATAACATTATCAATATTTGAGTAAGGTAATGTTCATGCAGTATTCCATGAAATACATAACTTTCTAGATACTATAGGTAGAAGTTTTTGGGAACTAATTACTATATGAGTAATAGCCCTGAAAATAGTTGGACAAGTGTATCTTGGAAAACATTCCAGTTAACTATGAGTTTACCCTTACTACACACCTGGTTTGACACTCCCTAGGATATACATGGGTTAATTCATTTTTTATTTATGAACAATTATGACGGATGATAGAATAAAATATATGGAAGACATTGATATACCATATTGATATGTTGTAAACCTAACTATCATGTGTTACTATATATAAATTTTAAAATAATTTAAATTTCATAGGTACCCATTTTGAGGTTTTATGTGATGGGAGTTTAACATAAATACGGATATTTTGGGAGATGTTTAGGGAAACAACGCCCTTTGGTTCAGTATATGATTTTATGAGAAGGTTATTTTAGGAATATTGATTTTCATTTTAAAAACATATGTTTTATCAGATTGATAACTTTTTGGGATTAAATGATCTTTTTTGATAAGGTAATTATGGGTATTAGAAATATAGAAACTAAAGTTTTATCCTAAAGATAACCATGGGATTGGAAACAAATTTTGGTTATTAAGTGATGAATGTTGTTTTTGAATATGATTACTATTTAATTTTTTATAACAATGTATGTTAATGGTAAACAAAATATTATTAGGTAAGATGAGATTTTCTGTAACAAATAAAGGATAATTTATCTTCTAAAGCATGTTTGATATTAATGTCTATTTTTTGGTGACTCTAGTTATTTCTAGAAATTATTTAAATATTTTGAATATTTTATGTTTTTGTTATATTAATTTTTTATTATATTTCAAATGATTTCATCGGTGCGTGACTGCTTGGTGTATTTGTATGCATGATGGAATTTC
Source organism: Viscum album (assembly GCA_963277665.1). Lineage (NCBI taxonomy): Eukaryota > Viridiplantae > Streptophyta > Magnoliopsida > Santalales > Viscaceae > Viscum > Viscum album. The sequence continues at coordinate 454,051,849 of OY728135.1, forward strand.
ATTCTGTTTCCCTCTATTCCGACATTCCAAATGTGACCGAGTTTCATAACATTCAATGAAGATGTATACTCCTTGATCAAAATAGGATGATGGGATGTCGATTTATCCTACCATGGATTACTCCTTGGAAAATGTCTCTTAGTCTAGGACCCCCTCATTGATTTAGGTCATGTTCATAGAACTAATTCCTGGTGTCATCTCCTTACAGATTCTAGATAATTACACTAATTATTTATCGACATTCTAGTGGGAATTGATAGTGCAGTAGCCTTCGGTTAGAAGAGTAATAATGTTGGTCATATATGGAATATATGGATGCTAGAAGCATTGGTCACATGTATTCTTCTTCATAGGATGGAAATCCATAGGCGTATCTCAGTTGAGAAACCCAAGGAATATCATGTCAATAATGAGGTATCTAATGCTAAATGTTCATATTTTTCAACGATTTTACCTCATAAATTCCATGTTTAGCATGGGGTAGATGATAAAATAGGCACATTTCTTACAATTTTTTCACCTCAATAATCCCATGATTAGAATGTGGTAATTTTTTGAGTTAGGTCATGAGTTTAACATCATTCATGGATGAAATGAGACTGATAAAAATTCCCCATGTAGTCAGATCAAGGAGGTTTTCCCTAGGATGGAGCACATGAATTTTTACCAACTGATGGACAGGAATTACCTGTAGAAGCAGATCCTAGAGGTGTGTCCCATAAGTGGAATATGTCACACAAAAAATGAGGATAGGATCCCTATAAATTCGGACCTTGTAGGTGTGTCCTAGAAAGGGAATATGTCATACTATGAAGTTTGATCGGAACACCCCAAGAGGTAGATCAACAAGGAGTACCCCTGGGATGGGGTAATGAAAGATTACCCTTGGTTGGGATTCATCCTCAAAAAGGAATCCTATAAACAACTTTTATATTATAGGGATCAGAACCCACATAATTTTAGGCAGCTATTTATGGTCGTGTGAAGGTTCCAGTCCATGCAGTTTAACGTCTTATTGTAAGAAAACTCACACCGTGAAAGGAGCATTAATGAGGGATGGTATAGGGAATATCCTTTTAATCTACCATTTTTAAGATAATTTATCTGATTTGGATGGTATGGGTATTACATGTGGGAGCTACCTGGGTGGATGGCATGATCTTACTAGGATGCAGCAGCCAGATAAAAGTCATGGTAGATGTGGATGGAATTTTTAGGAGTGGATGGAATGGATAGAATGAATGGAACATTGGGTTTGGACCTTAGGGAATCTTCTTATGTATTCCATTTAATTGGGAATCAAATACCATGTAGTTCAGAAAGCGGCAATGGGGCTTACACATGAGGAGGAGGCCCATGGAATTTGTATGGTTTGGGATTACACATAGAATATTCCCATTATAAGTCTAAGACTAGGGATAACTTAGGATGGATTGCCATAGAATTATAGGATGTTTTCATGGGTAATGAAAACCTCTAATACTAGGTGAGTCATGGTCGATGTGAGAAACAATAGGAAGAAGTATACCTAATGTTCGTGTTTTGAAAGATGCACCAACAGAACCTGATGTGGGGCTTAGGAATGGGAGATGTCCGATGAAGGATGTCATACCATGTGAGTAGGATCTCATTCCATATGAGGATGATCTCATTTAATATAAGTCATACATAGATAATCCTATACTTATGGCATAGGGTGTTTGGGGTTTATGCATAGGAGCTTCTTGGTATGAATGTTTTGTATCCCATGGCATGAAGAGGTTCATAACATAATTATCATACATGGGGAATCCAAGGTGCATTGAATGGGGTAATAAAATAGTTTTATATAATGTGATGAGGATGTTGGTGCTAGGTAGTTTTACGTTATGTAGCAAAGACATGGGATACTCACTAATTACCCCCATGAACATACATAACCATCATAAATGAACAATTATGTGGTGTGTGGCTTTGTAAATTCCATGTTATAATAGTGTGGAGGAGTGGTCGAACACGAGGTTCACATTAGCATGCCTCTATTGAGAAACAACTGGCATTGGTGTACTTATAATTAGAAGAAAAATCTAGGTGGGAATATCAGGCTACACTTGGAGTAGATTGGTCCACATAAATGGATGGAACATGTCACATTATTACTTGAGGTGCAGCATAACTGACCCTAGATGGGTGTGGTGGCCTTGGGAACTAAATCTTAGTTAAGAGGCATTAACATAAATGATGATGTTTGGAGAGTATCGGGAGAGGAACATTGTGAATCATAGGGCCTCTTATAGAGGTGAATCATAAATAGTAGATGCTTTGTGGAGGATAGGGGGTTTCCAAAGGAATAGGCTTCACAAAATAGGGTGACCCTGCCTTTGTATGAAGTCTATGTTCAAGGAGCAATGATTCACGAAGCCTCATGTAATTTTTAGGGCCTTCTTTCATTGTGAAGAATGAAGGCCTTCACGAAAGGAATCCCAACTGAATGAGAAGGATTTCAAGAACACATAAAAGCGGTTTTTGAAAATACTAAGTACATTGGATGATTCATTTTGTGTTGAGTTCATGATGCTCATGTGTTTCGAGAATTAAGAGTAATTTTAAAGTTGAAGGGTTGGGTAACTATCCTCCAAATGTTGAAATGTGGTGGGTATTTATAGAAAATGGGTCTTAGGAATCTATGAAGTAGTTCATGAGGCAAATTTGGGTATTATGACTAGCTGTATATCTATCAGGCTTGTGATTCACATCATCAATACTTGGATATGTCATATAACACTGTCAAACTCATGTAGCATACCATCAAATCATCACATGTTCATAAAGTAGAGCTTTATTAATGGTCTTTACAAAGCTAAAATTTATGGTTTTTTGTGTCCATTTTGTCTTGGATTTTCATCAAACCTACTGCGACTTCCTCGAAAAACCTTGTGGAATGTATTTTGGGGCCAAAAAATTACCCTCATAATGGAAGATGATGGAAAAAATTAGGGTTATATTCTGAGGGAAAATCACTAAAAGTATCCAATCATCTTCATTTTATGAAGACCACACACGATGCTCACTCAAGATGCAGATACATGGATATTTATTGTGTGAAAGTCATCACAAATCATGGTCGGTCTGACCACCTATAAATAACACCATGGGGCCCCTCAATGGTACTTGAATCCTCATGAATAAAACAGGATTTTCTCTTTTTTGAAATGGATCACGGTCTCTATGATCTCACCCCATGAATGCATCCATAGTGAACCATGCCATTGGATTATTTTACATGAACTATTCTTAGTGAACCGAGAATCGTGGATAGTAGATCTATGAAAAAAGATGATGATCTAGTGATATGTGCAACATGATCCAAAAATGAGATTCTCGGATGATCTTTGGGAACACGAATCATAAAAAATAAGTCTTTTACTTAATGTATGGTCTGGGACTTTTTAAGAAGTCTATGTAGATGTTTCTTGGTGGTAAATGATCAAAAAAATATAATGATTGGGCAGTGCATTCGAGGTGCCTTGGATGAGGAACCAATTACTGAGATGCTATCAGAGGCTCAAAGGGAGTATTAATTTTGAATGAGGCTATCATTTTGTGGATTCCACTTGAGGGATTATGTATTTGTCCTAGTGTTGAGTTGAGGCGAACCAACATACTAGTTCAGGGGAATACCATGGTAGAATCAGTGGCCCAAAGCTGTTGTAGGTTGTATTTTGAATGATCACACACTGATCATAGAATACTACATCTACCACCATATAAATAATATTTATGGTGAGAAGATGGAGTATGAAGAATCTTCACCGGAACATTAGGAGAAAATTAAGTTAAGTTTGGAGGACCCAAATAATGGGTGGAATGATGGCTATGATCTATGCCCGGGTGGAAGCTTCATAGATTAATGGGAATGGACCTACAAGTTATGGACGTCATGTATAGAATTTAGGGTAGAGTTAAAGAGGTCATGACATTATGAGGTGGCATGGGCATCATAATTACACCTTTACTGGCCATAGAATATCATGCATGAGATCTTACATAGGTGGTCACCATGGGCTGATACATTTCACTTACATCACAGGGAGGTAGGCATTAGCCAATTGGACCTTCATCAAATCTCTAGAATCCCAATATTAGGGAAACTTTATGATGAAATTCTCCCTACATATATTTTATGGGAAGACTAGGAGTATATTATTTCTTTGGAAAAGGTGTTGATGGGTCTATTTTCAGGGACCAATGAGACAAATCCTAGGATGAATATTGTTCCATTCAAGAAGTGGTTGAAATATTTCCTGAACAGACCCATAGAGGATCCCACTGATGGCGAGAAGCTAGTAAGAAAATTACCGATGACACCATAAAAATATTCCAGAGGGTAAAAATAGGGTAAGGATGGATACTAATAGAGAATTATGGAAGGAAGGAAGTAAAATCTATGTGGATAGAGTATCATTACATATAATCAACCTGTAGTCAGGTTGAAAGGATTCATTTTGAAGCACATCTATTGAAGGATGCTCCTAGTGGGGGAAACAGACATGGGGGTGCATCCAAGAACCATCATAATGGATGTAATGTTGGAAATAGGTTAGTATTTCAATATCATAATTCATGTACTGGTGAAGTTTTTCAGTGTACATCATCATAATATAAAAGGTAAGACTATGCTATATGTGAACGAGCCTTTTCACTTCATGTATAGTTGGGTGGCTGCACAAATGGGGGATAAGAGTATCCAAACCGTATTTACCATAAAAAAACATCTAGCCAATGATTCTAAATACTTTTGGATGTTTTAAATTGATGTTGGGTCTGATTAAAGTGTTTAACAAGGTTGGGATGGCAGATTACATCACATTTCACCCCATTCTACCAACGGATAGGGGTGGTGACAAATGGTGGCATAAGTACTGAAGAGTAGTGATCATTTTAACTAGTCTTTTGAGGTGGAGTAATAGTGGAAATGGTTATCTAAGATCTGGTATACAATCCATATTTCCTACACTGGTCTGTGAGGCGATTCAGCTGCATATAGTTGTTGGACCGATGGAGTACTCAGAGGTACATCATGAGTGCCACCCATTGTTGATGAGTCAATGATGGAACATCATTACACGTGAAGATAAACAAATGAGGAATGAGATACCTCCATACAATACTGAATATCGGCTAACCCATGAATATGAACTGAGTTGTTTTATCACCTACATTTGGTTAATTCATAGGAAGTGGGACATCCGAGCTTATTAAGGGGTAATCCCTCCACTTCAAGGAGGGGGTAGAGTGGTGGATAGAATGCACCCTGACAATAGAGATAGCCTAGTGGGAAGGGATGTAGCTACAAGACTAGTGGTTCATGGTACTAAATAGATAAGTGGTGAAGGGAGAGGAGTGGTAGCATTAGGGACAATTCTCATGAGCATGTATACTCAGGATGAAAGAGATCTATCTAGTTTGGCCCACATGACATTTTTTCTGCCCTCAAGAAATGGTTGTGTCACATAGACATCCCCAGTAATTCTTTATTACCTATGTCTTGGTAGAAAATGGACATCTTCATGTAGTTTTTTAGTTTTCAATGGATATGGAAGCATCTCAACAGAAGTGTGATGCATATCACTAGGATCAGTCATGGGATGATTTTTTTGCACATTTATCAAGAAAAGTGGGAGAGGTACGGGATGGAATTGGATACACTGGTGCATTTATGGGACACTATGCATCCATTGACTGATTGGGTGAGGGTGTTGTTGGGCATGACATATTTTATAAAACTATCAGTAGCTACGCAAGCGGTGCATTCTCTATTTCCAGAAGTGTATGACAAGACATTAGGGGATGACTCACATCAGAGATCACATTTGATAGGAAGCATCACTTCCAACTTGGTAAATATCTAAATCATACATGGGATACAACCTGCTCTATGAAACTTTTGTATAACTCTCTTTCTACTTATGAAGGTATCATATGTGGGGGAGGTGGAGGTTACAGACGGACCCAAAAGGGAGGTGATGGGATCTAAAATAATGTAGGGGAGATTTTGGGGTCCCATAACAATGTCACAGCTATGAAAAATAAAACATTGGTGTTGACAACTAAGCCCGCGACCGCTGAATGTACCCTACCTAGGGGCTTCTGTTGAATCTTTAGGAACACCTCACTGGATAATAAAATTCACGTAATCTCATTTAACCATTACACCATTGACTCTATTTTTACTTCATATGATTAACTAGAATACTTTTGAATGTAGTTTAAATTACCCTCAAAACTCAACCAACATTTCCTATACATACATTACATATATTTGAATCCAAGGTGGAAATGGCTGATGCAGATCTCCTAGAGAAAAGGGATAGAGAGGCCCTAGTGGTTGGAAAAAATATAGAAGTTCCATTGGAGGGGACTACTGAGACCACACCCTCAATTGAATGGTTTGAGAAAATTCCCACCATAGATCAAGTTGAAAGAGCTGCAGTAATAGGTCTTATTGTATTGGTGCTACCAGACGTGGTTATTGTGTCTAAAATTGTGACAGGGGAAGTAGTGATTGTGTCTGTAGTTGGGATGATTACATTGGGTGTTCCTTCTTTGTATCTATAACTTGGTGTTTCTGTGTAATTAGAAGATGTTATTTTCTACTGGCATAAGTGTACATGGTATCTGATATGATGGAATATACCTCAAAAATACCACAAAGAGAAACATGGGGTTCTACCATGGGTGGAGAGGCATATGAGGAGCTATTCATGGGTATGGTCATTAAGACTCTCACGTATGAATATATCCACCTAGATGACCCTGCCAAAAACATATTGGTGGTCTTTCTTCCTCATGATCATACGCCACCTGATGATTTTAAGGAATCCATCACAAATGTCACTAAGGATAACTAGGCCATCCAGTGCAAGGCACAGAGGAATGCACCAAAAATCATCACCTGAATCCAAATAAATGAACTACTATAATGGGTGGGATCTATCCACCATTGGTTAGTCAGTCTAAGGACCATTAGGATTGATTCCAACACTTTTCACACACTACACCAAGACATCCTTATACATCAGCCACAAGATGATTAGATGGATCTCGATCTGGACTAGATAACACATGAGGTTGTGGGTTCCCATGTATTTTAGAAAAATGAGGAAGAGATTTTCTATATGGAGGTGATGGAATAAGGTATTGAGATAGATTCTATCTCTCAAGTTAAGCTCACAAACATTCCTAGGGTTCAATTGGAAGCGTATGAGGCCATGAAAGATAACATTAAGAACTTTTAATCTGAGTGTCTGGTGGAGTAGGATCAGAAACGAATCAGGTCCAATGATTTTCCATATAATGATGCTGAGGAGAATAAAGACCTGGTAGTGCAGAAAAAACACTTTGATATTTCCCAATGAAGGATGATTGAGATCAGGTGTCTGATCCCTTAGGCATTGATGTAGGGGGGATTCAATATGTGGATAGACCCCAAAAAAGTTGGGTTATCCTAACACGCATTCTCGAAGATATTTACTTATTTTATTGTGTTTGATTATATTTTTGAGACAACCAACTATTAATCCCTAAGATCACATGGTCCATGCCTGATGTGAGGAACAACTGATGACAATGAGATTTCTTTTCATATGAAAATTCCATATGATCACTGAACACTCATAGCATTCTATTATTAACTTACCACTGAGAGTGCTCATGTTGTGACAGGTTGTGGCGGAAGATTCGTGCTCTTGGGACATCCAACATTCTTTCCCAATGTGCGCTAGTGCATGAATGTGATAACACTAGGTGCATTGAATTCAACTCAAAAAAGGTGACTAGGAAGTATTAATAACAATTACCAAAATCAGAGACACAAAGTGAGTGGCATATTTTAAAAGTTATATGATCAATATATGAAAAACACAGTATCCATACCATTATCTTGAGATAGAGAAAAAAATGTGTTTCGATGGTTGAGCATGTTAGAAACATGGTAATAGTATCAAAATGTTGCACAAAGTATTCTTGGATGTTCGACTATAATGGAAGGTGAACAAAAATGGCACGAGACCGATCCAGTCAGTTGTACCTTCAGATGTGGAAGAGTATGAGGATCCAAATGATGGTTACATAAAGCATGGAAATTAAGGGATTGAATGTTTCAGTGGATGCCAAAATTTTTGGAATTAAACCATCATGGATTAGGGAACATTAGTGTAAGCATATTGGTCTGAAAAAACATCAAACCCATTTTCCATAGGAGAACTATATCAGATGTCGAGCAAGGGATGGAGGAATATGAGCGATGTCGTAGATGACCAACACTGAAGGAAGGGTTATCTGGTAAACGCATAAGATACCCTACATTTTTAAATCATGCAATGGGGATGATATACATGTGGTTTTTCGTCATAGGGCGAGGAAGACACTTGGTACACATTATCATTCTATGATCAGGATGAATCATGCTATTTAATATCATATGGTAGGGATGTTTCACATAGTTTATGGTCATATTGTCTGGAATATGGGCTGTTCATTTATGTTCAAAGTGTTTGGTCCAATGGAATGATGCTTACCAAAATAGGCACATGTGACATGAAATAGTGAAAAAATGATGTGCATGAGGGCCTTTGAGGCCCAATTCCACAAAACACATTCCCAAAAAAGGCTCACACAAAGTATACAGTCCTGATGTTTGGAATGTGCTTCCTAGATTAAGGTCACAGAGCACAGCTCAATTGGAAACAGTTGAAGGTCATGTTCCATGGACCATAATCTATTAGTACAAGGTCATAGAGTTTGATGATAGGGAATCTTTGTGTGGATTAACAATATCTATACACCCCCTTAAGGAAATCCTATTCCCATGTGAGTTATGATCATTTTTGGGAAATAAGGGTTGTTGAGGGGTTCTCCTGATATGTGGAAGAGAACATTAAGGGTGACACAAAGGATTTGGAATTACACTATGACATAGGTTCGTGTTTTGAAAGTAAGACAAGAATAACCATATTTGGATTAGGGGTGATTGATAGGTAAGTATTAACTATGGATAGTATTTGAAAACACTGGAATCTCAAACACATTATTAAAAAATGAAATGAGAAAAATGCAAGATCAACATTTATCCATGTTCGACACATAATATTTTCAATTTTTCTCCATGGAAATATAAGGGAATTGGCCCTGTAATTGAATTGAGCCTAAATTGAATGAGATTATCCCAATTAGGGAGGTCATTTAGATTTGAAATATTATGGAAATCAATGTTGAGAAAGACTTGAATCATGGAATGGGGAACATTGGGAAGTTGGATTCAAGCCCGATCCCATCAAATATTTTTGGATCATATCGCATAGACCAAAGAAAAACATATAAAGTCATGTTTCTTATACCATGATATCTTAGTTTAAAGTTATAGATTATAGACCACGAATTAGGCTTCTCACAAAGGGAGAACCATAGTGTGGAAGTGTAGAAAACCCTAAATGAATGATGGCCAAGGAGGATCAAAACCGAAACCAAACCTTTTTGATAAGACTCACATATAGTTTAACGTCATAATGATCAAACTTCTAATTTGATTGGAATTATTTATCTCAGATTGATGGGTGCAATATGACCTGACATGAACTTCTTTCATGACCTAGGAAATATCATCTTCTTGAATGAAATAGAGGAGAACTCTTTAAAATCAACAATTGTAGAGAGTATGCTCATGGTTGGGCCCACATTGGGGTGGTGAACTATGTTGTGTGCCAATTTAATCACTCATGTTCAGCTCAATATGGTGGTAGAGTGTCATGATGGAGATAATAACGAAATAGGGTCATTTAATAATAGGTTTCCACTACTATAGTGGGATCTGGAGGTCCTAATGTGGTAGAATCGGTAGTCAGTTTGTCCACCTGCCAGCTATGATCATTGTATGGGATGACAGGATAAATGAATCTCTATTTAGCCACATGAAAGAATAGATCATCTTGGTTAGGATCCGAAATATAGGAGGATAGTCTGGAAAAAGCATTGACTTGACTATTATATGAGTTGGTAATATGTGTCACCTCTAGCTGAGAAGGGAACAAGGACATCAATTGGCAAGTGCGTTCAAGAAAAGGCATGATAATAGGCTTCCTTATTATGTAATAACAATTTATATTATTGATGACTAACTCAAATTCCCCATTCACATGAATGCGAGGATCATAAAACTAGAGAGCCACTTTGAGAATAGAAATGAGATCCTGATACTCTCCCTCACTCTTAGTGTAGCCTTTTTATAATATGAAAGAGTGGGGAAGAACTGTTTGGGTAGGCATGAAGATGATGACCCCAAACCTACTATATTATTATTTAAATAATTGAGACATCAACATATCAGACATCAGGATGATCCTTCGAAATTCATATTCCAATATTTTATAGGATGATCTACAGAAAGGATGGACTTGTCTAGAAAACTAACTTCCAGAGACACTTCTTCAAGGGAGGGATGGGAGGCCAGAAATTCTTCTAGTGCTTGACCACTGAATGAATTCTATAGAATGAACTAGATGTCAAACTACTAAAGGATCACTTCTTAGCACAGTAGTCATCATTTCAACATCGTGCGATTCCAAATATTTATTAGTGTATCTGCCAAGGACATTAGATGTACCTTATGATGCATTATATAATGTCACATCTCCTGCACTATGAAATCCAACATGAAGGATATCTTCTTGATAGGAGAGTATTTGGACTTGGTTTCTAGGAGAATGTGACTTAGAAATTAGAGACATTTCTCTATATCTACTTTGTTCCTATAGGTGACTAGGGAACTGAGGAAACATTCCATGGTGGTCACATAGAGGACCAAAGTATTCTCAAAGACTGATGGGATCAGAAATGAATGATGTAGAAGATACTACTTGATTTACTTGAAGGTGGTATGAAACTATAAATCCTATTGGTTAATGATACCATTCTTCATGAAAAAGAAAAGGACAAACATTTACCCAACAGATTCGCATTGAATTGGTGTATGTAGGCTAAGTGGCCTTGGAGGCCTCAACGCTCTTGGAGTTTGCTTGATGGAGGATTCTGGAAAATAGAGTTGATATTATCTTGGTCGATTTTGATGCCTCTGTATCTTACGATTAAGGAAAGAAACTTCCCAGAGGTAACCCTGAAGGCACAATTTAAGGGGTTCATCTTCAACTACCAAGAGAGGAGGAAGCTGAACACTTTCTCAAGGTCTCTGATATTGTCTTTACACTAGTCATATTTCACCACAAAAATTTCCCATGTATCATTCCACTATTTTCATGAGGATCAGTATGAAGATGGGATGCATGGCTTACTAATAAGTGGACCTAATATTTTTCAGACCAAAAGGCATTACATGATAGTAGTAGGTTCCTTATAGTTCCCTAGTTGAGGTATACTACTCATCCATAGGGTCCATCGAGATCTAGTTCTACTTATCACATCCATCTGTAAAGGAGAGATCCTAGAACCAAGTTATAGCAAGGATCAAAAACTCCCTCACTATAAAAGGAAAAAATCTTTCATATAGTGACGATTGCGGTCTCAGAAGTCGATACAGTCTCTGATATTCCTATTATTCTTCATGAATGAAACGATGTCAGTTATCCACATAGGGTAAAAAACTCCTTGATGAATATTAATTTCATAATATTATCCATTTTAACCATAACCATAGAACAATGAGGAGGGTTAATTTTTCTAGGAGATCACCTAAACCCGGGATAACATGCTGGGAGACCGAGATGTTGGAGAGTGATCTAAGAGTCTAGTCCATGCATTATTTTATAACTACAGAAAAATACATCCTGATATTTTATCAAGAAATTCACAAACTACTATTTTTCCTCTTGGGAATAGTTTTACTAATCAGTGTGGGCCTATAATCTACTTTATAAACACAGTTAACATGATCCAACTATTCGATAGAGGTGGTGAAACCCTATTAAAATATAGTTTGAGCGTCTTCCAAACCATATTAATCATATGAGGTATGGCAATCTGTAGGGGGAGATGGATCATCTAGGCTAACTAATTATGGGGGAAAAATATTATCATCTTAGGTAACATATTTTGAATCCTCACAGGGAGAGTTTTTCTTTGCTGAAGCCATAGTGAAAAATATTTTCATTCCAATTTCCTCAGGCATTAATACTTTGGGTCCACTCTTAATGTCAATGGAATAGTGGTGGTTGGATTGTTCTAGATGAACCATGATCAACGAAACATGCGAGTAAGATATAGAGTTGTGTCCATGGGGTGAACATCTCGATATCTAACAGGAGTAGGGGTTCATGGTACCATAATATCTTAGATTGTACAGGATTACAAGGTAATATTCTGATGTTCCTTGTACCTATTGACATATTATCCCTTCCTCCTAGAAATGATAGAATAAATTCCCATGTCTAGAATCATAGCCTCTTAATTGGTAGAACGAAAGGATCATCCTTATCTATCCATTGGTTGGTAGCAATGGTGGTTTGATCAACCTCATTGTTATGAACCTCCTGGTATTTTCTATTGTAATAGTCAATATTTAGATAGAGGATTGAAATTATTGAAAGGTAGATGAATCAACATGGAGTATTCCTACTTGACTATTGAGGGAGTACTTGAGGCATTGGTGATATGGGGATGGAACTGCTGTATACAAATGCAGTCAGGCCCTAACCATTAATGCATAATAGGATGTATACTATAAGATAACCATGAATTCATCATTTTTTATTATTCCAATGCACTACGCCTTCATTAGGATTCTATCACACGGTCTTTGCTCGGTCCTATCATAACCACAGATATTCAAATCACAGGGACTCAAATCAACTTCATCTATTCCCAACATATAGTGCGATCATTTTTGGATGATATTGATCCTAGAACCTATGTCAACTAGATAGAGGTGGACCTACATCCCATTGATTCGGCCATTGATATAGACAGAGTGGATGTGACCCTGCATGAGGAAGGGATCTCGTTTTCTAGATAAATAAATGATTGGTTGACATTATTCCCCCTTAGATTTCTCAAAATCAAAGGTTTCTATGTAATCTAACACTATTTTAAACTAGAGAGGGCATCTCAAGGCTTCTTCAAGGGCCTTAGGAATCTTTTATAATAGAGGGAGGGCCTCAAAAATCAATATATTTTCAGGAATGATTCAGGGGTTTTTCATCATCTCGTACTTACACAAAATACACACATTCCAACCCATATGGGGTTGTTCATTAGAAAGAGGCATGACTGGATTTATTGGCTAAACCAATAGATCATGGATTTTGATGGAAATGTCTTTCTTCTCATTAGATAACTCACCAAAAACCACTACTGGCTCACTGTTGGCTATTTAAGGCCTAAATTTGGCTAGATGTGGCTGATCATGATGCGTATATGACTTTTATACCCAGTTAAATAGAAAAAATAGATACAACAGTGTATTTGATTGAGCAGGTTTGGAGGACTATGACTAAGGATATTTGTATAGATATGCATGAAATCACTCAGTGTTAGATATGGATTTAGAACATATGGGGGACTTTTCTTTACCGTGTGTCATCGGTGCATACTTTTTTGAGATGAAAAATATTGTATGCAAGATGAAGAATTGGTATCCGGGGAAGGCGTGGTGACATTAGGAGGCCTGAGCTGACCTAGTCATCTACAGATTACAATGTTGGTGCGAGTGACTGCTCTACGATCCAACCAGTAAACGTACTTCTAAAACCCATGTTTGGAAAGATGTTTCCATTCAACAAAACCATTGCTGTCACTATCATGCTCGAAAGAGATACATATCACCTATTTTGGTATGTTACCAGATTTCAACACAATAGTTTATTCTTATCCCCAATGCCAATCATTGAATTCATGGAATTTTTTGATTGTATGTATATGGTTCCTGTGGTAAGGGAAGTGTTTGGAATGTTAAGTGAGCTCTACTTAATTTGGACTCTTTCCCTCTAGAACATTCAGAATCCCCTATTCCAAGGAGTAGAAGAAATAAATGGGAACTTGTGCATCTTTGAAAGAGTACATCAATTATGTCCTATACATTAATGGAACTGCAGGAGCTAGTCCCTAACAAGGGGTTGGAGCTTGATGACTGAATGAATCCAAATTATATCTCATAGGATGCTATGGTTGATGGGGTGGTGATTTTTAAATTTTCACTGGGTGGGGCTGAGCTTGATGAGGATGCTACACTTGATGAGTCTGCACTTAGTGACGCTCTAATGGAAACAACTCCAGTAGCTCTAGGGGATCTACTTATGTTGCAGCAGTAGTCCTTTCCTTGATGGTTTTTCTTGTAGGAGCTATAAGAGAAGTGAATGTTCCATCTGTACATGTTAAAAGGATTCCTCTAGGAAATAGGACACGTAAGAAAGATGTCAGAATCCTCCTAGAAAGTTTTGAGTTATGAGGGTATGTAGCAGCTCAGTGTTAACATTTTCCACACACATTGTCAACAGTTGATCTTGAGTTAGTGACATATCGATTGAATACATGTGGACCTACCATTAGGGGACAAAGTCTATGAAATTATCATCTAGTATTTTCATGAAGATGGAGAGGTAATTAATACATTTCTTGTGTGTGGTGGATCTAGACCAATGGAGAAACTATTTGTATAGGTCTTCCCAACCAATGATGGACCCCATAGTTAACATGTTGTACCAAACAAGCATATTACTTTTCATTGTATAAATAAAAATTTATCTTGGAAGCCTCCTACTTCTCAGGGGTTCCCAACATGATCCTACACCTTTAGATGATGTGGTCCAGATGATATAGTTGGTGTACCATCCTGTTAAAGGGATAAAATATACAATACCCAAAATCTAGGGGTTCTCACATGTCTTCCACCCATGCTTGATATGGATATCCATCATTTTGGATTGCCACATATCATATCTCCATGATTTCATGGAGACTGATGTGTGTGACCATCTCTTCATAGTGGGGGTTCCTATCGTGATGAAGACCCCTAACTACCAGTGCATTGAAAGGATAATCCTCATGGTAAAGATGTTCGATATCTAATGGGGGGGGGGAGGTTAATCTGGGTCTCGAGGAATATTATCACATTTCTTATATTGATTTGGCGACTTATATATTCATCTATTTCTATAAACACCTGCCTATTCTATTCTAGGACACATGGGATAGATGGGCTCGATTGGAAGTAATTAGAAGTGGAGGACATATGGTTCCCCCTCCTATCACAGTAGAAGAGGGACACAATTCTATCAAGGAGCACCATAATGTGAGTGTCGATCATCAAGGAGGTCATAAATGATCATCTTATAATATATTCCATTCTAAAGTATGGTGAAAATTTTATGATATAGGTATGGCTTATTTCATAACATCAATTGAATCATATGGATCGAGAGGTCCCTTGTACTTATTGTTTTTTAAACCGATGGGAAATGATGTAGAGGTTTCTATGAGGCCAATTGCCTACCTTCGTAGGTGGGTGCAGACAATTGTATGACGTTCCACTAGATACTTTTCCTCCCCAGGGGATGTGTTCTATTTTTTAGACCTTATTCCAGTGTATTTTTACATTATTATCTAAGGGATGAACATATTCACTATAATGATACCCAAAGGAATATCCTCAATATCTCCAAAAAAATCAAGTTGTTGTAGGATGGGGATGAAATAGAGACAAGAATAATTTATCAATCCCAAGATCTACAAATCCAGAGACTCCCCTTCGATGATTGTATAGGGAACTGTGAAGCTCTTGATTCGACTCTGTTAGAGGGTCTTGTGGTAGTCGGGCGAAGTAGGGTGCTGAGCTACAGAGAGTGCTACCAACTCAACCATGATGAATTTCTAATCAATATCATTTAAGTTCTCTTAACTTCTAAGATAGACCAAATTAATATCATGAAGGCAAAAACACATTATCTAGATATTATCGGGAACTCATGACCTTTTCCTCGATGAATGATTCTAGGATATCAATATTGGGATCTGCATTTGGCTAGAAAACTACAAATTATTGTGACCAAGTAAGATTACAACGTTTTTTGATGCATGGAGTATTTTATTTTGTTGTCAAGGATGTTTGAGAAGAATGGAAACCACTTCACCCTGTATAAGTGGGTGAGGAAAAATAGGAATGTTTAAATAATTTCCACGATAAATCTGATGATGCTTTGCTGGTATGTATTTCAAAAATATCATAAGTTTGTTGGAGAACTTGTGATGCCAGATTTATGAAGGAAAGGGGGAAAATCTATGTTGATAATCAGCATTGTTGGTTTTGGAGAAGCAGGTGTCTATGGTGGAACAGTTCTCCAATGTTTACCAAATTTTGGGGGTCTAAAATTTGGAATTGGTATAGCATTGAAAAAGTGGATTTCCTTGAAGATCTTACCAAAATATAGAAAACAAATGAATTTCGAGAAGATAGGCTTCATGAAATAGATTTTGTGATGACATGAAGAATGTTGATGGTGGCCTTCATGATTATTATGTACTTCGTGAACAACAGAGGTGAAGTGAATTACATGGAATATTTGTAGCAGCGTCGTGAAGAAATAATAGAATGCTCCGTGATTACGACGAGGTTCATGATCCAAAAATTTCTGTGGTGGTTCGCGATGTAGACTGAATTCTGGCAGAAATTTTAGGGCATCATGATTTGGTGTGATATGGTATTGAGGTGGCTGGAAGGTTCTAGATTCGGTGGGAAAAGTCTATAAATAGTCCTCTACCCCCTCAAGATAAGTAGATAGACTTCACGAGAATTTTTTATCTATCGAATTGCGATGAAGGATTATAGAGAATAGTGAGCTATGCGAAGGTAGTATGCTTCGTGAAGGAAAAGAGCTTCACAGAGAGCCATTGAGCTTTGCAATAGAAGTGAACATTGAAAAGACCCATATGTGCTCCATGAATTAGTGAGCTTTGCAATCTAGTGAGCTTTTTGAACTAGAGATCTTGGCAAACTAGAGTGCTCTATGAAGCTGGGAGCTTCGCAAAGCATCTCCATGAAGGAGCTCTATGAGCTGATGATTTTAGTACCCAGATCAGGTGACACGAGCTTTCAAATGGATCAAGATAAGACTGGCGTATATGACTAAGTATTATTACAAATTCCATGTAGTTTCTATCAGCTTCTGGATAGTAAAGAGAAGAGTTTTATTCAAAGACCATATTTATGAAGGTTTGTCAAGAAGCACAGTTATATTGTATTATCCTATTTGTGCTAAGAGGGTGCACACACACTTGAGGATTATCTCCCAAGTGCTACATGAGTGTAAGGGAATATCCTACTTTTTGTATTCCACGTTAAAGGATTGTTTTCTAATGGATTTTCTGGAACTTGATTATTTCTATACCATACCAAGGATGTAGCTACTCTTGTAGAGTAGTTAACATTGTAAATCTTGTGTTCCTGTGGTTGTGTACGTTTAGTAAGGAAAGAACACTTTCATAGGAGGTAAAGGTTGTTTCAAAATTGAGGGAACATAATAGAAAATTATATCACTGATTCACCCCCTCCCCCTCTCCGTGACACTTGGATCCTGACTGGGTAACTTCAATTAGTATCAGAGTGACATGTTCCCTTCATTTGTTATTTGCTGAATTTTTGAAGTGATGTTTTGATGGAGAGTCTGAATTACATAAACAGTAAGAGGATTCCGATATTTTATGGGAATACTTATCATATCTGGAAATACAGAATGATGCCTTACCTTATGTATCTTGGATATGAAGTCATTGAAAGCACAACAGATGGATTTCCTGATATTGATGATAAGGTTTCTTTTACTCTTGTAGATAAGAAGAATATTTAGAATGATGGAAGAGATAAAAATTCATTACGCTCATCTCTTTCTGAGAGTGAATTTTTAATAGTGAAAGGTTTCACAACAGCGAAAGGAATTTGGGACAAACTGAAAAACATATATGAAGGAAATACAAAAGTGATGAAGGAAAAACATCAAATCTAGAGGCTCAAGTATGAAGACATAATAATGGGTGAGCATGAATCAGTTGGGGACTTCATTACAAGGATAAATGAAGTTTTCACTACAATCAGATGTCTTGGTGAAAAGTTATAAGATTCTACAATTGTTGAAAAGATCTTGAGAATTCTTCGTGAGAAATTTTATGATAATTTTTCATCCCAGGAAGACAGAGACCCTGAAACATTATCTCAGGATGATTTTCATAGCACTCTCATCACATATGAAATGAGAAGGGAGAAGAATATGAAGAGAAAAGAAAAAGATGATAGTGAAATGTAATTCAATGATGCAAAGAAAGAGAAGTTCAATAAAATAATTATTGAAGATGAAATAGGTGAATTTCACTCTGAAAATGAGGTATTTTGAAAATCTTGATGAAATTTTATCCTTGTTTTCTAAAAATGTGAAAAGAGGAACATGGAAATACAAAGGTAATATCACTTTGAAATGTTTTGAATGTAGAGCCATCGACCACTTTGCGGATAATTGACCTAAAAAATGGGATGATGAAGAAAGTGATGAAGAAGATAGAAGACGGAGAAGGTCATGTAATAAATAGGGTGGATAAGATAATTTTTTTGGTAGAGGTAAGGATACAATGTTCTTCAAATCAAAAGGAAGAATGTTTTTTGTCAAAAAGAAAGAAATTAATGATAGTGAAATGGAATCTGAAAAATCTATAACTGAGAAAGCTAGAGAGAGTACCTTTTTTTGAAATAATGAATAATGATGATATGGATAGTAATAGTACTTAAGAATAGGAAACTCAACTTGAACAGTATCTGAAAGAAGAGGTGAAGTAATGTTTGAGAAAGATCAGAAGGCTTGAGAAGGAAAACAGGAAATTGAAAAATGAAAACTCTTTGTCAAATGACCAAGAAGGTTTTCCTTATAAGAATGAAAAATTTTAAAAGGAGATTAATGATCTAAAAAGTTATATTGGTAGTGAAAATAATCTTAATGATCATCTAGAACTAATGCTGATGGAAAAAGAAGATGAGTTGGAACTTTTCCAACAAAAACTTTCTAAGGATAAGTAGAGAAACACGAGGTTCAAAAACTCTATTACAGACATTGGTGAATATTCTGATAAGAAATAACCTAATAAAATTCAAAAAAATATAACTTCAAAGTTTGAGAAGAAATATATAATTGGTTCTTCTATAAACAATCCTGGAAATGCTATGTATGTGGTCAAAGTTAAAAATACTGAAAAATCAAGATCATCTAAAAATCTGGTGTTCAAAATGATTTCTACTAATTATAGTTCTGGAAAGTCTAAATCAAAATCTGAGCTAAATAAGAATGTTACAATTGAATATATGAAGACTGATGGTCAGAAGAGTTCCAGTAATAATATTTTTGAGAAACATTTTCACAACTCTGGTCATAATGGAAGTTTTAGAGGGAAATATTCATTCTATACATACAGCTGGTATTGTGGTGGATTCAAACACATGGAAGATATTTGTTGGTTCAACCAACAACATTACTACTAATCCAAACTCTTTGAAAGACAAGTACTAAGGGGAATTCAATATTTTAAAAAGGAAAAACCTCATCAGAAAGTCCATAAGATATCTGAGAAGGTTGGTTTGAAAGTTGAGAATAACTTCCAACCGCTGGAAATTATCTGGGAAAGATGTGATCGACTTAGACAGAATTCTAAGGGTTTTCTGATTGTGCTACCGAAACAAGAAATGTGTTTTATTAATTCTCATAAGTAGTATATTTTAAAGGTTAAAAAAGATAGATTTTCTTGGTTAGAAAATAAAGGGTGTTTGGTTGTTTGGCCAGAACACATTGACATGGCTAGGAAATTTGAAGAAGCACAACAGAAAGTAGAATAAAATGATGAACAGAAAGATCTTGTTGTTGAAACTTCATTGAAGGATATGAATGGAGAACAACCATTGATCCTTAATAGTGGGTTTTCTTCTAATATTACATGAGTCTTAAAGATGTTAATGAATATGAAATATTTCAAATAACGAACAATGACATTTGGAAATGATGAATCTCTAAGGATCAAAGGTGTTGGATCATCTATCATCAGAAAAGAAAAGATGAAATCTAGGAAAACACTATATGTTGATGGGCTTAAACACAATCTTCTATGTGTGTCACAACTTTGTGATATGGGAAAAAAGTTATCTTTTGAAAATATGGGTTTGTTGTGAAAAGTGAAAATGATGGAAATGTTGTTATAAGGGGACAACGTACAAAGGGGAATTTTTTCCAAGTTACTGAAGTACAGAACTCTTATTACAAGAGTGTAGTGGATGAAAATCAGTTATGGAATAAAAGTTTGGGAAACATGTGTCAGAGAAACATGTTCAAACTATCAATGCTTCACAATGTTTGAGATATTCCTGATTTATCAAGAAAAAGAAAATGGTGTTGCACTATTTGTGAGAAAGGAAAGATTACAAACTCTTTGCATAAGAGAGTTGACATTCGTTCGAAAGGACCCTTGTAACTTAACCATTATGATATATGAGGGCTAATGAGAATGAAGTCAACAAATAGATATAATTATTTCATCACATTCAATGATCACATTACTCGCTTTACTTGTGTTATGTGTATGACACATAAATCAAATTCTCTGAAAATGTTTAAGAGTTTCAAGAGGAAAGTAGAGAAGGAATGTAAGAATGCAGTGAATAAGTTGAGAACTGATAATTGTGGTGAGTAAAAGAATGAAGAATTTGAAATATATCTTGAGATACATGGAATTTGGCATGAGTTTAGTTCACCATATACCCCTCAACAAAATGGGGTTACTGAAAGAAAGAATAGAAGTCTAGTGTAAATGGGGTTAACTATTTTACTTGAACATGGTCTCTCTCACTACTTTTGGAGGGAATCCATGAGCACTGCTATGTATATACAAAACCTATGTTTCTATAGGCCAAATTCAGATATGACTCAATATGAAATTTTCTTTGAAAAAACTCCATGTCTGAAACATTTAAGAGTTTTTGGGAGTCCATGTATCATAAAGAAGAATGGGGGAAACCTTGTAAATTTTGAGAATATAGGAGATTATGGAATTTCTATTGGTTATACTCCAAAAGGGAGAGGATGTAGATGTCTCAACAATGCAATAGGAAGAATTATTAAATCTTTAGATGTGAAAGTTGTTGAAATTGGTGAGAAATAAAAATAGTCAAATTCTGATGTGGACGTTGAGCATGATAGAGAAGATTTTTGTAACGATTTTGATAATGTTGAAGACTATGTTAATCCTACACATGAAGAGGAGTCAGACTCAGTGATATCAAGTGTTAAGGATGAAGTTCGAACAACTCCTCCTAGGCTGAGGAAACAATTGGTCTTAGAACATTATTGGAGATCAACATCAGAGGGTTCAAACAAGAAGAACAACACATGCTATTACACACAATTCTCTTTATTCGAAAGTTGGACCCAATGATGTTAATGAATCATTTTAGCATCCATAATGGGTTCAGGATATGAATGAAGAGCTTTATGAAACAGAGAATAATGATACGTGGGATCTTTTGACCAAGCTAGAAAATAAGAATATTATAGTTACAATGTGGGTATTCTAGAACAAGATGAATGAATAAGGTGAAGTGATAAGAAACAAAGAAATATTGGTTTGTAAAGGGTATTCACAAATTGAAGGAATTGATTTTGATTAAACCTTTACTCTGGTGGCAAGGTTAGAAATAATCATAATCTTTATTTCTATTTCTACACAATGAGGTTACAAAATCTTTCAAATGGATGTAAAATCCACATTCTTGAAAGGTGATCATGATGAGAAAGTTTAAATTGACCAACCTAGTGGATTTTTTATTAGGAATGATGAAAGTTATGTGCGAAGGTTGAAGAAATATTTTTATGCGATAAAACAGGCTCTGAGGGAATGGTATTCTAAATTAGATTCTTTGTTGAGGAAGATGAATTTCAAAAATGGTAGAGTTGACAACATTATTTACATCAAGGAATGTCAAGAGTTCTTGTTGATAGTAATTATCTTTGTTGATGAGATCATATTTTCTGTAAATGGTGAAAGATCTTGTGAATGATTTGCTGAGGAGATGAAAAATTTGTTTGAAATTGCCATGATAGGAGAAATGAATTACTTTCTTGTTTTTTAGATTATATAGAAGAAGAACCACATATTTCTTACTCAAGAAAAGTATTCAAAGGAACTTCTGAAAAAGTTTTTAATCGAAATTTTGAAACCAGTTTCCACCCCGATCTCAGTGGGAACCAAGTTTTCTAAAGATGGAGAAGTCAAAGAAGTTGATCAGAAAGTGTTTCAAAAGATGATTGGAAGTCTGTTATACTTGACTGCCTTAATAATCGAAATCGTCTACACTGTTACATTGTGTGCAAGATTTTAGAGAGATAAAAAAAACAAAATTGATTACAGGAAAAACAATTCTCAGATATGTCAAAGGAACGAGATTTTTTGGAATAAGGTATGATGGCTCAGAAAATATGTATCTGTTTGGGTATTCAGATGCTTATTGGGTAGAAAATGTTGATGATAGAAGATCCACATTAGGTGGAGTTTTCTTTCTGGGGAATATTTGTGTTAGTTGGAAAAAAATAGAATTCATTAACTCTTTGCAAAAATAAAGTTTCGTATGTTGATGTCACTCAAGCTGCTACCCAACTCATGTGGATGAAGACTCAATTAGAAAATCTCATTGTTGAGGTAAAGCTACCCTTGCTTTCAGGATGTGATAATCAGAGTGAAATCAATCTTACAAGGAATCAGGTACAACATACACATTCAAAAAAAATTTATATAAAGTATCACTACATCAAAGAATAGGCGTAGAAGAATTAATTAAGGATGTAGTACATTCCTACATTGGAACAAATTACTGACATATTCACAAAACCATTATAGAAGGAACCATTTGCAAAATTGAGGTTGAACATGGGTGTCCAACCTTCTTCTCATCAAGGTTGAGGTACGTGTTTCTGTCCCCACTTTTATCTGACCTTTGGATAGTGTTGTCAAGGGGGATAATTTTTGTAAATCTATCTATATAGAGGAATGAATAAAGGGGGAGTCGTGGGTAAGATGGGAATTAATCTTGTAAGTGTGTGAAATATTCTAAATGTTTGTTGGAATGGTTTCAGAATAGTTGTAGAGTGGTTATAGAAAACAATTTTTTGATTATTGAAAATATATTGACAATGTGAAGAAAGATGAGGAGGAAAGTTGATGTGATGTGGTCTCACAGTCTCTATATTTGGACAACATGGTCTTGCTGTCAATAATTCTTATTTCCAATAATGATTTAGCTCACGTATTCTTAGAATAGTTGATAAGTTACCCATTATTTGAAATTTCAATGTTTAGTGATTTATGAATCTTTCATGACAACAAAATCCAAAGGGGGATATTTTTGGGACCAAGTTGGCTGATGGAGTTTTTTGATGCAAAACGTATTTTCTTTTGTTTTCAACGAAGTTTGAGAAGAAAATAAATCACTTCAACTAGTATAAGTGGTTGAGGAAATATAGGAAAGTTATAATTCTTTCAATTATAAATATGAGGATACTTTTTTGTTCTGTATTTCAAAAATATTATAAGACTGTTGGAGAACATGTGATGCAAGCATTATGAAGGAAAGGAGGAGGATCTTTGTTAACAATCAGCATGGTTGGTTTTGGAGAAGCATGTGTATGTGGCGAAGCAGTTCTCTAGTGTTTTCCAACTTTTTGGGGTCTAAAATTTAGAATTAGGCTAGCATTTTGAAATTTTTATTTCATTGAAGATCTCCTAAAAATATGACAAATAAATGAATTTCAAAATTATGGGCTTCATGAATTGGATTTCGCGAAGAAATGTAGAAATTTGATGGTGGTCTTCACGATTACGATGAGATTTGTGAACAACATAGGTGAAGAGAATTGTGGTGAATCTTTATAGTAGTGGAATGAAGAAATGACGGAACGCTCTATGATTACAACGAGCTCCGCGATCTGAAAATTTCCATGGTGCTTCACGATATAGAGTGAATTATGGAGGAAATTTCAAAGATTCCCAATTTGGTATTGATGTGGTGCTGAGGTGGCTAGAAGGTTCTACATCCAGTGTGAAACGTCTATATGTAGGCCCTTACTCCCTCGAGATAATTAGAGATACTTCACGAGAATTTTAGAGCACTCGAATTGTGATGAAGGTTCACGGAGAAAATTGAGCTCTATGAAGGTAGTAATCTCCATGATGGAAAAGAGCTTTCCGGCGATCCATTGAGATTTGCAATAGAAGTGAACATTTCAAAGTCCCATATGTGATTTTAGAATTACTGAGCTCTACAATATAGATATATTTGTGAACTAGAGTGCTCTGCGAAGGTGGGAGCTTCGTGAAGTAGCTCCACGAAGGAGCTCTATGAGCTAAAGTTTGAGTACCTGGATCAAGTGACAAGAGCTTTCAAGTGGATCACGAGAATACTGGGGTATAAGACTAATTATTATTATGAATTCTAGGTAGTTCCTATCAGTATATAGACTGGAAAGAGAAGAGTTGATTTCAAAGATCATATTTGTGAAGTTTGGTCAAGAAGCACACTGATATTGTATTATCCTATTTGTGCTAAGAGGGTGCAAAAAAACTTGAGTATTATCTCCCAAGTGCTACAGGAGTGTAAGGGCATATCCTACTCATTGTATTCCACATAAAAGGATTTTTTTAGAGTGGATTGTGTGGTACTGGATTATTTCCATACCATACCAAATACGTAGCTACTATTGTTGAGTAGTGAACCTTGTAAATATTGTGCTCCTGTGGTTGTGTACGTTCAGCAGGGAAAAAAATATTTAACAGGAGGTGAAGGCTGTTTCAAAAGTGAGGGAATATAAAAGAAAAATATATCACTATATCACCCCCTCCCCCTCTCCTTGATACTTGGTTACTGACAGGGTAACTTCACAAATAACCAATTGACAACCAGATTATCCCACAAGATTTATTTTTTTGAAATGGGTCTCTATAATTTCATAACCCAAGCTTTAACCAGTTCTTAATGGGAGACTAGTGGTAACACTGATGTGGGTCAGTGTGGCGGTGGGCACGATGTTGGAGCAGTCGCTGCACGAGCTTACTGATCGCTACATGATGGGTTATCTCTTGACTTCTGTACCAACTGAATCTTTATGTCCATATGAGACTAGGAGTTTAAAATTTCCCCATGTGTTAGGGAAAAAATATTCATCTGGTTGGTCTTCCAGATTCTCATCATCTATGAAATTACAGAATAACTCTCTATATCCTTGGGTAGAGGTAGATAATGAAATGAGTGATGACTGAGATTACTACATAATGATACCATAGAAGGGATCTAAATATTCCTCCACCATCGTGTACATGTCAATAGAATCAATTATTTTTTGGATATCACCTTCTATAATGACAAACATCACATGCCAAGATCTAACCTCTGACTCCAATGTAGATGTCTAGGGTGAAGTCTCGATCATTAAATCTAATTCCTCTTTAGAATATGAGAAGTGAACAATATTTAAAACAACCTGGCACATCCAATAATTTTTCCTTTGGTGGAGGTGATTCTACCTTTTATCCCAGAAAAGTTCTTCGGTGGAGTTATGTTCTTTGGAACATGAGGGTCCTCTATGCTGGTGGGAGATAGCATAGGGGAGGAACTCCTCTTTGAAAAATTGGGATATAAGCAAGGCCTCGATATAATTTTTTTTCAGAGTTGGGAGGACCTATGTTTTGACTGTTGTAGGAGTGGGGAGGACCTATAATTAGGCTATTTACATAGCAGGGATTACCTTGGCATTGGTCGACATGAATACAGGGAAGACCTCCAAGTTGATTATAAGAGTGGGGATGGATTCATCATTAGTGGTATGAAGTATATGGAGGTCCTTTGTAATTATAAAAATGGAAAATGGGAGTACCACCATGTTGGTTGATGCTAGAGAGGGGAGGAAATATACTTGATCTTGTAGAGACATGTGGAGGACCTCTATATTGGGTGCTGATGAAGCGGGGAGGGCCTCTACTTCAATCAATGCCATGGCAGGGATGATCTATACATGATCTAAGAATGGAGTTATAATTACCTTAATGTTGATGGTATGTGAAACATGGGAGAACTCCATATCATTAACTATAAGAATATTTTGGACCACCACAATGGATGTCGATGAAGTGGGGATGAACTCCACTTTTACCTATATTGGAATCCTGGGGAGGAATTCCATGATGATTTTGAGAGAGGCTAGGATAGATTATTTTATTGGTGATAGTACTGGGAGGGACTTTATACAGAATTTCATTATCACATACTGATCTATAATGTTTTCTGGCTGTGCCAGATATTGGTAGGGTCAATATAGTCTTCCTGTAAGGCAGTTGTAGTCTCTATTCAAACCGGGCATCGATGGGTCCCTGATCAATAGTGGCATTGATCTGGTAGAATTAAATGTCGGTGGTAAGGTCTATTGGAAATATAGAATATGATTACCAATTATTTTAATTATCCTTATCTATTTACTGATATTGACGTCGAATGGTTCAGAATGTGGCTAATAGAATAGGGGTATAGTCCACATATTCTTCAGCCTAGAATAACAGTAATTATTACTGCAAACTAAGCATGGTGGAATAACTTATTAATAGATAATGGGGAGTGTTCACATCCAATGTGAATCAGACATCCCCACCATACTTGGTTTCGAGGAGTGTCTTGTTTGATAATTCTAAGGAAACGATTCAGAAAAAAAATTGGAGTGGACAATAGTGGATTTCTACATGACCCTTAGGGTGGCGGTGCTGGTGAGGTTTAAAAGCCTCTAGGTCCTGGATAGCCATATCCCTTGTGCGAATGACCCCTTACTTCTTGTACCAATGTATTAATGTATCCATAACCATAACTTGGATTATTTTATAGGGTTATATGGGGAATGCGTACTAGATATCAATATTTGTGGCTAAATTCATGGAAGAGGTAGATCCATGCATGATTTTCGAGTTCAAAATTTTTTCCATCCCCTATGTCTGAAGGTTTTATGTGGAATATTTCTTACATATTTCATTCAAAAAAGTAGTAGGATTCATCTATCAGTATAGATACTATGAAAGAAATTTCCAATACCACAACAACTTCCATTTTTCTAGGGTTGAAGAGAGAGAACCATGTCGACGATGTCATAGAACAGAATTCCCAAAGTTTAACTGACCAAATTTCTAGTGTGTTCCATGTGAAAACCAATATTCGATTGGTGGGTACTGGAACCTGATAGCTAGATCTAGTGACATACTATTTTTCTAATGTCACAAAATCTACTAGTCTCCATATTGAGGTGATGATTTTCTTGTATGTTTCACCATTTCTATTTCTAAAGCATTCTTATGGGTGTTCCTCCTCACATTCTTGAACACACACTAGAATCACATTCTATTTCCCTACATTCTTTAATTCCAATGGTAGGTTAAAGTCATCACTTTCAATGGAATTTCTCACTCCTTGATCAAGAATGGATGATTGGATGTTAGTTTCTCCTTCTGTGGGTTCTTACTTGTAACTTTTCACCTAGTATAAGTATCACTTATATAGTTAAATCTTGTTCAGGGAACTCATTCCTGATTCCATCTCTTTCTGGATGTAGGTTAATTACCATTCTTATGACTGGACATTCTAATAGGTCTTGACAGGGAAGAAACCTTTTTTCAGGAGATTAGTCACATTGGGCATCGCTAACATGTCTTGACTCTAGGAACATTTTCACCTATATTCTTCTCAAAATTGGGAACAGAATGGAGGTATCATATGTACAAAAACCAATATATCATGTGTCGATCATGATCACTCTAACAGTAAATGTGAATTTCATCCAATGATTTCACCTCATACAACACATTTTTAGCATGAGGTAGTCGGCACCATAGGAGAATATCTTACATGGATTTCAATTTTTCATCCCATGTTTATCATTAGGTGGATGTATGTGTTGGTTCTTGAGTTTAACATCTTACAGAGACTGAATGATAATGATTATAATGCCCCACATAGGTTGATCAAGTAGTTGTGTCCTATGAGGGAGAACCTGAAGGTTAGCTAATAGATGGATCAAAACGTCCAATAGAGGTGGATCTAGGAGGTGTATCCCCTAAAGGAAATACGTCACACTGTGAAGGTAGATGGGATCCCTATAAAGGAAGACCCTACTGTTGTGTCTCATTAAGGGAAGATTTCACACTGTGAAGGTTGACTGGAACACCCCTTGATGTGGATCATGGATGTCCACCCCAAGGAGGGGGGAACCAATGTCTAATATTTGTAGGGATTTAACCATAATCATGATTCCTATATACTCTTCTTATAATATAGGGACAAAAAAACATAGTTTGATGTTTTAGTTTAAGGTTGTCTAACAAGACCATCCCATGGAGTTTAATGTCATGTTGTAAGTATGCTCACACCACAAAAAGAGTGTTAGTGTGGGATGGTAAATGGATTATGAATGTAATATTCCCTTTGAAATAGTATTTCCCTCGGTTAGATGGTATGGGGATTACATAAGGGAGCATCCTTATTCGATGGTATGATCATACTGGGTTGCAGCGGACTGGTGAAAATAAGGTTGAATGTGGATGAGAGCATTGATAGTGGATTCAATGAGTGGAACATTGGGTTTGGACCTTGTCGAGACTTCCTGCCAATACAGGTCAATTGGGAATCAATGTCCACATAGTTCAGAAAGGGGAATTGGGGATTACACATGAGGAGGAGGCCCACAGATTCTATATGGATGTTTATTTTGAATAGAAACTACCCATTGGAAGGAAGATATTGTGGCTTACTCTAGGAGGGATTCCCATATAAGTAATGGTTGGAGGTTATGATTACTAAAATCCTCTAAGTCCACGTGACTCATGATCAATGTGAGAGAAAAGAAGAAGAAGTAGACCTGATTCTTATGTCATGAAAGATGTACTAACAATACATGATGTGGGGATAATGTAGGGGAGATTCCCATTGGAGGATAGAATTACATGTGAGTAGGATCTCAATCCATATGAGGATGATATCATTCCCTAAAAGTCTTTTGTAGATCATCATATTCTATTGGAATTAGGTGTGTTAGAATTTCATAGGGGAATTTCCTAGCATGGAAGTTTTCTATACTATGGAGAGATGAGGTGGCATCACATGATGATCATACATTGGAAATCATGTGTGAATTACATAGGGTATGACTACAGTTTTAGATCGTGTGAGGATTATGTTGGTGATAGATTGTTTTACATCATGATGCATTGACATGGGGGATTCACTCCTTACCGCTTGAACTTACATACCTATTGGACATGCACCCTTGGGTAGGGGAAGGTTTCAACAATGTTAGGTTTCAACATTTTGGAGGAGAGATTGATCACACGGTCCTTGTTAGGATGCCTATGTTGAGAAATAACAAGTTTTAGTGTACCTATGATGAGAAAAAAAGTTAGCTGGGAATATCATGTTGCACATGAAGTATATTGGGCCATAGGAATTGATGGAACGGGCCAGATAAGGACATTAGATGAAGTTTAACCAGCCCTGAATGGGTGTAGGGGACTTGGGAACTCAAAATTCATGAAGTGGAATCAGTAGAGGGAAGTATGTATGGAGGGGCCTAAGAGAGTGGATTCATGAAGTATTGGGGCTCACAGAGAGGTGAATCACTATGATTAGGAGATATGAAGAGTTTTTTGGGTTCGTATAGTAATAGGCGTCCCGAAACAGGGTGAACCTACTTCAGGATCTAATCCTAGTTCATAGACGGAGTGATTCATGAAGGATTAATTCTTCATGAATCCTCAAGTACCCTTGAGGTCCTTCATACTTCATAAAGGATGTAGACCTCTATGAAAGAAATGTCTATCAATAGTGGAGGATTTCAAGAACAAAAAGGGGGCTTGTCAGAGCACATATACCTTCAATGATCCATTTTGGGTCAAGTTCATGATGATCATTTCATTTTGGAATTTGGAGTAATTCAGAAGTCAATGGGATGGGTAATTGAAAACCAATGGTTGGAATGATGCTTGTATTTTTAGGGAGGGGGTTTCATGATGTTCTGATGAATTTTTTGAAGAAAATGATGGATTCATGATAAGATGCAGCTCCATCAGGCTATTGAAGCACACCATCAATCCTTTTAAAGATAATGGAGTGATGAGGGACTTGTCGAGCATACAGTCAGGGCATCATACATTCACAAAGGGGAGCTTCTCAAACAGACTTCCTGAATAAGACATTTGAGGGGCTTCTGTGGACATTTTGGCTTGAATTTTCTCTAAACCAGCTATGACTTCCTCAACAAATCCCTTAGTAAGTACTTTGTTGACATAAATGTATATGACATTATGAGCGACTACAATTGATTGAAGATAAGGGTTAAATTATTCAGGAAAATATATGTGATCAAATTCCTCTATTTTTTGGATTTGTACCTTGGTTGGGAATATTTTTATGAATCTTAATGTTACTTTTTTTCCAAATGATATAGGTTGAATTGTTTGGGTTATTGTTGAATCTTTGGAAATTAATTTTTTATTTATTTATATGAAGGATTATTCAATTGGTAATGATCTTACAGTTTACTGAACTTTTTGGTTTTGGTTAACTTCTAATGATATGAGCCATATCATATTATCCTTTTGTGAAATGATGTGATATGTTATAACTTGGTTTTAGTGATTCAGGCAAAAGATATTCATCTTCAATAGTAATTATTTTTAGTAAGTAATGAGATTGTGATTTAAGGGTTAAATTTTACATGTGAAATATATTTATTTATGTTCTTATTCAAAATGGTAATGCAATTCTTAAATTTTAGATAACTTTTCTAGAAATAAAAAATTAATCCAATTATATTCAATTTCAAGGATTCTATTTTCACATTCAAAAATAGTTGGTTTATGGATTTTTTTTATTTAAATTTATCATGATCATTCATTTTCTTATGATAAATATTCTCTGCCACTCACTATCGTCATTTTAGACCATAATTTTTCTTCCATTACCATATTATAATTTTACACTAATGGTATACTATATAAAACCCTATTATTTGTTATTATGGATGACATTCTTACTTCAATTTTCCCACATTTCATAAGGATGTTTTATTATTCACTTTAATGATGTGGGATTCCCAAAAAAATTATTTTCAAAGTTAAAACATTTTATTACCAAGATCATGTTCATATTTTGAGGGTGAAATTTATTTATGATGTGGGGTGGTAGAATGTATCACCCTGATAATATAAAAGTAATACTATGTTTGATAGCATATATGACACGCAACATCTAACATAAATAAACCATGAAATATAAATATATAAATATTGATATTATAACCTAGACATTAAATTGGTGAGTATGAATATTATTAACAACATTATGAAATATACGTATAAATTATGTACTCAATATTATTTTATGGATATATTTTTATGAATTAATAATTCATTTTTTACCAGTAATTTTATGTTTGAAAAATACATTTCCTTCAAAAAAATATTTTTATTGTTTTTTTTGTGAGAGAATAATAAAATTAATTTTTCCAATTAGGGAAGTGATAATTTATAAAAAAGATATCATTTTTGAAATAATCATATATAAATTAGCTTATGGTGAAATGTTAAGAAATATCTGAAAATCCTAATTTTTCACAGAATAGTTAAAAGTACTGATATTTTTTGAAAAATGTCATTTCATTTAAATTTATTAAGACATATTCTATTTTGGATTAGTTTAAAAATGAAATTATTTAATTTTGATAACATATAATACAATTATAGTACTTTTAATGAACTATATGCATTAATGTGGTATAAAAAAAGTTATACAATAATTTTTTTTTCGAAACAACATTATTCATTGAGTTTTTTTGGGTTTAATGTAATTTAAATTTTTACCAATTCTAAAATTTGAATCATGAAAAAATTAATTACATATTATTAATGAGGATTTGAAAATTTGGTAAATTATTGCCTTTTATTTTTTACATTATGAATATTAAAAATTGTAAATAATTATCATGATGGTAAGGTAAATTATGAAATCAGGGTTAAAAATAATATGAAATGAACTGAAAATTTTCCTAAACCCATAAATTATTCTATTGGATTAGTGTGATTCTCTGATGAACATCCATTTATTGAATACTGGGCATCTTGGGACTATATTTATATGATTTTTACATTTATAAAATGCAAATAAAAGATAAACAAAAAAAATACATATATGGAATTGTTTAGAATTTAAATTGACATGCCTTGAAATTTTCATCTTCTTATTACACTTCTTATATATTCACTCTCCCTTGATTTTATATCCAAATGGAAGTGACTTTAGTATTTATTTAAATTGATTATATGGACATTATAGAGTAAGGTAGAGGAGGGGAAAACCCTATGTCAGATGATCTAAGAAATGGTGAGATGAAAAATCATGATGAAAATTCGAATAGTGAAGGGTCATTGAATGCTCAGATATAACATGTCGGACACATAGAGATGTTTCATCTTGATAATATGAAATATGTTTTTTTCATTAGTATTCTGCTGATGTAACAAGTCAAAATTAGAACTTCATAGATGTCGTGAATTCAGTATATGATCTTTATTTCTAAAATTTTGACTCCTATCCTCCTAGAAGGGTGATCAAGAACATAAAATTCACTTTTCTTGGAATATCCAGAAGTTTTTGAAGAGCGGTATAAATTGTGTAAGTATTCTATCATTTTGTGGGGTTTGAAACGAAATGGGGATAAATTATGGAAGACTGATGATCACATACAAATAATTACTAAATATTGAGGTTTTTATAAAAGGAGGATGAAATCAATGTTAAGGGGATACTATCATGTGTTCTTCCCTTCTAATAAATGCAATCATCGAGCATCGAGAATGGGGAAAATTTTTCTAAAACACGGTTTACTTTGTATAAATGAATGGGATATGAAATTTGATCCCTTCAATTTTTGGAATTCCTAGGAACATGTATGGATTCGAATATATAGGCTGAGTTGGCTCTACTAGATCCTAATAATATTATAGGATATTTATTCCCTGATGGGAAATCTAATTCGATTGGATGAACAAACAGAAAACCCCCAGTTTGGACATTATGCTAGAGTTTTATTGGAAGTTTACTTATCCTCCAATTTGGGTGTATATGATTTCATAACAACAAGGGATGGTAGCATGAGACTTGAGATCTAATATGAGTGGTGTGTCAAATTCTTATTGGGATGTAAGTTTTTTGTTCATTAGTTTATAGATTTTAATAGATACAAGGTAGGAAAATTTTGTGAAGTAAAAGGTCCTATTGATGCTGCATACCGAAGGAGAAAATGGAAAGTCATTTCCTCTAATATTAAAATCCTAACAAACCATGTTTCCTGAACTAATACAAGTATAGATATTGTTGAGTAAGATGTTCACACTATAAACAAGAAACCTCGACAACATTCTGAGGAATTTGTAAAGGCACATCAGGAGGGGTATTGTGCTATGGAGTAGATTTTCCACATATTGAGTGATAATACATATAAGTATCATGAATGACATATAATGGAATCAATGGAGTCTCAAAAGGAATCTCTGGTTCGAATTGAGTCCTCCTATGGTGAAGACAATAACTTTGTAAAGAATTCTAATGCAAGTAAAAACTTTCTGGGAAAACCTAGGAATATTGTCCACCACTCTGTCATGATGGAATGTAATGAGAAGTCCTATGAAGCTCCACTATATAAATATATCACAGGTAATACTATCAGTCTATCCTTGAATAGATCAAATTTTAATTAGTACCATAGAACACCCTCCTTTGGGGATGTCAAGTAGCATGGGTATCTGAGGACACCCCTAAGCTTGAGGAATCTTTCGTGCATGTTCCCTCTGCCAAGGCAGCTCATATAAGCACCCCTACAGATTATAACCCTATGAAACTAAAATCTAGAAACAAATTTTCACCTTTTAATGGAGTTTTCTATTCTGATGATCCTGAGGAAGTATAACATCCTGAGTACAATGTTGATTTCCAAAACGAGGATGCATGGAAGACAAGTAACAGGCCAGGTGAAATGGATAATAAGGTAGAGATAGTATCTTTGGAATCAACCATAACATCAAATAATAATAAGTATAGAGGAAAAAAACATATATTCCATAAAAATGTAGCAACTGATGAGAGGCCAAGGAAACAGAGCCAAACCCTTCCCCAATGAAGATCCTATAATGAAATTTTCATGTTTTGAGAAATCACCCAATATTATGGGCCCATAGACATTATATCATGACCTACACTTCAGTTTTTATTGTTATTACAGAGCCTAATATACTTTTTGATAAGTGGATGGCCTCTGAATTGGATTCCCTTGGGTATATGATTTTTTCTCAAAAATATTAATGACATTAATATGGATCACCATTTGGTTTTCAACATAATAGTATCCATGTTTCATCAAGTATAAAAAAAATCCATTTTTTTCTATCTTTATTGGTTACAAAAGTTTAAACCTTATTGTATCATTAATTTATACCTCTATATCTTATATTAAAAGAAGGTATTTATGGAGAGAGACTGAATATTTTTCTGAAGCTGTCATTTATGAATAGATGATTCTCTATGATTTTAACACCATATTAAAACTTGAGAATATAATTGTAATGTATTTCAATATATTTTCCTCTAATGAATTTTCTCCTTGTGTTGATCAATGTCATCTTGCTGAAGTTCCAATTGCAGCTGCTGACATTACCTAGAGCAGTTACACACTGAACGGTAAACATGCAATAAAACATGATTGATGTTTTTTCCAAATTGATGACATGAATGTTGATACTATAATATCATGTGACACTCAAACTAAGAATCACTTTTATTTGAACCCAATTCTCATTAATATTTCTACACACTCTAAATGGTCATCATCTTTTCCATTTCAATTCAATAATGGATGGCTCACTACCCTTGGATGTAGAGAAACAATCCTAAAGGCTTGGAGTATGGACTTTATTTGTAGCCAACATCGCATATTTGATGAAGACCTAAAAAATGTGAAATAAATGTTTAAAGGGATGGATTTGGAATTCTTTTTTATAATGTTTATAGTGAGCTCAAAAGTGTTAAAGAGAACATGGAAGATTTGTAAATTATGAACCTATAATAATGTACTCCTAGGGAAGAAATCCAAGGTCTTTTAAGGATTGATAATCTTCTAAATGTTATGGTGAGGCCGGACCCAAATCACTTAAATTTATGGTGTCTCATAAAAGGTGACAGAAATGAGAAATTATTTCAAATTGTTTACAAGTAAATTAAACTAAGTACCATAATAATGGACATCTCTATTAATGGATTTCTTTATACAATAGAAGAGGGAATCTAAAATGTGGTGTTCAACCACTTTAATAATCGTTACTCTGATGATGGGTTGGACAGAACAAGTAAGATTTTTTATAACAATATTCCTTGAATTGGTTAACATCAACATCAATCTCTCACCATGGTCCCTTTGAAGTAGGAAATCATGAAATCTGTTTTCTATCCCCACATGGATAGTGATGCTGGTCTGTATGGAGTCACTAATAAATTCTTTTTTTATTGGGATCTCATTTTAGATGACATGAATAATGAAATTAATGAATTATTTACTCATTCCTCATTTCCCTTTGAGATAAAATTAAATTTCATCATTCTTTTTCCCAACAAGGAGAATAAAATTGATATCACAGATTTTAGGCTAGTTTCTCTTGGGAACACATATCAAATGTCATCAATGAAATCATGATGTGCAAAATTGGGGAATTTATAAATAATATATCACTCGAAATTTATTTGGGTTTGTTCATGGAAGAACCATACAAAATTTCTTATTAACCGCAACTAAAAATATTAACTAAATGATGAAATACTCAAGGAAAGGAAGCTTCACCCAAAATATTGAATTTTTTAAGGTGTGTGACACCATTAACAAGAGTTTTTTTATTTATTTCCATAGATGTTATGTATTTTTTAGTAATTACATTAGATTAACCCACACTATCCTCAACTATAAATGGCTATACATTCTTGTTAATGGTTCCCCTAGGGCTACTTCCAATTCGCAAGGGGTGCCCGTCAAAGAGATCCACTTTTTGATCTCCTTTAACTATTGCTGAAGATCACATGAGTAGGTGATTTAATGATCTCACCCTACTCAATATTTATAAAAACTCAAGTCTAGTAGAGAAAAATAAATCCCCTCTTACATTCTTTTGGCTGATTATATCCTAATATTTGGATGACCCTCAAATAATACAATCACTTTTTTCAAAACTATCTTCAAGCATTATGAAGAGGTGGTCAGTCATTCCCTTAGCTACAATAATATTCTATTATATTTGTAATTATAATTTCTATTTATTGGAATAATATTATTATTAGCACACTTGGGGTGTGAAAATCCTCAACCCCATTCAACTCTCTTGGGGTACCGTTGTTTTAGGGAAATGCCTAATCTTATCATATTGGGATCAGCTTATTTAGAAAAAGTAATCAAATTAGCTAGATGGAAAGGGAAGGAAAATTCACAAGCTAGTAGGGTCGACCTTATCAATTTTGTCAACACATTTAAATTCATACAATCATTTTTTCTATATAGATTTCCATGATACCTCCAAAATGATCATTAGCGTATGATAAAGAACTTATTGTGGAAAGGTTCGTTGCATGAAAGAAAGATAAAAATAGTTTCTTGCAGAGAATATATCATACCCATTAACATGGGTAGGATTGGGAATAAGGACCATAAGACTTTCAATGATGGTCTCATCAAAGTTCACACTGACTATGATAACTTCCAATGGCCCATCAATTTACTTTTCTCCATGCAGGTTTAGGATGCGACTTCTGAATAGACACTCAGGCTACCTTAATTCATCCATTTGTTCATCTATAATGAACTCATACAATGATATCATGAAAAATTCAAATAGGTTGGTCAGTAGGGACTCCAACCATCCCTGATGGTACATACCATGGCTAGATAGTCATACTGACAACACTATTATGCCTTCCAATCTGTTAAATATGAAAGTTGCTGACCTCATGTCCCTTGAAAATTTATATTTTGACACCATCTCACATAAAATAAATATGAAAATACAATGTTATGTTTCCACAAATGATAATATTTTTATTTGGAAGCCCAATCATAATGTTCATTACAATTTCAATGATTATTATATTATGCAATCTGATGCATTGATGAAACCACCAAGATGGATGAACAAGTTCAATGTAACTTTTATTCAACCCTCAATACTGTTTCTATTATGGAGGATTTGGAATAATCAGTTTCCCATACATGTGAAATTGAATAATTCTTTCTAATATATGGATTCATCATATTATTTCTATATGAGAGTAGAGGGCAATGTGAAACATATTTTCCTACACTGCAAATATGCTCGGGATATTTGGACCTATGTTGGGAATTTATTTTCTATTTATTTTTTATTATGTTTAGAACCTAGTGGATATCTTTATTTGTTACTAAAAATTTGGAAGGAGTGAAAAACTCCACAATATCATGACTAATACAATTTCATTAGTGTTAACCTCAATTTGGACAGTAAGAAACTAGTATTTATTTGACAACTAGGATCCATCTATGCCTGCAGGTATCATGGTTGTGCATAGAAATGTGAATGTTGTCACTACTATACAATTAGGACCAATGAAAAAATCCTTTTATTATATGAAAACTATTAGGTTTATGAGGATTATAGGGAAACCATGGAGATATCCCACACTAAAATTTATCAGATGGATTATTTCTATCTTCCCATCCATCAAAGTTAATATAGATAGTGCTGCTATAGGAGTTTTAGGTACATCATGTTGTGGCGGTGTCTTTAGAAACAACCGTGGATTTTCTATGGTCTCCTTCTACCATTTTATTGGTTAGGGAACTTTATATGATGCATAGCTATGGGATTTCATTTATGAAATTAAGTATGTTGTCTATAAAAATTAGAATATGAATTGGATTTAATCTGACTATAAAATTGCTATCAATTCCCTCAAAGACCAATCAAGGGAGGTTCCATGGAAAATTATACCTCATTAGATTACCTGGCTCAAACATGATAACAATCTTTATTTTTTTGTCTCACATGTATTAAATAAGGATAATGAACTGGAAGTTGTACTCTCAATCAAATAAATCACAGATATGAGAACTATGTTGTTATTTAGGATACCTGAATATTTTTATACTATAGTGGATGATGACATGTGGGGTGTGGAAATATCCCATTTTTTAAATAATTCTTGCACTATAAGAATTTGTATTTTTAATTTTCTTTAACAATTACAGGGGTAGATCTCAGACCTTTGATCCTCATGGAATATCCAAATGGGAGTGTGAAAATATATTTTCTTTTCCCCTATGTATGATATATAATTTTAGAACATTATTATCACTTAATTTCTCAAATTAATTAATATACGAATAAATTTAAACCACTTTATTTTAAATGGTGAGATTAATTTACATCCCCCTATCTCATTTATAGTAACCGTAAATGTATATATGTAGGCTTTAGGATAATAAGATTCTCTGTGATAGTTGATTTAATATACACCCATATTTATTAATATTTCTTGAGATAATCCTATACATAGAATCATGTAAATTAATTTCACTAAGGTTATCTAACACTAAAAAAAATAAAATGGGAGAAATGTCCAAATTTTTTTAAACCTTCACTCTGATACCAAATAAGGTGAATCGAGCTAAGAATCACATTATTCTAAATCATTTCAATAATTAAAAAATTATATCACATAATATACTCAATATCCCATGAATCAAGAGGATTTTTACCTCTAAAGACTAGCTACATAAGTTTATTATTTTATAATTCTTGTCAAAATTTCCCCATAATTTAATAATAATACATATTTCTCTAAACATATCCCATGTTAAATAAATATTCATGCTATGTGAAATGAAAACATAAGTAAAGGGTGAGATCAAATTCTATGTAAGGAAAACCAAAACATATAATCATGTTATATAGGGTAAGATCATATGCATATGGGAAAAACATAAATAGTAAAGAAATTCATATTAATCAAACATGGAATCATAAAAAAATATAGAAATATAAGTGAGAAAATAATCACATATGATCAAACATATAACATGGATTCAGTGATGGGAAATCATGAGACATAAATCATGAGTCAGGGAATATAAAATATTAACATATCATAGGAGTGTGGTACTAGAATAAGTATATAAACACAAAATTGATGTTTAGATATCACTATATATTTCCAACAGTTGATCAGGAATCAAAACCTTTTCCCATAGAGGATTAGGAATCACAACATCTTTTCCATACAAAATGATTCTCAACAACATGATTCCCATTTTAGATCATACATTGCGATACATTTCGCCATTATCTCAGGAGATTTAATGCTTTACCCACTGCATTGGAGGGATATATATGGACCACACACATCATAACTATTATGCATACACAAGTGTACCCTACAAAAACATGTAACAATCACTTCATTACAAACTATGAATACGAATGGGCTATACATTACATTTAAAAAGGTACCACATAAATTACAACATTAAATAGATAATTTGATTTTATCTTCAATAATAAAAAATAGGATCATTAAAAAATCTTTTTATGGAGATTTATCAAACATAACATCACAAAAAATAGATCCCTTCTCAAATGAAGAGGATAATGGAATCCAAATCATTAAATAAAGTGAAAAATATTATCTCTAAATGGAAAGTTCAAAGATCGCATGAATTGATTCATACTTGGATTTTTAAATAATATAGAAGGATTGTTGGGGTATATGATGATATAGATTTGAATGAAATTCCCATTAGATATTGATCAATACTTAATATGATTACATATATTCAAAACATATTATAATTTAAGGGAAAATAAAATCCATCATAGATGGGTGTTTGAATTATGATGTCTTTTTCCTAAGAGAGTTAATAGTGTCCATCATATGGAAGTTAATTTTTTATGACATAAGGGATATTTAATGTAGATGTTTAAAATGAACCATATAACTCAAAAAAAATTGAGTTACAAAAGTCCATTACGACCCAAAGAATGATCGAATAAAAGAATATGAGACGGTGTACCCAATATGATCTTTAAAATCTCATGAAATGCATTATTATTATCTAGCAT
The DNA here is from genome assembly GCA_963277665.1 of Viscum album. Taxonomy (NCBI): domain Eukaryota; kingdom Viridiplantae; phylum Streptophyta; class Magnoliopsida; order Santalales; family Viscaceae; genus Viscum; species Viscum album. The sequence continues at coordinate 454,092,109 of OY728135.1, forward strand.
GAATGAAATAGGGTCATTAATAAACTATATAAAATAAGAAAATGGTGCACAACATGAAACATTTATTATGGAATGGAAAATAAAAAAAATACCCCTTATAAATTTGGTATATACTCAATAGAATTCCATTTAATGAAATAAATAAAAATTCAGATTAAAACCCAAATAATTACATGATTATGGTAAAACATATTCATTAGAAAGTAGTCAAACCATGCCGAATATGTCATGATGTATAATAAGAAATATGTTTTAAGAAATTAAAAATAGTGACAAAGAACCCCCTTACCTTTGATCTTTTATTCAATAGATAAAATCTACCATCTGGAATAAAAAACACATATATAATAATATCTAATTTTATAAAAATATTCATACCTAACAATATTTTTATTTTTCATTATATTAGTTTGTTTACCAATTTTCCCACATCGGGTGCTTATAGTTTTGAATATTTGTACTGGGTTTCTATCATTAGTGTCAAATGTTATTTTTTTCATGATTATAATCATTATTATTTCATAAAATATACTATTAATTATGAGTTATAATTATTTACAAATTTTCTTTTTTTCCTTGATTAGTGGGTCATTATTTATAATTGAATACAAAATTTAAAATAAGAACACTTTGGTGGCTTTATTGACCAATAAAACGTGTTTTATTAATTATTGTTTTAAATATTAACATATCCATTCCAAAAATTGAAACAAAAATTAAATATTTATATTATATTATACTATAAATCCTTTTTTATAGTTTTTTATGATACAATTCTATAACATTATTCAAGTTGGCGGTCAAACAAGCTCAAACATGATGATAGCCTAATCAATAATTGATTACGAAGTGATATAGTTTAAATATCATTATAAAAGTATAATAATTATATCATGTATGGTTTATTAGAGTGATATATCATAATTATAATTATTTTACAGAAGAAGTGATGGTTATTAAACGATTACATATTATGAAAAAAATTCTTTTTCCTACTTTTTATGCTTATTTAAGACAATTAATTTTATAACAAAAAAATAAATTCCATACCATTAATGGTTTATTTAATTTATATTCCAAGAAAAATTAGTCAACAATAAAAAAATATTTATCCTTTAATACTATTTTATTAACCATCCCTGAACAACGATAATAAAAATCAAAATATAACAATCTATGGTGGAGATAGTTTGCACATACACATAGATGATGATTTTTTTTCATAGAATGGTAAATATGAGTAATTTGGTTTAACAATTTCTAATACTAAACTAGTCATAAATATGATAATTTCTCATTATATTATTTATTTATATATCCTTGTTAGGCAGTGAAAGAAAATAAACACATTACTTCGTGGAGGCAGTAGTTCGCACATACGGATATTTCTCATTTTGGACTTTCATAATGGAAAAGGGAGAAGGTTGTTAATTATTATACCATCATTATATTAACATATAATAACTCCATCTATACTGATTATATGGTTTTGTTATGGTGTAATTTAATTTGAAAATTTACAAATGAATATGAAGAAATAAAAATTAGAAAAGAGCAGTTAGCAATGTATACCTCACTACATGAATTATCTCCTTAGTGAAGGGGGTCAAAACCTTTTGGGATACTATTTTAGGAACAGAATAATATCATTAAAGTATATATGAGTTTTTATGAGAGTTATATATATTTTTTTCTTAAATTAGGTGAATTTTTTGAAGTGAAGTTTGGAGAGGACATCCCCTTTTATAAGTTAAATGGGATGGAATTTTGGTAAATACCTATAAAATTATGTAATGGGAATCCACTCTCAATAAAAGTGGTGAAAAAATTGAGAAATTTTGGAGATAATAATTTATATTGTAGATCAAGTCCTCAACCACACATTCCGACTCATTTTTTTAATATTTTTGGTGATATTTTGTTTTAGATTTTTCTTTTGTTATTTTATCTTTTACCAAGGTAACTAGTTTTTACCTAAGTATCTTATCAATTATGTTTACATATAAAATTATTTATACTACATAATTTTCACCTAATGGTTCTAAATTTTAAATCCATTTAATTTAATTATATTTTTAAAAGTGATAAAAATAAAATTTTAAATAATAAATATAAAATATATTAATACTATTTTTGAGAAAAATATTAGATTAGTTAGGAAAAATATATATATAAGTCTATAATGTATAATAATTTTTTTAAAATCTAAAATTTAATTTATAAAAAGAATATTTTTTCAAGAAAATAGTATCCTAAATTAGCTTATCTTTCTTATAAATAAATAATTATATAAAATGCATGGTATTTTTAAAAATATTATATTTTACTTTTCACCTAAGAAGTATTTTTTTAATAAAATATTGATATTTTTTATTAAGAAAATATTGTGATGATAAATCCAAAAATGGGGATTATTTTTTCAAATTCACATAAAAAAACTTATAAATTTTTTTTATTAAAAAAAATAAATATATTGATAAATTATTTTTATTAAAAAATAATTTTGTTATATTATATATTCTTTTTTATGTTTCCAATAAATAAATAATTAATTTAGTGGTAATCTATTATTTATCTCAAAAATTATTATACTTTAAACAAATTAAAATTGAGAAAGAATTATTATATAAGTGTCTTTGTTCACAAGTTGAGTCAAAATGTAAGTTGAATTTGTTTATTCTATTTTTATAAGGCCCCAAACTTAAAAATTTCATAATATTGAGTTATGTTAAGAATTCAAATTTAGTATCTTTTCAAAGTTATAGTTTTAGATAATTAGTCCATAACTATTAAATTACATCTCAAATATTACAAAGTATACATTTATACTCTATCCAATTTCTTCACAACAATAAAACTCATTAAATAAAATAAGAATTAGTTTCTAGATAAAAATATTCTTTTATTCTTCCTTTCTATTACCCTTCCTTATACCCTTTAAAAAACATTTTTAAAAAAACTTGGGATGAGAATAAAAATATTAGTAAGGGATATAAAATAAGGAAAGAAAACATTAGTCCATAAATACATAAAAATATATTAAATCATACACTTCACTCCTAAAACATAATATTTTTAGGATACCTCATGAAATCATACTACTTATGAATTACTCATAGAAATAATAAATCATAAATGTAATTTTTGGAATCCATAACATACTTACATTGTATCTTTCACAACAACTTAGGGAGTAACCTTCATGGTTACATTTGGATAACCATCATAGTATTTTACCTAAATCTCATAGGATAAACCTTAACATTTACCTCCATCACATTACCCAATTCATTGGAGAGCTATCTCAGGATATCCCACCCTTGGTTTATTACGGAACCAACTATATACATAAAAAATTCCCAAGAACCATAACGCATAAAACAAGCATAAATGAAAGATAACATTTCCACATTACAATCAAATGATATCAGTTCAATATATTGAAATAATAAATCCATTATCAAAACAATTTTTTGTACCAAAATTCCTTAAAAAAGAATATGTTATTTACTTTTCTTTTTAAAAACATTACAGATTGTAGAGGAATCTAAATATCAAATAATTCTCCCAATGGTGGAAAGTTCGTTGTCACCGTATACATTAAAATGAAAAATATCTTTTCTTGTTTAGTAAAACACTTCATAAAAAAATATTCCTTTTGAAAACTGTTTATTTAAATTAAAATCGAGAGGGGTTATTTATAACAATATAAAATAAGGCTGTATACAAATCAGAATATGCCTCAATGATAATAGATTGAAACGATGTCCCTTGCCTTGAGTCCGAACTGCAATATTTGTTCTTTATATTACTGAATAATAAAGTTAGGTAAATTTCTAATTTCTTCATAACCTTTTTCATTTTTATTACTTCCATTACATCACTTATGACCATGTTATAATAATTATTTAATTATGTGAGTTCATGTCGTATGTTTGGTTGATAATCCTTTCTTGAGTTGAAAATGAACATTGTATGATGTCACCATTCCATGTGGTCAGAATTCCATAATCTCCAAAATAGTATTCATGATTTAAATATCAAATATATCTAGTATATATGTGTTTATAATTTTTCATAGAATTTGTAAATTATAAATGAAATGAACCGTTCTTGGAGATGGTAGGTCATACGTATGAATGAATGCTACTTTCATTTATTTGTCATATTAAATAAATGAAAACTAAATGATACATAGGTATATTATAATTATAATATAATTTATATATTATATATGTTAAATAATTTCATTAACTCTATCCGTTATATGTTCCATTTATCACACAAATGAGTCATATAACTTTGAGGGGGTGGTAGTATGCACTTCCTCAAATGAAATTATCGTATTTACACATTATAGAAAGCAAAAATGTATGATGTAATTAAAAAAATAAACAGCATAGAGAAAATATAAATATAATATATATCATATATAAATAATATTACATCATAATGGCTACCATGAATGGTGGTAGTATAAAATTTAACAATCATCGTTTTGTGAGGCACTAGTTCACTGTACCCAGAAACAGTATGTTCGTATCCATTAGATGGAGGAGTGCATAAGTGTAGTTTGAATCCTTGTTATAAAAAAATCCTAGTAGATCGAGTATAATGGTGTTGTTATTTAATCATAGTATAATTAGATCATAGTTAGTGATGAAGGAATATAATATAAAGGAACTTGAGAGAAGACATTACCTCTAATTCGGGTAACTTCTTTTGATTGGAGTCAAAATGATTTCTTGAATTGCATTCTACCCAATGTAATGGTTCTAAGAGTAAATGAGGGATTTTGGGATATTATTTTAGTATAAGTTGTACCATCCATGGTTTTTTTGAGGTGTGAGAAATTGGTTAGAGTTGGTGGCCTTTTATAAGAGGGGGGAGGGCACATTAGGAAAGACTTGAAATATTATTTTATTATAAAATTATTGTTGGTTTCTAATCATCCCAAACTAATTCATTTCAAATATAAGATGATTTTGGGTCATATAACCATCATATAATTAAAATAATACATGTTTGGAATATTTTTTAACCCTTATATATTTTGTTTAACTTTATTTTACCCTTTTAAATCTTACTATGATATTATATTATTTACACTTTGTGGGTTAATTTATTTACCATAACATGTCCAAAGTCCAAAAAGTTACATTTATGGAATATTTTGACTAATCATAACCATTTTACCAAATATTATATTTTTAGGAACTTTATAACATTTAATAAACTATTTTAAATTTTAAGTAATGAATTATGTCAATTTTGACACTATTCATACTTGACTTTTTTAGAAATTCACAACTACATGATTATAATAGAAAAAATACATTTCATAATTAAAAACATGTCATAGTCATCCAGAAAATTCATGGAGGACATAAATTATGTAATATAATATGTATTTTAATATTTATAATGTTAATTATTTCATATTTCTCTTAATAAAATAATTAATATATCAATATTTTCTCAATAGTTATGGTAATTATTTAATATATAAAAATTTAAAATAAATTTCCATTTTATAGATAAAATCATTAGATTTATGTATACTAATTATGTTTGATGTTTCATCAAATTTATCTCTATATTAAAATTATTACACTTATAGGATATAAGAGTGTGACATGTTGTCACTTTCTTTTGTTTTAATAATAATTACATCACATTCATGGAAAAGTCCATTAAATAAATCAATTCTATCCCTTAGGTGATATGGGTATACTTTTATTCCTATAATAGGTTTTTGGTTGGTGTTGGGGAAATTTTAATATCCATATAAAATTGTTTATTACCCTAATTTACCTGATTTACCTTTAACTATGTTAAATAAAAATTACCGAAGTAACTATTCATAGAGTCCAAAAATAAAATATAACTATTTAAAAAACTTGGTCCTTATAATTAAAAATATGGAATCCATTTTTCCAAATTCAAACTACCAAATTGGAAGAAATTAATTTAAAATTAATTACTGTTGTCAAAACCAGAAAGCGGGTTTTTAAGTAGTAAAAACCATCAAAAGATTTCCATATGTTAATGTCCAATTTCAATGTGAAATAATGTAAAATGATCAAAATTGAATTAAATGATAAAAAAAATCAAATTAAACTTGAAAACCAATTAAATTTATAATTTAACTATCCAAGTAAGTTATATGAAAAATAAGTTTTCAATTAAAATGTAGTATTTTTTACTAATCGTTAAAAAATAAACTTTATCAGAAAATGAACAAAAATGCATCCAAAAGAAATTTTGATGACCCTATATATATAAGAAGTTTATTTTGTCAAATATAATATATATAAGTGAAAAAACTATATTTTAAAAAGGTTCTCTCTCACAAGGTGGTAAAATGACCTTTTAAAAATACTAGAGTACTTTATTCTTAAAATTGGATTCATTCTCATTTTAAGACTCTAATATATAATGGATAAATGTAAAAATAATTATCAAACACGTATAATCATATATCAGTTAGTTCTATTCATTCCTGAAAATACAAGGTCTAGGAATTTACTACAATTTGAAATAATAATGTTATTATATTTTTTTTCGGTATAACTCAATGTTGGGTGCAACGTAAGATTTCAGAGAAACCCGTTGTTTCGTGGTGAGTATGCTATCGAAAAAAGCATCCCCATTAAGGTAAAAATAATATCTTATTCATAAATATTAATAGAAATGAAAAATTATTTTTCTATAAATTCCTAGGATCCTACATTATTCCCCCCTTTTGGAAATTACTTCACCATAATTTTATTTACATATCAAAAGTGGGGGTATTTATCCACATAGATTTTTTGGATTCCCACGTTACCTCTTCAACAATATAGTTTTTACACACAACCCTTACCTGATTAATTTCCTTATTCCACAACACATTCTCTCTATGGTAATGAATCTAGACTGTATGTTCATCATAAGAAAGATTCTCTTCCAACAGAACTACCTATGGACTTAAAAAATGAGATCGATTCAACATATACATTCTCAACATTCAAACATGACAAATATTGTGTACCAAGGATAAAATTGGAGGTACATCCATTATTTAAGAAATTGATCCAACTTTATCCAGAATTTCATAGGGTCCAATGAACCTCAGACTCAACTTTACCTTCTTACCAAAACACATCAGACTTTTCCATGGAGAAACATTGAGAAAGACATGATCACCTACCTCGATAGAAATACCCTTCCTTGGGTTATCTGTAAAACATTTCTTTCTGCTCTGAGTTGTTCTCATGTGCTTCTAAATCAACTAAGACTTTTCTAGCCTCTCTTCTACCAATTCTATTCCCATCAACATCAATTCACCTACTTCATCCCAAAAATATGGAGTTCAAAAATACTTTCCATATGCCTGAATGGTGCCATATAATGCTTCAAATGGGTCCATCTGTATAAAGAAATGAATAATGTTATTATAAGAAAACACAGCCAAATAAAGATGATGGTCCCAACTTCCCTAGTATTCTATTGAAAAAGAACATAACATATCCTCTAATCTCTGAATTGATCATTGTGACTGCCTATCTGATTGTAGATGAAAATTTATATTGAAATTTAACTTAGTACCCAATAAAATTTTAAGGCCCTTCAAAAAGTTATATGTGAACCTGGGATCATGATTAAATACAATAAAGCGGGGAAATATATGTAACTCGACTATCTCTTTAAGATACAACTGAGAAAGTTGATCTTGAGACAGAGTATCTCAAATAGTAATAAAATGAGTAGATTCAGTCAACCAATCTACAGTAACCTATATTGCATTGTTACATCGAGAAGTATTTGGTAATCCCACTTTCAAATCCTGGGAAACATTTTCCCATTTCCACTATGCAATTGGAAAATGATGAAGCTTCCATTTCGGTAACTACAGGTATACTTTAACTTCTTGACAAATCATACACTTAACAGTAAAGTAAACAATATCTCTTTTCATTCTATCCCACCAGTAATAGTCTCTAAGATCTATGTACATCTTAGTACTTTCAAGATGAACTAAAAAAGGAGAAATATGAGCTCACATAACAACACTTTCTTCCACTTTGAAACACAAGGCACACATAATCTCTTTCTAATCCTCAAAACACAATCTTTATCAATGTTATATTTAGGTAACTTACCCTTATAAACCAATTCAACATTTTTTTGAAACTCACTATCTTCTTTCTACTCCTTCTTAATTCTGTATAGTATAGATGATTTCACTACCACCTATAACAAAATAGAGGAATTACCTACACCAATAAATTCCAATGAAAAATTCATCAAATCAAAGCCCAAAGGATTTTGTTCCAAATATAGCATGGTTAATATCGCAATACTATTTCAACTCAAGGAATCGGCCGATTTATTTTCCTTTCTTGGATGGTAATGAATAATTTAATCATAATACTTGATTTACCCAATTCATATCCTCTGTCTGATGTTTAATTCATTTTGAGTGAATATATACTTCAAACATTTGTGTTCAGTATATATTTCACACTTTATGACATACAAATGATGTATCAAACTTTTACATTGAAAAACATCAATAGCTAATTCCAAATCATGTGTAGGGTAATTTAACTCATGAGTTTTCAACTAAAGTGAAACATAATATATTACCTAATCATTCTGCATTAGGACATAACCATGTCATTTCAATTAAGCATCATTACAGATAAAGAATTCACCATTTCTAAAAGGTATTACCAAAACTAGAGAATTCACCAATCATCTTTTTTAATTTCTAAAAATTTTCATCACATTCATTAGTCCAGATTAACATAACACCTTTTCAAATAAATGTAGTCAGTGGGATATATAAACATGGAAAATTTATGACAAACCTCTCGTAATAACATGATAAACCAATAAATCTATGAATATCAGTTAAATTTTTGTGTCTGAGCCATTCTTCAATAACTTTTCTTTTAGAAGGATCAATAGTTATGCTATCTTTTGAAACAATGTGACCAAGGAATAACGTTTTTTGTAACCAAAACTCACACATTCTCAAATTCCCATTAAATTTATTTTTTAAGGATTTAAAGACACCCCTTAAATGAATTTCATGCTCATATTTACATTTATAATCTACTAAAATATCATTAATAAAAACAACCAAAAACTTATCCAAGAACTCATAGAATATTCTATTAATATGATCCATGAACACAATAGGTGAATTGGTTAACCCAAATAGTAATAACTAAAAATTTATAATTGTTATAACTAGTAAGAAACAAAGCATTCAGAAAATCTTCTTCCTTTAATTCCAACTAATGATACCCCGACCTCAAGTCATTATTTAAAAAATACCATGCTCCCTGGAGCTAATAAAAAAATCATCAATATGAGGAAAAGGATGCTTTTTCTTAATAGTGATGTTATTCAAGGTTCAATAATCAATGAAAAGTCTCATTGATGCATCTTTCTTTTTATCAAACATGACAGGGGAACCCCATTGTTACGAGATAGGTTGAATGAAACCTTTATCTAATAACTCCTATAATTGCTTCATTTACTCTAAAAGTTCAATTTGAGTCATTTGATAAAGAGGTTTTGAAATTGGATTTTCATCAGGATCGAAGTCAATAGTAAATTCAACTTATAGATTAGGTACTATACCAAGCAACTCATCAGGGAAAAAATCACGATACTCATTTACCACTGGCACATCATTAATCTGAACAATTTCTTTGTTTTCAAAAATATGTGAAAGGTAACATTACTTTCCATATTTTACTATTTTCTAAGCTTCAAGATATTTTATCAAAATAAATCATACATTCTTGTACTCAAACATAAATTATTTCGAAAAAGAAACGTCTTTAACTCTGCAGTCAATATTACCATGATAAACTAAAAGCCAAACCATACCCAAAATGACATCAAACTATACTAGTGTAAAAAAATAAGGTTTAGAATTATATTAATTTAGGACACATGGAAATGAAGGTTTATATAATTTCTTTTTCTATCTACATTTTCCCCTTGTGTTTTTAACACAAGTTCTGTATTCATATCTTGAGATGGAATCTCTAATTTTCTTGATAATTTCTCAAAAATGATATAATGTGTAGGACTTAAATCAAAAAACACATTGTCATAATTTGACTAAAAAATGTACCATATACAACTTCATTTGATAGAACAATATCTATTGATGTAGTTGAAAAATATTTCAGCACCCCTTTAGGCTTGTAGTCTTGATGTTTTCCATAATTTGAATTCTTCTCTAGATAATAATTTTCATAATGACCCATTTCATTTCACATAAAACATTTATTGAATTTAGATCATATTTTTTTACCATTACCTTGAACTGTTATAGTGTAATTACGAGCCTTTTGTCCAATTTTACCACATCAGAAGCACATACCTGAAATTAAATGGCATTCCCCAATCTAGATTTCACCATAATTTTCACAAACTATAAACTTAAGTTTCTTACCATTACAATTTTTTTGGAGAGTTCGTCCCTAAAATCTACCACCTTTACCTTTAATTCAGCTTTTTTAAAGAACACCTGATCATCAAAAAACTCAATTTCCACCTTCTCTGCACATTGAACAAGTTTTTCATAAGTTCTGAACTCCCGAGAAGCTAATTCCATTGGCTAATCTGGATTTAATCCTAAGTTAAAAATATTGATTTTACAATCAAGATCCCGTATGAAAATCAGAGCATACCTTGCCAGTCGAGTAAATTTTTGTTCATAAGCAGCCACTGAGTCGTCCTCTAGCCTCAATTCCAAGAATTGTTTTTCCATTGTAAGTCAAACCGCCATAGGAAAATATTTCTCAAGAAACATTCCTTTGAATTCATCCCAATCAAGAGAATAAATATCCTAACTATCCATGAATGTTTGAACCATAGACCACCACTGATCAACTTCACCTTCAAAATGTTAAATAGTATGACTTAACTTTTAATGTTTTGAACATCCCATGACATCGAAAATATTTTCCAGTTCTTTAATCAATCCTTCAGCTAGAACATGGTCATATGATCCCCTGATTGATGGGGGATGTTGCCTCATGAAATGCTCCACAACTGAAATTTTCCTCTATGGTTGATCTGGATGATATCTTTCATGGATACCACCACCATTTATAGCCTGATTCAACTGCTCCATTAATGCAACAAACTATTCAGTTCTGATTCTGACCATCCCTGGTTGCCGATTTGGAAGATTTTTTTCTATGGATATCATCCCAACAAAGATGCCCTATTTCCTCTATGGAAAACCATTATGAACATAGAAATATCTTAGATAATGAAACTTGGTAATCTATAAATTATATATTATTTTAATCTTACCATAATGTAAAAATAATTTATGGATATTCATTTAATAATATCCTAACTCCTAAAGTTATGTAAACCGACCTTTGATACCAACTAAAAGGCCCCAACCAAAAACATTACATAATCATGAGTTAAGTCAAGAATTCACAATGAGGATCTTTTTTGGTTTATATTTTTAGAGAACTATTCAATAACTATTACATTACATCTCAAATATTACAAAGTATACACTTTCACTCTATCCAATTTTTTTACAACAATAAAACTCTATAAATTAAACAAGAATTCTTTTCTTGATAAAAATCACCTTTAATTCGTCCTTTCTCTTACCCTTACTTTTACCAAATTAATTAGATTTTCAAAAAAACATAGGATGAGCATAAAAAGATCAGTAAGGGATATAAAATAAGGAATGAAAATATTAGTCCATGAATACATAAAAATCAATAAAATCATACTATTCATGCATAAAACATAATATATTTAAGATACCTCATGATATCATAAGATTTAGGAATAACTCATTGAAATAATTAATCATAAAGGTAAATTATGTGATCCATACCAAACATACATTGTTTCTATCACAACCACATAGGGAGTAACCTTCATGGATACATTTGGAATACCCATTATAGTATATTCCTTAAATCTATTTGGATAGAACTTAATGTTTACCTCCTTCACATTACAAAATTAATTGGAGAGACATCTCAAGATAACCTGTCATTATTTTATCATAGAACCACCCATATACATAAAAAATTACCAATAACCATATCATCCTCATAAACACATAAAACAAGCATAAAGGAATGATAGCATTTACACATTGCCATCACAATATATCAGTTCAAGATATTGACATAATAAATCAATTCTAAAAACCATTTTCAATACCAAAATACCCTAGAAAGGAATATGGTATTTAGTTTTCTATTTAAAAACGTTAAGTCTTATAGAGGAACCGAAATATTAAATAATTCTAGCAGTGGCTAAAATGTCATTTCTGCCACGTATGTTAAAAAGAAAAACTCCTTTTGTCATTTAGTAAAACGCCTCATAAAAAATATTCCTTTTGAGAACCGTTTATTGAAATTAAAATTAAAAGGGGTTTATTATACACCATATAATATAAGGTTATATATATAAAATTATCCCTCAATGAAAAGAGATTGAGATAAATTCCATTTCCCTGAGTCTGACTTGTCTTGTTCATTCTTTATCTTCCAGAATAATAAACATAGGTTAATTTACTTTTTCTTCAGAAGTTTCTTAATATTTCTTGTTCTCATGACATCATTTATGACAATGTTAAAATAATTATCTATTTATTTGAGTTTATGTCAGACGTTTTGTCAATAATCAGTTCTTAAAGAGAAAATGAACATTATATGATGTCACTAGTCCATGTGGTCATAAGTCCATCATCTCTATAGTAGTATTAATTATTTAAATATCATATATATCCAATAAAAATGTATTTATAATAGTCCATAACATTTTGATATAATAAATTAAATTCACCATTCATGGAGATGTTAGACCGTACGTACGCATGGACACTACATTCATTCTATTGTCATATTAGTGGAATGAAAACTAAATGATATATAGGTATATTATAATTCCAGTATAATATCTATGTTATATATGTTACATAATCTCATTAATTAAATCCTTTATATGTTTAATGTATCGTATGTTCGAGCCATATCACGTTGAGGGGGAGGTTGTTTGCACTTCCTCAAATGAAATTATCGTATATACATAATATGGAAAGCATAAAGGTATGATGTAAATTAAAAAAATATAGAATAATAGTGAAAATATAAATATAATATATATCATATATAAATAAATTTCAATCATAATTTCTACCACGAGAGGTGGTAGGATATAGTTTAACAATCATCCTTTTGTGAGTAAGTAGTTCGCCTTACACAGAAATAGTATGTTCGTATTCGTTAAATGGAGGTGTTAATAAGTGTAGTTTGAATCCATATTATAACAATATCCTTGTATATTGAGTATAATGGAGTTGTTATGTAATAATAGAAGAAGAAGAGTACAGGGAGTGAAGACAAAAAATAAAATAAAGGAACTTGAGAGAAGTCGTTACCTCTAAATCAGGTAACTTCCTTTGATTTGAGCCAAAAGGATTTCTTGAATTACCTTATACCCATGGTAAGGATTATTAGAGTAAATGACGGATGTTGGGAGGTTATTTTCGTAGAATTTGGATGAGTCAAGGGGCTTGAGAGGTGTGATTAAGTGGGTAGAGTTTGTGACCTTTTATAAGAGGGAGGAGTGGCACATTAGGAATGTCTGGAAATATTATTTTATTATGAATTGATTTTCGGTTTCCAATGGTCCAAAACTCATTTATTTCAAAGATACGAAGATATTTGGCCATATCAACATCATAAAAGTAAAATTAGACACTTTTTGAATATTTTTTCAACCCTTATATATTTGGTTTGACCTTTATTTTACCATTTTTAATCTTATCGTGATATTTTATTATTTATAATTTGTGGGTTAAATTATTTACCATAACATGTAAAAACACCATAAAAAGAGAAACTTATGACCTATATGGACTTATAATAACCATTTGGATGAATCTTATATTTTGAAGAATTTTTAAAAATTTAATAAGCTATTTTATATTTTCTGTTATGAATTTTGAATAATTTGACACTATTCATACCTGAATTTTTCAAAAAATAATAACAATGTGATTAATTCAAGAAAATAAATTAACTCATTCCTAACATGTCATATTCATCCACATAATTTGTGTTTGACATAAATTATGTAATATAATATTTATTTTAATATTTATAATATCATTTATTTGATATTTTTCTTAATAAAATATTTAATATATCACAGTTGTGTCGAAAGTTATGGAAATTATTTAATCTATAAAAATTCAAAATAAATTACCAATATGTGGAAATTTCATTATATTTCTGGAAACTATTTATATTTTATGTTTCATCCATAATATCTCAATATTAAAACTATTATACTAATTGGCGATAAGGGAGTTACATGTTATCACTTTCTTTTGTTTTAATAATAATTACATCACTTTCTTGAAAAAAATTCCATTAAATGAATAAATTACGAACCTTAGGTGATATGGGTCATCTTTTATTCATCCAGTAGGATTTTTATAGATTTTAGTTTAATTTTATTATCCGTATCATTTTTCCTATTACCCTAATTTAATCAATTTACCATTAACTGTAGTAAATAAAAATTACGAAAGATATTATTGGTAGTGTCCAAAAATAAAAGGTAACTATTTAAACCATATGTAATTTCTGATTAAAAATATGGAATCCATTTTTCCAAATTCAAAATACATAATTAGTATTAATTCATTTAAAATTAATTATCGTTGTCAAAACCAGAAAGCAGGCTATTAAGAAGTAAAAACTATCAAAACATTGACATGTGTTTATGTCCAATTTCAAAGTTAAATCACTTCAATTTACCAACATTGGATTAAATGATAACACATAATCCATTTAATCTTTAAAACCAATTTAAATCACAATCTACCTATATAAAAAAATTAAAATAAAAGACATTTTTGAATTAAAATGCAGTATTTTTCACTATTCATTAAAAATGATCTTTATCAAAAAATAAAAAAAATTAAGAAAAGTAACGTTTGAGGTCATGATTATATTGAAGAATTTAATTTTGTTAAATATAAAATATAAAATAAAAAAAACTATATTTAAAAAAGGATCTCCATTAAAAGGCGGTAAAATAACCTTTTAAAGCTATTAGAGTATTTTATGCTTATAATTGGTTTCAATCTCATTTTAAGCATATAAATTTTATTAGAGAAATGTAAAGACAATTATAAAAAATATATAATAATAATTTAGTTAGTTATATTTATTCCTACCAATACAATCTCTAGGAATTAACTACCATTTAAAATATAAATAATATTATATTATTTTTTTGTATAACTCAATGGTGTGTGCAACGTAAGATTTCAAAGAAACTCGTTGTTTCGTGTTGAGTATGCTATTAGAAAAAGTGTCCCCTTTAATGTAAAAGCAATATATTATTTATAAATATTAATAGAAAAGAAAAAATATTATTCTATAAATTCCTGGTATCCTACAATTACTCAAACACACACAGAGATATTTATATATATAAATATTTAATAATTATGTTACCACTATTTATATCTACCAATTATATGGATACCTTATGATGGTCTATATTTTTTGGTTTTAGTGTTGCATTTAGATAATTACATAAAACATATTATTTTTAAGGGATGAATATTTTAATAAAACTATGGTCATTACACCCACCAAACCATCACTATACTCTCTAGGACCATAGAAAAGATGCATGGGCATAAAACAACCATATTTCTCTAGATCTATATGTAAAGAATATCCAAAGAAATTCATTCCCTCAACCCCTAAATTTAAATATTTTATTGTGAGAATCAAACCAACCATGTAAATCATATAAAATAATCCCATATTGAAGAATACCCCTTGAGGATCACCATGATGTACTTTTATTGATCTTTATATAAGGTCATATAATGGAACTCTTATTGAAAGAGGTAATGAAACTCCCCATGTACATAATGTATCATCATGGTCCTAAAATATGAGGATCCACCATTGAATATCATTATCTTGGAGTAAGATATTTGTTACGTTCACTTGATTCCATGGTTGGGAGTATTTTAATGAAATAGAAATAGCCAAATCCCCTAACAATTCTTAGATACAAAGTTGAATTCTTTAGAATGAAATATAGAAAATTACTACATCTATATGTGAGTGGGAACTGAATATGATGCACTATCACCACCAACTACCTCCCCAACTATCAAATGGTTTTTCTCAGGTAAATGGGGATCCCTAATGGATCACTCCTTCTACTGGACCTCTGGTGCTCAGGATACAACATCTCATCCTTCAATAGATGTCATTGAATCATGTTATAGCAACTTAAACAATTATTGATCAAGAATTATCCCTAAATCAATACACCTAGATCTGATGCTAAAAAATAATTTTTATGTTAATGGTTTTGATACTGATAAACATGAACCAAATTTTTCCATGCAATAAAAATAATATTAATCTTAAATATTGGATTACTTATATACTGAAAGAAATTTTAGGTTTATAATTTTAGTGAATTAGGGAATACTCCTTAAAAGTGGAAATATATATTTGGAATACATTTTCCCAAAAAATATGTTGTCTATAAACACATGTTTTCTTCATTCAAGGAGTCTTCCATATCTACAACTCTCACTTTATTAAATTTACCACTCATACTTAAGACCAATGAAAAATCATTTTAAAAAATTGGATCTGTAAAATAAAACACTATATAATGGAAATAAAATAATGAAATATATTATTTCAATTAAAAACACAAAAACCAATAAATTTTATACCATTATAAAAAATATTGTTCTGAATAAGAAATAAATCACATCCACCAAAAAACATATAATTTTTTCCCATAGAAAAACATTAAAACTCATAGAAAAAATTGTAACCCTTTTTGTAAACATAGATAATTATATTCATAGACTATGTAAATGTGATGTTAAAATAATTGGATCGTAGTAAAGTACATAATAGAATCCTCCCTAGTTAACTACATCCTTCTTATCTATGAATGTGAGGAACATTACCCAACAAACTAGAGAGCTATATCGAGCTCACCCCTAGGATAATATATATATATATATATATTGAAAATAATAGAAGCTATATTGGTATCACCCATCGTTATATATAATTCTAAATTACCATATCATGAAGGGAAATTCTTTTTCATGAATAATTTAATTATAAAACCCATTAAAAACTCTTTTCAAGCCATATTAAAAACATTTTTCGATATCAAAATACAATATTCTTTTTCAAACCCCAGTTTAAAAACTAAAACAAGAAGAATCAATGAAAGAATGGATTTTTTATTGATTAAAACATGGAACCATGTAAAGGTAAAAAAATAAAAAAAACAATGGTTGTGGTGGTGGAAAAATCTATTGATTCATTATACGTTAAAACATAACATTCACTTTTTCCTTTTGTAATGAAATCCAGAATGTTCTGTATAAAAAAGATAAAATTGATCCTTATAATCACCATTTAATAGATATAGAAAAAGATACATATATATTAATTTGTAAAAAAAAATTATATATAAATAAATCCATAAAATAATTTTAGGAACATTGACTTGGAGGAAAATGATTTTGAGAATAAATACTTAAAACATTTAAAAAGAAGTTGCATGTTAAAGTAAACCTTACCACAAATATGAATCATCATGTCTATGATTTTTCTTCCAAAATAATTACATTTTCTTTATTATTTACATTATTAATAATTTATTTAATGTTAATGAATACTTATATTTTTTCAATGATATATTCAAATAATTGATCATTTAAATTCTTACTATTGGTTTTGACTATATTCAAATAAAATATGCAACATCACTTCAGAAGGTTAACTATTGTCAAAGGGGTCATTATTCCAATATATCTAGAATATTATTCATGAAATAATTATCATATTTATACATAAATTATAATTTTAAAATAATCCATTATTTAGAGTGAAGGAAAATTATTTACATTTCAATAATACAGATAGTAGATCGTATATACACATGAGTATCATTTACATTTCTCAACGAGAATGTTAGAAAGAAGGTAAGTATTATTTTAACATTATATAAATATGATTATATACTAAATATCTTGTTTCACCTTTAAATATTCATATATTTATTATCAATGTGATGTTTTATTTGAAAAATCAATCACGTCACTTTGTGGAAGTGGTTATCCACATGTATACATGAGAAATGTTAACATTTTTTAATGGTTGAAAAAATAAGAAAATAGAGGACATCTTAACTTTACATAATCATCATTCTTTAATTACTACCACATATAGACATTAAATTTATCATTATACCAAACTATAAAGGGTGATCAAGGAAATATCAATTAATATTCATTGAAAATTGCAACAAATTGATGTAATTCTATTATTGGGTGAGTATGGGCCTAAATCTTCTAATACCAAAAAATTTAGCCAATTTATGTTTATGATTTTACCATTATAATCTGTTAACCCCCGATTAACGCATTTGATATTACTTCAATATAAATGGGTTTTACTTATTAGGTGTTAAAAAAGATACATTACATGAAAAGAGACCTATAAATGGACTATGGTTGATAATTTCAACCATATCCCATTCACATGGAATAATTTAGCATTTTATGAATTTTAAATCATTTAATAAAATATTGGTTATAATTACACATAATTAATAACATTTCTGGAACTATTACTTTAATTTTTCATTGAAAATAACTTTATAATAATGGAATTGGAAAATAATCCATTAAAACCTGTTTAATGTGTTATGTTGATATACTAAATTTGTGGGACACTAAAATGTACCCAAATATTATATTATAATGTCTAAATGTGTTTAATTGATTTTTACACTATTTGAACAAGGAATGTGGGAGTTTTACGTATACATTTAAGGTATTTGTTTCATCACTAAAAAATAAAAATAAATTTTCATGATAAAAAATGAGTTATCATTAAAATAAAAATTTATACCATAATATAAGTTTTTGTGGTATCCATCTAAAAAATATATATTTATTAAAATCAACATTGTATCATTTTTGAGATTATATTTAATTAAAAACATATATAAGTAATTTTCAATGAAAAAAGGCATAAAATTGATATAAATTCAAATTTTGTATGATGATGGTCAAACCCCACTAATCCAATAAATTTAATTCAAGTGATAAGGTTGTATTTATTGCATATAATATTATTTTTAACCTTAATTCCCCCAATCAGCCCTTACCAAGGTGACAAATATTAATTACATTTACTATTCACAATGAAAAAAATAAAATGAAACTATTCACAAAATTTAGACCTTATGATTACACATATGGAATCCATTTTTTAATATTCATTACCTATAATTTATATTAATCAATGTTAATATAGGTGTGTAAAACCCAATAAAAAATAGTTTTTAGAATAATGTGTTTCCATGATCAAAAATAAACAAATACAGAAATTAGGAATAATGACTATTAAAATTTAATTAATTTGATTATATATATCTAAATAATATATATGTTAAATTTATTACAAATTAAAATCACAAGGGGAATTTTATAATAATAATAAATAATTTTTTTTAAAAAAAATTTCATTGTCCACTATTCATGAACAAATCATTATTTAAAAAAATCACAAAATTCCACCACAAGTCAATTTTCATAAAATGATTTCAA
The DNA here is from genome assembly GCA_963277665.1 of Viscum album. NCBI lineage: Eukaryota > Viridiplantae > Streptophyta > Magnoliopsida > Santalales > Viscaceae > Viscum > Viscum album. The sequence goes on from OY728135.1 coordinate 454,111,805, forward strand.
TAATGTAGTTAATTTTACATATTATATATTTTAAAATTTTTAGATATTAACTATAATATTATCTCAACCAAATAAATAAAACCCATTTTTTGGAAAACATGTTCTTGATGAGTAAAGTTATTCTAAAACTAGTCAGGTGATTATTTACTAAAAATTTAATTATAAAATTTTATAGAGTAGTCCCCCTTATATATATATTTACCTATTTATTATATTATATTTATACCCCCTAATATATTTGCTAGGTTATAACTATAATATTTAAATATAATTATTTCATTGTTCGTTTTAGCCCAGTGTTTCATGTTGTATACACAATCGATCATAATGTTCTTTACAAATCATTGGATCTTAAATTCAACCCCTTAAAAAATTTAATCCTCTTAATATTTACAAGAAAGAGGTAATCAAGAGTTTTACATTTCAAATTACCATTTTTTAAAGATCACACAATATAAAAATGTTAAATAAAACCTCATATTGAAAAGAGGGAAAATGAAATAAAAAGATATTTTAGAATAACACATAACAAGTTTCAAAAATTGGAAAATTTAGTGGGATGTGAAAATATAGAAATTTTAGAAATATTTATTGTCTAATTAATGATGGATATTGAGTGAGACCATTATTACTAAGATATTAAATGTTCATGAGAAACAAAATGACTACAAAACCAAAAATTAATGAGTTATGGAATGAAAGTCAATTTATTTTAAGTGAAGTTAATATGATAAAAATTTTATTTCATGACAATTTTAATAAACATTATTTATTAATTTACTTATGTAGAGAAACAAATAATAAAATATACCTATATAACATTTTTAATTTCAAATTTTAATAAATTTTAACTAAAATATATTCTTTTTCTCTAACACTATGAGTATTCAATACGAATTTATCACCCCTAAAGAACTAAAATCAACTTTTAATGGATCAGATAACACAAGAAATGATAATAATCAATTCCAATTATCATTATAAAGATAAAAAACCAATATTTTTATCAGAATATAAGATAATTTGAAAAATAAATAAACCATCAAATGAAGAAATACAATATTAATCTCCAAAAGCCTCAACAATAATACTAATCGTTCATCATAGATCATTTGATAATAAATCACTATAATTTTTTTTAAAATATTCCAAAACATGTTCAAGACCTGAAAATTAGAAGTATTTGATCCCATATTATTTATAGATTAATGAAATATTTAATAAACAATAGTCACTCATAAATTAAAATACCCAAAAAATGTATGTTCCCTCATCATATATATTCCAAATTATGATAATCATTTAGTAAAATTAAATTTATCACCATAATGGAACATTAATATTATATATTATTCCTAATGATAATTTGACCTTTATTCCAATAAGATCACATAATATTTTGTTTCACATGATCATATAATGTTCCCTCTAATTTTTCGGATCGTATTCTGAAATAAAATTAATTACATAATGATGAGATCACTTTTCATTCCAACAATTATCTATAACATAATGTATGTTTTCCTAAAACAAACATAATCTTTATCAATGAAATTATATTAGTAAAAAAAATTCATACCATCCTTGAAATCATTTAGGCCTTTGGTAGGAACTTCACCCTTATTTACATTTTTTATGGGTTCATGCCTCATATATTTTCCTGAAGTAATTATTTATCTCCCAATTGTTTTTTTCCTTTTAATAAAACATTTTAAATATAATTTCCCTTATATTTCCAAAAATACGATGGATATCTTCTAAAGAAACCTTAATACCTAAAAAATTATATAAATTTTTGACAACAAATGTTTTCTCATACCATTCATTTTACATCCAAAACTGTAATAATATTCTTCTTAAATAATAATTCATAATAATCCAAAGGGTTATATATACCTCAACCTGGTAAAAATATCCCAAAAATATCATTAATCACTTAATAATACTGTTACTTAAAACCTAAAAAGGGGTTTCTATGACTTTTAACATATGATTAACCATAAACATACAAACCAATGATGATATCTATAAATCATAAATTATCCTCACAAGAAAATATCCTAATATTAAATGTTATCTAAACACTACTCTAATACCAATTATAATATCCATGGACCTGTACTTCCAGGTCCAGTTCTATAAACACATTTTTTACATTTCTAGATTTAATACCGATGAATATGAATCAATTTTATCCAGAAAAAAAATAACATTTAATTGAAATATCTGATCACTTACTCACACAAGGACCCATTATGTTTAGATTTCTAGAAAATAAGAAAAAAACTATTATTGTTCTCACTTCCACACATTGTCTATATTTTTGAAAAAAATCCTTATAAATAAAACCTTACTTCATTCAAGGTAACTTCCATATCTAGAACTCAAACTTCTCTACTTGTCCTTAAGTCCAATGAAAAATCATTTTAAAACAGGGATAAGAAAAAAATCCTAGTTAAGAAAATAATATAAAAAAATTAGCTAGTCATGTGAAAAACATGAAATCCCATAAAATGATTTACATTATTTAAAAAATCATTAAATTAATGTAAATAAATCATTTCCAAATGAAAAACATATACTTTTTGATCAAATAAAACCTCTAAAACCCATATCAAGGAAATAAATTTCCTTTTTGGAAATGTAGAGAATTATATTAATATCCTATGATAACATCATATTAGAGATAACTTGAATCCAGTTAAATATATATGTAAACTATCCCAGTAAACTCCCTCTTTCATGAAATTGAATACAAAGAACATTACCCAACGAATTGGAGAGCTACATCAAGATTACCCATCATATACGTTATATTTGAATCAACCATTATATAATATATATTATGGTATCATATAATCATATGTGATTATAAATTACCATATGATTAACAAAAAATATATTGTTTTCAATTTTAATCATAAAACCCTTGAGAAAATCCTTTAAACCCATATGAAAAAATAGGAAAACATCATTTTCCTTTAAAAAAACTAATTAAAATATAAAATAACTTAAATAATGAAAATAAGGTTTTTTGTTTTATGAAAACATTGAAGATTAAAAATTAAATAAAAAAAATCAAATAATGGTTGTTATGATGGAAAAATTCATTGATGTTGTATATGTTAAAATAGAATATTCCTTTTTCTTTTTGTAATGAAAGTCAAAATATTCCATCTAAAATATGTAAAAAGAATCATTTTGGAAAAAATTGAATAAAGGTAAGAATTTAAAATAAAATATACTTTAAATTAATTAATTTCCATATAAATAATTCTATAAAATAATTTTCATAAAGTGGGCATGGTAGAAAAAGTTATAAAGAATAAATATTTAAAACATTTAAAATGAGGTTTTAAGTTAAAGTGTACCATACATTGAGTCTGAAAAACCATGTATGTTATTTATTATCCCAAATAATAATATATGATAATTATTTAATTTACTAATAATATTTTTCTGGTTTATTCTTTTTTTGTTTCCATGTTATATTTAATCAAATAATTATTTAAATTCAATTCAGACGGTTCAACGATATTCAGCTCATTAGTCCAAAATGAATTTGGATGTTTGGCTATGGTCGATGGGTTAATTTTTCCATCATCTAAAAAATAAAATAAATGATATAATTATCATTTTTGTATATCTATTATATTTTTAAATCTAACCACAATTTACGGTTTGGAAAATTAATAATGATATGATCATTGAGATGGTAGGACGCACGTACACATGACTACATTTACATTTTTCAAATATAGTTTTAGAAAGAATGCTGTTTAATTTTAACATTAAAAAAATATTTTTATGTCATAAATATCATATTTTAGATATATATAAACTTATATATAGTATCCATGTGATTTGGTTATGAGAAAAAAATCAAATGTCTTTATGGAGGTGGTAATCCACAAGTATGCCTGAATGATGTTATAATTTTTAAATGGATAGAAAGGTAATAAAATCGATGATATGTTATCTATAGATAAAGATAATTATTTCATTAATATCATATATATACTTGAAATCAATCACTATATTTATATCTGAGAGGCAATGAGGGAAAATGAATTACATCAGTTCAAAAGGTAGATGTCCGCCATAGAAAAGAATGACAGTATCATTTCCCATTTGATGCAAAAGGATATGGAAAAAGGTTATTCCATTTAAATTAAAAATACAAATATATGGAATATAATGGTTTTATTATTTCATAATTTTTTAATAAAATTTGATGGAGGCCGAAGAATAAATAACACCAAAACATTATGTTTAATGTTATACATCTTCTTTGGATAACCACCTTTTCATTAAATGTTAAGATCATTAAGGTTTCCATTATAATATAAATAAAACATCTAGAATGTGGTTATGGATTTTATTAAGGGATTTTGTTAGGTAGAGGATTAATTAGAGTGATGAAAATGTGTGGGAAGAGAGGAGAGGATCTGCCCTTTTATAAGTGAGGGAAGGGGAACATTTGCAAGTACTTAAATTAATAAATTAATATAAGCGAATATTCATAAACAAATGGCTCACAATTGATATAATTAGAATCTAGGATGATTATGGATATATGTATTCTAATACTATAAAGTTATGAAATGTTTAGATTATGTTTTTACCCTTATCTCTTACTTTTAACCCCTGTTAATCTAGTTGTCAATTTGCATGACAACAATGTTTTTTACTCTTTAAGGGTAAATAATGTTACTATAAAATAAAAAATTACTAGTAAAATAATATTGATGATATTTTCATACATATACCATTCCCATGGTGAAATATAGTATATTTACTATTTTTGAATCATTTAGTAAAATATTTTTTATTATAAAATATCACTAATGACATTCATGGAACAATTCATTATGTTTGACTTTGAAAATTAAATTAAAACAATGGAATAATAACATAATCCATTAAAACCTAAAAAATATGTTATATTTATCTATTAAATTTAGGGGACACTAAAACTAACACCAATAATATTAATTTTGTATTTTTTAAATCACTTATTTTATTTTTCTATTACTTTCACAAGAACTATGTCTATGTTGCGTAAGAATTTAATGTAATTATTTCACCACTAAAAATTAAAAATAAATTACCATGATAAAATATAAATTATATTTCAAAGATAATTTATATTAGAAAATAATTTTTTTATCCTAGTGACAAAAAATTATGGATATTAAAAGCAAGAGGGTGGCATTTTTGACACTATATTTACATAAAATAATATATAAGTAATTTTCAATTAAAAATTAAACACAATTTCAATATATTTAAATATTGGATGAGTACGGTAAAAACCTCACACATATAATATAATAAAATCTTGTTTAATGTTTTTTTACTCCCCAATATATTATATTTGGCCTTAAATACATATGTTACCCTTATCGAAATGACAAATTGTTACTATGATTAATCGTCAAAATGAAGAAAAATAATATTTAGCTATATAAAAAAAATGGAACTCCAAATTAAAAATATGAAATCCATGCCTCTAGATTCAATTCGTAAAATTTTAAAATATTAGTTTTTTCAATACTGTGTATAATGTAATGGAAAATAGTGTCTAGATAAATGTGTTTCTAAGACCAAAATTGAACTTATAGAAAAATAAAGAATAATGATGTTTCAAATTTAATTAATTAGATTATAAGTAGTTATATAATACTTATATCACATTTAGAATCATTTTTAAATAACAATGGTACTTTTAAGGAAAGTAAATGATAATATTTTAAAAATCCGCATTTTTTAATATGGACTGAAAATCCATCTTATCATGGAATTACCTAATTTCACTCAAATATATTTTTATGTGATAATATGAAATATTATGTTCAATATATGGAATATATTTTCTAAAATTTATAGAAATTATTTATCACATTCTCTTACAATAATCAATAAAACCAATTTTGAATGAAAATGCCATTTAGAAGAATAGAATTACCTTACTTATAATATAGTGATAATTTTATGACAATTTATCAATATATTTTTATTTTATAAGAAAATTATATATATATACACATATATATTAATTGAGTTATTATTTTTTATAACCATCAATTTATCATCAATAATATAACTACACTATTTAAATAATGATATTTAATAGTTCCTTTAATCTCAGTGTTTCGTGCTTTAAATTCTATCAAAAATTGTTTTATTTTAGAGGGATTTGGTGTTACAATCATTATATGTGCTTGCATGTTAGTTTCTCATATATCTCTTAATTAAAATTTTTTTTATCGTTATCAAAAACATGCTCATAGTATATGATGTAGAATTTATCATTTCTACCAAAAAAATAAGAAGAATGAATGAAATAATACTATATAAGTAATTCATTCATCCTCTATGTAACCATGTATTCATTCACTAATAATCCTCATTTATTATTACTTATCAAGAGTACCTCTTTTCAATATATCAACCACTACATCCCTTTACAAGTTTCGTAATATTTATAATAGATAAGTTTAAATTTAGGATTTTTATTTAGGATACCCCACCCTATCCTTACTATGTTCCTACATTATAATAAATCATTTTACCTTATACCAATTTTCCATATCTGGACTTAACAATTATTGAATACCAAAAACCAAACTCTATTAGTCCGGGTTTGTTGATATGAATAAATGTTTTGACATATTTTTCATCTAATGAATGAAGAAGGTAGTAATATCTAAAGTTGAATAATTATTCTATAACTTATGGTACATTACTAGATAAGAAATATTTTAGAAGAATAAGGGAATATGATTATTTTTTAGATATTATTAACAATATAAAAAACATATTGAAACTCATATTTAATGAATGTATATTGTGTGTGTTAAATTCATTTGGGAGGTTATGTAGTGATTACATGTTTTTTTGAAGTGATTTTAAGGTTATTTGTAGTTGACCAAATTTTTTTATACAATATGAAACTTTGGAACTTATGTCATGTCCTACATTAATCCTAATGTACATAAGTGTAGTTTTACTCTATTTTTTAAGTAAATCTAATAGGAGATACTAAAATCTGGATACATCATTTTTTTTTCAGATTAACTAATATTTTATGTGAGAGTAAGATTGATAATATATTAGAAAATAATAAAATCCCTCAAAGTCTACTTAGTATGAATAAGATTCAATTTGGTGTAGATGTTCAGTAAATATGGAAATGTTCTCAAATATTTGAGTAATTTCTAATTTCTATATGAGTTATTTTTGTGATTGATGCTATATGTAAGAGTCGTTTTTTATCCATGTAAGAGTAACTCATAATTTATGTAAGAGTAATTCTTTCTATATTGAGAGTGTTCCTCGATTAAAAAAATATTGGAGTTTGAAATGTTTACAAGGATGTGTGGAGGATAATTTTTATATAATATTATAAAAATTAAGAGAAACATATATTAGACGATGACGAAGGTAATGCTTTATGGAATAAATATCCCAAGGGGAATATATGATACTAGTATTTTAAAAATAATATTTTCACCATTAAAAAATTAATGCACCATGATCATGAATATTTGACTAGAAGATAAGAAAATCCTTTCAGTGTGATGAGTAGACACATATATTGACGTTTTTATTATTATTATAGTGGAAGATGACTCGATTCATAATGGTTTTCTTACACTATGAAGGAAGAAGAAGTTTTGAAGTAGATAAAGACAATAGGTCCTTCAATTTAAAATATTGGATATAATTCCTTGATATATATTTGTGTAAATTTGGATAATTCCTCTGATTGAAGGGGAATTATGAAAATAAAGATAAGAAGTTGAGAATTAGTTTGGGGAAAATTGTAGTTAGAATTTGACTTAAATATTAAAATTAAAACATGAAGAACATATTGCATCAATGAAAGAAAAATGGAACTTGTAACATGAATATTATGGAAAATATTGTATCATAAAATGCTATATCAAAGAAGAATAAAGGTATAGTATGGAGGAGAAGTGTGAGTAGTTTATCACATAACAAAAATAGATAGAATAGAAAGATAAATTTTTTATAATTTTATGTATATGTAATTATAGATAATAAAGACACTAGTTTATCTGTCATCAGAGTTCTATTGTGTGATTAAGAAGAAGAAACTCACAATTGTTCTATATTTTGAATATTTTTAAGAGAACATTCATATTATCATGAGATAATCATGAGAGAAAATAGGATAATATATTACTAAACACTATAAAATAATGGTTCATTTTACTGGGTGACTTATAAGGAGATAAAAATGTTATTATCCAGTATCATGATTTCAGGTTATTTATTTATTGTTACTATATGCAATTTTTATTCAGTAGATTATATGTTCTTGATGATTCTATGTAAAAAAGTATTTGTGACTCATTTTGAGTAGTGAACCGTGTATATATAGTATCTTTATTGGTTTTTTACTAAGTGTGTGTAATTTATGCAGTGATATCAATCACTCTACATGTATTGGATTTTGATATAATATTAAATAAAAGGAAATAAAATAGATATTTTCAACAATTTTACCCCTACCCCCATCAAACCAACTATGCTTAGGTCTACCCAAATTCATGTTTTATGAATCTAGGTCTCCTCCAATGATAAAAAATCTGGATTTTTTCTTATATGAAGGTTTTTGAAAAACATTTTTATTTGATTTATTTTCTCTCCATCAGAATCGAGGAAGTATCCATTTTTATTATCTGAAATATTTTAATAAAGTTAATGTTGTGGTTTGAATTTTTAAATCTATTATATATAATTTTAATTGTGTGAAAAGAAAACTATTTACTATATTCAATGGGGAAAATAGAAAATAAATCATTGAAATAATGTTACCCTACTTTATTTCATTGTGTATAGATGTTCTAAATATTATTACTAGTGGATTAAAACCTGTTTTATGATGAGAAGCGTTGACTTAGGATTCTTCTAAATATATTTAGATTAATGGAAAATAAATAAATTTCATTATTTCATCACTTTCAATGAAGTACTTATAACACATTATGAAGACTGTGACTATAAAATCATTTTGGTACAAGATATAAATATCGATGAAGTAAATTTCAATGTAAAAAAAGGATAAATAGAAACTTTTGAGACTAAAGTTTTAATATGTATGTATTATTCAATGAGAAACAATCAATGAATTATTCATGAGGGTTAATGAGTCGGTGAAAACCATTAGAGGTTTTTGTTATTCTCTTATATATTCAATGGTGGTCTAGATGATCCTTCATAACTTTATATAAGAAATATATTCCAAAGATACCTCTCTATAGGATCCAGACCTTAACACAATTTCATTAGATGAATTTCAATAATATTTTCTATATTATATAATAAGGTAATAAATCTAAAAGAAAATGATTTTGGTGACAAATAAATCTCATTCCAAGCTGTTAATAGAGAAAGGACCTCAATGAAAATTAAGGTACTCATGTAAGATAATTATGTAGTTAGATGTTATTATTCAAATGAAGATATTTATGTGAAGTTGAATTGTTCATTTTAGTCATCTAAAGAGGTATCCAGAAAAATAAAAGTTCAACTATAAGATACATAACACTTCGTTTCTTCGAGTATGAGGGTACATGATAATTTTTTATAAAATATACAATGGTATAAGAATATGAAAGTGAAGTGGAAGATGAGTCCACTATTGATGTTTCAAGGAATAATTAAAAGAATTAAAGAAGAGTTATGTTTTCAAAAATAAGTTCAAATAGAAATAATTCTTTTACAAAAATAAGTACCAATTTATCCATGAAGGATGAATCAACACATGATGTGAGTAATATATTTTTATTCCTCTAGTGGTAAATGTGATAATATATTCATTACATTAGTGAAGGAAAAGGGTTCATGTAGTGATGTTGACTCATGCAATGAAGAATGATTTACATAAATGGTGATGATGAATTACTTGAATCTAAAATGGAGTTAATATTAATAAAATAATTAAATAAAAATTTCACTAATGTTTTTGAGTTGGAGAAAAAAATTGATAAAAGAATCCATCCAGTTAGGTTAAATTGGAAAATATTGAATTTAAAAATAACGAATTTGAGTGGCTCCTAAGTGTTAAGGTGGTAAAATAATTCCTCATCAAGGATAATCTTAATCATGAATTGGTGAATGAGTATAGACATTGAATGGTTAAAAATAATGAATCACTCATCATGACTTTGTTAGAGATTGAATAATGTTTCAATAATTATGGGTACGATTTTTCTAATTCAAAATGGGGGAGATTTCTCAATTAAATATAATTATTTTTTGTTTATGGGATATATAAATATTTTTTAGTCAATAATAATCTTGAAAAATTATTATTAAAGGTCTTTTAATCAATGGAGAAAATAAATTTTTCACAAAAATGTTAAGATTTTTGAATAAAAGAATGCAAGAGATGATTATTCAGAATAAGTTTTATTCCAAAAATTCTAAATTCAAATGAAAAATTATTATTATGTGTGAATAAAAATCTACAAAAATATCTAATATTAGAAGAAAAAGTATATTTATATCTAATAGTTTTGGTTAATAATTTTTTTTTCAAAAGTAATTTAAAATAATAAACCCCAGATAAGTAGTGCAACTAGGTGGAGTAGAAATTTAGGAAGAAAATATGAAGTTTATATTCATTATTGGTTCTCTATAGACTAATGGTATTTTATGAAAATTGTAATGTTTATAGAAGTATAGTTTTAATCTATATATTGATTTATAATAATCACATGTCGGAGGATAAAACCTTAGGAGTCAAGTAATAAAAATATTAATATTATTCAATAATGCAATGTGAATTTTATAACATATTTTGAGGACTCAAATGATGTGTGTGTGATATGTTTCAAATAAGATAATATTTATAAATATTTTATCCTAATAATATCATTTCAATATATTAAACAATTTTATTCAAGAGGACTTCACATTTGAAATAAGATGATGAAAAATGTGAGGAAGAATATTGAAGTGACTGATTTGTGTATATATTTTCATAGTTTTTATTGACTTTTTAAAACATGTTTTCACCATATATAGGTTATGTTTGAGATTAAATGCTATAATTAGGTGATTATAATGATTTTCAGGTATTTCCATGCCAAATACACAAATCGAGGGAATTTTATCAAAAATTCCAAACTACACAGTGTGTACTTTATGATACACATCATGTACCAGTACCCTGACATGGATTGGCCAGTAAAAGTGCATTACTAAATAACCAGAATCCATTACATGACGTGTAAGTAATATACATATCGTTTAACTCATTCTAGAAGTAGTTAGTGGCTAAGATCAAGACTACATTCCCATGTTTTGGATAACCATTACACGTCGTGTGCTCCCGTATACAATCCATGTGGACCTTATAGAAGTAGTTGGTGGTTGATGAATGAGATTAAATTCCATGTATGGTGGCACTATATGCTGTGTACTTTCACCTATTAGGTGGCACCATGTTCCAAGTCAAAGACATCATGTTAGGCCACCCACCGGTGGAGAAAAATATGAAAAAATGCATTGACAATGGTACATGATGGGTACGTTTTGTTACATTCCATGTACTCTTAAAACCTATAAATAGGTGGAAGTACCTACAAGTTTTAGAGTCATTCATTCATTAATTTTTCATTCCATTTGAATGTAGAGCACATTGGAAACGACATAGAAGAGAATAAGAGAGAGAAATAAGATGAGAGAAGGGATAAATGAAGGTGCTTCCATGATACCTTCCTGACGACCTTCGTTCCAAAGAATTCAAGGGGATGTATTCCGGTAGTACGAGTTTTATAGTTTATAGCTACTCCATGAGTAGCTAAATTCCATATGTGTTGGGGATGTGGACACTTATGTGTTATAATTTTTCAATTGTGATGTTTTAATCTTGTTTTTTATTTTATTTTCTCATTATTCCATATTTACTCTTTCTAAATATCACTAGAAATCTCGTATCAGACCAAGGACATGATTTCTAGGGATCCTTTATGGAATTACGATTACAACAATCCATGAACATTGGGTTTTTAAATCATCTCAAAAGGGTATTCAATTAATAAAATTAAGAGAAATCAATTTTCAAACCAATGAAATTGGTTTCTATTGATTTAAAAAAAATTCACCAGACCAAGGGGGATTTGTTAAATAAGTAACACAGAGACATGAATTATCATGAACAACCCAAACTCATAAGCAATTTTATTTAACAAAAACCTTTAAAAATCCACATAAATGATGCATTACAGTCAATTTTTTCACCTAAAAAAATTCTTGTGCTTTTCTTTATCTTTCAAGTAAATTGTTAAGAAACTAAATTATAATCACCTTGTAAGAAAAAAATCTACAAAATCGAATCTATGTTTCTGTAAACTTCACTAAATAAATTGAAATCTATTAAAAAAATAACCCTTTTTCCCTATGGATCGAACCGTTACTAATAATATACTTGTTTGGGTAATATAATTTGGATAACTGAAAATAACACATTAGTAGGACGACTACCAAATTTTGGTGCCATTGTAGGGGAAAAAAGATAATTTTTTTTGTTTAAATCAAATTTGTATCCATTTTAGTGAAAATAAAAATAAAAAAATTCTATAAAAATTATATTTTTATTATCATTTCTATTTTTATTGTCATTTATATTTTTATTAATTTTTATCTTCCTCTTTTACGCTTGGTGTGTTTAGTGTTGTGCAGGTTCATAGGTGTATGAGCGGCTACCATACTCATTCCAAAATCTCTAAGTCATTGGAGCTTCTCCCAAGTGACTCAGAGATCAAACAAATGCTTCTGAAGTGACGATGTACCCTCACGGACGAGCTCAATCAAAACAATCCCATGAAACATAACGAAAAAGGAGATCTTGTTGCTGTCTAAGGAGCTAGACAACCCTTTGGCCCGAATGAAAACCAGAACCAGTAATCTCCACTTGCTCCAGGATATGTCTTACAAAACCTCCAACATCCCAACTGGAGTGGATTTCAAACCCACTGCCCTATCAGGGGCCATACTTTACTCCTGTACAACTATTTGTGCCCTGCTTTCCCGGGAGAAACTACCCCCACACCATACCCTTAGGGAATACGGTCTTCCCTCCATCCAAGGGGCAGGCACATGAATCATATGACCACCGGTGCAGGCCCAACATTTCGAGATCAAACCAGCCATCATGCAGCTAATACAAAAGATGATACAATTCAGTGGTTTACTAGGTGAAACCCCAACACCCGTCTCTTTAACTTCCTGGAGATCTGTGACACTTTTTGTTACCACATAGTGTCTGAAGATGCAATCCATCTTCACCTCTTCCCCTTCTCATTAATGGATAAGGAGAAATACTAGATCAAGGGACTTCCTAAATTGTATATCCTTACCTGGGAGGAATTAGCCCATGTGTTCTTATCCAAATACATTCCACCATAGAATATGGTGACACTGTGGAAAGGGATTCACAACTTCCAGCAGCACAAATCAGAATCCTTATACGAGTCCTGGGAGCACCTGAAGGGGATGCTGCAAAAATTTCCTAACCACGACCATTCGCTGTCGATTCAAGTAAAAACCTTCTATAGTGGCCTGACCATGAACACCAAATCCATGGTGGATTATTTTTTTGTACGAATGGTAATGAAAAAATCTACGGACGAAATATTTGACCACTTGGAGGGCATGTCAGCCAACAGATTCCAGTGGAACTCAAAGAAGGGAACTCAAAATCAATGTATGAACAACGTTGATGCCACCATGATTCTCACTACCCAATTGAATGTGGTGTCCAAGAAGATTTATGCGTTGAATAAAAATAATTCATCCCATGTTCAAGTAGCAAACCATCCTGCATGTAGTGAATGTAGAGACAAACACATCATTGGTGAATGCCCAAGGTCAACTACCAGCCCTTCAACGAGTGAGGTGAGCTACGTTTCTCAAAAAAAAGGCCCGAATATGTACCCTCAATACCAAAACCCACTATGGCGAGAACCAATGAACATGGGGTACTGGTAGCAACAGACAAATCCTCCACCCCAGAGACAACCTGTGAATGGTCAACAGCAGTACGAGAATCAATATTCATGGCAGAAACAGTAGAAGACGTTCCCAAAATAAGGGTACCAAAACCCTCTCTCGCAACCAAAAAGGCAGCCACCACCTCCACTAGCTGTACCTCAATCTTTGCAAGAACCACTATAAAAACATGAAAAAACGTTGAAAAATTTTATAATAACTACTGAAACAAGATTTCAAAACTTGGATTCTTCTATTAGAACCCTGTAAAATCTAATTAAGAAAATAGAAATCTATATATCCACAAGGAAAACTGGAACTCTACCAAGTAACACCAAGAAGAATCAATGAGAAGAGGCTTATGCCATCACATTACGAAGCAGGGTGGAGCTACCCCAGACACCAACTGCAAAGCAAGGTGAGGCTGCAACTCTAGCTCAACCATCACGATCTCCAACAGAAGAAACCACACTGAAGGACCCATCTTCCTCAAAAGAACCATTAATGGAGATGGATTCCTTTCATGGTTAGGGAAGAGAGGTGGTTAAGCATTTTGAGACCGCCTTACCATTTCCAGAGAGTATGAAGAAAAGGAAGCTGGAACACCATTTTTTGTAAATTCATGGATTTATTCTAAAATCTATACATCAATATCCCCTTCGTAGAAGCTTTAATTCATAAGCTGAGGTATAAAAAATTCATGAAGGAGATTATATCTAAAAAAATAATGATGCAGGATATATGAACCATTTCATTAAAAAGGGAATGATCAGCAAGGGTGAAACACTCACTTCTTCCAAAACACCAAGATCTAGGTAGTTTCACAATCCCATGTACCAATGGATCATGTGAGTTTGGCAAGGCTCTCTGTGACTTAGGGGACAATATTAACTTGATGCTCTTCGGAGTCTTTATGAATATGGGGCTCAATGATCTCATACCCACTCGAGTGGCCCTCTAGTTAGTTGATCGCTCCATCAAATATCCCAAGGGGCTGCTCGAGGATGTGCTGGTTAAGGTAGGAATGTTAATTATCCCTACTGTATTCATCATTCATGACACAGAGAATGACCAAGTGGAACCTTTTATTATGGGAAAGAATTTATTGGATACTAGTAAGACATTGATCAATGTCCACAAATAAGAACTGATATTCAGATTCGGCGATAAAAGAGTCTCTGACAACATCCTCCACGCTGTCAAGGAGAAACCACTTCTGGAACATGAGGTCTATTATACAGTAACAACAATGGAGGAGCACATCATCTACAGGTAATATGGTATGGTGTGTTCTTTTTTTTCTTAATGCCCACTCCTCACAGATATCCAAGATGCACCTAAAGAGTTTCAATTTCTCAAAGGCCAAGGTGGTCATTACTGGAAATGCACAGTTTTTCCAAACATTTTGAAGCGAGAAGAGGTGAAAACAATTGTGCCCTTGATCCTGAAGGCACCTCCACCATTCATTTCATGTACCGATAAGTAGGTAGGTCGAGGCAACGACCTAAAAAAGGTGATTAATAAGAGGAAACTCAAAGGTTACACGCCGTGTTTCACCTATATAAACAGCTTGTACTGATCCTTTTTAGTCTATATTATTAATACAGATTAACTGAGTAATAAACAGGGATGATGCTGGTGTAGATGCTAAGGTCACTAGAGTTTATCCGAGCCATCATTGGTTCGAATCCATTTATAACTACTTTCAGTATGGGGATGATCCTTTTTATACTTGTGTTAACTTACAAGGTGTATGTGGTATTTTTCAATATATATATAAATTTGGTAAAATACAATAAAACCCATGATGGGGATGGACCAGTTGTCCATGATTGTGAACCGGTTCCAAATGACCCGAGTTCGAATCCTGACAACCATCCCATTTTGATCATTTGTCCTTTTGAGAAAACCACACGACATGCATTTCGATATATGTCATGTGATCCATGATTTCATTAATAACTAAAGAGATTTTCAAAAGAAAGGAGTACATGTGGGTGAAGTTGGAAGACTGGCAGAGTCTCAGCCCTAGATCTAATAGTCCTGGTTTCAAACTCAGCTAACTCCCGGATTCATCCCTTTTATTAAAATTAAACCCACACACCATGCTTTTTCATCCTCCCATGTAGTATTGGCATTATACATTAAATATGTATAATTAATAGATATTATCAGTAGTACAAACTTATCTCCAGTGGTTGAGGGCTTTATTTCAGAACGACCGATCGCCAGTTTGAATCACGTCCCAAGCACCGAACCAATGGTTGTACTTCTCGTTATCTAATTTTAGAATACACTGCATGTATTTCTAGATACATTATGTGAATAGATTTATGTTTAATCAATATATATATATATATATTTTAAATTTTAATAATTAATAATTATTATTATATCATTTACTATAATAATTATATTACATTAATTTTTGTTAAAAACAAAATAAACCAAAAAGCATACAAATACGCGGCGTGTACTATCTGTTACATGTCGTGTACCACGCCTATAAAAGCCGGGATGCCCTACCAGGGCAGATCCCGTGTGGAGCCCCCCTATCCTCCCTAGTTTCTTTCTCTGCATTCCCTCCTCCCACCTCAATTTGATTTCTCTATTTTCATTCATTTTTCTTCTTTATTTCTACTACATTGTGATCCTCACACCAAGTACACTATTCCTCACCCTATATTTTATTTTTTTTATATGTGTTTAGGGAATTTTATGGATTGTTCAATCGTTTGCCTTCTTACGTAGCACATGGAGTTTTTGAAGAACACACGTCATGTTATTATTGTACACATCCACACATAACACCATTTCACCATATTTCTGGTACATGGCATTTACGTTCGGTACACACCATGTAAAAAACCTTCCCTAGTATTCTGGCCCAGCTCGTGTCCTCTGGGACATAACCATTTCCCCTGTACCAATACACAACGTTTCTTTTCGGTCCACACCGTGTCCTCCAACACTTCCAAGGACCCCGTGTGGTTGATGTAAATGCCCTACACACCATGTCTATACATACATTGTATACTCCCTCACACACTGCATGTATGGTCCCATTTTCCTTCCCATCGCTGAGCCGTGTCCAGCTCCTTATAGAGGCAACACACCATTTTATATTACACGAAGTGTACACTATGCCACATGTTGTGTACTTTTATTTTCTTTTCATGTGCCATAGCGGTGTGTATATTTAGATATCACGGGTTCCCCCACAGCTGTTATTACATGTTGTGTACCCTTGATCTACAAGCTATGTTCTACTATTTTTTCTATTTTCTCACATTTTCTTCTTCTTTTTCTTCTTCTATTTTTTTGTTTCGTTTTCTTTTTTTTTTCAGGAATGGTTGTTTGAGATCCTGATCATGGGAAGAGTCCAACTTCTACTACTGAGGGTGAGTGGCCTCCTTGCTTTCGAAGTCATCTTTGATAGGCCAAGCGGCCCATTCTGGATTTTTTGGTCTTCCATCCACCAACATTGGCCACTATACCTCCTCTTCTTCTACCACAACAATTTTTGGCGGCAACTGACCCAATGGTTTCTAGGGTACCAACTACTATTGATCCTTTCACAGCGACCTCCACCCCCTTCACTATGAATGTCGAGAGATCCACTACTTCCACTCCGTCTAGCTCCATTTCTTCAGAGTTACCCTCTATGCCAGTGGTGGACTTAACCGTGCCAGAACCACCACCTAATGGACAACCCTATAAACCCATTCAGGTATCCACTAATCCATATTCTACCAAAGCAGTAGGACCATCTACTCCAGCCCCAGCCGTTCAACCACTACCAGCACTAGCTGTTGCCTACCCACCGCCACATCCATACCTAGTCTTTTCGGAAGATCATCCTGCGGAAGAGCGATTGCGGCACTTTTCCCACCACACTATCTAGCTTATTAACTGCTTCCTCGATGTTATAGTGCAACAAAACCTCAGTATATGAGAAGAGGTCAATGAGCTTATGGGACATACCTACTTTCTTGACACTTTGGAGGTCAACACTCCAATTTATCATGATTTATTTTTGGAGTTCTTGGCTAATTTCGAGTTCTAATAGCCAGCATAGAATCCATCACCCATGGATACCACCTGCCCAGTTTGATTTTAGATAAGGGGTTGGTCTCTCTCCTTGACTATGGCTGAGTTTGTCCAAGGGTGCGGCTTCTACCCCCATCCTGCAACCCCACCTTATGTATCTACCTTGAACCTCCCTGAGCACTCTAACCTTGTCATGATATGGATAGAGCCTGTTGGGAATGACCATAGGTATATCCCCATATCAAAAAAGAGCAAGCTCATACTTGACCATTCTCTTCAGTTTCTTCACTGGTGCTTTAGTGCCATCCTATTTCCACACCACGAGAATATGGGTGTCATGTCCGGGCGGGACATGGAGATCCTTTCCTATTTGCTCCGGCATGACTACCCTAACCTCCCTTTTAATGCTGCCTCTTATTTCCATTCCATGATCCATGTCCATCATGGAAATCAGAATGGTTGTTTCTATGCCACCCATTTTGTACACCATTTGGGGGTTTTTGAGACGCCTCTACCTTACGACCACTTGGGTTCTCCTCAGTGTATGGAATTACTCATTCTTTTCTTCATGAGGATGGTCGAGCATCAGGGTGAGCACTTTGTGCTCATGCTGGATACCCCTGCTCCTGCAGGGGAGAGAGCCGACCCACATAATCCCACTGGTGTTGCTGCTCAGGATCCACCCCATCCACCTATGAATGTCCCTTCTTCACACCACCCCACTTCCTCTACCCTTCCTTCTTCTTCTCCTATACACTCCTCTTCTAAGCCTTCCACCTACCCACTACCCTCTACACCCTCGGATGGCCCTCCTACCAGCCTCTCCCTATATGAGATCACTCACTGGTTGGGTATCCTCGAGCACGAATTGGATGCCCTCCTTCAAACCCAGCAGCGGATTAAGCAGATGTTAGGGCTTCTTCTTTATCATCATGGCATTCCTCTACCATCAGCACCTTCTCTTTCCTCTACTCCTAGGCCTTCTTCAACTACTCCACCATTTTTCACAGCTCTAGCCACGAATTTAGTTCTCCCCTCCACTACTGGACTAGCTACTACCACACATACTGCTAGTCTGAACGTCACTGTAGAGCTCTCTCTTCCGAGTTCAGATCCTGCAGCTCTGGCTACAACATCTTCTCTTCTGAGTGTAGTTTCCGAGCCTTAGCTTCCATATATGGTGATCTGTCTCAGCCTGTAGATTCTAGAAATGATGGGGCCTCTTTTAAGGCCACCCCTTAGTTGGTTTTGGGAACTTTTTTTCATTATATATATATATATATTTCCTAACCTGTGATTGCATTCTGTTGTGCATGATTTTAGTTTTCTCTTTCCAAGACCATCACAGGTCCCTGGGGCCCTTTGGGTTGTACCTTTCCACCAATTCCCCATCTTTTTCACTTGGACATGAGGGGATTAATTTTTTTATGATTTCGTTCTCTTTTTCATTATTGTAATATTTCTTTCTTTACTTCCCATTGTCTTGGTCCACTGTGTGTCCCCACATCACCTTCTCTACCTGGGTGTATGACTTGGGGGACCATGTTCCATATTAATTGTGGGGGAGTATCTCTACCTACACTTATCTATTTCCCATGGAATATTCTAGGAGGAATCATTAAAAGATGAAATATTTTAAAATGTGGAAAAAAAATTCGGTTAATTATAATTATAAATAATAATGGCGTCGTTGAGAATTTTTGAAATTTCATGCTTATTTTGAAATTTTCATAAATTATTTTAAAATGATTGCTAATATGGTTTATTTTCTTACTTAGATTCATGGCTATCTGTATTTATTAGACTCCTAATTTTTAATCATTCCATTACCTGATTGACCCTTTATCTTTTTCCTCATTCCCAACAGGTATTCTAATCCTTTTTGACATATTCATTCTTTTACCCTCTTTATTGAGAAATTCATTGGATATGCATAACTACCATAATTTTCTTGTTTTTCTTTTTAGAACATGAATATTTTTTAATCTCATTAAAATTATTGAGGAATTTGATTTTTTTCAGCCCCTTTGACCTTGTGAACTACCCTACAGCTAATCTTCTTAAACCCTTAGAAACCATGAACTACCTTGATAAGAAGCTACCTTATAAGACTATTTTCCCTTACAACCCATATTATTTTATAATTTTTCATGATTATTCACTTGATCTTTAGAGAGGGATTTTTGGTTTTTCATGGTACATTTTGGTGAGAAACCATGAACTTAAGTGTGGGGGAGTTTGTTACTAGTTCATTTGGGAAAAAGGGGTTCCATATCCTAATATCCACTATATTCTTGGTGGTCCCTATCATAAAAAAAGAACATATAAAAATATAAAATAAAAAATCTACAAAAGAGGGAAAAATATAAATTAATACACTTTACTAATGGTTTATGAACCCATTTTGGGAAGAGACTATCATGGTAATGATAATCTTTTTTAGAGATCTTTATTGGGGATGGATTTTTGTTGAGCTTTAATTTTTGATTGTCATTCCTTGTTGTTTTAAAATTTAGATGCCTTTTTAAGCCTATGAGATTATTTTTTACATTTTTACCTACCAACCCTTAGCCTCAAAAACATTTTAACCTTGATGAAATCCTTCAAGATTTTTGTTATTTAAGCTTTTAAAGTAGATAATGAGAACATTTTCAAGCATATGGATAAAGTGCATATACTTAAGATTGAGCCCAACTATTATAAAATGATCTTGAGTGATGACCATATTATTTTCTAGTGAGGTCAATCATAAAGTGGCCTATGTAATTGTGAAATTTTGAATAATATTCAGAAAATAAAATGATAGTTTTTAATTAAACTATAAAAAAGGAAAGTTTAGAATATCGTTGAAATTGAAAAATGTTATGTGCCTTTATAAAATCCATTCCAATGATTATAGTATTTATAAGTATAAATACATTGAATGTTTACCTTTTTGGAATATAGATACTATTTATTGGATGTTGAGATATTTCTTAAGGGTAAATAAACGACTAAGTGTGCGGGTGTTTGATGTGCCTAATTTGTGTATGGATTTTCATAATATTTATTTACTTTTTCAAAAACAATTCCCCAGATAAAAGTTATTTTTGAGATAAAATGTTATAATTCGGTGATTATAATGATTTTTCAGTATTTCCATGCCAAAGACAGAAATCGGGGGATGTTTATCACAAATTCCAAACTACATGACATGAACTTTACGATACATGTCGTGTACCAGTACCCCTGAAAAAGATTGGCCAGGCCAAGTACATGACCAAGTAACTAGAAGAAATTACATGTCATGTAATTCATATACTTTCCATGTACCTCTTTATAGATGCATTTGGTGGCTGAGATCAAGGCTACACACCCATGTGCCGTCTGACCATAACACGTCGTGTGCTCTCGTATACAGCAGTGTGGACCTTCTAGAATAATTTGGTGGCCAATGAATTAGATTAAATGTCATGTATAGTGACGATACATTCCGTTTACTTTCACCTACCAGGTAGCGCTACATTCCAAGTCAAATACGGCGTGTTAGGTCACCCACTAGAGGAGAAAAAGACGGCCAAATGTGTTTCTAAGGGTACACAACGTATACTTTTCAGTACACGTCATGCAATCCTAAAACCTATAAATAGGTGACATGCACTAGTGGTTTGGGAGTCATTCATTAATTTTATTTTCATTCCATTCAAAGGGAGATCACTCCAGAAATGACCTAGAAGATAAGAAGAGAGAGAAAGAAGAGGAGAAAAGAGAGGAAATAAGGTGATTCTGTGCTACCTTCCCGAAAACCTTCGCGCTAAATCTTTGAAGGGGATATATTTGGGTAATATAAGTTGTTTAGTTAATATCTACTCCATGAGTTTCTAAATCCCCTATGTGTTGGGGCTGTGGACATTTTTGAGTTGTAATTTTTCAATTTTTATGTTGTAATTGGGTTGTTTTTTTTCTTTTCTCATAATTCTTTATTAAATATTTCCAAATATCACTAGAAATAGAGTATCTGACCAAGAACAAGATTTCTCAGGATACTTTAAGGAATTAAAATTACACACATCCATGACCATTGTGTGTTTTAATCATCTCAAAAGAGGCTGCAATTAATAAAATTAAGAGAAATCAATTTGCAGACTAACGAAATTGGTTGCTATTGATTTAAACAAAAATCACCAGACTAAGCCGGTTTTATTACATAATAAACCCAGAGATATAAATTATCATGAACAACACAACATCATATTAAATTTGATTTAATAAAAACCATTAAAAATCCACTTCCACAATGCATTTCTCTCCATATTTCATCAAATCCAAATTCCCGTGTTTTTCTTTATCTTTTATGTAATTTTTTAAGAAACTAAATTCCAATCACCTTTTCTGAAAAACACTACAAAATTGATTCTAAATTTCGTTAAACTTCAAAAAATCAATTTCAAGCTAGATAAAGAAAAAAAAATTCCTCTTTTTCCCTTTGGATCAACCCCTTACTGGTACTATACATGTTTGGGTAATATAATTTGGATAGTCGAAAATAACACTTCGACAGGACGACTACCAAATATTCCTTGCAAGAAGAAAAAAGAGGATGATCAAAAAAAAATTTAAGATTTATGAATCTAAAAAAGGGTGGAAAAAATTCTAATCAAGAGGAAGGATGAATGAGTAATCTTAATAGGATTTTTTCTTAGGAATTGATGAATGTCTAGGGAATAATAGAAGCACTGAATAGGGAAATCCCAACTTTATTTTTTGTTGTAATTGATTATTAAGCCATGATGATAGTAAATGATAAACACCCTGACCAGTGGAATTGAATAAAATATTATTTGATGTAAAATGTTATAACCAAAACATTGGATCATCACATAATAATTAATAATAAATTTTAAAAATTAAAGATTTCACATTTTATGAATTCATTGCTCATTTGTGAATATAATAACATACCCCCCCCCCCCCCACACAAACATATATATATATCATATTGTAGTTTCATTATAGGAATCATGTGTATATTACCACCAGTAGAGATCTACACTTACTCCATGAACACCAAAATATCTCCATAGTTATATCCAAGTGAAAGGTTAGTAAATCCTAACAAAATCAGTGTTTCTCTTTGATCTCTTATTTAATCACATAAAAAGGTATTCTTTTTTATCTCTCTATAATCAATAGTTTTAGTGGAGGATGATGATTTCTATCTTTGAGTGTTTTTTTGGGAGGGATCTACCTAATTATTTCATATAATTATATGGATTTCATTTCAAAAAAAATAAATAAATTATACTCATCTTAGTAGAAATAATATAATTTTGTTAAAATAGTTATTGGATTAGAGAATAATAATTGCACATATTCCCCAATTATTTCATTAATCCCTATGAAACTCTATATCTATAATAATACTAATAATATTATTTCATGTCATAGAGAAGAGTCGAGAATTAATTAAATTTTATTTATTAAATCAATAATAAATATATATTATTTATTATTGGAGTAATATACTCAGTTTACTGTTCCCAAAAATATTTATAAGGAATTGAATAATGGATATTTTATAATTAATAAATATCACTACATTATTACCCAATAAATGAATAAATATTATAATCACCAAATATAAAATATATATTTATAACATACTTTTCCCATAAAATATTACCTCAAATAACTAGATATGGAATATATATGATCAATCAGATATGAAAAATTATCAAATAAATGTGTGGAAATAATATTTTTTCAACACATTAAATAATATTAATATTTATCTAAGGTTTCAGATACACGTAATTTGTGACCCTCTAGGCCTCATTCTCTGTGGAATTTGGAGAAGTATCCTAGAATACAGGGATAACATCTTGAAGCTTTACAAGGAACCAATCAGGTATGATGTTAATGTTATAGGAACATAAAATATCATAAAGATGATAACTGGGTAATATAATCCCTTTATCATGAGATCTCTAATCAAGATAGTAACATTCTGGTTCCATTAAAAAATGTTTACCAAGTCTCTTTCCTTGCATTTTAGGGAATTAAACATTCCAAAATAATATTGTGGACATTTATTTACTTAGGATATACCATTTTCATCAGAGGGAATATGATATAAGAATCAATTAAAGAATAGAAGGGATAATCTGTTCTTACATTATTCATTAATTGTATATTACATGTGACACACCCTACATATCATACTTTACAATAAAGATATGTCATCATGATTTTCATTAATACATCAAAGTATATGATACATAATATAAATTAATAGTAATAATAATGTATAATGATAAATATACTCATCTACATATATTAAAATCCATTTTCATATATAAATTTTGGTTTCCTACTAGCGGATCAAATTCTAACAATATCCTAGACTAGATACTGTTGTGGACATACAACATCAGAAGGCGCATCAATGTATTATGATTCTCCACCACTGATACCCTATATCATTTGTATCCTCCAAATTATTTCATTCAAATATAGGGCATATTTTTAAGAATATTATCAGGGAACCATTGGGTTCTCATCATAGAGGGGAAATGTTATAACCTTTTAGTTTGACAGTTATTCTCAAGGAACCATTATATATTATGTCATGAAAAAGACAAATCATGAAATGATAAATACTTTATTAATATTCCAAAAAAAGAATATTGATAATCAAAAAGTACATAGAACTTTTTTCCAGGGAACTAACTTGAACAATATATAACACTAATGTGCATCTTTTTTGAGATAAGAGTATCTATTTTTTTAAAATTAAAAAGTAAAAATAAATTAGAAGAAATAATATTTATCATATAACATTACTAAAGTATGAAAATAATATTGTGTCTCTAAATGTAAAATTGTATTTGGTGATGAATTTTACTAATTAATGTGTTTTTAGTAAAATGGGGAGTTGATTACTAATACATGTAGGTTTAATAAGGATTTTAATCCTTCAACCAAAAAATTTTATGGTATAGTGAATTTTCCCCACCATAAAAAAATTCATTATATCTTTTTCATAGGTGTTGAATGTTAAAATAAATATTTTTATGTTTTACCCCTAAATGTATTTATAAATTGTTAGGAGATAGTAATATTAGTGGGAATTTAAATACAAGTTTTAACTAATTAGAGAGAGATCCATTATTTAATGAGATCATATTTTTACGAAGATATATTAAATTGGGAGATCTATAATGTCAATATTTTTGTGAAATTTTCTAACATTTTTGGTGAGAATATATACATTGTTCATAGGTTATATAAGACTTTTTTAGAAGAAGAATACAAATTTTTAGTGGATTTTCAGTGGGTATCAAGTGGCTTGAAGTGTTATAAATAATTACATGTAAGTAACTATTTATAGACAACATTATTAAATTATTAAATATTTTTATTTCTTAAACTAAGTTCACTCACATAGAAATATAATTATATAACAATGATTAATTATAAAGTGTTATGATTTTGAGTGTGATTTATTTTCCTTGTGTAAATAAATCTAAATGGGATATTATGGAGACCAAGAAAGGTTTTAGGAGATTTTTAGCCTATGAATGAGGATATTATTAATATTTAATGTTGATGAATATTCCTATATTGTGTGGTATTTTTATATAGAATAGGAATTAGATAATAAGAACTGAATATGTATATTATGTTGGTTTTTTTCACATTACATAAATCATATTCAGTCTCTAATCAAGTAAAATTCTTTTGTGTGAGCTAAAGCCTCTCTATAAATTCTTGAGTGTTAGGAAAACATTTTGAAGTGTTTTGGAGTTAAGATTAATTTGTAATAAAATATTGAAATTTCATTACATAGATAAGAGTGACTATGCTATTTGTGTGTAACTGTAATATGGTTAGTGAAAATTCAAATAAGTCCTCCATGACACCATGTATAAGTAAAATTACTTTTACTCTCTGAATAAAAGTAAACCTAAGCTACCATAATACTATTTTTATAAGTCTATATTGTGTAAGAGTAAATATAATTATGTGTGAGTGTATATCTATAGAGAAAATAGAAAATAAGTAATGTCCTCAATGTATACCCAATATTCATGAAATCCATTTTTATGAAGCTGATATAGAAATTTGTAATATTTTTCAAATATAAGTGTCATCTATATTTTTTATAAGAATCATTTATTTTTTAAAGGTTATGTGTAACTATAATTTTTACTATGATTAAGAGTCATTCATAATTTATTTGAATGTTGTTTCAGATATATAAATTGGGTTCAATATAAGATAGAATACAAATATTTTAAAATTTATATAGATATTCCAATGATAGAGTATCTATAAATTAAAATGATTTTATTGAAAAATTATTTAAATAGGACAAGGAAAATTTATTGTAAGATATGTTAAATAATATTGAGGAAAGTATTTTGTGGAATAATATATTTAATGGAATTTGTTTACTAGAATGAGAAAAATAATTATTTTTTTGTTAAAATATTATATCACTATGATCATGTAAATTTTACTAGAATCGAAGAGGATCATTTCACTATGATGACTATATGTAAATACTATGTTTTATTTTTTCTGAGGAAGAAATATAACTCTTTTCAGGATGGAAATGAGAAAAATGAATAAGTGGAATTTGAGAAGTGGTTAGAGGAAGTTGGTATTTTGAATATTAATTTGAAAGTAAAATTCAAACATATTGAAAATATTTTTATAATAAGATATGGAAAACTGGTATGTTACATGATGTAAAAAATTGTGTTACTTTTTATATTTTATCAAATATGTAAAATATTTCTTCATGGGAAATTTGTTTCTATTGTGTTGTTACAACATGAAGATGAGAGAAAAATAAAATAACATTTGAAGCATTGGAATTAGAAGAATATAAATAAAATGAATAGATTTGTTAGTGTGTTATCGTCATAGTTGTATTATGTGGTGAAATAAATTAGTCACACTTATTATATTTAGTGATGAAGTGTGGTATCATTATAATATTTTTGGAGATAATGATCAATGGAAGAAGGATAATCCAGGACTCTACGTTAGAATGCAGCAGTGCGTTTTTTTTCAAATGATTTTTCAAATGACTATACTATTATTATACTTTATCATGAGTTAATTGTAACACCCCGAGATTTTATGAGAAGTATTATTTTTAATTTATTTTATGTATTGTGTTGTATGATACCCCAAGATTATCTTGCATTATATGCAACACCGTATTAGCTTGCAGTATATGCAACACTAATCTTGGATCGTGTTACACACAATTTCAAGTTTGTTTGATAGTAGTTATTCTATGAAACATTGAGTATATATATATATATATATTCAATGTATTAATGAAATATTGTTGGATTTTGTTATACGAAACAACAAGGGAGTCGTGCACTACACACAACCCTGACTTGACTTGCATTACACGCAATCGCGACCTTCCTCGATAGCGTGTGTTGTACGCAATACCGAGTTTTACTAAACAACGATATATTATTATAAAATTATTATGAACTAGTCGTTAGGAATATTATTAACTAAATTTTGAATTTTTATTCATCTTACACATTTTCTAGAACACGGTATAAGAACAAAATAAATGTTTCAGGTAAAATAAGTATTTTAAAAAAAATACAGTTTTGCCGCCTTTTGATGGAGCACCCACTTTAAATCTAGTTTTTGACATGTTTATAATTTCAATTTTAAAAAATAAAATTCTTCTTTGGAATCAGGATATAAAAATTTACATTCGATAAATTTTTCATAATATTCAGATAACTTTCATATTTTAATGAATAGTACAAACACGCTATATTTTAATTAAAAACAACTTTTTTCATCGTAATAATTTATTTGGTTAAATTATAATATTTAATGGTTTTAAAGTATAAATAGAATATATTTTTACCATTTAATATAATAAAAGTCATTAGGATTAATTTCACATTGAATTCATAGGTAAAAACATTTCAATCTTTGGCAATGTTTTAACTTCTAAAACCCATTTTCTTAACAACGAGATTAATTTTAAATTAATTACTGCAACTTATGTGTTCTGTATTTTGAAAAATGGATTCCATATT
This sequence comes from Viscum album, assembly GCA_963277665.1. Lineage (NCBI taxonomy): Eukaryota > Viridiplantae > Streptophyta > Magnoliopsida > Santalales > Viscaceae > Viscum > Viscum album. Next base: position 454,139,953 of record OY728135.1, read on the forward strand.
TGGAATCAGTGGGTCCAAATTATGTTAATTGACTACTTTTTATTTTTGGACATTATGAATAGTAACTACGGTAAATTTTATTTACCATAGTTGAAGTTAAATCGGGTAATTAAGGGTAAATATAAGATTATAAAATTACCCTAACACCTGCCAAAATCTTATTGGATGACTAAAAGTAGACCCATATCACCTATGTTTCTGATTATATTCATTTAATATACTTTTTTCCATTAAAATAGTTTAATTATTATTAAAACCAAAGAAAGTGACAACATGTCACTTTCTTAAATCTTATAAGTATAATAATTTTAATTTAGTGATAAACTTAATGAAACTTAGAACCCTAATAGTATCCAAAAATATAATAACATTATCTACATCATATAAATTTATTTATAATTTTTAGGGATTAGATAATTATCATTAATTATGACACAATAGTGATGTTGAAATTTTTTTATTAATTAAAATATAAAATAAATGGTTTTAAAAATATTAAAATAAATTTTATACGAACTATTTAATGTGATCCACTAATTTTATAGACACATAAGACATTTTATGAATCTATTAAAGATTTTAGTTCGAACATATACTTGGTATATATTTTATTTAAATTCAAATAAATGAATAGTGTCAAAATTGACACTATTCTTATTGTATAAAAATAACATATTATAAAATTGTTTAAAAATCACAAAAAAATTAAAAATTAAAAATTAAAATTTATATGGTCCAAAATGTCAAAAAGTGTCAAATTATGGAAAATTCACAACACATATGTAATTATTTATAATAATTTAAAATTTATAATATTATTACCACAAATAAAATTAAATTGATAAATAAGGATAAATCAAGTAGATAATGTTTAAAATAAATTCATAACATGTCTAAATTTTATTGGTTGATGTTATTAAAACCCTATCTCATCTAATCGTCGGATATGAGTCATTTTAGAAGTTTTCAAGTGGGTTTGGGATTTAATATAAACTAATATTTCTTATATTTCCAAAGGTGCCCCTCTCATCCCTTATAAAAGGGCACCTCCTCTCTCTATTCCTCACACCATTTTGAGCCTTGAATCTTATACAACCTCTACCCATTTCACTTCCCCACTTCCCTATAAACCTTATATAGGTACTGGTCTTCTCAAAAGACCAACCCTAGTGTCCTAAGAAGAAGTTTAAAGGAGGTGCGTCGAAGAAGAGGTAATCTCTTCTACCGATTATTTCAAGCTTATTTCTTCTTCAACTTCTTCTTCATTAGTTGTTTCATTATAAAGTAATAACATCAGTATAACTAATATACTGATATGTTTTTATAAATATGAAACAACCCCATTTCACCTTTTATCCATCCTACGGAAAACGAAATCACCGCACGTGCGTACGTACGGAATACCGTCTCCACGCCGTGGTGTAATCTGTTTTTCCAACACCACCTTACTTGGATCGGTATAATGGTGTAAATAATAACTATAAATAGTTATTATAACATCATAATTATTCTGATATATTTTATCATCCACTCCAATTCAATTCAATAATTATGGGAACGATATAATCGCTCATGCGTACGTACGGACTACCGTCTCCACAATGCGATGAGATTCATTATCAATGATTATCCATTCATGAATGATTATAAAGTATATATAATAATTAATCATGAAATATATGACATAATAATTATACTAGATTTATGTATATATATATATATGTATTTCATCCAATTAATTCCATTCAATTCAATGAGGAAACGAAAACAACGTTTATGCGTATGTACGACCAACCGTCTCCATGAACGGTGTATTTCTTTCCATTTATCGATCTATTATATATATGTATATTCTGAATATATATTATATATAAATAATGTTTTATATTCTGTAATTAAGTAGTCATGATCTATGTAATCATATCAATAATTACAAGTCAAAACACGGACGACAAATGAAACGATTTTACACAAAACGCTCTTTAACATGGAATTTACAAAAGAACGGGTAATATAATGTCATAAGTGAACCATATATGATCTCATAACAATGAATATGATTCTATAATAAGTCAATGAAATTATATAAAAAATTATACAGGAGGTTCGGATACGTACGAAGCATATCAGACCAAAGGTAAGGGATAACTATTCCAATCTCGTCCTTATCCGAGATTGTTTATTTGTAAGTATTTACTGGGGTTATTGTTTTCAACCATGTCCATGTTTCCTAAAAATGGTTTAATGTATGTTTAAAGTCCGTATTAAATTTTTTTTGACTTTTTCTACATGGTATGTAAGGAATATTTCTTTTTTTTAACATACGAGGTACTTTTTGAGTTTTCTGACAAAATTATGAGGAGAATGTTATTTTTAACTTATATGGCGCGAACGGATTTTTACAGTTTCATAACGCCTCATTTTCATGAATCTTCCTATACAATATTGCATTATTATTTTCAAAAAACCCATTTCTTTTAAAATTGCATGGAATTTTGTGAAAAGAAAATGGTTTTGAAGAAGGAAGGATATTTTCCTCAAGAATTCATTTCAAGTGTTTTATAAAAATCATTTTCCATAAAAGATGACATTATTTCATATGTGTATGTTTCAAGTATAATGTCTCTATGATTTACATTGTTTCACTTTTTTATGAGGAAATATCCATTTGTTTTATATTGATTATGTGATGATTGAATGATATTTATGAAACCCATTTTATTATTGGGGTTATGATGAATGATTTATGTTTATTTTGTGGAACAAGTAAGAATGATTTCAATATGAGATGTGTGGGACATATATCTCCCTACAATGAATTGGGTAAAGATTTATATCGCATGAGATAAACATGGCTGGAACGGTAACTTAATCCGGTTCAGTATTACAGGACTGGAACGAGGAGTGAACTCGATTCACAAAGGGACTTTGTCCACTAGGATGGTCTTGGCAGCAATGCCTTGGATAATATTGAAATCATATCATGTTCTTAATGGTTTCCACAATTAAATGTTTTATTATGGTTATATTTTATCATGGTTGATGTTCCATTATGATATATGCCTGACATACTTTCTCTATTTATGTCTTTGCTTAAGATTTTGATGTTTAAATTTCATGTTGATGTTTTTTCTTTCAAATGTTTATGGATTGTTTTATGTTCTCTATGTTTTCCATTACTGAGCATTTGAGATCACCCTTTTTATGTTTTATTTTCCCCAGGAAATAAAGAAAGTTTTAAGGTAAGGAAACAAAAAGGGTAAGATCGTTATGGGAGTTGTTGAAGATATCTCAACATGATTAGAAGTTTATATTCTGTGTTTCCAAAGACACTAACCTATTACGGTCCTTGTGTGTCTGTTTTTGTTATGTATTATGTATTCCGCAAAAGTAATGTAATTTCCATGTACATCATTCTTTGGGTCTCTACATTAATAATACATCCTTCTTATTTCAATATGATATGGTGGTTCTAGTGCATTATGTGGTCTTTGGTGAGTCTGAATCTTTCCAATGATTAATAACCCATTTTCAATAGAAAAACTTGTGCTCTGAGTTTCCCTATTTATTACTTTCCTCATTCTATGTGAGTTAAGCAGTGAGATCATTCACTTTAAAAAGTGAGATAGGTTGGTTTAGAAATAAAAAACCACTGTAAGTGAAATTGATATTGTTCATTAATCCTCTCCTCCAAGATCCAACATACAATTCCTCATACCGCCCTAAAGGGATATCGACTAGTGATGAGGTATCAAAACTGTAAGTGGTGGAATTACCTTAAATAATGATAAAACACTATTAATTTAAATAAAATAAAATTTTACATAATATAAATATATTAAACTATATTAATTATGGTGTAAAGACAATAAAGTCCATGAAATACCCATAGAAATCCCCCACAATGTAAATATCCCAACTAATGATATAACAGATACATAAAAGTCAAATATACCAAAACTATAATAAAGGATCAAAAATTGAAATCTATATTCGGATTTTTATGTTAGAACTTTCATATTATTGTTGTTTTTCCATAGAATGATTCATTTATAAGTGGTACAAATGAAACCCTATGAAGACACTTTAAAATAGCTGGAAGGATGTTCAAATTCATAAAAATAGAAGCTAAAATAAAATGGTTGAAAAAGTGTGGGAATATAGATAGAATAAATTCTAGATTCATGAACATATTAGAAACCAAATTATATATAATGAGTGTAGTAATTTTATGGAATTATTCAGATATGACTTGAATGTTATAAATGAATCATAGTAATAATTTGTAGCTGATTCCGTTTATATTATGTGAGAGTAAACTTGTAGTTACAAGGATTATGTTAGAATAATATGAAGTGTTTCTAAGGATATGTTTGGGAATTTTATAATGATACATGTGTTATTGATGGATTATGGACGTTTGAGGATGATTTATAGAAGCTTTCACATGATGTAGTAAAAGAGGTAAAGTGTTCAAAACTTATTCTATTGACCATAAGTGTCAGGTGAGGTGGTAGAGATCAGATATTTTCCTTGACCAAATGAAGGGCTATCCATGATGTTAATAAAGTGATTAAATTGAATGAATTAATAGGATGTTGTGAGGATTTACTATAAAAGGGTGGGCTAAGGTTACATGTTTTTTGTGTTTTAGAAGAGAACCAAAGATTCAAATTCTTGAAGTTGGAGGACGAAAGGTCATATTTCATAAGGGCGGTCTATATGAATAATTCTAACTAGAGTTTCATCCATTCATATGAGTATAATTTTCAATAAATTTATTCCACAATGAATCCTTCACTAAAGTTGTTACCAAGTAGTAATTAAAAATAATCTATATAAGGTTCTAGGACATGATTTCTATTGTAACTCATTTTCTTCAATCATTAATGAAATATTAGATGTATTCTAAAAATTAGAATGACTAATGTTTAAACCATGTAATCCATTAATATATACTTTTTCAATTTTTCAATGTTCTTGTTCTTTTAAGTTCATTATCTTTAGTAGACGGTCTTATCAAAGGAATTCATGTGAAAAGGAACTAGGTATTGGTGGATTGGTTATTTATGTTGTTTTCATAAGGGTTCTGTAGTGTTATGTACATTCTGATATTGGACTAGTGAGGTGGTGGGTGCGCATATTCTTCTATGTTACGGGCTCTATTTTTTTAATGGTTTCATTGAATTTTGGACCCTCTCATGGCCTTAATAATTATTATAGTTATGTAAGATAACATCCAATCATAGAAGTTTGTGTGGTGCTTATTCTCATATTGTCAAGCCAAGAATATGGTCTAGATGTGGGAAGAATTAACACATATCTATAATTTATTATCATAGATTCTATATCATAAGTGTCTATTGGTTCTCTATGATTGGATTACTGAGTTCTATAAGAATCAAGTTCAATAATTTTTGGATCCGTATGATACTATGGATGAATTTAGACCATAGGCATGTGTCTAGATTCATATATAGTTTCATTCCTTCTATACATTTCCTTGTATGATATTTCCAAAAGATCATTCAAATTCCATTATTCATATGATTTTTCGTGTTATTTTATTGTTATTAAAGAATGGTGTCTCTATACAATATTTTTTTAATTAATGTTAATAGGAGAAGTTATATATTTTGGGGGATACTAGTTTTTCTAATTATATAGAGTTTGAATGTTCTATTGATGATGTTATTAAAGATAATGTTAATAGAAGAGTGGAATGTGACTATTGTTTTGGAATTGTTCAAGATATTGGAACATAGATTAGAGATTTATGACCTGTAAAGAAGATTTTAATCACCTTTATTCTATTTAATGTGTTTGAAGAATGACTCAACATGATATGGTAGGTACACTGTTGTGTATATAGAATTTAAAAGGAAAGAGAGATTTTAGTAGGACTATTGGGAATTATAATTATACTTTTAAAATGTGTATGTTAAATATTACAAAAATCATGATTTTTAAAGGATGTAGTTTTCTTACTCTAGAGATTCACCAGCCCATTTCATTTTTCTCACTTCAGTGTTCAAAGTGAACTTGAATCACTATCATTTTACAGACAATGTTTTCATTGAATAGCTAGCATCTGGGGTTATGGATTATATGTCAATGTATGTGTCTTTAAATACAAAAAACAAGGAAAATGTTTTTGTATAAATGTCAATAATATAGATCATTGTTTATTGATAATTATTTTATAATAAGGAATTCACTGTAGATAATCCAAATTCTAGAAGACAACGTATATGGAATAAGAATCGCATTTACATGGTTATTATAATGGGTGAAAACCCATATGTGTTGAAATGTGTAATGATATACATGTGAAGGTAATATCTGCCTTTTGGATATTTCATTCATGATAAGTGATGTAAGGATATCTTGTTTAGAAGGGAGAAGAAAACATGAATTTGAAGCATGTGTAGTTCTATTTGGTCTCACACAGGTTATTGCAAGTATTTTCATTGATTATATTTCTTAAAAGTGATAGTGTTTCTTCATCAATAACAGTTATAAGATGTTTTGTGAAATATTTATTATAAAATAATATATTATAACATATATCATAATATTGTAGAGAGTATTGATGTTCAGATTTGGTTTTAGGGAGTTCTCAAAAGTAGTTTCAGTTTTGAAGATCTATAATAGAATAAGCCTATAGTTATGGAAGACAATTAATTGAAAATAATTATGATGTTATGATTAATAAGTATTTTTTTAGGGAAGGATTTTTATAATAAATTAAAATTAAAAAATAATGGGGTTTTCACTATAACCCGGATGTATTTTGATAGTTTTTCATACGAATAAGTCATTGTTAAAGGAGAGAAAACATAAACCTTTTGAATGTTTAAATACAAAGTGTATAGATTCAAAATAATCTTATTTCCATTAATAGGAGAGAAAAACTTTTAAATTTATCATCAATTTATAATGTATATTGTAATGAGTGATCCTTAAATGGATAATAACTATGTTATAATGTAATGGAAGAAAAGGAACACACTTTCTTATATTGCACTAAGTAATTGAGATTTTGTGATAGGTTGTTTTAGTGTAATTGTTTTAGATTGATGATTCTAGAAATTCTAAAAGTAGATTAGGAGGGATTTATATTCCATTAATATCATTTTTGTTTGATATACCATATGATCATGGAATGTGGAAAATGATAGGTAGAGATATGGAGTCAGGGGATTTAGGAAGGGGAAATGGTCTTGGAATCAGTACATGGAATAGGATTACTAGTGGAGATAAAACATTTTAATGATAATCTAACATATTTTAACTAGATAAATGTTTATAAAGGTCTTCATGAGGTTCCATGATTATATAATACGATATAATGGTTTGAGAAACATGGAGTAACATTTTTTATGGGTCCTAGTTGTATATGATCATTATAGTGGACCAAGTTTCAAATTTAATGGCAGGAAAAATGGTGTTGTCCAGATGATCTCAAGTTAACTATAGTGAATCCTTGCAAATTTATATTCATGGGTTACTATTAAGATTGAAATTTCTATCTAGGGGGTGAGTGTTAGTATTATTCTAAAACAATCTGATCTGTGAGATTATTGGGTTTTATGTGTTAGAACTATTTTTTGGTTAAGTGTTGGTTCCTGGAATGAGTAATTCAGTAGAATTAATAATTAAACTAGATGAAAACTTGTTCTCCTATAACTACTAAATTCTTGATTTAGGTGAGTGAGAGAAGAATATGTAGTTTTCACCTAGTGTGGGAATGTTGAAGAATGAGATTATTGATGCATACACTTTGTGGAAACCATATTCTAGAGGAAATGTGATGTAGAAGGAAGGGTAGTTCTGAATGTGGCATATAAATTTCAAATTAATTGGAGTAGTCGAATGTAGGTGAATCTAGTGATGCTTGGTTATAGTAACCTTAAAGATACAAAGGTAATTTTATATTTATTTTAATATCTTTATAGGATTATTTTGGAAAGTAGAGAATGATCTAGATATTTTCATGGTAGTGAGAAAGATGAAAGATATGTTCTGGATGATTTTTCATGATATGTGAAAATAAATTTATATTTTAGGGCATTCACTATTTATGAGAATGTTAAATGAGGTGGTGCAGCACATCAGGTCACTATGAAAAAATTTAGGGTTTCCCATGATATTTGAAAAGCGGTGAAACTGATGAAACCTATATTCTTCTAAAAATATAAGCTAAAAATAGTGGATTGAGGTCACTAGTTATGTGTGTTTTGAAAAATGATGAAAATGATGAGGCATTTATACTGGGGTGTTGAAGTTCATATTCTAAAAGAGAGGTAAATAAAAAGGAATAGAATAATATGAGCATCCATTATCATGGATGAATTTTTTCATGGAGTGATTATGGGAGGAATATTATTCTAAAGGCTTTGTTAAGGATCTTTTTGAAATAATATTGGTAGGTTTCTAAAGTATTGGTTTCATTGAAACTATAATTTTTCATTCCATAATGAAATATGCACTGTAATTGTTTATGGTGTAAGAGAATATCTTGATCAACATAGCCCTTTGTGTTGTTCTTGATCAATTTTTTCTTGGTATTATTCTAACATTTTCATTTTCTTTTTTAAAATATATTTCTTAAAGATGTCTGGGGAATGTGATCCAATGTATGGTTGATCAATTTTGTGGTTGGGGTGTGTAGTATTCTCAGTTTTAGATTCAGTATTCATAGTGGTGACATGGAATTTCAGACCATCTAGTGGTGAATTAGTGTTGTATTTATTGAAAATAGTATTCTTAGTTCTATAAATTAGTTCAGTAGGTATTTTGTGGAAATTCATATATTATGGTGTCTTTGTTCCAAAATTTATGTTCAAAAGGTAACTTATGGTCACATTATGTTTATTGGATCTGATTCATATGTTCTATAAACATTCCCAAGTAGCTAAATATTCCAAAAAAGCTACACAAACCCCACTGATCATAAAACACTTACTTTAAAGATCTCTCGAAGAACATCTGATGATAAATATGCATGAAATCAAGAGAGCACTTGTAAGGAAGGATGGGTGATAAATAATAGTCTTCATGGTTTTCCCATGGAATTTGTTGACTCATAATAAAATAAATTATTCATGAAACTCGGATTAATAAAGATTAAGAAAGACTAAGCATAACCATATAAGCTCATTCAATCATAATGAAATAAAATGTTCCCCAATGTATTCCACTATCTCATATTTGAACACGTTTTATAAACAAATTGATTATATAATCCTAATTTATCATATATTGTAGGAGGTTTTAGTTATCAAAACATATCCCTCGATGCTCCAAGATGGATACGGGAGGATATAACCATATCTACCAATACATGGGATTCTAGAGGAAATATATGTGTTCATTGAAATAATGATATATCTAGATAATATGGTAAAAAAGTATCTCTAGTGATATAGCTTCATATTTAATTTTTTTAAAGAAACATGTATCTCTAAAGTGTAGCTATCTATTTAACGCCCTCAATCCAAGGGTTGTGGGTGAATGATGAAGAGCCCAAGAACATTGTATTCGACCTCAATCCCTAACAGGGTAAATTATGGGAGAAGGGTCACTAACCGTAATTGTTCATAGGTTGTCATGGTTAGTTACTATCATCATGGTAATCAATACTACATTCAATAATCATAAGGGGAGAATGAGTACATGATCAAACATTAACACCAAAATTTGTGTCACTCAATACGGTGATAAGGGAGTTATCAAAAATTGATGGTAATTGGTGATGTCTACTATTCTAATACATCATATAAATATTTGGAATCAACCAATTAAGTGTTCTATAAATATATAAAATATTCCACATCATAATGGGATTATTTGGTTCTACTATGATAATCATATCCCTTATATCATCTATCCATTACTCGCTTTAATCCATGGTCCATCCTTGTGAAGAATACCCTTTGAGATTTCATGCTAGTATAATGTGTTTTTTTATCAATGAAAATATTTATATTATAATTATTTTATTAATAAACATGGTTACATAAAACTCACTGTTTCATTTCTAATTTCATTCCAAAAACATTTTACAGACAACATCAACGTCGGAGAAGGAATCTCTTAAGTAATTAAATTATAGTGAGGGATCTAACACATAAAAATTACATTTATAATGAAAATTCAAAAATTTCACAATCTTATGGTATTTAAAATGATCCCAACCAGGAACCAATTGTTTTGGGACATTATGATGGTTACATGGGGTGATTGTTGGGGGTAAATGGAAGCTTTCCACATGCGGGGGGCGTCTTAGTCCAATGTAATCTTGTTCTAGGTGGTACTCTACCATTGGGAACTCCATGTGGAATCCATCATGGCCTTATGATAATAATTTTAAAACCCGTATTATTATCTCAATGTGGGACAAGTTTGAACCCATGTGGCTAATGTGGCCATGAGGTGAACAATATGATTATATTTATCAGAGAGTCTCAATTTAGGGGAGAGCATGTTCTCACATGGATGAAGTAGCCACATGGATATCATAGGATCAATTAGAATCGAAAACTAATACATCTCTAAACCATTTCTGGAATGAAATGCAATACAATGACGCATTGTGATTTGAGTCATTTGATCAATCGATTAGATGATTTCATTCATTGAGGCCGAAGAGTACAATGAAACACTTAAAGAAATGAGGTATACATATTGCGATTTGGGTCCTATTTTCCAATACCGTATTGTCCTCAAAGAACCATTTCCCCTATGACTACTGGTGACTACCACCCAAACATTCAATTACTACCGAAAACTATTTTCTAGGGATAGAGTGAGACTGAAAATTACTAAACTTCACAGTATCATCATCTCACCCCATAAATAAGAAAAATGAAAATGTTAGGTCAAAATTTGATCATCAATGATCCTAAAAGTAAGACTAAGGATAAATAATGTGAAATTATATATAATATATCTTATAAAAATAAATTAAAAACAACCTCAAACTATTTACATTGGGTGTTTGTTGAAAGGATCTATCAATAAAGATATAATATCCTAGTTAAATCATCATAGATGTAATTTAATTACTAAATTTCAAAGGAAAAAATTATTATCCTTACATTAACTTTTTAATTACAAAACCAAATTTAGAAAATTCAGTTCCAATATATTTTTTTAGAGACATAAAACAATACACAAAAATTTTGTATTGTGGATAAAATATTTTAGCCTCTAAAATCTAGGGAAATATTTGACTGATCCATATATCTCACTAAATTCACTCAAAATTAGTATGTTTTATTTTGACTAAATCATTTCCCCTGATTATATCTAATTCTATTATTTACCATATTTTATTCATTGAATGTTATTTTTCATTTAGATAAGAAATGAGATTATAGAGGATTTATAAGTTAAAATATAAATAAATGAAAAAAATAAAAAATTCAAATAACCATACCATTGATTTTAGATCACTCTTTATCATATATTATCTTTTGGGTAGACTACGTCTCCCAATATTGAATATAAATCTTTGGTTTATCAAAAACCTCCTCTTTGTCATTAGAAATTCATTGGAATTTTAGGGGAAATTATGGCATTGTGTTACTATATTAATTTAACACACTATGATTTTGAAAGAAGGATATTAAATTTGGTAGCATAAAGGGTATGAGATACTGAGTTAATATTATGATACACACGATAAAAATTTTCTTCAATGGAATTTGATTTTCAGAAGACTCGGTCTTACCAAAAATCAATATACAATTAATATTACTATTTTACATGATTGTTATCAAATATCCATTGGAATGGAGGGTAAGGACCATAATAATTAAATTATTTTTTTTAAATTTATATATAATAAATTCTTTGCTGACCTATTATATATATTTTAAAATAAAACCCTTTGGAAAATAAAGGGAAATATTTTTATAAAAAAATATTTAAATGCATACATGTGTGTTTTATACTAATAAAATAAAAAAATCACACTTATTGGATTATATTAATGAAATATATATATATATATATATATATAAAATATTTTTAATATAATGGTTAAAAACAATCCATTGTTTTTTCTAAATAATATATCAAAATAAATCTCACTTTATGCTTAAAATTTATATTTTTCTACAAAACAGTTTTGTCTCTTTCTTATGGTGCACTTATTTTTAAAGTAAATGTTGAAATTTTTTATCAATTATATTTGAAAAAAATTAATTTTTTGATTGATAAATAAAAAAAATTAGATTATTGTTATTTTTTTATTATGAAATGTTTTATTTTTTGATGAATTGTGAAAAATATTGATTTGTAATCCGAAATTTCCTTTTAATCTAAATGAACTATTATGTAATTTACTTTTTATATTTTTTAAAGTCAAAATACTTAAATTATACATATATTAATCCAATTTATCTCATTATAATATTTTCTATATTTAATTTCTATATAAAAACATTGTACATTTGTTAAAATTTTCAAATTAAAAGCATGTTTTCTCACCACATCTGTGGGAATAATATTAAATTAAATTATAATAATTTTATGAGTTAAAATTGGGAAAATTGATTCTATATTTTGAATTAGAATAATTAATATTGTTTAATAAGTTAAAATTAATGTTTTACCATAATGATTTGTAAAAACGTTTATAATTAATTAAAATGGATAGGGTAAAAATGAGTTAACTTAGTGGTTAAACATAGAATATAATGTGTAAAAAAGACTCAACACTTATCCCTCACTAATATTAACATAATATTTCAACCATATGACCATATTCTGAAACTCTATGAGTTTCTGGGACACTTTTCCAAGAAAGTGACCAATATAACAAGTTAAATAAAGAAAACGACAGAAATATAATTTTTTCCCTTTTAAATTCTTGAATGGTTTTGGGATATAGAATAAAATAAATTTATTCAATTAAAAATATCCTTTTTGAATATGAATGATTTATTTTTATCATTAATATTTATCATTAAATTTTGAAATTTATATAATTCAATTAAATGTTTAAAAAATTTCAATATATGCATTATTGAGTTAATAATAAAATAAAATAAATGATACTAATAACATTTAAATGGAGGTAAATTGAATTAATTGTTATATTGTATTAATTTTTATATTAGTATATAATTTTAAAAATATGTGAAATCAATATATTCAAATTCCATCATTGTATTTATATTTGAATATTTATATTAAAAACAAATATCAATGTTGACATTATTTTTATTTATTAATAAATTATATTTTATTAAATGATTTGAAATTACTAAAAATTCAACATAATACAAAATTATAGTAATATGTTAATAAATATAAAATATAAACCATTAGTGGTAAATTTTAATTTATATAATTAATATATTGACCCCTAAATTGTAAAATCATTGTTTGGGTAGTTAGTGTTAAATCTGTGTTTTTTCATATAACATGCACTTACACAAAAATTATTTTCAAACAAAAATGGGTTTTTTTATATTTATTAATTAATATTTATAATTATTGGGTTAAATTTTTCAAATATTTCTCACTTTTATTTTGACTTAATTGATAAATTACTTAAGTTAGAAAACTAAATACTAAAATGTTAAACCATTATGAAAAAACATAATCAAATATATGAGTTTAGGAACAAAATGTTTAAAAAATATATTATTATTTTTGTGGAGGTGTTTCCAATCCGAAAAATCCTTCCCAATAATTATTATCCAATTTTTTATGCACATGATATATGTGAGACCTCTAAATATTAAATAGTTTAGAGTATTTACAAGGATGAAACTCCTCCTTAAATATAAAAAGGAACTCACTCCCATCACTTATTCACACCACTAAAGCCATTTGGGTCATCAAAAACCTTCCAAAATAACTTCCAAACTTACTTACCTTCATACTAGAAGCCTTATTTTGGTATTAAAGAATCATCTCAAGGTTTTAGTGAAAAACAAATGTGATACTAGAATAAGAGGTAATGTTCTTATTAAATTATTTTTATTTTATATCCTTCTCAACATCAATTAATTATTTGAATATAATTATCATATAATAAAATTAGTATTTTACGTATACTAATATTTTGTTTTTTTTGTTTATGACATACAATCACGTGCACTTCCATCAAATCAGTTATGAAATCCCCATTTCTGTGTATGGCTGACTACCGCCTCACAAACCGATGTCAATCATTTTTCAATTACCACCATTAATGTTTATGAAAAGTGATGTAAATAATCTTTATATATGACATATATGATATATATTATGTTATTATGATTCTATAATTATTATATCACACATACCTTAATGCATTCCATTTTATAGGGATATGATAAATTTTATCGTGTGTACGGCGAACTACCGCCACACGATGTTTCAGGTAATAACCACTTTGTTTTCTGAATATGTTTTTGACTTTTTAATTTTGGTCTTCTTACTTAAATAATTATTTCTTAATATCCTCAATTTAAACCAAATTATGAATATCATATATATTCGTTATATATCTGTTTATAGTAATCCATATAGTTTTGTGATAGGAAATGAAATGAACCATTCATAGAGATGATAGGTCATACATACACATGAATTTTATTTTGTGATATATAATACATGAATATGATTCTAGAGTGATAATATATATTTCAATTTTCTTTCTTTAAATCTGACATGGAAATGAAAAATGGTGTTCATGCGTATGTACAACGTATCTTCTATACGAATGATGCATTTAATTTCCTATCACAAAATTATATAGATTAATATAAATAAATATATACTAAATATATATAATATTTATAAGTTGGTTTCAATTTAGTATATTATTAAACAATTATTTAAGTAAGCATACTAAAAATATAAAGTCAAAACTTATATAAAAATTAATGTTTTTATTACCTGAAATATAACCTTAAAATGGAATTGTTAATAAACGTGTAGTAAAAGATCAAAAGAAATTAATATATGATATTAAAAATAAATATGGTTCTTTAATAAGTTAATAAATTGTTTAAAAAACTATACATGAGACTAAATAATGTTTTACCAAAAAAAATTGTGATGTAATAGTTTTTATCATCTCACTTTTATTTTTGTGAGATGCATTCCATATTTACCACTTTTGTTGTTGTGTTGTGTATATAATACCAATGAATGTATTGAAGGTTTATTTCCAATAAATTTATGCGGACTTAAATATCCATTTTTTAAACTCTCATTCATTGGGTTTACATTCTCAATGTTACCATGCTGTAAGGGATTTTTGTTACAATTTTCCTTCTTTAACAATTTGGTTATTTTATAAATCTATCTTATTTTATAAGGTTTATATCCATCCCTTTTTATATTATATATCATAAATATATTTATTTTATGTTACATTATATGTATAATTTAGTGTTTTTCTATTTTGTGGATTACGATTCAAAGTAAAAAATGTGGTAAGATTATTTTTTTACAGTTGTATCGATATCAGGATTATGTATAATTAAGACTCTGATGTTGAAATATTATAATTCCAATTAATTATATTCTACTATAGTAATTCATGATACTTCTAATTAATTGTACCATTTCTTATAATCTTTCATACTTAAAATTTTTGAGGATTTGTTTTTAAGAAAATCTGACAATATTTATCTCTTCAGATGGAAATATTTTATCTTTATAAATAATTTTTTTGAAAAAATGTTTTGAATATGTATTTGAATGATCTTTTATGCTCGTTTTCAAGATATGGGACTTTATAATTTTTTAATGATTTAAAAATTATCTTCATGGAATTCAAAATCCTGTATGAAAATTTTTCATGGATATTTTCAAATAAATAAATTTTCAAAATGATTTACCTTTTTAAATGATATTAAAAAAATGAATAGTGTATTTTCCTCAAAATTTCATTAGAGACATTTTATTGGTATTTCCATTCATGAAAATAATAAACCATTATTGTTATATAATCTCAAATCATAATATTCAATAATGATTCTATCCTAATTCTTTCTATGGATTCATGAAGATTGTCTTAAAGTTACTATTATGAAACTCTTTTTATTTCCAAAGTTTAATTTTGTTTATAAGTGATTTAATTGAAACCATTTGTTAATAGTATTTATCATTTTTATTATTTATGTGTTTTATTCATGGTTCTTGAGAATTTTATGAAATGGGTGAGCCCGATATAGCTTACACGAAGGTTTGAGCAACATTATAGCTCATAGGTAAGCCCAATATAGCTTATACTAATGGATGGGCCCCATTATAATTCATGGAGAAATGGTGATCCTAATATAGATTATAAGATGTGTTGATCCCCATTATATCACATGGGTGAGTCAGTTATAGCTTATATAAAGGGTGATTCCCCTTATAGATCTCCAATTCATTAGATAATGATTATATTGTAAGTCGGTCATATGGTTATTCAAATAAAAAGGGATATAAAGGGATTTTATGAAAATGATACTCCTAGTTAGAAAAAGGGGTTTTAATTGATTTTTATGGGTTTATAATGTTTCTCATGAATTATATTTATATCACATGGTTAATGATTAATGATTCTGGTTTCTATTTCCTTTACTATGTTTTACAAATTGATTATTCAACCATTGAAGTGAATGAGTTTATTTATGATTCACTCATTAAATAAAATTATGTCATCATTTACTTATGAACTTCTTATACTCATTGATTATAGTCAATTTTGACTACTTATGTTACCATTACTATAACAACCCCGACACCAGTAACCTAGAGTCAGTTTTCATTTTATTACAATGGCATAGGTACATGAGATCACATCACTAAGGAACAATTAGTTTATTAGTCTGGAATAATATGGATATATACATGGTTCCTTTATTTAAATTTTGAATAAACATAGTACAAAATAAAAGAGAATAAACTGCTTTTTATCACTTATTCAAATATCTCATCTTCACAACCTGAGAATGGAAAAAATATAATATTATGAGATCAAATGCTCGGTAAGGGTTAATTACAAAGGAACCATGAATAAATAATAAGTGAATCATAATCAATTAGACATAATCAATATGGTGTGGTTAATAATTAAAAAACACACACCATCAAAAAATGATAATGAAAATGGATCCATATATTTTTTCATGTTGTAGACTTATTGGAAAGTAAAAAATGAATATTGAATAATGAAAATTGTCATTATTTGGGTGTCATGTATCTGGAACATGAACCATTATTCCTTGAAGATGGTTTAATTTTATGGGTAAAAACCCATCAGATTTATTTTGGAAACAAATGTGAGGGGTTTGTCAACAATTATTTTGTATTTTGAGACATGTCGATACATCTAGGGGATATTACATGCCCTTCCCATCTCTAAATGAACAAATAATTCTTTATATATATGTTCAATTCAAAAGAAATTCCATATGAATATCTGTATTGAATAGAGGTTACAAATTCATTAATATTTCAACAGTTAAAAAATATTCAAAACAAACAAAGAATGTAAAATGGTATAGCACTAAGACAATAATCATATCCTTGAGTCAATAATTTTTTTATTTAACAAAAATATAAATTAAAATGAAAAATGTTATAAATGGGGAATTAGATAAACCCCATAAAAATAATTATGTGCACGATACCAAGTAAGTCCCAATTTAATTAATATTGAGATGAAATCCATTACCTTATGTTTGAATGTGTTGTGTACTTGATCTTAATGTCTTAAATAATAAAGTTAAATCCATTAAATAATTAAATCATAACCCCTTATACAAGTATTTAAAACATCATAGTATTATTAATTTCATTTATATCTTTATTGATGACTTATAGAGATGAATTTCAATGTTCAAGAGTAGTTGTTGTTGTTTTTCTTTTCTTGAGAAGTTACCTTGTTAATACGTAATGATGTTCATGTAAATTGGGTATAATTATCCAGAATTGGAAATATATTTCATTAGTGAAGATATTGAATATTTCATAGTATTAAATATTGTATTTTCTAGAGATTAGGATGATTAATTTGATAGAAATTTACTAATAATCATTTAGAACATTTTTGCGATTTTTAGATCACCATGAATAGTTTTGTCTTAATAATTAATATCATATATATATACTACTTCCATAAACCTAAATAACTATTAATATGTATATTAAAAGTTATTTTAGAAAAATTTATGGTTTTATGACCATCCTTGAAGGCATTATAGAAAGGTAAAAAATGTATGATCAATGATGCCAGTAAATTGACACATCACTGGGGATGTTTTCTTTTATAAAAAAAGAGAGAGTGTGAGAGAGAGAGACAAAGGATTTTGATGATGAATCTTCCATTAACTTGATATAATCCTGTAATATTAATTATAACAGAGATATCATGTCTATTTGGATAGGGGTGATTTTTGAATGATAATAAAATAAAATAAATTGAAAACAAAATAAAAGAAAAGAAAAATGATTTTTACCTCTTGAATTCTTCTCCTTCAGAACCTCTTAAAGGGGGACTTGTTTTGATATTTTATGGTAAGAAGAGATCTTGTATGTTGGATGTGGGCTTCAAAAGGGTATTGGGAAAAATGTGGGAAAGGCTCAATGCTTGGATGGTGTGAGAAGAAGAGGTGGTGAGGGGTTGTATTTATAGTGGAGGACAGTAGTGTTTTATCATTATTTTATTCATTTGTTTATTATATTGGCTCAGGACTATTAATTTTTTGAGAATTATCATCTAATAAATTAAAATAATGAATTATATTTTGATTTTATTCTCTATAATCATCCATACATCACCCATGACGCAATAATTAATGTATTTATCAATTATCATAAATATTTGTATTTTACTATCTACAGAAAATTCATGTTTTTTCAAAAAATCCCAAAAATTAACCCTAGTCATTTTTCAGTGATTATATTTCAAATATACAATCTATTTTATTAAAATAATTCTCAAAATATGAGAAATTTAATTTTTAAATAAATTCATTATTTACTCTAAAATTACCCATTTTAAAATTAGTAGTAATTTTATAACACTTTAAAAAATTAACTAAGGTCTCATTAGATTGTATTATAATATTATGAAAAAAATTACTAATTTATGATTCTATTTTATTAAAATAAAATTTCTTTTTTATCATTGTATTAATTATAAAATTGTAAATAAAAATTAATGTTTTAAAAAATTACCCATACGTAATTAATAGTTTTAAATATAATAATTTACTAATACTATGATATAATTATATCATATAGAAATTTATAGGATACTTGTATTTTATATACAATTATATAGGTTATTTTACTATTCAATTGGCCAAATTGCTATTCATAAGGGTCACATTACTATTCCAAAGTTCATTTATCTATTCAATTGATATATGTTATTTAATATCAACAATAACATCTTATTTTGTTCATTATTAATTTATAAGGTTTGTTTTGTGTTCTCCAGGTGATTTTATATGATTTATAATAAATAAATTCGGATTTTAGTACAATATAATCTATCTAATGAATTTAAATTATTTAAGAAGATACATACCATAAAATCTTGGGGTTTTATACTCTTCCCTCCTTTAGAAATATCATTCTTGAAATGTTTCATGTATATTTCACTCTAAATAGATTTCTCTGGTACTTATTCATAACATCCTCATATTCCAACATTTCTTCTTCCATATTGTGATTTCTACAAAGAACCCTTAGCTGTTCATTCATCTGATTTCTCAATACATCACCTTTAGTGTCAAGAATCTTGATTGCCTCTTCATAGTAATTCAAATCAGGTTCTAGTTTTATTTCATCACATGTGAGTACATGTGTTGGGTCAGACATGTACTTATTTAACAATGATATGGCAGCACATCATGAACTTTGTTGAGACTTGGCAGAACTACTAAATGGTAAGTTGTAGCTCTAATTCATTAAATAATTTCAAATGGTCCAATGTACCTGGGGATCAGTTTCAATTTCTTACAGAACCTTAAGAAAACTTTTCATGGAGATGCTTTCATAAATACATGATATCCGATATGAAATTCCAAATCCATTCTCTAGTTGTCATCACCAGAATTTTCCTATAATGCCCTTCTTTAATATGAACCTAAATAGTTTTAACCTTTTCCTTTGTTGAATCAATAAGTTCGTGGCCAATAATATTCTTCTCACCAACTTCATCCAAACAAGTTGGAGTTTGAAATATATCACTATTTAATGCTTCATATGGTGCCATTTAAATACTAGAATGAAACTATTATTTTAGGAAAATTCCACCAGTGGTTAGTACTAGTCCCACATATCTTTAAAGACAAGTTATAATGATCTCAAAATGTCTTCTAATGTTTGAATAGTCCTTTCAAATTGTCTATCGGTATGAGGGTGATAAGTTGTACTTTTATGAATCTCAATATCCAATTCTTTCTAATTAATCTTCCATAATTTTGATGTAAAACATAGATCTCAATCTGGCATAATTGATAGTGTTTCACCACAATGTCTTATAACATTATTAATACAATGTATTGTTAGACGCTCAATTTATAAATCTTCTCTTATATCAATGAAATGTGCCGATTTTGTAAGATGGTAAAAAATTACCCATATTGCATCATTACTTCTAGGTGTCCTTGGTAGTCATGTGAAAAAGTCCACTGTAATGTTATCCCACTTCCACATAGTAATATTTTGAGGTTGCATGAATCCTCTAGGAATATGTCTTTATGTCTTCACTTGTTGATTAACTATACTCTCTGACACATAGTCTATAATTTCCTACTTCATGTTATCCCACAAAAAAATGATCCTTCAAATCTTTATAAATCTTTATTCTACCAGGGTGTATTGATAAATTTGATCTATGAGAATCATATAATAGTTCCTTTTTTATCCTAGTTATTGATGTAACATATAACCTATTTCCTAATTTCATAACTCTATCCTCATACGTGATGTTTCCTAATCTTTCATCCTTAATGACATTAATTTTCATTTGATGGTTCTCATCACTATATTGAGAGTTTTTTCTTCTCTAGTAAAGATGGTTTAGCAATCATTTAAAAAAGGAATGATGTTTTCTCTTCCTTAACAATTAGATTTTCCATATTTAATGGAACCATTAAAATATGATCTCTCTAAATCCTTACATGGGTTGGAAGTCCATGATATTTCCTAATTAATGAATCTTCTGCCTTATTTTCCTTTATCGGTTGATAGTTTGTTGATAAATCATAATCATTGAGTAATCTGAGCGATCTATTTTTCTTTATGATTAGTTATTTCTATGTAAAATTTATTTCAAGCTATTGTGATCCATATATATTAAAAATCTTTCATCATAGAGAGAGTTCCTCAATATTTTTCTTGAGAAAATATTATATCTACTAAATAAAGATCATGAGTTGGATAATTATGTTCATGTGTCTTCAACTACTTTGATTCTTACGAAACAAATCTTATAATTTTTCATAAGGGCACAACCCAGTCTATTCTTTGATGCATCATTGTATATCAAAAACCCATCATTTCCAGATAAAATAGTCAAAATTAGAGCATTGGACAATCTTCACTTAAATTCTTCAAAACATTCTATACATTATTTTTTTTCATATGAACTTAACTCGTTTACATGTGATCTTGGTTAGTGGGTTAGCTAATCAAGAAAAATTATGAATGAGATACTAATTGTAACCTACTATGTCAATAATGCTATGTACCTCAGTTATGTTTGTTGCAATATGGCATTCTTGGATTGCATTTTCCTTTACATAACCAACTGAGATTCCATCCAAAGAGAAAATATGGCCATGAAAATAAATGATTTGATTCTATAATTCAGAGTTATTAAACTTCCCATAAAACACTTTTGTTTACAGAGTCTCCAAAATAACCCACAAGTCATTCTCATTTTCCATAGAGATTTTAAAAGATATCAAAATATAATTAATAAATACCAAAAAAAAATCTTCATGATAATCCTAGATAAATATATAGATTTGATCCCTAAAAACATAGGGCTCATATTTAGTCCAAATGATACTAATCTAAAATCATAATGCTCATACCTAGTTTGAAATGCTATCTTTGGAATATCATCCTTCCTCATACATAATTGATGATATCCATATCAAAATAAAATAATTGAAAAATATTGATCTCCATGATGTTGATCAAATAAATAATCAATATAAGGTAGTGGATACTTGTTCTCTATTTTGATGTCCTAGATTTCCCTATAATCAATACACAACCTCAAGGATCCATCTTTCTTCTTGAAAAAGTGAAAATGGGATCCCCATGGAGAAATAGTTGGCTGGATAAATACCTTCTCACTCAATTACTCTAGTTTTTTCTTCAGTCCCACTAATTCCAATATTTCTATTCAGTAGAGAGTTATCGATATAGGCCTTGAACCACGAATTAAATCAACAGTGAACTTGACTTCCCACTCCGGAGGATGTAAAGGTAAATCCTCTTGAAGTACATCAATATATTAATTCAAAATTGATATATCCTCAATTTTAATATTAATTTCCTTATTCATTGATTTTGTTTTCTCTTCAAACCTATTAATTAAATTTAGTAGGGATACTGAATGTGGATCTCAATAATAACAGAATGATGAAATTTCTTCTCTAAAGATAAGGGATTCTATATCTTCCTCACAAATTGTAACTTACTTCTTCCTTCCATAGCTTTTGAATAATATTTTGTAATCTAATCCATACCAGTGATTATATAATAATAAACCTTAGTTATGATGATAAGTTTTGTTACTAATTCATTTTTATCTATCATAAAGGGGACTAACTGAGACATATTTGTTGTAATGATATTCCCTTAAGATTTTTGACTAAAAACTCTAGTATTAAATGAAAAGGAAAATGTCAAATTTTGTTGGAAAACTAGGAAGATATAAATAATTTGATGATCTAAAATCAAATAATGCTTTAATTAATATTTAAAAAATGACTAATTTACCTATCAACACATAATTTGTAACTTCATCCTCTACCGTTGTGATTGTACCAGCTTTTCCATCTCCACTTGGACTATTTTGTGGTAGATTCCCTTGACGCTTCAGACATTGATTTAATTAATGACCCATTTCATTATAGTTGTATCACTAAACATAACTTATTTGGTTCTTCCCCTTTCATTTATTATCTAATTGATAGTTTTCTCTACACTTATATAAAACTCCCTTCCCTTTCAATCATTTTCCACGATAATTCTTTCAAAAAAATAACATAATGGAAATTGATTCATGACCTTAATCTTATTTGATTCTTTAACCTTTCAATGTTTATCAGAATACAGATTTTATCTTAATATCCCCTAAACAAATAGGATCTAGAAAATTCATACACCATTTTTATGGAACATAATAATATATCCTCAAATTATGAAATTTCTTGTGAAGTTAGTGACTTTCGAAGACTTGTCTTAATACCTTCAAATAAAATATATTTTTTTCATATAAAATATATATGTAATATATATCATAATTAGATAGTATTGTGAAGGAAGCCTCATACTCTAAAACACTCTCTTCTCCCCTTTTGTATAATCTATATAATTTTCTCTTCATATCAGTTCATTGATCATGAGGAAAGTATTTTTTGAATAATATTTACTTAAAAGTTATCCATTACATGTATTCTATTTGATATTCCTCCTTAGTATTTTGGATCAAATACCACCATTGATCAACATCACCCATTAGACAATATACTGCTAGTACGTCCTTTTCGTTTTCATTACATATCAATGCTAGAAATATATTTTCACGGGACTACACCCACTTCTTAGCTAATAATGGATTAGTAGTCACACAAAAATATTGGGGCTTATATTGCATTAAATGATCCAAAATTGGTGTATTATGGTCATTATTCATTAACTCAGTAATAAATCCAAATATGGTCATGATCTACTCAACTCAAACACTAACTTTCTTGGGTTGATCTATGTTGAAATTTATACATTATTCGAGGGTCTTAATTACTTTTCCTCCAGTAGGTGCCATTACCAAACAATGGAATATAATAAATTTGGTTATTAATTATAAGGCATCATTTTGAACTAGATAATCCCTTAACATATATTTAAAAATTATATATACCTAATCTTATCAACATGGTTTATTGGGGGACATATTTACGTTTACATCTTTCATAATGTATTTTATAGAAAATGTGAATTTTCTTAACAATTTCCATTGGAAGTATCAAACTAGGTGAGAAGTAAGGCCTATTATCGTCTACCAGGATACCCCATGTTTGGCCTGGGTCACCTTGTTAGAGTCACTACTCCTAGGTACCTCTTTACCAGAACCACATCGACTTGTAGTGTCCAAACATGGATGCAATTCTATTAAAACCCAAATAATCTATATCTTACCATAATTATATGATGTTATTATTTTTATATCCTCAAATTCCATCTTAGGGTTATATTACCTAAAATATGTCTTCTAAATTTGAGTTCTCAAGGTGTCTACTAAAGTTGGATCTCATACCAACTGTAACAACCCTGACCTCAGTAGCTCAGAGTTGGTGGTCATTTTATTTCAATGTCATAGATACATGAGATCACATCACTAAGGAATAACATTTTTAATAGTCTTGAAGAAACTAGGTACATACATGGTTCCCTTCGTACATTGGTAAA
This sequence comes from Viscum album, assembly GCA_963277665.1. Taxonomy (NCBI): domain Eukaryota; kingdom Viridiplantae; phylum Streptophyta; class Magnoliopsida; order Santalales; family Viscaceae; genus Viscum; species Viscum album. Next base: position 454,164,616 of record OY728135.1, read on the forward strand.
TAAACATAGTATATAACAAAAGCGACTAAACAACTTATTATTATTTATTCAAAGATCACATCTTCAATAACTGGGAATGGAATTCAAATTAAATGGTGAGCTCAAATAATTTGTAAGGGATACGTATAGAATAATATTTAATTTATAAAAATTGAATCATAATCAATTAGAAATAATCAATAACTAATAGTGAATAATTAAAAAACACACACCATCAATAAATTGAGAATGAAAAAGAATCCATAGATTTTTGTTATAGTGAAAACCTCATAGAAACAAATAACTAAATACTGAATAAAAAAATTATTGTTATTTGGAATTCATTTATTTGGAACATGAACCATCATACCATTAAGATAGTTTATGTATGTTGGTAAAAACACGCCTAACTCTTTTTGAAAACAAACCCGAAGGGTTTGTCACAAACTATTTTTTCTTATGAGACCTATTGATTCATCAAGGGGCTATAAGAGGCCACACCAATCATTGAAATTCCATGTAATTCCTTATACATAGATACAATTCAAGAACAATATGAAATATTAATATTCCTATTTATTAGAGTATATATGATCATCAATATTTCTATAGTTAAAGGAACATTCAAAATAAACACCATATGTAAAAGGGTATACAGCTAAGAAAATATTCATATCCATGATACAAAAATATGGATATTTAATGAAAATATAATTTAAAATGAAATAAGATCTCAATGGTTTTGTATATGTACTACATAAAAATTATTTGGTTTAAAATACCAAATAAGACCCAATAAAATGTAAATTGAGACGAATTCCCTTAACGTATTATAAATGTGTTCTCACTTGATCTCAACAAAATGAATATTAAAATAAAACCCATTAATTAATTAAATTAGAAAAATATAAAAATGTATTTGATACTTTATTTCTTAATTAAGTTAATTTACTTCCTTATTGATGAGATATAGAGTTTAATTTCATCATTCGAGAGAATTTGTTTTCTGGGTTTTCATGATTGGTTCACTTGATTATAAGGGAATGAAGTTCATGTAAAATGGGTATAATTATCCATAATTAGAATTATTTGTCATTAATTAAAATAAATAATATTTAATGGCCTTATATATTATTTTTTTCTAGATATTTGGATGATTCATTATATAAACCATTAATGATAACCATTTAGATAATTTTGGCATGTTTTAGATCATATTAAAATGGTTTGGTTTTATTAATTAATATCATGTTTATATAATGGTTCTATAATAATAAATAACATATAATATGTATAATGAAATATTTTTTAACCATAATTATGGTTCTATTTCCATACATGAAGGTGTCAATGGAAAATAAAAATGCATCATCCATGGTGTTAGTAAATTAACACATCAGAGGCGATGTTTTCATTTATAAAACAAAAGAGAAAGAGAAAGGAATTTGACTATGGATTTTAGATTAACATGATATAATTATTATATATTAATGATAATGGATTTATAATTTCTGTTTGGATAAGGTATATGCAGTAATTAAAAGAAAATAATATAAATTGAAAAGAAAATAAAAGAAACAAATAATGTTTTTTACATCAGGAATTTTCCCCTATGATAACCTCCTTAAGTGGGATTGGGTTTCGTATTTTTATGAGACCAATAGATCCTGGAAGTGGTGGATGGGATTGGGAAGAGAATTTGGCATAATTTCATCATGGCTCAAAGATTGTATGGTGTGAGGAGAAAAGGCGGTTAGGGTTGGAATTTTTTTTTAGAGGAGAGGAGTTTTTTCTCGTTATTTTATTCATTAGTTTTTTATTTTATCTCAAGAATATGAGTAGTTTTAGAAGTGTCACCAAATATATTAACATAATTAAGTAGTGTTCGATATTATGGGCTTAAATCATCCATACATCACCTATTACTCAAAAATTCATGTATTGAAAAATTATCATAATTTATCATATTTTACTATTCAACAGAGATTCAAGTATTTTTGAAAAATCAAAAAAATTATGCCTAACGATTTTTTGACATTTAGAATTCATAAATGAACTCCAATTTATGAAAATAATTTACTAAATATGAGAAATTTATTTATTTTTATTAAAATCATAATTTACTCAAAAAAACAATTTTAAAATCATAACTAATTTCATAACACTTTGAAAAATTAACTAAGGCCTCATAAAATTATACTATAATAAAAAGAAAAAAATATTAATTTTTTATTCAATTTTATGAAAATAAATTTTCTTTTAAATCATTATATTAATTATAAATATTTAACAAAACATTTATGTATTATAAAAATACCAATAATTAATTAACAAATTTAAAATTATTTATCTATTTAAACTATGATATAATTATATCAATCATTCATTTATAGGATGCCTAAATTTTATATACAATTACATAGGTGAGGTTACTATTATATTGGCCAAATTACTATTTATAAGGGTCGCATTATTATTCCAATGGTCAATTTACTATTTGTATTATATATGATCCTTAATTTCTGGAAAACCCATTTATTTTTTTCATTATTAATTTATAAGGTTTTTTTGTGTTCTCTATGTGATTTTAGATGATTTATAGTATATGAAATATTTTTTTATTCCATGTAATCTATTTAGTAAATTGAAGATATTTTGGAAGATACATATGATAAAATCTTGGCCTATTATACTTACCGAGCATTTGATCCCACCTGTCACACCCCGACCCATGTGTTTAATTTCTTTAATTATTTTCTGCATTAAATATTTTTTTGGGGTTTGGGTGAGTCTTAAACAAAATATTTATTTGAGTTATATTAAAAAAAATCACTTTTTTGTGTTGACGTTGTCGGTCACGTAGGCGGAGCACGAATTTGGAAGCTGCACGGCTTCGCCCTGGCAACTGCGTGACAACCTGTTCTCAGAAAATGAAAATAAATAAATATTATAATTAACACAAACATTAATTGTTTCCTTTTAAAACTTTTTTATGGATTTTATTATTATTTAAATAAAATAAATACATTTATTATTTTTAATTTTATCATCATGTTATTATTGTTATTATTATTATTGTTGTTCTAAATATTATAATTAAAATTAATATTAATTAAAAAATTTGTTAGGAATTATTTTATTTCTGTATTAATATTATTGTTTTCATGAATATTATTTTTATGATTATTAAAATAATTATTATTATCATTAAGGTATTAATTCTATTATTATTATTATTATGATTTTATGAATAATAATATTATTTTTTTTCTTTTTCTTTTTCTTTTTCATTGCGGTGTTCTTTTAAGAAACCCGAACCTATGGGCTAGCCCCCCACTTTCCCCCTCTGTGCGGCACATTACCTAGCCCGACGATCCCCTTCAGTGCACCTCCTCGCCATCGGCCACCTCTTCCCCCAATGTCACAATACCTTCCTCCAGCGCACTTGGATGCCTCCTTTCCCTTAGTGCCGCCTTGGGCTCCCGCTTGCACCGACCCTACCACATCCCAAATGCCACCCCAGTTTCCTCCTCCACAGCGACGTGCCCCGCCCAGCCTCAGTCATGTATCTACAGTCATGAAACCCTCCAACTCCATTTGTTGTGTGTGAGCAGGCCACCAGCAAACACACACCCTCCATCAGCCTGACCCTCATTATCCCTTACAGTGCGCCCCTTGCAGTGTGACGTAGAAAATATGGCCCTCACACCCCCTAAGCCCTCATTCACACCAATGCCCATGCGCTCCTCCTATCACAGCAGCCCAACACTGGATGTTTCCCCAATCTGGCCTCCTCTTTCTCAACTTCTGTCAAGACCCCTTACTCCCCAGCCCTCCATCTGGCAATCCCCTTTATCATGAACCCCATCTTTTCCGACGCGACCCCTTTCGAAGCCACCTCCTCCTACCGAAAATCCCATCTTTTTAGCGACTGGACCTACCAGTGCGACCTCTCTGGTGCGTTTCTTTATCGGTGCGACCTTACTCCAGTAGCTACATCCCCTTTCGGGCATGTACCTGTTCTCTTAGGAATCCCTTCATGTGGGTATCAGTGTTTGCTACTGAAGGCGAGGGTTTCAGACCGTCTTGGGTTGGTACCGCCATGCAAGGTGAATATCTTATCCCAGCCATTTGGTTTCACATACTCAAATTAAGGATCATATTGTGTTTTGAGTCCTCGATATTTATTATGTAGGGCGTTGGACCTTACCACGTGGTTTTCAATGTGCGTTGTTTCCTCATGCCTTGGTTCAGAGGTAGGCCTCCTTTGCACGTGCCTTTATAATTTAGGAAATATCACTTTCATGATTTTCACACCTTATTTATATTCTAAATATGTGTTTTATGTTCCTTGTATGAGTTTATTAGTGTTAAATGGTGATTTATTCATTTTCATGTAATATCAGTGTTATCCCATTGTAAATGACCACACCTATTGTTGGAAAAAAAATTGTGTTGGCATTCTCAAAATGTTTATGACAATTAAAATGAGGTTTAACACTTTAAATCAATATTAAGCATGAAATTTGTGATTTTCAATTTGTTGAGTGTTAATTAGAAATTGTTTTATAAAATTATTCATGTGCTGCTGATAAATGGCCCGTTTGGTGTTTTTGTGAAATGTTTTTCTTCATGGTGTAATGAAAAATGTTTTGTGGAGTTTTTTGAATGGTTTGAAATGGTGTTATTTGTTGAGTTGTGGATACTGGCTGTTTATACTTTGTTTTTTTAAATAGAAATTTAATTGGAAAATTCTCATGTCTTGTGTGTTTTTATTTTATATATAAAATTCACGGCCAGATTTTATGAGTTAAGTGTTATTTAACAAATGGTTTCCTTGAATTTATAAATGTGGAGACAACATGCGAAATGGTGATTTTGGTTCCTTAAATGGTTTTACGAATGGTTTAGGATTTACAATTTAATTAGTTTCAGTTTTCAAAGTGTTTTGGTGATCTTATACCCCTTTTCATAGAGTGCTTGTATGTGTTGGTAAATGTGGGTTTTGTGAAAAATGATTTAGATGATTTTAATTTAAAAGGTGTATTTGTGGGTTTTAAATCAGCTTGATGGTAAATGTTTTGAAGAATGGTTATGAATTGTTTTGAGTGGAAATGGTGTGCATGACAACACTTTTGAAAAAGTGTTTGCATTTTGAGATAAGATTTTGTTTATAAATGTCTAAGGGCATGTTTGTCCATTTCATGAAATTTTTTAAAATTGTTTATTATGAAACCCCCCATTGGATATTCCTCATGCATCAGTTATATGCGATGGGTGGGAGGTCCTTGTCTGGGGATTATCAGAACCCATTTTTAGGGTTCTTCGGTTTAAACCCAATATATAATTGTTTTATCTTAAGGCATGAGAATGGTCCTAGGGGAGACTCGGGGTTAGACCAATTGTGCCTTATTATTATTATATAGATATTATGATTGGATACTAAGACAGGATTGGATGGATAACCCATTTTTAAAAACTAGAGACATGGGAACATGGAATATTGAGAGAAAATTATAAGAATGATTTCCACACTGGTATGTTATGGTACTGACCAGTGGCCCATAGTAAGAGGATATATTTGGGTTTATTGTAATGGGATTTTCCCTCATCCATCCTGAGAAAGGATGTCTGAGTGTTTTGATAAATTGGATTTCATCGTGTGTGACAAGTCAATGAGGATGAGGTCTCATGTATTGGTGTCTTCTGGATTTTTATTTATCTCCTAGGTTTACCCATGACTATTTGAATTTTGTTTCTTGTATCAGTGATTAACATGATTTTATGTATACCTACATTTCCCTTACTATGTGATTCATATTGTTCATTTTTTTGTGTATTGTTCTTCTTGGAAAGTGGTGAGCTGATTTTGATTAGGTTTCTAGAAATGGTTTCCAAATGAAATTGTTATTGTCTTTATATAAATATGAAAATGTATACATCAATTTACCTTTGAAAATGTCATTGACACTAAATAAAAGAATATAGATTTGAAAATGGTTAAGGGAAATGGTTCATACATTTTTTTAACAATAATATTAATAAAAATATACTTTTATAAATTATAGTTCAAACTTGAAACAGTGTTTCATTTATTTTAGAGTCAATGCATTGTGAAAAGATTATCAGGCTATCCTACTGAGTTTTAATAATCACAACTATAATTATTTTTAGCTTTTATTCCTTGTGAAGGTTCCATCTTGGGTGCATTCTCCTTGGGCGATGTTTGATCATTAATTCAGATAGTGAACCGTGGGGTCACATGGAGTTAGTTTGGTCCTCGAGTTTGGTTAGTTTTATCTTCTTCAGTTCTTGTTTAGTTATTTGTTTGGTTTGTTTATTTTAACCATTTATTTATTATTTCCTCTAATTTTGTTTATTTTTATTTGGTAAAATCATTTCCATCATCTCTGTCGATTCCCTGGCACTTTTTTCCATCCTGGGAGGATTGGGAATGCCTCTCAGGCCTTGTCACAGATCGACTAGGGTGACCATTTCAGGGTCAACCCAGGTTGGTTCGTGATACCACACTTCTTATGTTTCATTTTACCTATGTTCTAAATAATAATTTTGAATGATTTATGTGTTGAATAAATTATATTTGGATAAATATGATGTCATAATGTTAAAAAAGATTGGGTAAGTGGGAGAAATGATTTTTTAAAGGTGTGTGAATGTTGGATGTAGGATTTTGTCATATTTCTATAAAACTATAAACATAATATTTATTCATGGTTGTATGTGATCAAATTTTTCCTTTTGATGTTGTAAGTTTTATATGAAAAATATTGTGTAACAATTTTTAGCATCAATAACAAAAATGTAATTTTTATGATTCCATTATAGGATCCAAGAGTGTGGGGCTTGGAATGTTGTAGTTAGTAATAGTATTTGGTTTAGATAACATTAAATATTATTATATTTTCATGTGAGGTCATATTAACAGTTATGGATACCATCATACGTCTATAATATTAAGGGTGATCATAAGTTCAATTTCATCGAAACCTCATTTTTGGGTTTTAACTATTAAAAATTGTCAGGTTTTGATGACAATTTTTGGAGACATTTTTTGGTGATGTATTTGTAACCCTTATGATCAAATTTAAGTGTTTTTAGGGAGGAATTATTTTTCTATCTTAGAGAAAAAAAGGGGGAAACCAGTATACTGGGTGACAACCTATCACATCTGGCTAGGCGATGGGGCTTGAACCCATAATATAAGAATGGAGAGGGTTTATTTTCTACCACTGAATTATGTGATATCTTAGTTAGTATGGAATTTTCACAGTTTATGACTATGTTTATTATTGTATATTATGGTAATTAATTTGAGGAATAATATTAGATTTTTTAGAAGAATATATCATCAAATCCATTTAACCATTATGTTTCAATCTTAATTACAAAATTTTTGATGAATTTTAATGATATCTATTTATGGGATGATTTGGTATGAGTATTATAAATTATTATTGAATTTTGAAGATTAATGTAACATATTAAGGCTTATTCATTTTTGGAATTTTCTTACCATGTGCTAACTATTTTGGGTTTAGTTAATCTACAAAGACATGAGTAATTGATTGTTATCCCACTTAATGTTATGAGTTCTTTTAATTTTGAGTCTTAGGGTTTTTGTAATTAAAAATTCATCATGAATATAGATAATTTCGTGAAAAATATATTATTGTTGTGCAAATTTGAAAAAGGATGACATTACACTCATCAAATATGTATATTTACATATTTATTATTTTATATATGGGTATATAATTCATCATTTATAAGAAAATTATATTGAAACAACAATATTATACTAGTGACTTAAATTCTAAAAAACTGATTCACTTTTCAATCATCACATTTTTATGGTTTTTAGGCCCTTAATTTTCCATTGATCATTCACTTGTTTGTGATTAATAACCTAAAAAACTCGCTGTAATTATTTACACTTTTCTTCTATTTCCACATATGTTCTCATATTTATAAGCCTAGTTATATATTATTAAATATGAGCTTTGAAACTACCTTTTTATATTATTAAAAATATTTTTTATTAACTCTTGTTATGATGTGGGTTTAAAAAATTTATTTTCCATTTTCCATACTTTGATTATCGAGAAATTCTTTAAACAGCGAGAACACAGTTTATTAATGGGGGAAGATGTAACACCCCATTATTTTAAAAGATGAATATTATATTTGATTGAATAAAGGCTAAAAATGCTAGGTTTATCTTTTGATACAAGTAATAATGAGTTTCTTTGACAGCTTTCATTATACAAAAGGCTGAGTTTTACAGAACAACAATACACTATTAATATTATTATTTGAGATGATAGTTACTAAAAAGTTGTTGGCATGGATAGAATGGAAAATAATAAATTTATTATGAAAACTTTTTTTAAAATTCTTTAAATAATAAAATATTGGTGAGAAATGAATTATAAATGAAAATAAAACCATTTCTGAAAATAAATGGAAATCTTTTCCAAAAAAAACTATTTAAATGCACACAAGTGTGTTTTATAAAAATAAAATAAAAAATAAATTTTATTGGATTATATTAATGGAATTTATATTTTATATATTCAATGTATTTTTTTACATTCATCCTACATGTTTTATAGATAATAGATAAAAATAAATCCAATTTTATGCTTAAAAATTGTATTTTTCTAAAATTCATTTTTGTCGCCTTTTACGTCTAACTTATTCTAAAACTAATTTATTGAAATTTTAAAATTTTTATTTAATAAAAATTTAAAAAATTTGATGGAATAATATCAAAATTATATTACTGTGAATTTTTTAGTGTATTTTAAAATATTTTATTTTTTGATTAATAGTAAAAAATAATGGATTTTAATAAGAAAATGCCTTTTCATCTAAATAATTTTTAATGTTATGTTATATTTTTAATTTATTTTAGGTTAAAACTAGTTCAATTATAAATCTATTAATCCAATTTGGGTAATTTTAATCTTTTACATATATAAATTTGATGATAAAATATTGTAAACCTTTGAACATTTTCAATTTAAAAAATTACTTTTTTATCACCTCTATTGGAAAAATTTTAAATTAAATTCATCCACATTTAATAGATCAATTTATAAAAATTGATTCCATAATTTTAATGAGAATGACTTATATTATCTACCATGATAAACTATATTTTTACCATAATTATTTGTAAAAACAATTATAATTAATTAGTGTCACTGAGTTTAAAACGAGTTTACTTAGTGGTTAAACATAGAATATACAGTGAAAAATGATCTAGAACATGTAAATAACCTATTGGATTGATGTATGTTGACCCCTATGAACTTAGGATCAAAGTTTAAGAGTTCTTTGGGTCACTTTCCCATGAAATTGACCTATATAATATGTTAAATAAGGAAGAATATAAAAAATGCGCCTCTCTTCTTTTTAATTTCTATAAAACATTTCGGATAGGGAAAAAACATCACATGATCTGTTATAAATATGATTTTATAAGATAAATGAGTTTTTTTATTATAATAATTTATCTTTAATTTTTATATTTGACATCATTATATTAAATTAATATGAAATTTCATTTCATGGATTATTTAGTTGAAAATTAAATAAAATAAATGACACTAAAAATATTAAAAGTGAGGTAAATAGAATGAATTATTGTGTTCCTTTTTTTAGATAAATATACCATCATACATATGGTTTAAATTAATATACTCAAATTACATCATTTTGTTGATGTTTTTTGAATTCAAATAAATAAGTAATGTCAACATTTACATTAATTTATTTGATAATAAATGATATGTTTTTAAATTATTTATAATTAATAAAATCCATTCCTAAACCTATTTATTTTTAAATTTTTATAAATATCAAATATGATCCATTTATGGACAAATTTATCTTTTATAAATAACATATTTACCCATAAATTTTATAAAACATTGTTTGAGTCGTTTGGGTTAATGTAGTGTGATTGAGGGATACATGAATTTGTATTAAAAAATTTCCAAAGAACATGGGATCTTTATTTTATAAAAATTATTTAATATTTATAATTGGCAGATATAAGTTTTCTATTATTTATCACATTAATTTATTCTTAACATATAAATTACATTGGTACGAAATCTAGTTACCTTAATGAAAATCCAAAATGATAAAAATAATGAAACATAGGAGTTAGGGAATCATATGCTTAAAAAATGTATTTATTTTTCCTGGGGGAGGAGATTAAGGACCAACGAATTTAATCCCGCCATTATTATTCAATTTAAGTTAAACAAGAGTTAAGAGAGACATCCCAATAGTAAATACTTTTGTGTATTTATAAGAATTTCACTCCTCCCCAAAAATAAAAGGTCAATCACTCTCCAAAATTATTCACCCCATATAGAGACACTTTTATCATTAAAAAAACTAAATAAAATCACAACTTCCCTCCTTCTATACCAGATTCCTTATATAGGGAAGAAAGTTATCCTTTCTATGTTTTGTGCAAATATAAAGAGGATACCCGAAGAAGTGGTACTCTTTTAATGAAAGCATGTTTATTTTATTTTCATTTCCACCAAATAAAAAAAATTATATCATAAATATATAATAAAATAATTATATAAAATCCATTAATATTATATTATTTTAAGTTTATGACCTAAATCCACACACACTTCCATCAAAAGAGTTATAAAGTCATCCGTCATGTGTACTGCAGACTACCGCCTTGCAAACTGATGTAATTAATTTTTACATTACCACCATTAATTATTGGGAATAATGATGGAAATGATATTTATATATGATATATATGATATTTATTATTTTTTATGATTATTTATTTTTTAGTTCACACATAAATTCATGCTTCCCATTTTGTGGGAATACGATAACTTTGTTCATCTGGGTGGATGAAAACAACCTCATGAAGTGTCATGATTAATTCACTCAATACATGGAATGTATTAAGGATGGTTTTAGTAAAAATTTGTGATATCTCTTACTTAGTTATTATTCTAAAGAGGCAAAAAAATTTAGGGTCTAGAAAATGTTTCTAAGGGAATGTAAATATGAACATAATTTTGGAAAAGGATAGAAAATGAATTGGATGAAAAATTTAGAGAAAATTGTTAAAGAAGAGAAATTTAGAAAATGAAAATTTTCTATCTACATATTAAATCCCTCAAATAATTTTTAGAAGGAATCTACTACGAACTGAGTAATACACGGAATGAAGAGAATGGCACTGATCGTAGTGAACCGTGTTGTTGGTTAAATAGAGGCAGAGAATTTCATCCCCTGGAACTGCATCGTTGGTTAAATATATGAAGAGAATAACATCCCTATGAACCGCATCATTGTAGATATAAGGTTGGAGAAACTAACCCCAGTATAGAATTTATGTAAACTCAATAGTTTGTGGGTGAGGCAAAACCAGCAATTCCCTGCAAACAAGAACATATTATGCACAGGAATGAGGAGTTGATTTTTACAGCCATGAACTGCAACCCCACAAGCCTATATTGAATGAGTCATCCGCTGGCTGGATGATCTCCCATGGGCTCCCATAAAAGGTTTCAATATATCAATAGATATAGCTTCTTCAACACTCTATAAAAGGACTCTAAGGGAACTGATAAAGGGACTAGATTCTAGAGGATTTTATAGACTTTTGGGATGGATTTCTAAATAAATTCATCAATGAGGCACAGACAACGTACTATGAATTTTCACAGGTATAATCTATCCTCATAGAGAAAAAATAAATAAGGAAACATAATAGTTGGTCGAACGTAAACCATATCTCCTTCACAGATGTAGTTTCTTCAAGGAACTAAACCAATGATCTTTCTTCACTCTGGTGCCTGATGTAGCACCAAACTACATGGGTGGAACCCTACACTACATTGCTCCATGATACGCTAATAGAACTTAGTGCCACATATCATCATTCTATGTGGATAAAACGTGGTCAAACATAAAAAAACAATATGTGGACCACATATAGGACTACATACCATTATGGTATGTAGACAGTTCCCCCACCCATATAGCAACATTCTATACTAGGATCCCCCCATTCCACATGATGAAATGGTATGCAGAATGGGGTCTTATTGGATGTTCAATCTCCAACTTTGATCATCTCTTTCAATTTCCATTGCTTCATCTTTAGTCCCTCTAGGAAACAGTCCAAAAACATCATGCTAAAGCCCCTCCCAAATCCACAAAACCCATATGACTAAACAATCGGGTGAATCAGTGCACCCTTTAATGTTTACATACCCATGGTAAGTGGAGTTGCATAGGTAAACCCTAGAACTGTGTGAACACCTAGAATATTAATAATTATGCATTACCTTGGTAACTCGGGGTCCATCCATGGGATACAAACATAAACCTCCCTGTTATTAGGATCAAGGTTAATCACTAACCCTTCCCTTTGATGAGGGTAGATGATATTAAAGGTAAATCATGTGTTCTTTTCCCTTTGAAAATAAGCAACATTCATCCACTTCAAAAGAACCAAGTTCAATGAACTCCCACTGAGGTAATGCGTACAATTTCCTTACAGCAATTCACATTAGTACTCATCTATCCCTCTATCCAAGGAATACATAGATATTTTAATCTAACTATCAATGGTATGAAAGGATAAGGGAGGAAATGGACACATTCAGGACTCCCTTCTCTCTCTCTCTCCCTTTGTGATCCAGTACGATCTATTAACAGATTATGTGGAATGTGTGATCTTTTAATGCACTACTTCCTCTTATTTCTTACACTGAGGGTGATCCATATGGGATTATAGTCTAGTAGTGATCATGAAATCCGCATAATCCCAAATCATGGGCCTCCTAGAAGGTGTAATCCCCAAAAACTATTAACTACGATAAGTGTGATTCCTACTCTGATTAGGATTCATAGGATTCCTGCCTAAAGCTTGAGCTCAAGGGACATTATACTTAGAAGTCAAACCCAATAATATTCCCCCAAACTAACATGGTCATCCTCTTCAGGAGTAGGACTCATCTTATTAGTAATCTCCCATGTGTAATCCCCAATCATGCCCCCATAAATGGTCTACCTCAATGGTGTAAGTCCCAACCCAATATGATGAATGAGCTTTTTGATTCCAAAAAAATTGGGATATGTTGGAAGCCTTCATGAGGTCCAAAGTTTTTACCCATATCAAACTACTATTCTTCAGGCCTTGCCCCAGTAGGGTGATATCCACCCAAGAGATTATGCCTCTTAAGAGAATCTTGGGTCGTATCAGTGTAAGTCTCACAAACAATATTGATTATCCATCTTCCTCCTACACGTCTCGCTGCATCATGTTAAACCTCATGGATGGGTCCTTATAACATGACCTTAATCGGAAATGTGTCCATTAAGGTGACATCAAACTTCGTAGAATCCAGTTCCTATCATGAGGATACGTAAGAAGCCAATTTTTTTGGGTTTGATACCGATGTCGAAACGATCTCTTTTCCCCTAGATGACGATAAAATTTATATCTCCTAATCACATGGCTTAAATAATAGTTGTCTCTGTAAAAGACCAAATAATCATTAATGTGTTAGTATAAGGGTTACATTAATGAAGAAAATTACACACACATATGGGTATTCATCATTTAATAACCTCTAATACATACAGATTATAATGAACCCGTGCATATTTCTAATTGATCTTGATACATAGGGTTAATCCACAAACAAATGCTTGGGAATGAACCATGGATTCTTGTTCATATTAACATTTCTAAAATCTATAAGAGAGTTCTGGAATAGGAAATAATTTCCCCAAAAAGGTATGATGATCCCGAACTCCCATCCTCTTGACTAATGGATTCCTTAAGTTTCATTGTCCAAATCATCCAACGAGAACCTGCCTTTGGAAATAAGGCCAATAAATCATGAATAAAAGGGTCATTGGTTGTTTCTGGATCAGGGAATAAACATGTTAGAGAACATCTAAGGACATCGTACCCGACATTGGCTGATTTCACAAACACTAATCCCCCAGATATCACCTGTTGAGACCACTCAACAATGGAATTTCCTTCATAATACAAGAAGGATATGCTGCCAATTCTTATTGAGACCATATCTACCGCCAAAAAGGGCCACAATACACCTCAATCTAAAAAAGGGTGAATCTGATGTGAATCATTAACCAAGGTGGTGGGATACCTCACCTCAATTCCCTTTCACATTCAAAAGGAAGAGGAAAAAAATATCATCAATTATACATGTGATTATGAGACTCTTCTTTGATGGGGTTTTTTGTTATTATATGTCATATCTATTTTATGAATTACTCAGAGATGCATTCAAGCCAATGAAATCAAAATAGTTTCCTCAGACACGCATTTCAGCAACCACACATGCGACTGGTTCTCTAATGAAGAACAATAATTACATTCCAACCCAACATATTCAACAATAGGTTTCAAACATGCTAATCAAAGAGTACCACCTAAAAAAAATTATCTCCATGGTGGAGGATACATGGTATTCCCTCAAATTGGTGAAATATCTCTTACACCTCTTCCGTCATGGGAAACAATCTAGAAAAGGATGCCCCCACTGGAGAACTCAAATCATTTCAGTACTCTATCCCTAAAATGAATCAATGAGTACCTCCCTTACCTTATGAAGGAATATGAAGGTGACACTAATGACTTCATACCAGCTGTACAAGAACCCCTCTTGAGGGCTCATGATGAAGGACGTCATCAATAGTGGTATACAACCCAATATCCTCACTCTCAAGAGGATCTAATGCGAAGGGAACCAAATAAAGTCCAACAGACATGTGCCCCTTCACCTACCTTCCTAGGGAAACAATTTCATAATCAAGAGTAGGTCATTACACTGGTTCCTAAGGATTATATCCATCATACAAACAAGTTGTCATACCACGAGAAGACATACCACTCTTACTCATCTTCTAAAGGCCTCCAAATAAATACAGTGTCAACCTATGAGTAAACACAAATCCCCGCTCCTTATGAATCCCTCCAAAGATAAAGGGTGGTACCATACGAGCCAATGAAAATTCTTGTTAATTAATAATAGTCATGTCGTGCAAATAGGGTGGAAAATTATAGGTGGATGAAAATCCCCACCAAAGCGCAATAAGCCGACAATCCAAATATGGTGGATACTAGCATTAAGAATGTAAAAATTCATGCTAACACATGTTGAACCCGACATCAATATAGGGTGGAAAACTATGGGTAGTCATACAACATTTTCAATGTATAGGGATCCCACTTGTCACATATAGTGGCAAGAAAAATATATGCATAGTCAAATTCATGTGGTTACACATCAATCTGGAGAGAAAAATACAATGAAAAACGAGAAGAGATAAATTCATGCTCATAAATATAAATCCCACCAATCAAATATAGTGTAAACCAAATAAGGTAGTGTGTGTATACTAACTACATGTAGAGGGTAGAATCGTTCCTCTTCCCCGACATAACTGAAAAACATGTACCCACTGGAAACACATGGAGGGCCGAAGCAGGAAAAAACTCTTTTTCTGACATTAGAAGGCACATTCATACCTATTCCAACTAGAGACATATCTCAAAACATCCTAGAAATTGTGGAGGATCAAACTATTATTCTAGAACAAATCCTTCGAACATGTCAGGACGTCATTGTGTCAATATATAAATAGAGGAGTTGGGCCCACGATATCATCTCCTCGAGCGGCGTGATTAATCAAAAAAAATTATATGGTTACTATGGAGAATACATGAATCCCTAATCCATTCCATGAGGGTTTCAACTATATTCCTTTATACTAGGCCAATCAGATTGATAGAAAAACGCGTTCCAACTGGGGGACACCGGTCTAACATGGTGGCGACTCCAGGGCAGACATATATCCATGTATTAACTCAATATTCTCTTCAGCATATCCCAGCAACATCATGGGACTCATCCAAATGGGGACCCATATATGAAGGTTTTTACCAACATATGGGGGCACTAGTTTCCTTCAAGAGAGAACCCAAAAACGAAGGATGCCAAAGGAATCTAAAAAATAAAGAGATAATTTATGATTCTACTTTAATGGATGCTTGCGTTCATGATTAAATAAAAACATCTATTAATAGATTTTCAAGATCCTGTTGATTAATTACTAAATTATGGAAGTGGAATTTGCAGTTGTGAAGGTCCTCGCTACATTTTTGTTACTAGTTTTTATGAAGTTCATCCTCAGATTACACATGAGGGATTACTCTGTGGGCCAAAAATGATGGATCACGAGATCCTATCTCCTTATGTGTGTTAGGGTATCCTTCCCCTTAACCATGATATCAAATAATAATAAGTTCATAAACTTGGTTTTGTCCACCCTGATTGTCTTCCCCAGGTTATATTCTATAGATATTATTGTCCATATAGTCAGATGTCAAGCTATGATGGTAGTCCTCTCTATGATCGCAGTCACTGCGAAGACCCTCCCTACAGTGACATTAGGAAAAAATAAGGTACACCCCTCATTTCAGTACATTCTAAAGGTCCTCCCCAGAATACATAATATAGTTATTATCCCTACATCTAGACATCAATCCATAATGATAACCGTCACCATGATGGAAATCATTGCAATGGTGCTCCCTACAATGACAACAAATAGTAGGAAGGTACTCCCCTTGTGGTGGACCTCCATAAAGGTCCTCCCCAGGGTACACACCATAGAAAATATTTATACGGCCAGAAGACAACTGATGATGGTAGTCTTCCTCACAAAATCCTCATTTTTAAAGGCCCTTCCCACATAAAAAATTCACACCCATAAGAAGGCCCTCCCCCTTCCAGTCCAAAATATGATAAAGCCCTCATATTCTAATCCACTTGGAAGGAAAAGGCTAGATACACTAGAAACACTTTAAATGATGAGTGACATCCTTTATCATTTAGGAGATGACCCAGGACCATGCTCATCCTCTAATCCACCCCACACCATTCATACATGAATGATGTCCCTATTATCCCTACTATACAGGATGAAATCATCACAAAGAATCCAAGTTGGGTGTAACAAATAGAGGAAGAACTGGAAGAAGAACAGGATAATATGTTTCTCGTGAGAAGACATACAACCATGGATGACATACCTATTATGTTCTGGCCCACAAACACTTCTCATTTCAGCATTCCAGAAGAGTTATCAGTATAATTTTTCACACCATTTTCCTTAATGTATAAAAAACTCTCTTCCAGTTGAAAAATAAATTTCAACCCTATGAAGGGTATGCAGTCCATGTTAGTATATTGGGGTATATTGATCATCAAATTTACATATAATTACTTCTTTATGTATGATATATTTGATTATAAATTAAAACAAGAAACCTTGATTAGTCATGCCTCCACCTAAACACAAATTGTGTTTCCTCATCAGTGATGCCCCCTCTGGTGTTCACATCCATGTGTGGGGAGAACATGGATCCATACACATAAACTGAAGTTCCATCTAGTAGATCCCACTAAAAATGACATCCTTCAATTTCATCATTGCAAGATTGAATCCAAATGAATTTCCTATTCAAGAAAAGCGTCCTGCTCAACCAGAACAGACATTGAGTATGTCTCAAAAGCATCATGCATGATGAGAGCTAGCTATCAAGAATCTCTTAAACTAAGCCACCGAGAAAATTCAACATGATTTTAACCTAAGGGAAGATAACCAACACACACTAATAATTTCCTCACATGAAAACAATTCATGTCAAATTCTGGCACAATATTCAGCTCACATCCGCATTAGAATGCACGAGATCGAGAAGGTAGTGATAGACGCATCAACTACAGTAGTATGGGAGAAACCCAATCATGTAGGTTTGGGGGAATTTTTAACACATATTTCCCCCATAAGACCAATAAATCTAGGTCGAGACTGATATATGGGAGAACAGGTGAAACCCCAGCCTGTGGGGTTTGGGGAATTTTTACCTCAACCACCCGCCCGGTGGAAATATGTCTTTTCATGACGGGGGAGGAGAAAAATAAAGAGGTAACTTGTTCTTTCCCATCTTGAAACTGATGTACCTTGCTGTGGAGGCATACTTCTAGGTAACTTCATGGATCCCCTGAATTCACTCATAAATGAGAAACTTGATGTGGGTCCCATAATGGAAGGAGATGATCCGATAGGGGATGCAAGGTACCCTACTACAATTTTTCACCAAATACACCACTCCCAACGTGGTATGCATCAGTGAATGTCAAGGATGTCAATCCCATGCACCTTAGTGAAGATAATCCAAATAAAGAGGATGCAATAAAATATTTCACCCTTCAAGAGGTGGTCCAAAAGAATCAAAAAGGTGTGCATACCCGGAACCAATGGGATGCCTTAAATTAAGACACTCAATCAGCTAATCCCTCATCGCCTCCCTTGAGAAACCCTAATAAGAAGTATAATAAGATCAAGGTTACCTAAAAACCTCCTCCTCCTCCCAAAGTGAATGTTTTCATCACTCTTGAGGATAGATATTCTCAACATGAGGTAGAAATAAAATAAAAAAGGAAAATCAATGATGGGGAACTCCAAGCAAGCCATCATATCGGGTATGTTCCCTAGGTGGATAATCAAAAAACACTTCCATCAGATGTACCTCTACCCTATGGGCTCATCCCGACAGATGAGGTATGTTTGGAACCCTCATTCAAGGTAGCGTTGTGACCATAAATATACCTGAACCAAATACCTAAATGATGTCAATATTTCTCTACATTGGGGAAGTAACTAGAAAAATCTAGGTGAATCCACAAATGATACCCCGATGTGGTATTTTATTCATGTTTTAGTTGCACTGGCACATCAAATCATTCCCCTGTTGTACCCTCCCATGCTCAATTTCAATAGGACATGCATCAAGGGATGATGAATATCATTGAGTCATTGATGATTTGATTAGAATCCATGGAATGGTTGTGTGCTCCGATATAGGTAGAATGAAATGCTTACCCGAACATGGTAATCAACATTACTCCGTCGCGACATTTCAGGAACCCAATGTTCTCAGTGTTCAATGGCTCAGGTGACCTGGAGAAACACCTGATTCCCTACTCATCTTAATGTGATCCCAAGATGGAAACCATAGTGAAACAAGGAGCTGTGATGGTCATATGATTTTTACGAACCAGACAGAGTTCAACCTTTGTGTGGTACGCCAGTTTTACAGTTAACTCAATAATAGGATGGGAGGATCTCTAACACCAGTTCATGTTCTAGTTCAGCTTGATGTTGCTAAAAACAATAGTCAATGACCTCATGAAGTGAAAATAGTTAGAGAATCAGAGAGTTTCAGACTTAATTTCTAGATGGAAAGGTATGAATTACTCCTCGAGATAGCCACTCCCCCATGATGAGATGTCAGCCATGTACATTGACAACCACTGTATTGTGCTGCGAACACCACTTATTCTTGTGAAATATTCCAGTGGGTTATGGGAATTCCAAATCATCACTCAAAGGATATAATATTTCTTGTAATGAACTAATCTCGATACCTAGGTAGCACTAACAACCCCATTCAAATGGGAGGGAAGTTCTGAAGTGGATTCTGTTAACCTTAGGCCACCCCTATGCTAGCTCCTAGGCCTGCACCAAATCACACGGGCCCCCTAGACGTCAGCAACCTCCCCCGCCTTGACAAGATGAGAAAATTGGGGCTAAGAAAAATCAATTTTAGGAATTAATAAATAAATTTTACTCTTTTTTATGACAATGTCCATGGCTACATTGTACTCTCCATGAATTGCATCTTATTCCGACTTCTTGAACCGAAGAGGGTTGATGAAGTAGGTCTGGATGAATGACCAAATTAATTTCCATTCCACTAGATATTGGGGAACAACATCCAATAGTCATTTTTCTTTAAGGACCTCCTACAATGAATGATTGATTCCGGAAAAGTTATGTTGGGACCCCTCTATTGCGGGTGGAATATGTTTCCACTACTGACATAGATGGAGGAGGGTAATAAAAAGAGTTATTAACAAAAATAAGCCAATGTTAGATAGTTGTATGTATCATAAAATAATAAAATAATCCCTTGGTATCCTCCAAGAATAGTAAATGCAACCAAATATTACTCTAACAGCTCTTGATGCAACACAAATGGCATCGTTGGCCCCACAACCCGCCAAAGGTCGATGACCCAAAAAAAGTCCAATAAAAAGGATGGAAAGAAAGAGTATGGAGATTAACTTGCACCAAATCCAAATTTAGATGTTATGTTTTAGATTTAATTCCATTAGATCTGAGAGTATGGGAACTACTCTACCAAATGGAACAATTGGCATCACCCCTCCAAATGACACCATCGAAAGCAGATGTTGAGGAAAAGTCATCATTAGAAGAGGATCTAATTTTTCGTTCTGTCAATGTCATCCACTTAATGGATCCCTTATATGACAATGAATTTGGTTATCCATCCTAAATCCCAACAAGAAATTGGGGGATTCCAGAAGAAGTCACATACGATAGGTATATCAAGGGAGAAACTATCATGTTAGAAATCAAGCTTATGGTCGCACTCCTACTAAAACCATCAGAGTTACAGAAACATATTGAAGGAACCTCCAACAGATCCAATATGGACATGAAAATTCTCATGAATCCAAAAGAATCCACCTTGGTCCAATCCTTCTGGTATATATATATAAGGAAGAATAGGTGACTAATTTCCATCATCAAGTGAGTAGACCTACCCGACCCAACAAAAAAAGGACAGAAGCTCCTTCAGCCCTAATCCCAATGGGCAAACCGACATCATCATATGATACATACCCTAAAATCTTTAGAAATAGAATCTCCAAGATGATAAGAAAAGTAATTCATATCATAAATATGACATTCTGAAATAATTAGATTTGGTACCATCAATTATTTCAATCACAGATGCATTAAATCCTTCAACATATCTCAGGGAAGCCCTCATCGAAGATTTTTTAAGTCCCCTAGCGATTGAATATGAGGTATCAGCCACTTAAGTATATTGGGTAGAGACCAATCTGGTATAATTCCACCTAGTTATCTCTTTTACAGATCAAGATGAATACATCATCATGCAAGGAAACACCAAACACTTATTTGTGTTTAGTAGGACAAATGGTGTCAATATCTGAAAAGTCTTCATTGATAATGGATCAGGAGTTAATATCCACCCACAATGGAAAATTCATCATCTGAGTTAAATAAGGATTATTTGAAACCCTACACAATGACTCTGGTGGGACATGGAAAAAGTGAACAAAACCCGTTAGACCAAATTATGATCAAAACCAAATTTGATGACCTCATAGCTCACCCATAATTTCTAGTGGTCCAAAATAATACAACATTAAAATACCTTCTAGAACCCCATGACTAATTCAATATGTAGTAATCCCCTCCCTATACCATCAGTGTCTCAAATACAGTGTTAATAGAAAGAGTGAGACATTGTCTGCTAATAAGGCCCCATTCGACCACTGAGAATCACACTATATTGATGATAGATTGTACGAACCGAGGAGGATGTGACTTGAGATTAATTTTGTTGATTGGATTGCAACCGTAAACTGTTTATAAATGGTGTCCACTATTCCCAAAATATATCTCAAGGATGAATACATACTGCCTATCAATCAGATTGAGTGCACAAGTCTAAATTCGAATGTGTATTTCGCAGTACCAAGGATTTCAGTCACAACTGCTGATCCTGGTAATTTTGAAAAGCATAAGGAATTCCAAGATAATGGTGGGGGATCAAATAATAATTCCCATGAAACATCATCAAAACTACAAAAAACCACTACATCACCCACTGAGGTGGGTGTAATTTTTATGTCACTCAAAGAAGATAAAGAAACTATTTTACCCCTAACTGAATCTTCTCTGAAGAAGCCCTCACCACCGGCCATGGAAAAAGAGGTGGTTTCACCTCCCAGACACCAAAATGGAAACTCTTCCCTCAACTATGGAACAACCATCTAATGAATTTATTCCCCATCATAAGATGAAGAGGATGATGATGAGGAAGTAGAGGGGGATGAAGGAAACATAATGTATTATCCTTCAGCAATTTAGGAACGCCACTCTACCACCATTGATGGACTCAAACAAATCAACTTTGGTATGAGAGAACACCTGTGACCCTCTATAATTATTGAGGACATTCCTTCTAATGTAAATGTGATATATTCCTCTTTTCTGAAGAAAACTTGAGTTTTTTTCACCTAGAACTGTGTGGAAATTCAAGACCTCGATCGAGAGGTGGCCGCTCACCACTTGGCCTTGCCAAAAGACCACCGTGGTTACAAGTATGCTACCATAAGGATGCAACCGACACATGCTTCCAAAATAGAGGCTGAAGTCGACAAGCTCATCATATCCATCATAATTTGGGAAGTCTAATACCCAATCTAGATAGAAAATATTGTCCCCATTAGAAGAAAAAATTGGTGGATCAGAGTCTGCATCAATTTCAGGGATCTTAATCGGCACTTCCTGAAGAACAATTTCCTAGTCCCAATCACATAATTACTAATCGAAGAAACTACCCGATATGAGGCTCTATATTTTGTGGAAGGCTATTCATGATATAATCAAATTCTAATGTCCCATAAAGATGATGAATCCACTACCTTTAGGGATCCCCAATGAGTATTTTTCTATAATGTAATTCCATTCGTTTTGAAAAATGGCAGCACCACATATAAACATGCCAGGATCCACATATTCAAACTCATCCTACGAAAGATCATGGAATTATATGAAGATGAATTGGTGGTTAAGTCATCATGTCGCTCAAATCACATGTAATGTCATGAAATAGTTTTAAACAAAACTATGACCGCATGGTATAAAAATGAACCCCCTAAACTATGATTTTAGTGTTACCTTAGGAAACATCCTTGGCTATATCATACCCCACTATGGCATCAATGAGGACCATGAGAAGAAAAAGGCCATCCTTGGAATGTCACATCCTGAAAAACCCACTGAGTAAATAGGACTTCATGGAAACCTAGCCTACAGTCAGCACTTAATATCCAACCTCACAGGAAAATGTTTTTCATCACCTTGTTGATGAATAAAGGGGTAGAATATCCATGGGCTGATGATTGTCTGGAAGTATTCGAAAATCTCAAGAGATATCTATTAAGCCGATAGGTTTTAATGCTGACTGTTGAAGGAAGACCAATCATTCTGTAGGTGACCAAGGTGGAACGATGCCTAGGAACCATTATCACATAAAATAATGATTTATTTAGAGGGAATAGTATCTGTTACCTCATCTGAACCATGATCCATGATGAGAATCATTATTCAAATATTTAGAATAAATTCCTTGAATTAATATTAGTATTCCATAAGATGAGGCATTACTTTCAGCACCACGAGGCCCATTAGGTCTCTCATATCAACCTTCTCAAGTATATTCTCAACCATCTAATGTTAATTGGATGCATTTCATGGTGGGTGTTTATTCTTTAGAAGTCTGATATACGGTTCATACCACAGAAAGCTGCCAAATCCCAAGAATTAGAAAATTTCATAGAAGATCATCCCTTAATGTCGTCGGCCCCATTAGAAGCTAAGATACTTGATGATGAAGTGGTGTCTATTGAAGATAACTCCCAGAGGTGGGGAATGCACATAGACAGTGCCTCTAGAAGCCTGATAAGAAAACGAATGAAAGTCCCCAGACCCAAAAACGTGGGGAATGGAGTTATACTCATATATTCAGAAAAGGTAGTCCTTCCTTACTCTTTCCTACTATTAGAAGTGTCTAAAAACAATGAAGCATAATACCAGTCTCTTATAATAGGCTTGGAGAAAACACTCCATGTCCAAGTTGAACACCTAATGATAAAATGAGATTAAAAATGGTCATCAAGAAAGTCGATGGTGAATATTCTATTAAGAAGGAGGTGATGATCCCTTTTACGAACCATGATTGAGAACTAATGGTATAATTCCCTTCAGTTCCATCATGTACTTATATCCCCTGGTAGCAAAATTCATAACCCAAGGCATTGGAAAATGAATCCATGGATCTGGATGACCCAGATCAAAATGAAATGGTCCTCTGTATTTCCCTCTGATTGATGGTATTTCCATTCATTCATCCCGACATGTTTTATATCAACCAAATATATCATATCTTTTAGTCCTATAGTCCTACCAATTTCTGGATGAGTACCATTTCAGATTAACTTTAAAGGGGAGTAATCCCACCAGATAGGTCTGGAAGGGATAAAATATGGAGGTGGGAAACCAACATCCTCTTGTATGACAGCACAAACTAGCCAAAGTAATTATACAAGAATGGCCTCCATGGATTCATTCTCATTTACAATAATGGATAAGTTACCACTACTATTATGAAAGAAGTGCACGCCAGATTTTTTGGAGCACATCAATCAGCATCCAAGATCTCACGGTATATTTGAAGGCTCGTGTACTATTGGCCTGGTATGATGAATGATTTTTCAAAATTCTTGAAGAAGTTCTATTACTTCTTAGTTCACAAAAATTTCATCCCCCATCCCCTGGAGTTAATTCACACAACCAAGTACTCCTGGAAATTTTTCTATATGGGGAACGGACGTCATGGGACCATACCCTCCCACCACGGCTAGAAAATTAAAAATATTCTCACAATAAACAACTTCTTTTTCAATTGGGTCGAGGATATACACATTAAATAGGAATGGGAAAAAAGAATTTTCAGCTTTGTGAGAGCCACCAACACCACCAAATTTGGTCCCTTATACAATACTGATGGAAATTGGCATCAATGTCTCTTATATAGAATTAGAAAAGCCATTTGAAGAGTATGAAAATAAATCCAACCATTCATCCTAATATTATAAAGCGGAAAAAAGGTAGATAGGGACCTCAAATAAGACCTTATACAAAATTATCTTGAATATGGTAGAATAATATAAGATATCATGTCTGGGCAGGCTCTTCCATGCTCAGTGGGATTACCAGACCATGACTCGCACCACCACTCAAGAAACCTCATATTCATTAATATACAGGATGAAGATGGTTCTACACATTAATGTTCAATTACCATCACATCACATCGACATATATTATCAACTATATACAGATGGACAATCCCATATATGATTCTATGAGTTTAAGAAACTAGATTAGAAATGATTGCATACCTTGCACCATATATAATTTTACCAGAATCAGATCACATGAGCATTCAAAAAAATGTTTGTCTTTGATCTATCCCTAAAGGAGAGATGGTTTTTCCCTAGGACTCTGATGATTCTCAGAAATAATGCTCTAAAAGTTGATACAAAATGGAAAGGACTATATTTCATATGAAAGGTATACTCCAATAGAGAATATTCCATAATTTCAATGGATGAAAATATCATTACAACTCCCACAAATATGTGGTTCAAGAAGAAATAATTTGTGTAATTATACAATAATTTTCTTAGCTACATGACAATAAAATTCATAGCAGAAACTAAATCCATGGTACATGATGTTAAACAATACCGAAATCATCTTAGTTGTACGATGTTAAAATTCAAAGCACCACCTACGTCCATGCTACATGATGTTAAACTGTACTAAAATTTTCATAATTCCACTATGTTAAAATGAAAAGAAACACCAACATTCATGATACATGACATTAAAATATATATAAACTGTATTATTTGAACTATGTTAAAATGAATAGCACCACCTACATCCATGCTACATGCTGTTAAACTATAAAAAAATCATGTTCGTTGCATGACGTTCAACAACATAACACCACCTTCGTCCTAATCGCTTGAAGTTAAACTATGTGGACAAATTTTCCTAACCACTTGAAATTAAACTACACATAGATCATTGTGTTATGAACAGTGATTTATCACACATGATTGAAATTAATGTAAGGGAATGATAAAAATTCCTCCGTTCCTGTGTATGAGTCCGACTGACATATGGAGTGTATCTTAGAACTATGTATTACTTTAATTTCCATTCATTAATGGGATATGTAGTTACACCTGAATCCTACATCCTTGTCCATCCACCAAAATAAGAAGAAGAAAACGAACCCCTTCCCTATGCATTAGTCAGACCAGTACAGGGAACATGTTTTCTAGAACTATGTGTGGCTTTATTCCTGACAAAGTAGGATACACATTGACGCTCAGATCTTATATCCTGGTTTAGCCTCCAACACCCAAATGAATGCTCCACCTCCTTACGTATTTCCCAAGACTATGTATGGGGGATTTTATAAAATATTTTGTGCTTCCTTACTTCCCTTAAAGGATATATAGAGACACATTGACCCTAGCCTGGGTCCATCAACCATGTGATACAATTTCCCCTCCTCTCTATGCAAAATTCAAACTAGCATGGAGTGTTGTCAAGAACAATATATGTGTAACATCTTAAGGATTTAAAAATGAACTTAAATTAATGAAACAATGAATCTATACATAATGAACCTTTTTTATATAGATTGTTATAACTAGTTGTTAAACATTATTTTTCCACTTCTATGTTTTGAATTTCAAAAAACAGGCATCTGCGATTATGATTAGAAACATATTTGGTGTCTGATAGAACAAAATTGTTTTTTGTTGAATATTAACATACTCTTATGAACATCAATATGTATAGTAATATGATCCTTATGCATATTAAATCATTTTATTATTTTATTTTCTTAATGTTATAAGAAAATGAAAACTTGATTAATTTTTCTAGGTGATATAAATGTTTTCATAGTTTAAAATTGTTATTTCTGGAATAAAATAAGATTTTATTTAAATATTAAAGTAAAAATATTTAGACAATTATCTTCAAAAAAATTCATTCATTTTAGAATTATACACATTGAAAAATGGTTAGGTAAAATTTTTGGGTTTTTTCTGAAATACATAAATTTTTGGTGAATAGTTAAATTCAATAATTTACGAAAAATGATAAATAAATGAATTTATGCATCATGCTTGAGTCACAGTTGATGTAAATTCCCATTGGTTTGAACTAGAAATCATTTATTACTATTGTTTTTCACATGAATCAATATTATTCGTATTCTTGAGTAAAAATATTAAACAAATGTTTAAAATAATGGAAAACCCCTCCTCTCATCCACTTGAGATACCTCCCTCACAAACCTCTTCCTCTCACACTTCCCAAGCTTTGAGAATTGAAATAATTTTTCCAAATCCCCTTCCCAAGGCCCTTCCCACGTCCAATACCTTTTGTATCACCAAAAGGACAAAACTAAAATCCTTAAGGAGGAACTCAAGGAGAAGATATCAAGAGGTAAGAATCCTCTTCCATTTTCATGTGTTTTCTTTTCAATTCCATTTATTTTCATAAAATCCCTTCCCATACCTTTATTCAATAAGAATTAATGATCTATAATATTATAAATTCTTTATTTTAACATGTTTATGGTAAAAATTCACCATCATTATTCTTCTCCTCTTCCTCTTATTCAAAATATAAAAATACCATTCGTGATTTTCCGATTTACCAAAATCATGGATGATTTGTTTTGAATTTCCATACAATCCCACAAAAATAGTTATAAAACAATTTTAATGTTTGAAAAAAATTATATTGTATTATATATCAACTTTAAGGTTCTATATGTTATCATATATAAATAATATTATGTTATATAATGAAATTTGTTCGTGATTATTATAGAACCACCAAAATGATCGGAATGAATATCACAAAAAATTTATCTAAAAATTCAATGTCACACTATATTAAGAAATGCTTTCTGGAATCATTTAATATTATGGGAACATATTAATACCATTTCATTCCACATCTGGAGTTTCTCTTCCATTCTATAAAGAAATCCTTTACGAACCACCTTTGGAAATCATGTAAATAACGCACCTGATATAATGGAAAAAACAAAATATTATTAAATAATGGGTGGAATGAGGTGATAAAATGATCATATAAGGTGTTATAAACATCAATATGTTTTGGTAAAATATTAATAAAATACCTTTTACCATTATACATGAGTATTAAACAATTTTTAAGTATGAAATATTTGAGGTAAGGGAATTGTTAACAGAGTTTCCATTCATTGGGAAAACCTTCTACTTCATTAATTATGTGGTAAAAAGATTGTTTTTCATAATACATTTTATTAATATTATGTTATATTATGAGTATTTACACTTTATACACATATTCCTTTCATTCTATTTGATCCTCATATCAATTATAAGTTATTTGTAAGGGTCTTTTCTTATTAAATCTTATTTTAATATTCTAGTTTTACAAAATTCAAACTGAATGTTTTTATGAAACTATTATTGTTTGATGATTATGTTATGGTTAATGAGAATAGATTATAATGAAGGGTTGGACCTATATCTCCCTCCAATTCATTGTAAATGTGTAAATTCTAGGTTGGTATTATGGTTACTTCAAGTGTAACTGTGATGGTTACGCCATAAGGTAGTCATGTGGGTTGCATTGTAAGGTAGCCATTGGGGTTACAAATAATAATGTATCTTCAAGGGTTATAAAGTTAAGTATTTAATTCCCTAGGATACTCTTATTATATATTAATTTTTTTTATGACTTATGTAAATCTCATATTTTACAATGTATGTATATGATTCTTTATGGTTGCGAAATATGTGTTTGTGAAAATGATTTCATATGCTTATAAGTTTTCATGTAATAATGGTTTATTTACTTCTTTTTATATCCCTTATTGAGTTTTTTATGATCATACCACGTTTTTAAATGTTTTTACAGGTTATATGGATGTGTAAGAGAAAGAATGATGTCACGATAAATGTTATGAAGGTTTTTCAAAGAAATCAAGTTATTGTTTTGTGTTTATAATTTTCTCTTTTAGAAGAAATGGATACTATTTTAACGGTAACCACTTTGTATTATTGTGGGTTTATATATATGATTTATATCCTAAATTTATAAAAATATATATAGAAAATATCATGACTAATGTAAGGAAATGAAATCTAGTTGAAATAACTAGAATATGTAATGTTTAAGTCCATGATTTTATAGTTGATATCAAAGCATGGTTTAGATAAAAATAAGGGTTATGATGATGTTAACAGAAAAAAATAAATTATTTTTACCATGTTTTTATATTGAAATGGTATAGAATTTAATTATTAAAATGTTTCTTCATCTAAGATATGTTTATTTAGAATGTTTATCTGTAGAAAGAACAGTAAAGGTGATGTTGGAAGGAACTGAGAGGCTGATATCTTTCTGAATCCGCAATTGGGAATGGAGGGAATTGAAACCAAGAAGTTTTTTATAGTAATGGATAAGATGACATAGGAAATAAATAGTGGTGTAATCCATGAAATAAAATATCCATATCTTCTACAAAGGAACGTGATGATAGTGGAACATTTTATGAGGAAACAACCTCCTACTTTCCGTGGATCTTCTGACCCAGTAGTAATTGATTGAAGGATTCAAACCCTTGAAATGATATTTTATGTTATGGGACGTTTATATAATAAAAATTTATGTCATTAAATTTTTCATTTTAACGGTGAATCTAGTCAGTGGTGGTCAATGGTCAAGAATATCAGGCATAGATAGGATATTTATGACTTAGAGTAGGATGAATTTAAAATTCTTTTCCTTGAAAAATATTTTCCAAAGGTGGTTCAACATAGGATAGAGAATAAATTATTTGTATTGATGTATATGGATGAATATTAAGTGGTCGTGTTTGAAGAAAACTTTACCCGACTGTCGAGGTATGCCCCAAATATTATTCTGGATCTCAATAGAAAAAATAATTGTTCTTAATTAGGATTGAAGCTAATATTTCGAATGGAATTGTCTTCCTATGATTTCAAACATTATGAGAAACTTGACAGATGTGAGGAGAGGGTAGAAATGGTGTTTTTTGATGACCATGTGTACCTTGAACATAAATAGAAGAAGAGGTCCTGATGGAAAACGATGGATAAGAATCAATCAATGAAATCTAATGCTAAGAAAGTTCAGTTTCATCTTTATAAAAATTGTGGTACAAAGCTCCTCAAGGAATGACTTACCAAAAATGAGAATTATTTTTGATGTGGTAATTTTAGTTATATGGCTTAATATTGTAATTAAAATGATCCTAATATTAATCCTGATATGAAAAATGTAATGTGTTTTAAATGTGGCGAGAAGATTTATTAGGAAAATTTCTTCTCAAAGAGATATTTGAATGATGAAAACAAACTAAAAAATAAGTATAAGGTTATATTGAGATGCCTTGATACTATGTCAATAGATTTCGGGCCATCCGATAATGTTGTATCTAGTAACTTTTTTGTTTACGTAGATTCGTCTAAACGTTTTCTTGATACAGGGTTTATATATTATTTTTTTTTATAATTTTTTTGGTAAATTGGAAATGTCATTATAATAAATTAGAAAAAACATACTATTAAAATACGTAGGGAAAATATAAAAAAAATAAGAATTATAAGAATATTTTTGTTGTAGTCTGTTGAAATAATTTACATTCAAACATTATAGTTTTTCCCATAGAAGAGTTTGATTTCATTCTGGGTATGGATTGGATTTCTATTTATCAGGCTGTGATTGATTGAAGATCTAAAGAATTTTTTTTTCAGAAAGAGTTTCAGTTTTTATACAAGAATAAACCCATACAATTGATAATAAATCAATATTTTGAGAGAAACTGTTGAAAGATAAAAATGAATGTTATATTCCTTGTATTTTTGAAAAAAGGGGAACTGTTCAGATTAATGATGTGCTAATGGTAAATGAATATCATGATGTTTTTTCTAATGAGTTACCCAACAGTATACCAAATCTATATGTTGAATTCACTATTGATATAGTTCTTCATTCTAATCCAATTTCAAAACCCCCATATAGAATGGACCAAAAGAATAACTTGAAATGAAAAATGAGTAGAAGGATTTTCTTGATAAAAGCTTCATTCATCCTATCACTTCACAATGGGGAGCTTCAGTTTTATTCTTTAAAAAGAAAGATTGTTAAATGAGACTTTGCATTGATTATAAATACTTGAATAACATCATTGTTAGAAACATGTATCATTTTCCTCATTTCAATGATTTTTTGGATAATCTCTTGGGATAATGCTGTTTTTCAAAGGTTGACCTGAGGTCAGGGTACCATTAGATTAATGTAAAAGAAGAATACATCCCGAAGAATATGTTCCATAATAGATATGGGCATTATTAATTTGTGTTCATGTCATCTGGGTGAACTGATGCACCTGCTGTATTCATGGATCGTATGAATATAATATTTCATTATTTCTTAGATATGTTTTTGGTTGTGTTTATTGATGACA
Organism: Viscum album; assembly: GCA_963277665.1. Classification (NCBI taxonomy): domain Eukaryota; kingdom Viridiplantae; phylum Streptophyta; class Magnoliopsida; order Santalales; family Viscaceae; genus Viscum; species Viscum album. The sequence continues at coordinate 454,195,997 of OY728135.1, forward strand.
TTCTTTTATTTTCTAAATGTAAAGAGGAGCATGAAAAACATCTAAGTTTTGTTTTGAAAATCATAAAGGAAAAGAAAATATATGGAAAATTTAAAAAGTATGAATTTTAGTGGAAATATATTTCTTTTCATGGGAATATTGTAAATAAGTATGTACTAACAGTTGATCCTTACCTGAAAAAAGTAGTTGATTAATTGACAAGACCTAAAAATTCTACAAATATTCACAGTATTCTTGGACTAGAATCTTATTACCGATGGTTAGATAAAAACCTTGTAACGTTTTCTAACCCCCTAACTATGTTAACTTGAAAATGGGTTAAATTTGTTTGGACATAAGAATGTGATGTTTGTTTTCTTGAACTGAAAAAGAGATTCGTGAAAGCTCTAGTTTTGTCCCTACCTTCAAGAAATGGTATGTTTGTCATCTACAATGATGCATCATTCAAGGGACATGGTTGAGTTTACATACAGAATGATCATTTAATTTCTTATGCTTTAAGAGAACTAAAACCTAATGAGTTAAATTATGCCACACATGATTTGGAATTAAAATATTTAGTTTTTTATTTGAAAATTTGGATGCATCTTTTATACCGATCCAAATGGGAAATATATACCAACCATAGTAGTCTGAGCTATATATTCACTCAGAAGGAACTAAACATGAGATTGAGAAGATGGCTTGAATTGATAATGGATTATGATTGCATGATCAATTACCATACAATAAAAGAAATAAAAGTGGTGGATGACATGAGTTGAAAACATCATGCATCATTAACCATGTTCTGATTAGAACATGACACATTGTTTAATGATTTGATGAATTTTCTCTTAAAAATTATTTGTGCAAGAAATTCCTCTATTTTGTTTCATTTTTTAGTGTAATAAACTTTTTCATAAAGAATTAAGCAGGATTAAAAGGTAGATGGGGAGTTACAGAAAATGATAGAATTGGTTAAACTGGGTAATTTACAAGAATTTAACATTGATAAAGATTATGAATAGAGATTTGGAAAAAATATTATATGTGACTTGTGATTCCCAAATGAAGAAAGATTTTTTTTTGTGAAGCTCATAGTTCTCCACTTTCAATTCATCCTAGAAGTAATAAGACATACAGATACCTTTGGGGGTATTACAGGTGGGATGGAATGAAAAGAGATATTTGCAGATTTTACTACATAGTGTTTGACATGTGAATAGGTTAAATAATAGAAACGACTACCAAAGGGGATTCTTAAGACTTTACTAATGCCAGAGTGGAAATAGGGAAATATATCCATGGACTTCATTGTGGTACTACCAAATACTTCTTGAGGTAAAAATGAGATATGAGTTATTTTTTATCGACTGAATAAATATTCTCATTTCCTTCCTATTCAAGATATCATGCCTATGGATAACATTTCTTGAATATACCTCCAATAGATTATTAGGTTACATGGAGTTTCTCATTCCATTGTATCAGACCATGATCTAAGGTTTACTTCTTACTTTTAATAAGACATTCAAAATTCATTGGGAATAGAATTAAATTTATGTATAGTATTTCATCCTCAATTAGATGGACAGTCAGAATGAATGATTCAGAATTTGAAGGATATGTTTCAAGCTTGTTCGATGGATTACCAGGGATGTTGAGATAAACATATTTCTTTAGTTTAATTTTCTTATAATAATAGTATTCATTAAAATATATATATGGAACCTTTTGAGGCCTTATATGGGAAGCGGTTTCGAACTCTAGATTTTTGGGATGAAGTTAGGGAAAGGAAGTTGATGACACCAGAATTAGTAGAATAAGTGGCTGATAAAATGATGATGATATAGAAACACATTAGGATACTTAGAGCCGGCAGAAAAGTTACATAGATAACACGAGGAAAACTTTTCTTTCGAGGTAGGTGATCATGTTTTTCTTAAAATAACACCATGGAAAAGTGTTATGTGCTTTGGTAATAAATCAAAGCTAAGTCCACACTTCAATGGACCTTATCAAATCATTGAGAAATTTGGATCGGTTTCCTACACAATAGATTTTCCTCAGATTTTATCTTATGTAGATAATGTATTTCATGTTTTGATGTTGAGAAATTATGTGATAGATTCATCTCGTGTTTTGAGCCCAGAAGCCGTTTGGTTGGATGAGATAATTTCTTATGAATAGAATACCGTTTAGATTCATGACTGAAGAGGAAAAGTATTACAATATAAAGTAATCCACTAGATAATGTTTTTGTGGAGAAACAACATGGTTGAAGAAGAATCATGGGAATATGAAAATTCTATAAGGGAACAGTACCTTCATTTATTTAATAAGTAAATAAAATTTCAAGGATGCAATTTCTAGAAGGTGAGAAGAATGTAACACCCCAAGGATTTAAAAATAAATTAAAATTCATGAAACCAAGAATATCTACATAATGAAACTTTCTTTTAATGAGATAGTTATAAACTGGCTGTTAAACTTAATTTTTCTGCTTCTATGTATTGAATTTTAAAAAATAGACATCCACGGTTGGGATGAGTAACTTATTTGAAGTCCGATAAAACCATCTTTTTTTAGTGAATAGTGACATACCCTTATGAATTTTAATATGAATAGTAATATTATCCTTATGAATAGTAAATCTTTTTTTATTTTATTTTCTTAAGGTTATAAGATAATGAGATCTTGATTAATTTTTCAAGATGATATAAAATCAGTTATAGTTTTAAAATTGTTATTTTTAGAATAAAATATGGTTTTATTTAAAAATTAAATTAATCATATTTATAAAAATTATTTTCAAAAAGGTTTTAATTTTTTAAATCTACACATCAAAAATTGGTAAGATTGATTTTTTTGGGATTTTTTTGAAATACTAGAATTTTTGGGAATAGTTAAATTCTGTAATTTACAAAAATGCTAAATAACTGAATTTCTATAACATGCTTGAGTCATGGAAGATGTAAATGTTAGTTTGAACTCAATTTCTCTTGTTACTATTTTGGGTGACATGAATCAAGGCTATTTATATTCTTGAGAAAAAATATTAAACTAATGATTAAAATAATGGAAAACCCCTCATCTACTCTACTATAAATATCACCATCACACCCCTCTTCCTCTCACACCTCCAATGAATTAAGTTGTGTATAAATTATTCAAAATCCCTATACCACATAAAACAAATACTGGTCTCACCAAAATTCGAAAACCAAAGGCATTAAGGTGGATCTCGATGAGAAGAGATCACGAGGTAAGAATCCTCTTTCATTTTCTTGTGTTTTCTTTTAAATTCATTTTCTTTTCATATACTCCCTTCCCCTAACTTTATCATAGATGAATTAAATCTCTATAATCATATATATTATTTTTTTATCATTATTATGGAAAAACTCATCATCTTTCTTCCTATCATATTCCTCTTATTCTAAAAATAAAAAACACAATCAGTGACACACCGATTTGCCAAAATCAAGGACTATGTGTTTTCAATTCAAATTACTTCCTTCAAAACTAGTTATAAAACCCTTTTAATGGATGAATCAGTTTTTAAAGTGTATTATATACTCTCTTTATTGTTTTGGAGTTAACATATATAAATAATATTATGTTATATAATGAAAATAGTTCGTGATTATCAAAGAACCACTAAAATGATCTAAAAGGATATCACTAATGATTTATCTAATGATTCATCCTCATAACGTACAACCAAAATTATTTGTGGAATAATTTAATATTAAATAAACATAATAATAAATTTCATTCCACTTCCCTTCCATTCTAAAAGGCAATCCCTTAAGAATCGAGCTTGGAAATCATGTCAAGAACGCATCCGAAATAATGGAAGGAACAAAATATTATTAATTTATGGGTGGAATGATGTTGTAAACTGATCATATAAGGTGGTATAAACATTAAAATGTTTAGGTAAAATATTATTAACACAATTTTAACTATTATAAAGTAGTTTCAGATAAGTTTCAAGTAAGACAAACCTGAGGTAAGGGAATTCTTAGCCCAATTTTCATTCTCTGGGTTAACCTTATACCTCGTTAATTATGTGGTACTAAGATTATTTTTTAAAGTATTTTGTTTATAGTATGTTATATAATTTTTATTTATAGTTTATACACATATTCATGTCGTTCTATTTGATTCTCATATCAATTATATGCTATTTGTAAGGGACTTTTCATAGAAAATATTCTTTTAAATTTCATGTTTTACAAAATTCAAAGTGAATATTTTTATGCAAGTATTATTGTTTGATGATTATGTTTTTGTTCTTGGGAATTGTTTATGATGAAGGGTGGGACCTATATCTCCCTCCAATGCATTGGGTATGTGTATGTTGGATATCGGCTATATGGTTACTCCAAATGTAACTGCGATGGTTACACTATTAGGTAGTCGTGAGGGTTACATTGTAAGGTAGATGCAGGGGTTACAAATTATAAGGTAGACGTGTGGGTTAAACAATTAACTAATTAATGCCCCAATGTACTCGTATGATCTATTTATGTTTTCTATGACTTATAGAAATATCATTTTTCACAAATTTTATGATTCTTTACGGGTGATAAGTATGTTTTCGTGAAAATGATTTCATAAGCTTATAATTTTTCAGGGAATAATGGTTTCTTTCTTTATTTTTATATCCCTTACTGAGATTTTAATGCTCATCCCATGTTTTTAATTTTTTTCATCTGTTATAAGGATGTGTAAGAGAAATAAGGAATTCATTTGAAATGTTATGAAGTGTTTTAAAAGAAATCATGTTGTTGTTTTGTGTTTATAATATTATGTTTTAGAAGAAATGTATAATGTTTTCTTGTCAATCACTTTATATTATTAAGGGTTGATATGTTTGAGTTGTGTCCTAACAATCTATAAATCTATACCAAAAATATATTTAAGAATGTAAAGAAGTGAAATCTAGTTGAAATACTTATAATATGTAATGTTTAATGCTAGGACGTTATATATGGATTGATTCCTACCCTCATAGGATATGTAGTAATGCTTGGATTCTTCATCCTAGTTCATACACCATTAAAAAAATGCCCCTCCCTCTACATGGGTCATATCGGTACATGGAACATGTTTTCATAAATACACTGACACTGATTCCAAACTAACTGGGATATATAGAGAACTTATCTAAGGATCAATCCCAACACTTCATCGACCTCAAAATTTTCACATCGGTTCACTCGCATCATTGCAATATGATGTTAGACTACTTGGAATTCTTGAAATATGTGAGGTTTGATTCCAATGATCATAGGATATGTAGTGAAAACTGGATTCTATATCATAGCCTAGACACCATTCAAAAAGAAAATGACCCCTATACACAGATTGGGGAACATGTCTTTAGAACATCATATGGCTTGATTCCTATCATTGCTGGATACATAGTGATTCCTAGATCCTATATCATAGTGCAGCCACCATGGGAAAAATGCCTCCCTCTATATATAGGTCAGACATGTGAAGATAAATTCATGAGTCCTAACCACGCGACATTACACTACATGGAAAAAGAAGTCATAACCACACAACATTAAATTGTCTGTTTTCTCAATAACTACGTGTGGCTTGATTCTTGGTATAATGAGAAACATAGTGATAATTGGGCCTTCCTGGGTCCAGCCCCATGAAATAAAAATTCCTCCATTTCCTACATGATAATGTAAATCTATGAAGATGATTCCAAACCATACCCCCCCAGAAAGGATTATTCAAAAGATTATGAGCATACATAAGAATTATATCTATGTATTAGATATCATACCTCATAACTAAGAATGGTTTACATATTTATCACATACCAATATATCCCCATTCAACCATCAAAATCTTTTCCCCAAGAAATATATAATCCCCATAATCACTCATGGATATCCGAAATGAATGGCCTGTGTCCTAAAGACACCTCTGTTTGGACATGAACACAATGCCAATGTGGGTCTGTATATGTTTCCCACAAAAATGGCATGTCAACCAAAGGAAAATTCATCCTCAAGAGAGGATTTTACTACTTTTATACACCACTGGATCCTAGTCCTCACATAATCCCTCTTGATTCATGGTCTCTCGAAATCAGGGTTTACACTTTATTCCCATGCTCATTTTTGGAGCGTAATAGGGATATCCTGGTCTGATTTGCCTAATATTTATGAATGATTATGCTGATCCATCATCCCTGTAATACGAGGTTCAACTATGCTAACATCATTCTTTTCATAAGAGATAAAATTTCATGTACCCACAACAACTATCTTGTTCATGTTTAGTCACCCACATCGTCACCTCGTGATGTTAAACTACCTGGACCAAAAATGTTACCTTCTTTGTTCCTTGCATCCCTATGTGGTGGAGAAAAAACCTTTTGGTCCTTTTTTCACACACCGATAATAGCTCAAAGGGGCTTAGGAATTTCAGTAGGGGATTCCCCATAGATCCAAGGAAAATCAATCCAAAGTGACTGATCTTGCTAAAAAAAATTTATAAAGGAATATTAGAGTTTTCCCCTCCATTTGGGGATACCTAAAGTACTAACCATATGACATTAAAAATAAACGTACCCCAAATATAGATAAAATGATCTAATCCCTATGCATGGGATAAACATTTGAAGGGAGCCTAATTTCGAGACACCTAAATCTTTAGAATCGGACCCCGTTCCAGTAAGGGAATCCAAAATGCTTCACCCAGCATGGGATCTATATCTATGTGGGAGAGTTCCTAATTAAATGGATGATCATGGGTGGACATTTTCTAAGATATCATGACACTTATTTTCCATCTATCACACTCCATGCTTGGAGAAATTTTGGATCTTCATAAATATCCCCAACCATTATATATAGGAGGCCAGTGTCATACAGACACCATTGTTTGACTATGTTCACAATACATCGGTAGCTCTGCATATGTTTCCCACATTGGTTCCTATTAACAAAATGAATGTTTATCCCCAAGATATAATTTTCCTATTTTCGTATGCTCAATATCTTCCAACCCCATATCATATCTCATGATCCAGGATCCCTGGAATCAACAGATTACACTCCCCTCCCTATCCACATATTGAACATGATGTAACACCATTGCCCGACCATATTCTGGTTAATCAAGGCTTATACACCAATGTCCTAATCGCATTAAATTAAAACTTCATTATTCTCAAAAAGCCAATTTTCATTATTGGTCCCCAACATGACAAATAACTTCATCCCCCACGTTCATATGCATGAAATGAATCGTCATAGAAACATTCAATGTGGGTCCCACTTTATCAGTAACCCCATGTGAAAAAATGGTACCCCATTCATAGGCGTGATCCTAATAAACATATGGATGAAACTCAAAATAAATATGCCTAACTTGATTCCTATCATCATAGGATATGTAGTGACATCCAAACAACATATTTGTTGGTCCATCCATGAAACATAATTATCACATCCCTACTTGTGCAAGGGTCAGACCATTTTATGGAAACAACTCACACAGATATGATAACAATGCCTCCACATAGCCCCATATTTCTCATATATATTGAATATGAAATTATACCTTATTATGTTTAACTACCCCTCTTCAAAAAATGTAATCTGTGTCCAAAATGGTCAGAATCCCTATAATCCCCCATGGCCATCAAAAATGGACCGCTAGTTCCCTACGAACACCATTGTTTGAATACACCCACAAAGCCCTGGTGGATCTGTATATGTTATCCAGAAACAGGAAATACAAAAAAAAAATGAAAATTAGTCCCCACACGAGGTGTTTCCTACCTCTATTTTCCCCTATGATGTTTACATCTCACATCATTCATCGGTTTCAGAAACCCATGGATTACAGTTTAGATCCTCTCACCCCTATCATTCATGAAGGTGGTATAAATTTTTTTTCATCCCAACAAGAGAAAGTTATATCATTTATCCCCTGGTAAGAGTAAAATAAAATCAAATCATAAGTCTCAAATGTCCTATTTTTACGATGTTAAACTACATATTGCACAAACCCTCATTTACCCAAGCCAAATTCATGTGGGAGTGTTTTCTTAACAAAATCTAAAATAAATGACCATATTACTTATATAAATCATCCCCCCAATAGGCCACCCACCGTGCCCATACAAGCATAAATTTTTTCTAAATTTCAATAAAACATCTTGGCCATCGGATATGGAAGGCATGTGTCCCATGCATACCTTTGTTTGACTATGCATACAATGCCCTGGTGGATTTGCTTTTGTTTCCCACACAATATCCTAACATCCAATGGAAAATTCATCATTAGGAGAGGTTTTTCCTATCTCCATATGCTTCATGGATTCTATGCCACAATTAATTTCCTATTCTCTGGTAAACAAAAGTCAGGGTTAAGAAAAATCTTTTATCCATGTCCGAAGGTTGTCAGGACATTATCGTGAAATGAGACCTAAATTCGGAACATTTGACAATGAATCCTGGTCCAAATTGTTAAACCTAGAACATCAGTCCTAGTCAAAGCTGTTTGACCTTAAGCAATAGTAATGATAGTCTAGTTTTCAAGAAAATAAATTTCTGATGAAAGAGACAATACTCATAAGGATGGAGACCCTAAAAGGCACCCTGGAAAACAATCAAGCATTATCTCTCTAACCCTATGCTACATATGGTTTAGGAAAAAAAATTTAACTGCCAACAAAAATTAGTAGACACAAATCTTGTTATGGATAAAAATGAACAAAGAGGGGCCTATGAAAAAATCATCTTATAGCTGCAAAGCATACATCATAATGGGATTAGGAAAAAATTAGGTTAATAAGAAAAAAGACCAAATGATTATAGGGTTTTTCTTGAATCCATAGTAGTATTCAAACTATGCTCGATGACTAGTTTTGATCAAGAAACATTAGAGCATGATTTGATTGTTTTAGTCACCCCATATTGTGATTAAGATTGATATCTAGTTGAGATTATAGTTAAAAATGTTTTTGATCATGATTGATTGACGTCGTAGGAAGAAAGTGAAGTAGAATCATTGGAAAGAAAAACATGCTCATTCCATTATATGATGGTAAGAAGGAAATCCATTACCATGAGTCTCTACCATACTTCTAAGCAATGGAAACAATATCATAAGACAATCCAAAGGATTATAACAAAGCCCAATTAGATCTTTATGGAAGATAAATAATTGTATGACAATGACCATTATGAGCCTATTCTAAAGTATTCATTTGGGAAGCTTTAGCTTCAATAATTGGATATACTTATTTCGTAATGGCTAGAGATCTCACCCCTTTTTCTTAATAGCTTCAAAATTTGTAGTTGTTGATGCCAGTTATGCCATCATCTTGGCTACATGATCTTTTCACTCTTGTATCTCATTTTTTTGGATAATCACATGTTCATGAACAATTACATCCTGAGATTCTAGGTGATTCAGCTCTTCATTAAGATCCTAAAATGTAATTGTTTGGTGGTCTGAAGCATTGAACATATAAAGGGTCTCTTCAAGAGTTAATATATCCTCTCTAACAATGAAAATCTAGTGTGCAAGCTAGTATGGATACCAATAGTCAAAGCTACTACAATTCAAGTTATTAAATAGAAGCTGACGGGTGTCATTCTCGACAACAAGCTATGTAAGAGGAGTTTTAGTAGTAATATTATAGATTCAAATCCATGACCATCTCTACATAGTTGGATGAGTCCTCACAGAATTGGAAACCTGATTTTTTCCTTTCCGCAATAGGTATTTAGTTAGGAAATGAAGCCACGACAAATGGAGTCACCCTTGGTGCAGTTACCCAAGTCGGGGAGCTTTCTTACTTTCTAGATGATTAGATATCTAGAACCAAGCACAAGGGGTTGACCATGACTGATGGGGTAATCAATGACGTTCAACTTGGTGCAACATTGGTTGGACCACATATAATATCACACATAGATTGAGGGTCGAAGTCGCTCTCCATGTATATAGGTTACACTAAAGAAGTCCCCTATAAAAGCATGTCAGAATAGAAATCACATAATGAAATAGGAAAGAAGAGATATGGTGAGACTAGCACAAGCAAAAAAGGTACTAAAAGTAATCAAGGGTCTCTGAACCCATCATAATGGCCTGCTTAATATATCTTCAGGATAGAATACTACCCACTGTTGGGAATACATCAATGATAAGTATGTATAGGCCACCATGGGAGGAATAAAGAAATGCATGCTGGAGTCATCCCACATCATTATCAACCATAGATGATGAATGAGTTATGGGTGAGATTCCATCTGGCCTTCAGTGTCTCTTATGGTTTGGGAAATTTGGTGGGGGTGGAGGCTCATGCCCTTTTTATGGGGATCACAGTTTGTAGGAGTAGGGGTTTTTAGTTGTCTAAAGTGGATTCGAACTCAGATATTCTGGGTAAATTAATTTAGGAGAGGTAAGACACACCCTGATATATGGCCTATATCATTAGGATGTGTGCTTTGGAGACCAACCAAGGGAAACTCATTCATCATAGTTGGAGAGAGTGAAACCTTATTACGAATGCACTCTCGAATATTGGGAGTCCTGAAGTAGAGATTGTCATCTATAAAATCCTGGGCACCCTTCCGGTTGAGTGTAGGTCCTTTGTGGTTGGGGTTGCCTTTGGGTTACACCATTACTGGCCTCCTTTAGGCCCCCATATGTATGTTCTTAGGCCCTGGACTCTCCTTCCATTTATCAAAAATAATTTATAGTTAGTCGATAAGGTGCATAAGGTATGAAGACGGTCATCATGTCTATATGAATGGTTAAGATTCTATCTCGATGTGCGATAAAGTATAAGCATGATTCTAAAGAGCCCCACCCATCATCTTCTATTATTCTGTAAGGCACAAGGTATGGTGAAAATGTAAAATGTGAACATTCAATCAACAATTCAATGATGTTGTCAACACTCTAGGACTTGGGATGGACAATGGTAATGTTATTTAATTTCAGAAAGAAGACAGAATGGGGGACCCTTAGGGTTTTTTGATACTTATAGTAGAGGAAATCCTCTGTTATCTAACCATACAAAAATTGAAATGGCCTATTGAGATGATGTTGAGTTCTACCTTACTGTATTTTCAACAATAAAAAATAAATTAGAGAAAGGGTATGGATGACTTAATTTTTTGGATACACATTATTTAGTGTAGCTACCATCATTAAGGTGCAAGACCAAACACCGTTATAAATGTCACAGGAAGGAAAGAGTTACCCACTCCAGAACATTACAATGAAACCAACTAGTTTGTGCTCAAGAGATAAATCTATTCATACCTCATAACCCCATGTAGTGTAGAGACCCAACTTGAGGGTAGAATAGTATGAGCCAAACAAATTATGGGACTATTGAGTTAGATGAGTTTGGTTACGGTGGACTTTCGGTTTATTCCCACTCTCCTCCAAGAATAATCCTATGCAGTATTCAAATGAAATCAGTAAGATGAAATGAAAAGGATGAATAAAAATTACTTCTTCCATTACTAGTAAATCTCTCACCATTGGAGATACTAGTTTAGTATTCTCTCAAGTATTGGTCATAAGAATGAAATCATCATACATGTCACCAAGGATGGAAAGTCTCCCAACCTAGTAGATATCCTATAAAATGATCCCCACTACACCATGGAATAATTGAGTGGTGTTGGTGCTCGAACACAAGTGGTTGGTCATCTCAGAAAGTATTTCACCCAACGAATAAATAACAAATTGGGATACCCACAATTCTGGGTTTAGGTTCATGGCTCCCAGTAGCACAGATGATTCTAAGAAGTTATAATGATACGAGAATGCCCATAACCACTTGTTAGAAAATCACCCTCTAGATCGGAGATCCTATTTACTTCTCCACCATCTATTGTTATTGATTTTTGATAAGTTAAAAATATTCAGGTATTCTAAAACTACTGATTTAGAAGATGTATCATGTCGATGTTGATTCCTCTACATCCACATAGATCCATTCAGAACAAATATGTTTCCTTGTCTTAAGGAAATCATGATATCTCCCTTGTAAAGAATGTGCATTGAGCCATACTATCGAGAAATATCAAGATGAATATTGAAGGTTCTCTGGTCTACTGGTGGAAAAGAAACATCTTCTTGGAGGTCGAAGTTGTAAAGTTGCAACTGTAAAAATAGTAGATAATCCATAAGCTATGGCGAGAGGAGATCTATGAGGATATCTTCTTGAGGAAAGGTGTTGTAACAAATTTTTTCTTCGGTGTTTTTAACCATATCCACCCTCCTCCTCGTTACCTCTATTGAGGTAAGTGATAAGACCAACTAATTTCTAAACAAAAAAAGATAATACGAATGTCGAATACAATAAAATATTTGGAAAAAGTGATAAAATTTGTAAATGGATAAAAGAAGTCCGCATAGAAAATATGTCCATGTAACGTACCCTAGAAATGGTTCAACGAAGGAATTCCCTATGAAATAATTGTTCTCTGAATGACCCATGAGGTGCTAGCCCATTAAGTATTGTCCAACGAACTAAACAGTCCACAGATTGGGTGAGTCGCACACTGATCCTTTCTAAGAGTTTATCCAAAGTGTACAGTGTGTAGAAATAAAGTTTATTTTGAAAATAAAAATCCGATTTACATATTTAATATCTTAGTTTGTGGATGAGAGTGACCATGAGGGGTTTTTGGTTCGTGGAATGCAATTAATGGTTCTGGGATGAAGGATTTCACACAGTATCTTCTACACGTGGAAGTAAGGAGAGTCTAATGAAATATGCAAAGCGTTATTCAGCAATAAGTACAGTAAAATAAAAATGACTTGGACCCCCTATATATAAGTTTGGTCCCCTTTGGGTACATGTTTCTAGAACAAACCATTAAAATTCAGGACCACCTTATAAATTGAAATAGCATCCTCTTCATCCCGATCATAATCCTTTGCGGTGGGGAGAATTTATAGGGTCCTAAAATTTTTTAAAATGGAATGTAAATACTACCATAATATTGGAAATGAAAAGAAAATGAATTGGAAGAAGGATTTAGATAAAATTGTAAAATAAGCTAAATTTGGAAAAGGTAAATGATCCTTCAACGTACAAAATCCTCTGAATTGTTTGCAGAAGGTATCTCTTGTGAACAGAGTAGTACATGGAACGAAGAAAATGACTTCGACTACCATGAACCTCTTCATTGGTGAAATAGAGTTTGATGATTTCTTCCCTGTCAACTGCATCGTTGTCCATATAGAGGAGGAGAATACTGCACCTATGGACTGTGTTGTTGAAAAAATAGTGGAGAAAGTCATCCCCTCATATTGTCCCCACAAACTCAATAGTTCATTGGTGAGGAAATACACAGAACACCACACAAACAAGATGAAGTCATTCATGGGATTGAGGAGTTGATTTCCGCCACCGCAAACTGCAACCCCATAGGCCTATATTGACCAAGTCATCCACGGGCTGGGTTCTCTCCCCATGGGTACTAATAAAAGTTGACGATATATCCATATATCTAGATTCCCTGAAAATCTACAGAAGGAACCTAATGGGAGCTGAAAAATGTACAAAATTCCCTATGATTATACAATTGTTTTTGATGGATTTATAAATAAACTGATCAATGAGGTGCATACCTCTTCCAATGTATTCCTGAAGGTATAAACATACAACATATATGAAAACTAAATATCAAAACATAATAATTAGTAGACCATGAACCATATCTCCTTCTCAGATTAAGTTACTAAAAATTACTGAACCAATGCCACTTCTAAACTACAGCCCCCCACATATCACCACGCTATGTGGGTAGAACCCAGCACTGCATAACACCACAATACGTAGACAGAACTCGGTGCTACGTGGCATTAAGCTATGTGGCTGGAACCCAGTCCCGCTTAGAAAAAAAACTATATAGACTAGACATAGGTCTACATATTATTACTTTACACAGATGGTCCATCATCCTGCAAAGCAACATGCTATACGGGTATGCCCCCATCACACATGAAGAAACAATATACAGAATTTTGGTACTATATGATGTTTCACTATCCAGCTTCAATCATCCCCTTCCATTTCCATTTCACCATCTGTAGTCCCTCCATGAACTATTCCAACAACATCAGTCCAAATCCAATTCCAAATCCACTAGATCAATATGATAATTCCACTGGGTACCCATGTTAAGTGGATTAACATAGTTAATCCCCACAATGGTGTAGACCCCCCCTGAATGTCCATAAGTTTACATTACCATGTTAACCTAGGGTCACAACATGGGATAATAACATGAATAACACCATTCTAGGGATAAAGGGTAATCACTGACCGTTACCTTCAATGAGGTTCTGTGATATACAAGGAAAATCATCTTTGATTGTCCCTTTAACCTGAATCAAAATTTCTCCCCTTTCACAAAACCAATTTCAGGGCACTCTCACTGAGGTATGTCCCTATATTTTCTTTTAGGAGGTTTCTCCAGTTCTCCTCTCAACCTCCACCCAAGGAATACCTAGATAGGTTAATCTAACAATTCAATGTATAAAAATACATGGGATAAAATAGAGACAATCAAGAATCTGCTCTCTCCCCCCTTTGGGATCCAGTACCATCTATCGATAGATGATTTGGAATGTGTGATCTTTAGATCCACTCCCCCATCTTGTTTCTCACACAAATCGTGACTCACGTGTGCCTAGAGTATAGTAGTGATTATAAAATACACATAATCCCAAAGTATGGGCCTCCTAAAATGTGTACACCCCAAACATAATGAGCTACATGAACTATGATTCTTACTCTAATCATGATATGTAGTATGACTTTCCAATTCCCAAGCTCAAGGGACATTCTCTTTATAATTCAGTCCCAATCAAATTCCCCCAAACTCGCTAGGGAATCTTCATCATGAATAAGCCCTGACTTATTGGGAATCTCCAATGTGTAAGCCTCAATCATGCCCCCCGTAATTGGTATGCCTCAATGGTGTAAGTCCCATCCCAATCCAAAATGTGGGTTCTTTGATTCCCAACCAATTGGGATATGTAAGAAGCCTCCGTAAGGTCCAAACTTATTACCCATATCACCATATGGCTCTTTGGGCAACGTCCTCATTATGGTCGTGTTAACCTAATAGATTTTTCCTCTTCTGAGCATCTTAGGCCACCTCGACATAAGTCCCACACAAAATCTTGACTAGGTATCTCCTACCTGAACATCCTCACTACATGTTGTTAAATTTCATGGATGGGTCCTTTTCACACATTCTTAAAGGGTTATGTATCATGTAAAGTGACACCGATCTATATGGAATATTATACCTCTAACAAGGATATATAGAAATCCCTTCTTGTGGGTTCGATCCTAATATCAAAACGATCTTTGTCCCCTTGGATGATGATGGACCTCAGAGAACCTCATCACATGGATTAAATAATCATTTTCATTTTAAAATTCTCGAGAATCATTAATGTTTCCATAAAAGGGTAATACTGATGAAGAACCTCAGACACACACAAGTGTCTCCATCAGTAAAGAACCTCAGATACATACAGATGATTCCGAACACATGCATATTTCTGATTGATCATCTGACATAGAGGTATTCCATAGAAACAAACATGGGAATGAAAAAATGATTTTAATAAATATTAACAATGATTAAATATATAAGAGAGTCCCAAATTGTTAATAATATCCCCTAAAAAGGGGTGATGATACAGACCGACCAAAATCTCCACCAATGGATTACTAAAGTGTATTTAGACAGATAATCCAAAATATGAATACCATTGTATTGAATCTCCATGAATCATGGATAAAAGGGTCTCTGGGTGTTTCTGGCTCTATAAATAAAGCTATTGGAGACCATCCGAGGACATCATTCGCGATGTGGGCTGATTTCTCAAACGCTGAACCCCCCACAACAACCCACCAAAACAACTCAAATGTGGAACCTCCTTCACAATAAAAGAAAGATATAATACCCATTCCTTCTATGACCATTATCTCCGAAAATTAAGGGTCATAATGAACCTTGGTTCGAATCAATAACATTCAATTTTCTTTCTTGAAAACTGAAATGAAAATAAAAAATTACCTTCAAGTGTTTGAATGCCCTACCATCTCCATGAACAATGAAATTAAATTACTATCACAATATTTTATAGATTACTATAAATACATATATACTAAAAATTTATGATATTTATATAATTGTTTAAATTCTATATATTATGAATTTTGTTTGATGTAATATAACAAAAAATTGAATATCAAAACATATACAAAAAATGAACTGGTTATTACCGAAAACATAATTTCACATGGAATTGATAATAAATGGGTAATAAAAGGTTATATGAAAATCTTATTTGATATTAAAAATATTAGTATGGTATTTTAATCAGTTAATAACATCAATAAAACAATAATAAAATCTGTTAAATCATGATCTACCAAAAGGTAGCATGAGGTAATGGTTTCTCGCGTCTCAATTTTGTTTCTATGAGGTACATTCTATATTCTCAACTTATATTTATTATGTGGTGTATATAATTCAAATGAATGTATTTTATGATTATTTTAATTACATTTATGGGTATTTACATTTCCATTTGATGATATATCATTTTTGGTGTTTACGGTTCAAAGATACCAAGCAGTAAGTGATATTTTTCAAAACATTTCATTCTTTGAGGCGATTGTTATTCCATATATCTTATCTTATTTTATAAGTTTTATATAGTTCCCATTTGACATGTTATAGCATGAATTCTATTACTTTTAATGATATTAATTATTTTATTTAATTTTATTCCTTCATAGTGATTACGATTTAAATTTCCAAATGTGGAAGGAGTCTTTTTCTACAGTCTCATCATTTATCGATATTTCTTATGAATACGTCTTTGATATTGAAATATGTTAATTATAAGGACATATATTATCGTTTTTTATTCATTTTATTTAAATTTAATTGTAAACTTTTCCTACTATTTATTACTCGAAATTCCTAAGGAAGAGTTTTTAAGAAAATCCAACTTCATTTCTCTCTTTAGTAATAAATCTCTATTCTTTCCAAATAATGTTTTTTAAAAATGTTTTTAAAATGTTTTTAAATTATATTTCAAGATCATTCTCAATGGAATATAGTTTTTTAGAAAAAAATTTAAAAAATTTAAATCATTTCCAAAGCTTCTTTCATATGTTGTCATGGTTAGTTTCAAATAAAAGGATTCTCAAAGTGTTTTATATTTTTAAAAGATATTTTTAAAATAAAACCAATATTTTCCTTAAAAATGTATTTAATGATATTTTAATGGTATTTAAAAACATCAAAGTCAACAACCATTGTTTTTACATATTCTAAAATGGGAATATTTTATAGAGATACCATCCTCATTCACTCGATGTATGGATTAAGATAGTTTCAAATAGATTGTTATGAAACTAGTTTCTTTACAATGAGTCAATTATGTTTAAAAAGGATTGATATGAAAATGATTACCTGATCATCTTATTGTGACTTTAAGGGTTAAAGTTTTTTATTATTGTAACCTAAACATTATATAAACCTTGTGATCCTAATACATCTTATGCAATGTGTTGCGCCCTATTATAGCTCATGGAAAATGGGTGAGTGAGATAAATCTTATATGATGGGTTGAGAAAAATTATAGCTCATAGGTGAGACCAATTTAGCTAATTGGAATAGTGACCCCCATTATAGATTTACATTTACATAGGAAATGAGTAATTTGGAATTCATTCATATGGTTAATCCAATTAAAAGGATTTTGAATGTGTTTTATGAAAATGAAACTCAATGTTAACAAAATGTATTTTAGTTTCATTTAAGGGAATAATAACAATTCTCATGGTCGATATTGATATAAAATGGTTAATTATTATTGATTCTGATTACAATTAAATTCTCTATGATTTCATAATTTTTGATATAGGTATTTATGGGTATGATTTCTTTTATGACTCACGCAAGAAATTTGAAAAAATTATGTCACCCTTGTTCACTTGTTTTGATCATTGATGAAATACAATTTCAAATGCTTATGAAACCCTTAATAATAATTTTTTCTCACCCTTATTATGTTACCTTTCCCCTAGGTTTAAAATAGTTATGTTAAATGAGTTATTTCTATAAGGTATTTCATATGGATGATAATTTTGACTTAATGTGAAAAAGAAATACTAGGTTAAATAGGAGAAATTATTATTTAAATCATGTTAATTTCCTTTTAGGATTTTCTCCAAATTCACTAAAACTATAATCCTAAAAGAACCTCAAGGTTTTGAGTGGTCCTATTTTTCATTTTAATATAGTAAGGTCCAAATAAAAAATTTGGGTCACAATTATCAAAATCAATAATTGAAATTTAAAGTTTATAGTTTCATCATAGGATCCGAGAGTGTGGGTCTTCATCTGTTATAATTACTATTATTAGTTAATTTCAATTAATTTTCTATAAATTGACCAATCCACCAAAAATTTCAAATTTCCTACCAAAATAAAAACCTTACATGTTGAATCTGATCACCAATCCTGATAATGTTTTCAATATTGTAAATAATGAGTGAAATTACCTGCTTACAATTTTTAAAATTATATAATTTTTTTAAATAGAGATATATTTTCTATAATTGGACAAGAATACACTAGGTTGAAACCTAATATATTAAACTATTTATGTGAGCCACCAGAATCCCGTACCAGATTAATATTATATTAAATTATTCAGTATAACCACAACTTCCATCATTTATATTTACTTTGGTGGGTTTGACATATGGGGAAAATTTTAATTTTTAGGAGTACCCAATGTTTTTGGTGAGGCCTATATCATTCATGGACACTAGACTAACATTATAGATTTTTAGTTTCATTAAAAAAAATATTCAATCGGGAATGAAAATTGTAATGTAGAATTTATACCCTCCATGGTTAATGACCACCCACCCTCGTAGAACCTAAAAAATGATTCAAATATTATAAGGATATTTACCCATATGGATTTAGACCAATGTAGTTTAATTATTTCCTGAACTCATATTCCTAGGGTGAAGAGATTATCACCCCCCAATTAGGATACCTTGTTGAAGGTTTTTGGCCTAAACGTAGTGAGTGAGTCTCGTACCGATAAAAATGATCCACTAATGAAAATTTATTGGAGGCCCTCTCGATGAATATTTTCCATAGATCAACAATAATGTATCTAGCATGGATATATGTACTATACACCCTTGTGGTTTGTTTGATATGATACCTCAAGACAATGTGTATGAGTGGCAGACTATCCCATGGGTTTGTTCACTTTTGATTCTAACTTCTTTTACTTTAGGACGATCTCTAAACATTTAATTGGAAATTAGGATATATTATTATTCAAAATCTTTACTTTTAAGCTATATGTAACACCCAAAAAGGGATGATTGTCTATTATACATTATCCCAAGAACTATATGCTGGGATATTTTCAACATATATGTCTCAAAAAATGGGAATCCATACTATCTTAAATAAATACAAAATGGATCATCACATTCCTATATAGTATATAGAATGTGTTAGTTATATGTATCCATCAGTGAAATTGTTCTAAAATCTTCTATATAATCCTATAAGAGAAAACCCTGATGGCCTAAATGGATTTGTGTAATTCAATAGTATTCAACTATTTCATGAATTATGAATATCTCAAATAGAACAACAATTATTATTAATAATACATTCTAAAATTACCCTGAATGCATATGTCCTAGATTGAAAATTAACAAATCCATTGATCAATAATTCAACAGAGTTGAAGTGGAGTGTACTTATCGATAATTTCCTCACAGAAGCAAGGCTCATCATTCATGTCCATCCGTTATTTTATAGGCAATAAAAAACCCTATTGTCTCAATATTTGATACATTAATTTTTAATTATATATTTCTTAGTAAAATATTATTCATTTGTTTGATTCACCCAAATGAATTTTTTTTTGGCATTGTATAGTAACTAGTTCATCACTTAGATGATTCATCTCATATAGTAAAAGGCATTTTAGAAAAAAAATATCTTAGAAATAACACTTCTTGTGGGACTGAATGGTATTGATAAGATTGATAAATTTGAATACAAGTAAGAGTCAACATTATCAATCATAAATTTCCTTCTTTCAGTAGTATCTTGAAAACCTCGTTGATATGTGCTGGTACTCATATATGTAAAATAAAATTTTATATGTCAAGAAGATGTAAAAAAGTAACTCAAAATATATAAAGAAATTAGGAATGATTTAACTGAGGAAAAATATATTTAGAATTTTTTAAAGCCTGATTTTATTATATCCCATCCAGGAGTGGAACATTCATATTCCCCCTTAGTAAACAATTCTATTGAAATATCCATTAAAACCTCCACAAATTGATTTTTTTGACAGTTAACCTATTAATTTATTCAAAGAACTAATGTACATAAGTTTAAATATAATTAAAAAGATCATAATATTTATTATCATAATTCTTGATCCCATTATGTGTGTATATATTCCATTATATATCGGGAAATAGTTGATATTTTAGTTTAAAATTGTGTATGAAATAAACAAATTCATCGAATATATTCATTTTTATTCATAATTTGATCCTTTTTAATTATAATGAATTCAATTCTTTGAGGATGGAAATTTAGAAACTAGAAATTTGATAAATATATAATAATAAATTCGAATAGTATGTTTGAAGGCATTTTTATTCAAGGAATATAGTGCATGAAATTCCATCATTGACATGTGTAACCCACTAATAGTTGTAATTATGCACCCCCATTACAATCATTCATTTGATGGATCCACAGAGGTCCATCACCCACACACAACCATGTTTTTTCTATAATTTAACTAATTATAATTAAATTTTGTATTTAGACTTAGTATAACTTTTAGATAAACCATACTATTCTAGAAAGAGCATCAGAACTCCTTAAGGAAAGAAAAACTCACCTAGGTGATTTTACTAGTTAAAAAAAAGAAAACTACTACGAGTAAGAACATAGAATATATTGTAAACCTGGATTTTTAGAGATATATATTACTTATTAATTGAATAATATTCAATAAATTTACCAAATATATTCCTTAAGATCATAAAAGTTCATTGTATTTGGATACTAGATATAAAATATTCTTATTAATAAAAGATCTTCAAAATTTTAAATAGTGATCTACCTATTAATGTACTTCATAGAAATACCCTACATAAAATATTATCCATAAACTTGGGAAAGGAAAAATAAGGATCTCTGATCTTAGATTCCCTGTAAGGGTAAACATGGAAGATATAAAATTATGCTCAAATGAAATCATACGATATTCATAAGGATATGTTATTATGAATATAACTTACCTAGTTCATATCCAATTTGTAATGGATCATAATAATGATTCATATTAAAAAAATATTAATATTTGAAAAGTAATGGACCATAAGAGTGATAAATTATATTAAACACACTCATAAACCATAAGTTCGTTTCATGTATGTGTAGCATCTTTATATCTATAGAAACCATTTCATATGTCATTGTTAAAATATGATACCATCAAATCATAATCGATCATGCATCAACACTTGTTTCCCTATTAAAAATAGATCATGATACATCACATTTTTCCTAGAGTGGGTCAATCACATCAGATTATTTTCCATTGTCTACAATATAAATAACATTTTTTCCAAATATTATCACATTAGATAATAAATTTTACCCTATGTTATGAGATATATGTCATACATTTCAAATAATCCTTACATTTCTCTACCACATGGTCAAAATAGTAATCAAATCATAAAATAAGAATAGATGTTTTCCTTATATTATTCAACATATCATAAAACATGGAAAATAAATGGGATTTAAAAAATTTTATAATATCCAAAGCTGTGGAAAAGTAAAAGGTTTCATAAATCGTGTGGTGAATATGGAAAGTTCCTCACATATATAATAGTGAGATAGAAATCCATTACCTACATTGGTATCTTTTTAAATTTAGTCCACATGAAATAATAACATTAAATAAAACATTAAATACCATTAAAATAAACAAAATAATTATATAAAATTCCAAATTGGATGTATATAAACACCATAATAATATATAGCTGCATAAGATATCATTTTCTTAAAGAAGAAAATATGAAATTAAAACCCCTTACCGCAAGTCTCAAAATTCTTCAAACTCATTGAAAACTCATATGTAATAAATGGTTTATTGTTAAAAATCTATTACAGAACTATAATCATATGTTTCAACCATATATTATTTACTTATGATCTTTTCATTCTTATTTATTAATAGTTTCTTGTTAAAATCATGTTTCAGGTCATAAATTCTTTGTTTTTCATGTCTGGTTAGGTTTGGTGTTTCCTTTCATATTATTTATATCATTTTTCCAAAAAATATATAATTTTAACCATGATATAAATTTCATATATATTCATTAAATAGTTATTTCAAGTGATCCATAAATTTTAGTGATATGAATTGAATTATGTCATTAATGGTGGGCGTAAGCCACACGTAGTCATGACATTGATTCCTTTTTTTAGATATATAAATAAAAGTAAGGTAAATAATATATCACTATTATAGATTAACTAAACATGTTTATTAAATGTTTCATATTACCTTCCTTGTAATATATATTTTAGAAAATAATCACATTGCTTCTCATGGTGGTAGTCCACCGTACAATCATGTGCCGGTATAGTATTCTCATGGAATAGAAAATAAGAAGGTATAATTGATTTTATAATTCTATAAGTATAAATATGTCATAAATATTGTTAGTTCCACTAGGCATGATATCCTGAGAGGGGGGTGAATCAGGCTATTGTAGATTACAATAACTTCCCCTTTGATGTTGTTTTGTTGTTAGACAAAACTCTCTTCTATATCCTTTTAGGTGTAGAGTATGAACAAAAGTTAAAGCATGCATGGGACACAACAATTTTACACGGTTCACCCTCACTGGACTATGTTAATGGAGAATACACTAGTAATGTGTCGATGTACGAAATCCACTAAAAGTGAACTACTATATACAAGGTGCGGAGCGGACTCACTATCCCACTAGTTTACAACCACTTATAATATGAAACCTCACTACTCTCTCAACTAATGTGTGCTCACTTCTTCTTCAGAAGATCCACTCATAGTTTTAAATACTTGTAGGTCCGTTCATTATCAAGAATGAATGCATATTCCTTTATATGATGATTCTATATTGATGTTAAACTTTCATACACTGATGAATACAACTTTACCATGGATTTACCAGGTTATCTTCTTAATTTCATGCATCCCTAAAAAAATAGGCGTGCTTCTCTATGCTTTGGAGAACTTCTCTTAGCCTAGCGTGAAAATATCACGTAAACACTTGCACGAAACTTCATTCTCCAACTCCATACTTGGGAGGCCCACACCCTTTTACACCCAAACCAATAGTGGCACACAACTGTCAACTGGCACACAACTTCTGAATACCCTTAAACTTGCACTTACACACCACTACATGCACGCCCAAACCTACTTGTGTGATTGGAGCTTGAATTTTCTATATGTTTTGAACTCCGTAAAAAATGAGGAGGGGTAGCCCTATTTTTACAGGAATTTTGGGAACCCTGAGAACCGCACACAAGTCTCCTCCTAGCTAGAAAGTCCCGTTGCCCGAGCCTGCATCACCCTAGTCACCTTACGCACCTAAACAAAAACTTAGGTGCCCCTATTTCCATTGCCATATTTTGATGTTCTTATCTTGAAAAAAACATGTCTCACAACTTTATAAGCCTCCAAGATACTGGTGCGCAAGTCCCTTTTCCAAAATTTTTTTTCTCCATTTCCGATTTCGAGGCCCAAAAATTTGGCAATCAATTGAAAAAGAGACCACCGTATATCTGATATTTTTATACCTCTTCCATATCATTCATTCCTTTTTCATGGTTCTTTGTTAATATAGGTTTTCAAAACAATCTATTGAACTTGAAAACTTTCCATGAAAACATCCTTTGTTAATAAACATAACATGAAGGCTCACTTTGTCAAAAAAAAACAAAAACTCCTAAAAAATAATTCAATGCTGCCCTGAGGAATTTTCCCCAACAATCTGCCTCTTTGGGTTTGTTGAAAACTATTCTATAAAATGATTCCTCATTAACTCTTCATCCACCATTAACCACTTTTGATTCTGATATTTATCAAGTATTTACTCAAAAAATACTCTAAGCCCACATGAGTAATGCTCAGAATGAGAAACAAGAGTAGTATGAAATATTCATCAATGAATCACGGTATTTCTGACACCAATTCTTGAAATCATACTTATACCAATAAAAAATAACAAACTCCTTTCATTATGAACCTTATTTTTCCTAATTTATAATCACTGATAGATATCTTTTAGTATCATCAGATTTAATAATCACTTTCATCAATGCTTGGGTTCTTGTGTTGTCCAAGCTAATCTCTGGCTGATCACTTTGAACACAGCATACTCTCAACATAGTGCTCCCCATATAATATTCTTCACATTTTCATAAACTCCCCCTATCTCACTACTCCACCTACCAGCATCTCCCCATGTCTTTGAAAAAGTCATTTTATGCCTTCTTTAGCCGTAGATTATTTCTCTTTATAAGTCACACTTTCTCCCTCTTTGTCAACGAACCCAAAGGTAACTCCATTATGGTCTGCAACAGAGTAGAGAAGATAAATTATGACATTAAGGGAAACAAAACATACCTAGGGGAGTGGGGGTGTTCACATCCACACTTTTTCAAGATCATGGAGTCGACTGGACTCCCAGAGCTAGGCTATACCTCTCAAAGGATTCCTTGGGTAAGGCCTTTGTCAGAATGTTTCCATCTTGTAGTTCTATAGGTACATACTCCAACTTCACGATTTCCTGATCAACCTTTTCCTTGATAAAATGATACATTATCTCAATTTTCTTTTTCCTTGATTGATGGATGATATATTTGTTGAGATTTATAGCACTTGAGTTATCATACTAGATTCCGATCGGAGATTTCACTTCAATTCCCATATCCTTAAGCTGCTGCTTCATCCACAATAATTGTGTGCATGCTTTAGTGGCCACAATATACTCAAGTTCTTGTGGTTCTCAATGAAATGGAATATTTCTTCTTTCATAGGCATGAAATACACAAACAACCAATATAGAAAGAACCTTCAGATGTTGATTTTCTATTATCCACTGAACCGGCCCAATCTACATCAGTATATCCCAATAACACCGTCTGAGATTTGTCATTATATATCAATATTAAATCCACCATTCCATTCATATACTGAAGTATTATTTTCACTACAAGCATGTCTATTTCCTTCATATTACTCTGATATCTCGCTGCTTGGAATGTGGGGAATACAATGTCAGTCCTTGTCGTGGTCAAATATAACAAAAGTCTAATGATTAGCCTGTATTCTATAATGTTAACTTACTTGCCATCCTCATCTCTGGACAGTTTCATCCAGGTAGCAACCAGAGTCTTCATCTCTTTGTAATTTTCCATTCCAAATCTTCTCATAACCTCCATGGAATATTTGTATTTAGAAATGGAAGTTCCATTCCTTCCTTGTGTAACCTGTAAGCAAAGGAAAAATATGAGCTCTCCAATCATTGAAATTTCAAACTCACTTTTCATGAATTTGGAAAATTTTCTACACTGACCTTCATCTGATCCAGAAAATATTATTTCATTGATATAAACCCGCACCATTGTCCTTTGATTACTATCATTGTTAAAATAGATATTGTAATAAACTCCCCCACGCTGGAACGTAAGATTCATCAAATACTGATCAAGCCTCGAGTACCATGATCTTAGTGATTATTTCAGCCCATATAATGCCTTCTTTAGTCAAAAGACCTTATTCTCATCCTCATGAATGAGAAAACCATCTGGCTGAACGATATAAAATTCTTCATCTAGAACCCCATTCAATAATGTAGATTTGACATCCATCTAGAATACTTTGAACATTCATTGCATGGTAATGGCGAGGAATAATCTGATTGTCTCCAGCCATGCAACTGGTGAAAATGTCTCATCAACATATATTCCCTCTATCTGGGAGTATCCTTTTTACAGTAGTCATGATTTTTTCATAATCACTATGCCATGTTCATTCATCTTTTTGTGATAGACCCATTTAGTCCTGATGACATCCTTATCAACAGGCCATAAAACAATATCCCACATTTGATTCTTCTCAATCTGATCTATCTCCTCATTCATAGCCTGAACCAGGTTTTCATCTTCAACTGTATCAGCAAAGCATTTAGGATCTACCTGAGATATTAAGGATGTATCCTGCAGTTATTTCATTCTTCTTGTCTGAACTGGAGCTGACTGATCACCAATGATATTCTGCCTGTCAATTTTATCTTGAATCCATGGCTTGTGTGATAACATGAATATTACTTCTTCATGCTTATCATCAGTATCTTCTTCTAAATCACCATCTATCAATTATTCTCCTCATGTGTTACTTTTCTCTTCATCACATTCATCAAGAAACTATTCACTGTGTTTTTTAGTATTCTATTCATTTTCCACAATTGTGAAATCATTGCTCTCAACTAATTTTCCCATCCTCTTATTAAATCATTTGTATGCCATGATTTTGCCTGAGTAGCCAAGAAATATTCCCTCATCTCCACGAGACTCAAATTTCCTATGTTTTTCTTTTTTGAGAATGAAGCACTTACTTACAAAGATTCAAAATTATTTTACTATTGGCTTATTTTTGTACCAAATCTCATACGGAGTCTTTCCTTCCTTCAGACACAACAGCGCTTTGTTTGAAATATAGACTGATGTCAACACTAATTCCTTACAGAACAACTTTGCAGTTATTTTTCTATTAGTATCATTTTTTCCATGTTGTTGATGATCCAATTTCTCCTTAAACCACTCCATTCTGTTGGGTAGTTCCTACTGAAGAAACTTGATTCCATATCTAATGTTTCTTAAGATAGTATTCCACGTGACTATTTGTGAATTCTGTAACATTGTTAGTACGAAACATAAGAATTTTCTGCCCAATCATTCTTCTAGATTCCCTCTGGAATATTTTAGGAATCTAAAAATATCAGAATTATGGGAAATGAAGAATAACTATGCCATTATACTATAATAATCAATAAAAAAACATCATACCTATTTTCATCCATATCTCTTGGTGATATGGGTCCACAGACATTAGCATTTACTAATTCCAGCTCTATTTTTGAGTTCTTTTCCTTTACTTTGTACCTCATTATGATGATCCTCAATTATTGATAGGAATCGCCTGTATGTGTATGATCGCGTGATATCTTATGGATTTTTCCAGCTATATCACACTTTACTAGATCGTATTGGGATGGTTGGCATAGATGACCAAGTCATTTATGCCACAACTTGTTTTCTTCCTCTCTGGATTGAACGCACATATCTTCTTCTCCACTTACCAGGTAGTTATTTTACTTTGTTCTTTTTCCCTATAGAACCACTAACCTGTCAATTCCTTTGATGATACAATCTTATTTGTAAACCATATATAATTTCCTAAGTCACATAGTTGACTGATGCTGAGAAAATTGTGACGGAGGGCTTCTACTACTAAGACATCAACACATCTAATCTCGTTTCCCCTAAACCTAGCCTTTCCTAAACCAATAATCATCTTGCCTTTGTCATTTCCAAACTTGAAAACTCCTTGTTTGAAATATTTTATTCTTGTAACAAGATCCTTATTACCTATAATATGAGATATGAAACTGCTGTCTAAGATCCATACACGAGAACCATCTGATGCATTAAGGTCAATTTCTGCCACCACTGCCTTCTCATCCATTTTCTTTTTGATAAATGTCATTGACCTCACACTCAGTGTAGTTTATAAAACCTTATCTTCCTCAGAGTGTGATGGACCAGCTTCATCTTGTAGAGATAAAAATCGATTCAGCATTTTCAACTCACCTATTGGTTTTTTGATTCGCTACTCACAACGACATTGATTCTGCCTTGGCGCATTTTTCTATACGGTTGAAGTACAATATCTCAACATGTTTCCAAATTACCCACCCTAAATAAATGTCTCTCAAATAATGTTCTATAGTATCGATCTTCGTTTGGCTACCACTACTGTTCTTGTGCTCTCCAATATCTCTTGGCTATGGAGCACACAAACTGTGAATGTTCCATCATTCCACAATAATAACACCTGATATAGGCTGCATTCCTATGTGTCACTTCTACACTTCTAGATTCCCTTTGGGATATCTGAATATTCTACATCTATAATTTAACAATATAAACCTTAAATCTTAGAACAGGTGCTTGTGGTTTGACATCAATTTTCTCAGCTTTTTGTTTTTGTTCAAGACCTAAATTTGACTTAACGTCTGAGCTTGATTTCTGCTTCTTTTCTTCTGAACTACTAGTATCCTATTTCATATTTTTAGTTTTCTGAATGATCTTGTTTCTCGATGTCACATTGGGGATGATGAGTTTTTCTTGATCCTTTAATTTTTGTTACAGACTAACCACTTATTATTTAAGTTCATTGATACACTTGATTTGATATTTCACTTTGATATTCAATCCATCGATCTCTATTTTTTGTTCTTCAATATTGAGCTTATTCTCATCAACCTTTTCTAAGCTCTCTGGCCTATAAGACTAATGTTTTTCAATTTAATTCACAATCTAAGACTTATATTCTTCCTCCTATTTTATGTAGATTTTGGCATCACGTACCACCTTGTTGTATTTTTTTGTTTTTTATCTCTAAACTTATATGTCTTCATTATTTTCTTCTAATTCATTTTCCATGTCAACTCATCCTTCAATTTCTACTTCTTTTTCATCAAGATCAGTTTCTTCCTTTTTCTGAGAACTACTGACAACTGACATCATAAAATTATCTCCACAATCTTTATAGCTCTCTATCTCTTCAACCTCTTCATCCTCAGACTCATCTGAACTACCAAATTCTTGAGAAAGCATATTCTTTTTGTTAAATAAATTTCTCTTGAATTGTTTCTGGCCTTTCACGTAGGATGAAGTCTTATTCTTTGGAATTTCTATTTCATCCTCTTCATCCTCTTGAAACTTATTGGGGAACCTTGCTGCAAGGTGACCAACTTTTCTATATATAAATCAACCAAGTGGATGTTTCCCTTTGACCTTTCCTTTTCCACATTGATGATTCCAGGAAAGGAATGACATCAAATCGTCTATCTCTTATTCTTCCTGAGAATCTTCTATTATGAACTTATTCCTGTCTTTTAATTCCACCTATTTAGATATCCCCTTTTCCATAACATTATTATCATCACTTCTCATTTCATATGCAATAAGGGTGTTGTGCAGTTTATCCAATGTTAGTTATTTAGGGTATTTATCTTACAAAACTGAATATTTTGGATTGAACTGTGGTGGATGTTTCCTCAAGATGTGCTTCAAAATCATTATATCTTTAATAATTTCTCCAAGATCATACATGTATTCCACTACAACATTTACCCTATAAAATAATGCATCAACAGACTCATTTGGGTTCATTCTCAGATCTTCATACATGTTCTATAACACTTATATTTTTGCCTCTATATCCTTAGGATCTCCTTCATATATATTCAAAATCTTTTCCCACATGAAATGTGATGTTTTTCATGATATCACCTTAGTATAGATAGCATTGTATAGGGATCCCCCTAATGCATTACCTTCCTTCGCGTCAGTATCTAATCTTCTTTGTTCATATTTAGATAGTGAACCACTAATAATATCAGAAGTTATACCATGCATTGCTGCTGTAAAAACATCCATTACCAAAGATAAAATGTAGTATTTCATTCTATTATTCCATAGCTGAAAATTGTTCCGTCAAATATCAGAATCCTTTTATGATTGGTGACCTCCATTTGAGAGAGAAAAACTGATATTAACCTTTCCCACTAATACAAATTGTTAGTTACACTAGGCTAGATACTCTGAGGGGGGGGGGGGGGTGAATCAGAGTATGATAGATTAAATCAACTGACCCTTTGATATTGTTTTGTTGTTAGAAAAAACTCTATTCTCTCTCATTTGCGGTGCAGAGTATGAACAAAAGTTAAATAATACACAGGACACTGCAATTTTTCATGGTTCACCATCACTGGGCTACGTCCATGGAGTATACAACAATAATGTGGTGATGTAACAAATCCACTATAAGTGAACTGATGTATAAAAGGTTTGGACCGAACTCATTGTCCCACCTGTTTACAACCACTCACAATATGAAAGCTCACTACTCTCTCAACTGAAGTGCGCTCACTGATTCTTCATAAGATCCACTCACAATTTGAAAGACATTTAGGTCCGTTCATTATCAAAAATGAATGCATATTCCTCTATATATATATTATCTATTGAAGTTACACTTTCATCCACAGATGAATACAACTTTACCACAGATGTAGTGGGCAATCTTCTTTCTTTCACGTAGCACTAGAATAACCGGTGCAATTATCTATGCTTCAACGCACTTCTACAAGACTACTGTGAATGTTTCACCTAATCACTTGCGAGACACTCCCTTTTCCAACTCCACACTTCGGTGACCCACACCCTTTTATGGCCAAACCAATATTGAAACGCAACTGTCAACTAGCTCACAACTTATGAATAACCATATACTTGGGCGCGCACACAACCACTTGCTTGCCCAAACCTAATTGAATGATTGGAGCTCAAATCTCCTCCATATGTTGAACTATGTAAAAATAAGGAGGGTTAGACCTCTATTTATAAGCATTTTGGGCACCCTAAGCTCCGCACGCAAGTCTCCTCCCAGCACACGAGTCCCATCACCCAAGTCTAGGTCCCCCTAGTCACCTTGTGTGCCCAAACCAAAACATAGGCACCCCTCTTTCTTTCATCATATTATGAAGTTATGATCCTGAAAAACACATGGCGTGGAACTTTCTAGGCCTCTTAGATACTGGCACTAAAGTCCCTTTTCCAAAAACACTTTTCTCCATTTACTGATTTTGAGGGCAAAAAATTTGGTAAACACTGGAAAACGATACCATCGTATATTAATATTTTTTGTACTACATCTAGATCATTCATTCCTTTGTCTTGTGTATTTTTATAAAATTTATCATTATTACCTTCCATGTAATATATATTTTAAAAAATAATATCATCGCTTTTCAAGGTGGCAGTCCACCGCACAATAATATGACGGTATGATATTCTCATAGAATGGAAAATTAGAAGTTATAAGTGATTTTATATTTATAGAAGTATATATATGTAAAAAACATCATATATATGCAATATATACATCATTATATCTAGCTATGATAGGCGGTGATGGTAGATGAATTACATCGGTTTGCAAGGAAGTAGTTCAACATAAAAATGATTGATGGTTTTGATTCCCGTGTGACAGATTAGGAGATCGATGTAGGTTATTAAATTAATATAATACCATATTAGTACATGGGAGATACTGATGTTATTACTTAATCATAATTTAAGATTATTTCAAGTAGTTGTATTAATAAAAAAAATACTTGGTTAAGAACATTATATCTACTTGGGAAAACCTCCTTAGGTTTCCACAAAAATCATTCATATGAGGGGTTGAAAATAAAAATAATTCTTCAAAGAAAATTATAGGTAATTAAAAAAGATATTAGGGTATGTATTGGTTAAGAAAAATTGAATATTATGTGTGACTAAGAGAGCAGAGTGGGTTCCCTTTAAAAAGTGGGGGAGATGACACACTTGAAGTTTTGAAAAGAAAACGATTTACCCTTGTTTTAAACATTCCAAAAGAACCTGAAATGGATAATTAGAAAAAATAAGATATAATAATGTATAATTATTTCCATTAAATTGGATTTTGAAATATTTTTATATCTGTATATCCCTTATCTTTTTTTACCACCAGCAAACTTGTTTTATCATTAATAGTGGTAATTTATTTCTATTATTTTTAATATTATTTTTTAGAAAAAGGTAAATTGAAATTATTATATAAAATTAATTATTCCAATTAAAAAATATGAAATACATTTTTTGAAATTACGTTTATATATATATATAATTTAAATTTAAACAAATAGACGTGACTAAAAAGTTGTTTTTGAAGAATCTTTTTTTATAATTCTAGAATGTTAAATAATAATAATTCAATTTAAAATTAAATTATATTTAATAAATTGGATTAATAATTATATAATTGAACTAATTTTACTTTTTAAACAATATTTTATTGAAAAAGTTATTAAAAATTCTTTATATCATAATAAATTATTTAATAAAAATCCATATTTGTTTTCAAATTCTTAGAAAGTTTATGATTTACCAAAAATTCCCGAAAATTAAATTGAAGATAATTTTTACATGAAAATGTAAATAATAAGGTTTATTTTTTCATTTTTTAAGTTAAAATAACTTTTATGATTTTTTTTCAAAAAAAAAAGAATATAAATAATTTTTTAATAAAATAGTATTGTGGTTCAATTTAAAGACACTACTTAAAAGCTATCACTTTTTATCAGTACGTTTTTTTATATAAGACCATTATACAAAATTATTAAAAAAATTCATTCCTATTAATAATTTTAATTTTAATTGCTAGGTTATTATTTTCTTGAATAAATAAAAATATTAATTTTTTTTATTTTTATTGGTTAAAACATAATATTTCATGTAACAAAAGATATTGGAAAAATTAAATCTATTCAAAAAAGGAATTACTAAAAATTCATGGTATTAGATTTTATACCCTTAAAATGAATTTCACCATCGAAATATGTATCCCTAATATAAAAAAATGAGTGAACTTCTGCTTTTATCATATCCTGAGGTTCCCACATATCTTCTTTAAATTAATGGGTTTTCCCAAAAACATTGACCAGGTGACTGGTCTTTTTTATAGAACATTATCTATGTGATCTAAAAACTCCACTTTTTTCCTTCATATGAAAGGTATTGGTCTATTATTATGGCCCTTAAGTTTAGTATATATGAAGGATAATTTATTTACTTTCTTAGGAGATATATATGTAACACATCATGGATTTGAGAGAGGATTGGTGAAAGTTTAATTGATATGTTACCATCTCGATACAATTAAGAATTTCTGAAAAAACTCTATAACTAGATCTTTGTTTACATTTTTTTAAAATATCACTACCATATTCCATGGAGAAATTCATAGAAACAAGATGTATCCAACTTCACTTTTCATATCATGCAGGAGATTGCCATTAAAACATTTTTTAAAACATTATGCTAACCTTATGTGCTGCTGAATAGATCTATCATTCTCTACCATTTATTCAGGTTACTCAAGTACCAATATCCTTATTTCTCCAACTTCATAATAGTACATTTTAGTTCTACATTACTACCTATAGAGTGAATTATAAGGAGTTATCTTAATTCTCATGATAAAGCTATTATTGTATTAAAAATCAACTATATGAAAGAATTAATCCAAACCACGCTTGAAATCCAGAAAAAACATCTCAACATATCCTATATGATTTGAATTGTTCCCATTAAGGGGATATATATATGAGGATTATATGTAGTGAGGAAACATGAATCTATGTGTAGTGTCTGCTAATGACATCACAAACAGTTCATGGTAAACCTCGCATAACGATCAGACTCAATATAATGTACTAATCCCTGAAACATTTCCACTTCTATAAGGTATATCATGGAGGTTGAATTACTAGATAAATCCCTTCTAATCGTAAAGATGTTTTATTTCATCATAAGGTTCTCTACTAAAACTCATGTAGTATTATTCCTTTTAGAGGTTTTGGGGACTTCGAAGAAAAAATCCATGGATTTTTCAAATATCCATTCTAGTATGGGTAATGGTTATAGCATCCCCTTATCCTTTTTTCTCTCAAACATAAAATGATAAAATACCAAGCACCGAGATAGTAACTCTTCAATCTCACTCATCATGATATACCATAATAAATAAGATTTTGAAAACTTATATATTTTTGAAGTTATAGATTTAATAGAGAATCATGAACTATGAGACTCTTCTAACAGATACTTCATAAAATCAGGTATTTATGAAACACATACATGGTTCCTAAACATTATCTTTCCATAAAAATCATGGTTAAACTTATGAACATTTCCCACCTTCTTTTTTATCTCTACATATTTATTCTGCAACTCTTCAATCTCTACTTACGTAGATGGTTAAATACTATATTGAGAAAGATAATATTTCTCCTCTACCTTAAGAAATTTTGGATCTATCCTTTTCAAATCCAAAAATATTGGATTGTTTTTTATACAAATCATGTATAAGATAGAATGATTCTTTTGACACAAAGTATCATCCACCTTGTTCACTTCTGAGGGTGGTAATGTATTGGTCAGTCAAAATATATAATCAACTACAACTATCTTTTCTGATGCATATAAAAATCCATCTATGTAGATTTTAGCATTAAACTATTATTTTTAGGGTAAATATAAAAATTTTCTTTTAAATATTATACCTCCATATAATTAATTAAATATTTATTGTGACTAACTATAAATCGTGATACGGATAATTTTAATCAATGAACATCAAATTTTCACGAGGCGTAATCTATAACAATTTCATTTTAAAATCACATGGATATCTCTATGATAAAACCTTTGTTTCCAAAATCAATATAATATTTATTTATCAAATAATTTATACTAACTAAAAAATTAGAGAGGCCGTGGGAATGGATTTTACACCTCTCTTGCATTTTTGTGGGTTCATTCCCCGTATTCTTTATAGAAATGATATGCTTTTATTTTTACTAAAAGAATATTAATATAATTATTTAAAACATTCTTGAAAATTCACTGAACATCCTCAAAAAGAATAATAATCCTCAATAGTTAAATAAAAAATAGAGGTTATCAAAATATTTAAAAATAAAATATGATTATTCATCCTCAAATAATATTTCATGTTGAACCTAAGAGGTACATATTCCATATTCCAATAAAATATCTCAAAAAATGTTATTAATCACATTAACATCTCATCATGTAGAACCTAAAAAAAGAATTTATATGACTTTAAACTTTTGATCAATATTAAACTCATTGACCCATGATATTATCATAACTCTTAAGTTAATAATACATGAAGACATATATGATTCAAAAATAGACATAATCCAAATATTAATCATGATTTATAAAACTGAATTACATTTAGTAAAAAACTTACACAATATAATTCATGAATCAAAGTATATAAAAAATTATACCCTTTGAATTCAATGGATTTTTAACATCATTCCTTCCTTGATATTCGGTATAACCCTTAGTTTAAGTCATTATATATTATAATTCCAAAGTTTTTCACAAATAAATCCTTGATTCCCTTCAAAATTAATTGTTATATGTCCATTATTTCCAAATAGAAAACACCTTCACGTTCATTTGAGATATTCATCAATGTGATTATTCCCACCTTCTTGACATATAGGAAGCTTATTATTATTTCCTTTCTCTTCATTAACACTTTTACATTCATAAAATTCCATATTATTATTATTGGATGTGATTGAAATATCACCAAAGATCATGTTTTTAATCATATATTGTGATATATGATTAAAAATAATCAAAATATATTTCTCTCAATCCATAATTAAATTTAATTGTTTATAAACCCTGAATTTTCCATCACATTTAGTATTAACAAGATTCCTCTTGGTTCTATCCATCAAATAAAACCAAAAATCTTAGTGTGATAATCAATAATCAAAGTGCGAAACCACATATTATTGAAAAAATCGTTTTCAGGATATCAAAATCATAAAATATTATATCCAATATATTACACCTTAGGTTAAAATTAAGTAATTAATAGTAATAATATATTAAAATCCTTCATAATGGTTTATAAAGAGTTTGTGAACATCCAAAGCATATCCCTAGGGAGTTTTAACCCAGGTGGGATGAAAGGCCCATATCAAGCACTAGGTGATGATTGAGTCCATTGAAATGCACCATTTTTTAAGTTATTACACATGAGTTCTTCTTTCTTAGATCTATATCCACATGTAGTATGGAAATAGGGATGCAATTTCTTGGAACCCACTCTCTCAATCCTTCACCAAAACTCCAGTATATTTTCCTAAAATTCCACTTCTCCTTAGAATTACCCTGATTCATATCCATAGGGATATAATTAATGTTTTCTCAGTCTTGTTTCTCATAGTTAACTATACCTTTTCTCTAATAACAACATTAATGATCCAGTATTTTCATGCATTGATATTATATCCAAATAGATAAATATTCAATTCGTTTCAAAAATATATTCCTAAGGACCCTAAAATATTAGTGTAATTGGAGTGTACATACACAATATTCTTATTTTTTGAAACGTGTTCATTATATACTACAATGATACTCCCATTTAGTACACTTCATATCAATACAAAACATAAAAAATTATTCATAACCTTAGGAAATGAAATTTAAGAATGGGTGAGCTCAAATGCCTAGTAATTATAAACTTGGAAGATATCAACTGATGATCATATGAAATCATAAAATAATAAAAAGGGTATGAGATGATGAAATTTGCATATAATGTTTAATTCCAAATTATAATGGATCATAAAAACTATCCATGCCATAAAGAATTATCAGTTCAAAATAAAGTAACCATAAGAGTGATAAATCATCATAAATCAATCATGAACTGTAAGTTCATTGTATGTAATTGTGGACCATCATAAGTATAAAAACCATTTCATATGTTATAGTTATTATTTGAGACCATCATATCACAATTGATAATTCTTTAACATATGATTTTAATCATCACCTATTTCAAGTAGTGGATCGAGCACATCATCATGCTTCCCATAACAGGTCAAGAACATCAACTTATTTCTCATAATTATATCATGAGATAT
Organism: Viscum album; assembly: GCA_963277665.1. Classification (NCBI taxonomy): domain Eukaryota; kingdom Viridiplantae; phylum Streptophyta; class Magnoliopsida; order Santalales; family Viscaceae; genus Viscum; species Viscum album. The sequence continues at coordinate 454,233,036 of OY728135.1, forward strand.
AAATCATTACCCAACATATTATAGGGAGATCTATGTCTCAACAATAACATAATCTATAAATTTTTTCCAAAAAATCATAAACATTAATCATATCATAACCAATGAAAAGAAATGGTTTTTATAAACATTTCATCTATCATAACACACATGAAAGAAAAGTATTTCATAAATATTTCACCTGTTAATATTAGAATATCATATTGCAAAAGAATAGGTTGTATAAAAATATTTTCATTATAAATATATTCCATCCAATTAAAGAATAAGGGTGGTATCAATTGATCATATCCCTAGTAAAGATTAAGTAACATTAAATGATTTCATCATGGATTGAAAATGATGTTGAAATAGTATTTGGTACATTTCATATGGAAAATATCCGTTAAATGTTTTAAAAAAAATTAAAACAAAAAATTCCTAATATTAAGGAATTAATTTTCATTGATAATATTATAAAAAAATTATAATTTTGTCTTTAAATCATTGAGAAATCATGATGGATAAAAAAACCATTCATGTTTTACATGTTAAAATGATTATTCCTTTCGCATTTTTAGCAAAACCTCATAAGTTCATTATATGGAAACTGAAAATAATATAAATTTTAATAAAATTTTAAACAAGAGAATGAAGGGTAAAAATATATTTAAAAAACAATTTATAAAAATAAAAACATTCTTTATGATGTTTTTAGAAAAAATGAATAAGGGAGAAAAATCATTTCAACTGTGGAATGAAATAAAATTGATTATTCTAAAAAAATATTTTTTTGTGTCCTTAATTATATAAGAGATAAAAATGAAAGGAATTTTTTTTTCACTATAATCAAATAGGATATAATAAAATAAAATATATTATTGAGTTTTGGATAAAAATATTTCATCCTCCAAGTCATTATTATAAAAAATCCCAATAAAAAATGGGATTATGACATAAACACCTTTACCACAATTGTAAATTTTGAATCATGAATCCCATTAAATAAATTATCATAGAGGGGTATTTGAATCCCGATATTATTAATAATAAGTATCATAAAATAAATTCTTGGGTATTATATACACCATAGATAATAAACAAGTGGTCAATATGGTAAGTTCCCCATAGAGAAATAGTGAGACAAAAATCCTTCACAAGCGTTGGTAAATTTTGAAGTTGAATCCCCATGAAGGAATAAAATTATGAAATAATTTAAATTTAATTTTAAAAAAAAATTATTTGTATAAATTTTTAAAAGGGGATGTATATACAGCTCATAAAATAATCTTGGCTCATAACATAATATATTTCCAAAATAAGAAAATTTGAGATAGAAATCCATTACCGCTGGCCTTAACATTATGTATTCACACTCAAAAATATTATATAAAAAATATAGGTTTATTATAAATATATTATATAACCATTGAAATATATATAATTAAAAATATATTTTACTTATTTCAATTTATTAAACATTTATTAACATTTCCTTGAAAAAACCATGTTTTGGGTAACAACTACTTCATTTTATGTGTATGTTTTGGTTTGGTATAGTCATTCCATTAATTTTGATCATTGTAACATTATATAAATAATTTTAACAATTATATAAGTATCATATATATTAATTATATATATAATTTGAGTATTCTATACAAGTTAATGATATAAAATGAGTTACAAAATGTAGTACAAATGCTTCAATGTTGTTTCCATTTTCATGATGGATAGAATGAAAGGAAGATCAATAATATATAAAAAAATGGAGTCGTTATTATGTCATATATATCAAATTTATTCATTAAATATATCACTATTACCTTCACGGTAATGCATTGTACACCTGAGCGGCATTGTCATATTCTTATTGAATCGAATGTATCGAATTATATTTGATATTATTATTAAAATTAATAAATATTTATTAAATATCCTATATAATCATTAAATCCATAATTATCTACAACATTGATATGTGGTGATGTAAAATGAATTATATCGGTGTGTGAGGTGGTAGTCCACCATATAAACAATCAATGGTTTCATTTACCATTTGTTGGAAGATGATGTAGAAGTTGGATATGAAATTGAAAAATAAAATCTTTGTTTTTTGGATTTAATTTTTTTATTATATAATTTTTTAATGGGTATATAAAGGATAGGGATGAATAAATAAAATAAAAATCCTCAATTTAGAATGTTACCAGATCTTTGAAGAAACTCCTTACGTTTGAATCAATTGCCTTCAAAAGAGGGATTAAATATAAAAATATGGCCTCTATTACAAGGATAGTGAATTAGGGAATATATTTATATAGAGTTTTTCCTGAAATATGTAATTGTAAGAGAAAACAAGATATAATGGTGTCCCATATTTTAAAAGTGGGGTAAAAAAAAATATTTTGAATAGAAAAAGGTGTACCCATGTTTCTAACATATGAAAAGGTACAAAAATTTATCACTATAAAAAATAGAGGTTATAAGGTAAAAATATGTACATTAAATGGTATTTTTACAATTTTATGTTCATTTTACCGCTTAATATATTTATTTTACCCCTTGTAAACATATTTTTACATAACATCTGGTAATTAATTTTTATGGGTTTTACTATTCATTTTGTAAAAAAATGAAGTTGAAAATATTATATAACATTAATTATTATGAAACAATATATGTAATTTAAATTGAAAAATCAATTCATTTAATTTTAAAATATTAATTTAATATTAATCCCATATACATGATGAAAAAACGGTTTTCAAGTGTGATAATTTTCATAAGTAAGAAAGTTTTAATATCTAAACTCAATGTATATTTTTTTTTCAAATGATTGAAATTTTATTACTAAATCTATAATTTAAATAAGTTTTCTATTAAAACCATATTAAAATAAAATCTTTCTTCTAAATATTTAAACATTAAATAATTTTATAATTAAAATATTGTTTTTACAATTCATCAAAAAAATTGCCTTTGTAGAAAATTCTCAAATATTCCGTCATTGTTAATTTAGACATGTAAATTTCAAAAATAAAGATTATTCTTTGAAATAAATATTACAAAAGTTTAAAACATTACATTTGTTATTTTTTACAAAAATAATTTTTTTATAGAAAATTATTTTTGAAATATATAGAGAATTTTGAAAAAAATATGTACATTCCTTTCCCAATGATTTCACTACCTAAAATAATTATACCTAATATTAAATTTTTTTTACACTTATTCATACTTCAATGATTAAAATCTAAATAAAAATTGTATTCTTTATATAAAATTATTAATTATATATTGTGGTTCTCAAAATCCCGGTGTTTCATTTAACTCAAAATCTCAATAAAATTATATTTATTAAAAAAATATTTCAGAAAATCTATGGTTGTTACAATATAAGTATCTTTTATGGATATTTTCTAGAGGATTATTTACATAGTTTGATATTTTACAACTTCTTTGAAGTATGTTCTTGGATACTATTTCCCAATGTAGATTATGTGACACGAAACCTCACATATCCCCTTTTGAAAGAATAATTTTGCAGGAATTATCACATATTTAAAAATATTTAACATTTCACGGGAAAACAACCCTTCATGAATTCATTCCATATTGAAAATAACTATTTATTAGTCATAATTGTGTTCTATCATGAAAATACTTGAAACCATAAACTATATTTTTGAATTTACATACTACATACCCATTTGAGGGTTCCTAACTATGAATATCCATCCATTTTTGTATGTTCCCCACATTTAAATTATTTTATATGTTTCCGTAATCTTATTAATAACTCTCAAATCTTCACCGAGTTCATTTAAAATCCTCAATATATGGATAGTTCTTGCATAAGTTCCATATCAAGAAATCCAAGGAATCCTACAATGGCCATAGCCCTTATATCATAATCATAAATAAAGGTATACTAAAGTTCTTCTTACATGAATATAAAATGAAATTTATCTTACGTTTTATAAGATCTTAGATAGTATGATATAAATCCTTATATCGATTTATAATTTCCTGTCTCATATTTCATGGATGTGTTGAATTCCCTAGTCATACAACTTTAAAAATATGTTATTACTTTCTTGTATTGCTTGAAAATTAAAGAGATAATTCCTAGGAATGAGTATTATTCTATATAACATGTATTTATAATATATACAAAAACATTTCAAACTAGTTATATTTTTATTCTTATTTACTATGTTATGAAAGAATCATCTCCAAGGATAAATCTTAACATCATCTCCACTAATTGTTCCATTGTAAACACTACCCCTTAGATTTCATTAAATAATTCAAATAAATGTCAACTATTTTCCATAAAGGATGTTATTATTTATCCTTAATCTTAAAATAGATTCCCTAACCTCCTACTTCGATATATTTAATCTCCTAATATAAATTTATTGACTTTTTATTCCATTAAACTCTAATGTTTCATTTACAATCTACCTATAAAAAATATACTATAGAGAAAATCTAATAACATTCTTGGATGGATTTAGACGCTAAATTGAGCATTATTATTTTTGGATGTATTTAAATTCAATTATGGCTTTAATTGTATGATTATATTACCTTCACCTATAGAATAAATCTAATCAACTTCTATAATTACATTAAACTCTAAAGTGGAATTTATAATTAGACCAATGGGGTTATAGACCACAGAGTGTCTTCGTAGATAGAATTAAAATCCCATATTACCTTGACGAGGTTCGTCTTGGTTTTTATAACCATAAAGCACTATGTATATGTATTTAAACTAATTATGTGTCTTTCTATAAGGATAGAATCTATTGAGTGACTTCCTTGTTACATAAAACATTTTATTTTCTACCAATTACACTTTAAATCATATTGTGTGGCTTCTTATTCAATAGTAAATGAGAAAATATCATGACCACCTTTTTTAATAAGAAAAATATTACATATATAATAAATAAATGATTATTTCATTCATTATATCAATTAGTAGAAATAAATATCCCTCAATCTTTTCAATCATCATTATTATCATCAATCATGTAGAAAATTATGGAATTAACTGATCCTAGTAAGGATAATTTTGAGAATGACTTCATTAATAATCATAAATATATACCAGAGTCTTGGGTTGTCCCCAATCATCTTATTTAGATATTTTGACCATATTTACTCGCAATTTTAACATTTATATTAATATTCCACATTTAATTATTAAAGAAATATAGTTCAATGGATGGATATTTTGGAAATAATCATTTCAATATAAATAATATGATCAAGAGAAAATATTTTTGTATAATAACCCAAAATGTTTTCATGGACATAGAAAATGTTTTATTCCAAAACAAATTAATCCTATTTTTATGTTTCCCCAATCATGATTTTATGATTTATGTCATGTTTAGTCCTTTAACTCACACATTCTTTTGTTATATAGATGAAATGTTCTAGGAAACTCATGTTATGGGTATATAATATGTTTTATTCTACTAAATTATACTCCAATATACAATATGTCAGTATATAAATTATGCAAATGTTATGTAAATTAACACTTTGTTAAGATTTAACAACTGTGAAACCTTGAAATGAATTTTTCATCTCATTGAAGAATTATTTTTGAATTCATATATTCTAAGTAAGTTATCAAGGAAATATTTTTCAATGTTTATCTTCAAAATATTGTGTTTTCTAATTCAATATGTTAATACTTATATTCTTCCAGTACAGTCATATTCATGTGTCAGATCACCTTGATTTTCTTCCTTCATTAGTCATTTTCCTCTAATAAAGTCATCATTGTTAATACCATAGGTCACAATCTTTAAAATCCAAACCCATTGTACATTCATACAAAATATACTCCTTACAAATTCATGGGATATTCAAGATCAAACTTTGATGACTTATAAAACTGTAATGAAAATGTCACCATTCTTTATTCAATTATAGTACCTTAGATCTTCACCATTGAAATAACTATTTTTTGAAAAATAATATAATCCTTCTACTTATATTAATGTTTGAGTTGGATCATTCAGTCGACATGAAACCCTATACTAGAAATAAACACTATAAATATAATTTTCATCTATGAATTTAATGATGTAGAAGAAATTTGGATCTGAGGCCTAGATCAATGTTTGTACAATGAATATGGCCTCCTAGAGAAAAATTATAAAAATATATTTATATCATACTTCACCCTATATTCACTTATTTGGTACCCAAACACTAAAAAATAGGTTGAATAATTTATGAAACTAATTATTATAAAATTGTTCTGTGATGAGACATTGTTTCTTTATATACAACATATTTTATTATATTTTGAATATTTATTTCATTATAAACTAATTTAAATATAGAAGGTGTGTATTGATCATGGGAATAAGAATAATACTCTTGTAAGAAAGACTTGTATGTATAAAAATTAATGATAAAAGAAACTAGAACTTTTATTGTTGGTATGACCATAGATAATGAGACATGGATTTAAGGACACTATGCTGACACACCAAAAAATATTATTTTTAATTATATATATATATATTATAATTTTCTAATGTCATCCATTAGATTAGTAACTCCATAAAATATAATTCATTAGACTTTGTTGTTGTTTAAAATACATTGAATCAAGCTGTTTATATCCAATCCAATTTTATAATCCCATTTTGTACATTATTATAAATTATTTTTAGAACAAAATAAATATAAAATTGATAGTTGTTATTTTTTAATAAGAAAATGTTTGTAAAAAATAAAAACTCAGATCACAAAACATTAGCTGATCTTTTTATGATAACAATAATTGTTTTTAAAAAATAGAAATAAAATCTATTGTAATGAACATGTGGAATTAACCAATGAAACTCATGATAAACTTGGGAAATAAAATATGTTATTTCATACAAGAAAAACATGAATAATGAAAATTATTTTAAATAAAAAAATTAAACTAACACAAGGGGATTATTTTATCTTTAACAATTACCCATGAAATACCACTTATCCAAATCATACTTTAATACTCATACTCACCTCTTAAAAGCACCACTATCCATGTAGATAACTTTCTACACATTTATAAGAACATTACTATACAAGGTTGTATTAAATGTTGACTATATAATACCTAATAATTATTTATGTGACATTACCAAATATCAGATATACCCCACCTTAGTTTAGTGGTAAAAATTTGAAGGTGAAGACCCTAATATAGATTTAATAAGATAGATGGTAGTGACTGTAAACAATGGTACAAATTTGACACACAAAATAACCTCAAATTAATATTTAATTACTAATAAATATTTCACTAAATTCCAACTGTACATGTATGTATAGATAAAACGTGAATAAATAATATTAATATACAATGATAAATTCTTGATACATTCCTATATAATTTATATTGAAAAAAACATATTCATACATTATGATATATACCACACCCCTTTGAAGAATTTCTATCTAAGTAAACCATCATTGAGAATAATCACCATGTGAAATATTTTTTTTGATTTTTAAATAATTTAATCATAAGTTATTTTTATAAAATATCAATAGAGTCAATTTTGACACAATTAATTTATATGACATTAAATAAAATCCACAGAGAAGATAAAATAAAACCAAAATACTTAATACAATTTTGACATGCCATAGGCACCTAGAAAATTCGTGGAACACATTAATTAGTTCATATTTTATTTATTTTAATATTTTTAATACAATTTATTTGATATTTTTATTAATAATGTAATATCTACTTCACTATTATGTAATCATTAATGGAAATTATTTAATATCAAAACATTATAAATAAATTCACATGATGTAGATAATTTCATTATCTTTTTGCCTACTATTTATGTTCGATGCTTTATTATGTTTATCATTATATAAAAATTATTATACATTTAAGATATATGAGAGAGAAATGACGTCAATTTAATTTATTTTAATTATAATTACATCACTTTCATGGAAAACAATTCCATTAAATGAAAAAATTCCATTACTTAGGTGATATTGGTTGACTTTAATTCATACAATGTAATTTTTCCACATGTTAGGGTACTTATATTATCTTTATCATTTTTTTAGTTACCCTAATTTAGCTGATTTACCATTAACTGTGGTAAATACAAAATTAATATCGTTACTGTTCATAATATAGAAAAAAAACTCTCCTATTAACATAATTTGGACTCATTGATTCCATATATTGAATCAGTATTTCATAATTAAAAACACAGAACTACCAGAAATTAATTTAAAATTAATTCTTATTGCAAAACCAAATAGCAGGGTTTTAAGAAGTAAACACATATCAAAATATTCTCATGTGTTTATATCCAATTTAAATTAGAAATTACATCCAATGAAAAAATTGTATTAAATGATAAAAACTGAACCGAATTATGTTTTAAAACTAATTAAAAATATAATCTAACTATTTAAATAAATTAGATTAAAATGTAGTTTTTGAATTATAATGCAGTATTTTTTCACTATTCATCAAAATATGAATTTCATTGGGAAAATACCAATATTTCATCTGAGGTAATTTTTGATGTCCCCCTTCTAAAGAATATGTTTATTATGTCAAATATTACTAATAAAATTGTCAAAAACTAGATTTAAAAAGGCTTCCCCATCAAAAGGCAGTAAAATTATATTTCATTGAAAAATACTTCTTATGTCAGAAAAAAGAATTTGTTCTTATATCATGTATATAAAATAATTAAGATGAATGTAAATGTTATATAAAATTTAAAATTTGGTTAATATTATTCATAAAAACTAGCTAATATTCCATTAAATAATACTATTTTAATAATATATCATTGTTTATTGAAACTTGATATTGCACACATTGTAAGCTATCGGGGAAGGTTGCTCATGTGTGTAACACAAGCCATTTATAGTTTTGTGTATATTGAAAGCTAATATGGTGTTGTGTAGTGCGAATTATAATCATAATGTAGTGTATAACATAATACATTAATCAAATAAAAAAACATCTCATTTAATTCCAAGATGTTACAATGTAACATCCTATTACTAGTTTAAATGTATCCCTCAACCCTTATTTTGATCCTATTTTGGTTAGGTCTTGTAAAAGCGTTCATAGAGTGAAATTTTCAAAATCTTGGATGTTCTTGGGCTATGCATGGTTGGAACACACTTTACCAAAACTGAGCACCCACCAAGTGAAAAATTTGAAACCCCGTAAAGTGGTTGTTTTCAAGGTTGGTGCATAGTTTGAAAAACTGTATGCCAACCTACTAGAAACCGTTCACCCCAATAGTTGGGTACATAGTTATAATTCAAGGTTTTTCTAATCATGGGGCCCTTCCCAGCTAACCATGAGTGCAAGACATATTAATTACATTTTTTTTACAATTCGATAGACCCATGTTTAAGGACCTTATTGACCCCAACATGACCAATATTATTTTCCAGGGATTTGGAGGATCTCAAGAATATTTTTTGGACCTCCAAACGCCTTTTATGAAAAATGAAAAAACCAGTGGAGTTTTTGATCCCTCTTCCAAAAGTGTATATCCTCCCATTCATTATATCCATCTCTATATTTCTATCCTATTTAATGAGTATTAGATGATGATGTCATTAATAGACATAAACTCTATTGTAATGGATCTTGATTTGAGGATTTTCTTATTGATATCTTTCAATATCTTTATTCATTGGTGAAACCAATTTCATGTGTTGTGTGTTCTAATTCCATGATTATTGGTATTTGATTCCATTTTTTATTGGAAATGTGAATAAACCATGATTTATTTTTAAAATTTATTTCAATTGATTTTTAAAAACCCAGTTTGATGAAAAATGGAAATGGAATTTTTTGTGGTAATGATTTTTGGGAAAACCCAACTTCTAAAAGAATTGGAATTTAGGAAGTATTTTTAATTTAATGGAATTTAGTATTTGATTTAAGAATTGTTTTCTGAAAAGAAGAATACATTGTATTATTGAAAAGATAGTATTTGTTTTGTTTTTAAAATACTTGAATTAATGAAAACCCCATTTTTATATTTTGGGAATTAATTGGCATATTGAAATTGAAAATTAGGAAATCTAATTGTAAATTAAAATTTATTTAAATGTGATTACTTTCCCATTTTGGTTGATTTTTTGATCACATGCAAGCCTTGGAAGTTAGTGGGTTATTTTGAAAAAGAATGATTCAATATTAATTCCATATAAATGGATTGATGATGAAAAATCCATTGAAAAACTAGTTAGGTAGATCATATCCCCGATGGGATGTTGATAAGACCTATTCAGCCTATGTCTGAGGCATATTTTTACACATATTTCCATGATCACTGATATGATATGTGTGAGGATCTAATTACTAAAAACTATCGTACCACAAGATAGATTACCATGTTTCTTATATTTATTATTTTTATATATATTCCATAATTTTTGAAACTATTTTTCTCATTCTTAATGATTTATATAAGATGTTATATATAAAATGTTTTTTATCAATTATTTAAATGTTTTCCATCATTTTTTTGATTTAAATATGAAATATTATTTACATGCCCTATTTTAATGAATTTCACAGTATTATTTGTTATCTTTTTATGAAATCATTTCATAGAACACATAGTGATATGCTACTAGAATTTTTATCTCACACCATAACATTTCCTTTAAAAGTTTGTATATTTCTTTCTACCTAGTCCGAGGAAAGGGAAAGATCCACTTGGAGGTGGTGGATGTCTTTGATCCTTTAGGAATGGAGTGATGTGTTATCTTCATATGTTTGTTATTATAGTAATTAAATTGATGATGTGTTCTCTTTCGGTTTTGATATACGTTTTTGGTTTGTGGTACTTTATCTATTTTGGAGTGTTGAACATAATGACTTCTATCTTTTATCATATTTTGTTCTTTATGGAAAACTTGTTCCCTCTTTTTCCTTGTATGATTTCAAGTGTTAGTCACCAACCAGGGGGGACCCAGAACACCCATCAGACCAGGTTAACTTTGACACATTTATCTGGGTACTAGGTTATCCAGGCTGGTTTGTGAAAAATTGGTGATATAGGGAGGGAAAAATCATCCCTTAATGTATGTATGACGTTTAGAGTGTATTCTTATGAATCAGTAGGTAGTAACGAATGATTTTATAGAAACTTCTTATCTTATTGAGAATTAAGTCACCCTAGATTCTTTGGTAATTGAATATTGAGTAATAATTTTATCTAATTATAGTATTTTCCTCCTTTTTATTTAAATAGGTTGAAATCCAAATCTTGATATTGTATCAAAGTGATTAATTTACTCTTTTTCTTGTTTGAGTCATTGATCTGAGTAGTATTCTAATGTATTCAATGTTTTTTTGTTGATGTTGTGTTCAAACTTGTCTCCAATAAGGTGTTTTAATAGGCCTAGGGAGGAAGCTACTAGTGAACTAAAGTACGGAAATAATCTTATGGACAAGAGTCTTATTGAGATTATTGGGCTTGATGTCCATGATTTGGAACAGGAACCTGCCCCCATCCTATTCAGTCTCCATCTCTGGAACCAAAGAGGTATAAATCCCATAATCTTGCTTAGGGGTTCCTTCTTTGAAATCCATCAATGTTACAATTTTCTAATAATCCTAAAGAAGATTATTATTGGTTAAGAATGATATAGCTTCTATTTGAGTTAATCAAAACACCTAATTCAATTATGGGGAAATGTTCCACCTTCATGATGGAAGGACATAATAGGAGATGGTGGGACCCATTGGTGATGAAAAAGAATCATGAAGGTTTTGAGTGGAAAGAATTTAATTTTCATTCACCTAATCATTATATTAAGAGTTTATAGTACTGGATAAGGCTATGTATTTTTTTGAAACATGAGCATGATAAAAGGACCATGAATGTGTATGTGAACATCTTTGCAGTGCTATTATAGTTTTCTATAGATATTTAATCGAATGGGTAGATGAAGACATAAAAATTAAAGATGAGACTTTGACATGAAATTCATTATTAGTTTTTCTTATTGAATCTCTCATCTTATGCTGATTTAATAGATAGATTTTAGATGGTTAAACTTGCTATCGTAAGTCAGGGTTGACATATGTTCATTTTTCTCATAGTGGAAGTTATGAAAGTTCCTATAATTGAAATATAATGAAATATTTTTCTCATGGTGGATCTAGATAGATGAGTTTTTCTATAGCTTCGATAGTTATTAGAAGAGGCCTTTTAACTTGCTACCTATGTGGAAAACTTGGGCACTCGAAACCGGTTTTCCCTAAGGTGGATAAGATACGCATATGATGTGGACACTCAAGACAATTGATAAAATTATGTTATTTTTGTTCTTCACTAGGAAGTTCCACATTATCTTTATCACAAAAACGTGTTGTGTACAAACATATGATTCACGATCTAAGGGGGTCCATTAATAGGAATCCAGAATAAAGATTCTTTATGATGTGTAAGAGTCTCCAGAAGAAGCTGATATAGGTCCAACGACTGTGATAGGAATCGTCACTATAGATTAATCTTTATTTATTACTTTAATTGAAACTGGTGCATCTAATTTTTTTTATATAGACCTATATTATGAACCTAATAATTATTTCTGTAGATATTTTATCTCATGTGATGGATTATACTATTCCCCTCAGTATAAATATATTGTTGGGTCTATATTTTCCTTCTCTTTTTTCTCATTATCAGAGATTGATATTACTTGTTATTTTTTCCATAACATGAAAACTCATGATTTCATTTTTAGTATGGATTTAGTCATTACTAATAATACCTGAAATATATATTATCTCTGATGGGTCACCTTTATCTTGTCGGATGGGTGTACGGTGTTTTTTATAGAGAATTGTTCCTATGAATAAGTATATATTGGAAATATTATCTAGAGATGAGAAAATTAATATTTGTTTCCGTTTAAAATGGAGAAAAAATCATTTTTGATGACATACCTCTAGTTTTCATTGAGTTTCCTGATTTTTGTCTCCTCTGAATTCTCTAGTTTTCCACCTATAAGTGATCTATGGTTCTTTATATATTTAGTGGTTAGTTCTCAACCAATATCTATATCATATTACTACATAGAACTAGCTGAAATGAATAAGTTGAAGACAAGTTATGATAATCTATTAGTGGGATGATTTATACACCTGAGTGTGTCACCATGGGTAGCCCTTGTTCTATTTATAAGGAAATATGATGGAAAACTTCTCTTATGTGCTGATTATCAGATACTCAACTGATTTATAGTAATTAAAATGTATTATTTACTAGGTATTGATGATTTTTTCCAACTTAAATGTGAAAAGTGTTTCTAAAAGACTCATCTTCAATATGGTAATCACCATTTGAGAATAAAATAATATTAAATTCATAAAAATTCAATCTGGAGTAGCTATGGCCATTATGAGGGTGTTTTCATGCCATTTTTATAACCAATGATCCTATAGTCTTTATGGATTTAATAAACATGATCATCCTCTAGTATGTCCATATGTTTGAGGTGGTATTTTTGGATGAAATTCCTGTTTAATCTATGTTTTAGGGGGATCATGTGCGTTATCTAAGAGTAGTTATGTATTTTTTTTGGAATCATAAACTTTATTCCAAGCTATTATAATGTGATTTCTAGATTTGGGAAGTGTTGTTCTATTGATATGTGATATCTAAACATGGTATCTCAATATATCTGGATATAGTGAATGCATTATGACATGGTAGAAATTGTTTAATGTTAACATGATTCAGTGTATCTTCAGTTTAGCTTGGTATTATCACTGATTCATGAAGGATTTATCAAAGGTTGATTTTCTGAGGACTACACTCCATCATAACAAGATTAGGGTTGATTATGATGATAAATGATTTATTTATTTTGTTAATATGAGATGTCTTTTGAATTATACACCAGTCTATACTTTTCTTATAACTGGGCAGATCCATTTGGTCTTCCGTGACACATCATGTTTAGGATTTGATTATGTTCTTATACAGGGTTATCATATGGTATCCTGGCCCTTGGAATCTTAGTCCAAATGATATTAATTATTCAAAACATGACCTTGAACTCATAAATGTTATGTAGGTGCATATAACTTGGTCAAATTACATATTCAAAGAATGGTTTAGCACATATTCCGACCATAAGTGCTCGAGTAATACCGACTCTCAAAAATATTTGAATCTCTTATATAGGTGTTGGGGGGACTATCTATAATCTTTTGATTTTGAAATCACTTATACCTTAGGGAAATGTAATTTCATTAGAAATTATTTAAGCAGGGAACTTCTTACCTATGACATGAAAGATTCATCAGAAGACTTGGACCTTATAGATATTTTTTCATAGATTCATTTTGGATTTTGGGAAATAACGGCCATGCTTATATTTGATAGCGTTAAGTTGAAATTAAGTCTTATTGTGGTGATTCTTCAGTAACAATAGCTTAATGATGAATTCTATAGCATTATAGATTCTATTTATTGTGGGGAGACTATTGTGGAGTTGATTTTCTCCACAAGGATATTCTATATTTTCGAAATCGGGTTTTTGTGTCGTTATTAGAGAGGAATTTTGTGATGGGGGTTTCTGTAATTCCTACTGGGTACTGTAACAATGAACCCAAAAAATTCTTGATGATCTGAAACACTAATTCTAGTGTCCAGGTATGAGATGGAGAATTAATGGTTTTTTCTCTATCACTATATCAAATATTATTTGGTCAAGGGGAGAACCAAATACCATGAGGTTTTCTTCATCCACTTCTACTACCGACTTAGATGTACATGGAGATACATGTGTAATTTTTGGTAAGGTTTCCACATACCCCTCTAATGAAGAATATCCTTTGTGTTGTGATCAATAGGTTGTACAAATTGACTCACTTTATACTCATTTTGACACAACCAAAGTTGATGAGTTTATAAATCTCTATATGAAATTGATTTTTAATTTTCACAAAGTTCAATAAGTTACAATCATTGATAGAGAACCCCATTTTACATCTTTCTTTTGGAGAGGACTTTATGATACACTGTGATCATATATTTGTTTTAGTAATAAATTCCATCTAGAGATGGATGGAAAAATAGAGAGTGATATATATATATTTATTAGTACAATATTCATGCATGTGGTCTCAAATTTAGTGGATCATGGGATGACCATTTGGATCTGGTTGATTTCTGTTATAAAAATAGGTACCATTCATTTATAATAATATATCCTTTTTAGGCGTTTTATGGAAAACCTTTCTAATATATGTTGTGTTGGTTAAATAATGATGAATGTTCCTTGGATGGACCAAGATTGGTTCAAGGGACATCATCAATATTTTAGTTGATTCATCAGATAATATTTTCAGCATAGTTAGAGTATAAATCTTTTGATAATAGTTATCATAGGATTTTTGAGATTTCAGTTTATGAACATGTACTCTGGAAAGTTTACCTTGTTTAGTATGTCGAAATCATAGGAGGAAAGGGAATCTATCACTTTGATTTTTGGGAAATTTTGAGGTTGTTGATAATGTGGGCAAAGTGTCTTTCCATTTAGCACTTCCTCCACTATTGATTTCAATATAATATGTGTTCCATGTTTCTTAGCATTGGGATTTTATTTGTTACCCATATCATGTCTTGAGTGGGGTGGATCTTGATGTTGAGAATCATTGATACATGATTGAGAATCAAGTCTGGATAGTTTCTTCTAAGAAAATGGTACTTTATTGAAGGATGATACCTTTGGAATGTTTTCTATGGAAGCATGGTTCTAATTCAAATGATATTTGGGAAGGGATCACTGATTATGGAGTAGTGGCCTCATCTTTTTGATACGGAAAATTCTTGATAGGATTTATTGAAATATAATGTTTCTGTGGTGGGATGGTTGTAAAATCATGTTACTAGTTTTTAGGTATTCCCCAACCCTTATTGAGATAATGTTTTAGTTGGGAATTTTTTTGGGACGTTTCTTGTAGAATTTTGAATTTTTTGTATTTTTCTGGATTGTTCACTATTGGTGTATAGTTTTGACATGTAGATTTCCTACCCAGTGTAATCCGTGAATCCCTAGATAATGGGGGTTTGTGTGGTTTGAACAAAGGTTGACAAAATGTTCACCCACATATTTAAAACTATGAATCCCAGTAGAGGGGTGAATATTTATGGAATACAATTTGTCTAACCACGCGGCCTTACCCAGCTAGCCATTGGGAACAAGGATTTTTAAATGAAATTATTTATTTAAAATTTCCAGAACCCCTATTTAAATTCCCACTCAACCATAACTAAAACTATCCTGAATTATAGGGATTCAGAGGCTCTTAATGACTAATTTTGTACTTCCATACCCTATCATTGATAAATAGAAGCACCACTGGAAGATATGATCCCTCTTCACTAAGTGGATCTGCTTACATTAAATATCTCTCATTCTCAGTTTCTCTCATCCTTAGAGAGTGATAGATCATATTTCTGATGATGGATCTAGACTCCATTATAAAGGATCGTGATTTCAGTTTTTTTTCATGAACTTCTCCGTCGTTGTTATTTGTTGGAGAAACCCATTTTAGTCATTGGGTGTTGTGATTCCATGATTAAATGTTTGTTTTTACGTTTTATATTTTCTATGTGATTAAACCATGAATTTATTTATTGTTTTAAATTTATTTTTATTTATTTGTGAAAAACCAATTTCATGGAATTGGATTTTGAATTTGATATGGTATGGATTTTCGGGAAAACCCAATATTCTGATGGAATTGAAATTTGGGGTATATTTTAATTTTTTGGAATCAGTGATTTGGTTAGTGAACTTTTTTATGAAAAAATAGAAAATATTTAATTGATAAAAACTTATGATATGTTTTTTTATTAAAAATTCATTCATTGATGGAAACCCCTTAGTTTGGTTTTTAAAATTATTTGTCATATTGAAAATGAAAATTGTGAAATTGACTTGTAAATGATGAATAATTGAAAATAGATTATTTTCCCTTAATTTAATGATGAATTGATCTTGTGAAAGCCTCATTAGTTTGTGTTTTTTTTGGAAAAAACATGCTATGATGGTAATTCTTGAGACGCAAATTAACAATGAAAACTATATAAAACTACATTTATATAGATATTATCCGTAATGGGATTTTGATGATTCTTATTTATCCTAATCATAGGGTAAACATATAAACATATTTCCAAGATCTCTAATATGATATTTTTAAGGATCCTATAACAAGAAACTGTCATTTCACAGGGAAGATGACCATGTTTCTAGTTGGGATTATTTTGGTATATACGGTGTAGTGTCTTTCCCAATAATCCACTTAAAGAAACACTTAGATGGTGGGCCACAATACCAAAAATGACCCACCCTATATTCCAGAGTTTTTTAAGTAGTATCAAGGTCTTTGGGTGCTTCCATGGGGGTAATATTCCCTTATAGATAATAGCGGGTCCTAGAGAAGAATAAGAAATATGAAATTGGGGAAGCATATAATTTAACAACAGGACTAGTATCCTTCCATAGTAGAAGCATTAATATGAAATATACAGCTTCAGAATAATAATTAAAATTAATCCAATATAAATGGACCACATGTAGAAGATGAACAAAATAATGGAAAAAAATGATGATGAGGATGATTATGTATCTATTAAAAAGTGATTACATCAAGAATATAAAATACATGCATATAATTCTTTCTAAAATAATAAAAAAGGAATAAAAAAATAAGTAACAACTAAAATAAAAAAAATATCATGGTCCATTGCTTCTTCAATCCATCCTAGAAATTTGAATCCAATATTAGAAGCTAGTTGATTCCCTTTATCTATAAATGAAAGCATAAATTATGATTGGTTTCCAAATGTACACCAAGTAGGCTTGGAGATATTCTTAGTAGGAAAACACCAATGATATCTAGATGAATCCATTTCATTCATATAAAATGGGAATTTTTCCAATAAATAATAAATGAAAGACAATAAATAAATAAGGTATACAAGACTGGGTTCTCCATGGGACAACCATCCATCTCTAGGTACTTCGGACTAAGATAGATGTCTCTTAACTGAGGTAACCATCATAAGTCCAAAATATGGTAAGAGATACAATAATAAACATTTCAAGGATAGAAAGTCCCCAAGAATTTGATTTGGAGTGTTATCTACTTCCTTGGAACTTAAATTCTACATTCTTTCTCTTTAATTTAGTTAACATCATTTAAAATTTTTAAGCAACATGCTGATCCCACTAAAGGAAATCCCATGGAAATTTCAATTATCACTCTAGGGGATCTGATTATGACCAATGTCATGGGAGTCCATAAAAGTGAATCCATGATTTAGATCCCAAGTTCCACTCCTAGAATGTTGTGTAAAAAACCCGTAAAAACCTCTGAGTCTGTCCCTAGTATATCATGTATGGGTCTGAGTATCTCTCATCCCACATTACAACCATATCACCACTCATCTCATCCAAGGGGTATCCCCTTAGGAACTAGTATCACTCCTCTTGAGGTAAATTGGAAAAAAATGGTGAGCCCGTCCTAGTTTTAGCTGGTGTCTCCCCAAGCATATTTATAAAATTAATGAAAAATATAAATAAGGAATGATTTTGTCCTCAAATATTTCCTTAATTTTGGACACCTTTATTCGATATCTGTATATGAATGGGTAGTATTTATCCATCAAAATCATTAAATTTAACAAGACCAACAATAAGAATGTGATTAACGATTTGGCTATTACATTTAAATAAAACATTTCTGACTATGGCGTGAGTTGCAGGGGATTATCTCATGGATCACCACTCTAATGAAGTTAATTTATTCATTTGAGTCATTTATTATATGGTTAGGGAACCTCCTGTGGTGTTTAACAATTCAAAAAGGTGGTAGGTAAGAAACAAAGGACTCGATAAACCCAAAAGGGATGGATTTGGTCATGAATATCAACTGAAGGGTTGATTAACCACTTGTCAAGGATTCACTAGGTAGAGTAAAGCATTAAATTTAATTTATTTTGGAATTTAGAGTCCTCGTTGGAAGGTTCTTTCCCAGAGAAGAACAGGGCAAGATAGACAATGAATCTAGACTTGGGGAAAGAATCTAGACCACCTACCTTGGTCTCATAGATTACCACTCATCAATTTTCGACCCTTGAATAGAGGTAGAATGAGTGATATCAAAGAAATCTCCAAATTCACTGAAAATGTGGAAAATGAGTTCATACCAAAATTTTATAAGAGAGAATAATATAAATTATGAATGGAATGTAGAGGAGTGTAGAACATACCTCAATATTTCCAATGAATCTGACGGTGATGGAGTTGATGTTCAAATAGAGGAATGATCAAAATCACTAAGGAGAGGAGGAGGAGACCTCTCAGGTGATGTATGGAGGAGACATGTAAATGGGAATAGAAAATGTTCATAAATCATTTCTATGGTAAAACCATAATTTCCCATTAAATTAATGGGTTTTGTTGTCTGGACACATAGTTCTCCAAACCATGCGCCAATCTTGCACCCCCATCATTTTTATAGGGGAAGCTCACACGGTTTAGCTTCATGGTTTTTCGAACCATGTGCTATCTATATGGAAGGACTCTAGAAATGGGGGGACTAAAACCCTTCATTGGTGTGCACCTAGTATTCATGGTTGAAGAAAAGTATAGCACCCCATACTCCCTTCTTCTACAATCCCACATAGTTAGAAAAATAGTATGGATTGTGCTTCAATATTCCACCTATCTATGCAGCCCATTCTTCTTTTTCCAAACATTGGGATTTATGGCTCTAAACGAGCCCCATGAAGCCACCTATAACATATATAACTCCATTAGGTAACATTAAATGGGTTTTATAAATGCATTAATGTTGAAGAAAAACATTTTGTACCTATGAGAAAATTTGGGATGTTATTACCTCCCCTACATAAGACAACTCATACCCAAGTATCCCTTTCGAGGATGGTCAGATGTCATTTGAGAATAGTTCTATCCACTATGATCTTACATCAGCCTCCTGCTTTTTGGCGTCGTCATGTACGCATCTGTGCTACAATAGCTTCAGGACCAGTGTGACTAACCTACCACCATGATCTTTTGTTCTCCGGTTAGTGCTAAAAATAAGATGCTCCTCAATTGATTAATCGACATTCATCTCTATATGCTAGGTTCAATTGAGTGGGGCAAGTCAGTAAGAAATACGAAATATTGTGGTACATGGAAGAGATAATTCATGGTACGATAACTCTGAGGTAACAAAAAATGATATACTATGAGCCAAATTCTCTCTACTATCTTGAGAGGCCCAACATATCGAGTTGATAACTTTCCCTATATCCAGATTTTCCTATGACCCAATATAGGTGATACACATATAAAGAATAGATGTCGCAGCTCAAACTATAGAGGTCAATGGTATAAATCCATATAATAATTCTTCCTAGACCGAGCTATATTCATACATATTTGAATCATTTTCACTTTCTTTGAAGTCTCCTAAATAAAATGAGAACCCAGTAGTGCTACCTCACCTACCTCTAACCATCAATAGTTTGAATAGAACAAACACATATAAAGGTCCACATACAAGGTAATTAGAATTGTATCCTAAAAACTATTATTATAGGAAAAATCCATGATGGGTATGTTCCCTTCCCATGAACCTATACAATTGTGTGATAATTCTCAAATCATTTCCTAGAGCATTCAAATATTCCACTTGGACTGTCATTAGTATGAGGGTAGTATGTTGTACTCAAGAGAACCATTTAACCCAGTGTTTTATGCTACCCATTCTAGAAACATGATGTAACATAGGCATATTTATTTGAAATTATATAACATGGGACACTAGGAAGTTTCATCATCTTCTAGATATAATGCCTTCTTTTCTCATCAACAAAGAAGGTCTCTTGGACTGGGAGGAAGTGTGAAACCTTGGTCAACCTGATGATGATCACCAACATTACATCACTACCTTGAGTTGATCTTGATATTATTGTCATGAAATCATTGGTGAAATCATTAAATTTCCACTCATGGATGGATAGAGGTTGTAAAAGTACAGTAAGCCACTAGTTCTCTACTTCACCTGCTAACAATAAGAACACTGAGTGATGAAACCAACTATCTTCCACTTCATACACATCCACCAATACTGATGATGTATTTATTTTTATATATTGGTAATCCCATTGTTAACTACAAAATATGAGGCATAAAATTCTTTTATACACTCTTCCTGTATTATTGATGTCACCCAAACATGACCATGAAAGATTTGGATGTCATTTTTATCAACAACCGGGCCAAGAGGTTGATTCCCAGTGAAGACCCTCTCCCTCAAGAAGAATCCCTCAAGATCTGATAACTATCTCATCTTCACCTACGTTAGAAGATATGATTTAATTCCTAGAGCTATTAAAACATGTTTCCCATGATGTTCATGAAATTCTAGGTTCATTTCAAAAAATAGAACCATCAACTACAACTCGGTATTGGACACCAATACGACCTTTATCTGCATCTTCCAGCTCCAGGTGTCAACTACGACATTAACCTTTTCGGGGGTATATGCAGTCTCAAAGTCGACCAACTGTAATTATCCAACCAATCAGTGCTACCTCAGAACCGGGTCCCACTACATGGATGTGTATTTTATACTTTTTTAATTGTGTAAAAAATGAATCACTCACCCATAAGGTAATGCCTCTAACAATGATAAGTATGAACCATGGTTGCCAGATAGAGGTCTCATGTACCATAATTATTCTCATGAAGTCTTAGCTGGTGTGACCTGTGTGCTACAACATAATCACCCTGAATCAAAACTACTACTTGTATGATCCTTAAATCATCATAATAACCATTATAGCCTCTACCCAGCTCTATCAAAATAGAGATCGGTGAAGATGTCAGTATGCCCATTATAACCAAAAAATATATCTCAAAATCTTCAGACCTGATGAATTTCATACCCATCTTAATGGATCCCATAAGTGGGTCTACTATGCATGAAAAATCCTAAATGAATTTCTTGAAATAGATAACTATTACCAAGATGTTTTGTATATCAAACACATTCCTGGGATGCTCCCAAGAAACAATGACTCCCACATTATCTAGGTCAAAACATACACCTACCTCAGAAATGATTAGACCTAGGAAGTTAACCTGACTGATCCAAAGGTTCCACTTGTTGAGTTTCATATATATATATATATATAGTTATTTATTTATTTCTCAGTGTATTAATTATGACATCAATATTGTTGGCATTTTCGTTTTTTTTGTGATAATACACTTATTTGTCATCAATGATGACCACAAAAAAATGAATCTAGGTATGCATAGAAACTTCGATTAATCAGATCCCTAAAGACTGCAGGCATGTTCATAAGAAAAAAAAAACAAATGCAAATACTCATTAATGTCGTACCTGCTCCATATTGTTGTACATGGTATATATAATGGTCATAAATCAACCTGATGATAGACCCACCTCAATTTTAACTTCATGAAAACAATTACTCCTCAAATATGATTGAAGAGGTATTTTATACGATGTAATGGATTTTGGTTCTTCACTATAAGCTGATAAATTTTCTATAATCCATGAATAAATGGAGGGTATAATCTGGATACCTGGGGAAAAGGACTGGTGAACCTCAAGGTAATAAGCTGGGTCGGATAAGACACATTCCCTCAATTTCATCAAGCTACTCCATCAGTTCCTAGAGCTCTTTAGGTTCCATCCTACTGTGGGATATGTACACTAGTTCTACACATGGCCTAAACTCGAATATGAAATCCACCTCTCCCTTCGTTGGTGTTGACACTCTGTTCTGTCACAGAGTCCACAGATTGGCTAAGGGGAATACCTTGAGCAAAGAAGAGGGAAGATTCATCAAATATTGCAAAGGCATTATGGCGCACAAATATACATGCGTGCCATCTTTGGGCATGAAAGTCACTTACGCGCCAGATATGTGGCGCGCAAGTCACTTGCGCACCCTATGTGAAATCTTTCCCAAACCTCAGGTGGCCTATAAATACCCCCTTTGGGCCCCCTATTTCAAGGAAAAAAAATCCAAAACTCAGATTCATGCCCTGGTCTCCCATGTCTCCATTTGAAGTCTTCCGAACACTTCTAAGGTAATTCTTTACCTAGAATGGAAGCTCTAAAGATAAAGGGTAAGGCCTAAGTATTAGAACTCCACAATAGTTGCACACCTAAGTTTCCAACCCTTAAGGGAAGTGATGATACTTGCGCGCCGCCTTTTCCTCTCAAGGAAACTTGTGTGCCACCCATCTGAAAGCCTCTAGGGATGATACTAAGGGCTCCAATTCAATGTCTCCCAAGTATCACTTCACAGGTTCTTCGTCACCCAACTGAACTCATGTTGCAGAAGAATACATGCATGACTAGGACATGCGTACCAGACTAATACTTGGGCGCCTCCATCCAATTCACTTCCTTTCCTCAAATTCACCTCTCCTCTTCAAGATTTAAGCCTTTAAAACCCTCTTCAAATCCATTTATGGCATGGTTCTTTTTTTGGCTTCATTATCTGAATGGAATTATGTGGAAAATCTCTCAAAACCTCATGATATACATACCTTTATGTCTCTAGGGTTAGATTGTTTCCTTCATTAAATCTCATCCTTTAATATGAGAAGATCTTTAATTTTTTCATCCTCTTTAGGATTAAACCCCAAGTTCCCTGTTCATGGGCATCCTCTTTAGTAGTAAGCCCCAATCATAATTTCTCCTAACCTGGGCCTCCTTTTCAAATGTAACCCCAGTCATAATTTTTCTTAACCTGGGCCTCCTTTTTAGGAGTAAGCCACAGTATTAATTACTTTTGATTTGGGCTTCCATCTCAAGAACAAAATCCAATCATAAGAGCCTCTTAATTTTGGGCTTCCTTTTTATGAGTAAGTCCCGGGTTAAAACCCCAAATCTCTATAAAGTACAATAACATTTATGGACCCTTCTCTTAGGTTTATTTCCTAAAATTATTTATCTTCATTTACTTGGATAGTCATACATACGTAATCCCCACATCATTTTTTATGATTGCATCTTTCATGGAACAATCATTAGGTTTTACTAATACCTCTTGTTTCTCACACCGAGCATGACTCATGTGATCTTAGAGTGTAAAATTAATTATGACATCTCTCTTTGAATAATTAATCATAAATAATCCTCATACTTCATAACTCAAACCACGTGGGTTCTGATTCCTTTTCTAACAAGGAAACGTAGGTAGCCCATCTGCGGGTACGATCCGAACTCCGAAATAATCCCTATCTTTATGAACGACAATAAACTTCATGTGCCCCGCTGAGTGGCTTTAAAACCAGTATTGTTATCATAATGGCCAAGATATTTCTTTATAATGTGTTGAAGGATACCATTGACTTTGAATCCCTAATAAATACAGATGATTCTCTATCGATGAATAACCTCAAATACATATAAAATATTCTCTAAATCTCATCAATCATTGATTGTAAGGTCTAAAGGAAGAACTCATTTTCATTCTTGGTAAATTAATAAGGATTCATGAACATAACTCAAATATATTATAGAGTCTCGGAGTAGACAATAATTCCCCCTAAATTGGTGTGATGAGTCTGACTTCCAACCCACTCGACCATTGAAAATTCTAAGCCTCATGAGTCCACAACTAATGGGAACCTACCTTTGAAAAGTAGGTCCAAATAGATATAGAATCATTGGATGTTTCTGGTTCTATGAATAAACCCATTAGAAACCAATTAGAAAGTTTCATCCTTAAACAAACAAGGTAATCCCATTTCCAGAAGAAAAAAATATGGTGAACCCAACGTGAATCATTAACCAAGATAAATGATGTTTTACTTATTTTTAGGCCCCTATTTAACTTAATGTGAGGTCCAACAAAAAAATAAATAATATATGTGATCATACAAAAGATGTAGTGGCTGAACTTATGTTTATTATGTCTAATATATCAAACAGACACTCTTTTCCAAGATCTCTTTTCATTACAGAAATGGGTTTTTTAAAGTTCACACCTGTGAATGCCTCAACCGCTACTCCTACTGGATCCTCGTCTGCTCTAAGGACAATATCACCTACTCAGCGTCTTCAACGCTGGGTCTCAAATGCATTGGTTAAGGAATACCATAAACATAGTACCATTCTGACACTGGATGCCTCTCGATAAGCCCTCCAAGTTAACAACTCACCCTAGTTGTCCGGACAACGACGACCAGTGATCAAGAAGCTGGTGGTTCCAACAACCGTCTCCAACCATTTTGGGTTGTTATCCCCAGAACGCAATCACCAGTCCCTCCCATATTATGGGGAGGTGAATGAGAAGGTCACTCAAGGAATTAATTCAAGAAGACACGAGTCCTTACCGAGTTATCCCATCAACAATCACCGCTAGACTTGTGTGGTGGTGCACCCTCAACATGATGAGGGTATCGCCTTTAGGTGTTTGGCTCAGGTTCCTCAGACCCGAGCAAGAAAGAAGAACCGTCAGAGGTGAAATCCGGTCCACAGGGAGCAGGTTATTACTTTTTCCCCCTTCGGAGAAGTCCAGCAAGCCAACTTGATGAAAAAAAACGAGCGGGTATATACAACAGTCCGTCTTGATGTTACTGACCAGGAGACTCGTGTGTTAGTAACATGCCAATTCCACCAGTAAATTCCAGTGGAGGATTATAGGTAGGAACATACACCTATTTATAGTTCATTAGCTAGTCAACAGGCTCATCTGACTGGAACCAAAGAAATTCACCAATAAAATGTGGTGGGGAACAATCAGCAGACACATACACCTACAATTCATCAGGCTAACCAACAGTCTCATTTGGTAGCACCCAGAGATATCAATTGGAAAGATCCAATGACAAGCAGAAGGCATACACAATTTTCTACCCCCACACATGACTACTGTCAGAATTCACTGACAGGAAATGGAGGATAGGACCAGGAACACACACCTACTCCAAGGATGGAATGGAGGTATATTCCCATTCCAGCAGCTGAATCCACCAAGCACATTTTGACAATGGTGAAAGAGTAGAAGCAAATCCCTGCCCATATTCTGGATGCCTGTCAGAATATTATAACTACATCAGTAGCATCACAGGGAAGGAATCATAAATCTATCCCTATTAGTGGAGTGACACATCAACATATCACTCCAGAACAGATACACACCTCTGTCCCAGTCTAGGAGGGTTGTGGGGGAATACCTCCCCATGTCATACAGATAATCATGTCAGGCACATACACCCGATTTGAATGGAGATAATCAGCCTATCCTAACCATTTCTCTTGATAAGGGACATACACATTCCCATAATAACAACTTTGGTCAAAAAGTGGTTCCCAATGTGAGTAATAATGCGTCTAAGAAAAATACTTGTCCATCAAAGTCAAGAAATCAAGAGACAATTTGCAACAAGGCCTTGATCAATGCTAGTGTTCTTGATGCGCTCAGAAAATTGTCTATTGAAACTCAAGATTTTACTCTCTCATTTCTAGATTCCGGAATTAATAATAATAGTTTTGAAGGTCTTCATCATAAATTTCCTCAAGAAGGATTTCTTTTTGACAGTACGGTCGATCTAGAAGTATCATCTTCTGTTGAGAGCCACGATAACCCTCTGCGTGTCCAGAAGATCATGAAGAAAACTGTTTCATCTTTTTCTGTAACGCACCATGGTGGTCCTTCCCATGATGATGAATTTAGATATGAAATTCCTATCTTCATTAGTAATTCTCATTGCCTGGAAAATTATTCAAAGGACAATGCAGTAACGAGAAATCCCTCTTATCTTGAGGCACTTGAAAATGTGAAGCCAGTCATGTATGATGCTTTACCACTAGCAGGTGAAATACTTTCTCAATTAGAAAATAGGCCGGGGTGTAGGTCATTCTATGAACCACCCCTGGGTCATTCATAATCTAGTTTGATAAATGAATTCTCTACCAATATTGTTAAATCTGATAAAGAAACAAAAGAAGCACCAGCTTTGGTCTAATTAGGTAGAAGAATACTCATTGAATGATAAGGAGGAAGTGATGAATATGAGAAAACAACTGAAAAAACGTGAAGTACCAGTCATGTTTTGACCTTTGGTTGACTCTTAGTATGATATTCTAGAAATTTTGACGGAAGATTGTATTTATGATATTCGTCTCAACATGTGGAAAACTCTTTGTCACTTAAAAGAGAAAATATTATCTTATGAGGAATATGAAAATCATGTCAAGATAACAAAAGGGTTATGATGATAAATTGATCTGTCATCTCTCTCAGTTTCCCGATATCCAAAGTTTGAAAAGCAGTAGAGATCCCTTATGCATTCATGCCTTGGTGAATTAAAAAGGTTGTGCCAGTTAATTACCAATTCCCCATCTAGTATTCATATCAGGGGATGAGTTGTTCATGGAGCACTGCATTTCACTATACTCTCAAGTCAACAAAGCCCGCCAAAGGTGGTCTCATGCAATGTTATTTTCCATGGCTGGCTACATCTAACTAGTTTTGTGCATAATCAAAGGCTTTCCCAAGAACATGCCTCAAATAGTTCTTCCCAAAGTCAGGCATACAATGAACAAGTTGTAAAATTACTCTTGCATCAAGAAAATGAGAATATAGAACTTGAATCTTGTTTAGAGAATGTGTATCATTTGGTGAAATAAGTTTCATAAATCATCCAATGATCATTTGAGCCAGGTGATTTGAGTGGATGTCGGATGATGCATCCGGCTAATTTTAGGACTAATGTCTGCAAGATCATGAGAGCTTTTAAGAAATTTTCATATGTAGCAGCTCAAGAACCACCTTAGTTTCCAGACTGGGGACTATTTTAATCCAAACCTCATAATCAACAAATAGGATTCGGGGAGTTGACAAGGAACAAAAATAATAGCCCCAGTCCACCAGACTGGGGACTTTTTCGAATCCCCAATCCCTTCCTTAGTGAAAGTCATTCTTCTCTTGATTAGGGAAGAAGCCACAAGAGGAACGCATAACCAAATTATCAGGAGATTCCCTCCAAATTACGGTTCATCAAGAAGTTCCAGAGGGATCAACTCAGTAAAATCCAATGTCTCATCAAGGACATGGAAGAAGATAGTATTGCAAAAATGTCAACAGAAGGGATGCAATGCGTTATGCTTCTGTCATCAATACTATTGTCACTGATCCCCCAAAACATGAGGTTCACTTAGAGGAATCAGATGAAGAAGTTATTCTTCAAGGGGCTGTACACACAGAAATAAATGAAGAAGGTGTGCGTACCAGAGGCCAGAGGGCTGCCCAGAGGCAAGATATTCTTTCAGGTAATACCCTTCTATACTATAGAAAGGAAAATTCCATGGAAAAGGTTAAACATTAGGTTATATCCCACCCTACCTCTGGAGAAGTCCAATCACTCTCATTAGAGTAAAGGTTCGCACAACAAGAGGAAGAAATGAAGGAGTTAAGGAGGTTGAATGAAGAACGACTTCAAGGTAGTCTTCCTCCTAAGAATGCTAGAGTTATTCAGTCAAAGGAATTCATTGTAGTTACTGGGATGGATAAAGAATATTCTCTTTTACAAATACACCCTTACTGGTCCAATCCTATGGGTCATGCGTGACAACAACCGGTAGTGCTACCATCAGTTGCAGTACCAGTCACCACACCTATCCAAAATCCAGTTATTAGACCCGCTCAGGTCCAAGATCAACCCGATGTTTCTCAAAAGTTAATAACTACCATTGAGTCATTAACAGATCGGTTGGATTATATAGAAGGAAAACGTGCACAAGTTCAACTTGAAAAGAATGCTTACCATGAATGTGTTGATGTAATTCCTCCCCTATCAAATTTTACAAATACCACATTTCCAATTTTTAATGGTTCGGGAGACCCAGAAAAACACTTAAAACATTTTGTTTCTTTTTTGTGATCCTATGATGGTAACTCCTCAATGACAAGAAGTAGTTAAGTTCATATGTTTTGTGCAGTCATTACAAGGGCCTTCTTTTTTCTGGTATACAAGTTTGTAGTCTCGTTCAATTACCGGGTGGGAAGATCTCCATCAATGATTCCTTATTCAATTTATCTCAACGTTTCTGAAGACGACAGTTTTTTATCTTATAAATTGTATGAAAATGGAGAATGAAAGAGTTTCTTATTTCATGGAATGCTGGAAGGGATTAACATATACTTTAAGTTTAGCACTCCTTCAAGAAGAGTTGTTGCCAATCTGTGTGGAAAATTTGCATGATGAATTACACACACTGTTGATCCCTGTGAAATTCACAGGAGGGTTTCGAGACCTTACTTCAATTTCTCAACAGATTAAAGATTCTCTTATAGATATTTAGGATAAAACTAGTGTAATTCCATCCGCTCCATGAAGGAGAATAGGGAGAGTAGAGACTGATACAGTTACACTTAAACAAGAACATGTACCTGCTTCCACTTCAAAACCTTCATCTTATCTAAGGGCTCCACCTCTTGAGCATCAACAACAAAGGTCATCATGTCAAGATGACCAAATAGATAAAATACGGAAACAATTTGAGAAGTTAAAGAACAAAGTGTATTCATTACGAAATGAACAAGTTCCTGGTTACTTCATTTCGGCTTTGGAAAATAATTTGGTTCAGTTTCTAAGGCCTAAAAGGCCAAACTGGGAAGGAGATAAAGACCTTCCCATCTATTTCTTATTTCATCAGATGTTGGGGCATCCCATTCAGGAGTGTTTTTTCATCAAAGACATCCTACAGAATATGGTGGACTCGGGAAAGGTAAAACTGAAAGGTTTTCAGCTTAGTTAGCATGTGTTACTACTAAATATCCAGTGGAAGAAGGCGAGTGGCACAATGTCAAAAGAAAAAATGCACAGAAATATGATGATTGAATGATCAGGAAAATGATCAACTGAACTTATTCCATTTTACGAATACAATTGAAGAAAATAGTTGTGTCTTCTGCTATAAATTCCACAACAAAACTCCCATCATCAGAAGGAAAATCCTCAAAGAGGCATCATAATTTTAAGAAAGAAGAGCAGTCATAAAAAATATGTGCTCATGTCATAGACTAAGTTGTCTTTGACTCTGGAAGATTTTATGCCATCAACTTCAAAGCCACAGGCACCACCCCATCAAATGGTATTGCCTGAAATGGTTCATCAGGCATCGTCTTCATTAGACGAAGAGGTGATATTTGGTTCTGTTAACATGATCCACTTAACGGATCAGTATGCCAGTCACAGTTTTCATCATGATGAGCCTGAGTTCCTTGTATAAAATAGAGGAATTAGAGGTAGTTCCAGAGGATTAAGATACAGAGGAAGACATGGATATTTCAGAAGCCACTATTCCAATCCTACCCCTTCTATAATTGTATATGCGGCAGAAACTCATGGTAGAGCCCTTCAACCGGCTCAACACGAATAAGAAAGTTCTTCCACACGTGGAAGATTCAGTCCTAGCACAATTATTTTGGAGGATCGGTTGGAGGTTAAACCTTCATCCTATCATCAAATAAATAGACCTAGTCGGTCTAATCTACCAGATCCAAGAGTATTTTCAACTCCTACCCTGATACAAGAAGAATCTACTTCCAAAGCATCAACTTATAAGTAACCTATGATACCACATGTTCCTGTTCTGAAACACAGAACTTTGGACCAAAATAATGATGTCTTGAAACATATGGACCATGTACCAGCCAAGTTATCAATTCTGGATGCCTTGAATCTATCAAAGGATCTTTAGGAGGCACTCATTGAGGCTTTGTCAAGTCCTTAGGAATTTGAAACTGAAATTGATGCAGTTGAAGTCTACCATATAGGGAATGATCCTGCGAAATTCCATGGAGTAATATCTTTTACAGATGAATATGAAGATGATGTTTTGAATGTACATATTAGACCTTTGTATTTATCTGGAAAGGTTAATTATGTAGACATCCGAAGAGCTTTCATTGATAATTGTTCAGGAGTCAACCTCATCCCTATTCGTATAGTTTTTCTATTATGCCTCACTGAATCTGATTTATCTCCTTATACTTTGATTTTGAATGTATATGATAAAAATGAACAAGAACCTTTGGGTGAGATTACACTCAGAACATAGTTTGGAGACCTTGTAACCAATTCAGATTTCACGGTTGTTCATCATGACACAACCTTCAACATTTTTCTTGGAAGACATTGGCTACATCAACATGCGGCCATACCTTCATCATACCTTCAATGTCTCAAATATTGTTTCAATGGTAGAATTAGGACATTTTATGGTGATAAAGACCCATTCAAAACATGTGAATCTCAATACATTAAGGAAGAATTATATCACATGGAGGGAAATGAGATATCCACGAAAAAGGAGGTTACCAAAATTAATTCTCCATATGAATTGGAAAAGATTCCAGTAAACCCATTCATACATGTGAGTATAGATTATGTGATTCCTATCAGTCAAATTGACAGGATAGACCCAAATCCAAATACTCTTATAGAAACTTCCATAATGTCAATTATGCAACTAAGCCAGACAGCATGGTAGAAATTGTTGATTCACCAGGCTATGATGAAGGCTCAAATGGAGATTTCTTCATTTCATCCACCAAAATATATCAATTCAATACATCATCAACCAGGCCAGAAGAAGTTATATTAATTTCATAGATGCACAATGATCTCGATTCTCAATCCATCATCTTATCTTTATTACCCAAGGAAGACCCTTCTTCATTAATCGAGTCTGATGTGGTAGACTCTCCTTCAAGATGTTCAAATATTAACTTCTCTCCTGATCATGGAAATTGTACTTCATAATATACTATGCAAGTAGAAACAAAATAAGTAAAACATATTGAAGAAGAAGAGGAAGATCTTAGGGATTCTCCTCCAGCATTTGAAGAAGGTATCTCTACCACTGTGGATGAACTCGAAGAAATAAAGCTGGGTATAAAAGAAGATCCACACCCCACTTTAATTAGTATATACATGAATCTTGAAGAGGAAGACATGTATATTTCATTTTTAATGCAAACTCAAGATATATTTTCTTGGAATTATATAGAAATTCCAGGGCATGATCCTAATGTTGCTACTCCTCATTTGGGGTTGCCAGAAGAACATCGAGGATTCAAGCAAGCCGCAAGAAGAACACACCCAAATTATGCCTCCAAAATAAAAGCTGAATTCGATAAGCTTATCAAAGCTAACTTCATCAGAGAAGTTCAATATCCCAAATGGAAGGCTAATATTGTTCCTGTGAAAAAGAAGAATGGAAAAATTAGATTTTTCATTGATTTCAGAGATCTTAATTGGCATTTTCCAAAGGATGATTTTCTAGTTCTGATCACAGAACTCTTAATTGATGCCACAACTGGCTATGAAGCACTTTCCTTCATGGATGGATATTCTGGGTATAATAAAATCCAAATGGCTCCAGAAGATAAAGAATCTATAGCCTGCAAAGCCCCTAAAGGTTTGTTTTTCTATCGGTTAATTCTATTTGTCCTGAAGAATGCAGGTGGAACATATCAACGTGCCATGCAATGTATCTTCAAAAACTTTTGAGGGAAATTTTTTGAATGTTATGTGGACGATTTGGTGGTTAAATCCAGACAATGTTCTAATCACTTGGATAATTTGGAAATCATATTCCACAAACATTGAAAACACAATTTGAAGATGAACCCCTTCAAATGTGCTTTTGGGGAAACCTCAGGAAAATTTCTCGGCATTTTTTTATGCCATCGTGGTATCGAAGTTTATCCTGAGAAGATAAAATCAATCCTCGGTATGTCACCTGCTCTAAATTTGAAGGAATTGGGAGGACTTTAAGGAAACTTGAACTATATTTGGCGTTTCATCACCAATCTAGCTGGAAAATGTTTACCCTTCACAAAATTAATTTATAAAGGAGTCACTTACTTGTGGACTAAAGAATATTAAAAAGCATTCAATATTCTCAAGAAATATCTATTGAGTCCATCGGTATTAATGCCACCTGTTGAAGGAAGATCACTTATTCTTTATGTGACAGCTTTAGAGTTATCTTTGGGTGCTTTCCTTTCCCAAAAGAATGATGATGGGAATGAAAACAGCCTTTACTATCTCATTCGGACTATACTTGAGGTAGAAAATCGATATTCAAGTATTAAAAAGTGCTGCCTAGAATTAATCATTGCAGTTCAGAAATTGAGACACTACCTGCAACATCGTGAGGTCCAATTAGTATCTCACAATAACCCGCTCAAATTTTTCCTTAGTTGTACAATGCTTACAAGACGCCTAGCAAGGTGGTCAGTTATTTTGCAGTAGTTCGATATCTAGTATGTGTCTCAAAAGGCAATAAAGGGCCATGATCAAGATGATTATCTTGATAAACACCCTTCAGTAGAAGATACATCTTTAGATATTGAACTTCCTGATGAGGAAGTATTCTCTATTCTAGATAATCTTCAAAAATGGGAAATGTACTTTGATGGTGCTTCCAGAAGTCCAACATGGAAGAAAATGAAAGATCCTAAATTTAAAAATTTTGGGTTAAGAATTGTTCTTATTTCCCCAGAAAAGGCATTGTTACCCTATTCCTTCTTATTGTAGGAAGGTGGTACAAACAATGAAGTAGAATATCAAGCTATCATCGCTGGATTGGAGTTGGCGCTTCAGGCACAGATGAATCACTTAAAGGTAAAAGGTGTTTCAGATTTGGTAAAAAAACAAGTCAATGGGGACTATACCATCAGAAAAGAAGATTTAACCCATTTGTATGATTACGACAGAGAGTTAATGGATGAGTTTTCTTCGGAACTGACATTTTCTTATGTCCAGCGATCACAAAATGCTCAATCTGATGCACTAGCTATTGTAGCCACAACACTAGCAGATCCAAATCGGGACGAAACAGTCATCAGTATTTCCCACCGTCGTATAGTTTCACCTTATTTTCAAATCAGAAAAGATTAAATCAAGGAAATTAGTCCCATTTCTGAACCATATGGTCATACTACATGATGGATGACACCTATCAGGTAATACCTTCAAAATGGAACACTCCCACCTGATAGAGATGGGAATGAACAAGTCTGGAAACGTGTGGTCAATTTCACTCTTTTTGATAGGCCAGATCACCTAGAAAAAATCTATACAAGGGAGGTTTTGATGGAATTCTCATCAGATGTATTGATGGTGAAGAAAAAATGGTTGTCATGAAAGATGTACATGCAGTAGTCTGTGGTTCCCACTAGTCTGGGCATAGATTGTCTGATCAAATTCAAAGGCTTGGATACTTTTGGCCTTCAATGATTCAAGATTGTGTTGATTTCACTAAGAAGTTTCATTCTTTCCTTGTATATGCAATTTCATTCATCAACCCCAGCATTTCTCCATACAGCTAAATACTCATAGCCATTTTTCACATGGGGAATGGATAGAGTATGACCTTAACTTTCAGCTACATCCAAGAAGTTTAAGTATATTCATACTACTACTGAATTCTTTTCCAAATGGGAAGAGGCAATACCTCTCAAAGAAGTTAGATCTAAAAGTATTGTTAGATTCATCAAGTCTAACATCATTACTCTATCTGGTGTCCCTCATACAATATTGACGGACAATGAAACCAACTTCTGTTCATCCGAGGTAAGGAAGTTGTATCAAGAATACAACATCAAATCCAAACATTCATCTCGGTATCATGTAGCGTCCAATGGCCTAATAAAATCCTTCAATAAGACTCTTTCAAACATACTGAAAAAGATGGTGGATAAAGATAATAAATCGTTGCCTGATAAACTTTTTCATTCCTTATGGGCTTATCGGACCACCACCAGCACTGCAATGCGGTCAACTATATATTCATTAGTATATGGAACATAATTAGTCTTGCCCATTGAGGTTAAATTAACTTCACTCAGAGTAGCAATTTCTAATAATTCATCTACAGATGAAGAATCTCAAAAGTGATTGGATGAATTGGAAGGATTAAATGAAAAAATATTGTGCACCCTTCACCACTTGGAAGTCTATCAGAATCGAATAACATGAGATTTCAACAAAAAATTTCATCTTCGTTCATTCTTTCAAGGAGAATTGGTATTGGTCCTTATAACTCTAATGATACGAGGAAAGAAACCTCCAAATCTTGAGTCAAAGTGGGAAGGACCTTACTCAATACATAAGGTCTACTCAAATGGAGCTTATTCTTTAGTCTCAATGGATGGAGAACTCATCACGACTCCAACCAATGCCAGATTTCTGAAGAGATATTTTTTGTTACAAAAATACATCCATAGTCCCTACTGCAATACTTTAAACTACATAGTCCCCATAGTATTTATTAAAAGACTTAAAACTACACATTCCCCATAGTCCTTACTTCAAGACTTTTAACTGCATAGTCCCCATAGTCCTTACTAAAAGACTTTAAACTATATAGTCCTCATAGTCCTTACTGCAAGACTTTAAATTGCACAGTCCCTATAGTCCTTACTATAATACTTCAAATTGCACAGTCCCCAAAGTCCTTACTTAAAGACTTTAAACTGCATGGTTCCTCCATTTTCCAACATGACGTTAAACTGTGTCCAGTCTGTTATATGTCCTACATGATGCTAAACTGTGCATCGTTAAGGTTGTTGCTACATCTTCTTTCTCACACCTATTATGACTCACGTGAGTTTAGACTAAACATCAACCATAACAACCTCTCTTGGCCGCTAACCATGCGTAAGTACTAACACAATTTTTTAGGTCGTTGTCCTCAAGAACAACTTGATCACAAATTCAATATTCAATTGAACTACACAAACTTTGATCCTTGACTTCTAGGCTGGGTACGTAGGAAACCTCCTGAGGTTCAAGACCATGACCAATATCTTTACATTGGTTCACCATCGTACTTTCTATATGTTGTTAAACTATACAGTCCCCCATTGTCCTCAATAAAAGACATTAAACTACATAGAAATACGTCTTAGCTACATGATGCTAAATTATGCAGCACTGGTCCATGCATATGACCCTAAATTATTCATAATTTTATCCTGTATGAAAATAAACTACCACAGTATTTGACCCCCTCACCTGAGAGGGAATCATTATTTCCATTGATTTCCAACCATGTCATATTCCATGGACTCCGTGCATACATGGAAATACCCGAACCATTAATTTTGGGTCAAACCATCATTGCACTAAGTTCCCCTTTCACCCTTGACTTGTACGAGCCAAATCTGTACATAAGGTGTTTCAAGAACTATGTATGGATTGATTCCCATCCTTATGGGATACGTAGGAATGTTCGAGCATCCCTCGAATCTATACCCAAGTCTTTGGACCTAACAACAAATTCCACTTTTAGCCCCTTGGCTAAAAAGTCCCCCTATTAAAACATGAATGTGGTATGAAAACCCTAGTCTTCATTCACATTATGTTTATAACAATAACACAATGTATATTCCTCATTATGGTCCAAGCTCTATGACCCTAAACTAAGATCTCCTACACTATCATCCCACATGATGTTAAACTGTATTTCAAGAACTACATATGGCTTGATTCCCATTTTTATGGGATACGTAGTGAATTCCATCACCTCAATTCAGGACCTATCCACAACATTATTATGGTTAGAATTGTTCTGTGTATCTTCTATATGCATTGGACAATGCCCATTTTGATGTGTCATACATTTAAC
Source organism: Viscum album (assembly GCA_963277665.1). Taxonomy (NCBI): domain Eukaryota; kingdom Viridiplantae; phylum Streptophyta; class Magnoliopsida; order Santalales; family Viscaceae; genus Viscum; species Viscum album. The sequence continues at coordinate 454,269,802 of OY728135.1, forward strand.
CTTAAATACTTCCAGATCTTCATAAACCTTTTCTTGAATACTAGAACAAAATGTTTGATACCTGAGAGTTCTTTTAACTAAATATGCAGTACGTGCCTCTAGGTGGCCTTGCATAAGTAGTCTACATAATAGACCTGTCAGCCAAAAGATGCTATTATTTGACTATGCCGCCAATTCCTTTAAGTGGCCCTACATAATTAATCCCCCTAATGAGTTTGTCAAATAGTGGTAACTTCATTCTTGGGAGAAAAACCTCTTTTATCCTTATTTGTCTTAACGACAATATGTAAGGATCCGAAAAAATATCCATCCTTAACATATTTGTCCCATACTATTTTTCATGATTTAAATGTATTTAAGTCTATGGTTTATATTTACCTTCCTTACATTTGGGTCAGACCTTCACAGGAGTGACATTCATCCAATTCTTTGACAATATTGATTGGAAATATCCTCTCCATATTCAATTACCTCTCTCCATATAGCAGAATCTATGCTTTGAAAATTTTGAATCTCCGTAAACTTTCACTGGATTTTAGCAATAGAAAAGAAAAATTTCTGAGAGTTATTTTGCCTGACTATGCAGCATGTTCCCCTAGGTGGACTTTCATAAGTAGTCTACATAACAGACCTGTCAACCAAAAGATTCTATTATTTGACTATGCAGCCAATTCCCTTAAGAGGCCCTACATAATTCAACCCGTTAACGGGATTGTTAAATAGTGGTAACTTCACTCTTAGTAAATACTTTCTATAATGAATTGTAGCCCTTTTTTCATATCATTCCTCAGATTCAAAATTTCTTAAGTCATTGTTCACATTTCCCCCCATACTTGAATGTGGTAATATGTTTTCAGATAAATTATCAAGGAATTGAGTCAATTTTTATCCATTCATTCAATGCTATTCGACCTTAAACATTATCCTTTTTATGTCCGACATGCATGAATTTAAACTTCCCACAAAAGACAAGGGAACTCTGAACAAAAGTCGAGTCCCAGCTCGCTAAACGTACATTTTGTATGATTTAGGAAATATTTAGAAATAAAAATATTCAATGTTTTTAGGGTAATTTTAAAAATCCTAGAAGAAATCAATCTATGTTTAATAGGCCCATTGGCTTAGGTAAAAATTTAAAGCAGGTAGCAAGAGAATGGAGACAAAAATGATTGAAGATGAAAGTTTTTTACATTGATGCACAAGATTTAGAAGGACGTCCACACACTGGAGTCTCTTCTCTTTTTCCAGAATTACAGGAGGCCTTCAATATAACTCTTCATTTGATTTACGGAATCCTGAGCTTCATCAGCAGCCACCTGGAATTCATTCATTCAACTGGATACAATAAGAGATGTAGTGATACTATCTCTTCTTGGAACAATTGTAAATGAATTTTCTTGAGTGCGGTTTGAGAAAATTTTCTACTGATCAAACAGTGACTCTGTTTCTGTCCAAGACACTTGGAAGATGGATACATGGATTTGAGAATGGAGAATTGGATGTAAAGAGCTATTTCGAGAGAGTACTCTTTTCAGATATTTCTCTAATATCATGATAGTTTTCTCTCCACCAACCGACAATGGAAAACATATCATCCCATGGGTTTTCCAATTTCATATCTACAAGGAAATGGCATGGAAGAAAATTTTGAAAGTTAACACCATTGTTGCTAATCTTAATTTACAACATAACCAAAATAGAGGGGTAGCGGTGCTGCTGCATCTCAGGCATATAGTTCTTTGCATCTGGAACGTTGACTTCTTACAGATGAACATGGCCATATAGAGGCAGGTAGATATTTTGTGGGAAATTGACATGATATTTCTTTAAGTACTTGGCCAAATCTGGGAGACTGATGATGCAAATATCATAATTGTCAAGGGAAACGATGTTCATCATACCATCAATTCTCTTTCTAGCCAATTCATCAGCCAATCCAATTATTTAAGGATCCATTGAATCTACACAATGATTGAATAATTATCATTTAAGCAAGTTGATTTTTCCAAAAATTGGTGAAGAAATTGTAAAAAAATGGCTAAGGCATTAAGGCGTGCAAGTCTAATCTTGGTGCCCAAGTCTAATATTGGCGCACTAGTCTAAGTCAGTCACGCATGTTTTATCAGGCCAGTACTGGCATGAAAGTCAGAAATAGACTGCAGAAGTGCGACACAACGAACAGAAGCGCAAATGAGTGAAAGCCAAGCTACTTGTGCGTAGAGAGATCAGAATCATTTGATGCTGGGTTCTTTGCGCAAAGTGACGCCCACATATTTATAGGAGAAGTAGCACCCCTTCGCGTCGTAACCGATGCACTGATACCTGCGCGCTCAAAACCTACGCACCCAAAATCCTTGGTTTTATCCTTTACCTTAGAGTCAAATCATCTTTCCTTTTTCAGATCCAACTTTGAGGGGGGACTTTTGTTTATGCTCTGTTCCATCACAGAGTCCAAATATTGACTAAGGGGTATACCTCAATCAACGAAGAGGGAAGAATCATAAAATATTTCAAAGGAATTAAGGCATGAAAAAATACCTATGTACAATCCTTGGGCGCGCAAGTCACTTGCCCGCCCTAAGTGAAATATCACACAAGCCTCAGGTGGCCTATAAATACCCCCTATGGACCCCCCATTTCGAGGATAAAATATCCAAAACATATATTCAAGCTCTGGTTGCCCAATTCTCCATCTAAAGCCTTACTAACACTTCTAAGGTAATTATTTACCTAGAATGGAAGCTCTAAAGAGGAAGAATAAGGCATAAGTTTTATAACTCATCAATACTTGCGTGCCTAAGTGTCCACCCTTAAGGGAAGTGATGATACTTGCACACCACCTTTTCCTCTCAAGGAAACTTATGCGACACCCATCTGAAAGCGTCTAGGGATGATACTAAGGGCTCCAATTCAAATTCTCCCAATTATTACTTCACAAGTTCTTCGTCATCCAAGTGAACTCATGTCGCACAAGTATACTTGCGCGACTCAGACTTGTGTGCCAGACCAATACTTGCACGCCTCCTTCCAATTCACTTCCTTTCCTCAAATTCACCTCTCCTCTTCATGATTTAAGCCTTAAAAACTCTCTTCAAAGCCATTTATGGCATGGTTCTCTTATTGGTTTCCTTATCTGAAAGGAATTCTGTGGAACATCTCTCAAAAACTCGTGATCTACATAAATTTATGTCACTAAGGTTAGATATTTCCTTCATTCAACCTCATCCTTTAATATGAGAAGATCTTTAATATGGGAATCCTCTTTAGGAGTAAACCTCAAGTTCCCTGTTCATGGGCATCCTCCTTAGGAGTAATACCCAATCATAATTTCTCTTAAACTGGGCCTCCTTTTAAGCAGTAAGCCCTTTTCATAATTTCTCTTAACCTGTGCCTCCTTTTCAAGAGTAAGTACCAGTCATAATTTCTCTTTACCTGGGCCTCATTTTCCAGAGTATACCCTAGTCTTAAAATATTTTTATTTGGGCTTCCTTCTTAGGAATAAAACCCAATCATAAGCCCCTTTTAATTTTGGGCTTCTTTTTCAGGAGTAAGTCCTGGGTTAAAACAACATATCTCCATATAGTACAAACACATTTATGGACCCTGCTCTTTGGCTTATTTCATAAAAGTATTTATCTTCATTTACTTGGTCAGTCATATATGCCCCACATCATTTCTTATGATTTCATCTTTCGTGGAACAATCATCAGGTTTTACGAATACCTCTTGTTTCTCTCACCCAACATGAATCACATGAGCTTAGAGTGTAAAAGTAATTATGAAATCTCTCTTTGAGCCATTAATCATGAATAAACCTCATACTTCACCACTCAAACTACATGGGTTCTAATTCCTTCTCTAACAAGGATACGTAGGTAGCCCATTTGCGGGTACGATCCCAAATCTAAAATAATCCCTATCTTTCTGAACGACAATAAACATTAAGTTCCCCCTGAGTGGCATTAAAACCGGTATGTTTATCATAATGACCAAGAGATTTCTTTAAAATGTGTTAAAGGATACCATTGAATAAGAATCCCTAATAAATATGGATGATTCCTTATTGAAGAAAAACCTCAAATACATATAAAATATTTTCTAAATATCATCAATAATTGATTGCAAGGTCTAAAGGAAAAACTCATTTTCATGCATGGTAAATTAATAAGGATTCAAGAACGTAACTAAAATCTATAAGATATTCCCAGAGTAGAAAATAATTTCCCCCAAAAAGGTGTGATGAGTCTGACCACCCATCCTCTCGACCAATGAAAATTTGTAAGCCTCATCAATCCACAACTAATGGGCACCTACCATTGGAAAGTAGGTCCAAATGGATATAGAATCATTGGATATTTCTGTTTCTACAAATAAACCCATTAGAAACCGATTGGAAAGTTTGAACCTTTAACAAACAAGGTCATCCCCATTTCCAGAAGAAATAGTAGGTAAACTAGAGAAATTGTTAGGGAAGACATACCTGAAATTATAAAATAATGATGGGAATTCCATAAGCGTCATTCCCTGATTTCTTATGAGGAGGCTCTCCATCTGAGCTGTCACTCTTCCAAGCCCATGAAATTGAGGTCCAGATAGATTATCTTGGATATATCATTCACCCTTATGAATATATCTGATTACCTTAGGATTTTTAAAGGACACCAACCTATAATAAAAATTCACATGGTCATGATGAGGTACAAGCCAGTCCATATAGAGAATTTCGATGAATCCCTTCATAATGTGGGTGATGAAATTTCATAAGAAGTGGTAACCACCTATCTATATTGAGAACTACACTAGTTTATACCCTCTAACCTAACAAGATGCGGTTTCTCAATAGTCATGACTCCACCGAATCACCCTATCCTTAGGCCTATACTTTTCTCAGTTGCATTAGATATGAATGAGTGTAATGAACCTATATTAATGGGAGTTAGATCTAAAGTATTGGATACCTTAATAATACCTCTAATCATAGATAGCCTAAGACACTACTCCTCCATTATAGGTTCTAATGCATAGAAATGGGTTGAACTGGGGCCTTAAGATGCAACCTAACTAACCTAGGCATGTCCAACCTATTATTATTGATCCTATGAGGACTAAATAAGTCAGCCTTGATAACCTCATCAGCTTAATCTGTTGGTATAAGAACAGTTTCTATCCTGATGTGCAGTCACTAATCATGTATCTAAAAGTGGCTTTGGAATAGATCCTCATTCACTGGGTAGTGGAAGAAAATATCAGCAGAACCATTGAAATTGACTGATTCATCCACAAAATCAACACTTGATCTGGTTCCTCATACAATGGGGATTCTATGACATGATATTCCATAGTGGTTACAAACCAAACAGTTATTTTTTCATGAAATATAGTTGACACTACCACCACGTGAACCATCAAAATGATTCTTCCTTCCATTGGACAGACCACATTCCTACCTAGAAGCTGAACCTCTATGACTCAAAATGTCTGATTCCCTCTGGTTCTGATCAGGGATGAGGGAATAGTTCTCTATCTATGAAACCATGATCATCCATAAAATTTTCACCTATGATTGGTTGGTTTACATGAGACCATCCTAAAATCATATCACAGTGGTTATCTCATCACCAGTTAAGATCAGTGAAAAGATCAGTAATTTAGTGAAGTAGTATGAGTATTCCATCACAAAAACATCACCTTGCTTCAGGTTCATGAACTCTCAGGCATGGTCCACTCACAAAATATAAGGAAAGAATAAGTTTAAAAAGAATGTCTATAAGTCCACCTATACCATAGCCTATGTTTGACCAACCCGAATGAGGATATCCCACCAAATCATGGCTATGTCAAAAATATTATAGGTAGTGAGCTTGGACCACCTATCTAGGAGAATCTTGATATGCTCAAATATAGAAATCATGTCCTCCATCCATGAATCACCTTACTAATGTCCTCCATTCACTGAAAAGGTGGTAGAATCATGCTGCTGCAACACATGGGCCAGTTCATCCATGGAAGGGGATGGTTATGGGGCACCCTTCACTGACCACATAAAGTGGATGAATCTCTCTCAAAACTAACCATTAGTTCCCAGTGGAAGCTCAACAGAAATTGAATCAGGATTCACTATTCGTGGTATCAAGGGTGGAATAGATCCCACCTCCTCTCGATCATGTTCATCTTCACCCTCCTGGGATTGAACTCAAGGATGTTGTGATGGCATAAATCTAAAATTTCCAAGAACACTAATCTGATTGGATTTATCATACATTGTAAAATTGATAACAAGAATGGAAAGGTACATGACCTTCCCATAAGAGAGTCATAACCCTGAATATTCACATAGAGCTAGGTCTAGGTAGTAAGGAAGAGTTAGAAAATAATAATAAGAGAAACAACCTATTACCCACAACTAGGGGTATGTCATGGTAAAGGAATCACATGGTACAATAAAGGTTCTGATATATAGAGTTTCAAATTAATGGTATTGAGGAAAACACCATTTACTTTGCATTTGGTAGCCCCATTTTAAGATAACCTTTTTATTTTAAGGACATATTTTTTTGATTGTTATTATTATTTATTTAGATATCGATATGTATATCCAGTTAATTATGTCACATAATCAAAATTAATGGAGGCCAATACTATTTATAAATTAAAACATCCATATCAAGTTAATGCGATATGTCTATTTTAATCTTGTAACAGGGTGAAACATGACACGTATAGAAATTTGATTGAATGAACATTCATTTATAATTTATAGAAGTATGAACTGATGAAATAGATCTTGATATCCATCCATAAAACAAGATAATGTGGAATAATTGGTTAATTGAGGTTTCATCATCAATATATGTGAGAAAAAATCATTTAAATTGATGTAGGCGCATTAATTAGGCCACCAATTTCAATCCTGGAAGTAAAACTATCATACTGTAGTATATTAAAAACAAGGAAATATCACCAAACAGATGGAATACATCAATTCAAGAAGAAATATTGGTCTGGAATGGAATAATGCATGACATTTAATTCCTATGGTTTATAGTATGATGCATAGATTTTATACACCCTCATATATTCAGGTCAAGGAATGAGGACCAATAATTATAATATATACATCAAAAATATAACAATATAATTGCATCAACCAATGGTGAAATTCTTGAAACTTTAAGATGAAAAAAATAGAACAATAATAACCCATTCGATGTAATTTTAATTTCCCCTATACAAGGGTTAACTACCCCCACAAACATGTTCATTAAAAAACCCATTACTTCTAGTATCCTATCAAAACCCAATTATTATGGACAAATGAAAAGGCCTTCGATACAAAATTTAATAAACACACCCTATATGCTAATTAATGATGCCATGTAATGGTGGGTCGTATGACCTCAAGTGCTCCTCACTATATGTTGGAGGTTTTTGACTAGAACTGAGAGCTAGGTTTTGTCTATGGGAATAATATTCGCTCATAGATTAGAATGGTTCATAGTGGTGAATAAGAAATAATAAATAGTGGAAAGAGATACTAGAACAACAATATAATTTACCCGTCGTATCGAAAGCATTAATATGAAACAGAATGTAGTAGAATAATAATAATATGTAATCCAAGAGAAATGTATAACAGGTGAAAGATTAATAATAAACAAAAAAAATGATGAAGATGATGATCATGTAACTTTTCAAAAATTAGTACACATGGAACATGTAATACATACATATACGACATGCTAAAAAATATAAAAATATAAGAAACAATAACTACAATGATCAGTAGAATAGGCTCAGTCCCTTAGACCCACCCTACATACTTGCAATAAGAATCAGATATAAAAAGTTGGTCGATTCACTTTACCTATACCAAAAACAATAATGTATTCTTTAGTGCTAATGATGGCTTAATCCGGGTGTGATATAATCTTAGTTGGACACCACCAACAGTATCAAGATCAATCCAGTTCATTCCTATAAAATAAGTAGTGTTCCAATAAATAATAAATGTAAGAAAATAAATAAATATGATATACAAGACTTGTTCCCATATGGGTTATCCATTCAACTATATCAACTTTACACTATGACAGATGTCTCTGAAATGAGGTAACCTACACATGTGTGAAATATGGTAAGATCTAATATAAGATAAATGTCATAGATGAACCACCCCCAAGAATGTTATTTTGCTTGGAAAGTGCATCCTACTAATTTTAGGTCCATAATATTTCTATTTTACTTAGTGAATAATATTATAAATTATTGAAATATGCACTATGCCCATGTAAGGTGATTATTAGGTAATCTAAATTATCTCTTTAGTTAAAACCTTCTGAGAAATACCATGGGGGTTTGTCCAAGGAAATCAATGAATGAGATCCTTTGTGTCACACCTAGAAAGGTGGGAAAAGAACCAGAAAAACCTCAAAGTCCACACCTCGTATCTCATATTGTCGTCTGATTCTGTTATGTGGCACGATACAACATCACACCACTGAGACCATCCATGGGGTCTCCCTAGGGAACATGCATCACAGGTCTTGTGTTAAAATAGAAAATGTATGACAAGCCCATCCTATGTGTAACATTTGTCCCCCCCGGTGTATTTACAAACATAATACCAAACTAACTATAAGGAATAATCATATCATCCAAGATGTCCTTAATTCATGGTATCTTATATCACTCACTCCATATTAAAGGGAATGATATGGCCAACAAAATCATATATTTTAATGATCCCACCATTCAAAAAGTGAATAACAGTTTTCCATCTCATTTAATTTAATATTTTCAAATTTTTACATGAGGTGTATGAGCTTATATCATGAATTAACATTGAAATCAATGTAATTTATTCATTCAATGCATTAATTATAGGGGTAGTGTACCTCATATGGGGTTTAACAATTTAGAAAAGTTGAAAATAGGCTATCTAGGTCTGGACACACACAAAAGGGATGTCTTACATCATGGTGTTCAAACAAAGGGTCGCTCCACCACTCACTAGGGTTTCATTAGGCAGGGTAAAGTATTCAATTTAAATTATCAAAAAATTTTGATGCATCATCGGAAGGGTTTGGCATAAGAAACAATTGCGCAAGATATAGAATTAATCAAAACATGTGGAAAGAAGCCAGACCACCTACCTTGGGCTCATAGAGGACAACTCAACAATATTTGGCTATTTAATCAAAATTGATTGAGAGATATCAAAGAAATAACCAAATTTCCTAAAAATGGGGTATGAGGTCAAACCAAAATGGTGAAATAAATATGAAATCATCAAACACCTTTACTGAATATAAAAAATACAAACTATAATCTTGAGATTATGGTATACAATTTTTTCATATTATTTATACATGTGTTTAGTTATTCACGACATGGGGTTCTTGGGATTTTTGGTTTCTATCATCTTTCACTTATTTGAAAAAGTATTTTTATCCATATAAACCCTTTATTGGTATCACAACTTTACAAAGATTCCTAATTCTCATAATCTTGTTTTATAAATGAAAAAATATATATTTTAAGGATTTTTCCTGTATCCTAAAAATAATTGAAATTTTGTTCGATTGTTACATATATGATGTGGGATGTTGTAAGTTTCATTGATTTCATACCATATGATATTGGATATCATAGGTGATGACTCAATATAATTCATCAGCTTTTGATAAGTCTAAATGTACAACATGGGTAATCGTAATGGATGATTATGTTGAATAATGATATTCAAAATAGAGCCATGTATAATCTATATTATATAGGATGTATCAAAATACATAAAACATAGACAAAAATGAATTCTATAATGAGATATCATCGATATATGAAAAGGTATGATTCATAATTAAGAAAGTCTTACCTTATAATCTACATACATCATAAAATACATCATATGTATAAAAATTAATTTTTACAAATTTTTATTATGAATTGATATTATAATTTATAAATTATTCATAATTTTTGAGAAAATATATTTTTTCATATAAATTTAATGTATAAAATATTTCTAGATTAATTATTTATAAAATTTCTATAATAAATTTTTAAAGTTTTATGATACTTTTAAATAATAAATATCTATAATATAAAATGTTATTATTAAATTCCCTTTTAATTATTTATAGTGGATTATAATATTGTTTCATACTATTTATATAGAGATTAAAAGTATAATTTATTAAATTCATATAAATTAAAAATAAAAGAAAAATATAACACATTATATAATTAATATTATAATAATTATCATAATACATAATATGAATTGGTTAAATTAAAATTCATTTTTGGTAAAATTATTTAATTTATATCAAAAGTAGTTTTGATAATTTATAAGATATAGGTTTAAATAAAATAAATGTGATATTTTAATAGATTATATATAATGAGTTTATATTCTGGATATCATATATTTAAGTAAAAGATTATAAGTAAATTGATAATATGGATGAACTCATACTAGGTGAAAATATAATGTGTTTTTATTCATTTTATTAGGTAATTTCCATAATCCATTGTTAAATCATAAAATGTTTATAATTTTTGAATTATGAATTTCTTATAAATGATTATCTCATGTATCAATTTTTTATTTATATTATTTATTGCATATTTATTCACAGATATAATTTTTATAGTAGGAAATGTTTATTCTTTAGATTAATTATTTAATCTACTTATATGTTATACATGAATATAAATAGTTATATGCTTCGAATGAAAATTTATTTATTTTTCTTCTACCTTGAATTAGGATTTTTTATAATGTTCAATTTGTAGGTCTATTTTAGTCTATAAATATAATTATTAATATTTTGATGTAATTGATTCTCTTTAAAGTGAAATTACCTTGGGTCGAAGGACTTCGGGTCGAACAAGTCAATGGTTTAGAGGCTTATGCTATGTATAGAAAAGTTGGAGCTGCCTATATATCACTTCAATGTTACTCTTGTGGGGAATGAAGATTCCTTAAAATATTTTATCTAATATACAAAAGGGATTTTTCTGGACATGTTGAATATATTAGGATTATTAATATAAGTTATGAGTTGAGTAAAGAGGTATATATCAATATGGTTTGGACATATTGATTTAGTGGAAAGATATATATTCAAAACTAAATCATTAGAATCCTGAATATAAAATGGAATAACATAAGATAATATAGTAATTTCAAATCCCGTATTTGTAATATTATTTCCAATGTGAACACTTATCAAGACCTCAGTCATCCAACCAAGTATGTCAGTATAACGATCGGTGATCTTGGATTATCTTATTCATGGGAATAAAGTAAAATATATCCCTAATAGGAACTATTGTCTATTCGTGTAAATTTTATTTGTGTTACACTTAAATAAGAGGGCCTAATAGGATTATGTTACTATAGGAATATTTTTTATTGAATCCTTGTTATGCATTAGGATAATGTGTTATCTTTTCAACTATGTAGGATTCATATACGATATGATACGATTGACTTGATTGTTTACATTAAAATATAAGTAATTGTTGAAATGAAAAATCAACCTAGATCTTGGTGATATACTGATCATAGCACTCTATTTGGTCTAATGTAATTCATATAGGGGTTATTATTTTAGAGGGAATACCTTTAATCATGTTTATTATTTAACTATTATGATACATGATACTAATTTGATAAAAGATTCAATTATAGGTTAATAGAACTCTCAACTTTGAACATAACATGGAGATAAATCCAATAAAACGAGGAGATTAATATATTAAACTTATTATATTTATAAAATACCTACGAATCACTCTTAAGTAAGAGGAAAGAATTTTATTTTTTAAAAATAATACCTTCCCGAGTAACAAATTTTTTATGTTGTTCAATAAGAAAATATAGACGCTTACATGGGTCATAGATGAATCAACGTATATTTTTAGATGATTTAGATAATATAATAAAAGGAATTTTTTTCTCGACTCATATAATCCATATGAATGAGTGTGATAATGACATTGAGAGACTCGTAGATTCCTCAAAAGATTGATCTATCCATATAATTCATACGTTAATCATCATTGGAAATATTATAAAAATGTAAATGAGTTTAATAAATATTTTCCTTATTTTTATGATTTTAAGGCTAGATGATTATAAAATAAGATTTATAATCTATATTAATGTGTTTATGGTATATGAGGGTAAATGTTTGAGATATCTCAAGAAAATTTTACTTTTCAAATTATCTTTCTTAGTAATTGATACCTAATAATGGTTTCATGAATAAATTAGAAAAGTGTCTATATATAGTGGAATTTCCTATAATGTGTAATGATATTTGAGTAACTCCATGGATTTTTTATTACAAGTATTATTATTGTAGAAATAAAATCAACATTTTTGATAGTTATATGATAAAAAATATATACATTAAAAATATTTTACGTATACAGGATTTCATAATCACAGAAATCATTGACAGAACTTATAGTTTTCATTAAAATATTATAACAATGGTTTCTATTGTAATTTTAATGTGAATTAATAATTTGAGATTGTATTTATCTAAAATAATAATATATATTCACATCTCTATATTGAAATATTATATGAGAAGTTAGTTTTAAAAAATGATTTTTATTAATAAAAGGTTCGATAAACAATATTTTTGATTCATAAATCTTTATAAAAATTTCGAAAAGTAGATAAGGTTTAAAATATTTCTACATAGGGTAAAGAGTTTGTCTAGATGATTTAAAAACCTGATAGATGTAATACCACTACCCATCAATTGAATATTTAGAAAATAAACTCTTATTTTTAGAATAATCCTCTAATCACATACCTGAAAATAAGAATTTTTATTGATTATCAAGAGGCCGAAAGGCCAGACAAAAGAAGAGTCATGGGGGGAGAAAGTAATGGAGATTGAGAGCATCATTAACAATGAAATGTACCCCCTCAGAGGGAAAGGAACATAGGCTCAAGAAGTAGGTTTTTCCTCGATTCGAAGGAGCCTTAGAAGCCAAGAAGTCTACCACCATATTCCCCTCCCACCACGTGTGAGAAATTCCAGTCCATTCACCCAAGAAAAGGTTACATTTCCTGATGCAATAGGTGATATTCCATGGGCCCTTGAACTACATTAAAAGAACATTATAAAGGGTAAGGGAGTCTGTCTCCACCTCTTCAAGGCCGATGCACATTTTTTCACATAATTTAAGCTCGGTGACCATGGACAGTGTTTCCGCCTGAAGAACGTCACCCTCGCCAAAGCCAGATGAGAATGCCGCAATGATGGGACCCCTCTGGTCCCAAACAATCCCTCATCCTCACATCATTTCGTTAAGAAGAGAGCCATCTGTGCTGAGTTTCAAACCTTTGCTTAGAGGAAGCCAGCGCACCCAATGCCCCTAACCCTGCATGCTCACTGGGTTGGAAACGACTGGAGCCGTCCTAAACCTCATGATTGAAGGTGCATCTATAAAACCCTTAAAAGGCTGACCAAGGCCAGAAGGGTGTTCCTCATCTTGAAATAAATGATGGAGGGCATTCCTGGCAAGATGCAGTGGCGGGCGTCATTCCTTGACTTCCATATTGTCTAACACTCTTCCAGAATGATCAGTACACGTCCAAGCCTCTTCAACCCTTGCACACCCGAGCCCATGAGCCAATAGGAAAGAGTGTTGTCGAGCACTGGATTGTCATGCTGATCACTAGAAGGGAGCCCCAAAAAATGCCATATTTTCCGTGCCCAGTCACTTCCCAGAAAAAGATGACTGGCCGATTCAAGTTAAGGATGGTTGCACCACCAGCACCGCGAGGTGAGGGTAATGCTAAGGCATTGAATCCTGTCATCAGTGGGTAGGGCATTGTGACGCACCCGCCAAAGAAAAAAATTAATCTTTGATGGAACCTCCTTACACCACAGCATCTACCCCAAGTGATCACCCCTGTTTGGAGCCGCTCTCAACCGCCAGAATCCCAATCTCATAGGAATTAAATATATATTGTATTAATATAATATTTTATTTGTTAAATATTTCTATGAAAAATATGTTTTATTTCCTATTATAATGGAGTTTATCTATTATCATGATATTATGTCTAGAATATAGTTTCTAAGAGGCTAGTGATAGTGTGTTTGGACTTAGTGAAGTTCATTGATTAACAAAAAAGGTTTTTCCCTATGAAAATTCAAATTAATTTACACTGAATATAAAAAATATGTTCAGGGAATATTAATAAAGATAAATTTAAAAAGTTAAATTTAGTTATCGGTACAATATGAATATACAATTTTATCCAAAAAGTGTTTAATATATATTCTTAATGAAAAATATAAATAGATTTATTTTTTTCCAATTGATTTTAGGTTGAAGATTTTGATGATATTTTTTCCAAGAAAGATGATAATGATGTATTTATAAAGAGTTTTATATAGAAAAAATAGTTATTAACACTGTAATATGAGTAGTCATAAAATAACGGAGTTTAAATAAATATTCAAGAGTTGAATATTTGGAATATGATTCCAAAGCATAACTATTATTCAAACTATATTACATCGTAGATATTACTCATTAATGAATTATAGTGGGAGGGTTTTATCATATAGTCACAATGATATGTAATGAGTTTAAAAACCCCTATAAATACAACAAAAATAATAATTCTCAATAAATATATTATATGAGATATTAATATATGGGAAGATAAGTATGGCATTGTTATTATTCATGAAGGAGTTTATGAATATTAAATACATCACAATATAAAAAAAATTAAAACTCTGGTTTTTTGTTCTTTTATATTGGATATTAAAAATACATGGACTGAAATGATAAAAAATATCTTAATGTAAGATTTTGTGTTATACATAATCAATTATTGTCATTCTATTTTATATGTAATGTTGAAATTATTAGGATATTGTGATTAGTACTTCATATAGAGATATAGAATATGATAATGATGCACAAAAGGTGTTTTTTCACATTATGGCCCCAAAATTATACCATATGGAGTTTTAAAAAACTATCTTATTAGTATACAAGGGGTGAATGTTTCATATATTGGTTTCCCCGTAAAATAGGTTAATAATTCATTTAGAATAATTACCTTCACAATTTGATACCTTTTAAATATAATCCACAAGCTTTAGATAATCAGGGATGGTTAGGTACGTTTCAGATCATATTTTCAATTTAGGCATATATAAAAGGGTGTTTATCCTCTATTATGAAGAGTTTGAAATATAGGCCCTTTATTGAGAAACTGAAGGACTTTATATCATACCTATATAAGACATGTGTTGTAATTATTTATCTGTTGAGGGATATGTGATATGATTATCCACAAAGGTAAATGTAATGGGATTTATTCATTGGCATTATTATAATATAATCATAGATTAAATATATTATATGTAACTATAAGTGATTGACATATTATGTAACCTATGGTTACAAAATTACTTAGAGAAAATAAATCATATGGAAATTATTTCATTTCTATGATATAATTGATAGACATATCGATAAAGATACAAATTTCTGATCGAGATAATTCTATATTGTGTTGTTGCTTGGGTAGAAATAATATTTTTATAGAGGATTCTCATTACACATATTTATTGATTCAGGAATATTTTTTTTTGATAAATATATAAAGGAACATCAGGTCATTGTTTTCAATTGACTGAATGGGGATTTATTATTGGAAAAAGTATATAGCTGTTTTAAAAATGTTTAGAGTTTATCCAAATGTAGTTTTAGTTAAATAATAACATAGTATTTGATATTATTTGATATGATTTTCTATATGATGAATTTGATGATATATTTCCAGAATTGTTTTAGAAATATATAATGAATTGTTATGGATACGGGATAAGGAGTTATTGAATATGATATATTATAATGTTAATAGTTAAAGTGTTTATGAGGATTTAGTTCAAGTGTTATATTGAGGGAGATATTCCTTAAATAATTGTTTACATATGATGTAATTAGGCACATATGATAGTTTATGATATGATTTATGTTATACTATTTGACAGATATAAATCTATATGTTGTGAGATATGATGATTTATGATATGGTAATATTGTAACTTAACTAACTTCACATATCATTTTATACAAAATATTTATATCATTCTAATTTTATAATCATAATATATGGTTCAAATTGGTTTTAAGATTTTTTAGGGAAGTAGAATTAATTTTCAATGTTCTAAATCTTCAAGATATGGATACCATTAATTGTATATATTTCATACTATAAAGTTATAAGAGAATATATTCATCCAATGTGGTTTTAAGTATTTTCATATATATAATTACTTGAATATATTATAATGTTCATGTTATTTCTACAGATAATCAAGAGTGTTTTGAGGACTATAAATTTGGTTGATGCCAATGGGGTTTTCATTTGAGGTTACATTGTGCTCATATCGATTCTCCTTTTAAAATAGATCTCGTATACTATCCTTTTCTATATGATGTAATATCATACTATGTTTGTGAGGAGGTTCATTTACATGCATCATTGACTTAGATAACCCCATTGATACATCATTGTGGGAGTAAAAAATTGGATAATCCTAAAGGACCTTCATCAAGTATTGTGATTAAAGATCGAATGTAGAAACTAACATCTATAGTGTATGGTTAAATTTTTGCTTCATTCTATTTATACTTGGTTTCTATATTTCAAATCATGTGTTCTTGGGATTTAGGGGTTCTACATATACCTCCACCCAAAACAAGTTATTTTCAATCCTTTGAATCCATCTAAAATTTGTCATCATAGTTTATAAAATTATTTAAATGTCTAATAAAAATATAACTGTATAATTTTCCAAATATATATCATTAAGTATTATAGAAACAAAGGATTTACATATATTTAAATTTATATCAATAAAATTAATTCCAAATTATTTTTTTCAATATTTTTTTTTCTATAATGGAAACATGGAAATATCATTATCTTCACTTTAATTCTTTTCTTATATGAGGGAATAAATAAATGTTTTTATCAAGAAAAATACACCAATGAAAAATTTAGAATAATGATAAAAACAAAAACCCGATATATAAGTGTCCTGTTTTTGAAACAAAATATTATAAAAATATATATTTTTATTATTGTTAAATAAATGTTTGATATAGAAGAAGGATGTGAGTAGCACCTCATAAAAAACTAATAATTTATGAAATATAAGTAACCATGAAAAAACATTTCACCACATAAGATAATCATAATCCCATGAATATTGAGTGTTCCTACATAGAACCTCCTCAACGAATGAAAAGGATAGTTACTATAAATAGGATGATATTGTAATAATAATAATATTGATATTGTATTTTTTGTATCGGTTATCTCAAAATTAAATCTATAATTATTTTTCATGTTTACTACTAAACAATCGATAAAGAAATTATCAAATGTGGTGTTCTTCAAGTAAGTTATTCTAAAAATGGAATGGATAATAATTTTTACATATCCTTTTATATGTATATTATTTAATAACAAGTTTTAAAAGTATTGTCCCTGATGGTTACTAAATAACCAAAAGAAAAAATCTCATTGATTATTATTTTCCAGCTTTTTTACTTAAATATTATATTTGAATGTAATTTTCAGGTCTCTTTTTTTGTTTTTTAATAATCATTGGTAAAAATATTTCCCATGTAATTTATTAAATTATTGATATATGAAATCTCAACTTTGTAGGGTTTTATGTTCTTTATACAAAAACCTACATGAAAAATATATCTTAAAAAATATAATGATAGTAAAATAACATCACTTAGTATATACATATATATATTTAACACTATTTATAAAAATAAACTAGAAAATTATAATAACAATATCAATATGACAAAATTACCTCCCCTAATTTTTTTTCTTTTCATTTTTTCAAAATCCAAAATAAATAAATATATTTTAGATAGATTTAAAAAAAAAACAAACAATGATGTCTTTGAAAATACAATTCAACCAAAAATATCATCCTTCCAAAATATATTAATATTTATTACATTTATTTTTAGAGAAAATGACAGGAAAATTAATTTGATAGTCATTTTTTTAGAAACCGACTTCAAAGGATATAAAAATTATTAGTAGTTATTAATATATTATAATTAATATAATTATTTTAATTACTAATTATTAGTTATTCATACCGATGATAATTTTTTATCTTTATCTTTTAGTTTTATTTACTACTTAATATATATTAATTAGTTATAGTTAATTATTAAATAATTATTAAATTTTAATTTTTAATTATTAAAAATTAATGTCTATTATTTATAAGTGATATAAAGTTAACTATTTTGGTATATTTTTCAATCATAATTTTTAATTATTAATTTTCACTCTAAAAATAGTTATTTAAAATTTGTTCTTTAGATATCATCTCTAACTTTTAAATGTGATTTTTTAAGAAAATATCAGGTTATATATGTCCCTAAAATAATCACAGATAGTATCTTATTTTAGTGATGGTTAAAAAATTCCACTGAAAATTATATATATATATATATATTTTTTAAAACGTTAGATGATGGGGATGATGATAATGGTCATGATGATGTCATTTTAATTTACTTTTAGATTATATTATTAATAATCGTAATTGATTTATAAATAATTAAATGAATATTTTGAGAGGTGTTATAAACCCTACAAAAAATATTCTAATTTAAATATCGGTTTATTATATTTTTTGAAAAAGAGTAATAATAATAATAACAATAGGTAATTAAATATGTAATAATTAATTTCTCAATTTAGATATGGTTTTAAAATTAAATGGTTTCCAAGAGATGGTTAATGATTAATCACGGAAGTGCAATAAATTAGAAAACATATAATCAAGACCATCGTTCCTTTGAAATGGAAATTTCATATATGATGGAAATGAAGAATGTGTAAAATACACTGTAGAATATAGTTGTCCCTGCCTTTGATCAGTGTTTGAAGAAGATCACCAAGGAAGAAAAAAATGTATAATCCAAGTAAATGTGAATCAATGGGTTATAATGAATCACCCAAAAAATTTGGGTAGGATCCTCTAAACCTTCATGATATTCTTGTATCTTAAAATAAGAGAATGAACAAAGATGAGAGATTTAAGAGTAGAGAGTTTTAAGTAGAGGCTATATTATAATTTTATACACAAACTCCTCATCTTGATTTATTTATATATGCTAAGGTGATTCTCCATGAGCCCCTAAAATTAGTTTAATGTTCCTTAAACATATGTATGATTCCTTTAGTTACATGTAATGTAACCATGGGATAATGACTCAAAAAATGTTTCATCTTACAGAACGACTATTCAACATAAGCCAATGTTTAGGAGATCATATTTACTACGTTGAATCATAATAGTGTAAAACAAATCATTCCTTATGATTCATAGTACTAAGACTCACCTAATTTTATAATATGACTACCTGAGGTAGTCTATACGATATCAATATATCATAAATTACAATCACTATTGAAATTATAGGCTATAACAATTGTTTGGAACTGTTGGCATAGTTTATACCAATGGTTTCATGAACCATTAGGTGATTTTTCATTGGTAAATCCCTATACCAACTATTTCCCCAAACTATCAGTATGGGAATAAAAAATATAAGAAATAAAATATGAAATACGTATACTAATGGTTTGACCAATTTGTTTGTACTAGTATCTCGTTAAAAAAATAAATTCCAGGTTTTGATCATAGGACCGCCATGTTATATTGAAAACATTATACCACTCTTCTTGTGATTATATATATGTAAATAAATTAATATATATATATATATACACACATATATGTATATATAAGTGTATAAAAAATATACTTTGTAACTTTGTAATTTTATTTTTATTATTAAACATATTTTAATTTTTGAATATATTCATATTGACATATATAATATATTTTATAAAATATTATTTATTTAATATTTATGTATTCTTAAATTTATATTTATAATTAATAAATACTACATTTAGTTATTATATGATTAGTAATTTAAGAAATTTAATATTAGTTAATAAAATTCTAATTAGTATTGAGTTACATTAATTTAATTTCAAATTTGTGAAATGAAATTTTTTAAAATTAATTAATTTTTTAATCTAAGTTTAAAAAAACACCTGAACTTTAAAGGGTCATACCATTTGATTCGAGTATTTGTTTTCTATCTATGTGACATCAAATTTAATCCTAGGAAGGGATTTATACCATATTAACTTATGGCGGCTTTGATCACTTGTTTTCAAGGTCAAAATGGACTATAAGGTCTCCAAAAATTAGTTTTTAGTTGGGTTGACAAAATTATTGAACATTTTATAGAATTTCATATTCAATGAATAGGTCCATATTCACTTTTTCTAGTAAACTAGTTTTATTTCCAAGAGATACATTCATATAAATATTATGGAATTCAAATTTTCTCATTTTTTAAATTTTTGTGTTATTTTAAATTTAATATAAAAACATTTATATGGATGAATGGTTATATTTGTATATATTAACATATAAAAAATTATTTCTATAATCAAATATTTTAATATATATATATATAATATATATTTTTAAATATGTAAGCCACATTAAAATAAAAAGTAATTGATGATTTTATATAAAATAAAAACCAATATCTAGTGGCATAATTATAAATTTCAAAATATATATAGAGTAAAATAAATAACATCTAAATAAAATATATATATACAACATATATATTCGTACACTAATTAAAATATTATACATGGTTAAAAATGAATTTTCATTTTTATACATACATATATATTTAATTATGTGTATATATACATAAAAATAGTTTCTCTATAGTGGTAATGTTTTTGGAGTATAACATAGAGGCAAAATTAAGGGCACTAACTAAAAATAATTATAATAAGTATCCTATACTAATGGATTAACCAAACTAGTTTTATAGGTGCCTAAAAAAACACCTATAAGTTGCTGAAAACAACAAGTATACCTACAATATTCTCTAAATATTGGTTTAGGTACTTATACCAAGGATTTTTAAAACCATAGATATATGATTATTGGTATGGCTTGAATTTCTAGTACTGTATTTACCGCAATGGTCAAAAAACATTCATTTTACAATATGTTTGTCATACTATATAGAAAATGATATCATATAATTTGATATCAATTGTATTTAGGCTATATTTCTTTCAAACTCTTATTGGAACTATATACTTGTATACTTTTGTGTAATTTCACATTATATTATATCACATACAATAAATTTTAATATCATTTACAAAACTCCAATTTTATATCTTCCAAAAAACATCTTGACTGATATGATTATTTTCACCATGTATTTCATAATATGAAATACCTTTTGAAAACCTCATCCATAACCCCTTTTGAATATAAATATATATCACTTTTAGAGTATCTCTATTAGTTAAATATATTCCCCATTCAGTCAAACACAATGTTAGACACCATAGGCCTCTACAACATTCACAATATATAGGATCCCTAAATCCAAAAATGCTTAAAAAGAGTATCCTACTATAATTTATCAATGATACTCAAGCTACAAATGGATATAATATTATCTACGTAGATGAATTCTTCTCTATATATCCTCTAGACACATCACATACTAGGATGCATTTTCATATGTTATCTTTTTCCCAGAAATTGATTGACAATATTGATGGCCAACTGCCGTTGAAATTTGGTAAATCATTATTTATTAATGTTTCATAAAAACTAAAATATAGAGGCAAGTAGGGTCGAACCAACAAGGAAGGTAGTGCAATAAAAGTTATTTTATAATAATCCTATTGTTGTCCGCCGTGGGAGTGGTTTTTGTATTTTTGTTACATTTTATATTTTTTTGTGTTTTTATAATTAGTAATGAAATATATTTTTTAAAACTATTGAAAACAATATTTAAAATAAACTATGATGAGTACTATTTTAGTAGTGGCTAATACACAGAAATAGGGAATGAGAACATCTAATCTTTTGACATCCCTGAGATTCTAACATTGATAGTATGAAAATTGGGTTCTCCATTTGTTTATTATTGGATCAATAACCTCCAAGAATGATCAACTAATCTCCCTATCCAATATATTAGTCTCTCATCTATGTGAATCTAGAGTTCGCCACTACTAGAGTCACCTAACTATGACAGTAGTTTTAAAAAACACTGGAGTAACCTCAATGATTTAATCCAGTAGAAATGAAATACGGATTTGAAAAGAATGTAATCCATGATCTTTATCACCAAAATATTAGGGTCCTTTTTTTGAATTTATGTTAATGAGGAGTGAATACAACTAAAATTCTAAGAGTCAGACTCAACTTCTCTTGTTGAATTTTCCACCTTACTTAAATAAAAAAATGTAGTTATGAAATGGATTAACCAGCAAGTTTAAATTCCCCAATACTATTAAAGCAAGCCTACAATCATCACTATTACATAAAATGAAATCATTTGATTACGGTAAATGAAATTTAGTAGGAATAGAGGGGAGAGAGAACCCCCTATGAATAATAAAGGTACTGCTATACTCTTGTTTCTTCTCCATAAAAAGGATTTCCAAGAAGTCTCTAGGATCTACTCCACGGATCTCCTCAAATCTATTTCTCTATGCAATAGTGAATTTTTTTTCCATCCTCTGCTGATTCTCACTTTAACCTCTTTAATATCATACTATCATCCTCGACTTGTCACCCAAACCTTCCACTAATTTAGGTTTTTTCTTTAATATTGCATAGAACACGTGAACTTTTTCTATGCAACACATATCATTGTATATTTTACCCTGTAACTAATTACTGTCCAGGCAGTTGAAGTGAATCTAATCAGGATTCTGTATCTAATGTGAACCTACATAGGTAATATAGATAATAAATAAATAATTCAATGTTAAATTTTAACTTCCATAAATAAAGATTTGTCTAATTAAAGTATGATTAAATGTAATTATGTTCAAATTGATAATTAACAGTCATTAATTTAATTATAATTATTTTTATTGATAATTTATTTATTTTATTTAATATATTTACATGTTATTATTTATTTAATTAATTTGTTATAAAAAATTATTAATCTATTTAAATTATTAAATTCACAATTTAATATTTATTAATTTGATTGTTAAATTAATATTATTACTAATTAAAACATTATTATATATTAAAATTTGATTAATACTCATTGACATTTATTACTTTATTTTAATAATTAAATTTATTATAATAATTATAATTAAATTATTTAAAACGTTGAGGTATTTATTTTAATATATTTATTTTGATTTTATTTATAGTTATTATTAATATTTTAATTTATTATTATTTAAATTTAAATAAAATGTTTTATATTTTTGTTGTTATTATTATCTATTTATTTATTTAATTTATAATATTAATAATAACTATTTTATTATTTAATAATTTGTTTGTTTTTTAAAATATTTTAATTTGTCCCCCTTTTCTTCTCTAGAACTACGAAGGTGGGTCTCTTAGCTTCCTGAAGAAGGTTGTGGTGCTTGACTCCTTCGACGATGCATGACATCCTGTTCCAAGCGATTTTCTACTCAATCTACAACGGTGAATCCTGCCGATGACGCAGATCAACTCCTCTAGTCTTCTCAATTCCAAGATGGCTCAGCTTTGAGGATCATCTATAGTTGTGACACTAACAATGTTGACAGAAACGCAGCTTCTCCAGGAAAAGGCACTCCTCGGGAAACAGTTCCAACTTTATAAAGGTTCTACACCTCTCACACTAGCGGAGAAATCCAACTCCTTTAGCGGCACTGGATCTAAATCGGTTTTGTCTCTAAAGGTTGAATATCATGTTGGGTTTGAATTTGGTTTTGGAAATTTTTTGTTAATAGGGTCTTTGATTGGAAATGTAGTTCGAGTCTGGTATGCTGAGGTGTTGTGGTGAATGAATTGGGAAGTGGTGTTGTTGAATCTGGTGATTGGGGAAAAATGGTGACTGTGGAAGAACAATGTCACTGCTTTATGGCTGAATGTTGTGTAAGAATGGTGAAACAGTCGGAAGAGAAGTGGTTCTAGTAGTGGAAGAGTTGTTCCATGATAAAGGAAGCAATGACGGTGGGATAGTTGCGGTGGAAGAGGAACAATTCCACAATTTCCCAGTAATAGTGGCATATAAAAAAAGAGGAAATGGTACTATTTCCATGTGTTTTATGTGGCACCATAAGGGAATGAATATGTTGAGGCAGTTAGGACAAAATGGTACCACCATAAAGGCTGAGAAACAGCAGCACAATGAGGGAAAAAGAAACGATGGTTAGAGGAAGTGCTGCAATAGTAAATCTACAATAAAATGAAAGAAATTGAAAACATAAATAAAAATCAAACTAAATAATTAATTTAAAACAAGTTCAAATTAGAATAATTTAAAATTAATAAAATTAAACTAAACTCAAATAATATTTAAATTAATTTATTATGATAATAAATAATTTTAAAATATAAAACATAAATCAGAACTAAATTAAAAAATAAATTACGGATCAATTAAATCATTTAAAATTAATAAAATATGAACTAGATTTAAAGTAAACGTTAATATAACAAAATTAAATTATTGATAATAATCACTCATGTAATTAAATTAATTATAGTAGGCAGTTAATAACTAATTAAAAATAGATAAATAAATAATTTTAAAACAAATAACTATAAACTAAAAGATTTAATTTAATGTATACTCTAACTAAAGATGATGCAACCATTTAAACAATTGAATGAATGTATAAATTTAATTAGAAGTATTAAAATTAAGTTATGAGATTGAATTAATTAATAGATTTATTTAATGTTAAAAAATTATCTTCAAAGAATAGAAGTTGAGTTAATGAATTAATTAATTAAATATTAATTTTAAATTAATTGATTAATTAATAATAATTTCATATAATTATAAATTAAAATGATTAACTCAATTAACTAATAAAATAAATTGTAAGACTATAAAATTAATGTAAGGCATAAATTAATTATTTTAATGGCTAAAAGTTTAAATGTAATTATAAAAAATGATTAATTATTAATTTTAATTATAAAAATAAAAAAGTGCATTTAATTAGTAAAAAGTGGACATTTAATTAATTAAATCATAAATAATTAATTAAATTGATGTATAAATTTTTTTAAAATTAAGACCACATCAAATTACCCCACACATAAACACTGATTGTCTTCAATCAATGTCATTATTTATTATATTTGAAACACAGTTATTTTTTTATTATTCAACCAAAAATGAAACATGTCTAGTAATTTGAAATTTGGGGACACCTCATTGTGAAATAGGCTATTGGGATGAAATCTTCAAAAGAAGTATTGACTTAAACAATCTCTTACTAGTAATCAAGAAAGTAAATAATCATCCACCTATGAGAATGTTCTGCCTTATAATTAATCCTCACAATGACTTATTTCAATTCAATCTTCAGTTCTAGGATCATGAGATAAAATGACTAAAAAGTTAGAAGTGTTAAAAATCTATTAATAAAACCATGTACTTGGACTATTCTATAGGTTTAGAAAATAATTTTTTGTGACTCACCTTATTAATAAACCTGAATGATTCCCATATAAACCAATTTCCCCCTTATTCATCTGGCATTCATCATTATCATCACCTTAATGAACTCATTTTTTAATCTAGACACTTTATTCTTTTTTTACAAGAAATGAATCTTGTGCTAAGCACTATAAAAATGACCATGTTCAAGGTGTGCATAGGGATTAAGGTAAACAGAAATCCACCCAGTCCCTAGGGTCTTATAGATTCACCGTGGGATCCCAAATGCCCAAATTAGTCCATTTGTAAATGATTTATGTAAAACCCAATTATATTGGCTGACTAAGGTGATTACTTATATAATGTAAATAAAGTGATTCCCTTAGGAATGAGATCAAATTTCTAGTTCCCATGTTTATGATCTCAACTCCACTAACATGTAACCTACATCACTCTCAATCATATTACCAAAAATACATTTAAATAAAATCACTAATAGAATCACTCAACAATCATTCACCAACATAAAATTGAAATTCAAAGAAGATGTTAAATACTAATCAAGCATTATATTTTTGAAATACTCAATTGAAGTACAATTTACATCCTAAAATATCTATGAATTTTGAAAAACAATTAACCTTTTCAACCATTTAACCAATTTTTGAACAAAAAGATTGAATAATCAGTGGTAATTGATGGGATTTTCATTAATCATAATTTTTCTGAACAATTAAAGACCCTAACCCACACTTAAAACCAAACTTTGTCCACAAAGTTGAATTCAAAAGTGGATAAGAAAAATTTATCAGTTAAATTTCAAAATAAGATTTCAATTCAGTAGATTATGATATGTATCAAGGGTCTCATTTAAGTTCACATAATGTGTGATTTCCAAAATAACTACTTTACAACATGTTCATATGCCTATTGAAATTCATTATAAATTAAGTTAGTAAAAAATATTTTCAATTACTATTCACATAGTTTCACATAAAACATTAAAATATAATGTGTATTGGCTGAAATCAAGTTCATCATATTGGGTTCAATAAATGTTCAATAAAGAAGAAAACAATCCTACAAAACACCCAACATTCTAAGCTGATTCAATAAACAACTTCCCATCCTACATGAACCCCCCCCCCCAAACATAATTTGACAGAGTGAATGGGTGCTAAAATAAATGAAATTCACTTTTTGAGAAAGTAAGAATATGCATAATTATTGTAAAGTATAGTGACATGTATATAAAAATTTTCAACAAAGTGAGATGCAATATATTTTATTTCTAGTACAAGAAGAATTTTTTTAGTAACATTTAATAAGTCTCCAACAGTATTAAATTGTTACTAATAATGAAATTTTTTATTTAAAGTGAAAAAGAGAAGAAAAATGAATGTGGAATAAAACAATAAGTACATCCCTAAATGTTTTTGTCATTAATCCTCATTTATCGGCATTAAACTCCTTTAATAAAAAAATTACAACATACTTTGTAACTCTAAAACAAAAACCAAGAAAGAGTATAAACATGAATTGTAGAAAAATAGAGCATGAAAATTTTTTATTCAAAACCAAAATAGAATCAAATATAAGGTAAAAACAAGAATCACGGGTTGCCTCCCATGCATCACTGAATTTTAAGCATCCATTTATAATTTATTCAGATTAGTTTTCCAATATAGTGAAGGTATACAAGACCTTTGGCTGTCCTTAAAAATAATGTTTAAGTCTATTACTATTAACTAACATGGGCTTTCTTTCCTCACTGATAATTTCTATAGCTCCACTCTTAAGATCTTTCATAATAGTGAATGTTCTATACCACTTAGACTTTATTTTTCCGGGAAAGTGTTTGAATCTTTAATTAAAGTGGAGGACTTTCTTCCTAGTTTTGAACTCTTTCTTTCTAAATATAGAATCATGAAGGATTTTAATCATATTTTTTTATCTTTCAATGATAAAATGAATCTATCCTATTTTCATCTAGTTCACTTAGGTCAAGTAATATTTTCTTACCAACACTCTTAAAATAAATTTTCAGATCCTAAACTACCCGTTATGAATTCTGTTGCAACGCTATAAGTAAATGATAACATTTTCCAAATAATATCTTATATAAATAGAAACCTATTAGGGTCTGAAAATCTGTTCTATATGCCAATAAATATTCATCCAGCTTAATAGATTGGTCTTTTCTAGAATGTGATACAATCTTTTCAAGAATCTATTTCTGTTTACTATTAGATATATCCACTTTCCCACTGGACTGTGGCAGATAAGGAGTTCCAATCCTATGAACACAACCATAATATTAAGTCAAATCCATAAACTTTTTGTTCTTCTTAAAGTGAGTTCCATTGTCTTTGATAAAGGATTTTGGGACTCCAAATATTTAGAAGATGTACCTTTTGAAAAATTTTATTACAGTGTTTGGTTGATTGTGGGGTAGTTCTACAGTATCATCCCACTTAGAATCATAATCTACAACCAAAATAATATACTCATGCCCATGAGATGATAGAAATGGACCCCTAAAATCTATAACCCAGACATCAAAATTCTCAACTTCTAAAATAACCTTTTAGGGTAAATCTTTCTTTTTACCAACATTTCTTAAACATTATCACCTATCAAAACCAACTAAAAAGATCATAGTATCCTTGAATAGGTTTGGACAATAAAAACTAGATTGGAAGAAACTTTTCTATGTCCTTTAACCACCATGGTGACATTCCCAAGGTGAGGAGTAACAAATCTTTAGAATATGCATCATCTCCTTGTCAAGAACACACCTCCTAAGAATCCCATGAGCACACCTCCTAAACAACAAGAGAGAATCCCTAATGTAATACTTATATTTAGAGATGAATTTTTTCTTTGGTTGTTAGTAATTTTTTTAATAGAATCATACTCCAATGAAATTGGTAAAATCTGAATACCATGAAGATTAATTGATTGAAATAGTGGGTAGTTTTTCATCCGGAAAGGAAGAGTTAATCTCCCTATGATCTTTAAAATGAGTTTGAGGAATCCTATATGGATGTCCAGAACTAAATTTTCTGCTCCCTTATTATCCCTAATTTCGTTTTCAAATTCATGTAACAACAAAATCCATCTAATCATCCCATGTTTGGTTTCTTTCTTAGACACCAATTACTTCAAGGAAGAATGATCAGTGATAATAATTAATTTAGAACCTAACAGATACTGCCTAAACTTCTCAAGAGCAAACAAAATATCTAAAAACTCATTTTTAGTGGTGGTATAATTTCTTTGAGCCCTATCTAGCTGTCTACTAGCATAGTAAACCACATGTAAATTCTTATCTCTTATCTATACTTAGTCAACACCAATAACCTTGTCACTAACATCACATATAAGTTCAAAATATAGTTTCCAATCAAGTGCAGTGATGATTGGTGATATAGTGAGTTTTTTATTTTATTAGATGGAATGGTTTTAAAATAAATTTATCAAATCGGATGGGAGATTTCTTGACCAAAAACGAATGAAATATATTAGTGATTTTGGAAAATCCTTTTCTAAAACTTTGGTAGAAATCTGGATTCCCTAAAAATATTCTAACACCTTAAAAATTTTCATGAGTTGGTAATTTATGAATGACATCAATTTTAGTAGTATAAACTTCCAAACCTTTTCTGGACACTTTCTAACCAAGAACAATTCCTTCACTGACGATACATTTTAATTTTTCCCAATAAAACATTATGTTTTCATCTATGAATCTCTCCAAAACTAACACCATATTTCTGAAACATGTATCAAAATTAATACCCATAATTTGGAAATAATCCATGAAAAACTCAATAATTTTTTCAATAATATCAGAAAAAATAGCCAACATGCACCTTTGAAAGGTAAAAGGCACTCCACACAATCCAAAGGGAATCTTCCAGTAGGAAAATGTCTCAAAGTTTCATGAAACTGTAGTCATTTCCTAATCATTTGCAGCTATAGGAATCTGGTTATAACTAGAATACCCCTCCAAGAAACATAAAAATTCATTTACAACAAGCCTCTCAAACATTTGATAAATGAAGGGCATTGTAAAATGGTCATTCCCAGTGGTTGCATTCATATTTCCATAATATATATAGACTCTCTATTTGGTGGCATTCGAAACATGAATTCCAACATTATGTTAATTGGTAACAATAGTAAAACCTCCATTTATAGGGACTACTTAGACCAGACTGACCCAAGTACTATCATAAATAGTATAAATGATAATAGTATTAAGTAGTTTGATAAATTCTTCTCTCGAAATTTATTTCATGTTGAGATGTAAACATCTGTGACACTCTACTCTAGGATTATGGTTTGGCTCTATAGATATTTTATGCTTGAATAATGAGGGACTAATACCTTTTATTTCATCTATGCTCCAGCCTATGGAAGATTTAATCTTTTCAAGAACATTAATAATTATCTAATCTTGATTTTTATTAAGAACAAAAGAGATAAAAATAGGAAAAGTGTAATTCTCATACAAAAATGAATATTAAAAATATTTAGGAAGGGGTTTATGTTTATGATTGGTTCGTTTTTCACTAGATGGAAGACCCTTGGGCCTAGGAGTCCCATGTTGTTCAACATATCTCTTGTAGGGAGTTTGATTGTACGAATTATTTTAAATTTCTAGTTCAATTTCACAATTGATAGTACTACTATAAAAGAATGATAGCTCACTGTCCAGATATTCAAGATTTGAATGTAACAGATTTATTAAATAAGAATCAACATGTTGTCTCAACAGCTCTCCCTCACCATCATCAAAGTGCTCAGTAGTGTTGGTGTTAACAGAAACACCCTCAAATTTACTCAAAAATATTATATGATTAGAACCAGAGGACTCCCCTATAGAAAAAACTAGAATGTTGTCCAAATCTGGAAAATTTTCTAGATTCAGGGTTTGAGTAGAATTTGAAACTTGTGAAATATAAAAATTAGGACATTCGGCTTCCAAATGAATTTCTTCATCAGATGATTTATTTTAAGATTATTCTATGTTTCCTATTGAGTTTTTATATTCCAAAGAATCTACCATTGAATAGTTTTCAGAAAATGTTGGTCATTTAACATTTTTAATCATATTAAAAACTTCTTTTTGTAATCAGATTTTAATGATAACCTGACCTTTATACACGTAAATCACAGTACCAACAGTGTACAAGAAGGGCCTACCCCAGATGATGGGAACCTCTAAGAAACACTCCATATCTAGAAATAGAATGTTTTCATGTAGAAACAACATTCCAACCCCAACTAGGAGGTCATCTACCCTCCCCACAATATGAGTGAAAGAACGGTTAGCCAACTAAAGTAGGAATGTGGTGGGTTGAAGATCAATGAACCTCAATTGTTGAAATAGTGAGTATGAGAGTGGGTTAATACTAGCACCTATGTCACATAGGAGTTTAAGATGATCAAAATTTCCTAAGGTATAGGGTATAAAAAATATACTAGGGTAGTTCAATATGGGTGGGATTTTATTTTTGATTACAACACTACACTCTTCAGTGAGGCTATAGGTGAAAAATTATTCAAGAGATTTTTTTTGAAATAATTTTCTTAAGAGATTTAAAATAAGATGGTATTTGAATTAATTCTTGTATGAATGGATTGTTCACTCGAATTTGGAAAAGAGACCAAAGAACTAAAGAAGTCCAGCCTTAGTGATACTTTAAGGTTTACGTTTCTCTAAGAAAGGGATGGGTGGGGAAAAGATTATTAGGATTGAATGAAATTCCCCCAAATATTGATCATCTTTTTCTTTTCCTTTATGCTTTTGTTTTTTATAAAAAAAATTCTTATGTTTTAGATGAAAAATTCAGATTTTAATCATTTTCATGACTTTTCGTGAATTTCCAAATTGTGTACAGAGAAATTTTTTTCTAGATTCGCATAGTTTTTAATTTTAAGCATTCTCAAGGTATTTTTCAGGTTCATATTGTGTATTAACCCCACTTATACTGACAACTACCATAGAATTATTCATAGGATTAAATTCAGTTTGTTATGAATTCTTCATTCATCCATAAGAGTAATGTATCTAGATATTTGGCCCAATTGTCTTTCCATGTTCTACATCATGAATCATTATTTATTTTTTCTGACTTATATTGATTTTGATGTTTATTTAATTGATTCATGAATGTTTTTTCTTGAGAATTCATTTTATTCAAAATTAGATCTAACTTAGAATTTAATTGATTATCCTTATTTTCTTGCGAAATAAAAGACTAACCCAAATTTTTATTTTGAAAATATTATCATGGTTAGTTCTGATAATTAGGGGTAGTGGTTTGTTTTCTCATTCCATAATCATTCCATTAAAATTTTGATCGTTCCTATATAATTCGTTATAATTTATTAAAAAGGGTACTTCTTTTGAAGGATTCCTAGGACTATAGTTAAGAATGTTTGAGTTTTCTTGTTGCGATGGAATGTCAAAATTAGGAATGATGTTTTCTGTATTTCCAAACATTCCTAATAGGGAAAATTTTTCCCTTAATGATTGGTTATTTTTTTGACATCCCAGTTGATGAACATTTTGTTTTGAATTCATGTTCATTAAAGATTGAATTTTATTGCTGATTTCAGCAATTTGTGCTTGAGTTTTATTCATTGAACCAAAGTTATAATTAACATTTCTATTGAATCTTTTCTTCTAGAATTTTTATGTTGTGAATTTA
Organism: Viscum album; assembly: GCA_963277665.1. Classification (NCBI taxonomy): domain Eukaryota; kingdom Viridiplantae; phylum Streptophyta; class Magnoliopsida; order Santalales; family Viscaceae; genus Viscum; species Viscum album. Next base: position 454,302,123 of record OY728135.1, read on the forward strand.
AAGAAAGGTTATTAAAGATTTATCTTAGTTCATTATTAGTTTTATCACTATTGTTACCCCCAAAAACTTGATCAACTTGGTTATAACCAGAGGAGGACATCCCTTTATAAATTGTATCCATTAAAAGGTGGGATGGAAGTTGATAATGGGGACACTACCTAAGAAGGTCCCTAAATCTACCCCCACCCTCATGAAAGTATTCTCCACCCCCTTGGTAAAATCTAGTTATAATTGGTATCAATTCACCATTAAGCTTTTGGGGATAGAATTTCATTATAAAAAAATTATAAACCTGGTCCCATTTTTCAAAAATATTATCATCTAGGCATAAAAACCAGTTCCTAGAATTCCATTTATGGAAAAGGGAAAGACTGTCATTCTCATATCATTTTAAATATGTCCAAGAAGGGGAAACTTCTGCACACTATTATAGAAGTCTCTAATGATGGAAAGAGAGTTCTCATTATAGATCCAATTAAAGTAAGGAAGAACTGAATTGTGGGACTATTTTAGATTATAGTTTTGGGCTCTAGGATTTAATCTAATTGAGGAATGTTTACTGGAAACATGAGGGAGGTGGAACTCCCTCAACAAATGTCATTAATTTTCTAATTGTTCTGTACAGGTTTGGATGTTTTTATAGTAAATAATTATCCTAGATTTTCTATTTCAGATTTCTCTTTCTTTCTTAGTGTAGCTAGATGTTTGTCTAGTTCAGATTTCAGATGCTCCATTCTTAAAGTGGAAGACCTAGTGTACATGAAAGATAGTAATAAAATTTGGAATTCAGTACTAATTGTATCATAAAAGGTGAAAAAAAGTAATAACAGAGAAGTAACAAAAAAAATTAGACAATAGTGACAACAAACAGATTTTTTTTTAATTTTTTTTAGATTTTTAATTAAAAAATATGAAGTATTTTTTTCCTGTTTTTTATGTGAAATTTTTAAAGACTTTTAGAAAATTAATATCTTGTTCCTTCCTCAAAAATGACTTCAAAAACTGATTCCCTACTGTCATTGAAGTTGGGTAAATGTTTAATTTTTTATATTTCCTACAAACTACTATATAGAGGCATGTTGGATCAAACCCCCGAGGATTATAGCGAAACCAAATTTTTTTTCTATGAATCCCACTGTTGTTTACAGTGGGTGTGATTTTTATATTTTCTTTAGTTTTTATATTTTTTGAATAAATAGTACAAAAACAAATTTTTTTAAACTATAGAGAACTAGATTTAAAACTAACTATGATGAGTCACAGTTTACCAGTGGATAAGACACATAAATAGAGAATGAGAACTTCTAATATATAAACATCCCAAGGAATCTAACATTACTGGTTTTTTTCTCAAATTTTTTATTATTGAATCCAAAACCTCCAATAATGATCAAATAATATCCATGGGCAAGATATTAGTCTCTTATATAAGTGATTCAAGAGTTAACCACTACTAGAGTCACCTAACTATGACAGCAATTTAAAAAGACATTAGGGTAACATGAATTATTTAATCCAGTAGAAATGAAATACATATTTGAAAAGAATGTAATCCTAGATCTTTCTCACCAAAATATCAAGGACCTTGTTTTGGATATAGGTTCATGAGGCATGAAAAAAACTAAAATTCTATGAGGTAGACTAAACTTCGTGATTTGAATCTGCCTCTTCTCTTAGAATAATCTAATGATGTTATGAAATGGATTAACCAGCAAGTTTAAATTCCTCAAACTATTAAATCTTTCCTGTAATATTTACTATTACATAAACTGAAAGAATTCGATTATAGTAAAAGAAATTGAGAAGGAAATATCGAAGGTACTGCGCTGCTCATAATTCTTCTCTACAAAGAGGTTTTCCATGATGTCTCCAAGATCTGCTCCATGGATCTCTTCTACTCTAGTTCTCTTCCCAAAAGAGACTGGTTTTCCCTCCCCATACTGCATAATTTCTCCTCTTTAATATTATTTTTTCATTCTCTTCTCATCTCCCCACCCTTCCAGTAACTTAGGTTGATTCTTCAATATTGCGTCACAAATGTGCAATTTTTCCATGAAACACACATCATTGTATTTTAGCCCCTTTAACTAACTATCGACTATGCAGTTGAAGTGAACCTAATCAGGATTATGTATCTAGCAGTGATGGGCTCCTGCGATAGTGTGCGACTTCCTGTTCTAGGAGCTTTTACTCTCGATCTATAGCAGTGAATCCTCCTGGTGATTGAGATCAGCTCCTATGGTCTCCTCAATCCCAATGAATCTCATCTGTGAGGATCATCTATAGCAGCGACATTGGAAAAGTCAACAGTTGCATTGCAGCTCTGGGTAGAGGCATTCCGCTAGAAACTGCAGTAGCTTCCAGAAGGTTATATGCTTCTCGCACCAGCGGCAGATTACAACTCATACAGAGGTGCTGGATCTACTTCAGTATTGGTTCTAAGGTTTGAATCACTAGTTGGGTTTTAATGTTGTTTTGAAAGGTTTTGTGAATTAGTTATTTTATTGGAAATCTGGTCGGAGTATGACATGCTGAGGCGTTGTGGTGAATGAAATGTGATATGGTGTTGGTGAATCTAGTGATGGTGAAAATATGGTGACTTCATATGAACAGTTTCACTTCTTTAGGGATGAAAGTTGGGTAAGAACAATGACACAGTCAGAAGAAAACTAGTGTGAGGATAAAGTAAGTAGTGATGGTGGGAAAATTATAGTTCTAGAGAAATGGTGCCACCATTTCCCATCAATAGTGGAACAAGGAAGATGAGGAAATGGTACTGGTGTCATGGGTTTTCTCTGGAACCTTAATGGTATTGATATGTTGAGACAGTCAGGAGAAAATTGTACCACTGTAAAGGCATGGAAACAGGGGTACAATGAGGGAAATCGAAACGATGGCCAGAGGAAGCAGTGAAATATTAAATCTACAAGAAAATAAAATAAATTAAAAACATAAATAAAAACCCATCTAGATAATTAATAAAAAACAAGAATTAATTGAAACAATGGAAAATTAAAAAATGGAAATAAACTCAAATAAAATATAAATTAATTTATTTATCTAATAAATAATTTCAAATTATAAAACATAAATTAGAATTAAATTAAAACATAAATTAAGAATCAATTACATCAATTAATGTTAATATAATAAAAAGTGGTTTTAAATTAATAATTTATATAACTTAAATAAATTATTGATAATAATTAACCAAATAATTAAATTAATTAATGTATACTGTTAATAAATGATTAAACAACAGATAAATTTATTAATTCTAAATCAAATATCTATAAACTAAATTAATTAATTAAAAGTTTACTCTAACTAATGCTGATAGAAGCATTTAAACAATTGAATGAATTCATAAATTGAATTAAAAATATTAAAACTATGTAATGAGATTGAATTAATTAATAAATTTATTAAATAATAAAAATATAAACAAAAAAGATTAAAATTTGAGTTAAAAAGTTATTTAATTAAATTTAAATATTTAATTAATTGATTAATTAATAAGAATTCCATTTTATTATAAAGTAAGCAGATTAAAACACTAAACTTGTCAATAAATTATACGACTATAAAATTAATGTAAGACATAAATTAATAATTTTAAAGGGAAAAAATTCCCCAATTAATAATAAAAATTGATTAAATATTAAATATATTTATAAAAATAAAAAATTTAATTTATTTAGATAAAATCAAAAATTTAACTAATTAAATCATTAAAAATTAATTCAAAAGATGAGGAAAATTGTATGAAATTAGTTGAGAGACTATCTTCATGGCGAGGGAGATTAGTTAATGATTCTTGGATGTTGTGGATTCAATAATAACTAAATAGAGAAGACAATTTTTAAATGAGCAAAGTTAGATTCCATGGGGTATCTACAGATTAGGAGTTCTCATTCCTAATTTCTATGTTATAGCCACTACTAAATTATTACTCATCATAGTAAGTTTTACATCACATGTCCCATATTGAACTAGATAATCACACCAAATGTAGCTTCAATGTACGACCATGAATTTCCTTAGTCAATATTAATAGAGTGTCTAGATTTCATACTCTTCATGTAATTTAAAAATCCCTTATTATCAATTGATCGACAATAGATGAAATGATCAATAACACACTCTAACACCCCTGATTAGCTAATACTCAAGCATTATATAATAAATTTATTAATGTCTAAATTTTCTCATGAAATGTAAATCATAAACCTAAGGTAGTGGGGACTCCTAATATGAATAATCGGTCCCTAGATTTAAAATACATTGAGTATGATACTCCATGATTTATAATTCGTGGGTTACCCATCGCAAAAAACACATTTTTTCCTCATGCACATATTCTATATTTCGATACATGAACCATACTCATGTTAAACATATATTTTCATCCTGGCCTATAAAAATCCATAGAGAAAAAAGGTTATAGATAACTCAAAATCACACATTAATAGTTCAATTATCATTACGCATAAATAAATAAATATATATATTAAGTAAATTTAAATAAATCATAATGTTAAGATTAGATTAAATTTTTCAGGAAATAATGTATATTATTAAAATTTTCAAGATTAGTTAAAAAAATATCCATAGGCTCAAATCTATTATATCCTACATGTTAGTATAATGGACCATCCTTAGGTTTTATGCATATCAACTGTTTTTTCAAACTCGTTATAACTATATGTATTTCCTTCCTCATAATTATGTGACCATCCAATAAAACACTCAAACTAAAAAATTTACTAAGTAAAATCTATGATTTATTCCAATTGAAATTATGATGTGATTTTGAATCTTATTCCTAATGTTTAATTACATTAACATATTTATAATCCTTAACTTTATAAAATCCATTGTTTCAATATTGAAAAATCAATTTTCTTGTTAGAACTATTTATATGTGCATCTTCATCATCCTCAAAACCCTTTCCTTCTACATGAAACATTCATGTAACTAATGTCTCTTTGACATTGTATCATTATCAATATATCATAAACCATTTATTATTTCAAGTGAAATATAATTTTGTATGTTTATTAATATAATGTTTTGATAATTTATTTACCATCATATCTTAATCCTTATAGAATATCAAATGAAATTAACTAAGAACATTAAATGAAAAAAATAATTATTTCATATTATTTAACTTCTTTAATTCCAAACATACTCACACTAGTATATTAAATATGATATTCCTTTCAGAATATCTTGCTATAAAATATAACACAAACCCCTTTGTGTATAGAAATAATAATTATTTCATTATGAAAGGAAATATTTAACAAAGTACACTTTTATTTTCATACAATATGAGTTATTCTATGTTTTTAGATATTTGATGAAAATAATTCTTTATCAATTATTCAAAAATCAGTGGTGGATTCATAATCCCTCATAATCTTCTATAAACTCTTTAACCGAGATGAAACTCAAATAATGCTTGTCAACATTTCAGGTATGGTATAATTTTTAATTAATCACAAACCATTTTATCAAGTTATTTGTCCATCTCATTAATCAATGATTGTGAATAAGATACACTATAGAGAGAGAAATTAGTCAAAAAATACACATATTTTTTCACATTCATGAAACATTGAAGTAGTTATTGTATAAAATTACTCATTCTAGTAATGGAATGATCCATTATATGAAACATAACTATTTTTTTGAGTGGGTAACTAAAGTGGGTGGTGAATTGAGATCAAAATAAATATTTGTCTAAAAAAACTTGTTCAAATAAAATCCCCCAAATAAAATAAAAATACCCAGTTAATCAAAACAGTAGTTTAATAAATGTTCATTCTATGAAAATATTGCCCAAATCCTGATGATTTCTCAGTTAACAAAATATTTAAATTTAAATTTCAAAGTATTAGTTTCTTACATTAACAAATGTATTATAAAGCATCAAAATTTATAAAATAACACATTTAAAAAAAAGAATAAATTATAGGGTTCATACTCTACTTTTTACCAAATCCCCTTCACTTTGGAAAATAGCCACTACCAAATATATTATATAAAAACAATTTGATCCACAACATAGATAAAAAATACAAAGAAAAAAGTACAATCTATCTAGATTCAATGGATTTTTATGTAGTTATACATGGGAAGAAAAAAACCCAGACCACACAAGGAACTCTTCTACAAACCCTATGAGTGATCAGGTGAAAAGGGAATGAATTGAATATCTAGTATTCTCTAATTCATGTGTAGGATTCAGTGTGTGTTGATAAAAAAAGAAAGCAAAAAAAAGCATGAATGTCAAAAATAAATTATAAGGGGATAAAATAAGATATAAATTTTTTAATTATTCATGGTCTGTAGTGCTTCATATTCTTGAGTGTCTTTAGATATGTCTTGTTGAGAAGATCAAACTATTTCGTTGGAAGTAGATGTAAAACAAAGTGGCATAAGGGTTCAATTTTCACTCTATAGGAAAGGGTCCTGATCATCAACAAGTTCAACTCTTTCCTAGATGAATGTATGTTGGAATGCAACATTTAAGCTCCAGTGTTGTTGCTTCAAGTATTCAACATGTCTTACACCACACGATTATAAGTTTTATGTGTCAACACATGAACACATGAAGGAGTGTTTTGAGGTATATAAAGTTGTTTAAAAATAATAATCTAGAACTTATGGATCCTCATAATAAGTTATGAAATTTCATTTCATGAATTTTAGAAATGGTTAAGAGAAAAATAATTATATAATCCTTTTTCATTAATTTCATTAATATATCCATTGATGATTTTAATTTAGAAAAATAAAAACATTTATGGTGGATCTTCGAGTAGGAATACATCTCTAAAAGAAAGTAACTGTTCAAGAAAGGCATCTCTATTTCATGAAAATATGGAGGAAAAAAATCTCTATAAGTGAAACATCTCTAGAAATGATCCAATCTAGTAGTGAATTGTTTGAACTAAGGATGATTTAGGTCTGGCTGTGACACAGACTGGTGGTGAGTAATTTAAACACACAATCACTGAAAATGGTAATAAATCAAGTTGGGGGTAGCTCATTTGAACTAATGGCGTGTCTGGTATAACGGTGACTTAGTATGAAAGTGATCCATTTGAACTAATGGTGAGACATTCAAACACATAGAAAAAGTTTCTTCAAATTTCTATATAATATAAAATTCTATCATAAAACTATAAAATTCATAAAAATAAAATAAAAATTACTGGTGATCATTAAAATAAGTAAGAACCAATAGTCTCCCCCTCATTGATGATAAAAATCATGGAATTTCATAAAAAATGTTTAAGATAAACATAGATATAGAAAAGGATTTTAAAGAATAATTGTCATATTAATATTTAAAATATTAAAATTAAGATAAAAATGTGGTATCAAAGATAAAGAGATGGGGTATCAATGATATATCAATGATAAGGGTAATTAAGGTAGTCAAATAATAAATGTGTCATTTGAAAAATATGGATGGAATCAAATAATGTGTCCTAATAAAAATTTTACATCAAGGAAATATTTAGGATAAGGATATCTGAATGAGTAAGGCATCAAATAAATGAAAATAAAAAAGAAATATCATATGAAAAAGAAAAATTAAAAATAAAAACCACGAAAATTCTTTAATAGTTATCCCCTTTTAGGAATAGTAAAAATTTAAAGGAAGAAACCATAGATACAAATATATTAATTATAATATAGATATATGTCGTTAGGTACAAAGAGTAATAATAATACAACCTAAAAAGTTTCAATGTAAAATAGAAAAAAATTCCCGATCAAAGACTAATGGATAGTCACAGTCACTCCCAAATCAGGTTCTAAAATCAATAGGGACATTGAAGTTATCAGAGATAGGATGGATTCATGTAGATGTTGAGGGTGTTGTTGTAATGGCATGATGTATTAAAAGAGGTTGAGGCGACTCTCTAATAAAGAATGTCCTGAGAAACATGAAAGACTCAATGAGAGACATGCAAAATGGCTTGTTTTTTGGAGGTAGAGGATCTAAAAAATAAAAATTTGTGAAGGTTCTCAAAAAAATATCCTTTAAAGAAACCACTATAGTGCCATAAACATATAGGAAGGTTATCATTGGTTTGAAAACAATTATGATAATATTACCATTTCTCTATATAGAATGGAAAATGTTTTTCTTTTCCTCTATAAAAACATATTTAATAGTGCCAAAACCTTTAAATGGTTGACATGTTCCTTGAATTCCCTATTGGAAGGTAGAACCATAAGATTATCATCCAAATAATTGAAATGAGTATTCATGTATTTTTTGTTATACACTCTAGAATATTAATATTTAATATCCTTTGTGATTATTTCATGATCACATCGATAATAATTTACACTGGCCATTATAATTTTTTATTTGTTCATACCATACTGAAAAACCTATCTCAAATACTATACATGTGTAGAATCAATGTCCCCCCCAATGAATAAAGAATTTTCTATAAAACTATAAACTGGATACACTTCGAAACCACAAAAAAATGAGGGAGGTGGATCACTAGATATAGAAGTCACTGGAGGTAACAAATCCAAAACTTCCATCACAGTATCCTGACAGGAATCAAATGATGTCCTCATATCCTCCAAAAATAACATTATAATATCAATCTCGGTTTCCACCCTATGGTTCTCAATTTTCACTTCATGAATGTGATTATTCGTATTCAGCTGAATATGGAACACACCAACCTCAATCATGGGTATCACATTAGACATACTCAGCCGATTGAATGGATGTGATTGTGACCTCACAAGTATACTAGAATCATTATGGTGTTACCTTCTAAAAGACTATATGTCTACCCTAGAAATTGCATCTGTAGGACCAGAGCATTAGGTAGAGGCATAAAAACCACAATAGGAACATGTCTAGAAATAATTCCATATGAAACGAAGGCTTAACTCTAACCCTAAGATCACTTTGGATCAATCCATTCTCTAATTTAAGATATAGGTCCACTATAATTTGGTGTATTTCCCTCATTATTATCCATACAATTATAAGCTAATCTAAGGAACTTTTAACCTGGGGATGAATCCTCCTTAGAGGATACCTCACCCTCTACCTGCAAATCATACTACTCTATAACATCCTCATAAACATCCATGGACTCTGAATAGTAGAAACCAAGCTGTATATATCTTAATAATTTATTTCATTAGACATGGGAATTAGACACTCTAGTAGAACTGGGGAATTTCTCCACCTCATAAGGTACTCAAGTTTCTCATCTTGAAGAAGATCAATAATTAAATGAGTGATATAGAACTGATATATCTTAGAGATTAGATATATGGGTGAACCTATTCTCTAAACATTTATAGGTCTATGTGAGCTAGTTATCTCCTTGGAACTTAATGTGGTAGTATATGTAGTAGGGGATGGATAAGCTGACTAAATCCTCTCTTCATCATGATTGGTCCTCCATCACGATAAAGTATCTATGCTATGATATCCATACTAATGTTGTATGTCACCTAATTAACCCTCATTTATCTATGGAAATAGATATCTCAATATTGGATATTAATTTTTTATGGATCACAGGTGGAGAAGTTTTTTTTGGTAACAAGTTATTTATGAATCATGTTTCAACTTCTTTCCTGCTTGTAAATAGATGGGGCACTCAGTGGTGACTTGAAAGAATGGGTATAGATAGTAATATATCCAGAAATATGTTGGAATAGGTAATGAGATTGTATCCAGTATTGATGATGGTTTCAAGGGGAAAGGGAGTCTTTATGTTGCAAAAAAGGTTCTCCAAGGTGAATCACATGATGGAAATGACTTAGTGTCTAATATTTTACAATGTTTGAGTATGGACCTGGACCTTCCCAAACTGTCTGTGGAAGTTACATTGGTGTAGAGGATATCATTATAGGATAAGTATATTGGAGTTGTGGTTAATCCACTTCTTGACCCTTATGGTGGTAGTGGCCACAAATCTATTTCAGATTATGCTGGAGTGATGGTTTACCAACAGCTTGAAAAACCTCATGGTCCCAGTGTGAATAATGTTTTCTTGATGTCTAATAATGAGGTGGGCCCTAAGGCCATTTATACCACATAAATTGTGGTGGTGTGTTCACATGGATTCATCGATAAAGGTGAGACATAAACTACTTTGAAGAAAAAGAAGGGAAATACCATAGAATAAAATTCTATAGGGGATGAGGCCTAGATTAGGATGTGCCCCAAAAGTGATGAGATAGGTATTGTATTGGGAAGTAGGTTTGAACATTTATCTAATAATGGTTTGGATGAGATGGAGGAAGCAGCTCGTCCTTCCATGGTTGGGCAGTATCATTCAATTTTTGAGTCAGTGATGACTGTGTTATCTTGTCTACGGGTGATTCAGGAGATGAAGAACAAGGTGGTAGGATCCCTAGTGTGAGTAGGAGTAAGACTCCGAGGGGTAATAATTATGAGATGAAGGATTATTCTTATTTTCATATCCTAATGGAGAATCATTCAGTGAAGAAGATGAAATCTATGAAGATGGATAGTGATACCAACCCATCTTCCAAAGTTACTTGCAAGAAGAGGAAGTCAGGTGACGTGGTTGATCAGTCATTAGATCTTCTTTTGAGATCAAATGAAATATTGGACGACAGGATCCTAAAAATTAATGATATCGATGAAGAATCTGATATAATGATTGGATGAGGATTGATAGTGTTACCTAATGAGGAGTAGAGTTACTAAATTGATAAGAAGAAAATGATATTACTAAGGTCATTCAACAACTTGATCATCAAGATATAGGAGTACACCTAGTCCTGGGAAAATTTTCCTCTTTAGTTTGAAGACATCTTAATGGAAGTCCTACAAACCCAAGTAAGTAATATTTCTTGGAAATTATTTTGGGAGGTTGAATATGGGTAGCTTAAACTATTTTTCAATGGCATTGAGATTTCCTTTTTTGATTGAACCATGCTTTCCAAATTTTTTCTATAAAAGTTTTGGAATAATTAAAAATTACTTTTTATTTAGTCACTAACTCCACACACCACTTTTCCAATTTCTTGATTAGAAAACTCGATCAACTCTTTTGAGGATTTATAAGAATAAATTATAATTATGTAATCACATAAAACTTTTGTCTCATCATCATCATCATAATTATGTGTTCTTAAGCCTGATATTATATTACCAAGTACTCTAAATTTGTAGAAAATATCAGTGTACTTATGTTTAAGACATTAAAAAGTGATAATGCTCACAAGATTGAAAATAAATACAATGAATCTTTCTTATAACAAAATGGATATAATCCAAACTTTTAAATCACACAAGACTTTTGTCTCATCGCCATATTCTCCCTCACCCATGAATATTTGGTGATTCATTATTGGACATATTTCCATTGGTGAGTAGAAGTTGGTGAGTCACCATTAAATGAGTCACATGTTCAATTTCAATTTTTAACTACATTATTAATTTTCTTGTAAAATTATTATTTATTTTGATTAAATTATTTTATACATTTTATGTTTTTGAGTCCTTAAATGAAATATTGGGATTTGTGGTTTGTTTCCCTCGGAATTTGGGGATGACCTCCATAATGGGAGGTTCAAACATTCCAATCGATTTCTAACGGGTTTGTTCGTAGAACCGGAAACATCCAATGATTCCACATCCATTTGGACCTACTTTCCAAAGGTAGGCGCTGATTTGTTTGTGGACTGACGAGTCTTAGGAATTTTCATTGGTCGAGAGGATGGGAGGTCGGACTCATCACACCTTTTTAGGGGAATTGTTGTCTACTCTGGGACTCTCTTTATATATTTAAGTTATGTTCGTGAATCCTTATTACATTTCCAAGTATAAAATGAGCTTTCCTTCAGATTTGACAATCAATTATTAAATATGTAGGAAATTTAGAGAATCTTTTATATGTATTCAAGGTTCTTCATCGATAGAGAATCATCTGTATTTATTAGAGTTTCTTGGTCAATGGTATCCTTCGACACATTTATATATAATTCTCTTGGTCATTATAATGACCATGGTGGTTTTAAAGCCACTCAGTGGGGAACTTGAAGTTTATTGTCATTTAGAAGGACATGGATTATTTCAGAGTTGGTATCGAACCCGTAGATGTGCTACCTACGTATCATTTGTTTAGAAAAGGAATCAGAACCCACTTAGTTTGAGTAAGGGAGTATAATGTTTATGATTGATGGCTCAAGGGAGGATTTCATAATTACATTTACACTCTAAGCTCACGTGAGTCATGATTAGTGTGAGAAACAAGAGGTATTGGTAAAAATTAGACAATTGCGCCATGAAAGATGCAATCACAAGAAATAATGTGGGACTTATGTGTGTATGACTGCCCAGATAAATAAATATTAGGATTAACTTCAGGGAAGAAATCCAGGAATAGGGTCCATAAAGGTATATGTGCTTCATGGAGATTTGAATAGTCTAAATTAGGGATTACTCTTGAAAGGGAGACTCAAATTAGGAGAGGACCTATGATTGTGTTTTTATTCTTGATAAGGAATCCCATATCAAAGATAAATTTGGACCGTTTAAGAGAAATTAAGACTGGGGCTTACTCCTTAAAAGGAGGCACAGGTTAAGAGACTTGAAAAATTATGGGACTTGGGGATTACTCCTAAGGAGGATGCCCAGATTTGAGAATTATGACTAGGGCATATTCCTGAACAGGAGGCCCAGGTTAATGAGGACTTGGGGATTACTCCTAAGGAGGATGCCCAGATTTCAGAATTATGAATGGGCTTATTCCTGAAAAGGAATCCCATATTTGAGACTAGGGCTTACTTCTGAAAAGGAGGCCCAGGTTAATGAATTATGGTTGGGGCTTACTCCTGAAAAGGAAGCCCAGGTAAATGAGGACTTGGGGCTTACTTCTAAGGAGGATGCCCGGATTTGAGAATTATGAATGGGGTTAATCCTGAAAAGGAAGCCCATATTTGAGACTGGGGCTTACTCCGGAAAAGGAGGCCTAGGTTAATGAATTATGGTTGGGACTTACTCCTGAAAAGGAGGCCCAAATTTGGGGACTGGGGATTAATCTTGAAAAGTAGGCCCATGTTAATGATTATGACTGGGGCTTATTTTTGAAAAGGATTCCCAAATTTGAGGGTTTCTCTCATCTTAAAGGATGAGGTTGAATGAATTAAATCTCAATCTTTAGTGACAAAAAGATGTGTAAATCACTAGGTTTTGAGAGATATTCCACTGAGTTCCTTTCAGATAAGGAAGTCAAATCAATAAATCATGCCATAAATGGCTTTGAAGAGTGTCTTGACGACTGAATCTTGAATAGGAGAGGTGGAATGGCTTAAGAGGGGTGAAATGGGCAAGAAGGGCACCCAAAAAGGCAGGGGCGCACATGTCCTGGCAGGCGCGCAGCTACTATGTGGGTGCGCAAGTCCTGGTCGCGCAGGTAAACCTGCGTGACACATGGGTACCTGCGTGACGGTTAACCAATAGGGTAATACTTGAGAGACTCTTGGTTAAAGCCTTTAGAATCATCTTGACGTTCTTCCATAAGAGTGGAGCACATGTTCTATTGAAGGAGTAAGGCAGCGCACAAGTGTGGCCATTTCCCTTAATTTCTAACCACTCAGGCGCGCAAGTGTTGATGAGTTTCAACACTTATGCCTTCCTCCCCCTCTTTAGATCTTCCGTTCTAGGTAAGAAATTACCTTATAAGTGTTTCGGAATCTTTGAGAAGAGACTAGGGCGTCGGGAGATTAAATCTAATTTTCTGGAAAAAATTCCTCTCCGAATATGGGGCCCACATGGTCTATTTATAGGCTGAAGAAGACCCGGGCGGTTATCCTTTAGGGCGCTCAAGTCACTTGTGTGACCATTTGTCACCACGCAAGTGTACTTACGCGACCATTTTAGAACTTGCACGACCCTTTTTCAATGTTCTTCTTATTAATTCCTTTGTCGATTTTTGATGTTTGTCTAATGGTTGAATCACTTTGAGCTCAGATATTCCCCCTTTTCAATCCTTAGATTCTGTGACGAAAGGAGCGTCAACAAAAGCCCCCCCCCCCTCAAAGTTGGATCCGGAGAGAACAAAGGATTTGACTCTGTGGTGAAAATAAAAACAATAAATCTGGAAGTTTAAAGTCATGCATGTCGGACATAAAAAGGATAATGTTTAAGGTCAAAATAGCTATGACCAAATTAATTAGAGTTGACTCAATTCCTTGACAATTCATCTGAAAAAATAGTACCATACTCAAGTATGAGGGAAAATATGTAGAATATGACTTAAGAATATTTGGATCTGAGGAATGATATGAAAAAGATCTAAAAGGAATTAGAAGAAGTAGTTCCCAATAATGAAGTTACCATTATTTAACAAACTCGTTAGGGGGTTGAATTATGCAGGGCCACCTAAGGGCATTGGCTGCATAGTCAAATAAATAGTATCTTTTGGCTAACAAGTCTGTTATGTAGACTGTTTATGCGAGGCCGCCTATGGGCACATTCTGCATAGTCAGGCAAAAGAACTCTCAAAAATTTAATTTCCTAGTGTTAAAAGCCAGTGAAAGTTTATTGAGATTGAAATTTTCCAAAGTATAGAGTTTGTGGTATGGAAAGAGCTACATGAATATGGAGAAGATATTTCCAAACAAGATTATCGAAGAACTAGATGGATATCACTCCTACGAAGTTCTGACCCAAACATAGGGAAAGAGAATATAAACCATATACATGAATACTTTCAGATCCTGAAAAAGGATATGGGACAAGTATGTTAAGGATGGCTATTTTTGCGGATCCCTACATACTGTCATTAAGACAAATAAGGACAAAAGAAGCTTTCCTCCCAAGAATGAAGTTACCACAATTTAACAAACCCATTAGGGGGTTGAATTATGAAAGTCCACCTAAGGGCATTGGCTTCATAGTCAAATAATAGTATCTTTTGGATAACAGGTCTGTTATGTAGACTGTTTATGCAAGGCCACCTAAGGGAACGTACTGTATAGTCAGGAAAAATAACTATCAGAAGTTTGACATTTTTGTGACTAGAAGTCAAGAAAAGGGTTATGAAGATCTAAAAATATTTAAGGATAGGATTACGACACATAAAATATGGGTATTGTCCAATGTATAAAATGATACACAGATCAATGCTAACCATAATCATGTTGTTTCTGGGTCCTGAATTGAAATGTTGGACTTCACTACGTATCCCATAAGGATGGTAATCAAGCCACACGTAGTTCTTAAATTGCATTTTAATGTCGTGTGGGACAAAAGGATTAGAGATCTTAGTTTAGGGTCATAGAGCTTGGACCATTGTAATAAATACCCAGTGTGTGCTTTCATGGGGATTTTTCATCCAAGGGACAAGAAGTGGAATTTGGGGTTTGGCCCAAAAGACTTGGGGCTGGATTCAAGGGACACTCGAAAGTTCCTACGTATCACATAAGGATGTGAATCAAGCACACATAGTTCTAGAAATACCCTTTGTACAAATTTGATTCGTACATGTGAAGGGTGAAAGGGGACTTTAATAAAATGGTGGTTTAACCCAAGATAAAATGTTTGGGCATTTCCATGTATGCACGTAGTCTTTGAAATGAAACATGATTGAAAAAAAAATCAATGTAAATAATGGTTCCCTCTCAGGTGAGGGTATCAAAGAATATTATAGTTTATTGTCATACTGGACAAAAGTTTTGTATAGTTTAACGTTGTATAACAAGGACGAAAGAGAACCAATGTAAAGATATTGATTCTAGGGGTGGTTTCACGAATCAACATCATATGAGATGGAGGTGAACCGATGTGAAGAGATTGCTTTTAGGCTTGAACCTTGGGAGGTTTCCTACGTACCCAGCCTGGAAGGCAAGGATCAAAGTCCGCGTAGTTCAATTAAAGAATGAATTAATAATTAAGTTGTTTTTGGGGACAACGACCTAAAAAAATGATGTTGTTGGGACTTACACATGGTTAGTAGCCCAAAGAGAGTGCTATGGTTGAGGTTTGATCTAAGCTCATGTGAGTCATACTCAGTGTGAGAAACAACAGGTAACAACAACCTTAATGATGCACAGTTTAATTTCATGTAGGACATATCAAGGAATTTCTGTACAGTTTAGCATCATGTAGTTAGGATAACGGGGACAATATAGTTTAACGTCATGTTGGATGAAAGGGGGACTGTGCAGTTTAATGTCATGCAGTGAGGACAAAAGAGTACACCATTTAACGCCATGTTAGACGTATTGGGGACATTTTTCACAGTTTAACTTCATGTTGAATGAATTAGGGATGATATAGTTTAGCGTCATGTTGGACGAAAGTGCGAATAGTTTAAGGTCATATGCATGGACCATGGATGGTGCAGTTTAATGTCATGTTGGACGGTGGTGTAGTTTAAGGTCATACAGGACCTTTGATGATTATGTAGTTTAATTTCTTTCTGGATGTAAGGGACTTTTATACAGTTTAGCATCATGTAGTAAGGAAGTCACAGTTTAACGTCTTACTGGACGTAAGGGACTTGCAAATAGTTTAGGGTCATATGCATGGACCGTTGATGATGCAGTTTAAGGTCATACTGGACCATTGATAGAGTTTAAGGTCATACAGGACCTAGTTTCATTTTAAGGTCATACTGGACCATTTAGGGAACATTTTCACAGTTTAACATCGTGTGGGATGAAAGTACAAATTGTTTAAGGTCATATGTATGGACCATTGATGCTACAGTTTATGGTCATACTAGACCATTGATGATATATTTTGTGTTTATACAAAATAGTTCTTCAAAAATCTGGCATATGGATCTGTTAATTGAATCATATTAACATAACCAAAGATTAACTTTTCGTCGGATGAAGACTCTGCCTGATTAGCCTGTTTAGGCTGTTCCGTTTGGTGGGGCGGTGCCCGTGGCATTGAAGTAGATGGCATGAAGTCTGCCAGAGTAAAAGACAACTTAGGCTTTGACACATACTCATCTTCTTCTGATTCTTTTTATTTCTTTGAATCATGCTTTTTCTTTTAGGACATTCCCTCTGATGAAGAGGGTTTTGTCGCAATATTAATGGAATTAGACACAATCGATTTCTTTAATTTTGTTCACAAAATAGCATGAGTTCGGTTGATTGTATTTCTGAGCATCCAATCATCATACTTCTGTGCATTTTTGCTTTTGAATTCTTTCCATTCACCTTCGTCCTCTAGAAATGAAGTAGTGACACATGCTACCTGAGCTGAAGAACCTTTCAGTTTGACTTGTCCCGAGTCGACCATCTTCTACAGGGGTATTTGAAGACAAAACACTCCTAGATGGGATGCCCCAACGTTTGATGAAAAGGGAAATAATTGGGACGATCTTTATCTCCTTCCATGTTTGGCCTTTTGGGCCTTGGTAATTGAACCAGATTATTTTCCAGAGCCGAAATGAAGTAACCAGGAACTTTTTCATTTCATAAAGAGTATGTTTTTCTCTTCAAATCCTCAAATTGTTTTTTTCTTTGATCTCTTTGATCATCTGGACGAAACATCCTTTTTTTTTGGCACTCAAGAGGTGGAGCCCTTCGAGAATATGAAGGTATTGAAGTAGAAACAGGTACCTGTGCTTGTTTAAGCACAACTGTAGCAGTTTCTGCATTACCCATTCTCCTTCCTAGAGATGATGGAATTACACGAGATTTAGCCTTAGCCTGTATAAGGGAATCCTCAATCTGCTGAGCGATTGAAGTAAGGTCTCGAAACCCTCCTGTGTATTTCACAGGGATCAACGGCGTGCGTAATTTGTCACACAGATTTTCCACACAAATGGGAAACAATTCTTTTGAGGGAGTTCTAATCTTAGGGAATATGATAATCCCTTCCAGTGAGCAATGAAATCTGAGACCCTTTCATTCTCCCTTTACTTAAAGTTTGTAAGATAAAAAACAGTTGTCTTTGAAAAAGTTGAGCTGAACTGAAGAAGGAATTGTTGACGGAGATCTTCCCATCCAGTAATTGACCGGGACTACAAGCTCGTATACAAGAAAAAGGATGGCCTTGCAAGGTCTGTATGAAGCATCAGAGTTTTACTACTTTTTTCTGCTATGGAGTTCCCATCATAGGATCACAACAAGACACGTAATGTGTCAAATGCTGTTCAGGGTCACCTGATCCATTGAAAATAGGGAATACAGGGTTTCTAAAACTGGATGGAGGAGAGATTGAATCTACCCATTCAGGGTAAACTTTCTTTTCTGGTTGAACCTGCACATGTTTCCCTTCCATAGTTTCTAACTGAGCTGTTAATGACTCAATAGTAGTTATTAACTTTTGAGAAACATCCTGTTGAACTAGGAATTGGGTAGGTGCAATGATTAGAGATTGGATAGATGTGGTGGTTGGTGTTGCAACTGATGGTAGCACTACCAACTGTTGTTTCACTTGACCCGTAGTATTAGACCTATGCGGGTGTACTAATTGAGGAGGATATTATTGATCCATTTCGGTAGCTGCAACAAATTCATTTGACTGACTAACTTTAGTACGCTTAATAAGAAGACTACTCTGAAGTAGTTCTGTATTCAACCTCATTAATTCCTTCATTTCTTCTTCCTGTGGTACAAACCTTTGCTCTAGTGAGAGCAATTGGACTTCTCCAGAGGAAGCATATGTAACCTGATTCTTTGTCCTCCCTTTTTTGGATCCTTTTCAGAGAGGGGGATGTGGGTTACTTGAAGGATTACCTCGGTTATGAGTAACCCTTTGATTTCGTGTACGCACACCTTCTTCATTTGTGTCGGTGCGTACATCTTCTTGAGAAGGAACCTCTTCATCTGAGTCCCCTGAGTGAGCCTCATCTGGGGGATCAGCAACAACGACATTGATGACATTGATTGATGCATAACGCATCACATCCCTTCTATCAGCATTTCTGTGATATTTCCTTCTTCCATGTCATTGATGAGACATTTCCTTTTGTTGATTCGATCCCTCAGGAACTTCTTCACTAACCGTAATTTGGAGGGAATCTTTTGATAATTTGGCTCTTCGTTCCTCTTGATGCTTCTTCCCCAATCGAGAAAAGACCGAATTTCTCTAAGGAGGGGATTGATGATTTGAAAAAGTCCCCAGTCCGGTGGACTGGGGCTGTTCTTTCTATTCCCGCTCAACTCCTCGAATCCTATTTGTTGATTCCGAGGGTTGGTATAAAAGATCCCCCAGTCTGGCGAGCTGGGGTGGCTCTTGAAATGCTATGTCTGAGACTTTCTTAAAATCTCTCCTAATCTTGCGAACCTTAGTCCGGAAATTAGCTAGATGCATTAATCTGTATCCACTTTTATCACCTGGTTCAAAATATCGTTGGATGATTTTCGACACTTCTGTCACTTGATGATGTGCTTGCTCCATACGAGAGGCATGTTCAATATTCTCATTTGCTTGATGTAGGAGTAATTCAAAAACCTGTTCTCTGTATTCTTGATTTTGGGAGGAACTAGTTGAAGCCTGTCCTTGGAAAATCTTTTGATTACAAACAAAGCCCATTGACTGTGTCCGGCCATGGGAAATAACATTGCATGAGACCATTTTCGGCGGGATTTTGTGACTGGAGAGCACTGTGAAATGTAGTGCTCTATGAACACCCCATCCTCTGATATGAATACCATATGGGGCATTGGCAATTAATTGACAGAATCTTCTTAGTGCGCCAAGGCATGAACTTTGAAGGGATCTCTGCTGTTTTTCATCCTTCGGATATCGAGAGACTGATAGAGATGCTAAATCAATCTGACATGGTAACCCTTCTATTATCTTTAGATTATTTTCATATTCAACATAAGATAATACTTTCATTTTCAACTGAAAAAGAGTTTTCCATATGTTGATATGAATATCATGAATTCCATCTTCCATCAACATTTTTGGAATGTCATACTGAGAGTCAGCCAGAGGCCAAAGCATGACTTGGACTTCACCTTTCTCTAGTTGTTTTCTCATGTTCAGTATTTACTCTTTATCATTCAATGAAGATTATTCTACCTGATTTGACCAGAGTTGGTGTTTCCTTGTTGTTTCATCGGATTCAACAAGATTGGTAGAGAAATCATTGATCAAACTAGAAGAATCATGACTTAGGGGTGGTTCGGAGAATGAACTACACCCTGGGCTATCTTCTAATTGATAAATTATTTCACCTGCTAGATATGAAGCATCGGACATGACTGGTTTCGCATTTTCCAGTGCCTCAATATAAGAGGGATTTCTCGGCACTACATCGTCCACCAAATCATTTTCCGGGAAATGTGCATCACTACTGTGGAGAGGACTTTCGCAGAAAAATTCATCATCATGTGGAGGACCACCATGGTGGGTTACAACAAAAGATAAAATCTCTTGCTCCTTGGTCTTCTGACCACACAGAGGGTTCCTGTGGCTCTCATCTGAAGATGAAACTTTGAGATCGACCGAATTGTCATGAAGCAAGCCTTAATGAGGAAGTGTCTATTGAAGGCCTTAGGAATTAATGTTCCCACTATTGGGAAATGAGGGAGAAGAATCTTGAATTACAACAGATAACTGTCTGAGGGCTTCAAGAACTCCAGCATCGAGCAAGGCCTTGTTACAGATTGGCTCTCGATCTCCTGAATGTGGTGGGTGGGTCTTTTTCTTACACGCCTTCTTAATCGCCTTGGAAACCACTTGTTGAAGAATGTGGTTGCTCTGAGAAAGTGTATGTGCCTGATCAAGAAGATGTCCAGGTTAGGCTGACGATCTCCACTCAAAACAGGTGTATGTTCCTGACTTGGTTGTCCATATGATATGATGGAGTATGCCCCAAAACCCTCTTGGACTGGAACAGATGTATGTGTCTGTTCCGGAGTGAACTATTGATGTGTCACTCCACCGGTAGGGATAGATTTATGTGTCTTTCCCTGAGATGCCGCTGAAGATGTTATAATATCATGGCAAGCATCCAGAATATGAGCAGGGATTTTTTTCTGCTCTTTCACCATTGATAGAATATGCTTAGTGACTTCAGCTGCCGGAATGGGGATATACGTCCATTCCATGCTTGGAGTAGGTGTATGTGCCTTCTCATGTCCTCCTTTTCTTGTCAGTGAATCCTGACAGTACTCAAGTGTGGGGTTAGAGAGTTGAGTCTGCCTTTTGTTTGTCGTCGGAGCTTTCCGACTGACTTCTCCGAATGCTACCAAGCGAGACTGTTGGTAGGCTTGATCAATACTAGCAGGTGTAGGTGCCTATTGATTTCACTTCACCGAATGTGGTTGACGAGCTTCATCATATGTAGTCAGAAGATTCTGCTGACTAGCTGATGATGTATAAATAGGTGTTTGTTCCTGCCTATAGTACTCCTTCGGAATTTCCTGGAGGTATTGGCGTGATACTGCCAGACGATTCTTCTAGACAGCAGGATTAAAACGGGTAGGTGTGTGTGCCTGCTCCTTTCTTGCCACCATGTTAGGTTGGTGGACTTCTCCGGAGATGGAAGAGATGAGAAGCTGCTCACTGTTGACCGGATTCTACCTCTGGCGGTTTTTCTTGCCTGCTCGGGTTCGAGGAACCTCAGCCGAATGCCTGGAGTCGGTACCCTCATCATGTTGAGGGCTTACTGCCTCACAAGTCTGGCAGCGATTGTTGATAGGATCCCTCAGGAAGGACTCCTGCTTCATTTAATTAAGGCCCTGAGGGACCTGCTCATTCACCTCCCCAGAATATGGGAGTGAATGGTGATTGCGTTCCGTGGATAACGACCCGAAACGGTTGGAGATGGCCGTTAGAACCACCTTCTTCTTGATCACTGGTCGTCATTGTTCGGATAACTGGTGTGACTTGTTCACTTGGAGGGCTTGTCGGTAAGCCTCCAGAGTTGGGATGGTAACGTGTTGACGATACTCCTTAACCAACGCATTTGATACCCAGTGTTGAAGACACTGAGTAGGTGATGTCATCCTCAGAGCGGACGACGATCTAGCAGGAGTAGCCGCAGTGGAATTTATAGTAGTGGTATTCACAGGTGTGAACTTGAGAGCAGCCATTCTGGAAATGTAGAAGATCTTGGAAAAGAGTTCCTATTTGATATAACAGACATAATCAAGATAAATTCATCCACTACATATTTTGGTTAAGAACATATTTCAATGATTGTTTTTTTGTTGGCCTTCTCATTTAGTTTTAAATAGAGGCCTAACAAATAGGTAAAACATCATTTTAACTCGGTTAAGGATTCACGTCGGGTTCACCATTTTTTGTTTCTCTCAGAATTCGGGGATGAACTCCTTAATGGGAGGCTCAAACATTCCAATTGGTGTCTAAAGGATTTGTTTGTAGAACTGGAAACATACAATGATTCCACATCCATTTGGACTTACTTTCTAAAGGTAGGCTCTCATTAGTTTGTGGACTGATGAGGCTTAGAAATTTGCATTGGTCGAGAGGATGGGAGGTCGGACTAATCACACCTTTTTTAGGGGAATTATTGTCTACTCCGGGACTCTCTTTATAGATTTAAGTTATGTTCATGAATCCTTATTACATTACCAAGTATAAAATGAGATTTCATTCATATTTGACAATCAATGATTAAATATGTAGGAAATTTATAGAATCTTTTATATGTATTCAAGGTTCTTCATCAGTAGAGAATCATCTGTATTTATTAGAGATTCTTGGTCAATGGTATCCTTCGACTTATTTATATAGAAGTCTCTTGGTCATTATGATGACCATGATGGTTTTAAAGCCACTCAGTGGGGCACTTGAAGTTTATTGTCATTCAGAAGGACATGGATTATTTCAGAGTTGGGATCGAACCCGTAGATGGGCTACCTATGTATCCTTTGTTTAGAAAAGTAATAAGAACCCACATAGTTCAAGTAAGAGAGTATAATGTTAATGATTGATGGCTCAAGGGAGGATGTCATAATTACTTTTACACTCTAAGCTCACGTGATTCATGCTCGGTGTGAGGAACAAGAGGTATTGGTAAAAATTAGACAATTGTGCCATGAAAGATGCAATCATAAGAAGTAATGTGGGACTTATGTGTGTATGACTGCCCAGATAAATGATGATTAAGATTAACTTAAGGGATGAAATCCAGAAAGAGGGTCCATAAAGGTATATGTGCTTCATGGATATTTCAATACTCTAACTTGGGGCTTACTCCTTAAAAGGAGACTCAAATTAGGAGAGGACTTATGATTGGGTTTTTATTCCTGATAATTAATCCTAGATGAAAGATAAATTAGGACTGGATAAGATAAATTAAGACTGGGGCTTACTCCTAAAAAGTAGGCCCAAGTTAAGAGACTTGAAAAATGAAGGGACTTGGGGCTTACTCCTAAGGAGGATGCCCAGATTTGAGAATTAAGACTGGGGCTTATTCCTGAAAAGGAGGCCCAGGTTAAAGAGGACTTGTGGCTTACTCCTAAGGAGGATGCCCAGATTTGAGAATTATGAATGATCTTATTCCGGGAAAGGAAGCCCATATTTGAGACTGGGGCTTACTCCTGAAAAGGAGGCTGAGGTTAATGAAATATGGATAGGGCTTACTCTTGAAAAGGAGGCCTAGGTTAATGAGGACTTGGGGCATACTCCTAAGGAGGATGCCCAGATTTGAGAATTATGAATGGGCTTATTCCTGAAAAGGAATCCCATATTTGAGACTGGAGCTTACTCCTGAAAAGGATGCCCAAGTTAATGAATTATGGTTGGGGCTTACTCCTGAAAAGGCGGCCCAAATTAGGGGACTGGGGCTTACTCATGAAAAGGAGGCCCATGTTAATGATTATGAGTGGGGATTATTCCTGAAAAGGAGGACCATATTTGAGGGGTTCTCTCATCTTAAAGGATGAGGTTGAATGAATGAAATCTCAATCTTTAGTGACAAACAGATGTGTAAATCACTAGGTTTTGAGAGATATTCCACAGAGTTCTTTTCAGATAAGGATGTAAAATCAATAAACCATTCCATAAATGGCTTTATAGAGTGTCTTGAAGACCGAATCTTGAATCGGAGAGGTGGAATGGCTTAAGAGGGGTGAAATGGGCAAGAAGGGCACCCAAAAAGGTAGGGACGCACAAGTCCTGGCAGGCGCGCAGGTACTGCGTGGGCGCACAAGTCATGGTCGTAAAGGTATACCTGCGCGACACATGGGTACTTGCGCGACGGTTAACCAGCAGAGTAATACTTGAGAGACTCTTAGTTAAAGCCTTTAGAATCATCTTGAGGTTCTTCCAGAAGAGTGGCGCACAAGTTCTATTGAAGGGGAAAGGCGGTGCACAAGTGTGGTCATTTCCCTTATGGGCTGACCACTCAGGCGCACAAGTGTTGATGAGTTACAAAACATAGGACTTTCTACCCCTCTTTATATCTTCTGTTCTAGGTAAGAAATTACTTTAGATGTGTTTCGGAAGCTTTGAGAAGAGACTAGGGCACCAGGAGCTTAAATCTGAGTTTCTGGAAAACATTCCTCTCTGAATGGGGGGCCCACAGGGTCTATTTATAAGTTGAAAAAGAATCGGGCAGTTATCCTTTAGGGCGCGCAAGTCACTTGTGCGACCATTCGTCATCGTGCAAGTGTACTTGCGCGACCATTGTAGAACTTGCGCGAACCTTTTCCAATGTTATTATTATTCATTCCTTTGTCGATTTTTGATGTTTGTCCAAAGGTAGAATCACTTTGAGCTCAGATATTCCCCTTTTTTAATCCTTATATTATGTGATGAAAGGATCATCAACATGGTTTGAATCTGATTCACTCTCACTCGCACCTACTTCCTTTAAGTAGATTCACCTTCCCTATTTCTCTCTCGACCATATGCCTTCTTGCATCCTTACCACTCCATCGTTCCAATGCAACCGTGAGTAATATTCATCCTTCAATTTCATCTCCTAAATAATTATGAAATGATAATAAATCAAATGGAAAACCTAGTAAACCTACTATAGAGATGATGAACCAATAGCTGCAGAATCATATAGTGTATATCCATAAATGAAGTGGAAGGTATGTGTTCAATTTCTATTTGGTATTTTGTGTTAAGGGTTATCAAAGACCAAGGAGGGGTAGATTTTTTCTCTCAAAATGATGGACCCATATATATTTGGTTGGTTCTCCAGTTTTATTAGTACACTGAATTATTTTTTGGGAAGAAGAAATGTCTAATTTGAAGTACGATTGATGGTAAGGATTTTTTTTAATTTAACGGAATATGAAAGTTGTTTGAAATTGAAATATAAAATTTTCACTGGTGATTATTAGGAAATGAAAAAATGAATTTGAATCATTCAGTTATGAAAAAGACTTATTGTAGTTAATAGGTTATATATATTCAATAATACCTACTTCTAATAAGTAAGGTGGTGAATGTATTCTTCTCTTAACATTTGTTAAGTTTCATTTATGTACCATGAATGTGGACATCAATACTCTGAGAAAATAAGATGTGTAACTCCTATTCTTTATGAAAATTGGGGATAAAATCAACCTGTCCAGATTCCTTATGGTACAAATAATGGAGATGTGTAATTAATACACAAGATCCAACCATATAATTTATCCTAAGATTATTTATTATTAATTAGAATAAAAGTTTTTGATAAAAGAGGAGGAATAAGATAAGGTTAAATGTGGAGGTTTTGGTTTGACAAAGGTAACTTTATGAAGTATTTGGGTGAGAATGAACCCTTGGTTGAAGAAATGGTCTATAGATAATTATAATATATTTGATTATTTTTATATTAATGATCTTCTTACCCATAAAAAGGAGCTATTTGATCCTGGAATGGAGCGATTTGAGTTATTGGATTATTTTTATGAAGAGTAATTTGAAGAGGTTGGAGATACTATTGATGAGAAGGTGGTTACCATAGTGGAGGAGGGCAGTAACCCTGACATTCTGAAGATCCCGGTTATAACCTTTGGCCTTACTGTTCCTTCTTCCTCTATCCTAATATGAGAGAGTTTTTCAAGTGAGGGAGAAGATTATGATGATGATGAGAAAAAAGTCTTATGTGATTAGAGAATTATAATTTATTATTATGAATCATCAATAGAGCTGATCGAATTTTTTAATCAAGAAATTGGAAAAGAGGTGAGTGGAGTTAGTGACTGAATAAAATGTAATTTTTAATTATTCCAAAACTTTTAAAGAAAAAAGTTGGAAACCATGGTTCAATCAAGAAATGAAATCTCAATGCCATTGAAATATAGTTTAAGCTACTCAAATTCAACCTCCAAAAACAATTTCCAACAAATATTAATTACTTGGGTTTGTAGGACTTCCATTAAGATGTCTTCAAACTAAAGAGACAAATTTTCCCAGGACTAGGTGTACTCCACTATCTTAATGATCATTTTGTTGAATGACCTTATTAATATAAATTTCTTCTTATCAATCTAGTAACTCTACTCCTCGTTAGTTAACACTATAAATCCTCATCCAATCATCATATCGGATTATTCATCGATATCATTAATTTTTAGGACCCTCTCATCCCAGATTTTATCAGTTATCAAAAGAAGATCGAATGATTGATCAACCACATCACATGACTTCCTATTCTTGCATGTAACTTTGGAAGATGGGTGGGTATCACTATCCATATTCATAGATTTCATCTTCTTCACTGAATGATTCTCCATTAGGATATGAAAATAAGAATAATGATTCCTCTCTTTATTATTACCCATCTGAGTCTTACTCCTACTCAAATTAGGAATCCAACCACCTTGTACTTCATCCCCTGAGTCACCCATAGACATGGTAACACAGTCATCACTAAATCAAAAATTGAATGATACTGCCCAACCATGGAGGGACGAGCTGCATCCTCCATCTCATCCAAACCATTATTAGATAAATGTTAAAACCTACTTCCCAATACAATACCTATCTCATCACTTATGGGAGACATCCTAATCTAGGCCTCATCCTTTAGAGAATTGAATTCTATAGGATTTATCTTCATTTTCTTCATGGTAGTTTATGTCTCACCTTTATCTATGAATCCATGTGAACACACCACCACAATATATGTGGTATACATGGCCTTAGGGCCCACCTCATTATTAGAAATCGAGACAACAATGTTCACACTATGGCCATGAGGTTCCTCAAGCTGTTGGTAAACCATCACTCCAGCATCATCTGAAATAGATTTGGGGCCACTACCACCATAAGGGTCAAGAAGTTGATTAACCACAACTCCAGCAGCTTGAGGAACCTCATGGTTGTAGTGTGAACAATGTTGTTTCGATGTCTAATTATGTATTGGGCCCTAAGGCCATGTATACCACATATATTGTGGTGGTGTGTTTACATAGATTCATCGATAAAGGTGAGACATAAACTACATTGAAGAAAAAGAAGGGAAATCCCATAAAATGAAATTCTCTAGGGGATGAGGCCTAGATTAGGACGTGTCCCATAAGTGATGATATAGGTATTTTATTGGGAATTAGTTTTGAACATTTATCCAATAATGGTTTGGATGAGATGGAGGAAGCATCTCGTGCCTCCATGGTTGGGCAGTATCATTCAATTTTTGAGTCAGTGATGGCTGTGTTAGCATGTCTATGGTTGATTCAGGGGATGAAGTACAAGGTGGTAGGCTCCCTAGTTTGAGTAGGAGTAAGACCCAGAGGGGTAATAATAAAGAGAGTAAGGATTATTCTTATTTATATATCCTAATATAGAATAATTCATTGAAGAAGATGGAATCCATGAAGATGGATAGTGATACCCACCCATCTTCCAAAGTTACTTGAAAAAAGAGAAAGGAAGGAGACGTGGTTGATCAATAATTGGATCTTCTTTTGAGATCAGATGAAATCTTGGATGAGAGGGTCCTAAAAATTAATGATATCGATGAAGAATCTGATATGATGATAGGATGAGGATTGATAGTGTTACCTAACAAGGAGTTGAGTTACTAGATTGATAAACAGAAAATGATATTACTAAGGTCATTCAACAACTTCATCATCAAGATAGAGGAGTACACCTAGTCCTGGGAAAATTTTTCACTTTATTTTGAAGACATCTTAATGGAAGTCCTACAAACCCAAGTAAGTAATATTTGTTAGAAATTGTTTTGGGAGGTTGAATTTGGGTAGCTTAAACTATTTTTCAATGGCACTGATATTTCCTTTTTTGATTGAACCATGGTTTCCATATTTTTTCTTTAAAAGTGTTGGAATAATTCCAAATTACCTTTTATTAAGCCACTAACTCCACACACCTCTTTTCCAATTTCTTGATTAAAAAATTCGATCAGCTCTTTTGAGGATTTATAAGAATAAATTATAATTCTCTAATCACATAAGACTTTTGTCTCAGCATCATCATCATCTTCTCCCTCACCTGACAAACACTCTCTTATTAGGAGAGAGGAATAAGGAATAGTAAGGACAAAGGTTATAACATGGATCTTTGGAATGTCAGTTTTACTGCCCTCTTCCACTAAGGTAACCACCTTCTCATCAATAGTATATCCAACCTCTTCAAATTAATCTTCATAAAAATAATCCAATAACTCAAATCACTCCATTCCAAGATCAACTAGCTCCTTTGGATGGGTAAGAAGATCTTTAATATTAAAATATTCAAATATATTATAATTATATATAGGCCATTTCTTCAACCAAGGGTTCATTATCACCCAAATACTTTAACAAGTTACCTTAGTGAAACCAAAAACTCAACATTTAACCTTCTCTTATTCCTCCTCTTTTATCAAAAACATTTATTCTAATTAATAATAAATAATCATAGGATAAATTATATGGTTGGATATACTGTATTAATTACACATCTCCATTATTTTTACAATAAGGAATCTGGACATGTTGATTTTATCCCCACTTTTCATAAAGAATAGGAGTTACACATCTTATTTTCTCAGAGTATTGATGTCCACATTCGTGGTATATAAATGAAACTGAACAAACATTAAGAGATGCATACATTCAAATCCTTACTTAGTAGAAGTAGGTATTCTTAAATATATATAACCTATCAACTATAATAATTCTTTTTCATAACTGAATGATTCAAATCCATTTTTTCATTTCCTAATAATCACCAGTGAAAATTTTATAATGCACTTTCAAACAACTTTCATATTCCTTTAAATTTAAAAAAATCCTTACCATCAATCATACTTCAAATTAGACCTTTATTCTTCCTAGAAAATAATAAAGCGTACTAATAAAACTAGAGAACCAACCAAATATATATGGTTCCATCATTTTGAGAGAAAAATCTACCCATCCTTGGTCTTCGATAACCCTTAGCACAAAATACTTAATAGAAATTGACAACATAGCTTCCACTACATTTATGGATATCCACAAAATGATTCTCCTTCTATTGGTTCCTCATCTCTATAGTAGTTTTACTAGGTTTTCCTTTTGATTTATTATTATTTCATAATTATTCATGAGATGACATTGATGGTTGAATATTACTCACCATTGCATTGGAACAATGGAGTGGTAAGGATGCAAGAAGGTAGATGGTCGAGAGAGAAATAGGGAAGGTAAATCTACTTAAAGGAAGTAGGTGCGAGTGAGAGTGAATCAGATTCAAACCACAAAGCCCAATATTTCATTTAAGGACTCAAAAACATAAAATATATAAAATAATTAAATCAAAATAAATAATAATTTTACAAGAAAATTAATAATGTAGGTAAAAATTTAAATTGAAAATGTGACTCGTTTAATGGTGACTCACCAACTCCTACTCACCAATGGAAACATGTCAAATGATTAATCAGCAAATATTCATGGGTGAGGGAGAAGATGATGATGAGACAAAAGTCTTATGTGATTTAAAATTTTGTATTATATCCATTTTGGGATTATAAATATTCAATGTATTTATTTTCAATCTTGTGAGCATGATCACTTTTCAATGTTTAAAAATAAGTCCACTGATATTTTCTACAATTTTAGAGTACTTGGTAATATAATATAAGGCTTAAGAACACATAATTATAATTTATTCTCTAATCACATAAGACTTTTGGTACCAAATATTCATGGGTCAAGAAATGTTACTAAATAAGGCATTAAGAACACATAATTCTTTAATAGGTTTCTTATAAGTATATTGTAAAATTTTGGAAATAAATTCGTTATTATGCCCAATTGAATAAAACCTAGTATAATATTTTTCAAAACTAGATTCTAGAATAAAAAATTTCTTTACAATTCTTCTTTACCTAGGATCATAATCCTAACTATTAATGTGTATGGGGAATATGTGTCTTCTAAGAATATGAGTGAGATTAGTTCCCTCAATAGTAATTAATTATATGTATTTCTATCATTTCTCATTAACCAATTTTAATTTATATGTTTCTTTTCATAGTTTATCATCTTTAACTTTTTCAACAGGAAGGTGATATTTAAAATTAGCAGTTAAATCATGTAGTTTCATTAGAGTATTATACATATCCCTAAGCTCATTGAATATATATTCCAATATGTTACAGAACACAAAAATTTGATCACATATTTTTTTCTCATAATTTTATTTATCACCAAAAGTTTTTGAAATATGTTTGTGGTAAGTAGGAATGACATGGGATACCTCAGATGTGTTTTTCATGAAACACATGTCACCTATGTCATTATCTTCCTCTTGGTTAGTGTTTGAGTCACTTGAGTTGTCTTAAATATCACTCCAACATAATTTTACTACATTATTTTATTTATTATCCTTATCATCACATTTATTTTTATATTTAATTTTATGAAATTCAACTTGGACATTCCCTTTTCTCTTATATTCATATCATGAAATTTCATTTTATGTGTCATCATTCTTCAAATTCTTATTCCAATTTACTATATTATGAAATATACCTTTAAATCATGGTTTACTATAGAATTTTCTTCTTATAAACATGTTAATTATTATTTCCTAATGTTCCATATCATCCTCAAATAGTGATTCTTTGTCACTTAAACTGTCATCTGGGATGTTCTCCTTCTGTTTTGAAGTAAGGGGTCTTAAAGGCTACTAATTTACTTTTTTGGTTTGTCTTAATATTATTTTATAGCCAATTTTTCTACGTGATACATCATTAAAATTAAAATTAACTAATTAATAGTTAACTTACTAATATCACACAATTCCCTTATTAACACCGATTTTCCACTCTATCTTTATGATAGATTCCTCAACAGGGGTATGACTTGGACTTTATCAGAGACCAGATTCCCTAGAGAGTCTATCGGATTTATGGTCTCATTAAACCTATGATACATGTTAGAAATAAGATCATAATTTTTTATCTCAAATTTATAGAATTAAATAGTATACGTATTTAAATTTATTTCATTACCATTAGTTGTTCCTTCATGAGAAAAAGATAATGTGTCCAAAATATCAGAAGCTTTTGAGCATGTAGAAATTTTATTGAGTTAATCACCACCCAAAGCATGATATAGTCAATTCATACATTATTATTATTGTTATTAGTATTTTTAGTTGAATTGTCCCATATATTTCAAATGGTCTTGGTTTTATCATATTCATCAACAATATAAGTCCTAATTTAAAAGAGCATGTTTTCAATAAGCAATTTGAAATTGAATTTCTACTGAGAATAATTTGTGAAATTAAAAAAAGGTGGTCTATTGGTATCATATCCTTCTTGTCCACTATTTATAATGAAATAAATCTATAACTATAAAAAATTTAGGAACTCTAATACACAACTAATATCATAGTTGAAATGATATTTTCAAATACATTGTTACCTAATGTTGGTTCGAGTGAGTATCTCAAGAGTGGGTGAATTATTTTCCCAATAAAAATATCTATTAAAAAATTTTAATATAAAGTCCCCTAAATTAAAATAATAATTCAAAATTGGTCAAAATAGTAGTTTGATAAAAAAATTCATTGAAATTACTTCTCAAATCATGATTAGTACTCAATTAAAGTAATATTAGAAATTATGTTATCATTTGAAATTAATTGACTTAAAAAATGTATAACATAAATAGTATGTAAGATTAACAATCAATGTATTAGATTTTTTAATGATTAAAAACAAATTTAGTTTAATTAATTGAAAGGTAGAAAACCAAACACAATGATAGAGTGGAATAAAATTTTCATTTCAGTATCAAGTTGTGACCTAATTTGTTGCACTTTTTAGTCTCCCACTTCCATGATAATTATATGACTGTAATATGATTGATTACCAAAATTGGGAATAAAAACAAAATCTTACACGCTATCCAGGATGAACGATGTCTTTTACAATTATATGTGGGAATAAAACAACATAGGACACACAAGGACTCACTACAACAAAACCTCCGTTTAGCGGAGGTTTTGTAGTGGCGGTTCTAGGAACCGCCACTAAACGTATTTTTAAAAAGGTTTTGCGGCGATTTTTAATAAACCGCCGAAAAACATTTTTTTACACGGCCCCGACCCTTCCCCCTCCCCGGATCTCATTCTATCCCAGCGCTCCCCTGGCCCCCCGCTTTCCCTGCGACCCCGGCCCCCCGCGACACCAGCGACACCGGCGACACCGGCGACCCCGCAACCCGGCGACCCTACTTCCCCGGTGACCCCGCGACCTCGGCGACCTCGGCCCCCCGCGACCCCGGCGACCCGGCTTCCCCGGCGACCTATAAAAACCCTAGGGTTTTCTTTCTCCCCTTCTACTATTTTATTTTTCTATGTGATATAACCGTTGATGATATTTTAAATTTTTTTCACTTATTTAGAATTCTAGTTCACCCTGTTGTAAGATATTCATTCTATATTTTAGAATAATGTGTATATCCTATGATAATTCATGATGTGGGTCTAATGTGGTTTGGACATATATAAATTTTCACATTAATCATAAAATATTATTCTTATATAATTTATTCCCAACATCACTAGACCTCTCATTCATGGGAATGTGATATTTTTATGAGATGAAATGTTTTATGTATTGAAAATGATTTGAAATATATGTTTGTTTATCCAGTGTCATTTCACTATATATCAAAGTGTATTTGTAAAGTTTGTGTTTTTAGAATTGAATCCATAATTGTGAGTCGGAGGAGTTTATGTTGGTATCAGAGAAAGTAATAGTTATTTTTCAATACTGAACTTGTTTTTTGGAGGATTTGTTTTGTAAAATGTTTCTATCAAACTTTGGAATATCATACATTCAAACCCTCTACTAGTGATAGATTTTACTGAAATTAATATTCTAGAACCATATCATGCTTCAAAACTGGTGAAAAAATGTACCAATCCTTGAAAAGGGGCAATTCATGTTTATCATTTTCGGGTTCTGGAAACGACAATACACACAAATCCATATGATCTCTTCAAACGTTTTCTTGAACATGAATGGAGTTGACTAGGGGGAAATACTCAGTCTGATGAAACAATTCCCACAAAGGACTTCAAAATGAAACCATTGGTCATGAAGCGCAGTAGGTACCATCTGATATGACAAAAAAAATATTAGGGAAATACCATGATCCAATAAATTTAAAATCTCCATCTCCCATCTTGGAAGTATTCCTGAAATAACATCAGAAAAAATTTCAAATAATCAACCAGAATTAAAGGAACCCAGATTCCTGAATTTCTTATGGATCCAAGGGATGCCCCTTCCAACTTATGGGTGATAGTTTGAAACCTCTTATTCACAACATCCACCAAAACATCCTTGATATATCTATCACATAAAAGGAGAACCTCATCCAATTAGTTTATAGGAATCTGACTAGTCTATAGTGAATGTCGATCTATTCTTGGACCATGAAAATCCAATATGTGCCCATGATGACATCATAGGGATCCATTGTGATGACTAAATGATCTCACATTAACAATTATGGGATAATTTATACCTCTCACTACAAGTAAATGAAATTTCAAATGAAGTGTTCCCAGTAGGAACCTCAAGACGACATTATTTTGATAATGTCTCAACTTTGATCTCTAACTATCACAAGAGGAGTTGAGGGATAAAATAATGGGTAGAACCTATGTTTAATAATACTAAGGAAAGATCATAATAAAAACAAATAATAACTCAAATCATCTCGTGTTCCATTGGATCGTAGACATCCAAAGCATGAAGTTGTCCATTGCCCTAGCCCCCCAGCTCTTTATGCTTGATGTGGGCCTCCTAGAGGGTTGTGGTTAAAGGACCTCATAGTACCATCCACTAACTGAAACTCCTCCTACTACTCTACCATCTCTACCACTTTTGGATTTTCAAAAAAGAAATAACTATTTCTGTAGGGCTTACTTAATTGATTTCCATTGAGGAAGTGTCGAAATCATAATTTCCATCATAAGTACATTCAAAGACTTCAACCATTACTAAAGATGACATCCAAAAATTATTCTAGTTTACTATTGTTGGAAACCGATCCTTATTATCACCAAAATTAAATACAACTGCTTTATAAAAATATCATACATCTTTATGGTAAATTATGCTATTGATTGACAATTAAACAATGTTCAAGCCATGATTCGGCCTCCTTAATGTCATCATCCAACATGGAGAAGGATCATCTGCTTCATTCCCTCTTCTGGGCATTAATTCACTTGATCATAGACGTGACAGTGAAAAAGGGACTACCATGAATGACACTATTACATCCACTAATGAAAATTTTCCTACATCCATGAATGATAGGCCATGCATTATTACACTTGAATGGTAAGGGGGAAGACTTTGTAGGGCCTTCCAGAATCTTGATGACAAGAGGATTGTGATCTGAGAGGAACTTTTCAAGTGTATGTTTGGAAATTTCAGCGATAGCGTAATGGTCATTAATCCAGAAGAAGCACCTGTAAATCCTACTTTCTTGTCTTCTGTTTCCTGTAATCCTTCCCCATGTGAATTTATCCCCTGTAATATGGACCTCTATTAGGTTTCACTTATATAAGAAGCTTTCAAATTCCTCTGCATAATTATAAGAAAAATGAGGACCCAACCTTTCATGCGACCTTAGGACTGTATTAAAATCCCCCACAATATCCCAATTACTTTTTGTTTGGTCATTAATTTGTTTTAGATCCCTCCAAAGATCTCTTCTCTTGGTGTAGTCATAGGATGCATATACAAATAAAAATGTGGTGACAACACCGCCTAAAACAGTAGAGATAGTGATGACTTGGGAAAAAATCTCATAAAAAGTAATCTGAATATCATCATGCTTGAGAACCCATAGGGTTTCAGATCCCTTGAGATCTCCATTGTGTGCAAACAGTTAGTATTTAAGAGAATCCCAACTAAACCCTTTCCATTTCCCAAAGTTCATTTTTGGTTCAGCAAATGCAACTAGCATCGGCCTATTATGTGAATGAAAATTATTGAGGGAAGTGGCAGTACGAGAGTTCACAAGCCCTCGACAGTTTTAAAAGAGGGTCTTCATTGATTAATCTTCTTATCTTTACCTTTCCCATCCTTCTTCTTGGGTGTTTGTACAATGGATATTTTATCAGGATTCTATTTATTATTAAAATTGTTTTATTATGTGTGATCATGGTTTCTAAAAATATTTTGAAAAACTTGGAAGATTAGGTGTCCTTGGATGCATTGGAAATATACTTCTCACTCTTTTTTTATGTAATTCCACAAGAGGTTTTATGACACTTTTTTGTGTGTAATTCCACTAGAGGTTATATTAGTTTAATCCACCTTAATCTTGGATTGGGGATTCTCTTTCATGTCTAGAACGTAAACCCATAGTTTGGATCCCAAATGGTGGGTTTTTTCATTGATCATTTGTTTATCACATGATGGTATTTTCATGGTTACTTGCTCACACAGTTATATTATAGTGTATCTATGGTTGGGTTTTTCTATGACTACCCGATTTCTTTTATTCTTAACATATTCCTAGATTTTTTATATGGTTTTTTTATGAAAATCGAAGGATTATTTTAAAAAATTGTTTTATTTTATGAAACATATATTTAAACTGGATTTATTTTAAAGATAGAGATATTGAATTTTTGATATTAGAACTTTTAATTTTATCTTTTTGTTTAATATCCTTGTATAAAGATGGTTTGGTGGTGATACATGGTCACATAGGGAGATGATAGTATTGTTTATTTTATCTTTAGGGTTTGGCCTATTTAGATTGAATTCTTTATACTAATGGATGTTTATATTTATTATTTATTTTAATTTGGTTTCATAACTTTATTTTCTAAAACAAGATACTACTTTCATGTCTCTTTATTACACATCTCCATGTATACGACCCTCTTGGGAGACTTGCCTAGTTTTCCCTAGTCGGTTCATTATAAATTGATATCAAAAGGAATATTGAGCCTGGAATGTTACGACACTTCATAGTTTTGGTTTAGTGTCATTGGTAGACTAGATTTAGTAGCACTATAATTTAGTTAATATGTGTGGGATGGTGCCTAGACATCTCACCTCTATATATGAATTCAAGTTACTATGGGTGGTTAGTTATTTTTGAAAATATAGTCACTTAGTCTTTGTGGTTGATTGAATAAACTAGATTTGGTGTCTCCTAAGAAACTTGAGTTTGACATGGATTTATATTTATAGTGACACTTAATTTTGATATTCCTGCACACTATTGTTTGTTTTATATTCGTGTACTAGATTATGCATTAAAAACCATTAGTGGTGGCCTACTTAATTTACCTCACACCATATTCAGTACATGGATTGGTACCCAGATAGTCTTCTTTGTCATAGGAAATACGACATTGATATGGTTGGCTGTGTATGAAACCATTGAGAAACATCATTACTCTTGGAGGACATCTAAGGTCAAGCCTAAAAAATCACATAATGTCTCAGGTTTAAAATGCATTATGATGAGTTTCAATCACACATCAATGGGGTGTTGTTTGAGGCAACATAAATGTGTGATCGATAGTGTTATAAATACCGACTGGTATCCCATTTCTAGATATGTAAAATAAAATAAAACATTTAATTGAGATGACCAAGCATGTGAGTACATGAGATGTTCAGGAAAGTTGTAGTATTTTTTATGAGGGTGTGGAAGTAATCTGAGTGGACCAATGTATCTCATTAATGAAGTGGGGATAGAAATTGTTTGATGAAACATAAATGTGTGATTGACAGTGTTATGATAATTATGTATCCCGATATTCTTACTGCTCCTCAATGAGGTGTTCACGCTGTCTCCTAAGGACCAGACTTGTTTGGTTTGTCTGGGCATGCTAAGTAAGTGGTAAATGTGATCAATGAATCATCTTTATTATATTATGCATACTTTATGATCAATTGGTCATCTTTATTATATTATGATTCTGCAATCTTACACTATTGTATATTTTGTGTAGGCACATTGTGATATACATGGATAAAAGCTGGATCACATTACTGAGGAACACACCTCAGTATGTTAAGGGTTTGAATGAGTTTTTAGATTCTGCGATTTCTAATCGATCCGTTGAAGGGAGAATAAGATGTCCATGTCCTAAATGTAAATTTAGAACATGGTTGAAGAGAGATGATGTTTATGAACATTTAATACTGAAGCAATTCCCTGGTCAATATTTGTGTTGGAATTGGCATGGAGAATCGAACAATACAGAAAGATTGAGCATTGATGTTAATCCACAAAATGAGGTCCCAAGTTCGTCGACAATG
Organism: Viscum album; assembly: GCA_963277665.1. Taxonomy (NCBI): domain Eukaryota; kingdom Viridiplantae; phylum Streptophyta; class Magnoliopsida; order Santalales; family Viscaceae; genus Viscum; species Viscum album. The sequence continues at coordinate 454,339,818 of OY728135.1, forward strand.
GAAAATAAAATGCAAAACCTCATAAATGATGCATTCGGCACTGCAAGACACCACTATCAGCATCAAAACATATCAAAAAAACTAGAAGAGGGTGCTACAAATTTCAACGTGACAAGTGATGTTTTTGAGACTGTAACATAGGTAGATCAAGATTGGAACATATCATTGGATCCTCCTCTTGATTCTATAGAGCCAAATGTAACGGAAAACTTCACTGATAAAAATGCGTTTCATGATTTAGTTGACGATGGAAATCAAGAGTTGTATAGTGGGTGTTTGAAATATACAAAGCTTTCATTTCTGCTGAAGTTGTACCATATCAAATGTCTATGTGGAATTACAAATAAGGCAATGTCCATGATATTGGAATTGATTCGTGATGCATTTCTTGAAGAAAAAATCCCAGAATCTTTTTATTATATGAAAAAAGTTGTTAACAAGCTTGGTCTGAATTATTTAAAAATACATGTGTGTCCCAATGATTGTATGCTTTATTGGGGAGAGGATTCAAGTAGACAGAATTGCAAGAAATGTTCTTATTCTAGATGGAAGTCAAAGGGTGCTGTTGGAAGTATGACTAAACATAATTTCATGAAGAAGAAGAAAATGAACACACCTGCAAAGTTTTTGCGTTACATTCTTTTTAAGCCGCGATTGCAAAGATTATTCATGTCATCAAAAACCGCCGAACACATGAAGTGGCATTCTATAGATAATAACAATGATGGGTTAATGAGACATCCATGAGATTCCCAATCATGGAAGACATTTGATTCATTACATCCATATTTCTCAGCTGATCCTAGGAATGTTCGATTGGGATTGGCTGCCGATGGATTCAACCCATTTGGGACTTTGAGTACAAGTTATAGCATTTGGCGAGTTGTTTTGATCCATTATAATCTGCCTCCGTGGATGTGTATGCAACAATCATCTTTTATCATTTCAATTATTATTCCTAGAAATCAAATTCCTGGAAATGATATTGATGTATACTTGCAGCCTTTGATTGAAGAATTGCAGGAGTTATGGAGTAACGGTGTTGAGACATTTGATGTTTGTTCTTAAACAATGTTCAAAATGCATGCTGCTTTACTGTGGACCATTAGTGACTTCCCTGGTTTTGGGAATTTATCTAGTTGGAACACTTATACAGGTTTGGCTTGTCCCGTTTGTAACTTTGATTTTGAGCCCAAACGGCTACCTCACAGTAGAAAATGGTGCTTCTTATACCATCAAAGATTTCTCGATGCATCTTATAGATTTCAGCTGAACAAATTAATATTTAATGGTTTCATTGATCGTAGACCACCTCCAAAGTTGTTAACCGGTTCTGAAATATTGACACAGCTTGAAAATGTTGAAATAGAATTTGGGAAGGTTCATCATTTGAATGATAGCAGAAAACGGGTCCGAAGTGCATCGTCAAGTGAAATCAGAACGCAACAATGGAAGAAAAAAAGAATATTCATTAAACTTTCGTATTGGGAATTTAATTTGTTGCGCCAAAATCTTGATTTGATGCATATTAAGAAGAATGTATATGATAATTTGATTTTCACATTACTTAATGAGCATGGAAAGTCGAAGGATCATCTTAATGCTCGCAAAGACTTACGAGTAATGAACATAAAACGCGATCTCTGGCCAGACGAGAATGAAAAGTATGCTCCGGCCATTTTTGCAATGAAAAATAGGGATAACGATACGTTCCTTCGAATTTTAAAGAATATGAAGGTATATGATGGGTATTCAAGTAACATCTCGAGGTGTGTCGACTTGAAGAATCGTATGTTACATGGATTGAAAAGTCATGATTCACATATTTTGTTACAGTAGTTACTACCATTGGCATTGCGTACATTATTACCTGAAAACGTTACTGCTGTTGTACTCCAATTCTGCACATTTTTCAGGCAATTATGTGAGCAATTTGTACATCCATTTCATCTTGACAACCTCCAAGAGAGGTTTGTATTGACTCTTTGTGCAATGGAGATGATCTTTCCTCCATCATTTTTTACTATCATGATGCATTTAACTGTGCATTTGGTTGAAGAAGTTAAATTAGGAGGCCCCATTCATTATCGATGGATGTATCCAATTGAGAGGTTTTTTTTTTCCAGATAAGTAAAAAAATGTTGACATTTAAATAAATGCATAATATTATTATTTTATTTCACAGATACTTGGGCATTTGAAATCATACGTGAGAAATAATGCTCAACCAGAAGGCTCTATTGCTGAAGGCTATTTGGCCGAGGAATGTCTTACCTTTTGTTATAGGTATTTAGATGATATTGAGACAATATTTAATCGATTTGGACGTGTTGAGGACACATCAAATCAATCTCAAATGCATCAGAAATCAAAAATATTTCCAACTATTGGCCGATCAGTTGGGAGGACCTCAAATGTGAAACTAACAGAATTGGAATTATTACAGGCACATAGATATGTGCTGCTAAATAGTGAAATTGCAGATCCATTTATTGAAGAGTTTAGGATACAAATAAAGATACGAATGAGAGTCTGAACACGAAATGAGAAAGATATAACGAAAGATGTGAATAAAGAGCTTGTAGAATGGTTTGCACGACGTGTAAGTTCATAAATATTGCATTAAATAAGAATATTAGTTTGACACATACAATTTGTAAATCTATTAAATTATATTTCTTTTTTCAGATCATGAATACTGATACTCGAGCAGAATTGTCAGAAGATTTGATGTTTTTTGCTAGAGGTCCTATAAAGCAAGTTAGAAAGTTCGATTCTTATAATGTGAATGGCTTTAGATTTCGTACAGTTGATCGAGAAGTGTGTTTGAAAACACAAAATAGTGGTATATTTACATTTGCTGAAGTGGGATACTATGGAAAGCTGCATGATATTATTGAATTAAACTACCATGGAAATTTTTCTGTTGTTTTATTCAAATGAAAATGGGTCGATATTATCAGAGGTGTTAAAAGGGATTCATTGCAATTTACTTCTGTGAACTTATCTCGCTTGATGAATGTTGGTGATCGTGAAATGCATGATCCATATATCTTAGAATCGCAAGAAAAAATGGTATATTATGTGAATGATGTTGTGGATGAAGGGTGGAGTGTAGTTACTCACGTAATACAAATAGATTTGTATGATATGGGTGATGAAGTGGAAGATTTGACCTCTGAAGTTGAATGTCATGAACAACAGGAAGCAGAATTATTTTTCCATTATGATATTGAAAATATTAGTCTTGCAAGGATGAATGAAGTGGATGAAGCAATGGAGCATGAAACCGACATTATTGAAGGGGAAAATGATTGTATATACAATTATTCATTCATGCAGCAACCACTTGTTTCATTTCTACAGTCATTCATTATCATTGTTATATATATTTGGTTTGTTAGTACTGGGCATCTATTATCATTTTTAATTTTTTTTTCTGCATAATTTTTTTGAAATATATATTCTGAACTTAATTTTATTTGATTAAATGATAGGAATGCCAAGGTGGAAGAAGTATACTGTTTCTTCTAGTTCTGCGACGGATGCCGATCCATCTGGGTCACTCCCCACGACATGTGAGGCACCAGATACCTACACCCCTACACCATCTCCACCTGCACCATCTCTAACACCATCAGAGAGCCTTCGATTAGAGGCTGAGTCATCGACTCCCCCTACAGGTGCCTCATCAGTTGGGCAGCGACAGACCCCTTCCAGTTCATCCCGGACACACTGGAGGGTCACAGTCATAGGTATAAATTTTAATTAAATAAATTTATTGCATTTTGTTTATACTAATTCTTTGCTCATTGAAGATGAAAAAAATAAAACCGTGGAGAAACACCTAAAAAGCTCAGATGTTTGGAACTTGAATGGCGAAAAGATAGTCATGCCATTTGATTCTTATGGGGTCCCTATAGATGATGTTGCGGGGTTACTTGGCTAGATTATAGGTCAGTTGGCAGCAGAGCCCATTTCCCTTCTCATTTCATATGATGATTGGAGACATATGCCTCCAAACTGGAAAAAAGAAGTTTTCGATTCTCAAATAAAGGTAATTTTATTACATTATGGTTTAATTGAATGTCATGTTACTAATATGTTCAAAATGAATTTCTGTATACAGATGTTCTTCCACTTCAATGTTGCTGATGTGATAGCACGTAAGTGGACTTTGAAAAATCTCGGTAAAAAATGGAAATATTTCAAATGGAGATTGTGGTGTGATGTCAACGATACTTTGTTGACCTTGGAACAAATGTATGACAAGCTACCCAGTGGGGTACCGAAAGAGCAGTTGAAAGTTTTTGTTGACAGACATCATGATGATAAGCGGATGGTATTGAAATATATATTATTATATTATCCTCATTTTACATTAATACATTTATATGAAGAGTAGATGACATTGGATACATTACTGTTAAATTTCATTTTATTTATTTCAGGATCTTTCACGAAAGAATGCATCAAACAGGACGAAGCAATTCATCCCTCACACGGCGGGCTCAAAAAGCTTTTCTAGAAGCCGAATGTCATTGGTAATATTTTAAATAGTTTAAATATTTATAAGACAATATTATCTATTTAATATATTGAATTTTTTATTTATCTTTGCTTAATGCAGTCACAGAATTTATGGCAAAAAGCCTCCCGAACTAAACTGTGGTTGGATATTCACATAAAATCAGATGGCTCTTTTGTTAATGATCCTACCAAAGAAGTTGGGGTATGAAGTCAAAATTTTAACTTATTATCAGTTTTTACTATGTTAATATGTATTGATATTTTATTTATAGGTAAAAATTAAAGAACTATGGGATGCCAGTCCTGGGCAATCCTACTCAGTCTCCTAGGATGACCCGGTTGCTCAAGTCCTTGGCAAGTTGCATCCTGGTAGAGTGCATGGGATGGGTTTGGGACCCGTACCATCTGAGGTCTTTAGCAGGCCATCAGGGATTCCAGCCGCATCTACTCTTGGTTATGGTAAGCCCATACCTGAAGATGCTCAGAGGGATATTTCTTCTCTACGAGCCACAGTTCAAGACCAAGGGGCTCAGATATCCACTATGTAGAAAGTGTTGACTGATTTATATCAGTAGATGAGCAGATATGCCCCCAGTGGTAGTGCACCGAGTGGTGGTGAGCAGGTAAATCACAAAAAATCACAATCATTTAGTTTGCAAACTTTTATTGGTTTTAAGTTTAATTATAAATATGCAACAATATTTAATTTTCAATATAATGTTCTTAAAGGTGGAAACAGGAGATGGAGGTGGAGAGGGTGACAATGAATCATCGGACCATGAGTAGTATTGTTGATGTGATCAAAATATGTTTTATGGTTTATGTGATTTTCGTGACCTAGAATGGATCATGTGGTCCACGTAATGTTTTCCATGTTATGCACTTATTTTGTTTGATTAGCACAACTGATTCTCTCTTAATGGTTACATATCTTCTAATATATTCTCCATTCTCTTTAAATATGTCCTCTATTTCTCAAATGTCTTCTTATGTGGTAGACTGGAGAGACCTTATTTCCTGGAACCATAATGTCAATCATTGATATAAAGTATTTTATAACAATAATGTTTTAATGGTTCTTATTCTGACTGAACATCAACCCATTTAATCCTCGTTCCTCATCCTTATAGGACAAATGACTAGTAATGATCCCTCCCCTCTCTTCTTTGGCACATTTTGATCCATACACTTTAATCCTTTATGGAATCAAATATTTTCAATTAATATAAGTGGATAATTGTGTTTGGGAACCCTGGTCCCCATATAAGGTATACCCATTAGAAACCATATTTTCATAAAAACATTCCATATTAATTCCTTACTCTACTAAGGGTTTTGTATATTTCGATTCCTACCATACCAAAAGGCCCCCCCTGGTTCCATATTAATTTCTTACTCTACTAAGGGTTTTGTGTGGGGATAACCACGATTAGTAAAAATGATATGTGATAATTCCAATGAATATTCATTGAAGTCGTTATCTGTGATGTTATGGATAATTTATCTTATTGTGTTTCACTATATGGTTTAGGAAGTTGTATGGTGATGTTATTGACCAAATTGGTTGTGTAGTACAAGGGGATGTGATTCTTTGGATGATTTTCATTTATGTGATTTTGGTAGTAGTGAAATGTGCTATGAATAGGCTGTGGTACATGGTTATGGGGTCATGGATGTGCTGTAGTTGTTGTAGAATAATGTTTTTGTAGCAGATTCGTTGATTTGGAATGTGGTGATAGAGTTTCATGATGTTTTTAAGGAGTATTTGATTTTGTGATATGGGTTGGGCAATATGGTGTGGAAACAATGGTGGATGTGTGGTGTTGTGGTGATAGTTTTGTGAGTTGAATTAGTTGTACCATGGAGTGGATATGTCAGTTTCTCGGTTATCCATGAGATGAACTATGTTGATAATTTAAATGGTCTAGGTTAGTAAATAAAAAATATTTATTGGAAATAGATATGTTATAAATTAATCAAATGAAAATGTAAAGTGTTATGTGAATTGTAATGGATAAAAAATAAAGGTGGTGAAACATGTATGTGGAAAGTGGAATGTTGTGTTGATAGTGTTGTGATTATCTTGGGTGATTCAAATAGTGATTTAATTGGTTGTGATTATTGATTTGTGTTATGGTGTGGTGATCTAATAAGATCAAGTGTAGTTTATGTGGACACATAGGTTTGGTATCGTGGGTTATCTATATACCACGAATATTTCTGTTATTTTATACACCAAGCATAATTTATATAAAATTACCACTACTAAAAGGTTTAGAGTTTTAGGTATTTTCACCAATAAATATGATGGTGGTGAAATTTAGGCATGGGTTCACACACATCCTCTCACATCATTCAGAATTAGTGACACATGTTGGTGTTGGAGAATTCCTAGAAACGATGTCATGTCCATGATGCCTTTCGGTGGGAATTGATCTATTAGAACCAATTTTTATGAGTGATAAGTTATGTGTTTCTATGTGATATATTGTGGGGTAATTGATGGTAGGAGGAGGGGAAAATGATTATGTCCATCACATTCATGATACCTTAAGACTCTTGTTCTAGTTTGGATGCCATTTGACAGAATATGTGTCCGTGGGTGGGAAGAGATGTTAGGTGGTAGTGTATTTGTCTACAAGTATGATTTATTGTGAAGTGATGGACTATGTGTCTACTAGTGGTATGTGATGTGATGTGATGGCCTAGGTGACTGTTGTTGGGATGTGGTGTGATGTGATAACCCATTTATATACGGGAATGATTTGATGTGACGTGACGTGGTTTGTTTGGATGGGATGAGAGCATTCCTAATTAGATATAAGGTTGTGAGAGTGGAAAAGTAACGTTTAATCTATAGTGGGGTTACATTAATTTTTTGTTGAACACAGTTCCATATGATAATATTGGATCAATTATTTGATGAGTAATCCATGGTGTACAAAGGATTATTTAGATGAAATGTATGGGGTTATATGGTTTATTCTATTTGATGGACATCACATTAACACACCATTTTCACCTAAAATTGAAGACTTCATTAAGACCTAGATGATTATATTTTTTTTTTCTCGCACAATTTATATATTATAGTTTTCAGGATACAAGAATAACTTTGGAGACTAAACTGGACATTACCAATTCAAATAGTATTCATGTTACTTAACTGGATTTCAATTATCATTTGGAACATTGGGATACTTTTATGGAACCAAATATTTTCAATTTTGATCATCTGTAAACTGTAAGTATAAATCCATGTGACCCCCAATCTCTTGTTTCATTTGATGTTATCTTGTGTTTCATTCTAAATCCATAATTTTAGGTATTTTGTATGCTTTAGGTATTCTTATTGAATTGGATAAACTTTTTCATCAAAATTAAATGAAAGGGTGTTTATGAATTTTGCGTAGCTGGTGCATAAATTTTGTCCTTATTATATATATGTTGTATGTGTTGTTTGGTTTGTTTTCCAGGGCAGTGGTGGAGTATAAACAGAAATTCATTTTTTTTCCGGGTCAGCATTTCGTGGCGGTTTTAACCACCGCTATTGTTTTACCACTTATACATTTAGCGGCGGTTTAAACTGCCGCCAAATGTATTCGGAAGACTGTTTAGCGGCGGTTAGAACCGCCGTGAAATCACGTCGGAAATTGCGGCGGTTTTAACCGCCGCTTAGAAGGCGACTGGCACGCCTGAGTTTCGTGGTGATTATAGCCACCGCTAATTAAATAGCCCTTAAAACCGCCGCTAAATTTACCAAAAACCACCGAGAAATGAGGTACTACGACGCTTTTGTTTGACCACTTCTAAATGCATAAAACCGCCGCTAATAGATTGTCGACGCCAAGTTTAGTGACAGTTTCTGTAAACCACCGCCAAACCATATAGCGGCGGTTTAAACCGCTGCTATATGGAAAAAAACCGTTGGTAAAAGGCGGTTTTCCTGTAGTGACTTCTTCTAAAAACACAGTGGATATGCAGATGAAAAGATAACAGAGAGAATATATTGTATTCTTCATTTCAAGCACATGAGTATGTACTGCAAATCATTTTTTTGATTTTATGAAGGCTGGTTTGAGGGTAGCCAGTTCCCATGGTACAATTCACCACATCCAAAATCAGAGAGAAAACCACATTCAGCGGAGAAAATCCAAATTCAAACTTAAATCGAACCACGCGCCTCCCCGAGCCGCACGCCACCACGAGACGCGTTCCACATGGCCACCTTGAGCAGCACACCACCTTGAGAAACAGGTCAACCGAAATCAAACCACCTCCATCCATGTCTCCGGCGAGAGATTCCAGCCATCTTCATCCATCGACGTCGTCAGAAAACAATGGATCACACCATTCAGACTTCTCCACAACACCAGAATGTCGGTGAGCTTCACCGACGCCCGTCATCACGCAATCACCCGCGCCGGCGACGAGAAACAGAGCGCATCACCACCGGTGGAACCCTTCACTGATTTCAACGAGGGAGAAACCCTCGTCACTGGTAACAGTGAGGTAGAACCCCACGGCACAAAACCAAATCATCACAGCCAAAACAAAACTGCTAGAAACAATCACAAAACGCAACAAAAAACACAAAAACAAAGAAAAAAATCCAAGGAATGAAAGAACCCACCGCGACCAGACAAGCCTACCGCGTCATACAAAGGGAAACCCCAGAAAACTCACCTGGGAGGAGGCAGAAGGCTGCCGACGCATGAGCGCGGCCCTCAAATGCGAATAAAACAACACCGGACAGCAGACAGCTGCCGAAATCTTATCCATGGGCGCTCCAGAGAGTATGTCGTCACCAAGGCCGGTCTTACACCCATGGATGCATGATTGAGTCTTATAATAAATATAAATCCATTGAATGATAATCTTGGTGAAGAAAACAATCATTAAATTTTACTTCTATTTTAATTGAATTAATATATATGTATTGATGCATTTAATTTAATATAATTAGAACCATGATGGAGGCTCTTCTAGGGGAATTACATCTCGGGAATAAAAAAATGGCAGCAAGACATCTATGGTAGTAAGACACTATGGGGGAAAAACATCTTTAGTAGTGATACATCCCTAGTTATGAGTCAGTCTAGCAGTGACTCATTCCAAATAGTGGTGAGTTATTCCCGGAGGTGACTCATTCTTTTGGAGAGTCATTTCAACTAACGGTCTCTCAAACTAGTGGTGACTCAGGAAAACATCATCTCCTTTGAATTAATGGTGATATAGGTCTGTCAGTGACTCAGTTTGGTGGTGATTCATTTGACGTAATGGTGAGACATTGCAACACTTCAAAAAAATTTCATCAAATTTCCTTATAAATTAATATGATATCATAAAATAGTATATTAATTATAAATATAACAGAGATTATTTGTGAGTATTAAAATTACGAGGTTCCAATTGATACATTATGATCCCATCATCAGTTATTTATTCACTTTTCAACTCCTAAATATTTACAACACTTTTGAAAAAAATAATTGACATTATATAATCATCATAATAAAAGATATAAACTCTCTAAAATTAATAGTTTTGGTGGATTTAATACATGGTTACATAAAACACTTAATGTTCTCTAATATGTTCTTATTTCGATGATTGATTTTGATAAAATGAAATCACCATCCCTCCTTCCTTTTATCTATTTAAAATTTCACTATGTACTTTTCCTAAAATCATTTTTTATCTCTATAAAACATATATGTAAAACCTCTAACCATGGTTTCCTAGAGATGGTGGATTATTTATTACATGGAAAATTGAGTGCATGATATTATATCACAAGGATAAAGGTTTAGTAGTCTTCAATAGAATAGATACATTACATTACATCATTAAAATAAACAATCACAAGTCTTTATTCCACAATGATATATTTTTTTTCATTCCAAATATTGTTGGTAATTACCTTGGGAAATGGGGAATAATGTAAATGTGGCGAGCTTAAATGATTAGTAATGGAAAATAGTACATCGAAATATGTTAAGGATAAATATTGAACTATAAAAATAATGAGTATAATTGTAATCATAAAAATGAATACCTATATGTAATCCATGAAAAAAAGATGATTTTTTAGTCATAATGATAAATAAATCTGAATGATGAAATTGCATAATGTTGGACAGCGTTGTCATATTATTGAGGCCTTATTTGAAGACATTATACATAATGTATTATGACATATCCATTTAAGTATCCTTGTTATCCCTTGATACCTACGTATGAACTATGGGTTATATAATTCGAGGCCCACTTGTAACAAAAAGTCCAATGCATTTCATAATGTTCCAAATTTTTATAGTTTATACTGCGCGTAATGTTCACGGATGAAGAAATAAGAAATACATTTCACATTACCCCAATAGAACCAATCATACATAAACTTACCATATGGAATGATAAATTATATAGGTTATTAATATGTTTCCTCAGGAATTGAATAAATAATAACATATTAGTGAATTCTCTCAATGAATTTAATGAATAATTTGGGATTCATAATTTATAAGATAGTACCAACAATAATTGATTTATATGAAGTTGTAGTTAATGAGTACTTATCAAGATTAAGGATTTTCAATGTGTTTAAGAAATTATGTTTTTATTTGTTGTAGAAAAAATTAATATATAAATTATAAACCACCATAAAATTCTACGTTTTTTATAAAGCGTATGTTAATTATCCGTAGCATATCCCATGAATGTGTCAAAGAATGTGCGTTGGAAGAGAGAATTCACCATGTACCAGGATGGTGATCGGTATCAAGCCAACCAACACTTTTCTAGTTCATACCACTGGATACATCTATACCAATTTCATGTCAACTTATAGTATCCAGAAAATGAATTATATTCATAGGAAATCACATAAATTTTTTATAACTTAATTACATGATTTCTTTGTCTACAAGAAGGTTTAAGCACAACAATGGATTATGAATTTTAAATAATGTGAGTGAAAGTAATGATCAAATGGGATATATATATATATATTAATAATGGAAACTAAAATGATATCATCTAAATAATGTTATAATAAATTTTTGGTTGAAAGGGATACAATAATGTAATGTAAATAGGAATTTTAAAAAGAGAGAAAATAAACAATTACATCGACACAATAACTACTTTCAAAAAGGGTTTAAATTATGGGGTTTGGGTAATATATCCCTGAATATTGTTCAATGGAGGTATACTAAATCGAAAAAATATAAACTAATTATATAAAAGGGATTTTTAAATTATATTAAAAATACATAAACTAAAATAGGAAAGTAAGAAAGAGAAGTATGATCTCTTACCTCTCCTGAGCTTATCATATTAAAACATGACCTTAGATCCAAAAAAATCCACAGGAATAATGAATGGGAAATGGGAGAGATTATTTAATAGAGAAATAAATATGAATCTTTGAATTTAATGTGCAATAATGAGAGGATGGGTGGGTATTTATAGGTTTGGTGAGTGGAATTTCATCGAATAATTTATTAGTTTTTTATTATTCCACATTCCATTAGTGATCCACTATAACAATTGTGATACAATATCTCCATTAATTCCCCAAAATAGTTTTCATTGAAAAAAATATTGAAACATAACTTACTTTCTTAATGTTACCTATTCTTACATAAATACGATTTCATATATACTGTATTTTACCACATTCCAAAAATTTTACCATATTTTCATATTTTAATAAAAATTTACAAAATTTTACTCGTTAGATAATATTAATATACTAATTAAAAATATGTAATATATTTTATTAAATTAATTATATAATTATCAATATTTAAACATTTATTTTAGTTTTTTACATTCATTAAAAATAAATTATGATTTTAATAATCCTTATAATTTTTTGAGGAATATATATATTTAAAAAAATTAATCCCTCGGTAAATAACATATATTTACAATCATATATTCTCTAAGGGTATGCTATCCAATGTGGGTCTATTCATGTCTTAGTTCAGACTACATTTACCTAGTGGTGATCTCCAATACCTTAAACTTCTCATGTAGATGTTTTTTTTCCAACATTACTTGTTGTAGTTATACCTGGGATTTGTTAAGGGTATAACCTAGGGATCCTACCTCCGTACCATGCATTAATATATGAACTTCAAAAGGGATATTCTTACTAGTAAATTTAATATTTCTTCCCCTCATTGATATTTAACATTAAACATTACCATTAACATAGCCTAATCTTAATTATATATTCTTAATTTCTATACCTTTAATGGTCATAATACCCATCAGTAAAATTGACCTACATTCCTAATTCACAATAGTTATATTGACTAGTGGTCAATAATTTCCAATGGTCTTTTAAATCCTTTTATATAAACTCCAGCATACAAATCCCTTTATATCATTCTCTATGTTCATACATAGTGTTAATTTAAAGGTTTATTAATTTTTTCTTAATAGAAGTGTATATAATTTACTTGTTATACTCTTTCTTGTGTGATCCATCGTTGTAAAATATTATATAACTTCCACAAATTGCTGCATTTCTTATGGTACACATTTTAGTTTATTTTATAATTTTAATTACCTAGTTTTTTTATATCAATATTTTTTGTAATATTATAATGAAATAATAGAATGTTCATTTAGAGAGAATATTTTGGGGAATGGTTCATTTACTATTATAGTATCTTAGTTATTACATTCTACCCACCGTAATATAATTCATCCAAAAAAGTTTAAATCAATCTACACATTGATATGGATAGGGATTTATTATATAATCCAATAGATCCCATGTTTCCTTTCAAATAAGTTTATTCCTCCAATGTATATTCATTATTCATGTAGTTCCATTTCATAGTAAGTGTTCCCTTGAATATAGAATTTGGACTAACTCTTCCTCATATTCATGATTAAATTTTTCTTCATGGGTGGGTTTTATAATATATTTTCATATAGGATATATACATAATACATGATGAACTTTCGATTGGTTTGGTAATATGACCAAATGATATTACACAAATTTTATCCACTCTAATAATTCAAACATCGCAATATATCCTGTAATTACCTTCCCTTTATTTTCAAATCACATAACCCCTTTCCATTGAGATATCTTCATTATTACATAGTCTCCTATATGGTATTCAAGATCAATCCTTTGATTTTCATCATTTATATATATATATTTTTAAATTTATATACCTTGATATTCTTTTAGATTTATACTGCCTTCTCAATTGATTCTTCTAAAAGTTCTAGAGAAAAATGATTCCATTCCTTGAATTTATCCTCAAACATCATAGTTTGACATCTATCACCATATAAGGCATTATATAGTGTAATCTAAATTCTTGAGTGGTAAATATTATTTTTAGAAAGCACTATAAGAGGTAAATATTGATCCCAACATCCTTGTAAGTCAAGAGAGAATGACCAAATATTATTATCCAATGTAGGAATAGTCTATTCCGGCTTCCCATATATTTTATAGTGACAGGAAATTCAATGATTATTCTCTATATTTAAATCACTTTTAAGACTCCTCTAAAATTTTTATGTGAACCGTGGATCACAATCAAAGACTGTTAATAATGGTGTTCAATAAAGTCTAAAAAAATATTTTAGACATCCTTGCATGATGATCTATATAAAAATATTCTCATATTACATGTTATAGTGAAGACATGGTGTAGAGATCAAATATTACCCATATAAAATTATTCCCCATAAAAGTATTGTGAATACCATTAATGAAATCTATTGTAATATTATACCACTTCCATTTTTTTATAGGTAGAGGCTATATTACTCTATTGGGATGTTGTATTTAATCCTTCGCCTATTGTCATACTAATCATCTTGCAGTATAATCTAAAATTTATATCTCTATATTTCCCTATTATAATTTCTCTTGAATATTCATATACATCATGGTTATTTTATGATTTATAGATATTTTTGAGTAACAATCCTCATCTAACTGGTCTTTATCCAACTTTGGTATAGTTGTAAGAAAAAACCTCTTTCCAACACATTGAACTTAGGTAACACCAATGTTAAAGTATATTAATTTCATATTCATCACAAGTTCATTTTTATTTTTTAAATATTTATCACAATATTGGGATTTAATAATCCTCTATAATTGAAGTCAAATATCGTTGAAGTTGGTCAAATTTAATTATTTATATCTCCTACTTACTAATGTATTTGTGGTGAGTAGGGTCGAACCCATAGGGAAGGTGAATTGTTAACCAAATCTTTCCTAAATACCTCACTGTTGTCAGTAGTGAGGTATATTTTTATATATTTTTTAATTTTTTTTATGTTTTAATAAACAGTAAAATAAAACCACACATCTCTTATGAATATAATCTAGTTTATACTTCAAAATAAGACAACAGAAAATAAGATCTAACAAAGCAAATAAAATGCTGATGAATGATAAACAGAAGAGAAGAGTGCTCAGGGATTATTCTAGTCTACTAGTTTTAAAAGTATCTCCTAATCATGAGATGTATTGCATTGTACCATTGAAATTATGCAACTAACTTCCCTCACTAGGAGTTAAGTCGCAGAGTTGAACAACTCAGATTTCACCACTCCCAGAAGTACAACTTCATAAAAATTATTTTAAATGTCGACAGTACACACTCACCGCGAGTACTGATGTTTTCAATTTGAGTTTAATGTTTTTAGAAAAAGGTTCTACAATCAAACTCACTGAATGAATGTAGGTGCATGAAATTCAATATTGTGGTGCAAAACCGATGTATGTATTTAGAACTGATCTCGTTGATCAATTCTAAAGACATTAAAATGATAAATGAAAAGGATGAAAAAGATACCAGTAGGGCTAGAATTCTCCCTGAACTAGAAAGCATTGCTATCTATACTATTCATTATCACGAAATTAATAGGAAACATTACAAAAATAGAGTACTAAAGCTTAAAATGTGAGGGTGAAAGAACTCCCTAAGGATACTCTGCTCCTGAGTTCCAGGTCTGCACTGCTCAGGATCATCTCTGCTGCCCTCCATCCTCTCCGGGTAAGTGTATGAATGTCTCTGTCTCCCCCCAAAAATGTTGCTTGCTCTGCTTAAGTATCATCTGTCATCCATTTCACGTCACTACAACATCTTCCACCTACTTCAAAAGTTCTTCACCCACGCACGGTAAAATGTGCGTTTTTTCGCGACAAGAACGTTGCGCTAGAATTTCTCACATAACTAACTTACACAGAGTTAGTTGAATAAACCTAGACCCTTTAAAGCTCTTGAATAACCTTCAATGTCAGAAAAGAAAAAATAAATAAAAAAGAACAAAAAGAATGAGAAGTGGTTAATTTTTAAAGTTAAGTGTTATTTTTAATCATTAATAGTTAACCAAATTTAATTGATAATTATTTACCTTTGTATTATTTATAAAATTATCCACTAAAAAAATTAAGTTAATAGTTATAGTTACTATGTTCTTAATTTTATCATTTTTAACTATGTTATTTAAAGTTCAGCATCATAAATGAAGAATTAATTATAAATAAAAATTTAGATAGTAATAGTTAATAATTATATTAACATAATTAGTATTACTTTTAATGAAATTAAATTGTAAGGTTAATTTATTAATTTTTTTATTTTAATTTAGTAATTAGAATTAATACTTAAGTCTTAAATATTTTTTATTTAATAAGTATATTTTTCAGTTTACTTATAATTATTATATATTTATACAATAAACAGTAATTTAATTAATTATTTACTTTTATTATTAATTTAGTTTTATATTTTAATTTAATATTTATCTATTTTTTAAAATTATAATTATTTTAAATTTATAACTTTTATAAATAATTTTATAATTATTTGACTTAGTAAGGTCAACTTTTATGTAAAGTTAACTTTACTTTAACATTACGTTACTTTTATTATTTTATGTATTATATATTTTTTTGATTTACTTTTATTATCAATTTTAGTTTTTATATTTTGTTTGTTATCTTGTCTCTCTCCCTCCCCCAAGTTCGGCGTATAGGGGGTGGGAATTTCTGGAACTTTGTTATTTTTTTATACTTCCTTTAGCGGCTCATCCTCCTCCTCAAGCAAGCAGCACCGTGGCTCAGTTTCCGGCGATTTTAGGCGTAGGTGTTTTTTTTATTTTTATGGGGTAGGTTTTAAAATATTTGGGGAAATGGGGTTGTCCAGCACCAAATGAAGTGGCGCTGGACAAATAAAGGGAAAAGCGCCACATGAAGTGGCGCTTTGACCCCACACCCCCCAAACCCGATATATATATATATATATAATAAATTTATTTATTATAATAAATATAAAAAAATACAAAAAATACATAATTATATTTTTTATAACAAATACAAAAATTATGATAAATTTACTTATTTATAATAAATATCTTATAAAGATTATAATATTATTATAATAAATATACATTTTATATGCATTTATTATACATTTATTACAAATACTATAATGTTATAATATTATAATATTCATTATAATAAATATCTAATAAATGTTTTAATAAATACTATTATAATAAATGCACAATAAATGTATAATAAATGTATAATAAATATTTATAAAACATTTATATTTATAATAAATACTTATTATAATTAAATATAATAATATTTATAATAATAAATATCTAATAAATGTATAATGAATATTATTATAATAAATATACATTTATAATATCTATTATAATAAATATTATTATAATATTTATTATAATAAATTTATAATAAATATTTCTGATAAATTTATTATAAATGTATATTTATTACAATTAATATTATAATATTTAATTATAATAAATATACATTTATATTAATATTTATAATAAATATACATTTATTTATTATAATAAATATACATTTATTTTATACATTTATTATAATAAATACGTATAATAAATGTATAATAAATATTACAATAAATTTATTTTTTTAATTATAATATAATAAATGTAATATGTAATTATGTATCTTTATTGTATAATTATCATATCTATGAATAATTATATACTATAATTATATAATTATAAATATACATTTATTTATTATAGTAAATATGTAATTATTTATAAATGTAATATACATTTATTTATTATAATAAATATACATTTATATAAATATTATTATAATAAATATTATTATAATATTTATTATAATAAATTTATAATAAATATTTATAATATATTTATTATAAATGTATATTTATTATAATAAATATTATAATATTTATTATAATAAATATTATAATATTTAATTATAATAAATCTACATTTATTTTATACATTTATTATAATAAATAAATATTATTAATAAATGTATATTTATAATTATAATATTTATAATTAATGAATATATTTATTAAAATATTTTTATTTATATTTATATTTATAATTAAATTTAAAAATATATATTTTGAATTTATTATACCTTTAAAAATATAATATTTATAAATATATTCATATAAATATATTTATATATAAATAAATTCATTATTTATATATATATATTTATATAAATTTATAAATATATATTTTGAATTTATTATACCTTTAAAAATATAATATTTATAAATATATTCATTATTTATATATATATATTTATATAAATAAATATATTTATTTAAATATATTTATAAATATTATCATATAATTATATTTATTTATAAATATACTAATTATTTATATATATATAATTATAAATAAATATAATTATATGAATATAATTTAAATTTATTTATGAATAAATATTCATGAATATAATACATTTATTATAAATATAAATTAATAAATATAAATTTATAAAATGTATTGTATTTATAAATATATTTATTAAATGTATATTTATAATAATTGTATTACATTTATAAATATAATAATAAATGTATTGAAATACATTTAATAAATATACATTTATTATAAAAAATAAATTTATTAAATACATTTATTATAATGCATTTATAAAATACACTTACTAAATACATTTATTTAATAAATGAACTATATTTATAAATATATTTAATAAATATACATTTATTATAAATACAATACATTTAATAATTGTATTTAATAAATATAATACATTTAATAAATATACATTTATTATAAATACAATATAATACATTTAATAAATATACTTTTGTTATAAATACAATACATATAATAAATATACATTTATTATAATACATTTATTATAATAAGTGTATTTAATAAATATAATACATTTATTAAATATACATTTATTACAAATACAATATATTTAAATTAATGTATTTGATAAATATAATATAAATTTATTATAAATACAATACATTTATTAAATATAAATATACATTTATTAAATATACACTTATTAAATATATATTTATTACAAATACAATATATTTAAAGAAATGTATTTGATAAATATAATATAAATTTATTATAAATACAATACATTTATTAAATATAATGTAAACATTTAATAAATATACATTTATTTAATAAATACAATACATTTAATAATGTATACATTTATTAAATAAATGTATAATTAATAATAAATATTATTATATATTTATTGTATTTATATTATTATACATTTATTATAATTAAATATTTATTATAATTAATATTTACTATAATTATATAATTATTATTTTTTTTCTATTTATTATATTTATATATCTCTAATTATTATAATTGTATATTTATTATATTTATTTATTTAGTACTATTATATATTTATCATAATTATATATTTATTATAGTTATTATTTTTATCATTATAAATTTATTATAATTCCATAATTTATTTATAATAATTACATAATTATAAATATAATAAATATAGAATTATAATAAATGTATAGTTATAAATAGAATAAATATATAATTATAATTAATATATTATAATTAATGTATGTGTTATATTTATAATAAATATAAATAAATAAATTTATTATAAAAAATATAATTTATTATAATTTATTTATTCATGTATTTATTATAAAAAAATAAATTTCTTATATTTATAAATATATAATTATATATATATATGTAAACGGCGGTTGGGGTGGTGTGGGGTGAAAGCGCCACTTGAAGTGGCGCTTTGACCCAATTTTGTTCAGCGCCACTTGAAGTGGCGTTGAACAAACCCATTTCCCAAATTAAAAAAAACCACAACCCATTAAACTAAAAAACCCCCTACGGGCTAAATTACCACTTAGTTTCCTTTAGGTGCGACAATGGACTCACTGGAAGCAGTAGGTACGTTAGCTTCTTCCTCAGGTGAACCCAACTCCAACAGCGGAGAGTGGTGGCTTCGGATCCTCCAAACGACGGATTGTAGTGGCTTCTCCCAACAGCGGACAACAGTAGCAGCCCAACGGCATCAGACTCGGTTTCCCCTTCACAGCAGCGGTCCGACGGTTCTCCTCTGCTCAACAGCAGAAACTTCCCCTTCAGAGGAGGCCTCCTCCTCTGTGGGTCTTCTTTGCAGCAGAAACCCAGTCATCGACAGATAGGGCTTCAGTGAAGTTCAGCGCACCAGCTCCCTCACGCGGACTTTAGGGTTTGATTACAGTCAGTGAAATACTAGTTTGAATTTGAAAAACCGCTTTTAGTCTGATTCTGGTCCGGTCTATATTTTGGGTTGCGTTGATTCAATAGTATTGTGTAATTGAGGATCCATTTAGTGGATATGGTGAAAATAGTGTGAAGAGTGGTGGGTATTGCAAGGAACGGTGAGATGGAGGTATGAAGTGGTGAGATGTAGGGACAGGGAAGTGCAAAGGAGGAGAAAACAGTGAGATTGATGGAAAGGTGGGTATCAGTGAAGAAAAGGGAAGTTGGGTTATGGTGAGGTTTGGGTATGAGCTGTAATAGTGAGGTAGCATCTAATTGAGGCAAGGGAAAAAACAAGGGAGCAGGTCACTGGAGCAGTGATGAAGAGGTATGAAATAAAGGGGTGCATATAGAAATAAATAAATCTAAGAGTGAGGAAGAGAGTATCGATGAGGATAATGCTATCAGTGAGAAAAAAATTAGCGAAACGGCACAAAAGTCAATGTTAGTATAAAATAAGTGTCACCGATAGAAATAAATGGAAGTCACCTTTACGCAACAGTGACCTTTTAAAAATAAACACAAATTAACCAATGAATTAAAACTTAAATAAATTAAATAAAAATACTTAAAATAATTAATCAAAATAATGCTAAATACCATTAATTAAAAACATGATATATATTAACCTTTAAAACATTAAATTTATTAATTGACAACACTTAAATTATAAACTAAATAATTTCTAAACTAAATTAATAATAAATTAAAATTAAGAATAACGAAACATGCAAATTACAAAGTAGAAACAAGTGACAATGAAAAGAAATGGTGACCCATATAAATCACTGCTAGAGCTCTTCTACATCACCAGTAGACTAAAACAACAAGAAAATGAATTAATAATTAAACTACATACATAAAATAATATAATTAATGCTTAAAAACTCTTAATTAGTTAATTAAATAGCTATTTGAACACATAAAATTAAATCCTAACTAATTAATTTAATACAAAATGCTAATTACTTTCTTAAATAATTAGCAAGACAACTAAACTCATTAATTAATATAGTTAAGCTATTCTAGTGTAACTTAATTAAAAGATAAATTATTAAAATAAAGACTAAGTTAATTAAATATAATTACAACTATTAAATAGTTATTTAATATAGATAATAACTTATTAGAGAGTCAAGCAGAATCAAATTAACCAAACTAAATAAATAATTCAAGTAAATTAGTTTAGTAATATTAAAATTATTATTATTATGATAACTAAGAAAATACATAACTAATTATAAAAATTCATTAATTAACAAAGTTTACTATAAAATTAGAAAAGTAAAATAATTTAGTAAAAAGTGATTAAATCATTAATTAAATCATTAAAAATCAACTAACAATATGTGGAAAAACTATGTAAAAATAGAGACACATCAATAATTAATATTTTTGGGTTATTACATGTAAAAAGAATTATTTTAACCTTCTATTAAAATACCCCAGTCCATCCTTACTAGGAATTTTATAATTTGATTGTTTGTTACCCTCAACATGGATATGGTCCCTTGTTCTTTTCTACACAATGAATCTTCCACCATATTTACATTCCCCAAATGACAATGGAAGTATAATTCCTAATCCATGAGTGTTTATAACAATATTCATTTTATTGTATTAATATATTTATAATTAAAGATACATTTCAAACTCTAAATATCTTTGTGTATAAAGCATCTTTCTACATAGATGCAACACCTCTATATATTTTCATAATTGATTAATTTTTTCAATTCTAAATCACGATTCTTATTTTTCAGCTCACAAGATTTCAACGGTCATGATTCATATTCCAAAACTCTATCATTATGCATTAGTATTCGTTGAGTACCTTTCCTTGGTGCATCACTATAAATAATAGAGGATTTATTACTATATGAGAGATTCAGAATAGGTTCATTCATCAATATCATATATTATACTATAAAAATAACTTCAAATTCCTTTTTACATGTGATATTAATCATCTTACATGTCATCTCAGTTAATGTATTATCCAAACTACTAATGATTTAAAAAAAATGATTATATTATCCTACTAACCCAAAAAAATCATCATATTTTTATTATATGAGTCCTTCTTAGCCATTCTAGGATATCAGTTTTATTTGAAGGGTCAATAAATATATTATAATGGGACCTAATTTGACAAAGTAAAGCAGCACATTGAAGACAACATTAACATTAATTAAGTATGACATATAACTATTTTGTACTTAACACCTAATGATTATTCCATATATGAGTATCCTGCTCCTCAAATATCTTAGAGAATATAAGAATGTCATTAATAAATACCACCACAGACTTTCAAATTTTGACTTTGAATACTCTATTCATAATGTCCATAAAAAAGGAGGATAATTAATTAATAAAAATACAAATACTGTATACTGGTAATGACTATACCTTATATGGAAGTCTATATGTGGAATAACCACCTTCCTAACTTTTAAATGATGGTAGAAATAATAGAGATCAATCATTGAAAAGAATTGATCCCCTTGACATTGATCAAAGGGGTCATCCATACATGGAAATGGATACCTTTTGTCTATAGTAATTCTATTAACATCTATATAATCAATGAATAATCTCACTTTCAAATCCTTCTTCTTCAAAAATTAAACATTTTCCACCATGGAGGAACACTTGGATGAGTGAACAATTTATAGAGTAAACATTTTATATTATATCAATCCTATAATGGGGATTAGATAACAACTTAACATCATGGATCATATCAATTGAAAATTCATCATATTTATCATGGTGTAATCAGGTAGTTTAATAAGAGATACATCAATACATTCTCGAAGAATTAGTACGTATTATATTCTCTTCAAACTCATACCCACAATAGATTTAACACCATCCATAGCCTCCCCAAGATATTCATTATGTTTATTTGCTGAGGTTAGTGGTAGACATATTTTAATTAATGAACCTTTATAAAAAACAAGTAATCCCTTATATGGTATTCCAATTCATACTTATTTCTCACTATAGTTAATTATTACATTATAATTTAAGATCAAATCCAACCCCATTATTTCATAAATATCCACCAAATGTATTATATTTTACATTAATAAATAAACAAACCATGTATACAAATTTTAATACCCTATTGTACAGTTTTTTCAATCAATGTACCAATTAGTATTCGAAGTGATAAATAATTACTTATTAAAATGGGTTAGATTGAACATTCTCTACAAAAATATATGATTCAAAGGAACACATAGAACTCAAATTAAAAAATTTATTATCTAATATTGAATGTATAGTAAATTTACCGATTATCATATGATTTGGGGACTCATATTTAGTTGTGGTTATCAAAAAGGAACAACTTAATTCCACAGGCCACTTATATGGAATATTCCCTTCACACATAGGGGATGGATTATAGTAATGCCCCATCTCATTACAGTTGAAACATTTATCATTAGTTAGTTTCATATTGACTTTGAACACATGATCTGATTATATTTTATATACACACAAGTAGAAAACTCCAAGGCATTTTATTCAAGTATCTAGGTGTTTCTTCCCATAGTTATTTCATGTCGAAATATATAACCTTCCCTTATTTTTTAAAATCATATCAATCAACCATCCTATTATTCTGATGTATCTTTGAAATTAATATATTTGGTGAAATCTTTATAATCCATGATAAAACATCTTATTATATTCTAATATGTTGAAAACGTTTGACATACAAATGATCATCAAAGACTAGGCTTTAAAACATTAAATAATTGATCAATATTGCTTTCAGGGTTGTACATATATTCCATAACATACCTTGAAAACCATGTAAAATTGACCACATACTCATCCTTTATCTCTTATTATTTTTCTATAAGGTTCAATAATTTCCTTTCCATTTACACGCATTACTGTCATGGGAATATTTTTCAAGAAAAATCACATTGAATGAATTCCATTCCATGTTACCAAAAACCCATATTATTTAGTATAATTATTTAAGGATCAAAATTGGTCATCTACACATCTTATAAGATACATAACCATATTGAAAGTTTTCCTCTCAAGTCAATCTGAAGCCAATAATACCATTTATACAGAATTAATTCTTTGATATGCATCCATTGGATTTTTTGTTCCAATAAATTTTTTAGGTTTTTTTATTATAAAATAATCCATATAGGTCGATCCTTGTGTAATAGAAACTTATTACTATATGTGGGAAAAGTTATTTTTCATAACATTAGACAATTTTCCTTAAATAGTCATAATTTTCTCTGTAGATATATTAACTCCATTATCTTAATTATTCAAACAGTCATTGAATTTTTCATGGATGTTTTAATTGTTTCTAAATCTCCTTATAGGTTCCATTAACTAAAAAAATTATCAACTAATTAGAAAACTTATAACATGAAGAATCAAAAAAATTCCAAAACATTCAATAAAAATTTATTTATAAGGCTAAAATCTATGTTCTCTAACTATGATTTCTAAAATCTTGTTCCCAAGGATTATTCTGAACCTTCCTAGAATACCAACTGTAATACCCCAATCCTGATTTCCTAAATTTTCTAGGTAATTTATTACATGCGAGATACATGATATTAAATTATAAGGATAAATATTTAATATTCCTCATGATACTAGATACATTACATTAAATCATTATAACATAGAAGAACATGTATATATTACATAATTTTATCCTTGTTCAATAAAATTATTCCACATAATTACATGTGGATATAGGGAATCCAAGTAATGGTGGTGAGATTAAATTCTCAGTAAGGGGAAAAAGGTACATTATAAGATATTGAGGATAAATATTGCCCAGGAAATAACATGAATATTATTGATGTCACAAAAATGAATACATAAGTGTAATACATTGAATAAAGAGAAGTGAATAGTGACATGGTTGATAAAAATAATCTATATTATGTAATTGCATAATGTCATACATTATAATCCTATCATCGAGTCCTTGTTCCATGAAATTATACATTAAGGGTATGGATAACCCAAATACATAATCTTTGTTATCTCATCAAAATAACTACTGCAATGATGGGATATATAATTCTTGTCCCCACATATCAAATAATGATCAATTAATTACATCACGTTCAATATAATAATATGTTATACCGGGAATAATGATTTAGGAAGGACAACAAAGGAATACATTGAAGATTTTCACAGTGAAACATATCATATGTAATTTTTCCATTTAGAAAAATAAATTAAATGCATTATAAAAATATTTCCCGACTCAAAAAATTAACAATAATTTTTAAGTGAATTCCCTCAACACAATGAAGGTATAATTTATGAATCACAGTATTAAAAAAAGCTATCAGGACAAGTGATTTGTAAGAAGATATAGTTGATGGGTACTTATCAAGATTAAGGATTTTCAATGTGTTACAAGTGTTTTCTTTGAAATAGTTGGAGAGAAAAGAAACACATACATTATAAACCCCCATATAAATACTATGTTTTAGTTTATAATGAGTATAATAATTGTCCATAACATATCCCTTACAAGTATAAAACCAGGCACAAAGTAGAGGTACATTCCCCCTCGGCCTGGCTGATGACTGGGATATACCTGACCAATAATGATCAAGGTTGTTACACCTAGATTCATTTGATCCAAAATCATGTCCACATGTAGAATCTATATGGTGATATTTTATCATGGGAAATCATATTTTTTTTAACAAATTATTATATTTTTTGGGCTATGATGAGGTTTTAGAATTGTAATCACTTACGAATTTAAAATAATGCGAGTTAAAGGACTTATCAAATAGTTTATATGTATTAATAATGGAATAAAAAATATCATCAACTCAATATTGGGATAATGAATTTTGGATTAAAAAGGATTCAATTATGGTAATGTAAATAAGGATTATAAAAATTTGGAAAATAACCCTTACATTGACAAAGTATTGGATTATAAAATGGGAATAATGTAAAGGGTTTTGGTAATGTATCCATGATGATAGTTTAGTAGGGATATAATACATAGAAAAATAGAAATTAATAAAATTCAATGTGTTTTTAAAATATATTAAAAATAGAGAAATTCATATAAAAAAATAAAGAGAGTGAAATATGAACTCTTACCTATCTTGATCTTTTACGATTTGAACCCAGCCTTACATCCAACCAAACATCCCAAGACTGAATTTAGGGATAGATTAGAGTCTCCTTTAGAGATAAATGAATAAGGATATTCGAGTTTGTTTTTTATGAATGATAGGACAGGTTGGTATTTATAGTTTTGGTGAGTGTAATTTTGTGGAATAATAGATTAATTATTTTGTTACTACAATTTCTTTTAGGGATTCCCAATAACCATTGTGCTTCACTCCCACCCATGATTCCCCAATATAGTTTTTAGGGGAAGAAATAGTGAAACACAACTTCATTGGATGAAATGAGCCATGATTAAATAAATAAGATGTCACTTATAATGTATTCAACCAATTTTACTACATTCCACAATTTTTACAATATTTTAATATTTTAATAAAAAAAGTACCAAATTCCACCCATTGGATAATTTCAACATCAAATTACAGATATGTAATCTATTTTATCAAATTAAATACTTGATTACCTATATTGTACCATTTATGTAGGAAATGTACATTCATCATACATAATGTGTAAAATTTACCATCCTTTTAATTTTATAAATAATTAGCATTATAACACAACTCAACCCCTAGATATGTAATCTCAAATTACACCAGCATATACCCTATAAGTAAGGCGTCCAATATTAGTGTTGTAATGGGTTTTATAATCCAACGTTGACTCGATCATGATCCCTTATAACATGATATTCTCCGGTAGAAGGCTCCACTTCAACTTTACTAATTGGAGTTCTTTTTGGTCATGGTCAAATAAGAACCCCAGTGATGCTACATCAATCATAAGCTCAGATAAATAAACTTCATAATTTATTTTCATAGAATTAAAATCCATATTTAATCCCATTTTTCATATTTAAAAATCATCAATACCATTAATATTGACTAATCCAAATGGTTTTTTTATTAGTATACCTCCAATGATCATATTGTCTAATGCTAAAATTGACTAATGATAATATGGACGAATGTCGTAATTCAAAATGGTCATATCAAAAAAAGGTACATAATCCCTAACAATCATATTAATCTTTATATATACATGCCAACATATATATCCCATCATATCCTTCTCCATGTTCTTACACCACATCAATTTCATTGTTTATTTTTTCCTCTTAATAACAATGGAACTCATATATTTAGTATTATATTTTTACTACGATCAATCAGAGTAAAAGATTATGGTGTTATTCCATGTTGTTATATGATTTATGGTAATGGTTTTAGATTATGATATAAATTAATTTACTTAGTAATTTTGTACCATTATGTGTTTTACTATTATGATAAAATAATAAAGTTTTCATTGTGTGACAATATTGTAATGAAATGTTTTTTTCTATTATAGAATCATGGATGTTGAACTTTAATCCTTATATCTATATAAAATTTTGGTGAAGCATGAGCTTGAATATTCCATTTTTTTCTCTACAATACATAACTTATTAAGGATATCTAGTGATTTTTAATTTAAATTGTTCATGTTATAGTTCACAATAAACTGGAAGAACTTTTTTTTTAATGATTGTAGAGTTAATTTAATGGTCACATTAACCCCAAGAAGAAAATCTAGTATATATATATCATTAATGGACATAATTATATTGATAAAATGAGTTGTAAAAAGGTATCCTTCTTCCATTTTCACCAATATAGAGGCGTTGACACCTCATACTACTAATTCAATGATTTTGTTTATAGACAATATTTATGTTTTATATCATCTTGTAAATGTTCATTGTATCGTCTTTATTTTCCAACATGAAATCAATTATCATGAGAATGAGAGGTGAGATTTCTATTTATTCCTTCAAATGACTATAATAAGTAAAAAAATTGTTTTGTTGACTTTCTTCACCAGTATATTAATTTTTGTGGGTTCCTCTAACATACTGAATTTCCTTTCTGTATCAAGTACTATTCTTATGCTCATGTCCTGATCAAGGAAATTTATATCATTTAGTTTCCCATTATAATATATTTCAATAAAATTTGTGCTTGAAGATAAGGAATCCATAATTTATAATAAATTATTTTTCATTTGAATATCGTGTTTTATTTCTGTGACATCCCGAACCCGGCTACCCCTCATCCCGATCCCCAAGCCCGGCTGGCCACATGACCCCTGTCTTGTCTCCCAATAGGCTAGGGGCTTCTGACTTGTAGCAGGGGTGTAATTGTATGTTAGTGGGGAAACTGTACCCCCATGACAGAGTACACAGCATTATAGAAGCAAGGTAGTATAAATAGCGAAAGCAAAACCAATGGTAAACAGGAGAAAAAGGGGAACATACAAACCAAACAACAGAAGTAAGAAAAAACCTTGATATCTATACAGAACCCACATAGGCAGTGTCTAATACAAAATGGATGTATGACATGCTGATACAGTAGAAATAGAAGACAAGCATGCTATACAATAATAAAAAAAGAACAAAAATAGTCCACGAGCATCTCTAGACAATCTCAATCCTCTCCTCTAGATCCCCAACTAGAATGTATATAAATCAATAACCTGAAGCTGGGCCTTTTCCCCTGCTAGTACCTGCAGTAGTGAAGTCTACATGGGTGCCAAGGAGGCCGCCCGTGTAGGGTGTGAGACAAGTCTCAATAGGCCACCACCAACGATGTCTACGCGTAATCCAAAAAGGTGTTCGTATGAAACAATGAGTAATATACTGCAAGTAATTAAAACAAAGTAAATAATCTATCCTCCTGCTCAGGATCCGGAAGGACACCTGGTTGGTCTACCTGTTTTAGCTCATGGATAGAAATCGGAACTAACACCAGAGGTATATAGGTTATCACTGGCACGAGTTAAACATGCCTCTCGTCCACATGTACTGTAGCTGGCGTGGGGTAGAAATTCCTCCCACCCATAAGGTTATATAGGCACGAGGTATAAATGCCTCAGATCCTTAATCACTGTAGTTGGCATGGGGTAAAAATGCCTCCCACCCATAAGGTTATATAGACACGAGGTATAAATGCCTCTCATCCCCAATCACTGAGATTTATCTGGCATGGGGTAAGAATGCCTCCCGCCCAACACACGGGTTACCACAAGAATATTGACATAGAAAAGGATAACCATTCACATCACATTATATAAGGCAAACCATCTTATATCATGTCACATTAATAATGCAAGGCATATCCATCTTATAATATCACATAAACAATGTAATGAAATTCATACATTTCAATTCATTAAAGGGGTTCGGGGTCTATCATCCTAGTCAACCTCTAACCAATTCATTTCATTTTCCTAACATGGAAAATTCCCTTTCAAGACATTTCATTGAGGTTAAAAGGTGAAAAGGGGCCAATTCTCAAGGCATAACAACTATGGTTGACCACTCCCGGTCCATAACAAATCCAAACACCCTAACAAGGTTGGATTCACCACTCTTATACCACACGGGTTATTAGGATATGAAGCAGTCATTATAAATATGGGGTTTGGTGAAGGATAAACCATGGCACGTCAACAATAACTCAATAAGGTGAAAACCCAAAATGGAAACCACGTGACCACCTACCTTAGAGTTGTATGCGTCGGCTCGCTTGATATCAACCTCAGATTTGCAGTAGACTTGAAGAGATCTGAGTTCCAGTCCAATGACCTGGAAATAAGGCATAAGAGAGTGCATCAAAATAACAAGACAAAAGGTAAGATTTTTCTAGGAGAAAGGGGTGTATGAGGTAAGTTGTACCTTTTCCCTTCCAATGCTTCTGTCGGATCAAGGAATGGACACCAGGGGAAGAAACCACAAGAGATTGAGTAAGAAGAGGGTTTGGGAGCTCAAATAGCCTTCTCCTCTGGTTCTGTCCGTAGGAGGAAGAAAGAAATGGGTTTAGACTTAAATAGAATTTAGGGTAAAATGGTAATTTTTTTCCTAGGACTGGTTGCATGATTTAGGCACACGATTTTCCAAATCGTGTGCAAACCGTGCGCACTTCCCTACCTCCAAAAAAAGGTTCGCACGGCTTAGGTGCACAATTTACCCAAACCGTTCCCAAACCATGCATATTTACCTGCTTCCAGACCAATGGCCGCACGGATTACCCAAACCATGCACAAGCTGTGCACAGGCCGTGCGCCCTTGTCTGCAAGTCCATTTCACAAACTCTCAGGCTCTGAACAAACCCCAGACACTCCCTAGACCTTCATTAGAACATCACCCACATTAAATAAGAATAAATGAAAGGTTCAAAAGAAAAATTAATGATCCATACCATTTCCAAAGAGTCGGGTAATTACAACCTCCCCTCTTTAAAGCAACTCGTCCCCGAGTTGGCCTTCTGAGGGTACTAAGGTGTCATCAACGAATATCACTGGCCATTGAGAACATATATCAGCCTCTCGCTCCCAGGTCTGATCCTGTACCCAGCCATGCTGCCACAGTACCCGTACAAGAGGAATGGACCTGCCATGGAGTGTCTTCATGCTCCGGTCAACTATTCGATTCAGATATTTCTCAAAGGAACCATCCATTTCCAGTTTAACATCATCAGGCTGAAAAACTTGAGTCAGATCTGAAAAGTATCGGCGTATCTGAGATACATGAAAAACATTGTGCATGGCCTGATATCTATGTAGAAGTGCAAGGTGGTAAGCTACTGGAACGATTCACTTCACCACCTCAAAGGGTCCTATGAACCTCGATGAAAGCTTACCCTGCTTCTGTATATGTCTCTGCCCCAACCTGGGTGAGACCTTCTAGAAAACCCAGTCCCCAACCTCGAACTCAAGAGGTAACCTGTGCTTGTTATCATTGGACTGCAGTCTAGACTGATCTATCTCATATGCTTCCTAATAAGCTATATCTGCTCTATAGTCTCCTATGCAAGACGTGGTCCTAGAACAGCTGCCTCCCCTTCTTCAAGCCAACACAAAGGCGAGCGACAAGGCCTATTATACAAGGCTTCATAGGGAACCATATCAATGGTAGCCTAGAAGCTATTGTTATAACTGAACTCGACATGAGGAATGTCTTTCTCCCATGAACCTCCAAAATCGAGAACACAGAAACGTAACATATCCTCTAGTTTCTGTATATTCCACCCGATATGTCTGTCAGTCTGCGGGTGATATGCCGTTCTCAAAAGTACCCACGTTCCCAAGGCCTTCGGTAAACCCTTCCAGAACCAAGATGTAAAACGAGGATCTCTGTCCGAGACAACATATTGAGGTGCTCCATGGAGGCGCACTATTTCCTTGACATACATTCTTCCCAAGTCATCAACCATGAAGGTCTACCGCACTGGTAAGAAATGTGCGACCTTCGTCAGATGGTCGACTATAACCCATACTGCATCATTGCCGTGAGGTTACCTGGGTAAACCAGTTAAAAAGTCCATAGAAACATCGTCCTATTTCCACTTCGGATTGGACAATGGCTGCAAAAACCTTCCTGGATGCTGATGTTCCACCTTCACCTGCTGACTGGTGGAACAACACGTGATAAAACTGACTATCTCCCATTTCATGCTAGGCCACCAGTACTATCGTCATAAATCACGATACATTTTTGTGATGCCTGGGTGAACTTCCCATGCTGAGGTGTAGAAATCTCTCATCAGCTCCTCTCTCATGTCAGTTGGGACCCATACACGCCCACGGAACAATAAAGTATCACCCTCATCCATAGCGCAGTCTGTAGCGGCATCATCAGCGACACTCTCTCGTAGAACAATGCATTCCGAATCTGATAACTATCTTTCCCTAACCTGTTCCAAAAGATTAGATGTCACCGCTGTGGCTGAGAGAACAGTCTGACCCTGAGCCTCATGAACCTTAACGTGCATCTCTGAAAATAGTGCCATCATCTTCCACTCCTCATTAGATTCCTGAACCACTTGCGACTGAGTTTTTCGACATAGCGCATCGGATACTGAATTTCTTTTCCCAAGAGTGTAGGCTAGTGTGAAATAAAAGGATATCAGGTATCTACCCACCTACATTGCCAGAGATTTAGATCCCATTTAGTGAAGATACATATGAGGATTTTGTGGTCAATGAATACCACAAACCCTCTCCCAACAAGTAGTGTCTCCAACAGCGTAAGGCATGTACATCTGCTGCGAGCTCGAGGTCGTGAATCAGATAATTCCGTTCATGATCCTTTAACTGACTAGAACCATATGCAGTGACTCACTAATCCTGTATCAAGACAGCTCTATGCCCTATACTTGACACATCACAAAAGACAGTATAAGATTTTCCTGGATCTAGTAAGATCAGTATTGGTGCTGATGTTTGTCTGCCCTTCAGTTCTTGAAAATCTACTTCACAAGGTTATGACCAATCGATTCTCACCCCCTTTTGGTTCAAAGCTGTAAGAAGTGCAGCTAGGCATGAAAAGTATTGAATGAACCACCTATAATATCCAGAAATTCCCAAGAAACTCCTGATGTCAAATACATTCTTGAGAAGCTCCCATGAAATTATAGCACTCACCTTCTCATGGTCAACTGAAACTCCAGACTCAGAAATAATGTGACCCTGGATGTGAACCTTATTTATCCAAAAGTGGCATTTACTGAGCTTAGCATAAAGCTGATGCTCACTTAGTGTATTCAGCATGATCTCAAGATGGGTTGCATGGTCGTGTCTCAGGCATGAATAGACTAAGATATAATCCACAAATACAACTACAAAAGAATCAATGTACAAGTGAAAAATCCAATTCATAAGATCCATAAACACTACAGGTGCATTTGTAAGACCAAACGACATGACTAGGTACTCATAGAGACCATACATGCTCCTAAACGCCGTGTGATGTATTTCCGAAGTCCTAACACACAACTGGTGATAGCCCAACCTCAAATCTATCATTGAAAACACCATCGCTCCTCAGAGTTGATTGAAGAGGTCATCAATTTGAGGTAAATGATACTGATTCTTAATAGTTAGCTTATTCAACTTACGATAATCCACACAAAGACGAAGGGTACCATCTGAATTCTTGGAAAAAAGGATCGGTGATCCCCAAGGAGAAGTATTGGGACATATAAAGCCTTTTTATTCTAGGTCCTCTGGCTGACTCTTGAGCTCCATACTTTTTTTAGATTCCATCCTATACGGAGGAATGGTCATTGGTGCTACTCCTGGTATAAGATCAATAGTAAACTCCACCTGTTGCACTGGAAGTTGACCTGAGAAATCATCAGGAAAGACATCATTGAAACGCTCCACCACGGGAGGATATACAGAGGGTTATAACCCTTGGTCATCGAGATAAAGATGGGTTTCCTGTTCCATGACACCACCAAAAATCTGGTGTTCCGGTCCTGCTCGTTTCGTACTAAGATCTCATTCTCCCTTATGCATAAGTGTGTCACCCTCTGGTGATGTAAACGCCACCCTCTGACAATAGCAGTCAATCCTGTCTCTATAGGGAACTAACCAGTCCATCTCGATTATTACATCAAAACCTGAAATATCCAGAACATAAAGGTTCAACACTAAAAGGTAACCTCCCACATTGAGGGGAAAATTCTGACAACGACGAACTCCCTCTGAACGGATACCCAATGGGGTATCTAACGTGTTCATACCAGGATATGACTCATCATCGAGGCCCAAAATTCCGATAATAGCCTCCGATATAAAAGAGTGAGAAGAGCCTATGTCAAACAAAGGAGATACTAATGTAGAGGAAACTAGAATTTTACCTCGTACTGTAGATGGTCCAGCGTACTGCTCCTCCAGTGTAGGCTCGACTGCAATTAACTGGCCGAAACCACGGACCTGAGTCACAGACTGGCTACTTTGAGCAGACTCGCCCTGATGATGCTAAGAGTCATTCACCTGATTACCTCTACCTCGATTACTACCACAACCTGATCGACCGACGGTATTCCAGCCGCCTGACTGACGTGATCCTGCCGATCCAGTGCCAGATCATGGAGTAGGTAAATATCCCTACTCACTGGACCTTGGGGGAAAGGTCCTGCCGAAGCGGTGGAGATGACCCAACCTACAAGAACCTCTGATCTCCACTGGATTTCGCGTACACTGCCTCCTCATATGTCCCAGAACCCCACATTGGTGACAGATAGGAGTACCAATTGAGAAAAGGTTCTGACCGCCACTAACACCGCGAGATTCCTCAAAACGCCGCTTCTTCCCAGAAGCAGATCCACTAGAACCCTTCGGCGCTGAACCTCCCTAGTTCACACTATCCGCTTCTCTCATGTTTGTCTCTATGATCAGTGCCTGATTGACAATATCTGAAATGGTCGTCAGCATGAACACGTTATCCTGTCAACGAATTACATAACACAACCCATCCTCAAAACACCTAGCGGTCGTGAGATCATCAGCAGCTAGTGTCGGATCAAAACGCTGTGACTTAGTGAAAGAAGATGAATATTCCATGACGGTCGTGGTCCCTTATTGCAGATTCATAAACTCCATAGATCTGTCAGCCCTCAAAGTCAGGAGAAAGAAATAATCATAGAAGACTGTCTGGAAATCAGTCCAGATCATGTCTCTCTGCTGTCCCGAATGGGTGATGATATCCCACCTCCTCCTGGCCGAACCACGTAGAATATAAGTTGCGATCTTGACCCTCCACTCTGGAGGCATCTCAAGGTGCTCGAAGATGGTCAGAATAGCTTCCAACCAGGTCTCTGCAGCTATTGGTCTTCCATCTCCCATAAATGCTGGAGGATGATGCGATTGAAAATCGCGGGTCAACTCTGCCATACTCGGGGCAGGTCGCACTCCACCTTGCATACTTTGCATCATATGCCAGAAGTTATCACGGAACTAGGCATCAACGCCCATCTCAGGAATAGAAAGAGGAGCCACATGTGGCTCAACAAGAAGATCAACTGGCGGCTCCAGGCCTTCCATCTTAGGAATGTGATCGTCGCCGCCTTTAGCACGCTTGACTCGAGGACTTCTCGGAGCCATAGTGCTACAATTCAAAACGAACGTCTCAAAAGAAGGAACAAACAAAAATTAAAGTCTGAACTCTAGAAGCTATAACAGGTACTAAGCCGTACTACCCTTAAGTTCACCTATCCACACCCATAGGAATTCTTAGTAAGGCCGCCAACTTTTCCAATTTAACTCATTCTGGTGATATGGCATTTTCCAACCCATAAGGGACCATACTCCTCATGAACTGAAAGATGACACACACATGGATGTCATTCCTTATATATATGTGCTAATCAAGCATTTAAATTTCATTTAAATCAAATGATTGGTTTAGTTAGAATGTCGTTTTCCAATCCATAAGGGCCCATACACCTTATGAACCAAAGGGTGACACCCACTAAAATCACATCCTTCCCCAATTCACAATATACATGAAAGGTTTTCATAGTCGAACACATATTATCAAGGCATTGAAATAAACATCAGGAAATTCTCACTGAAAATTTAATCGTGGCATGGAAATATGAATGGCCTAATCATATTGTGCCTATCATGATGCATTCTCTAATGCATAACCCTCATTTCATTGGGTTGAACCATGAAATCCAAATTTCAACACCACAAATCTCAATAACATCCCAAAACATGTGAAGAACCCAACGGTGAAACGATATCAATAGTAAATAGCAGAATCATTTACAATATAAAATAGCCAACTTGTTATTTTCCCCGTACATGGGTTCGCAATGCCCAAGAACAGATTATAACTAAGGCCCTACGCATTCCGAGTCTCAAATTATGTCGTCGCCAAATAGTAAATCATGAATGAAAGAAAACCTCTGATACCACTTTGTGACTTCCCGAACCTAGCTTCCCCTCAACCCGATCCCCAATACCAGTTGGCCACATGACCCCTGGCTCATCTCCCCATAGGCCACGGGCTGCCGAATAGCAGCAGGGGTGTAATAGTAAGTCAGTGGGGAGACTGTACTCCCATGTCAGAGTACACAGTGGTATAGTGGCAAGGTAGTAAAAATAGAGGAAGCACAACCAATGGTAAACATGAGAAAAAGGGTAACATACAAACCAAACAATAGAAGTAAGAAAAAAAACCCTGATATCTATACAGAAGCCACATAGGTAGTTTCTAATACAAAATGTATGTATGGAATGCTGATACAGTAGAAATAGAAGACAAGCATGCTATACACTAATTCAAAAAGAACAAAAATAGTCCATGAGCATCTGTAGCCAAGCTTGATCCTCTGCTCTGAATCGCTAGCTAGAATGTATATATATATAAACAACCTGAAGCTGGGCCTTTTCCCCTGCTAGTACCTGTAGCCGTGAAGTCTACCCAGGTGCCAAGGAGGCTTCACAGGTAGGGTGTGAGACAAGTCTCTGTAGTCCACCACCAATGATGTCTACGTGTAATCCAAAAAGGTGTTCGCATGCATCAATGAGTAATATACTGCAAGTAAGTAAAACAAAGTAATAAAATACCCTCCCACTCAGGATCTGGAAGGAAAGCTAGCAGGTCTACCTACTTCATCTCATGGCTGGAAATCTGAACAAACACCAAAGGTATATAGGTTATCACTGGCATGAGGTAAACATTCCTCTCGTCCACAAGTACTGTAGCTGGCATGGGGTAGAAATTCCTCCCACCTGTAAGGTTATATAGGAACGAGGTATAAATGCCTCTAATCCTCAATCACTGTAGTTGGCATGTGCTAAAAATGCTTCCCACCCATAAGGTTATATAGGTATGAGGTATAAATGCCTCTCATCTTCATTCATTGAGATTTATCTGGTACGGGGTAAGAATGCCTCCTTCCCAATACATGGGTTACCACAAGCATATCAACACAACAAAAGATAACCATTAACATCACATTATATAAGGCAAACCATCTTATATCATATCACACTAGCAATTCAAGGCATATCAATCTTAAAATATCACATAAGCAATGCAATGGCATACATATATTTCAATTCTTTAAAGGGGTTCAGGCTCTCTCATCCTAACCAACCTCTAACCAAGTCATTTCATTTTCCTAACATGGAAAATTCCCTTTCAAGACATTTCATTGAGGATCAAAGGTGAAAATAGGCCAATTATCAAGGCATAATACCTATGGTTGACCACTCCTGGTGCATAACAAATCCAAACACCCTAACAAGGTTGGATTCATCACTCTTATACCACACGAGTCATTTAGATATGAAGTATTTATTATTAATACAGGGTTTGGAGAAAGACAAACCATGGCATGACAATAATAACTCAATAAGGGAAAATCCCAAAATGGAAACCATGTGACCACCTACCTTAGAGCTGTAGGCGTAGGCTCTCTTGATATCAACCTCAGATTCACAGTATATTTGAAGAGATCTGAGTTCTAGTCTAAAGACCTGGAAATAGGGCATATGATCCTGCATCAAAATAACAAGACGAAAGGCAAGATTTGCGGAGGAGAAAGGGGTGTGTGAGGTAAGCCTTACCTTGGCCCTTCCAATGATTCTGTCATATCAAGGAACAGGCACCAGGGGAATAAAACACAAGATATTGAGTGAGAAGAGGGTTTGGGAGGTCAAAGAGGCTTCTCCTCTGGTTCTGTCTGCAGGAGGATGAAAGAAATGGGTTTAGAATTAAATATAATTTAGGTTAAAATTGTGATTTTCTTCCCAGGACTGGTCGCACGGTTTAGGCGCACGGTTTACCAAACCGTGCGCAAAACATGCGCACTTCCCTGCCTTCAGAAAAAGGTTCACACGTCTTAGGCACATGTTTTACCAAAACCTTGTGCAAACCGTGCGCACCTCCCTACTTCCAGACCAAAGGCTGCACGGTTTACCCAAACCATGTGCAAGCCGTGTGCAGGCCATGCACCCTTGTCTGCAAGTCCATTTCTCAAACTCTCGGGCTCTGAAAAAACCCCGTACACTCCTCAGACCTTGCTTAGAACATCGCACACAATAAACAAGCTTAAAGGAAAGGTTCGAATGAAAAACCAACGATCCGTACCCTTACCAAAGAGTCGAGTTGTTACAACTTCTATTTATGTGGGATTTTATTAAATGTTCCCCTCCTTTAAATGATGATCCAAAACATCATATATAACACCATGAGATTTTAAAACATAAACATCATATTTGATAGCATATATGACATGAAAAAATTCCTACATTATAATATAACATCATGATAAAATTTGATATATATATATATATATATATAATAAATTCAATCTCTTTGATAGTTTGTAATGCATGGAACACTGAGTTTGAAAAACACACGATACTCTTTAAAAATATTACTATTTAAAAATGAACATTTTTTACCGGCCATTAGGAATAAAGGTATTTATATTATGAACTATTTTTTTTTAAAAAATCAAATGTATTAAATAAATTCAATGGTTATAAATTGATTGGAAATAAAATAATAATTATTTAAAGGACAAATATATTTTTTTGGAAAGACTATATTGTTTTTGGAAAGGTGGTTTAACAATACATTGTGCCCATAATATAAAATTATTTTTTTAATTTATTATAAGATTTAACTTAGAAAAAAAATTATATTTTAAAATCAAGATATAAAGATTATATTAGGGTTGTTTTTAGTATTTTTCTCAAAAGTTACATTTTTCTATGAATAGTGAAAATTACAAAATGTTAATTTAAAGAATCCTTTTTATATAGATTGTTTATAAATTTAAACCATATTTTAAACTGGTTTTAAATTTAAATTGGTTCCATTATATTTATATTAATCCAATTTAGATCATTATAATCATTTCCATGTTAATTTTGGGTATAAATTTTAATAATCTTTTAAAACATTTTCTTTTCAAAAACCTTTTTATCATCATGTCTGTGTGATTAATTTAAATTATAATTGTATAATTATATGAAATGAATTTGTAAAAATTGATTCCATATTTTTAATCATAATTTTTTTATTGAATAATTTAACGTTATTTTTAGACCAAAATTATTTGTGAAAAAACAAAAAATTAATTACTACGTTCAAGGTAAAAATGGTTTTACCATTTTTTAAAATAAATATATAATGCGTAAAATGAGATGAAAACTTCAATAAAATATTCATTATAGACATATTTTGTCCTTATAATGTCTTTTTATTTGTAATACTCTATTTTTGAACTTTTTTTCATGTGGAATACAAGGGTACACCATTCTTTTTTCAATAATTACAAGTGTGCCACTGACCTAACTTGGTAAAGGTCACTCCTATCCTCTCTTCTTCACACCATAATATATATTTGGTTCATTTAATTACTATATCAATGACTTAAAAACTTTCAAACTCTTATATTAGAAGCATTATTTAGTCAGATTGTAATTCTAGGAATACTTTATGTATAATCTTAATGTGGTGGTTTGAGAATATGTAAAATAAAAAACAATGAATTTTTACTCATGTGTTTCGCGGACTACCACCTCATGAACCAATGTGACACATTCTCCATCTACATATCTCACAGTTGGGTATGATAATGTATAGAAAGTATATATATGATATTTATAACAAAACTATACCTATAGAGACATTATATCTTATATACCTTTTTTACATTCCATTGTGTAATAGATATAATAATATCGCCCATGTCTACAATGGACTACAACATCACAAAACAATGTAATCAATTTTTCATTAACACCTTGAATGTAATGTAATATGGATAGATTTAAGGGGTATAGGTTATATAATTTGAATAATTATTATATTAATGAAATATTTATCATTCTTAAAAGATAATATATATCATTTTCGATCATACACTGACAATGAATGACATCCACCTTATATGTTTGGACTATGTCCTTCATGAAGTGATGTGACTCTATTTTCATCACCACACCACATAAAAGATATGTATATATAAGTATATAACTATATACATTATATTATGATAATTTTTTAATGATAAAATATTACTTACCTTATTTCCATAATGATCATTGAAAAATAGAAATGTTACAAATACGTACATGTGGCATACCATCTCCATGATTGTAACACAGTTCAGTTTCATAACCATCATTCAAGATTTTTTATAAAAGAATAATTGATAATAAATATCAAAAATATTAGATGACTATTATATATGATATGTTTAATTAATGTCCTCATCTACCATAATCATCCAATAAATGTCATTTTTGACCCATAAGAATAATGTCATCAAAACATATGAAGTAAAATTAATTA
Organism: Viscum album; assembly: GCA_963277665.1. Lineage (NCBI taxonomy): Eukaryota > Viridiplantae > Streptophyta > Magnoliopsida > Santalales > Viscaceae > Viscum > Viscum album. Next base: position 454,380,307 of record OY728135.1, read on the forward strand.
ATTATGTAATCATATATACGAAGGTAACAAGTAAAATAAATGGAATAATAAACATGAAAATGTTTTTCAATTTAGTAAATAATTAACATATATTTATTATTCAGGAAGATAAATAATGTACATGATGGGTCAGACTCAAAGTAAGAGTTTCTTATCTCACTTTTACTATCATGATACATACTCCATATTCACTATGTATTTCTTTTAGGCAGTGTATATACTAAAATATTTCTATATTATATAATTAATTAATATATCATCATGGTATTTAAATTATAATTTAATGTAATTTCTTTCATGGGTATCATTTATAACATCCCAAGTAAATGAAGAATAAAAAATATTTCATATTTATTAATATTTGTGAATTAAATATTAATTTTACTTTAAAGGGGTTTCTTTGTTCGATAGGGTACTCGATACGCAATAATAAGTTTCTATGAAATCTTACGTTACACACTAATAATATAATATTATTATTTTAAATAGTAGTTAACTCTTAGCTGTTTTATTGGAGGGAATGAAAAAAACTAACTACAATATGATTATACAAGTTTTTTAAATGTATTTTCATTTATCCAATAAAACGTTATAGGCTTAAATGTGAATGAATCTAATTTTAAGCATAATTTACATTAAAAGGCCGATTTATCGCCTTTTAATGGAGAACCCTATATAAATCATGTTTTGGTCACTTTAATACATTATAATTGACCAAATAAAATCCTCTTTAGTATGGGGACATCAATATTTACTTTGTGTAAATTTTTGGAATTTTTCTAATAAAGGTTATTTTTTAATGAATAATGAAAATATTGTATTTTTATTCAAAACTGTGTTTTAATCTAATTTATTTATATGGGTAGATTATCTTTTTAAACTGTTTTTAAGTTTAGTTAGAATATATTTTTACCTTTTAATCCAATGTTGGTCATGGTAATTAATTTCACATTGAAATTGGACATAAGTAAGTATCAATCTATTGATAGTTATTGTTTCTTAAAAACACGCTATTTGTTTTAACAACAGGAATTATTTTTAAAATTAATTAATGAAACTTCTATGTTTTGAATTTTAAAAAATATACAAAATTTTCTAATTCAGAATATCAAATAATGCTTAGGCTGAATTTTTGGTATTTTTCTGAAAAACATCAATTTTTGATGAATAGTGAAACCACTTAGTAGTAGTTAAAAAAACTGACGTTTTCAATTAAATGAAATTTTACCACTTCTGTGAATTTAATTTAGAAAATTTGACAAACATGGTTGTTATTAGGTAGTAAAATGTGGTTCAATAAGTTGAAAATAGTTTTTGGTGAATAGTAACTTTTGACTTATTTTACCGTGGTTAAAGGTAAATTGGGTTATTCAAGGTAAAAAGAATATTATAGTAATTCAAAATTACCTCAAAACCTGTCCTAACCTTATTGTATGAGTAATATCCGACCATGGGCATCCTTGGGTTGATTTTGGGAACCCATGCAGCAACTTATGAATGATAATGACACTTTAGATTAATTAATTTAATGTAAAGGAAAAAATGACTAAAATAAATATCTTTTAGTAAATTAATTTCTATATGGTGTTATATAAGTAATATTTTTGACTATAAATATTATTTGGAAATCTAAAAAGATTTCCTACATCATGGTATTATTTTTATAATTGTTAGACTTTAAATAAATTAAATTATTTATGATCCAATAATGATACAATATTTAACTAATTAATAAATGATTTAAATAAATATGATTAAAATGATTAAAATATTATCCAAAACATGTCCAATTATGATTGGATGATTTTATTTCAAATATTAATCATCGTATCTTCAACTTTAATGATTTTTTGACCTTTTGAAACTGAAGATATGTTTATAATAAAATAATATTTTCACACTTTCCTAAAGATCCCCTCCTCTCCCTTATAAAAGAAGACCACTTCTAACTAATTCCTCACACCAATGAACCCTTTTGAATCATCCAACCTCTACCCAATTAAGCTACCTACATCCCTATCCTCCTCCAAGAGGCCTTACTTTAGGCAAAAAACACTTCTAAAAGTCCTTTTGGTTCAGACCAAATGAAGTTTCTCAAATTAAAGGTAATAGTTTCTCTCAAATCGTTTTCTTTTATTTTACTTCTGCAACCCATAAAATCTTTTTATTCCTTTATTTTGAAAAAAAACCAGTATCCTAAATATACTAGAATTTTTTTATGATAAGTATTTGAACTAAACTTACAGACACCTCTATTTAATGGGTGATGGACACAATGTTTCTATGGATGGAAAACTAACACCTCACGAAACGATGATTGTTCAATTACCTCCTACCGCCTCTCATGGTGGCCATTATGATGGAATTGTATTTATATATAATATATATTATGTTTATGTTTTCCTTATTCTTCTATATTTTCTATTTATAGTTTCCTTTGTGGTTTCCATAGTGGGTAAATATGATAAACTCATTTGAGAAAGTAGGGACAACCGCCCCGCAAAATGATGTGACTTGTTAATGCCTTATGTGAAATGTATAAAGGATCGAATTAATGATATTATAATTTAATTATATGATAACTATGTATGATTATGTTTTAGTTCCATTAAAATAAGAAATATAATTGAAAGTAGCATTCATGCATACATTCGGCTTACCATCTCCATAAACGGTGCATTTCTTTTCTTACCTACAAATTTTATGTACTATTATAAATACATGTATATACTGGATATATATGATATATGAGATATCTAAATCATGAATATGATTCTGGATATAATGGAATATTGACCACATAGACAACTTGTAAATATAAGGTGTTCATTTTTTTATTCAAGTACCAAATATCGACAAAAAGGACGTTATTAATTTAAATGATTACATAATATTTATAACATGGTAATAAATGATATAAAAGGAATAATAATATTGAAAAAGGTTCTTAAGAAAGTAGAAATTAAATTTTTATTATTATTCAGGAGATTAAAGAATGATCAAGTCAAGTCGGACATGAGGTAAGGGACTTCATCTCAATCTCCATTCATTGAGGCATATTTAGTTTTATACACGACTTTATTTTTTATGTTGTATAAAAATCTTTGACTTTTCATTTCATTCAAAAAGAATATTTTTATATGAAGTTTTTTACTAAAAGACAAAAATGAATGTTTTTTAACGTAAGCGGTGACAACGACCTTTCCGCCGCCAGGAGTATTGTTTGATCTTTGGATTCCTTAACAAGCCGTAATGTTTTTGAAAGGAAAAATAAATACCATATACTCTTTTTATGTATTTTATAATTGAAAATTATTTTTATAATGGATTTATTAATTCAAAATCTTGAAATGATATTTTTTTATTGCAATGTGGAAATGTTATCTTTCCTTTATACATGTGTTATATGTTATGATTATGTTATGGTTCTTGGGCATTGTTTACATATACGGGTGGTTCCGTGATAAACCTATGATGGCTGAGCCTGAGATAGCTCTCCAATTCATTGGGTAACTTGACGAAGGTAAACATGAATGTTTCTCATAATAGATTTATGGAATATACTATGATGGGTATTGCAACGCAACTCGCTGCATAACTACGATAGCTACAATGTAAGTTTGATTTGAAAGCCATAAGTAACCTTTATGATTTAGGATTTGTGTGTGTTATTCATAAATCTTATGATTTCATAAGGTATGTTATGATTGAAAAGTATGGTTTCATTTATTTGTATTTTTTGATGGGCTAATTTTTTCCTTCCTTATTTTATAACCCTTACTGATCTTTTTAATCTCATCCCATGTTTTTGAAATGTTTTCCACATGACTTAAAGATGAATAGGGCCAAGGATGAGATTAAGGAAAAGTTATGCTATCTAAAACATGGAACTAGCATGATTCTTTTAAAATGTTTTTATTTTATGAAAAAAATGGATACTGAGTAGTAGTGTCTATATGTAATATTCAAGTTGTAATGTAATTGTTATGCCTAATTCTCAAAAACTCTAAACATGAAAACTACCTCAATATGAATTATTCATTTAATTCAAAATTATGAAATTTTTTAAGGTTGGGTCCTTATATTATGATTCAAAAGTTTCCAATGTGGTAATGGTTTATTTCAAAATCTCATCATTATTCAGGATAATTTTGTTTTAAGTATCTATTTATGAAATTATTTAATATTTATATATCAAAATAAATCAATTTTAATCTTCTAATTTTTTATTTAACTATTTTAATTAATATAACCACTTTCCCTATATTTTTATTTAAAATTATTTTAAATTTTTTTAATGAAAATATGAAATTATTTCTCCCTAAGTTCAAAAATCGTTTTTATTCAAAAACCATGTACTCTAAAAATGATCCCAAAAATATATTAACATCTTAAAATGAGTTATTAAAAAGAATATTCACTATTTTATGAAATATTAAAAAATGGTTTGAGAGGAATAATTATTTTTTACAAACCAAAAACTTTTCTAGCCTTTTTATATCTAAAAATAAACTCTCTTTTTAAAATAGAATACATATAAAGAATCCCTCACCATCATGAATATAATTTCATTTAAGATTACATTCCATGATTATAATGTTTTTTAGTGATTTTTTCCATCCTAATATTTTGTAAATTATTAGTTTTTAAAATTTATTTTCAAATAAAATGTTTTTATAGTATTTATTTAAATTAAATGTTTTTAAATAAAAAGTTTATCTTCATATAAATGTTAGTTTATTTAAGGAATATTCTAATTGATCATTAAAAATCATTTTTAATATAAGAATATGTCCTATTATTTTACTTGTTCATTAATGGGGATATAATGTAATGATACCATCCTTATAATTCTTATAGAAGGATTATGATCAGTTTAACTAGGAATATAATATATTGATTCCATTTATTTTACTCTGAATGATTTTTGATTATGTTTATTTACTAGGGTTATTGAAAAAAATTTTATTCTAGATATTCAATATGAATATCATCATTGATTATGTTTCACCCTATTCATATGAGGGCTGAATTGGTAATAGTAAGTAATAGGGTGAGGGGTACACTATAACCCATCGATTCCTCGGTGGGTCTAACAAGACATAGTAGATTGGGTTATGTCCAATGCCTTACCCATTTATATATATGTACTAGAAGAATTCCTTGATGGTATTTCAATTCAGGGCATAAGATCTAGATGGTATGTTTTAGATGACTATCATTATGCATTCCATCATTATGAATTCACTTGTTGGAATTCTATGTCATTATTTAATTATATAAACATACATTGTTAGGTTTCATGACCATGCGATTATTTATAAGGAATTATTTGGTCATTATAAATTACTACAATATTTTTATCAATTTTTATATTAAATGGGATGTGTTTTAGATATTATATTTTCCATATTGATTAAGAGAAATTTATTAAAAGCATGTGTTGTATGCTTACCCATATTGAGCATTTGATCTATCCACATTATTATGTTTTTTCCCTATGATATTATTAAGTATATTATGATTGATATTCAATGATACTCTAAGAAGAATAATTTCATTCCCAAATTTTTTTTGTATTTTATGTTTTAATATTTAATTTTAATTTCAATTATCATTATTTTTTATAACGATTAATCAACTATTTGGTCCTATAAAATTTATTACATATATCAATTCCAGTGTAATAATGTAATCAGAAATTCCTACCTACTAGGTGATGGACTCTATAGTTAATATGAAAGGATGTTGTGTATAAATCATGGGAATTTTAATTAGGAAAATATAGATTAGAAAACATAAGTCTATGATAGTATATGAGAAGAAGTATAAAAAGAAATTATATATATTTTTTATGGAATTCATTATATTGTTTTTTCTATAAAATAATTCCATTTATGGATTCTGTAAGTGGAAGTTCTTCTTGAACAGATATACTTAGGAGTAATTAATATGAAAAGGTGATATTGGGTGTGACTTTCTCATCACCTGATGCGTGACAATGTGCCTTAATGTGCACCAGGTTTTACACTCATAAGGGATATTCACATGATAACTCACATTTTCATTAAAAATCATTTTGATGTATTTTAAAATGAAGATATCTGCAAATAAAATTTGGTTTATAATATGATATTATCTATGTATCATATTTTCAATTTATGTTATGTTTTTCACTATTTTTAGGAAAATACAATTTTCATTCACAATTTTATGATGTAATCTAGTGTATTAAATTTATTTGAAATGGAACCTAATTAAAGGAATGGAAACAATATCAATGAATATACTCCCTATATATATTTACCTACTGGAAAAGATAATGATGTATGAACTGGATCTATAGTTGTATTTGATCAAATTATAACCATATTTGGGTAGCTGACTCAGGTTATGTGTAATAAACCTTCCTACATAGATCATCTTCTAGATCCACTAAATGGTGTAATGATATTAGACCACATCATTAATAAAGAACCTCCATCATTCAATAGGAATACAAATATATATTTACTTGAATAGTGGATAAGTTCTTTAGAGTTGATATTTCTTGCTCTATGATGTTATAAAAGTGGGAAATATGTCATTAAAATTGATCATCCCTTTGGAGATGAAGATTAATGATGGTAATTAATTCAAAACAATAAGTATTAGTATTAAATAAAATGTATGTAGTTCAAGGAATTCAAGGTACTCTTCTTGGAAAAACATTTCCCCCAAAAGAAATGAGTAGATATGGAACAAATATCCTCGAGTACAAGATAGAATGTTGGAGAAAATTTTACTATGTATGAACCAAACATTACAAGGATATAATGGGATATAGTAGTCTATGTATGTAATAAATGGAGAAATATTGATCATTTCTTTTATGGGATTAAAATAATTATTAAAAGGTTACTACTTACCCAAATAATGTCATTATATGAGGACATAGTATCATATTCTATCAAGAGAGGGAAATAATTCCCCTTGTCGCGTGGAAGAAAATAGAAGAAAGATAAGAATCATAAGGAAGAGAAAAAAGTAGTTAAATGGAATAATGGAAAGAAGGATTTTTTAACATGTGACACTTATGGAAGGAAACACATTTTTACTTGCATTAAAGGAAAAGTAGTTCACTTCATGTGTGAATAAAAATTACACCATTCTTATGATTGGAAGGGAATTAATGAATCTAAAAATGTTAAATGCTTTCACTATAAGGAGATCAGGAAGTATGAAAATTAATTCACTAAGTGTCAAGGGAATATACCTCAGAAGAATCTAAGAGATCAAGGTTACAGTTATGTTTCTGATAAAGTTGAAATTTAATTATTAGTGTTATTTTCTATTTGGATCCAATAAATATGTTATAAAATTATTTTTTTACAGAAATTATAATTTAAATAATCATGAATCATATTATTATTTTACTAAAACACCAATTTTAATATATTTTAGAGAATATATTGAATCATAATGATTACCAAAAAACTGTTTCATTGGAAGGTTTACCTTTCGGAAAAACACATGGTCGATGGAGGATAACAATTAATATTTTCTTAATATTGATATAATAATGATAAAGTGGGTTTTTATGAAGGTATTGGTAGCCTCTTGAGTTTATCTAATATTTTATGTTGTGTTAATTATGAGATATTACAATTTGGTAAGATTATTTAAATTATATTAATATGGTTTAGAAAAAGGAGGGCCTATTTATTGGGTGGAAGCCCAAAACCTCTAGAAAGACACTGGGTATTTTATCCACAACTAAAGGTTGATAAGGTATCAGTACCTACCACTAACCAATGTGTTTACTTGGTTAATATGTCATTGTTTTAGTTAAAAACAATTTATGGATAAATATTAATTTTGAAATAGTGGTGTTAATATTGAGACTTATAGATTAATGTATTATATTGGGTAACATATGATAATTATATTTTATTTCATAAATATTTATAATAATATGGAATGAATATCCACTCTTTTATGGATCTTGTAATATGTTAAAAGTTAATTTTACTAAAAAATGAATAAAATAATTATCATGCATATTCATTTCCTATAGTAATTAATAAATTGTAAAATGATTGAATCACAACAAAAAGATGAAAATATAACTATGAAATAGAAAGTTTCATGTACATATATTTTCTTAAATTATTATTTTACATGGTAAAAAAATTACTCAACACTATAAAAAGGATTTTGAAACAAAATGATATTTTAATACCATCATTTATGATGAAAAAATAGTGTTTTAAATAATCAACGATTTATAGTTTTGACGTCTTTAAAATTACATTGATCATTCAGTTTTTTGTGATCCATGACCTCTATCAATATCTATAATTATTTATGATTTTCTTTCATGTCTATATATTCACTTCCCTTCTATGTTCCCCTAAATGGGAAACTATTTGTGTATTATTCTATTGGATTTTTGTAAATAACATCACTATTATAATGAGATATTTTATTAAACCTTCTTATGAAGTGGGATTTAGATAAGGCCATTTTTAAATTAGAAACCCTTTATTACTAAGATCAATATAATATTTTGATGATGTAATTTATTTAAGGGGGTAGAATGCAACAGCTCAGGATTTTAAAATATGAATATCATATAAGATGGAATTTATCACATGAATAACCAAGAATATAATGGAATATAACATCTAGATAATTTATTAATGATTTATTTTTAAAATAAATTAAACCATATTTATAGCTTCTAATGAATACAACGTCTGGTTTGAACAAAACACGGTACACTTTTAAAATATTATTATTTATACAAGACCATTATATCCCAACCATTATGATGAAGAGTCTGGCTTGTGGAAACTAAATTATGAAAATTCTATGTTATATATATATATATCAACTAAAATCAATGGTTATCTATTGAAAATAAATTTAACATGAATAATTAGAAATAGAATGAATTGTATTCTAAAAAACTCTATTTTTAAGAAAGGTGTACTATCAATGAATTATTCAAATAATTTGAAACTAATTCTTAAAGGTATTGTAATACCTAATTTAAAAAATAAAATTAATTTTTTAAATCATCGTATCATTATTATCTTAGAGTGAATTTTTGTTATTTTTCTGAAAAGTTTCATTTTTTATGGACAATTGAAAATACCGAATTTTAATATGATCTTTTTTTCATTTAAAATTTTTATAAATTTAAAATTTTATGATAAATCATTTTTAGAGTTAAATTAGTTCAATGATATATATATTAATCTGATTTAGGAAACTGTAATCATGTTTATATTAAATTTTGATATAGAAAAACTGTAATTTATTTTGGATTTTTTTAAACATTATTTTTCGTTGCTTTTGTGGGATTAATTTTAAATAATAAATTTCCACTTCTATGAATTTAATTCAAAAAAATGAATTTCATATTTTTAATAAAAAAATTTATTTTACGTAATAATTTCATCTTTATTTTTGAATAAATTGAATATTGAAAATGAAAAAATTTAATTATCGTGGTTAAGGTAAATATGGTTTTTTGGGTTAAAGTAAACAAATAATGGCTACCATAGTATAAAACATTCCAAAAATGTATTTTATGACCATATTTTGACCTAATAATTATTATTTATTTAGAATACTCCATTTTTTACCCCTATGTCATGTGAACTACTTGGGAACTCCTTTTACGTTTCAAAATATTGAAGTGTTCAACTCACCAAACTTCTAAAATGCCACAAACTATCCTCTATTATTCACACCTTCATGCCCTTTTTTTCTACTAATACAAGTTAAATTAACTTCCCAACCTATATCCTCTAATAAAAGATTAGTTTTTCTAGTTATAAATCCATTTTGATAATAAGTTAGTAATAATCCACATGAGGTGGTCCGAGAAGAGAAAAAAATTACCAACTATGCGTTTTTATTTTGTTTACATCATCCATAATAAAATAATAATATTTTATAATTATATACTTGAAATATTTATCCAATATACTAATAAGTCATTATCTTAATATAATTACCTATATCCATATCCTCTTCTATAAAATGGGAAATGAGAACGTTGCTCATGTGGGCGATGGACTACCACCTCATAAACTGATGTGACATGTTTTTCATCATAACATATCACACTTGGGTATTATGATGGATTTAAAGTTACATTTTATATTAGTAAGATAATATAACATGTATTTTCAATATATCTTATATGATTTTTTCCCTATTCTTTAGGAGATTCAATAACGTCAATTATCTTTACGGAGGACTACTGCCTCACGAAGCGATGTGATTCATTTTTCACTAACTCATTACATGGAAGTTAAAAAAGATAATGTTAATGAATATATGTGATATAAATGAAATAATTAGGATATTAATTACATATTTTTCATTTTAAAATGAAAATATATATCAATTTAATTAATACAATAAAAAATTATAACGTTATTCATGAACATATGGACTATTGCATTCACAAAGTGATTTGACTCTCTTTTCATTACCACACTAGCTGAATGATATATATATATATATGTATATTTAATGGAATGGTATATCACATATGATATTATTATCATTATAGATATATAAAATATTTCTTAACTTATTTCCATAATGATCATTGATAAATGTAAACATTATTCATGAATGTGTATGACCTACCATCTCCAAGATTGTAAAGTAATTATTTTTTCACAACCATATTTAACAATGGAATATAAAACAATAATTAAGTAGAAATATTATAATTAATTTATTATTATTATTTTTTATATTTTTAAATAAAAACCTCTTTGAAAATAGTCAACCTACCAAAGTTATTTTTGAAACATAAGTAAAATATCATCAAAACATCTGATGGAAACATAATTTATTATGTAATCATATATAAAATGATAATATGTGAAATAAAAGGAATAAAAACATGAAAAGGATATTAAGAAATTAAATAATTAACATTATATTATTATTAATGATGATAATAAACGTACATGAAAAGTCCATAACAAGGTATGGGTTTCTCATCTCACTATTACTTCTATAAGACATATTCCATATTCAAAACATATTACTTTTTTCTTGTGTATATACTCAAGTTTTTCATGTTATATAATGAATTCATTTTTATTTATGGAATTTAATGTTTCATTTAATTTCATTTATTTTTTGGGACATATGATTCAAAAGTTACTAATATGGTAATGGTTTAAATCACAATGAAATAATTATTCGGTATTGTTTTTGTTTAAGTCTCCTATGAGGAAATTATTTAATATTTCCATCTAAAATTAATAATTTTTTTAACTATAGGTATTGAACAACTATTTCATGTAATGGTACAATTTTTCTTGTATTTGGTTAAAAAAATTATTAAGAAAATATTTTGAGGAAAATATTAGTTTATTTTTGTCTTCATTCAAAAATTATTTTTCATCCAAACCTATGTTTTCTAAAAATGTTTTCAATTTTTTATCATTCTCAAAATGATTTATTAAAAAAATTTATACCCATGTTAAATTTGTTAAAAAAATTTGATGTAATCTTCTTGTCTCTTTCTAAACAAGTCACCTTTCAATCTTTTAACCTTAAAAAATGTATGCTCTTTTAAATTAAATGGAATATAATGAATTATACACCATAATAACCGTAATTTAATTGAATAATACTATTAAAGCTTAGAATATTTATTTATAGAAAAATTTTCCCCTAATATTCCAGAAATTGAATTTTTATAAAATTTATTTTCAATTAAAATTATTTTATAATAACATATAAATTTATAAAATTTAAAATAAAAATTATTATTTCCAAGTAATGTTTATTTTCCATAAGGAATTTTCTAATTGATCTTTAAAAAACATTTTAAATCTAATAAGATAACTTATTTTTTAAAATTATGATTTAATGAGGATATAATCCATTGATACCATCATTATTATTCATTCGGATGATTTATGATCAGTTTTATATGGTATATACTATATTGATATGATTTATTTTACCATTGATGGATTATAAGTATGTTTATTGATTTGGATAAATATTACCATTTTATAATATTTTTTTTCAATAAGAATATTTTTGTGGATTATATATAACCTCTTTCATATAAGTAATGTATTGGACTACTAAATGATACGCATGGACCACTATAGCTCCATGAAGAATCGGTCCATCTCAAAAGAAAAAATATTTTTTGATTTGGATAAGGAATTACCTATTTATATAGATGTATTAGAATAAGTTCTTGATGGTATTAGGTGTCTTAGAACTTGGTATGGATTGTGTGTTTTAGATTTCCATCATTCTGAATTACGAAAATATGAATTCAGTTATTGATATTTCATTTCATTATTTTGTTAGTTAGAATTTTCTTGGTTCATTATCATACTCATGTGACTATTTGAGTGGAATTATTTTTTAATCAGTCATTCCTATAATATTATTCACAAGTAATTGATTAAATGGAATGTTTTTTTGTTATTTAAAGTGAAATGTTTTTTATACCTTATTAATTAATTATTTTATAGTATTCTTACACTTACTGAGCATGTGAGATCACCCCTTTATTTTGTTTTATTTTACCAATCTTAAAAAGAAGTGCTTTTTATTAATATTCAATGATACACTAAGGGGAATAATTTAATTTTGAAAGTTAAATTTTGTTTATTTTTTTAAAAATGCAATCTGAATTTCATTTATGTATTATGTTTACCAAACTATTAAACTATTCAGTACATTGAGATCTAACATCTTGTATATAATGTCAATGTAATAATGAAGACATTGGATTTGGGATATTGGGGTCATAATAACTATAGTTGCTATCAGTGAAATTTTAGGAGACACCATGAGAACTGTATTAAAAAAATCATATATTAAAGATTGTTACTAGGTGTTAGAATTTTAGGATAAGTCTAAAATAATATCCTAGAATTTTAGTATAGAATAAATTATATGTATTTTCCTAGAAAATACATCTATGTATGGATACTACAAGTGGACTTGGTTCTGGAACAATTTTATCTATGGGTAATAAATATGAAAAAGGAGGATTGTTCCTGACTCCATCATCAACTAGTTTATGAAAATTGGTATTAATTAAAGCCCGGTTTGAAACTCATAGGGGTTTTTCTTAGGATTAGTCACATTTTCATTACAATCCATAATGAAATATTTGGATATAAATTTATCTCCAAAGAAAATAGGATTGTTATTTTGAGATTGTATATTTATAATTTTTTTTTATTTCTGTTAAGTGCTTTTCTATTTTTTTATTATACATCATGTTTCATAATTTTATGATCTAATATGTTATATAACATTTTGTTGAAAAAGATCCTAATGGATGAATGGAAACCATATCAATGCATGTACTTCATATATGAATTTCCTTTTTATAAATTATAATGAAGTTAAATCTAGAGATATTGTTGTAATTGATCAAATTTTAATCATATTATAGAATTTAACACAGTTTATGAGTAAAACATTTTACCATATAGAGCTACCTGCTAAAATATATGTAGAGTAATGATGTTAGACTGCTTCATGTATCTGATACCTCTATCATTAGTTAAAGGGAGAAATTTATCATAGTATTTTATCATATCACTGGAGATGCATATCAATGGTGTTCATTAATTAAAAACTCTAAGGATGGGGTGGAAATAACAATCCTACAGTGGACAGATTTCAATGTAATATTCATGTAAAATTATCTTTGACATAAGAAATGAATGGTTATAGAAAGACAGATCATGAGACTAAGATATAAATAAGAGGAATGTATTGATAAGTTTTAATCCATCATTATATATATAGAAACTCTTGTTATGGAATATATATATAATTCAAAGAGAAATATTAACACTTTATTTGATGGGATTAAGAAAATAATTTTAATGGAGGTAGTATTTCCAAACATTCTCATCATATAAGTATATAGTATCATGTGATATAAATATAGATAAAGAATTCTCAAAGTATTATCGATTCAATTGGAAAAAAGGGAAGAAAGGGATAAAATAGAAATACATATATAATGGGAATAAGGGAAAGATGGATTTTCCAATATGTGATACTTTTGGAAGGAAATACCTTGTTATGTGATTAAATGGAAAAGGTGTTTTCATTAATTATAGACAAAAGAAAACCAAGCCTGTGATTTCATGGGAAAAAAGAATCCTCAAATTTTCAATAATTCCACTGTAAGGATATAAGGAACTATGGAAATGAATTCTGGAAGTGTGATGGGAATATACCTCAGAATAAGCATAAATATCATGGTAATCCTTATTCTGTAGATTCACCTAAAGTGGATTGATTATTGTGAATTTCGGTTTGGATCCATGTAATATTTTGTAAAATAATTTTATTGATGACATTCTTATTAAATGACCATGATATTTCTAAGGATTGTTCAATTGTTCTACTTCTTAATAGATTTGAGAGAATTTGCACAATTTTATAGATGAATAGGAAAAGTGATTTAGCAGAAATGTTATCTTCCTAGAAAACACATGATGGAAGGAGGATAACAATTAATATTTCCCTGATTTTGAGATAATAATGAAAATTTAGTTTTATTAAGGTATTGGAAAACATGATAGTTTATATAATCTTTGATGTTGATGTAATTATGAGAAATTAGAATTTGGTCACATTATTGGAATTATATTAAAATGAGTTTATAAAATGGAAACCCCTCATTCCTGGTGATAACCTTCCCATCTAGTAAGGCCAGATACCTTAAACATATAACTGAATGATGATTATGTTTTTTGACCTATAGGGTACCTACATGATGTACATGATATTTTGTCATTGTTTTTAATTAATAAATTTTATGGATAAATATTAATTTTGAACTAGTGGTGTTACTATTGAGGTATAGATATTAATGTATTATATTGGATGAAATGTGATAACTATAATTGTTTTGGAAAATGATTATAAATATAAATAAATAAATTTTACTCCTTTAGAAATCTTATAATCTGTTTAGTTTTTTTAGTGGATCAGGCATAAAAAATTTATGTTTTATATTCATTTCACATTATATGAAATGATTTGAAAAATGATCTAAGAACAACCAAAATATGAAATAAGTATTATGAAATAGAATAATATATGGTAATTATATTTTTTATATATTCCCAGTTTAGTTGTTAAAGAAATTCCTCAACTCTAGGAATATGATATTCAAATGAAATCATATTCCAATGATTTATTCTATGTTGAACTAGTGATCTTTTAAATCTTCACATATATGTCCTTATCTCTAAATTTAACATACAATTTCTAATTATCAATGACCTATATCAATATTTATAATTATATATTCCTTTCTTTTATATCCATATCTTCAAGTCCAACTAATATTCTCATACATGGAAACCTTGTTATGTGTTAATTTATGAGACCATTTCACTTCACATATCTCTTATAAAGAGGATTTTTTATCAAACCTTATAATGATTTTGGATTTCAAGAGGGATGTTTTAAAATGACAAACCCCTGATTACTAATAGAAAGATTAAATTGTGATTATGTATATTATTTATGGGTGTAGAATATAACTCCCCGAAATTTTAAAATAAGAACATCATATTCAATAGTGAGTTTGACATACAACAAAAATAATATAAATAAATATAATATACCTAGACTGTATAATATATCTTTATTTTAAATAAATTCAATAAAATCAATATCCTACAATGCAAAAAACTAGGTTTGAAAGAAACCTGATACTCTATCAAAATATAGTTATTTAAATATTCCCATTATAACATAGACATTATGTTGGAAAGTATGAATATATATATAATGAAAATTTAATGTTTTAAATATTTTAAAAATAAATTCAATGGTTATCTATTGATTAGAGATCAAATAATAATGATTTGGAAGAGATAGAAATGTTTTTTGAAAACTGTATTTTTTTGAAATGATGAATAGCCATGTTTTGTGAAATAATTTAAAAATATGTTTTAACTATTTTAGAAATATTTTTTCCCAAAATAAAATTTATTTTTGAAATAATTATATGAAAATTACCTTAGTGAGTAATTTTTATATTTTTCAAAATATTTACATTTTTAGATGAATAGTGAATAATACCGAATTTTGATTTAAAACATCCTTTTTGATTAAATTATTTATAAAGATAAATTATATTTCAAAATTATTTTAAAGTAAAACTATATCAATTATAAATGTATATATTAAACAAATTTTGTACATTTGAATTATTTTCATAATAACATTTTATATAAGCATTGTAAATGTCTCAAAATATTCCCTTTAAAAACCCTCTTTCTCGTCACATCTACTCTGTTTATTTTAAATTCTATTTTATCACGTAAATGAATAAATTTGAAAAAATAAATTCCATATTTTTAATAATACTAATTTATGTTACCTAATAAGTTCAACAAAATTTTTGAACATAATGAAAATTGAAAACATTAAAAATTAATTATCATTTTTAATTTAAAAATGGTTTTACCAAAGTTAAACTAAAATGAAAAGGGTTAAAATGACCTAAATACATGCCTAAATTATATTTTATATAAATATTTAGACATTACATTATATCATAATATTAATAATCTATTCTATAACTTTGTTTTATGTGAACAAATATTTGTACACCTTTTTCTTTTAAAATATCACTCGTGTGCCACTCTGCTCATTTACAAAAGTCCACCCCTCTCCTCTCTTATTCGCACATTCAAACCTTTTTTAATAAAATACCAAAATCACTTCCGAAATTTATTTCCCTCTTCATAAAATCCTTTTCATAAAAAATCCATTATAGGAATACTTTATGTATAATCTTAAAGTTGTTCTTTGGGAAGAGGTAAAATTCTTAACTTACCATTTTTGTTTTCGTCTTATTCTAACTTGTTCATATATGATCCATTAATTATAATATAATAAAAATAGTATCTATCAAAAACTTATATGTTTTTTATTTATGGTCATGAACAATATCTATCCCCCATCACTCAAATGGAAAATAATAATGTTTCTCATGTGTATAGAGATCTACCACCTTGCGAACCGATCTGACAAGTTTTCTATCAAAAACATTCACAGTTCAGTATGATGATGGATATAAAGTTTAAATAATATATTTATAACATAAATATAAATATGTATTCATTACATCAAATATAACTTTATACATTCTATTTCATAGGGGATACGATAATGTCGCTCGGGTGTACAGTGGAATACTACCTCTCAAAGTAATGTGATTTGTTTTTCACTAACTATATTCTTGGATGTTAATAATTATAAATTTAATGAGTATATGCGACATAAAGGTAATAATTATGATATATATATTACATATTTATTTATATTAAAATATACCATATCATTTTCATTATTACACTTATAAATGATAATGTTGTTCGTGTATGTGTGAACTACCACATTCACGAAGTGACACGAGTATCTTTTAATTAACATTCTTGTTGGATGATATATATAATAATATTAAAAGAAATAATATATTATACATTTTATTATGATCATTCTGGAAAAATAAAAATTTTCATACCTTTTTTACATAATAATAATTGAAAAATGTAAATGTTACTCATTTTTACATAAGGCCTACAATCTCAATGACTATAAGGTAGTTCATTTTTCATAATTGTCTTTCATGATTAAAGATAAAATTTTAATTTATGTATAAATATGATAATTATATAATAATTATTAATTTGGATATGTTTAAATAATTACCTCATTCACCATATTTAACATATCCATGTAATTTTTAAACCATAATAATAATACCATCGAAACATATAATGTAAAAAATGAATAAGTAATAATATATACTAAGATATTAAATGAAATAAAAGGAATAATAAATTTCTAATTTTAAATTAAATTTTAATTAATTAACTTATGTTTAATATTCAATAATATATAAGACATACGTGAGGATTCTGGCTCAAGTTATGGGTTTCACAACTCACTTTTACTTATATAAGACATACACCATATTCCAACTTATTTATCTTATGTGGTGTATATATTTACCTTCTCGTATTTTATATCATGATTTAATTTATATTAATTTTATATTAATTTTTTATTTAATTTTACTTATTTCGTGGGTATTATGATTAAAAATTTACCAAGGTATTTTGTGTTTATTTCTTAATCTCATCATTATTCAGGATCCTTTTTTCTTTAGTACCCCTTGTGGAATTATTTAATATTAGTATATTTAAAAAAATATTTTATAATAATAAGGTTAGTAATTAATTATTTCATGTAAAAAAAAATTATCCTCTCATTGGTAGTTAAAATTATTAAAAACATGTTTTTAAGAAAATACAACTGTATTTATATCTTCAATAAAAAATCTTTTTTCTTCTGAAAAATGTTTTCTAATAATATTTTAAAAACTGTATTAACATTCTCCATGGGATTTGTTAAATATATTTTTACAGTTTTTTTCACAATATTGTTTGAATGAAATATTATTATTTTTTCTAGACAATTCACTTTTCAATACTTTTCACATTGAAATATGAATGTTTTTTAACTTATTTGATATGTACATAATTAATATCCATAAAGACTATTTTAGATTTGAAGATTCTATTAGAATATTTTAATGTTGTTCTTGAAGATTTTTTTTCAAATATTTAGTAAATTATTATTTTTTAAAAGTGATTTTCAAAGATAAGGATTTCACAATATTTTATGATGTTTATTGTTTTAAAATTATAATGTTGATTTTCAAAGAAGGGTTATTTTCCTCAAAAGAATTTCCATGTGGTAATTAAATATCAATTTCTATATGAGAAACAATCCATTTATGTTACGTATTATTTAATGAGGATATTCTCTAATAATAGAATCATATCTATTCATTTATATGGTTTATGATTAGTTTTAATAGTTGTGTACTATGTTCATAAAATTTGTTTTAGTCATGATGGTTTAGAATTATGTTTATTTATTGGGTAAATTGTTAACATTTCATTTGGAATTTTTTAAATAAGAATGATTATGTTGATTATGTTACACCACATTCATTATAAGAATGAAATGTACTTAGTAAGTGATGGGTGAGGCCTGATATAACCACTTGATGCATCGATAGGTCTCATGAAAAAAAAAATAGTTTAGGTTTTGGATGAGGCCTTAACAATTTATATAGATGACATGGCATAAGAAAATTATCGAATTATATGTCTTGGAATAATGAATCGTATGTATGTTTTAGTTATCAAGAATTATGAATTCAATTATTATGGATTTTGTAACTGATATTCAATGTGATTATTCTTTAGTTAAAATATACCATATTAAATTTCATGTTCATGTTATTATTTATATGGATTTATTTTATCATAATTCATTCCTACCATATTATTCTCAATTTATTGATTAAAAATAATTTGTTTCATTTATTTACATTTCCATATTTATTATTCATAGATTATATTATATGATTACCCTTACTAATCATTTGACCTCACCTATTTCATATGATTAATTTTCCCAAGGATACAAGGAAGCCATTTGTGATTGATATGAAGGGATACACTATATGGAAGAATTTAAATATCATAATAAATTCATTAAATGTTTTATGTTTTCAAGTGAAATGTAAATTTCAAGTATGTGTCTAGTTTAATAATAGAACTATAATTTTTAGTCCATCGTGATGTGATTCCTTGTATATTATTACAATTATTTAATATAGACATAGGATCCAAGAAACTAGTGTTAGTGTCTCTACATCAAATCCATTTTGTAATCAAAGGATCTTATTTGACTATGTAACGAGTTTGTTATAGTGTTCATTTCACAAAATAGTTATTTAGGATGGAAAACTTTTGAATCATTTCATATATGAATGTTAGAAAATTATGTGGGAAACTATTTTCCCAAATACATCATATAGTTATAAAATCCATTCTATTCATATGGTATTATTACTCTTAGGGTATCTCCACTAACTAGAATAGAAATATTGATGTGGGATTTTATTACCTAACTCTTAGGGGTAACTATTTCAACCATGTCATATAATATAGATTTCATAGGTACATGACTATGGTATAACTCACCTGGCTTAATAACCAAGGTATTATATAATAGTTTACTGGGAAGAATCTCACACATTGTATCTATGGGGTTTTAAATCTCACAATATTATCAAATGTGTAATGCCTCGACCCCATAAGACTGGAGCAGTTGACTAACTTTTTTTTACATTGGCATGATTACAAGGAATAAAATCCTGAAGGTAAAATCATTTTAGTAGTTTTGGTACACCAAATTAAAGACATGATAGCCATATTACATTGGTTTGAAAAAAAATTAAACATGATACATAATAAAATTAATTGAAATTCATCCTTGAAATCTCATTCAAAGATTTATTCTTTATATCTTAGGGAAAAGCAAAAATATGGGTGAGCATAAATTATTAATAAAGGTGAGTACTATAGAAAAATCAATGAATCAATGATCATAATCAACTTTTAAAGGAAAAAAACCGAGTATACAAGTTATTTATATACTTGGATAAGGTAAAATAAACATGGAATGGTATGTAACTGAAAAACATTCCCTTTAATAAATAAATTGGGAATGAAATAAATCCATAGATAATTTAAAAAAACAATCCCATGGATATATAGTAATTTAATATTATTGAATTAAATTACTAATTATTAGATTCTAGGTTTCTTAGGTACATGGTAACTTTACAATCAAGACCATTCACAAGACGGTTTATAAAATATTAGTTAAAAACATGTATAATTTGAAAAATTATTTATCTCATGAGACTATTGATGCATCAAGAATAAATCCTTATCAAGGAAATAACCATATTTTATATGTCCAACTATTTCTTAATATATCAAATAATTGATTTTATTCATGAACAAATTTCCTTGTCAAATATCCATATTGAGTGAATGTTCATGATTTTTCAGTTTTTCCACTATTAATAAAATAGTTTCAACTACACACCATATGAAAAAAATCTTCTACGGTATATGAAATAATTATAACAAAAAATAGGAGTATTGGTATCTAAAATAAATGTAATTTACAAAATAAAATCTTCATAAGGAAGTGATTGTTTCCAGAGAATGTTAAAAGATTCAAAAGAAAATATGATTGCAAAGATAACTTTTACTAGATTATAATTTTCAGTTCAAACCCCTTGGAAGAGATAATTCAAGGTTAAACATAGGATAACATGATATATAAATTAATAATTATATTAAATTAGACAATGGAATTATATACCCCATAATAAACTGGCGCTTGAGGGGACTTCAAAGGGAATCTACTTTGTGGAAGGGATTAAAGAACCAGAGCAGGATCCTCGCATACGAGAATCGGTTGAGGTTGGTCAGAATAACCATTCCTTTTTTAATTTCAAGGATTCTCATGCAGGGATTATGAATAAGGGATTTTTTGTGCACGTCAAAGCCGACGCTGATGCGGTGGCTGAGAGATTGAAATTAGGGGATCATTCTATCATCGCTAGGCTGATCTTGCCGAAGGGCTCGCAACCCTGGAGGTTAGGCCATCTCAAGTCACGAATAGCTGATATCTGGGGCTTTGATTCATGGAACTGCATTTCTCTTGGTAAGGGATTCTACCATTTGCTATTTCCTTCAGTGGATCTTAAATTGAGAGCCTGGGGGTTTGGCTCTATCTCATTCAAGCCTGGGGCTTTACACATTCGTGAGTGGGACAAATCATTCAATCCTTTGCCGATGGGTAACTCTATGGAACAAGTCTGGATCAAAATCTTTGGTTTAAACTGGATTCTATGGCATCCTAGGATCCTATATGACATTTCATTGGCTATAGGGGTGCCCATTAGAATGGATAAGGAAACTGAATTGGCCAGAAATAGGAATTTTTCCAGATGTTTAGTTGAGGTGGATCTTTCATCTACTTTAATTGATAAAATCTATTTATCTACTGTTGAGGAAGAAATAATTTTGAGAATTAAGTATGTAAGCTTACCTAGATATTGTTTTGATTGTAAAGTTTTAAGGCATGACTCCTCTAACTGTAGAAAGATTCTTTTTTGCTCGAATTTTTCTATGAAGGGGCATGATGTTAAATCATTCCCCAAACTGAAAAACATGATACGTGAACAGAAAAGGGCTCCTTCACCCAAGAAATATTCGGAATTGATTGTTCAAAATTCCTCCACAGTGTCACCTCCCAAAAAATCTTGGGCTGCCATTGTAGAAGAAGGACAATCTGGGCTCCTAGACTTGCAACATTACTATACTGGTAATGTGGTCACCTTGAAACAACCACAAAACACCAACTCTGATAAAATGCACACACATGTTTATGAACCTGCTTCTGCAATTGGTGCTAAATCTGATTCAAGAATCTCAGAACAACTTTTTTTGGCTAACCGAGTCCAGGTTTCTTTGCCTAGTCCTTCTCTTACCGGAGCTGTTGATAAAACTTCATTTGATTCTCCAAATGTTCCATCTGCTGTTTATCATTCCCCTGTTGAAAGAGCATATCTGTCTCCTGTTTTGACTATTCGGAACAATATAGTCCAGAATAGTGAAACATTGGTGGCTACTCCAGTTTTGAATGTCCCCACTTCTGACTCTCACCTTGGGGAGGCTGGAATAAATGTTAACTCTATTAGGACTACTTAGATGGAATCACCCGTCATGGATGAAACCCCAGAAATGTTGAAGAAAAATCCTGATGTGAAGGTGAGTAATGAATCAGGAGCTTCTATTTTGCAGGAAACTGTTTGTGTGCAGGAATCTTCAAGAAAAGAAGATCAGAAGAAGAAAGGCATTGATGATGAATGGAACCATGCTATAACCTGAAGCCAAATGAAGAGAGAAAAGAAAGAAAAAATGAAAAGGAAGGAAGAGGCTCAAGATGAAAGCCCTGATGAAGATGTTGAATCGCTTATACAACAAGGCAATGAGATACAAGAATCCTACTGTGGGGGAAGAGGAAGAGGATGAAGAGGTATTAGTGCCAAGCTTTGTAATGAGATGAGGGATAAAGAATATATCATAGGGGACAAGTTGAGGAAAAAGCTTAGCATCCATGATAAAGAGAGCTAATTTTCTCTGTTTTCAATCCCTTATTTGTACTTCTTTTGACTTTCTTTTTCTCAATAATAATCCAGGGATTTGCCCTTAAAAAGACCCCATAATAATGTAAATTGGTTTATAATAACACATATATATCAATTGGATGTAAATTGAGATGGAATCCCTTACATTACACTCCCTTTTGGTTGATGTCCATTTAAAATAATTTATAATGGTTTTAATAATGTTATTTACTTATAACCGAAACATAATCATATTTATGGTACCATATATGATATTCGTAAAATATCTTATTAGCCATTTTTTACAATCTTTCATTATTTTGTTCATTTCGGGTGTTAATTTCAATGTTTTTAGTATGTTTTGACTTGTTATTTTTGTTCATCACATGTCGATCATTATTTCATCATATCAAGGATGTAAAGAATGAGGTAAATATAATATATATTAATTATATATATGTTTATAAAAATTAATAAAATTTGGAGATAAGAAATGAAATACACCACTCATAGAGACGGTAGATCATACGTATGCAAGCTCGATGTTTCTATTTTCTTATCATATTAAAAAAATAAAAGTAGATGATGTATATTTATAATTGAATTATAGTATCAAATTTATTTAAAATAATAAAATATTTTTATTTAAACCATATGTCATAAATTCGATGTAAATCAGGAGTGCTTCACATTGCTTTGAGGATGCAGTAGTCCACACATCCACAAACGATGTAATCATATTCCCATAAAAAGGAACACATGGAGTTATATGTTACACCAAAACCATAAAACAATTATAAATATCATATATATGTCATATATTAACTATAAATACATCATTATTTGCATATTTTATAGGTTTTAATGGAATAACGAATGACATCAGTTCGTGAGGTGGTAGTCCACAGTACACATTAACAATGATTTCATATCCCATTTGATTGTAATGTATGAAAGTATGGGTACTAACCTTAAAATAAAATAATATTACTATATTTAGAACAATTCTGTTAATATATAATCAATATAGAAGAATAACTAATGTGGGGGAGAAACATATAAAACAAAAAGAGCTTGTTGATGAATGTTACCTCTTCTTTGTGTAACTTATTTTGGGTTATACCAAAAGTATTCCATGGTTTTATTTCATCCCAGAATGAGTCTTCTATGATAATGGGATTGATGTTTTGAGATTATTATTGTAGTGGTTGGATTATCCAAAGTGACTTGAGAGGTTTCCAGAAGGGTAAGAGTGAATTTCTACTTATATTTGAGGAGGAGTGGCATCCTTCTAAATATCAAAAGGTAACAATGTTTTGAGGTATAACTTACCTCATGTTCTTTAAAAAAGGACAAATAATTTATTATATGGTATTTATAGTCTATTGATACTCACAACACACAATAATAAAAGTATTTTTATCATTTTGTTCCTTAGTCACTAGGTTTCCTTTATTTCATTTCAGTTATTTATTTAGGTAACTAGTTTTATAACATATATAATTCATCCAGTAAGAATAAATTATTGTGAGAATTATTATAAAAATAATCCCCACTAATTATGAAATATTAGAACTAATTTATAAGAAAAATAACCTATATTTCATTGAAATTAATTTAATAAAAGCACACATAACGTGAAAAAACACTCTTTTAACACTAACCATTATAGCAATGTTTCAACTATTTTGAGGTCAATATGTTAATTATAAAAGATAAATTGTTCCATGAATAGAACATATATAAAAATAAATTTTCATAATATAGGTTTTTTTGTAATTTTAAATGTTTTAATAAGATATAATTTATTATAAAATGACATTAATGAAAATTTTAACATTATTTACTGAATTAAAATTTATAAATGTAATGAAAATGATGAAATTTGAATATATTTAGTTCAAAACGCTTTCAAATGATATATAAATCTATAGAAATTAATTTAAGATTATAATTAATTCAATTTACCTTACTATTAATAATTTTAGTATCATTTATTTTAGTTAATTATTAACAAAATAATTATTGTGTTGGAATTTCTTAAAAATTTTAAGTAACTAATTCATCTTATAAAATAAAATATTAATTATTATTATGAAAAATTGTAATTTCTATTTCAAAATAATTTTTATAAATGAACCTAGGTAGTTTTTTCCCAATCCCATAGCATTATAGATTTTAAAGGAAAGGAAGGCTCCATTTTTGACTTTCTCAATACTTAACTTATTATATAAGAATATTTTATAAAATAGAGTCTCCAAAATTCAAAAAATTTGTGACATGGTTATAGGTGTCGAATTATGTCCATCCAATGGGTATTAGACAAGTCTGTAGTTCATTTTTCTTATAATATTAATGTTTAACCACTAAGTAAACTCATTTTAACATTAATCCTTATAATTAATATTAACACAATTCATTTGTTATTGTGTTCAAAATTAAATCCCATATTATATGAATTAAAATATTATACTTATTTCAAATATTTATATCCATTTCAATTCACATAAGTTTAAAAAGTAGCTTCACAGCCAATTCTATAGACGTAGTGAGAAAGAATGCTTTTAGGTTAAAATGTTCATAAGATCACTACGTTTTTATATCTAAATTCAATATAAAAATTATTTCAATGAACCAAATTGGATTAATAGATTTATAATGGATCAAATTATAATTTAAAATATATTTAAAATATAATGAAACATAAAATGTTTCATTAACGAATATGCTATTTTCAACTAAAATACGGCATTTTTCACTATTCATCAAAAAATGATACTTCTCAAAACAAATATCAAAAATATATCACATTATATTTCATACATTCCACTTTAAAAATTATTGTTAATTTTATCAAATAAAATTTATATATAGTTAAATATTTATATTTAAAATAAAAGCACCATTAAAAGGCAGCTAAACTGCCTTTAGAAAAAATACATCTTTTATAGACAAAATGAGATGTGTTCTTATCCTATACTATCAAATCTATTAGATGAATGTGAAAATATCTAATTTAATATATTACATATACAATTCATTATAATAAATCACTAATAGAAATTAATTTAATATATTAAGATAAAACACATTGGTGGAAAAAATAGTTTTTCTGTAAAATCAAATCATTTATATTCAATTTATTTATATATTCATTTAAAATTAATTTCTCACCAGTGAATTCAACCATATATATAATATTTTAGATAATCATATTCATAACATCCAATTTTATGGTTAGGAGATAAAATCCATTTTAAATAATAATAATAAAAGTAATATTTAAGATTTGTTCTTGCATACAACACAAGACATAAAATAAATTCATTATTGTGATTAATAAAAGATAACTCAGTGTTTAATTTATTTCAATATATATCATAGATTTAATTTATTTTCATAGTATATATAATTTAAATTCTAAGGAAATTATTTTCCCTTCTAATATTTGTGTTTCATGTCAAACATGTTATTGAATAATAAGTAATTATTTTAGAATTGTTGGGGTGTTACATTCTACCCACCTTTAACAAATTTCATTCTCAAAATTTAAAAATGATCTAAATAAAAAATGGTTTGATATTTGAAAATAATATTATCGAATAACTTAAATTTCAAATAATGTTAATAACACATCTCATTAATAATAGGGGAAATTAAATGTGAACTTTACCACAAAACTTGAAAATCCAATAGGGGAACATTAATGAAAATAGAGTTGGAAGAGAAATATAACTATCATGTTATGATGGATAGTGATAGATATCCTCTTCATGATAATGTTTCTAAAAATAAATCAATAAAAAATATGTGTGAAAATCTCATTCATATCATAAAAAATGTTAATAGTTGGACAACATTTTTGTTTCAAGAGATTTTTGTTAGAGTTTATTAATTATTTGACTCTTTACGAATATATGTAATACATACATGATAAAATCTATTTAATAAAAAAATTATCATTTGGATTTGACATAGAATATTTATAGTTTATATCATATGACAGGTTGAGTCAAAAGGTGATGTAATACATTAACATCTAAATCCATGTCCAAATATCAACATAAACCATTTCATATATGGTTATCCTAACGACCCATCAAATTTTTTCAATACAAAAAATTAGAATCAGTTAAAATGTATTTAGTAGTGTTTAATTTACTTTATTCTATATCAATCATTACTTTATACTAACAATATTTTCTCAACATGAGGAACTTATCAAGGGTTTTCTTTTCCATAACCATCTTTCTCCAAAAGTTTAACTTGATAATGAATCACTTTTATTGGTACCATTCGAAATATTCCATAACATTCATAATTGAGGAGTATTGTATAAATGTCCTTTTATATTTCCTAAATCATATTATGATAAAATTCTCAATATAATAATTTTACATATATTTCTTAGATCAAAATATAGATTTACAATAATGACTCAAATTTTTGTGTGCCAATAGAATGAGCTTGAACTTTAGCCCTTAGATTATTCTATGGTAGACTCCCACCATTATTGTGGAATCAATTTTCATAGTGCCCCATCTCCTCACAATTGTATCACTTAATAATAACATTTTTTCCTCTTATTTAATTCATTATCATGGTGACACTTATCATTACACTTATAATAAACTCCCATTCCGTTTATGAAAGTACAAAGGGTGTTTCTTTTCATAGTAATCACATTTATGATATTTCTTCTTTCATTTCCTGTCTTTATCCATATTTTTTCTAGCTTTCATCTTATTGTTATTCTTTCCACCAAATATATAATTCTAAGATAACTCTTTCTCTATTTCATTAGCACATGATACTGTTCCCTCGTATGATGAAAATGTTTTGGATACTAGTTCCCTTAACAATATTGTTGTAGGCCTATAAAATATAAGATCATTCGTACTCATTTGACTATATTCATTATTGAGGCTCATATTCCCTCTACAAGGAAACATTTCCAATTGAATACATACAAAATATTAATTATATCATTATGAAACATATTAATCCCATTATTAGTGAACGAAATTAAATAAATTTAATAAAATGAGTATATAATAACCTAATCCTAATTGTGATTTATTTGGTTTGTTCTTTTGAAATTATACTCAAATTATATCATAGGGTTGTATTATCTAATATATGAAGCATAATTATTGGGGGTTCGACCCCCTTTATTGATCATGAACAAAAGTGGCACCTCTTTTAGCCTGGGAAAGAGGAAACCCCTTATAGGAAGGGAATAAAGCCTTAAAGAATAGGCCAAAAATATATTACAAGTACAAAAGAACATCCCAAAGTAATCATGTTATATATTCTATTTTCCAAGTTTTCCACTAGTCATTCATTGATACAAACGATAACGCCCCGGTCCCAAAAGCCCGTAGGTGGTTCCTTATTTTTTTTACATTGGTATGATTATAAGACATAAAATCTAAACTGACTTATAAGTTTATTAGTTATGGTAATATAGAATACATACATGATAGCAATATTTTATTGGGAAGTAGAAAATAAAACATGATACATAATAAAATGAAATGAATAGAATACTTGAAATCTTATTCAAAGATTTATTCATCATAACCTGAGGAATGGATAAAAAATAAGGGTGATCACGAATGATTAGTAAGGGTATGTAAAATAGATGAAATAAGAAACCAACGATTATGATCAATGTGGAAGTTAAATAACAGAGCACACATGACATTTATAAAACTGGATAAGGAAAAATCAATATATAAAGGAAAGTAACTAAAACACATTCCATTTAATCAATAAACTGAGAATGAACTATATCCATAGATAATGTAAATGTGAAAATATAATGGATAAATAATAATTGAATTTTAATTAAATTTAATGATTAATTATTTGATACTATGTTTCCTAGGTAAACTGTACCTTTACCATCTTGACCATTCCCATGACGGGTTATAACATATCAGGTAAAACCCTTTATAATTGGCCAAGAGATTCGTCTCATAACACTTTTGATGCATCTAGATGATATAAATAAATAACCAGGCCCCACACATGTCATTACTATCCAAATCATTCCTCATACAAATAATACTCAATTTAACTCTTGAACAATGGGCCTTATCAAGTATCTGTATTGAGTAAAAGATTCTGGTTTATCAATATTTCTTGAGTTAATCAAATAATTTTCGAGTACACACTATATATAAAAATGGTATATTATTTAGAAAATAATTATAAGAATCATATAAGAGTATATAGGTCTAAAATAAACATGTTTTCCATGGAAATAGTCTTTTGTAAGTGATTGTTTCAAGACAAAGTTTACAATCTCAAAAGAATGTTATATTGAAAATATAAATTTTAGAACATCTACATTTTCAAGTCAAACCTAATAGACAATATAATTCATGTTAAATTAAATAATACCATAAGATATGAGTGAATCCTAATGTTAACTGGGGAATGGGAAGTATATACACCACATTTAAGTAAATAGTTGTATAATAGAAAATATGTCACAATGGAATGTAAATTGAGAAGAAATCCACTACCTTACACCCTTTTTTGGATGAGATCCATTTTAAAAATAATTATAATGGTTTTAATCATGATAATAAAGTATAACTGAACCATAAAATATTTATAATATCATATATGATATTATTAAAATATCTTATTACACATTTGTTAATAATAGTTCACTATTTTAATCGTTTCAGGTATTAATTGTCATGATTTTTGAGTATGTACTGACTTTTTATATTTTTTATTATTATATAGATAAATATTTAATTATATGTAGGATATAATAAGTGATTTAAATATAATATATATTCAATATATATATATTTTGAACAATCCATAATATTTGGAGATATAAAATGAAATATACCATTCTTGGAGACGGTAGGTCATACATAGAATTGAATGAGGTTTCAATTTTACTTTCATATTAAAAGAATGAAAAGTAAATGATATATATTTATATTATAATTTCAGTACCATATTTATTTCATATATATCCCATATTTTTATTTAAATCATCCTTAATGCATTCCATGTAAAGAGGGAACTCGTCACATCCCATTGAGGAGAAGGTAGTCCAAACATCCACAAAAAATGTTAACGTATTCCAAAAAATGTAATTAATGGAAGTATGTGTTATATATTAATTTTATAAGGATAAATTAATTATAAATATCATATATAATATATAAAATATAAATATATCATTATTTCCAACCATGATTGGTGGTAATGGATAAAAGGATAACATCAATTTGTGATGCGGTAGATTGTTGTACACACGTATGATGATTGAGTATCCCATATGATGGAAGTGTTTAAAAGTGTGGGTCATACTATTAATATAAAAAAATATAATTTTATTTTTGATAATAATGTTATTTTATATGAAATACATAATAATAATTGAAGTGGTGGAGAAAGAAATAAATCAAAAGAGCTCGTTAAAGAACATTACGCTATCATCAGGTAACTCCTTTAGTTTTATTCAAAAATAATTCTTTGGTTAGCGTTATTAAAAAGAACGATGATTGTAGGATGAGGGTAGGGATGTTTGTATAATATTTGGGTAGGTTTTATTTGATATAAATAGACACGATATGTGTGATGAAGGGGAAGATTGAATGCCTTTTTATATTGGAGGTGGAGTGTAATTCATATAAATACCAATAGGTAAATTTTTTGGGAGGTCTCCCTTACCTTATTTGATTCCAAAAATGAAAACCTAATAAATTACTCTGCATTTATGGTTAATCCACTCCCACAAAACACACAAATAGAGTAAATTTATGATTTTTTCCTTAGTGTTTAAATCACCTTATTTTTATCATTTTGGGTTTTTATTTAGTTAACTATTTTGATAAACATTGTAATTCATCCATCAAGAATAAATTAAAGTGTTAATTGTATTATGAATTTTACAAACTAATAATATAAAATAAAAACTAATTTATATGATAAAAATTCCCTATGTTTTTTAAATTAATTCAATAGAAGCATACGTAGCCTGTAAAAATACATCTTTATCCTTAAAAATGCAAGAAATGTTATTATAATTTAGGGGTAAATAAGTAAATAAAAAAAAAACAATTAGTCAATTAATAGACCCTATTTTAAATTTACGAACACATATTAAGCAATTGGAAAATTATAAGATTATTAGACATTTTAAAACATTTAAAAAATATCAAATATTATAAAATATCATGAATATAAATTTTAAAATTATTTAATTATTTTAAATTTAAAAATATATAGAAAATGATAGAATTTGAATATATTACATTAAAAACTATTTAGAATGATATATTCAACAAAATAATTAATTTAAGGGAATAGTTATATCAATTAAATTGAAATTTAATATTTTTTGTCACATTTATTTTATTTAATTATTTACAAAATAATTACCACATTGGTTTTTATTTTGAATTTTAAGCAACTATTTCATCTCTAATAATTATAGATAAATTAATATGATGAAAAAATATCTTTAATATTTCAAAATAATATTATAACTAAAGTTAGGTAGTTTTTCCCTACCCCGTAGCATTATTGATAATAATGTCTTGGAAGGTTCCTTTTTGATTTTTTCTTTACATAAAATATTATATTAGTAAATTTCATTGAATAGTGTCTAAATATTAATAAATTTATATCCTATGTTTTCAATGGTTGAAATAGTTCTAGAAAACTTTCATTGGATATGTATCTCGTAAATTTTTCCACTAAGGTTAATCTTTAACCACTAAGTAAACACATTTTTACCTTAATCGCTGTAATTAATTTTAACTTATTTAACTATTTATTATGGAAAATAATTAATTTTATCTGGTTAGACTATAAATATTCTACGAATTCCAACTATTTACATTTTTTTCAAATTCAATTAACAAATGTGGAAAAATTAAATTTAAAACTAAACCTGCAGATGTGTTGATAAAAGGGTTTTTAAATTGAAAATTTTCCAAAGTTCACTATGTTATTATATAAAAATTAAAAATTAAAATAATCCCAATGACCTAAATTGGATTAAAATAAATATAATTTTATTTTTATACATTTATAACAATTTAAAATATAATTTAACATTAATTATTACTTAAAATAAAACAATGTTTTCAACAAAAATATAGTTTTTTTACTATTCATAAAAATTGAATCTTCTCATAAAAATAAAAAATATTCACCGTAAGCTAATTTTTAAATTTATCTTTTAAAAAATAAGCATATTTTTTGAAATATAATTTATGAAGCATTAATAAGTTATTTTTAAGAACGTGATCCATTATAAGGTGGGAAAACTATCTTCAGAAAAAATACAACTTTTAATGGGAAATATTGATTTGTTTTTATACTATACCAATCAATTATTTTGGATGAATTTGAAAATATATTATTTAATATATAATATATAAATTTTATTATGATCATTAACTAATATTTAAGAATTTAATTTAGTAATATAAAACACATTGGTGGTTATAGAGATTGTTTTTTCTAAAACAATTCGTTAATATTCAATTAGATTATATTTTCATTTTTAATTAATTTGTCAGAAATGAATTAAACCATATATTTCATAAGTTATTTATTCCATTTTTTAACCTCTAATTTATCATATAGGAGATAATTTCAATTTAAAATAATATTATTAATACTATTTGATAAGACATGGTCTTGCGTAAAACACAAGCCATCAAATAAATTCATTGTTGTGTGTAAAGTTTATTAACTCAATGTTATGCTAATTTTATATTATATCATTTAATTGATTTGTTTAAAATATTATTTATTTGTTAAAGGATCAGGATATTATATTCTCTTTTAGTCTTGGTGTTTCATGTCATGTACTCTATTGAATAACAAGTTAATATTTTATAATATTCAAGGTGTTACAAAATGTTACACACTTTTATAATCTTGATTGTAATGATTTTGTTTTGGATCCAATATTCCTTCCAACAAATTAATATGTTCAAACTATATTAATTTATATCTCTTACACAACTCACATTTTTTATGCACTGAAAAATATAATGTATACATATTTACAAATATCCAAATGAATCATATACATAAGGTGCATGAATTTTTTATGTAATCATTTAAAATTATATAAATTTGATAATCACTACATGATAAATCTTGGAGTCCCAGATAACCAACACCCACTCTTCAAGAATACGTCATAAACCTCAGGGTAACAGGTAAGTCTAACCCATATTCCCTCTACACAAGGATACTTTTCTCAAGTGGGAATATTATTCATTATAATTCAAAAACCTTATATATATATATATTATTCAATAAATAAATTTATTCATATAAAATTCATTAATTTTTTTAAGGTAATTTAAAACAAAATCATATGTTACTGTACCTAGAATTTAATGGATGGAATGGTAATGTCATAGAACGAGTTTAGAATTGATACTAAATCATACGTAAAAATTTATAATGTAGTATTTATATCTATGAATTAATTATATTATAATAAATAATTGAAATAATATTGGATTTATCATTGAGATGGTCATTTATTAAAAATTCATAAAAACAATAATTATAAACACATTATAGTTTACTATAGATATTCTATAAGTAAATATATATAAAAAATTTATTTTTTCCCAATATGAATTCCATTCTATTATTAATTTTTTTGAATTCAATGATTATATATATGATATTTCATGAAATATAAAAATTATATATTTCTATATCATATTTTTTCTTCAAAAATTTACTTTAGGATGAGTGGAAAATGATGCACACCACCAATAACATCACATATAATAAAGAAAACAATATCTCGAATTGGCCTCCCAAATGCTAAAAGGTCCACTATAGTGACCTAAAAATTTAGAATAAAAATTTCAATCTACCAGAGAATCCTAATAAGACACCTTAAACAGTTTTTTTCATCATCAATGACAATAATCAATAAAATGGAACAACGAGAATACAAAATTGATCGTTGATTCCAAAACAATTGAAATGAGAAAGAAAACGTTCACCTCCTACTACCGATCATCTACTTAAATTGAAAAATCTTAAACCATCAACATTGAAAGATAATCCTAGAGAAAATCCAATCACAAACCATAAACCAAATCCACCTAAGAACCTAGCCAAAATTATAGGATAACCAAATCCATATAAAGATACACTACAATACAGGAGATGAATATACTCCTTCACCCCTATTAAAACTATATCACCTAAATCGAGAGTGATACTGATGCCACTAGTCACACTATCACCATAATAATTTTTATGTTGTTCGTCATGTTAAACATGTCATTTTCATTTGGAGATAACCACTATTAAAACCACCTTCGAGGTAAGATAAAATTAAATAATTGAA
Organism: Viscum album; assembly: GCA_963277665.1. Taxonomy (NCBI): domain Eukaryota; kingdom Viridiplantae; phylum Streptophyta; class Magnoliopsida; order Santalales; family Viscaceae; genus Viscum; species Viscum album. The sequence continues at coordinate 454,414,794 of OY728135.1, forward strand.
AAACACTTCCGGCAGTTTTAGGGGTTAGGGTTTTTATGAATTAAAAGCATGTATAAGCACATGTAAAGGAATTAGGACATATGAACCATCACCGTTAGGGGAACACTAAAATCCAAAGGAATAATAGAGACTAACTATATGTTGTTCCTCCAATGAAATCTTTAATGGCTTAGACTGGACATCCCAAACCATCCTAAAAACAAGTGTGATATACCAAAATGGGGTTAGAACATGAAATTAGATTCTAATGGAATTAATAGTCTTCTATAATATTATAGGAATGTCGAATGAAACATCCTACATGAATAAGACGTCCAAACCTCTTGACCAACCCAATAAATCATAATAACCATACTGGGAGAATGTGTATGTTTATAAATTTCATATAAACCATTTATATCTACATTATAAGAAATTCAAAATAATTTTAAAACATTTATTTTATTATTAATATTTAATATTATGAAATATTTATTAATAAATATTTAATTAAAATTTAATTAATTAATTATAAACACATTATAATTTATTAATTAATAAATAATATTGTACATAAATAAATATCCCAAAATACATTCTATTAGAATTTGAAAACTATTTATAAATTATATAATTGAATTAAAGATCAAATTAAATGGAAAAATATTCATCATAAATCATTTTTAAAAATATTAGGGGAGTCATAAAATATAGTAGATAGGGTATCCCACTTAAACAATTATTAAACTACAAGTCTTGCTTTTCCATAGATAGTTATATCACATCTTAGGAGATTTGATATATGTAAAAAATTTCTAGTTTTCTGTCTAATGAAAAAACATATGTTTTCAAGGTAGTAATGATATGTATGAATTAAATTTAGCTTATATAACCTTTAATTTTATACTAAATAGTGATAATTTAATGGCATGTGAGCCTCATCCTGGTTGTGGCGGACTCCCCATGTGCATCTATGAGAACCGCGTTCAAATCCGAGTGGAGGTATAATTATGGGGTATAGTATTAGTACTGTAGTAGGCACTGTGGTAGTTACTATTGATGGTACTATAACAAGAACTATAGCAGTTACTGTTCGGTACTACAGAAGCCAAAAGTAGACACCTCCAGGCTACACGTTTGGGCCTGGAGACTTTAAGGGCTTTGGGCCACCTAGGCATTTGGTTCAATAAGGATTTCTAGACACCTTATGGCCATTAAGACACAACAAGTAATTTAGGGCACCTGATGTGTAAGTGAAAAAAATAGATATCAAAAATGAACAATCTTCATAAGAGGATTCAGAGCAAGGAACATTCACCATAGTAGATATAATTGATTTGGAAGAATGAGGTGGTATGACATTTTCCATCAGTACCAGGCTTCTGTACATCTTCATAGGAGATCAAGAGAAATATCTATGAAAAGTTGGAGATATGATCATGATGCCGACACTAGGGAGGAGGAATTTCAAGTCGTCATAGTCTATAATGAATTCATTTATGAGTTTTAGATCATCTACTTTCACGAAGCCTACGGGCCATGTAAGGGTTCCCCGTAAAACATTTAAAAGGGTAACTATAAAGAAATTAAAAAAGTGAAGGCCTTCGGGCCATTCAGAATAGTGATGACAAAAAAGGCAATACGATTCTATATTTTCAAACCAATGATATAGTGATATAATCTAATATAATGTCCTCATGGATTACACTGTTAAAACCCCAAAACTGGATGAATTATACTGAATCAATGGCTATGATATCCCATAACATATATTATGTTTCACTATGGTATAAAAAATTCTTCTTTCATATATGATGGTAGAAAATATAGTAGTAATTATGTTTTCAAAAGACATCATTTCTCTACATGATTTAATTAATTAAAAAATTAAATTTATTGAGACTACAAAATGGTTTCTAAGATATTATTAATTATTGATCAATGTAGACAATGTTACATGAAACAAAAAAACCAAGAACACCATTCCTTTTATGATAATATCAAATAAAAACGGAAAATGAAAACATATACTGTGCACCATAGAAATCTATAATCATAGCCTCCATTCAGTATTTGATGAAGATAATAATTTGAAAACTAAAAGGATATTCACTATGATGTATATTTACATGTGACAGTGAATCAACAATAGTATATGGGTAGGACCTTATAAACCCCTACAATATTATAACATCTCAGAAGTAATGAAAGAAGAGTTAATAGAGCATTATTAGGGTAGATTTTCCAACATAGGTTCTATGATAATCTCCTATATGAACTCATGTCCCTCCATAATTTATATTTGTTAGGAGGATACTCACCATACCAATGAATCCAATCATATGTTTTGTAAACTAATTAGTAATGACTTTGGTTACATCTCATGTAACCCTTGGACAATAATTCTCCATACTTTTTAACTTATGGAATGGTGAATCAATGATATCTCACATATAAAATATCTCATTGTTTTTAGGGAATCATAATTGTGTCAAATTAATCATACTATAATATTAATTCCACTATAACTTATCAAATCATATAATATGTCTGTCAAGGTAGTTTATACTATATCCATATATTATAAATTGTGGTATACCCAACATGATTAAATATAATCATTTTCCCATAGCTTGAGAAATGATGTTTCCTGTAAATCATAATTCCATTTGTAATCATTATCATCAAATATAAATGAGTAATTGTTTCTACCATAGTGAATCATGGCTACTGATATAGGATATCATAGCGAACGATTCAATACAAATCCTTCAGGTTTTTATTATCCAAGCATATGACATTTGTATTCCATATTTGATGATAATGTCATCTAATGGGTTCAAAAATAGAGTATCATATCTCTGTTAGTATATCACTGGAAATTGTAAAATATTATTGATATGTAAGTGTATTTGTGAAAATATGTGAGAGTCGTTCATGATAGGATCAACATGTGATCATATAAGTGGGAGAACCCCATAAAATTCTTGATCAATCATCAATATAATCAACATTTAAAAGAAAGAAGCTAAATAAATAGGTGTATATTTAACACAATTAGAACTATCTCTATAGAACATGATAGGTTACACATGATTGAGATCACAAAGTGACAATAGTTAGACACTTACAAATCCTTTTAAATTTAATATATTTTGAAACAAAATATATGATTGATGATGATGATAACTAGTAATTTTAATTAATAGATGCATTTAAAAAATATTATAACAATAATTTATAACTTCTAATGAACTATAAAAATTATATATATAATATATATGTTGAAATACATTATATATATACAATAAAAATATAAAATAAATATGTGTGCGTGTGATTCTAAATATACATAATTACCGCTACTATATAAATATTTATTTTTACATATTAATAATTAAAAATAAATAAATATAAATAAATATATGTCTAAATATAAATTTGTATAAAAATATATATAGACATATAAATAAAATAAATAAATGTATTTATAAATAAATTATCCATTATTGACCATTATATATATAATAATACATTTAAGATTCTATTTATGATTTTAGTGTATAAATAATATAAATACATTATATAAATATATACATGTTAATATATAAAAATATAAATACATTATGTCAATGGATTTAAGAATTCATTAGAAAAATATGTCTGTAAAGACTTTAATAAATTACATAATTTAATTTATATTATCAATATAAAAATTTAGTTATAATAACATTTCTATGGGTCATAATGAACACTCATTAACCAGACACTATAATCTAACATACATATTTATGTATGATTAAGGTAGTGGATAACTTGATTTTTATATGGATAGGGACATTAGTTTCAAATACTAATTAATAAATAGGTAGTTTAAGCCTATTGGTCCCAGGTTTACAAAAAAACCCACATCCAATTATTTTTTTGAATAAAGTATTAATTATATATTTTTAAAAAATATTAAAATAATAGAATATATTAATATATTTTTATTTTATCTTATAAATTTACAGATTAATTGTTTTAATCCCCTAACCAATTTAATTAGTCATTATTTGTTTACAAAAAATATTTTTGAAATAATAATAAAATTGTATATAATTTTTATTTAGTTATATATACATTAAAAATAAATTTTTAATGGATTTTAATATTTAAAACATATAACCTCGTATTTAAAATAATTAGTTAAGTTACAATACTATTTCAATATTTTATAAGGTATTGTTAAGGTAATAAATTTTAAAATTAATATGTTTTAAATTAGTTCATGTTTAAAAAATTTAATCAATTTTGGGTTCAAGTAAACTAGATTTAGTGGGTACCAAACTTGGTGTCTCACATAATCAATATAGATATATATACACACACACACACACACACACATATGTATTTCAATGTGAGTGTCTATATATATACTGGAATTTATTGATAATTTATAATTTTTTTAAATGTATTTTAATGTATTTATAAAATATATAAAAATAATTTATAAATAAATAATAATGAGTTAAATTATAAAATATTATATAAATATATTAAATATAGATGTATTTGTAACTAAATATATTATAATTTATTTATTTCATATATTTAAAAAAATATATTGTTAAATATTCTAAATAAATGAGAAGTACCCAAATGAATTTGATAATTTGATGTGGTATTTTTTGTAAATTTAAAATTATTATATTTTGGCTTGAAAGGAAATGGAGGAAGTACCCCTTGAATCAGTAACATGATGTGGATTCTCATGTAGTTTGTGGATAAAGAACATTGTCATCGTAAATGGAAAAGAATGTCAAGGCTTATATTTAAGAATAAACCAAATTAAATGATTGGTATGTTGATTCCCATGTATAAGGCGTGTTTTGATATTGTGAGTACTATCTAAAATAGATTGTATAATTTTTAAGAGTTTACTAAGTCAATAACATCGAGATCTATATTAAATAGAGAGGAAAGTTGTATTGATTGGAATATTGAAGTACATAGTTATAGGGTAACCATCCATTGAATATAAATCTTGATTGTTGATGAATTATTCATGTATATATTATAGAAAATTACATTTGATGGATAGGGATTGGGATTAAATGATAAGGCAATGATCTACTTTTAATACCCATCAAGTGTATTTTATATGATGATAAATAGCTTGCAAAAAAGAAAAAAGGATGGAATTCTTATAATTACATAGAATATTTGAAGTTTTTATTATGCTATTTGAATGTTATTAAGAAGGTTGGAGTTGGTTTAAGGGGTCATTGGAGTAACATAATGATTTCTAGAATTATTAATGTTTTTGTACGAAAAATGTCTAAGTAGAAAAAATCTCATAAGGATTCATATGCATATAGGACTTCAATTTCTATTGAATCATAGAATTAGATAAGACATTTTAGTTTTCTCATATGAATGTATTATGATCCATGTAAAACTGTAATTTAGATATTTTAATTTTGTGAGACGATATATAAATTTGGTACTTCTTGATATACAAGTGGTTATGATATTTGCATCTGTGTAAGATACATGGGATTTGAAATATATTAAGAGTTCCTAACACAAAAATTTCATAATTGTTGAAGACCGTATAAGATGTTTTTTTTCATTTCATAAGATTCATCGAATAATAATGATATTAAGACACCATAAAATGGAATAATTCATTGTATAATGGTGATTTATAATAAGTGAGTTCTCATAATATTTTAAGATATCATATGATTAGAAATTTGGAATAAATTTCAAATGTAAGAAAGAAATTTCATAAGATAATAAATCTATGTATGTCTTTTAGAAACTTTTCTGTCTTATCTGTAAGTCGTATTAAAATGGTGTACCTCTATATGTGTATATCTTAATGGACTACATAATAGTTTGGATTTAGCCGAATTATGATACGAATTCCATAATAATGATTCTTCAAAAGAAATAATATAAATAACGAAATATATGTTCTTTTTTTTAAAATCATGATCCCTTGTTGATCAATGATGTGAGTTTGAGGTAAGGATGATGCATTGAGATGAATATTGAATTCACTATTTCATAATATTTTATTCTCAAATGGTAATTTTTGATCTACATTTTTGGTGATTAAAGAAGAATCAAATTTAAATATTCATATATTGTCCTTTAGGGATTAAAATATCACAAAATGATTTTTGATTTAATTGGGGAATGAAAATAAACTGATTTTAAATATCTTCATTATGAGGATTACATATCCAATACAGAGGTTTTACTAGATTCATATATTCTCCCATGCTATGAATTAAATGAGCTAAGATAGAATATATTTCCAATTTGATTATTATTACAAATATGGTGAATTTCTATTTTCAAAATGTGTAGAGAAATTTTGTGTAGAATAATCTTGATTTCTTCTGGATAATAAATTGAATATTTGGTTGTATGGGAGAAAACGAGAAGAAATAGAATATTAGTAGACCTATAATTATTTTAGAGAAATAGGTTTAAGGAAAATGGGATATTCTTGATTGTTGGAGACACCATAAAACACGACTATTTGGAAATAGAAAATAAAGTTCATTACACATTAACTCATGGGGATATTTTCAATATTCTGTTTATAGAAAAATTATTTTTTTTGAAATACATATAAAAATAAAATAGAAGAGAGGGATTCAATGATGTATATAACTATTAAAGAAGTATAACATGAGATATATCTATGAGAAGAGAAACTAGATCCTTTATATATAAATTTATACCTTATAGGTATCATATAAGAGGAATATGTAGTGAATTAATACCTAGTTCAGTTTAGTAGATCCAGTTGAATCTAATAAATAATATGTAGTTGTAGTTCATGTGATACTCTATATCCTAGAACCTTTGAGAAAATAAGAAGAAGATAATGATGATGATGGATATGATTATGATGATGAGGATTGCTATTCTAGTATGCCTAAAAAATAACTGATCATATTTATAAGGTCAATGTCTTTGATTTTAGGTGGAAAGTAAGAGAAAATATTCTAGATAAGATTTAAAAGCACTTATTTCAAGTAAATACTGAGTTGAAAGATAGTGTTCCTGATGATATATAGGAATTAAAAATCTCAGTATGGGGAAGTAAATATAATGACGTTGATATAGTGACATCCATGATTAAAATAAAAACCACTTTAATTGATTGGAATTTGTAGTACTGTTCATTAAGACTGAAGTGATGTAGGATTATTCAAGTCTAGGGGGACTCTAGAAATAGAAATTATTTTAGTATTATTCCAGACCACCAATGAATTGTATGTAACAAAATTAGGTATGGGATAATCCCTACCCCATCCAATATAAATTTTTTAATATTATTATTTTAATATATGTGGTCCAAGGTAATAAAAAACATTTAAAGGAGTAGTTTTACCTCAACAAGACTAGTCCGCATAAAAACATTTTGTTCAGCTCTTTACATTTAATTTTACATTTCATTTGAGTGTCTATTATTTTTTAATTAAAATAGATTCGTATGTATCATGATAAAATACATGTTTAAAGACTATTTGGGGAAAAATATTTAATATTATTATTTATTTGTAAAAATATTTATCCACTACGGATTCACCCCTTTCAATTGTATACACTAGCCCACTGAGACTGACAATCAGTTTCAAATGAAACTAGGTTCCCTATGGTAGGATATATTTTAAGAATTAGATTTTTTAATTTGAAATAATTGTTTTAAAAATATGAAATATTTTTATAAGATCCTTATTGGGGAAATTTTTCCTTTATACATATCAGTATAGAATTAGATGTCTCAACCAATCCATTGAAAACATGATGAATAAAGAGGTTAAAAAGCTAATAAAAATATAAAAAGTGACAGAGGATTGACAAATATTTTTAAATAATCATATTTTTAATCATATCCAAAAATATATCAAAGATAACTCCTCTAGTAAAAAATCTATATAAATCTGTAAAGTCAATGAGTTTAATGAATTGATTAATGTTTTTATTCTAAAATAAAAAGTTATATGAAGAAGATCCCTATTGAAAATTTCACAAATAATTTTCTTATAGAAAAGTTATACCGAATGAAAATTAATACTAGAACCAGAAGATTTTGGAATAAAGAAGGAATTGGGAAAGAAGTCGAGAGGTTTCAACACCCACAATAAACATACGAGAGTATAGGATGAATATATTACAATTTTCAATGAAATAATCACAATTATTGATGAATAAGAAAAAAAGATACGCTTTTTGGAAGGATGTAAGTGAAAATGTATTTCTTGAAGAGATTTATTCATTAAATAAACTATACATAGACTCTATGTATGACAAGTATTTCCAACTGGAGGAGAATTTATAGAAGTTAATAGAGTATGGTTTTCTATATTAATGACAAGAAAGATGAATGATAATCAGATGAGGAATCTAAAGAATGATTATGGTGAAATATTGAAATCAATTGATGTCCATGAATATATTAATTATTTAATTTTTATTGAGATTAATGTAATGATGAAAAATATAGATATTTATCAATTATAATATTTACAAAAATATGAGAAGATAAGTGCTACCTAGAATAAATCACTCAACATTATTACTTCTAAGAAGACACATATTCGGTGAAAAGGGAGTTATGAATCAACTCATGATCATCCCTTAGCCAGATCATATAAAAATGTTTCCCAATATCCTTGAAATTATTTTTTCACTAAATATCATTTATCTATAACTGAATGAAAAAATTAATAATTTGGACTAATGAGGATGTATAAAAATTAATCAAACCCATAATGTAATAAAGAGGGTATTCAATATTTTCAAAGAATATAATATCTCTTAAAGTAGTCCAAAATAAATGTAAATGTTCTCAATAGATGGAATCTAAAAATTGTTTACAAACTACTCCTAAATATAATAAAAGAAGATTTATTGGTCACCATTAATGATGGTGAAAATTTTGGAAAAATTATAAAGAATTTTGGAATAATATATGAACAAATGAATGCTATGTATATCCTGAATTAAGTGGGAGTACATCCAAAATACATAAGAGACCAACATGAAGGAAGAATATATTTTATAAGGGGAGTAATCTCATAGTAACGAACATATTTTATTATTATATTATTTGGTAAATTTCAGTGAATATATCAATTGAATATACATGTGATGCATTCAACAAATGTTTGTCTTGAGGAGAAAAAAAATAAATGTTGAATGTTAAATAAACTAATACTATAAGGTAAATTAATAATCTAAAAAGGTTTTCACAAATTTTAGGAGGATTTATTTATATTATGGTAAGAAATTACACATATTGGACTGTTGAAAATAGAGATGAACTTCAAAAAATATGGGAGAAATATGGAATTTGAAGGGGATTTGATCTTGGAAAGAGATAATAGATTGTATTTCAGGATGAAACTCCCAATGATACTGAAGCGAAATTATAATGTACCTAATGATGTTTGTGTAAGGTTCAAGAATACTGGACACATAACTAATAAATGTAAAACATGGTTTCTTGAGTAATAAAATGCATCAAAATCTAAAAGAAATGCCCATTGACTTATTGTTCGAATGTTGTTGCTTCAAAAAGGGAACCTACATAAAAAATAAATTCTAACAATTATCTAACGGAGTGATTTAAAGTATGTAGTGTCTAGGTGGAAATGCAAAAAATTATAGATAAAGATAAAAAAATGAGTGTACTATATTTGGTGTAGTGAAAATGACTATTCTAGAGAAGAAGAATGTTTAAGAGGCATTGAAATATGTTTTTCCTTCAGAGTTTGAGGTTTGTGAAGCCAACTAGAAATCAAACCGGAAGAGTTATAGAAATTTTAGAGATGTAATGAAATAATTTTATGGGTTGTGAAACAAGTCCCAACCAATATTTTCAAATTGAAGATATGATTTACATACACCATATTCCTATACATTGTAGGTTCTAAATCATAATGGAGGGAATTTAATGTGTAGTAGGAATGCAAAGAAATGGTACATTTTGAAATGTCCATATGACTAGATGACAGTAAACCATTATGGTGAATATCAGTTTGTACTCTGTTTATTTCAATAAAATGAAATTCATGTTCAATTACATTGAAAAATATAGTTTGAGGGGGATATTATAAGACCAATATTTCAGATATGTATAGATTTATTTGTCAGTATGGACTTCTATACATCCTCTACCAAAATAAAAGACATGATATTATCTTTACTCTACGAATACCATTTTATTTTATTCTTAAAGTGAATATTAAGGGGTAATAATATCGAACAAATTAACGATGAGTAACCAACTTACATATGAGTATTTTGATTTTTTTATTTAAATTGTGTGAATATTCATACAGTTTCTTGAAAATCCTTTTGGACTACCCCTAAGATGTATATTTATAGCTGGAACCACATTGTGAATATTTTATTAAAAATTCTATATACTAAATTAACCACTCTTTCATTGTACACAAGATTATCCCAGGTATACTTATAGTTTATTTTTTGATAGCTCTTTGGTAAACAAAATATGGTTCCTCAATTATCTTATATGGACTTGATTTATTATATAAATAAGGGGGGGAATGTGATTATTCAAATTCAAAATAATCATAGGGATAATAATTTTCCCTGATAATACATTCCATTACCACTATTTTTTAATAAGTGTGGAAAATTGAATCATTTTCATATTTTATCAATATGGAGAGAAGAGGAACATTGACTTAAGAGTAAAATTGGTATTCAAAACAAATCCAACGTAGGGGGTTGATGTATCCATATGGATTTGAGATACTAATGTTTTATTTATTTTTAATGTCAAACTAAATTTATATTAATTTAAAAGTTAATGAAAGAGATATCCACTCAATAAATAACATAATGTGGCCTCCTATTTAATTTATGGGTAAAACATAGGGCCATCATAAATAAAAAATAATGGAGAAGCTACATTGTAATAATACTTTACATTTGATGATTGGATAGTTGGTCCTCATGTAAAAGGAATGTGTTGAAGTTGGAAGGAATCTATAAAATATTTTTTATTGTTTTTAAGAGATGATATAGTAAATAGATCAAAGAGTTATTGTTAACACAGAAAATAGGGGTGGGTTTTTAGCAGTTTTTTTTGAAAAATAACACTAAATGTTCTTGTTAAATTTTTTAATTTTGGTATTTTAATACTGTAATTAATTGAATATATTTTTTTATAAAAGAGATTATTATGTATTGTTTATTTAAAAACCCACTACTAAATGCCTTAGAAAATAATTTTTTTTGTTTTTAATATAATTTTAGTAGTAGATTTTATAAATGACATCAACAAATGGATTAAGATAAATGACCAAATTATAACTAATAATGATAATTATTAATTTATATGAATATGATTATATATAGGTTATAAATCATTAATAAAAATTTAATTTTTTAAAAAAAACTAATATTTAATATTTCTATAACATAAAAAATTATTGTAAATTATTATTTGTTTATAATTAATGTACATACATATACACATTCATATATAAATACTAAAATACATATATACATACATATATATATATATATATGATGGATAAACCATCCTCAGTAACTAATGCTTTTAGTGAATTTAGAAATTTTATTTTTGCATAAAATAACCATAACATTTGATATCTGGGTCTGTTTATGCTCAACAACCTATTAAATCAAATCTTATAAAAATAATTAAATTTACATTAGATGATAATATAGTAATCGATAATACTAAGATAATATTTACCATTCTAAAAGAATATTAAAATAAAATTTCAACATTAAATATTTATGACCATCGATTCAGGTCTCTATTAAGCTTCAGTGTGATGTCATATCAATGCATGTAACTAGATCTACACTCTTTGTGTTACGGGACCTTGGTTCCTACTTTTCCTTAGTAAAAGACCCTAAAATTACTCCAAATTGTGTTTTTAGTTAGGATGCGCTAATTTTTTAATATTTTATTGATTTTTTTCTTTATTTAAGTGGGTATTCATTTGTTTTTTGGTTAGTTAATGACTTTATTTACTTTTCTTAAATTCTTATGAATATGATCATGTTGCAATTCTATTTGTCTTTTCTCTTTTAATGATTTAATATATATATATATATATCTGGGAGTATTTTTTTATATTTAGGTATATTTCATCATAATATATATATATATTTATATTTAAGTATGTATGTGTATTTTTATTTATAATTTTATAAAACATTGTTTATTTATATATATTTATATGTATTTATATGTATTTGTGTATATTTATATATATTTATAAATATTTGTATGCACTTATGTTTATATATTTATATTTATTATGTGGATATATATATAGATTTATATATGATTATATTTATATATTTTTAGATGTATTCATTTCTATTTATATTTATGTATATGTACATATATTTATATGTGTTTATTTATATATACAAATACATTTATTTATATATATTTGTCGGTGTATATATATTTCTACGAATTTAATAATATGTATATATATATATATTGATAGATATTTATTTATATATAAGTATATTTGTAAGTGTTTATATATATATATGCTAATATGTGTTCATTTGTACATATTTGTGTAAATTTAGTTATATATATATATATATCTATTTATATATATTCATTTGCCTTTCTATATATTTACATGATATTTATATATTTTCATATTTCTAAAAATATACTAATAACGGTATTTAAAAAAATTATGTACTTATTTTGTTATTTTTTTGTTATTTTTTTTATTAATTTGTTATTTTATATTTAAAATAAGTTTTACTTATTATTTATTTACTTATTATATTTTAAATTTTTATTTATTTATTTATTATTATTTACATTTTACTTTATATTTATTAATCATTTAATTATTTAATTTTATTTGTTGTTATTTTTTAATTTATAATTATTAATTATTTATTATTATTGTTAATTATATATTATTTATTTTCATCTATTATTTATTATTTATTATTTATCTATTTTTTATTTAATAATTATTTACAGTTAAGTATTAATTCTTTATATTTATTATTATTATAATTGTTATTATTATTTGTAAATTTTTTTAATGTATTATTTAATATTTATTTATTAAGTATAATTACTTAGTTAGGGTTGACTATTTATTTGCAATTTTATATTGAATATTGAATATTTATTTACTCTTTATATTTTTTATTGAATATAATTTTTTTATATTTATTATTTACTATTTATTTATTGTTTATATAATTTTTATTTATTATTTCTCATTTATTATTCCTTATTTCTTAAATATTATTTATTTTTTCTTTTTTTCTTTTTTAATTTATATTTTTTATTAATTATTAATTATTATTATAATTATTATTTATTTATTATTTATTTATTATTTATTTTTAAATTCATTATTCATTATTCATTATTTTTTACAATTTTTAATATTTTATTTTTTATTTTTATTTTTTTATTTTTTTACTTGAAATTTAAAATTTTAAATATATTATTTTTTTAAAAAGAAAATATATATATGAATGCATATGTATTTAAATATATATTTATACTTCTCTCTCTATGTGTATATATTTTTGTACATTATAGTCTATATACAATCCACATGAATACCTTATTGGAGTGGTAAAGTTATTGCATAATATCGAAGATATAATGGGATCAAATCTCAACCCACATGTATATATATTCTTAATTTCCATTGAATTTAAATAATAAATAAATAAATAATATTTTTCAAAAAGTAATTAAGACTACCATGAAACAATTTAGCGATGGTATAATGTGTTGAAAAAGGATTCACATGATTTTTTAAAAAACACTACTAAATGATTCACAAATTTTTTTAATAATCACCAAAAAATGATTAGTGACACGTTTTTTCGAAGTGGTTTTTGGGAAATCATTGTGAAATGATTTAGTAGTTGTTTAAATTTTTTCTATTTAGTTATTTTGGGGTAATGAGTAATGGGGTAACTATCCACTGAATATTTATCTTCATTATAGATGAATTTGTGATATATTTACTATGGATGAAGGTCTTTAATGGTTGAGGTCGAACCTGAAATGGGAAATCATTGAAGAACATGAAATATAATACTTGTGTATTTAATATACTATAAAATACATTGGTAAAATGCTAAAAAGTATTATAATTGTTATAAAAATTCCTTTTATTATTAGATGTTTTTATTAGGTAATTTGAACATGTGTAAGAATGTTGGAGTTGGTTTTGAGAAGCCATTGGATTCATTTGAAGAAGTCTCATATTTTGGAAGTTTATGCAAAAATGGTTATGTCCATAAAATATCCTATGACTTTATGTATCCTTATGAATTCATTATTTCATGAATTTGAGAATAATATTGGAATTTTTTGTTTTCTTTCCTAATTCTTGTATGTGTTATGTAGGATAGTTGTATAAGATTCTGATGTAGGGAGTAATACTTTATGGGATGATATATGAAATTGAAACATCATCAGTAACTTATAAAAATGAAATTCTTTATGCATAAGATATAAGGTCTTTGTAAAATATTTGATGTTCAGAAGATATTAGTTTCATAATATATCAAGTCCTTCAAAGATACTATAGGTGTTTCATAAGAAATATATAACACGTAAGATATCAATCTTCTGTAATGTGGTTGATCTTTTAAGATATTAGTGCTTCATAATATTCCAGTTCTAGTAAGATTTGTGTTGTCATAATATGTTAAAAATATAAGATACTGATAGTGAATCAGATAGAAAATACATAAGATATTAATGCCAAAAAAGCGACAGAACATCATAATAATAATTAAAATTTATTTTCAAATGGTTTATCTTTCTTCAAGTAAGTCTTTAGAGACATCAATAGAATTTGGAAATAGTCTAATTTTGAGAAGAATTCTGTAATATATAATCAATGATGAAATCATTTCAGATGATTCAGAAGATGTTATTTTATGTTTTAAACATTATGAATCAATGTTGATCCAGGATTCAAGACTGATACAAGGAATATTAAATGAGAAGATGGTAGAAGATCACTGTTTCATTAATATAGGATTTTTAAATTTTTATATTTGAAAATATTCCTTAGTGATCGAATTTCAATCGAATATAATTATTCTTATAGTATTATTCTTGGATTAATATTTGAAAAAATGAATTTTTATTCAATATTATAATAAGAGGACGGTTATTGTGATGATTTTATTTGTAAATATTATAGATCTAAGATGGAGTATTTATTGGTTCTATAGAATTTATCATGTTAAAACTGAGATTAACCAATGCGGAACTGATTTTTTATATGATTTTTAATGCATATACATTGGTTTCTTAGTTGAATAGTTCTTATATTTAATTTTAGATTAGGAATCTCAAAACATTTTGGAGAATATATGGAAGATTTAGCAGGATTAGAGGAAAATGAGAAAAAAATATATGAAGGCAATCCCTCAGTTTTACAAGAGATAAATGTTTCAGGGAAAAGGGATATTTTTCATCATGGGAGGCACCCATACACATAAGGTTGAAAAAATTTGAATGAGGATCATGCCATATAAAATAGTGGAGATATTTTCAATATTCAATATTTATAAAATATTTTTTGTGGCATAAGTATAAAGTGATGCAAAGAGAGTGATGTATAGACTTGTATAACTCTTGAAAAAATAAATCCCTATTGCTCTCTATATGAAGAAGAACATGATGATATAATAATTAATATATTCTATATAAGTGTCATTGGAGACAATAAAAGAGTGAAATATGAACTCGTTCACTTGAATAGATCCAATTGATGATGTTAGTGGAAAAGAAGAATTAGACCCTATGATAGTTTTTGGTGTTGAACATTTGAGAAAATAATAAGACAATGAAACATAATTAATAATCCTTTAGCGATTGAAGTTCTTGAGGGTGAGTGGAAACCAAGAAAAAAGATTCTGAATAAGACCTGGAATCAAGGCTATAATGTAATGTTTGAATTCCATGTTAGTGTTTAAAATGATTTATATATTGTTGAGGACTCTATATAAGGAATGTGACCTAATTTTTTTGATACAATGTCATCCAATAATAAAATAATATCTACTTCAAGTGGATGGAAGTTGCAATAATAGTCATGAAGACTAATGTAGGGTGGGATATTGTAATTCTAGTGGGATTCATGAAATGGAAATGGTTTTAAGATGATACCCATTCACCTTTGAGGTGTATAGAAATCAAATAGGTTCAAGATAATTTTTTTTCAACCCAATTTAATAAATAATATTTTTATTAGATACAAATGAATTCCCTGAGATAAAAACTAGTCGCACTAAGGAGTAGGTTTCCCACATCGGGGTCAAAAATTGTAAAAAAAATTAAGATTCTATGTAGTTTCCATAATGCCTTGTATGTGTGTGTTTCTTGTAAGTTAATGATAACTAATTCATATGTGTTAACTGAAAATAGTGGTTCACAGACCAAAGAGAATAAAATTATAAAATTATTTTTATATTTTTTTAAATATTTTTCATGAAATGATTCTCCCCACCCCCTATTTGGTGTCAACACTAGTCCACTATGACTCTATAAATGTATATAAATATACATTATATAAATATATTTGAAATTCAGGTACACAAATATACTACAAATAAATCATATAAATATATTTCAATCGATTATATAAATAACATATATAATTTAATTATATAATCATATTGATAATAAATACATTGTATAAATATAAATAATGATACAAACATATATAAACACTTTATATAAATAATTTAATGTTTTTAATATATTACTTCGATATATATATATGAATATATTATAAATAATGTTTTATAAATATTTTATATAAACTTATACAATAAAGATAAATGTATCTATATAAATATAACATATGAAAGTATTAACATATAATTATATAAATGTATAAAAATATATGAATATAAAATATAATTTTAATTAATATATAATATTAATATATGAAAATATATAAGTAAATTGTGGGATTTTAAAAATAGGAAATTAGATAACTTGTATCTTTTATGTTCCAATTGATACACGTGTAACTATTAATGAAAATGACATAGGATTGGATGAACACTGTGGGGAATAATAATAATAATAAATAAAAATAGTTACAATTTTGAAAAAATATATTTAACTGTTATTTAACAAAAATATGTCAACAAATTGTTACATGAGCAGTTAATTAATGTGTTTTAGGGGTGGATGCACAATTGTAAGTGTAATATTTAAAATATATATGTTTTATTTAATATAAAAATTAAATTCCTCGATGAAAAAAAGAAGGAAAAAAGATAATAAAAAATAAAAAATAACATTATTTTAAAAAATGTAACAACTAATAATTAATTTTTTAATCTACAAAATATTTTCCACGCCAGATTTTAACAAATTCCAAATGAATTGAAAATTTTTACATTGGTTAATTAAATAAAAGAGATGAGAAAAAGTAGTTTTGGTATATGATGTTATGATTATATAACTTTTATATTGGTATTTTTAGTTTTTAAAATGTGACATGAAAATGAATGGCATACAAAAGATGTTTTTGACAAATGATAGTCCACTCAGTGATGATACTACATATTTACTTGTACCAATAAGAAAAAAACACTAAAATACTATCATATAAAATAACACACACACACACAAATATATCTATGTATGTATAAAAAATCACAAGCTATGTAAATTAATATATAAAAATACATAAATCTATATCAATGAATCAAACCCAAAATGTTGATCCCTAGAACAAAACACGATGACATAAAGAAACTCTTAAATAAATAACCCTTTGTGGGTTCATCCTCTACATGGGAAAATAATATGATTACTTTATTTTAACCAATTGGTTTATAAGTCACCAATGTCAATTTTATCAACTTCATAAAATTAATAGATTACCACCTTGATCAGAATATTGTTATTTAAAAACTTCCAATTCATTGGACATAATGGAAATAATAAATAATAAATAATAAATAACAAATATTTGTTTGGAAAAATATTTTACATGTATTGAATCATAATAATTAAGTCCTTACACTCTCCTCTAAAAGATAAAAAATGATAACTCCTAGAATATCATTCATAGCCTAATAACAAAATGAATTAAAATGTCTCAAAATAGTATACAACTCCATAAATGAAAATAATGACTAGTTTAATATATATTATATATGTGAAAAAATATTTTTTATGGTAAGCCTTTATTGTATATAAGATTTCCTAATAATTTTATAATAATTAATGGAATTTTTTGATATAAAATGTTCTTTAATAAAACAAATCATTATTTTGGAGAGTTTTTTATAAAAAAAGACATTATTCAAAATATATTTTGGAAATATTATTCTTTTTTCATAAATTTAAAAACATCTTTGGATTTTTCATAAATATATTTTTTTGGAGAATGTTTTAGTTTTATTTTGGGGTGTCCTTTTCGGTTTTCAGAAGGGGACTTCAATAATTATCAAATACTTGGGCGAACCATAGTTGTGTTTTTTACACAATTTTAGTAATGAAGGATATAGTATACTCCAAAAGAATTAAAATTAAATGCATTTGGTTTCAAAGGATGAAGATATACCAAAAAAATTAAGTTAGTTAAATTCTATATAATTACATATCTATTTCTTTCATGGGCTTATAAGATATAGAGAATCAATGATATAAGCCATCATATTTTCCCTATTGTTGGATTAAAAAACTGGGTTTCTTTCTCAATGGGTAGATATTTCTCCTATTTTATATTTTCCTCTATGGATTTGAAGATGACATAATTTGGGTTCAACTCATTTTTCCTCATGCTAGGTTTCCTGAACATTATTTAATGAAACTTTTATTTTAATCCAAATCATAATAGCACAATTTTAGAGGTAAGGGCTAGAATTTATAGCCATCATAATAATTTTTGGAATCTATGAATATTATATGACTTTTCTCTATATATTGGTGTTCCAATTAAGATTGATATGGGAATAGAGAACATTCTATTTATGAATTATTCTTTCATGTTGGAGAAATTTCATCTTGGTTCCAAATTAGTTGATTCAGTTTTCCTCTCTATTGTTGAGGGGGGATTTTACTTGTGAACTTTGTATGAATGGATACTTGAAATTGTATTGGATTTAGATTACATAGGTAATAAGCTTTCAAATTTTATAAGTAGCCTCCCATGATCCTTCTATACTCGGTATAGATGTGAGGATAGACAATGTAAGATAAGGGAAAGTCAGTAAATAGTAGGGGATCCTAATGAGTCTAGAGAACCCTCTACGATTAGTGATCACTATGATCCAAATCCTTTAAGGAAGGATCAATTATCTACCCATAGATTTTTAACAAACCATCTTAATAACCCTTCGGTCTAGGTGTTCCTTAGTCCCAAAAATTTTATTCATTTCCTTGGGATGTCATTGAAGAGGAATAAGAGGTTGATGGTGTAGTTGATTAGTAATGATAACCCTTTTTGAGATGTTATTTTTAATTAAGTTGAAATAGAGAGAATACATGATACCTCTATTGATGGACAATGTGACAAAGATTGTTCTTTAAAAACCGTGGATGATAAGGAATTATGGTAGGATAAATTTCTAGATAATACTAAAGGAAATGGGAAGACCAAAATGGTGTCTGATTTCTTTAGGGAGTGAAGGAAACAATTACTCCATCCTAGAGAATATTTAGACTAGGATGGGTCATCTTTAGAAAGGGTATAAAGAATATAACATGGAATCAAGAAGATGTTTCAGGCTGTCGATGTTGATGTCAAGTCTACAATTAATTATTATATTATTGTTATCCTAGTGAGGTCTGATAATAGTCTTCGTATCACATTATAAATATTATTATTAAAAATGAACCATAGGGACATAAAGACATCCTTGAGTCTAATATGGTTTCTAGAAGCTCTAGTATTAGAGATGTTTTTTGATCAATTTTAGGATAAAAATATTTTTTTAGAGGGACCAACATAGTTGGGTAAAATCAATTCTTCTAGTGGTGGTCCTGATGATATTCTTTACATTTAGATGTTCAAGAAATGGTTCATGAACATACAATACATATTGAGGATTTAAAGAGATAACTAAAATAAGTGATACTTCTAGTTTTTTGTATTAATGAATAAAACCACACATAGAAATTTGTGACTGTTAAGGTTCTTACACACAATATTTTTTAATTTCAAGCCCTTGAAGGAAGAGTGTTTGAGAATGTTGATGATAGTAGTGGACCTTGGTTGTGGTTTAAGACTTGCAGAATGGGACAACATCATCTTGGTTTGGGTCTAATATTTCATTATTATAGTATTAATACCCATTCTAATACTGGTTTATTTTTTCCAATTGTTCTCTTTTTTATTTTTAGATGAAGGGGGAATATGTTTTCTTACCCATCATATCCCTTTGGCCATATTTTTTCTTTTCATAATAAAGGGGTTTTGACCCATCCAGTTCCTTAGTTCCATATTTTTTGGGATTTTTTTTTCTGTGGGGAAAAGGTTTCACTAGTAGTAATAGAACCAAAAAAATGACATGTACCGAATTGAATTTTTTTCTTAAATAAGATAAATTTAATATGAACTAAAAATTCAAGATAAAGGAAATGAATAAAGAGGTAAAAGATATAAGGATTTTATTACATTGGTCCCCTTGGGTCCTACATTCAGAGAAAGAACACCATGCAACTCAAGTTTTTATAATTCTCAAAGAAAATAGATTTAAATAAAACATGGACAAATGGTAAACTGATAGTAGTATATGTTTCGATGAAGTAAACTACGAAAGAATGAAAATAATAGTACTAGAACATATATCCCTAGATGCGAAAGGGTCTGACGTTCCTATTCTCTTATGGATTTGGTTGGGATGCTTATGAAGATTTTAATAAGAACAATGAGGTTGTATGTCATATGAGGAAAACCAAATACTGGAGAGATGTGGGGTGTAGGGGTCATTAATCCCACTGAACCCACAATGCCTTGATACAACACAAACAATCCATGAGTTCCATAATGTATAGCTCAACAAAAAACCAAATGGATCACTCATGCACCCGAGATATGTGGTAGGTATGGATTAATTAGGAAGCCATCATAAATCGGTGATGAGGAGACAAGGAATAATATTTTTACATGATGGAAATGCTATGAAACACATGAAGTATGTACAATCCTATGAAACATGCATAAATGAGAAGCTATGACCCAATATAAGAGGTCTATGGTACAATCCAAGTATAGACTGAATCACTGGATTAAAATAAATTAAATTTAAGGATTTTATATGCATGATTATTATAAATGTATATGGATGAATAAATAACAATTTCTTTTAACATTAAAAAAAACAATTCACAAATCTCCACTATTTTCAATTGAAATTGGAAATGTTATTGAAACTAAAGATATAAAATTTAAACAAAATTAATTCAATATATGATATATTTGAATTCATAAAATACCATTACTTAAATCAAACAATCATATGGGTTATCATCAGTTTTTATACTGTTGACAAAAACATTTCTAGATTTTCTAATATCTCTAAAAAAATGTACTGTAATTTCTACCTTTTTAGTTAAACCATTACATTATAAATTCCTGGATAAATGAAGGGAATATTTGATACCACTATATATTAACAATAGTATTATAAAGGTTATGTTCACAAAAAAAAACCATTTGGCCACAATTCCTCTTTAAAATCATCAGTAAATGTTATGTAGACTGATTTTGTGGTCAAAAGTGTAACCAAAGACTACATATTACATTTCCAGGAAACAAGACCTCCACAAGTAGTAAAATCATTACTAGTTATTTATTTTCTGGTATAAATATTTCCTAAATAGTATGAATCTACATATCCATCTATTAATTTAGTAGTATACACATTTTTAACACAACAAAAATAAAAATATGAACTTCAAGAAAAATATTGTTTTATCCATTTCAGGGCATTCAAATGTAGCTTCTATGGGGTGGCTATAAATTTTATAAAGGTAAAAATTTTGAATGAAATGTCAGACGTAGTGTATATAATGTTATAAAATATGCTTCCAATTATATTTTCTTAGGGGATTTTATAAATAAAATGAAAATCATCTAAAATAGGTGGTTCTTGTGTAAATGAAACTTTTAGTGCTATCTGAAAGATTATTAATTGGTGTGAGAGATTCAAATAGTTATCTTTTCTGACCCTTTAAAATAACATTATGTGCTGAAAATTATTCCAGTTTGTTTGTCCTAAACATAACTATTTAAACACGTAGAATTATATTAGATTAAAATAAATCTATATTTTCATATAGTCCTTTTAATTCATAATATATAGAATTAATGAAACTCCTATTTGTGAAAATTATGATCATATCATCAACATTAAATAGTAATTAATTCATGTTATTTTTAACTAACATAAAATGTAAAATATCCTCATATTGGATCGTTGTGAAAAAGTTATCAAGTATTGAACAATAGAAACATTTATACCATTTAATAGTTGATAACATATAATGATTTATTTAAAAGTCATACTTTGTAAGATTTAAATTCTCTATAGTAACTATCTTATGAATTTTTGTAATGTTTCTTAATTAAATCACTATGATGGAAGGTAGTTTTTACATGAAGTTTTTCAATGTGCAGGTCACTATATGCCGTAAAATAAAGTATCATCCTTATTAATGAATTCTAAACAACTATGGAAAAATTATCAGAATAGTATATTCCTTATATTTGAAGGAATCCTTTATAAATTAATCTTAAATTAAATTTAATTTAATTTCTTAGAGTTTTATCATTATTCCTTTCATAAATCTAATTACACAAAATTATATTAGTGTTAAGTGGTATATCTATAATAGAAAATGTTTGATTTTTTACATAAAGAATTAATTCCATCAACTATAAAAACCCAAATATTTTTGAGTATTTTTCATCAATATATTTACTAATGTTTTAAGGAATATAGTTAATAATATCCTAGGAAACATGAAAGGAATAAGAAGTTATATCATATTTTCTACACCGAGTAAGAGGTATTTGAATACTGTTAAATAAATATTGGAATTATTTATAATTTTTACTATGGGTAGGAAGTTCATATCATGTATCTAAATTTGAACTTGATATAGAATATATAGTGACCCTATACTTTAAAACATATTATTACATGATTTTAGGTATAATTATACATCAAATTACAAGACAAGGATTATAATGGCTTGTGTCATCAGATGGTTATGTAACTATAACTGGAATCCTAGAAATAGAATAAAAATCATTATTTTAATCATCCATAAATAGATAAAAATATCCATTGAATTTATATATCTATATTGAATAACCTGGGGGAATATGAGTCCAAAGGGATGAGATAAAAATTCTACTAAGGGAATACACATTGGAATAGAACCTAGAACATGTTTTAGAAATCATAACATGATGATGTAAAGGTATGTGACATGAGAAAAAAGGAAGAATAACATGTATACAATGGGAACATATAATCATGGAATCATAATAATGTGGAATAAACATAGAAAATACCATAAAAATTAGTCAAGGATGACCACCAAGACTATATAACATAGTGGACAAATTCCCATAAAGGAATTAGGTTCACCCCCTATACCAAAATTTCATATCATGATACTAAAAATGACCCAGTGCATTAAATCACTATATGGGAATACCCATCATAACATGTTCATGAATACGTGTTCCATATAATGAATCATACATAATGAATGAAACATAAAAATAAGGGTTCCCCATGGAAAGTAATTAGTATACTAATCGTGTCATAATGAATTTCAAATGGGTGTATCATAAATGTGTCTAGGAAAGAATAGATCTAGAACATATATAGAAAATTATTATGTAATATACACATATATAATGATAAATGGAGTCCAACTGAAGTGAAATAATTTTTTTGAGTGTATAAGAAACTTTATAAATTAGGAACATTAGGGTCATTTTAAGGGAAAATAATAAAGAGGCTTTGAAACAAAATATGTATAATTGGGTGCACAAAAAATGAAATTAACCATGAATGTTTTCATTATAAATGTGTGACTATATATAAATAATGTTTTCTGAAAATATATTATGGATAACGCATGAGAATGGGTAATAAATAATTAAATTTCCTTTAATCTGGCTTCCTTATCGGGAATATTTGATAGCAGAACCCTTTTAAAACATGTATTTAACCTTAAAAGAAGGATGATATGATATGGATATATGACTTTTGATCATGTATACAAAATATAGGATAAATAATAAAATAATTAAGCATTACATTGGATAAAATATTGAGAAAGAGTAGCCTGATTGAAAAAATGGGGGTTCGAGTAGAATCCCTTAACTTATGTATGAAATAGTTTGGCACCTGATCTTAATATCTAGAATAATAAAATTAGAATCATAAATTAATAATTCTAGAAACTTTTATACATTTCATTAATTTATTATAATTTCACTGTGTTTATTTACGGACTTTTTTATGAGTTACAAAGTTCAATTTCATCATTCTGGAGTGTCCATGTTCTTAGTTTTCATGATCCAATCACTCGTATAAGAGTTTGGATGTTCAGGTAAAATATAAATAGAAATCCAGAATTGACATTTTAAGTTATTAATGAACATATAAAATGTGATATTATCTTATAAACCATTTATTTATAAGGTATGGGGATTATTCTTTAGATAAATAGATAATGATAATTGTTTAGGTTAATTTTGGTAGTTTTTCAATCATCATAATCTAGTTTTGTTTTATTAATTAATATCATTCGTATATAATGGATCAAGAACATTATGGAGTTTGTAATAAATATATTATAAATTTTTTTAATCATAAATCATATTCTTATTATACATTATGGTGTAAACAGAAAATGAAAATTTTTCATCCTTGAAGGTGAAACATTAACACCTCATGAATGACGTTTGCATTTATAGAATAAAAGGGAGAGGGGGGGGGGTGATGATGGATTATTCCATTAGAAAAATAAATTTCTATTATATTTATTTTACTAGAGTTTTCAGGCTATTCAGATGGGGTTAGTTGAGAATATTAAAATAAAACAAATATACTTCAAAAGAAAATAAAATAAAAGGAATAAGGAATTTACCTCTTCAATTTATCCTCATTAAGAGCCTCATTTGGACAAAGTTGTTGGTATTTTAGTTATAAAAAGACCTCCTGGATGAGAGGAGCATTTTTGGAAGATATGTGAGAATAATATGTTGAAATTTCAATGATTTAGTGGTTTCAGGAAAATAGGTGGTAAGAGGTTGTATTTATAGTGGAGGAGTGGGATTTTTCTCATTATTTTATTCATTAGCTTATTATTTTGGCTCAACACTATTAATAGTTTTAGAATATTAAAAAAATTATATTAATGATGGTGAGTTTGGTATTATTGTTCTACATTAGAGAGGATTCAAGGAATTGTGTATTTAACTTATCATGTATAAATACCATAAATTACTGTATTTTACTTTTCACCAAAAGTTCTTGTATTTTTAAAAAATAAAGAAATATAATCATAATAATTATTCAAATTTTTTATTTTATAAATGAACTAAATTTTGTTAAAAACATTTTAGAAATATGAGAAATTAAATTTTTAATTAAAATCATCATTTACTTGGAAAATACCAATTTTAAAATTATAATTGATTTCATAACACATTGATATATTATTTATGGTCTCATAATATTATATTATAATCCTAAGATTGAAATGTATTGATTTATGAATACATTAATGGGCCTAAATTTTCTTTTGTAAAATTATATTAATTATAATATTTAAAATAAACAGTTGTGTTTTATAAAAATTAAAAAACATAATTAATAATTTCTAAAAAATTTATTTACTTGTAATATGATATAATTATATCAAATATTCAGTCATAATATGTTTACATTTAATTTACAATTTCTTTAGATAGATTAATATTTAAATGGATGGTTTACTATTCATAAGGGTTATATTACTGTTCCAATGGTTAAGTTACTATTTTATCGGTACAGGTTTCTTATAATCTATAAATAATTATTATTTCATTAATAAATCATTTATAACATATTCTATTTTATTCTAAATGTGATGTTTATGTGATTTATACTATATGATATAATTATGAGAAGGGAATTTCCATCGAAAAAATTTCATGATGTTACATTCTCACCCCTTATAAAATTTCAACTTCATAATTTCATTTTACATTCTATGTTGAAAACATGTGTCGGTGATTCTTCTTCATTGCATCCTCAGGTTATCATGATGCCTCTTCATACTTTTGGTTATGTTATATTACTTTGACCGGGTGAGCAGTCTAGTTACATAACAATTTATCTCTAATATCCATGATCCTCAAAGGCTGCTCCTCATATGAGAGATCATTATCCAACTGTATTGCCTTTAAATTTAATACATGCAAAGGATATGATATATACTTACTCAAGATGGACATGTGTAATACATCATGTAATTGAGATATGCTAGGTGTATGTGTAAGCCAATAGGCCACATCTCTGACATGTTCATGAATCTTGATGGTGCTAATAAACCTTGGACTTAGCTTTTCATTATTTCCAAATCTCACGACCCTCTTCCATGTAGATATATAAAGGAATACCATGTCCCCACCATTAAACACAATGTCTAATTAATGATTATCTACATAGCTATTTTGTCGACTTTGGGCTATGTTAATGTGCCATTGAATTGTTTTCAAATTCTCCATTATTTCATTGACCATTTCAGGTCCTTACATCGTACGTTGACTAGCTTCATCCCATCAAGCATGTGTTATACATCTTTTCCCACAAAGGGCTTCATATGGAGCCATTTAGATACTCGAGTGGAAGCTATTATAGTAAAATAACTCGAATAAAGTAATATGTTGGTTGTATATTTCCTTGGAGTCTATAGAATGCACTCTCAACATGTCTTCTGGTGTATTAATTGTCCTATCGGATTGGCCATTAGTTTGAGGATAATTGGCCATAATTATGTTCAGCTATGTTCTTAGAGCATGTTGGAGACTCTTCCAAAATATTAAGGTGAATCTCAAATCCCAGTCAGATACAATTGATAGTGGTACTAAATCCAAACTTACCACATCCCTAATATTGATTTGTGCATATTGATCCAGTGAGAAATCCTCTCAAATTCTGATAAAGTGAGCCATATTTATAACAAGATCCTTAACCAACCACATAGAAATATTTCCACTAGATGAATTTGGATATCTAGTTACAAACTCCACGGTAATTTTATTACACATCCATTTTGGAAGGGATAACAATTGCATCATTCTGTTAGAATTTATCCTTTTGACATTCATTTACTTACATACTGGGCACTTTGATGTGTACTCTGGGATATTCTTTTTCATATTGTCCCAACAATGGTTCTCTCAGAGACCTCAATACTTTTTTTCTCCTAGGTAGAATAGAGTAGGTAGAGCTATGTGGTTTTCCTATAGTCTCCATCCTTATCTCTATATCGATAGATACACATATTCGTGACCCAAATCTCAGGAATCCTTCCTCACCCACATTGAACTCTATGTATTTTCCTTTTCTAATGAATTCCACCTTCTAAATTTCCACATCATTTTATTGAGCATCATTTCATTTCTCTATAAGGGATGGATATGATCATATTTGATAAAGGATTCATGATATTCCTTTCTTATTGATTCCCATGTACATTCATTCTATATCTATTAAAATTTGTTCATTCCCAATTATCATCATTGATAAAGATACAATATACTTTGTATTTAGAGCCTATTCTACATTATTTTCCATTCCAATTTTATAGTGGATTGAATAGTCAAAATCGTTGATGAGATCTCACTATCTTCACTGGTGCATTTTATGCTCCTTCAATGTGAATATATATTTGAGACTCCTGTGATCAATATATATCTCACACTTTTCACCATATAGATAATTCAACTGGATTTTCATTGAAAATATCACATATTTTAACTCCAGATCATGTGTGGGATAGTTTTTTCTCATCAATTTTCAACTGATTTGAGGTTTATGCTATCATTTTATCATATTACATCAGTCTGTATCCCAATCTCTTCTTTGAATCGTCAAATTACAAAACACACAGTTCCCCAATCAGAGGTAATGTGAGCACTGGTGCACTCAGAAGCCTCCTTTTAAACTCTTTAAAGTAGTATTCACATTCACTAGTTCTAAAAAAATTCTCCCTTCTAATTCAAGTTTGTTATTTGGTTTGAAAATTATGAGAAGTTAATCATATACCACTGGTAGTTCCCAGCTAGACAAAGGAAACTATGTATCTCCATTAGAGATGTTTTCCTATGACACTCTTTGAATGTATTTTCCTTTTAAGGGTCCCCAAATATACTTTTACTGGTTATTATATTCCCCATGAATGATAATTACTCTATCCAAAAATCACATTTGAAATACTATTCTTATAGTTTCTCATTTCAAAAATTCTTCATCATAATATTCAAATTCTCCTCATCTTCCTCCTTGATCTTGATGTATATCAGAATATCATCAGTAAATACGATCGAAAAATTTATTAGGTAATCTATAATGGCTATATTAATTAATTTTATTAAAATTTCTTAAGAATTAGTGAGTCAGAAGGGAATCACTATGAACAGGTAGTGTCCATATCTTGTTCCAAAGGTAGTCCGTGGAATATCTTCCTTCCTCACATGTTATTGGTGATATCCTGACAAAAGATCTGCCTTAGAGGACTAACTATTGCCACATAGCTGATCAAACATGTCATCTATACATGGAATGTGATAATTCTTCTTTATCATGATTTTTTTGAGCTCATGATATTAAATATAGAGGTGGATTCATCCATCCATGTTCTTAAAAAACAGAACTAGATCACCCCATAGTGAAGTACATCGGCATATAAAACCCATCTCTAAATTTTCCTATAAACGATTCATTAGTTTATTTCATATCAATGGTGGCTATTATATAAGGACTTGTGGTTTTTGGCAGATATAAAGGAATAATAACAATTAATAACTCTACATCTTGATTAGAAGGATGACAAGACAATTCTATCGGGAATACAAAAATTTAATCCCTCATAATGGGAATTTCTTAGAGCATTATTCTCTCCTTTTTCTCAATCATGTGATCTAGATATTCCTGTTCATAAGGAAATAATGTTGGCAATTGTTAGGATTTTTTTGAAGGAGATTCATCTTCCCCATTACACTTGTAAAAAGATGGAGGATTCTTCGGGATGTGAAAAGTGAGCACCCTTTCTAGATAGTTGATGTTGGATTTATATAAACAAAGGAAATCCATGCACAATATAGCATCAAACTCTACCAGATAGAGTATTAAAATATTTTCTATTAGTCTTATTCCAAAAAACGTTACTAGGGGAGTAATTATAAACATTGGATGTAATAATTTCCCCATTTTCTCTACTCACAGTTAACCCATCCTCCAAAATTTTAGGTAGTAATTGAATAGTTATAATAAACATGCAATATGTGAAAAAATATATAGATCAAGGATCAAATATTAAATTCACATGTCTTTAATGAATAACAAGTGTATCAATCACCACATTATTGTTGGGATCCACCGTAGAAATAATGATAGAGTTTGCCTTTCTTTACTACCATGGAGGTATTTATTATTGATTTCTTCAAAAAACCCTTTGATTAAGGGAATAGTTTTCATAATTATAATGTTCCTTGTATTTGAAAAACTTCACAATAGGATGAGTATTGATCCAAAACATACTCTATTCTTCCACATCAGTGGGATGATTAATATCCCTATATTGGTTATTACCCATATTCCCTTCTCTTCAACATTTGAAGTATATCTTAATTCCCATTATTTATTTTCCATAACGCATCCTCCAATACTTTTAACACGTTTGATGTATGATATTATATCCATCAGGGGATTTATCACCCATATTATACTCAATTTTATAATTTTTTAATTAGGACCATGATACCACTAAGATTCTCTAATATCAATTTAATTCCAAAGGGAACAATGGATAATCTATTTATAATTATTAATGTCTTGAATCTCCAACACTTTTAATATATTCTGCTTTAGCCTACTAAAAAAGAGATCCAACTTGCTTTTAGTGTTGATAACAATTATGAAGGACTATCATGCATGCCTTGTGAAATTTTCTTCATATGCCCCAATATACCAATATTCCAATTTCATCAGTCTGAGGAATTCCCATTCCATATTTAGATGGAGGGTTCGAAAAAATATTTATTGGAAAATATTTCCTTGAATTATTCTCATTCCATGGAATTAATTTCCTCCTTGGAATTTGTGTTCATTATCAGTTTCCACCACTTATCAACTTCCCCATAAAAATAATAAACTTCCATCATAAAATTTTATTCTTCTGAGCACTGGAGGATATAGAATATCTTCTTAATATAGGTCATCCATTGTTCTGTGAGGATGGGATTGGACGATACAATAAACATGGGAGGATTTTTCTATATAAACTATTCAATGGAAACCTAAAAATTCTCAAGAGAAGGAGGGAATTCCACACGATTCATGTTATTATTTATAACATGACCCACCTAAGCATGTACTATCATAATGTTTTGAGAGTTAGTTCCCATCATATCAGCCATATCATCATGTAAATCATCACTTTTCCTATCACATTGATTATTGGCATGGGTTTTTATATTTTCATCCATTAAATAAGAAAATAATGTATAGTTAGGTGGCTGGAATACCCAGCTAATAAGAATATAAAAATAAAACATTGAACATAGTAAGATAAGGCTATAAATGAAAAGTATTTCCTAACTTGTGATTTCATAGGTTTCAAATTAAGTTATACAAGATTAATTTCCTAACGTATATTAATGTTTGTTTTTATTCTCTTATTAATGGTTATTAATAAGATTATAAATTTACGAAAACATATCCCATAAGAGTTTCAAACCAGGTGAAAAGTAAGGATTGTTGTCATGTCCCATGTTACCCTAAGTCAGGTCAAAAATATCTTGTGAGAGTTATTACTCCTAGGTAAAACTGTTCTTGAACCACATCATCTTATAGAATCCAAACGTTGATTTATTTTCTAGATAAACCACTTAATAAATTCTAACAAAAATTTAGGGATTTGTTTCTTATACATAGTCCTATTCATAAGGCTTTTGGTATAGTTTTCTAATACTAATCCCAAAAATACATAGGCCCTTCTTTGAAACTAAATATAGGGACCCCATCCATTTACACATATTACTACATGATTTGAAACATAATTAACCATCATATTATAATACAAGGATCGTAAATCCTAGTGTATTTGGATGATTAGGTGCATAAAACTGAAAACATAGAAATCGGATAAAAAAATCATTATTTTAATCATCAGTAAGGAGATCCTAACATCCATTGAGCTCATATATTTATATAGGATAACCTGGGGAATACATGAACAAAAGGGATGTTCTAAATATCCGAGTAAGGGAATAATAATAGGAATAAAACATAGAATATGGGATAAAAGGCATAACAAGATAAATTAAAGTCGTGGAACACGAATAAACATAAATAAGAATAACATGTATAACAAGGGAAAATATTATAATAGAATCATTGGAATGTGGAAACAACATAACATAACATAAACATCAGTCAAGGCGAACCACAAAGACTATATAACATGGAGGAAAAAGTCCTATAAAGGAACCAGATTCACTACCTTTCCCTACATGATGTCTCATGAGGCTAATCATAACCCAATTAATTATAGAAATATCCAGGAACAACCATTTTAAATGTCCATGAATATGTGTTCCACATAAATAATCATACATAATTAATTAAACATTAAAAAAGTGTTACTGATGGAATGAAATGGGTATCATAATCACATCACAAGGCATTACATGTGGGTATATCATAAAAGTGCACAAGAAATAATGAATTTAGAATAAAAATATACATTTATAAATGAAAAATAGGAATAAATAATGATAAATACTATCCAACTAAAGTGACATCATTTTTTAAGAGTGTTTAGGAATCTTAGGAAATTATCCAGTTTAGAGCATTTTTATGGGAATATAATAGAGTCTTTAAAACGAAAAAGGAAAAATTGGTTACACAAAACAATAAAAACGAACCATGATAGTTTTTAATGATAAAATGTTTGATTATGTAACAGTAGTTGTTGATTAAAATATATTGTTTATATAAAATTATAATGGGTATGAAATCCTGATATTCCCTTTTATTGGGATTGATTTTCATAAATATTTGATTAGGGATACTTTTTAAAACATTTATTTTCCCATCAAAGAAGGATGATATGATTTGGATATATGAGTTTAGAACATATCCAAATAATATTTTAAAAAAAATGGAATTTTAATTACATTGGATTAAAGAGACTGAAAGAGTATCATGAAGAAACAAATTTGTTGTTTGGGTAGAATCCCTTACCTTATGTCTGGAACAGTTCTTCAGTTGATCATAATATCCAGAATAAAAAAATTATATTCATTAATTAAAAATTACATAGAATTTTATATATGTAATTGATCTAGTATCATTTTATTACATTAATTTATTTCCTTTTTTATGAGTTATAGAGTTTAATTACATCATTCAGGAGTGCTTGTTTTCTTAGTTTTCATGACGGTTCACTTGTATAAGAGTACAGATGTTCAGGTAAACTGGAAATAGAGATATAGAGTTGAAGTTATAAGTTATAAATGAAAATAAATAATGGTAAATTTTCTTATAAATAATTTTATTTATTTGTTATGAGGATGAATTATTAGATAAACTGTTATTGATAATTGTTTAGGTAAATTTTTGCTGTATTTTGATCATTAAAAACTAGCTCTGTTTTATTAATTAACATAATTTGTATATAACGTTATCAAGAAATAAAATAGTGTTTAATGGATATATTAAAACTTTTTTTAATCATAAACAATTTTCTATGATTTCCCATGAAGGATTTATGTGATACTGAAATTTTATCATCCATAAAGGCGATACATTAACACCTCATGAATGATGTTTTCATTTCTAGGAAAAAGAATAGAGGAGAA
This sequence comes from Viscum album, assembly GCA_963277665.1. Taxonomy (NCBI): domain Eukaryota; kingdom Viridiplantae; phylum Streptophyta; class Magnoliopsida; order Santalales; family Viscaceae; genus Viscum; species Viscum album. The sequence continues at coordinate 454,447,943 of OY728135.1, forward strand.
GGGGGTTCGATTTTTCATTTTTTCATTAGCACAATAAAATTAGAATATATGTAATTTAACAATGTTTCAATTCCATTTTGATGATGGGAGGTGAGGAGAGAATAAGAAAAGAGAAGCACATAAAATTAAATTAAAAGAAAAGTAAAGAGGAATGTACCCCTTGAATTTCTTCTCCTTGATTTCCACCTTTGGGAAAAGGTTTTTGACTTTTTATAAGACCAAGAGCTCCTAGAAATGGGATATAGGATTGGGAATATATGTTAGAATAATTTGTATAAGTCACAAATCATGTGAGGTGTTATGAAAAGCGGTGGTTATGAGTGGTATTCATAGTGTAGGGGAGGGGTGCTTGCACATTATTTTATTCATTAGTTTTTTATTTTGGTTCAATAATATAAATAGTTTTATAATTATCACAAAATTTATTAAAATAATGAATGGGAGATATTGATTATCGTTCTAACATAAATGATGAATCATGGAATAGAGTATTTAATTTATAATATATAAATACTGTCTTTTACTATTCACAAAAAATTCATGAATTTTTGAAAAATCCAAAAAATTAACCCTATAATTTTTTTGACATGTAGAATTCAATTTTATGTAAATTTTTTATAAATATAAATAAAATTTAATTTTTTATTAAAATAATCATCTACTTGTAAAATACCAATTTTAAAATTACTAATGAATTTGTAATAATTTGAAAAATTGATTACTGTATTATAAAATAATCTTATAATCATAAGATAACAAAATGATGATTTTTTAAAACCCTTTATGGAATACATTTTTCATTTAAAACATTATTTTTTTATAAAATTTAAAATAAAAACTTTTGTTTTATAAAAACATCAACCTATTATTAATAATTTTTAAAACATTTATTTACATATACTATGATCTAATAATATCACATTTTCACTTATAAGATTCCCAAAATCTAGTTATGATTTCATTGGTTATGTTACTATTATATTAGCGGATTAATATTCCTAATGATCATATTATTATTCCAAAGTTCAAGTTACTATTTCATCGGTATGGGTTTCTCAACATCAAGAAATAATTATTATTTCATTCATTCTTCATTTATAATGATTTTTTCATTTTATAAACGTGATTTTTATGTGATTTATACTATAAGCATTGTTTTAAGAAGGGAATTTCCATTGATAAAATTTTGAGTCAGTATAAAATCAGCTCGAGTCATGGGATGATAGTCCTATGAATGAGGATTATTAGTAGCTTAAAACTTTATTGGATGCTGAGTTTCCTCAACCTCATTTATATCTAGAACATTTTTTATAGGAGATAGATTTTGATATTTGATGACATGGCTCATGGAACACCACATCCCTACTAATGATGCGTTTTTGGTATCTAGATTTATGAAACCACTATTTTGAAACATTTACACCCTCAGGATATCTTACAAAAATATATCTAAGATCTTGAGTCTCAATCTTATCAGTTTTTACATGAGTGTAATCAATGAAGATGAACACTCTTATGTAACTATAAGAGAGAGGCTTAACATTGTAAAGATATTTTCTAGTTTTGAATTAATTTGAATAGTAATCAAACCTATTTTTTTTGTAATCTTCCAAAGTAACATCACTTCCCGAATGGATTATGGAAGACCCGTGCATGAATTCATTCTTTGGACCCTATCACAAATATTTCTCTACATTATTCCTATAATCCCATTATTTGGGGAGGATTCTTTAAAAGTATAGTGTATTCAAATACCCTCACATTCAAAAATGGAATAAATTCAGTGGATAGGTATTGTAATCCATTATTTATTCTCATTATTTTAATATTTTCCCAACATTCTTTATAATAAGGATTTTGAATGTTTTAAAGGACTAAAAAACATCATATTTATTTCGTAGGTTATAAATCCATGCCTTTCTTGATAATTCATCTTTAAATGCGGAAAAATAATAACCTCTACAATGGGTAGTAGTCGTAGCTAGTCCACATAAGTAAGAATTTATATATTCTAAAGGGTGGGCCCTTTTAATATTGGACCTATTAAAGGTAGTACTCTTATCCATACACATTTGAAAATATTTACAAAATAGATGGTTTCTTGGTGGTATGCCACTGAATAGCCATTGTTTGTTGAGTTCTTATAGAACCACAGAGCATACATGTCCCAATCTCCTATCCCATAACAGGGCATTATTAGTATTTTTGGTATACACATGACCTATATATCATTTATTGGTCTTTAAATTCAAATCATAAAACCCATTAATGATAAAAACCATTTATATTAGTTATAGATTATTTGGAGATTTTAGAACTCCTGATTTAGACATAAAATTGAACCCCTTTTGGTCAAGATTATCCAAATAAGTATGATATCTTTAGGGGATAGAAACCCACCTAACATCAATCAATGTGATGATGTTGTGGTACTCAAGTTCTATTAAATGAGAACCTCTTTAGTATACATTACACCTATTATTATTACATCACATGACATCTCTTTCTACTCATTTAACAAATTATAGGATGGGGTCTCTAAAAGGGATCTTGTGGAATGAGAATCCTGAATTAGTGACCCACTCATGGATGAGGAAGTGGATAAAAATATTAAACACTATATATATGTTATAATAGGAATCTACAAGAAGTGAATTTTTAGTGGATTGTTTAGCCACGTTTTTTTATTTAATATTCTAACACTATGGAATATTGCAACTGGGTTTTCCACAATGAAATGAAAATATTATTCATTCATTAAAATTAGACCAAATTTTTTTCTTATTCTTCTTGGATTTATCCTTACTAATATCTTTCATTTTACGTGTATACTATAGTCAACCCCTAGTAAACAAACTCTATGAATCACCTTTTATTTTAGGTTGTGAATGAAATTCATTAGAGATAAGGGAATACATAACCTCTTCAAGGGGAAAGAAGCCCTGAATATAATGAATAATTTCAATGAAATTGGTATAGAAATTATCCAATGATATTTGAATGATCATATAGTGATATTCATCATCAACTACTACATTTATATTGGAAATTTTTAACATTAATTTGTTAAATTATTCTAAATGGGATTTAATAGAAATTCCATGTTTTGATTGAAATGAAAAAATTCGGTGTCACATATAAAAAATACCAACTAAATAATGTTTCATTTAAAATTTTACTTTTTTAATCAATATACAAGTAATACTAGTTTTATAGGAGACTTACCTAATAATATTATCTACTAAACAAATAATTAAATATCTATATACCTTTACTAAAACACCAAGGGATACATCTTTATATTTACTGTAAGTATGTCTAATTTCAAATTTTGTAACAATTTTTTACTTAGGTTCATAGATCAAGTCAATTAATCCATTATGAACTAGAAAGTCTCTCAATATAATTAATCATAAATTAATTTCATTTTTATTTCCAAGTTTATTGATTTCATACCTAGTTGTTTCCTTGGTTACCTAAATGATGTGATATCAAGTTTTTTGGGAAAATGTTAAGTATATTCCCCTAACAACAATGTGATGTCACAGAGTATACATGTTTTTATTGATAAATTTATAATTAAAATGAATTATAGTGGTTATAGTGGATTTAATCACAAATAAAATATATAATAGGTGAATAAAGATGAATTTGAAATGCAGAAAATGAAATAGAATCTAAACCCATAATCGAGAAATAGATTTGACATGAAAAGAGAACCAATATTACTCTGATATAACTTTGTGAGCAGAAATGTGTTTCCTTGTTGTAGCAGAACACGTGAAATAGAGAAGGAAGTAATTGGGTATTTTTCTTCATCAATTCAAATTTAATTAAAACAAACTATTCAATATGAAATAAAGAAATAAATCAATAAAAAAGATAGTTGTTTACAAGATTCAATCACATTAGGGCCTATGCGCATGAGAAGAATGGCACCTAACTGAAGCATTTTATTATGATAAAAGAAAATATATTTACGAAATACAAGGATAAATAGAAAAAAATAAAAAATATAATATTTAATGAACTAGAATATGGAAGAAAGAAAATAATGACACTAGAACTTTCACCCCCAGAAGAAAAAGGGTTTAGTAGTCTAGTTCTCTTCTTGTAGTTGTGGGAAAGCTGATGTTGATGTGTTTATGTGCACTTTGATTGATATTATAGACTGACATAGAAGTCGTAGGAACTTATAAATGTGTCCTGTGAAAACTACATCACTAATAAAGATATTATCAAGAGATCCACCATGAAAGAAACACTTGAGGAGATCATAGAGGATGAAAGGAGAAAGATCTCTTGTCCATGAGTATAGAGAATACCCTAGTGACAAGAGTTCAAAACTAGGGTGAGATCATAGCACATAATTAATCCAATTGATAATAAATAAAATAAAAAGTGATGTGAGTACCATGGATATCCAATCCCACAAATACTCACATTTCCACAATACAACATAACCAATCCAAAAGTTCCTTGAAGTGGAGCTAAACAAAAAACTAAATGGAACACTAAATTTGTCGAGATAGATTACCTATTGGGGTTAATTAAGTGGCCACACCAATTAATGGGAAAGTGACAATGTGGGATGGAATATCATAGTGTGAATACTAAGAATTATAGGTCCTAAGTATAGTCCCATGAAACAATCCCACATGGGAATCAATGTCCCAAAAAAAAGATGCCAATGTAGAAATCCAAATAAATCCTAAATCATTGAGAGAAAAAAATAAATTCGATAAGTTATCATCAATAAGAATTATAAAACTACTTATTATAAAAATTAACAAGTCATTTCAAAACAAAAATCAGAATTAATAGTTTTATTCATGAATAATTTTATTTTAGGCTGACATGAACTTTTTTCCCTATTAAGTTCTTCATAATAAAAAAGTATTTTGTAAATGTAATTGTGTAAGATTAAATAGAAAATATGGATTGTATAAGATTAAATAATCTTAGATATTGATTAACATGAGATTAAATTAGGATTCAAATTTCATTAATTTATTGAAATAAGGTCTCATATGAGATTAAAATCACATGAAATCAATCTGACTGGTACATTTTTGTCTAATATTAACTCTCTTCCTTCCTAAGAATAATGAAATAGGAATTGTTCTATGAAAAAGTTGAGTACTACATGGGCATAAAAGGAAATAAAAACAATGTTAGTATGATTTTTATCATTAGACATCATGAAATCAGGATGTGGGGGTATAATAAAATAGAAATATAACTCCATTGAAAACATATTTCATTATTGGTTCATTATGATAAAGTTTGGTCGATGATAAATACTATGATTATAGGTTATTTCACTCTTTGGAAAGTGATTAATTATGATTCATCCTGGATTGAGGATATGATCAGTATTTGCTAGAATTATAGCATAAATTAATGATTTTAGTTACAAATAACTATAAATAAATGAAAGAACCCTATTTTGGAATTTAAATTAATATATAGGGAAACATTGGGTAGATTGTGTGGGGGCATACTAATTGGAGACCAAATTTCTATCCACTGATATTGAGAGTCTACTTCATGGCTACATTTGTAAGGAATAATATAATAATTAATCACCCAGTGGAGTTCACATCTCTTCTCATTACTAATTTTTTATTTTTTATTTTCAAATTATGATTTATTCTAAACTTGTTTTTTGTTTTTTTAATATACTGTTTATATAATATTCATCTCGAAAAATATGGTTTATGGTATTTTTATTCATTATCATTTCACGCATGGGTGTCTACATATCAAATATAATTATTCTTATTCTAATGATTTTGAGATACTAAATTCATAAAATGAATTATTTATCAATATATTAAATTTTAGTTAATAGAAAAATTCATAATTCAAAATAAATATAAATGGTACATGATATTTGGATTTAGTAAAGTAATGACGGTTGAAGATTTAATCAAAATATTTTTTTTATTTTAGAAAAACATTCAAGAAATTACATTTGTAAATAGGTTGTGTATTTTTTTAATTTGAGACATTCTCATTATATTTTTTATAATATTCTGATGATTAACTTAGAAAATTATCTTTATTTCCCTATATCAAATATTCATACTCGATAATGATAATATTAATTTAATGAGGATGAAAAACTTTATAATTTTATTTTTCAATAAGAATATGGTTTATCTTGAAACTATAGCTAATTTGATATTAAATTTTTTTTTTTCATTGGAATTATAATACATACAAAATCATCACCGACTATCAAAGCTTTATAATTTTCCTTTTAACTATTCTAATGTAACACACAATCACATTTATTTCTTTTAAATTGTATTTTTCCATACATTTCCCTTTAAAATACGAACACTTTCCCATTAATTTTAGATTTTTAGAGATTAATATATCAATTTGGATATTTATCTTGATTTCATTGGGATAATCCCCTAACAACTATGGTAGTGAAGAATTATCAGTGGATTTTGGATAGCTATTATGACTTATATCCCTAAAAAATTTTATTATGACTGGGGAAGGCATAGTTTTGAGTATATTATGGTTTAAATAAATAAACAAACTAAAAATAGATACATCCCTATTTTCCCTTATCTGTTTAGGCAATAAATTAAAAAAATACCCGTTGGAATTATATTTTTCAGTGCAGTTTAAATTTAAATATCTTTCATGACCATTTCTAAATATAATGAAATACATTGTTGTTTAATGTTATTATGTAATTATAATAACTCATAATATTTATAAATTTATAAGGAATATAGATTTTGAAATTAGTAATTTGGTGACATGATCACCAAATTCATTAAACTAGTTTAGGAGAATTGTTTATGCATGTTTCACGTTAAAACTTATTCTTTCCCAATATCCCAAGAATTAATTTCCTTTATTATTTATGTAAAATTATTTTTTAGAGGATTAAATAATAATGATCAAAATTATTAGGATAAACTGATGAAATTTTTTTTGTATATAACCTGGATAAAAACTATGGGAATTTGTATTGATTTACCAAGAAAACATATGAATACCACATATTATTTTAATGATAAATTATCATTATTTTAATCATTAAATGAAAATATTTTAGATTTGGTGGTCACTGATGTAAAAATGGGGTTTTAAATGTTGGGAGAAATATGTTATAAATTAAATATAAGGAAATCTAAAATAGAGGTTATGATAGAAAAATTGATCAATTCACTAATGAATTTTGAAACTTAAATGATAAAATTATTCAAAAAATTAAAATAAAAAAATTAGAAAAAATATAAATCAATTGTTTCTTAAAAAATAACATTATTCGGTTGAGATAAATGTGATTGGTTTAAAAGAGAAATCCATACATTCTAAAAATGAAAAATGATGTTTGTGATATTTTAATTATGTAATTTCCTATGTTTTGCGATGATTTTGAATTATTGGATTTTTTTCCATTTATTAAATAATATTTGGATGATGAAATAGAAACTAGTTATGCTATATTCTATCTTGAAGCTATGATAATTTAGAGAGATAAATTAAAAAAGGAAACTGAATCTATTTTTTGTATTATTGGTAATTTGAAAAAATATATCTCTAAAAACAATTTGAAAATTTTACCATGTTTACAGTTGTATTCATTACATTGAATTTAATTTTTTGTGACATATATTTTAATTGTCTTTTAATTTGAATAACTAGTGGTTTGTGATAAAAATGTGATGAAAATATTTTCTTCTTCATTTTATCAACACAATTTAGTTCTAATTTTTTAACATAAATTGAGTATAAATATTCAATATAAAATAAGGGTCGTTGTTTAACTAAAATTTTATAAAAATAGTACAACAAAATTTAAATTGTTCAGTATTGTGGAATGTTAATTATCTTAGTGTTATTGAATGATTATGTGAACTACAGTTGTTATTCTAATGATGATGATTATTATTGTTATATATATATTTTGTATTTTTATGTCATTTAAAAGGATTTACTTATGATATTTATGTAGTACAGAATGAGTAAATCTATTTTAAAAGAGGGGTTTTTAAGGAATAAATGGTTTAAAGTGTTTTCATTTATATCAGTGGGTTTTATTTATGAATATATGATATTTGAAAATAGTTTGAATTTTGTATATTATATAATATTTATTGGATTATTTTATAAATTCTTTATAATGTATATTTTTAATTCCTTGATACAATGGAAATTGAACTACATAATCCCAAATCCTCTTGAAATAGTAGAAGTGACCAATGTAGAGGTATCTGTACAATTATGTGAGGCATTAACTCTAAATGAAACCCACCACTAGATATCCTAAAACTATTTATATAAGGACATATATATGTACCATATATTATTAAATAAAATATATGTGTCTATATAACAACATAATGCTACTATATAGTACAATGCAAATGAAATAACTAGAAAAAAAACATCATGAACATTTGAAATCTCTAACATTGATAACAAAAATTATTGTATAAAGAGAAGATATCCACTCCACTATATATAAATATAATTTATCAGTATATATGATATAATATAAACCATCAACTACATTTGAAAATCAGAATAGATATAGTGAAAACAATGTGAAATTTCACTTTTAGTGGTAAGCATAAAATTTCTCAGTATAGTAATCCCAATCAATGGGTCATACACAGAATAATTTATTTTCTGTAGATAATAGAAATATATAAAGTATAAGAAACTAATTTCACTAAATAATTTCCTTAACAATAACTATATACATGAATAATTATGCTCAGCTACCCATGTGTCACTTTTATCATGCTCACAAATAAATATTCTTCTCTATAAAAGAATAGGAATATAAACTCACATCACTTCATCAATTTAATGCTTGACAATTCACCATGGATTCTAAAAATATGATATGAATAAGAATATTTGTATCTCTAATTATATATGATATAATTTAAGAAATACACATCCTCAAAGATATCTGTTTTATACATGTTCAGATGATGGAGGAAATAAAAATCTTTGGGGCTACAGTTGAATATCATGATACTAGATTAAAGACAAATCTTCAAGGGTATAGTTGAATATATTTCACTCTTAAATAACAAAACCATGGGTAAGTGATGAGATAGTATCAGGTACATCATGATTCACTTCAATACCAAAATAATTGGAGAGAAATAGTGTCCCCACTCGGGTGATCTACCATCAATTTAATTCTCATATCAAAGATTATAGATGAATTATGACTCTGCATTGACCTCATTACAAAGAAGATGTAGAAATTACCCATAACACACAATCTCATTCTAGGTATTCTAGTGGAATTACTCATCTCCACTCATCTTGTTTAAATTTTAGATCTATTACCCCATAATGCTTGGGAGAGTAGGGGAAGATATGTGTATAATTAAAAAAAATATCTACCCTTATAAATGGGTTAGAAAGGTATAGTCACTATCATCTCGTTATATCCTCAATCATAGGTTTAGGGTAATGGAAAATATACTGTATTATTTTTTCACCACTAATATCCATAGTTTACATGGTTCCCAGTATATAAAAATGGGAACAAATAATAAACAATCACTTTATACACAATTAGGTATCCCCTTGTATGTCATACAACACTTCTAATATATTAAATCCTTATGTAAGTCATCGTAAGTGGATTCCCACTTTTCATGCTTATAAAATTTTAGTGATTATTATATAATAGATAATATTTGTTATGAAATTATTTATATAGCCCCATCATAACATGTTAGATATCACATTCCACTTGTATTTCAAGACTATTCCATCAAATATATGTCTATGAACTATTATTATCATCCTTAATAACTAGATGTTTTATTTGAATCATTAAATTATGATTGTACTACATATAAAGAATTGTCCAAATCAAAATTCCCAATCAAAATTCTAAATCATATTTCCACTAATTTAAATACATCTATAAGGTACATCCATTTTCTTCATATTCTTATTTCATTATTTAAATAATAAATTCCATATCAATGTTACACCATCATCATATCTGATTTAAGGACTTGTATAATCTTCCAAAACTATCATTATTTATAATTAAACCTATTCATCCATATTAATTATTCTATTAAATTAATTACTATTCCCTAAATAAAATGATTACATTTATATCTCCAGTTATATATATGGATTTATAATCTTGATCACACATTTAAGGGGACTAAAAATTATACCAATTATCGCCCTTTTATTTATATTTTTAACTTGAATGAGATATAATCCACATTCCATTTTCTTAAATCATTGGATAATTATCATTCTTTTAATTAATCATATCATTAATCCATTACCATTATTTTACCATTTTCATCACAACCATCATTATTTAACCATTTTTAAAATTAATTATATAATAATGAATTTTATATTCTCTATATTGTCATCAATATATTTTTATAATGAAATTTATTATTTGTAATGATTCCCATTCCATTAATATTAGAATACAATCATAAAAATGGTTATTCATAAAAGACGAATCGCCTCCTCTTGTCATTAAGAACGTATCCATTATGTTAGTTTAATCCTCCCCATTAAGTCCAACAATATCCTACTAAATAATACTACTATCATGTAATAGTAATATTTTATATTATTAGCATCATGAATGCATGAAATCCCAATATTTCAAATTCAAAATTCATTTTATCCATTTCCATCACAACAAATATCATGGTAATTATTGGAAATTATCTACTCAATTAAGTGGTTTAACCAATAGAAATTATTAATATTTAATAATTATTATTATTATTTGTAGTCATTTAATAAATTTTGATGCAATTCATTTACTAGACATTTCAAAATTGACCGAAAGACGATTATAATGGGTATGTGGTTTAAATGAGAGTCCAATACATTTATTAGTGTAATAATTACCTTCCCATATACCCCCATGAGAGAAATGAAATTTCTTCCAACCAAGGGGGCCTATGTGACACCATCCATTCAGACTCATACACCTTGTCTGTTGTGAAAACCCCTGATTAAATATCATTATGTAGATTATTCAATAAAGTTTCAAAGTCCATACCATTATTCAACCAAATGTAAATTTCACCCTCACTTGATAGTTTGATGATATATCTGCCCCCAAAGTTATTCCATGCCCACATATCATGTTTTATTACACTTGACTATGGGAGTTGTGGTACTTCCTGAAATATCTAATTGTTTGATTAAATGAGAAAGAGACATTGAACCATCGTGTTGTGTTCTAAAACCGTTAGTAATATATATAATTACCCAATCCACATAAGGTAAGATTTAATTGAGGATAGCCCACCAATACTTTCCCATTGGTCTCCCTACTAGTGCTGCTCTCACTATGCATCGATTGTTGTTTAATCCCTATTTTTCATAATTTGGTCAATTTTTGGTTGAATTTATTACAAAAGGTATAATTATAGGATATTCTCTTTAACATATAATTTAAACTAGGAATCCAATTAGTGTGATTCAAAAACCGTTATAATTTATCTTCAATAACATTCCAATGATATTTTCTGGGTCATGTATATCATTCATATAAAAGAGGTTTTGATAGACTATCAAAATAGTTCTTAAAAATTATCTTAAAGTTGTCTATTATATATTCAATAGATCCTAATGAATACAATGTGTTTTTCTTTTAGTAGAGAGCATAGTGTGGATATAAAATATTTTTAAAAAATTTAGAAAAAAATAAGGCAGGTTAGTTGAACAGAGGTATTTTTCCATAAAAACATATCTCTAATATTTCTCCAAATTCAAGAATTTGACTATAAAAATTCAAATTATAGTAGTATTGTATAAAAAATAATAACAATTTACTCAGTGTTGAAACCCAAATACAATTTTCAAGACATTAAAAATAATAATAATAGATAACAATGACATGTTAATCCATGAACCATACCATTTTCATATTGAGATGTCATCGCATGGGGATGAAACATTGGTCTCTGGTGGATCCCTCCATGGATTCTATCTCTTTAGTGAACACCTCTTCTATAAACCTTTATTCCTTTCAAATTATTCATAAATATAGCTGATACTTACATAAAATTTCATATGAAGTAAGATATATTGATCTTTTTAATTCTATAAAATTAAATGACCAGAACTACGTGATGAAATAATATCACATGAAAATTATAATAATATTATCATAAAAAAAACACCACAATACATATCTAAAGGATAATTCTATTTTTCAATACAAAACAATATTAATAAGAAATTTACCATATTTTTTTCAGAGAAAATTAATATTTCCTCTATAAACACCCACAATGACTAGTCGAGCCACTAAAGAACTTTTTTTAAATGTCAATGAATGATAATAAATTCATTAACACTTAATCGATCATTGTTTTCAATTAATTGGAGAAATAAACATATATTAAAAACATATACTTTTATTAAATTTTAAAAATTGTTTATAATTATATATTTACAAATAATTTTTATAAATCACACAAAATGAAATGATTTCAATGGATTTTTAATTTAGTGTCAATTTTTTGAAATATGAATAGAAATGAGTTATATTAAATTTATTTTCTTTATTCTTATTTAGAGATGGGTTGTCTTGATATAATTATATATATTTTTTAGAATTTTTAATATTTCCTACGAGGAACCTTCAATTATTTGGAAAATTATATATGTATAAATATATATATGTTATTATGAATAAATGGATGTTTAAATAATTGATTGTATTATACCTTCTAAATAAGTTATACATTATATAACTTTAGGGTATTATGTTGATCATAACTATATGAATAATTTGTCCTTTCTATTGATAAAAAGTTTTATGAAGAGGAAAATCATAAAAATAGGAGCATTAATAAATATTTCTAGGACTCTAGTGCTCCTACCCTTGAATCCTTGAGCGGGTGCCTTACTATATTACATTTTCATGATTACAAGGAATCAAATCCAAAATGAATGATTTGATATCTTTTCAGAAAACAATATTACATACATAATACCCATAATGTATTGGGAAAATTATATAAATCTGAAATTATGTAAAAGTTCATAATCCATGAAACTCATTCCATGAATTCAACTTCATATCTTGTCTAAGGGAAAAAAATAATGGTAAGATCAAATGCTCAATAAGGGAAAATCACAACATAATTAAAAAAAATCAATAAACATAATCAATATATAAATGTAATAACTGAAAAAAAATTTGATTTAAATAACTGGATAAGGCATAATCAATATGAAAAGCTAATTTTTTTATCAAAAATACCATTAAATCATTAAAATAGGAATGAAAATGCATAAATAGATAAATTCAAAGAATGAAATCTAAATTATAAAATTAATAATTAAATTATAAATAAAGGTGATACTTAATTAATGGATTTCATGTTTCCCATGAACATGATTCCTTTACCATCAAGATATATCCTTAATAACGTTTAAAACATACTGGGTAAAACCCAATCTGATTTAGAAAACTAATTCCATCTCATGAGACAGAAATTGCATCGAGGGGAACTAATTAACCATTCCCTAACCTGTGTAGAGTATTTCAAATGAATTACTCATATATAAAATAATCTATTTAATTAACGAACAATAATTGTTATCATCAAGTAACTTTATTGAGTAAAACATATAGATTTATCAATGTTTCCCAAATTAATCAAATAATTTTCAAATTGAACACCATATGAAAAAATGGTATATGGTTTACGAAATTATAATATCTATTGAATGATAATATTTATATTTATGTTAAATTATTTATATAATAAAAATAATCCTAATGAAGTGATTGTTCAATGAGAAATTTAACGATCACAAAATAAAGTGGTAATTCAATGATAACTTTTACCACTAGTTAATTTTCAAGTAAAATCCCATTCGATGAGATTGTAAAAAGTGAAACACAAAATACCCTGATATATGATCAAATCATGATATTAAATGATAATGGGTATGTATATAAACCAGATTAATTATATTTAAGGAATATTAACAAATAGTTCTCAATGGATTGTAAATTGAGACCAAATCCATTACTACATGGTAAATTTTGAATTATAATCCCCATGAAAGAAATAAATCCATATGAAACACTAAATAAAATAAAGATAAATATGTTCATAATATAAAATACAATAGGGTTAGTATATATACACCACAAAAAAGAAATATGTGGTGAAAATGGTGTATACCTCATTGAGGAAAAACATAGAGAAGAATATTTTAATATACGTGTCTATTTAGTTGTGTCGTATTAAGATATTGTAAAGTGTTTTAAAAATTGTTACTAACTTATAGAAAAAAATAAACATATTTATAATATCATATATGATATTTTTATAATATATTTTTATGATTTTATTAACAATCATTAAATATTTTCATCATTTAGTGTGTTAATTGTATTGTTTTTTGAGTTTATTTTGAGTATGTATGTTTTTCTTTATTATGTAGATCATGGTTTAATCATATATTGGATGAAAAACATTATATAAATATCTAATATATTCATTATATGTTTTTTTATAATAATCCATAAAATTTGGAGATATTAAACTAAATACACTGTTCATGGAGACGGTCGGCTATATGTATGCATAAATGACGTTTCAATTTTGTTATCATATTAACAAAACAAAAAGTGATTGATAAATATGTATATTATTATTCTAATATCAAATTTATTTCATATTTTTTACATATCGTTATCAAAATCATCCTTAATACATTCCATATATAGTATCAATGAGTCACACCGCTTTGGGGTGGTGGTAGTCCACACGTCCTTAAATGATATTATCATATTCACACACAACTGAATGAATGATTTTATGTCTTATATAAAATATATAGAAGCATAGTAAAATCATTTATATTATATATATCATATATAAACATCCATTAATGGTAGTAATAGAAGAACAAACACATCGGTTCGTGAGGCGGTAGTCCTCCATATACACAAACAATTATTGTAAATCCCATTTGATTGAAGTGTTTGAAAGTGTAGGTATATATATATATATTATAATAAAATTATATATTTAAATTTAAGATAATTAGGTTATTATATAATCAAAATATATAATTAATTTAATTAGGGGATAATTAAATGAATCCAAAGTTAACGTTGAAGAACGTTACCTTTTATTCAGGTAACTCCTTTTGGTTATACCGAAATCCATTCTTGGTTTCATTTCTATTCAATGTATGGTTTATAAAATGATGATAGGAATTTTGGTAGCCTATTTTGGTATGTTTTTATGAGAAAAATTGAATGAGATGTTTGAATAAGTTTGTTTGGGAGACCACCTTTTTATAGAGTTGGAGGAGTGACATTGATGTAAATATAAAAAGGTAAATACTACTGGGTGGTATCTCTTAATTAATGTGCCTAAAATATTGAAATGAGTTAGATATAATTGCATATATGGTAATTATATGTCCTTATAATTGGGTTTTGACATATTTCTATTTTATTTTGGCCAGTATATTTAAGGTTTATCCCTTTGATAAGCTAGTTTTTCTCTTAGTAGCTGTAATTAATTTCAATTTTTTTCACTAATAATTTTGTTCAAAAATGTAAGATGACCTTATTAGAAATTATATATTAATTATTATTAAAAATATTTAATCCATATTTTATAATTATAAATAAATATCTGGTGGAAATTAATTTAAAATTAATCCCACAGATGTGACGGCGAAGTGGGTTTTTAATGTAAAATATGTTCAAAATATTAAACTGTTTTTATATCCATATAAATGTGAAATTGATTCCAATTACCTAAATTTAATTAATTTAGTAAAATTTATCTATTTAAACTTTAAAACTGTTAAATATATTATTTCACTTTAAAAAAAAAATTAGATTAATAAGGCGTTTTCAATAAAAATTCAGTATTTTCCATTATTTATCATAAAATGAAATATTTCCAAAAATAAGAAAATTTAACCCTAAGATAATTATGAAATTATTAATTAATAAATGTTGTTTTTTCAATATAAATTTTATAAAATATTAATATTTATTTTTAAAATAGTTTTTTCTTTTTAAAGGAAGAAAATCTATTTTAATAATAATAAATATTTTTTATGCATAAAATTAGATTTATTAACATCTTATGCCTATTAAACTGATTAGATGAATATAAAAACCACTGAGTGGATATATAAAAAAATAATTTAATTATGATCATTTTTTAATAGCGATTAATATAATTTATTGATATATAATACCTTAGTAGACATAAAATAGATGTTCATAAAAACACGTCCATTATATTTGATTGGGTTCTATTTGCATTTCAAACAGTAAAACAGTATATAAAAAGATGTAAATAATATTTTAAAATTCTATTTAGTTTTTTTCATACATTTTTTTACAACTTCTAATTGATAAGTATCATATAAAATAATAATATTAATAGTATATTATAGTTTTGTAAACCACTATTTTGTATGTAGCGCAAGCTAACCATGGTGTTCTGTGTAGAAAAATATTATCATAATGTTGTATGTAATGATATCTATACTCAATGCTATATGTAACATAATCATAACATGGTGTTGTGTATAAATCATGATAGAATCAAAATAAAATATAATTTAAAAGGAAAATATTTTAATGTCTTGGGGTGTTACATTCTCCCCACCTTTAATAAATTGTGTCTAACAAATTAAAACTTGATTTCATTAATCAAGGGATTTATAATTAATAATACTAATATTTAAAAACCAATATTGTAAATAGAGTTTATAGAAAAAATTATTGATAATATTTAACATTAAACTCTATGTTCACCAAATAACTAGGTTTTGAAATATGATAACCGTAGTTAAAATATGTACATGGAAGATAAATCTCTCTATCATGTTCTGATGGAGAGTGATAAAGAACATGTTCATGAGAAATGTTTTGAAAAAGAGTCCATGAACAAGAGTTTTGAAAAGGTTCATTGATATCATCATGATTGATGATAATATGAAAACTTTTTTTTCAAAAACACATATCCCAGAGTTTGGGAATTATATCATTATAATAATGTAAGAACGTAAGATTACATTATACATTTCTATTTCATATTCATAATATCATCCTTGTCTAGGCCTTGAACTATTGATAGTTCATCTCTTAGTGAATGTTGCATCATAGGGTAAAGTAATACATCAATCTATAAAAACTCATCCAAAGATCATCTTAAACCATTTCATAAATAGATAGCCCTTCAAAAATATTATGATTGAACACTTTAGCATAAGTTAAATGGTAGTTAGTAGTATCCAATTTCATTATCCATATTAATCATCACTTTATCCTATATCATTATCTCAACATCAAGAACATGTTAAGGCTTATCTTTCCCTAAAAAATGTATTTTACAAAAATTTTAACTTGCTATTGAAATACATTTCTTTGTAAAATTAAATATATGATCTAAAATATTTTTAAGGAAAAATTACTATAGTAAAATAATTATATATTAAATAAATCATATGATGATAACATCAACAATAAAATAATTTTAAAACATATTTTCTAGATCTAAATATAGAATCACAGTAATCATTCCACTTCAGTTGTGTCAATAAAAAATGATTAATCTTAATCATTTTGATTATATTGAGGTATATTCCCTTGAATAATAGTGAGTTAATTTTCATAGTACCATATATCCTTGATATTATAACACTAAATAACTATGTTTTCATTATTCAAAATACATTATTTTTCTTGGTTACCCTATTCTCCGCACTAATAACAAACTCCCGATACTTTCAATCATTTCCCATTATGATTTCTTACATAGTTGTCACATGTTGGAAAATCATTTTTCCCTTATTCCCTTTAACTGTTAATATCTCTTTACTCCTTTTCTTCTCTTACTTCCTTTTGAATCCAAAATTCAAGGAGAATTATTTCTCTATATTTATATCACATAAAATTGATTCATTGTATGAAGAAAAGGTTTTAGATTCCAGCTTTATTCAAATACATGGATTAATCCATTCAAATAAGTGATCAATCTTGCACCCCATGTTACATAAGAAATACATACTATATAGTTCAAACCATAAAATGGTATCCTCATACACCACACCACATTATTACTCCATTTTCATTAAACAATGGGATATTTATTTCAACTAAATTAGTTTCTCACATGATAAATATTACTCAACAAATCTTTTCTTAAAATATTTCAAATACATGACTTCTATTTCCTCTTCCTCCTTAGAATTCAAGATCAATGACCACCATTTTTCAGCATATACCTTGAGAAAGTACTCTGTATTTTTATCTGTTTCCCTCTAATGATATAAAAATTCCAAAAATATATACTCTAAAGACATAATACATTGCTCGGATTCCATTGGATCAGTAGTCCCACTAAATTATGGGGCCCTCAACCACATAACGTTATCCAACATTGTGTAATCTCTAGGTGGAACATGTTGCTCCATTCACGAAAGGATATGTGTCATCACCTAATTATGCTGTCTTAATATATCAATAACTTTCATAGTTCTAATAATAACTATATCACCATTCTCTATAGGAAAACCACTACATTGTCTAATAATATTAATACCCTTCTTCTTTATAGGTTTAATTGGAAAACGATGTTAACTACTAGATTTTCTCATAAAATTATGAACATTTTATAATTTAACATAGGGTGTAACACATAACATAAATTGAAATGATTTATGCATAACTAATCTCATAATCATAAACTTGGTTTCTTTATGGATATGATTACATTGAAATCGTTAAAAATGATTTGTTATGAAATAATGAATTATCTTATGCGTATCACCCGAGGGTGCCATACCAGGTCCATAGTAATTCTCATTTTTGTGTACTAGGTTATTCTTGAGCCATTACAGGGGAAATATTTTAGAGTTTTTACCCCAAGGTACATCTCTTCTAGAACTACATCCACTTGTAGTATCTAGACATGAATGTATTTCTAATAAGGACCACATAGTCTCTACATTACTTAGAAATTAGGATCTTCTTCTATAATTATCCTTATGTTATATCATAGGGTTATGGCCCCTAATATATTTTTTCCTCGATCTAATTTCTAAGGATTCTACTAAGCTTCCTCGAATACCAACTATGTCACCCGGCCCCAGAATCCCAAAGATATAGGATTAAATTATTAAATTGTAATGCTTATAATGAATCAAATCCTGAAAGACCAATCAGTTTAAGAGTTTTGGAAAACCAGATTATATACATGATACCCATAATACATTGTAAAAATAAAATAAAGCATAAATTATGTAAAAGTTCGACATCCTTGAAATTCATTCCAAGAATTCATCATCATATCTTGGGGAAAGGAGAAAAACTATGGGTGAGCTCAAATACTCGGTAAGGGTAAGGTACAATGAATGAAATATTGAATCAATAAAAATGATCAATATCATAAGGTAATAACATAGTATACATTCCATTTAAATAACTAGATAATAAAGAATCAATGTATAGTAGTTAATAACTAAACACACCTGCCATTAAATAAATAAATTGGGAATAAAAATGAATCCACAGACAATGTCAAAGAAAATATATTATGGTTAATAATAATAATTAAATTATAAATAAAAAAATTAATATTTATTTGAAGAATTATTTTACAGGTACATAATACCTTTATCGTCAAGATTTATCCACAAGATAGTTTAAAACAGATTGTGTAAAAATCCATCTGATTTGGCCAACTGATTTAATCTCCTAAGACTACCGATTCATCAAGGGGATTTAAATTATTTAGCAACCATCCCAGTATTTTTAATTTCCAAATAATTCCTCATAAATTGAATAATCAATTTAATTAAATAATTTCATGACTTAACATCAAATTTTTGTATTGAGAAAATGATACAGATTTATCAATATTTCCAAATTTTTTCAAATTATTGTAAAAGTCTAAACTATATCTACAAATGTTATATATTTTATTCAATAATAATATCCATTAAATAAAAAACATTATATTTAATATTGATGTAATATTCAATAAAAATTATCACAAGGAAGTGATTGTTTCAAGAGAAAGTTATCATTCACAAAATAAAGTGATATTACAAATATAACTTTTACCACATGTTAATTTTCAATCCAAATAACATTGGATGAGTTATTTTAAGTTAACCTTAAATACCATGATATATGTGTGAATCATGATATTAATTAACATAGGGGCCATATATATTCCATATTTATGTGAATTGGTCCATAATAACAAATAAATCTCAATGGAATAAAAAATTGGGTGAAATCCCTTATTACATGGTAGCTTTTGAATTATAATCCCAATGTGAAAAACAATATCAAAAAAATTTAAATACCATGAATTTAAATATATTAATTTTGTAAAATACAATAGTTGTAATATATATACCCCACAAAAGGGAAAAAGTGGTTAAAATGGTGCATGCCTCATGGAAGCAAAAGTGAGGCAAGAAACCACTACCTTAAGCTTTTTTTTAGTGGTGTGGTATTTAACATCATTTATAATGGTTAAAAACAATTTAATAAATTATAAAATAACCATAAATATAATTATAATAAAATATATTATTTTTTAAAGTATCTTATTAAATTTTTTTTTAACAATATATAATTATTTTATTTGTTTTTGGTGTGAATTATCATATTTTTGTATTATATTTTGACTGGTTATAATTTTTCATCTTACTTTGACAATAATTTTATAATATGAATGGTTTGATCCTTGAATTAAATATCATATATATTCATTATATATGTATTTTTATAATCCATAAAATTTTGTGATAGGAAATGAAATACATCATTCATGGAGATGGTAGTTCATACGTACACATGAGCAGTGATCCCATTCGGTTGTCATATTTTAAGAAGGAAAAGTAGATGATATATTTGAATAATATAATTCCATTATTAATTTTATGTCATATATGTAAAATAAGTTAATTAAAACCACCCTTAATACATTGCATGCGTTGTGTGAATGAATCACATCACTGTGAGGAGGCTGTAGTCCACACGTCCACACACGATGTTGTCTTATTTCCCCAGAATGGAAATCATAAAGGTATGCGTTATATAAAAAATAAATAAACATAAATAAATCATAAATATTATATATATATATATATTATAAAATATTAATGAATAATTATTTCCAACTATGAAAGGTGGTAATGGAATAAATAACAACATCAGTTCGCCAGGTGGTAGTCCTCAACACACAGAAACGGTGATTGCATATCCCATTTGATATAAGTGTGTGAATGTTCAGGTCTAAATATTATTATAAAAACATTTATGTATATTTACTATATTTATTATATTATATAATAAATATTTTTAATTATTTAAGGGAAGTATAAGGAAATAAATCAAAACCGATCGTTGAAGAACGTTACCTCAAATTCAGGTACCTCCTTTTGGTTTCAACTAATTACCTCCATTGGTTTTCTTTAATCATAAATGAAGGATTATAGATTCAGGGGAGGGATGTTTGGAGATTATTCGTGTAGTTTTTTATGATACTAAGTGGTTAAGGGTTTCAATATGTGGGATGGGTTAGTGCATTTTTATAGTGGATGAGTAGTGTAATTCTTATAAATACAAAATTATAAATGATATTTGGAGGTGTCACTAAAATTATATGACTCCAATAATGAAAAATATTCTAGGAAAGGGATAATATGGTGTATATATGTCTATAAAATTAGATTTTTACCAGATTCGATGTCATATTTTCCATTATGTTTATGGTTTAGTCACTTGTTAAGATACTTTTCACTTAATCACTAGAATTAATTTTAATTTCGTTTATTAATTATATTTGTAAAAAACACAGTGAACCTAATTATACCTTATAAATTATTATTATTCGAAAAATTGAATCCATTTTAGTAAATCCCAATCCCATAAGTGGAGGATATTAATTTGAAATTAATTCTACAGATGGGATGATGAAGTAGGTTTATAAAGTAAAAATGATCAAAAATATTTATATGTTTTAACATTAAATATCAAAATGAAATCGATTAGAATGAAATAAATTGCATTAATATATGTAAAATTGATATAAATAAACTTTAAAACTATATGTACCTGGCCTTAAACATTACTTAATCTTTAGTCAAATAAAAAATTCACATTGAGTATCATTTCTGGTTTAGAGTTTTAAAGAAACAGGAAATAACTATTACAATACATCTCAAAAATTAAAAATTTGACACTTCTACTCAATTTCCAATTTTTATCATAAAATAAAAACTCTTAAAAAACATTATTTCATTAATGGATATAAATCTTCTGGAATTTTTCTTGTCTCTTACCCTTATACCACGTGAAAAACATTTCAAAAAAATGGTCTGATCATAAAAAGCTCAGTAAGGGTTATAAAATAAAGAAGGATAACATTAGTCCATAAATACATACAAAACATAATCTATTTAACTTACCACATGAAATCATAAAATTTATGAATAACACATATAAATAATAAATCATAATGGTAACTTGTGGTATCCATAACATACTTAAATTGTTTCTTTCACAGCTACGTAGGGAGTTACGTTTGGAATACCCGTCATAGTATATTCCCTAAATATGTTTAGAGAAACATTAAAATTTACCTCTGTCTCATTACCCAATTAATGTGAATTCTATTTCGGTATCACCTACCCTAGTTTTATCAGAGAACCACCTGTATACGTAAAAAATTACCATGAACGATAAATTAATCATAACACATAACACAAACATAAAGGAAAGAAAAACTTTCCTCATTTCAGTCAAAATAAATCAATTCAATATATTGACATAATAAATCAATTCTCAAAACCATTTTCAATAACAAAATACATAAAAATGGTAAATAGTATTTATTTTCCTTTTAAAAACATTACGGGTTGTTAAAAAAATAAATATCAAATAATGCTCGTGGTGAAAGAAATGTCATTGTTACCATGTAAGTTAAAAGGAAACATTCCCTTTGTTATTTAGTAAAAATATTATTAGAAAAAATATTCCCCTAAAATTAAATTAAAAGTTAAAGGGGTTTATACACCATATAAAGGAATGTTGTGTATAAATTAAAGTATGCCTCAATGAATGGAGATTGAGTTGATGTCTCTTACCTCGTGTCCGACATGAATCATTTGTTCCTTGTTCTTCTAAAATAATAAAAATAAGTTAATTTCTACTTGATTAATAACCTTTTTCATGTTTATTATTTATTATATATCACATATCACCTTGATATAACAATTATTTAATTATACGAGTTCATATCAGACATTTTGCCGATGTTAGGAACTTGGGTAAAAAATGAACTTGTTATAATTACAATTTTTCCATGTGGTAAAAAGTACATTATCTATAGAATTATATTAATGATATATATAATTAATATATGTCATATATATCCATTATATATTTATTTAGAGTATTCCATATCATTTTGATATTTGCAAATTAAATGCATAGTTCATGGAGATGATAAGCCGTATGTACGCATGAACACTACTTTCATTTGTTTTATTCATTTTTTATGGAATTAAAAATAAATGATACATATGTATATTATAATTATGGTATAATATTAATATTATATAAATTACATAAATTCATTAATTCTATCCTTCATACATTTTATGTATATCATTAATGAGTCATATCACTTTGAGGGGGCGGTAGCCCGCACTATCTCAAATGAAATTATTCTATTTACGCGATATGGAAAGAATAAAGGTAGGATTTAAATGAAAATTAAAGAATAATAGAGACAATATAAATATACTATATATTACAAATAAATATACTTCCATAATAATGGCAACCATGAGAGGCGGTGGGAGATAATTGAACAACCATCGTTTTATGAGGCAGTAGTTCTCTATCCACTGAAATAGTATGTTATAAGTCCATTAGATGGATGTGTGTGTAAGTGTACTTCGAATAATTCCAATAAAACACCATAATATATTGAGGATACTGGACTTTTTATGTAAACAAAAAATACTAATATCATAGGTAGTGGAGAAGGAAAAGAAAAGAAAAGAATTTGAGAGAAGATGTTACCTTTAAATCTCATAACTCCATTTGGATTGAACCGAAAGGATTTCTCGAATTTCCTTACGCCTAAGGGAAAGATTCTAGGAGTAATAGAGGGATTTTGGGAGCTTATTTAACTATATTTTTGATGATACTAGATGCTTTTGAGTATTGAGTAAGGGGTAGAGGTGATGGCCTTTTGCAAGAGGGATGAGGGGCTCTTTAAGAAAATTGGAAAGTATTATTTTGTTATAAAATTATTTTCGGTTTCAAAAGGTCAAAAACTCATTAAATTCTAAGATAAGCTATATATAATTAGAATTAAAATAATCCAATAAGAATTGGACAGATTTTGGATATATTTTTATCCTTGTCTTTTATCTTTAACCCTTAGTTAACTAATTTAACCTTTACCATGTCCTCTTGAATATTTATACTATATGGTTAATATATTTACTATAAAATTACAAGAGACCCAAAAATGGATCATTAATGAAATTTTTAATTCCATATATTTCATTTGGATGAATATTATATTTTTAGGATTATATTATCATTTAATAAAATATTAATTATTTTAAAAACTCATTTATGTCAATTTACAAACTATTCCAATCTAGACTTTTAGCCAAAATATAACAACATTATTCTTTCAAAATACCTTGATTAACTAAAATATAACAAGTAATAATTATCCATAAAATTCTTGGATGAAAATAAGTTTCAAAATAAATTTATTTTATCTTTTATAATCTCATTTATTTAAGACAATCATTAATAAGGTAAACACTACATCTTTATCCATAAATAAATTTAATTATATGATGTATAAAACTTATAAATAAACTAACTTGATGTAGGGAATTTTTTTTATTTTTAATTACTACTTATAGTATAAATTATATCTTATATAACCCTATATAAAAATCGTTTTACTAAAAGATATATGTTTATGTTACATTTTCCTTAACTTTAAATTAATTTATATAATGTCTAATTTTCAAATACAAGTGGCTCCATGGGATCCTGAAATCATCCCAAGGATACGCATGGATGTAAATGTATCATCCAATAGCGTTAGAATACCTATTAGGGTAATTTAATATTAATATAATTTTATTTTTACCTATATTTACCAAATTTACCCTTTAACGATGGTAAATAAAATATTTACTAAAGTTACTATTCATAATGTCTAAAAATAAAAGTAAACTATTTAAAAAATTTAGACCTCTTGATTCTAAATATGGAATCTATTTTTCTAAATTCAAAACACATATGTTTTATAAATTAATTTAAAATTAATTCCCATCGTCAATCCAAAAAAAGCATGTTTTCAAGAAATAATAACTATAAAAAGATTGACCTTTGTTTATGTCCAATTAAAAATTGAAATTAATTATAATTAAAAACATTAGATTAAATTGTAAAAATATAATCCAATTAAACTTTTATTCAAATGAAACAAACAATATAACTATATAAATAAATTAGATGAAAATACAGTTTTGAATTAAGCTGTAGTTTTTTTCACTATTCGTTAAAAATGAATTTTATCAAAAGAATGATAAAAAATTTACGAAAAGTAATTTATGATGTCCCTATTCTGAATAAGAATATTATTTTGTCAAATAAAACATATAAAACTAAAAAAATAGATTTCAAAATGTTTTTCCATCAAAATGCAGTAAAATGACCTTTTAATGAATATTAGAGTATTTATGAATAAAATCAGAATATTTCTTATTGTAAGCCACTAAATATTCTTGGATAATGTATAGTCATTTATTAAACAAGTATAATTATATTTTAGTTAGTTCTATTCATTCCTTCCAACACAATGACTATGCGTTAACTACCATTTAAAATAATCATATTATTATATTATTTTTCTTATTAACATGACATTGTGTGCAACGTAAGATTTAAAATAAATCTACTGTTTCTTGTTGAGTATGCTATCAGACATAGTAGCTAGTTTTAAGTAAAATTAATATTTAATTCAAAAATATTAATAAATATGAAAATGTCAAATTCTTTGTTTACCTGGAATGTTACATCATTCCCCCCTTTTGGGAACTAGTCCCTGCAATTCAATTCTCTTATCAAATAAATGGGGGTATTTACCCCACGTATAATTTTAGGATTCCCACATTGCCTCTTCAACCATATGGGTTTTCCACAAAACCTTTACATGATTAATTACCTTATTCCTTAATACTTTCTCTCTTCGGTCAAAATTCTGGACTGGTTGTTCCTCATACGAAATATTGTCTTCCAACTAAACTACAACTGGACTCAAAATATGAGATGTATATGGTATATACTTTATTAACATTGAAATATGAAAAACATTGTGTACCTGGAATAAAGGTAGAGGTAAATCCACTTTGTAGGGAGCTAATCCAACTCTCTCAAGGATTTAATAGGGTCAAATTAAACTCGGACTCAACATTCTTTCTTACCAAAATGCATCACACTTTTCCATTGAGAAACTTTGAGAAAGATATGATCACCAACCTTGAAAGAAAGATCATTCCTCCTCTTATCCGCATAACTTTTCTACCTTCTCTGAGTTGTTGTCATGTGATTTTGAATCAATTGAACCTTTTCTACCATCTCTTCTTCCAATTCCAGTCCCATCGGTTTCCTTTCACCTACTTCTTCCAAAAAAGCTAGAGTCCGACACCGTTTCCCATATAATGCCTCAAATGGTGCCATATGTATACTGGAATGAAAACTGTTATTATAATAAAACTCATCCAGAGAAATATGTTTTTCACAACTTCCATGGTAATCCATTGAAAAAGAACCTAGGATATCTCAAAAGGTCTAAATTTTTCATTCTAACTGCCCATATGATTGTGGATGAAAGATGTACTAAAATTTAATTTAGTACCCAACAACATATAACAGACATCGTAAAAGTTATAAGTGAACCCAGGGTCATGATTAGATAAAATATATATGGGAACTCTATGTAACCTAACTATCTCATTAACATATAATCGAGAATGATGATCTAAAGGGAAAGTATCTTGAATAGGAAGGAAATGAGAAGATTTATTCAATTGATCAACAATAATCCATATTGCATTATTAACTTGAGATGTCTTCGGTAATCCCCCAATGAAGTCCATGGATATATTTTTCATTTCCACTCTAGAACTGGTAATGGATGAAGAATCCATTTCTATAACTGCCACTCTGATTTAACATGTTGAAAAGTCAAACACTTCACAGTAAAGTTAGTAATATCTATTTTCATTCCATTCCACCAGTAATATTCCTGAAGATCTCTGTACATCTTAGTACTGGAAGGATGAACTGAAAACAGAGAACAATGATATTCATATAACAACTCTTTCTTCAATTGTGGATCACAAGTATCACATAATCTTTTCCCTAATCTAAAAATAAAGTCATTATCAATGTTAAATTCATGCAACATACTATTCTGAACCAATTATACATTTTTCTGCAACTCACTGTCTTCCTTCTGTGCTTTTTGAATTATGTTAAATATAGATGATTTCACTGACACATGAAACAAAATAGAGGAATCTACTGCACTAATAACTTCTATGCCAAATTCCATCAAATCATTGATCAAAGGATCTCGTTCCAAATGTAACATGGTTAATATATCATTACTTTTTCTACTTAAGGCATTAGACACATTATTTGTTTTCCTGGATTGTAATGAATTATGCAATCATTATCATTGATTAATTCCACCCATCTCCTCTGTCTCATGTTAAAATCATTTTGAGTGAATATATCCTTAAAACATTTTTGATCTGTATATATTCCACACATTACACTATACAAATGCTGCCTCCAAAATTTTAAATCAAAAACAACATCAGCTAATTCCAAATAATTTGTCGGGTAATTTAACACATTAGTTTTAAACTCACGTGAAGCATAAGCAATTAGCTTTTCATTCTACATAAGGACACAACTAAGTCCTTTCAACGGATCAGAATTACAAATAACAAATTCACCATTTCTGGAAGGCAGTTCCAAAACTAGAGCATTCACTAATCTTATTTTAAATTCATAAAAACTATCATCACGTTCTTTTATCCAGATGAACATAACACATTTTTGGGTTGACTTACTAAGTGGTCTAGATAACTGTACAAAATTTTCAAATAATATTTAGTAATAGCCTGGTTAAACTAATAAATATATGGATCTTTGTGATATTGGTAGGTCTTGGATACTCTTCAACAACTTTTGTTTTATAAGGGTCAAAAATTATTCTATCTTCAGAAACAATATGTCCAAAGAATTAAAAAAATTTGTAACCAAAATTTACACTTTCTGAATTTACCATATAGTATATTTACCTTAAAAAAATTTCAAGACAAATCCTTAAATGAAATTCCTTATCCTACATGCATTTATAATATACCAAAATATAATCAATAAACACAACCACCATTTATCACTTGAGTTAACTGTTCCATTTACTATAACAAACCTTTCAATTCTGATTCTGACCATCTCATGTTGCTGATTTGGAAGGTTGTTTTCCTCCTGATGACGTCCCATCATAGCTTCCCTCTTTCTTATGTGGAAACCCATTCTTGACACATAAATAACTTAGGTGATGCAACATGGTAATCTGTAAATTATATATCATTTACATCTTATCATAACTTAATTTATGGACATTAATTTATCTATATCCAAACTCCAATATTTGTCTAAACCGAACTCTAATACCAACTATAAGGACCCAGCCTTAAATATTACTTAATCATGAGTCAAATCAAGAATTCACATTGATGATATTTTCAGGTTTAGAGTTTTATAGAATTAGTCCATAACTATTAAATTAAATCTAAAAAATTAAAAATTATAGACTTCTACTCTGTTTCCATATTTTTATAAAATAAAAACTCATAAAAAAGAAGAATTATTTTCCTGATATAAATCTTCTTGAATCTTTACTTTGGATTACCCTTCCTTATACCCTATGAATAACATTTCAAAAACACGGGATGAGCAAAAAAAGCTCAGTTAGGATTATAAAATAACGAAGTAGAACATTAGTCCATCAATAAATAAAAAAATAATCTCTTTAAAATACCTCATGAAATCATAATATTTATGAATAACACATAGAAAACATAAATCATAATGGTAACATGTGGCATCCCTAACATACTTACGTTGACTCTTTCATAGCTACATAGGGAGTTATGTTTGGAATACCCATCACTGTATATACCCTAAATGTATTATGAAAAAAATTAATTTTGCCTCCATCTTGTTATCCAATGCATTGGAGAGCTATATTAGGCTCACTCACCATAGGTTTATCATGGAACCATTGGTATACATAAAAAATTACCAATAACAATAACATAATCAGAACACATAACACAAGAATAAAAGAAAGATAAAATTTCCACATTTCAATCACAATTTACCTGTTCAATATATTAATATCATAAATCCATTATCAAACCCATTTTCAATACCATAATATGTAAAAAGGGTAAATGGTATTTGTTATCCTTTTAAAAACATTAATTCTTATTAAAGAAGTAAAATATGAAATAATGATCGCATTGGGGGAACATAATTTTTACCACGTACATTAAAAAGAAACTCCCCGTTTTCATTTATTTAAATGCTTCATAGAACAAATATTACCTTTCAGTGAAATTAAAATTCAAAGGGGTTTATACACCATATAATGGAATGGTGTGAATAAATTAATGTATGCCTCAATTAATGGAGAATGAGACGAAGTCGCTTACCTCGTGTCCGACTTGACTCAATTTTTCCTTATTCTTCCGGAAAAAGAAAATTAATTTAATTTATACTTGCTTCAGAACCCTTTTCATGTTAATTATTTATTTTATATCACTTATTACCTTTATATAACAAGTATTTAATTACTTTAGTTCATATCGTACATTTTTTTCGATGTTTGGAACTTTAGTAAAAAAAATGAACTTGTTATAATTAAAAATTGTCCCTTCGGTCAAAAGTACATTATTTCCAGAAATATTAAAGATTTAGATATCATACATATATTATATATCAATTATATATGTATTTATAATAGTTCATATCATTTGGATATACGAAAATTAAATGCATCATTCATGGAGACGGTAAGCCGCACGTACGCATGATTGCTACTTTGATTTCATTTTCTCATTTTTAAAGGAATGGAAAATAAATTATACATAGGTGTATTATAAATAAAGTACAATATAAATGTTATATATGTTACATAAGTTCATTAATTCCATACTTTACACATTCCATGTGTAGAATGAATGTGTCATATCACTTTGAGGGGGTGGAAGCCCACACTTCCTCAAATGAAATTATCATATTTATGCGTTATGCAAAGCATAAAGGTATGCAGTAAATGAAAAATAGAGAATAATAAATGAAATATAAATATAATATATATCACATATCAATTCACTACCATAATAATGGCCACCATGGGAGGTGGTAGGAGATAATTGAACAATCATTGTTTTGTGAGGCAGTAGTTCACCATCCACAGAAACAGTTTGTTCTAAGTCTATTAAATGGAGTTGTGTGTAAGTTTAGTTTGAATAAATATCATAAAAACAACCTAGAATATTTATGATACTGATGTTGTTATGTAATCTTAGAATAATAAGATCACAGGTATTAGAGAAGGAAAATAAAAGAAAAGAACTTGAGAGAAGAAGTTACCTTTAAATCAGGTAATTCCCATTGGTTTGAACCAAGAGGCATTCTTGAATTGCCTTATGCCAAGGGGGAAGGCTTCTAGGAAGAATATATAGATGTTGGGGTATTATTATAAAAGATTTTGGGTAATCCAAGAGGCTTTAGTGTTGCGAGTAAGGGGTCAAGGTGATGACCTTTTATAAGGGGGAGGAGGTGCGCTTTAGGAAAATTTGAAAGTAATATTTTATTATAAAATTATTTTCATATTCAAAAAACCTAAAATGCATTAAAATATATGATAAGATGAATATATTTTGAAATAAAATCATCTAATAATAATTGTAATGGTTTTAGATATTTTTAAATCCTTATCTTTTTATCTTTAACCCTTAGTTAACTAATTTAGTCTTTACAATGTCCTCATGTATATTCATATTATATTGTTAATATATTTACTATAAAATTCCAATATACCAAAAAATGGATCATTAATGAAAATTTTAACATCACATATGTTAGTTGGCGGATTCTTAGATTTT
Source organism: Viscum album (assembly GCA_963277665.1). Classification (NCBI taxonomy): domain Eukaryota; kingdom Viridiplantae; phylum Streptophyta; class Magnoliopsida; order Santalales; family Viscaceae; genus Viscum; species Viscum album. The sequence goes on from OY728135.1 coordinate 454,479,263, forward strand.
CAAGATTATTTTATCATCTAATAAAATATTAATTTTTTAAAAAATCCTATATGTCAATTTAGAAAATATTAATATATATACTTTTAACAAATCTCTAAAAACTTGATTCTTTCGAACTACCTACATTAAATCAAGTATAACAATTCATAATTATATAAAAAAATTTTGTATGACATAAAAAGTTTCAAAATAAATTTAATTTGACATTTAAAATTTCATTTATTTAAAATATTCATTAATAAGGTAAACTCTACATCATTATGATGTCATTAATATATATATATTTATATGACATCAAAAAATTAAAAATAAACTAGATTTATGTTGGAAATACTTTAATCTTTATAATTACTATTTATAGTCTATTTTATCACTTTTATAACCCTATATATATTTTATACTAAATGATATATGGTTATATTATATTTTCTTTAAGTTTAAATTAATTTATATAAAGTGTCATTTTCGCATACTAGTGGCTCCTTGGGTTTCCAAAATCGACCTAAGGATACCCATGGTCAGACATGTATCATCAATTAGGGATAAGACACCATTAAGGGTAATTTAATATTATTATAATATTATTTTTTACCTTTATTTACCAAATTTACCCTTTAACCATGAAAAATAAAATATTTAATAAAGCTACTATTCATAATGTCTAAAAATAAAAGATAACTATTTACAAAATTTGGGCCTCTAGATTACAAATATGGAATCCATTTTTAAAAATTCAAAACACAGAAGTGGCATAAATGAATTTAAAATTAATTCCCATTGCCAAAACCCAAGAGCGTGTTATTAAAAAATAATTACTATCAAAAGATTGACCTTTGTTTAGGTCCAATTAAAAATTAAAATTAATTCCAATTTCAAACATTGGATTAAATGGTAAATATATAATCCAATTACACATTAAGAGCAATCAAAAGAACAGTCTAACTATATAAATAATTGAGATGAAATGGCAGTTTTGAATTAAAATGCAGTATTTTTCAGTATTCATTAAAAAATGAATTTTATCAGAAAAATACCCCAAATTTACCCAATGTAAATTTTGATGTCCCAGTTCTAAAGAAGAATTTTATTTTTTTAAAATATAATATATAAATGTGACAAAAACTATATTTAAAAAGGGCTCTCTATCAAAAGATGGTAAAATGACCTTTTAAAGAATATTAGATTATATATGCTTAAAATAAGATTATTTCTTATTTTAATCCTCTAAAATTTATGGGATAATGTAATGAAATTTATCAAACATATATAATTATATTTTAGTTAGTTCTGTTCATTCGTACCAATACAATGGCTTTGCGTTAACTACCATTTAAAATAATAATAATATTATATTATTTTTCCATATAACTCAATGCTATGTGCAACGTAAGCTTTTGGAGAAATCCGTTGTTGCATTTTGAGTATGCTATCAGACATAACATCCAATTTTAAGTAAAATTAATATTTAATTGAAATATATTAATAAATATGAAATTTTCATATTCATTATTTACCAGGGATGTTACAAAAAACAAATAAAAAATATAATTCATCCTTATTAATAAATTAAAAGAAAAAGTAGTTTTTAATTAAAATATAGTATTTTACAATATTTATCAAAAAATGAAATATTTATGAAAAATACCAAAATTTTAGCATAATAAAATTATGAAATTCTGATTTAAAAACTAGTTTTTATTTTTTCAAATAAAATATACAAAATTTTCAAAATGTAGTTTAAAAATATGTACACCTTTAAAAGGTGACAAAATTTTCATTAGAATTATATAGATTTTTTTTTCATAAAATTGGATTTATTCTTTTATTTTTCCTATAAATACTATTGTATGAATAAAAAGACTTTATTGAATATTAAACATATAAATGTTATTAATATCATTCAAATATAGTTATTAATTTAATTTGTTAAAATAAAACGCCATGGTGACCATAAAATTGGATTCCATAAAAACAAATAATTTATTTTCAATTTGATTTTATATTCATTTATAGCACCAACTAATTATAGAAACATTTATAATTATTATTTCCAAAAATTTTCTAATCTTTATCATACATTTCATTATAATAGCTAGTTGATAACTATAATATTAAATAATAATACTTATAGTATATTGTAGTTTTGTAAAACATGACCTTGCATGTATTATAAGATAACCTCAGGGTTCCATATAGAGAAATATAAGAATTATGTTGCATGTAATGATAGCTAAATGTGATGGTTCATATTGAGTAATATTTAATTGGTTTTTCGTATAAAGTATGCTAGAAATAAAATTTAAAAATATTATAAAATAAAAACATTATAAAGACTTGAGGTATTACAAGGATGATGCATAGTTAATAATAAAAAGATCCACTTATGTAAAATGGTTTGGAATACTATGTAGTGTGATTCATAAACATAGAATAGTTAGGATACATGGTCATAAAATTATTCATAAAAATGATACATATCCTTATCAGTGTGATTCATTATTTTTTTTAATGTAAAAATTTCAATAGATGAGATTTGTACTATCATGGGCCTTTAGGATATTGAAAAATAGAGTTTAGTAAACCATGTATAGGTTATTATAATTATGAATATAAAAAACATTATGTATTAATCATATTGAGGGTTTCATTTAATTTAAGTATAATTATTCTTATAGATACTATATTTGGGACATGATGTTTTTTTATATGGAAGTTGAGAATGTTGCACATATATAACTGTATATTAGATTAAGTGATATTTTTTCGATATGTAAAGATGAGCGATACTAACCATTAGTTCTATAATGAATTTTATTTGGTTATGTTCATTAGGTGAGTCATTATTTTTTAATGTTAATATGGTATGATATGTTACTTCATAGTCTAATTTTCTAAGTGTTAAGAGTTATATTTTTATAATGTTCAGAGGTAGATATTTATTGGTGTTTTAGTGAGATGAATCTGAATATTAAAGGTGAATTTTTATTATTTATGCTTTACATTAGGTTTTCTAAGTTTGAGATTCAAGGAATTGGTAATCATTGTTTATACCACTAAGAGTGTTGATCGAACTATTGATAAGATACAAGATACTTGATAGTTATACCGTTTATAAGTATAATTGGATACATGGATAATAAATAAAGGTTATATTTGTAATGATTACAATTTTGGTGATGGTGACCCATTTAGGAGACACAGACCCAATGACTATACCACCTTGAGTGTTTGTTAATCTATACATGAGAATTGAATTTGTTGGGTATTGGAGGATCTGTTGACAAAAAATATTCTAAAAATATAATATGTTATCTTCAACATTCTTGCAATAAATTATTTATTTAGTACTTAATTCATTTATAATTCCCAAAATTGAAGTAAAAAACATCCAAAATCATCATATATTACATAAAATGATAATAATTTAAAAATAAAAATGATATTTTAAAATAGATGAAGCCCATGGTATTATAATATATTGAGAAACAATAGTTATATTAAAAAACATGATACAATAATATTTTAAAATAATAATAAAACTGAGAGAACATTCGCCATGTAATCATAATGGTTTTCCATGGGATAACCACCAAAAATTAGTATTATAATGAAATCAAAGAAATAACTAATAAAAATATCAAATAATACTAAAATAATAAAAAATTGAAATTTTATAAAATAGAATATGGATTAAAATATGTTTTTAGGTGAATTGTGAAGAATTTAAATCCTTCGCATTCATAAAAAAATTCAATTTCAAGGAATTGAGGATATTTATATGTAGCAGTTTTGGGCTTACGTGAGTCGTAAGGACTCCCCATATTCCTGAATCATACCTAGGTTCAAATCTATGTGGGATTGTATGTCAATAGGGACTGTAGTATTATTATAATAGTGTTATTAGTGTATGAATAACAGTATTAATCATGAATTGGATTTACGTCCATATTAATGGGCTTTCATGTCATAATGACATTAAGATATCATAAGACTATGGGATATTAGGCCTTTAGAAAATAGTGTTGATCAGGTTTTCCGAAACAGAATCAACCCATAGATGATAGATCAATGTAGAAACTAGTCACCATTTAGATATAACCACCCATATGATTCTAGGAGGGATATTATGAGCATTAAATTATCCTAAGGACCTCTATAAATGGAATTACAAAATTATAACAGTGTAAGGTGGTGAGTGAGGTGAACACTCATTGAGGTGTTGGGTGGGGTTTTTTCAAGAGTAGTGGGGTCAGAATAAAATTATAATAGAAATATTCCTCTAGGCCTATGTGTCATGTAATTATAAGTCCTTTATGCCTCTGGTCCGCCAGGTCTTATAAGGTTTCATTCTCATCCTAATTAAATAGAGGGATTACCATAATAAAATTATGAAATTTTTAATTGGGAAATGTATATGTAAAATCAAATTACGTTTTTCGAAATGGATAAAAAAATAATTATATAGTTTCAAGAATTATAAATCTTCATAAGTTAAGGTATAATATTAGTAAATATATAAATAAACAATATAGAAAATTTACTAAATTATAAATGTTGTTATAATATACATAATGAATATTTGTAAAAAAAATTGACAGTGTTTAATATGATATGAAAATAGATAACTAAAAATGATATGAAAAATATGACAATGGATGAAAATTTTATTGATTTTGATAATGTGGTAGGTTCATAGGACTTTGAAAATGGATATAAGTTGGGTTTAATTTTAGTTTATAAAACAAGACATAAAATTCACATATCAACATTATATTGGTATTTTAGGCAAACATTGTATAATTTATAAAAAAGTTGTTGGATTAAACATGAAACTTATATTTTATAAAATTAGAGTTATAAAAATTCATAACAAACAGTATGGAACATTATTTAAAACTTTTACAAAGGAAAATATGAAAAAAATTATATTTAACTAAATTAAAAATGAATCCCATGTTTTATAATAATTTTATCAAATACGTAATTCAACTTTACTAAGAATTTATCAACACATTAACCTTTTATGTTAAGGGAGTTTTAATTAAACTCATGATATATGTGGTTTCAAGAAAACTGTAAATGTGTGTGTTTCGTTAAAAACAAATCCCAATATACTAATATTAGATAAAATTTGGTATACCTATCCTTCAGAACCTTAGTTCAGAAATATCAGAATCAAATTTAATTTAATAAAATTCTTGATCCCTTGATGATAGCAAATCAAATGAAACAATTAAACACAAATAAATCCATAAATATTTTAAGAAAAATCCACGAAATGGATGCATTAAAAAAACTAAAAACTGGTTAAAATGAATAATTAACTCATAACCAGATATCAAAAACTCTTCAATTTAGGTTTAGTTTTTTTTGTTTTGAACAATATTCATCATACTTTAATATAACATCTATTTGTAGGAAAATATCTAGTGGTGATATTATACATTCTCCATAGTTTGTTGTAATTGATTTAGACAAAATCATTCTTCACTTGAAATGTCCATCATAACATCGTCTGATAGTCACCTTGGAATAAATGTTATAATAAATTAGTATTACATTTGGAATATTTATGATTCTTCATTCAGTGGAATATAATTATTTATATTTTATATTTTATGGATGTTCATCTAGAGAGAAGGTTTCCCTCCATTTGATTAATGAATTTATAGTAGAGTAGATAGAAATTTATTTAGCTATACTTGGTTACAAATTCATAAATTTGACATTAAAAATATAATTCTAATGGAATTGTATCCATATCATGTGCATAAGTATAGGTAAATTTTGTTAATAAGGTATCATCTGATATTCATTATTTTGAAAACATTTATAAAGTTATGTCTAATGGAATCAAACTTCTACATATGGTAAAAATATATTTCCAATAGAAAAAATTCATATTATCTTGGGAATAATTAATGTTATTAAAGAATAAAATTTTAAATAAATGTTTTTTTTATAAAAATAAGTCTAGAAAGAGTGGAAATAAATCTTTTAACTCTACAATCTCACCCATTTTAACGAAATATTAAAACATTGAATGCTAAAATATAATGTCAATATCTTTAAAATATACACACTCTCCATTATTATACATTTTTGACCTTTAATAAATTTCATGAAATATATTAGTAGATTTATGAATTCTCCAATTTGTATAAATTTGTTACTTAAACATTCAATCTCCTTTTCTTTCTAGAAATTTGATACACTCCCCCCAATTGTGATTTTCAAAAATATCTTGAGGGTGGTATAAGTATATCTGCAATATTTGAAAAAAATTTGAAAAAAATTACATAAATATAATAATTCAAAAAAAATGTATACATGTTAGAAGAAACATATATTAAAAAATTCCTGAAATATATATATATTAGAAATATACATAAAAATATTATTGTATTATTACAAAAACATTTAGATTTTAGAAAATTATTTATTCCTGTAGAGCTTCATGAAAATTGTTTTTTATTCTATAAACATTCTTGAAACTTATTGGAGTTAGAAACTAATGATTTAATATTTATTACTTCTTCATCAAGAAATATTATATTCTAATTCTCAATTTTCACCCTTGAAACTTCTTCTTTTGGAATTAGAATTCTTCTAAATGTCAATATCTCCATGTATGTACTATCATATATCGTGAATTTAAGGAAATAAATGTAATTCATATTCAAGAATCACTTAAAATTAATTAAAATAATTCTTTCCATTTCTATACTTTATGAACTATTGCTGGTGGAAAATGAGTGGAATCAATGTAAACATAATGTTTAGATAGAGTGGTAGGTCTAGAAGTTCTAGCTTAAAAATTTCTTTCATTAGATTGATCATTAGAAAGATCTATAGCTTCAAATTCTTTATCAGATATATATTTTTCTATTTACATAGTTTCAATATGTTGATCATATTCTTTTATATAATTTAATATGATTGAAATATAAATATCAACATAGTTTTGTGATTATGTTGATATAGAAGATGAATTATCATCATATTGTTCATAAAAATACAATTGGTTTCCTAATTTAGTCTTCAAAAGAGTATATTATATTTTTTAGATATTTTTTCAAGTATATCATGAAAGACATGCAATTTAATTTAAAATATTGTATCTTTTACATTTTCCTTTTGAATAGGATTAGTTGGTACTGAATGATGATATAAATTTCCTATTTATTGGATATACTATGATATTTCTAGTCATGAGAGATATAATGGAAAAAATGTAAAAATGAACATATTCCTTCATTTTATGATTACCTTTTAAATTATATTCCTTACCTCTAATTAAGGAATAAATTATCTATCGTGATTACTATACATTTCATTTTCTTTTTGTTTCTTTTCACTTCATCTCTGATATTTTTTAAAAAATTTACTTTTAATGATAATGGATTATATAGTATAACACTAAACTCAGATCATCTGATTTTAATCTTCTTTTTTTCTTTATATATGTTGCAAATACCTAACTAGTCAGAGTATTTCAGTTTTTTGTTGGAAAAATTGGTGAATTTTCTCATACATTTCTCTTTAAAAAATATCTCTTTTAGTTTCTCAATTAATAAAATGGGAATAACTTTATCTTACTTTTAGAAAACATATTTATATAAGGAATATATAAAAGTTTCATTACATTCATATTTTCATCCCCAATACATGAAATATTCTCCCGTAGTATGTTTTCCTCATTTTTTATATTTTTTTATATTCCATTAAATTCACCAATAACATTTTTTTAAAGATCTAATAAAGAAGAATATTTATCTTTATGATCCTGGATTTCAGAGCATCAATGAAATTTATTAAGTACATAATTTTTTTTAATTTTTTCATATTTCATAGAAAATATAAAACATAGATGTGATGGAGTATTAGGGAATCCTACTCTCCTTTCCTTGGTATTTATAAAAATGTATATCCAATTTGTAACAACCCATGCATCTTGATAGTGTTTGTAAAATTTTAATACTTTTTAATATTAGGTAAAATGAGATGTTTTAGACCTTTCCTTCTCAAAATATCCTAGATTTTCCAAAAAAAAATTCGTTTACTAATTTTTAGTATCCTTGTTGGGGTATTTATACTAAATTTAAAGTGTTAAATATGATAAAAATATAGGATTCTAATTAAAGTGATGGTTTTAATATTTAAACTATTAAACTCCCTTAATTATCATGATGAATATAACTATCTATCTATTTAAATGTAATGAAAGTCAATATCATCCTTTTGAAAACATTTTTCCCAACCATGGTCACAAGAACGTATTTTAGAAAATAATAACATCTTTCATTCCAATATCATTCTATAAATATTTACTTCATTGTTACTAATATTATGAAATCACTGGTTGAATCCATTCATACTTATTAGATAAAGGAAGAGAAACAGCCAAACCCAAAACAAATAGATAAACTAAAAAAATCTGGTGGTAGATGATCACATGATCTGGAATTAAGGGAGTGGTGAACCATATCTACATTATATTTTCCAATGGGAGGTTAAATTAAACTTATTAAGATCTGATGATTCATATTAAGGGATTTTTCATGATAAAAGTTATAATTACATCCCAATGATTTAAAAATTAAAAATCTTGATTTTCTTGCTAGAATTTATTTAATCAAAATGGTGCTTGTTCTGATGAATCCTAGAACATCATAAGTCATATTTTTATTAAAGATATTAACTGAACAAAAATTTTTTTAATGATGAATAGAGTAAAATAATATATTTAGAATTCACTTCTTCGAGAAAATTTTATGAATATTACTTATTTTTTTTACAACAATATAAAATTCATAGAAATAAGAAAAAATCATTTAGAAATCATTTTTCTGGAAGATAATGATTTAATGAAAAAAATTATCTCGATAAGGGTATTTTCTAGATAGAAATGTTTTTCCAGATAAAAACTCTTTTATGTAAAAATTTTCTTTGAATTAAATTTATGTCAGAATCTCATTTATGATATTAAATTATAAATTTATAATAAAATATTCAATGCTTAAAAAATTGTTAAACCATATTTTTTAGGACTTTTAACATAGGGATATTCTTTTAAAAAATATATACAAATGATTATATTATATTGAACATTCCAATATTATATTTAATGTATTAAAATATATCATAAGTTGGAGGTTCTGTAAATATTTCATCAAGTTTCCCTTGTACTCTAATAAATTAGAAAATAATCTCCCTTTTTTATTTTTTATCCAAAAAGAAATGGTTTCTTATATCTATGTCATAGCCTCATACGTGATATGTATGGGGTTTAATTAATTCTATAGAACCTGTTTTATAAAAAACATAGATATGTTTTACTAAAAATCATTCCAATTTTAGTGAGTGTGTGTTGTATCCACAACACTGGTGTATAGAAACTTCTAGTTCCAAAAAATTAATCTTCTCCGGTGGGGAGTGCTAATAGGTGTTGTTTCTAACAATAACAATATAGTAAAATGAATCCTAATAAATTAAAATTTATTTATGTGCTATTTATATCTAATTTAATTCAACAAATTTCATTATCTAGAAAAATATAATTCAAGATAGTTTCGAAAAGAATTGAAAAAAATAAGATCCTTAGTTATCTTAAGGTAATGAAATAATATTTTTAGTAATTTATAGTGGGAACCTTTGGATATTTTTTGGAATATCACACATAAGAATACTGAATACATTGAATATGTTCAAATAATTCTAAGTTATATTAAAGTAAGTCTCATTCCACTTAATTCTTTTTAAACAACCAGTTTCCCATGTACACCAAGATCTAATGTTTTATTTTTCTCATGGGAGTACTACTACATTTTGTATTTTCATAGACAACCATTTTACTTAAATAATTTAAATTGTTGTATTAAGATATAATATTTACTTATTGTTTTTGATACATTTTAAAAATAATGGAAAAATGTTAACTCACCCATCGTGTACATTACAAACTCACAATTCATAAGATTGAAGAAATAATATCAATATTATTTTAATTTATCCAAATATTATGTTATAAAAAAATTAATTAAGACTAATGGGTACCATAAAAATCATTTTAATAAAAAATATTGAATCCACATCTACATTAACAAATAGTTTCATTAAAAATTCAGCATGTCTATAATATCATGGTCTGGGGGATTGATTAATTACATAGAGCACATTAGTATTTCTATGAAAAAAATATGTAGTTATTTTCATTGAAAACCGAGTTCTTTTTGTACACAAACATTCATATAAGAAATCTATTTAGAAAAAACATGTCACGTTCATTTAATAAATACTTGAATTTAAAAAAATACCACATCTGATAGAATTATACAAACAGATTTAAGTCTTGCTACTCAAGAATGGATTTATGTATAGTCTCTTATTTCTTTTTTAATATACCCCTTTGAAATATGTATTTCTTTATTTCTAAAAATACTGCCATTCTCATAACATTTATTATAGAAAACTCATTTCGCTATAATTACAAGTAAATAACTAGAATGTTAAACTAAATTAAAATATTATTTACTCTCAAACTTTTTGAGTTGATCATATATTTATTTTATCCAATCATAATAATGTAAAGACTCATCATGATTTTGAGATTCAAATTGTGATAAAAGTTTACAATGTTCACATTCGTTTCTTAGGGAACTTCTCTTTCTGAAATGTTGACTACATCTTCAACAATATAGTTATTAGGATGATTCGTAAGGATATTACGAGTCCTCATGTTTGTAAAAAAATCATCAAAAAATGTTGTGTTTGTTGTAGGGGTATAACAAAGGAAATTTTTTAATCAATTATTCTCTTTGTGAATAATTTTCTAATATCATATGAAATTTAGTATTAGTAAAGTCATCTAAAGATGAGGTTATAGGTTGTTTGGAAACATAATGATCAGTTTCCCTGAATTTTAAATGCAATTTTACTTCAATAGTAATTTCTTTTTATTAAAATCATTATCATCCATAAGAGTTTTAGAATAACCTAGAAAAATAAATTATCATATTTTTGAGTAAAATATTGCAAATTGTCATTTGTATTCAGAATGAATACTTTACAACTAAAAACTTCAATGAATGAAAGTTTTATCATTCTTCCACTCCACATCTCATATGACATTTTATTAATAAAAGTTCTAATTTAAAATAATTTACAGTATAGTATGTAGTACTAACTGCTTTATCCCAAAAATGTTCAGTAATTTGGTTTTAACTCATCATGGTTCTAGTAAAGTCTTGATGAACTCAATTTATTGTTTTAACTAAACCATTGTATTAAGAATTTCTAGGTGTTGAAATGTTTTGTATTAAATTTTTTTTACTACAAAAAAAATTTAAAATTCATATTTTAAAAATTCTCCATCATGATCAATATCAATAGTTACCAAAGTTATAAATTTATCATTATAAACATGGAATAATTTTTTTAAACAAATAAGGGATTCATAATTTTTGATAGAAAATAGACCCATGTATATCAAGTGTAGTAATAAAAAAATACTTATACATAGTATTTTACTTTAATACATCATGTTTGTATAAATCCATCTAAAACCATGTGAACTAATTTTAAAGCACCATAAAGTTTAAAATTCAACAATATAATTAAAACACAACTTCTGTTGCTTTTCCAAATTGGGAATTGTCACATTATTTAGATGAATTAAAAATAAAATATTGTAAATAAATAAATATGACTTCTTTCAAAAGAATTGGTAATGTTATAATATTATAGTTTACTACCCATATAAAACACAATGAATATTAATCTTCCATTGCACTAAGAAAATGAATATATTGGATTATATGCTATTCTAAGTTAGGTTTGTATACATTGTCATGCCTATATGTAGAAAAATAAATTTACCTTCAGAACATTGAACATTACATAATTAATACCTAGATTACACAAGATAGACATCATCAAATGTTTGACTTATGCAAACTGGGTTATGTTGAAGATATTTTAAAAGCAAATCATTTGACATTAATGTTTTCCCACGAAAAAAAATATTACATATAAAATATACATATCTATGAGAATTATCAAGAAAAGTTACTTTTATACCGTTTATCACGATTATTTTCCAAATTTTTTCTGATCCATGCCCAATTCCAATAATACAAAATATCCATGGACCAAATATTATTTATATTGTTACTCTTCTAATTTAATGAAAATAAATGTTTAGGATTTTGGTACCCAAAACTTCTTAGGCCCAGTATTTTTAACAAATAGAACAATACAGATCCACCCAAATCTAACTTTTCAATGGTGTAAAACTATTATTTCGTTATCAATATTTTAATTATTAATGGAAATCGATTTTATTTTATTTAAATAACACTTCATATTCTAGTTTAAATTATTTTTTCATTTTATACAAAATTGTGATCTTTTAGAAACATCGTAGATGTTTAGAAACTGAGTTATAGATTTTGTAAAGCCAAATTAAATTTATTTTCATGAGGTCTTATAGGTCTCCACATATAATAATTGTTTTCCATCCCATATTAAAATATTGATAGAAATTTATTTAGAATTAAATTTTTATAATTTTGTTTTACAACTAAATATTTATTGTAAATTGATTTGTTCATATTAAATTTATTCTCTGATTACATATTATGATTTTAAAATATATGGAATGATTTGAAATTATATATTTTTTTGAAATTCATACCTTATAATTTTCAATGTTTTTAAAAATTTATTATTTTTTCTTTCTACAAATGTTACATTCCCAAAAACTTCAACCTAGATTGGTAAATTATAATCATCATCAGATGATGTTTCTATGCATTCATCCAGTGATGTTGAACTATTTTCATCATTATAATCATTTTCATTTGAATTTAATTGATGATTGGTTAAAACTCAATAGATACCTCAATAATTAAGCACTAATTATACTCTAGAAGTCCAACATATAGTTGCATAATATTCTATCTATAAAAGTTTTTATTTGAATAGTTTTGTAATTTCCTGGAATATCCCTATAATTTTTTTTAAATTGTACGAAATTATTTTTGAGACCTAACATTTTGGAGGCACATGATTCCTAGGCCCGGTAAGCTCGGAACAAAATTTTGAACGTTATTTAGTTCATTTAATTAAATGTGAAAGTGGGGTTTTCTACCATTTTATCCAGTGGTAAGATAAAAAATTAGATGGAATCGTTGAACTCAAAATGTTATGATTCACCTGGAAATGACATAAATTTGACCAGTAAGGGTCATATGGAAAAGTTAATTTTTGGACTTTTGAAAAATAATAAAATATCATAAAAATTAATTTATTTTTATTTTCTCACTATTGAGTGGTGGATGATGGCACCGTGGTTCGCGGACGAGGTGCATTAAAGGAAGATCATTAATATATTGACTTTGTGTAGTGTTATAGATATTCTATTTCATAAATGAAAATGCATAATGATATGACATCATAGCATAATAGAAATGTTGCGTCGTGTATTGATTTTAATATGCTAACGCATTGGTGGAATAAGAATTAAACCATGAAAGTTATCTAATGAACCTACGTCAAGGATTCTATCCAACGATGAATAATGAACACCACCATGATTTATAAAAACATCGACGCTTTATGACGAATGGGACCGTGAAGTGACAAATGCCAATGAAGCTTGAATCCTCGAGGGAGGAGCACGTCAATGTCAAACGTTGATTGATGTAGGGGCTTAATTTTTTTATGTTTTCTTCGTTCTTAATATAACATGGTGAAAATAGATCAACCCAAAAATATGTTGATCCATGGATTTTTCGTTCTTGTGATAGGGTGTTCATCAGGGGTTTTCTACAGTAGGATTAAATTAAGGTTGATAGAACATTATCCCAAAATATCCCCTATTTTAAAAATCTAACGAAGAGGGTACGTGCCAACATGGACAATGATTGAGCCCCTCCGCTTGTGCATTATTTATGGCCATTAATTTGAAAGGCGGGACAAGGATAATTCAAGGCCTTTGTAGGGGAGGTGAGGCCTCATGGAAGTCGGTGGCGTAGTCGGTGAAAAGAACATACCACCGGTGCTGACCTAGTGGCAAACAAAAAGAACCATTAGTGCACTGGCACCGGATGCGTCCGTAGGAGGGTGGAGGCTTTTCATGATGGCATACCAAAAGAGAATTGTGGTCAACCAACCGCGATGGTGATGTAAGGGCCTCCGGTTGGGCCAGCTGCTGGTGGCAGGTGGATGCGGCCACCCGACCACATTGGTGCACTATTGACAAAGCATTGAACCATTTCAGACATGGAAAATCCATAGTCAATTAACCATGGATGGGGTAGTTGTCCCTACGGATGACCCATGGGGTAGGGGGTATGTCAGATGTGTCCTCCAGCCGCAACCTGACCAGCCGAAGGCCGGTGTTCCTTTGGGGGACCGGAAGGAGCGGGATGGGGAGGAACTAGGATGGGGTGGTTCCGAGTCGAGTCTTTAGATCCGGTTCGGGTTGGTAGACCCTGGGCCATGTTGGTTCATTATAATCTAACTAGTTTGGACATGACCTAGTCCCAACCACCCCCTTTTTGTTAAATTTCAAATATCGTTTAAACTGGTCATCTGATTAACAAGATTTTTGTGGATTTGGAACCCTGATGATGAGCTATATCTCTTGGCATACTCTATGGTGGATTTCATGGATGTTAAAAATTTAAAAATGTCTTAATAGGTGGTTCCCCCAGAATCAAGCACACTACATGCAGAAACATTGCAGTTGGATGAGACATAAAGATTTTTGAAAAGAGACACTATGTGGATCAAATACTATGGCCCAGTGGGAATCGGCTCCTGTGTGACCTGGAATGCCCATGGTGGGAGCTGCTTGTTATTGACCTGGCAGACCCACGATACTTGACAAAAGAAGTACCTCAGTATGGCCAAGGTGGAAAGCGCCTTCTATGGGGCCCAGTATGCCCATGGTGGGGAGCATCTTCTGTGTGACCGAGCATACCAATGGTAATAATTTGTTATTAGTACCAAAACATTCTAATGTTAGTATGAAGTAGCTTCTACATGACCCCAGAGGCCCACTATACTCATTGGGGAGGATTTCTCTTGCTTCCCCTGGTGTTCAACAATATGTCTAATGGTCTTATGCTCCTACTCTGAATTATATCTATTATGAGCTCTCTTGATTTATGATCATGCTTCATGATCATGCATCATGGTTTTTTTGTGGATTTATTTGTGGTATTTCCTATTTATTTTTTGGTCCTTACTGATTATATTATTACTCACCTCTGCATGGGATTCACTCAAATGTGTTGTGTCCAGTGGAGACGATTGGTGCCTTAATGGAGGAGTTGGTGGCCCATGACTCGGTGGTGACCAGTTAGACCATGTGGGTGGGGCATAATACAACGGTTCCTATTAGCTAATCTAAACAAACCATTCTTGTGGTATTTTCTGTGGATGGATATCTATATTTTCTTTTGTACTTTTTTATTTTCTTGTTAGTCTTTTGTTGGGTTTGTATTCTGGACCATTTGACTTTCATATGTACCTGTAATCAGTGGTTATTTATAGTGGCCTTACTATTTTACTTTTCTAGCATTGGGATGAGGATGTGTGTTTGTTCATACATGTAATCATTAAAATGCTTCCCACATTCAGGTTGACACCTTCGGTGCTAGTTGCCAAACCGTGGCCTTCGGGAGGTGGGCTTGGGGTATGTCAGAGCATGGGCCCCATGGGATGGGTCGTGACAAAGTGGTATCAAAGGTGGTCGGTTCTACCTCAAATAATGAGAGTATTTTGTTTTGTATTTGGGGAAATAGTGTTGAATATTTCGAGTTCTACTTACATATTCTTGGAGTCCATTATTGGTCTGGAAGCCGCGTATCCAAATAGAAAGACCCTGAATTATACTTTTCATTTCTATATATGAAAAAACTTGTTGCATGAGTTTATCCATATGATATTATTGAATAAGATTCATCTCACCAGGTATAATCTTCTGACTGAGGTACATGTTAATCTATTTCAGGATGCCTCCACTTAGATAGCCATCTAGGCTTCTGATTCGTGATTATACAGACAGTCCGCCTAGCGACGAGGTGTCGGTTCAGGGACCAGTCCTAGAGATGTCCTCTCTGGGTAGTGTACCAGTGTTTCCGCCACCCTTTGATCATAAGTTCATGATGTCATTACCAGTTTAGTACATTTTCAGACTCAGTTCCTTGAACAATTTTCAGAGATAGAGACCTCTCGGGTTTAGGGGAGATATAGATCCTCTGGTCACTGAGGACTAGATGGAGAGTGTGAAGCGGGTCTTTTACATACTGAGGAAACTGTTTGACTAGATATAGATATTTTCCATTATCTTTCTGTAGCGTTCTATGGGGGGATGGTGGATATTGATCATCCAGATATATTATGAGTCTAATGTAACCTGGATATACATTAAGTGGCTTTTTCAATTGTAGTTTTTCCCTTCAACATTTCGCTTTATTCACATTCAAGAGTTGCTTCACCTACAGCAGGGTAGTATGTTTGTGGATGAGTACTCTGCGAGGTTTACAGACCTCCCTCGATACTCCACAGCCAGGGTGTGAGACCCTTTCTTTAGGGACCAGACCGATGAGTATGGACTAAGATGGGAGATCAGGGTATCCATGGTGTCTCTCATTATCCCCACTCAGGCTAGAGTGCTAGAGTGAGCCCTTCTTTTTGAGAGCTTCCTAGTAGAGTTGGAACCAACGCCCTGAGCCACCAATAGACCTCAAGTGGTATATTCATTAGTGGTGAGGACCAGACAGCAAACGAGGGGACCCAAGAGGGTCAGATATTTTAGGGGATGATCCCAAGACTCATGGTTAGCTGTGCGGGGCTCCCAGAGAAGAGTGATTTAATAGGGAACTGAGATCTGATTCATGTGTGGAGGGTAGGGACACATGGCTCGTGACTTTCTGACTCTCCATACCGACTATTGGAATACAGTTTACAGACTACCATGGAATAAGAAGAGATTTGAATGAGGATGTCCACAGGGCATAGGACGTTACAGGGGAGCAGGCTGAGTGGAAGGTGGTGGATGACGATTTGAGGTGCTACCTCCACCAACACCAGTTGGTCCACCATGGGCTCATGGAACCGATGGACAGGGGTGAGGCTAGCTTCAGGAGATGGTGGCTTATAAGAACAGCACTCCAGAGATGATTATAGGTTCCATTTGTGTCTTCCCCCCCATAATTTAATTTTTTATATACATAGGTGTTGTTCACTCATTCCTTTCCACGAACCTCATTCCAGGTTCATAGATTCTGATGGAACCATTGGCTTGATCCTTACAATTATAGACTCCTACAAGATGAGATTAAATGATTAAAAACTACTTCCAGTAGTGTCAACTTACTCCTAGAGGTGAGAGCTTTGGGTAGGATCTCATAGTGGCGGCATAGATTCCTTAAAACATCATCTTTAGGCATGGACTATTTTTCTACAGTCCATGAAAAGATCAACTATTTTAGTCACAAAGTTCGGTTCTTATGCAAGGATGGGATCATGTTTTCCTTCACCAGTGAGAGGGGAACATTGGAAGCATCATATGGACTTTATCAGAGTAAGGTGAAACTGATAGCTCACTAGTTTGTCAGCCTTACCTTCAGTGCGATGGACAAGAGGAGGCCGAGCTTTCCCGTAGTGGAGGACGAGTATGAAGATGTATTTATAGAGGATGTTCTGGGACTACCTCCTCATAGGGAGGTAGACTTTTGCATCAATATATACTTGAGTACGACACCAATATCAAGACAGGAAGATTGGATGGCTCCTGTAGAGTATTGTGAATTGAGATTATAGCTGCACGACTTGTAGGAGAAGTCCTCTATGAGGGCCAGCGTTTCACCATGGGAAGCCCCATTTTTGTTTTCCAAGAATTCAGACAGGAGTATGAGGTTGTGCATGTACATCTGGCACCTTATCTAGGTGAATGTGAAGAACACATATACATTTCTGATGGTTTATGGACTCTTATATTAGCTGAAGGGAGCGAGGTGGTTCTCAAAGATAGACCTCAGACCAGGATATCATCAGCTTCGGGTACGCGATGAAGACTTACCGAAGATAGACTTCAGATGCTGGTATGAACACTATGAGTTCCTGATGATTCCCTTCAGCCTGACCAATGGACCAATAGTGTTCATTGGTCTCATGAACATGATCTTCCATCCTTTCTTTGATCGTTTCATGGTGTTATTCATTGATTACATCATGGTGTACTTTGCGTCGGAGGATGAGCATGCTACACACCTGTGGATAGTCTTGGATACACTCTATTAGTACCATATTAATGGTATGCTCTCAAAGTGCCAGTTATATATTCGGGAAGTCCACTTTTTGGGACACATCATCTAATAGGCTGGAGTTGTAGTGGGTCTGCTGAAGATAGAGGCAGTGATTTCTTGGGATCCACCAAGGAGCATGACTTAGGTGCGGAGTTTCTTGGGGTTGGATGGATACTTCCGAAGGTTCGTACTTGACTATTCCAGAGTAGCAGTAGCATTATAATCCTTGACATGTAAGGTATATCCCTTTGTATGGACGTAAAAGTTCCAACAGAGTTTCCAGGAGCTAAGAAGGAGACTGACGAGTGCCCCCATCTTAAGACTACTAGAAGAGGGAATTGGGTATGTTGTTTTCTACGATGCATCAGGACCTGACTTAGTTGTGTCCTAATGCTAGAGTGAGCAGTGATTGCCTATAGATCATGGTAGTTGAGGCATCATGAGCAGAACTATGAGACCCATGAACTGTATTTAACAATAGTGTTCTTTTCCTTGATGATGTTGTGGCGGTACATGTTGGGTTAACGATATGTCATCCACTCGGACAACAAGCGTCATATGTATATCTTATCACAAAAGGCCCAGAACATGAGACAATGTTGATGGCTGAAGTTCCATCTGGATTATGATTTTGAGAGAATAAATACCACTAGGAATGGTAAGTGGTGGAAAACACACTTAGAAGGTGGTTTGGTTTATATCTACTGAGTGATGCAACAGAGCAATTATCCGCGATGATGATATCCTTCATGGATGGAGATGGACCGGATTACCTTCAGTCAATGTCTATCACTCCCCAAATCTTACTACGATTTTGGGAGGAATAGTATTTGGATGTGGACTGTGAGGCCCTAATTTATTAGTTATCCTCAAGACAATATCCTAATTGATTTTTGATAGGTAGGGAGAACATCATCCTTTCAAGTGGGCGCACCTTAGTACTAGTGACATTGTGAGAGGTGGTTTTGATGGGTACTTCAATCATCCCCTATGGTGGTACGTCCTGGTGTGGAAAAGATTTACTAAGACCTATAAAGTTAGTACTAGTGGATTAGGATGAATAATGTACTGGAAGTGATTATTTCATGATGCCTCACTTATCAGCAAGTGAAGGCCGATCATCAGGTCCCTGTAGGCTTGCCACAACCAATCAAGGTACCGAAATGGAAGTTGGATGGTATCTCCATGGACTTTGTGACGGGGTTACCATGCACATCTAGGGGCCATGATTCTATTTTGGTGATTTTTGATTGACTCACCATGTCAGATCACTTCTTACCCATCCTGGAAAAGGGATCTGTAGAGGACCTGGGATGCCTCTACATCTAGAAGATAGTGCGACTTCATGGGGTTCCTTCGATGATCGTATCATACTTTGATTCATGATTTATATCATGGTTGTGAATGGGATTGCATGAGGTATTTGGGACACAGCAGCGCTTGAGCATATATTTTCACAACTAGATACATGGTTAGACGGAGCGAACCATAAAGACCTTTTACGAAATTATTCGTGCTTGTGCCCTTTATTTTTTCACAGTTGGAAGGACCACCTACCACTAGAGGAGTTTTTATATAACCATAGATATTTGTCTGCCATTATCATGACACCATTTGAGGTATTTTATAGGTGTCCATGTAGATAACCTCAATGTTGGACAAACCTATGGGAGTCTACACTCATGGGTCCGATGTTGTTATGGGATACTACTGAGAAGGATCATATCATCTAGAAGTAGATGTAGACTGCACAGAGTAAAAATAAATCATATACTAACATGAGATAGAGACCCTTTTATTTTGATTAGGGAGACCATGTTTTCCTTTGGGTTTCACCCCAGTAGGGATTACAAACATTTGGACAGGGTGACAATTTATCTCTATGGTTCATCAGACCTTTTTAGGTTCTCAAAAGAGTTGGCGAGGTGGAGAACCACCTAGATCGTTCCCCATAGATGCACTGGGGGCACAATGTTTTTCACATGTCACAACTGAGGAGTTACGTGCATGACCCATCAAACATCATCAACTAGGACATTGACAATGTGGTAATGTTTGTGGTGTTCTTGGTGAAGATGGAGGATCAACATGAGTAGGTCTTTCATTGATGTTTGATCCCTCTAGTGCATGTTTGGAGATTTGTGCTTCGTACCCAATTTGTTTGATTATCCTCTGATTTGGATTTCGAGGATGTAGAACCCTAAGCTGGGGAGAACTAAATGTCCTTTAATTTCCATATAATTTTTTATAAAATTGTTTATAATTATTTTTGAGACCTCACATTGTGATGGAAAGTGATTCCGAGGCCTAGTGAGCCCAGATTTGAATTTGGAACTTTTTTAATTCGTTTAAGTAAATATGCAAGATGGTTTTAATAACGTAACTGGATATCGGATCAAAAATACAAGGTCATCATTGAACTTGGAATGCAAGGATTCACCTAGAAAGGACTTAACTTTGACCGAAAAGGGTTGGATGGAAATGTTAATTTTTTGAATTTTTAGAAAATAATAAAATATCTTAAAAGGTTATTTTATTTTTATTTTCTCACCATTAAGAGGCTAACGAAAATGCTACAGTACGAAGATGAGTCACATCAAAGGAAGCCCCATAATGTCACATTTTTTTCAAGTGTAACAGATTTTTCTATTTCATAAATTAAACTGTGTAATGATGTGACGTCACAGTGTAATAGAAATGTTGTGTTTTGTATTCTTTTTAATAGGATAATGCATTGGGGGAATGCAAATTGAACTACTGAAATTATTTGATGTAGCTATGGAAATGATTACCTTCATATAATAATTATGAATGATGGAATGATCACTAAAAACATCAATGCTTTATGAAGAAAAGTATCGGGAAGCGAAGAACACCAATAGAGCTTGAATCCTCGAGTGCGGAGCAATTCAAAAATTAATGTCGATCATGGTAGGGGTTTAATTGTTTTATGTTTTCCCTATTCTTATTCTAAAACATTGAATGTAGATCCACCCATTAATTGGTTGATCTAAAGATTTTCCATTCGTGTGGGATGGTGTTCTTTAGGTATTTTCTACAATATGATTAAATTATTGTTGACAGAAAATAATCCGAAAACTTCCACTTATTTTAAAAATCTAACACGGAGGGCATGAGCCTAAACAGACAAGCCCTGATCACCTCCACTTGTTCATTCATCATGGACAGACATTTAAAACGGTATTCTAGGAAACATTGAGGACTTTTCAAGGAAGGAGACACCCCCATAGAGGTCGAAGGGAGAGTCGGTGCGAAGAATGGACCACTGGTGTGGACCTGGTGGCCGTGGAAAGACCCACCAACACTCCATGATGGTGCGCTAGAAGATCTCTACTGTCAACCAACCATAGTCTATTAGCAAAGGTCGATGCCTAACTGTAGGTGGACTCACCCACAGAGCCACATCGTTGCACCGTGGATGCAGCATCGCTCAGCGCCCCACACAGCATATCCACAGACAATCGATTGCAGATGGGGGTACTAGCCCCGCGTATGACCCGTAGGGTATGGGGTATGTTAGACATGACCTCCAGCCGCAACCCAACCAACCTAAGGTAGGTCCGCCTAAACCAGGCAAGGAAGGGCGCAAGCCAGACCCCGGCTGGGTTGGGTCAGCAGACTCAGGATGGGTCCGGTTTGGGGTGAACAGACCTGGTTCGAGTTGGTGGAACCTTAGACAGGTCTAGTTGGGTCAGTCCGACTAGGTTGGACTAGACCCAGAACCAATCGTCCCCTTTTTTGAAAAATGAAAAATCCCATCAAACTGGTCATCTGATTAACGAGTCATTTGCGATGTTGAAAACCTTACAAAGAAGTGGATCTTTTTTCATACACTATTTTTGATTTCATAGAAGTTGACATTTTTTAGAATGCCTTGAGGAATGGTTCTCTTGAAATTTAGAGCACTACCTGCATAATCCCTCCAGTTGGTTGAGACATGAAGACTACAGACTAGTGACCTTGTGTGGATCAGATACTATGGCCCTATGGGAAGTGGATTCTATGTGACCCGACAGACTCACAATGTGGAGTGACTTTTGTGTGACGCAACACACCCACGATACTCGACAGGAGAAGTACCTTAGTATGGCCAAGGTGGGAAGTGGGTTCTATGCGACCCAACATACCCAAAATAGGGAGAGGATTCTGTGTGACCCTTCATACCCACAATACACATCTTGGATGAATACCACATCTGTATTTGGTTAGTGGGAAGAAGATTATGTGTGACCCAAAAGACCCTCTGTACTCATTGGGGAGGAGTTCTATAGTATCCCATGGTGTTCGACGATATGAAGGATGGTCATAGTTTCATACTCTAAATTCCTCTTAGTGTGAGATAACTTGTCTCATGATCACAATTCATGATCTGGATTCATGGTTTTTTTTGGATATCTTTATGGTCTTTCATTGTTATTATTGGGTCCCTACTGTGTATATTTTTACTCACCCCTGCACAGGCTTCGTCTGCATCTGTTGTGTCCGGTGTAGACGATTGATTCCATGACGGAGGACTTGGTGGCCGAGGACTCAGTCGTTCCCAATGAGACCAGGCGGGTGGGGCATGCTTCTATAGTGTGAAACTGTTACTATGAACTTACCCATCTAGTGGGGGTTTAAGTGGATGGCTATCCAAAGTTTCTTTTGTACTTTCTTATCTTCTAGTTGTTTTTGTTTGTTGGGTTTTTATTCTTCCCAATTTGACTTCCAGGTGTACTTGTACTTTGTGGTTTTTTATAGTGACCTTCTCTTTTTTACTTTTCTAGCATTAGGATGTTGTTGTGTGTGTGTGTGCATACAGGTACTCCGGAAAATGCATCCCACTTGCAGGTTGATGTCTTTGGTGTTAGTCACCAAGCCCTAGACTTCAGATGGAGGATTTGGGGTATGTCACAACATAGGCCTCAGGGGATGGGTCATGACATTTTCTTGAAAATTTATATCCTCCACTATAAAACCATATTTCTATAGAAATTATAATCTTCTAGCATTTAAACTTTTAGGATTTCATAACACATATTTCATTATATTCCTTCTTCTTCAGTCATGGATAATCTAGTCTAATATAACTTGTTTTCTAGCATTCATAACAAATCATTTATGTTATGTCTTTCATTTCACTTAAATAATTTAATATTTCTATTACTTATACTCGAACTCATTCATTCAAAAAATATTTTTCATTCATTTATCCTAATTTATAATCTCATTGTCACTGTAATAAAAAGTTCTTCTTTATGGTTCAATTTTCAATTTATTCTTTTTAGAATATTTAGAACATTCTCTCCTTATTTTACTTTCATAAATACTATAGAAGTTGAAGAATAAGTAACAAAATTATTTTCAATAATCATTTTAATCAAGATAATTATTATTAAATCACCATTTATTTAAAATAATATCATTCATATTTTAAAATAGAATATATTATTTCAAGTATTTATCTATAAAATACTATAAACAATTCAAAAAAAATGTCATAAATATTTTCTTCATTTTATAAAAAGATTATCTGGATAAAAATTAAAAGTAATGATAATCATATATTACCATAGCTAGTCTTTTTTCAATAACTTCAGTTGTTCCAAAATGAGTAACTTCCAACTAACTCCAAATACTATTAGAATTTTCAAATGAATTAATCTGACAATATGAATTTGTTATCATAAAAAAAAACACTTTAATTTTTTACTTTAAAATTTGGTTTGTATGAAAACTTTTCATCTTTTATGAAAGTATAAACATTTTTAATCAGAATAAAATAGTTTTCAGTTAAGATAAATTTGATATCATCTCCACTGATAACAATGAAAGTCCCCATTCCATCTCTCTAATATTTATAGTTATCACCATAAAAAGTTGGTGCTCTTATCGGATCCAGATTTTCAAGAGTCCAAACAA
Source organism: Viscum album (assembly GCA_963277665.1). Taxonomy (NCBI): domain Eukaryota; kingdom Viridiplantae; phylum Streptophyta; class Magnoliopsida; order Santalales; family Viscaceae; genus Viscum; species Viscum album. The sequence goes on from OY728135.1 coordinate 454,503,505, forward strand.
ACATGTGATTACACAACAATGATTCAAGTATCACTGATAGGGAGAGGGTTGAATTAGTAATATCTATTTCTTTTATGTTTCATTAATTTAAAAATAAAGTTTTCATCTTGTTAAATATTAATTTTTTTGATGAAAATAAAATCAGACACATAACCACAAGAAATCAAGTATTTACAAGGTTCACTACTCAATAAAAAGAATATCGAGTCCTTGGTATTGTTAAAAAATAATCCAATACCACACAATCCACATTTTAACAATCTTTTTTTGTTGAATACAATGATTTAGATATACCATTACACTTTTGTAGCACTATTTTCAATGAAATATTGAATGTGAATCATGTTGCAGGAAATGACGTAATAAAATATTTTTGCTTCATCATGAACCTTAAAAAAATAATTAACATTAAAAAAACTCTTTACTTTCTTACCTAGGAGAAGGTAAGACATCCTAATATTTTTATTGATACCCAGTATAATTCTGCAATCCAGTTCCCATGTATGATTTATCAATATGAAAAATATAACTTTGACAGAATACATCTTGAAAAAAATATGAACTTACATCTTATTTAGTTCTAAAATCCTAGAATGGTTTCCCTATATAGAAACTCTAATAATGAACTTTTATCCTCTCCTTTAATTATTCTATCTAAAAACCACTTTATTGAAACATAAGCTCATGACTTCTTACTAAAATTACAAAGTTTTCCTCTCCTGTTTCACAAATAATGCAATTCAAATAATTCAAAAAGTAATCAATTCGTTTTATAGGTACACCAAAATGGTTTAAGTGGGATTATGAAATGGTTTTCTCACTTCACCAAATTTCAGAAATCATTAATCTTTTGTAAATCTCATATCACTCTTTGTATTTTTTTAAAACATTGTGAATCCTCAAATATCCTTTATTTTTGGATCTCTCCTTGACTTATTCAATGTTTTAGACTCCAAAAAATAGTTTGATTCTGATTTCGATTCTGATTGCCAAATTATATTACATCATTATGATAAACTCATATAGTCACTATGATTTTTTGAACCACTTGAAAAGAAATTAGAACTAATGTTATTTCATTATGTTGCTCTACACCACCTAAATGACTATATACCCCTTTCAATTTCTTCATTACCATAGAAGCATATGTTCAACCATAGTTTCTTCATTATGTTTTTCTATACTAAATTTAATAATAAAAACATATATCTTACTTTTATAATTATCAGAACCAACTATTAATCGAATACCTTTATTATTATGGAGGCAATCGATTCTTTTAAACTTCTTTAACTTCTTCTACATCTTATTTTCTGAATATGAATCTTGTCAAAATCATTCTAATATGAATAAAATATTTTTTATTTTTGTCTGAAAAAAATCCAACACCATTTTTTTACCTAATTATGATCAATAAAACCTTCCCATTCCAACAAATATGATTCTAATGATCTGAGATCGGTAAGCTTTTAATTAAACAACTTCCTTTATCCAAAAACCTTTCCTTCTAAGAATGGATTCATTAATGAATTTTATTATGTTAAAGACCGCCTTTGCCATATATTAACTTTAAATTGAATGTTTTATACTTCCCATCCTTTCTAGAAACTTATTTCTTTCAAATATAAACCTGAATGTGATTTGATTGAATATGATTGGACTAAAATTGATTGAACTGAATATGGTCAGAATCACTTCTTCACCCCCTTCCCTTATCAAGTAAGCATCATATGTCTTAAAACTAACATATAATTTATGGGAAATACAAAATATAATAGCATCATCATATTTTCATCATAAAATTTCAAACATAGATACCTCCTTATTGTGATCTATCCTTCATTCTAGACAAAAGGTGAGTCTGATGATCCTTTATTCCAAAAAAACCATCCCAATCTGATGGACATTATTTTGCATTGTGAGTTTAATTTTCCGAATACGATGCCCAATATGGTTTTTTCTAAAACAATGTTGGGTGATTTATTCTTCATTGAAAATTCATTGACCAAAAAATAAAATACCAGAATACGATAACCTTCCTTGTCATCTTGGTGCAAAAAATCTCCCCCTTTGGTTTTTTTTCAAACATTGTTCATAAATCAATGAAATTTATAACCTTAAGTTATAGATTACTTATCAACTATTATGACCCAAGGTGAGATATATCATTGTATAAAATAAGAATCATTGATGATAAAATGAAGATTTCCAAAAGTAATGATTAATGAAAAACATCATTAGTTTTCTTCCTCATCATTTCCTCCAAATATTTCTTCCTCAGATTTCTTACAAAATATTCTTCCATATCTTTCTCCACCAACCTATCATCCTCAGCTTGTATCCAATTCTTTAAATCCTATGGAATAAAAATATTTTTTCCTTATAACCACTTTAAAAAATAGCTAGAATAGTTCATACACTTAATTAATTCACATCATACCCACAACTCCCCCTTATGCATGATTTCTTAAGGATAGATTTATAAATAATTGTCCTAATTCAAAAAAAAATCCAATAATAAAATGAGAGTGAGGAAAAAACATACCTCAACCTAGATTAGAAAGAGGTTAGACTCCCATGTTCAACCTCAATATATAAAATGTTCCAATTGGGAATGGATTTTTGAATATGTTATCCACTTATTACGATATAGAAAGATAATATAGATTCAATTTATTCTTTTCCACATGTAAATTGATGAAGGGGTACTTTATGTTAATAATTTTGTAATGAGAATGTTTTAATATATTCCACGTATGATTGATCATACTTTCATTATGACATCCCAAGAGAACTGGTTTCTTTACTTTATCATGCAATTCTTCCAAATAAGTTTTCATCAACATAAATAGGGTAGTATATTGAGTTCTAGAATGATAATCATATTCATCCATTATAAGTGATATTTTTTCTCATTGTATTCCAACTAACATAACTTTTCCCAAGAAAGAAAACACAACATGATTTGGATCATTTATCATCAATATTTCCCACAGAATCTGCATATTAATATCCAAAAAAGTTAATACATTATGAGCTATCATACCTGATTATTAAATTTTTTGTTTCATTGATATATTTGAGAATTATTTTTTCAGAGAGTAAATGTGATTCTTTATTATAAATCTTATATATTAAAAATATGGTAACAATATAAATATTATTTGGTACTGATATAGTAAAATATCAAAAAATTCTAATAATATTCTAATACACTTTTTTATGATCTTCCTTGAAATTTACATTTTTAATCAACTTAGTTCCCACTACAATTTTTGTCGAAACAAGTTTTTAATTTTCCATGTCGAACTTTTAAATAATTTCCTTAGAATATATTTCCTAAGAATAAAAAATGTGTTTCTTATTTTATAATTTTTTTTACCTAAGATAGTATTTAATTTCTACCTACATGGAATTATCAAACAACATTTTCAACTATTTATAAAATTATTCAAAATATTGTTCATCATTCCCAGTAAATATAATGTCATCAACATAAATAGTTACAACGTGGGAAACAAACATTTTTTCTGTAATGTAAAGATTTATATCAACAATTCCTTTCTTTAAATTCATCTTCCTTAATAATGTATCCAATTTTGAATACAATTATCTCAGAACTTGTTCTAACCCATAAAATTATTTCATCATTTTTGACACATACTGTTAGTCTTTCCCAATAATAAAGCCATATGGTTGTTCAATTTAATCATCCTCCTCAAGATCCCTACTAAAAAAATTTGGAGTTCACATCTATTTGAAAAATTGTGCAACCTATTTTAATAGAGAGGATGATTTTGATTATTTATAACCATAAAACTAATGAAAAATTCTCATCAATATCAAAACATAAAATTTATGAGTAACCTTTTCAAACTAATCATTCCTTGTTTCTTATCACTTCAACTTTTTCATTCAGCTTATTCTGGGAAACCCACATTGTACCAATATAATTTTTGTTATCCTGATTGGGTATGAGTTCCCAAGTATCATTATTTTCCATATGATAATTGTCTTTATTCATACCCTGAACCTATTCTAGATGCATAAATCATAATTTAGATCTTTCGACATGACTTTTGAATACATTGAAGTATGTGTAACAATATCTGAACTTCTTCTTGTTTAAACCATATGATGTTGATAACCAATAATGTTATGATCCTCCAAAAGCTTCCTAAAAATAGGTTGAGTTATTTGAATTTCATATTTATCACATGTAATAGATGCAACTGATTATTCTTCTTGAGTAGGATAACCAATTTCAGCAACATTATAAATTTTATTAACAAAAAATTCCTTATCTTTTTCGACATCCTTTTCAGAATTTGTCAGTTTTTATTCCTCATCTTTATCAACAACATTCATATCAATAAAATCAAACCTTCCACTCATATCATTTTCAAAACATTTTTATCCTCTTTATTTTATAGAATAACCAAGAAACATTCCATCTTCACATCTATGAAAAAACTTTCCAATATTTATATCATTTTTATTATTATGCATGGACTCCCAAAAACATTTATGTGTTTCAAAATTATAGGTTTTCCATAAAAAAATTCATTTGGATTCATATCTAAAAATTTACTATAGAAACATCATTTTTGGATATACATAGTAGTAATCATGAATTACCTATAAAACTAATAATAAACTCCATGTTTGAGTAACATAGCTCTCCACATTTACACCAATCTTCTTCTTATCCTTTTAGCAACCCCATTTTTTTGGGAGTATATGGTGGAATAAACTGATGAAAAATTACTTGCTTATAAAAATAACCTTAAAATTATTGATTTATACACTCGCCGCCATTATCATTTCTCATATTCTTATCTGAGTACTCACATTACTTCTCATCTTTCCTATGAAAAATTTTCATAGCATCTTACTTATGTTTCATATACATAATACAAGTAAGGTGAGTAAATTAATCAGATAAAGTATTGAATTAATTATCCTCATTAGTTTATTTTTCTTTCATTGGCCCAAAAATATTTGAATGAATATGTTTCATGGTTTGTTTTGAACAAATTAAAACTGTATTATGAACTGATTTTGTAATTTTTCATTTCTGTAGAATGATCTTTTTCATTTCCCATTTATTTCATCAGTTCAGGCTTTTGAGAATTATTGAGAAACTTTTGTTGTACTGGTAAAAAATAGGAAAACCCTTACCAAGATGTCCGAGTTATTCACATCATTCAAATTTTTTTTCCAAGGTTTAAACCTATACTATACATTCACACCAACCTTCTCAGGTTTCTTCTGAACATCCTTCTCATACTTCTTTATATGAGAGGATTAATTCTCCATCAAACCATGATTTCCATGACATATGGAATACTAGTAATGTTTTTGGTTAAATTAGAACATATTTTCTATATCTTTAAGTCCAACAAAATACCATTAGTATCTATAGAAGTTGTGTTTACCAATAAAATTTTCAGATTGATCAGTTTTGTGAAAATGTTTCTCGGTAACCTTCTTAACAGAACATTTTTTACCCAAATAATTTCTATTTTCAACTGAAATATTACTTTCTAGATTAGTTTTCTTTTTAGCATGATAAAAAAAATATAATGTAAGATTCTTTCCATATTCAAAATTTTTTGAATCATTTTTGGAATACGAGTTTTTAGAAACCTCTAATTTTACAACATTGTTAACTTTGGACCCATACATCACTTTTCCAACATTGTTCTTCACATGAAAAATGTATACTCTCTTTTAAACCATTGAAGGATAATTTGATGACCTTTAATATATTTATCCTTATGAGAAAATTCACCAACTTCAAAGATATTTTTTTTAAAACTTGTACCTATCTGTTCAATATTAGAACATTTTTATGGGACAAGTTTCAATACTTCTTATTTTTCCATTAGTTTGAAGTCAAGATGCTCATTGTGTTATTTTTTTTATTAAGAGATTTACTCAAATCATAAATATATTTCATCACCTTGAATTTATGATAAAAAAAATATAGATAGCTAACACTAGAGAGTCCAGATCTAGTAATACAGCCATTACATTATCATGATTACAATGAATCAAATCCCATAGGGCTGAAAGTTTAGTAGCCATGTTAATCCATTTATTTACACGAGTGTTGTTATTAAAAATGAATTCACTAATTACAACATAATTTTTTTCATTATTGGATCATATCTTTATTCCATATACTATATCCCTTCATATCATTCATATTATGCTTTGTGGATTCCTAGGGAAAGGAAAAATAATAAGGGTGATCCCTAATTCTCAATAAGGGTAATGTATAGGGAAAGAAAGAATGACTCAATGAGAATAATAATTATTTCATGGTAAATAACTGAATGCACATACCATAAAATCAACCAACTAAGAAGGAAGGGCACAAAAAATATTGAAAGTTAACTAATAGAAACATATTCCATTTAAATAACTAGATAAGGAAAAAAATCAATGTGGAAAGGTAAGATACTAAAACACATTCCATTTAATCAATGGACTTAAAATTAAATTTATCCAAGGATATTTCGATGAAAATTAACATGGTCAAATAATAACTAAAACTAAATTAGGAAAATGATTTATTATTGGACACCAAGATTCTAAGTTACATGGAACAATTATTTTCAAGACATTCCACAAGACGGTTTATCATATCATGTATATAACCATCAAATTCATGCAACTAATTCATCTCATGAGACTACCAATTAATTGAGGTGTTATAAATTTCCATTGCCCAACCATGTCATACATGGCCAAATAAACCCACATATCTAATAAATGAAATATAAAATCTTCCTTATCAAATATATGTATTGAATAGAAGATATACATTTATAAATATATCCCAAAATAATCAATTAACATTATTTTAGGCCCACTATATCAAATACCATATGAGAGGGGAGAATCGGGGTATAACAGAATAATATAATCCCCTTTAATACTCACTTAATCATTACAAAAACACAGGTCTATCCTTCTCCCATTACAATGTATGAACAAATATTCAATAATGCATGAGACAAAATGATTTAAATTAGTTAAATCTCAATGGCCTACATCCAAGGAGCATACAATGATGATGTGATGAAGTTCCAAATTCAATAAGGCTCACATCCAAAATAAAATTTTCATCCTAGATCAGTTCTATTCCCAGGCTCACTACCTTTACAGGGTTTTAGGTTAGATAAAATGTTTACGATGAGACACTCCCAGATTCTCTTTCTCTGGCTCACAATCAGTGGAAAGGATCACATTCTTCCTCTTAGTTTTCTCACTGCTCTTGGAAGGAATTTACCCAACATTTATAGACATGTTGGTTCATTCGTTATCACTAATAAATATATCCTCAGTTGTAGATCGATGAATCGTTGATGTTATAAATTTATCCACTTGAATATTACCACTTTGCCACCAACTACTAGGAAAATTCAATGTTCTGTAAAACCATTGAGTGTCTTGCATGCAAAATTAACAACATGTGTCATTTTTTTTCTTTTTGCACAAAACCCATTGTGTGGAAATACTTTTGTGTTAAACTCTTATGTGATTCAGATATCATATTTCCTCAATGTGTAAAGACTATTAAATAGGAGGGGTAGCCATTTATTTATAGGCCTAGGTGACCCAATGCGTAAGATCTTGGTGCATATTCCTCTGTGCTCATAAGATTCTCCCTGAGTGTGTAAAACCAAATATGACATCGCATTGAGCGCATAAGCCTCCTTCATGAAAACTCATATATTATGCAATTTAAATTATTTTGCTATATTTTTTCCTTTATTATATTTTTATATGGTGATCCCAAAACATTTCTTGCACTCAACGTTCCAATCCACCTTTAATCTTTCATGAAACTTCAATTTCCAAAAATTCTATTCTCTATTCTCAAAATTTGGACGCAAAAAATTGGATGACACATGGAAACAGACCCACCATGTATAAGATTTTTTCTATATCCTCTAGAGATTCCATTCTTTCATCTTAGATATTTTTAGAAATATCTTGTTAAAAATTTCTCTAGAACTCCACAACTTATCATGGAAACTAACTTTGTTAACAACCAAAATCAACCCTAAAATTATTTAATGTTACCATCAAGGATTTTTTCATACCTCTTTCGAAATTAACACCATATGAAAAATGAAATACGGTTTAGGAAATAATCATATCCATGAAAAATGATCCCAATACATAAGTGAAATTCAATTTCAAGTGGTCTTAAAAAATTCAATATTTCACAGGGACTAAACAGAATCAAAGATGTGAATTTGAATACTATCCTTTTCCAAATCACATAATGATCATCAAAATGTATAATATGGTTGGTATCAATACAAAATGTTCAATATAGATTAAAAATAAAGGGTTTTTATTTATTATTAATATAATATATATATAATATATCTTAATAACATTCTTGAGGAAAATATCTCTCATATTTTAAAAAACATTTTGAAAATTTGTTTATATTCAAATAATTTTTTTTAAAATCATTAAAAAGAAACCACTTCAACATGGAATGTGTGATTAGATGAAATTATGGTGGGTAAATTTTTACATGTTGAATGAGGAAAATAAGAATATTCCTTTTTCATGAAAAATGATTGGAAATTTCCATGTTCAAAAATCAACAAGAAGATCTATTTGAAAACATGAGAAAAATAAAAAAAGGATAATAATGTATTTCAAAAATAACATTGAAAAGGTTAAAATTCGTTTTGAAAATGATAAAATAAAAAACACTTTATAAACAACATGTTATCTAACTAAAGGGAAAATGAATTTGGGTTTCCTTAAATACTTTTTCCAAAACATTTTAAGTACCAAAGAGTGGAGAATTGGTACTAGTACTAAAAAAATTTCATGGAATCCTATATGAGAAGAAAATTATAGGGTTTACTAGATAATAATAAAATAATTTATGTAGATGTAAATTCTTGTGTAAATACTCTGGACCAAAATGAGATTTCACAGTTAAACCATGAAAATATTATAACATTGAAGTGAGAATCAATCAATGAGTAGATTATGTGTATTAAATAAAAATCCAAATAAAAAATAGAAAATAAAAAATAGATTGTTAAAATCATTAAGAAAAATAATATAAAATTATTTAATAATAAGATGCAATATAGCCCACTGAAAATAATTTTTTTTGAATATTTTTCCACTTCAAAACATTTGACTCGAATACCCATAGATGAAATAATTCAATTTGATACTAAAACATATCATGAAGAATGAATGACAAATGATAATATATGGAAAAGTGGAACTAGGTACACAATATATAAAAAATTATGTGAAAAATAATAATGTGATTGTTTCAAGAGAATGTTAAAAATCATTACAGGAAGTGAGATTGTAAAGATCGTCATTAAAAATGTTCTTGAAGAGAAAAATCTTTATACATTCCAGTATGTCTCATTATACTTTAAAAAAATTGAATCACAATCCTAACAAGGGAATAATATTAAATGAAAATGAAATATAATGATAATAAGTTTATTTATCGTATAACATGTCAAAGTGTTGTATATAAACAATATAATAGTGAATTAATGAATAATAATAAATAAGCCTCGATGAATTGTAATTTGAGATCAAATCTGTTACCATGTATTTCCTATTGTTTGGACATAATTTACCCTCATTTATTATAGTATTTATAATTTTAATAACTTATTATAGAAACATATTCATTTTAACAATATCATATATTATCTTATTATAATATCTTATTACCTGTTTGATAACATTATTTTAGTATTTTAACTATTTGTTTGGTGTAAATTTCTTATTTTTTCGAGTAAGTTTTAATTTGTTAGATATTCCTATCATGGATTAATCATCTAAATAATTTAAAAAATTATTTAAATATAATAAAAATTCATTATATATTTGTTTATAATATTCCATAATATTTGGAGATAAGAAATGGAATACACCATTCATTGAGACGGAAGGCCATACGTACACATCAACGATAATTTAATTTAGCTTTTAAATTAAAATATTGAAATATATATGAGATATTTGTATATTATATTTCCAATAACATATCTATATCATATATGTTACATAGTTTTTTAAATCCATTTTTTATACATTCGCTGTATAGATTGAACGAATCAAATCTATTGGAGGGATAGTCATCCGCACTTCCAGATATGATGTTATTGTATTCCCAAAAATGAAGTGAAAAAATTTATGTGGAATAAAATAGTTAGATAAGTATAAAGTCATTATAAATTTCATATATAATTCATATAAAATAATTTCTATTACAATTCTCATCCATGAGAGGTGGTAATGGAAAATGAACAATTATCACTCTATGAGGCGGTAGTTTTCCATACACATAAATTATATGCTCATTACCCATCAGATGGAAGTGTGTGTAAGAGTATGTATAACCATTAATAAAACAACATCTCAATATATTGATGATACCAGTGTTGTTATATGATCATTTAATTAGAAGAGTTTTTGGGGTGTAGAATGAAAGTAAAACTAAAGAGTATGAGAAAAGATGTTACCTCTTATTTTGGTAACTACTTTTTGTATTCACCCAAGTGATTCCATAAATTTATTTGGTCCAAAGGAAAGGATTCCGGGATGAAGGGATGGATTTTGAGGAGATATTTGGGTAGTTCCTGGTCAAACAAAAGTATATTGAGAGGTGTGATGAAGTAGGAGGCAAAGTGCCATTTTATAGTGGAGGAGGATGGGCACTATTATAAATTTTGGAAAATGGAATTCCACCCATGTTTTTCCCATTGAATTTGGCTCAAAAAATGAGACATAGTTGATAAAATGGATTATAGGGTTGAAATGTCACCAAAAAATGGCTTTTAGATAATGTTTTAGGTCATTTTGGTCATTATGATTCAATTTTATTCCCTTATTAGGTTTCATTTCAGCTTATTCGTTGTAAATAGTTTTAATCACAATGACTAATATTTTTTGTCAAAAACTATGTTGGAATAATTATACATTATTAATTATTATTATTCTAAATATCAAATCCAATATTCAAATTATAATAAGAAAAGTTGTAGAAGTCAATTTAAATTTAATCATGTAGACGGGAAAACAATGTAGGGTTTTAAAGTAAAAACATTCAATATTTTGATAAGTTTTTATATCAAATTTCAAAGTGTAATTAATTACAATGACAGTAATTGGATAAATGATAAAAAAGTTAATATAATTAAACATTAAAAATAATAATTTTTTTACAATATAAATAATTTAGATGAAAATGTAGTTTTGAATTAAAATTCACAATTTTCACTATTCAATAAAAATGAAACATCACAGAAAAATTTGAAATATTCATCCTATCCAAATTTTTATTATTATATATAAAATATATTTATATTTTGATATATAGAATTTATAAAATTTCCTGAAATTTTATTAAAACTTGGATCACCATTAAATGAGGTTAAATGAGCCTTAATAAAAAATAATGGATTTTATGTGTAATATTGTCATTATTCGCTTCTTATGTCTCTCAAATTTATTGGATGACTATCCAAAATAATTTATTGAATGCATATATATTTGTATTTTTATATATATTACATTAATATCACTCAAAAGTTGTATTTAATTTAATTTATTATGACAGAACAACTTTGTGAGCATAAGAATAGTTTTCTATAAAAATATCCCCTTTATATTCAAATGGTTTATATATTAATTTATAATTAATTTGTAGATAATAAATTTATTTTAAATTTATTTTAACCATATAATTTCCTATGTTAGTTAATAATATTCATAATAGGTAATTTAATGGTTATGTTATATGTTATTATATTAAATAATCATATTTCAAAAATATATTATTGCTCGGTAAAAATCTAACTTATAAGAAATATACACTTTCATAGAAATTCATTATTGCGTGTGATGAAAGATAAATCAGTGTAGCATGAATGGAATGTTATAATATATATTAAAATTATTTATAATATTAAATATATTATTTAGTCTCGGGATATTATATTCCCTTATGTGCTTGGTGTTGCATGTCATACATTATACTAAATACAATATTTATACTTTATATTTTATGGGTGTTACATTCTACCCACCTCAATTAAATTTCATCCATGAAATTTAAACTCGATCTTGATGTTAAATTGTATGAGATATACAATTTTTGAAACCTGACATCATGAGAATGCTTTGTACAAAATTCTCTAGAAAAGAGAAAATGTGAAGTACAAATGTAATATAGAATAACATATAACATGGTCTCAAAGTAGGAGATCATTACTGGAATGTAGAAATATGTACAATGGGGGGAAATAATAAATATTTATAGGGGGTATTACGGTCAACAATCAAAAATATGTGATTGATCAATGGAATGTTTATGGCATCAAAGTCATAAACCTATGATGATTTAGGATACAATTGGTTCAACATAAATTAAGGTATTTGGACAATAATTTTTTTTACCATTCTCTTAATGTTATGTAATTCATTTATTTTTTAATAAAATATGTAAATATACTTACTATATATCATTTTATATAAAAAGTTTCATATTTTGGTTTTCATTAAATAAAATTGTAATTCATCCCTTTTACCTTAAAATGATTATCCAAAAATGAATTCTTGTGCATGAAGTATTAAAAATCCTAATAGATCGTAAGGCGCATAATGTCTTTCAATTTACCTCCAAATATTCTCCAATTCTAATATGGTTAATACATTAATCTCTAATCGAAAACATTAATAGTACTAGTTGATTAATAATATTTATTCATCTAATTGTTTAACTAAAAATGGCATATTAATAAGGGCATTGCATATTATAATGGTAGGTGGTAAGCCTTTATCATCCTTCAGTCATGGGTTCAGGACTCATAGACTTATCGAACATGATTTTTTGTCACATGACACACATGTTTCTCTTTTCTAAAACCAAATTAATATAATTTACAACATAAATATGACCGACAACCATGAAAATTAATAATTAAATAGCATACAGTTTCCAATAAAACCATAATATATAAATACTTCATTCATTTATTTCTAGGTAAGTCCTTCCTTTGTCTTGGGTTTTCCATAATATCATTTATAGTATTTCATAATCATGACATATTATATTCATTCATAAACACATTAGGTTTAACCTATGACATTCATTGTAATTTTCTATTTCAATTCTTCATAATGATTTTTAATTAAAATGTAAATCATCTATGTGTATACCCCATGAGTTTTAAACTATATGTGCATTATGTCATGTTGTCATGTACCAGGTTATGTAGAGTTAGGCCTGACACATCTTGTCATATTTTTTACTCATAAGTATATCTGTATCAGAACCTTGTCCACTTTTAGTATACATAAAGGGATACATTTCTTACAAAATTACACAATCTTTGTCTAATAGATAATTTAGGGAATTCTTCTATACATATCCTCAAATTATACCTTATTGTTATATTATGTAATCTATGTTCCATACATCTACATACAATGGTTTCTACTATACTTCCTTTGATATCAACTATAGTGACCCAACCCCAGATAACATGTAGCTAGTTCTACTACCATTACATTGTCATTCTTATATGGAATCAAATACCTAAAAACCAAATAGTTATGTAGTCTTAGTAAAAAAATGCAAACCTAAGTCTTTTATTACAATTAAATACACTAATTATAGAATATTTTTCCCATTATAGTAAGGCCACGTTATTCCACCTATAATATCCCTACATATCATTTATAGTATCCTTCATGGATTCCTAAAGAAATCAAACATAAAAAAGGGTGAGTTCAAATGTTCATTAGGGGTAAAGCATAACAGAGGTAATAAAGAATTAGTGGGAATAATATTTTTTTCATAGTAAATAACTTAACATCCATAGTATAAAATAAATAAATTTAGAAGGAAGTTCACAAACAATATGACGTGGTAAGAACTACAAACACAAGCCATCAAAATACCTAGATATGGAAAAATCAATATTGAAATGTAAGAAACTGAAAGACATTCCATTTAGTCGATGAACAAAAAATAAAATGTATCCATAGATATTTCAATTAAAATTCACATGGATGAATTAAAACTGAAATAATGATTTAAATGCTTAATTATTTGATTTCATGCTTCCTGGTTACAAAGAATCATTACTGTTAATACCATTCAAAAGATAATTTAGCATATCAGGTAGAAACCATCTAATTTCCACGTCAAATTTATCTCATGAGACTACAAATGTATCAAGGTTCTATCTATAACAAGGACCCACCCATGTCATAATTCTCCAAAAAAATCCATATATCGAATAAAAAAAATATGCCTACCAAATATCCATTTTGAAAGGATGATATGGTTTTATCAAAATTTCTATAAATAATAAAATATAATTTAAAGTGAAAAAATGAGAAAAATGATGTACTGTTTAGGTTGTAATCATATCATTGAAAAATAACATGGATACATAATGTATATTCAATGGTAATTGATAATTAGAAATTAAATATTTCAATGAGACTAAAAGGAATCATGTAATTGTATGTAAATACTATCCATAGTTAAATTAATCATAGAACATCAAGAGGAAGAGTTGGGTTAGTATAAATGAAACATATCCCATGTAGATTATAATTAAAGGGTTTTTGTTTTATTATGAATATAAATACTATAAAATTTATCTTAACAACATTATTGAGGAAAATATTCTCTTTTTATAAAAAAATTGATAATAATTTTTTTGAAAATATCTTTCCAAAATAATCATTTAGAATAATATTTTAAATATTAAAATAAATAATTTAATAAAAGATGGATTTTAAATCTATACATGTCAGACAAAGATAAATAAAATTTCTTTTTCATGATAAAAGGTTATAAGAATTACGTTTTAGAAATAAATTTTAAAATCCCAGTAAAAACATGTGTAAAAGGAAGAAAGGGTAAAAAATTATTTTCTATATAATTTTTAAAAGTTTAAATAAGTTTCATTTTTTTTATAAAACATGGGTTTTAGAATAAAACAAGAACTTGTGTAAAAGAGTTAAATACAGTTAGGATTTCTTAAAAAATATACTAAAACATTTTTAGTACCATAGAGTGTAAAAATTGTACTAATACTCAAAAAGGTTCATCAATAACTTAACAAGAAGAAAAATAAAGGGGTTATTAGACAATGGTTATATAATTTCATTTTAAGAAAATTCATATTTAAACAAACTTAAAAAAATAGACTGTAAATTAAATTCTTGGAATGAATATAGCATTAATGTGGGAATCAATTAATGAATAGATTATGTGTATCAACTTTAAATCAACATATGGGAGTGGAAATTCATTAATAGATACTCATAATAATTATACAAAAAATTATATAATATTAATAAAAACGAATAGTTTATATAACCCAATTAAAATAAATTGGTTTTTGAAATTATTTTCCACTTTGTAACTTTTTTCTCGAATCCCCTTATACACTGTAACTAAAATTTAAACTCAAAATATCACGAATGATGATTGAATAGTGATATTATATTGAAATTTGGAAATATGTACACCATATATAAGAGATTTTATGTAAAAATATTTATCATTTTTTCAAAATAATTTTAAAATTCATAAATGGAAGATATATTGTAAATATAATCATTAAAATTGTTCTTGAGGAGAATAATCTTTAAACATTTCAAAGTATCTCTTACCAATTTAAAACATTTTAATCATAATACTAAAGAATGAATAATAACAAATGAAACTTAAAATAACAAGATAATAATGATATTAAAGATAAAATATCTCAACGTGTAGTATATAGACCATAGAAAAGTGAATTGGTGAATAATTTCAAATAAGTCTCAATGGAATGTAAATTGAGAAAAAAACCCTTAACATGAGTTTCATTTTGTGTTTATAGCCATTAACCTCCTTTAAAATTGTTTTTAAAGTGTTACTAACTTATTAAATAACCACATTCATGTTTATAATATCATATATTATCTTATAATAATATCTTATTACCTATTTTGTAACAATCATTCATTATTTTTACTATTTTGGGTGTCAAATCCCTAATTAATCAAGTATATTTTAACATCTTATTTGTTGTTACTATAATGGTTTCATAATATCCATATTATAAAAATGGTTTAAATATAATATATATTTAGTATAAATTTAGTTTTGATTATCCATAATATTTGGAGATAAGAAATGGAATGCATCGTTCATGGATATGGTAGATCATACATAAGCATGAACGCTACTTTCAATGCATTTTCATTTTAAAATAATGAAAATTTAATCATATAAGTTTATATTATAATTCCAATTTCATATCTATGTCATATATGATACATTGGACTATTTAATCTATTCTTTATACATTCCATATATATTTTGAATGTGTCGCATCACTTTGAGGGGGTGGTAGTCCACACTTCCACAAACAATGTTATTGTATTCCCATAAATTAGAGTACATAAAGTTATGTCTTATAAAATAATTTAATAAGTATAAATAAATTATAAATAAATTATATAAAATATATAAATATATTTTTAGTCATAATTACCAACCATGATAGGTGGTAAACAAAAAATAAACAATCAGCATTTCATGAGGCGATACTTCTCTACACACACAAATTACTTGTTTGTTTCACATTATTTGGATGGGTGTGTAAGTTTATGTATAAATATTAAAATTAACACATATAATTATATATAGGATACTATTTTTTTATATAATCCTCGAATAAGAAGATTTTATGTAGTGGAGAATAAAACTGAAGATCTTAAGGAATGATGTTACAACTTATTCCAGCACCTTCAATTTGTTTGCACAAAAGGTATTCCTTAGTTTTCATTCATCCCTTGGTGAGGATTCCTGAATAAGAGGAGAGATTTTTGATGAGATATTTTGGTATATATTGGTCGATCCAAAGTGGATTTAGAGTAGTGGGGAAGTGGGAGGCTTGACTGCCTTTTTATAGTGAAGAAGGAGTGGTACTCTTGTAAACTATGGAAAAGAAAATTGCACCCAGTCATTAACATTTAATGTATTCCAATAATGGACCAAAGATGATCCATGTGATGATAGGATAAAAATATATCAGTATAATGTATTATTTACAAGTTTATAGTTCATTTTGGCCCATATGATTAAGGTTTAGTCCCTTGTTCGGATTAATTTCACCTTAATCATTATAATTAATTTTAATCACATTCAATAATATTATTGATAAAAAACTAAGTTTAAAATTTTTTAAATTATAAATTATTCTTATTAAAAATATGGAATTAATTTTTATAAATTTCATTCAATTAAGTGGTACAAATTATTTTAAATTTAACCCCGTAGATGGGAGGACAATGCGAGGTTTTAATGTAAAAACATTCAAAACAATGTTTTGTTTCTATATCCAAATTCAATGGTAAATTGATTCAAATGAACATGATTGGATTTATTAAAAAATAATTGATCTAATAAAACATTAAAACCATTTTAAAAATGTAGTAAAATTTACTTAATAAAAACATTAATTTTATGTGAAATATTGGGTTTATTATCATCTTGTGTCTATTGAATCTATTGGATGATTATCAAAAATATTTTATTGGATGTATAAATTATATTTTACCTTAATATAACTCAATAATTGAAATTAATTTAATTTATTAGGATAAAACAACATTGTGATCATAATAATAGTTTTCTATAAAAATATTACCTTTTT
This sequence comes from Viscum album, assembly GCA_963277665.1. Lineage (NCBI taxonomy): Eukaryota > Viridiplantae > Streptophyta > Magnoliopsida > Santalales > Viscaceae > Viscum > Viscum album. The sequence goes on from OY728135.1 coordinate 454,521,255, forward strand.
ATTTAATTGGTTATTATATTCATTTATAGATATTTTATAATAAATAAATAAATTTTATATTTTATATAAGCAATATATATTCATAATTTAGATAATAATTTTTGATAACCTCTAAATTAAATCCATGTTTATATATTATAATATTAAATAATAATATTTTAACAATATATTGTGAAATTGTAAAATCATGTATTGCTTGTAATGTATGCTTCCAAAGAAAGTCATTGTTGCATGGGATGCATGACTAATAAATTTTACGTGAATTGGATGTTATCAAATATAATATATTAATTTAAAATAGAAAATATATTTTAATGTCTCATGATATCATATTCCCTTACACACTTGGTGTTTCATGTCAAACACACTGTTGAATACAATGTTCCTACTTTAGATTTTCAGGGCATTACAAAAATTACCATGATTATTTGTTAAAGAGTTTTCATTATCATGTTTCATCATCCCTTTATCATTCCATCAAATATTCCACAAAAACACCTTTAATTAAACTTTATGATGAAATTATAATTGTGTTTCTTATTCTTTTTCATATGAACTACTCCTTCTGAACTATTAAATATTTAATATTGTAATAAAAGTATTCTCCTGAGGATTTTCAACTAAATTTTAAGATTCATCTTTATTATCTTATTCTTCTTCATCATTAGAAAAAAAATATTTTTATATTATATTTTAAGAATTTTTTCTTTCCCTTAGGAACAATATTTATCCTGATCATCCCATTTCATCCACTACCTACTTGGCCTTCATTATTCATCATCACCACCCTCAACTTCCTTTCTTCGAGGACAATTAGGCACAAAGTTCCCAACAGATCCACATTAAAAAAACATAAAGGGATGTTTACCATTATATGTTCATATAATTGTTCTTACATTTTTATAAAATAAGGATAATAATTAATCAAGGTTTTTACATACAACATTTTTGGATTTCGAGTCAACAACATCATCTTTCTCCAGATCCTTCTTAGTCTTTTAATTTTTTGATGTTTTGACACACGTTTCCCTATCACCTTTTGTTTTCTAATTCATAAAATTTTCCCTCTTCATTTCATAAGTAATGATAGTACTATGGAGATAATCTAGAGATAGAGTTTCAGAATTCGTATTTTCTGATGGTGAAACACTAGCATCAAAATTTTCATGAAAAACTATTATGATATTTTCAACAATTATATAATCTTCTAGCTTTTCAAAAAGACATTTAATAGTTCTAATTATGTCACTTCTTCTGGTAATTAGGTCACCAATAGATTCATAATCACCCATCTTGAGAACATCATACATCATTCTCTATATTTTAAGCTTTTTATTCTTTACATTTGTGTTAATTCATAAATGTTTTTCATTTTATCTGAGATACCTTTGGTAGGGAAAACACCTTTCATTCTTGAAAACTTACTTTTATAAGGTTATGGGAATAAAGCATTTTTATCTCTTTCAGCAATCTCAATAATATTTTATAGACATGTGTAAGATTAACCTTATCATCAATAGGTTTAAATCCATATGTTGTAGCTTCAAGAACACAATACCCAATAGAGATAAGTTAAGGAATCATTCTATCATTCTAGATATGATAGTTCTTGAAATATTATTTTATAATCCCCTTCCTATTTAAACACTTTAGTTTCTCCCTCACAATATATAATCATAACTTTAGAAAATAATTAATGAAGTGAACCTTTGGCTCTGATACCAATTGAGATTACCTATCCAAGAATCAAGTATCATTTAGTGGGGATTGGGATGAATCAATAATATTTTTTTTATTTAAGTTTCCTTATATTAGAAATAAATTAAACCTCATATTAAATATTTCTCCATTGAAGAAAAAAACACATAACCATATAAACATAAGAATTTACAAGGTTCATTACTCAACAAGAGTATCTAGTCCTTGGTATTATTTGGATACAATTCAATTCCACACAATCCACTATAAAACAATACTTTGTGTGGAATAAAATGAGTTGGATATAACCATAAACTCGTGTAACACTATGTTCCGTACAATAGTGCATGTGATTCAATTAGATCAAAATAATGTAATATTATTTTTTCTTTCTTGATCAAATTTCATAAAAAATATAAATAATCAAAACAATTGATCATTTTTTACCTAGGAGTTGTTATTAAATTCTTGGGCCTAGTAATGATACTAAGTTTGATTCCCCAATCCGATTCCCAAGTCAGATTACTCAATATGGAAAATGTAACTTTTCCAGAATACTGTTCGAAACAAATCTGAACATACTTCTTCTTCAGTCTGAAAATAACAAACTGGTTTCCATATATGGAATCTATGATTATGATATTTCTCTTTCGCTTTATTTATTATGTATAAACAACCTCTTCAATAAAACATAAACTGGAAATTTATTCTTTTATAAATTATGGATATTCTCTCTCCTCATTCTTGAATAATTCAAGTCACATAATACATAAAGTATTATCCTAATTTTATAGACATTTAAAATTGGTTTTATTGTGATTATGAAAATTTTTTCCCACTTCACCAAATTTCTTGAATAATTAATAATCCTTAAATATTAGATACCTCTTAGTCTTATTCAACACTTTTTTAAATCTTCAAATCTCCTTGATTTTTAGATCCCTCATTAAATTTTTCAATGCTTCAAATATTCTAACAAATAATTGGTCAGATTTCAATTCTGATTCTGATTTTACAATATGATTTCTTCATTATAATAACGGCTTTTGGTCTCTCAGGTTTTCTTATCCCAATTTAAAAAAAATTATAACTAAATATATTTCATTACGTTGCTCTGCACCACCTGAAATTCTTTCTTTCCATTATGATTTCCTCATTATTATGGAAGAATATGTTCAACATTATATTCTTTATTATGTTTACCTACACAAAATACATGAAGAATAAAATATTTCTTCTTATTTTGATTATTAAAACCAACTATCATTCTGATTTTTCATTATGATAGAGACACCATATTATTTCAAACTTCTACAACTACTTCTACTTCTTCTTTACTGAACATAATAATTATAAACATTATTCTCTAAAAAAATAATGCATTATGATTTTGACAGGATTGAAAACCATAACCTTCACTTTATATCATTTAGATTTTAAAAACCACCCCATACTTCAAATAAATCTGATTCCAATTTTCTAATATCAGTAATCTTTTAATTGAGTATCTTCATACTTCCAAAAAAATTTCTGGTAAGGATGATTTATTTCATGAATTTTATTATGTTGAATATCGTATTTAGAATTGTTTGACTAATAATGGAATGTTTTAAAACTTCACATTCTTTCTAGAAATTTTTTTCCCAATCAAAACCTGAATCTGATTAGCCCAAATACGATTGGACTGGATTTGATTGGATAGAATAAGATTTTTATCACATCTTCTAACGCTTTACTTTATAATTCTAGCATCACAAGTCTTAAAAATTACATAATAATTGAGGAAAATACCATATAGAAAAGCACCGTCAAATTTTTTTCATCATCATCCAGACTCTGGGTGAGTCTAATGAACCTTTTTTCCAAAAAACATAATCCCAATATAATAATATTTCATAATTATTGTAGTTTTAATTTTTGAATATGATGGTTAGTCCAATTTCCTTCAAAAAAATTGTGGTGATTTCTCTTTCTTTGAAAATTCCTTGACAATAATATAAAATACCTAAATATGATTATCTTCTTTATTATCTTGTTCTTCAGAAGAATCTACTTCCATCATCAAAAAATAAGATGTAGTTTTCAACAATACATGTTATTTTAAAATTTTAAAATAGGTAGAAACCTAAAATGATATAAAAATTTGGAGATAATAACTAATATGAATTTAAAAATATAGAATTAGAAACCACTCTGATAATAAATGTATGAACGTAAAAGCATTTAAATAGATATAAAATGGGGTGTTGATTTTTGTTTTTAAAATAAAACAATTTTTTTATTATCCTATTTATAAAGGTATTTTTGGAAAAACATTCTTTTATTTATAACAATGTATTCAGAAACATTTCTATATTAATACATTATAAAACCCTAGATATGAAATTATTATAATAAACTATATAAACATTCCACAAAACATGAATAGTGGAAAATATGTAAAAATATGTTTTTATCAAAAAATAAATAAAAGTAACCCATGTTATAAAAAGTTATTAAGAAAAATATACGACAAAATTCATGTTATGTTTGACCCAATTTTACCATCATTTTTGTGTTATTATTTATTAAAATTAAAATATACATGGTTTTCATGAAATACTAAATGATTTTATTTCCTTAGAAAGTATAACATTCATATTAAGGATAAAAGATTTTTTATTTCCCTATAATAAAGAAACATTAATTAAAATGATAATAACAATATATGTTATCCTAAACCTTGGTAGCCTTCATTCACACCATATATGTGTAAAAAAGTTACAGACACAAATATTCGTACAGAATTTAAAACAAAAATCACAACCAATTCCTTACGAGGATACTCACTATAGGTTAAAGGAAATTATTTCCTTGTAAAAATATGATACAAACTCTTAAATGTTACTTTGGTTTTCTTGGGATGGAAAAAATTCATCCTACTTGAATGTAGCTTATATTTAACGGAAAATCCATAATAATGATATTCTGCATTCCTTGTAGTTTGTTGCAACATAAATAGATGAACTCATTCTTCTATTAAAAGAATCAAAATAAATTTGGTTTATGTTTTCCTTTGAGGAACCATTACAATTATTTACTATTATAAATGATGTAATGATGTTTCTTCATATAATAAAACTGAATTCATAATTTGATAGATTTTATTGATGTTCATTCAGAATGCTTCCATTCCTACATTAGATGAATGGTTTCCCGAAGGAATCTGTAAAAAATAATCTGATGGTACTAGTTTATAATTTCATTAGATGGACTTTTAAAATAAATAACTTATTTAATTGTATAAATTTGATGTAAAAAAGTATAGGTATGTAAATTTAATAATTTTATATCTAACTTTATTCATTCATACAAATTCTATAAGGTTTTATCTGATAGATTGAACATTATAAGAATAGTAAATATATTATTCCTACATAAAAAATACAAATATATATGGTTGTTTGAACATTAATAATGTATAAATAATTGAGGATGTGTTTTTTTGTTTTCAATATATGTGGATATCTTGGTCATGATTTTAATGTTTGTCTTTTTTGAATGCTTAAGTGCGTGGGTTTTGAAATTTGACGACAATTATTGAAGGATACGTTTGGTGGAAAAGAACTAGTTAGATGAAATTTCTTATATTTCCTAAATAAACTATGTAAATAATATAAATATAATCCTGAAATGGTTGTCACACAAACATAGAAAATAAATTGAATAGTGAAATCATAATTTGTTTTATCCTTATTAGATCCTTTAATCTCATTGAAATTGTTGTGTTTATATATCTTATGAGAAAATAAGTTTCAAATTTTTTGTGATTGACAAATTTATGTGAATAATTATTTTCCCATATTTCTACCTTGGATTGAATAAATTTAATATGTATACTATTATAATTTTCAAGAATTCATGACATGTCACTTTTCTCAGAAGTGAAAAAGGGTAATTACGGGGGAGCTGATAAAACGAATTTTAATTGAACATTGTACTAATAATAAATGACATATTTCCCCAAATTATTATAAATATGTATATGTTTGGAAAATATGGGATTAGATCATCCATTTTACAATTTTATAAAATTTATAGTTTTATCCCTTTAAGGTTCTCTATTTTATATTTGATAGTTTTTTTAGGGAATATATGTACAACAAATCTCATGAAGGAAATATAAAATAAATGAAATAAAATGTATATTTTGAACAATAATCATGGATATTAAATTTTTTGGAGAAATTTGGCCATGAAGAGAACACTTTAATGGACTCATCAACATGATAACCACATTCACATTTATGATATGTCTTCTTCTATTAGGGATGGATTAGGATCAAATTTGGTTTGTAGATAGAGGACCAAATTCAACCAAAATCACCCTTATTTTTTGATAGTGGGTTCTTTTGGATTAGTGGTTAAAAATTCAATGAAATATGGATTAAAATATTTGGTAAAATTTATCATTAAAATATGTACATTCATGGAACACTAGTATTCCATCCACAAAAATAAATGTGTATTTTTCTCATTAATATGGTGTTTCTTTAAATAAGAGGATTTTTAATAGATAATATGTGAATCCTTTACTTTTCTATACACCATTCGTGGAGGGATTCTCTCATGAAAAGATCCCCTCCAATATTTTATTCCTTTTAATCTTCATTGTCAGGACATTATTTTTTTGGAAATAAATTCCAAATTTATCATCTGTTTCGCCAATTTTATATCATTTTTATTCATTTATAATCTCCTTTCCTTATGGATATCATGAATAGAAACATTATTGGGTTATAACATTTCTAGATAGTTTTATATGAATGTTATTTCTTTGATAACTATTTTGACCAAGAAATATTATTGTTTCCTAATATTTGGGATAATTAAATGATAAAAAATTACAATATTTAATTACCTATAATTATATGATTCATATTAATATCATCCAAAAAATTGTGTTCTATAATAAAAAAATGTAATGTGATTATCATTTTACACCTGAGGTCGAGTATGTGTGAATTGTAAGAGTATAAACATAATTTTCAAAAACAAAACAATAATGATTATTTCATAGGGTTAAAACATAATATATAAACTCAATTCATATTAATTATCAATATTTGTATGATACATAATTTACCACTAACCATAATTTATTCTTATAACACTAATTAATGTACAGTACTATGATTGAAAGTTCCAAATCTATCTTAGGGATCAAATCATTTCATCTTTTTGGTTGAGGTGAATTTTTATTTAGTTCTGGGGTTAAAAAATTGAGGGGATCATGATGAAGTATAATTAAAGTTGAATCATAATGATAAATATGTAAGTTAATAGGTATAATTTAATCGAATCCGACTTCTGAAAATACATTCTAAAAAACATATTTTCCTTGTGGTTTATGAATAAAATTTCAAAAAAAAAAAACAAACAAAAACCTCTTCTAATATATATATATATATATACATTTATTCTTTTAGAATAAACCTAGAAAAACCCAATTGATTTTTAGTGATCTAATTTTTTTAACATACCTTTAATATGTTTATTTAAATAATTCATATTTAGATAACACCTATTGTTAGACACTATACAACTCTTATGTACAAAAAATACACATCATTTGAGAGAATCAATGAAAAATACCATCATCCATAAACCATCCGACTCCAATTCTACTAAGCCAATCTCGATATGGAAAACAACAGGTTTTGTGTTATATAACTATCTTGTCCCATAAAAATTGACAAGATTCAAAATTAAATGATACAACTCATAAAGATCACTTCATGAGTTTCCCTATCTGAACTAGGTTCCCACAAATGATATATATAGATTGAGATATAAAGTTCTCATGATTTTCAACATGATATTCCTACACTCACTTCAACACACATTTCAAAAAAATTCATGAAAAAATGATCGGTTAAACTACCGTAGTACTCTTTTATCCATCAACATTAATTTTAAATTATTTAATTAAATTTTCCCCCATTATGTTATTATATTTTAGATACCATGTAGAAGAATGTTTAAAGAATACATAACAATTCAATAAAATTTTATTCAATATATTTTGAAATATAATTACTTTTCCATTAGATAATGATTTTAGAATATTTTGTATTATTCTACACTTATTTTTTCTTCAAGGATCCATTCCCCATGATCTTCGTTGTAGTTTATCTCTTAAAAAGTTTTTTCTTAGGATGTTTGATATTGTGAAAAACCAAAAAATTATCTATTTCATGTAGTGGCCAAATTTTAAGTACATCCACATCATCATCAATGAAGATCATATTCAATACATGTTTTAGAGAATGCAAAATGTAATATCATAACAAGATGGAATATTATTTATTTTGTATTCATATATAGAAAAACATCCTTCAAATTCATTAAAGATTATATATACTATCTTTTAATGATACCCATCATTCATTCTCAGTTTATCCACATGATAGAATGGTTCACCATTAGTTCCATACATTTCATTACCATGTACATTAAAATACTAGTCAATATAGTTGTATCCCTAAGAGGGAGAGGGGGTGAATTAATAATAACTCTTTATTTTAGGTTCCCTTACTCATGAAACGACCATCAGGTCCTATTAAATATTCTTTCCCTACTGATAACTATAAAAACACCTATCTATATAGACAAAATAATTTAATTGGCTCACTAATCAACAGGAGTACCTACATCCTTGTTATGGTTTGGAAATAGTAAAATACCACAAAATCCACCAGAAAATATTCATTTTATGTGTAATACAACTATTATGATATTCCCCTACACTCGTGTATCACAATGATCAATACAACAATTCACGTTCTTTAAATATAATGAAATTATATATTAATGTTTTTGTGAAAAATAGGTTATGGTGCTTCTTGATCATCTTTCACAAAAAAATCCTACAAAATAATTTCTCGATTTCTTACCCTAAAGCTGGTAAGGGCATCAAAGACTTCTTAATGTACTAAATCTGATAACCAAGTATGATATTTCAATATGAAAATATAACTATGTCAGAACACTGTGGAAATAATTTTAAACCTCCTATAATCAGAGTCGAGAAATATTATTACAATTCTCAGTTTGATAATCCAGTCAAATATGATTATTAACCAAATATGATCTCAATATTCTTCTTTTATCCTGCTAACATATTCTCAAATGAACCTTCTGGAAATTTATTCTCTCTAGATAGTTCTTTACTTCTCTTCCTTATTTATATTTTTTGTGAAAAATACTTCTGTAAGAAATGTACAAAGTACTTTTGAATTTTATAGGTTACCCATGTATGGGTTGAGAGGGATTTATACAATGTTTCCCGATCAACCATATTTCTGGAAATCTATCTATTCCTTAAATTCTGAATTCATTTATGACATCCTCAATGATTCTCAACTCTTCAATAGCCTTCTCTAATCATCTAACAACTTTAACTCTCTTGTGACTTAATTAAAAATATCAGTTTGATTCAGAAACTCCATTCTGATTTCAAATAATATTTCTTCATTATGATGATCCTGATCACATGAAAATATTAAGAAATTGATAGAATCAATTTTTTTAGAAATTTTTTCCCAATTTTAATTCCAATTTTCTATTACTATTACGGAAATACAATGATATAATTTGGTTACTCCAATTTTCTTACCCCACATAAAGATAAATCATAATTGAAAACATCCCACAATGTTGATTTGTATCAATTGGAAAACCATTCTACTCATTCTATTTTATTCATTACATTGATGAAAAAATATTCTTAAAACTCTTTAATCATGATTCATATCCCCCTTCACCAAAACTTTTGAAACTATCCAACCCAGTTTCTTGTTTCTCATATTCTTCGGATATATATTCCAGAATCTAGTTAAGTTATCAGTGTCATCTTGTATATATTTTTCAGTCTTAACTTCATTCCAACATTATGATTCAAAATTAATTAGATGTCTCTTGACCAATATGTGGAAAAAAATACTTGAAATTAAATTAGATTCCTTCATTATCTTGACCAACTTGATAAAAAAATTTCTTAACTCATTTATAGAGAACCATAGTTTATCCATAATGAAAAATGGTTTACTATATTGTTGATAAATATCTATCTTTCTTCCAAACATCATTTTAAATAGCTTAGATTCTTTTTTATTTTCACTGATTCCAAAACTATTCAACTTCATTATATGTATATGTCAATTTTTTGGATTTTGGTCTGATTAATATATAACACCTTCAGTTTCTCTCATTACCATCAACCTTTTATACCTATAAAGAAATCAGTGTCCTGTAATCTTATACTAATTGACAGAGACCGAAGATCACTGGATTAAATATCATACTTTTTTAATATATGTTAGCTTCTAAAACATGAATTCCATCATGAAATTGACTACTTTTATGATTATATTTAACATCATATGAATTATAAATGAATATATTTGTAACATACCATTCCTCAAGAATCATCTTTCATTCTAACCACTTAAATACAATTGACCTAAATCCAAATAGAAATACCAATTTCCCACTATCTTTCATCTAGCTAGAATTAAATTATTTAAATTTACTTATGATTTTTTAATAATAAAAAATCGAAAAAATTATCATTTTTACATCATATCCATGCTGAATTTTATAATTTTCTTCAGTATAATCAGAACCTAATTCTGAACCAAAATTAAATTTAAAGATCCATTTAATCGAAAATACTTATCCCAAATATGAGGGAATTTTTTTATCATTATGATTCAAATTTCCTGACTATGATGGTGACACTGATTTTCATATTTTACAAAGTGAAATGATTAACCTTCCTTGAAAGAAACTACAACACACTTGTAAAAAAAATATTCTTATATCCATAAGACTTATTCATCAAACATGGTCTAAAAAATATCCCGCTTTTGATTTTGTTGACAACCAAGATTCAAAAATCACTAAAATTTTTAACATCAATCTATTGATTACATATAAAGTATTCATAGCCTACATGAGATATCTCATTGTAGGAAACCCGAATCATTGATAGAAAAAACATATTGTCAAAATGTAGTGGCTCATGAAGCCTCTTCAATATTCTTTACATAATTCTTCTATTCCTTAACATTTATTGTAATAATATTGTACTTGTAAAACACTTCAATATTACCACAATCAAAAGTTTTCTATTAAAACAACAACTCCAAAAAAAACATAAAATGGTTCAATGACTTATATGATGAATACATAACTTTACCACAAATCCCCATTTATGCATGATTCCATAAGGATTGATTTATGAAACAATTATACCACTTTAAAACACTATCCTAATAGTAAGATTATTGGGTGGAAAAAAATACCTCAACCTTGATTAGATGGTGGTTCAACGCCCATGATCAACCAATATTTTGAAAATTCTTTCTTTGGTAAAGGTTATTAAAAAAATTTAGCGACTTATTATAATTTAGGAACATACTAAAAATTCAATTCATTCTTCTCCACATGACTATTGATGAAATGAAATTGTATATCAAAATGTTTTTAATGATAATGTTGCACTATATTCTTTGTAAGTTTGATGCCTTTTTTATTATCACAACCAAATAGAAATGGTAACATCACATGAACAAGTAAATATTATAACTAAGTCTTCATACATATATGTTGTGTAGGGTATTTAGTAGCAGTAAAAAACTTACCTTCATCCATAATGGTCTTTACAAAATTTAATTTCTTTTTATTCGAACTATCACAACTTTTCACGAGAAAGATAAATCCACCAGTTTTGGATATTCTATCATCAACATTTCCTACCAAATCAGTATATGAATACCTAAAAAAGTCAAAAAAATTTGTTCTATTATACGTAATTCTAAAATTTAATTTTCCTTTGATATATTTGGTAATTATTTTCCCAGCATGTAAATGTTATTCTTTATGAACACTCTGAAATCTTTCACATAAGGTAATAACATATACAATGTCTGGTATTGAGGCATTAAAATATAAAAAACATCCAATTAGCTTCAGAAACTTTTTCTAATCCACTTCATTGCCTTGACCATCTTTTCTCAAATTAGGTCCCACTAAAATTAGTTTAGAAACTGGATTTTATTTTTCCATGCCAAACATTTAACAAATTTCATTAACCAACTTTTCAGGAGAAACAAAATTGTGTTAGTTTTGTAAAATATGTTACCCAAGAAAGAATTTCATTTCTATAAACATTTAAATTTAAAACAACATTTCCCTATCTTTATAAAATGTTTGAAAATTTATTTCATCATTCCGAGATAATATAATGTAATCAATATAATAAATATGATGAGGGAAAGCTCCTGACATTCTGTCCTGTAAATATTGTCTTCAACAATTCCATTCTTAAAACTCAATTTCCTTAAAAAGTATCCAATTTTGAACAACATGACATTAGAGATTATTTTATACCATTCAAGGATTTCCACATCATACACACATATCTTTATTCTTTCCCAATAATTAACCCACATGGTTATTCAATGTAATCTTTATAAAAAATATTCTCATTCAGAAATGTAGACTTCATTTAAATTTGAAAAAAAAATCACTGTGAAACAATTGAAAAAAATATTATGATTGTCTATGTCCATTAAAATTGAGAAAAATTCCATTAAAAATGAACCCCATCAATTTTTAAGTAACCTTTTCACACTAGTCTTTCCTTGATTCTTATCACTTCACCTTATTCATTCGTCTTGTTAGGGAAAACACATTTTTTCAAATAATATTTTTTATCTGGATTACGCATGAGTTCCCACGTATCATAATTTCATATTTAATTAAGCTACTTATTCATTTCATAAACGCATTACAAATGCTAAAAATCTCAATTCACATTGTTTAGGTCAACATTAGAATACAAAGAAATATGTAAAATTGTACTTCTTGTTTTAACCCATTGATATTGATGACCAATAATGTTATAATCATCCACTTGCTTCCTCATCCAAGAATGTCATTATTTAGATTCATCATCATCGCTAGAAATAGTTGTGTCCAATTATTCTTCTTGAGTAGGATTATATTTGTGAATATCCTTATCAATATTGTTAACAAAAAATTCCATATCCTAATCAACATCATTATCAGAATAAGTCTATTTTTCTTCCTCATCCTTTTAAATAACTTTCACATTATAAGATTAAAAAAGTCTTCATGTATCTATTTTGAAGAACTTGTATAATCTTCATTCCATGAATAACCAAGACAAATTCCATCCTCACCTCTCTGCTGAAACATTCAATGGAATCCACCATTCTTCTATTTTATGCATGGAATCCCAGAAAATCATAATTGTTTAAAACATGAAGTCTTTTCATAAAATATTTCATATAGATTCAAATATTAACATGGGATATAGAAACATAGTTTATGAATATACAAAACATTTATCATGGATTACCTCCAAAATTATTGAGAACGGCCATGTTCCTATGATGTAGTTCTCCCCATTTAAACCAAAATTTTATTCTTCCTTTCATCAACTACATTTTAATGAGGGGTGTATGGTGAACTAAGTCATGATGAATTCTATGATTCTCCTGATAAATTTTAAATTATTCATTTATATACTCACCACTATAATCATTACTCATCTTCTTCAATAAATAATCACATTCCTTATAATCTTTCCTTGTTAAACATTTAAACATTTTCAATACATCTTGCTTATGTTTCATATACATGACACAACTAATGTGAGTAAAGCCATAAAAGAAATATATTAATTACTTATATCAATTAGATAATGGTTTTCACATTAGACCATAGATATCTGAATTAATAAGTTACTGGGGTCCTTTTTAACTAATCTTATCATTATGATGTATAGAGTTTGTAATTTTTCCTTTTTGAAAACTTTTAAAATACCAATATATTCTTCATGGAGAATACATAATTCAATCGATACATTCCAACTTTGATAGTTTACTCATGTTTCTCTAACACATGTGTCCCATCCATTTATTCCACAACTGATTCTCTTCTACTATTCCCAAGTCACACGAATGTCATATTTCAACAACTTGAAATAAATTTCCTTTTTTTATGTTGGCTTATTAAAACTATCATTCCATCTTAATCACTCTTCAAAAAATACAAAAATTTTCTAAAAATAACGTTGTTTCCTTTATTCCAGAGTTATAAAACACTTATAAAGTTATGTTTCATGCCATGAATATACAAACCATTCTTGGACATAAATTTTTCTTTACCAATTATGGATGATCCAAAACCATTGATTCTCAGAGATACATAATTTTCAAATATCATAGATCTTTATTTGAAATGTTTCCAATAGTATAAAAAAATTAAGTCTCATATCATGTGAAATGAATACCCACTATCATGGATCTATGGTAATTGATTTTATATATTTTAGATATGTTTCTTTAACAAGATATTTTATTTAAACTTCTTTTACTTTTGAGTATTGTTAATAAAAATTTTCTTTGTTAGTAAAAAAACAAGACATCCTTCTTCATGGTTACTTGATTGTTCACAGATTTCACAAATAGATTCAGAGGTTGGAATTTATTTTCAATTTTTTAACCATACTTCTTTGATTTCTTCTGACCACCCTTCTTAGTCTTGTTACCAACATCCTTCTCAGACTTCTTTGTTTGAGTGGATTTACACAACCTTAATCTTTACCTTCTGTAGAATTTGAAATAATAGTAATGTTGTTCATTAATCCAAGACATATTTTATGTCTGTCTTAACCCGCCACAATACCTGTAGTATCTATAGAAATAATAATTTCCTCGGAAACTTCCATACTAACCGGTGTTGTGAAGATGATTCTCAACAACCCTCTTATCGTTCTTAACAGAAATTTTTTGACAACAAACCATTTGGTTATCAATAAGAATATTCTATTTAAGGTCAATTTTCTTTTAATCCTTATCATAACTATAGGTAATAAAAAATTTAATATTCAAATTTTTTAGAAACTTATAACATCATGACTTTTTTGATCCATGAAACATACATAACATTCAAGAGTTCATCTATTCAGAAACAATTTTTGCATTCCGCTAAAACTTTTAAGGTAACTTTTTATCCTTCTCATTTTTACCATTTCCATATCTTCCCGCAAGGTGAGAGTAAGAATTGTTGATATTTGTAATCTTCTATTTTGATTTATAATTTTTTTTTCAAGTTCCAACATTTATTTTTTCCTTCAGCTTAACTTACAAGTGTTCATTAAGATTCTTTTCTTTATCAAGAGATTTATTCAAATTATAAATAAATTTCACCGGCTTTTCCTTCTCATCATGAAAACCTTCTGGATTTTATGATGAAGGGTTTTCATTTTTCATTATCTTGATACCATTCTCTTTCTTTAAAATCATTCTAATACACTCTTTCAATTCATATTTAATATGAAATTATATTGTAGTTTCTTGTTCTTCTAGTGAAATCATACTGTCAAACTCTTCATTGACCATTGTTGCAATAAAAGTATATTCCTAAACCATTTCAAAAGAATTTTCTGATTCAACTTCACTTTATTATTCATCGAATTCATTATATATGAAACTTATTCTTTTATATATCATGAATATTTAACTTTCCCACTAGAAAAATAATTATCCTTATCACCAAGTTTCTTCCACTCCCTTCTAGGCCTTATTTATTCTTCATCAATATTGTTTCTTTCTTTATTTGTGTAAAAGTAGCCACAAAACATACAGTTGTTCTATACTAAAAAAACATTAAGTGAATATTTTCTTTTTTATTTAGTTATAAATTTTTTAAAATTTTTATAAAGCAATGATAAAAATATATCATGTTTTTTACATAACAGATTTTTAGAGTTAGAGTCATAAACATCGTCTCCTTAAGGAACATTCATAGACTTTTCAGTCATTGAAGCATTAAAAGTAATTTCTCTATCATCTTTTCTTCCCTATATAATTTATTCCCTTCTCATCTCATATATATTGAGAGTAATATGAATATCATCCAATAGATATATTTTTAGGTTCCCTATCATCCAATGAGTAGACTTGCATCAAAATTCATAAGAGGGGTTCTTAGGATCATTTCAATAATAGAATAATTTTCTAAATTTTCACCAAGTCATTAGGTACTGATCATTAATGAAATTTACCATTTTAAAGAAGTTCCCAACATATTCATATTCACCCATCTCAATATCATCACAAATTACCCACCATATGTGTAATGTTGAATTCTTATCTTTTGTATTTCCATTCATATATATTATTTAGCTAATAAAACATACCTTTGGAAGTGGAAACACCATTAAGTCATAAAAACTCACCTTCAGAAAGTGATGAGAGTAAATCCTTATTTGTGATTCCATCATTCTCAATATTCTTCCTGTCAACAGATGTAAGAGTAAATTTATCATCAATAGGTGGAAGACTATTTATTGTAGCATTAATAAAACCATACCCAAGAGACATAATAGAAGGCAACATTTTATCTTTCAATAATTAATAGTTCAAACCATCGAATATGGTATTTCATTTAATTTTCAAATAATTCATATTATTCATCACCAATTCAATTTCAAAACATCAGAAATGAATAACCAAAGGCAACCTTTAGCTCTGATACAACTTGTAATTTCCTAGTCAAGATTGTTTTATCATTGAGAAGGGGAGGGGTAAAATAGTGTTAAATTTCTTTTAGGTTTCCTTACTCAAGAAAAAAACCTCACCTAATGATTAATATCCATTCACTACTAAAAAACACACATCCACAAGAGCCTAATAATTCAAAAGTTTCACTACTCAATAAGAATAGTAACATCCTTATTATGGTTTGGAAACAATCCAATTCCTTAAAATATAATAAAAACATTTATTTTGTCTTGAATACAATGAGTAGAACATTACATTACCCTCATGTAACACTATTTTAAATACAACAGTGCTTGTGCTTTAAATACCATGAAATAATATAAGAATTTTTTGTGACAAACATTTTATGGTACTTCTTGATCAACTTTCACAAATATAATCTTTCAAAAAAAATTCATCACTTTCTTACCCAAAATCTAGTAAGAACTTATTTTACATCATTATTATACATTTTCCCATTTCATAGTATGATTCCCAAATTCAATTACTCATTTTATAAATACAGCTACGTCAGAACACATATGAATCAATTCTGATCCACTTCTATTCTGAGTCTATAAATGATAGTTGGATTCCTAGTCTAATGATCAATCCAATTATGATTATCACTTGAATATGATCATCATCATCTTCTTGCAGTCTAACTTCATCAAGAAAGGCCTATATAGAAACTTTTTCGCCCTAGGAAACATTGCAGTGCTCAGACATCTCTCTATTTTTGAGAATAATACTTTCTTCAGAAGAAGAAAAAAGTACTTTCTCATTTTATAGGTCACACAAATATTCATTGGATGAGATTCTAAACATAATTACCTTGTATCATCCCAGGTAAATAAAGAATGATACATTTTCATAATTATTAACATTTAGAATTAAATATTAATTTTATTTTAAAGGGGTTTTTATGTTCGATAGCGTACCTGATACGCAACAACGAGTTTCTTTGAAATTTTACGTTGCACACTAGTAATATAATAATATTAATTTAAATGGTAGTTAGTAGGTTGTCGTTTTATTGGTGGGAATTAATATAAATAACTAAAATATGATTATATATGTTTGTTAAATTTCTTTAAATTTATCCAATAAATTATTAAGGCTTAAAATAAGAAAAGAATTCAATTCTAGGCATAGATACTCTAACATTCACTAAAAGGACGTCTTATCGCCTTTTGATGGAGAACCCTCTTTAAAAATAGTTTTGGTCACTCTTATACATTCTTTTGGACCAAATAAAATTCTTCTTTATAATCGGGACATCAAAATTAACTTTGTGTAAATTTTTGGTATTTTCTCGATAAAGTTCATTTTTAATAAATAGTGAAAAATGATGTATTTTAATTCAAAACTTCTTTTTAATCTAATTTATTTATATGATTAGATAATATTTTGAATTGGTTATAAAGTATAAATAGAATATATTTTTACCATTTAATAAAATAGTGGTCATGGTAATTAATTTCACTCTGAAATTGGACTTAAACTAGTGTCATTCTTTTGATATATATTGTTTCATAAAAACACGCTATTTGTTTTGACAACGTGAATTAATTATTAAACTAATTAATTCAACTTATATGTTTTGAATTTTTTAAAATAGACATCATTTTTTAATTCGGAATATCAAATATAGCTTAGTTTGAATTTTCTGTATTTTTCTGAAAAACATCAATTTTTGATGAATAGTGAAACCACTAAGTGGTAGTTAAAAAACTGATTTTTCGTTTAAATGAAATTGTACAGCTTTTTTGAATTGAACTTAAAAAACCCAACATACATGGTTTTCACTAGGATGTAAAATGTTGTTCAATGGGATTAATTTTTTTTGGTGAATAGTAACTTTTAAGTTTTATTAATCGCAATTAAAGGTAATTATTGTATTTTAAGGTAAAAATAATGTTATAAAAATATGAAATGACCTTGACACATGTCCTACCCTTATTGGATGTGTCATGGACGACCATAAAAATCCATGGGTCAACTTGGGGACCCGATGGAGCCCCTTGGGTAAGTAAATGACATTAATTACTTTTTATTTAAAGTTAAAGTAAAAATGTCACAAACATGTATTGTTTTACTAAAAAAAATTTACATGGGGTTATAAAAGTCATATTTTTTACTATAAATATTAATTGGAAAGGTAAAAATATATTCCTACATCATGATATTTTTTATAATTTTTAGACATTAAATATATTAAAGTATATATGACACCATGATGATGCAGTGATTACCTCATTATTTAACGATTTAAATAAAATGAAAAGATAATGTAAAATCAAAGACCAAAACTAGTCAAAAACCTATTGGATGGGTGGATTTCGAAATATTATCACCTTATCCTAGAAATATATAATTGTGGGACCTTTAAAATCTGAAACTCATTATATAATAAAGTAACAATTTATAACATTCCAAGAGTGCCCCTCATATCCTCTTATAAAAGGTCCCCACCAATACCACCTTACCCATACAACAGATACCTTTGGCTTGGCCAAGCTCTGCTCATTTTATCTCTCCACATCCCTCTCATCATCCTAGAAGCCTTTCCTTAGGAAGAAAGCTCTTCAAGAAACCCCTTTTGTTCAATCCAATAAAAGTTACCCGATTTAAAGGCAATATCTTCACTTGTTTTCTTTTGTTTTATTTTGCTTCTCCATCCCCATAAAATATTTTTATTACATACTTTTGTAACGACACCAGTATCTTAAATATTCTAGGATTTTTTTATGAGAATTATTTGATTAACACTAACACACACCTCCGTCTAAGGGTTAAAGAACATATTGTTTCTGTGGTTGGCGAATTTCTGCCTCACGAAATGATGATTGTTCAATTTTATATTAACACCTTTCATGATGTCTATTAAGATGTAACTATTTTTATATATTATATATATTATGTTTATGTTTTTATTATTATTATGTATTTATAATTTATGGCATACCTTTATGGTTTCCATTATGGGTAAACACGATAATTTCATTTTAGGAAGTGCGGACTACCGCCCTCTCAAAGTGATTCGATTCGTTAATGCCATATGTGGGATGTATAAAGGATGGATTTAATGATATTATATATTATCTTATATTTGAATTATAATATACATTTATATCATTATGATTTCATTCCATGAAATACAAAATAGAAATGAAATTAGCATTCATGCGTTCGTACGTCTTACCGTCTCCATGAACAGTGGATTTCATTTCTTACCTCTAAATGTTATATACTATTATATATACATATATATTCTGGATATATATGATATATATGATATCCAAATCCTGAATATAATTCTGTATATAATGAACCTTTGATCACATGAACAACATGTAATTGTAAGAATTCCATTTTTGACAAAAGTACCAAATATCGACAAAACGAACATTATTAACATAAATAATTAAATAATGATTATAACATGGAAATAAGTGATATGAAAGTAATAATAATATTGAAAAAGGTTCTTAAGCAACTAGAAATTAACTTTAGTTTATTATTCAGGAGATTTAAGAGCGATCGAGTCAAGTCGAACATGAGGCATGGGACTTCGTCTCAATCTCCTTTCATTGAGGCATATATTGTTTTATACACAACCTTATTTTATATGGAGTATAAACCCCTTTTAATTTTACGTTTATTCAATAGGAAGATTTTTTATACAAAGAGTTTTACAAAACAACAAAAGGGAATTCATTTGTCGTACGTATGCGGCGACAACGACTTCTCCAGCGCCGTGAACATTATTTGAGTTTTGGATTTCTCAATAAGCCGTAATGTATTTAAAATGAAATAAATACCATATACCCTTTTATGTATTTTGGTATTGAAAATGGTTTTTATAATAGACTTGTTATGTCAATATATTTAAGTGATATATTGTGAACGAAATGTGGAAATGTTTTCTTTCCATTATATTTGTTTTATTTCTTATTTTTTTTATAATGGAACATGGACATTTGACGGGTGGTTACGTGATAAACCATATGACGGGTGGTGCAATGAATACCAAGATGGGTGGTTACGTTATAACCTCCCATGCATTGGGTATGGAAGTTGGCCGTATGGCTATTCCATTTAGTGATATATGTGGAAGTCGACCGTATTGTTATTCCATTGAAGTATGTTTATGTCCCAAGATACCTTTATATGTTATTTGTTCTTTATATGGGTTTTATGGTAATATTTTGGTTAAAAAAGGGTAAGTAATGATATTTTATTCTATAAAGAGTTTTTACTACTTCATAAATGTGAAAAGTATTACTTTGATTATGTATTCATGGTTTAATTGTTGTTTTGAAAAACTAACAGTTTTCATTCCATGTGTATCCCTTACTGAGCTTTTTATGCTCATACCAAGTTTTTTTAAAAATTTTTTCAAAGGAAATAATGTGGAACAGGGTCAAGGATAAGATAAAGGAAAATTCATGTTATCTTAAACATGGAACTAGACATGACTCTTTTTTTAGGAGTTCCTATTTTGTAAAAAAATGGGAACTTTGTAGAAGTGTCTATTGTGTAATACTTTGAGATGTAATAGTTATGATCTAATTATCTAAAACTCTAAACTTGAAAAGATCCTAAATGTGAATTATTAATTTAATTCAATATTATGTAAGGTTTAAGGCTAGGGCCTTATATACCTCTATACCAATTTTCTAAACATCTCCATTTTCATTGAATTTCGAATAAATTTATAACTTCGTCAATGCTTCAAAACTATTCTTGAGCCTTCTGGAATCTTCTATCAACATTATAAAACTAATAATGTATTTAACAAACATTATTATGAATCTTATTATCTAATTTTATTTCCCAATATTATTTATTCATTTCAATTCTCCTTATCAATTGAATATATGAAGAAATATTCATCTTAAATATTTGTTGCACACTTCAGTCTGATTCCAATTCTTATTTTCTGTTATGATTAAGTCATTACAATGAGGATATTTGGTCACATTGATTTTCTTGACCCTCTTGAAAAGAAATTGGAACTAAATAAATCCTACTTTGATTCTTTGTATCAATTAGAAAACCAATCTTATCATTTTGATTTTATCATTATGATGAAGACAATAAATTAATCAAAATCATTAACCTGCCTTGTTGTCCCCATTCAGCATCACTTCCAAAACCCTCCAACAATGATTCTTTATTCTTAATTTCTATAGACTGATATTCCTATATCTAATTATGTTATCGGTGTCTGATTACTTCTATTTATTGGTCTCAACTTCATTCTGCAAATTGAAGTCAACTACAATATGATGGATCTTAACCGACATGTGAATAAAAATACATGAAATCAAATGAGATTTATTCTTCTATTGAACTACTTGATAGAAAAATTCTTTTTAACTCATATGTAGCCATCAAAAAATATTTCATGATAAAAAATTGTTTACTAAATTGTTGATCAACCTCTATCTTTCTCCTACACATATTTCTCAATAGATTATCTTTTTTTCATTTAATTGATTCCAAAAATAATCATGTACTTTTTCTGAAAATTTAAATATTTTACCTTTTGGTCTAACTTGGATCCAACACCATCAGTTTCTCCCATTACGATAAACCTTTTCATCCGTTAAGAAAATCAGTGTTCAAAAATCTCATACTAATAGATTTAGATCAAAAAGATTTGGTTTTAGAAAATTCCATATTTCAAATACTTTATCATATAAGAGTGAATTAATTTAGGAATTTGATTATGTTGAATATTAAATTCACTATTTTAATACTTATAATAGAATGTATTAATCACTTCCCATTCCTTTAGAAACATCTCCCATTCTAACCATCTGAATACAATTGGCCTGAATACGATTTCCAGAACCTATTTGACCATATTCTATCATCATCCCCGCATCAAATGTTTTAACAGTTACTTATGACTATTGATAACTAGAAAAAATCAAACCATCATCATATTTACATTGTATTCATTTCAAATCTGATTATTTCACTCATTATGACTGTAACCTCATCCAATACCCAAGGTAAATCATATTATCATTTTCTCTAAAATAACTACTTCTAAATATGTTTAACTTTCTTAAAAACTATGAGTTTGATTTCTTTAATAGGTTGGTTAGTCCAATTTTGAAATTTCAAAAAGTAATGAAATTATATTCTTTGGAAGAAAAGGAATCACACATGTAAAAAACTTTTTATTAATTCCAAAAACATTATTCAATAAACTTGGTCCCAATAAATGAAATACATAAAGAGTAAAGGAATTAGGTGGATCACATTTCTTCTCCAATGATAATAGTACGTTTATAGTATTTTGTCAACAACATTGTTCTATTCTCCAATATTATACATTTTTTACACATATAATTTTATTTTTAGGGAGCTTGGATCTCTTAAAATCTTCAACTCCTTTGTGTGGAGAGCGTGGGTTCTTATGATCTTTCATATTGTATTCATTTTTTATTCTTAATTCACCTTCTTCTAGTCAAAAAATAGTTAATAAAACATTTTAATTGTTTCAATATTTCATGAATCTCTCACAGAACACCTCTTAAATTCAAATATTTTCTTTGGTTTACAACCAAATATAAATTTAGAATAATCATGTGAATATTGTCATTTCATTTTTCAATATCCCATTCCTATTTTTATTTTCAATTCAATGCATTATCCAAATCTAAAGGAAAATTTACTATATAGTAATTATGACCATTTACATTCATCACAGAGTCCTCACATGGAAACTAGTGAGTGTTCTTGTTCCCAAAAAAATGAGATTCCACACTAAACCAGGTCTTAATGAATTTTTTTATATTGGGATGAACCATTGTCCTTTCCTGATATTATCTTATAAGTTTTCCTATTTGAAGTACGCTATATCTTTTTTCTCATGGATGAAACATTAATTTTCACCTATAATTGATACATTTTATTACTATTATACTATGATACATGCGGAGATCGCTATGAAGAACTTTTATAGCCATTGTTACAGAAAACATCATAAGTATTAGCTTATATTTCAATTAATATTAATGTATAATGATATTTCCAAGTATTTGGATGAATCTTTTTCATCTTTATCTTTATCTCCTTTTACGAGGGTTTAATTTGTTTTTTATAATTTATAAGGTTGTATTAAAATTCTAGAATCGGATTCCTCAATATATTATTTTACCAATAGGACCCTATAAATCATTATAGATGGGTATGTATGATGCCCCTTGCTTCATAGTTTCTTTGGGTTGATTATTAAATGGCGTCAAAAACTTTTTATCACATAATAGAGCTCTTTTGAAAAATTAAAAATAACTAGAATATCTATGATATAATATCCATTATTATTTGATTTTTTAGACTCAATATTTGTAATTTTAAAATTAAACAATTTGATTTTCAATTCTAGAAATTTCGTATAGAGATAATTCTTCTTATTTTCAATGAATTACACAATATCATCATAGTCCTTATTCACTCTTTTATCTTTTGCTTCATGAAATTTAACCATGTATTATAACATTGTGTTGTGTAACATTATCCTCTTGGAAATCAATTCAATGTAAAAATCATTAACAGTAATGTTACCAATAATTATTTCTTATAATTATTGATCCTTGTTCTCAAATTATTCAGTGGTATTATCATTATCTTTAATTAAATTAATTAAATTCTCTTCAAACATGGAGAATATATCTTCAACCCCTAGTTTTAATTATTCATATGATATAAACTAATTAGTGATCATTGTACACTATAGGAAAATGGGTAATTTTGACATGATATTTACTACAGGGAATGACCCATTGAAAATAGTCATATAGAATCTGTTATTTATGGAAGAATATATTTTACATTAAAAATAAGATTTATTTTAATTTGGAAATATTACCCGTTCACAAATACATTTGGGGTGCATGCACGCTAGGTGATCACGCCAATAAATTTTTTGATGGATAATGAATTTTGTCACAGAAAATCAAAATTTCATTTAGAAATAGAATAAAATATGTCTAATTTAACACATTAATATTAAATCATTACCATTACTGAATGTGATCCACATTGTCCCCCCTCCTCTTTATCCTCCTCCTTCCACTCTTGTAGTGAAAACGCTTGGAAGGCTCCTCGAAAAACCATCCTTTGTGAATCGATTTCATGCATATTTGGGTTATAATCCCCCATGAATGGTATAATATTATCTTATATTTATTTAGTTTTTTGATTTCCAATTCATTCATGGTAAAATTATTTTGATCCACCCATAGGACATAGAATTTACTAACTTTTTATGACTTATTTTTCATTTTTGGTAACATCAATTTTATTATTCCCTGTATGTCTATCCACTAACTCCGCCTAATTTCAATAAAAATCATTTGAGTTAATTCTCTCATTATTTCTCCTTTAGATTTAATATATATTTTTTGGTATTTAGGGTTAATGAATGTGTATAATTTTATGGTTTTGTTAGAAATATTAGTATTATGAAAATCATTTAGGGATATCTTATGTTGAAAAAGTATACATTGGACTATTTAATTATTCAATTGTACATAATTCTTATGGGGATATAATTTTTTTATAAAAAATGAAAATGCTTGGATTGTAGCCTAATGTTAATCAATATTTGATAGCTATATTATGATTGGGTTTTATTTATTTAATACATCTGAATATTGTTTTCTAGTCAATTAAATATATACATATATATTAACAATTTAATATATCTATATAAATTTTTTTAAATATATGAAAGATTATATATATATATTACTTATATATATCTTCATGTATATGAATATTTGATTTGTATATTTGTTTACAAACTTATAAAAATATATTTATTATATATATCTTTGATTAAATAGACTTAAAACATATATATATATATACCATATGAAATAATTAGGAAATGAGTGATAAAAAATTATGAGAAAATCAATTTCAAGAAAAGGTTTCAATAAAAAGTTTTTTGTAAAAAAATCATTTTTTATAAAAAAAATTATAAAAAATATTTTACAGAAAAGGGAGTTTATATATTTTAATAAATATAGCTATATTTATTACTATTTAATAAATGATGTATTTATCCATTACAAAAGTTTATGGAGGTTCAGAATTTTTTGTGTTTTTTTGTTAATGTATAGTCTTTTTTGGGATAAAAATGAACAAAAAAATAGTAATAATAAATATGTTTTAATTAATTTTATATATAATTCATAAAAATTTATTATTAGATAAAACCAATATTTAATTATTACTATTAAACTTGTAATTACTTTTAAAAAAATTTAACTTTTTTTTCAAATTCAAATTTATTAGAAGTAATGTAGTAATAATTAAAAAATTATTTCAGTAATTAAATTATTTAAATATTTTATAACTATCCAGGAAATATTTTTATTAATTAGAAAATATTATTAGATTAAGATATTTTTTCAAATATATATATATATATATATTAAAGAAATATTAATATGGTTACCCTTACGTATGATTTTACCAAACACCCGATGTGAAAAAATGATATATTAATACCTGGATAAACCTCACATGTCAAACATAATAATTCCCTTGAAGTTCTCATATGATACAAAATTCAGATGATAAATCAATTTTTTTTGTAAAAAATATATCAGAAATATTAAATGGATTACCCTTTCATTATATATTAACAAATACCCAACGCACAAAAATCTTATTTTTTTCCATGGGTAAACCCAAAATCCAGGACCTAATAGTGGACTAAAATTTACCATATAATATACTATTCTGAATATATCTCAATATTTTCTTTTCAAAGAAACATATAATAAAATTATTAAATTAATTGCACTTGTGGGTGTTTTTTTCTAAACAAACAATGCATACATATGTTATGTCAGGCTTAAGGTAAACTCTTCATCCCATACCTAATGTTGGTCTGTGATTTCCCATTAGAAAATCAATTTATGAGATACTTTAATTTTTTTGTAAAAAATTATAATAAATATAGTAAATTAATTACAGTCACGTGTGATGTTACCAAAAAGAAAATGTGAAAAAAAATTATGTATCACCTAGAGAAAATAATACATCCCAAACCCAATGGATATCTTAAATTTATCACATGATAAGTCATTCTGTAGAGAGTTTAATTTAAAAAAAATAATAAAAAATTCCATTTTTTTACGCTCACATGATTTGTTACCAAACACTTGACAAGTATAATTATTATGTTGTTCCTATATTAAATCTCATATTTTTGACTTAACCGTGGTCTTAGATTTCACATTTGAGACACTGTTTAGGTGATATTAAATTATTTTGCGAAAATAGAACGTGTGTGATATAATATATTTTATATTTTTATTCAATATGTGTTGTACCTTTATGATCCCAGAAACCACAAACTAACACAGTTCTACTCTATGAACATATTACATAAAATATTCCATGGTTTTAAAATATAATAAAAATTAGTAATTAGTTAGAAGGAGTAATAATTATTCTTTTTTGTTATTTTTTAGATAACTATGGTGTATGTAAGTATAGATCAGTTTCTATTAGATGATTTAGATTGGATAGATCCTCAAAAAAATAACAATGTATTTGGTATAAATCATTTTTACATTATGGGTGTTGAAATATTTATATGATTTGAATAATAAATTCATTTTGCTAAAAGAAAAAATGAATTTTTAAATATGAAATGTGATCTTTGGATATTCGAAACCATTAATAATATTTGAAATTATATGTTGCATTTTTTTCATAAAGATTATATTTTTTTTATCAACTTACATAACATAATTCAATATAAAATAAAAGTTTTTTGGTTTCAAATCAACCAAATTAGAAATTAGTACCTATGGTTCTTGGACTTTCTATTCATGAAAAAAAAATATTACAAATCCTAAATTAGACCTTATCAAATTTAAAATATGATTAAATATACAATGGGGACCTTATATCATTGATTATAGATGATAAAATAATAAGTTGTTACAAATGTTATGGATATGAAATAAGATTTTCGAATGTCAAATAGTTTCTTTAATCAAATATTATCTTTGGTTAAATCATTTTCTTCTTGTGGAAATACCTTACCTACAAGTTTCGATGACTGTAAGAGGTTGGTAAATAATTTTCTTCTTAGTTTTCAGATGATCCATTCATTTTAAATGACCGCATCATATATTATGATGATTATGAATTATTAGATAATTTTCCAACATGTCAAAAGTAAAGGAATAAATTAGAACAATAAGGAATGTCCATACATCATGTGAAACATATGAGTTATTTAAAAATTAGACCACATTTACAACATTTATTTATGTCTTTCAATATAGAAACATTTATGATAGGGAATAAATAAAATATATCCATCTGTAAAAAAACATAAATCATCCCTATGATGGTGATTCATAGAAACAAATCGATCATCTGCATTCTTCTTTTTATTCTAAACCTCATAAAATATAGTTAGGTCATTCTAATAATGATTTTTTCCCATCAGGTACATTGGAAAATCAATATTCTTATTCTCTTATTTTCATTACTTCATAAAAAATAACTCATTGGATATTGATTAAGTGACCAAATTTATATTTTGTATTATTAATTCATTGAAATATAAAGAAGAATATAAATTTTTATTTTAGACCACTAATTTATGAGATAATTACATTATGGAAGAACTATGTGACAACATTTGATATAGTTTTATTTTATAAATTTACAAAGAAGTATTAAATAATGTGAATGAACAATGAATCTCCAACATATGGTATGTTAACTGGATGGAGTACACATAGTCTAAAAACCTTTCGGTACTTCATTGAATATATTAAATCATTTATGATTGGAAATGGGGGAAAGTATAGTCATTTTGACTATCAAAAGATATTTCCTCCAATGGATCAACATTTTTGAAGGAATAAATATAATTATAAATAAGGTAGAATTGAATGATATGAACCTATAGTATTATTTTCAGTTATTCCTGTAAAATTTATATTCTCTAAAATACATCCTATTACTTTTGGATTAACAATAAATGAATAAATCGTTTTGGGATAGTTCATAATTGGGTAAAGAGGTGTATTTTTTGGGACTATCCATATTGTTCTGAGTTTTTGGTTCATCAAATGTTTGTTGTAATGTATATTGGGAATAGTTCATTGATAAATTATTTCATATCCTATTGGACACACCCAGTATGACTAATGGTAATGTAGAGTCATGGTTTGATCTTTACCAAATTTACACACGTCCTAACCAATAATTATTTGAATATGAAATATCAAAAAATTTAATGAAGAACATATTATTTTACCAACTTTTAAAATAAATTAATTCATTATTCCATAAATGGATTAGATATTTGTGGTTACCGGATGGTTGTGATTCAAACTTTTCACGTTTCATTATAAATTGGGATATTACTGGGTTAAAATCTTATAAATACCTTTTTCTAATGGATACATTCATTCTCATTGTTTATAGGGATTATTAAATCCATTATTCTTAGATGCGTTAATTGAAATATCATATTTCTTCTAGGTTATTTGTATGAAATCATCATATTATGATGCATTGGTTATACTAAAAAAATTATGTTGATTTAATTTTATATAAACCGGAGAAAATATTATAGCAATCCTTATACGAATCAATGGAATATTTAGTAGGTCATTTTTCATATAAAATTAAATGTGGAGGGACGGTATAATTCTTATTGATTGGCCCATTTGATAGATGTATGTAGAAATAAAGAAGACAGTATGTAACAATGTAGTAGTTTAAGGGTCAATTATAAGAGTGTAAATGTAGGAGAAAATTTCAAATTATTTCTATTATTATATTGAATCTAAATATAAATCAAAATATAATTATAGGGGTCATAATGAGGAAAATATTAATGATGCCATAGAGCATTAATTTTATATTTTTAATCAACAAGAGGTAAGTGTTTTCGGTCATCATGAATAATGTATTTTAGATAAATAACTTCATAGAACTCAAACATATATTTTTTTAAATTTTGATGAAATGACATTATTTTTTAAAAAAAGTACAAATTGTTATTATTATTATTCAATTATTATAATTTATAAATTTATTTACATTATTTTATTAGTAGAGAATATTATGACGATATCAAAAAAATTATTCAAATTACCTATGATGCTATTGAGAAGATCATCAATTGAATTTTTCATATTGGTTTTAAAGACTGGTAAGTTTTTTTTGATATAACATTAAATCTATTTTATAATGATAAACATTATTAAGGTTTTTTATTTTTTATGTAAATATAACATGAATTTAAAAAAGATAATTAATTATGTGTTCTAAAAACCACTCCCTCAATATTTTTAAATTATTATAATGGTTATGTGTTTAATTTTATTTGATTCCAAAATGCATATAAGGTGAATCAATGGAATCATAGAATAGTGGGTTTTTGAAACTATATAATCATAAAAAAATTGAGGATGACTTATATCACTGTCCGGATGAAATAATTGAGTTTTGTCTTCTTATACCAAATTATATAAATTTTCTTAAATTCAATTAGTTTGGTACTGATCTAGGGTAGTTATTTCATCCATGATATAGAGTCATTGACATTAAATATAACAGTCTTCTAAAATCAAATAAACCATTTATTTTGGAACATTTATAATATAATGATTATTATAAAAATTACTATGAATTTGTTGAGATATTTGATAACTGGTGGAGTATAAGAAAAAGGAAATATCATGGAAATTAATTTACAAAAATGAAAATGATTTTTTGGAAGTGTAAAATATTGACCTTTTACAAGATTAATCCCATTATATATCTCTTACCTGATTAGATATAAATACTGATGATGAAACCCACCAGTTATGGGATAATGGTATTGATAATTTTGGTGATATAATAACGGATGATGAAACTAAAATTCATATGGTAGTTGAAAATTATGGAGATGTATATGGAGACATTGTCCTCAATGTTGATGAGGAAAAAGATGATGATTGTTTTATGATATTCAATTTTTTTAGTTTTTATTATTTTATATTTGTACTAATAATTATTTATATATATGATTAATGTTTTTAGGTGAATTGACACAAAGATCTCATATGTTCCATCCCTAATGTAAGTAATTAATTGTTTTTATATTTTATATCTTAATTAAAAATTATTGATAAGTAATAATATTTTAATCTGTATGTTATTTTTTGTTTTTCAAATTTGATATCCATATTAACAAATATATGTAGGATGAAATCTTATATTCTTTTATTTATTTATAGGTAATTAATAAATTTATTTATTTATTTATTTTTATATTTTATATATGTATTAAAAAAATTTAGTTATGACTGTTTTTTATGTTATTTATTAGCTTATTTATGTTATAATTAAGTATTAACAATTTCTTATAGGTTATATTATTTGTTTTTGATGGTTGGATATTCTACTGGTGGTCAATTTCATTCTCCAATTGATGAAAAAGATCTTGATGTTGAGTCTGATTCTTCTGGACTATGAATTCTACACCTATTAGGAGGGGGTACGATCTTTATTGATTGATGATTATAAACCATGTTCTAGAGAGACTCTTGTCACATAATTATGATACCCATTTATAGATGAATGTTCAATTTTTTATGTTATTCACTCTATATTATTATTTTTTATTAATCATGGTAATAATATTATATTTTTTATTTGTAAGATTTTTCACAAATATCTATTTAGAATACTGAATAAATTTAAAATAATTATTTTTATGAACCCTTGGTGTCATGGTCTCAGGTTCCCACTGTTGTTTGTCATCGGCTCTTCAATCATTGGATAGTACATTATAAAATAATATATTATATTTTAAATTTTTTTAATTTTTGACATGTTATTTATAATTTCTGTTTAGAAATTTGGGTATTTGATTACTAACAACCTAAAAGATCCTATGTGGGAGGCATTTGATATTTCATTTCAAGAATTTTTCTCCATTTAGTTTTATATAACCTCATAATGTGAGTTATGGATAGACATTTTTCTAATATTTTTACCAGTCTTGCATCTCCAAGATATTTGAGGATATCTCAACTCATTTATGGGATGGATTGATCTTTCAATGGTTAGGAGAGACTTCTAGGAGGAGTTCATCATCTTGTCTTTAGAACTGGGTGAGGTAGATGATCAAAGATATAGTTGTGAGCTGTTAATTTTGTATACATTGACGACATATGTTATATTATATTACTTATTAATGTAAATATACTTTGAATGAAGTTTTTTTATATTATAAAGGCCACTATATAACCCTCTATTATAGAGTTTGAAATAATTAATAAGATATACAATGATCCCCATACTTTAAAGATTTTTTTGGAGACAAAGTTCTTATTTGTGGTTAGTATTTTTAAAAAATATTGATATTAATTTTATTATTCTAATTTAAAATTGTATTTCAAGGAATTTTATAATACATAGGTTTTTCATTCATGAGAGAGTCATCATTATAGTGAA
Source organism: Viscum album (assembly GCA_963277665.1). NCBI lineage: Eukaryota > Viridiplantae > Streptophyta > Magnoliopsida > Santalales > Viscaceae > Viscum > Viscum album. The sequence continues at coordinate 454,553,090 of OY728135.1, forward strand.
GCATATAACACTTGTGAGTCTGGTTTCTATGTGCTTTCTTAGATAAATGAAATTATGCATAGTGTCAATAAAGGCATGGTGATTGGAATTTGTTCAAAAGTGACACCAACAAACTATTATGGAACATTTTTAATATAAATGGATAACTGAAAGGGATTTCATAGAGAGTCAACATTGTTGTCTATTTCATGTAATGAGGAGAGGTTTAGTGTTGTGGATGAGATAACATTTGGATGTAGAGTGAGAGAGGGAGGATAAGTTTGAGAATCAATTTTCGAGATATGGGAAGATATTGGGTTATATGTGATGGCTTTAAGTGGTATGGTATGGAGTTTCCACCCCTTGACCCATCAAGTGATCCTGTTCTATCTACTACTAGTTAATGCGCAATGGGGGTTTTTACTTCTTTGTATTATATAGTGATAAAAATATTTTTTTATGAAATTATATATTTATGTTATTTTAGATTTTATTATTTTAAATTGTATTCAATTATTTTAAATTTTTTATTATGGATTATTTTTTAATTAATGTATAATATTATAAATTTTAATTAAGTTTTATATATAACACAATTGGTTCAAAAAATCATCCATTATATTTGAGTTTGACTATGTGATTGTTAAAAATAAAAATATTTGTGACAGACCCATCACAATTGTATATTTAAAAAATGATGTTATTTATTATGATGGGTGGTTTATCCATCGAAAATAATAATTATTTGCAATGGAAGATGTCATGAACTAATCTGGGTCATCATCCAAACTAGCACCTGACCCAAACTATGGAAAGGACCTAAGGGTGTTCTCGATCCCCATGGGATGGAAAAAAGTTCTTGGGAATCAATATTACAACATTATATTGATTTACCTACTGAGATAATAATAAAAAACCAAAAAATAAATAATCAGAAACTAAAAATTAAAACCAATGTGGGTACAAAAATGTTCAAACTGAATGTTTTACAACATCAATAAAAACTAGAAATAATACAATGAAGGAAATGATAAAAACAACCCATCTACCTCTATATGAAAATAAATGCATCACTCTTGAGCCATCACAAACACATGTAAGGAGAAACTCTAACAAGTAGAACCACCATAACAAAATACCTTATCTTCACCTGGAACGTACATAGAATGATATCTACATACATCCAAGGTTGTATTCAGATTTTAAGCCAAAGGAAAAAAGGATTCAACCCAGATAAAAAGATTCAATGTCAAAAAATTTAGACATAATATTCCATTATCATTTAGGTAAAAACATTTAAAAATATTCAAGGAAAACCATGTACTAGGTAAACAGTTTAAAAAGGAACACTTCCATGGAAATTCATTTCATAATCACAGTCTTACAAGAAAAAGGGGATTTATAAAAACAAACACACACACACACACACTAGGGGTCCACTATATGTTGATTGATGGGACCACATCATATATAGTATAGCACCATGTACAAATTCCCTAGGGTTAATCTAGCTGGAGTGGGACACTAGAACCTTGTACCTTGGTCAAACGTGGTATATCAACCACAGCCCACAACTTCCTCATGCTAAATACACTATATAGGTTCCGAAAAGAAGTTATAGTGGTCTATATAATTTGAAATATACTCATGCATGATCCACTAGAGAGGATTTCATCCAAAATCCTAGTGGTTTTCAAATATATCACATGTTTAGCTAGTGTTATAAGCATCAATCCTGCTAAACAAAACCTAGACGAACCACTAACATATCATCTAGCATACTAGAACTAGATATCCCACCTATATACATGGGATTCCAATGGGATCATGTTCATCATCACATGTCATAAAATTTATCCCATTTGAAAATCATTTCCAAGCATAAAAAATAAATCACCAATTTCATGAACAATCCAATTTTCATTTTACACATGCCAAAACCATTTTTTAGTAACATTTTCAACCCATAAATCTTCATTTAGCAAGACACAATTAATTCATAAAATTTCTCAATAAAAAATGGGCTATGTCACTATGTTTGAATCCACACAGAAAACATGTTCATTTCCAAAATATGATTCCCATTATTTAAACAATTCATCACTAATACTAAAATGTTCACGAAAAGACTACATACCTATACTAAACCATTTTACACTTTACTCACACCAAAAACCAATTTCAAATGACTTTACCAACAAATACACAATCAATAAATTCTTCTATTACAAACAAAAGAAAAACACACAATTAAAACCAATCAATACTATGGACATGACCCTTTCTAAACGAAAAAATTGACCAAGTTCCCCATTTAAAACCTACTTCAATCATTTACACATCCCTAAATAATTTTCAAGGTTCTAAATAAAAACCAACATGTCAATATAATATTTCTTCTTTCAGAAAACCCATATTAATTACACTTTCAACTCAAGCACTTTTGAAAACACATAATTCATACACTAATAAATTTATTGAAAACATCCATGAATTTACAAAGCATGAAACATATAGAAGTCATGTCTATTTACTTTATAAATTAAAATTTCACTATTCATGCATTTCTAAAAAATTTTGAAACATTTTTTTCATCACACAATATAATTATATAATAGGTAAAAATAAATTAAACAAAAAAATAAAATCATCTAAAAATGATAGGTCTTGGAACCACCTATCATGCACCATGAAGAATACAAAATATGGTGTAAAACCACAACTACTCCTCAACTAAACAACATAAAGGAAATGAGGAACTATAATCACGATGATAAAACAAAAAGGAAAAACCTCTTACCCTAAAAATGAAACCTTGGACACTAGATAACCAATATCCTAAATATAAATATGAAAAAACCGAAAAAAATAATAGTAGATGCTTACCCAGAGAAGGCTGCACATGCAGAGGAGGGTGAAGTGGAGAAATGAGTGGCTGGGGATGCTGGTAACAGATGGAGCATCCACCATAGGGAATCCGTGTGTGCATGGAGGATAGGGAGGAGAGGGGTGGGGGTGGGGGGGGGGGGGGGTCAGCCATGCAACATGAAGGAGGGGGAGCAACCTCAAAAGGAGAATCTTCCAAAGGGGAGGAGAGGAATCCATTCAAGGGAGTATCACCAGAATGAGGAGAGGAGGACTTTGGAGGGCCCTTGTCTAGTAGGGGATTCGTGCAAGATGGATAAGGAATGGGGAAAGGTGCAACCACACATGGAAGGGGAAACCCTAATCAAAAAATAAAACAACAATAATAATAAATACATGATAATAATAATAATTTAATAATAATATTGAAAATAATAATAATATTATTATTATTATTAAAATATTTATTTTAATTTGATTTTAATTTTCTTATATTATATTATTCTCATTTTATAATTTATTTAATTTTATTTATTTTGAATACCGGTAGGCCACATGGTGACCTGGGCGAAGCCACAAGGTTTCAGAATTGTGTTATACCCATTCACTAGGTGCTGCTAAGCCCAAAAAACTCATTTCTAATTCAAAACTCAAAAATTATCACTAGGCCTCAACCTAATACACGATAAGAATTTCCAAATATAAAAAAATAATAAAATAAATTATGTTCCATTTTTAGTGTGTGGAAGTACATCAGAAAAAAATTGTGATTCCATTTTCCCTAATGGTCCATTAATGATAGACTCCCATCACTATTAACCTTTTACAATGGGATTACATTATTAATGCACTATGGAAAAAATCAAACTACAGTAGTGATGTAGGTCAACACTATTTCATTTAAATAACTCACAATATTATCTTCCTCACCTTCATGTCGAGTGATTTTTTCTTATATACTTTTTAGAACCCAATAGTTAATAGAAACCAATTCATTTGAAACATAATGCACAATATCCTTTAATTATTCAATAGAAAAATCTACCAGTATATTGTCACAGACACATGGTTCATCTTGTGTAAATATTAAAGAGGAATTTTTATAAACATTAGGATCAATTTAATCTGTTGATTCCAATGGGGTTGAAATGACCTCCATTTCCATGGTTTTACATTGAACGTCTTGTAAATATATATCCAAGACACATTCCTATTCCTTTCTTGGTGTACCTGATGTTTTTTCCAATTTTCACAAGTGGGAAATCTTCTTCAACATTATTTGTTATATTTTTTTTAACTTTATTATGGTATTTGTAGAAATAGAATTAGAATCCAAGATAACATAATCATAACCAAAATTATAATATATTAAATAAACTAAAATATCCAAAACTGAAAAAAAAATTATAATATAGAGAATCCAATAGCGGTGATGCTCACTATAACATCTTGTCCCTCCTCATTGGATTATAATGGCAGGAGGAAATTATAAAGAATTAAACAACATCCCCAAGACAACAATGGATGGAGATAAATTCATAGGTATTCATTAACAATTGTGTGTGGGGGGGGGGATTTTCCATTTGAAAATATAACAACCAACCAAACATGTAATAACCAAAAAATCCACTACAAGATCCATGATAAAAATTAAAGATAACTCAATAATATCATTTATGTCAAAACCAACTACAAAGGGTACCACATCGGGAAACTACGAAACAACAAAGTACACAGAGGAAGAAAACAAGACCAAAAAACTCAAACACAACCACAAAACATTTAAGCCACACATTCTCTATTCACTAACTCTAAAAAATAACCCATGTATCACGACATACTACTAAATATGTATGATGCATTATCATTTTACATGTATCAATAAACTACATATGCAAAAGAACCAAAGTTACCAAGAAATGGTTATTAATGAAACCCTGTAGATTTTCCACAAATTACTTCACTAATCATACCACTGTGATTGAACATGTTATCATATTTATATAAAATAACTTATATAAAAAAAATCTAAAATGGTTTATATTATAATATAAACAAGTAGGGAAATAATTTAGTTTTCACAACAATAAAACATTCCAAGGAAATAAACTAAACAAATTTTTTAATTTTTTTTATAAATTCAACTTATAGAATAAGCTATTTGAATACCTATCTTTATGCATGAACAAATTCCTACATTGATATGATAGTTCCATATTTATGATCAGTTAACCTTTGATCTACCAAGTAATCAAAAGGTAATTAAATCCCACGTTCCATTACACTTTCATCACCGGGAACAAATTTATATTTGAACTCACCTAGTAAATACAATATGGACACACCCAAATCATTATTCCAAACCCCTTATACCAAAATAACCATTTCAACCATTTCAATAAAATCATAATTTTATAGAAAACCATTTAGAAAAACTATTTCAAATCAACCATTCCAATTTTTTCAGTAAATTTATATCCTTTACTGAAAACATATCAATGAATCCATTAACCCAAATTCTACAAAATCAACATTTTAAAATCATAATTTTAAATTCATGAAACCAAATAACTTGTGCAAAACAAATTCCACAAAACCACCAAATATAAAAACTAATTCTAAAGTTAGATTTAACCTTGATTTGCACAAAATTTTCAAATATATTGTTTGGAAATTTAACAAATTTGAGAATAATCTTTTAGGTTCTAAATACAGGTGTCTATAGTGAAGCCACCAACCATATGTTTTATGATGAAAACGAATAATGGTACTTAAACCCCAACAAAATTGAGTTGAATCTCTAAAACCCATCCTTAGATATATTCTCCTATTATCAATAAGACAAAAGCTAATCATATTTAACATAAACCATCATAGTTATATCCACCATAGACATATATTTAACAAACCAAGAGAGAGGGATAAGTAGATCTAAGGAAAACTACAAATTACAACCGGTAACAATGACAATCTTTGAGGATCTATCTTCAAAACACCAAGATAATCCTTCTGATCCCATCTAAATCAATGGAAGAAGCTACCATAGCATTTGGAAAGAGAAAATATTATATTTGGGACACAACGGATGAAAAAAGAAGGCCTTATAGGACAAAACATGTTACATCCACAATTTTAGGATCTCACTTTTACCCATGCATAGTTTGTTGCCCAGCTAAGTAAGTCATGCGCTAACTATGCACCAGCCACTACCTCATGTATGAAACTCACATAGTTGTGTCACATGATTAGAAAACCATGCACCATCCATTAAAAATACCACATTCAAATATATTATGGTTTCTCTTAGAATTGTTCATTGTTTGGACAGACAATGCACTACATGTGCACCTTCTCGTTAGCCCCTGCCTCATAGTGCATGTTTTCCTGCATGAGTTTCATGCTTTCCCCTAACCATGCACCAGCCATGAAAATTTATAAAATACAAAAACACACTTCTAAAGATCTCCAAACTCTCCAAAAAATAACCCACATAAATTAATTACATAAAAATAATAAATAAATGGTTACTTAAATTTAACAAGGGTGATATATTATCCCCACCATTGTCCTTTTAATCCTAAGAATGTAAAAAACCACTAGTTTCCTAAAAGACTTTAGGCCACTACTCGATCATTTCCTTATCATGGTCATAGGTCTCTTCCTGAATCTGACCATGTTTTCATAAAACAATAATAGTACTGATGATTTTCCCACTAAAGATATTCTCTTGTCTATCCACAATACACACCGAGATATGTAACCAAAAAACACATGGTTCATGTTTAAGATGATCCCCTAAAATCACATGGTTTGGATCAAGTTTATACTTTTTCAATTCAGATACATGGAACGCAATATGTACCACCCTGAAAAGTGGTGGAAATTTCAATGGATATTCCACTGCACAATCTTGTTCTAGTGTCTCAAAAGGTCCTACAAATCTGGGAGATAACATTCCCTTCTTCCCAAAATGATGATTACAAAACCTAGGAGAGGTTTTTATGACTATGTGATCACTCACCATGAAGGATAATGACAATTGACGATGATCTTCATAATAATTCGGATGAATCTCTTCTATCTCCATCTATTTCTTGATCAACTAAAGATTCTTCATTGTCTCTTGGATAAGACTTGGCCCAACCAGTGAAGTCTCTCATTTTCCCCCCAAAAAAGTGGAGAATGATTAGGACACCAATAAAAAGCTTCCAATGGAGCCTTTTTCATCAATGCATGATAAATTTTCTTATACGAGAACTTGATAAATGGTATGTAATCTTCCCATGAGCCAGAAAATTCTGTTAAAGAAGAACCCAACATGTATTCAAATGTTTTTATAATACTATTGGATTTTCTATATGTTTGAGGATGATACATAGTACTCATACTCAACTGAGTGATAAGGGATTTATTTATGAACTTCCAAAGACTAGATGCAATATTCATATCTATGTCTTAAAAGATCAAAACGGGTATTCTCAACCTCTATATCACTTCTCGTATATAGATCTTTGAGATTTACTCTTCCATATGTGATTCATGAATAAGGATGAAATGACCTGGCTTAGTGAGATGAACAATATAACACATATGGAATCATGTTTCTAAATCATTCATTGGAGACATGTTGTTAAATACATAGTTATATGTTCCCACTTTAAAATAGGAATAGGTAAATACTGCAACATACCTACTAGTCACTGATGATCTGCCTTAACCTTTAAAAAATTTATGCATCACAAATAAACTCATTTATCCACTTTTTCATATCAACACACCAGAAATGTTCTTTCAAATCCATATACATTTTCTATATCATAAGATGAATTACTCATATTGAATGGTGGTAAGCATGAAGAAGTTATTTTTGAAAAGCTATAGGTATGACCATATTATTTATGAACCTTAATACTGAATTCTCTTCTAGATACCATCCCTCAATGGTGTCCCCACCATTATGTTTGTACCTTATCACCACACATTATAAATCAAATATTTGTGCCTCTATAACCATATTCACTAGATCCGAAAAAAACCAAACATCTAATAATTCCAAAACATCACATTGATATTCACATTCTAGGTTCTTATTGACTTGGATCGACATCAACTACCACTAATATAATGTTTCTTTTTCCAAATGAGAACATGACAATCTCCTTAATGATTTTTTCACCAAATTAGATTCACCTGTTGTCTACATCAAGTCAAAGATGAACATCTAAAGGTACTCCATCCATTTCCATTTTCTTAAATTCATATCTCGTTCTGATAAAATTTTCTTCAATTTATTATTATTTGAAAACACCATAAATTTATCACCCAATAAATAATGATGCCAAAAATTCAAAGAAAAGATAATGGTAGTTAACTCCAATTCGTGTGTTGGGTAGTTCTTTACATGGACCTATAATTTCCATGATCCATAAGAAACAACATGATCTACTTATATCAGAACACATCCAAATACTAATCCCAAATTATCAAAACACACCATGTCCCATTGTCCAAATTTGGAAATATCAAGATAGGTGATAATGTGAGGTTAACACTAAGCTCTCAAAAAACAATTATGAAATTTTTCATTCCATTGGAATGGAAGAATATTCTTTGTAAAAGAATTCATAGGTGATGCTAGTTGTGATAAATCATGAAAAATATATCATTAATAGCCATCCTATCCAAAGAATCTTTTTATTTGTAAGACACACTTTGGTGTTTTACAATGGATAAAAGCCTTTAACTTTTCTAGATACACATAAATAAATTTTTTAGTGATTAAATGTATAAGGAAACGTAACTCTTGTATCCAGAAATCACACATTGATATTTTGGAATAAAAACAATGATCCTTTAAGATTCCCATCACTATCCCAAAGTGTTTCTCATGATCGAACCTTTTCCTTGAATACACCAACATGTCTGCCACAAACCCCACCTCAAATTAATCTCAATATATTTACAATATATGATTCATCGATGTCATAAACACTGTAGCTGAATTTTATGGACCAAAAGGCATAACTACATACTCAAAATGGAATTATATTCTTCTGAAAGTAGTCTATGGTATATCCAACATCCGAACCTAAAATTGGTGATATCCATAGCACAAATAAACCTTAGAGATCCACTACGATCCCCTCAATTAATTAAAAAAATCCTGAAATTGTGTAAGTGGATACTGGATCTTTATTATAAATTTTTAATCTTATGATAATCCACTCACAACCATAGAATTCAATCTTCTAATTTAACAAAAAAAAATAATCGGGCTACCCATGAGGATGTACTCAACTAAATGAAAATATTTCTTTCTTGCTCCTCCAAATACTCAATCAATACCATAAAATCCAATGGTTCCATTCAGTAAGACAATAGGGAAATAGGATTAGTCCCAATAAGTAGATAAATCCTAAAATACACATCTCTTATAGGGAAAAATCCTATGTAATTACTTGAAAAGACATATAGAAACTAATCCACCACTACTGGAAAAATATTGTTCTTGATATCATCCATCGGTTCTAAAGACAACAATGCCAACTAGTATGTGATCATTCCAACCAGGGATTTCAAAAAACACGTTACACTATTCTTTATTTTATGATCTCTTTAAAAGAGATTATCAATACCATCATTAGTTGTAAAACTAAACTTTCTAGTATAATATATAATCTGGCACTTGAAAACTATCATCCAATACATACCTAGGATAATATCCAAACTACCATCTCATGCACAAAAAAATATCATTTAAGCTTAGCTCCATAATAAATTATAGAATATTCTCTACACACAAAAGCTCAAATTACTTTTTGACCATGCAGTGATTGAAATTTTATCATATAAGGCCTCATATCAGCTTTAAATCATAGAAAATCAGTAAAAAATGAAGAAATAAAGGAATGGGATTCACCCAAATCAAAAAAGTGTATATAGTTTGAATTCAAAAGAATCGTACCTCGCACTATAGATGGTCTAGGAAGATCTTCCAGAAAATCCAATGTAGATCCATATAATTGCTTCATTTTTGCAGTTTTATTTTTATTACCATGTTTAGATTCCCCTTAATAATGAGTCATTATATTCTTGGAATCACTATGTTTAGCTCTACTTTTCTGATGAGCGTTATTCAACTACTTTCTCCCAATCAAATCATACGATGTTTGTGAAACTTGAGAACTATCCTAAACACATGGCCATGAAGAATTTCAGCAATATTGAGGTAGGTTCTCCATTTTTATGAAATTGTAGTATTTTCTCAGTGGTGTCATACATTCTCTCTTCTTGTGGTTGAATAAACCAAATTAAAAACATCCATCTTTGCTATTAAGTTTTGGAGGATGATTTAATGACCATTTCGTTGGATTCTGAGTCATCACACTACCTTGTAAATAGGATTCCCACTTTCTCTTACTACAAGAATTAGATATCACTCTATTTCCCATGGGTGTCAATATGCTTCCCCCTCCTGTATATCCTGATATGTCACATTCTACTATCATCTCTCTATTCACCATTATTGTATATTCCATAATACAAAGCACAATATCCCTTGATAAAATCTAATTCCTCAACAATGACTCAATAACGTGTGCCTTTATGGACACACTAGAAGCAACCTTAGGTGAAATGAACCCTAAAATCATAAATTTAGCTGCATTCTCAGTGGATGAATGATTTTACTTCTTCAAGATTAATTAGTCAATTTTTCATTGAATTATGAATGTATGATGATAGAATTTTTTGTTGAATTTTTTTTTCAAAATCCTCCCACAAATGGATTTGATTAATTTAGCATGAATAGCTAAATCCAAAAAATTCTGGGAAATATCATAAAAAAAATATGTCACCATATTTAATTTTACCTCTTCTGGCATACCAATGAAATTGAAGACATGATTCATTCTATTTATCCACACCACTTCTTGTTCTAGTTCTGAATGACCCAAAATGGTGGGTGAATTATGATTCTAAAAGTGGACTGAATGTTCAAATTTCCTTGGCTCATCCCCCTTATTCCCTATATCCACAGCATAAAAATCATGGAATATGCTCTAAACCATCTATTTAATCACCTATGTCTTAGGAGAAACAACATTCTCAGTATCTTATTTTTGTTTGTTTTTATGATACCTATAGGGTGACATTTTCTTGAAACACAACAAACATCATACGTCTCACTCTTTATTAACTAGTGGATTGAACTTTCAAATTTTAACACAACATAAAATGACAACAATGGTTTCTAAAATAATATTTGTCCCATGTTCAACCATTTTTGAAAAATATATCCTAAATTTGAAAATCAAACTATTTTCAAATTTCCACATCCATTCCCTTTATCAAAATATTTTAGTTCAAAACAACTTTCAAGTATTTCAAAAAATAAAATATTTCAAAAAAAACATAAATCATTACCAAAAAAATATACTCTTCTAGTGGGAATTAATTTCTAAAATCTAGATCATGCACATCCCTTTGCATAAACCACTGATAATGATATTTGAAATACTATATGTATAGAGACCCAAGAATTTAACATAAAACATTTCATGATTTTAAGCATTATTAATCATTAGAGTACAAGCCAAGGATCGTTAAGTCTAGTGTCTTGGAAGACTAGGTACATATAACATAAAACATGGAAATAAAAAAAACTTCTTTATTTAATATCCATTAAGAGATTCTAACTACATTTGAGCTCTTACATCTTCATAGGGTACCCTGGGGAACACATGAACAAAGGGATGAGCTAAGAATCCCAGTAAAGGAATAAACATAAGGATACATCTCAAGCACATGAGTTAGGAGGAATGACATAATGATATCCAAAGCATGAAAATTATAAAATATTTTAATATAAGCACCGGATTATATAAACATGGAATCAAATTAATGTGGTAGAATCGTAAATTAGATCATTAGTACAGGTCAAGGGTAACCGAAATCTCGTTTCCCATTTCAGTACGGGTCAAGGCTAACCACCAATCTCGTTTCACATCGCATCTCATGAGACATATCCTTACCTAATGCATTGGAGCATTATCTGGGTGCACCCATCTCAACATATTCATGAATATTATTTCCACATAAATAATCTTTCGACATAAATAATCATACATAATCAATCATACATGAACATAAGGGTACCCATGGAAAGAATTTGGTACCACGGTCATGACATAAAACATATCTAATAGGCATATAATGAAAGTTTCCATGAAAGGAAAGGATTAAAAAAGAAATGAAAATTTATAGGGTAAAATAGGCATACAAAATGGTAATTTCTGTCAAATATAAGTGACAACACATAAAAAATGTATTTTAGAAACATTAGCATTAAAACATTTTTGTGCGGTTTTAAGGAAAACACTCTAGAGCTTTTCAAATAGGAAAAAAGAAATTATTTTATATAAAAACAGAACTGAACCAAGAAGGTTTTCATAATAAAAATACTGATTTTATAAGTACAATGGTGTTTTAAAACATAGGATAGAGTGTACGTAAAATTTTTGTAAAATTTTGGGAAGTCCCCTTCAAAAAGGTTTGCTTATCGGAAAGTTCTAAGGAGGGAATCTTTCCAAAATCATGCATATCTTTGAAAGAATGTGATGATAGGGTCTTGAGATAAGAATATTTTAAAACTACCCATAATTCATAATTCTCACATAAATAGATAATATAACACCATTTTTAAAGAAAGGCAAGGAAACCCAAAAGAACAAATAAGGTTCGGGTAGAATTCGTTATGATTTTATCGGCATGGTGTCGGGTGTGACCAAGAGGGATTTATGAGAGAGAAATGGGGTTTCTAATCAATTATAAATATATAAGGATGTATTGGGATGGTTCTTAAAAATAACCCATCATTTTCAAGTTCACATAAAAAGGCAAAGTATAGAGGACAATCTTGATTAAGAGTGAAAAGGGGAGGATCCCTTACCTTGAATCCATTGGTGTTTTCCACTTGTTATTAATGACCTGAATAAACAAATTAATCTTATTAATTAATAATTAAATAACCTATTATATATGTAATTTATTTATTATGACCCTTTTTAGTTCATTCAAAGCCTTTTTGATTAGTTATAAGGTTCAATTTCATTGTTCGGGATCGTTTGTTTTCTTGGCTTTAAAAGATCGGCTCACTTACATTCAAGTTTGGATTATATAAAAAATGAAAGTGGTTGTCTAGAATTGAAGTTATATTCTTTAGTTAATATCAAGGATTTTACATGGTTTTAATTTTAATAAGGTTACTTAGAGTGAAGTATAATTATTATATATATAACCTTAGTGATAGCCGTTTTTGTTAATCAGTGGATTTGATAACAAAGAATGTGTTTTCCTTTATAACATAAATCCATTTTTACCAAAGAATAATAGAACCCAAAAAATAGGATATATTACATATATAATAATCTGGTTCATCCATAACAGAAATGGTTTCATGACTACATTTAATGATAACAATAAAAATTGATAAACTGTTGTCCTTGAATGTGCTAAATTAGCACATATCAAATGGTGCTTTAATCTCTTTCAAATAAAAGGGTGGGAAAAAGAGAGAATATAATGAAATATACAACTAGCATGAAGAAATTCATGTACATGTATGTTACTGGATTTATCATACTATTATGGTGAAGGGAGGTGAGGAAAGAAAATAAAAAATAAAAGAACTTAAAAGAAAAGATGAAATATAGGAAGATGAATTTACCTCTTGAGACTTCCTCCTTGGAGAACCTCTTAAGGGGGGAGGTTTTGATATTTTTAAGAGGCTGAGATCTTTTGGATGTGTAGAAGGACTTTGGGGAGTGATTTGGGAAGAATTTAGAGAAGTCTTGAAGCTTTATTGGAGTGGAGAGAAGAAGGAGTGAAGGGGGGTTTTATATTGGAGGAGAAGAGGGATTTCATGATATTAAATTCCATAATTTATTATTTCATCACAAGAAAAATAATAGTAAGAATTCCATGACCAAGAATAGTTAATGGGTCTTGTTAATTCGAACCATGTGGTCTTACATCAGCAGAACATCATCGACGACTACAATTAATCCATTATTTATCATTTATTGTGAATTATTGGAATCTACTATTCATAAAAAATTCAAGTATTCCAGAAAAATCCCAAAAATTCACCCTAACCATTTTTCAATATATAGATTCCAAAAATGAAGTCCATTTTTCAAAAATACATTTCTAAATATGGTTATTTTAATATTTCATTAAAATCATAATTTATTATCAAAACCAGTTTTAAAACATTCATTTACTCATTCTAAACTATAGGTATATCATACCTCCAACATGAATATTATTTTTATACCACCATAGGTGAGGTTAATATTCATTGATTTATATCACTATTCATAAGGGTATGTTACTATTCATTTGGGTAGGTTACTATTCACTAAAAAATTATTTTTGCTTTATTAGACTCCAAAAAACATCTTGAACACAACTGTGTATGTCAGATTTCCAAAATTACAAACACAAAAGTGAAAAACATATGTTTAAAGGACACTTATCAATTAGTAGATCATTATCATGTGATTTTATGGAATATTTATAAGAAGAGAATTTCCATTAAAAACGTTGGGTCATTACATTCTTCCCCCTAATTAAATTTCGCCCTCGAAATTTCGTTTTACATGCTAACCCAAAAACATGTGCGGGTACTTGTCCTTCATTTCATCCCCCAATTCCCATTTTTCTTCCTCAAAATTTTGGTTCCTCGATAACAATTTGACAAGATGGGTTGTCTGGTTGCGTAGAACCTTATCTCTCCAATCCAGAATCTTTACTGGATGCTCCTCATAGGAGAGATCATCTTCCAATTGCATACCCTCTGAGATTAGTACATCTGAGGGATCAGGTATGTACTTTCTCAAGAGTGATATGTGGAAAACATCATGAACTCGAGCCATATTTTGTGGAAGTGAAAGTCGATAGGCAACAGGTCTTATGCGGTCAAGGATATCGAAGGGGCCAATATACCTTAGGCTTGGATTCCCTTTCTTCTCAAATCACATGACTCTCTTCCATTGAGACATTAGAAGGGAGACTTAATCTCCAACGTCGAAATCCATGTCCCTTCGACAGTTGTCAGCATAGCTTTTTTTTCGACTTTGATCAGATATGATGTGTTTCTAGATGACTTGAACCTTCTCTGTCATCTCTTGAACAAATTCAGGTCCAAGTAACTTTCTTTCTCTAACTTCATCCCAATAGGATGGAGTTCTACAATTCTTTCCACATGTAGCTTCATATGGAGTCATCTGAATACTCGAGTAGAAGATATTGTTGTATGAGAACTCAAAGAATGGGAGATTCTGATCCCATCAACCTTTGAATTATAGAGATCATTCTCTAAGCATATCTTTAGGCATATAAATAGTTATTTCAGACTGGCCATCCGTTTGGGGGTGATAGGCCATGCTGAAATTTAATTTAGTACACAAAGCATGTTTAAGGCCCCTCCAGAATTTAGGTGTAAACCTTGGATCACGGTCAGAGACAATTAAGAGTGGAACAACGTGAATTCTCACCACTTCCTTCACATATAAATTTGAATGTTTTTCAAGATATAGATCTTCCCGAATAGTGATGAAATTGGATGTCGTGGTGAGTCGGTCAACCCCAACCCATATCGCATTATTTCCCTTCGACGTATTCAAGAGACCCATGACAAAGTCCAAAGAAACATTTTCTCATTTCCACATGGGTATAGGAAATGGAAGCATCATAGATTTTGACTTTTGTCGCTCAACTATAACTTGCTGACATAACAAGAACCTTGATATATATTCTGCAATCTCCTTCTTTATGTTATCCCACCAGAAGTGTTCTTAGAGATCACAATACATTTTGGTACTCCCAGTATGGATAGAGAAGGTCGAGCTATGTGCATCATTCAATATCTCCTTATTTATCTCTAGATCAGATGGTACACATAATTGTGTCCCAAATCTTATATCTCCTTCCTCATCAATATTGAAATCGGAGGATTTCCCATTTTTAACAGCTTCCACCGTTTTCGGAATTTCCACAACCTTTCTTTGACAAACCATTATTTTATCCATGAGGGATGGTTGGGCAATCATTTGAGGAAGTGTTGATGATGTTCCTCCCTTAATGATTCCCATGTCCATCCTTTGCAAATCCAAGAAAATCAGATCCTTTTCAATTCTCATCATTGATAAAGATGTAGGATCCTTTCTACTTAGAGCATCTTCCACCTTTTTTGCCTTACCAGGATGGTAGTGGATTGAGTAGTCATAATACTTGATGAGCTCTATCCATCTTTTCTGGCACATATTAAGCTCTTTCTGTGTGAATATATATATTTTAGACTCTTGTGTTCAGTATATATCTCACATTTTCCCCCATATAGATAATGTCGTGAGATTTCCAATGCAAAGATCATAGCCACTTACTCCAGATCATGCATGGGATAGTTTTTCTCATTGATTTTCATCTTCCTTGAGGAATAAGCTATCACTTTATCATTTTTCATTAGTATACAACCTAATCCTTTCTTATAAGCATCACTATATACCACAAAGAGTTATCCAATTAAAGGGAGTGTGAGTATCGGTGCAGTGATAAGCCTCTTTTTCAACTCCCTAAAGCAGTTTTCAAATTTTTGTGTCCAGATGAACTTTAATCCCTTCTGTGTCAGCTTGGTCATTAGTTTTGGCAATCGTGAAAAGTTATTCATGAATCGTCGATAATACCCAGCAAGAACTAAAAAGATGCGGATCTCTATTATAGAGGTTGGCCTCAGCCACTCTTCAATTGCCTTCATCATAGAAGGGTCCACCGATATCCCTTTCCTAGTGATAAAATGCCCCAAGAATGATACTTCCTCCATCCAGAAATCATATTTAATGTACTTTTCAAACAACCTCTCCCTTCGTAATGTTTTTTACACAGTTTACAAATCCTCTTCAAGTTCCTCCTTGATCTCGGAGTATATCATAATATCATAAATAATGACCACCACAAATTTGTCGAGGTAATCTCTAAAGACTCGATTCATTAAATCCATAAAACTTTCTAGAGCATTAGTAAGTCCGAGGGGCATCACTCTGAACTCATTGTGTCCATACCTCATTCTAAAGGCAGTATTGGGAATATCTTCCTTCCTCACCTTTAGTTGGTGATATCCCGACCTAAGGTCCACCTTAGAGAAATAACTGGCCCCATGAAGCTAATTGAACAAGTCATATATCAGTTTAAGGGGATACTTATTCTTTATAGTGATTTTATTGAGCTCACAATAATCAATGCAGAGGCACATTGATCCATCCTTCTTCTTGTTAAAGTGGACTGGTGCACCCCACGGTGAAGCACTCAGGTGTTTAAAACCCTTCTCCATATTCTCCTATAACTACTTCTTCATCTCATCTAGCCCTACGGTGTCCATTCTGTAAGGTGTCTTTGAGATTGGAAGAGATCCAGGGATATGTTCAATTGAGAACTCAACCTCTCGATCAGGAGGAAGACTACACAACTCTTCAGGGAATACATCAGTGTAATCCCTCACTAAAGGCATGTGTTAAAGAATGATTCTCTCCTTTGCCTCAATCATTTGAGCTAGATATGCATGCTCATAAAGAAGAAATATCCAAACAAGAGATGAAGATTCTAAAAGAGACTCATCTTCTTTCTTACACTTGTAAAGAATCAGATGATGATTCGGGATGTGAAAATTAATCTCCCTTTCCCAAAAATTGATGTTTTACTTGAACAAAGATAGCCAATCCAATCCCAAGATAGCATGAATCTCCACTAAAGTATGAAAAGATTTTCCGGGAGACTCAGTCCACAATCATTAACCAGGGAGGAGTAATAAACCATGGATGCAACAATTTCCCCATTCATTGTTCTCACAGATAACATATCCTCCAAATATTGTGGTGGTGTTTGAATAGTTCTACTAAACTTGAAAGATATGAAGGAATGTGTTGATCTAGAATCAAATAGTACGTTCTCTATTCTTGAATGAATAACAAGAATACATGTAACCACATCGTTTTCCAGCTCCACCTCAGCAGTAGTGATAGCATAAGCCCTTACTTGTTTCCTTGGAGGTTGTTGCTGATTGCCTCCGACAGCATCAGATTATGGAAATTGTTTGCATAATACCCAAGTGTCTTGCAGTAAAAACATTACACTGCAGGCAGAGTATTGTTCTCAACCTTCCGTTCTTCTTCAACATTAGCGGGATTTTTCATATCCCTTCTGCAGTTCTTGGAAATATTACCAAACATTCCACATTTGAATCAATTCTTGGTTCCCTTAATACAGTCACCAAGATGCTTCTTCCCACAATTATTGAAAAGGGGAGAGTGATGATTCTTTCCATCATTGGATTTTTTTAATGAACCACCCATGTTGTTCTCCATTTTCCGCTTCTTGTCACGAGGCCCATGAGACCACTGAGAGTCTCAAATCTCCAGTTGAACCTTGAGGGCACAACGGATAATCTCTGCATAGCTATTGAAGTATCTAATCACCAACACTTTTCATTGACTCGGCTTTAGTCCACTAAATAACTGATCCACCTTGCTTTTGGTTTTCCTGGAAAAGCTATAGGCGTACCTTGCAAGCCTTGTAAAGTTCGTTTCATATGCTTAGATGGAATCATCTTCCTTCTTCTTGAGTCCAAGGAACTCCCTTTCTATCTTTAGACGGAGGGTTCGAGGAAAACATTTGTTGAAAACCATCCTCTTGAATTCATATCAATCTATGGAATCAATTTCCCCTTGGGACTTTGTATTCTTGATCAGTGTCCACCACTGATCAGCTTCCCCATAAAAACGATAGACTGCCAGTACAACTTTCTCTTCTTCCGAGCACTGGGGGACATAGAAACTTTTCTCAATGGAGTTAATCCATTGTTCTGCGAGGAGGGGATCATAAGACCCACTAAACATGGGAGGCCTTTGCCACATAAAGGATTCTACAACAACATTCTCTTTCCTTGGAGGAGGGGGATGTCCCACCTGATTCAAGTTATTATTCATAACTCGAGCCAGCTGAGCAAGTAATTCTATGAAGTTTTGAGCACCCGCTTCCATCACATCAGGAATTTAATTAGGGAAATCATTACATTGCCTATTATATTCTTATGGGATTCTTTTTTTTGTCCCTTAATAATCATTTGTACTAAGCTCGTGAATCTACAAAATCATATCCCCCGGGAGTGTCATAACAAAGAGTGCAGCAAGGCCCGTTATCATTCAATAGTTCCCGTTCGAGTCTATCTAAAAGCGGTGTTTTATTGTTTTACACCTAGATGAATTTGTTCCAGAGGCGCCTCTACCTGGTCGTATCCAGACATGGATTTATTTTCTCGATAAACCACATACTCTATACTCACCAAAATTATGGACTATTTCCTTATACTTAGTCTCATCCTTATGGTTCTCACTAAGGTTCTATATTCCTAATCTACAAAAATAGCTAGACCATCCTCTGATACCAACTATAGTGACCGAATCCTTTTACATAAAACATTTCATGATTTTAAGAAAAATTAACCATCAAAGTACAAGCCAAGGAACGTTATGTCTAGTGTCTCGGAAGACTAGGTACATATAACATAAAACATGGGACTAAAAAACTTCTTTATTTAATCTCCATAAAGAGATTATAGAATATTTTGAGCTCTTACATATTTATAGGGTACCCTGGGGAACACATTAACAAAGGGATGAGCTAAAAAGCCCAGTAATGGAATGAACATAAGGATACATCTCAAGCACATGAGTTAAGAGGCATGACATAATGATATACAAAGAATGAAACTAATAAAATAATTTAATATAATAATGGGATCATATAATCATGGAATCAAATTAATGTGTCAGAATCATAAATCATATCATTAGTACGGGTCATGGCTAACCACCAATCCCATATCCCATTTCAGTATGGGTCAAGGCTAACTGCCAATCCCGTTTCACATCGCATCTCATGAGACTTATCCTGACCCGATGCATTGGAGCGCTATCTAGGCACACCCATATCAACATATTCATGAATATTATTTCCACATAAATAATATTTCCACATAAATAATCATACATAATAAACCATACAAGAACATAAGGGTACCCATGGAAATAATTCCGTACCACAATCCTGACATAAAACATATCAAATGGGCGTATCACGAAAGTGTCCATGAAATGAAAGGATTTGAAAATACATTGACATTAATAGGGTAAAATAGGCTTAGATAATGGCATGTGGTGTCAAATATGAGTGAAAACACATTAAAAATTTATTTTAGAAACATTAGCATTAAAACATTTTTGTGCGGTTTTATGAAAAACACTCTAGAGATTTTCAAATAGAAAATCAGACATTCTATTATATAAAAAAATAATTGAACCAAGAAGGTTTTTATAATAAAAATACTTATTTTATAAATAAAATTGTGTTTTAAAACATAGGATAGAGTGTACTTAATATTTGGGTAAAAATTTGGGAAGTCCACTTATAACAGTTTTGTTTATCGGAATGTTCTAAGGAGGGAATATTTCCAAAATCATGTATATCCTCGAAAGAATGTGATAAAAGGGTCTTGATATAAGAATCCTATAAAAATAACCAGAATTCATAATAATCACATAAATAGATAAGATAACACCATTTTGAAAGAAAGGTAAGGCAACCCGAAAGGACAAAGAAGGTTCAGGTATAATTCGTTACGATTTTATCGACACGGTGTCCGATGTGACCAAGATAGATTTATGAGAGAGAAATGGGGGTTCTCATCACGTATAAATTCATAAGAAAGTATGGGTCTGGTTCTTAAACATACCCCATAATTTTCTAGTACACATAAAAAGGCAAAGTATAGAGGACAATCTTGATTAAGTGTTAAAAGGGGAGGATCCCTTACCTTAAATCCCTTGGTGTTCCCCACTTGCTATTAATGACCTGAATAAACAAATTAGGCTTATTAGTTAATAATTAAAAAAAATATTATATATGTAATTTATTTATTATGAACCTTTTTAGTTCATTCAAATCCTTTTTGATTAGTTACAAGGTTCAATTTCATTGTTCGGGCTCATTTACTAACTTGGCTTCAAGAGATCAGTTCACTTATATTGAAGTTTGGATTATATGAAAGATGAAAGTGGTTTTACATAATTGAAGTCAAATTCTTTTGTCCATATCTAGGAGTTTACATGGTTTTAATTTTAATTAGGTTACTTAGAGTGAAGTATAATTATTATATATATAACCTTAGTGATAACAGTTTTTGTTAATCAGTGGATTTGATTACAAAGAATGTGTTTTCATTTATAACATAATTCCATTTATACAAAATAATTATAGAAACAAAAAATAGGATATATTAGGTATATAATAATCTGGTTCAACCATAACTCAAATGGTTTCATGACCAGAATTAAAGATAACAATAGAAATTGATAAACTGTTGTCCTTGAATGTGCTAAATTAGCACATCTCAGATGGTGCATTAATTTCTTTCAAATACAATGGTGGGGAAAGGATAGAATATAATGAAATATACCACTAGCATGAATAAATTCCATTACATTTATTTTACTAGATTTATCATACTATTATGGTGAAGGGAGGTGAATAAAGAAAATAAAAAAAAACTTAAAAGAAAAGAAGAAATTTGTGAAGAGGAATTTACCTCTTGAGACTTCCTCCTTAGAGAACCTATTATGTGGAGAGATTTTGCTATTTTGAGGAGTATGAGAGATTCTAGACGTGGGAGAGGACCTTGGGGAGAGATTTGGGTAGAATTTAGATAAGGCTTGGAGCTTGAGAAGAGTGGAGAGAAGAAGGAGTGAAGGGGGGTTTTATAGTGGAGGAGGGGAGGGATTTCATGATATTATAATCCTTAATTTATTATTTCTTCACAAGACAAAGAATAATAATTATTCCATGACAAGTAATAGAAAATAAGTCATGTGAATTCAAACCAAGTGGTCTTAAATCATCATAACATCATTAATGACTCAATTATCCATTATTTAGCATTTATTGTGAATTACCAGATTCTATTATTCATAAAAAATTCATGTATTTAAAAAAAATCCCAAAAATTTACCCTTACCATTTTTCAACTTGTAAAATCCCAAAACAAAGTCCATTTTGGAATTTGTTTTCTAAATATGATTATTTTAATATTTAATTGAAATCATAAGTTATTATCAAAACCATTTTTGAAACATTCATTAACTCATTCTAAACTATAGGTATATAATACCTCCAACATGAATATTATTTTTATACCACCATAGGTGATGTTACTATTCATTAGGGTATATCACTATTCATAAGGGTATGTTACTATTCATTAGGGTTGGTTACTATTCACCAAAAATTATTTTTTGTTTTATTAGACTCCAAAAAACATCTTCAACACAACCGTGTATGTCAGATTTCCAAAATTCGAAACACAGAAGTGACAAACATATGATTAAAGGTCACTTATCACTTAGTATATCATTATTATGTGATTTTATGGCATATTTATATGAAGAAAATTTCCATTAAAAACATTGGGTTGTTACAATATGTGTATAAAAAAAATTATATACCCAACTCCATGGTAACTGGAATTTCATCATAAAATGTTAGTTAGGTTTTTTTATGCTCTCATGTCCTAAAAATCCTACTACTTTCTATGAACCCAACATAAAGAATATACTAGAATGAATTTAAAATCCATTACTAAAAGAACATAGGACCACTTGTTCCATAAAGGAAGTATCAAACTGATACCACTTATAACATCCCACCCCTCCTCATTGTCTTGATAAGGTAAAAGGACATTACTTGGCCTAAATTGGTGTCCTTAAGATGCCAAATACTGGAAATAAATACCAAGGGATTCATTTACAATGGTGGAAAATTATCCCATTGAAAATAAAATAATCGACCAAACATTTCATTACCAAATAATCCACTACATGAAGCATTATAAAATTAAATGATAACTTGATAATATCATTTGTATAAAAACAAACTCTAAAATGTACCATAGTGGAAGACTCCAAAACAACCTAGTATACAACAGAGGACTACAAGACCTAAAAAAATCCAAGGAAAAAACATAACTCTAAATATCCACATACACCATGGTCTAACTACACAAAACAACCCATGTATCCTGACATACTTATAAAGATGTTTTATGTATAAAACTTTCCCATGAATCGATAAAATATGTGCAAAATCACAAAAGTTCCAAAGAAGAGGTTAGTAATGAAACTCATTAGATTTCACCAAATCAATTCCCTACTAACAAAAATAGGGTAGAATATGTTAGCACATTTATATAAAAAAATTTATATAAATCAATTTCTACAACAGTTTTTATCAGAATATAAACAAGTTCCACAATAATGAATTTTTCAAAACAATATCATGTTCTATGGAATGAAACCTAAAATTGTTCTCAAAAAATTTCATAAATTTCACTTTTGTCATAACCTATTCCAATTCATAAACTCATGCACCCATATATGTGTGCTTCGTTATGATAGATCCATACTCATTAGTGGTGTCATTTCAATCTAACATGTCATCACTAGTTAATTAAATCCCATGTTCCATTAAACACTTGGCATCGAGAACTACGTCATTTTTCAACTGGCCTCATAAATGAAACATGACCCCATACAAAACATTATGCCAAAACCCCAAAGGGACAATCTACAGGCTAGAGAATATATTGAACTCTTTTATGTGGGATGAAAACCAGAAAGGGTTGTGCCACTGGGCATCATGGAAGAGGCTGGCCAAGCCAATAGTGGAGGGTGGTATTGGGGCGTGGAATGTGTGTGAAACTATGTGGGCCATGCAAGAGAAGATGTACTAGGAGGTGATCGCTGGAAATTATTTATAGAAAATGTTCATTAAAAATAGGTATTGGGAAGACTGGCAGAGTTGGGATGACAACAACAGTAGGTTTTCTATCCTGGGTCGATGCATGAGCTCCCATCTGGA
This sequence comes from Viscum album, assembly GCA_963277665.1. NCBI lineage: Eukaryota > Viridiplantae > Streptophyta > Magnoliopsida > Santalales > Viscaceae > Viscum > Viscum album. The sequence goes on from OY728135.1 coordinate 454,576,955, forward strand.
GGTGTTACAGTATCATGTAAGATGGATTGTGGGCTGTGGAGACATCATCTTCTGGTCAGATAACTGGGTAGTAGAGGATTTCTTTTCCTCTGGATGTCTAGTGAGAAACGTCACCTTCAAGGGGGCCTCCAAACATCTTTATTTTCTGAATGATATTCTCAAATTTGAACAGAAGGAGGTCTACAATTCCATTCAGCTGGAGGAGGCACCTGATCGCTGCATGATCACTAGATCAAATTCAGGGTAGTTCTGCGGACGCGATTACATGATGCTGACCCATGTGCGGGATAACATAGATGAATGGAATAACAGAATCTGGTGCAAAGAGATTATGAGGAAATTAAATTTTCTTATTTGTTGTTTAAGATACCAAGACGTACATACAAAAGACAATATTCAGAAGATGGGTGTTCTGTTACCTTCACGCTATCAGTTATTTTTTACACTCTCAAAATGAATATGTAGAACATTTGTTCTTCATGGGGGATTGGGCGAGAGTGATCTGGGGCTATCTAAAGAAATGTTTGAATATCAGAAGGGGATGGGTTTTAGTAAAAAACTATTTGGAAGACTGGTTTCTGGGTGATGGATATGCCGAGGTAGAATCCAAGGTTTGAGGTATGGTTTTGCGGTGTCATGCTGGACTCTATGGGATTCAAGGAACAATGATAGAGAGGGCATCAAGTGGTCTCATGACTATCTCCAAATCCATGTCAAGCTACTGGTGGGGGAGATGGATGCACTCATTAAAGGGGCGACATATACTATTATGTTTAGGAAGTTAATTCCCACAACATTCAGTCATAGATCAGTGATGTAGTAGGGGTGATGGTTATGTTGGAAGGCCCCTCAGGCCAGGATTTAACTGAATGTGGATGGATCTTGTCTGGAAGTGTTATGAGAGGTGTATTCTTTCTTTGGGAAAATAGTGGATTAGTTCTTTTAGACATTAGTTCTTTCTATGGGCAGGGAATGTTGATAGGAGTTGAGGCACGTGCTATGGACACTAGTTTATCACTATGCAAGAATGTCAATATTGAGATATCTGATGTGGAGTCTGAATTAGGGGTTCTAGTAAGGCTGCTTAAAAATGGTAAGGTACCATGGGGGTTAATATATATCATCATGAAATGCATGTCCCTCTTTAATCAAGTCATTTCTATTCTTCACATGTGGATGGAGGGGAATGGTGTAGCTGACGCGCTTGCCAACAAAGGTACGTCTGAGGAACGATCGATTTTTTATACCAGCCCTGGTTCCATAATGAATGATTGTAATCCCATTGATAGAGGTTATTATTTAAGTCTTCTCCATTTTCTCCCTCCGTAATATGGGTTTGTACTTGTCATGACTTCAATAAAAATTTATCTTTCTGTCAAACAAAACTAAAGCACTTGTAAAAAAAATTCCAAAAAACCACCAAATACACAAACCATCACTAAATAATGTTTCAACCGTTAATTGCACCAAAATTTCACAACCAAAATTTATAAATTAAACTAATTTTAAACAAATACTTCATTTTCTAAATATAAGAGTTTATAGCGGAGCCACCAACCTTGGGTTTTATAATGAAAATGAAGAATGACATGTAAACACTAAGAAAATCATATTGAATATCAAAACATAGATCTAAACCCCTAGCATTAATATGAATAAATATAATCATAATTGGAATCAACAATCATAGATATATCTATAGTGGATTTAGATCTATGAAATTGAGAGATATGGAGAAGTAGATCTAAGGAAAACCACCCAAAAAAAGTAAGATGACTTATTGCAAGTATCTAGCCTTCAAACACTAAGAGAAGCCTTTAGATCACCACTGGATCAGTGGGAGAATATTCCCAAGACTTTCAGAAGAGATAATATTCATTTAGGTCTCATAGGGGAAACATTGTGGGCCTTACTGGTCAAAAAGGGTGAGATCCACAATTTTAGGATCTCACTTTTAACCCATGCATAGTTAGTTGCATAGTTTGGAAAATAGTGTGATAAACGCACACCAGCCACTACCTCAACGATAAACCTCAAAGGGTTGGATCATGTGGTTAGATAATTGTTTGAAACCTATGAAAATTCCACTATCCATCATAGAAAGGTTTCTCCTAGGATTACACATGGTTTGGAAAACGGTGTACTACCCCTGCACCATCACTTTGGCCCCTGCCTGATAGTGCATGGTTTTCTATATTTGATTCACGGTTTTCCCAAACCATGAACCAACCATTAACCTTTGTAAAAGACTAGACACTCGCCAAATTTTCTCTAAACTCTCCCAATCCTTACCCATACACTTTACATATGTAAAAATCATAAATAAATGGTTACTTAATTAAAACTGGGGTGATAAACTCAGTGCCAATATAATAATTAATAGGGCCACTTAGGGATATTCACAATAATGATTGGGTGATGGTGAATCATAATTTTTGACATTTTATTATAATTTAATATTTTTATCCCTTTGCATGTTAGACCAATTAGGATCTTGATTATCTAATTGTATTACCTTTCAATCATTTGTTAGCAAACATAGAATGTAGATAGGATATTTATAAGGTTATACTTTAAAAAAAATATTCTATTCCATGGTGTAATAGTGAATTAATCCTTGATTATATAGGACACTATAATGAGATACAATTTTCAATATGTTATATAGAATAGAATCATGGTCTTGAAGTGTGGTTCTATAAAATCATGTTTGGGGAGAATCTAGATTCCCTGTACTTGTAAAATCCTATTTCAACTGTAGCACAATATAGGACCATTATACTACTTATATATATATAGTCATTAACTTCATCATGTTCATTAAAACATATATAAATTCATCCAAAGAATGTCACTCTTGATGAATTTCGTGACACTACCTTGATCTTCAGTTCTTTATTATTCTATTGTTACCTACATTGAATCATGAAATAAAATCTCTTTTTCTTTCTTTGTATTCACTGTAACATTAAAACCATATTCTTTTTCTTATATTTATTTTTCACTGATTTAAGACACTTATATCTCTGTAGGAAGTTTACTATATAGAAGCCTTCATCCTCTAGTATTGTTCATGGATAAATCAAAGAATTTTACTCCTCCTCCTCCTCCAACTATGAAAATAGATATTATGAAAAATTTATTTCCATCTATCTTCTTACCATTTTATTCTTCAGTGAAATTTACTTTGAAATAGAAATAATTTTAATTATTAGAATCATTAGTATGTATATGAATGATCGGAAACGTGTCTCTCTATTCTAATTCAATATGAGTAAATATTCTATTTAGTTCTGTTTTATATATCTAACATCAACATCATTATAAACCCAAAATAAAGAAATATATATTTTATAATAAAAATGACTGAAATTTCAGTTACCTCTTCACATGTTCTTATCTTCCATTTTATCCTCCAGGATTTCTTTATCATAATAGTATATAACTATAATCTTGTAATTAGTCTTTTTATTTATTCATAATTAATCCCAAATTATCTTCTCAATAATTTTTCATATTACTTTATAGTTAATATCCTAGAATAATTCTTCATCAATTTTTCATGAATCAGGATACAAGTAAATTTATCATATTCAATAAATTCATAGATTAATTACACCGCCATATTTTTTTATAAATATTCAATTAAATACATAAGGGAAACAATTATTCTTCCATTTTTTTATTCAAATGGGTTGAAATAAATATACCTATTTTATTTCCACAATGGATTCTTCAGCAATCTCTCAATAAATAATTTTCTATGAAATATAAATTTATTAAATTTTTTATCTGTTGTGAAGTTCATACAAGACCATTTATATAGGTATTACATGTATTACATGTGATGTTTATTAAATGAATGAAATAAAACTACATTGGATGCTACTTACTATTTCTATCTCATTATAATTTCATGTAAGAATGTGACTCTTAGTGCATGAATAAAAGTTTTTATGGAAGCCAGTTAATTATGTGACCTAATCTCCATATAATACTGGTTCAATCTTGTGTAAATATTTTATAGAAGAACATAGAAAATTCATTGAAAATGTAATGGTTCCCGTTGATGACTTGGATGGGTGATTTTTGATAATTTCTAAATCATTTCTCATCTCATATTTATGAAAGATCTAATTAATAGTAGCACCTATTTATGTGTAATGTTCATGGTAGATCGTCCAACCATGTGAAGGACATAGTAGATCCCCTTTATATGTGAAGCTCATGGTAACTCATCCTACAGTTCAAAGGTTATAGTAGCTCCTCCTATGATCATAGATTCACAACTTATAGAATCACATAGCTCACATTTGTAGTTTATTTCACACAACCACACCCATATAAGCACACAACCCATAGTCGTATATCACTCTTTAAGATCACACCATGTGATAACATTCCTCCCATGGCCACACCTCATAGTGGTATGCAACTCATGGTCACGATTCCCTTTTCATGGTTACACCTCATGGTAGAATTCCACTCATGGTAGCATGGATTCTAATAGACATGCATTTATGCACATTAGACCCTCAATGGGACAAAGACAGAATATAAGTTTGTTGTATTATCAGATGAGATGTATCTATTCAAATGGTAATAAATAGTTATGCATATATATTTTTAATGGGTGAATAGGGTTCACATAATCTATAGTTCGACATAACTTCTTCTTGGGGTTTTCCGCGCCATGATATGAAATCTTGTTCCGTTAGTATATTTTTTGAGTAATTAGGTTCCCTCAAATACTCTCATATACAATTGCACATGTTCCATGCCAACTGAAATTCACCATGAATATCAAAAATGCCACCCATACATGCTCATGCCTACCCATGTAGAAACTTTTCCTCCCTTCCATCTTAGGCTTCCCATGAGAGATGGGTCTCACATGGGGAACTCTTCTCCCACATGTGGGTTTAACCTAGCATGTTGGATTTCTTAGGGATGATGTTTTATACTAAACTGTTGTAAAAAGTGTTATTAAAAATTTTAATTTAATGTTAGTCCACAACTAATATAATTCTTATAGAAATTTATTCATAAAAAATAAATATAATTTCATGTTATTCTGTTCAAATCATCCCCATTATCCATATAATCTAATATTATTCTTTATCCATACTGTTTATTTATGTCCCCTATACATTATATATATACCTCTTAGTGCATCTTCTTTAAACATAATTTTTACATGATATTTGATAGGCATGGAATAAATTTTTTGTCTCCTTTATTATTAAACACTCTTATTCTTTAATATCATATTTATATATCTTTCACAAAATAATAACTCACATGAAGCAAACTCAAAATCAAGGAGAGGAAATATATTATACGAAAATAAAAAAGTTATAATAGAATGATAAAATGATATTAGTGTAGTGGATGGTACCTTAAAAAAAAGATATTTAATTTCATCGATTAATAAATTATATATTTCCAATAATTATTATAGAAAAATAGGAAATATTCTAAATGAAATATTTGGTTATAAAGAATTATTTTTCATGTAGAGGACTATCATTATCCCTATATATAAGAAAAGTAGATAAATAGGTGCACGAAAAAGTTTTATATAGAATAAGAATAAAAATGATTATTAAAAAAAATAAAATGGAGTGGATGAACCTAACATGATACTGGAATTGATAATACCCATATAAAGCAATAAAAAATTATTGGAATGGTGTGTTAATATATAAAATATATGGAACAAAATAGATAACATTCTTTCATAGTGGGAATTACATCTTATTATCTAATTGGAAGTAATGCATTATGATAAATAAAATGATTAAAAGTACTGAAGGTCCGGAATCCCGCCCATTGGAATACACATCGATGGATCCATGGAACATTTTCACCATATAATTTTTATTAAAGATAAATTTTATATGGTTTCTTATACTGTAAAGACAAAATCTATCCATTTATATATATATGAATGTAGAAAATGGAAGCACTGGTGAATGTAAGTGGGATGCCTATTTTTTATATATAATATTTTTTATATAAATTTAAAATATTACACTATTTTATATCTATTAAATTAAATTTAAAACGGTTTTCTACATTTATCATTATTTTATAAGATCTTGAATTATCTTCTATAGTTTAAAATTGGAATGAAATTTAAGTATATATAAAATGAGTCACTGTATTAGGGGAGAACTCCTTTATTCTATATCCATAATTGTTAGAAAAAAACATCAAAGTCCATGTCTGAAAATATTGTGAATATATATACCTGTGAAAATAAGGATGAGTTATCCATGCTCGAGTGGTTAAGAAATAAATTTGACAATGTCAAATTGTTATCAACTAAGGCGACATATTAATTGTTCAATAGAGTGGTTCAAATTTATGGAGGTTTGAGTGGACTTAGAGAAGTGATCATTGATATGTATATTATAATTTTGGTATTTACAAAATCGATAGAACATATTAATATATTTTTCAATATTAAAGAGGAATGATACATAAAAATAATGTCCTATGTTAACTTATAATGTGTTGTAATGGTGGATCATATCCATCAGATCTGGATATTCGTCCACCATTTTCATTATGAGATCATTTAAATATAGGTTTTGAGTCTACATGCCTCCTATAATTTTCTCTTAGAGATACTAAAATTATTCTACCTCTGTAGATCTATAAGGATTATTATTGAATAATATAAATATCTATATTTTTTATTATTCTTCTTATTTTTATATTTTCATACATTTTATTCTTCTTTTGGAATAGGTTATCCTATTTACTCACAATGGTTTATTAAAATTGACTATATTAATGGTTTATGGGTTGGAGATTCAATATTAAATAATCAGGTTATGGAAACCCCCAAAGAATGAATATAAAAAATTTATATTTAATGGTATATAGAGGGTTTATGTGAAATATGAATCATAATACGATGTGTATGAGATGAGGAGCATATGATAAATAAAAATACATTGAGTCAAAGGTAATTTTATGGGAATGTTGTCAATGGTTCTTTTCAATCATTAAATGGTTAGTATAAGAACCCTAATCTCTATTACACACTTAAACATGATTGATTACATAAACATGCCCTTAAGAAAACTCTGAGAATCAAGAGGTCTAGTTTTTTGGGAAATTAAAAACATTACATTAAAACATACGACATAAAGTACAAAATCCTTATTGAAAATTTATTTTACCTGACCATAACATTCCTTCATACATAGCATTACATGGGATAACATGAGGATGTACATAAGAAAAGGGTGAGCTATATATCCCAGTAAGGGTGTAAACAAGTCATAACACGATGAATAAAATACATGTTAGGGAATAGGCATATCAATGGATAATAAGAGAAATATGAATATAAAATCATGATATAGCATGATTATCATAACATGGAGATGTGAAAAAAAACATTTAACATGATATTAGTATGATCCATGGCTCATTACACATGGTGCATGAGTAAACCCTCATTTTGCATGAATTAACAAGAGTAATCACTCATTGCACATGAATTATCATGAGTCAACACTGATTGAAAATGACATATCGTGATACTATTCTTTACCCAATACATTGGAGCGCTAAAGGGGGCAGCCTTCTTAATCATTTCATTTCATGCATTAGTGTGACACATAGATCATACAACACAGATTCATTAAACTTCATAATTTATTCCATGAATAATAAATTTAAATTACATAAATGTAATTCTTCAATCAACATGTACATTTGCATAAAGGTGAATACCCTTGATAGATAAATGGGTATGGTATTGACTTTCATGATGACTTTGGATAGGGGAATTTTGGTGTAACTTTGATAGCATAACGATGTCAAATAGAAATCGTAAAATGGGTTAATGAGAGGGAAAGGGGCATTTCATCGTTTATAAATGAAAAGGATAGTAAGGGGTCATAGAACATAATATCTCAACATATTTATTGGAATTTTGATGCATTATATAAACGAATTTGTTGAATTTTAATGAGGAGAGAGAAATCCCTTACAAAATTTCAGTATTGTAATGGGTGTACATGGGAGGCATTAATGAGAGATAAATGGGTCTTTCATCATTAAAAAATAAGGTTGGAAGTATATGGGAGGTGAAAAATCACACCCCAAAATTTTTAATTCAATATAAAAGGGCATAACAATATAAGTAAACTTGGACATAAATAAGAATGGAAAGTGAGGATCATTTATTTGGAAGTGTGATGAAAAAGGCTTGCGAGAGGCTTGAGAGAGGTTTCTTGGGGTCTTGGAGAACCATGGGAGGATTCTATAGATAGGAGGGAAGGGGTTTGTCAAGCTCCAAATGGTTGGGGTAAAGGCTAATGGGAGATTGAGTGTGTTTATATTGGAAAGGGGAGGGAATGCTTTATTATCTAGGTTTTAGACACTTCACATTAAACTAATCAAAACCCCAAACCATAACCTAATTCATTACAATGGATTTTTCAAATGGGAGTGGAAAAAATTATTTTATATATCAAATAGCCGAACTTATTAAAATATTTGGCTTCCTTATGTGGAGGTGAGTGACAATCTCAAGGAAATAATTTTAAAATGTTAAAATATTATATAAGGTTTGGATGGTCCACTAAGGCATAATAAAATCAATAAACTAATCTAAAATCATATTATTTTAATTGAAAAACATATACTAGCTGAATATTTATTTTATAATATATATTACATCACAATTGAGTCATTATGATGTCATAAAACACATTATATATTTATTCAGTATTTAATTTCTCCCCAAAAATTTGACACTCTCAGAAAATTATGAAAAATTCACCATTGAATAATTTCTACATCCTAAATCCATAAATAATATTAATTTTTTTAAAATAAATTTCTATATATGTGAATTTATACTTTTAATATAAAAACGGACATTTATCGAAAATTCATGTGTTTTGACAAAAACAGGTTTCAATCCTTAATAAAAATTACAACTGTATTCGAAAAACTTATACAACCATTTATATTTTATAAAAATTAATTTAGTAATAATATTTTATTAAAATATAATTTAATTCAAAATTCCATTAATTCATCAAAATAGATTTCTTTATTGAATTTATATTTTGATTAAAAATACCATCTTTTCTTTAAAACCCATTTTCAAAGTAACAATAATAAAATGAATTTATATTCTTATTCTACAAAACAATTAATGAAGATAATCATAATCATAGTGTATTATAACATAAAACCTTATAAAACACATATAATACATAAGGGTAAGGTGTGCGATGGTGACAGACTATTGGGGTGACCCAGGATATCATCACTCGAGTGGTAATATCTATTAACTTCCACTTCTCCTGTAGGCGGTTCCGTTCGAGCTTAAAATATTGAATATTAGATTGGGCTTAGTCATGCGTGAAGCCCAGTGACACTACAACTATTCTAATCTCTGTAAAATGGGCTTCATATGGAATAATTATACTGGATGAGGCCATCACTTTTTTTTTCTGAGGAAATTATATTTGTTAAAGCACTATATTTAGACTATTCATGTGATCATAGATTAATGGATCTATTAGATATGGAAACAATTATTATTGATTTTTTAAAATCCCAAAACATAAAAACATGGATGTTCATATGTTTTACATAATAATTCATTTAATTAGATCGAGGGGAATCTTCATTAATAAATATCATGGTCATTACAATCTTCCCAACTAAAGAAAATTCTCCCTCAAAATTTCCTTTTCCCACTCTAAAACATATGTGGGTAACTCTACTTTATCCATACCTCCAAATCCCACATTGCTTCGTCAAGAATTTGGTTTCTCTGCAACACATTGACGAAGTGAATTGTCTTATTTTTTGAACTTTTCCCCTACGATCTAAGATCTTCACTGGCTTCTGTTCATAGTATAGGTCATTTTCCAATGGTAACGCCTCTGGATTGAGTACATGCGATGGGTCAGGAATGTACTTCCTCAAACATGAAATGTGGAATACATCATATACTTGAGATAGGTTTTTTCGGAGTTCTAGTCGATAAGACATCACATTAATGCGATCAAGGATCTTAGAAGGGTTGATGTAGCATGGAATAAGCTTTACCATAAACCAAAATCTCATACCCTCTTCCACTATGATATGTAGAGGAATACCATATCTTCAACATCAAACTCTAGGTCTTGTCGACAATTATCATTATAGATCTTTTGTCGACTCTGAGATGCTTTAATGTGTTGTTGGATAGTCGTAACCTTCTCCAGCACTTCATCAACCATTTCTGGACCTAGGAGATTTCTCTCCCCAATTTCATCCCAACATGCTGGTGTTCTGCACCTCTTCCCACAAAGGGCTTCATAAGGAGCCATTTGGATTAATGAGTGGAAATTATTATTGTAAGAGAACTCAACCAGATGAAGATTTTGATCCCATCCTCCTTAAATGTCAATTGAGAATGCTCTAAACATGTACTTAAGTGTTTGGATTGTCCTTTCAGATTGGCCATCTGTTTGAGCATTATAAGCCATGTTGATTCTCGAATCAGTATTTAGAGAATGTTGGAGAATCTTCTAGAATGTAGAGGTGAATATTTGATCATGGTCAGATAAAATCAATATTTGTACTTCATGTAGCCTTACCACTGCTCTTATGTATATCCGTTCTAGTTGATCCAATAAGAAATCCTCTCAAATTGAAATGAAGTGTGCAGTCTCTGTAATAAAATCTATAACAATCCAGATATGATTATTTCCTTTGTATTTCTTTATAAGTCCAGTGATAAAGTCCATGGTGATGTTCTACCATTACCATATGTGTATGGATAATGGTTGCATCATCCTCTTATACTTCTACCCCCCAGACTTCAACTACTGAGATACTAGGAAAAATGATGTATACTCAGTGATCTCCTTCTTTATATTATCCAACCAATAATTCCCTTAGATATCTTGATAAAAATTTTGTTTCCTAGGTGAATGGAGAAATTCAAACTATGTGCATCATCTAAAAGTTTGATCATTAATTTTGGATTTGATGGAACACATAGTCTTTTCCAAAATCACACAATTAATTCTTCATTAACATTAAACATCTAGGATTTCCATTTTATGAATGTTTCCACTTTCTTCTGAATTGTCACATCATCCTTTTGAGAATCCTTTAACCTTTCCAAAACAGATAGTTGAGAAATTATTTTTGAATGGACTAATGATGTTCCCTTATTTATGATTCCCATGAAAATATTAATCAAATCTATGAATATTAGATCCTTTTCAACTCTCATCAATGATAGAATCTTTGGGTCCTTTCTTCTTAAATAATGTACCACCTTGTTTGCTTTCCCATGGTGGTAATGGATTGAGAATTCATAGTATTTGATCAGTTGTAACCATAATCGTTGGAACATGTTCAACTATTAATGTGTAAATATAAACATGAGGCGTTTATGATTATTATGTATTTCACACTTATCCCCGAAGAGGTATTGCCACCAAATTTTTAATATGATGATTACTATAGCCAACTCCAGATCCTGCATTGGATAGATTCACACATGAACATTCAGTTGCCTTGAAGCATAGGAAATGACATTGTTATTTTGCATCAACACACACCCCAGTCCCATATTCTAAGAATCACTAAATACCACAAATATTTCTCCAGTTGTGTGTAGTGTGAGTATGGGGTAGTGATAAGCCTCCTTTTCAACTCCTTGAAGATCTCTTTACATTCATCACTCTAAGAAAACCATAATCCCTTCTGAGTTATCTTGGTAAGAGGGTTTGAAATTTTTTAGAAATTTCCCACAAATCAGCGATAATATCTAGTAAAACAAAGGAAGATATGGATATACATCACATATTTTGGTATTTACCATCCCTCAATTGCATTTTTCTTGGAGGGATCCACAGATATCCCTTTGTTTGTGATTATATGACCCAATAATGAAAATACATTCAACCAGAACTCACACTTGATATACTATGTATAGAGATACTCTTTTCTCAAGGTCTCTAGTACAGTGCTTAGATGCTCATCATGCTCCATCTTGGATTGGAGTATATTAAAATATCTCCTATAAATACAACCACAAAATTTTCAAGGTAATCTCTAATAACTATATTCATCAATTCTATGAAGATTTATAGAGCATTAGTGGGTATAAAAGGCATTAATATGAATAAATAGAGCCCATACCATGTACAAAAATTAGTCTTGGGGATATCCTCATTCTTCACCATTACTTGGTAATATCTCGACTATAATTCCACCTTAGATAAGTATTGTTTTCCACATAGGTAATCGAATAAGTCATAAATTTATGGAAGAGGATACTTGTTCTTTATCAGGATTTTTTTAAGCTCAAGATAATCAATGATAAGGCGTATTGAGCCATCATTCTTCTTAACGAAGAAGACTAGTTCAACCCAGGGTACAGAACTTGGGCATATAAACCCTTTACCCATATTTTATTATATTTATTTATTTAGCTCCTCAATATCCACAACAACCATTCTACATGGAGTCTTGGATATTAGAAAATACTCACATATAAGATCAATAAATATTTCAACTTCTCTTTTTTAGAGGAAGACCAGGAAATTCATTGGGAAACACTTTAGTGAATTATCTCACAATAGGAACGTCTTCAAGGATGTTTTCTTCCTTATAGTCAATAATATGAGTAAAATATGCGTGCTCATAGGGTAGTACTATCCACACTTGATATGATGGTTCTAATGAAGATTCATCCTCCTCCTTTCACTTGTACAGAATGGAGAGTCGATTCTCCATATAGAGAGTGATTTCCATCACATGGAAATTTATGTTATCTCTATATAGGGAAATAAAATCCATTCCAAGAATTTCTTCAAATTACAGCAAAGGAAGTATGATGTGGTTCGTCGAGAAGTTAAATCCAAAAATTGTGACAAGGAAGGAGTTATATTCATTGGATGCAATTATTTCCCCATTTATTATTCTCACCGACATCTTTTCTTCCTTGATTTGTGGGGGTGTTGGGATTTCTCTCCTAAATGTTAGGGATATAAATGAATGAATAGAAACAGAATAAAAAAGTTTGTTTAATATTATTGAATCAATAACTAGCATAACTGTCAACACCTTTTTGTCTGGGTTTTCTTCAGTAGTAGTGATGGAAAAAGATCTCCCTTGATTCCTTGGAGGATTTTGGTTGCCTCCGAAAACCCATGTCTTTGGGAACTGGTTTGCAATGTTCCCCAATTATTTGTATTTGATGCAAAGAAAAATGCATTGAGGTTCAAACAGAGTGTTCCTATTCTCTATTGCAGTAGTTGATTTTCCTAGTCAAAAATTAATGTTCATGTGTCATTATCTTACACACCTAATATATTTCCTCATCCCCTATAGGCAATTTTTGTGGTTCTTTATTCCAAACCATTAGCAAGTGGGGTGTTGAAATTTCTTAACACCGATGGATTTATCCATCAGACCCCGAAAATTGAAGTCCACTTTCTGATTCTTATCCCCATGTTACCTCTATGATTTTACAGTCTTCATTTTGACTTTTAGGGCACATCATTCAATTTCTTCATAGCTATCAAAATAATAGATCACTTGGCTTATCCATAGGCTAGGTTTTATCCCACCAAATAAGGGGAAACCCTATATTCAAGGGTAACAAATAAGGTAAAGGCATAACATTCAAGCGTTGGGAAGTTTTACATGTATTCTCTAATGGATTCATCATCTTCTTACTTGAGGGAAAGGAAATCCCATTCCATATTATGTCAGAGGGATTGAGAAAAATATTTATCAAAAAACATTCTCCAAAAATCCATCCATTCCAATGCCTCGATATTTTCCTCAGGATTCTTATTTTTGATCAATATCCATCATTGATCAGATTCTCCCTCAATACGATAAGAATCTTAACGAACCCTCTCTTGTTCATTACATTGAAATATGGAGAAGATCATTTCAATGGAGTTTATGAATGGTTCAGTGATTAAGTGATCACTTGATCCATTAAAAGTAGGCAGCCATTGAATCATGAAACACTTGATTGCATCTTATTCTTGGGGGGGGTGTATGTTCCCCCTAACCTATGTTTCTATTAAAAAAATTGAGTTAACTGAGAATGTATCGTGATAATTTAAGTTTTTCCTGCTCCCATGGGATTGAGCATCTCATTAGAAAATTCATCACATTTATCTCCACATCGGTTTTTATCTTGAGTCCTCCTATTCTAGGACATTTTCTCGAATAAAATTAAAGTTAGGGGTAATACATAAAGGGGAATCCAATGACAAAAAGTGTTAACTTATAAATTTAATTTATTTCCTTAACATATGAATTTATAGTCTTTAATCTATGTTATCCAGGACCAACCTCCCAACATATATTCTTAGGGGTTTTCTTATTCCCATAGTGATGGATAATACTAAACTTATGAATTTAACAAATAAAATACTACGAGAGTGTCAAACCAATAGTGCATCAAGGCTTGTTTTTGTGGACCAATTCCTATTCAAGTATAGCTCAAAGCAGTGTTTTCATGTTTTACCCCTAGATAAATCAGTGCTCGAGCCACCACTACTTGTTCGTATCCAGATAGGGGAGTATTTTCTTGATAACCAACTTACTCTCTACTCACCAAAATTTTGGGATTTTTTGCTTATACATAGTTTTTTCCCTAAGGCTTTAACTACTGTTTTCTAATCCTAATCCCAAAACTATCTAAACATATCCTCTAATACCAACTCTAACAACCCTGCTATCTATTACATAGTTTAATATGATTTAGTGCATAAAATGGCACTTAAGAAAAATATGTGGATTGAGTGGCCTAGTGTCTTCAGAAATTTGGAACAGTACATGAAAACCTAAAACATAAAATACAACATCTTTATTAAAATATTATTTAACATGACCACAACATTCCTTCGTACTTATCATTGCATGGGATAACCTGAGGAAATACATAAAAAGGGTGAGATATAAAAACCCAATAAGGGAGTAAACGAGGCATAAAATAGAGAATAAAATACATCTAGGTAATAGGAATATCAATGGATCATTAGAAAACATTAACATAAAGGCATGATATAGCATTATTATCATAACATGGAGATTTTGAATCAACATTTAACATGATATTAGCATGATCCAAGGAACATTGCACATACAACATGAGTAAAACCTCATAGAACATGAATTAGTAATATTAAACCATCATTGCACATGAATTAGCATGAGTCAACACTCATTGCATATGATGGATCATGATATTATTCCCTACCTAATGCATTGGTGCGCTATAAGTTTACACCCTTTTTAATCATTTCATTTCATGCATAAGTGTGCCACAAAGATCATACACCATGTATTCATTAAATATCATAATTTATTACATTAATAAGAGATTTGGAATAAATAAATGTATGTCCTTAATCCAAAAGTACATGTGCATGAAGGTGACTACCCATGATAGAGAAATGGGTATGGTATTCACTTACATGATGATTTTTGCATGGGAGATTTATGTGTAACTTCAACAGCATAACAACGTCGAATAGAAATCGTAAAATGGGATGATGAGGGAGAAAGGGGTTTATAATCATTTATACATAAATTGGATAGTAATGGGGTCATAGAACATAATATCCTAACAATTTTAATGGAATTTAGATGTAAAATAGTAATGAATTTCTCGAATGTAAACAAAGAGAGATAAATCCCTTACGGAATTTCAAAATGGTAAAGGGTGTACTTGGGGGGAACTAATGAGTGATAAAGGGGTATATCATTATTCAAAAATAATGAGGTAAGTATATGGGAGGTGATAAATCACACCACAACATTTTTAATTGAAAATAAATGGTCTTAACAATATATGTAAACATGGACATAAGTAATGAAGGAATGAAAGTGAGGATCCCTTACTTGGAAGTGTGATCCCAAATGCTTGAGAGAGGCTTGAGAGAGGAATATTGGGATCTTGGGGTGACATGGGAAGATTACAGAGAGAGGATGGAAGGGGTTGTTTGAGATCAAAGTATTTTTAGTGAAGAGGAATTAGAGATTAGTGGGATTATATAGGAAAGGAGAGGGAATTATTTATTATTTAGGTTTGGGCACTACATATTAAATTAATGAAAACTAAAACAATCCCATGGTTGATTGCTATGTATTATACCAAATTGGAGAAGAAAAAATTATTTTATATTGGAAATGGCTGAACTTATAAAAATATTAGGCTTGATTATGTGGAGGTGAGTCACACTCTCAAGGAAACCATTTTAAAATGTTAAAATATTTTAAAAGTCTTGGAGGGTACACTAAGGCATTATAAAATTAATAAAACTATTCTAAAATGAAATTATTTTAATTTTAAAATATATATTGGCTGAATATCCCTTTTATATTATTTTATTACATCATTATTGGGTCATTGTGATGTCATAAAACACATTATATATTTATTCGGTGTTTAATTTGTACACAAAAATTCAACATTATTAGAAAATTATGAAAAATTCACCATTGGATAATTTATACATCCTGATTTCAGAAATAAATATTCATTTTATGTAAGTAATTTCCTAAATGTTTGAATTTTTAATTTTGAAATAAAAACTAATATTTGTTGAAAATTCATGGGTTTTGAGAAAAAAAAATTTCAAACCTTAATAAAAATTACAATTGTATTCATCCAAATTATGTTAACATTTATATTTAATAAAAATCAATTTATTAATAATAATTTATTAAAATATTATTTAATTCAAACTTTCATTAATTCATCAAAATAGATTTCTAAATTGAATTTAAATATTAATTAAAACTACTAATTGTGCTTTAAAAACCATTTGCAAAGTAATAATAATAAAATAAATTTATATTCCTACTCTATACCAAAAAATAATGTGCATAATTATAGTTCAAGTATATTGATACATAACCCCTTATAACACCCGCATAATACCTAAGGGTAAGGTGTATGATGGTGATAGACTCTTGGGGCGGCTCAGATAACATCGCTCGGGTGGTAATCTCTATCAACTTCTACTTCTCATATAGGAAGTTCCGTTAATGACTAATAACATGATCACTGTTCAATGGATTTATTAGAAATGGTAAGAATTATTAACGTTATTTTAAAATCCAAAAACCTAAAACCATTGATGTGAATATGTTTTATATAAAAAATTTACATAATAAGACATTTAATTAGATCGAGAGGAATTTTCATTAGTAAAAGTTTCTGTCGTTATAGTTAGTCACTAGGTAGATAATTTATTTAGTAGAAAATAAATTGAAAAATTATATTATTCTTAATGAAATAAATCATTATAAATATTGATATTAAAATATAAAGAAGAAAATGTTATAAATGTAATCTCTTTGATGAATAAAATTAAAATTTTAATGATGTTTATAAAAACTAATATAAAGGAAATAATGACTTATAATATAAATAGGATGCTGACAAGATGGTTCTTACAAATAAATACCGTGATAATAAATATACAAGGAAAATGGTTGATAAAAATAAGTATAATTTAGATCATAATAATAATATTAAATAATCATAAGAATATTTTGAAACACTAGAAAAAAATTAAAATGGAAAATGAAATTTTTAGCATCTGTAGGGAAAATCTCAATAAAATTTGTGAAATGGTATGTTTAAAAAATTAAATAAGAACTAAATAAGTTTAAAGTCGAAAAATCTAATTGTAGTAAATTTTAAATTGATCTAACAAAAGGTGGAAAAAAATAAATATTTACTGATGACTTGAATATTATTTACAATTAACTGTATATAATGATAAAAATGTTATAAGGTGGAGTTATTATTATCTTAGAGACTCACTTTTGTAAATAACTAAACATTCGTGTTTTCATTAAATGAAATGTGATATTAAGAATAATATTGAAAAATGAAATTTCAAGAAATAATAAGACTATAAATTTTAGTTCATAAAAAATGAGAAATGGGAATCAAAATAAAAGAATTATATTATATTATATGTTTTCTACCAATCAATGTGAAAAAATATTAACAAAAATTAATGTATGGTAATTATTTCATAAGATATAAATATTATTCTTTAACTACTAATGTATTCTATATATTAAAAAATTTCTATAAAATGTATCGAATAATGGTTTGGTACATACACAAGAGGCCTTAGAGACATAGGATGAGAATATAAATTCATCTTTTTGCAATGATAATCTAAAGTGATCAAATAAGAAATCACATTAAATTTAAAACCCATTTCTTCCATAGAGAATTTATCGAATTTAATGATAAATATTTATTAATATTGTAGAATAAGTTTTATATAAATAATTATTTGGGAATAAATGATATTGTATGATTTAAATATCAAAATTTTCATTTTCCACCTAAAACAGCATATAGTATAGAATTATGAATAATGGATAATGGTTTCACGACCCACATTATAATAAATATGGATATTTCTAAATAATTCTACTAAAAATATAGATGATCAATGAGAATTAGGAATAAAAATTTCTACAACATAGGATGAAAAGCCCATTCCATAGAAATTGGTTGTGATTAGTGTATAAGTAGTGATATAATTTTAGCATTGAAGTTAAGAAATAATATGAGATGTTATAATTGATATATTCATAAAATAATATCAATACAGACATAATACATAAAGTGAATGCATTATATTTCGGGGTAAAAAATGACCTTATCTAACACATCTATTTTAAATATACGGTTAGTAATCTAGTGACTTCCATATCACTACTTCAACTCTATAAGATTATAAAATATGTTCTCCATTAATTAAGTCAAAAAAAATTTATAGCATTTCCACACACAACACCAAACATAATTTAGAATGTGATATATTATCTAAATATTAAATATGGAAATAAAACTAGACATTGAATTTGTGGGTATAAATAAGAGTAACCATATTATGATTTTTTTTCATAATGGTTATTTTAATAAAAATAATAATAAATTAATTTATGTTTTTAAGAATATATTTTTTATGTAATGTAAATTTTATTGAAGAAAACTATGTATATTATTATTAAATAGTTATGTTAAAAAATTATAATATTGAGTGATTAAATGTAGTTTTATTAGTTTTTAATAGTAATATATAACAGGAATAAATATATTTTTTAATAATTTATTTTCTTATGAAATTATTTTTCATTATATTTTACTATTTTATTAAAATATTACCTTCTAAAATTTTAGGTTTTGATTTAGAAAAATAGAATATATTTTTTGGATTCATAATTAAATTAGAATCATAGGATAATAATTTTAAATTTGTCTAAATTTATTTTTTATGGGAATAGTGAAAAATATATATTTTACCAAAATTGAAATTTTTTTACATTATATAAAAGACCTAGATTATTATATATCCTTTTAATTTTTCATATACTTATTGTATAAGTAATAACATATATTTTAAAAATAATTTATTGAATTTGGAAAAGAAATGATTATCATTTTAGGAATGTTGGTAATATTTTCCAATAAAAATTGTTTTCATACATTTATTTTAAATTATATTTTAGTAAAATTTTATTTTGGATTTATTTGAAAGACTTATATAATTTTTACTTATAATAATTCAATTTATATCATGAAAATAAAATAAATGGACAATCTTACCAAAACATAATTTTTTTTCTTTAAAATAATCATTTTACAAAAAAATTGAATTAAGTTTTAAATGTGAAAATGAAAAAATTTATTTTTATTACACATAAATTTTAATCATAGAAAATAAATTTCATTAAATCTATAGGTTTGAATTCTATAAAAATAGCTATTTTATTTTTTTACATATATAACGATTTACACAGTGAAAATCTATTTACCATGGTAAAACAAAAAAAGATAAAAATGAAACATCTATGAGTAATGGAATTAATTTTTTTATAAAATAATTTAAAATGAATGGTTCATGGGTTATATACATTTATAATTACAAACAAGATTATTTTTAATTTTTGGATCAACTATATATTTTTACCATTTTCACCCTTTATATTAAATGATTAGAATTATAGAAAGGCCATTCTGACAAATTTTAAAAGGGTTATCCCCCTAACCATTAAATATCACTAAAAGAATTTTTTTCTTCTTAAAACTCATCCCTTTTCCTTCCACTATAATTATATATTTTTTTTATAATCATTTCATGATATATTTTCTTAAGACCACCATTTCTAATGCATCCTCCAAGGAAAATGCAAATATTTCAACATGTGTAATCATTTAACATAACCTATTTTCCTTTATATCATACATTTTCAAATATAATTTTTTAATTAATATATAATTAAATCAATATTCTTTGAAACTATATATTATTTTTCAATGGTAATAACTATTAACTACCAATCTACTCTTCTATTAAGAAAAATGAACATTCCCATCATGCATTATGTGGTCTACTGCATCCATGATGTGATGAATTTTTTTTATCATAGATTATAATAGTAATAATTAATAATAAATCATAAATATATAATATATTTATGAATATAATATGAAAAATTATTTTCTTACTTCTTTCCTGCTCATGATTTGATAAATGAAAATGTTAATCATGTATTATGAAGACTAATTCATCTACAAAGTAATGGACCTTATTTTTAATCTACCTTCATTATTATTTATTAACCCTTTTAAATTATCATTCACTTCCATAATATAATCTAAAAAATATAATTATTCCATTTATGAAAATATATTTTTCAAAAAAGTAACAACTTTCATAATAAAAATCATCTATTAATAATAGCATGTTCATGTTTCGGTCAGTCTTCCCACATACATGTAAAATGATATAAAATAATTAAATAGATTAATATGGGAACTTGACTAAGGATAATATATTATATAAAAAGTAATTAATGATTTTATTTTTTATATAACTAAAATTCTAAAATTAAAATCATTCACTTAGTTACCACAACTCTTTTATTAAAAATAATTGAAATATTATCTTTACTAAGTTTGACTAAATGAATCGTAACTAAAAAATTCAGAGAATGTAATTATATATTTATATATGATTATAATGAATAGATTTAATTCCTTGATTTATATAATAATTATGAACTATGGGATAAGAATTAATTCCCACGATGTTATCATGAAAGTATTTTAAAATTATCATGATTAGTCACACCTGACATTAAAAATAGAATAAAACTATTTATTATACATGTAATGAATGATAAGAAAATATTATTGTAAATGGTTGTAGTTATGAATTAGGTTTTGAAATAATTAATTCTTTTACTTATATATATTATTAAATATGTTAGATCTTGTTTGTCTAAATCATGATAAAAGGTATTGGTTTTTGGATAGATTCATTATTGTATGATTTGTACTAACCACTTGTTCATTTGTTTGGTGTATTTATTGGAAAATAATTTTCTTTTTGTAGAAACTTTTATTAAATCTAGGGTATTTAATAATCTATCTCATTTTAAACCTTCCATGGATTTTTAATTCAAACGATTAAGATGATGTTAGTGTTTCTATCTCAACCAAACACCATTTAGTCTTATTTTAATATTCTATAGTAATATTATATTGTATAGTGTAAAATATCACACATTAAATCTATTATCTTAATTTTTTATTGATTGTGTAAATCTCACTTCCTTTCATTCTCTTCTATTCTTTAGACTATGATTGATATCTTTCCTAGTATATTAGGGGTTTTCAAAACCGAATTCGCTTACATGAGTTGTAATTTTTATCCATGATCATAATCTTTCATTTTTTGGTATACCCAATTATTATCATGGTAGAAAAAATCAAATTAAAATTTTCCATATTGATTAATTATCTTCCTTTCTTAAATTGAAACAATTTTAATAATTGTTATTTCATTTTTAATGTCAGTGCATCACCATTGTCCATGTTTTCCTCTTCATACTAATGTTATAATATCATATTTTGGATTAATAGTATCTATTAACTGTTGTGACTTTAAAATTTCCATTTACCTACTTTAAAAACTATGTTTTATAATAAATTTTGGATATGTGTGTTTTCCCCTAATGTATTTAAAAAAAACTTAATTTTTTCCTTTAATGGACAAATGTTTTATCTTCTAGTAGACATTTCCTTTGGATACCCTTATATCATTTTCAATGATCGATTATTAGATATTCTTTGAAATGTAAATATTTTTCAATGATTTCACAAAAAAAAATTAAATAACATTCTAATGTGACCAATAATATTTTCTTTTATGATAATGTTAACAAAAAATTCTAAAACACGTTTTGATTTCAATTAAATTTACCTATTCCTATTCAAATGAATTTACCTTATTAGGATTTATATTTCATTATTTAACGACTTCATATAATTATATATTATTGCAATGAAATCATGGTATCAAAAAATCCAATTCTATGTCCCTTCTTATGTGTTCTGGTTGGAATTTTTTTTAAATGGTGTTTTTTCATCTATGTCAACATCCATCAAAGATTCATTTTATTCTATAATGATAGGTATTTTTTCAACTATAAACTTTATTTTTAAGGATGGTTCATAAACATGTTTTCACTAGATAATCATGAAACAAATTTTGTCCATCAGATAATAATTAATTTATGAAATAATATATGTCTTTTCAATGTGCGCCACTAAAGCATGTGCATAATATTATGTGACAGGTAGTCCAATAATTATTTATCCCACTAAAGTATTGGGTAATTATTTATATGTCATGATATTTTATGTATGTGATTATTGTGTGAACCTAGTATAAGATATTAATTTTACTACTATGTGATTATGGTTTTGGGAGTAAACCTTGACATATGATAATGATGTCATGTGTATTGTTGTGGTCACAATATTTTGAATCCAAGATCCTTGAATATCTATTTTTTTTAAACCCCCATTATTTGATTCATAGATTACTATCTATTTTTAATTTGGTATGAGTTATTTATATTGTTTTCATTTTTTCTATTTACATTATCACACCCACATTTTAATGTTATGGTAGCATAAGATTTATTATTGTTACCTCTTATTATTACTCATAGTGAGTGTTTTAGAACACTCTCTCTTATGATACCATTTCTACATGTAATGAAGTTAAAAAAAATTCTGGTATATCTAGAATATTATCATCTATATAAAATTTGTGGGAGATGTTGAAAAATAATTATGGTTTAACTGGTTCGTAGTATAGGGAAATAATTATCAATTGGCTGTGAAAGAGATGGATTTTTAGTTTCTAAAGGATCTTTTTTTTAATTCATTTAAAGACAGATGACCTATTAATCCATGGATTATATTAAATATGGAATTATTTATTTAATATAATTTAATATTATATGTACAAGTCTTGGGTTTCAATAGTTGGTAAAAAAGGCTAGGTCCTGTTTTTTGAGGATTAGGTTGTAATAAAATCATAGAAAACCCTATGGATATGTCTAGGGGATGAGTCCAAGTATAAAATAACATCAAAATGTTTTGGTTAAGTATAGTGTATATGGTTTTCCTAGTAATTATATTACTATTTGGATACTAGTAAATCTATGTATCCTCTAGAATATAAGAAACCAGTTTTAATAACACTAAAAGGGATACCTGGTTATTAATTCAACAAGTAAATGGTTTATGATAAAGATGACTAATTACACACCAATCTAGAAACTCTCAAGGGATATTATTTGGTGGATCATTTGATTCTTATGAAACATTATAAAGGATTTAAATCATGGTTAATTTGGGAGATAAAGATAATAATCGTGAGAATACCCAACATAATGTGACCTATGTTGAACCAATAATGATATAGGTGGAACCCAGAGTTAGTTTGAATTGAAAGATATATCTATTTAGGAAATAGAATCATTAATTATGACATCCTAAAAATTAATATCATATGTCTAGTTATGAAAATAAACATAATATATTTAATTTTTTTCCCTCTCATGTTAACCCCGTTTTGTATCAATAATGGATTGAACGAGAAGGAATTATCAGTGCGAGGGATAATTTAATGATTATGTTAATAAAAAACACACTATAAATGTTAATAATGTGTGTAACCTTATTATTATTCCAACCCATATACGATAAAATATTATTAACTATATGAAAATATATTATTTTTCCAAAATAAAAAAGAAGAAGAGAATGTTGGGGTCTTATGGAAGTGAAAGAGAAAATTATGGAAAATAAAGAAAGATTTATTTCCCTATATGTAAAAAATGTTGAAATAATTATAATGGAATTACATTAAAGGTAAAAATAAATTCTATAATTGTGTAGATAAATGTTATCAAACTCATGGGTGTAAGGTAAATATAGAGCCCATAATTTTTTCATAAATTACAAGGAAATTGGGAATTATGAGAATCAGTTCCCCAATCCTAGGGATAATAATAAAAATAGTCACTAATAGGAAGCTAGACCATGGGAATAAAGAGAATCTAATGCAGTTCATACCATTGATAAGGATACTTATTTTCACTATATATTTTCATTTCTATAATATCATTTACGTTTTCACCTATTAGATATTGTATTATAATTAAAAATTCATGGACGAATAATTAATATATCACTAGTATATTGATATTATTCAAGGTTTTTTTATGTGTAAACATTATGAAATTATATCATATTCACTTATTATAATTCTATTAAGAACATATTATCTCTCTTTAAAATGGATCATGTAAAATTTCATATAAGGAAATCTCACAACGTTTCCTAAATAAAACATCGATCAACCAATTTTTTTTATAGTTAACAAGGAGAAACCTCTTGAAATTACTCTAATTTTATGAGTTTTGAAATTTTGAGGATCTCATTTATTTAACTGTGGAATGAGAAAGTAAGGCCCCAATATTTTTACATATGTGCTCCATTCATTATGTCAACATTATTTGATGTCTTGCTCAATACACAACATTAAGGTTAAAAGAAATAGTGATATGTATTTTAAATATTAAATATGGTTGTTCAAAAAAGACATTTAATTAGTTGGTTTGAATAGTAGTAACAAAATTTTGAAATATATACAAGTTTTTATATATGTATATTTTAGTAAATTTTATTGTAATATAATTTTACACAATTAATTCTAATGTTTAAAAATATCTCATTTTTATAATTTGTACATATTATTAAAGAGACCTAAATATAATATTTATAAATTTTGATGTTTATTAAGAATAATATGTTTTGATTAATATGAGTTTTATTTGTTTTCAAACAAAATTAATAATAAGATATAATATTTTGTTAAAATGGTTATTTTCATATGAAAAGAGTTTTTTTCAATATTAATATTCTAAATTTTTTGGATTTGGATTTTAATAAATGAACTAAATTTTTAGTTTCAGAATTAAAATATTGACTTTGGATAAATTTTGGGAATTTTAATAAAATAATAGTTTTTAAGCGAATGTTGACAGATAATGTTCTTACAAAAACATTAATTTTTTCCTTTATAATAATAAGTAGACGTTTATAAAACCATTACATTGTAAAATAAATTTTTAATAGTCAGAAGTTTATATTTAAAAAAAATATATGTTTATTTTAGAAAAGCTATGATTGACATTATATGAATGCAATTAATATTTACCAATAAAAATAGTTTTTGTCTATTAAGTTAATTATATATTATATCAATAAATATTATTTTATTGAATAAATTTAATTACAAATAACACTTAATTTTTATATTTAAATAACTTATGTCAACAAAATCATTAAAATGGATTATTTTACCCCATGCGTATTGTTTATTCTTAAAAATACACTTTTTCTATAAATTGGGTTTTATATATCACATGCACTAATTTCAAATTTTTTTACACATATAAACATAATATGTTAATATTGGTTTCATATTTTTTTATAATATCCAAATTATTTAATAAGATATATTAAATAATTATTTATTTACTTACCAACAAGCTACCATGGTGAACCCATAAATGTTAAAAGTGAAAATTATTAGAGTAAATGTTTTGAAAAAAATTTAAACATGAGTGAAAATGAAATGACGGTTTATTATAAATATTGTTTCTTCCTAAAAAATATTTTTTTTTCATTTTATTATGTACATGACACGTTTAACAACCTCACCAGTTATATTATGTTATTATATTTTAAAATTTTCATTCTCACCATGTATGAAGTGGGTCATATCCTGACACCATCGAACCCACTCAAAGAATTAAATTTATTCATGACAATATACCATTATTCCGTCACCTATAATATTATTCATTTTAATTGATCCTCTATTCAATATATATTTTCTTAAGACCTAAAATTTAGAGTAATCCTCTAAGGAAAAAACATATATTTCAATATCAGTACTCATTATCCCTAACATTATTTTATTTCTATATAATCATTTAAATTATATGTTTTTAATTTAATTATAATTAAATAAATTCTATTTTTTCTATATTTTTAAACTATGGTAATGACAATTTTCCAACTTTCTCCTTTTTTATTAATAAATAGAGAATCTTCATTCATGTGGTGTATAAACTACAACCTCTATAAAGTGACAACTTTTGTATTTAACCAATGACTGTATTCATAGAATATTACCTTGAATATGAATAATAGATTTTAAATATATTATATAATTATGTTTTTTATCAATAATATGATAATCTAACTCATTTACCTCTCATTCATCACAAAAATAAAATATTAGCAGTGCGTTTTGTGCACTACCATCTCCGCAATGTTACATACCATACTTTTCATTTAGTTCCATTATTATTTATTTCAACCTATTAAAATTTGATTAAAATATAATTAAACCCTATTATTTTTAATAATGATATTATTTCTAAAAGAATAAACTATCATAATCATAATAATCCGTTAATTATATTATATTCATGTTTGGGTTGGTATTACCATGTACTTAGAAAATGATATTAAATAATATCATGAATGAATATAGGACAAGGAATCATATTAATATATTATATAAATAAATAAATACTATTTTTATTTTTCTTTTGCAATTGTAATACTAAAATAAAACCCATTCACTATGATACATCCACTTGTTTGTTAAAAATCCGTAAAATATTCTTTTCATTGAGCTCATCTTCAAGGATCAAAATTGATGCAATCATATAATTAAATTATATGTTTATAAAAATTATAAATAATAAATTATAGTACCTTTAATTATAAAATAATCATGAACTTTTTTGTGAATAATGAAGAATGACAACACTCTCATGAAATTAGTTCAAAATGATCAAGATTACTCACACCTAATATTGAAAATCAATAATAACTAACTAATATACACATAATTAATTGTTGTTAATTATTATTATAAATTTTAATAGATATTAATAATGAAATGCAATAAGTAATTATGATAGTTATTTTTTTCAGGTGTTTATAGGGAGTTCTTGGAAATTGTGGAAAAAAATAAGGATTTTGAATCATAGTTTTGTTTCATTGAGATATGATTCATATTCACTACTTGTTTATTTTTTTGTTGTATGTATTGTTAAGGGATTTTCTATTTTTCATAACATTACTAAATGAATTTGTATTTAAACATCCATCCCTTATTTTACCTTACATTTATTTTGAAGTCAATTGATTATGATATTTTAAGGTTTTTTGGCTCTTCCCAGCTTCATTGAGGTGTGTTTTGATGTTGTAGATCGATAGTATTTTGAATTATGTATGTCATACCACAAAAATTATAATATATTAAATTATTTTTCATCATTGAAACTTCATTTCTATTCAAGAACTTATTTTTGTTATATTATGACTAATATCTTCCTAAGTACATAAAGGGTTTTCAAAACACAATCTATTTTCATGAGTTATAATGTTTCCCGAAGAGATTCATCTCTCATGTAATATATTAAAACATATTTATATCATTATAGATCAATTTATGTTTAAATTATCATTATTCATTAAATTTCAATCTTTTTTGAAAATTTAACTATGTGAAGAATAATTCTCATCTATTAAAATGATGGTTTACTTCCCATGTCATGTTTTCCCATTTCATACAATATTAATCTACCATATTTTGAAAACTAATTATGTATTAATTAATGTTAAAATACTATTTCCATTTACTTATTTTCAATCATAGGTTTTATTTCTTATTTTTATGTTGTCTATTTTTAAACAATGTATTTTAAAATATATCATAAATATTTTCCTTCCATAATCCAATGTTTTATCCTCCCAATTAAATTTCTTGGATTCCATTATTTTTTTTTCAACGGTTAATTTTTTGATATTATTTTGGAAGTAAAAATTTCTAAATGTTTTCACTTGAATATTTTGTTAATAAATTTTCAAAGTATTGATATCTTGTATCTATATGGGTTTGTAAAATTAAAGATTGAATTTGAGTTTATGTGTTTAGTAGACATGAAATTTTGGGAACTTGATTTTTGAATCAAATTATGAGAATTTTTTCATCTCAGAGGAATGTTTTTTATAAATAATGGTGTTGGGATGCATGTTAGGGTCATAGGAGGGCCTTGGGAGAGGATGTAATGGATTTTGAAGCCTAGGATATTGAAAACCATGAGCTATGTGATGATGATTTTAAGGGGGGGATTTATATTTAATACCCCCAATAATTTTTCAAGGGAGATAATAATATTCCTTTCCTATTTATTTACACTATAGGGGCCGGCCTCACCCTCCTCCTCCTTTGACCCACCATCATTTTGGGTGGAATTTTGATATGTTTCCATGTAATTGAAGGTATATAATTGAATCCATGAACCATTATTGATCCTATTATACTGTAATTATAATTTTCTACATTTAATAATTGGATTTTACTAGAGTCCCTATTAGAACATGGTGGAATCAGACAATTCTATCGGAAATTTACTCACCCTAGTTAGTGTACACCCTATTGGAGAATCTCCTGATCGTAACTTTATGTTTAATCAATGTATGATGGAATAGTAGTTTTTATCGAGGTATTTATTAAATTTTTAATTAATTAACAATGGAATTAAAACTTTCTATTAGGAAATATCTCATGAATAGTTTCTAAAGGTGGTTTTAAACCTACCTTGGTTTGTTTATTGATGTTTCCTTATGCGGTGTGTTCATGGTTATTTGGTCGGCATTTATGTCATTTATAAAAAAATGGATTAATTATTTTTGCAATGTTAAAATTCTTAGTTTGTTTTGTTAGGATTGAGATAGGGGTCATTTATTAAGTAAGGATTAGATAGGACATCATCAATCTTTTAGATCTTTTATATACATAAATTAAGTTTCATTGAATTTTAATTAAACTAGAATGTTTCTTAAAAGGTGGGTGTTTTGTATACTTTCCCAATGATTTTTATTCTTTTTATTATGGTTCTTGTGTCATCTGTTCACACCACTGAGGGTTTTACCTTGAATAGTTTTTTATCAATAAATTTATAAATTTAATTAAAATTAATAAATTTAAACTGATGTACCTTAAAATGGATGTGTACAAAGTTAAGGCCATGTTTTTCTTATTGAATTTCTTTATTTCCTCAACTACCAATGGTCGAGGCTATTACATTGTTGACAATTCTTTATGATATATGGATCCCTTGAGTATTGTGACAAGCTTAATTTTTAGCTAGTGTTCCTCATGTAGGACACCATTGAGACCTCTCTGTAAAGGTGTAATTACATAGATATATACTTTGTCCCCATAGGTCATATATGACCCTATTTACGGCTTATGGCCTTTGTATTTTGAATTATAATTGGGGATAGTGTCAATCCATTTTGATATATGAAAAATGTATGGGTAGGCCATCAGTATTTTTATTATTGGTCAGGTGTTTCGATCTTCTCTGTAATGCCTTGGGTTTTTGAGATGTCTCCAAGATATCTCTTGCAAGTGATGCCACATGTGGCCTATGATGCCTTGTGAGTTTATGGCCTTACCGATAAGCATGACATCCTTCAAGAAACATGTTGAGACTTGAGTTCCTTGTGAGAGACATATGACCCCATGTAGGGTTCCTCCACCTCTGTATTGTCCTAGGGGACCCCTCCCCGTGAGTGATTATACCCTAGGTGAATGTATATGGATTTTGATAGAGTCGGTAGGTTTGGGTGTTAGACTAACACTTTTTAATTTTTTCCAATTTGATGATTTTGTATGTTCAGGATGATAAACTCTCTATGGGTGGTCATTTATTATGAATTGATAATTCCATTGGATGGGGAAATTTGTTATGAATTTTAAATTCCCTAATGGAAATATTTTTTTAGGTTTTAAAAATGACATTGTGTCGGTCTTGAATTCATGTATAATAAAATAACCATATGATAGTTATGTGAAATCAAATTTATAAAATAAGTGTATGGGAGGTCTATGATACCTTACAATGAAAATTATAATATGGGAGGTTTTTGATAACTGGATAATTAAATTTTAGTAGTGGTGGTTTATGAAAATATTTTTGGGGTTGTAATATATTTAGTGTCATGGTTGAGCTAGTATACTAGATAAACCGTTCTATGGGATTCTCTATGTCAATGATAATTTTATATTTATATATGTAGTAGTCCGAGGTCTATTATAATAGTTTGAACATTCTTCAAGAAATACTCAAAGACACCCTGACCCTGTCAATAAAATAATGGTTGAGTGTGGTTTTGGACCACAGGATCAACAATAGTCACCAGGATAGGCCATATGGAAGTTTTCATACTAAGGTTATTAGGGTACCCATGATTTTACTAGAGAAACACTAGAACAAGATTCTGAATGTCTTTTTGGTGGTTTTTATTATTATTTTTTAAATTTTTTTATTTTTTCAAAGAACATAACATGTCTATATAACTTCATTTATGATATAGTATGGGACTATATTTATAGTTACATACTATGTTATATACTCAAAGACTACTAAAGACATCATTAAAAGTGAGTACCTGAGAGGCCATCACTTGTTAGAGGTATAGGGTTAATGAAGCTAAGGAATGAATGATTAAGATAGAACAACTTGGAATAGATTAATATTTTGGGATGAAGTGAATATCAAGTATGGTATTGCATCCCTAGATAGTTTTATTTAATTCTTTATTTACTCCATTATTTTAATTTTGTGCATATTATTAAACCAATCGGAGATTGAAACATTATATATTCCATGATTAATTATTATGATTATTAGATGATATGTTATTTATTCCTTCATAAAAATTTAATTTATATTATAGATTATGAATGGGTAATTATTTTTTATTGTACAATATTATATAGGGGATATAGTATCTACATAGTACCACACTAGATCCCTTCTACTAGTCTAATTCCACTATATTATAGGGAAGTGTGCTTGAGGACATATAAAAACCACATATCTGATAACTGATGATAGACCTTGGAAGTAGGATAATACATAACTGAACTATAATATTTATTTTAAGACAAAATATTTTAAACAAATCTAGTTTCCTTTAAATATTTCTCATCCATTTTCATTTTAAGTTAAAATGATTTTACCATAAAAGTATTCAGGTTTCATGATTTTTATGATACATTTAATTATCTTTTAAGGGATTGAAATCCTTGTATTAAATAATAATGTTTGTAATCCCTTCTTATATGGTACCACTAGATGCATTATTTTTAAATGGGTGTTCATTCATCTATGTAAAAAATCCTTATTTTTTTATTATTTTATCTTGATATATATTAATTTGAAACCATCCACTTTATTTACCTATATGGATTTTGATCATGTTTTCAGGAAATAATCTTGAAACATGTTTCTTTCTCGAGTTAACAATTCCTTCATGAAATTTTATATGTATTTTCTATATGGAACAGTGATGAATATATATAATATGATGTTATGGGATGGATAGGAATTATATATCACTACAATGCATTGAGTAAAAATTTATATCTCATGATATGTTATGTATAGGATTGGAGAGTCAGCCTAATCCACTATGGGAATTTATCAATTGTGTGAAGAATGTCTTCAGAATGATCCTTGAATTATGTTAATGATTTAATGTTTTTTTGTAACAATTTTATGATTCCATGATCCTCTGATATTGGTTTCTTTATGATAAATCCTCATACAATGACCCTTTAATTATGATCATTACTTTGTTGCATATTTATTATATATATAATCTGTTTATTGCGAATTTACATTCTATTATAAATATTTTCATTTTATACTTTGCTATGATCTTTTAAATTTATCGTTTATGCATTCTCATACAAAGAACCGGATTTCATAACCTCTTTTTTTCAACATCATAGGGAAACTATGGAAATTAATATGTATGGTATCTCTAGCAGATTATCATGTGTATAATAATTGTGGGAGATATATAAGACTGATTATAGTTTAATCATTTATTAGTTTAGTGAAAAACGTATCCCTTGGTTAATAAAGATATGTCATTTTATTAGTTAATGGTTTGTTTCTTCGTAATTGTTCTAATGATACTATAACTCTTAATCTTCTATTTATATTCATTAATTATTTGTATGTATAAAATAGTGTAAAAACATGTCACTATGGCTTGGGTCCCTATAACAAGAAATATTAAAAAAAAGGTTATTTAAAGGATAACATTTTAACGTTATGGTTAATGGTGATATATTCTCTATAGGATTAATGAATAATCCAATAATGAGTTTGATTATTGTTGTCAATTTTACTATAGATTTATGGATGATAATTATTCAAATATATAAAAGAAAAGTTATAAAATAAAATTATGTTAATGTAATATTGGATATGAGAACCAAAATAAAAATATTGGTTATCAATTTAAAAAATACATTAGACAATAGCATGTTTTCGAATGGGAGTAAACATGATTAAAATAGGTGATAGATTAGAAGATATAATTGGTCACATTGAGGAATCTCATTGTGTTCATGTTCAATCATGAAAAAATTAAAATACTCATAAAATTCAAAATGTGTTGTAAAGAGAATAAGAAAGGGGAGTATTGTAAAATAAAAAATATAGTGGATGAATGAATTGAGTTAATTGAAGTGTGGATTCAAATATATAGTTGAAAAACTATGTGTAAGAGAGTGAAAACACGTTATATATTAGGTACAGAAAATATAATATTTTCCACTTGACATCCAATTACCTATGAAGTGGTGTGGTGGGATGTGTATATAAATTAAGGAACCAAAAATAAAGAATATTGAATGAGTTATATTATATATTAGAGAAACATTTATGAAAAGAACAAGTAAATAGAGTGAATAATATATTTGTGTATTTGAGTTGATTCAATATAAAAACGTCATTCCCATTTAATAATAATGTCTTGTCACCCTATTATATTATGTTGAGAGTGTATGTGCCTAGAATTATAATTTTTATGTGGGAGTTGTCTGACACAATTAGAGAACCACATAATGTGAAAACTCTAGTAATCCTATATAAACTAAAAATGAAATATATGGGATATTTAATCATCTATAATATTTTATGACATTAGTGATATCCTGTATTATTTTTGTGAGCATTGTTGATATCCAAAAATCCCATTGAATTTCACAACATTAGGAATCATCAAGTAAAACCATTATCTCATAATTCTACATTCATACACATTTTCATTCATCAATAAATTACATAATGTTCTTGATATATACCCCTCACATAAATATTTTATCAGGAGGTAGTGGACTATGTTTCAAAAAATATCATAATTAGCGTTCATTTAACCAAAAAAAATATTAATGAATTAATAGAAATAAGTCATTTAAAAGTTACAAATATCACAATTCACACAATATTATTAAGATACTCATTGAAGGGGATTTGGAACCACAAACTCAAATTATATTGTTTATATTCTTTCTTCAAATGATTTTTTAATCGTATTGTAACGTAAATATAATTATTTATGTGAACTATTTCTTGCATTACATAAAATATCTTATATTTGTGTGGAATTATTTTAAAAGGATAAAAAAATTAAAACATTAATTTAAAACTCTATTTGGGATTATAAACATACATTGATAAATTTAAGTTTTCAAATCACTCAAAATTTTCTTCAGTACCATAATGTATTTTAACTAATATGATTTTTTTTACAAATTTTAATTAGAATAATATAATTAATGAATTTTATTTGTCATATTCTAAAAAAATTATCCTTAATATATTAGTTAATAAAATTAATGGTGCATAAAAGAAATATTTTATTAAAATAAATATTCCGAAAAGAATATTTTTAACCGTTATATTATATTTAGTTCAATAAAAAAGTAAATATGCATTACTTTTTTTAGAAGGTATTAATTTTTTTAAAGTATATTCCTTAATATTTTAAATTAATAATTGTATGGATTGATCTAAATGGAATCATTATGATATTAATTAAATAATTAATCTATAAAAAAAATTATACCTCAATTTACATGGTTTGATCATTAAATATGTATAAGTTGATTAATATAATATTTTAAAATGATTACTAATTTATTCTTATATTTTATGATTTTGTAAACTATATATTGATCAAACAATGATACGTTTTTTTTAAAAAACTAGTATTTTTCTTATAAACCATTTATTATATATATAACATATGTTTTATAATCAATCATTAAAAACTAATATAAAAACAATGAAAACAATTAATGAAATATTTTATTACCCACCTAAAATAAAAATAAATTACTTCAAAATCAATGAAAATATAATGATAAGATCTTCCTCCACTACCACACACTATAATATATGATTTTTGGTCCACATCAATACGGGAATGGTAGCCATAAAATATAATGACAAACTTTGGCAAATTATTATCACCAATTAACACAATACCAATTGTAAACATGGAAAAACCTATCATAAAATTTATTACATAAACATTGTGTTTCATTAGATGTAACCTTTTTGGATAAAAAATCTAATGATCATCGGGTGTCTTTAATTTTTGGATTCCCCATGAACTTACTTTTATGTGGAAAACCATTATTCTAATAATAAGAAAAGAACACTTGAAATTTTTTAATATTTTTTATAATCTCTTATCAGTTTAATGTTCCAAGAAGTATATTCAAAATTAAACTAAAGAAATAAATCTTTAAAAAATTTATTTTTATTTGCATTCAATTTGGTCAATATTTTGAGATTTTGTGACAAAGACACCAACAACTGATTATTTTCTCTTATGAAAAGTAATTAATCTGATAATTTTAACACAATGAAAATTTAGATTAAAATAATATTATTATCAATAACATTATTAGCACATTGAGATTTTTGGAGACTTCGATATGCAAGAAAAAATGTAATTTAACTATGACCATCATAAAAAACCCTTTGAATTTTAGTTATGAATGTGAATAAAAAAATTATGAAATTTATCAGTAATGGTTTTGTAAAAATCAATTATATTTATTAATTCATAAAAAAATAATCTATTTTGTGTGAAGTCATTTTATGCTAAAAATATATTTTTTTTCAAAAAGGGATTGATTAATTTGGTACATGAATATTGTTATAAATTTATTCCACTTTTATAAATTTTATTTAACAAAATGGTTATAATTTTGTAATTATAATTTCATAATATTCTAATTATGAATATTATGGAATTTTATGAATAGATTATTTCTTTAGTGAATAGTAAAATATATCAATTTTCAAATAAAATCAGATTTATAAAATAATTATAATTGATGAATGACTTAATAAATTAGAAAACATATTTATATAAAAAATAAATGTTTATGGATTTATATAATTTACTGTAAAACATTATTTTTACATTAGGAGCATATTTTTTACTTTTATGAACATAAAATAATTTTTATATAAATTATAAAATATTATTCATTCATTGCATTTGATTGTATAGTTGGACGGTTCCATTTAGGATTGAATAGATCCAAATGTGTAAAAACTTTTATTTTTTAATTATTAATGTCAAAATAATATAAATAAAATTCATAGATAATTTCAATGTGAAATTATTTTTACACATAAATCTTGAATTTTTCTAATAATCGTTTTCATGGGTTGGACTCATTTATATCAAATTTATTTCTATCAGTTCTCAAAATTGAATATTGAATATTGAAAAACTTGGGAAAATTATTATCACTAATTAACACAATACCAATTGTAAACATGGAAAAACCAATCGTAAAATTTATTACATAAACTTTGTGTTTCAATATATGTATCCTTTTTGGATAAAAAATCCAATGGTCATCTGGTGCCTTTAATTTTTTGATTCCCCGTGAACTTACTTTTATGTGGAAAACAATTATTCTAATAATAAGAAAGGAACACTCAAATTTTTTTAATGTTTTTTATATTCTCTTGTCAGTTTAATGTTCCAAGAAGTATATTCAAAATGAAACTAAAGAAATAAATGTTTAAAAAAAATTATTTTTTTTGTATTCAATTTGGTCAATATTTTGAGATTTTTTGACAAAGACACCAAAAAATGATTATTTTTTCTTATGACAGGTAATTAATCTGATAATTTTAACACAATGAAAATTTAGATTAAAATAATATTATGATAAATAACATTATTAGCACATTGAGATTTTTTTAGACTCCGATATGCAAGAAAAAAATGTAATTTAATTATGACCATTATAAATAATCCTTTAAATTTTAGGTATGAATGTGAATAACAAATTTATAAAATTTATGTGTGATGGTTATTTGAAAATCAATTATATTTATTAATTCATAAAAAATAATATATTTTGTGTGAAGTCATTTTATGCTAAAAATATATTTTTTTCAAAAAGGGATTGATTAATTTTGTAGATGAATATTGTTATAAATTTCTTCCACTATTAGAAATTTTATTTTACAAAATGGTTTTAATTTTGAAATTATCATTTCATAATATTCTTATTATGAATATTTTGGAATTTTATGAATAGATTATTTCTTTAGTGAATATTAAAATATATAAATTTTCAAATAAAGTCAGATTTATAAAATAATTATAATTTATGAATGACTTAATAAATTAGAAAACATATTTATATAAAAAATAAATGTTTAAGGATTTATATAATGTACTGTAAAACATTATTTTTACATTGGGAGCATATTTTTTACTTTTATGAACATAAAATATTTTTTATCCAAATTATAAACTATTATTCGGTCTTTGCATTTGATTGTATAGTTGGACGGTTCCATTTAGGATTAGACTGATCCAAATGTGTAAAAACCTTTATTTTTTAATTTTTAATTTCATAATAATTTAAATAAAATTCATAGATAATTTCAATGTGAAATTATTTTTACACATAAATCTTGAATTTTGCTAATAATGGTTTTCATGGGTTTGACTCATTTATATCAAATTTATTTCTATCAGTTTTAGAAATAAAATATTGAATATTGAGAAACATAGGAAAATTATTATCACTAATTAACACAATAACAATTGTAAACATGGACAAAACTATCATAAAATTTATTACATAAACTTTGTGTTTCAATAGATGTAACCTTTTTGGATAAAAAATCTAATGATCATCTGGTGTCTTTAATTTTTGGATTCCCCATAAACTTACTTTTATGTGGAAAACAATTATTATAATAACTAGAAAGGAACGCTTGAATTTTTTTAATGTTTTTTATATTCTCTTATCAATTTAATGTTCCAAGAAGTATATTCAAAATGAATCTAAAGAAATAAATGTTTAAAAAAATTAATTTTATTTGTATTCAATTTGGTCAATATTTTTATATTTTTTGACAAAGACACCAACAACTAATTATTTTTTCTTATGAGAAGTAATTCATCTTATATTTTTAACCCAATTAAAATTTATATTAAAATAATATTATGATAAAAAACATTATTAGCACTTTGAGATTTTTTGAGACTACGATATGAACGAAAAAATATAATTTAATTATGACCATTATAAAAAACCCTTTAAATTTTAGGTATGAATGTGAATAACAAATTTATGAAATTCATGTGTAATGGTTTTGTAAAAATCAATAATATTTATTAATTCATAAAAAAATAATCAATTTTGTGTGAAGTCATTTTATGCTAAAAATATTTTTTTTCAAAAAGGGATTAATTAATTTGGTACATGAATATTGTTATAAATTTCTTCCACTTTTATAAATTTTATTTTACAAAATGGTTATAATTTTGAAATTATCATTTCATAATATTCTTATTATGAATATTTTGGAATTTTATGAATAGATAATTTCTTTAGTGAATAGTAAAATATATCAATTTTCAAATAAAGTCAGATTTATAAAATAATTATAATTTACGAATGACTTAATAAATTAGAAAACATATTTATATAAAAAATAAATGTTTACATATTTATATAATGTACTGTAAAACTTTATTTTTACATTGAGAGCATATTTTTTACTTTTATGAACATAAAATATTTTCTATCCAAATTATAAACTATTATTCAGTCTTTGCATTTGATTGTATAGTTGGACAGTTCCATTTAGGATTGGACTAATCCAAATGTGTAAAAACCTTTATTTTTTAATTTTTAATGTCAAAATAATATAAATAAAATTCATAGATAATTTCAATGTGAAATAATTTTTACACATAAATCTTGAATTTTTGTAATAATTGTTTTTAGGGGTTTGAATCATTTATATCCAATTTATTTCTATCAGTTCTAGAAATTGAATATTAATAATAAATATCATATTTAGAATTATAAGGTTCAAACATTTCTAATATTATCCATTTATTTTTTTCATTAGGATTAATAATTAAGATAAATATTTGTCACTAAGTTAATGGTAAAATTTTATATTTAGGTTAAAACAATGAAGATAAAGCCTTATATATCACTAAAAATTTAACATAGTCTATTTTATGAGTGGTGATAAAAAAATTAATCATTTATAAAAAATTATATATATTTAATTTCACTTTCGATTTATTATAACGTCTATATTATTCTTATAAAATGATTAATATAAAATATCACTTTCTTTATTTTAATTTCTATTATATGATTTATTAGGGATTGAAATATTTTTTTAATTAATATAAAATCTTATTATAAATATAAATAAATTAGATATTTATTTTTAAATTTTCTGAATTATATATTTACCAAAAATACCTATGTATCACTAATACAATGTTTATGCCAATATTAGAAAAATCATGGTAAATTATTTTAATTATTAAAAAAATAATATGGTTTGGATACATTTTTTCCTATATGAATTTCATAGGTAATTATAAATTATTAATTATGGTGAATTCATTTATATTCAAATTTAGTAGTATTATAAATGTATTTGACACCAAATTAATTAATAGTCCTAAAAATGACATTAATCCTATTATATATTAAATAATAATTTATTAAATTATTTAAAAAACACAAAAGTTCTGAAGGATATAAATTATGATATGAAATAGTTAAAAATTTCATTCACTAACAATTTTTATGTTACCCTATAACATATATGTTAATTTATGACCCTTAAAATCTAAATAATGTGTTACCACAACTGAGGTTATAAAGGGTTAATGATGGGATTAAACAAAAATATATTATTCAAATGAAACATAAATATATTTAAAATATTATTTTTTAGTTGGATTTAGAACTTATCATATTCTCCCTTTGAATTAATGAAATGATATTCAAATGAAAACATTATTATATATATCATATATAAATTTTTTATGTAATTCCAAATGTTTCATTTCCCTCAGTTATGAAACAAAAACTCCTATTTTAACTTTATATTAAAATATGGATCACTCTAATTGAGACAATACATGAACTAAAAACTTCCCATTTACCTTCCATTTTTCTTAGATATTTGGTCTTTCCCGAATAATAAGAAACCATCATTAATCAATCCATAAATTGAATCAATAGGCAAAATTTATTTTCTTTCATTTTTGAAGATCATTTAAGGTTTATAGTTTTAGAAAATTAGTTCATAAAAATTACACAATGATGAGCATGGTGTTTCATTTGTTTTCAATAAGATTCAAATAAGGTTTAAATTGCCAATATGTATGGAAAAGTGGTGGTTATGATGATTGAAGAGGGAAAGTTGTTCCACAAAAATGCCACTAATATTTGGAGAATCATTATCCACACCAAATTAGACAATTGAATGAGCTTGTTCTAAATTCGAAAGACTTATATCAAAGTGATAAAAGTTTACACTATATTTAATAACCCCATGAAATAATTTATTGCATGATAAAAGTGAAATATCCATTCAATGAATTCTAATTGGATGAAGGTTGTGAATCACGTCAGACGATTGAAGAGATGATATTCAAAGTTCCAAAACAAATGTCTAAAGGATAACACATAACTCATTACAGAATTTAAGACAAAAAATTATGTTTTAATGCTTGAGGAATGAAGAAATGTTCCTTGAAGAATCTATTATTGAATCAAAGGAGGAATATTGAATATCATTGATTTGTTATTCCAAAAATAAAATAAGGATGTTGTTTGAAGATGAAGAAGGATAAAAGAAGAATGTATGGGATTTGAATGAAGAAGGGTGGTTTGGAATATGAGGGATGAATTCATACATATTTTTTATACTAAATACTTAGTATATGCCTTTTTCAAAAAATAGGGACAACCATGCCAGCCAGAAAAAGCACTCACACGAGGCATATGCAAGATCCAAGGGTCTACTGTGCCCAAATGGAAGGCCTCAAATCCTACCCGCAAGAGGAACATGGGGGACCTGTATAATCCCTCGAGTGTGCTTTGTGGGTGCCAAGTGC
This sequence comes from Viscum album, assembly GCA_963277665.1. Taxonomy (NCBI): domain Eukaryota; kingdom Viridiplantae; phylum Streptophyta; class Magnoliopsida; order Santalales; family Viscaceae; genus Viscum; species Viscum album. The sequence continues at coordinate 454,617,753 of OY728135.1, forward strand.
ATGCTTGAGGAGGTAATAGTGGGCGCAGAATCACTCCTGCAGAACACCAGTTCAGGGTAGAACTTGGAGAGGGGAATGGATATTTCTGAGCATGTGCTTTCGTGACTTGATATTTAAACCATGAATACCCACTATCCCATTTTGATGTGGGATAGTAACACGATATAGAGAACCATCTAATAAATCACAGGGTCAAATATGTGCATCAGGTTCATCCATCTGATCCATGCGGTTCAGGACTGAAGCACCACCATCCAATATCTCCAGTCGAGTTATCATTAACCTTCGATCACCCCCACTGCACCTGCAAACCAGTGATGATCTCAGACACCTATCTCATCACTCTAGACACTGTTTGAGCTCATTCCTATCTCATCTAGATCATCAGAGCATAACGAAGGACATGCATGAAATTCTATTTTCATGCATGCATGAAACCGAAGATCTCCAAGGAGGCTGAGGAAACACGAAGCTAATGAGGCTAGGAAGAAAGCTCAACGATCAAGATTTCATGGAGAGGAGGATATGAATTCATTATTAAACACATGAATGTGATGTTTTTGTGTGAAAGAATGAGTTCTTGTTGAGTAGGAACAAACTAAGAGATTCGGGAAATCGTATCCACGATTTTAATTTTTCTTAAATGTCGTATATCTCGTGAATTCAAACTATCAATCCCACGACATATCTCAAGGGTATTGAACATGGAAAGAGGAGACGCCCTTTCCTATAAAAGGAGGATCCCACGATGAGAAAACATGTTTCCATTCATATAAAATGGATCACTTGTTTCTCTGAATAAATAGATAAACCAAAACCCCTCTAGTTTTTGAAAGGCAGAAGGTTTTCCATACAACCTTTCTATAAAATGAAAAGGTTATGTGCATCCCATGTGCGAATGAGAAACTTAAAACACCAAGGTTCATGAAATAGACTGAAATCTCTATTCGAAGATAATAAAAAACATGTGATAGGTTTCTCAAACCCTAACATGTGTTTTGTGAAGAAGATCCCATAGGTACTCAACCGGTGCATGTCACCCTTGTTGTACCTTTGGGAAGAAAAAACCAAGAATCCCCTTTTGGTTCTATGAGAGAGATACACGTGAGCCGTGTGCGTGAAGGAGAATAACCTTTGATCTCATTGAGATAAGTAGAGGAACCCAATATTTTGGGTGTTTCATACATGAAACCTACACTTCCCTCTTCAGAAGAAGAAAGAGGAGGGTAGTGCACATTGGCATGCACTTTTGAGAAGGGTAATCCACACAAACCATGGTTATACCCATTTAGGTTATGTGTGAAAGTATATGAAAAGGGAGGGTGCAAGCATGGGTGAGTTCATGTTCATGAAAAGAACATAAAACATAGTGTGTATACACATGTGAAGAATATAGTGGAAGAATGAAAGAAGAAAAGGAACATGATCATTCTCAATCGGGGTTAAATAAATACATAGTTATATTCAACCAAAACATTATAATAAGTGTGTGTGTTCAAAAAACCAAATAAAAGAAACTGTGTGAAATATTATGTGAGAAAAATAGAGAATATAAATAGAAGAATATGTGTATACCCTTTGGGGTTTTCACACAATAGAGAAGAAGAGTATTTTTCATGCATGCATTCATGCATGAACATGCACACGTAAGGAAACGTGAAGAATAATCAATATTGTCAGTTTTCATGTGTTAACAATAATATTAAATTCCATGAAAATCATGCATGAAGAATAAATAATTGATATTTTCAAATACAAGAAGTATTGGATTCCATGAAATCCATGCATTAAGTGAAGAGAATTGAGACTGAAGCTAGAAAAAATTTGAGGAACATTTTATATCATAGTTGACAGTGTTTGAGAATCCAAGAAGACTGACAGTGGTGATATTGTGCAAGATCACTCTCCCCTATTAATATCCTTAAAGAATTAGTGTGCACTACTTGCACACATCTATGATGGTCCAGGTCTTCATCAGAAGAAAAAATAATTCCCTAAGCATTGTAGAACTTAGGAATGATTAGAATGATGAACATATTTATTGAGAAAGGCCAATAGATCTTACCAAAGGCTGTTAAAGATTGATGAAGAAATTCATGATCATGTGGGATTCAGTAATTTTGTGATGGAAGTTCATAATATCCATCAATAGTGAATCAAGAAACACCTCCTGTGAAATCCCGGATGAAGAAGTATCCAGTGGGACTCTGAAGCAGGCCATTGGGACTCTGGTAATAATTTTTGAAATAGTATAATGATCCTCCTTTGAAAATCAGGATAGATATAGTGGGTCTCTATATCGACCATTGTAATATATAATAATATTATAGTGGAGAATATATGTTGGGGAGAATAACCAAAACAACAAGTAGTATGTCTTTGAACCGAACCATATAAATCACTATTTTTAGTGGATTTACATTTATAATATAATTAGAGGTAAGGCTGAGAGACACAAAAAGAGTATATTTGGGATTTAAATTTCCATAGAGGTTTAATTGAAAATAATAAATTAGAAAAAATATTTAATGGGATCATGATTCACCCTTTCCCACTCTCAGTGAATCACATTGATCTGGGCACTTTAATTGGTATCAGTGTGGAGGCTACCTCTAAGAAAGGGAGTCTTTATGAAGTGAATATTTAAGGAAATTAGTGAGAAAACTCAAATGGGGATATCTTCCAAGACTCAGAAAAATAGAAATAAGGAACATGCAATGATGAGGAATAATAAGCTTATTGCTAATGGGGAGACACCCTCTAATGAAAGTAATCTGAAAGGTAAAATATATGATACTTATTTTTATTATTATGACTCTACTAATAAAGAATATTCAATATTTGATGACGATAGACCAATTAGTGATCTTAAGACTACACTAAAATATCATCTGAGGAAATTACCTAGAGAAGTGTAAAGGCTCATTACTTTAATCATTAGTTCACTTCAAGATGAAAAATTACATCTAGAAGAAGAATCTAATTCAATGGAAGAAGAATTGGATAAAATGGTTGTCATATCCAACAATCTCAAAAAACTAGTGAAGTTAAAGGAAGAAGAAATTTCTCTTTTAAATGAAAGACTTTCTAAAGTTACTTAATAATTATAAAAGAGTATTTTTTAGAAATAATTCATTGCTTTTTTTTTGAAGCATTCCATTCATTTGATAAGTTGAAAAAATTCTATATGGTTGTCAACGATGCTCAACTAGAAGAGAAAGAAAATAAGGTAAAGGAGCTTGATATTTGTTTTCAACAATAATGAAATATCCATAAATAACAAATGAAAAAGTTGAAGGAAAATTGGGAAATAAAGACGAGATTAGTTGAGGATGAGAAGAACTCCCTCGACGTGAAGTGCTTAGAAATGGAGGTGAAATTGCAGAATCAACAATCACTCTAAGCTGAAACATCCCAAAAATGTGAAATAAGATACTTTTACACTCGTTTTTTCATTGAGGAATATTACTCAAAGAGGAATATCAAATCATCCTCTAATCCATTGGAAAAATCCTCCATGAATAAGGTAACCCATAAAACAATTATTTTTATTTCTACTAATGTAGTTGCATCTGCAAGTACAAGTTCAAAGCTAAAAGATGGGAAGATGAGGATTGATAAAAATGTTAATACATATATAAAAATATCATGGATGGATAATCGGATGATTAAGAAGAAAAACTACCAAATTGATGATCCAAAGAAAGAAAGACAATTACAGAAACATTAAAGCACTAAATCTATCTAGAAAAATAATTCATGAAAAATAAGGAGATTTATTGGCCATTGTTGGTGTTGTTGGAAGTTTGGCAATTAGGCTAATGGTTTCTAGAATAATATGTCATCATATGAAAATTATGGATAACCAATGTTTAGGTAAAGTAGATGTTAATAAATGAAGCATTATGAAATAAAAATTTAGAAAACAAAGATGAAGTAGAATGTGTATATCAATAACAGATTTGAATATTTTGAATACTTATGTGATATTTGCAACAGATGTGGTCATATTTAGGATGAGTGCTATTTTAGTCCTTCCATGTCTCATGAATATATTTATTAGAATCATATAACACAAAAAAGGTAGGTGAAAGGAAATAGAGCTGAAAAGACTTCCATTACGAGTATATAAAACACTGAAGTCAAGAAAACAGTGAATGGAACTATTCCCAAGATGGAGTTCAAGTCTGATTCTAAGAATGTCATCTCGGCCAAGGAAAGAGGCTTCTATTTTGTAAATAAAGGTCGTACCATGGATTACAACAAAAATTCCCTGGAAACAAATGAAGTCAAGATAAAAATAAATGGAGAATCAATCCAGAAGAATATTAGATTGATTGAAGACATTCATAAAGATAATCATAATAACTTTCCAAAGAAAGGTAACTTGAATAAAATGAAGAAGACATGTGAAATCTACAAATAAAAAAATGTTGACAAGTGTTTCATTATCTGGAATACTTTATTTCAAATTTCTATAGAACGACATAGAGATGAAGATTAAGAACTAGCTAAGGCAAAGGAAAATGGAAAACGTGGCATTTCACAAGAAGAAAAATTCAAATTTCATCATAGGTTGTCAGCACATGATAGCCTAAGTGTCTCACAACTACTGTGTGGAAGGTGAAAGAAATATGGAAATCATGAAAACAAATGTATAGGTATTTTACCCAGACAAATAGAGATGTTGAAAATTGAAAAACATGCACTAGTGGAAGATACTTCTCTACTGGAAGAATTATGGACAGAAAATCCACACAAGTTGAAGGTGAATAGAAATAAAAAGTCCATGCTAAAAATTAATGATCAAAATGTTAAATGGAGCAGAGACACTAGCATGAAGAGTATCATAAAAATTATAGATACTAGGAAATGAGTTCTTGGGTTGAGAGGAAATTCTCAGCCTTGTTTCTCTTATTAAGAATCTCACATGTGTTCTATATTATTCCCTTATATTTTTTTTCATACATGTGTGCTAATATTTCACATAATTGAAGGTGAAGTTTATTAAAAAGATTATAATTGGATGAAAAATGTGGAAAAAAACAAGTTGGACTCATTTTTCATGATTTTCTAATTACTTGAAGTGGTCCATAGTGGAAAATTATCTACATGAAAATCATGAAGATTATTTGGAGATATTTTACATAAAGGTAAATCATAGTGATTGTATCCCTTGAGGAGGAGAAAATATTATGGAGATGATTCAAGTATTATTTCATGACATGTCTTGAAATTCATATCATCTCAAGAAGTTGAAACTTGAGGTATTCCAATCACACATTCATTCATTGTTCTTATTTCTATTAATCATGTAAATTAAGGGGGACTGCTTGATTGATGACAAGATGGGATGAAAGGGGGATATTTATATATGAACCTGAAATGTTTAATATTTTTGGTGAAGTATGTGCAGGATTTAGAATTTCATTGATAAATATTATTATCTCGATTCCCTTAGTCAAGAATTGATACACTCTAAGCATGATTTCATATGCATTGATTCTTATGGACAACATTGAAAAATTTGGTCATATCTCACATGTTATCTACGTCGTTTTGTCCCACGTATACTTAGAGTATATTTACTAAAGGATCATTGCTACGAAAAACTTGTCACTTCATCCCACTCTCAGAAATATTCAAGAATATATTCCATAAAGGGAGTGCCATATGTTTTTTAACAGACCCCCCTAAACCATTGCGTTTGGATTCCAATAAGGGTGGATAATATTGGAACACATATTGACCCATTCAAAGTGTGCATAATTGATATTGATAAAAATATAATGGGGGGATTATTGAGCTTGATGTTTCATTTTTTTCCAATAATATTTCATTAAGATGGTAATTGTTAATATATATGGAAACGTGGTGGTGAAGATGAATAAATAGGGAAAGTTGTCCCAAAGAAAATGCCACTAATATTTAGAGAATCACTATTTGACATTGGATGTAATTCGTGATCATTATCCACACAAAATCTGACAATTGATTGAGCATTTTTTATATTCCAAAGACTTTTATAAAAGTGATACATGTTTACACTATCTTGAAGAACCCATGTATAAATTTATTTCAAGATGAATGTGGATGATCTATCCTATGACTTCTAATTGGATGAAGTATATGAATCAAATTAGACAATTGATGTGTTGGTCCCCATAGTTCCAAGGCATGTGTTTAAATGATAACACATAACAGAGTACAACATTGATCACCATGCATTATTATTTAATTCATGAGGAATGATGAAATGTTCCATGCATCATCTATTATTTATTCAAGAGGAATATTGAAGGTCTTGTATTTGTTATTCCAAAAAGAAAACAAGGATGATGTTTAAAGATGAAGAAGGAGAAAAGGAGCATGCATGGGATTTGAATGAAGAAGGGTGTTCTAGAATATCAAGGATGAATTCATACTTAGTTTTTATACTATACCTAGTATACGCCTTTACCTAAAAAAATAGGGCCAACCATGTCGGCCAGTTGAAGCCCTCACTAAGGCATATGCGGGGCCCGAGGGTCTATTTTTCCCAAAGGGAAAGCCATGAAGCCTGCCTGCTAGATGCACATGAGTGCTGTGTGAATTTCCCTAGGTGTGCATATTGGGTGCGGGGAGCCTGAACGAGGAGGCATGACTGGGCGCAGAAGCATTCCTGCAGAACATTGGTGCGGGGTGGAACTGGGAGAGGGGGAAAGACAATTCTTAGCATGCACCATCGAGACTTGATATTTAAACCACAAGAACCCACTATCCCATTTTTATGTGGAATATAAAAGTTATGTGGAGAACAATTCGAAAAATTGTGAGATCGGTCGTACGTATCAGGTCCATCTATATTAACTCTACAGTTTGATATTGAAGCAGTGTCATCCAATCTCTCCAGTCGAGTTATCTTTAACCTCCAGCTACCCCCGCTACACTCGCAAACCAGTAATAATCCTATACTCCTATCTCATTAATCAGGCCATATTTTGAGCTCATTCCATGATTATATGGATTTTATAAGCATAACAAGTAACATGCATGAAATTACATTTTCATGCTTGCATGAAACCGATGATCTCTAAGGAGGCCAAGGCAACACGAAGCTGTCGAGGCTATAAATAAATCTCCATGATAGGGATTGCATGGAAAAGAGGATATGTGTGAGTTTATAAGATCTTAAACGTGATGTTTATATGTGAATGAAGGAGGATGAATTGAAGAGGAACAAATTGAGAGATTTGGTAAATCTGATCCGTGGTTAGAAATAGTTCAAAATTCCATATATCTTAGGAATTCAAATCCTGAATCCCCCGACATCTCTCGAGGATGTTGAATGAAGAATGAGGATTCATGCTAGCCTATAAAAATAGGAGGCCAAGATAAGAAAATATTCTGTCATTCAAATAAAAAGGAGCTCTCATTTATCTGAAGAAATAGAGACATTGTGAACCCCTCTGGTTCGTGAAAGGTAGAAGGTTTTCTGCATATCCTTGCTATGCAAAGAAAAGGTGCCTCACATCCCTTATGTAAGGAGAAACTAGAACCACCCTTGTTTACGAAAGAGACTCCATTCTCTCTGTGAAGCTAATCATAAACTTGTTGTAGGTTTCTCAAACCCTCACATGTGTTTTGTGAAGAAGATCCCGCAGTTAGATGATTGGTGCATGTCATACTTTTTGTACCTCTGCGAAGACAGAACCAAGAATCCCTTTGTTTTTCTTTGATGGAGATCCACATGAACTATGTGCATGATGGAAAATAACCCATGCACACCTTAAGAGAAGAATAAGAACCCAGGATTTTGGTTGTGGCATACATGACACATACTCTACACTCTTCAGAAGAAGAAGGAGGAGGGAAGTACACATTGGAATTAATTTTTGAGAAGGGTAATCCAAACACACCCATGTTATACCCATTCAGGTTATTTGTGAAAGAAGAACAAAAGGGAGTGTTCATGAATGGTTGAGTTATTGTGCATGAAAAGTACATGAAATACAGTGTGTTTGTGTAGATGTGAATAAGGAGGAAGAAATAAATAAGGACACACACATGATCGTACTCATTTGGTTTTGACGAAACACACACATATATTAAACCAAAACATCATAATAAGTGTATGTGTGCTAAGAACCAAATAAAATTAATTGTGTGAGATATTAAGTGAGAAAACGGGAGAATAGAAAGTGAAGAAGTTATGTATACCCATTGGGGTTTTCACATAAGAGAGAAGAAGGAGTTTATGCATGCATGAATGCATGCAGATGCACATGTAAAGACAATTAAAAGGAAGAATCAAGATAGTGAGTGCACATGTGTAAACAAGAAGAAGAAATTCCATAAAACTCATGCATGAATCATAATTAATTAAGATATCCAAATACTAGAAGTATTGGATGCCACGAAATCCATGCATGAAGTGAATACTAATTTAGACTAAAGACAACAATAATTTGAAGAAAATTTTATATCTATGTTGACAATGTTTGAAAATCAAAGAAGACAAATAGTGATGATATTGTGCAATATCACTCTTGCATATTAATATTATTGAAGAAGTAGTGTGCACCACTTGATCACATCTATGTGAGGCTAGATTTTCATTAGAATAAGAATGAATTTACTAAGCATTATTGAACTGAGGACTGATTATAAAAGAGATCATATTTTTTGAGGAAGGTCAATAGACCTTACCAAAGGCTGTGGAAGATTCTTGAAGAGATTCCCGATAGATTGTGATTCCACCAGCTCATGACATAAGATCAGATGATCCAACCATAGTGAATCAAGAATCGTCTCTTGTGAAAGCTAGGAGGAAGAATTCATTAGGGGGACCCTGAAGCAGGCGAGTGGGACTCTGGTAACACTGTGAAAAGTAGTGTAAAGAACCTCTTGTGGGATATAGGGAGAGATATAGTAGGAATTTGTATCGACCAACATAATTTATTATAATATTATAGTACAGAATCTATGATGGGAAGAATAACCAACACAACAAAGAGTAGATCTTCGAACTGAACCTTGTAAATCCTTGTGTTCAGTGGTTTTACATTTATTGGATCATTTGAGGTATGGTTGAGAGACACAAGAAGACTGGATCGAGGCTTTTACCTACCAAAGTGGTTTTATTGAAAATAATCAATTAGTAAAAAGATTTAATGCAATCAATGATTAAACTCATCTTCCTCTCAATGATTCACAATGATCTAGGAAGTTCACATAACAACCCCTAAATTTAAAAGTGGGATCTTCTACTCAGTATCCACTTCTATGGAATATATAACTTTTATAAAATAAACAAGTTCTTTTTTAATGACTAATAATTATAAATTTAATCATAAATTTTCCTTTGTTCATACCCATCCTTAAAATGTATAAATTTTTTATAAAAACATCGGATGAGGAAAAATGATCGGTAAGGGAAATTAAAGAATGAAATCCATTTGTCCAATAAAAAATTAAAAACCCATAATTTTTTTACCCTTCTCAAATATTCATTTGGAAAATTACATAAATGATATCCAAAAAAAATCACAATTCTACTGTCAAATAAAACCATTAAAACTCATAGTAAGACAAAACAATCCATTAGAGTGACATAGATAATCATATCTATAACCCATTATAAACGCATGTCAAAAAATAATGGACCATAGTTAATTCATTAGGGTAAACCACAAAAGCTAAATCCCCCCTTATTACCGTTGAATAAAATGAACATTACCCAATTAATTGTATAATTTTAACGAGGGTCACCCATTGTATATGTTACAGGAGGAAAATAAATCTTCAAGAACTATAATTGGGATTAAACAATTATATAAGTTATATCATGATTATATTTTCCCATATATAATTCTTAATTACCATATCATGAATTAAAAATTTTATGATTTCATAACATCATCATAAATCCTTTATAGAATAGATTTGATCCCATACGGAAAACACTTTCAGATATTGAAATATCATTACCTTTTAAAACCCCATTTTCAAAACTAAAATACCTATAACAATGGTAATTAGTGTTGTTATTTGAATAAAATATAAAATATTTTAAATGAATATAAATATAAAATAATAATTATAGTGGTTGGAAAATTCATTGTCTTCATATATGTTAAAATATAATATTATTTTTTTATTTTGAATATAAAATAAAAACATTATATAAAAATATTCCAATTGAAAACCATTGAAATTTTGTAATCAAAGAAAAAATATTTTATCATTATTATATTTACATATAATAGATTAATATTATAATAAATCTAGGAACATGAATGAAACAATTTTTAAAGAGAAATGTTAAAAGAATATTTTTAAAATAAAACCCCATATGAAAAATTGTAAATCATTTAATTTTAATTTTATTTAAAGAAAGTAAGATATGGTCCAAAAGACCTTTGGAAACAATTGAGGTATAAATAAAATTTTTATTAATTTGTTTTAATAACATGGACATGGAAGATAAGAGTTTTATGAGTAAAATTTAAAGATGACATTTAAAATAAATTCCATTACGAAACATCTAAAAAGAATCATTTTATAAAATAATAATGAACGTAAAATATGGAAAAATAACCTTTTGAAACCATTTATGAATAAATATTTATTCTCTTTATATATTTAGAATAATAGGGGCATGAATGAAAATTTCTTTTTAGAGAAACATTAAAAGACTATTATTAAAATAAAGTCTCTCACCACAATTTGGAATCATCATTTGAATTATTTATATTATTAAATAATAAACTTATGTTAATTACATAAATTCATCAGAACATTTTGCAAGTTAAATATTTCATTTTAAATTACTTATTAACATTTTTTTAATTACGTAAAGAATTTTATTCATGTTAGACATTCTGATGATATTCGACCATATGTCCAAAAAGATTTCTGTAGGTTAAATATGATCAAGAGGAAATTATTACATAATATATAGAATAATAATAATAAAATAATTTTAATTTTATAAATACATTATAATTTAAAATATAATCATGAAATATTATTATGAAAAATGAACTATCATACAATCATGAAGACAATAGGTCATATGTATGCTTGACCAACATTTCAATTTTTCTTCCATCATTATGGGTCGGAGGATTTCATTATTTTATTTTTATATAATTATACTCATATCATATACACCATATAATTTCATTTAAAATACTCATATTTATCATCCATGTGATGTGGTGATTAAAAATGTATAACATCATTTAGTGGAGGTGGTAGTCCACATGTACATATGAAAGGCGTCATATTTTTTGAGTGTATAGAAATTTAAGAAAGTAAAAGATATATTTACTTTTTGTAATGATAAAAAAGTTTTCAATATAATATATATACATTAAACTATTCAATATAACCAACCTTAAGAGGAGGCGATGGAAAAAAATATACATCTCTTCATGAGGAATGAGTTTATCGAACACACAATCGATGGTTTCATTTTCATTTTGATAGAATATGATATGGATATAAGTTATTCTGTTTACATAATAATATATCATTATATGTAAGATACTAGTTTTATTATTTCTTCATGGTTGTATAATATTTAATGGCTGTAGAAAAATAAATAAAACAAAAACATTTGGTTTAGAACTATACCTCTTTTTCGGACAAAATCTTATGGATTACAAAAAAATTATTTCCTAAGTTGATTTTGAGATAAAATGTAGTCCTCTAGGATATTTTGAGGGATTTAATTAAGTAATGTTGGTAGGCTTTTTCTAAACGAAAATGTTTTTGATGTGTGAATGTTATGACAGATAATGTTCCCATTTAAACCCGAGGGGAGGGAAACTCTTCGAAAGTCTTAAAATATTAAATTAAAATAAAAAATTTTTCATAATAAAATAGGTCTAAATTGATAATATTGAAATAAAAATTGTTAATAATTGATATAATCCCATTCAAAAAAAATTGGATAATTTTAGGTTTTTTTCACCCTTATCTATTTTAACCCATGTTGACCGCTTTTGACAATTACAAAGATATTAAATTGTTTACTCTATAGGGGTCATGAAAGTTTCTATAAAATGTGAAATGACCAATAAATAGACCATGGATAATATTATCACCCATATACTATTACATTATCTAATTAGAATACCTATCAAAATTTTAAACCAAATAAATAAAACATTATTTATTTTAAAAATCATTAATACCAATTTTGACACTATTTATTTAACATGAATTTAACAACATCAAGATAAAAGAAGGATTATTTTATAAACCTTTAAAATAAACACAGTACAAGTTATAAAGATATAAAAAATTTATGGGACTCTATAAATCACTTAAATTGTACCTCTTTTAATACTTGTAATATCATTTTTTAATATTTCTATTATTTGAATAAACACGGTATCGACTTTGCGTAAGATTTTAATGTAATTTTTTCTTCCAAATAAAAATATAGATTATAATGATAAATAAAAATTATTTATAGTTAAAATAATAATTTATAAATTTACCATCTTCTTAAAAACATAAATATATTAAAATAAATAAAATTAATTTTTTTTACTTTTCTTTACATTATGTTTTATAATGGACACAATAACGAAAAAATGAAAAAAATATTATTATATATTTGAATTTAGGTTTATTATGGATGAAATATTCTCCTCCAATTAAATTAATTAATGTGTTAGGGTTACTTTTTAGTCCTTTTCAAATTATTTTTACCATTTAATCACTAATTTTACCTTTAAAATAGTAATGAATATGTACTACACACACTTTTTATAATGTCCAATAATAAGAGGGACCAATTTATACAATTTTTACATCGTATTTAAAATTATGGAATACATTTTTCATAATTCAGTACTCATAAGTGGTAGAATTTAACTTATAATTAATCATCCAAAACACGATGAAATCCATTTTTTTCTGAAAAAAACATTTTTAAGTATACAATTATATTTATATAAAAAGAAATATAAGTTTTATTTTATTGAACATAATTTTATTATTAAAGATATAATATGCCTAACTTTACTTATAAACCACATTAAAATAATATGTCAATTTTAATTTCATGGAACAAGAATAAATTTTTCTATAAAGATTAGTATTTTTCACTATTTACTGGAAAAACAATCTTTACAAAAAAATGAAACAAATTGGATCTATTTTCATTGGACATTAAAATTTATAATATTATATCATTTTATCAAATAAAATTTCTAGTTTTTTAATAATTTGATTATAATACTCTCCCACAAAAAATAAAAAAATAACATTTTTTAAACAAATATACTTTTTATGAATAATGATAAATTTTTAAAAATTTAGTTACACTTAAGATGTATTGAAAAATTAATTTTCATTTGTAATAAAATTTAAAGATATTTAATTATGCAATTAATTTGATTAATAACTATCAATTCCGTGATTTTTATAGTAGTAATATTTAAACAATAATAGTTCTTTTTTTGTTTATGCATAATATTACGTGATGTATAAAATATAAAACCTAAATCATTTGTTTAAAAGTATTGGGTTTTTACGATAATATCATACTAATAAATTATTAGGTGTAATAAAAAAGATTTCCCTCAAAGAATAGCTTATCATCTAACCCAACACTTTAAAAGATTATTTCTTTTTATACTTCTTAAAAATGATTTATATAAATATTGTCCATATAAATCATATATAATCAATATATTTTTTTAATTCTGATTATTGGATAACCATTTTAATCCTCTATTCAATTAAATGGGAAATGAAAGTATCACTAGTGTGTAAATGTGGACTAACTCCTCAACATTGCGATTTGATTCCTTTTCAAGATCCATATATCATGGCTGTTTATTATTATAGATTTAATGTTTATATATGATTTTTAGGACCTAATTTTGATTTTTAAATTTTAATATCTTATATAATTTCTTCCCTTCCCATCTTTTGGGAAAAATATAATAATGTCCATGTGTACATGAGGACTACTACCTCCACAAAGTGATTTGATCCATTTTTCATTTTAGTTTTACATGGATAGTAGTAAAGATATATTTAATTATCTTATATAATATTTATGATATAAATATGTTTCTATAATGTTGATTTATTATTTAACTCTGTTTATTTCAATACATCAAAATATGGAATCATTCCCCGTGCTTATGTATGGACTATCGCTCCATAAAGTAATATATTTCATCATTATTTTAAATGAATGGTTATAAATGTTTATATAATTAATATATATAATACTTATGTTCTGATTAATATTATTCATATAATGAATCTTTGTACAATTTTCAAATATCATACTATCAAACTGAAACATGAATTGAAATAGATCAGTTTTTATCTAAATATTAATTTTATTAATGGAATTTTTAATAATTGAAAATTGGAACTGATAAAGAAATTAAACATAGTAATATTTATATGACAGTTTTTCTTAAATAGATATATAATAAATCTAGATTTTTAATGAAGGATTTAACCCATACAAAAATATGATATTTGAGGTTTGGGATTTAGGATACAATCTAATTTCATTTCAAGATTATCTAGGCTATATTTCCATTTTTGAAAATTACCAAGATCTTATACACTAAATCCCATAAATTTTATTCTCCTATAGTTATTCATATATATTTTTTATTATTAATACCAATTTCCTTTAATTGGTACATAAAATGATAAAGAAAATATTTTTTTTAAAAAACTAACCATATTTTACCCTTGGTCAAAGAATATTTTCTTGCATTTCAAGGTCATTTAGATGATTCCATGAATGTTATTTTATATAATAAAATTTATTCTTAATTCCATTTTTCCCAAATCTGAATTTATTTTAAATGGCATAAAAATAATTTCTATATTGGTTTTGGAATTATTTTATGACATTTTACAGAAAGTGTTAAAAAAACATTGTTTTGACATATACAACTTGAAGATATTTTCCCACCATTTTTACTTTTCTTTATTTTATATATTCCATAATATGTTTCCATGATTATTTTAAAAAACAACTAATTTGTCAATTCTTTTGAAAAAAAATTAGTCAAAATTTTATAAATGGAAAAGGATATTTTCCTATTACTTTTAATATAATGTTCTAATGATCTTTTAATATTCATTTCATCTATGTTATAATCCTTTATTAATTGTTATGATTCACTAGGGATATGATATTATGATGTATGCCTAATTATTTATTTGGATGGATTACGATGATGATGATTCAAGGATGATACAACAAAACCTATTATTTTCTATGAATTAATTTAGTTATGATAAAATATTTAGAAACCCCAATAATTTTATAATGTTTTTTCTGTGATAAAATGTTTGAATAAAACCTATTTCTGTTATAGGTTATGATATGATGAATTGATTATTTTTTAATGATCTTATATAACATTAATGGTTTATGATTATGTGATGGGTGGCTCTGTTATAGACCCCCAATGCATTGGGTGAAGATGGATGACTCATGAGATAACTATGTTAAGGATGAACATGGTTTATTGTTCACGACGTTATGTGTGGACCTCATTTCATGTCTATAAGTATATGTATGGACCTTATTTAGGGAATATATGTTTATGAAAAAGACCTTATTTCATGTACCCAACTAAATGAGTGGACCTATTAGTTTTTTACATGTTCACAATATTATAAACTTATTGTTTTTCATATCCCTATGTTTATTATATTATCTCATGGATCATTATTGATTATTGAATATTCCACAATCTTATGAAATTTATCTCTTTTGTGAAAATTTATTATGTAATGACTCATGATTAATGATATTTAGTTGATTGGGTATGCCTTGTTAATGTTTTGAACATATTTTCATAACTTTATGCTCATATAAGATCATTTTTTGATATCTCATATGTTCACCATTACTAAGAATCTGAGATCACCCTTTATTATGTTTCCCTTCTCTAGGTTTTTATGGATGTTTCTAATTATGATATATATAGAAGGGTATTAATATGAATACCATTGTAAGAGATGTTGAATATACTTAACGAAATATGTGTATATGGATCAAGTATCTAGATACATTGCACCATTTTAGTTCGATGGGGTGCATTATTATGAGATGTATTGACTATTCATATAAAATGATATAATATTTATATATGTAGTACTTGGGTTTCCTTAGTTAGTATCATATATTTGTTTGGTTATTTTTTGATATTATGATAAGATAACTTTATTGAAAATCCTAGGGAGAAGTATATGTATAGGATAAGATACGATTGTTTTGAAAATGTATATATTGTGGCATTTTCATTGAAAATAAATCCCTATATATATAATAGCACATGGATGTGGCATTCATAACCATTTACCTATGGGTAAATCCCCAAAATTGGTAGATTTAACATTATCATGATCATCACCGATGAATGATGTGTGGTTCTAAGTCTAAACACCTAACATGAATCCTCAATGGAATATTATTAATTTAATCCACATTCAATTTATAAACCATTATAATGGAATTGAATAAATAATGACTATGGATAACTTAGTTTAATCTTAAGGTTTCATAGATTGAAAATAAGGTGTCATGATATTGAAATACAAAAATTTAAGTTTCATGATTACATGATTACTCACTATGTTTATTGTATCCCACACTATGCTTTTTTTCAATGGATGGAATCCAGAGGAACTATTTTAGAATTGAATGTGATCGAAAAATCAATCATTGTACACCATAGAATCTAAATATGGATAATGAAGTGAATGTTATCATGAGAAACCAAATTAAATGGGAACAATAATGGGAACCCTTTGGATTATTCCCAAACAACTATATCGACATCTGGTTAACAATCTCAACTTCCTATAGTTACTTGACACACTTAATTAGTGAAAATAGAGTTTAATTAAATTTCATGTCAATAGACCATGGAGCGGTGATGATTTACCTTAAACCATGTCTTTAATGGGGGAATATTCTCCTAAACAAATTACTCAAATGAATGGGAATATTTTATATTTTCTAGAAAATAACGTAATTGAGAATGTAATTGTTGAAAAAAATTATATTGTTCTATTGGGTGAAATAAAATACATCATATAGTTCTATTTACAGTTTAATATCTTATATGTGGATAACTTGGGAATTATTCAAGATAATGACCTAATATAAGGGTTAACTCATAGACAAAGGAAGAGAATATGTTGTGACAATCATTGAAGTTGAATGATTAATGTGTTTAGGTATTGGAATCCAAGAATTATGATGTAAAAGAATATTTTCAAATAAATTAAAATTATAACAATAATTAAATATATAATTATTATTATATATTAGTTTTTAATTGATGATTTTAATGAAAATTTTTAATGGTAATGATAACATAAAATAGTGATTTACTGACAATGTGATATATTTGGGAAAACATTATTGAGGAATATATAAACCCTAATATGTGGTTGATGATGAGAAAATAATGTTTATTTTGGATAATGATAGGATTTATATTTATAAATTTAAATAGATAGCATTAGAGAACATGAAATTGATTAGTGATTTGATTTCAAAGTGATTTACCTTAATGTTTATTGCATTTTGGATTTATGGAATATATTTTATAGTTTCTATATATTTGGTATATTGATGAAATTATCTTATTATTTAGTTTTATGGTTATTTAGATTATTTTTGTAAAGGATATATATGATCAAGGTATTAATTATTTTGGAATGTGAAATTAGGAGCTAATTTTTATTGTTTGAGGAAAAATATTAATGTCGATACTACAAAACATTATTTGATCATATTTTTCATATTTTTTTTGTTGAATACGGTTTGGCACATTTTTAAAAAGTATTAAGGTTATCTATTTATATAATGGTTTAATTTGAACTCTAGGAGTTGTTGTTGAGGTTTTAGATATTAATGTATTATTTAATCATATGAAGATTTATCAATAACTGATAACATGTTCTAATTTTGTTTTATTTTAGAAAATATCTAGGGATTGGATTTCCATTCATTAACAGATCTTATGATCTTTTAAAACATAATTATTGTGATTAATCATGAGAAAATTATGATGCCCCAACCCCGTTAGCCCGGATCTGGTGCTATGGTTATGTTGTGTAATTTATTTCGTACAAATGAAACAAATAAGTCACACATCATAACCCATCAGGAGGAACTTTCTGGTTTAGATCCTGTAGTATCAGAGACAACAGCTTTGCTTCTTTATTTCTATGCTAAGAACAAACATCCAAGACTTGGAAAGGCTCTATCAACCAGTAAAAATTTAACATAAAACATAGGGTGAGCATTGAAATACTCAGTAAGTGTTTTTTTGAAAATACATAAATACAACCTTTTAAAAAAACCATTTTTGAAAATACTTTTCCATACTTAAAATATTTTCTTAAAGGAAAAAACTTCAAGACAAAAACCAAATTCGATGTAACATAGTTAAAGCACTTCATACTTACACACTAGAACACATAGCTAGAACCCACTTAATAGCCAAGATAAGCATGCTAATCAAAAGACATGGGTTATACTGATTTAAGTGTCCATAAACAAGAAAGGTGTGCATGAACAACAAGGTGTAAATATCATCAGAGTCATGCACAAGTGCATTATCTAAAAAAACACAGCATGACTTAATATATGTAGTGCAACATTTGTAGTAAAATTCTGGAAAAGAAAACTGGACATGCATCCACATTGCCATATCATATGTCTTGTGTTTCTTTTTTTTAATCTGATACTCATAGGTAGGGTTCTATCACCAAGAATATTCCTCTAGTCGGAGTAATCACTTGGTTGGTCATAAGCTAAGAAATGTATGCTGAAGGACTCATGGTCTCTGTGTCAAGGCCTTGTGCCATGACCTGAGGGTAAAAACCCAATCTGACTGTCTATAGAACTATCAATGCATTGAGGAGATTACTTTTACCGGTCTCCAACCCGGAGGGATTACATTAACCAGTCCCTAACCTGGAGGGTTTTCTTCTTACCGGACCCCATTCCGGGTAGTCCCATACATTTCTCACACGTTGATAAGGTCAGATATTCAAGGTGTCTCATACCACATTGGGTAATACCATTTTCATTACTCATTACCCAAGGTGTCCCATACCACTTTGGGTAATTTAGTTCTTTGTTCATTATCATGTTGAGTCATATGCATGAGTAATATGAATAAGGTAATAATTATCTAATTGGTTTACAAATACATGATATGGCAGATAAAATTGAAAATATGGAATAAAAGCAGGCATGGTTAAGCAAGAAAACTATGTGCATAGAACTATTAAAAATGATGAATGTGTGGGATTTGCTCCCAAGGGGTATTAAATGATGAGTTTCTAAAATTCCAGTACATGGAAATGAACTACTTGGAATTAACTATTGTACTTCACAGGTCACAATACTTGCAACAAATCTATATCCACTAATAATTGTTGCGGCATGCTTGGTATAAAAAAAATTAACACTTGAAATCATTAAAAATTCCAACACTTGGAAATAAACCACTTTAAATAAAATACTTGTCATTAATCATTGTTCTTCACTAGTCATAGAATTTGCAGTTACACTCTGCTCACTAAAAATCATTACAGCGAGTTTGGTATAAAAATATTAGAGGATTTCTAAATATTATCATAACCCTTAAATCCATATCCTTTTAATGCAAGTTTAAAACAGGCAATTGCATATCCTTTTAAAAAACACAAATCATTTCAAGGGTGACATTAGTCAAGTTCATTGGTGTACCCTTAGACACAAAAATATAAAACAACATAGGCAATCACTAAAATTGTACATGCATAACCATTTCTTGAAACTAGGGTTTCAGATATTAATCTTAAAAACACATACATACATAGGGATATATACACAAAGTACATATATATATATATATATGTTTTCTCATAAAATAAACATGGGTTACATAATATATTAATACCTCTAACTACTTCACATTTATTCAGTTTGAAATTTAATCCCTCATGGGGGTTTAAATGTTCATGAAACTATAGATACATAAATATGTAAATACTTTGTTTTTAACTATAACATAATTGTGCTTAAACCAAAAACCAAGTTCACATTAAAAATATTTTCAAAGATAATTATTCATCTCTTAAACATCAAAACTGATTTCCATTCCAACACATTACCTTACATAAAAATATAGTTATATAAATATATATGGCTTATATAAAATCCAACCTGTTAGGAATTGATTTTAGAAAAACCCTTTTCAAAAGTATAATTCTTAGTATAAAAATACTGAATAATCTTGGATACCATAAAAAAATGGTTTTGCGTGATGTATATACATATGTGTATATATATATATATATATTCAAAACCATAAAAACACTATACACTTAAACATGAGTTTTAGGTTTGTAAAATAGGATCATTAAAACTGAATTAAAAGTGATATCCCTTTTTATATCACAAAGGCAACACCCCTTGAAAATTGTTCAAAACCGAAGAGTATGAGTTGTATATACATATATATATATATATATACTGTATATATTGTGGGTATAATAGTATAGGTTTCATAAAACATGAAAACACCCTTAGAGTAGAGTACTCTTCTTAAACCGAGGGGTTTTCATGGTGAATATGTGCATATAAAAATAAATCGGATATGTATATACATATATATATATATACCGAGTATATATAACGTTTTATCTTAAACCGTAAAAAAACACCAAAACACCCTTACCTTACTTGAGGATGAAGCTCGAGACATGGGTATTCTTGCTGGATTTTAGGGAAATTAAGGGAGAGGAGGAGGAGAAGAAACTGCCCGGAGTTTCATGTGGCAGGGGTGAGGTTTATGTAGAGGTTTTAAGCGCAACTAGGTGGCTCGACCCAAGGGTTAGCCTGGTGTAGAGGAGACGAAGGTACAACGCCCTAGTAGGTGGGGGTGTGCGAGGTCAACATAACAGTGGAGAAGGAGGCGTAACAGGAAATCCAGTTCTTGTTCGCGGGACCCCGTAGTGAGGTAGAAGACGACCGAAGACACGGAGAAAGAAAGAAAAAAAAACAAACGATGGATGAGATTCGACCTTGGCGTGATCGGATGGACGAAAAGAAAAGAGTGTTTTAAAACATATCAACAGCCGAGATCTGTCCTTGGCGTGATCGGATGGTCGAGGCAAACGTGTGGCCAGCAAAGGCTTCGCCGAACAGGAACAACGCGTTTAAAAAAAAACAGTTTACTTTTAAATGGAAAAGAGGTATATAACATTAAAATTAAATTTACACAATTTAACACAAATATTTAAATTAGAGATTCCAAATTAGAAATCCCATTTTAGATTATGTAAAATACCCTAGCATTTGATATAAATCTTATAAATTTTATAATTATAATACTAAACTTTTATTAGGAACTTATATCTTTAGAAATCAAAAATCCAATTTATAAATTACATCACTTGTTGATTTATAAAATTGTGTTTAAAAGACCCGTAGTTTTTCTCTAATTCAAAACACATAGTTTTAGAGATCTGAAAAGATATATTTTTCAATTATTGTTGATACCCCGTTCGACACATTTTAAAATATCATGTTTTCCACCATATAAATATCATCATAAAAATAGATTCATTTTCAATAATAATATTTTATTTTAAAACTCGATGATATAATTCTAATATTTTGTACTTATTAAAATATCGAAACACCATTATATTATAAAAGCATTATAAAGACCAAATTTTTATAAAAAGATGCACTTTATCCCTTGGAATCCAATGTAAAAAACGGTCATATTCCCTTATAGGTCTATTATAAAAGCAAGGGGTAGGATGTTTAACATTTTCAAAACACCAGACCCTTGGGGGATGGCTCTCCTCATGCCACTAGTGCTGAGTGCGTGCGCGGTGGTTCTAGCGGTTATAATTTTCACACTGATGGACCCTGAAGATGACGACTATCTGATTGCCCGTCTTGTGGTTCTCAGTAGTCTTGTTGTGGCCGTGTTAGGTCTTGTGCACGATACTTTCAATTAGATGGATCTTGTTGTAATGTAACTTTTCAATATATAACAGTTTATCGTATTATTCATGTTTTATTTCCATTCGAATTCTTTATCAACACACAAAGCATAAAATAAAATCAAATAAAACAAGAGACATCAATAAAAGCACAACATTGTTCACTTGGACTAGTTTATAAAAACCTGGGGCGTCACCTTATCCCCCTCTTAAAAGAATTGTGTCCTCGCAATTTGATCGGTGTACATACACTGACTTACTCACACAGCTCCTCTGACACCTTTGGTGATGTCCCTCTACCTCCATCACCCATGGAAGAAGTTACTATTCAACTCAATCCCCAGGGAAGAACAAAGCTTGTGGGTCCCCTCTTCCCAAATACATTTTTGGCAAAGTGGGTCGTGGTTGAAACCAAGCTCCCATTTGATACAGGTGGTTTTCCAGAGATGGGAACGAGTTACATCAAGCTTCGCGATATCCAGTTGGATTTGGTTCCTAAAGATCTCTCAAACCACTTCATAACTGAAGGATTCGATGAAAGATCCAAAATCGCAGAGCTCCCCAAGCATGCTGAAGCACAAGATTTGGTACATAAAGACTGTGTGGAAGTCCAACTGCTTTGCAGCTTCTCCGAAGGCCGTGAATTCCAACCATTTATTAATCATGGTGAAACACAGGAAGAGTCCTTCATAGTACTTCCCTTTTTTTATAACTCTCGAACAGCGCACTGGCCATTTGGTTATACACAACTTCCGACCCTCAGAAGATTCGAAGGACATTCGAGCTTTTCGATATTTCATAGAGGGTTTTTCACGTGAGTCGTAAGTTAACAAAAGGTTGGTAACTTGTTGAGCAGGATTTTGCTACCATAGTCTCTATGATCTCTGTAGGGAGAGTCAAGAGTCTAGGCGTGGTTCGCTGTCTTGCCATCTGAGAAGTTTAAGAACAAACCCCACTTAGTAAAACATTATTAATGTTTTTGTGTTTTCCTAATTTTCCAAGGTTGCCTAAACCATTCCTCTGATACCAACTATGACGCCCCAACCCCGGTAGCCTGGAGCCGGTGCTATGGTTATGGTGTCTAATTTATTTAGTACAAATGAAACAAATAAGTCACACATCATAACCCATCAGGAGGAACTTTCTAGTTTAGATCCTGGAGTATCAGAGACAACAACTTTGCTTCTTTATTTCTGTGCTAAGAACAAACATCCAAGACTTGGAAAGGCTCTATCAACCTGTAAAATTTAATATAAAACATAGGGTGAGCATTGAAATACTCAGTAAGGGTTTTTTTGAAAATACATAAATACAGCCTTAAAAAAAACCATTTTTGAAAATACTTTTCCATACTTAAAATGTTTTCTTAAAGGAAAAAACTTCAAGACAAAACCCAAATTTGATGTAACACAGTTAAAGAACTTCATAAATACACACTAGAACACTTAGCTAAAACCCACATAATAGACAAGATAAGCATGATAATAAAAAGACATGGGTTATACTGATTTAAGTGTCCATAAACAAGAAAGGTGTGCATGAACAACAAGGTGTAATCATCATCAGAGTCACACACAAGTGCATTATCTAAAAAACACATCATGACATAATATATGTAGTGCAACATTTGTAGTAAAATTCTGGAAAAGAAAACTGGACATGCATCAACATTTCCATATCATATGTCTTGTGTTTCATTTTTTTAATCTGATACTCATAGGTAGGGTTCTATCACCAAGAATATTCTTCTAGTTGGAGTAATCACTTGTTTGGTCATAAGCTAAGAAATGTATGCTGAAGGACTCATGGTCTCTTTGTCAAGGCCTTGTGCCATGACCTGAGGGTAAAAACCCAATCTGACTGTCTCGAGAACTATCGGTGCATCGAAAAGCTTACTTTTACCAGTCTCTAACCCGGAGGGCTTACTTTAACCAGTCCCCAACCTGGAGGGTTTTCTTCTTACCGGACCCCATTCCAGGTAGTCCCATACATTCCTCACATGTTGATAAGGTCAGATATTCAAGGTGTCCCATACCACTTTGAATATTTTGTAATTTTCATTTCATATTACCCAAGGTGTCTCATACCACATTGGGTAATACCATTTTCATTACTCATTACCCAAGGTGTGCCATACCACTTTGGGTAATTTAGTTATTTGTTCATTATCATGTTGAGTCATATGCATGAGTAATATGAATAAGGTAATAATTATCTAATTGGTTTACAAATACATGATATGACAGATAAAATTGAAAATATGGAATAAAAGCAGGCATGGTTTCGCAAGAAAACTATGTGCATAGAACAATTAAAAATGATGAATGTGTGAGATTTTCTCCCAAGGGGTATTAAATGATGAGTTTCTAAAATTCCAGTACATGGAAATGAACTACTTGGCATTAACTATTGTACTTCACAGGTCACAGTACTTGCAACAAATCTCCATCCACTAATAATTGTTGCGGCATTCTTGGTATAAAAATAATAAACACTTGCAATCTTTAAAAATTCCAACACTTGGAAATAAACCACTTTAAATAAAATACTTGTCATTAATCATTGTTCTTCACTAGTCATATAATTTGCAGTTACACTCTGCTCACTAAAAATCATTGCAGCGAGTTTGGTATAAAAATATTAGAGTATTTCTACATATTATCATAACCCTTAAATCCATATCCTTTTAATGCAAGTTTAAAACAGGAAAGTGTGTATCCTTTTAAAAAACACAAATCATTTCAAGGGTGACATTAGTCAAGTTCATTGGTGTACCCTTAGAAACAAAAATATAAAACAGCATAGGAAAGCACTAAAATCCTACATGCATAACAATTTCTTGAAACTAGGGTTTCAGATATTAATCTTAAAAACACATACATACATAGGGATATATACACAAAGTATATATATATATATATATAGGTTTTCTCATAAAATAAACATAGTTCACATAAAATCTTAATACCTCTAACTAATTATCATTTATTCAGTTTGAAATTCAAAACCTCATGGGGGTTTAAATGTTCATGAAACTATAAATACATAAATATGTAAAAACATTGTTTTTAACTATAACATAATTGTACTTAAAACAAAAACCAAGTTCGCATTAAAAATATTTTTCAAAGATAATTATTCATCTCTTAAACCTCAAAACTGATTTCCATTCCAACACATTACCTTACAAAAAAATATAGTTATATAAATATATACGGCTTACATAAAATCCAACCTATTAGGAATTGATTTTAGAAAAACCCTTTTCAAAAGTATAATTCTTAGTATAAAAATACTGAATAATCGTGGATACCCTAAAAAATGGGTTTGAGTGATGTATATACATATGTATATATATATATATATATATATATATATATATTCAAAACCATAAAAACACTATACACTTAAACTTGAGTTTTAGGTTTTTAAAATAGGATCATTAAAACTAACTTAAAAGTGATATCCCTTTTTATATCACGAAGGCAACACCCCGTGAAAATTGTTCAAAACCGAAGAGTATGAGTTGTATATACATATATATATATACTGTATATATTGTGGGTATAATAGTATAGGTTTCATAAAAAATGAAAACACCCTTAGAGTAGAGTACTCTTCTTACACCGAGGGGTTTTCATGGTGAATATGTGCGTATAAAAATAAATTGGATATGTATATACATATATATATATACCAAGTACATATAACGTTTTATCTTAAACCGTAAAAAAGCACCAAAAACACCCTTACCTTGCTTGAGGATGAAGCTCGAGACATGGGTATGCTCGCTGGATTGCTGGGAATTTAAGGGAGAGGAGGAGGAGAAGAAACTACCCGGAGTTTCATGTGGCAGGGGTGAGGTTTATGTAGAGGTTTTCAGCGCAACTAGGTGGCTCGACCCAAGGGTTATCCTGGTGTAGAGGAGACGAAGGTACAACGCCCTAGTAGGTGGGGCTGTGTGAGGTCAACATAATAGTAGAGAAGGAGGCGTAACATGCAATCCAGTTCTGGTTCATGGGACCTCGTAGTGAGGTAGATGACAACCGAAGACGCGGAGAAAGAAAGAAAAAAAAAACAAACGACGGATGAGATTCGACCTTGGCGTGATCGGACAGACGAAAAGAAAAGAGTGTTTTAAAACATATCAATGGCCGAGATCTGTCCTTGGCATGATCGAATGGTCAAGGAAAACGCGCGGCCAGCAAAGGCTTCGCTGAACAGGAACAACGCGTTTAAAAAAACAGTTTACTTTTAAATATAAAAAAGGTATATAACATTAAAATTAAATTTACACAATTTAACACAAATATATAAATTATAGATTCCAAATTAGAAATCCCATTTTAGATTATGTAAAATACCCTAGAATTTTATATAAATATTATAAATTTTATAATTATAATACTAAACTTTTATTAGGAACTTATATCTTTAGAAATCCAAAATCCAATTTATAACTTACTTCACTTGTTGATTTATAAAATTATGTTTAAAAGACCAGTAGTTTTTCTCTAATTCAAAACACATAGTTTTAGAGATCTGAAAAGATACATTTTTCTATTATTGGTGATACCCCATTCGACACATTTTAAAATATCATGTTTTCCACCATATAAATATCGTCATAAAAATAGATTCATTTTCAATAATAATATTTTTTTTAAAACTCGAAGATATAATTATAATATTTTGTAATTATTAAAATATCGAAACACCATTATATTATAAAAGCATTATAAAGACCAAATTTTTATAAAAAGATGCACTTTATCCCTTGGAGTCAAATGTTAAAAAACGGTCATATTCCCTTAGAGGTCTATTATAAAAGAAAGGGGTAGGATGTTTAACATTTTCAAAACATCGGACCCATGGCGGATGGCTCTCCTCATACCACTGGTGCTGAGTGCGTGTGTGGTGGTTCTGGCAGTTATACTTTTCACACTGATGGACCCTGAAGATGACGACTATCCGATTGCCCGTGTTGTGGTTCTCAGTAGTCTTGATGTGGCCGTGTTAGGTCTTGTGCACGGTACTTTCAATTAGATGGATCTTGTTGTAATGTAACTTTTAAATATATAACAGTTTATCATATTCTTCATGTTTTATTTCTATTATAATTCTTTATCAACACACAAAGCATAAAATAAAATCAAATAAAACAAGATACATCAAAAAAGCACATCATTTTTCACTTGGACTAGTTTATAAAAACCTGGGGAGTCACAAAAATAATATTTTTTATTTATTTCATGGAGTGAGTGGTGAGATGTATGTAGAAATTTTCAAACCCAAAACCAAAGAGAAAAATTATTCTTATGAAATTAAAATAGATCAATTATATATATTTTCTTATATTCTCTATCTTGATAAAACATAATCACTTTTCTCTTGAAAAATGATCATGACAAAAAAATATCCTTTTACACTCATTTCTATTGAATTTATGTTCTTCATTATCCCTTGTGGATCTAAGGATTTATGGTTATTAACATTCACATGATCACTTTCTCTATCACTCTCTATTATTCATAGAATAATTTATTTTTCCTTTATTAACATATTTTCACATTCTAACAATTTCCACCTTTTCTATGAACTTGATCACGTGTAGTTTTAGGTAACCTTTATGTTTCATACTTCTCTTTTTCAATATAAGTTTTATTATCCATTTGTATGATATGGATTTTCCCCAAAAGTATTTTCAAATGATAAACCAGAAATTACTGAGATAAAAATTATGAGGAAGAAATTTATGTAAGGGGGAAAAGAATATAACAACCAAATGTTTTTTAGAAGAATACCATGCATGATAGATTTCCTAATATACAACACTAATCCTTATGAGATATATGGTATCTTATAAAAATATTGTTATTTAAATGTTACCAGTATAAACTAGACATTAAATTAGTGGAATGAATATGAATAAATACATTCTAAATATTATTTATAATGGTTTTATACAATTTAAATTTATTTTTAATACAAAATAAATAAGCACTCAGCAGTCATTTTATGATTAAAATATATTTTTTCTTCAAAAATGAATTTTATTTCATTTTGTGTGTGAATATTAATATTTATTTATTTCTATTTTATAAATTTTTTGATTAAAATTTGATGAAACATTTTAAATAGATATTTAAAAATATCCATATAATGTATTTTTAGGAATATTAGGTAAATATTGATTTTATAGTGAATAGTTAAAAATATCAATTTTTAAATACTATTACTTTTATAACATTATTTGAATAATAATTTTAAAAACTTATTATTGGAAAGATATAATTTTAAGGATTTAAATAATGTATTTTAAAATGTTATTTTTATTTTCAGAACCAACGATTGAATTTTTTGAACATCATCGCTTATGGAGCGATGATATAGAGCTTATGTAAGGTGTTGAAAAATCATGGTAAATATTTTTAAGAAAAATTAATATTTTTTGGATTAATAGTATTACTCCCTAAATTTAGTAGGAAATTATAATGTATATATTATGGTACAGTTTTTTATATTATTATTACATTTAATTCATGATGACATTGAATTTAAATTAAATGAATAGTCTGAATAAATATATTAGTAGTATTTTATGATAAATAATATATTATTAATTGATTACAAATTAATATAGTCATGAAATAGTAAAAGTATAATATTAAATAGAATTATGTTTCATATAAATACCATATTTAATTTATTTTACATATTAGAAGTAAAATTATGACCCTTGAAGTAAAACAAGGTATTACAAAAGATATGGTTAGAAAGGCATAATAACGGTGTTAAACCGTAAGGTAATATTTAAAATAAAACCTAAATATGAATAAAGTTTATTATTTTATGGTATTTAGACCATATAATATCTTATATTTTAATATATTTACATTGTTTGATACTTTACATGATTATTAGATATATTATATATAAAGCATTTAATTAATTTATTATGTGTCCTTTATACTCTTATAAAAGCACACCACCTATTTTCTTTTATTCATAATGATTGAGTACCATATCTCAAAAAATAACTAAAATAATACCTTCATATATTATTTCCATTTTAAATATATCTTACATTATTTTATTAAGACCATCCAACCAAGGTTAAATGTGTAAGCTAAAAAAGGTCCCTCAAAGAAGAGGTAATCGCCTTACCAGAATCGTTCAAAGGTTCGTTCTTCTTCTATATCCTAAAAATAATTTTCATTACTCATAAAGTCATGAATATAGTATCATTAATATACTTTCCTGTTGTTATTGTCATAGAACAACCATTTTCACCTCAATTCCATCAAATTTCAAATGAAAGTATCACTCATGCATACAAGTACACTACTGCCTCTACGTAGCGATGTTATTCATTTTCCATAAAAATATTTTTGGTTAGTTATTATTATATATTAAATGATTTTACATAAAATTTATGTCATAATTTTTAATTTTTATTTATAATATCTTATATTCCCTCTTACCTACCCACCCATTGAAAAATGATAATGTCTCTTGTCCGTATCTGTGGTATGCCACCTCAACGAAGAAATGTGATTTGCGTTTCATTTTTGTTTAACATGGATAGTAATAAGGATATATTTAACGAATATGTATGATTTTTATGATATAATTATAATCAAATAAAATTGAATTTTTATTTACCTTTCTTTCATTCAATCCATTTTAATGTAGAAACATCACTCATCCATATATACAGACTGCCTTCTACACAAAGTGATGTAATTTGATACTGATTAAATGAATTGTTATAAAAGTTTATATAACAAATAAAAATTATACTTATTTCATGAATAATTTTCATATATAATCTATCCATGAACAATGTGTATGTACAATACCCACTAAACCAAAACATACATAGAAAATTGACATTTTTTCACAAGAATCATCATCTTAATGATGAAATTATTAATAAGGGATAATTGAAAATAATAATGGTATGATACATAGTAAGATATATATGATTTTATAAAAATATATTTATAATATATTTTTATTTATTATATATTATATTTTAACCCATGCGTTATATGACAAGACAGGATGTAAGGGATTTATGTCACAATATCATTTCTTTTTATGCTTGTTTATTTTAGATTTTTATTGAGGAGAATTATATATATATAATATCCATTTAACTTCATCAATTTTATTCTACTCTATTTATTGTAAGAATTTTTTTAATAGTAATAATTTCCTCTTATTGAAAATAAAATGATCAAGAAAAAATATTTAAGAAGAAGAGACCATATTTATTCTTTAGATGAATAATTTTGTATTCCATATAAATGTTCATTAAATGTTCTCATAGATTTTACATTACATAATATGATGAATATTTAATGTAATTTTGAACCTTATATTATTTCCTTTTAAAAGGTTTCAATAATAATTTTTATAATGTTTTTGGAATTAGTTATTTATGTTTTAAAAAAAATGTGAATGGAATCATTTTTTAACATATATGAAATGAATTAATTTCTACACCATCATTACCATTATTTAAATTAAATAATATTTTATAATATCCAGTGGTTATTTTCAAAGAAAATTATTTTCTCAATATTCTTAGACTTATTAGTTAAAATTTTAACAAAATGAAAGTATATTATCATCATGTTTTCATAGAAATTTCCAAATGATATTTTAAATGTTTTTTCATCTATGTAATCATCCATTAATGATTTATATTATTAATTGGGTATATTTTAATATGATACAATCTAATTTATTTACATAGATAGGTTATAGTGATTTTTATTTTAGGATGGTACTAAAAAATCTGTTTCTTTTCGATGCTATTAATATGATGAAATGAAACCTATTTCTATTCTATGTTATGATATGAATAATTGCTGAATTGTTTATTAATAATAATGAAAATTTATGGTTTACCATTATATGATGGGTGAGACTATTATATGCCTCCAATTAAATAAGAAAAAATGGGTAACTCGTGAGATTCAATGTTATGTGTGTTCGTGAATTCAAGTTTACAACATTATGTCTAGAACAGGCTTCATGTCTATACATTTTTGTATGGATGTCATTTAGTGTCCATATGTCTATTAAAGGATCCAATTTCATGTCAATAATTTAATTAGAGAACTAGTTAATGTTTACACTTGTTCGGAATGTTATAATCTTATGCCTATGTAATATTAATATGATTATTATATGATCACATGGCTCATGATTGATTATTGATGATTCTTCATGCTTATAAATTTTTTATTTTTCTTGATAAATCCTTATTCCAGGAATCATGATTAATTGTATTTAATTTATTTTTCATGAACTTATTAATTTATAATCATGTTATCATACCCTTATTCTCACATATTATTGTTTATTGATTTCTATTATATTTTCCCTTGATAAGAATAATAGTTCTCCCTTTATTAAGTTTTACTTCCCCAAGTTTTGAGGGATGGTCTTAAGTATGATATAACTCAAAGTGTAGTGACATGAAGAAAAATATGGGATATGTTGATGATCCTTTATGAAATAATATTTTTACGTATCTGGTCTCCAAAGGCACTAAAGCAATTTGATTATGGTGTGTATGTTGTTATGTGATGAGTTGAATATTCATATTAAATGTTGTATTATTTATTTATGTATTACTTGAGTCACAAAAAAACATTTTTTTCCATAAAAATTAGGTTCTGATTTATTAAATGGTTAATTTTTTTATTATTTATTATTTAATAATGTCTATGTATAATTTTTAAAAGTATCACAAGAATGAAATGAAATGTTTACTCATATATATAATGATTACAACATAACATACACTATATTATGTTTTCAATATAGAATCAAAACATGATATTGAGGGTTATATATATTTATATTATAAATAAATTTAAATAAAATAAAATATATTAGTGGTTAAGTTTGGTATATAAAACTCATAGAATACATCAAAATAATATTATGGTGGAATGTTTTGGTAAATTTACATTAATTTTCGATATAAAAAATTTATGTTTTCAATGATAGTTAATATTTATTACATTAAAACCCCATTTTTCTATATCTGATCAATGTATATAAACATATATTGACATTTTATTGGTGAAATAATTTAATTTGGGATATTATGTGTCAATAAGATACATTTTGATAGAAATCAAGATTATATTTTTTTGAATGTTGTTACATTATATTAATTTAAGAATTGTTAAGTCTATTAATCATATAGACATTAAATAAAATAATTATAAGAATAAAATGATACTGAGTGTAAAAAATACATTTTCAATTTTATGATTTCATTTTTACATTTATTATTTCATGTATTTGAAATAAAATATCATATTTTATATATTTTATATAATACATTAATTACCTAGTAAATTATTAATGAAAAACACAATTATAATTATTATTAATTTAATTATCAACATGGGTATCTATTATGTTTCTTCTATATGGTATTAATTCTTTCAAACAATACTTTTGTTTCCATCAATATTTTTTTTCTTGGTGTGCCTTTCATTTTAACACTAGTGTAATTACCATGAATGCAATTAAACATACCTAATTGAATTTATGAATTTCCTCACACTTCCCTAGTTTACCCTATTTATTTCACACATTGGGAAAATCCTTTGTTTGTTATAATTCTGATCATGAACATTATTATTTTTAAATTAATATAATTTCTCTTAAATTTTGTTCTAACATGACTGTTTTTTATTTTTTCCAATGATTATCCTGCATTTATATCAAAAACTATGATTCATTCTATAGATTCCTTTATTTATAAGACCATCTAATTCAATTTTATTGTTCAATTTTTTTATTGAGATTTATGTCACTCATGTGTTCCTCCACCACCAAACATGATCTCTATCATAATTCACTAGGTATCCTCTCTTTCTTGATATTAAATATTTAATTCTTTCACCTTATGTGTGTGAGTGTTTTTATTCAAGATGAAAGCTCAGGTGTGATCGCTTTAGCTTACATGTTGGTTCACATAATAATTCATTATTTTTTTGAGTCATTTTAATGATGTTTGTTGAGATTAGAGAGGCTTAAATATGTTAAACCTTATAGTGACATTCTCTATCATTAAATTTTTAATCTTAATATATAATAAGGTGAATTATTCTTATGTATAATAATTTTTCTCTAATAAATGGAGAAAATAAATTGTAATCCCTATTCATGCATTTTATTTAGAAATACATTTATTCTTTCTTCTGATGTTTCATTTTCTTGAGTATCTTACGATGTTATTCCAATGGGGGTGTTTTCATTACCCTTAAATTAGATTTGTTTATTGATTCCATTATTTAAATGGAATCCAAATTAGAAAATCTTTTATGATAAAATCTATTATTTCATTATCTTATTGTATGGTAATTTCTATTTTTTATTCATTGCAATTATTTCTTTAAGGTGCTTCCATCACATGCATAAATTTAACATAGAAAAATGAGTGAAATTCTATATATTCATCTTTTTCATTTTATTTGTTTCAATTATTTATAATGAATAGTTCTCTATTTTTGGTCAATTTTAATTATTTTATTATATAATTATTAAAAACATTATTATTTTATGCCTTTTTATCCCAATAAAAATCTTTTCAAATATTTAATTTATTTTTTTGGTTTGTATTTTGATTTTATGCATTCATATTCACAAACCAAAAATTGATTAGGCTATTATAACATTGATTTTTAGCCTTATCATATGGGATCCGTTTGATATTGTGGAATTGGTAGGTAGTATTGTTAAAAGAGGTCTTTAAACATATATTTATTCTTTTTAGTTATTATGATATACATATGTATCAGGTCTATTAATGGATCATAACATGTTTTTTCAAAGACCTTTCCTTGATATGATGTCATAATTATATGTTATATTTACTGGGATTTTTCAAAAATTCTTTTAATATCATGAAAATTACCTATAAATTGGAATATTGTACAGGTTTGAAGGTATATAAGTCAAGGATAAATCTAAAAAAGTTAAATAATTTTATTGGTATTATTATCAATGCATTATTCTCTTAGTTTCCAAATATATTTAACATATATTTTTAGAATTTTTGAAAGTAAAAAATGGTAATGTTATATGATAATAATTTAATATTATTCTATAAAATATTGAATCATGAGTCTTAGTTTTGAGATGATATGAATATGAAATAGTGTTATATCTATCATCAGGTTTTTTAAATACTGGTCTTAAATATAGATTATTCTTTAATAAATATAATTCTACAATAAACATTTTAATTTTAAAAATATGCTCATCTACCTCATTAAAAATTTATTCCATAATTAATTTTTTTTATTTAATAGATTTTTTTTCAGAAAATGAAACCATTTCCACTACCTATATATAAATATACATTACTATGATAATTTCTAATAAATTTATCACATCATCCACACCATAACATTTTATAATTGAAATAGTGAGGTTCTATCTCTTTCAACACTACTCCATCATCAGTAGGTAAAATTTCATAAAAATTATTAATAAAAAATATCTATAAATGCCCTTAATTCCAACCATGGTAATCCAATTATATACTTTTTTAACTTTACAATCATTTGTAATGATATTTATCAGTTTTCTTTACAGCATTTTTAGGGTCCAGGATTTCTTAGTACCTTGGCGTTTTTATATTACTATACCAAACATAGACAGCATCATAGATTTCGTCATTTCTAATTTATTAACTTTATTTATATCATTAATTCACTAAAAAAATTTATAACTTCATTATAAATTCCAATTCCCATAAATTATATATAAAAAAACACTAAAAATGTATTCCTTGAGGTAGTTTTAAGAATAACTATATCTGATTCTATTAGAAATACCTCATACTAACATAATATTTAAATACATTTTAAATATATATAATTTGATGGAAATTTAAACCATAAACTCAATTAATATTTGATCCATTATGATTTTATTAAATATTCTTAATTGAAAATATTCTCAATCTTATTCATAAAAATCTATAATATATCCATTCTTTCATAACATTTTCAGAAAACCTTGAATGTTTAAGATGAATAACACTTTCTAAAATTTTATAACTCTTATTTTAATTTTATAAAAATAGTAATATTCTATGGGTTGTACCTCCATCTTCCTTGGTACTCAATTTCATTGGATAACATATTTTTTTTTTCTAAATTTCAACCCATAAAAACTATGATGGTGAAATGTCTTTCAAATGAGAGTACTTAGTTACAATAATAAATCGCTAATTTTTAGTGGGGAATATAATTCCTTTTTATGTTAAAGGAGATAGATATACTTAAAATTTCAATTGAATATCTAGAAAATTTGAATTTTATAGTATATTTTTAAAATATCATCCAATTTTATATTTTTTCCAATGAATTTATCTTTGAAAACATCTTTTATCACTTTTTCTTTTATATAGTTGTTTTGAAACTTAATATTCTTCATTTAAGTATAATTGAATAGATTTTACACATGATATATTATAATAATAATACTATTAAAATGATCATTAACTTGTTTCCATATTTACAATGGTAGTATTTTTGTTTTCTTATTCAAATATTTTCTGTATATGTATTTATAGTCATGAATTATTAATCAACTATATTATTTAAAAAAATGTTATCATTATTTTTTATTAACGATACAATAAAATTTTAAATAATGTAAAATAAACCTCCACTTTTGTATCTTTTACCCGTTAGATCTCCATTCTTATCAACAATTATATAGGCCACCAAATAGATAATATTTATAACTATTTTATGAAATCTACAAATGAGAGTTCCTTTAAGATATCTTGTAAACTTATTTGTAACCAAAAGTTGATAATCCTTTTGATTAATCTAAAATTGAGAGCCTTATTTTTATTTATATAAAATAAATGTATTTGTTGATTTTAAGTAAACATTATCCCCAACAATCCTTTAAGATAGTGATTAATCCAAATTTTTTTTCGCATTCATTTAATAATTTTTTACAACTACGATTATTATGGAAGTGAGTTTACACTCCTACATAGTAAATTTTTAAAAAAAATCATTTGCATATTTAAAATAATAGATAAAAATTCACTCCCTTTATTTATACACTATTCCCTATAAAATAAGTGCTAAATTCAATCCTTGATGTTTCAAATTTATATCTCAACAATTCTACACAGTACTCTCATTATTCGATTTTTCTCTCTCAAAATATAATGTGATTAACAAGAAAATTTATTATAATTTTCTAATATATAATTCTTATCAGAAATCATTTACAATCAACCCATTAGTTTGGAATTTAATCATCCTAAAATATGAACAAAGTCCTCTATATAATTATTGGGAAGTTTTTTTAACATGAAATCTTCCTTCATCAAGAAACTAAAATTATTGTTTTTTTCATCAAAATATATTCCTTCATTTTTTTATTATAAACTTATTATTTGGAAAAATTCATTCAAGGTTGAATTATATATTATAAAAATATATTTTTTTTAATTATGAAAAATAACATAATTTTATGAATTCATGTTTTGAAATATGAAAAAATGTATCTTAATCATGAATACAAAACATTGGAACATAGCCTTTACACACATGTTGTTTCATTTTGTAATTAAAATATTTTCATATTTTCTTCATCATTAGACATTTTTATTAACCACGTGTTGTCTTTTTGGTGTCATAACAAATTTCAATGTTAAATTTTTATTCTTTAGTTTTTTCCAATCCTCCACCCATCATTATGAGTCATGAATCATTACTCATTAACACTTTGAATTTTTCCTAATCTACTTGATATAAAAAAAATATTTTTTATCCTTTAAATTATTATAACTAACAATTTATAACAAAATATATTTCAATAATTAATTTATTCTTTATTATATTTTTTTGAAGAATTTTTTATGAAATATTTTTCTCAATATATTCATAATTATTAGATTCAATGTTTCAATCATCCACATGTTTGTTTTTGGATGTTTATAAAAAATATTCTTTATGTTTATCAATCATTTTTTTAACTAAGATCTATATTTCATTTTTAATTATTATTAAATATTATTATTAAATATTACATGAAAATAAATAAATGTTAATTAAAAAACATTTTAAATTTAACCATGATGTAGTATCAAAAAATATTCCTTCAAAGACTATATTTTTTTAATTTCCTTTACATTCCTCTAGTATTTTCAATGAATCATTTACTTCCGAACACTCTATGATGATTTATATTTGGATTAATTCTATAAAAAATATGGTTCTCTTACACATATGGTTTATGTAAGAATATATATTAAATATATAAAATCACATCAATTAATTCTTTCTGATAATGTCTTAATAACCCACATTCAATTAGTAATTTTCTATTTATATTTTTGATCACATAATTTTTCCCTCAATGGATCTATTTTGATATTGTGTTGTAACTAATGTCACATAATATTAAATTTCATTCTTCAATAAGTAATTATATACTTCAATGAAAGTGAACATTATGTTATTATCCAATCATAATTTCTTTATCTTTATTCAACATTAATTTTTCAACTAATAAAAAACTATCGACATAGACCATTTCCCCATTATTTTATAAATTTTCTATTAGAAATGAAAAATTGTTGTAATTGATAATAAAAATTAAAAATAAATCTCCCCTTTAACCCATTTTTAGGGAAAATTCATATTTATGTAAACAAATTTGAATAAGTCTGGTAAATTCATCTTAATGGGTTTATTGGGAATTAACAAAATAATATCTTAAATACACGAATCAAAAAAATCAAATTGTAACTTATAAAAAAATAGGAAATAATTTTAAACCATATAAAATTTAAAATTATCTTCACAATATTGATAAATAATTAAAAACTTATAATACTATATGTTTTTTTACATCTTCTGTCATGAAAAAATTAAAATCCTCAATTTAGACCACAAGATAATTTTTTATTTTCTTGTATTCCTCTAATCAATGAACCATAATCATTTCCTTTAATTTTAAATTTATTTTTTTAAAATTCTAAATCATTTCTAGATTCACACAATTGTATCATTGTCCAAAATAATGTGTGTAATTCAATTTTCAATGTGAAATTTAGATTTTATTAGGTCGGTACCAATTATTATTAATTTATGGATTACTTTTATTTTAAAGGAATAATCATTGATGGTTTGAAGGAATTTTTTCCACTATGTTGTTTATGTAATTAAAAATACTACATTTTTCATCATGTTTGATGAACTTACCCTTTAAATAATCCAAATGTATTCATTTAAAATTTTCAAATTATTTATGGCCACTTTTCGTACTAATTCACCAATGAATTATTATCACAATTCATCTAATAATATTAAAATAAATTCATATATATTTGAAAATGGGAAATTCAATGTTGATAGTGACTTTTTTATGGCTTGTAAATAAGAAATCACATCTTAACTGACAAGTATTTTTAGATTATATTTTTTGTAAATAATAAAAGAATTGTATCTTCACACACTTATGATAAACAAAATATCACTAAATATATTCATGTTTTTAATGGACCATGGTAAGGTTTTTGATTCCATGGGATCACACTACAGGATCTGGTACTCATAAATGCATTATTGACATACCAATATTGAAATTAATCAAAAAAAACCAGTTTCTAACAATAAATAATTACAATATAATCAGCAGATATTTGGTGACATACATTCAATAAAACTTTTAGGTTTCAATTTGAAAATGGTTAGGAAAATGATTCAACTGACGAATATCATCTACTTCTCATCAAATAGTAATTTTTTCTACTATTTAATAAAATAATTATACCATTATAATTCATTGATATCTCCTATAAATTTATCCTCACATGTTATTCATGTAGAAATATCAACTACAATAATTTTTTTAGACTATGGTAAAATGAATCAAAAGAAGGTTGATCTCATCTTCTTGGAAATGGAAAATGTATATGGAAATATATCATCGAATGAAAATGGAATTAATAAAATGGCAGTGAACAAATGATAATTAAATATTTCTATATAACTAATCACAAAATCATTAAACAAATATGTGCTTAAAAATATAAATGACAACATGTAAAAAAACTGAATTCATGGTGATTGAATGGATAATGATGAACATTTTTACCATAGAGGCATTATCCAAGCCGTTATTATTATTATCAAGGTCAAAATAATGAAGATGCTTTTATTGGTTAGTAATACACAAAATATCAAAAACCATTTGACCCATGAAATAATATAATTCATTAAGGGGATATATATAACACTAATCCCCACCTATCGCTTCTTTCAGTCCAATGCTTCACTATATGAATGATATGAATATCATAACCTCATAAAATCAATCATAATTCATTATCATATTTGTTGAAATTACAATATAATGATTGTAAATAATATTCACCAGGTTACTTAAAGGTATGACATGATCATAACCCATTTAAAAAAAATAATTTGGATTTTTTAACATTATATAGTAAACTTTCCTGATTAGTTAATGGAAATCCATATTAGAATAGAAAATATAATTATTTTCAATATTTCCCTAATCCATTGATGGAATGAAATTTCCAAGTATATATCACTCAAACAAACACTGTATTGAGAAATGGGGGTATGATTAATTCAATAATTTCCCAAATGAATCTATGTAAGTATTCAAGGAAATAATCTTCTATCCAATGAATGCAATATTTAGTGTTTATAGAGGGAATAAAATTAAAAAACAATTATAAACATAATAGAGGATAATTTGGAAATAAAAAGTAATAATTGATTTCTACAAGTTTCATTCACAAAAATAAAATATTATATGATTATTTATAAAGAAATCTATTACCAATATATACACCACAAAATGTGAAATGGTGGTGAATATGAATCATTTATCAATGAATACAAATTGAGATAGAAACCCCCTTATGGTAGTGGTAACATAAGTATCTAAATAATATAATAGGGATACTATGAAATTATAATATAATTGAATGAAATATATTCCTTAAAATTTTTGGAAATAGGGAAGAGAACATAATATCTTAAATAAATGAACATTGACAATATCTAACATTCCCATGGAATTGAAAATATATACAAATAATACTTATGACTTTAATAACATTGAAATCAAAACCCCGTAATTTATACAAATTAAAATGTTACATTTTCTACCCTGAACAATAAAAAATACATGACAAAATATATCATGTAAGAAATAATTAATCCATATTGTATAAAACATGGTGTATAACATAAAACATGTATTGATTAATTAAAATTTGAGAAAAATAACCATTGTAAGTAACAAAATAATTATTCTAAGAATCATATGATAATGCAGTTATGATGATGAATTATATATCCCTATAAAATAATGATGAAATATAATGTGTTCATTTGAAATAATAAATAAAACCTAGGACAATATTGTTCAATATGAATGTTTGTAACTTAATAGATGAAAAATGAGTTAACACAAACCCTTACAAAAATATAATATTTTAATTCAAATTACGTTTAAAAAATTTATATGATACAGATATCAAGACTTTGTGAATTATATGAATTTTGAAAATGTAAAACATTGTTTTGTAATCAGACTATATTAATGATATCATTGTTCAGAATAAGAATTTCTTCTCATGAAATCAAATTTGAGAAAAATAATCCCTTATCTAAATTCATTAATTCCACTAATACTTGAATTTCCTATATAAAAAATTATCTTTGTAACAAATTTCATAACATTATTCATATCTATAAGCATTAATAAAATTCATTTTTTATTTATTGTTTTTTTTCAAAATTGAATGTGAGTAATCAAGATTATTTTGAACTAGTATCAAAATACATGTGTTTTTCTTCCTTCATCTCCAAACGTTCATCATTACTAGATCATTCAATGTACTCTTTTTTTAATTTCATAATTATTTTAAATTTTATTATTTCATTAAATGGGATTTTTTGGATTCTTAATAATAAAATATATGATGAGTATGCTTCAATGATTTCTCATGGATATACATTAATATATTAACATATGATTATAAAATTAATGCATCAACTATATAAAAAAATTAACATATT
Source organism: Viscum album (assembly GCA_963277665.1). NCBI lineage: Eukaryota > Viridiplantae > Streptophyta > Magnoliopsida > Santalales > Viscaceae > Viscum > Viscum album. The sequence goes on from OY728135.1 coordinate 454,658,900, forward strand.
ATTTTGTTATATATATCATATATTATTAGAAATTAATTTATTGTATACATCCATGATACTATTTTATAGAATTTTTCATGTTTTGTGTAAGATCAACCTAAAAATGGACATACCATAATTAGTGGATGATTATGATTATGAAATTAATTTATATTATGAATAATATCATTATTAAATTAGAATAATAATATTATACTAATAAATATAATGTTTTAAACAAATATTTTTTATAATTTAATAAATTATAATGAAACAAGAAGAAAAATGAGATATGTTAGTTCATGGATGATGTAGTTCATTCAATGCATGGTTAATATTTTTATTTATATAAAAATATAGGGAAATAAGTTGGATTATAATTTTTATATTTTTATTAAAAATAATATTATATATTTCACTTTTATTCTTTAATTTCAACATAATTACTATCTAGGAGAGTTATTGGTGAAAAAACGGATTTCAATGCTTCGTGGAGGAGGTAGTTCACACAATGCGTGAATAATAGTTTCTTTTTTATTAATACAAAAGTGGAATTGTGTTTTATAGTTATTCCCATTGAATAAGAAAATTCATTTTAAAAACAATAGCGATGTTATAATTGAGGAATTATAAAATTAGATTTGTGAAAACAAGAATGAAAATAAATGATGTTTAGAAAAAATTACTCATGTCGAGCACATGGGAAATCCATTAATAGAACACAAGGAAATAGAGTTCATAGGACAATATATTAAAACCATAGGATAAAAAATTTATATTATTATAGGTGAATGGAATACTTATAATATTAAATATTAAGATGAGTATTTTTGAGTGGTCTTGATGGGTTGGTGATAGACTCCTTTTATAAGTGGCAAAAATGGTATTTTTGTAAACATTTTAATTTAATATGAATAGATAAGATGTTTCAAAAGTTCATAAGAATCCGAAATAGAAAAAATATGATATTAGTATTGAATAAGTGTAATAATAACTGAAACATTCATTTTCAATCAATCTTTATGCATTTTTATTAAGCCCATTACTCCTAGAATTTTCACTTTTTTGATTCTCTGTTTCCCATAGTAAGTAGTTTTTACCAATGTTAATAAATATTTATGAAAAAAAATTAAATAAAAATTCTTAAATAATAGTTAAATACTGATTAAAAATATTCACTCATTATATATAATAAATGTCTTTTATAAAAAATAAAATATTAACATTAGCGTAGGTAATGTGTAAAACCCCGTTTTAAGAAAAAGTGTATTCGTAGTTATAAAATTTATGTGTACTGTAAATTATAAATTTATATTATATTCATGATATAATTTTTTTGATTATAATAAGAAGGTTCTTTTTTTTAAATCAAATAAATATTTTTTTTTTACCAAAAGCATATTTAATTAATAGAAAATAGAATAAACATATTTTATTAAAAAAGACTACATGGGTCTTTAAATTGAAAATCATAGTTATAAAAAATTAAAAATATTACATTAAAATATATAGTATTACTACATAAATAAATATTTTAATCATTAAAAGTTTTTATTATCTTATATAATATTAATGAAGAAAAGATACTATTTTGGTAAAAAATGGATTTTCACTATTCAAATAAAACTCAACTACTTCATAAAAAGAGAAAAAATAATATAAAGAAAATATTAACAAGATAAATATAAAAATGAAAAATATTTTATACTAATTAAATTCTGAAAATTTTTATTTTAACATTATGTTATAACATAAAAATATAATGAAAATTATTTCCAATGGAAAATATTTTTTTTAAAGTAAATATTGACTATTTTTATTCTTATTTTGTAAAAATTACTAATCAAATTAGAACTAATGTATTATTAATATCATTAATATTTTTTATCTATAATATTTTTACTTTATTTAAAAAAAATACATAAAAATAGTGTTTTTAAATATGTTATATTTCAAATCTTAAATTAGACCTACTGGTTAGTTTTCTAAAATGATTTAACTTATCAATATCTTAGAATTGATACTATCATATATTATTCTTCCTACATTTATATTATAATTTGGAAAAAACATTTACCCATTAATTATATTACTAAATTTGAATGGTTGTATAATATTTTGTGGTTTGTTTTGATTTAGTATTACGTGTCAGGAAATCCATCAAACACGTTATGTTTTAAAGGAAAATATAATTTTAGATCTAAAGGAATATTAAGGTTAATACTAGATTGTTATTTTATTATGTAAGTTACGATGTAAATAAATATACCACAATTTTTATCCCCTTATCATTGAAAAAATTAAAATAACCAAATACTTTATAAAAAGATGGTATAAAATGATTGTTACATCCCTGGTAAATAAAGAATATGACATTTTCATATTTATTAATTTAAATGGTAGTTAATGTTTAGCCATTGTGTTGATGGGAATGATCAAAACTGACCATGTAATTATTAAACATTCTTGTTAAATGTTTTCACAATTATCTAATAAATTCTAGAGGCTTAAAATATGAATGAATCTGATTTTAATCTTGAAACACTCTAATATTCATTAAAATGGCGTTTTACCGCCTTTTGATGGAGAATGATTTTTAAATCTAGTTTTTGTCACTTTTATATGTTCTTCTTGAAAAAAAAATTTCTTCTTTAAAATAGGGATATCAAAATTTACATCGGTAAAATGTTTGGTATTTTTATGATAAAATTCAATTTTTAATGAATAATGAAAAATACAGCATTTTAATTCAAAAAAAAATTTCATTTAAATTATTTTTATAGATAGTTTATTCTTTTAATTGATTTTAAAGTTTAATTAGATTTTATTTTTACCATTTAATCTATATTTATTCATTGGAAGTAATTTAACTTTTGAATTGGACATAAACAAATGTCATTCTTTTGATAGTTTTTACTTCTTAAAAACACGCTTTTTGTTTTGACAATGGGAATTAATTTTAAAATAATTTATTTAACTTCTATGTTTTGAATTTGGAAAAATACATTCCATATTTGGAATTAGGAAGTAAAAATTGTGTAAATTTGAAACTTTTATTTTTAGACATTATCAATATTTACTTCAGTAAATATTTTATTTACGGTGGTTAAAGGGTAAATCTGTAAATAAGGGTAAACAATAATATAATAATAATATTAAATTACTCATAAACTTTTCCTAACCCTATTGTACGAGATAATTCCAATCTAGGGAATCCTTGGGTTGATTTGGGGACCCCATGGAGCCACATGGGAGTGGTAATGACATATTATATTAATTAATTTAAAGTAAAGACTAAAATAACATAAACATATATCATTTAGTAAAAATTTTATAGAGGTTATATAAGTGATATATTTCACTATAAACAATAATTTTAAAGGTAAAACTATTTCGTACATCATTGTATTTTATTTTTTATTTTTTTACCTTAAATAAATAATTTTATTTATTACATAATGAGGATGTAGTGATTACCTTATAAATGATTTATTTAAATAAATGAGATTTTAAAAATAAAACAAATATCCAAAACATATGAAATTATTATTTGATTATTTTAAATTGTAAAATATTCATCTAATATTCTAATTTAATTAGTTTTGGACCTTTTCAAAATGAATAAATTTTTATGATAACATAATACTTTCAAACATTACTAAAGAGCCCCTCCTCCCCCTTATAAAAGGCCACCACATCTAACCCTCAATCAAACCCCTCAAGCCCACTTGGATCAACCAAACTCTACCTAAATAAGATACAAATATCTCTATATTCCTCCTAGAATCCTTCACCTAGGAATAAGGCAGTTCAAGAAAGCCTTTTAGTTCAATCTAAAGGGAGCTGCCCGATATAAAGGTAACATCTTCCCTCAAGTTCTTTTCTATTATTTTTCTTATCCACTACCTAAGAACTTATTATAAATTGTTTATATAACCAAACCAGAATCCTAAATATACTAGGTTTATTTGATGATATGTATTCAAAATAAAATTATACACATCTCAATCTAATGGGTACGAACATACTGTTTCTGTGTGTGACAAACTACTGACTCATGAAATGATGTTTGATTTATTTTTCCCTACAGCCTCTCACGGTGGCCATTATGATGGAACTATAATTATATATCATATTTATGATATTTATTTTATCTACATCATTCTGTAATTATCTTTTATAAAAATACTTTTATGCTTTCCATCTTGTATATATATATGATAATTTCATTTGAGAAAATGCAGACTATCGCCCCTATAAAGTGATATGAATCATACGTTATATACATGGAATGTGTAAAAAATCGAATTAATGAAATTAGGTCACATATATAACATTTATATTATAATGGAATTATATTATTCTTATGTATTATGTAGTTTTAATTCCTTTAAAATGAAAAAAATGAATGTAGTGTTCATGCGTACGTACGACTTATATCTCCATGAACGGTGAATTTCATTTCTTATATCCAAATTCTTTGGAAAGATAAAGATATATATAAATTAGATATATATGATATCTAAATCATTAATATCATTCCATAGATAATGGAATTTTGACCCCATGGACAATTTGTAATTATATGATGTTCATTTTTGACTCAAGTTCTGAACATCGACAAAATGCCGACATGAACTCAAATAATTAGCTAATTGTTATAGCAAGATAATAAGTGATATAAAAGGAATAATAAAATTTATAATGGTTCTTAATAAATTATAAATTAACATAAGTTTATTATTCAATAAGAACAAGGAACATACGTGACGAGTCTGGCTCAAGGTAAGGTAACTTATTAACCCAATTTCCATTCATTGGGACGTTATTCTACTTCTTGATTATGTCATTACATGAATATGTGTGAATGATCTATGATTGTTTTACACTTAATATCTACTTATATTGGGTGTATTAATTGTTTTCACTCATAATTATGTCAATTATTTATCCTTAATGGTATGATATGTTCTTTGTAAGGGAGTTTGTCTCAATTTACATTCCATTGAGAGTTATTTGTTGTTCTAAACAAATTCACTTTATATGGTGTATATAATACCAATTGACATATTACATCATGAATCTCTTTATTCTCTTGATATTTTTGTTTTCTTTTAATGTTACTCATTACTTATTTTTAATCAAGTATTTATTTCAAGTGGTAAGTCACTCTTTAACTAAAACATTGTTTTAAATGTTTTAAAGATTTAATCTTAAAAATATTTATAATTATTCTCCATATTTTAAAAATGTTTTTAATGATATATTTATAGGGTCATTAATGTTTTAATGTGTTAATTCTTTTAAAATTTTTAAAGTCATATGGGACAATTTGATTAAAAAATCTCTTTATTGAGTTTTTTAAATGGTTTTGAAAATGGTTTTGATAAATCATTGATTATGTCAATATCTTTAAATGATATATTTTGATTGAAATATGGAAATCTTATCCTTCCTTCATTATTGATTTATGTTTTAGGAATATGTTATGGTTCTTGGAAATTATTTACATATACAGGTGGTTTCATGATAAACCCACGGAGGGTGGGCTAGATATATCTCTTCAATGTATTGATTAATGTAACAGAGGTAAACATTAAGGTTTATCCTTATAGATTTAGGGGATATATTGTTATGGGTATTCCAAACATAACACCCAATGTATCTGTTAAAGATACCATGTAAGTTTGTTATGTATTCCAAAATTTACCTTTATGATTTTGGATTTCTTTGCGTTATTCATACATCTTATGATTTAATTATGTATGTTATGATTGAAAAGTATGGTTTCATTGATTTGTATTTATTAATAGAATAATTTTTTATTTCCTTAATTTATAAAACTTACTGATCTTATTATGCTAATTCCATGTTTTTAAATGTTTTTTCACAGGATATAAAGATGAATAGGGTAAAGGGTAGGATAAAGGATAAGTCATGTTGTTCAAAACATATACCTAGAAATGTTTCTTTTTTTAAGTGTTTTAATTTTATGAAAAAAATGGATTCTGAGTAGTAGTGTCTAATTTAATATTCAAGTTGTTATATATATGTTATGACCTAACTTTCTAAATCTCTAATCCTAAAAATAACCTCAATGTAAATTCTTTACTTAATTTATGATTATATAATGGTTAACACTGGGTCGTTATAGTTGGTATCAGAGGTCGGTTTAGAAAACATTACGGATTAAGAGTTTTCGTTAAACACAAGGTTAGTCCCTATGTCTATTATTTCAGTTAAATCCTTGTTTTATATCTTTTTGAGATCATGAAAATTTGGTTTCAAATGGAACGAGGACGATCTCAAACAACATTCCTATCTCTTCATTATGACATGCTTGCAATAATTATTACAAAGTCTTGTTCAGATGATTGTCAAACATTTTCTAGCATACAACTTACATGAAAGCATCTTTTTGAGATATCAAACACCTCCACTATACCATGATACCATCTTGGATCATGGGTTGTTTTTAATCAAATCATATTTTCTCTTTATTCTCATATTTTCATGAAAGGTAATTTTTATCAATGGATTTTCAAATATTTTACCTTATCACAAGATTTTGAAGCATATTATGATTTTGAAAAAAGTATTAAAGAAGGATACCCTTGCACAACCTATTTATATTTTCTTTTAAAATATATTCTCTCAATATATAATTATAGAATTTTTAAAGGACCATTGATTGAATGTTTCAACTCAAATTTGGTCCAACTGTTCTATAAAAAACATGTTTTATCTGATATTTAGAAATTATATGTCATACATGATTATTTTCCAAAACTATTTTTCTTCAAACACCCATATTACCCATGTTTTACAAGGTGTATTTGGATGAAGGACATAAATTATTTTGAAGTATATATAAATAATTATTGCAATGCACAATGCTTCTACCTACGTGAACAAGAAGATGATGAAACCATATGGACACCATGATCAAGGTATGATGTCCTTTCTATTGAGAATAGTTATATTTATCATATGGAGGTGAAAAATGACAACATATAAGATTTTTAGGTCTTTAGAGTTTTGTGTTTCAATATTAGTTTGGATTATATTAAATAAATTTAAGGAAAATTGTATATTGAATGGTCTTTGTTCAACATATGGTATTGTTTGTTGAATTTTGGAGATTAAGTGTAGTATTTATTTTTATAAAGGATTATCATTTTTTGGTATTATCTGATCTCATACTGACCATTGTTTTGGTTTTGGTAACTTTCTAATGGAAAGGGAAACATATAGTTCATCTTTTGTGGATTATAAGTTGATTTTAGCATTTTTGGTGTGACCATGTCATCATGAATACTCATCGTTTAGAGAAAAGCTGACTTTTTGGTAAAAATTTATTAAGTGATGAAACTCTACATGAAAGGTAAGTAAATTTACTTATGTTCTTATTCAATCTAATAAATAAATTTCTCAACATTATGAAAAGTAACTTTAAACAAAAATGTTGTCTGTTAACATTTTAGACTAGGGAATCAAAGACCGTTTACCCCATCACAAGTTTGCGGTTTTCTGGTGGTTAACTTTCTTCTAATCATGTTTTCTGTCACACTCCATCAGAACATGACACTTATTTTCTCTTCTATATCCATGTTTTCCTACATGGGATCCTAGTATGGGTTATCTCGAATGACCTTTATACTTCTCTATCTTTCTTTTAAAGAGATAGTTTTGTTGACTCTTTTTCTGATGTGGGACATTCAATGAAGTTTCGAATCCCAATTTTAAAATTGCGGGGATGCAATTCCAAAAAGGGGTAAGGTTGTAACATCCTAGGTAAATATAGAATATGAAATTTAAATACATATTTGTGAATTAAATATTAACTATAAATTAAAGGGGATTATATGTATGATAGCATACTCAGCACACAACAATAGATTTCTCCAAAATCTTACATTGCACACAATGTTGGGTTATACTAAAAAATTATATTATAATATTATAAATTTAAAGTATAGTTAATGCCTTTCCATTTTATTTCAGAGAATTAATGGAACGTACTATATTATGATTAAACATGTTTGTTAAATGTTTTTACATTTATCTAATAAATTTTAGAGGCTTAAAATAAGATTGAATCTGATTTTAAGCATTCAATACTCTAATATTCATTAAAAGGTTGTTTGACCACCTTTTGACGGGGAACCCTTTTTAAATCAGGTTTTTATAACTTTTATATGTTATTTTCACCAAATTAAAATATTCTTATTAATTGGGATATCAAAATTTACTTTGGGTAAATTTTTTTTGTATTTTTACGATAAAATTCATTTTTAATGAATAATGACATATACCGCATTTTAATTCAAAATTTCATTTTCACCTAGTTTATTTATAAAGATAGATTATCATTTTAGTGGGTATTAAAGTGTAATTAGATTATATTTTTACCATTTAATAGAATTTTGGTGATTTGAAGTAATTTTACTTTATAACTGGACATAAAAAAAGGTCAATATTTTGATAGTTTTTACTTCTTAAAATCACGCTTTTTGTTTTGAAAAAATGAATTAATTTTAAATTATATTCTAAAAATTCTATGTTTTGAATTTGGAAAATTGGATTAAATATTTGGAATCAGGATGTCCAAATTGTGTAAATAGGTAACTTTTTTTAGACATTATTAATATTTACTCCAGTAAATATTTTACTTACCATGGTTAAAGGGTAAATCTGGTAAATAATGGTAAAAAATAATATTATAATAATATTAAATTACCCTAAAACTTGTACTAACCATATTGGATGAAATATTTCTGATCAAGGGAATCCTTGGGTTATTTGTTGGACCCCATGGTGCCACTTGGGACTGATAATGACATTTTATATTTATTAAATTAAAGTAAAGACAAAAATTACATAAACATATATCTCATAGTAAAATAATTATAAGGGATTATATAAGTGATCTATTTAACTGTAAATGTTAATTTTAAATCTAAAAATATTTCCTAAATCATGGTATATTATTTATAATTTGCAAACATTAAATAAATATATTTATTTATGACACAATGATAATGTGGTTATTACCTTCTTAATGATGGATTTAAATAAATTAGATTATAAAAATTAAAAAAATATCCCAAACCTATCAAATTATTATTGGATGATTTTAATTTGAACAATATTTATCTTTTATTCTAATTTAATGATTTTTGGACCTTTTGAAACTGAATATATGTTTACAATAAAATAATACTTTCAAACTTCCCTAAAGAGCACATCCTCCCACTTATAAAAGGCCTCCACCTCTAACCCTTACTCACAACCCATAAACCCCCTTGCCTTTTTCAAACTCTGCCAAAATAATCTCCAAACATCCCTATATTTCTCCTAGAATAATTCCTATAGGAAGAAGGAAATTCATTAAATTCTTTCGGTTCAAACAAAAGGGTGTTACCCGATTTAAAGGTAATGTCTTCTCTCAAGTTATTTACTTTTATTTTTGTTATCCACTCTCTATTTTCTTCTTATACATTTTTTAACCAAAAACACCAGTATACTAAATATACTAGGTTTTTTATGATATTTATTCAAACTAAACATACACACACCTCCATCTAATGGGTATGAACATACTGTTTCTGTGTATGGCGAACTACGTCCTCACAGACCGATGACTGTTCTATTTTTCCCTACCACCTCTCATGGTGGCCATTATTATTGAAATATTGTTATATATTATATTTACTGTATTTATTGTATCTATATTCTTCTATAATAATCTTTTATAACATACCTTTATGCTTTTAATGTTGTATATATATGCGATAATTTCTTTTAAGGAAGTGCAGACTACCACCCACTCAAAGTGATATGACTCATTCTTACTATATATGGAACATTTAGAGGATATAATTAATGAAAATAATTAACGTATATAACATTAATATTATAATGGAAATATAATATTCCTATGTATCATTTATTTTTATTTCTTTATAAATGAAATAGAAATGAAAGTAGCGTTCATGTGTACGTATGGCTTACCGTCTCCATAAATGGTGCATTTCATTTCTTATAACCAGTTGCTATGGCCAATTAAAAATAAATATATAATGGATATAAATGATATATATGTTCTCTAAATCATTAATATCATTATGGAGACAATGTAATTTTGAACATATGGATAATTTGTAATTATACCAAGTTAATTTTTTACCCAAATTCTAAACATCGACAAAATGTTCGACATAAACTCAAATAATTAGCTAGTTTTTATAGAAAGGTAATAAGTGATATGAAAGGAATAATAAACCTGAAAAAGGTTCTTATGAAATTTAAAATTAACATAAGTTTTTTATTCAATAATAACAAGGAAGATATGTGACGATTCAGACTCAGGTTAAGGGAACTTATTAACCCAATTTCCATTCTTTGGGTTGATATTATACTTCTAGATTATGTCATTAAATTAATATGTGTGAATGAACTCTAATTTTTTTACACTTAATATCTACTTATATTGGGTGTATTTATGTTTTTCACACCAAATTATGTCATTGATTTACCCTTAATGTTATGATATTATCCTTGTAAGGGATTTTGTCCCAATTCACATTTCATTGAGAATTATTTGTTGTTATACACAAATTCACATTATATAGTTTATATAATACCAATTAAAATATTATATCATTAATATATTTATTCTCATTAAATTATAGGTTTTGATTAATTTTATTCTTTAATTATTTTTATTTGAGTATTTTCTCATGTGGTAAGGGACTCTTTAACAAAAACATTGTTTTAATTGATTTAAAGATTTAATCTTCTAAATATTTATCATCAATCTTTATGTTTTCCAAATGGTTTTAAGGATATATTTATATGGATATTAATGTTTTAACATGTTAATTCCTTTAAGATTTTCAAAGTGGTATGGGACACTTTTATTCAAAAATATCTGTATTAAATGTTTTAAAGGGTTTTTATAAATCAATGATTATGTCAATATCATGAAATAATATATTGTGATTGCAATGTGGAAATGTTATATTTCCTTAATGATTATTTTATGTGTTATGATTATGTTATGGTTCTTTAGGTTATTTATATATGCAGGTGGTTTTGTTATAAACCTAGGGCAAGTGAGCACAAAGATAGCTCTCCAATTCATTGGGTAATGTGATGGAGGTAAATGTTAATGTTTCTCCTAAGATATTTAGAGAATATACTATGATAGGTATTCCAAACATAAATCCCTATGTAGATGTGGAGGCTACAATGTATGTATGTTATTTATTCCCCAATTTACCTCTATAATTTATGATATCTATGTGTTATTCATAAATCAAATGATTTCATGAGGTATGTTGTGATGTATAAGTATAGATACATTGATTTGTATTTATTGATGGGATAATGATTTATTTCCATATTTTATAACCTTTATTGACCTTTTTATTCTCATACCATTTTTTAATGCTTTAAATAGGACTTAAAGTTGAATAGGGTTAAGGATGGGATCAAGGAAAATTCTTGCTTTCAAAAACATTGAACTAGACATGTATTTATAAGAGTTTTTATTTTCTGAAAAAAAATGGATACTGAGTAGCGATGTATAATTTAATATTCAATTTGTTATGTATAAGTTATGACCTAATTTTCTAAATATATAAACCTAAAAAGATCATCAATGTGAATTATTTACTTAATTCATGATTATGTAATGTTTAGGGCCATGTCCTTATAATGATTGAGTACAGTTATTTTAAAATTCATCCAAAAATTAGAGTTATAGTTGATTTAGAATAATTTATGAAATTTGTTTTAGATATGCCTAATTTATATGTTCTTTTGTGGATGTTGATCTAAATATCACTCATTTTTAATCGTTATATTCTCTAGGAATTGATGTTGTGAAACTATGATATATATTAATGAAATTTTAACTCTCTAAAAGGTCAAATAAATATTTTTTATTTGAAAAAATTAATTAAATAATGGGACTAATAATGATGGTTGTGATATTACTTTAATTGTTATTAGTTGGAAGGGAACTGAAAGAAAATATAGTGAGAAGTTTATGAATAGTATATCAAAATCAATGTCTATAATTGTTAAGTTTTTCTTCTATAATTTTCATGGTCATACTAAAAAACTTTTATCTGATAAAAGGAATTTCAATAATAATTCTAGGGGAAAGAACAATCATTCCATAGTGGATAAGGATGGCTATAATCAATTTTAGGCCCTCCATTTTTAAACTCACCCTCTAGAATAATAATTCAACATAGTTTTTGTACTGACTTTATATATGTCCCCTAAGAAATTATTAATTCATTATTTTTTAGATTGTGACAGTTGTAGTGTAATATAAGTAAATATCAAAGTCTAAAGGGAAATGTATATTGTCTTAGATAAGAATTATATCTTCATGAAAAGATAGTAAAATCCCTGATATATATTAACTGATTTATTAAATTAAAGAAAAATAAAATATATTTAGGTTTTCTAAATAAATTGTGCTAATTTTTAGAACTAACATGGTAGTTTGTAAGATAAAAAACTATTCTTCCACTAATATGTAGGGAAACATATTTTATTGGATTTATTTCCTAGCTAGTAGAAAAAATTTTAATCACATATTATTAGTGAATGTTTTTGAAGTAGGAACAAATTTTTTTCAGTGTAGATTAAGCCAAAAAATATTTAAAGGCATATATGAGTTTGTTAGATGAGAGTTGTTAATTGATATTTAAATAATCGTTATTTAATTTCTAAAATAAAATTGATATTAAAATATAAAACATGTAATAATCAATAAATATACACATATATCAACTTAAACCTGAAAATATATCTATTCACACTTATGGAGTACAAACGTGATTTCATTCCACAATGTTAACTACTATTCTATGAGAATTATAGATGAATATCTACATTTTTTGATACATTATGTAAAAAAAATCATAGAGCCATTAATTTTTCATAAATTATGAAACAAATAGTTGAAATTTTTATTAAGATAATATTAATCATTCTTAAAACAGATAATATCTTTGTGTTATTATCTAGTGATTTTATGTATATATATAAATTGAGGGAGACTATATACATTGAAAAAATGATTGAAACCCATCAAAAAAGTGTGATTATTGAGATAATGAATAATATTACTCAAAATAAAGTGAAAATCATGTTATCTTAATCCTAGTTTACTAAATTATTTTGGTTCAGATTTTCTACTCTAATATATCATTCAATGAAAAGGATTATATTTTATGTAATAGGTATAAAACTAATCAAAAGTGTTAGATCATTAGGCCCCCCTCTTAGGATTAGTTCATCAAAAGTGTTTCAAAATCTTTTTCCCACCATAATTATAATTAGAAAGAAAAATGATAGGTAAAGCCTACTTTTATATAATATCTTTAATATGTAATGGGGTAAATACATTGGAATGACAGTTCAAAAAACTAAAAATGTTTCATCAATATAAATATTAATGTTTCTATTTATTATTATGATAAAAAATAGAATTTATAACCTAATGTGGTTGACCCTAGTAATAATGGTGAAGAATATAAAAATTCTGGTGAATACACCATATACAATTGAAATATAAAAAAAATTTACAAGATTTTCCTCATATTATGAGGATTATCCAAATGATTTCTCTAATAAAATGATGCATTATAGAGTAATGAAAATAATTTTCTCTCTTAGTATATTTGGTCATGTTAATTAAATTTCTTTTTCATTTATTATTGTTAATATATTTATTATAGATTATAATATAAGTTTCAAATAGTCTAAATGTTGTATGTATTCATTAAATAGTATATAAATAAATAGTGATGAAGTTTTATCCATGAAAAACACCAAAATTGAAATAATTTATTAGATTAATAGGTGTTAGTGTGATTATAATTGTAGGTTCTAGGCACAGTAGAAGCATCTGTTGAGTCCTTCCCAGCTTTGCTATTTTTTCCTAATAGATGACCAATATGATATGTAATAGATAATGAACACCATGACCAATAGAACTGGATTAACAAGAACAAATAAGAGATAAAATTCTGAACTAAGTGCAGGATCATCCAATATTATTTATAATTAATTTTATAATCTAAAGAACTGCCTTCTGAGAATTCATTCTTCATTGATTGATCTTACACTAGATATATATTGCACCATTGTTGTATTATAGGAATCATTGGATTTTTTTCTCTAGTGGTGACCCACACATGTTCCATAAATCTCTAAATGTATCCTTAAGATTATACAGGTGTTATCATGATAGATTCTATCTCTTGTATTGTTCCCTATTGATCAACATGAGAATAACTTCCAAATTGTTCTCCATGATCACTATAGAAAAGAGAGTGGTGGGTGGAGGATGATCGCCTCTCCATTTTTTGGATGGTTCATAGAGTGGGAGATCTCTCGAGATTGAGAGGATTCTCTCAAGCTATCGTTGTTCAAAACACAAATGAAATTGAACCGCTTAGAAAATAATATAATTGAGTTTATATACCTCTAGGGTTATAAATAAATAATTTCACAAGTTCTCCTTATTATTTATTTATTAACTTTTGGAACCCCATGCCTATAATGATAATAATTTTTTTTTATTTTTCTTGACATATGATTAACATGTGAATTAATTTTAAATATATTTTTTCAAATAATAATTAATATATATTACTTCTATTAAGAGAATTAAAACGTTGTCTTCTATTCCTTAATAACGCTTATAGGTCCATCAATATTGTTAATTTATTTATTAAATTAATATAAGTACATTTGTCACCAATAAATAAATAAATATTGTAATCGCTAAATAGGAAAAAAATTATTAAATATTCCACTCAATTAATATTCTCCCAAATGATTGCTGATGGAAAATATACATTCAAGAAGACATAAATAATTATTAAACCATGTATGAGAATAATATTTATTCAACTTGTTAAATAATAAATAATAATATATTATTTAACTAAGATTCTGGATAAACTTAGAGTGTGAACCTCTTGGCCTCTTTCTCATTGGCATTATGTCAGATAGCCTAAAGTCTAAAGTCCACATATTAAAACACACTATGTAACTCATAGAGAAATATTCTAATGTAGAAATGAAATAATACATCATTCAAAATCTCACTGTGTAATATAATTTTTTTAACGTTATGAATCCAATCAAGTAGGTTTCATGCTTCTATAATCAACCTATATGCTCGATGTCTTTTTATATGATTATCCAAGAAATTAAACATTCTTAAAGAACACCATGGACATATATTTATTGAAGCTATATAATTTCAATAAATGTTAATAAGATATCAAACTCCATTAAATAATAGAAAGTAAAAAAATCATTTATCGCATTATTCATTAATGCAATATTACTCATGACGGACCTAACATGTCATAACTCATTATGAACATATGTTATCCCAATTATCATTAATACATCAAAGTACATAAAAAATAATACTTGTTAATAATATTACTAAAGTATATGGATCAATATACTCATCCACATATAGGAACATCTGATGTCACATATAAATTTGTATTTCTAACTAGCTGGTATCGTTCTCATAATATCCTACAATGGATATTACCATTGTAATAAACTATGAGAAGGTGCCTCATTGTTTTATGAGTCTCCACCACCGATAGCCTATATCATTTCTATCCTTCAAATGATTTCATCTATCTATATAATATATATTTATGAATATTTTTATCACACTTTTGGGTTCCCATCATAGTGGGGAACCGCTATGACCTTTTTGGGTAACTACTAGTCTTAGAAAATTATCACATAATTTTCTTTTCATAATAATAATCATGATGTGGTAAAGAATTTATTTAATTTAAATAATATAAATACATGTTATCATAATGTACAAAAAATTTAGTTCTAGGGAACTAACTCCAATAGACTTCTACGTGAACTAGATCCAACTGCAAAAAACCTTAGTCTACAAGCTCTAACATGAAGCTCATGCTTCTACTAAGATATGCCTTTATTAAAGGGATCCTTTATGTTCTCTTCCATGGTTAAACTTCTTACTAAAAAATAACACATATCATGAACATACCTGAAGAGGTGATACATCAAGAGTATATGGTTTGTTTTTTGATGTAACCTTATCTCCTTTCCAATATTCACTGATACATTATTAACACAAAATAATGTGATAGGGTAATTACTACTGGGTACAACTTCATGCTCCTAAAAAGTATTTCATATCCAAAGAACATCCTTAGATTCATCCGAAGCCATTATATATTCTGGCTCTGATGTAGAATCATAGACAACTATTTGATTTGAACTCTTCTTACTCATAGATCATTCGTTTAGAAATAAATCATATTCAAACTATTTCATCCAAACATTCTAATCTTCTTGAAAACTAGAATCAATATAACCCTTCACGAATAACTCTTCGTCTCCTCTATACACAAGGAAGATGTCCTTAGTTCTTCTTAGATACATTAGTATATCCTTAACAGAGGACCACTTCTCTTATCATATATCATCTTGATATCTTCTAACCATGCTCAATCAATAGTAAACATCATGTCTAGTGCATAATATGGAATACATGACTGAACATATTATCGTAGCATATATGATCTTACTCATTCTATCTTTCTCATGATTTTTCTAAGGACACATTTTCTTATAATGATGTATACAATGTGACATAGGAACCAATCACCTCTTGTATTATTACATAAAAAATAACTTTAGTATTAGGTCAATGTATGTACTTTGAATTTTTCTAAGAAGCGTCTTTGATATATCAATAATTATCTTGATTCCAAGAATGTAAGACGCTTCACCTAAGTCAATAAAAGTGAAACATTTGTTCAAATAGTCCTTAAGAGACTGTAAAACTATTGTATCCTTTATAATAAATAATATTTCATCAACATATACTATTAGAATAACTACTGCATTTCCACTAAACCTATTTAAAAAAATGGTTCACAATATTTCTTAATGAAACCATATTATTTTATATATTCATCAAATCTAATATTCCATGATCTATATGCATGCTTCATTCCATAATTAGATCGATATAACATAAAAATAATTTTGTTATCACCTAGAGTCACAACACCTTCTAGTTATATCATATAGAAATATTCTTTAATTTTCCCATTCAGGAATGTGGTATTTACTTCCATCTTCCAAATCTTATAGTCACGTTAAATTTCTACAACATAGAGAATTATAATGGATTAATACAAAGTAACTGGTGAAATTGACTAACCATAGTTATGTCCCTGATGTTGTTTAAACACTTTATCCACTAGAATTTCATTATAGTATTTTATTTTACCTTATATGTCTATTTTTCTCTTCAATAACCATTTTTACACTATATGTTTTTCATTATTTTGAACATTGAACAGAACCCAAACTTAGTTTCATATCATAGAATCCATTTTAGAATTTGTGAAATATTTCATTATGAGTCTTCAAAGATATCTACTTCAATTTTGTTGGAGAGAAGTGAATCATTGTCAACCAATATTGAGTCACCATATTTAGTGATAAGAAATCATATATCTTTAGTCCTCTTACCTCTCTCATGCTTCTATAGAGTACTTGTGTTTCTAGAAAAACATCTTCCCACTGGGAACATTGGATTTCATTCCTCTAACAATTCTTATGTATATTTATCATAAACTATATCTAAGTTATTCTTACTCCAAAAAAATGTTTTGATGAAGTTCTCCCCCTCAATAATAATGTCTTTTATAGAGATAGCTACTTTCTTTTCTAAGGGGTTGTATCATCAGTATCCATTTGTTTCCATGGGATACCCTATAAAGATACACTTTGTGACTCAATGTTCTTATTTCCTGCATGATAAAGACTTAAAAACTCCCCACAACCCCATACGCATATATGTGAGGAATAGTGTTTATTTCCATTACATAACTCAATGGGAATTCTCTTTTTATCTTTATTTGGTACCCCGTTTAATTTATATTTTGTAGTTTTAATGCATTTTCCAAAAACGAAAATGGAAGAATTCTTGGACTAATAATTAACTATACCATGTCTAATAGGGTAAAGTTCCTCCTTTCATTAATACAATTCTGTTTTGGTTTATAATATAAACTGATTGGATTTATAATCTAAAACTCCCGTAAAAAGGCTTGTAAAATCTTTGTTAATATATTCACCAACTTGTTCTGCTCAAAGATACATTCTCATCATTCAATGTTAATTCTACACTTAATTTTACAATTCTAGAAATTTCTCAAAAGAAGTGAACTTTTTCCTCATCAAGTATACATATCCATATATACTCATGTCATCATTAAAAGTTATGAAGTCAGAATACCCACCTCAATCTTCTATTAAAAATTTTCCACACCCATCAATGTAAACCAATCCTAAAAGCTATGTGTCCCTTTAAGCTTGTCCACTAAATGGAGGATTGTTCATTGTACCCTGTAAACAACCATGACATCCTTCAATAGGTTTTATCATAGAAGAGTTTCTTTGTCAAACACTTCTCATTTTCATTAACAAGAATGTCATTCCATAGCTGGGTTTTATAAGAGTCGTGTGAAAATGATTTTATATCATTTTCAAATATTTGGTATACATAATTTTATAGATAAAGATTGGTATCTATATTTTCTATACCATATCATATGATTTCTTTGTAAAGAAAACACATATTATTTAAATCCATGAAAATAAACCCATCTTCAACTATGCATGATACAAAAATTATATTCTTGGTAACAGTTGGTATAGAACAAAAATATTTTATAACCAAAATAATTTATGTTGTAAATGAAAGGAGGTAGTCACCAATGGCTATAGTAACCATCCTAGCACCATTGGCATCACACATATTCACCTCTCATCTAGAAATATTTTATAATCTAATTTCTTACTACATTTGGATACATATTTGAGCACCGAAAGCTATATCTAATACCCAAATGTGTATATATAGAAATATTACACTCAATAATGAATGCACATTTGGATTACCCATTCTTATAGGTGCATTATTCTTCTAGTGTCCTTTCTTTCCTCCTAATTACAATCTTCCTCCTTTTCTATACCCTGTATATGGAACATCCACTTCTTGGAAGGATGGTGTTTGGGAGATTTAGATGTGTTGTGATTCTTGGTCCCATTTTCATTCTTATTTGTTTTCTTGTTCACCATTTGTATCATGGGTTTTTAACGCCCTATGTCCATATCCACTTGGATAATAATTATTTTAAGAAGTTATAAAATTTGTTTATCATTATTTCTCATATTATAATAACCGATTAAACTATATAAGTTCTATATTAGTGAGTAAAGTATGAGATATGTGTGCAAATAATCTTAGAAATTAATCTCTAAGATATATAAGAATTAAAAATTTCCAATAATCTGGACAACATGAGTCCATGATGGAATATACCCTCCAAGATTAGATGTAAACAACGCATTGGGGAACTCGAATCTCCTTTGTCTCACCTTCTCTTGATAGAGGTACTGAAGGTGATACATCATGATCTATGTATCCATGTCCTCATGTCCTCATGTTACATTAAAAGATCACAGGTAATGGAATATAGTATAAAACATTTAATATCTTTTTCATCGAACAAATTTTCTTATAGAGAGACAACTCTTCATGACTTTCCCCATTTCTATGTTCATCATGAATATTTTCTTCGAGCACATATATGTTCCTTTCAGGGTGAAGGATAATGTGTAAGTGCCTTCATAACTATATGAAAATTATTTCAGAGAGAAGTTTATCCTTATTAGGTATAGATTGTAGTAACGTGTTTGAATTATAATTATTTTTTTCTCAAAATTATATGGGAATAATATTAGTACTTTAGCTAATAAATGTTTCTCAAATAAATAAATATTATATTTAATAATCTCCCACTAGTTTATCAAAACCCAATATCCTTCACCATTGGATTAGAAATATCTTGTTTCTTGGATATTCAAGTGGAACGTGTCCATATTTCGCTTCTCATTAACCTAAAAATGGTTGGTAAAGAAACTTGAATGTTATTATGTAATGGCCCAGACCTCTCTAGTCCATTCCTTTGTGAAAATGTGGTGTTAGAGGTTTTCTGGAAGGTCAAGGTGTCTTGGGGTGCGTTTGGGTGTACTTTTAAGAAAATCTAAAGGGTGATGACCTTCGCACGGGAGGCGCAAGGTTTGCCTAAACTGTGCGGCCAAACTATGAAATGATGGTCTTGGGGTAGTGGCTAACGCAGGGTTAGCACACAGTTTTTCTAACCATATAGACTAACCGTGCGAGGAGTGATTGTCGAGTTAGAATCTAACACGCAGTTAGTACACGGTTAGTTAAACTGTGTGGACTAACCGTGCAGGCACTTAAAGTTATATCCTGAAATTGTGGATCTAACTCGTTCTACCTTTATTCACCTCTTTTAACCCCCTAATCAGCCATAACTTGAGATTACGTTTCCTTGAAGGTTAGAAAACCTCTCCCAAATGTTTTGGATGTGATCAAGAGGCTTCCCTTGGGAAATCGGAGCCGGTTTCTTGAGGTATGTGGTCGTTCCTGCTTGTTTTTCTTAGATCAACATAGATCTACTCCTCCTCTTCTCTTGGTTTCTTGGATCTACACCCTTTATGGGTATATCCAAGTGTGGGCATGTCGGTTATGTTTTGTTTTGGTCTTGTTTGTGTTAGGATAGGATATCTAAGGAGGATTCGTGGAGAATCAACCTAGTTTCTTGGGCGTTCATCGACCGTTGTCGTTTTCCATCAAAAACCTTTGAGGTAGGGGTTTCGTTGCTTCTCTTTTGTATGCGTAATGGTATTGATAGCATGTTGAATCCCACTGGATGATAATGGAATTGACCTAATAAATATATTGAACCAGATAAAGAAATTTCTTTGATCGTTTGTTATTGCATCTTGTTTACTAGATACTGTAATATATATGACTTTCTTGTTAAGATAGTTGTTCTTGAGGAAATTTATAAAGAACATAAAGCTGGAATTAAATGATAATTGGTTGGATAATTATAAAGAGGCATGAAAACAGACCTGGTTCTTGTTTTAATTTGATATTGATCAAATTAAGCATAATAAGCATGTTTAATCTTCGGTGATAGCTTACTGACTTGGGTTGTTATGTTGGAACCAACGAATAGAATTTGTTAATTCAAGATGGATTACATGACTGGATTGAATTCCATGAATGGTTATGAGTTACCCTCTTTTTGTAAATTAGGGCTAAGATCCCATTTGATGTGATGTTTACTTTCTTGCTGCTTGTGCTGTGATGTGACTCGGGAGGGGTGTTGTGATATGTGGGGGCATGGAGCCCTTGTGGTTATAGTAGTGGATGATGCCTAGAATGGAGAGATGCATTAGTTTATGTATATGGGTGTCAGGGAGGACAACAGGGATGATGGAATGGGATGGATGTGGTTGTTGGATGCTTGGTGCTTTGTTTGGTTGTTTATCCGTTTTAATTTTCCCCAATGCTCAAGGTAGGTGGTCTTTCTTACCCTTCTTCTGATGGAGGTAAAGACACACGAGGTATGCCACGTGCTTTTCGTGTTTAGCATCTCAAGGGATAATGGTTCTATGCTATTGCTATAGGCGGTAAAGACTCGATGAGTAGTACATCTACTCACCGTGCTAAGCCCCCTTGTGTTTAGTAGTATAGGTTACATTTCTAGAATTCCTAGGAATATGGGAAGGAAAATTTGTAATGAATGTTTGAATAAATGATGTTAACACATGGGGTTGGATTTGTTGGAACTTAATGATGAGGTTGAGAACTTTTGAAGGGACAGTGGTTTTTGGATTTGATGTTAATGAGATTTAATGTAAAAATTGTTCATGGTTAATTAATGTATAAAGAATTAATGAACTTACAATGAAATTGATAAAAAGGGGATGAAGTAATCTAATAAATCCCTTTAATTGGTTGTGTGCTTATAGGATACCTAGTCTTAGAAGTGGCAGCCCAGAGTCCCAGAGACGTTATCTGCAGTTGTGTCTATGACTAGGTTATGACCATAGTGTGGTTGTGAGTTACAATATATTCTCTACTTTTTATGTTTCTATATGCTACTCTACCCTGTTAGTAAGGGGAAATGAAACCCCGGGGATTATGAGCCTTGGGGGATGTTTTCCTCAACATTTTGGTGGGAGGACGAATGAATGACTACGCCCTTTAGCCACGCTCTTTTCTCTTGGTACATACTAGTGTCATTGGCACAGCTGTTAGTTTCCCCCATATATGTGTGTAGAGGGTTGTAATGGCTTGTGGTTATTTCACAAACATATATTCTGGATATAGTATCCTATGGACTACTATAGGTGTAACGTGTATAGGGTGTGATGGCTTGAGGATCCTTACTTGGTTTATGGGCTATAATGGCTTGAGGTATAATACCTGACGTATGATTCATGTTACACATGCTATGGTGTCTCCTGGAAACTACCTGGCTACTTTGGTTTTGAGGATGGTGTGGTTCATAGCCCAAGTGTCTGTGGGAAAGCTTTGTGGTGTACATAGTGCAGATTGTGGTGCTTAGTCCAAGTTTATACGGGCAAGCCTTTAGAGAGAGCTGCGCAGGACGTATGGCATTGGGGAAAAGTGGAAAACCAGTGGAGAAGTAGTAGTGGGGTACCCTTGATATTATTTATTATATGATATATTCTTTTATGCATTTCTTGGTGAGAGTAACCATGGTGAGGTTGGGAATTTAGTATACCTGTTTAGGTGATGAGTTAGTTTCACTGTTGTTCACTGTGCTTTAGAATTCATTCTTTACTTTTGAAGGAGAGGCTTTGGTGAGGATCCTACTGAGTATACTATTATACTCCCCCAACATTTATACAAACTGTTTTCAGGACACTTGGAGCAGGATGGAGATCAGGCTGGTTACTACAAGCTTGTGGTTGCAGGAGCTGTTCGGGCTTGTGGTCACTGCAGTTTTCCCTTTCTTTTGGGTACCTGTAGTTTTCCCATTTAGTTGTAGTACATTTGCGTGGCATTCCATATATTTACCTTGGTTTCTTTTATTTTTTCAGTTTTGAGTTGGAGTTGGTTTGTGTCTATCTTATCTCTCTCTTCCGCATGTGTTCTCTTAGAGGGTAATGCCTCCCATTTGTGTGATTATTATACACTCAGTGCTAGTCACCAACCCGAGACCTACTGGAGGCCGGACTCGGGGGTCATTATCTCCCTTTTCACATTGCTGGACCTGGAGGGGTACAATTTCTGGGGAGGGGGTCGCGACGGAGTGGTATCAGAGTTCAGGTTGAGGGATAGGATGGAGTTCGAAGTTAGTAACATGTGAGGTTGCAAGGGTTGGTAGGGAAACAGTTACATTAAATTTTAGCAAGTGAGGTAAAAACTAGAGACCAGATGAGACAAAGGTGTTTAGGTCCCCCAATGATCTGATGTATGGACCTTTAAGTTTACAATGGCTACTAAACAGGGTGATACTGGTTGCAGGGTAGAGACCTAGGAAAGGATCATGCATCATTCTTTTTTGTTCTTGTGATTGAATGGGTAGACCTCGGGTTAGGTTGACCTAAAATTAATAAAAGAAAGAAATTAATTAATTAATATTGAGTCTTCCATATTCCATTCTTAGGAGCTATAATTGTTTGTTATTTTGCAGGTATTGCTCTAGGTCGACGTCCTCATCAGGGTTGCGTAGAAGATGTCCAGCAGGCTATTCCAGTAGGTCGCCACAGGGTGGAGGTTGATGACGACGACACTTGGAGGAAGGAAATCTGAGAGTTTCAGCACCAGAGTCTGCATAAGTATGAGGGCTCCATTTCAGATGCAGTCACGGAATAATAGTTGGAGGAAGTTGAGATAGGCTTCAGTTCGATCCGGGCTCATAAGGAGCACTCGGTGTCCTTGGCTGTGACGATTCTGCGTGGAGCAGTGAGGCAGTGGTGGTTCTTGTTCCTCAGGGATCATAGGGAGATAGATATATCATGGGAGGAGTTCCAAGAAATGTTTAGAGCCAAGTTACTTTCTTTGAATGAAATGGCGTCCAGTCACCAAGAGATTCTTACCCTTCGACATGGGAGCTCCACTGTTTGAGAGTTTGGAATACATTTCAGGAATCTTTTACGATATGATTCGGACATGTTACCAGATGAGGAGGCCAGGGTGATGCATTTTGAGGAGGCTTTTCATCCAGAGATCTAGCACCAGGTCACCCCATTTATGTTAAACACATATCTTGAGGTGTTGGTGAGGGAAGAGGTTGTTGGGATGACTTTTTCGTGGACTGTATCATCAAGAGAGGGGAATACGCGTGATCCATCACGAAGCAAGGTTGAGGTCCGGGGTTCCAAGTTTTCAGGGTAGAAGATTTTCCATTCAGCCGGGGGTAGGTCCCATCCCTTCACATCTCGTTTCTCCATAAGAAGTGAATCTCAGGCCTATGCTAAGAGATCAGGCACTTGTTTTTCTTATGGTGGTCGTGGTCATCAGCAGAGGTTGTGCCCGACCTTTCAGGGTAGTCATCATGCTCCAGGTTCCTCCGTTGAGGTAGTTTACACCGAGGCATCATCAGCCAGTTCCACCAGCTTTAGATCAGTAGAGGGTAGATGGGGCAGTTAGAGGATAGTCCCATGATGCTCCCCATCCTCAGAGAGCAGAGCGCGACCGTGGTGGTGTTCGTCATCAGGTTCCGAGAGTCCGTGGAGGAGGACGTGGTCAGCTTCATGCTCTAGCGTTTCCAGCACCAGACGATCCAGATGTCATTCGAGGTACCCTTTGCTTGTTTTCTACCTTGGTGTATGCCTTGTTTGATTCAAAAGCAGCACACTCCTTCATATCACCTACCCTTGTCTATTCTTTGGGACATGAGGTAGAGTGGCTTCCAGTGCCCTTGGCGTTGACTACGCTAGTTAGAGGTCGAGATGACTTGTTTGAAGTATGTAGAGACTATTAGCTAGTGTTGGGGAAACACCGCTCTCGGGGAGATTTTCTATGTTTATGGATACAACCATATGATGTCATCCTCATCATTGATTGGTCGTATTCGGTGCAGGCTATCGTGGATTGCTTCAATAAAAAGGTCATCGTCATTGGTGTAGATGGAGAGCAAGTGGTGTTTGTTGGTGAGCGAGATCCTCAGATGGGTCATAGGTTCATTCCATCCTTATCATCCATGATGGATGAGTTGATGCTGAGTTTTTCAAGGGTTCGGTAGTTGGCATTTCCTAGGGTCGTAGAGAAGTACCCTGATGTTTTTCTAGAAGAGTTTGTAGCCTTACCCCCTTGACGAGAGATCGAGTTTGGGATCGAGCTACAGCCAGGTGCGTCTCCTATATCATTGTCTCCATATAGGATGGCCCCTTATAAGTTACGAGATCTATGTATACAGATTGATGCTCTGTTGTAGTGCTGTTTTGTTCAGCCAAGTGTGTCACCATGGGGTGCACCAGTTTTGTTCGTGAAGAAGGCTGATGGTAGTTTGCAGTTGTGTGTCAATTATCGTCACTTAAACAAAGTGACGATAAATAATCTCTATCCTCTTCCACGGATTGATGATTTATTTTATCAACTGAAGGGTGCAAGTTGGTTCTCAAAGATAGAATTGCAGTCAGGATATCATCAGATGCATGTAAAGGATGAAGATATCTTGAAGAATGCTTTCCGTTGTCATCATGGGCATTATGAGTTCGTTGTAATGTCGTTTGGTGTGACTAATTCTCAAGATATGTTCATGGTATTGATGAATGCTACGTTCTGTGAGTTCCTGGATATGTTTGTGGTGGTTTTCATCGACGAAATCCTTGTGTACTCCACATCTGAGGAGGAGAATGCAGAGAATCTACATGCTATTTTGGGAGTTCTTCGTAAACATCAGCTATTTGGAAAGTTGTCGAAGTGTGAGTTTTGGGCTTGAGAAGTATGTTTCTTGGGGCATGTTGTGTCCCAACAGTGAGTAGCTGTGGATCCATAGAAGATAGAAGTAGTTGTGTCTTGGGAATCCCCCAAGATATTTTTAGAGGTGCGAAGTTTCCTTGGTCTCACAGGCTACTACAGGAGGTTCATAGCCAATTTTCACGAGATGTGACTCCACTGATAGATTTTGACAAGAAATGTTCAGGCATTCATATGGACTAATCAGTTTCAGGAATATTTTGAGTATCTACAAGAAAAGTTAGTAAGTGCTCCAGTTCTTTGTCTTCCAGCTGAGAGAGTTCAGTTTGATGTCTTCTGCAATGCTTCACATCTGGGGTTAGGTTTTGTTCTCATGCAGCCGAGGTCAGTTGTTTCTTATGGGTCTCATCAGTTGCGTCCCCATGAATTCAACTATGCCACGCATGACCTTGAGTTGGCAGCCGTGGTGTTTGCTCTGAAGTTGTGGAGACATTACCTCATTTTTGAATGCTCTGTGGTTTTCACGGATCATAAGAGTTCGAGGTATGTTTTCTCCCAGCGTGACTTGAACTTAAGATAGCATCGGTCGATGGAGGTCATATAGGAATATGACTTCAAAATATCATATACACCTAGAAAAGGGAATTTTGTAGCTGATGTGCTAAGCCGAAAGTCACGTAGTAATCCTGTACGTGAATCCAGAGATTCATGGAGAGTAATGGAAGAAATTTCATCATTACATCTTGATATGGTAGAAGTTGGGGGTAGAGGCTGTCTTTTTCAGATGATGGTACAATCATCCCTATTGCAGAAGGTGGAAGGGTCCCAGTTTGGAGATCTAGAGGTGGAGGTTTGGAGAGACCGAGTTGTTTGTGGTAAGGCCCCTGATGGTTGGATGGAGGATGAACAACTCTGAGTGTTGTATCATGGAAGGATTTTTGTTCCCTTAGGGATGCACAAGATGGTTCTTAGAGAGTTCCATAGTTTGCCTTTAGCAGTACATCCTGGTGTGACAAAGATGTACCGATCCTTGAGGAGTCAGTTTTTGTGGCCTGGGCTAAAGCATGTGGTTGCAGAGTTTGTGCCTCGATGTTTAGTCTTCTAGAAGGTGAAGGCCGAACACCATGTTCCTGGTGGTCTTCTACAGCCATTAGAGATTCCTCACTGGAAGTGGGAGGAAATCTCAACGGACTTTGTTACTAGTTTACCTCAAGCTCCGGGAGGACATGACACTATTTGGGTGGTAGTGTATCGTTAGAAAAAATAATCCCACTTCATAGTGATCAATGAGTCGAGATCAGTGGAAGTTTTGTCGAGGAAGTATCTGGAGGAGGAGGTGAGACTTCATGGAGTCACAAGGATGATCATTTCTGATCGATATCCTCATTTTACCTCCAATGTATAGAGAGGTCTCCAACATGCTTTTGGTTCTCAACTGTGCCTTATCACTGCTTTTCGTCCTCAAATAGATGGTCAGACAGAGCGAACTATCCAGACTCTTGAAGACATATTGCACTCTTGTATTCATGATTTTGGAGGCTCATGGATGAGGATCTTACCATTTGTGGATTTTGCCTACAATAATAGTTTTCACTCCACCATTGGTATGGGGCCGTATGAAGCCTTGTATGGCCGGCCTTGCCGTTCCCCATTGTGCTGGACTGGGGTCAGAGAGTTAGCAATTCTTGGACCAAAAGTAGTGCAGAATACAAAATTGATTGGTCAGGTGATTCGTGAGAGGATGAAGGCAGTGCAAGATCAGCAAAAATCCTATGCCGATCAAAGAAAGAGTCCCCTAGAGTTTAATGTTGGAGATCATGTGTTTCTGAATGTGACTCCCCGTCATGGGCAGCGAAGGTTTGGCCGTGGAAGTAAGATTTATCTCCGGTTTGTTGGGCCTTTCGAGGTGTTATCTCATGTTGGAGTTGTGGCGTATCGGGTAGCACATCTACCTCAAATGAGTCAAATACATGATGTTTTCCATGTATCACAGCTACGTCGTTATCTTCATGATGACTCCTACATCATCGATTTGGGAGATATCGATGTTGATGATGATGCCACCTTTGATGAGTGACCTTTGGAGATCCAAGACCACAAGGAGAAGGTGTTACGTGGGCATTCCATCCCCTTAGTTCGTGTCTTGTGGCGACACGGTGGCATGAAGGAGAGTACTTGGGAACGTGAGTCACAGATGCGTATCCAGTACCCAGGGTTGTTTGATGTTTGAATATTTTCATGTATCATTGTAACTTTTGTGGTTATAAAACTTTCATGTTTATGAGATGTCTTCCTTTGATGCTTTGGTGGTTTTCTCTCTATTGAGTGGTATCTCGGTGGGTGGTTGTTCAGACCCTATTTCATTTTCTCTTTAGGTGGGTTTTTGATTCTCGAGGACAATAATGTTTTGAGAGGTATCTGATGTAATGGAAAAGACCTCTCTGGTCCATTCCTTTGTCAAAATGTGGTGTTGGAGGTTTTCTAGAAGGTCAAGGTGGCTTGGGGTGAGTTTGGGTGAACTTTTAAGGAAATCAAAAGGGTGATGGCCTTCGCACAGGAGGCGCACGATTTTCCTATACTGTGTGGCCAAACCGTGCAAGGCTGGTCTTGGGGGTAGTGGCTAATGCATAGTTAGCGCACAGTTTGTCTAACTATGCTGACTAACTGTGTATGGAGTGATTATCGAGGCCGAAGATAACACACGGTTAGCGCACAGTTTGTTAAACCATGCCGACTAACCTTGTGGGCACTTAAAGGTAGATCCTAAAAATGTGGATCTAACTCATTTTTCCTTTAATCACCTCGTTTAAGCCCCTAATTGGCCATAACTCGGGATTACTCTCCCTTGAAGGTTATAAAACCTCTCCCAAGTGTTTTGGAGGTGATCCGGAGGCTTCTCTTTGAAAATCGGAGCTGGTTTCTTGAGGTATGTGGTCGTTCCAACTTGTTTTTCTTATATCAACTTAAATCTACTCCTCTTCTCTCAGTTTCTTGGATCTACGCCCGTTATGGGTTGATCTAAGTGTGGGGATTTCTCTTATGATGAGTTTTGGTCTTGGTTGTGTTCAGAGAGGATATCTAAGGAGGATTCATGGAGAATCGGCCTAGTTTCTTGGGCGTTCATCGACGTTTGTGGTTTTACGTCGAAAACCTTTGCGGTAGGGGATTTGTTGCTTCTCTTTTTTATGTGTAACGGTATAGATATCATGTTGAATCCCACTGGATGATAATGCAATTGAACTAATAAATATATTGAACTGTATAAACAAATTGCTTTGATCATTTGTTATTTCCTCTTGTTTACTAGATAGTGTAATATATATGCCTTTCTTGTTATTCCTATTGTTCTTGAGGAAATTGATAAAGAACGTAAAGCCATAATTAATTGATAATTGGTTGGATAATTATAAAGAGGCTTGAAAACAGCCATGGTTCTTGTTGCAATTTGATATTGATCAAATTTGGCATAGTAAGCATGTTTAATCTTCTGTGATAGCATACTGACTTGGTTTGTGATGTTGGAACCAATGAATATAATTTGTTAATTCAAGATGGATTACATGACTGGATTGAATTCCATGAATGGTTCTGAGTTACATTCTTGTTGTGAATTAGGGCTAAGAGCCCATTTGATGTGATGTTTACTTTCCTGCTTCTTGTGCTGTGCTTTGACCCTGGAGGGGTGTTGTGATATGTGGGGGCATGGAGGCCTTGTGGTTGTAGTATTGGATAACTCCTAGACTGGAGAGATGCATCGGTTTATGCATATGGGTGTCATGGAGCACACCAGGGATGATGGAATGGGATGAATGTGGTTGTTGGATGCTTGGTGGTTTGTTTGGTTGTTTATCTGTTTTAATTTACCCCACTGCTCAAGGCAGATGGTCTTTCTTACCCTTCTTCTGAAGGAGTTGATGACACACAGGGTATGCCACATGCTTTCTGTGTTTAGCCTCTCAAGGGAGAATGGGTTTAGGCTCTTACTACAGGCGGAAAATACTCGACGGGTAGTACATCTACTCACCGTGTTGAGCCTCCTTGTGTTTAGTATAATAGGTTGCTTTTATAGAATTCTTGGGAATATGGGAATGTAATTTTGTAATGAATGTTTGAATAAATGATGTTAACCCATGGGGTTGGAGTTGTTGGAACATAATGATGAGGTTGAGAACTTTTGAAGGGACAGTGGTTTTTAGATGTGATGTTAATGGGATTTAATGTGAAAAATTGTTCATGGTTAATTAATGTATAAAGAATTAATGAACATACATTGATAATGATAAAATGGGGATGAAGTAATCTAATAAATCCCTTTAATTGTTTGTGTGCTTATAGGATACCTAGTTTTAGATGTGGCATCCTGGAGTCCGAGAGACGTTAGCTGTAGTTGTGTCCAAAACTAGGTTATGCTCATAGTGTGGTTGTGAGTTATAATATATTCTATAATTTTTATGTTTCTATATGGTACTCCACCCTGTCAGTAAGGGTAACTTACACCCCAGGGATTCTGATCCTTTGGGGGTGGTGTTTTCCCAACATTCTCGTGGGAGGATGAATTGCTTACTACCGCCTTTAGCCCCGCGCTCTTCTCTTGGTAGATACTAGTACCATTGGCACAATGGTTAGTTTCCCCCATATATGTCTGTAGAGGGATGTAAAGGCTTGTGGTTATTTCACACACATATATTCTGGATATAGTATCCTATGGACTACAATAGTTTTGACGTGTATAGGCTGTGATGTCTTGAGTATCCTTACTCGGTGTATGGGCTGTAACAGCATGAGGTATAATACCCAACGTATGATACACATTACGTGAGCTGTGGTGGCTCCCATAAACTACCTGGATACTTTGGTTTTGAGGATGGTGTGGTTCTTAGCCCAGGTGTCTGCGAGAAAGCTTTGTGGTTCACGTGGTGCAGATTGTGGAGCTTAGACCAAGTTTATACGGGCAAGACTTTGGAGAGAGATGCACTCGACGTATGTCATTGGGGAAAAGCGGCAAACCAGTGGGGAAGTAGTAGCGGGGTGCCCTTGATATTCATTATTATATGATATTATAGACGCCGAAAAAGTATGTAACTCCTAGAGGAATTTTCAAAATGGAAAAGAGAAGTCATATTCAGAATTAGAGGCCTGGTCCGGAGGCCCAGGAAGTGGTGCGCAAAATAAAGGAGGCCTTGCGTGCAATAAAGATTTGCGCGCGAAGCATTCTCGGGGTTTGCATAATCGAGCCGCTGGTGCGCGCAATTTTGCACGCCCCGGTTCCGCGCGGTGAAGCTTTGCGCGCCGACGGTTCCTGTCACAGAACCTTTCACGTGCCACCTGGATTTTGCGCCGGCGGGTGCCTAAAAATAGAAGGGACCCCCGACGGTTTGGGGGATGAGGAATTCAGATCGGCTCTCGGGCGCGCAATTCGACTCCACCCATGCGCAATATGACTTCCAGGTAATTCCCCTTTTCGTGAAACCTTTCCCCTGGGTTCGCCTTTGCGCGCAACTGCACCGAATTAAGTGAATTTTCCTCCTCCTCCGGGTACTTCCCTTGCGCGCGATCGTTGTCCCTTGCGCGCAATTCCCTTCTACGCGCGCAATACATTGTGCGCCATGACCTATCCGCGCAATACTCTGGCCCTATTGCGCGCCATCCCGGTGTTTTGTGCACAAACCTTCCTTTTGCACGCAACACCCAGGACCCCTTTACCATGACAGCCCTTGGCTACCTTTCCACGCCGGCACCTGATGTCTTCCCTGTCGGGCATGCGCGCCATGCATTGTTTTCCCGTACGGCCTTAAAGGATTGTACAAAGTAACCTCAAGGTCCATTGGGCAGTGTTTCCCATGGCGTTTCTTTTCCATATGCTTCTTCTTATAGGCACGCTAACGGCTATTGCTTCTTCGCATAGCCACACTAACGTGGACCCCCTAATGGTTCTCCCTGCGGTCCCCCTTCACCACGGCCTTGCCGATTACTTCCCTCCCACAAGGGGTAGAGGGCATTGGGCATGTAAGCCCTAGGGGTGTAGAGAGTACCCACCTCGTCCATTCTACAGGACGTTAAACTGCTAAGCACCTCGTCCTTAACACATGACGTTAAACTGTGGTCTGACCCCATGCTTTGCATGCAGTGTCCCCCTAGCTCGGACATTTTTTACGCCTCTCATCTCCACGGGAATGGACTCTTCCTCACATGGAATGAGATCCTCCTTGTCGGAGTGGCGTTTGTCCACAGGGGAAGGGCTGCCTCAGAGCGTAAGCCCCTAGCCTCTATTACGGAAGGTTGCACCAATGCACCTCCGTACTTCCCCCTGCCAAGGCCAGTGGAGTCCCTTTCCCACTGCGCTTTTTCGCACCACGGGCCTCCACTCTAGAGTAAGCCCCGGCACCCAGGGCCGCTAACCATGCGTAATCCCTTGTTTCCTCTTCCGGGTGCTAACCACGCATAATCCCCTATTTCCTCTTTGGGCCGCTCAACGTGTAAGTCGCATTCCGCTTCTCACGGATGAACCCTTCGCGACGTGATCATCTGGTCCCTGCTTCCTCTTGTTTCTAACACCGAGCATGAATCACGTGGGCTTAGATCATGCATCGACCATGACATCCTCCTATGGGCTGCCTCAGAGAGTAAGCCCCATGCCAGCGAACTACATGGACTTTGATCTGTGCTAACGCATGGTACGTAGGAAGCCTCCATGAGGTTCAATCCCACCACCCAGTCGTTCCAACCTCTCCACGCCAGTTCCCCGGCCACCATGGGCCGATTCAGAGCGTAATCCCCATATCCACCATGGTCCGCCTCAGAGCGTAATCCCCATATCCACCATGGTCTACCTCAGAGTGTAAGCCACATATCCACCATGGTCCGCCTCAGAGCGTAAGCCCCATATCCGCCATAGGTCGCCTCAGAGCTTAATCCCTATATCCACCATGTGAAGCCTCAGAGCATAAGCCCTAGATCCCTCATCCTGCATGATGTTAAACTGTATGACCTCATCCCGCATGATGTTAAACTGTATCTCGTCCTGTATGACGTTAAACTGTATTCCCCCTCTTGGGCCGTCTCAGAGCATAAGCCCCATGCCTCACATCCACGTCTCATCCTGACTTCCCCTCTCATGCCCATGTGCCTTGGGAAGCTCATGCCCTAGCTTGGAGATCTTACTTCATCCAGGCTCCAATCCATGAATCCATTCTCACAGGTCTCCTTTTCAGGTGTTCCACCGTATCACTGAACTACGCGTACTTTGATTCCCTTCCATGGGGATATGTAAGAATCCTCCACGAGGTTCAAGCCCATCACTCCATCATCCATCCAGATCCTTCCCTAGGCCTCCACATCCCAGTGAGATCATGCCACTCCACCCCACTCCATATTATCCGGGAAGCTGCCCACGTGATGGCTCCAACATCGGTGTTCCCCCTAGGGGGTCCTTCAATCTGGTCCACTCTAAGTGTTTCGATCAGTCTGATCCATCTCCTCAAGATGTTAAAATTGCGGCATACCCCGTGTTAAACATGGGAAGCTGTAGAAAACCTCATATGGTACATATTACCCACGTTCGATGTGGGATGCCTCGGGCTTCCGCGCCCTCAAGAAGCCTTGTGATAAGGGACAGAAGATAGACATGTCGATCCCCAGCGTCAAGACATTCTACCGACACCCCAACGCGACCGTTCTCCTCACTAAAGGTTGCCGCCCCGACAAGACCCCTTGGAGCGTGTCGACGGAAGCAGCGTAATTAACTGGCATCCATGCAGATATGGCGCCAAGAACGAGCTTTACGAACCCGTAATAAATCTATGAGGGAGAACCTGATTAGGTGATGACCACCGAGGAGGAATCCATGGAAGGAAGAACCAACATCCCATCATCCCAGTTTCGATCAAGTAGTAGACGTCCCTGAATATGGAACAGATGCCACCCGCCTTTGGAAAGCGGGAATACGGGGCTGTGAGCCATGCATCCTCCCATGTGTGATGGAAACGTGTGCGCGCCCCGGTGTAAAAGCATCGGAAACAGAAAATGGTGAACCCGATGTGAAAATGGTGAACCTGATGTGAAGCTCTTCTCCTCAATATGGGGACAGGTAGCGTCCGAGATGTCGGAAGATCAGCATGTCACCAGGTCCGGGTACCTATCACCAGGATGTGAAACCCTCCAGGGGTTGAGGCAGTCAGGATGTTGTGCACTCTGTTCTGCGGCGTTGCCAGTGTGGATCCCTCTCACCGACCATGGAAGACGGAACGACGTTGGGATATTTATTGTTGATTTCTTTTCCTGTTAGTACTAATGGGTTCATCTCCCTGCTTCCAGGAATCAGATCACTGTATCTGGAGCTCGTTTTCCACCTGCCCACCGGCGTAGGGGCAGGGGAAGTACCGACGTGGCTACCCCGCATGATCCTGCGTTTTCCACAGTCACTCCGGCTCCGATTTCCACGATTGTCGAGCGCTCACGACCCCTCTCCACATCAGAAATCATCCAACGAAGGGTGATCCACGACTTGGTTCGTAGGTACGACGAGGAAGGGATCATCCTCACTAGGGGCCTGGCTCGTTTGGATATAGAGGCGGTAACGCCTCACTATCGTCGCCGCCCCCGAGAGCCGTGCAAGGAGCAACCGCTCCCCACTCCAACGTTAAACCGCTTCGGGAGCCTATACCTGGAGCGCCTTGACACATCCGTCCCTTACGACAATGAGATGGGGGTTGTCTGGGTCCGCCCGATCGGAGACCCATCCCTGGGGTTAACGGAAAGAACCCCCGTCAGTCTACGTCGACGTCATCGCCCGACTCCTCGGACCGAGGACCAGGCAATCTTTGTGCCCGCACCACCGGCTCCAATCCATCTGGCACGACGCCAGCGTCGGGCATGAGCGGAAGAGAGTGCCCGTCCTTGTGCACCAACCTCAGCAGCCACTATGGACCGAGCTACTATTGACGCCTACTACCAGATCCCCACGCACGTTGAGCAGGGGCAGTCACATTCCCGATTGGGATCGAGGCCCCAACCGCCCTACAGGTATGTTGGGTCGACTCTCCCAGTCACTGGCACAGGCAATGGCCACCGCGGACCAATCTGTGGTAGCGCCACCCATCATGAAGGCTCATTCTGTGCCACTGATCTTGGAAGCCAAAGGCTTCTTCGCGACATCTACGCTCCGGGTATGACTCCATCCAGCGCCCACTGCACTGGGTAAGAGGTCACTCCCCCTACTGCTGGCCGCGAGTATGGATCCAATGCATATCCAGTCGCTCACTCACATGGAGGTCCTCCCCATGTCCCTTTCGACATATGTCCCGGTGCTTCCCACACCCCAGCCTTCAATCCCCTCTTCCCCAGCACTATTGCATCTAGGGGACTCCTTGACGGAAATCATCCTTACCCTAAGGAGCCACCCACGGGCAAGAAGGCGGGGCATCGTCACTGTAGGAGAAAGTTCAGGGGAGTCCGAACGGATTTTAGACCGGTCCGTTTCTTGGACTCTTAGGCGGAGTACGACTTGACAGTGGAAACTTCCCCCCGACCTTCTGAGTCGAGGGCAGGAATGGGGATGCGGCGCGTCAGTCTCGTACTCCCTGAATGTGAGATCCATATGATTTCCTCCTCCCTCCGAAGGTATATCCAGGAGGAAGAGGACTTGGCGTACCCCCAGGGGTCAAACCCGCAGTTACCACTGGCCTCCCCCAAAGCGCCTTCCACCTCAGTCAGAGAGGGTGGAGAACTTTTCTGGGGACCGACGGAAGAGTCTCAAGGAGACACACCCTCGGCGAGCACTGACGCTGTGAATGGAGGCCCATTCGCTGGCCCATCCTATCACGACGTGGCAGCCAGGGCACTGAAGCCCATGAAGGATGAATTAGGGATCAGCGACCAATAGGAATTTTCTCCGTATTCCCCACCGGCCAGCTCACCGGCCCGACGACCTTCCTCGGTGCCATTTCCAGCTCCCCATCCATTCTTGGTTGATGAGCAGGGGCAGCAAGGTCCGGACCACGAACCAGAGTCATGGAGCTTCTAGACTGTCCTCACAGCGGGCCACTTCCCCGAGACGTTTTGGCCGGTCGCAGGATAAGATTTTGATATGCCAGAGTCGCTCACCCTGGAGAGTTCAAATGTTTCTTCCAGACTCTTTGGTTGACTCACTCCCATCTTCACCATTAGCAAGTGCATTATCCCGGGAGTCAAGCACATCTCGAGGATATTGGTGAGCAGTGTCGTCAGGTCAACTTGGCAGCGCTCCCTGCGGTTCGGCACCCCGAGTCGCCTGGCCACTGCAGGGCCCTCCAGAAACAATGCGTTCAAGGTTTCCAAGTACTCCACAAGGTTATCGAGGAATCCACCCCCCACGCGCATGTCCGCGGATGGGGGCATTACACTGCCCTTAATTTCTCTGTGATCCGCCGACATCCCGATTCACCGGGCGTCCCAGAGGGAATGTCGCCAAAGGCAGTGGAGGTCAACATGGATGACCTTTCAGATGAGGGAAAAGGTGTGGATCTCCTCGATGGGGTCTCACCCCCTGGCGACAAGCCGCCACTGGACCCGTCTGGGAGGATCACCCGCCACCAGAGGAGCCTGCTAGGTCTCCCCACACCCACTGAGGCACTGACACTTAGCCAAAACGTCGGCAAGGGTAAAGAGCATGTCGGGGCTGTCAAGCTCGCCGACCCATATGCCTCGGTACAGAAGGCAGAGGAAGACTCTGAAAAGGCCACGTTACGCAAGCAGCTTGCTGAGAAAAAGAGACTGGTTTATGAGCTCTTGGCTGAACGCATTGCAGAGCGGCGGTGTGACTACGGTAATCCTAGGTCAAGACAGCAGGGGCAGGAGCACCTACACCTTGATGAGATTCCCCAGGGCAACTGCAACCATGTCACATTCGTCGATAGGGGAGAGGTTGGCACCCATAGAAAGAGGGTGTGATACGTCTCGCCGAACCCTCCCGAGCGGTGGAATCACCTGGGGGACCATGCTCGGTTTCCTCCCACTGCCCTAAGAGTCGCTCCGCCAGCCGCCCTGCGAGCTACTGAGCTTGACTACCAGATTGGAGAGCCCGACAATGCGTTTTTGGTTAGAGATCCCCGTTAGGACAGGAATCTATGTCCAAATGATCTGATGGAAGTGCTCATCGCCCGCTTGGAGGCCCTGGAAACTCGGCAGGTGGCAATCCCACTGGATGGCAAGCCATACCCAGCATGGGTGAATGATATGCCTGCCCCTCCGGGATATGGTAACCCCACCTTCGCCCCCTTTAATGGGACCGGACACCATCCACAACACCTGGCCCACATCAACTTGAGGTGCGAGCCTATGTTGGGGAGTCTGGAACAGCAGGAGGCTGCCAAGCTCCGTTGCATCGTTCAGGCGCTGGAAGGACAAGCCTTTGTCTGGTACAGCTAGCTCCCTGTTGGATCTGTGACTAAATGGGAGGACCTTCGCCGGAAATTACTCTACCAGTTTAGTTCCACAACCAGGATGAAGAACATTGCAGACCTCTTCAGGTGCAAACAGAGGCCCGATGAGCAGGTCGCAGACTTCATCACCCGGTGGAAGGGGCTCACGTACTCCCTTGACATGCCACTAACTCAGGAGAAATTACTGACAATGTGTGTAGGGAGCATCAAGGCAGAGCTGGTTCCTTCTCTGATCACTCAAAATTACCCTGGAGGGTTCCGAGATTTCTCAGACAAGGCTCAATGCCTCGATGAAGCCCTGCAACAGGCCAGTCAGGCACGCCCGCTGCCTCTTGTAATCCCAGTAAGGAGAGCCGCCAGAGCCGAGCCCTCTGTTGTAGACCAGATAGAGGCTCCCAGAAAGCTATAGTTTCTACCAGTGAGGCCAACTCAGTAGCCCCATAGGGTTCCACACCCATGGGCACAGCCTCCGCTCCGGCAGCGACCGCCTCAAAATCGGCAGGCACCTCCGCGTGACGCACCGCCACCACCCAGGTGAGATAATCAGGCTCCGCCTCCTTGGCATGCTCCTCCGGCCCTTGGTCATTGTCAGCCTCCAAGATCCCCTTTCCAGACAGAAGGAATCAGACGTACTTGTTTGATGAGGCCCAGGTCCCCAGTTATTTCCGTAGCGCCTTGGAGCAGAGAATCGTGCGGCTGCCTGAGTGTCGGAAGCCAGAAGAGGCGCGTCTCCCCGATCACCCTAACTACTGCACTTATCACTGGATCCTGGGGCACACCATCCAGCGATGTTAAGTGTTTAGGGACTTGCTCCATGACCAGATTGACAACAACATAGTCAGGTTGGGCCCAGCCCCGACACAGGTGGAAGGTGTCTTCATGAGACCAGATGGAAGCATCTGTAACGAGGATGAGTGGAAATAGGTTTCTGACCATGGGTCCTGGAAGTAAAACCACTAGATGTACCACATAAAGGTTTCCCGCGCCCATGGGATCATCTGTGACCACCTGAGCCAGCCAGAGCCCTCAGAATCTACGAGCGCCGCTTTGGAATCGTCGTCCCTGCCTACCTCTCCCCAGAAGAGCAAGCAGCGACGCAAGAAGAAAGAACGCGCCCTGCCAGTGCCTTCATCTTCTCAAACGCTTGGCGATTTTATGCCCCCAGAGATGGGGATCTCTCCGAGACTCCATCCGGTAGAGGATGAATTCTCGATTGAAAGATCGGGGTACTCTTCGGATAACACCGTAGAGTTGGTAAATCCCTTTTGGCTCCCGACGATGAGGAATGCCAAGTTGACTTCTCCAATGTCCCCAACCATCACCAACGTCGGCGGAGCTGTGGCTACGTGAATCAGCAGGGCATGACAATCATCACCTCCCGCCAGGTCGTGCACGCTACTGCGACTGGGAAGTAGGCCCGATACAGAGATCAGTGCATGCGGTCCCCTCACCCGGTGTCGATAGGTTCGCCTCCACCACCGTTTGTGTTGCTGGATCAGGCGGGACCACCTCGTCCGTGTCGCAACCAGCCCTGCCCTGCCACCGGCCGACTACAGCCTTCCGGTCCTAATGTGGCAGCCACCTCCCAGGCTTCTACTAGAAAACAACGAGACGTGCCTAGTACCAGTCAGTCACCGGTCCCGCCGGCAGGGCCTGTCAAGCCTCCAATCACAGAGCGGACTCTTGTAAGTAGAAGCTCGCATTTGTGTCGAAAGTATGATGTACTGAAGCACATTACCGACATTCTGGCAAGGATTTCTATCCTTGAGGCCCTTCCCCTATCATCTGAAATGCGCGAGGTGCTCACCGAGGATCTAAGGAGCCCCCTCCAGTTTGAGACGGAGGTGGCGGCCGTAGAAGCCTTCCACACCGAGGCGATTGAGGATTTCGAATGTCAGGTGGTTATCTCATTTTTCGGTGAAGATGAAGACCCTCCCATACAGGGGAACATTCTCCCACTGTACGTCAC
Source organism: Viscum album (assembly GCA_963277665.1). Lineage (NCBI taxonomy): Eukaryota > Viridiplantae > Streptophyta > Magnoliopsida > Santalales > Viscaceae > Viscum > Viscum album. Next base: position 454,698,162 of record OY728135.1, read on the forward strand.
CATCCAGTTCAATGGAGTGGAAGTTCACCACTGTCTTGTCGACACAGGTTCTGAGATTAACCTCATCCCAACTCGGACACTGCAGAAACTGGGGTTGTCGGAGGATGATTTAACTCCCTCCAACCTCAGGATCCATGGGTATGACAGGACCGAGCAAACTCTACTCTGCAAGATTCGTCTGAAGACCCAGTTCGGTGGCCTAATTGCCAATACCGAATTCAAGGTTGTCTCTCAGGACATTTCCTACAACGCATTGATGGGCAGGCCGTGGCTTCAACTTCATGCAGCGGTCCCCTCCTCGTATCACCATTTCCTCAAATACTCCTTTAAGGGTCGAGTGGGAGTGCTCCAAGGAGATGCGTCTCCTTTTTCCTCTTTTGAATCCCGTTATCTGGACGCTGATTATTACAAGAGAAAGGACAAGCAGATCTTGACAGGTTAGGTCGAGCCCGCCACTATCGCGAGTGGTCCCTAGGTAGGATTGGATGACACATCGGTCTTCCCAATCCATCGGTTGGAGGCAATAACCCCCGATATGGGGCAGTGCTTTGTTGTTTCGGGTACCGGAAGAAGTCATATTTCTGGGTCCACGCAACTGCGGGAAATCACCTCGTACTCTTACACCAGCCAGGCTCAGGTGATCCCCGAGCCTCCTACCCCTGTAAGATGTCGGGATGTTGGGCTCATGGCAATGGCAGTACGTCATACGTGTCTGTTTTGCCGGGCTGGAATCAATCGGATCAAAACAATGCGCCATCACTTATTTGATGTCATAAAGCATGGCCCCTTGGGCCAAAGGCCAGATGGGATTGGATCAACTGCCTTTGTCACCATGGTCTCCGTAGTGCATGGGTCCCCTGACGTGGCAACCTCTATCGCCCAAGACGGCACCAGCTTCCCATCAAGGTCTGGCAGCCCTGAAACGGCTCCCCCCATGGATGATCCTTTCACGAGCAGATAGGAGGACATGGAAGATGCTCCTCCTTCCTTTGAGGAGGGCGTCCACACCACGGTCGACGAGTTAGTGCAGGTGAACCTCGGTAGCGAGGCAGACCTGAGACCCACATTGGTCAGCACCGCTATGCCCCCCAAGGAACGGAAACAGTACGTAGACTTCCTCAGACAACTCCATGATGTGTTTTCCTTTAGTAACGACGAGATTCCAGGACTAGATCCCCAGGTAGCCATCCACTGCCTTGGCCTTCCAACAAACCATCTTGGGTTCAAGAAGCCTCCCACAAATATGCACCCCTCTCTCGGTACCTTGGTTGGGGCCAAAGTTGATAAGCTCATCAAGGCTAACTTCATCAAAGAAGTCCAGTACCCCAGGTGGCTAGCCAACATCGTGCCAGTCAGGAAGAAGAATGGGCAGATCAGGGTCTGTATCGACTTCCGCAATCTCAATCGCCACTGTCCAAAGGATGATTTTCCCCTTCCCGTGACAGAGTTGTTGATCGATGCCACTACTAGGTTCCAAGCCCTTTATTTCATGGATGGGTACTCCAGGTACAACCAGATCCATATGGACCCCGAGGATGAAGAGTTTACTGCCTTCAGGCCCCCCAGGGTACTTTATGCTACCAGGTTATTCCCGTCGGCATGAAGAATGCAGGTGCCACATATCCACGGGCCATGCACCGCATATTCAAGCTGATTCTCGGGACGCTAGTGGTGTGTTACGTGGATGACCTAGTAGTTAAGTCTCATTAGTGCCAGGACCGTCTCAAAGACCTTGAGAAAGTGTTCAGCTTCCTCCATTCTTGCCACTTGAAGATGAACCCATTGAAGTGTGCCTTCAGGGTCACCTCCGGAAGGTTTCTTGGATTCATTGTTAGGTATCGAGGCATCGAGATCAACCCAGACAAGATCAAGGCCATCTGTCAGATGACTCCCACCAAGTAATATTCGGGAGCTGAGAGGGCTTCGAAGCCACTTAGCCTATATACGCCGATTCATCACGAATCTGGCCGGTAAGTGTAAGCCCTTTTCCCGGCTCATGAAGAAGGGCGCCGCCTACGAGTGGGACGAAGAGTGTCAGATCGCTTTTGAGGAAATCAGGTAGTATCTTCTCCAACCTCCGGTCTTGATGAAACCCGTTTCCAGAAAGCCGCTGGTCCTTTACGTGACCGCCCTGGAGTGATCCCTCAGTGCACTTCTTTCCCAGAATAACAACGAGGGAACAGAGAATAGCCTCTACCACCTCAGTCGCATGCTCCTTGATGCGGAGATTAAATATTCTCCCATCAAGAAGAGATGTCTGGCGCTCATATTTTCTATGCAGAAATTGCGGCACTACTTGCAGCACCACGAGGTACAACTGGTCTCTCAGATATACCCGTTGAAATACATCCTGAACCGACCTATGTTGATCGGCCGATTGGCGTGCTGGGCGGTGATCCTCCAACATTTCGACATCAGGTTCGTACCTCAGAAGGCTGTCAAAGGACATGCGTTGGTAGACTTCTTAGCTGCCCACCCAACCTCCGCAGACCAGCCACTGGATATAGGATTTCCTGATGAGGCGATCCTCTCAGTTGATCACGCCATCCCATGCGGGAAGATGCACTTTGATGGTGCCTCCCGGAGCCCCACCTGTAGAAGGATCAATGATCCTAGGATTAACAGAGTGGGCCTGGGTATCGTCTTAATCACCCCGGAGCAAGCCATTCTGCCGTATTCATTTCTGTTGTCAGAATTCTGCACCAGCAATGAGGCAGAGTATCATGCCCTCATTACTGGCCTCGAGTTGGATCTCGAGATTGACGTACCCCATCTACATGTAAAGGGGGACTCCGAGCTGGTCATCAAACAGGTCAATGGTGACTATGCTATCAGAAAGCTGGAACTCATGCCATTGCTGAAGTGCACCCTCTGTCTAATGGCTAAGTTCCCCTCCCGACCAGAGGTCATTCACATTCCCCAGTCGCGGAACAGTCGAGCAGATGCTTTGGCCAGCCTGGACGCATCACTTGTGGAGCCCGAATAGGATGACCTAATCATCCACGTGGTGCACCGGAGTGTCATTGCTCCAGTCATTCCGGAGGGCGATCGTGGCCTACGAGTGAACCATCTCACCGTTTGTGCCCCTACGTCAGGATCCCCGGGGGATTCAGGCACGGTAATCAGGACAGTTCCTGACTGGAGGACACCCTTGGTTGAATATCTCTGGTACGACAATCTTCCACCGGACCGATCTGAGCGAGAATGAATCCGGTGCCGCGCACCGCAGTTCACCCTTCAGAGTGGTCGCAGCCTTGAGAAGCTCCCTTACAGGAGCATATTTGATGGTGTTATGCTCTGTTGTCTTCAAGGAGTCGAGATCCCACAGGTCATGCAAGATGTGCATGCTGGTTCCTGTGGCTCCCACCAGGCCGGGTCAAAGTTGTCCCACCAGATTCGGAGGCTGGGATACTTCTTTCCCTCCATGATCTATGACTACATTGAGTATTCCAAGAGGTTTCATGCATGCCAAGTTCTTTCTAACTTTGTGCATCGGCCACCGGGGCCTCTCCATACTACCATGTATTCTTGGCCCTTTGCAGTCTGGGGGTTAGATGTCGTGGGGCCTTACCCGCCTGTGACGGCCCGCCAGTGCCGGTTCATCTTAACCACTACGGATTTCATCTCAAAGTGGGCGGAGGCAATCCCCCTCAGGTAAGTCAAGGCCTGTTCTATCGCAGACTTCGTGAGCTCCAATATCATCTATCGGTTTGGAGTACCTCAGGATATCCTCACGGATAACGGAACCATGATCCGATCAGCCGAGCTGAAGAAATTGTATGCCAACTACAACATTCGCTCTAACCACACCTCCCGCTATCACGTGCAGCCGAATGGATAGATTGAGGCGTTTAACAAAACCCTCTCTAACATTCTGCAAAATATGGTTGGTTAGAATAAGAAAAGTTGTCCGAACAAGCTCCCCAACGCCCTCTGGGCTTATAGGACAACGACTCGTAACTCCACCCAGGTGACTCTGTATTCCCTGGTATACGGGGCTAAGGCCGTCCTGCCCATCGAGATCCAGTTCCCCTCATTACGCACGGTGGTATATGACCAGCAAGCATCGAATAGAGTTTTTGAAATCAATCTAGCCGAATTGGAAGTGCTGGATGAAAGTAGGATTCACGCTTTACATAACTTGGAAAGGCATCAGAGGAGGATGGATCGAGCTTTCAATAAGAAGGTTCACCTCCGCTCCTTCCTGCAAGGTGACCTGGTGCTGGCTCTCAGAGCGCCAATGATTCCCGGCAGGAAACCACCAATGTTGGAGCCCAAGTGGGAGGGGCCTTTTATTGTCCATAGGGTCTATCCCAATGGCGCGTATTCCCCGGTGACTATGGATGGTGAGCGGACAACTCCTCCCACCAACTCCTGGTTCCTCAAGAAATACTTCTCATAAGCCTCCTTTTGGTCCTATATGACCTTAAACTTTACGGTCCTACATGACCTTAAACTGAACCCGGTCCCGCACGACCTTAAACTACACCGGGGTCTGAGCTCTAAGACCTAAAACTAAGAACCTCCTGTGGTCCCTCATGACCCTAAACTGAACCATGGTCCGAGTTCTAAGACCTAAAACTATGATCTTTATATCGTCCAACATGACGTTAAACTATGCTTCTAGAACTACATATGGCTTGATTGTCATCCTAATGAGATACGTAGGAATTCCCAGACATTTTGTCTCGGGTCCAGCCCCAAGAGAACCCAGATATCCCATCGTTGGGACCAGCTCGAGGTCCGCTAATGAATCGTGCCTGGCTCGCCTTTGGGACCTTGACCACAGGATCGCGTGGTGTGGTATGGGATTATGTGCTCATTCACATCGGGTTTGAAAAAGATGCACCACGCGCACCCTGTTCTCAGGAATATCCCTCCTATGTCGTGTTCCCCATGATATTAAAAGGCACCCTCTAGAACTACATATGGATTGATTCCCATCATTATGGGATATGTAGGACTGCCTGAACACATAGATTTCAGGTCCAGCCCCATCTCTTAGGAGATTCCACGATCTCCCGGTTGCCTCGGTCTTTTGGCCTGCCCTTCCCTCGTGAATACGCCATCTTTTGGCCGCTCTTAGACTGAGCCCTTAGACCCTTTCCGATGGTCTGCTAATGTGTTTAGAGTTCTGTAGTCTAGGACCTGGAGTGTCAGATTTGACATAGACAAGTTTTCGTCCACTTGTCAAGCTTCGTGTTCCCCTTCATTCAGGCCCCACCATCCATCACACCTGGAGGGACCCCCAAGAACGGCCTGGATACAACGCCTAAGGGATCTCCTACCGTCACGGATCAATGCCCCCAAGGGTTTTGGGCGGCAAATTGATACAAATCTTGTGTTGCGAATATGGCATGTGGTTGATACTCATTTGTTTTCCCCCACTTCTAGGCTAACACGACAGGATGTTGTGTTGAAAACATGGTCAGAAGTAATCCTCAGTCGTCACGCCAGCTTCCTCGGGCCTTGAATGTTGGTTGCGTGATTCAAATTGTGTTCCGCCCCCATCATGTCAACGTGGAATCTCAACACTCCTTGTACTAACCCTCAGTACACCCCAACACATTAGACAGACCGAGCTGCGTAATGGTGTCTCTCGGGGCTCCCGCGATCTGAGCGCTAGATTATGTGCTTGGGTCTCTTCACTATAGGTTTCGTGCAGCTTGACCCTCATCCCCATGGGGAACGAGGAGTCGCCCGGACATTGCGTTTCGAGCCCAAAATAGCTGGGAGATAGCATCTCCTTCCCCCCTGATTGTTGAACACTCGCAGGCCCCTTTGTCCCGAGGCTCCTCTCTCGGAACCGCATGCGATGATGGTATTATATTACGCCCTCACCCGCATAAGTTATGCTTTATTGCATCGTGCGTGTTGCTGTTGGTCTAAACCATATGACCTTAAACTGTGATGCTGGTCCAAACCTTACGACCTTAAACTGTGCTGCTGGTCCAAACCATACGACCTTAAAATGTGATGTTGGTCCAAACCATACAACCTTAAACTGTGCTGTTGGTCTAAACCTTACGACAATAAACTATGTTGTTGGTCCAAACCATACGACCTTAAACTGTGCTGTTGGTCCAAACCATAGGACCTTAAACTGTGTTGTTGGTCCAAACCATACGACCTTAAACTGTGATGTTGGTCCAAACCTTACGACCTTATACTGTGCTGTTGGTCCAAACCATACGACCATAAACTGTGCTGTTGGTCCAAACTATACGACCTTAAACTTTGCTTTTGGTCCAAACCTTACAACCTTAAACTATGTTGTTGGTCCAAACCTGACGACCTTAAACTGTGCTGTTGGTCCAAACCTTACGACCTTAAACTATGCTGCTGGTCCAACCTTACGAACTTAAACTGTGCTGTTGGTCCAAAACTTACGACCATAAACTATGCTGGTGGTCCAAACCATACGACCTTAAACTGTGTTGCTGGTCCAAAACATACGACCATAAACTGTGATGATATCGTCCTGGCCGCACGACGAAAAATGGCACCGCATTGTGATGACCTCTCCATGGGGGACTTCACGTCAGGTATTGGTCGATTACCATGCCGCTTGTCAATTCCTGCTATGGCTTGATTATTGGGGAGACTCCAGGAATTTCTACCCTAGGCCAATCTCCCCACAAAATAAATACCATTTTACTTCAAGAACAAACAAGATATATCAAATGCCGCTTCTTTTAGTGCGAGGGCTAGACCCGCATGACTCCTTCGTCCTTTGCGCAGGAGCCATATCGCGCCATGCGACCTTTCAAGAACTACGTATGGCTTGATTGTCATCCTTATGAGATACGTAGGAGCGCCTGGGAAATTCCCCACAGGACCAACCTAACTTTTGGTGTTCGGTCTCTCGGCCTAAACGCGTCCCCAGGAGCACATAGTAAGCAGGGCATTTCCCCACACTCACGTTGGGTTTTACAACCACTTTACCATGTGTATTTCATCCCCCTTCTCCTTTACTCCGAATTCTACGACCTAAAACTATGATCCTTTGCTTGGTTTTCTTCGATTTGGTCTCTCTTGTGGGATTGTACAGCGTGGTATGGGATTATGTCCTCATTCACGTCAGGTTACTCGTTGTGTCGTGCCTATCCCCAGATGAGATGTGTCCCCCATCCCACATGATGTTAAACTGTATTTCGTCCAACATGATGTTAAACTGCCTCTCTAGAACTATGTGTTGATTGATTCTCATCTTAATGAGATACGTAGGAACACCCGAAAATTTCGTCTTGGGTCCAGCCCCAGGGATTACCAAACCCCATCCCTCCTTATTGTTGGCCCCTCGGCCTGACTTCACGGGAAGTGGTGTAATCGTGACATCCACCCTGAATAAGTTATGGATGCCCCATAGTGGTAATGGGAAGCGGTATTTCTCTCGCCAGAGAGGTCCTTCCTGAAAATTGGGATGACCCATGACTAGGTTGGTACGGCCGCCTGATGCGCCTCCGCCACTGTGGCGTAATTTCGGGAGTGTTGGACTCTGTTAGAACAAACCACCACTCCACCTTCCATGATTTGTGTTACCCTTTATCTGGATCCTCATTCTCTTTCATGTCAGACGGGACCCCATAACAGTATGGATGAAAGACCTACGGTCCGCCTACTATCCTGGTCCAATGTTCTGGAGGACTGGTCATGTCTGACGGGACCCCCTAATAGTATGGGTGACAGGCTTTGGTCCTCCTGCTGCCACAATATGGATGACAGACCCTTGGTCCGCCTATTGTAGCAACAGGGATGATAGACCTATTGTCCGCCTGCTATCTTGGGCCAACGTTCCGGGAAACTGACCGACGATATTTGAGTTTGGCCCTGTGTTGCGAACATGGTCAGCAGTCATCCCTCATTTTTTGTCCCCACTCCATGCCAACACGATATGGATGCTGTGTTTCCGTCACGGTTAACAGTTATCCTCCATCGTCGCGCCCCACATTGTTACGAATTCGGGTAGCGTGATTCACCTTTTTTTCCATCTCCCTATGTTCGGATGGATTTCAATGCCCCAGGCATTTCCCCGCTTGTTTGTTAGAGCACATTGAGAAGGTGATATATCAATCGGTTTGAGGTCTCCTCCTTAGAAATCTAGGCCCAATTTCGGATGCCTGAGGCTTGGTCAATGACCCATAGTTGGACGAGATGATGACACGAGTATCCTTTGCTTCTCGCGTTGGGTGAAACCCACAAGAGCTAAGTGATGGGTTGTTATTCATTTAGGAATTATGTTTGAGCATATTAAACCAAGGGTACAGGAGAATGGATTTGGCCATGTATTGGATTGAGATGGTGAGCAGTACAAGAAAGAGGTTCATGAGATGGCTAAAACAAATCCCTTAAGGATCGGCGCACTGAATCGACCTTTCAAGTGCTAATACCCTTTGGTTGGTAGCTTCCAGGACCGCTTCTCGCTCCTCTAAGACTCTCTCCTCATTGGATGCCGCAGAGCTCAGCTCGCCAATCCTAGCTTGTACATGCGCTCGCTCGATTTGAAGTAAGGTCATCTGGTGACTCGCCTCCATCAGTTGTTCATGTGCCTCAGCCAGCTGGGCCATCAGTTTCTCCACAAGCTCAGAGCATGTTTCAAGGAAGACCTCCTTATCTACCGCCTACCCTTCGAGGTGCCGGACCTCCTGCTCCGCCCTTAGAAACACTCAGGCGCTCGCCGATCTTTCCCGACATTGGGCAACGTCGGTGCGCCGACTGCTCTCGCGTATCTTCTCGGATATGTAATCACAGACCGTCAGATGAAGGCGCTGAGCGTCAGCCCCTCCAGCGCACAGGAAGCTTAGCTAGGTCTGGAGTGATCCCATCTGCCTCAGCCAATCCGACTGGGGCTGTCTGAGGAAGCGTCAGATATAATTCCACCCTTTGGGCTGTGTCATCTGGCTCTCCTCGGCTGCCTCTGAGTCCAAGTCATCTACCTCCTCATCGTCAGCGGGTCAGTATGTAGGGAAGGAAGCCAGCAGATCGGGAGCAGGATTTGCCTTAGGGATGTCTTCGTGAGGAATAATATCCTCGATGTCCGACTGACCTCCCTCTCTCACCCAAGCAGTGATGATGCCTCCGTCAGCCTCCGACCTCGCCTGAAGCACAGCGCCGCTGAAGCCCTCTTCCCCCCGCTCACCAATTCCTAGGGTTGACTCAGTGTAGGGAGCATGTTTTGAATGAGGTGGTATGTCCGCCACTGGTCTGCTCACGGATGGTCCGGGCTCCGCAGCCTGATGAGCCTCCAATGTTGAGATCACTGCATAGGACGTACACTGATTAGTTGGGATCTTTTGATAACAATCCCCAGTAGTGAAGCGTGAGACTTACAGGAGTCCAGAGCGTCTGTCTCCAATATTCTGGCCGCTCCAGGAGCCGCCATGATAGGAGACCCCTCTGAGCTTGTTAATTCAATGATGGGTGTCAGATCCCCATCATGTCCCACCGGTTCCTCTCCTCCCTCCTCTGGTGGGTGCACCCGTCCAACACTCATCCGCTCCTGAGTGAGGCAAAGAGATGGTTCAAAAATTAGAAAGGAGAATGGATTAAGGAGGGAAATGAATGAAGATAGAGACAAACCACGAGTGTCTCTGTTATGTCGAGATCAGAGCTGAAACTCTCGCCGCTCTCTCGGAGACTCCCTTGGTAGGTCGCCTCTTGCGACCCCTCATCTTTGGGTTCTCATTCTTCTTCATATTATCCTTCACCTTCGTCTTCTCCGGTCTCCTCCTCCCCCTCTGACTCCTCGTCGCTGTCGCCTTCTCCCGGTGTCATCACTTCCGGATCATGCTCCTGGCCGAGCATCAATTTCACTAGGAAAGGTGGATCCGCACACCGACCCCATTGGCGCATGTATGTGTCCATGGCCGTCAGGTAATCATGCCACCGATGGAAATTTACAGGGTCGGTAACTTGAACAAGCCTGACCTCTGGCAGCTGGATCCCGTTTTGCATGATCTTTTGCCAGACGAATTCAACGCTCAGCGATTGCCGCAGGTTCATCCAGGCTGACCACAGTACCGGGAAAATTACATCATGGGAAGGTTCGAGTAGGTATCTTATCTGTATCCCGGGCAGTTCCCTGGCCGCCTCATCTGACCCCCCCCCCCCCACGGGCAACGAGGTCACGGCGGCGCTGTGTGATGTTCCCACTGCTGAAGTCTCAGCCTGCGCAGGCCTCGCTGCCTGATGCACCCCTGTCTCCCCTCTTCTGTTATCCCCTTTCCTTCTCCCCTGTCGCCCAGTTTCCTTGCGATTAACCTCGAGTTGCTGGACTAACTTGTGTAAAAGCCCCTCTGGGTACGCGATGGTCCAGTGTTCGGCATACTCGGTTGCTAGGCCATCATCAACCCCGATGAGAGGAAGAGTAATGACATCGCCAAAGCCGAAGGTGGTAAACATCAACCACATCTAGCATAGAATGCAGGGATTCTTCTCCTACCAGATAGCCGTGAATAACTTCTTCGGCATTTGTTGGAGACACCCAAACTTCCTGGCGAATCGGGATGGCACGTAAGGCTCGCAGATCACCTTCCCGTCGATCCGAGCCATGAGCACCCTGCCTCGAATGCTCTAGAAATATTCCTTCTATTCCAGATAACCTCTCCCATTGTCCACCATCTGGCCGACTGGGGTGGGGAATGGGCTGATGTGGTAGTTTTGTGGTTGTCGATGCGGATTCTCACGCCCTACTCATTAAGCATCATCGGTTCCACCCCTGCTATGTTCAACAATGACGGTCACATGCCATTTCCCGGAGGACGGATGGCGTTTGGGAAAGTGTACCCACCAAGGTGAGCCACCACCCATCCATGGAAGATCTGGAAGGGGCCACATAATCTACGAGGCGACCCCCCTCCTGAGATGCATCCCAGGATAGAATACAGCTTAGCCAGTACATGGATGCCCAAGTTGAACCGTTTGTTGGCGGCCATGGTGCCCGCCATCACCAGTGTTGCTGGACGGACGCCCATCCTTGCGTCTCTCACTGGTAGGAGCCACCCTCTCCAGAAGGCGGCAAGGAACACGACATACCGGACATTCGGGTCCCGAGCCTCGATGACACGATCTCCCAATGATTGGTATTTCCTTACCTCCAGGGTCCTCCAGTATGACCCATCCCTACTCCTCTGAGCCGCGGTTGGACACCGTTTAACCCGTCCCGACATCTTGACGGCCTGATCCTTCTCATGGAATAGGCTGAACCAACCCTTGTAGGCAATGTCTTTCAGGAAGTCCTTGACCCCCAGCCTCTCTTTGGCCAGCTCCAATAGATTCCACGTCAGCATGGGCACCCGTGACCTGTCCTCCCAGGTGTTCATTGGTGGAACGAACTCATCATATTGGTAGCCCTCCAGTGGGATACCCCCGATGCAGTGAACATCCCAGAGGCTAATTCTGACTTCCCCATGATGAAGGTTGAATGTATTGGTGTCAGGAGACCACCGGGTGAAGAGCTCCGGCCCGAGCTCAGGCTGACGGTGGAAGTGGAACCGTGACATCCATACCACCTCGAACATGCCAATATTCCACAGTTCATCCCCGAACTGGTCATAGGTATGGAGAATCTAGAACACCCAGGCCCACTCGCTGGTGATGTTACCCCCGGACTGCAGGTCCCAATCCTTCAGCCAGCCCTTCGTGTCATCCGTGATGCTCTGACGAAACGTGCTCGCGTAGAGGGCTGGAAAATTCTATATGATGGGATCGTCCCCTGTAATGGTCCTGGTTCTCGGGTTCATGACATATACGTCCATATGTCTAGTTTCCCAGGCAGGACGACCGTTGTTGGTGATGTTGTAGCGAGGAAGCTCGTCCTCCCGGGTCACCCATGACCACGGTGTGTCCACCTCGAAGCTCGGCAGGGGCACCTCCTCCAGAATACCAAAATTCCAGAGTGGGAGGTTTTTGGAAAGTGGATACGTCTATTGGGCTAGAGTCAGTAGATTGAACAAGGTTAGGTTGTCGGAAACGATCACCTTGGCGCAATAAACTTCCTCATTCGCCACCATTTCAGTCTTACGAGCGGCAGCTTCGCCCTCATCAACTCGGTTTGTGGCCATCTCGAATATTTAGGGAGATGCATGAAACTGGGATGTAGTGCGCGGAATCGAAGAGTGTCGCGCGAAATATGAAGTGGTGGCGCGGAATCCTAGAGTTGAGCGCCCAATCGGCGGGCTAAGCGCGGAATATCCCGAGTAGGGGCACAAGGAAGGCCAAAATTCAGAAGGAATTCCGCACTGCCAGAGCATTTTTTACGCGCAGCTGTGGGAGAAATTTAGCGCACGAGATCCATAAGCCTATCGCGTGGAAAATCTGTGGTACAGATTTGGGACCCAGCACCCCTTTTTATAGGCGAGGCCAGGGTTCCGCGCCGCGTAGAAAGTCAATTCTGCGCTGATCCATCATTTTGCGCGCCACGTTGGTTGTTTGTGCGCTAAGCACCTCGGACTGGATCTGCTTTGGAGTTTCAGAATTTCCCTCGGAATCCGATCATTGCGACCTCTCGCTGATCCAATTTTGACGGGGGGAATTTGTAGACGCCGAAAAAGTCTGTAACTCCTAGAGGAAGTTTCATAATGGAAAAACGAAGTCATATTCGGAATCAGAGGCCCGGTCCGGAGGCCCGGGAAGTGGTGCGCGAAATAAAGGAGGCCTTGCACGCAACAAAGATGTGCGCATGAAGAATTCTCGAGGTTCGCGTAATCGAGCCGCTAGTGTGCACAATTTTGCGCGCCCCGGTTCCGCGCGGTGAAGCTTTGTGCGCTGATGGTTCCCATCGCAGAAACATTTGTGCACCGCCTGGATTCCGTGAAGGAGGGTGCCTATAAATAGAAGGCGACCCCTGATGGTTTGGGGGTTGAGGAATTTGGATCAGCTCTCGGGCGCGCAATTCGACTCCCCCCGCCTGCAATATGACTTCCAGGTAATTCCCCTTTTTCGCGCAACCTTGCCCTGGGGTTTGCCTTTGCGCGCAACTCTACTGGCTTAAGTGAATTTGCGTCCTCATCTGGGTACTTCCCTTGGGTGCAATCATTGTCCCTTGCGCGCAACTCAACTGGCTTAAGTGAATTTGCCTCCTCGTCCGGGTACTTCCCTTGCGCACGATCGTGGTCCCTTGCGCGCAATCCCCTTCTACGTGCGCAATACTTTGCACACCATCACCTATCCGCGCAATACTATGGCCTTATTGTGTGCCATCCCGGTGTTTTTCACACAAACCGTCCTTTTGCTCACAACACCCAGGACCCCTTTACCTTGACGCCCCTTGGCTACCTTTCCGCACCGGCACCTGATGTCTTCCCTGCCGGGCATGCACGCCATGCGTTGTTTTCTCATACGGCCTTCCAGGCTCGTAAAAAGTAACCTCAAGGTCCCTTGGGTGGTGTTTCCCATTGCGTTGCTTTTCCTTATTCTTCTCCGCAAAGGCACGCTAACAGCTACTGCTTCTTTGCATAGCCACGCTAACGTGGACCCCCAATGGTTGGCCCTGCGGCCCCCCATCACCACGGCCTTGCCGATGCCTTCCCTCCCACAAGGGGTAGAGGGAATTGGGCATGTAAGACCTAGGGGTGTGGAGCAAACCCACCTCGTCCAAGCTGCAGGATGTTAAACTGCTAAGCACCTCGTCCTCAACACATGATGTTAAACTATGGTCCAACCCCGTGCTTCGCACACTGGGTCCCCCCAGCTCGGACATTTTTTACGCCTCTCGTCTCCACGGGAATGGAATCTTCCTCACATGGAATGATATCCTCCTTGTCAGAGTGGCGTTTGGCCACGGGGGAAGGGCTGCCTCGGAGTGTAAGCCCCTAGCCTCTCTTACGGAAGGTTGCACCCATGCACCTATGTACTTCCCCCTGCCAAGGCCTGTGGAGTCCCTTTCCCACTGTGCTTTGTCGCACCACGGGCCTCCACTCTAAAGTAATCCCCGACACCCAGGGCCACTAACCATGCGTAAGCCCCTGTTTCCTTTTCGGGACACTAACCACGCGTAAGCCCCTGTTTCCTCTTTGGCCTGCTCAACGCGTAAGCCCCATTCCGCTTCTCACGGAAGCACCCTTCACGACGTGATCGTCTTGTCCCTACTTCCTCTTGTTTCTCAAACCGAGCATGACTCACGTGGTCTTAGAGTGTGCATCGACCATGACATCCTCATATGGTCCGCCTCAAAGCATAATCCCCATGCCAGCGAACTACGTGGACTTTGATCCGTGCTAACGCATGGTACGTAGGAAGCCTCCACGAGGTTCAAGCCCACCACCCGGTCATTCTGACCTCTCCACGTCGGTTCCTCGGCCACCATGGGCCGCCTCAGAGCATTATCCCCATATCCAACATGGGCCTCCTTAGAGCGTAAGCCCCATATCCACCATGGGCCTCCTCAGAGCGTAAGCCCCATATCCACCATTGGCCGCCTCAGAGCATAAGCACCATATCCAACATGGGTCGCCTCAGAGCGTAAGCCCCATATCCACCATGGGCCCCCTCAGAGAGTAATCCCCAGATCCCTCGTCCCGCATGACGTTAAACTGTATGCCCTCGTCCCACATGACGTTAAACTGTATCTCGTCTTGCATGACGTTAAACTGTATTCCCCCTCTTGGGCAATCTTAGAGCATAATCCCCATGCCTCACGTCCACGTCTCATCCTGACTTCCCCCCTCAAGACCACATGTCTTGGGAAGCTCATGCCCTAGCCCGGAGATCTTACTTCCTCCAGGCTCCAATCCATGAATCCATTCTCACGGGTTGCCTTTTCAGGTGTTCCACCATATCACCGAACTACGCAGACATTTATTCCTTGGATACGTAGGAAGCCTCCACGAGGTTCAAGCCCATCACTCCATCATCCATCCTGATCCTTACCCGGGCAGCCACATCCCGGTGAGGTCATGCCACTCCACCCCACTCCATAGTATCCGGGAAGCCGCCCATGTGTTGGCCCCAACATCGGTGTTCCTCCTAGGTGGTCCTTCAATCTGGTCCACTCTCAGAGTTTCGATCAGTCCGATCCATCTCCTCAAGATGTTAAACTCGCAGAATACCCCGTGTTAAACATGGGAAGCTGAGGAAAACCTCAGATGGTACATATTGCCCGTGTTCGATGTGGGATGCCTCAGGCTTTCGAACCCTTGAGAAGCCCTGTGATAAGGGACAGAAGACAGACATACCGATCCCCAGCGTCAAGACATGCCATCGACACCCCAACGCAACCATTCTTTTCATTGAAGGTTGCCGCCCCGACAAGACCCCTTGGAGTGTCTCGACGGAAGCAGTGTAATTATCTGGCGTCCATGTAGATATGGCATCGGGAATGAGCTTCACGAACCTGTCTTAAATCTATGAGGGAGACCCGGATTAGGTGATGAGCTCCGAGGAGGAATCCACGAAAGGAAGATCCAACATCCCATCATCTCGATTTCGATCAAGGAGCAGACGCCCTGAATAAGGAACGGATGCCGCCCGCCTTTGGAAAGCGGGAAGGAGGGGCTGCGAGCCGTGCGTCCTCTCATGCGTGACAGACACGCGCGCGTGCCCCGGCGTAAAATCGGTGGAAACAGATATATTCTTGTATGCATTACTTAGTGAGAGTATCCATGGTGAGGTTGGGAATTTAGTATACCTGTTTAGGTGATGAGTTAGTTTCACTTTTGTTCACTATGCTTTAGCATTATTTCATTACTTTTTCACGAGAGGATTTAGGGAGGATCCTACTAAGTATACTGTTATACTCACCCTATATTTATACAAAATATTTTTCAGGTCACTTGGAGCAGTTTGGAGATCAGGCTGGTTACTACTAGCTTGTGGTTGCAGGAGCTGTTCGGGCTTGTGGTCGCTGCAGTTTTTCCTTTCTTTTGGGTACCTGTTGTTTTCCCTTTCAGTTGTATTACTTTTGCGTGGAATTCCATATATGTACTTGGGTTTCTTTTATTTTTTCAGTTTTGAGTTTGAGTTGGTTGGTGTCTATCTTTTCTCTCTCTTCCGCATGTGTTCTCTTAGAGGTTAATGCCTCCCATTTGTGTGATTATTATACCCTCGGTGCTAGTCGACAACATGGGGCCTACTAGAGGCAGGACTCATGGGTCATTATCTCCCTTTTCACATTGTCGGCCTAGGATGAGTACACTTTGTGGGGAGGGGGTCATGACATATTAAGTCATAATTTATAATTCAATCATCATTCACATATAGTTCCTTGATCTGTTAAGTGGTCTCCATATTCAAGAAATATTTTAATTGGATTTCCTCAATAGTTTCTTCTTCGTTTCTCCAAGACATGCAGTCGAAGTAAACTCTTGATGTGAACTACGTTATGTCAGCCTAAAACATCATATTATAACTTCAAGATAATTGAATGCAACCCAAATTTGGATGGTTATGCACTTTGAACAATGGTTCCATTTTAACTGAAGCAGTGAAAGTCTATTCCAACATAATATATATAATTGTGGTATTTTATCATTTAAGCGTAAATTTACAAATATTATCTTCATTAAATGCATGTTAATATTTAGCAAACATACTTGAGTGATGAAACATGTCTTAGATAATTTTATACATAAGATAATCTATTTTATTTCTATCATGCATTCTTGTAAATTTATTAATTCATGTGATTAAGACAGAACATCCATAATGATAAAGCCAATAAAGTTAACAAAAATGAAATAAAAAATCAGCATGATCATGATATTTTACTAACAATTACTTTATCTCGAGGATGATAAATAACCATAGATCTATGGAGAAATCCCTTGAACCAAATAAGGTTTTTGTTTCTTCTTTCCAACATTCCACCTATGTATCTCGCATGGTTTGGTTTCACATTAGCACCAAACATAGACCACCTCTACTATCACTGTGTAACCGTCAATTAAATATGGTTTTACTCACATTTATGTAATGATAAAAGTGTTTACATAAAAGAAACCATTGGAATGTGGGCCCTTACATAATGATTTCAGAGATGAAACACAAACTACTAATTTATATTAATAAAAAATAAATGAAACCAGTAACATATAAAGGTATGGTATACTGGAATGATCATCCACATGCATGCAACAAATTACACATTTAATAGAACTTGAATTAATTTCTAAATAATTATTTTTTTGATAAATCATGCTAAAATCAATTAACTATCTTTTTAATTAATCTAATATTTTATCGCATTTCTCATCAGAATATTATTTAGATTCTCATCAATCATAATTTTAGACAAATTTAAAAAAAAAATTAAAATTAACTTTGTGCATAAAATTTCCATAGAGCCAACATAGTGAATACACATCAGAATCTACCCCACATGTATTATACATGCATACTATTTACTATTGTGACATATAGAATACACATATTATCATGTACATTCATGATTTGTACTATCAACTTATTGATTACATGAATTACATGATTTTTTTCATGTGTTATGAAAGAATGCACATAGAGTAATATCTTTAATTTGACTAAAACATGATATGAATATCTGAACATTATGCAGAAATTTAATTAATCATATATATATATATATATGAAAACCCATCACATTGATTGTCCTATCAACATAATCACAACATGAAAGCACATTTTTATATAATTTAAATATTATAGTAATTCAATTTTAATTCTATGTAATTTGGTATAATTACACAACATGTACATGGGCTACACGACAAGTACCCTTATCACCATCTATCCACAGAACATGCCTGGGAACTCCATGTATAAACCATGCCATTGAGAAATTGGATTATATAGCATGTATATGGGCTACATGTACTATAGTCTCTATGTTACATTGTACATACTCAGATATTCCATGTAATAAGATACACATCATGTCTATGACTATAGAAATATATGCCATATACATATGCTACACGGTTAGTACTCCGCTGACTTTTCTCTATGATGGGTAGGTTAATAACCTGTATAAAAAATAAATACAGAATGTGTATTAAATGCACCCAGTTTGAAGGAATTTTGAATTAATTACTCATGCATTGAACACTACTACAGGACATGTACCTTTGGGTATAGAGAGTGTACTCTTGTTTTATCTAGCTAGAATGCACCGCACATCTAAATGAGTTCTCTAATTTTCATTCAGTCAAAAAATTATCTAATTTGATTATAACTACATGAAATGAATGTGGAAGAAGATGATATCATAGTTAAATTTAAAGAATGATTAAATCATTAATTTAAAATTAAATGATAAATGTGTTATTCATTAAACCATATTTAAATAATTAAACAAAATTAGTTGACGACTCTGATACCACATATAGGTTCTAGGTGTAGTGGACGTACACATGGGGTTATGGAAAACATTTCTATTTTATATGATCTATTATCAATCCTTGATTTAATTGATGATAAACTCCATGATCAATTTAATTGAATAAAAGAAAACAGAAAAGGGATTTAATTCTAGATCCAAGTGTGTGATCATCCAATATTTTTTATAATTATTTTAATCAAATGAATAATTACCATATGACAATATTGTTTCTTTATTTATAGATCTAGAAAATATCTATATTGTACCGTCATATCATTATAGGAATCGAGGGAAGATTTCCTCTAGTGGTGATACACACATGTTCCACAAATTTATAAATGTCATGGTATGAATCTGTTGGTGCTATCACAAAAGATCATATCACTTAGGTTATTTCCTTTGATCACCATGAGAATCACTTCCAAACCATTATCCTTAATCTATTTAGGCTGTAGAGTGGAATGTGTAGGAATATCGCTCTCCATTCTTGGGATTTTTCTTAAAGAGGGGGATCTCTAAGGCTTGAGAGGATTCCCTCTGGCTATCATTGTGCAAAACAAAAATTAAATTGGGTATAATGAAAAATAATATAATAAGTTATATATATCACTAGGGTTAGAAATAAATAATTGAACAATTTCTCCTTATCATTTATTTAATCCTATGAGGAAAACCATGTCTAAAATAATAATATTATTATAAAATTTCACGACATGCGATTAACTTTTGAATTAAAATGAAATATTATTTTATAAAATAATATTCAATATATATTATTTCTCCACATACCATTTAAAATTGGTCATCCATGCCTCCATAATATATATCAAGCATTGAATAATGTTTGTTTATTTTTTAAAATAATATCACTACATTATTCTCCCATATATAAATAAACATTGTATTCCCTGAATAGAAAATAAAAATATCCTAAATATCCAAGTCACATAATATTCACTAAAATAACTGGTGACAAAAAAAAAATTTGATCAAGAAAACAATAATAATTATTAAACCACGTGCATGAATAATATTTATAAAATTTTTAAATAATAAATATTATTCTATTATATAATTGTGAATATAGATACACTTAGTGTGTGACCCTCTAGGCCTCTATATCAGTAGAATTAGGCAAAGTATCCTACAGTCCAAGGTTTACATCTTGAAACACGCCAAGGAACCCTTGAATAAAGAAGTTAAATTTTAAACAACATAATTCCTCATTTAGAGGCTTATAGTTCAATACAATCTCAGTATCATGATATATTTAATCAAGAAGGTTTTATGCTGGTGCCATCATATTATATGCTCGATGAATCTTTCATTAAATTTCAAAAAATATAACATTCCCATAAAACTCTATAGAAATGGATTTATTTAGGCTATATAATTTTTATCAAAGGTACATAGATATTAATATATATTAATGAACAGAAGGTACAAATCATTCTAACATTATTCATTAATTATATATTACTCATGACACACACAATGTATCCTTCCTCACAACGATCATATGGTATCGTAGTTTTCATCAATACATCAATTAATATTACTCATAATACCCATAAATAATAATCATAAGGTATCAGGATCAATAAATTAATCCAAATATGTTAACATCCAATGATACATATAGATTGGGATTTCATACCGGCGGGTCTCATTCTCAAAATATCATATGTTAAATATTACTAATGGTGTAAAACATGAGATGGTGCTTCAATGCTCTCTGATTCTCCACCCCTGATAGCATGTATCATTTGTGTCCCTAAAATGATACCATCCATCTATAGAAAATATATTTATGAATAGTTTTATAGCACTTATGGGTTCTCATCCAAGTGATAATTTTTATGCCCTTTTACTATGATTACTACTCTTCAGACATTATAACATGCTATGTCTTTGTTGAAGAACAATAATTATGTGATATGGAGTTTAATAATAATAAAAAAATATGAATATATTTTATTATAATATACATAGAAGTTTGTTCTTTGGAACCAAATCCAATAGAAATGACCCAACCTACATACCCATGTTTGGACTCGAGGTGGATTTCCAAAAATACATCAAACATTTCTCCCCCTTCACTACAGGATACTACCTGATAGTAAAGGATGAATCCAAACATAGGGATACTAAGAGGTATAGATAAAACATAGAAGTCATTCTCAAACATAACAATAATTTGAAATTATATATTAGTGCATCAAACAAACCAAATTAATAAAAATAAAACATAGAGCCCATAGTGGAGTCCTCTTTTCTACCGTATCAAATTAGAAAACCACATATATAAATCATATTTTAAGAACATAAATACACATTTTCTTAATAATGAATCCATAAATAATGAACTAGTATTCTCTGTTAAATAATATAGATGTAGAATAGTAAATGAATTATACATTCTAGGATCAATTATAACACAAACATTTTCACATTCTAACTCCATGAAATCCATTACACTGCTCATCCCAACCCATAACCCTAACTCTAAATTAATTGTCAAAATAATATATGATATTTTTTCAATGTAATCTTAAACCCATTATATTTATATAGATATTTGTGGATTCAATGACTTTGTAAAATCCACCAATTATAATCAAATCTCTTAACAAAGGTGATAAAGTGAGTACATGTGAAAATTTGTGGCGAGTTTCACTCAACCCACTTAAAATAAAATTCCCAGGGACTTTAGAACTCCAATTATATTTTTTTGTCATTGTATAAATCAAGTCACATTTATGAACATACTACCTACTTTTATACCTGGTATAAATTTTTATTTCAAAGTATAGACACCAGTTCACATCCAACAAAATGAATTTTATAAATCCATGCTCTCATCAAACCAAACACAATCATAATGTCTATTCTCAAATCCATAAAATTATAACTCTCTTAACTCATACTATTCGCATATAACAAATCAATAACTAAAAACCTATAATATTAAGTAATATTATTATCATCAAAATAAATTCAGACAAGGGAAATCAAAGATGGACAGATTATCATATGACAACCATCAAATGGTAATGAAAATAAAGAATTTATTCAAAGAGGGAAGAAACCATAAATTAATGATATAAAAATAATAACATTCTAAGAAAAAAGAAATAATAGGATGGGGATGAAATAATAATAAATTAATAAATATCGACCATCAATAACTCTTATCCCTATCTCTCCCCATAAGTCCTCTCAATAAAATCTTTTACTGACTACCCATAGAGTATCTCATGTATTATCCCATTTATCATATAACTTAACATGGTATGGATTCCAATTAATGCTATTATATCACTATGGAAACACACAAATATCATAGGAAAATCTTAAAAATCATCAATATATATTGTGTTATAGACATAGTCAGGTTATTAATTGATCCCTAAAAAATATTTTTGCATACTCATTTGGAAACTATCTAATTATTCATTATTTATTCTTACCTTCATGTTTAGAGAATTAGTAAATATCGTGGAATTCCTAGAAAATTTATAAGAATGGAATTTATTGTATGTTATTAATTTTAGAAATTATTCAAAAACATCATCTATACACACAAAAGTATAAGAACATACTTCACTCTAGTTTATTCTTGATCACTTCGGTACTTTATGAAATCACTTCCCCATACGTGTTAATCAAGATTATATATGTCATATATTGAATCACCTTCTCACATGTGGGTCTGTCTTAATCCTATAGGACATCTATGATTTCACCACTCAATTGGTTTATATCATGATCCTTGAATTTATCCTAATCCTCAAATCTATCGCATAGGTTTTTCATGAAATCACCCCAAACCTGAAGTAATGCTTCATAATAATTCATTCACTCATAAAAGAATAATTTTATAAACTAATTACAAATCTTGATCCACTATTATAAAAAAATATCACACTTTTTCATTGATTTGAACTACATTGGGATTATCTCACCAATCCATGCCCCAACTATCAATCAAAAACAAAACTCGAACAATATCCCCTAGATTAAACTCAACATGAAGCCACAATGAAACCGTAGAACCCATCCCAATTGTATTTATATAAAAAACATATTTTAAACACTATCAAATTCTCTAAGGGAATATATCATGGTACAATGGAAATATAATTATATATAGATTGATCACACATATAGTCGTGATCTATCACTCTTATCAGGGAAGGATTAACATGGAGAGAAATATATTTTTTGAATCATATTGAAACTACACATGAATATGAGTCCATATGCATTAATCATTAAAATACAACTGAAAATTCAATAAAATTATTATTTTAAAACATTTCATTTCAAACATGAAGTCAATTGGATAAATATTGTAACTACACAAACAATCATGTATTGAGGAACTATAAAGAGTATTGGGATCTTATAATTAAATATAACGGTTCAGCTTAATTTTTGGGCACCAAATTGAGAGGATAATATTTTTTTGGAGATTTATAGGAGAATAGAATGACATTTTCTAGGTGTTATTAGTCATGGAAAAGTTTATTACAAGGTTTTCATCACAGGAAAGAGAATCAATGAATATTGGTGGATGTAAAAAAACAAAACTTTCAGTGTTTGATAACTAGAAGTCTCAATAGATATACAGTGGGTTATCTTATTGACCATGTCATAGAATATCTGGTGGCATGAAAATAAAATACCATTAAGAGACACTAGGAATCCAGTAGCCCTCACGCATATTTTTTAAATGATTGTAAAATAGTGATTTTACCCTTTTTCTTTTTTCGATCCCACTCAAATATCCTCTTCCTGGAGTGATATAAGAATGGGAAGGCTAGAGATCCTATCTCATTCTTCAACCAATTATTATTTTTATATATTAGATGTATGGAATCAATTAATCATGTCGATCTAACACAATTTCATTATATTTTAACTATAACACCCTGAGTATTATGAAATATATATTTTTGAATATTATTTTTTTTGATAGCTTGTGCTAAATGAAGCAATGAGTTTTAATAAACCACAATATAAAATTAATACTATTATTTAATCATAATCATTATAACCTATCAATTAAATTTTTACATGTGAATATGAATAACCTAATTTTTAAAATTATGTATAATGGTTTAATATAATTAAATAATTTTGATAAAAATCACTTAATGTTTACTAAAGTCTTTATATGTTATAAAAATCCAATTTTCTCAAAAAATTATTTCCATCCCGTTTTTTGAAAAAATAATAAATGTAATTTTTCCACAGTTATAAAATTTATTGGATAAATTAATATCCATTTTATTAATTGTTCCTGTAAAAATGATCATTGAATTAATTTTTAAAAAAATTACACAAAGATTAATTTTTCGTTGAATAGTTAAAATTACTGCAATTTTTATAAACTACATTTTGGTTTCAAGAATTTTCACGTTCCATTTTTTATGATGATTTTAAAAGTTAAATTCAATAAACTATATATTTATGAATCCAATTTAATTCATTCTAAATATATTTATATATACTTCTAATATTAAAAAATTCAAAACTTATGAAAACATTCTTTTGAGGAAACTAATTTTTCATAAAATTTGTATGTTTGATTTAAAATTTAAAATTTACACTTATATTAGTGGAATTATAAAAAATGGTTCCATATTTGGAATTGAAATAATATAATATAATATAATATAATTAATTAATTTTCTTTTTCAAAATGAAGATTAAAAACCCTAGAAAATAATTTTCATGGTTAAGGATAAGATGAATTTACTAGAGGATAAATTAAATATATGAGGAGTGAAATCACCTAAAAACACTCCCAATTCCTATTTTATAGCCATAGATAAAACTTATATAATTTTAGGTTTTACAATGATCCATTTTTGGGCCTTTTGGAATGTCCAAATTGTGGGTAAATATTTTTCATGTCAAAAATTCTATGGTGTCCTCTCCCCCACTTATAAAAAGACACACCCTATCCTCTCATATATAGACAAAGAATATACTTTTTATTAGACAATAACTAACCAAATATATTATTTTCTCCCAACCCTACATTCTAGAGGAGTTTTTTTGATTTTTATGCCCTCTTGTGAAGGATTTTTTAGAATATATATAGAAGTTTTCAATATAAGTGGTCACGTTCCTAATCAAACATTTGTGTTATGTTTCTTCCTCCACCTCCTTCAAATCATATTAAAATATGTTTATATAAAAAATATTATCTAATTTATAAATATAATTTATAATACTAATGTAATTACCCAAATATATCCTATCTTCTATCAAATGGGAAACAAACTTGTCTATAGTGTGTTCAGTGAAGTAATGCCATGCAAACTGATGTAATTCATTATCCTTCCCTTCCTCCCAAAACAAAAAATAATGATGGATATAATTTTTATATATTATATTTATTTTATATTTATTATTTTCAAATTAAAATATAATATATTCCTTATTAATTTAAATTATTTTTGGATATGATAATGTTACATGCGTCTACAGAAGAGTACTGCTTTGCAAAGTGATGTCATTCATTTTTCACGTGTGTCTAAATATAAGGTAATATGGATAAATTTAGTGAAATATGTGATATATATATATAACATAATTATGAATCTATAAATTTTATATATTTTTTACCAACCATTCATTACATATTTTGCGAAAAGGGAAATAATGTTCATGTATAAGTACGATGTACCATCTCCATGAACTATGTAATACATTTTCAATCCTTAAAATTTATTGATTAAAATAAATAAATATATAATTAATTAAGATGATATTTATATATAATTTTTAAAATCATATATATTATGGAAAAATGATCAAAATAAGAAGACCAAAAATACCAAACCAAATCTTACACAAAAAATAAAGCAGTTATTTCCCAAAACATGATTTTAATAAGGAATTTCTAATAAATAGTTCAAAAAACACCATAAGTAAATTATATATGTCTATGTAATACATATTTTTTAAATCTATATTTATTTTATATTATTTTTAAATGTTTATTATGAAATTCAAGATTAGTGGCAAGATATTACTTTCTTAAATAGTTTTCTTTGGAAAATTTCTTATGTTATGCTGGTATCTTATTTTATGAGGTGTATATATAGCCAATTAAAATTTTATATCATGAATTAATTTCTTAATATGTTTTATAATGTTTCATTTAATTTTATTCATTCTTGGGACATTTCATTGAAAATGTATCAATGCATGTAATAGATTTTTGTATAAAATTTATTTCTATGGGATACCTTCTATATTCATCATTGGTATCGTTTGTGTGGTGTATATACTAAACATAAATATATTTTATTCTTATTCTTATGAAATTATGGGATATATATATAAAACTAATTTTCTATATATCCTATGTCTTATGATTAAAAAGTTACCAATGTGGTAAATGTTTGTATGTTAAAATCTCATTGTTTATCAAGATTGATTAAGATTATGCTTCTAATGATAAAATAGTATGATATACCTCTCATGAATCTCATAAAAATTATTCTCTTTTTGTATTTTGTATATAATATTCTTATTCCTTTTATTTTCCCCAAATTAATAAATAAATATTCAAAATGAAAATTTTTGATAAAAAATTTATTTATTTCTATCTTCACTAAAATTGCTTTTTATTCTATGTCCACTTTCTATAAATATTTTTTTATGAAAAGGTTTTATTATTATCCAATGATTTTTTAAAGAAATATTTACCCACATTTATTTTCTTAAAATATTTTTTGAAATGAATCTTATTTTCAGTTTATGAACAAGGATCTATTGACTTTTTACAAAAAAATATGTAAGTAATCTTTGTTTACATGTACGAGATAAATAATAACTCCCTCCACCATAAATGATCAATTATTTAAATAATATTTCTTACCTATCAAGATTATTTTGAAATAAAATTTTTTCCTTTAAATTTGGTTTTTTTATAAAAAGTTTATTTAAAAATGAAAAGGATATTTTTCTCAAAATATGCTCCATTCGATCTTTGAAAATAATTTTACATAAAAGATAACATCCTTTAATGTCATTTATGAAATACTAGGGTTGTGATTAAAATATTCCATATTTATTATTTATATATAAGTATTATCTTTATGATGAAAATATATTAATGAAAACCTTTACTTTTTACTTAGTTATGCAATGATCAAATGATGAAATGTTTATGAAACCCATTTCTTTTCAGGGGTTATGTGTAAAATCCCAGGTAAATAAAGAATATGAAAATTTCAAATTTATCAACATTTTGGAATTTAATATTAATTTTAATTTAAAGGGGATTCCATGTTCGATGGCATACTCGATACGTAACAACTGGTTTCTTTGAAAGCTTACGTTGCACACAACGTTGAGTCATACTAAAAAATATAAATATAATAATATTATTTTAAATAGTATTTTAATCCATGTCATTGTAATGTCTAGAATGAACATAACTAACTATTATATGAATATACATTTTTTTTAATGTTTTTACACTTATCCAATAAAATTTAGAGGCTTAAGATGCGAATGAATCCAATTTTAAGCACAAATACTCTAATTTTCATTAAATGGTCATTTTACCGCCGTTTGATGGATAACCATTTTTAAATATAGTTTCTTTTTTCACTTTTATATGTTCTATTTGAAGAAAATAAAATTCATCTTTAGAATCGGGACATCAAAATTTACTTTGGATAAAATTTTTGTATTTTTCTGATAATGTTCATTTTTTTATGAATAGTGAAAAATGATGTATTTTAATTCAAAACATCTTTTAAATATAGTTTTTCTATTTGGTTAGATTATCTTATTAATTGTTTTTAAAGATTAATTAGATAATATTTTTACCATGTAATACAATTTTGGTCATTGGGAGTAACTTCACTTTGAAATTGGACATAAACAAGTGTCAATGTTTTGATAATTATTATTTCTTAAAAACACAATTTTTGTTTTGATAGTGAGAATTAATTATAAAAATAATTAATGTAACTTCTATGTTTTTAATTTGGTAAAATAGACATCATATTTTAATTTGGAATATCAAATTTATCTGAGGTTGAATTTTTGAATTTTTTCTGAAAACCTTAAATTTTTTTATGAATAGTGAAATCACTAAGTAGTAGTTAAAAACTATGTTTTTCATTTAAATGATATTTTACCACTTTTTTTAATTTAATTTAAAAATTTGACATACATGGTTTTAATTATTAAGTAAAATGTGGTTCAATGGGATGAAAATAATTTTTTGTGAGTAGTAACTTTTCACTTTTATTAACCGCAATTAAAGGTAATTAAGGAAAAACAATGTAAAAACAATGTTATAAAAATATAAAATGACCTTGAAAATTGTCCTAACCTTATTTTATGAGTCATGGTAAACCAATAAAATCCATGGGACACTTTTGTGACCCCTTGGAACCAGTTGGGGGTGATAAGGACACATTATATTAATTATTTTAAAATAAGGAAAAAGTGACGTAATATTTATCTTTCAGCAAATCAAATTTTACATGGGGTAATAGAAATTATCTCTTTGAATATAAATATTCATTATAAAGATAAAAATATTTCATACATAATGGTTTTTTTATAATATTATACATCAAATAAATAAAATTATTTATGACACAACGATGATGCAATGCTTACCTCATTAACAAACGATTTAAATAAATAAGATGATAAAAATTAAAACAATATCCAAGACTTGTACAATTATTATTGAATGTTTTTAATTAAAAAATGGGCCACCTTATCCTCAACTTCAATGATTTTTTGACATTTATAAAACTAAAATATTTATATAATAAAATTATATTTTCAAACTGTCCAAAAGATCCCCTCCTCTCCCTTATAAAAACCCTCACTTCTACCCCATTTATCACACTTCTCAAGCCCTTTGTCTAGTACAAAATCTACTCCAATATGTTCTAAATATATATCTCTTCATCCTATAAGACTTACCATAGTAATAATCACTTCAAGAAACCATTTGGGTTCAAACCGAATGGAGTTACCCGATTTAATGGTAATGTCTTCTCTTAAGTTCTTTTGTTTTATTTTACTTCTCCAACTCCATAAACTCTCTTTGTTACTTTATTTTCTAAAAATAACATTATGGTAAATATTATAGGTTGTTGTTATGAGATTTATTTGAACTACACTTACACACACCTCCATCTAATAGGTAAAGAACATATTTTTTCTGTGGACGACAAATTACTACCTCACTAAATGATGATTGTTAAATTATATCCTACCACCTCTAATGGTGGCCATTATGATGAAAATTTATTTATATTTTATATATATTATATTTTTTTTGTTTCAATGATTCTTTATTTTTTATTAATAGCATACCTTTATGGTTCCTATAATGGGTAAACGTGAAACATTCATTTGAGGAAGTTGGCACTACCGCCCCCTCAAAGTGATATGACTCGTTCATGACATACGTGGGACGTATAAAGAATGGAGTTAATGAAATTATATATGATATTATACTTGAATTATAATATACCTATGTATCAATATGTTTTCATTCCATTAATATACGAAACAGAAATGAAAGTAGCGTTCATGCATATGTATGGCTTACCATCTCCATGAACGGTGCATTTCATTTATTATCTCCAAATGTTATGTATTGTTATAAATACATATATATACTGGATATAAATTATATATATGATATCTAAATCATGAATATCATTCTGGATATAATGGAAGTTTGACCGCTTTTATAATTCATAAATTATAACATGTTCATTTTTGACTCAAGTACCAAATATCGACAAAACGACCGTTATGAACTTAAATGAGTATATAAAGTTTATAACATGGTAATACGTGATATAAAAGGAATAATAAAATTGAAAAAGGTTCTTAATAAAGTATAAATTAACATTATTTTATTATTCAGGTGATTAAAGAATGAATGGGTCAAGTCGGACACGAGGTAAGAGACTTCATCTCAATCTCGATTCATTGATGCACACTTTTAGTTATACATGACTTTCTATTATATGGTGTATAAACCACTTCGACTCACCATTTCATTAAAAAGGGAATATTTTCTATACAAATAATTTTACTAAATGAAAAAAAGTAATGTTTCTTTTCTTAACATATGCCGTGACAACGACGTTTCTGCCACCGCGAGTATTATTTGATCTTTGGATACCTTAACAAGCCATAGGGTTTTTTTAAAGGAAAATAAATAACATATACTCTTTTTATGTATTTTTGTATTAAAAATGATTTTTGAAATGGATTGATTTTTTAAATATGATGAAATGATTTAATATGATTGCTAATGAAATGTTATTAGTGATGTCTTTATATTCGGAATACTTTATGTGTTATGATTTTATAATGGTACTTGGACATTTTATGGGTAGTTACGTGATAAACCAAATGACGGGTGGTGTCATGATAAATCAATTTGGGTGGTTACGTTATAATCTCCAATGCATTGGGTATGGAAGTCGATCATATGGATATTCTATTTAGTGGAATGTGTGGAAGTCGACCGTATGGTTATTACATATAAGTATGTTTATGTCCCAAGTTACCTTTAAATGTTATGTGTTCTTCCAATGGGTTTTATGGTAATCTTTTGGTCACAAAATGTTATGAAATGATATTTTATTCAATGAAAAGTATTTATTACTTCATAAAGTTGGAAGTATTACTTATGATAAGGTATTCATGGATTACTTATTGTTTTGAAAAACTAACAGTTTTCCTTCTCTGTGTATACCTTACTGAGCTTTTTATGCTCATCCAAAATTTTTGGAATGTTTTTTACAGTACATAAAGTGGAATAGGGTCATGGATGGGATTAAGGAAAATTCATGCTGTCTAAAACATGGAACTAGACATTTCACTTTTTATCAAATAGTTTTTATTTTATGAAAAAAATTGATACTGAGTAGAACTGTCTACATGTAATATTCAAGTTTTTATGTTTATGTTATCACCTAATTTTCTAATGCTCTAAACCTGAAAATATCCTCAATTTGAATTATTAACTTAAGTCAATATTATGTAATGTATAAGGCTGGGTCCTTATAGTTGGTATCAGAGGTCGGTTTAGACAACTTTAGGAATTAGAATGTTGTTAAATTAATATCAAAATATAAATTTATGGTAAGATTGAAATGATATAGAATTTACAGATTACAATGTTTCTTTGCCTAAGATATTTCTATGTTTTGAATGGTTTTCTGAAGAGGAAATAGGGAAGCTATGTTGGGAAGGCATAGAGAAGAGAACAACTATAACATCCCAAGTAATTAATGAATAATATATTTTCTTATCTATGTCTATTTATGAATTAGATGGTGTTTTCAAGACTTAATATGAGAATAAATCCAATCTTAAGCAAAGAATTCTCTAATATTTTTAAAATATTTTTTTACCTCCTTTTGATGGAGAAGCATTTTTAAATATATCTTTTAAATCTTTTATTAGATCTATTTGTAAAAATAAACTTATTATTTATGACTGGTACATTGAAATTTACTTTGGATTAATTTTTGGTATTTTTCTGACAATGTTCATTTTTAATGAATAGTGAAAAATATTGCATATCACATCAAAACTGCTTCATCATCTAATTTGAATATATGGTTAGATTATATTTTTAATTGGTATTAAGGTGTAATTAGAATATATTTTTACCATTTAATCCAATGGTGGTCATTAGAATTTACTTCACTTTGGAATTGGTCATAAACAAGTATCAAACTTTTCATAGATATTGTTTCAAAAAAACCCGCTATTTGTTTTGACAACAGGAATTATTTTTAAAATAATTATTGAAATTTCTTTGTTTGTAATTGGGTAAAATGGATTCCATATTTGGAATCATAAATTCTAAATTATTTAATTAGGACTCTTTTGTTTTTGGACATTATGAATAGTAATGACGGTAATTATCTTTAATTATCTTGATTAATTAGTAATCGGGTAGTTAAGGATAATAAAATAATATCATAATAACAGAAAATGACCCCAAAATGTGTCCTAATGCTACTGTTTGTGTCATGGCAGACCATGGGATTCCTTGTGCCAAACTTAGGGACCCCATGGAATCACTTTTGGGGTAAAGTGACACTTTATCATTTTATTTTTAAAGAAAAGAGAATATCACTGAAGAATGTATCACCCGAGTAAATTTTTTTTAATTCTGTATACATAAAGGATCTCTTAAACTATAAATAGTAATTTAAAATCTAAAAATATTTCCTACAACATATTATTTTTTTAATAATTTTTAGACATTACATAAATTAAATTATTTATGACATCAGGATGATGCAGCGATTATCTCATTAATGAATGATTTAAATAAAATGAAAAGATAATGTCAAATATAATACATACACTAGTAAAAAACCTATTGTATGATTATATTTTGAACCCTTATCACCTTATCCTAGAAATATATCATTGTGGTACATTTTAAATCCGAAACTCATTTTAAAATAAAGTAACATTTCTTGGCTTTCCAAGAGTGCCCCTCCTTTCCTCTTATAAAAGGCCCCTACCTCTACCTCTTTTCAGACACCTCTCAAGCCATTGGCTCAGACAATATCTGTTCATTTTATCTCTCCACATCCCTCTCTTTATCCTAGAATCCTTACCTTATCCAGAAAGCTCTTCAAGAAACCCTTTGGGTACAAACCAAGAGGAGTTACCCGATTTAAAGGTAAAGACTTCTCTAATGTTCTTTTGTTTTATTTTGCTTATCCAACCCCTAAACTATTTTTATTCCTTTATTTTGTAACAAAAACAGTATCTTAAATATACTAGGATGTTTTTATGAGAAGGATTCGAGCTACACTTACACACACATTCATCTAATGGTTAAAGAGCATACTATTTCTGTGGATGGAAAATTTCTGCCTCACGGAACGATGATTGTTCAATATTCTTCTAACCCCTTCAAAGGTTGCCATTATAATGAAACTATATTTATATATGATATATAATATGTTTATGTTCTCCTTAAGCTTCTGTATTATTCATTTTTTTTTCATACCTTTATGGTTTCCATTATGGGTAAATGTGATATCTTCATTTTTGGAAATGCGGACTACCGCCCCCCACAAAGTGATTTGATTCATTAATTCCATATGTGGAATGTATGAAGGATGAAGTTAATGATATTATATATGATATTATACTAGAATTATAATATACCTTTATATCATTATGAATTCATTCCATTAAATATGAAATAGAAATGAAAGTAGCGTTCATGCGTACGTACGTCTTACCGTCTCCATGAATGGTGCATTTCATTTATTACCTCTAAATGTTATGTAATATTATAAATGCATGTATATACTAGATATAAATGTTATATATTATATCTACATCATGAATATAATTATGGATATAACAGATATTGTACCACATTAACAACTTGTAATTATAAGGAGTTTATTTCTGACTCAAGTAACAATGATCGACAAAACGACCATTATTAACTTAAATAATTACATAGTGTTAATAACAAGGTGATAAGTGATATAAAATGAATAATGAAATTGAAAAAGGTTATTAATCAATTAGTAATTAACTCAAGTTTATTATTCAGGAGATTAAAGAATGATCAAGTCATGTCGGACCCAAGGTATGAGACTTTGTCTCAATCTCCTTTCATTGAGGCATATTTTCTTTTATAAACAACATTAGTTTATACAGTGTATAATCCCCTTTGACTTTTACGTTTATTCCAAAGGAATCATTTTTATATGAAGTGTTTTACTGAATGACAAAAGGGAATGTTTTTGTCGTACGTATGCGGCGACAACGACTTCTCCGCCACCGTGACCATTATTTGAGTTTCGGATTCCTCTACAAGCCATAACCTTTTTAATGAAAAATAAATACAATGTTTTAATTTTCATTTATTTTGGTATTCAAAATGGTTTTGATACTGTTTTTATTATATCAATGTGTTATTGATATCTTGTGATTCAAATGTGGAAATGTTATGTTTCCTTTTTGCATGTTTTATGTGATACAATTATGTTATGGTTCTTGGGAATTGTTTATGAAGACGGGTGGTTCTGTGATAAAATAAGGGCAGGTGAGCCCAATATAGATCTCCAATGCATTGGGTAACACGAAGGGGTTAAATGTAAATGTTTCTCCGAATAGATTTCGGGAATATACTATGACGGGTATTCCAAACGTAACCATGAGGGTTACTCCCTACATAAGAATGTTATGAATGCCTCAAGTTACATTTATGTCTTATGATTTCTATGATTTATTCTTGATTTGATGAGATATGTTAAAATTTTTATGTTTTATGAGTAAATTATGATTTCATACATGGAATAATGTTTTCATTTCGTACTTTTATATCCCTTAATGAGAATTTTATGCTCATCCCAAGTTTTTGAAATGTTTTTCATAGGTGAAGGGAAAGGTACATGATGTGATGATAGTGTCAAGGAAGTGTCAAGAAAGAATCCATGTTTTATTCTAAATATGTTTCCGTTGATGGGAAAAATGAGTACTATCTTTTATGTAACCACTTTGTTTAAATGTGGAATGTAATGCACGATTTATGATCTAATTCTATAAAACTCTAAACCTGAAAATATCCTCAACATGTATTCTTGAAATAACTCAAGATTAAGTAATGTTTAAGGCTGGGGCCTTATATTTGGTATCAGAGGTTGTTTTTGATAAATTTAGGAGTTATAATTTTATTAAATGATTATCCAAACATATTTCTATTTTTATGGTAAAATTGACATGATATAGTATTTGAAGATTACCATGTTGCTTTATCTAAGACATGTTTGTTCAGAATGGTTTCTGTAGAGGAAACCGGGAAGTAGTGCTAGGAAGGCATACAGAAGTAAATGACCTTCTGAATCAGCATCCTCAGATGGTCAGAATTGGAACTGAACAGTTTGTTGCAGTAATATCGTAGTTGACTCAAGCGATAAATGGTGGTGGTATCCATGCATGAGATCAGCCAGATCAACCGCAGAGGAACATGTCAATGGTGGAACATTTCATGAGGCACATCCCCAATCTTTCAGAGGATCATATGACCCCGTGCTAGCTAAAGGGTGAATTAAAGTACTAGAGAAGATTTTTGATGTCATGGGGTGTTCAGAAAATCAAAAGGTTAGTCTTTCAATTTACCGTTTGGAGGGTGAAGCAGATCAGTGGTGGTCAATGGATAAATATATCAGGGACGCTGTTGAGATTGATGCTCTTGACTGGGATGAATTAAAAGGTATGTTTCTTGAGAAATACTTTCCTAAGGCTGTTTGACTTAGGATGGAAACACAATTCTTGGAATTGAGGAAATAGGACGACTCAATGGCTGCCTAAGAAGAAAGGTTCACTCAATTGGCAAGGTATGATCCAAATTTTATCCGAGACCTTGATAGTAAAATCAATCGTTTTTACTCATGATTAAAGCCAAATTTTATGTGAATCTCATAGTTCTCCATTTTTAGTTCATCTTGGCAGTACTAAAATGTATAGAGATCTCCAGAAGTATTACTGGTTGGATGGAATGAAAATACATATTGCTGATTTTACTGTGAAGTGTTTGAATTGTCAATAGGTTAAAGAAGAGTGGCAGTTACCAAAAGGGAGGCTTCAGCCTTTACCAGTACTAGAGTGGAAATGAGAGAATATATCCATGGACTTCGTTGTGGGATTGTCGAAGACACCTTGAGGTAATAATGAAATCTTGGTTATTGTTGATCGCTTGAAAAAATCTTCTCATTTCCATGCTATACGAGATACTTTTTCCCTAGATCAACTTTCTCATTAGTATCTTAGAGAGATAGTCAGGTTACATGGAGTTTCCCTCTCCATTGTATCTGATCGTGATCCCAGTTTTACTTCTAACTTTTGGAAAGGCCTTCAGAAGTCGTTGGGTACTGAATTAAATTTTAGTACAACTTTTCATCCTCAATTAGATGGGCAGTCAGAACGAACAATTCAGACATTGGAGGATATGATATGTGATTGTTTGATGGATTATCAGGGAAGTTGGGTCCAACATCGTTTTTTGGTTGAGTATTCTTATA
This sequence comes from Viscum album, assembly GCA_963277665.1. Lineage (NCBI taxonomy): Eukaryota > Viridiplantae > Streptophyta > Magnoliopsida > Santalales > Viscaceae > Viscum > Viscum album. The sequence continues at coordinate 454,733,550 of OY728135.1, forward strand.
ATAACATTTTTCATTCTAATATACAGATGTCACCATTTGAGGCATTATATGGGAAGCGGTGTCAAACTCCACCTTTTTGGGATGAAGTAGGTGAAAGGAAGTTGATGGGACCAGAATTGGTAGAAGAGTTGGCCGAAAAAGTTCAGCTGATACAAAAACACATGAGAACAGGTCAGATCATGCAAAAAAGTTATGCTGACAACAAGAGGAAGGATCTCTCTTTTGAGGTAGGCGATCATGTTTTTTCAAAGTATCGCCATGGAAAAGTGTGATGCGATTTGGTAAGAAAGGAAAGCTGAGTCCAAGATTCATTGGGCCATATGAAATTCTGGAGAGAGTTGGATCAGTTTCATATTGAGTGGCTTTACCTCCAAGTTTATCTCAGGTACACAAAGTTTTTCTTGTTTCAATGTTATGGAAGTACATGCCAGATCAATCTCATGTTTTGAGTCCAGAGGTAGTCTAGCTAGAAGAGAATCTATCTTATGAGGAAAAAACGGTCCAGATTTTTGAACACAGGGAGAAAGTGTTGTGGAATTAGTTGATTCATCATGTAATGGTTTTCTGTGAAAACCACATGATTGAAGAGGCAACATGGGAATCTGAAAATGCAATGAGGGATAAATACTCCCACTTATTCGATAAGTAAATAAATTGCAGGGATGAAATTTTATAAAGGGGGAAGGATATAACATCCAAAGTAAGTAATGAATAATATATTTTTTTATCTATGTCTATTTATTAATTAGATGGTGTTTTAAAGACTTAAGATGAGAATAAATCCAATCTTAAGCATAGAATTTGCTAATATTTTTAAAACATTGTTTTACCACCTTTTGATGGAGAAATATTTTTAAATCTATATTTTAAAATTTTTATAAGGTCTATTTTCCAAAATAAACTTATTATTTATGATAGGGACATTGAAATTTACTTTGGATTAATTTTTGGTGATTTTCTGACAATGTTCATTTTTTAATGAATAGTGAAAAATACTGCATTTCACATCAAAAATGTTTCTTCATATCATTTAATTATATAGTTGGATTTTATATTTAATTGGTTTTAAGGTGTAATTAAAATATATTTTTATCATTTAATTTAATTTTGGTCATTATAATTAATTTCACTTTGGAATTAGGCATAAACAAGTGCCAAACTTTTCATAGATATTATTTCAAAAAAACCCGCTATTTGTTTTGACAACGAGAATTCTTTTTAAATTAATTATTGAAATTTATATGTTTGGAATTTGGTAAAATGGATTCCATATTTGGAATCAGAAGGTCCAAATTATGTAATTAAGACTCTTTTGTTTTTGGACATTATGAATAGTAACGACGGAAATTATCTTTAATTATCTTGATTAATTAGTAATCGGGTAGTTAAGAATAAAAAAATAATATCATAATAATAAAAAATGACAACAACATGTGTCCTAATGCTACTGGATGTGTCATAGACGACCATGGGATTCCTTGTGCCAAACTTAGGGACCCTATGGAATCACTTTTGGGTGAAACTGATACTTTATCATTTTATTTTTAAAGAAAGGAGAATATCACTAAAGAATGTATCACCTGAGTAAAAAATTTATAATTTTTTCTAAATAAATGATATCTTGAACTATAAATAGTAAATGTAAATATAAAAATATTTCCCACATCATAGTGTTTTTTATAATTTTTAGACATTAAATAAATTAAATTATTTATGACATCATGATGATGCAATGATTATCCCATTAGTGAACGATTTAAATAAAATGAAAATATAATGTAAAATATAAGACTTACACTTGTAAAAAACCTATTGGATGAGTATATTTTTAACCCTTATCACCTTAGCCTCGAAATATATCAATTTGGGTCATTTTAAATCCGAAACGCATTGTAAAATAAAGTAACATTTATTGGCTTTCCAAGAGTGATCCTCCTTTCCTCTTATAAAAGGCCCCCACCTCCACCTCTTTACACACACCTCTCAAGCCATTGGATCGGCCAATATCTGCTCATTTTATCTCTCCACATCCCTATCTTCATCTTAGAAGACTTACCTTTGGAAGAAATCTCAGAAAGAAACCCTTTGGGTACAAACCAAGAGGAGTTACCCGATTTGAAGGTAAAGACTTCTCTAATGTTCTTTTGTTTTATTTTTCTTTTCCAACCACCTAAACTCTTTTTATTCCTTTCTTTATTAAAAAAATAGTATCTTTAATATACTAGGATGTTTTTATGAGAATTATTAGAGCTCCACTTACACACACCTTCATATAATGGTTAAAGAGCATATTGTTTCCGTGGATGGAAAATTTCTGCCTCACGAAACGATGATTGTTCAATATTCTTCTAAAACCTTCAAATTTGGACATTAAGATGACACTATATATATATGATATATAATATGTTTATAGTTTCATTAAGCTTCTGTATTTTTCATTTTTGTCATACCTTTTTGGTTTCCGTTATGGGTAAACGTGATATCTTCATTTTAGGAAGTGCGGACTACCGCCCCCTCAAAGTGATTCGATTCGTTAATTCCATATGTGGAATGTATAAATGATGGATTTAATGATATTATATATGATATTATACTGTAATTATAATATAACTTTATATCATTATGAATTCATTCCATTAAATAGGAAATAGAAATGGAAGTAGCGTTCATGCGTACGTACGACTTACCATCTCCATGAATGGTGCATTTCATTTCTTACCTCTAAATGTTATGTAATATTATAAATGCATGTATATACTGGATATATATGATATATATGATATCTAAATAATTAGTATAATTTTGGATATAATGGATATTTTACCACATGAACAACTTGTAATTATAAGGAGTTTATTTTTGACTCAAGTACCAATGATCGACAAAACGACCATTATTAACTTAAATAATTACATAGTGTTCATAACATTGTAATAAGGGATATAAAAGGAATAATGAACTTGAAAAAGGCTCTTATGAAAGTATAAATTACCTCAAGTTTATTATTCAGGAGATTAAAGAACGATCAAGTCAGGTCGGACTCGAGGGATGGGACTTCGTCTCATTCTCCTTTCATTGAGGAATATTTTATTTTATACAAAACTTTCCTTTATACGGTGTATAAACCCATTTGACTTTTATGTTTATTCAAATGGAATATTTTTTATATAATGAGTTTTACTAAACAACAAAAGGGAATGTTTTTTTTGTACGTATGCGGCAACAACGACGTCTTCGCCGCCGTAACCATTATTTGAGTTTCGGCTTCCTCTACAAGCCATAACTTTTTTTAATGAAAAATAAATACCATGCTTTACTTTTCTTTTATTTTAGTACTGAAAATGGTTTGGAAAATGTTTTTATTATATCAATGTGTTATTGATATCTTGTGATTTAAATGTGGAAATGTTATGTTTCTTTATGCATGTTTTATTTGATACGATTATGTTATGGTTCATGGGAATTGTTTATGAAGATGGGTGGTTCCATGATAAACTAAGGGCGGGTGAGCCTGATATAGCTCTCCAATGCATTGGGTAACGTAAAGGGGTTAAACATTAATGTTTCTCCAAACAGATTTAGGGAATATAACGTGATGGGTATTCCAAACGTAACCATGAGGGTTACTCCCTACATAAGAATGTTATGAATGCCTCAAGTGACCTTTATGTCTTATGATTTATATTATTTATTCATGATTTTATGATGTATGTTAAAATTCGTATGTTTTATGAGTAATGCATGATTTTATACATGGACTAATGTTTTCATTTCATACTTTTATATCCATTACTGAGCTTTTTATGCTCATCCCATGTTTTTGAAATGTTTTTCATAGTTCAAGGTAAAGGTACATGATGTGATGATAGTTTCAAGGAAGTGTCAAGAAAAAATCCATGTTTTATTTTAAATATGTTTCCGTTGATGGGAAAAATGAGTACTGTCTTTTATGTAACCACTATGTTTAAATATGGACTGTAATGCATGATTTATGATCTAATTATCTAAAACACTAAAAATAGAAAGATCCTCAACGTGTATTCTTGAAATAACTCAATATTAAGTAATGTTTAAGACTGGGGCCTTATAAAAACCTTCCAAATTAGCAGCCTGAGATGGTCAGAATATGAACTAGTCAGTTCATTGCAGTAATAGATCAGTTAACTTAGGGTTTAAATGGTGGTGGTGTCCATGCACGAGATCTGTCAGAATAACTATAGTGTAACATGTCATTAGAATATCATTTCATGAGGCATTATCCCCTATTATTCATAGGATCATCTGACCCTATTCAAACTAAAGGGTGTATTAAAGAAAGGGAGAAGATTTTAGATGTCATGGGGTGTTTAGAGCATCAAAAGGTTGGTCTTTTTGTTTATCATGTTGAAGGTGAAGACGATCACTGGTGGTCAAAGGTGAAAAATATCAGGGATAGTGAGTTGAATGATGCTCTTTATTGGGATGAATTCAAAGGTATGTTTCATGAGAAATATTTTCCTAAGGTGGTTCGTCTTAAGATGGAAAACAATTCTTATAATTGAGGCAGGAGGATGAATCAGTGGTTGCTTATGAAGAAAAGTTCACTCGACTAGTAAGGTATTCTCCAAATTTCATACGAGATATTTATAGTAAAATTAACCATTTGTACTCAGTATTAAATCCAAATTATTTAATGGATTTATCTACTCATGAGTTCAAAAGTTATGAAAAACTTGTTCGATGTGCGGAGAAGGTGGAAATGTAGTTTGCTGATGATCAGGTGTTCTTTGAAAAGCAACAGAATAAGAGTTCGAGTTGGGAGGTAAAGGGAAAGAATTCATCAAAGAGGCATGGAGGTAACAAAATTAAATATCCATCTTGAGAGAAGTGTTGTAAAAAGCGTCCTAGAGAATGTTTGTCAAAATCTGGAAAGTGATTTTGGTGTGATATGTCTTGTCATACTGCTTGTAACTATATGGAAGATGATCACGTAGGCATTGAAAAGAAAATGGTAAGATGTTTTAAGTGCAATGAAATGGGTCATTATACAAATTAGTGTCCAACTAAGAACTTAACTGAGGGAAATCCGCCAGACTACAAGTAGGAAGGGGCGGTGAAATCCTTTGCAACTACTTTAGTAGATGATGGGCCATCGAATGAATTAGTATCAGGTACACTGTTTGTTTTTTCAGATTATTCCAATGTGTTGTTTGATTAAAGGTCTACACATTCATTTATTTCGGAGAAATCTCCTATTAAATTTTGAATTCTATCTCCAGATATGAATCTTGAACTTATGGTAAAAAAACCTGGAGGAAATTTTGAGACAAAAATAAATTGTCAGAACCTTCCAATACTTGTGTGCATAAAGAATCTACCTAGAAACCTTATTTTTCCATCCAGTAGAGTTTCATGTAATTTTGGGTATTGATTGTCTTTCTATTTATCATGGTAATATTGATAGCAGAGCTAAAGAGGTTTCATTTCAGAAATATTTTCAGTTTGTATATAAGAATGAACCCTTAATTTTGATAACATATTAGGAAGCTGAGAAACCAGTAAAAGATGGAAATTATTGTTACCTTGCACATATTGTAGAAAATAATGGAACCGACCAAATTAATGATGTTCCATTTGTAAATGAGTATGTTGTTGTTTTTCCTGATGAGTTTCCTAGTATTATAGATGATCGGGTTGTTGAATTTACTATTGACTTAGTTCTTGATACAAAGCCAATTTCAAATCCCCCAAATCGAATGATAGAAACTGATCTTTTAGATTTAAAGATGAATTTGCAGTAGTTATTAGATAAAGGTTTCATTCGACCTAACACATTCCCATGGGGTTCTCCTATCTTGTTTGTTAAAAAAAGATGGTTCAATGAGACTTTTCATTGATTATAGAGCATTGAATAACATCACTATTAAGAACAAGTATGCTTTGCATCATATCAATGATTTTTTTGATCAGCTCCAAGGATCTCTGTATTTTTCAAAGATTGAATTGAGACTGGGGTACCATCATTTGAAAGTAAAGGAAGTACACATTCTGAAGACCATGTTTCATACTAGATATGGCCATTATGAATTTGTAGTTATTCCTTTTGGGATAACCAATGTGCATTCTGTATTCATGGATCTTATGAATATAATTTTCCATGAGTTCTTAGATAATTTTGTGGTTGTGTTTATTAATGATATTTTGGTTTATTCCAAAAGTGAAAAGAAACATGAAAGTAATTTTAGGGTTGTATTGCAAACATTAAAAGAAACGAAACTATATGGAAAAATCAGAATGTGTGAGTTTTGGTTACAAAAAAATTATTTCATTGGTCATATTATTTCAAAAATAGGCATAACTATTGATCTTAATAAAATAATAGTTGTTGAAGATTTCCAAGACCCCAAATATAATAGAGATTCGTATTATTCTTGGTTTGGTAGGTTATTACTAGAGGTTTTTGAGAATTTTTCATGGTTATCTAGTCCAATGACTAAGTTAACTCAAAAAGGTGTTTGGTTCATCATGAAAAAATGTGATGATTGTTTTCAAGAATTGAAAAGAAGATTTTTAAACGCTTCTGTTTTGGAATTACCTTCCGGAGACGGTGAATTTGTTATCTATAGCAAATCTTCGTTGAAAGGACTTGGTTGTTTCCTAATGCAAAATTATCAGGTAATTTCTTATGCATCACATCAGTTGAAACCTCATGGGTTAAATTAACCTACACATTATTTGTAATTAACTGTTGTTTATTTTTTCTTTAAAAAATTTGAGGCATCATTTGTATGGACGAAAGTGTGAAATATATAATGATAACAAATGTTTGAATTATATATCTACTCAGAAGCAATTGAACATGAGACAGAGGAGATGTCTATAACTATTCAAGGATTATGATTCCAAGATTCATTACCATCCGGGAAAGGCAAATAAATTGGATGATTCATTGAGTCGAAATATTAATGCTACTTTAACCATGATATATTTGGAACAAGATCCTTTGATTAATTATTTCATGAACATTGGAATATAAGTTGTTAGTGAAGAACATTCCTCTGTTTTGTTTCAAGTGTCAGTGAAATCATCTCTATCATACAGAATTAAGCTAGAGCAGAAGGAAAACAGTGAGTTGTAGAAAAATGTAGAGTTGGTTCAGAAGGGTATGTTGCTTGATTTTAAAGTTGATAATGATTGTGTTTTTAGGTTTGGAAAGAGAATATGTCTTCCTTATGATTCCTTTTTGAAGAATGAGTTGTTATATGAAGCTCATAGTTCTCCATTTTAAGTTCATCCCGATAGTACTAAGATGTAAAGAGATATTTGGGAGTATTACTGGTGGGATGGAATGAAATGAGGCATTTTTGACTTTTCTCTGAAGTGTTTGATTTTTTAGTAGGTTAAAGCAGAGCCGCAATTACGAAATGGGATACTTCCGCCTTTATCAGTTCCAGAGTGGAAATGGGAAAATATATCCATGGAATTCGTTGTGGGATTACCAAAGACATCTCGTGGTAAAAATGAAATCTGGGTTATTGTTGTGTTATTGACTAAATCTTCTTATTTCCTTCATATTCGATATAATCTATCTCTATATCAACTTTCTCGGTTGTATGTTAAAGAGATAGTCAGGTTTCATGGAGTTCCCCTCTCCATTGTATCTGATCATGATCCCAGGTTTACTTCTAACTCTTTGAATGGCCTTCAGAAGTCATTGGGTACTAAATTAAATTTTAGTACATCTTTTGATCCTCAATCAGATGGACAGTTAAAGTGAACAATTCAGATATTGGATGATATGCTACGTACTTGCTTAATGGATTACCCGGGAAGTTGGGACCAACATCATTCTTTCGTAGAATTTCCTTATAATAACAATTTTCATTCTATTATACAGATAGCTCCATTTGAGGCTTTATATGGAAAGTAGTGTCAATCTCTGTCATTTTGGGATGATGTGGGGGAAAGGAAGTTGATGGGACCATAATTGGTAGAAGATATGGAAGATAAAGTTTAGTTTATTTAGAAGGAAATGAGAACAGCTCAGAACAGGCAGAAAAATTATGCAGATAACCGAAGGAAGGATCTTTCATTTGAGTTTGGTGATCATATCGTTCTCAATGTTTCTCTATGGAAAAGTGTGATGTGTTTTGGTAAGAAGGGAAAGCTGAGTCCAAGGTTCACTGGACCCTATGAAATCCTAGAGAAATTGGGATCAGTTTCCTATAAAGTGGATTTACCTCCAAGGTTATCCTAGGTACAAAATGTTTTTCATGTTTCAATGTTGAGTAAGTATATGCCAAATCCATCTCATGTTTTAACCCTAGAGGTAGTTCAGTTGTAAGAGAATCTCTCTTATGAGGAACAACAAATCCAGATTCTTGACCACAGAGAGAAAAATTTTTGGAACATGTAATTCATCAGGTAAAGGTTTTGTGGAAAAACCATATGGTTGAAGAGGAGACAAGGGAATCTAAAAATTCTATGAGGGATAAATAACCCCATTTGTTTGATATGAAAATAGAATTGCGAGAATGCAATTTCCAAAAGGGGGGGAAGGATGTAACATCCGAGGAAAATAAAGAATTTGAAATTTTCATATTTATCAACATTTGTGAATTGAATATTAATTTTACTTTAAAGGGGATGCCATGTTCGATGGTTTACCCATATGCAACAATGAGTTTCTTTGAAAACTTATGTTGCTCACAATGTTGAGTCATATTGAAAAATATTAATATAATATTATTATTTTAAATAGTAGTTAAATCCTTGCTGTTGTAATGGAAGGAATAAATAGAACTAACTACAATATGAATATAAATTTTTTTAAATGTTTTTCCATTTATCCAATAAATTTTTGAGGCTTAAAATTCGAATGAATCCAATTTTTATCATAAATACTCTAATTTTATATAAAAGGTTGATTTACCACCTTTTGATGGAGAACCATTTTTGAATATATTTTTTGTAACTTTTATATGTTCTATTTGAAAAAATATAATTCTTCTTTAGAATTGGGACATCAAAATTTCCTTTGGATAAAATTTTGGTATTTGTTTGATAATGTTCATTTCTTATGAATAGTGAAAAATAATTTATTTTAATTAAAAAATGCATTTTAATATAATTTATTTATTTGGATAGATTATCTTTTTAATTTGTTTTAAAGTATAATTAGATTATATTTTTACCATTTAATACAATTTTGGTCATTGGAAGTAATTTCACTTTGAAATTGGACATAAACAAGTGTCAATCTTTTGATAGTTATTATTTTTTAAAACACACTTTTGGTTTTAACAGTGGGAATTAATTATAAAATTAATCAATGAAAATTATATGTTTTTTATTTGGTAAAATAGGCATACATTTTGTTTTCTATGTATCAAATTTATCTTAGGATTAATATTTGGTATTTTTCTAAAAACTTTCAATTTTTTGATGAATAGTGAAATCACTAAGTAGTAGTTCAAAACCATGTTTTTCATTTAGATGTAATTTTACCACTAATGTGAATTGAATTTCAAAAATACAAAATAAATGGTTTTTATTAGTATGTAAAATGTGGTTCAATGGTATGAAAATAATTTTTGGTCAATAGTAACTTTTTACTTTTATTAACTGCGATTAAAGGTAATAATGGAAAATTAAGGTAAAAGTATTGTTATAAAAATATAAAATGACCTTGTAAATTGTCCTAAACTAATTTTATGGGTCATGGACGACAAATACAATCCATGGGTCAATTTTGGGAAATCATGGAGCCACATAGTGGTGATAAGGACACTTTATATTAATTATTTTAATGTAAAGACAAAAGTGACTTAACGTATATCTTTCAGTAAATCAATTTTTACATGGTGTCATATATATTATATAATATACTATAAATATTAATTATAAAGATAATAATAATTCCTACATCATTGTTTTTTTAAATTTATATACATAAAATAAATAAAATTATTTATGACACAATGATGATGCAATGCTTACCTCATTAATTAATGATTTAAATAAATAAGAAGATAATGATTAAAAAAATATTCTAAACATTTCTAATTCGTATTGGATGTTTTTATTTCTAACATGGGAGATGTTATGTTCGAATTAAATGATTTTTGGACCTTTGGAAATAGAAAATATTTATATAATAAAATAATATTTTCAAAATTTCCGAAAGAGCCCCTCCTCTCCCTTATAAAAAGCCCTCACTTATACCACTTTTCTCACACTTCTCATGCCCTTTGTATCGTCAAAACTCTACTCCAATAAGCTTCCAATATCCAAATCTTTTTCCTTGTAGCCTTACCTTAGGTTGAAAACACATCAAGAAACCCTTTTGTTTCAAACCAAAGGGAGTTACCCAATTTAAAGGAAACATCTTCTCTAAAGTTATTTTATTTTATTTTTCTTCTCAACCCCCCTAAAGTCTCTTTGTTATTTTATTTTCTAAAAAAACTAGTATAATCAATATACTAGGTTGTTTTTACGAGATGTATTCTAACTACACTTACACACACCTCCATCTAATGGGTAAAGAAGATATTGTTTTTGTGGACGGTGAATTACTGCCTCACGAAACGATTATTGATCAATTATCTCCTACCACATATAATGGTGGACATTATGATGGAAATTTATTTATATGTGATATATATTATATTTATATTGTTTCAATGATTATTTATTTTTCATTTATATAATACCATTATGGTTCCCATAATGGCTAAACGTGATAATTTCATTTGAGGAAGTGCGGACTACCACCCCCTCAAAGTGATATGAATCGTTCATGCCATACGTGGAACGTATAAATGATGGAGTTAATGAAATTATATATGATATTATACTTTAATTTTAATATAAATGTGTATCATTATGTTTTCATTCTATTAAAATATGAAATAGAAATGAATGTAGTGTTCATGCGTACGTATGACTTACCGTCTCTATTAATAGTGCATTTCATTTCTTATCTAAAAATGATATTTACATTTAATAATACATATATATAATGGATATGTAATATATAGATGATTTATAAATCACGAATATCATTCTGGAGATAATGGACATTTGACCGCGTGGACAATTCATAAATTATAACATGTTTATTTTTGACTCAAGTACCAAATACTGACAAAACAACCGTTATTAACTTAAATGATTATATAATGTTTATAACATGCTAATAAGTAATATAAAAGGAATAATAAATATGAAAAAGGTTCTAAATCAAATAGAAATTAACGTTAGTTCATTATTTAGGAGATTAATGAACGAACGGGTCATGTCGGACACGAGGTAAGGGACTTTGTCTCAGTCTCCATTCATTGAGGAATACTTTGAGTTATACATGAATGTATTTTATACGGTGTATCAAACCATTTGACTATACATTTCATTCAAAAGGGAATATTTTGTAAAAGAATCATTTTACTAAATTACAATCAAGAATTTTCCTTTTTTTAATGTACGCGGTGACAACGACCTTTTCGCCGCTGAGAGTATTGTTTGATCTTTGGATTCCTAAACAATTTGTAGTGTTTTTTTAAAAGGAAAATAAACACCATATACTCTTTTTTTGTATTTTGTTATTGAAAATGTTTTTTGAAATGGATTTATTATTTCAATATCTTGAAATTATTTATTGTGATTGTAAATGAATTGTTATTAGTGAAATGTTTATATTTGCAATACTTTATGTCTTATGATTTTATAATATTACATGGAAATTTTAAGGGTGGTTATATGATAATCCAAATGATAGGTGGTGTCATGATAAACCAGTATAGGTTGTTATGTTATAACCTCCAATTCATTGGGTATGGAAGTCAGCCGTATGGCTATTACATTTAGTGAAATGTGTGGAAATCGATTGTATGGTTATTCCATTTAAGTATGTTTATGTACCAAGTTACCTTTATATGTTATGTGTTCTTCCTATAGGGTTTTATGGTAATATTTTGGTTAATAAATGGTAAAAAATGATCATTTATTCAGTGAAGAGTATTTACTACTTCATAATGGTGAAAAGAATTACTTATGATAAGATATTCATGGTTGAATTGTTTTTTTTTTGAAAAACTAATAGTTTTCCTTCTTTGTGTATCCGTTACTGAGCTTTTTAGGCTCAAACCAAGTTTTTTAAAAAATTCATAGGACAGAAAGTGGAATATGGTTAAGGATGAGATCATGGGAAAGCCATGATGTCTAAACCTGGATCTAGACATGGCTCTTTTTTCAAATAGTTTTTATTTTGTAAAAATAATTGATACTGAGTAGGAGTGTCTACATGTAATATTCAAGTTGTTATGTTTATGTTATGACCAAATTCTCTAAAGCTTTAAACCTGAAAAAAATATTCAATGTGAATTATTAACTTAATTCAAGATTATGTAATTTTTATGGCTGGGACCTTATATTATGTTATAATGAAATGATTAGGAAACCCATTTCTTTGGATTTTTTATGATTTGGGTTGTCTTTTATGATTTTATGGAACAAAAAAGAATGGATTATTTATTAGGTGAGACCTATATATCAATTTAATTAATTGGGAATGTTTTGACATCCCATAATATAATAATGGGATATGCATTGATAACGTTGATCTGCTATGGTAAACAGGCATATGTTCTTGATCCATCATGGTAAATAGGTGATGCTACATAATCCATTGAGATATGGGAATTATATTTTGATTCTCGGTCGATTTTTCATTTCATGTTCTCAGATATTAACCTTGAAATATAAAATGGTTTGTATAATTCGGATGGTTCTAGACTTACATGAAATGAAATTATGGTTTGTGATTGATTTATGATGATTTATAACTCTTAAATGGTCATGACTTTTGAAATCATAATGTCTTATATCATGGATAATTTTTATGATCAATGAACCATTTGGTATGAACTTTGTATGTTATACTCACAATCTCACACCATTATGCTTATCTTATTCTTTTATATGATTGTCATTTGATATCTTAAATGATTACTGGTACTGATAATTTTACATCAACCATTATTATTTTTCTTTTCTATATGTTATGAATAATTTTTTAAGTAGGATATGTCTATGATGTTTACTAAATTGGAAGAACCTTATTGGATATATTGAAGATCATTCATGAAATAAGATGATTATGTATCTAGTCTCCAAGGGAAGTAAACTTTTATAGTCCTCAGGAATATATATTTTAAATGTATTGAATATTATTATATTAAAATGTAATATCTATGTATGAAAATCATGGGTCTCTATTGTTGGTATCAGATATATAGTTTAGTTATCGTCTGGAAGATATTTTTAGAAAACATTAGTGATATCCCTAAGGATATATATAAGGATAAATCCAAGTATATATATACGTGTATGAAACAATTATTGAATTCTATTAAAGGGTACAGTGAGTGGTTTATAAAAAATTATATACATATATGGATACTACAAGGGGATTTAGATTTGGAATAGTTTTACAAAGGGGTAATAAATCTTAAAAGGGAATATCGAGCTCGACTCGATCTTCACCTTACGCATGATGATATGCCTTTCTTCACGCCTAGTTTAAAACTCCCAGGGGATATGCTTCGTAAGTTCATGAAATGATTATGAACCATTATGAAGGATTTGAATCGATTATTATCATGAATGAACTATGTAAAACCTAATCTATCATATAATGTAAATAATATGTCATTATCTAGACATCCTATAAATGGATTTTCAATATTATTTAGTTTCCCACTGTGATTCTAATCTCTCACACCAGGTTATTTTCTCTTACTTGATGGTTTGAATCCATAGGAATCATGTTAACCTTAAATGAGAAGGAAAATTTACTAATTATTATCATCAAAATTGGTTTATGAAAAGAGTGATAGATATTTTCATTATTACTAATTATTTATTGTGATATATGATAAACAATGTGATCTTTGGTGATATTTCTTACTCATCAAATAATAATATGATGGTAATTTTTTAATTTAATGTGTGCTAATGAACATAGAGGAAAGAATATTTGGATTCTTTTATGTAAATATGTTTATACAAAAAAACTAGAATAATATCTCAAATATAAGATAAAATATTTTCTATGTTGAAACGAAGATAATTGAGTAAGTAATTTCTTTGTAATTTGAAGTGTTATATGTTAGGAACTTAGTAATTATCGAATTATATGCCCTAAATATTTGGTTATACCCACGACTATGGATGGTCATATGTTCTACCATATCTTTAAAGTAAAAGGGTAGAAGTATTTATGTATTTATAATCAAGATATTTACCATAAAAGTATTTTTTCAATAGTGTTTTGGTTATAATAATTAGGAAACATTTAAGGATTGTGTTAATTTTGGAATCATATATTTCACCATGTTAGATTAATATAAGATTTATTTATTCAATATTGGTTTTATGATTTTAAGGTTGATCATATGTTCAAATTCTTTGATAAACCTTTTTTTATGTTATAAGTAATGGGATTTTAATGCGATTAATGACATTTTGGGTTTCATTTTATTGCAATAAGGTATATCAAACCCTTAGTATCAATATAATATATGTTTCTGAGTATTAAATATCATTTCAAAAGTTCAAAGATTTTTATAACCTTTAGGGATTACATGAACTTAGATTATTAATGATATTTTTAAGGATATTTAGTATATTTCTAAGGACATTATGAGAATTATATAAATAATTTTTATTATGAAGAAAAAACTATTAAATCTAGATAAAAGGTGGGGATTGAACCCACGACTGAAAGGTGATAAGGGTGAAACACCTACCATAGCCTATGTCATGGATTGGTTAGTATACAATATGTGACAGATAAAGATAACATTTATTTTGGGAACACATGTTTTATCATAGAGATAATTGTAACACCCCAATATCATAAAATTAGAAAATAATTTTTGATAGTGTGTATGAAATGTATGACTAATATAAGAATAAAATATTACAACCCAAGACTTTATGAAATATTTCTTTTTAGGTAAATTTAATCACTTCGATATCTTGTGATCCCCACAACACCGAGTTTAAAAAAAATAATCAATTACAATATTATATAAACATGACCATTTTAACATATCAGTTATGTTTTTGGGAATTTATTTCACTATATAAATATGTAAAATTATTGATATCTATTGATTAGAAATAATAGAAGATTCATTTGAAATAAAAATAAAAGTTTTCTTAAAAACTATATATTTTCTAGTAGATTGTTTAGTAGTGCTTTTCATACCTAAAATAATATATTCAAAAATTTTAGAAAAATTACATTTCTAAAATTAACTTCAGTTTTTGAATTTATAATATCAAAATTTTGTTATGTTAATTCTATTTTACTTTTCTAAATTTTTCATTTTTCAATGAATAATCAAAAATATAAATTTTAGTTAAAAACATAATTTTATTTAAAATAATTCAAAAGGATAAGTTATCTATAAATGGTTTTTAATTTAACATTAATTAAATTATATATCTATAAATTCAATTTAGTCAATTTTAGTCATCTTAAAATTGAATTTTTATATAAAAACATTGTAAACGTTTGAACATTTTCTCTTTGAAAACATGATTTCTCATAATGTCTTCCAGATTAATTTTTTTTAAACAAATTCAACTTATGTGAATGGAATTTTGAAATATGGATTCAATATTTGGAATAATAATAATATATATTATATAATAAGGTTAAATTTATTGATGACCAAAATTAATAGTGAAAACACTAAAAATTATTTACAACGGTTAAGGTAAAAATGGTTTTACTCAGGGATAATGTAAAAATGAAAGGTTTAAAATGACAAAAAAACATTTCTAAAATATTTTATCATTATATATTTTTACTTTTTTATTCTATTTCTCTATAACACTCCATTTTTTACCATTTTTCATATGAAAATAATTGGAATACCTTTTTCTTTTCAAAAAGTTTTAAGTGTCCAAATCACCTCAATTATAAAAGTTAGCCCCTATACTATATTCTTCACACCATAAACACATTTTGGGTCATCCAGTACCTCCCAAAATAACCTAAAAATCACTAGTCACATTATAAAATCTTATTTTTTTGTAATAAATTCTTCCTAGGAAGGATTTTGGTGCTGACCTAAGGAGGATATTAGAAGAAGAGGTAACTTTCTTGAACGTGTGTTTTTATATTATTTCTTCATCCACCTAGTTTAATTATTATTAAACCACGATTATATAATATACTAATTATATTTTATATAATGATATTTTTTTATGTTATGTTCATAACCCAAAACCATCCCTAGATCCATCAAATGGGTTACGAAATCTGGATTCGTGTGTACGGCGGACTACCGCCTCAAGAACCGATGTCATTCATTTTTCCATTAACACCTCTCACAGTAGGGTTTTATGATAAATTTAAATTATATATATATATATATATGATGTTTTAATCATAATTATAAATATGTATTCATTGTATCATACACTCATTTTAGCATTCCATTCGGTATAGGTATGATAGTGTCACTCGTGTGTTCAACGGACTACTGACTCACGAAGAAATGTGATTCATTTTTTACTTACCAATTACATGGATGTTAATGAGGATAATTTTAATGAACATATGTGATATAAATTAAATATTTGTGATATTGAAGTCATATTAATCATTCTTAAAAGTTAATATATCATTTTATTTCTTAAACTGAAAAATGATAATATCATTCATGTATGTGTGGAATACCTCCTTTATTAAGCGATGAGAATATATTTCCATCACCAAAACACATGGATGATATATATAAGTATATTTAAATAAATAATAAAGTATATTTTATATTACTATCATTACGAAATGATAAATTGTTACTCACCTTATATCCATAATGATAATTCAAAAATTAAAATGTTACCAATGCGTATGTACGACCTACCTTCTCCATAAATTTAACATAGATCATTTTTCATAACCATAATTAATAATTAGTATTAAAAGTATAAATTATTTATAAATATGATAAATATTTCAATATTATTATTCTGTTGAAATTTAAATCTTAAAATCTATGACCTTAGTCAACCTAGCAGTATCATTTTTATACATTATTAAAATATCCTCAAAATAGCTAAAGTAAACTTTATTGACCATTTAATCATATATAACATTATAATAAGTGTAAAAAATTTAATAATAAACATTAAAAATGGACATAATAGTTTTAATAATTAAAATAAGTTTTTTGTTTCGGACGATAATGAACATACATGGGAAGTCAAACATAATGTAAGGATTTATCATCTCACATTTACTTCCGGGGGAAATATGCCATATTCACCACTTTTCATCCTTTTTTGGGTGTATATTCTAACCCTTTATTATGTGACATCATGAAATAATTTATCTTCATGGTATATAAACATTCATTTAATGTTATTTATTTTTTAGGTCTAATGCTTTTAAAGATTCCAAATAGGTAAGAGTTTATTTCACTATCTCAACATTATTAGTGACTGATTTTATTTACCCTCCATTATAAGAATTATTAGAAATTTCTATCATAAAATAAATATATTTTATTCTCCTATAGTAATTCCCAAAATTTTCACAACCTAGTAATATTTTCCACTATATGGTACATTAAATGAGTGATATTTATTAAAATAAAACCAGACATTATTTATCTCCCTAGATAGAAATCCTTTTTCATTAAAACCCATGTTTTCTAAAATTATAGATAATTTTTTTAAACATTAAAAAATAATTTATTAAAGAAATATTTACCCATTTTAACCTTTTCTATAAATTTTCTGGAAATGAATCTTGTTGACATTCCCAAAACAATGAATATTTGTGGTTTACAAAAAATGTGAATTGAATATTTTTTTAAAGTGTCTAATATGAATGGAGTTTTCCACAATCATGATCAATCGGTTTTTTAGTTCTTATTTTATAAAAAATAAATGTTCATTCTTAAATATAAGTATTTTGAAATAAAATTGTGGAATTTTCAATAAAAATGAGATTTTCAAAATGAAAATATTATTTTCCTCATGAATATTTTATGGATCCTTTCATCATATATATATTAATCAATGACATCACACATAAATTAAAAAGATGATACATTGGGGATATGTTTTATATATATCATATTTTTTTTGTTTTTATGGATGGTTTGTTATCACTTTGACTAAGGATGTACAATTTTAGTACTGTTCACAAAATAAATCTGGACGGTTTAAGATTATGTTTATTGATTGGGGTTGGTGTTAAAATTTATTATGTTAGTTTACCAAAAAGAATTATTATGTTGATTATGTTTCAACTATTTCATATGGGGAATGCATTGGACTTAGTAAGTGATTATTAGGGCCTGTTATATCCCCTCGATGCATCAGATGGTTTCATAAGAAAATATAGATTGGGTTTTGACTGAGACCTTACCCATATATATATATATATTGGAATAAGGCCTTTAGTGGATTATATGTCTTGAGATAAATATTTTATGGTATGTTTTAGATATCCAATATTATACATTCCATCATTACGAATTCAATTATTGATATTCAATGACACTATTTAATTACGTAAAATATCCATGGTTAATTTTCATGATCTTGTTATTATTTATTTGAAATTATTTTATCATCATTTTTATATATGATATTATTCAAAATTTATTTCTCAATTCACATGTGATTTAGTAATTTACCTTACCATATTGGTTATGCCTTATTTATTCATAGCTTCCGATGTAAACATAAATTTACTGAGAATCTGAGCTCACCCCTTTGTTATTTTTTATTTCACCCAAGTTTTGAGGAATTATTTTATGATTGATATACATGGATACACAAAGGGTAATAATGGAATTCTCACAAACATATTTGTTTTTTTTTAATTTAATGTGAAATTCGTGTATGTATCTTGCTTACAAGGACTACTGAACTATTCGTTCCATTGTAATGAGATTCGTTGAATCTCATTACAATAAAATAATGTAGACATGGGATATAGGCTAATGTGGCTAGGGGAACTAAAATAATCTTGGGATTTAAAATTGATATAGTTCTAGCTTATTATAAAATACAATTAGAGGTTCCTGTGAAATTTTTTCCAAATAATTTTTTGGATTTAGTAGAAATAATTTTATCATAAATGATATGGAAGTATTATATTTATTGATATAAGTGTGATATATATAATAATAACAAAATATTGAAGTATACATTCACATATAAGGGGTTTAACATGAGTTGATGTTGTTGGTTTTAGCTTATTAATGATTAGAACTGCTCAATACATTACCGCAAAAAGAAAGAATAAAATTTGTTCATTTCTTTGAGTTGAAAGGATCATGCTAACTTGTCTATGATGAGGATCATAAAAGATCCAATATTTCCATATATGTGAAGGATGGATCCAAAAATCCTGAAGGAAGGGTAGAAATATTATCTTTCTCAAATGTGTGTTCAATAATAGGTACACGTTAAATGTTTAGAGGAACTAATGGAATTTTTATATTTAAAGAAGAATGTGAAAAATGTTCTTGAGTTTAACCATGATTGTGATGGAATTAGAAGGTTCAATTTTTATTTATGTGTTCAATCAATACACTATTTGATGAAGGATTTGTTAAAGAGGCTTATTGTTCTTCATTATCTATTCATCATTGAAATAAAAAGACGTATTGGGATCTAGAAGAGTAATTATGATGATATTTCATGAAGAGAGATATTGAAGAGTTCTTATCTCAATGCTTGGTAGTTCAGAAATTTAAGGAAAAGATTTAAAATTCTAAGGGGCTGTTACAACCATTACCCATTCCAGAACAGAAATGGGAAAACATCACCATGTATTTTTTCATCAATCTTACCAAAATATATATTGTTGTCCCTCTCGAACCTCCAGTATGGGTAACAGCTTTTAACAAAGCTTACATTCCCCCAGCATCTTCAGAGAAAATTTGGAGAATCCTGAAGGGTAAGCTTCTGCTGCAGGCCATGATGCAGCGTGTTAGTTTTCATCTGGCATGGGTTTGAGTTTTCTATGTGGAGGCGGATAAAGAAGCCTCCCATATTTTTGTCTCCTGTAAATTTGCTTGCAGATTATGGGACTACAAACAAGGTATCTTCCACTGTTGTTTTGATTTTGCTTCGGTTGGGGAGCTACTACACCCTATCTACTAGGAAAAATGCAGCGAGCACGTTCATGTCCTTTTATTGGAAATCACGACCTGCTTTAATTACTTTTTATGGAAAGCAATAAATGCCTTGATGTTCAACAATACTGCACCCTTGGTTCATTCTGGTGTTACGACCATTCATCGTGCAGTCCAAACTGCCTCTAGGATTCACTCTGGAACAATTAATAATGACGTTTCTGATCTTGTGTTGTTCAGATCTCTTGGTGGTATTGGTAGGGAAAGGAATCCGATGATGATGAAATATGTCTGATGGATTCCACCCATTTCTCGATGATTGAAGGTTAATTTTGATGGAGTGGTTGTTGGTTCTCCTGGACCCTCCGGATACGGTGGAGTCTTCTGTAATCACAGAGGTTTTGTCAAAGGCTGTTTTTTCCACTTCATTGGAAATGGATTAGCAATTGAGGCAGATCTCTGGGCTATGATAAAGGCAATTAGATATGCTTTCCAATTTGGCTGCAAATACTTATGGATTGAGTCAGATTCGTCTGTTGCAGTTTAGATCCTTAGAGATCGCTCAAGGAACATGCCCTGGAAGATGTTACCGGCTTGTGTTGGTTGCCTCCAACTTGGGGAGACGCTTTCCCTTGAAGTTATTCATGTCTACCGCGAGGCTAATCAAGTTGCAGATGCTCTCTCTAAGAAGGAAATTACAGAGGTGAGTTCGAGTTGGTCTTTATATCACCTAAATTTTGCAGTATCCTTGTTCAGGATGATTATCATGGTGAGTGCTATACACGCCTTTTTAGATCATCTATTTGAACGCTCTTTGTACTCTTTAATTTTTAATTGATTATACTGGGATCAGGCAAGCCTGAATCCGGATCTTCTTGGTTATAAAATCCATTGAGTGATTTTTGGTCTGAGAGAAAAATTAATACCCTATACTATATGATTAAATATTGTTTTTGGTATTTTAAAGGTTGATGGGATCAACCCTATCCTTTGGTTGAGTTTTCAAACAATAATATCTTTCACTCGAGTATATAGATTTCTCCTTATGAATACCTATAACTAAAGAAGTGTATTACACAAATGTGTTTGGATGAATATGATGAAAGAAATCAATTAGTATCATAGATAGTAGAATAAATTTTAGAGAAGGTTGGATCCATTTAGTAGAAAAAACTAGATAAAAATATATATTGACAATCATCTGCCTGATCTAGAATTTAAAGTTGGTGATAATGTGAATATTATAATTTCTAAAAGGAATAAGGTAATGAAATTTCAAAATAATTAAAATCTATTCCATTAGTATATCATAACCATTAAAATTATTAATTGAATCAACATAATAGCAAATCTATTGAGGTTTCCAGCAAAACTCTCTAAAGGTCGTGATGTGGTCCATGTATATCTCCTTAGAAAGTACATACATTATCCTTCACATGTACTGAAAATAGAGGGCATATTAATAGAATATGATCTCTCATATGAAGAAAAACTAGTGGATATTCTATATCATTGAGATAATGTGATATGAAAAAAACCAGTCACCTTGTGAGAGTTTTTTAAAGAAACTGTCCATTTGAAGAAGCTATGTGGGAACCTAAGGATATTATAAGGAAAAAGTGTCCTCATTTTTTAATTACAGTGAAGGATTTTAGGATTGAAATTAATTTTTATGGGGTTAGAATGTGAGAACCTAAGTTTGTATGAATTATATTTTTTAAAATAACAACAATTCTCCTGATAACTTCTCTTTTATGCAACATTGAGTACTAACTAACCACAATATAATAATAATAATATTATTATTTAAACGTGATTATTATACGTAGACATTAAAACAGGCATATTTAATAGGAATAACCACATTTTAAATAATATGAATAGTGGTTTTGAGTAATAAAATTATATTGATAAATAATTCTTAATTTTTAGTAAATTCTTTTTATATTTCAAAAATACTATTTTCTTTAAAAAATTGTTTTATTATTTTTTGTTAACAAATTATAAAATAATTTTTTTTGAATTTCAGGAAAAAAGTTTTTGACAAATAATATTTTTTTCAAAATATACCTCTCAAAATTATATTTTACTAAATTTTTTAAAAAAATTCTTCAATGTTTCATTTTTTTCTGAATAGTTCAAAAATAATTAGTATTTTTATTAAAAACTGTATTTTATATTAAGGAATTTAAAAGATAAATTTTATTTTTATATGCTTTTAAATGATAAATTATTTCATAATATATGTATTAATTAAATTTATTCCATTAGAATCAATTTCATAATGAATTTTAATTTGAAACCTTTTTATACTTATAAAAACAATTATTTGGAAAACTATTTTTTCGTCACATCTATGAGTTTAATTTTAAACTTAATTTTATCACTATATAAATTTAATATTGAAAAGTAAATTCCAGAATTATTATAATAATAATAATTAATATTATATAATATAAGATATTTTATTTTTTTGGCAAAATGAAGAGTAATAATATTAAAAATTAATTACTATAGTTGAGGATAAAATGCGATTACATGGGATAAACTATAAGGATAAGGTATAAATTTCCATAATGAATTTAATATTCCATATTGTGGAAATATTTTGACCTTATCTCATATAATTTTGTATAATGATCTATTATTTATCCTTGTTCCACGTTTATAAAATTTTTATGCCTTTTTCATTTCACAAAATCAATGTGTGTCTTCTTCGTCAATTATAAAAGTTCCCACTCTCCTCTCCACTTAAAAAATAAAATTTTCTTTCATTAAGATAAAGGAAATGAAAATATCTTCCTTGACCCCAAACATAATTTTATAAGACTTATTTTGATTTAGAATCCCTCCTATGATTTATTTTGGTGAAAACCAAAGGTGGTTTTCCAATAAAGTGGTAATGTTTTAACAGAGCATTTTTATTTTATTTTTCATAAACATTCTCAAAATACACCAATTATTATGAGATAATATTATATATATACCATATAATGAGATATTTTTATATTAATTTAATAAACAACATCTATCTCCCCTTCCATCAAATGGGAAATGAAACTATAGATCGTGTTTTTGGCATTCTATAGCCTCGTGAACCGATATAATTTTTTTCCTTCAACGCATCTCATGGATAGATATAATGATGTATTTAATGGTTATACATCATATTTATGAAATATTTATACATTATCAATTATAATATAACATATATCTTCATAATTTCCATTCCATGGGAATAAAATAACCTCTTCTATGTGTATTGAGGACAGCCGCCTCGCAAAGCGATGTGATTCGTTTATCACATATTCTTTACATGGAAGGAAATATCGATATATTTAATGAATATTTGAGATATAAATCAAATAATAATGTATATGGTGAGGTTATATATTATTTACCTTCATTTTTTCTCTATCTGTCGATAAAATGGATAGAATGTTCATGCATACATATAACCTGCCACTTCCATGAATGGTGTATTTAATTTTCTCTCTTTTCCTTTTATGGATTAATATAAATACATATATAATTAATAAATATGTTATTTATATAATGGATAATATTATGGTGATGATGAAACCATGATCAAAATAAAATGGCCAAAAATACCAAACCAATACATACACAAAAACAAAAAAAATATTTCTTTAATTGTGATTTTAACAAGGGATTATAATCACACGGGTGGTAAAAGGTCATAATTAAATCATATATGTTATTAAATACATTATCATTGTACTAGAATAGTCATATAAAAAACCTATGTTTATTATTTTGGTCCTTCAAATGTGTATAAACAGTGTTATGAGTAGGGGAAATGGATTTTGTCTCAAATAGACTTCTTTGGGACATATGTCATGTTATCCACCTATATTATTTTTTGATCTTTATATATTGACCCTTCTAAATTTTATATCATGAATTTATTTATTCCCATTATTTTTAAAATTTAATTTTATTTTATTCCCTCAATGGGCTTATGATTCAACTGCCTCCAATGAATGTAAGGTATTTTTGTCTCCCTTTTATTTCTGTGGACACCGCCTATGCTCACCACTACTTTATTTTTTGTGTTGTATATACTACACATGAATATAATTTATTATTATTATCATGAAATTATTGTTCATTAATGTATATCTAATTTTACTTTTTTCATGTATATTATGATTTAAAAGTTACCAATGTTGTAATCATTTTTAATTTACAACCGCATTGGTTATTGGGATTGAATGCTATTATGACTATAATGAATAAATACTACAGTCTTCCTCTCTAAAAACTCTTGAACTTTCTTATACTCTTTTTATTTATGTATAATAAATTTTTTTCATTTCATTTCTCTCTCATTAATAACTAACCCAACCAGAAAAATAAAATTTAGGAAAAAAATATTTTATTTTTTTCTTTGGTCGAAATGCATTTTGTTCCTTATTCTGATTCAATAAAAATTCTTTAAATTATGTTTGAAATAATATCAAATGATTTTCTATTGTTATATTTATCCATGTTTAAATTTTTTTACATAATTTTTTAAAATTAATATTCTTTTAGTATTTTAACAATGCAATTTTCACTTTTTATCAAAAATGTAGAGGAAATCTTTGTTTTAACATGTACATTTTGAACAATAATTCCCAATATCATGCCCAGTCGAGGATTTTAGGATTAATTATTTATTTTTAAAGTTTATTTTCAATGAAAATTATGTCCACAATATTTGTAATTTTTTTTGTTTTTTAAAATTCTATTTCAAAATTAAATGGATATTTTCCTTAGGAAATGTTTTGATTGATCTTTCAAAAAACATTTATAACTAAGATGACATCCTTTGATGTCACATAAGCTTTATTAGAGATATGATGTGACGATAAGTCCCTTAATTTTTCGCTAGATGGTATTTATATAATTATAATATTTTAATAGAAATCATTACTTTTATATGGGTAATGCTATGGGGAAATAATGAAAATTTATGAAACCCATTTCATTTACCTCTGTTAATCTATGATGAAATGTTTATGAATCAAATTTTTTCTATGGAATTTTATATGATTATTGTTTCATGATCTTGTGGCATAATAACGTATGAACTATTTGATTGGTTGGACCTATATCTCCCTCTAATGAAATGGTTAATCTTTTATATCTCAATATATAATAGTGGGAAATAAATAGATGTGATTGATTTATCATGATAAATAGACTATTGCGCTTGATCCAATATGAAAAATTAGTGATGATATCTAAACTATTATGAAATGGAAATCATTTTTTGATTCATGATCTTTTATGATGTTATTGTCTGAGATATTAACATTAACATATGATATTGCTTCTATACATGTGATTCTGTTATAATTATGTGACTTGATATTATGGTTTATGATTGATTTATGGTGATTTATGACTCTTTTGTCTCATATCTTTTGAACTAATATGATTTATTCCACTTATCATGATTACAATCTATGATTAAAGGGGTTTGGACATTGAATGTTATATTAATAATCACATACCCTTACTATTATCTTATTTGTTAATATGATTATCAGTTTATATCTTCTATATTTACCATTATTGAGAATCTAAGACCACCCTTTCCTATGTTTCATTTCCCTAGGTTTTGAAAAATGTATTAAGTATCATATTAATATGATGAGAATGAAATTGGAAGATCTTTATGGGAAATGTTGATGATCGTTCATGAAATAAGAATATTGTTTATCTAGTCTCCAAAGACACTAAATATTTATGGACCAATGGAATATATTTGTGAATTTTTTTCAATATTATTTTTTATATGTAATATATATGTATAAAAAAAATATGGACCTTTATTCCATAAATTAATCTCATATATTTTTATCTTTTAAAATAAGTGTGGTTACATAGGATATTAATGTGTGATTTCATGTCATCATTTTGAAATCACTTTAGATCAAATGGTATTTAATGTGAATTATATATATGAGGATTAAGAAGGATAGATTATCATTTTTTCATGTCGATTGGATTTAGGAGTTTTCACTACAAATTTTTTTTGTATCCTAGTGATATGAGATTAAATTTATGATCTCTTTTTCCTAAGTATTAACAATTTTATATGCATTAATTCAAGGATATTGAAGGACCCCGAAACTCCCTAAGAGTAGCGGGGTGAATTACAGTTTCAATATTTTATTTTAAAGTGATGGATCCTATCCCCACATTTGTACGAACTTGTTAAATCTTTCTGATGGTATTGTGTTATAATTTAAGCATTCACACACAGAAAGACTGCACACCAATTTTACGTGGTTCACCACTAAGTGCTATTCCAAGAATCTTAAACCGATAGGTTTTTGTGTCATACCCAATTCCACTAATATTCACAAATTGTGGATTACAAAATTTTAGCCCATTCACTCTCTACAAAGCACACTACCTTTACAAGGTTTTAGGGATATCTCGTTGTGTCCCTTAGATCACTTTCGTTGACACCCCCTTGCTCGATGCGTTGGGATGAATCTGAAAACAGTTTACTTACTTGATGTCTCTAAAATGGGTTAGCGTTAAATCATGAATCTTCAACTATAGATTGATGTTACATATGTAATCTACTATTCTATGTACTATTTATTTGTGAACATGTCCTCCATGAACTGTCCTTCTTACTTCTTGTAACATACATCACTATGTACTTCGAGTGCTTCATCAAAAACCTATGAATACTACCTCTGAAAACGATGAATGTATACTACCATCAAATACTTTTTCCGTATATTTCTTCTTATCTATGGACTAAATCCTCCTTCGCAAACAGTCTTCGGAAAACTGTATTCCAAGAATCGTGTTCCACAAACCATATTCTGCAAATCATCTTCTACGAACTGTTTTGGACATCACTGAATTCCATTTCAATTTATAATCAATGTATCCATTTTATAGTAGTCTTCCCATGAACCACTCTAGACATCACCTAATTTCTCTCATGTTTTCAATCTTAGTCATGTGCTCTAATGAAGGGATTAATTCTCCTTATATAGGAAAATAAATCTGAATAATCTTCTAATTTGAGATTTTTTAAAATATTTGATACATCCTTGAATTTATCCCATACCATGCATCTCCTGTGAACCATTTTCCTTACACGATCTACAATTTTCCAGTCTTCCTTCGTGGTGGCCGACTTCTTCTATGAACAGATATCCACCACATTTTCTCCCACGAGAATACCTCTCATTAACTGATATCCATTTTCATACTGTGAACATTCATGCCAACCATATTTGTCCCATGAACCATTTTTTCATGATATTTATACTTCCCGTCGAAGCTGCATAGCACCACTACGTGGAAATCCTTCATTTTCAGTTTTCCCTCGCCGATACACATACCTCTTTGCAGTCCGAAAACTATCCTTCACGGTCTATAAACCAAGCATGGAAGACTCCTTTACATAAAAACATCATTTTCCAAAATAATAAATTCCTAATTTTTTGTCCCAATAATTTGGAAAACTCTCAGAAATTGTTCCACCTTAAAAATCTTTTTCAACTTGTTCTATAAGATCACTCAACTTGTAAACCCCTTGATCAACCCAATGTGGATTGAGAAAAAACAAAAACCATAATCCATTTCTAGAAATGAACAATCCTCATTCAAACATGTTTTTTAGATAGTAGACCACAACCCTTTTCTCATGATTAAGGAAAAATGGTTTTCCTTGGTGATCTTGAGGAAATAGTAGAAATTTCGCTATTTTCTATGGACTATTAGCAACGGGGTCTCGTTGAAAAGGGCTTATAATAAAATAATATTGGAAAATAATAATTCTAATATTAATAACATACATAATATTAATATTATAACAATAAAAATAAAATAATATTAATTTTATTATGATTGATAATATAATAGTATTAATATTTGTATAATAATAAAATATTATTATTAACAATATTATTAATATAATATTATTAATATAATATTATTATTATATTATTATTATTATTATTATTAATGAAATAATATTTTTAATATTTTTAAAATAATACAAAATTATAAAATAATAAAAACCTCATTATTCATAAAAATTTAAAAATAAGAAAAATAATAATAAGTAATAATAAGTAATAAAATAATATATGTAAAATATATATAAAGAGTAAAAAAAATAATAAAAAATTAAATTACAAATTAATACTTAAATAAATATTAAAAAATTTAATAAATAATAAAAAAGGAAATATTCATAACAATATAAAAAACGCACTATACAGAAATGCAAATTGTTAATATTAGAAGAAAAAAATTACATTACAATATTTTATCATACAAAACCAATAGAAGATTAAGGGGGGTCTTCTGGAAGAGTTGGATGAAATGGTGGAGAAAAATCTCTCTCTAACCCATGAGTCATACATCGCATGTACTTTATTTGATAATGTTGCTGCTGGTGCCATCAGCGCATCTCCTCCTCCTATTGTTGATGATATTGTGGGAACTCTTCCTACTACTGCTTAAGTTATTTGCGCATCTCTTGCTCCTGTAATTGATGCATCTCATCCAGCTCCCTATGAATACACTCAATGACCTCACTCTGAGCTCAAAGCTATACTTGATATTGTGCGTTAAATGTTGTTGAATCTCCATGATTTTCTCTTGAGCTGGACACTAACATCACATTTGTAGCATAATAACCTCTAGGAATCAATTGAGCATGGATACCAACAACTCGAAATTTCTTGAAGGCATACTAGGTCACAACCATCAATGATGCCTTATCAAATCAATAGTCACTAGTCTTGGCCTCAGTCTCATCCTGAATTTTAGTCTATGCTTTAGAATTTGCGGCCTCATGTGACTCATTCAATTGGAATTTAAAATCAAAATAGTTAAAATATTATTATAAGTTAAATTTAAAACACAAAAATAAATTATACTAAACACAATCAGACATTGGCGATCACCTCTAATCTCTCTTGTGATTGGATCCTTGTACAATCTACTATAAATGTATAACTCTGTAACATTTGGGTTTTTGAATTCCTAATTGAATATAAAATAAACATTTAAATTTAATTTTATATTAATTATTTTTAAAAAAATTACTAACCATATATTCCATGTGGGTTCTGATTGTAAGAATATCGGATTAATGTGTCACCCCTTGTCTCCCTAGTTTTTTTCAACCTACTAATGATCTACTCTAAAAAATCCACCCAACCAATGTGAACATAATCCATCCTAAACTTTGGATGAAATAGAATCTGGTTAGTGGGCGAGACAAGACTTATCATTCTCTGTCACTCTGTCTTTTGTCGTCACATTCCTTATAAAATTGTGAAAAAAACTACCATCAATGCTCATGCATAAGCCCCTCCCATGACTTCTAGATAGCACTTTACATGATCTCATTGATGGAATACCATGAACCCTAAAAATAAATTATAATATCAAGTTATTATTTAAATAAATTTAAAAATAATTATTATTAATTCACGTACCAGCAAATGATTAAACATTTGGTACCGAATAACAATGGAATCTAATCCCATACAACCCATGCATTAGAAAAAATTCATAATATCGCACTCTCATATCCAATAGATATATGTGATAAGCTATGAACAAAACAAATAATAATATATTAATATATAAATATATTAATGAAAACTAAATAAAATACATATTTAAACATACCTCGGCATGCATGGATTGAAACCAAGGTGTGGACGTTCCTCCAGGATAGGGTCAGTAATCATCAATCAGGCCACACTACACCCCCTCAGAGGCCTCCCTAAACTGCCAGTAGTTTGAGGGTTAGATGATCTAACATCATACTCGTCCAAAGGGAGATCAGCCTCCAACAACAGATGAAATTGATCCTAGTCTATCTAAAACATGAAATGAGTTTTATTATAAAATATTTAAAATCAATTACTATATATAGATTATGTTCCCAAAAGGAATTGTTACTTCCCTCAAGGCATTGGGTAAAATTTAAATTTATGTTTTCCCAAACATTAACTAACTACATGTGCATAGTGTAGTGGGTTGTGGGGTCAAAACCACATGGAGAACTCTATAATGAGAGAAATTCTCATAATTACGACATGTAGGTGAGTCCTTTCGAGAAATTTTTATTGTTTGGGAATTGTTTTAATTTTTATTTTAGGGGTGAGTACAAAGTCTAAAAGAGGGGTCGGGATCAAGTTGAGTATTTGGGTGAAGGATGGGTTTAAATTCTAATCTTGGGAAGGTCCTTATAACAAGGTTTATGAAGAAAAAATATTTCTCTAGTTGACTTTGTTCTTGCTACTTAGTTCTACCTTGGATGTAACTATTCCGTGATCAGGATATTGTTAAAAGCCTAGGAGAATTACTTTTGGATTTTAGGGGAGAAAGTGACATAGGCTAGTGATCGTAGCCTAGTCTACTCCAATTAAGAGAGGGTCGGTTTATTAAATGTCATGTTATCAGGGATGTTCACGCAAATGAGATAGAATATTGGTATTATCATAATTATTAATTTAGTTAGGTTTTCCAGGTATATAATTAATGTTATCAAAATGTATGAAGATGAACTTGATCCCCACCCCTAAGGAATTTAGCTACTAATTAGGGATGGAGAAGTAATTAAATAAACAACATAAATAAATCTTAACATTTTGATTGATGTTAATTTTATGGAAATCATGTAAGGGTCTGGGATTGATAATGGGGATAATGCAATTGCACTATAAATTTCAAAAAAAATAAAGTTATTACTAGGTAAATACGAATGGAATGGAACATAAATATGGCAATGGAATTTAATGTAAT
Source organism: Viscum album (assembly GCA_963277665.1). Classification (NCBI taxonomy): domain Eukaryota; kingdom Viridiplantae; phylum Streptophyta; class Magnoliopsida; order Santalales; family Viscaceae; genus Viscum; species Viscum album. Next base: position 454,764,515 of record OY728135.1, read on the forward strand.
TAATGAATGGATTCTTCGTGGCTCATGGATTATTAAAAATGTGAAAACATTAAAAAATTTGGAGTTTTCAAGGGTTAAAGTCAAGAAAACTCGCAGGGAATCGAGAGAGAATAAGAAACTCCTCTGGAAATCCTTTTTAATGCGCTGCTGCTCTGCTACTTATATAGGAAAAAATCTTCATGATGTTTACCTGAATTACATGTCGTGTAACATCGATTCATATCATTTTATGTTGAGTTTGGATCTCCAGCATGGGCCGCATATCTCTCAAAAAATTTGTCATGTTTTACTAGGTTCATGTCATGTACTTGATGGTTCACGACATGTTCCCTCCTCAAATTATCTTTACATGAGGATTCCTCGAGGTTTTTCACTATCTACTTTGAATCACATCACAACATGTCTAGGGTTTACATGAAAAGTTTTAGTTTATTCCATTATGGATTCATGGCTTGGTCGCATCATGTTTTCATGACATGGGGTAGGCTGTGATCCGCATGTACATGATGTGTACTAATATAACACCATGAGATTTTATGAGAAATATTTTTTTATGTATTATGTTATATGCAAAACCAAATAAATCTTTCACTACACACAACACTGTCTTGTCTTGCATTACACGCAAGAGCAACCTTCCTCGATAACTTGGGTTGTACACAATACTGAGTTTCACTATACAATGATATGTTATTAAAATATTATATAAACTAGCCGTTATGAACAGTAATGCAAACTTTTTTAAATTTTATAAAATTTATCTTTCAAAATGGACTTCATTTTTGGTGTAATGGCCCGGACCTCTCCAGGCCATTCCTTTGTCAAAAAGAGGGTCATAAAGTGTTCTGGAGAGTAAAATGGACTTTTCCCACACCTTTCAGAATTTTGAAACTACACGATGTGTACCCCCTCGCCGGGTATACCCCGTGTTGATGTTCGTGTCCTTTCCGTGTGAAATAAATGGGTACACGCCATGTACCCTAAACAACACGACGTGTAGTCCCTCCCTGCATATGCGTTACCTTCAAACCGCGTGTTGACCAGTCAATGGCAGCATGCCGCATTGAAGGCCGTGTTGGAAGCCGCGTGGTGACCGTGTGAAATGGACGAGTACACGTTTTGTACCATAAAGTACATGCCGAGTGCTTTTGTTTTTCTCACCTATAAAAGGAGGGGTCCCCTCCTCCTTTTTAACTCACCCCTCTCCTCCCCATTCCTCTGAGCAGAGCTCTCCCAAGAGACTCAAAGACTCATTTTATTCCATAAATTCTTCGTCCGAGCTCGGATTTACGATCCGTCAGCGGCCACGAGATTTTAATGACGAGGAAGAACTTTTGAGCTTGGATATGTTTTCTTTCATTCGGCCTTTACTTTCCTACATCCACCCAAGTAGGTTTTTTACGGATTTTGACAGAAGTGACGGACGTCGATGGACGTCTTCTAATGTTGATCCGAGGGAGAGTTGTGATCAGAACCTGTTGAGGTAGGGATCTTACCTTCGTCTCTCTAATTTGTGCATCATGAGGGGTGGGTATCCTCTTGTTTTCATGAGAAACAATTGAACCATTAAACGAAGATAATAACAGGTTAAATAACGGGGATGGGGAAGTTGTTATGTTTATCATTATATCTTGTGATATTATGTTGTAAATTGAATAGGCTTATGCCTACTGAAAATCACAATCATTGGGGGCCTTTGCTTGCACAATTAAATGTTTCCCTATCTTTCTAGACCGTTTTTGTGATTGGAACTTTGTTGAATATGGAATTTGGTTAATCACGTAAAGTTGGATGATTAAAAATATGGAACCCTTGTGTGATCACCCTGGTTGAAAAAATGGAATAATGAACATGTTGGTGTTGGCTTGGATATGTGGCATGTGATGGGGGTGTTTTTGTGGGTTGTTGTGGATCGGGTGAGCAGCGGGGCTATGGTTGGATTGGTTGTGGTTATGGTGGTTGTAAGTGGGGCTACAGGGATCGGTTTGAATGTGAATGAACTTTGGGTTGTGAATAATAAATAAAATGTGGAAGAGTTAATGAATGATGGGGCTTGTTAATGGAACAAGAATAATAATCAGTGGGGTAGGTTGGTTTATAAGGAGGGACTTATTGTGTTGCTTGTGTTTTCCTAACATGATTTGTGGATGGAAAGAATATGTTTTACGAATGATTGATATGGTTGGTTTTGGATAGTTTCCTCGTGGTTAAGAAACTAATAAGATGATTCTGTTGGAACATGAAAACCTAAATGGGGTTGTCGTTGTTTGTTGTATGCATGCTTCGTAGTAGCAGTGCCGAGGCACGTGCTCAGTTCTCTGATTAGAAGCCATACGTTGGGCTGAGTGTTTGGTATAAATATATATATCTGTATCATTGTGTTTTATCGCACCCCACCCATGTTGAGCACTTAGTGTCGAACACTCCCATTTCATGGGAGAGGGTGTTTTCCCCATAGTTAATAGCTCCATCCTGCTCCTTCTTCCATAGGCTGTGATGGCTTGAGGTGACCTTACACCCAAGACTCTTTGGGTAGGTTTCGATTGGGGTAGTTTTATCCTAAGACTCTTCATATAGGTTTTACTGTTTCCCAAGAATCGTCAGGTTGAGGCCCAGGTGTGTGCGGTCGGGATACGTGGTTGTGAGGCCTACTTGTGTGCGGGCGGGATACGTGGTTCTTGAGGCCCAGGTGTGTGCGGGTGGGAAGAGTGTGGTAGTGTCAGGATGTTCGCTATTAGGATGAGCAGCTAACTAGTGGGAAATGGTGTGGGGTACCCAATACTCTTGTTCTTATATACTACTACCTGTTGTTATTGTGTTTTTGGTGATTGTGGCTAGTGAGGTTGGGTGTATAGAATTCTTTTCTAGGTTTCTTCTGTTATTCTCATGGGACATTAGGGTGTCTCCCCACTTGTTCACAAGATCTTTAGATTTCCCTACTGAGTATACTTGTATGCTCACCCTACGTTTACTTTCAGGTTTCCAGGACGACTACCAGGGCCATGTGGGACCCTACTAGTCGGGACAATTGGAGTTGTTGCACTTGTTGTACTCATGTTTCTTTTGGTATTGTACTTTTGAGCTTTCTTGTACTTGTACCTTGTTTCAGAACTATTTAAACATGCATGTGGGATTGGTTTAGGTTTATTTCTATACACGTTGTTTTTTCCTTTTTGGTGTTTGACTTTTCCTATTTCTCTATCTAAAAAAATAAAAAGGGTAATGCCTCCCGTATTTGTGAAAACTCATACCCTTGGTGCTAGTCGCCACCCCGGGGCCTACTGGAGGTGGGACTCAGGGGTAAATATCTCCCTTTCACTATTTCCAGATGATGTTATTAATATTTTCATGACTTATTATATTCCCCCTTTACTGATTTTATATGAAATGTGCATAATTTGTGTGAAATATTAATGTTTTAATATTAAGTATAATTTTTGAGCATTTTTAGAAGTAGTCCAATTGAGTCATTTTAATGTTTTAAAAATAACTATCACTATAATGATCCAAATTTTCTGGATCTTGTTTTTTAGTATTCTCCATGTAATATACAACATTTCATTAGAAGGTGACATGAGCCAATTCAGCCATTTGAAGGGACATATGGTGCTCACAAACAAGACCAAAGAATCTGTGAACAAACTGGACCAGCCTTGAAGATTTAATTACTGGGCTCAATCAAGCAGTCCAAATACCTTACTTCTCCTCCCATGTTCGGAGGCCATTTAAATGATTCCATGATAAAAATTTCAGAACCCAATCAAAAATACAAGGGGCCCAAATGATGCATTGAAGTCCATCCCACCATTCTGGATGAGAATTAAAAACAGCACATTAATTTTGAAATTTCTCCTGATGTAGAATTCCATTCGAGCTGAGCTTTTGTATTGTGAAATAGAAACATTGGCTGGCCAACTGTGTTGAAGAAATTATATTTATTTGAGGGCATCTTCCTATTCCAAAATCCATTCACATTATAGACATTGAAAAAAGTCTGTATTGAAATGGACAGATCATAATTGTTTACTAACACCGCCGTAACATTGGCTCAATAAGTCCAATAGCCGCCACCTTTTCACCATAGACAGAAGATATTATTATCTACAACTTTGAAGAAGGCTATTTCTCAAGATTCGGATTTCTAGATATACATATCGGCGAGCCAAGTTGAGGGGTATTGCTGGAATGTAAACAATCCACTCTATGGGCTATAAATACTCTCCCCTTCTCTCCATGAGAAGGGTTGGCATTTCAGTAGAGAGGAGATCATATTGGCATGACCAAATCCTTGAAAAAGGATTTGGAGGTCCTTCCATACTAAATTTTTCACTTGATAGACCTTTCCTCCTCTCTTTATTTTCACTTACTTTCGTGTTCTTCATTTTTGTAATCTTGTAATTCTCTTTCTTTGTAATTCTGTTTTAATGAAAGTTACTACTTCAATATCTCTTATTCTCATCCACCATCTGTAGTTTAATAATTATGTTCCTAAAATAGTTTAAATTCAGTTTAATCCACTTCCATTCTTTTTCTTCCTCATTCAATCGAAAATCCGTTTTAATTATCATCATTGTTCGTGTGTGTGTGTGTTCGACGTAACACTCTTTTCTAATCCCTTTTTTTCTTCTATTATTAATTTATCATCATAATTATTATAAACAGAATATTAAACACCCAAATGGATGAGTAAATATCTCATTGGGGTGAGTTATAATTTAGGTATGTTAAGTGATTGAGAGTATTTGCTCGATGAGTATTCGTTAATTTAACATTGTGTATGTTGAACATAATTTGTCATGGATTAATGACATATTTTGTTTAGAATGTGGTTTCCATGGATTATTGGAACTACAAATACACTACCATAAACATATACTAATTTAGATTAAAATACTAATTAAGTTAAGGCTTGGATTAAAGCTTTAACACTTAGGAATTCTAATCGATGTCAACTTGTGAAATGGGTGTTAATTTAAATGCAATATAAAGCAAAGCTCAAGGATATCACAAGATTAACTCCCTAATAATGGACTCACCTAAATATTTATCAATTTTTTGAATCAAACATCATCCATAAATGATTTCATAATCTTTTCAAACAAACCCCTCAATCATAATACAATTAACTAAAAATAAACGACTATTTCAAAGTATCATCGACGAGGATTCGACCCGAGTGCTGCAATACACATTAGCAGAGCACCGAAACTTTGACCAGTTGATAGGAGAAAATCGGCCGTGTGTTTCAAATGGATCTGTTGCTGGGGATGGTGCTTTAAGTAGTCATTAGTTTCTGGTTATTGTCAAAAAAACAAAAAAATCAAAATTTAAAAAAAAATTGAAAAAAAATTTACAAAGAAAAACCCGTCTTCCTCTTTCTTCAAAAATCTCTCTGAATGCCCCATAGCCTTCCAAACAATCCCTCGGATTTGTTTGACCCTGAAATTGATAGAACACTTCGTCGACATAGGAGGAACATAAGAGATAATCAACTCATTCAAGAACCAGTCCTCATCCAACCAATTGAATTCGATATGGCCAATCCTAGGGAACAAACATTGAAAGAACTTGCATCCCCTGATATGAATTACCAACCCCTTGGTATTAAATATCCAAACATAGAGGCTGACTTCAAACTCAAATCGGGTTTGATTCATCTTCTACCTCATTTCCATGGGCTAGCCGGTGAGGATCCGCATCTTCACCTTAAAGAGTTCCAAGTAGTGTGCTCTACCATGAAGCCTCAAGGGGTTTCTGAAGAACAAATCAAACTTCGAGCATACCCTTTCTCCCTAGCTGACACTGCTAAGTCATGGATCTACTACCTAACTCCTGGTTCCATAACTACATGGAATGACATGAAGTGACTCTTCTTAGAGAAATTCTTTCCTTCTTCTCGTACTGCTTCTATCCGAAAGGAAATAAGCGGTATATGTCAATTCCCAAGTGAATCACTGCATGAGTACTGGGAGAGGTTCAAAAAGCTTATGGAAACCTTCCCACGCCACCAAATCCCTGACCAAATCTTGATCCAATACTTCTATGAGGGGTTATTGGCTATGGAGAGAAATCTCATAGATGCTGCAAGTGGCGGTGCTCTTATTGATAAAACATCTGCAGCTGCAAGAGATCTCATAAGTAACATGGCCGCAAAGACACAACAATTCCATACTCAAGCACATGCCCAAGTCAAACAAGACCAAGATAATCAATCAATTGAACCGAACAAAATGACCAAGTGGATGAGTGAACTTACAGGTCTTGTGCGACAACTAACTGTGGCTACCAAATCCCCAACCTCACCTTCTCCGCAATCAGTGTTTCCTAGACCAATCAAAAACTGTGGAATCTGCAACTCTCCGTCTCATCCAACTGACACATGTCAACAACTTCAAGAGGATCAATCCGATTCATCTGGACCAATGGAGCTCAATGCAGCATATGCTCAGCAGAACACCAATCCTCAACTATCAGGTCAGTTTGTTAGAAACTTCAACCAACCTCACTCTGATCCCTTCTCCTCTAACATTAACCAAGGATTGAGGTATGGTAATCCCGTCTCTCATCCCCCTCAATTCCCTGCTCAAAACCCAAACCAATTTCAATATGGTCAAGGTGGTGGTAACTTCCATCAACCTTATCCTTTTGTTCCTCAACCTCAAAGGAACAATCCTCCTCCTAGATTCCATTATCTTAGTGAGCCTTCCCAATTCCAAAACCAATACAATCGATTTCCCAAGAACCAAAATCAAGGCAATCCCAATCTGGGACAAGCCTCTTCTTCTAAGCAACCATGGGAAAGTGCAGTGGAAGATCCTGCCTCCTTCACTCGTTCTAGCCTTAAAAACATTGAAACTCAAATAGGTCAACTTGCATCCCACCTGATCCATCAACAACAATCAAATTCTTCCCAACTCCCAGCTCAACCATTACCCAACCCCAAGGGTAATGTAAGTGAAATTGCACATAGATCAGGAAATAAAATTGCTATGCCTCATGATAAATCTTCAAACCCTCATTTTAATGTTGAACTAGAAAATGAAAAGAAAATGAAAATTTAAAAGGACCCTGAATCCATTCCCTCACCTCCTTCCATTCCACTTAGGAATCCAGTTCCTTTTCCTCAAGATGTTTCTAAACCAAGGAAGTCCTTTGAACCTGATCCTGAAATTCTCGACATGTTTAGACGTGTTGAAGTCAACATTCCCCTATTAGATTCCATAAAAATATTACTAAGTATGCCAAGTTTCTCAAGGAGTTGTGTACCCACAAGAGGCAACTTAGGACCTTCGAAAATGTTTCCACCCAGCAGTCTATTCCCATAATGTGCAAAGATCCAGGGACCTTTACGGTTCTATTCCAAATTGGATGTTAGAACTTTGATGATGCACTCATAGACCTAGGAGCCTCAATTAATGTCATTCCCAAATCCATATTCTCCAACATTGGTCTAGGTCCCTTACATCCGACAAGTGTTTTCATTCAGTTATCCAATCGAAGCACAACTAGTCCTGAGGGAATAATTGAGGATGTCCTTATCCGAGTCAATGATCTTATCTTCTCAGCTTATTTCTATGTCCTTGGTATGGAAGGTGAGACGAACTCTTCTCAATCTCCCATAATTCTTGGAAGACCATTCCTCATGACTGGGAGAACCAAGATTTATGTCCATTCAGGCATCTTATCCATGGAATTCGGTGACCAACTGGTCATGTTCAACATTTTCCAAGTCATGTGATACCCATCTGAGGATCACTCTGCATTCTCAATCCAAGATTCCGAGGACACTTCTAAGAGTCAATTGAACCCCATTACATCATGTTCATCCTGTTCTGAAGAGATAGGATGTTGTGAAATCTGCACTAGGATTAACCAAGTCATAAATGGTGAAGATGATGTGGACCTCTCAATCATAGACTCCATCAATCTAGAAGAACTAGAAAACTCTCTTGAATCCCACATCAACTCTGATATCTACTGCTCCACCTTGGACAGTATTAAGGAGAATGAATCTGAAGCAACTGAACTCCCTTCATCCATTCCTGTGATGTCTAAACCACAAATAAAGGAAGAGACTAATCTGAAACCCCTTCCTGCACACCTGAAATATGCATTCCTCTTCCATGATCACTAATATCCTGTCATTATCTCCACCGCCCTTACTGAAACCGAGGTGTCCAAACTTGTTTAAGTGTTAGAGGAAAACAAAAAGGCCTTAGGTTGGACCCTAGATGACATACCAGGAATCAACCCTGCCCTTTTCATGCATCACATCCATCTTGAGGAATCATCCAAGCCAATTATACAACCACAAAGAAGAATCAATCCACTCATCCTTGAGGTAGTTAGGGAAGAGATCACCAAGCTTCTTCAAGATGGTATTATCTACCCAATTTCTGATAGTGAATGGGTTAGTCTGATTCAAGTTGTACCTAAGAAGGGTGGGATAACTGTTGTCACAAATGAACATGGAGAGGTAGTCACAACTCGAGTGAAGAACAAATAGCATGTATGCATCGATTATCAAAAATTGAATGCTGAAACATGAAAAGATCACTACCCTCATCCATTCCTTGATCAAATGCTAGAAAGATTAGCCGTAAATTCACACTATTGCTTTCTTGATGGATACACTGGCTATTTCCAAATCCCAATCGCACCTCAAGATCAAGAAAAAACTACTTTCACATGCCCCTTTGGAACATATTCATATAGAAGAATGCCTTTTGGACTTTGCAATGCTCCTGCAACATTCCAGAGGTGTATGATGAGTATATTTTCAGAATTCATTGAACACTGCATGGAAGTCTTCATGGATGACTTCACCATTTATGGTGAGTCATTTGAATCTTGTTTGCATTCACTATCTCTAGTCCTTCAAAAGTGTGTCAAGTGTAACCTTGTGTTAAATTTTAAAAAATGTCACTTCATGGTTGCAAATGAGATTGTTCTAGGGAACATAGTTTCAAAAGATGGTATTGAAGTCGATCCTGCCAAAATTAACATGATCCAATCACTTCCTGAAGCCAACTCTGTTCGAGACATCCGTTCATTTCTCGGTCATGCTGGTTTCTATCGGAGATTCATCCACAACTTCAGTAAAATTTCCCTCCCACTCACTCGGTTTCTCCAAAATGATTTCACCTTCCATTTTGATGAGGTTTGCAAGAGAGCCTTCATTGAACTCAAAGCTTATCTTACATATGCCCAAATAATCCAACCCCCAGATTGGTCCTTACCCTTTGAGTTAATGTGTGATGATTCTGATAGAGCAGTTGGGGCTGTTCTTGGTCAAAGAAGAGAAAATGTTCCTCATGTCATCTATTATGCCTCAAAAACATTGGATGAAACTCAATCTCACTACACTGTGACTGAAAAGAAACTTTTAGCTGTGGTTTATGCCTTAGATAAATTTCTGCCCTATCTCTTATGTGCCAAAATCATCATCTTCACAGACCATTCTGCTATAAATTTCTTACTCAAGATATTCCAAACCAAGGATATTAAGATGGATTCTAATTCTCCAAGAGTTTAACCTTGAAATCAAAGATAGACCTGGAAAAGAGAACCATGTGGCTGATCACTTGAGTAGAATTCCTAATTCTCCTCATTTTGAAATCATTGATCCTGAATTTCCAATTGAGCACCTTTAATATCTCACTCCAAAACTACCATGGTATGCCCCAATTGTAAATTACATGGTTTCTGGTGTTTTCCTGAAATTTTTTCAAAAGAACAAAAAATGAAGTCGAAAAGTGATTCAAAATACTATTTTTGGGAAGAAAATAAACTTTGGAAAACTGGTGCAGACATGGTAATTAGGAGATGTGTGGATGAAGATGAATATTCTTCCAGCTTATAATCCTGTTACTCAATGCCTGGTGGTGGCCACTTTGGACCACAAAAGACCTCCCGAAAGGTCCTAGACTCTGGATTCTACTAGCCTTCACTCTTCAAGGACTCACATGAGTTTTTTCAATCATGTCCCACTTGCCAAAAGATTGGCACAATTTGAAAGAGAAATGAAATTCCCCAAAAGCCTTTAATATTTTGTGAAATCTTAGATGTTTGGGGCATAGATTTCAGGGGACCATTTCCCCCTTCCAATGGATTCTCATACATTCTTCTTGCGGTCGATTATGTTTCAAGGTGGGTTGAGGCCAAACCCACTTGGAAGAATGATGCTCATACTGTTAGTGAGTTTCTAAAGACCCACATCTTCCAAAGATTTGGCACACCACGTGCCTTGATCATTGACTTAGGAACCCATTTTTATAATAGAACCATGGAAGCTCTTCTGAAAAATAATGGGGTTGTACATAAAACTTCAACTACATATCACCCCCAAACAAATGTAATGGCTGAACTTTCTAATAGAGAAGTGAAAAGAGTTCTAGAGAGAATTGTAAAACCCACCAGAAAAGATTGTCCTGAGAGACTTGGTGAAGCCCTTTGGTCTAATCGAACGGCCTATAAAACACCCATTGGGATGTATCCTTTTCAGCTTATTTTTGGTAAAGCATGTCACTTACCAGTTGAAATACAACATAAGTCATTTTGGGTAGTGAAAACATGTAATTTTTATCTTGAAAAATCTAGTGAAGAAATATTGTTGCAATTGGATGAACTAGAGGAGCTTCGACTTGAATCCTATGAGAATTACAATCTGTACAAAAAGAAGGCTAAGGTACTCCATGACAGACACATTCTGTGAAAGGTATTTCATGAAGGTGAAAAAGTAATGCTCTTCAATTCTCGATTCCGACTTCACCCAGGTAAGCATAATTCTCGTTGGGAAGGTCCTTTTATTATCACTAATGTTTACCCATTTGGTGCATTGCAAGTCCAAGACCCCTCCTCCAAAAGGACATTTACGGTAAATGGACATCAGTTGAAACATCACCATGAGAGGACATGCAATCCTGGATCAACATCAACTTCCACTGGATCCCCAACTTCTCTAGCCGACCTACCACTGGATGGAGAAGGCGACCCGCCAAATCCAAACCAGGGGGCTCCTCTTTACCTTTAACTCTCTCTCTATCTCTTCATCTCTATACCTCTTTCTTCTTCTTCCTCTATCTTTAATTTTTTAACCATTTTCTTTTTCAAAACCCTGATTTTTCACTTTCTCTTTTTTGTGGGTGTATCTTTAGAAAAATAAAAACCTAAAAAACCAAAAAAAAACAAAAAAAATCACTTAAAAAATACAAAAAAAATTATAAGTCATGCTTACTCACCATCGAGTTTTGAAATTTTGTACAACCATTTTGGGGAGTTAATAGACATGTTTTCATCTCAAAAATTTTGTATTTTCATTATGACTTTGGATAATTAATTTTGTGTCAAAACCAACACATTTTGAATGCTCATTTTTTGATTTGGAAAATTATTTTCCCCAACCGTGAGAACAAACAATTTCTTTCATGCCAAGGCCACCTATGGCCATCTTTTCAAAATATGTGTTTTCACCCCCATTTGTGAGTCTTTAGTTTGTGGACCTTTGAGCTGAATTTCCTACCTTAGTGTTTATTAATATGATAGAGGCATTTTCTGAACCACATGAAAATCGCAATAGCCAAATAGCCTCCCATTTCCCTTAAATTAATCCTCCTTTTGAAAGACCCTTCAAACCTATGAAAACCTTTTCTTTGATAGCCACATTACAAGCCCAATACCTTATCCCACCCAATATCAACATGGATTTTCATTGCATAAGTTTTTGAAATTTAAGTGTGGGGGGGAATGGATTTCATTTTTTGGTATCATTTCCTTAATTTTTGAGTCTTATCATATGTTTGAGGGAAAGCATCCATTTTAGTGTGGTGGGGGGAGGTTATCATTCAGTGGGATTTGGGAATGTATTGTACAAATGATATTGAAATGTGTTCAAAAAAAATAAAAAAAAATAAAAAAAGAAATCAAAATTCAAAAAAGAAAATCAAAAAAAAATTTAAAAAATGGGTTGTGTCTTGGGTAGGTCAAAAATCACTCTTCCTCAACCTTTGATCTTGTTATAACTATTACAATTAGTGTCATGAGGAGATAAAACATGGTTTGGGATATGAGTGTGAGATCTGTTCCAAAGTCAACTTTCGAAAAAACAATGAAAAAAAAGGAAAAGAAAAAAAAGAACACTTGCATTATATTCATATATCATTGGGAGAAGTTTGGTGGTTTGTAAATATTTCATCTTCTCATGTCCTTCATATTTTCATTCTCTAATGTGTCTTTCTTCACACAATAATTCCCTTGTAAATATGTGGTTTCATTTCCTTCCATGTTTTATTTCAAAAAAAATGTGTATTGTTTTTCTATGTTGGTATTTTAACCCTCTTATTCTCTCTCTTGGACATTATATTCCTACCGTCCCATAGCCACAGAAAACCCCTTAAAAGTCATCTTGATTCTTGTGCAATTTGGATAGAGTTTGTAAGCTGATAGATCTTTTCAAACTCTAAGATTTTCACTTTTGGTTGGTGAAAGAGTGAACCTCCACAAATGAATTTTATCATCTTGAGAGGTGTGAGTTTTGAGTGTCCACATTTTCCATTTCTAAATTTGAGCATGAAAAAATGAATTAGTTTAGGAACATTGTTTCTGTAACAACTTGTGGTGTAATTCAAAATGGATGAGTGAAATATTCTAAACCTCCCCTGATTGGAGAAAACAAAATTTTAATATTTGTTGGTGAGTAAAAATGATTTTTTCATGTTTTTATATTTGTTGCACATGAGGACATGCACAAAACAATGTGTGGGGGAGTTTATGTTATTAATATTTTCATGACTTATTATATTCCCCCTTTACTTATTTTATATGAAATGTGCATAATTTGTGTGAAATATTAATGTTTTAATATTAAGTATAATTTTTGAGCATTTTTAGAAGTAGTCCAATTGAGTCAGTTTAATGTTTTCATAATAACTATCACTATATTGATCCAAATTGTGTGTTTAGTGTTTTTTAGGATTATCCTTTCAATATAAAACATTTCATTAGAAGGTGACATGAGCCAATTCTTCCATTTGAAGGGACATATGGTCCTCACAAACAAGACCAAATAATCTATGAGCAAACTGGACCAGCCTTGAAAGTTGAATTACTGGGCTCAATACAGAAGTCCAAATACCTTAATTCTCCTCCCATGTTTGTAGGACATTTAAAAGAGTCCATGATAAAAATTTCAGAATCCAATAAAAAATACAAGGGGCCCAAATGATGCATTGAAATCCAGCCCACCATTCTAGACGGGAATTACAAACAGCCCACTAATTTTGACATTTCTCCTGTTGTATACATCTATTCGAGCTGATATTTTTCATTGTGAAAGAGGATATTTGGGTGGCCAACTTTTTTGAAGAAATGATATTTATTTGAGGTTATAATCCTATTCAAAAACCCATTCACATTATGGACATTGAAAAACGTCTGTATTGAAATGGACAGATCATAAGTTTTTACAAAAACTTCCATAACTTTGGATCAATAAGTCCAATAGCCTCCAACCTTTCACATTAGACAGAAGACATTTTTATCTACAACTTTTAAGAAGGATATTTCTCAAGATTAGGCTGTCTAGATATACATATCGGCGAGCCAAGTTGAGGGGTATTGCTTGAATGTAAACAGTCCACTCCTTGGGCTATAAATACTCTCTCCTTCTCTCCTTGAGAGGGGTTGGCATTTCAGTAGAGAAGAGATCATATTGGCACGACCAAATCCTTGAAAATGTCTTGGTATGACCTTCCATACTCATGTTTTCACTTGATAGACCTTTCCTCCTCTCTTTATTTTCACTTACTTTCGTGTTCTTCATTTTTGTAATCTTGTAATTCTCTTTCTTTGTAATTCTGTTTTAATGCAAGTTACTTCTTCAATATCTCTTATTCTCATCCAAATTATGTAGTATAATATTTATGTTCTTAAAATAGTTTAAATTCAGTTTAATCCCCTTCACTTCTTTTTCTTCCTCATTCAATCGAAAATCCGTTTTTAATTATCATCATTGTTCGTGTGTTTCTGTGTTCGACGTAACACTCTTTTCTAATCCCTTTCTTTTTCTTCTATTCTTAATTTATCATCATAATTATCATAACCAGAATATTAAACACCCAAATGTCTGAGTAAATATCTCATTGGGGTGATTTACAATTTAGGGATGTTAAGTGATTGAGATTATTTGTTTCATGAGTATTCGTTAATTTAACATTGTGTAGGCTGGACTTAATTTGTCATGGATTAATGACATATTTTGTTTAGCATGTGGTTTCCATGGATTATTGGAACTAAAAATATACTACCATAAACATGCACTGATTGAGATTAAAATCCTAGTTAAGTTAAGGCTTGGATTAAAGCTTTAACACTTAGGAATTCTAATCGATGCCAACTTGTGAAGTGGGTGTTAATTTAAATGCAATATAAAGCAAAGCTCAAGGATATCACAAGCTTAACTCCTTAATAATGAACTCACCCCAATCTTTATCAATTTGATGAATCAAACATCATCCATAAATTATTTCATAAACTCTACAAACAAACCCCCCAATCATAATACAATTAACTAAATACAAACGACTATTTCAAAGTATCATCACTGAGGATTCGACCCGAATGCTGCAATACACATTAGCAGAGCACCGGAACTTTGACCGGTCGATAGGAGACAATCGGCCGTGTGATTCACCAGCTCATGAGGGGCATCATTGGTGGGAGGTGGTCATGATAGAATGGTATCAAAGTGATGGTTGAGAGATAGGATGGTGTTTGGAGTTAGGAACATTGTGGATTCCATGGGATGGCAGGTCAACAGTGTTGGCTGATCTTGGTGTGTGACATAGGCCAGGGATGACCGGCTAGGACATGGGATTTTAGGGACCCCTGTGATCCAATGTAAGGACTCTGATCCTACCTAATGACCAAGTTATATTACATTGATTGCAGGGTAGAGACCCTAGAGAAGGTACATGCATCATCATGATTTTTTTACTTGATTTGGGTGTTTTGGGAAAGAAATTGAATAAAATGATAAAATGAAACTTTGAGAAATTACTTGCTACTTGGGCTTAGGCAATCATTGTTTACCATACAGATATGGCACCTAGATGTCATCCTCGGGTGACTCATATGGCCGAGGACCAGCATATTTAGGCGGTCGATCAGTTGAGGATTTACCGAGATGAGGAAGATAGCCAGTGGAAGAAGACTCTCTGTTCCTTCCAGTGGAAACCCCTTAAGAAGTAAGAGGGTATTACTTCGGATACAGAGACATAGGGGTGGCTTGGGGAGAAAGGGATCACTTTTACCTTGATCCATGCTCCGAGGGAGTACTGGGTTCCAATAGAAGTCAGTCAGCTGAGAGGTGCGGCGCGACAATGGTGGACGCTCTACCTCCGAGAGAGGATAGAGGCAAAGGATTTATGGGCTGACATGGAGAAAGAATTCTGAGAGGAATTCCATTCTTCCATGATCAAGGAGGAGAAGTGGCCAAAGTTACTCTCCCTTCAGAAGGGGATTATGTCAGTACGAGAGTTGGGGATCAAGTTCAAGGATCTTCTACACTTTTCTCTGGATCTCTTTTTGGATGAGGTGTCTCGGGTGAGATTTTTGGAGGAGGCGCTTCATCCTTCGCTCTAGTATGCTGTCACCCCCTTCACCCTTCCAAACGTACTTGGAGGTACAGAAGAAGGCAGAGGTTGTAGAGAGGATGCACTCACATGGAGGTGCACCACGAGAGGGGATCCAGCCAGGTTCGTCGAAGGGGAAGGCAGTCAGCAGCAGGTCTCTTGTGATGGGACCTTCTAGCTTCAGGACAGTGGGGAGCATGCCCCAATAGTTCCAGTTCGGATATTCAGGTCCTCGTCCCTTTTTCACAAGCCCAAGACTGAATTGTTTTTCTTGTGGAGGTTTTGGGCACATTCAGAGTCGGTTCCCGACCCGAGCTCAGTATGGTGGAGGTCGGTAGGTTCAGCGCCCACCTCAGCATCACCAGTTGTCGGCGAGGCCCTTCCAGCAGCAGCAGGACCATGCTCCCACGAGGGAAGACTTTGCAGGAGGAGTCCGAACTCAGTGTGCTCCTTAGGGACCTCGACCAGGGCGTGGTTGGGGAGGTGGACGACATCAGAGAGGCAGAGGAGCTGGGCATGGACAGTTGTACGCAGTAGAGTTGGCAGCTCCAGCAGGACCAGAGGTGGTGCGAAGTACGATTTGTTTGTTCAACACTCTCTTTTCTACTTTGTACGATTCTCGAGATTCTCACTCCTTTGTTGCACCTGGTCTAGCCCATGCTTTAGGACTAGACGTAGAGAGACTTTCCATACCACTGGTGCGTATTACACCAGTTGGAGGCCAGACCAGTGTATCTTATGTTTGCCGGGGATGTGGGCTGACGTTGGGTCCACATCGATCTAGTGGGAACCTTATTTTGTTATATATGCAGCCATACGATGTCATCCTAGGCATTGATTGGTTGTTTTCCGTTAGTGCCATTATCAACTGCTTCCGAAGAAGGGTCGTGTTCTCCGACGTGGATGGGAAACATGTATATTTTGTTTGCGAGAGGAGCTATCAGGTGGGAAGCCAGCGTGTGGAGCCTCTCATTTCCTTGATAGGTGGGTTATCAGTGGTTCCAGCTGATACAAATATGATGGATGTCCCAAAGGATGTTGGGGAATTCCTTGATGTTTTTCCCGAGGAGGTTGTGAATCTACCCCCCCTGACATGACGTTGAGTTTGGAATAGAATTACAGCCAGGTGACTGTTCGATTTCAATGGCCCCTTATCGGATGGCACCTTCAGAGTTTCGGGAGTTGCGGATTCAGATTGAAGATCTGATGGAGAAGGGTTTTTTTCGACCCAACGTGTCGCCATGGGGTGCTCCTGTTTTGTTCGTGAAGAAGGCAGATGGTGGTCTCAGGTTATGCATAGACTACCAAAGGTTGAACCAGGTAATGGTCAAGAACCATTACCCCCTTCCAAGTATAGGTGATCTCTTCGACCTACTAAGGGGAGAAGGTTGGTTTTCTAAGATTGATCTACGATCGGGATATCATCAGCTGATGGTGAAGGACAGTGACATCTCGAAGATGTCTTCCAAGTGAAGGTATGGGCACTTCGAGTTTATAGTGATGTCGTTTGGAGTTACAAATGCACCGGCTATGTTCATGGGACTTATGAACTTTTCCTTCGAAGAGTTTCTGGACCGGTTCGTCATTGTGTTTATCGATGACATCCTGATCTACTCAAGATCAGAGGAGGAGCATGTTGGGCATCTCAGGGCAGTCTTGGATGTCCTTCGACACCACCAGCTTTATGGGAAATTGTCGAAGTGTATGCTCTTGACACACGAAGTACACTTCCTTGGGCACGTAGTGTCTCATCATGGAGGGTCAGTGGACCCGTCAAAGGTGGAGGCAGTTGTTTCTTGGGAAGCACCCAAGAGCATGGCATATGTTCGTAGTTTCCTGGGGTTAGCAGGTTACTATCGGAGGTTCATTTCGGACTTCTCTCGTGTTGCTACTCCATTGGCAGCTTTGACTAGGAAGAACCAGGTCTTCCTATGGAGCGAGCAGTGCCAGAAAGATTTCATCTACCTAAAGGAGAAGTTGTTTAGTTCTATAGTACTCAGGTTTCCAGAGGAAGGGTTATTGTATGAGGTGTTTTTTGATGATTCTGGAATTGGTTTGGGGTGAATACTGTTGCAGAAGAAGGGTGTGATCTATTATGGGTCTAGGCAGTTTCACCCTCATGAGAATAACTATGCCACCCTTGACCTGGATCTTGTAGCAGTAGTGTTTGAACTGATGTTGTGGTGACATTACCTCTTTGGGGAGCACTTTCTGGTCTTCTCAGATCACAAGAGTCTGCTTTATATATTCTCTCAGCATGACCTGAACATACGACAACGGAGATGGGTCGAGTTCCTCCAAGACTATGACTTCGAGATCTCATACACTGAAGGAAAGGGCAACATTGTGGCTGATGCCCTGAGCAGGAAGTCACATAAGGAAGTGGTTCGGGAATCCACTGATGCTTGGAAAGTGATGGGAGAGTTGGCCGCCATGCACTTGGATGCAAGGGTAGAAGGTGTTAGAGGCTGTTTGTTTCAGATGACGGTGCAGTCCTCCTTGTTGCAGCAGGTGGATGAGTCTCAGTTGGGGGACTCCAAGGCGGAAGTAATGCGGGATCGTGTCGATCAGGGAAATGCTCCAGAAGGATGGTCAGAGGACAGCCGACATCAGATGATTTTCCATGGAATGTTGTTTGTTCCGGAGGTTATGTGTGAGGGATTTCTCTGTGAGTTCCATAGCTCAGCCTTGGTGGTACATCTAGGAGTTTTAAAAACATACCGAGGCTTGAGGGCACAGTTTTGGTGGCTCGGGGTGAAATGGGCAGTGGCAGAGTTTGTGGCTAAATGCCTAGTGTGTCAGCAAGTGAAGGCTGAACACCATGTTCCTAGTGGTTTGTTGCATCCTTTAGATGTCCCCGAGTGGAAGTGGGATGACATCTCAATGGAATTCATCTCGGGACTACCCAGAGATCAGGGTGGTTATGATGCTATCTGGGTAGTTGTGGATCGTCTGACGAAATCAGCTCACTTCTTAGTAATTAAGGAGTCGGGCCCGATGTGTACCTTAGTACAGAGGTACATAGACAAGGTGGTGTGTTTGCATGGAGTTCCAAAGACTATCATCTCAGACTGGATACTCGGTTTACCTCACGAGTCTGGAGGGCGTTACAGCATGCTTTTGGCACCCAGCTACACCTTAGCACTCCTTTCCACCCCCAGAAAAACGGGCAGACAGAGCGGACTATCCAGACGTTGGAGGACATGATGCGAGCATGCGTTCTGGATTTCAGAGAAACATGGGTACTCCACTTTCCTTTAGTATAATTTTTTTACAATAACAGCTTCCACTCTACTATTGGCATGGCACCATTTGAGGCTCTGTATGGAAGGCCATATCGTTCAGCCATTTGCTGGGAAGTGGTTGGTGAGACAGGTGCTCTTGGGCCAGAGGTAGTGCAGAGTACTACATAGAAAGTCCAACTTGTACGTGAGATATGAAAGTGGCTCATGACTAACATAAGTCTTATGTTGATCGTTGGAGGAGGCCTTTGGTGTTCGAGGTGGGAGACCATGTGTGGTTTAAGGTTTCCCCTCGACGGGGGAAGTAGAGGTTCGGGAAGGGGAGTAATCTCTCCCCTAGGTTCATTGGACCTTTCGAGGTGCTGAGGCAAGTCGGCGAGGTGGCGTATCCGCTAGCCATACCACCTCAGTTGGAGAAGGTTCATGACGTATTCCATGTCTCCTAGCTACGTCGATACTTACACGATGACTCTCACGTTATCAACTAGGGAGAGTTAGATATGGGAGATGACGCAAACTTCAAGGAACGACCAATCAGAATCGAGGATCGTAAAGAGAAGGTGCTCCATGGATGAACCCTTCCCTTGGTTCGTGTTTTGTGGAGGCATGGCGGCCTTGAGGAGAGAACATGGGAGCGAGAGGCTCATATGCACACTCAATAACCGGAGTTGTTTTGACTTGTGTTTGACTTGTTATTCTGAGCTTTGTTTTGATGTAATACTTTGTAACTTTTATATATGGAATACATGGCTTGTCGGTTATGAGACCTTTTGTTTCCTTGTTCTATGGAAGTTTGTAACATGTCTGGATGTGTGGGAAAAAGGGAAAAAGCTGATCCTTAATCGAGACGCATTAATGCAGATACGATTGAAACCATGCGGGCGAGTCAGTGCCGCCTAAAGTGGATAATATCTCGACATAGGAGAAGTAGTTTCCCCAAACCACATGTTTGGGCAGTGTGTTCGTTGTGTGGTGTTGGGGGTAGTGCAAGTTGAAAAATAATAATGTATGAAAGTGGGAAGACCCAATTCTTAATCGAGAAGCATTAATGAGGATGCGATTAAACCTGTGCAGGAGAGTCAGTGCTGCCTAAAGAAGATAATATCCCAACATAGGTGAAGTAATTCCAAACACATATGATTAGGGTTGTTGAATGAGTTCCTATTATAACGAGGGACCTAAGAGGTATCTTGTTGGGTTCTTTTGGGTTGGATTTTGAATTCTCAGGGATAAGAATGTTTTAAGAGGTATCTGATGTAATGGCCCTGACCTCTCCGGCCCATTCCTTTGTCAAAAAGAGGGTCATGAAGTGTTCTGGAGGGTAAAATTGACTTTTCCCACACTTTTCAGAATTTTGAAACTACACATCGTGTAGTGTGAGTACACGTCGTGTACCCCCTCACCGGGTATACCCAGTGTTGAGGGCCATGTCCTTGCCATGCGAAATAAATGGGTACACACCATGTACCCTAAACTACAGGTCGTGTAGTCCCTCCCTACGTACTGTTACCTTCAAACCGTGTGTTGACCAGTCAACGGCCGCGTGCTGCGTTGAAGGCCGTGTTGGAAGCCGCGTGGTGACCGTGTGAAATGGACGAGTACACACCATGTACCATAAAGTACATGCAGTGTACTTTTGTTTTTCTCACCTATAAAAGGAGGGGTCCCCTCCTCCTTTTCAACTCACCCCTCTCCTCCACATTCCTCTGAGAAGAGCTCTCCCAAGAGACTCGAAGGCTCTTTTTCTTCTATAACTTCTTCGTCCAAGATCTGATTTACGATCCGTCAGCGGACACGAGATCATAACGATGAGGCGGAACTTATGAGCTTGGATCCGTTGTCTTTCATTCTGCCTTTCATTTCCAAATTCCACCCGAGGAGGTTTTTATGGGTTTCGACGGATGTGACTGACGCCAACGGACATCTTCTAAAGATGATCCGAGGGAGCGTTGTGATCAGAACCTGTTGATGTAAGGATCTTACCTTCGTCTCTATAATTTGTGCATAATGTGAGGTGGGTATCCTCTTTTTTTATGAGAAATAGTTGAACCATTAAATGAAGATAATAACTGGTTTAGGAATGGGGATGGGGGAAGTTGTTATGTTTATCTTTATATCCTATGATATTATGATGTGAATTGAATAGGCTTAAGCATACTGAAAATTAAAGTCGTTGGGGGCCTTTTCTTGTGAAATTAAATGTTTACCTATCGTTCTAGACCGTTTTTGTGATTGGAAATTTATTGAATGTGGAATTTGGTTAATCACAAAAATTTGGTTGATTTAAAATATGGAACCCTTGTGTGATCACCCCTGTTGAAAAAAAATGGAATAATGAACATGTGGGTGTTGGATTGGATACATGGCATGTAATGGGGGTGTTTTTGTGGGTTGTTGTGGATCGGGTGAGCAGCGGGGCTACGGTTGGCTTGGTTGTGGTTATGGTGGTTGGCAGTGGGGCTGCAGGGATGGGTTTGAATGTGAATGAATTTTGGGTTGTGAATAATAATAAAAATGTGGAAGAGTTAATGAATGGTGGGGCTTGATAATGGAATGGGAATAATAATCAATGGGGTTGGTTGGTCAATAAGAAGGGACATGTTGTGTTACTTGTGTTTTCCTAACTTGATTTGTGGATGGCAGAGATATGTTTTATGAACGATTGATATGGTTGGTTGTGGATAGTTTCCAAGTAGTTAAAGAACTAATAAGCTGATTCTGTTGGAACTTGAAAACCTAAATGGGGTTGGGGTTGTTTGTTGTATGAATGCTTCATAGTATCAGTGCCGAGGCACGTGATCAGTTCTCTGATTAGAAGACATAGGTTGGGATGAGTGTTTGGTATGTATATATATATCCATATCTTTGTGTTTTATCGCACCCCACCCATGTTGAGCACTTAGTGCCAAACACAACCATTTCATGGGAGAGGGTTTTTTCCCCATAGTTACTAGCTCCTTCATTCTCCTTCTTCCATAGGCTGTGATGGATTGAGGCGACCATACACCCAAGACTCTTTGGTTAGGTTTTGAATGGGGCAGTTTTAGCACAAGACTCTTCGGGCGGGTTTTACTGTTTCCCAAGAATCTTCGGGATGAGGCCCATGTGTGTGCGGGAGGGATATGTGGTTGTGAGGCCCAGGTGTGTACGGGCGGGATATGTGGTTCTTGAGGCCTAGGTGTGTGCAGGCGGGAAGAGTGTGGTAGATTCAGGACATTCTCCATTAGGAAGAGCAGCTAACTAGTGGGAAATGGTGCGGGGTACCCAATAATCTTGTTCTTATATACTACTACCTGTTGTGATCGTGTTTTTGGTGAGTGTGGCTCATAAGGTTGGGTGGATAGAATTATTTGCTAGGTTTCTTCTATTGTTCTCACAGGACATTAGGATGTCTCTCCACTGGTGCATGAGAGATTTAGGTTTCCCTACTGAGTATAATTTTATGCTCACCCTACATTTACTTTCAGGTTTCCAGGAGGACTACCAGGGCTATGCGGGACTCTACTAGTCGGGACAGTTGGAGTTGTTACATTTTCATTACTCTTCTTTCTTTTGGTATTGTACTTTTGATTTGTCATGTACTTGTACCTTGTTTCAGAACTATTTAAACATGCATGTGGGATTGGTTTGGGTTTATTTCTATACACTTTTTCTTTTCTTTTTGATTGTTGACTTGTTCTATTTCCCGATCTTAAATAATAAAAAGGGTAATGCCTCCCATATTTGTGAAAACTCATACCCTTGGTGCTAGTTGCCACCCCGGGGCCTACTGGAGGCGGGACTCGGTGGTCATTATCTCCCCTTCACCATTTCCATCTCAGGAGGGGAATCTTTGGTGGGAGGGGGTTGTGACATTTTGATTTATAATATCGAATTTATCTTAGGGTGAATTTTTGTATTTTTTTTGAAAACATTCATTTTTTTTGAATAGTGAAAAACACTGAGTTATAGTTTAAAACCGAATTTTTAATTAAATAATTATTTATTTTAGTTAAATTTATTTTAGGTCAAAATATATACATAAGACCTATATAAATTCAATGTAATTCATTGCTATCTTTTTATAATAATTGTAGATATATATAAATTTTATTGAACTTTTTACCGTCTTTTACCCACCTCCTAAGAGAATTTGAAAATTCACATAAAACCAAATTTTACCGCTTCTATGAGTGGAATTTAAAAAATCTGAAAGACAATATTGATATTAGTAAGTAAAATCTTGTTCAATATGTTAAAAATAATTTTTGGTGAATGGTAACTTTTACTTTTATTTATCACGGTTAAAAGTAAATTGGGTAATTAAGGATAAAAATGATATTATTATTACCCTAAAACGTGTTCTAATTCTATTGGATAAGTGTAATTCGACCAAAAAATACCTTAGGAATAAAATATGACAGTTTAGGTCCACATGGATTAGATTAGGACATTTATTATTATTTAATTCAAAGAAGAGTTAAAAGAATTAAAATCAATGTTTAATAGTTAACAAAATTTAATATTGGGTTATACATAAGTTAAATTCGACTATAAATATTAATTAGAAAGATAAATATATTTCCTACATAATGGTATTTTATTTATAATTTTTATACATTAAATAATTTAATTTATTTATGACACAATGATGATGCAGTAATAACCTTATTAATAAAATATTAACATAATTGATGTTTTAAATACCCCAATAAATGTAATTTGAGACTTTTTAAGAATTAAACTAATTTTTTAGGTTAATATAACATACTAGGGTTAGTTAGATGAATTCTGTTCGATGTAATAATACTGTTATGAATTTATCAAAAAAAATATCAAATAGTTTCAAAATTGACATAAAAACGTTTATAAAAAATATATTATATTATTAGTTGTTATTCTATTCATAAAAATTTATGAGTTGGTAAAAAGACTAATATAATAATATATATGACATTAATTAACCAATTGGGGTTCGATTAGATGTTTATAGTACGGTTATTAACCATATAGTGTAAGAATACATGAAGACACGGTAAAAGTTAAATTATTTAACAGAGTTAAATCTAAATGATAAGGTGAAAATGGTATCCTAAACATCAATAAAACCTTTTTGTTGAGATTATCTTCACCCATAACCAACCTAGCCTCTAAATAAGTCACTTTGGAGCAATTATAAACTGAATATTAATTTATTATTAAATAATATTTTAAGTTTTTCCTAAGGTGCCCCTCTCCTCCCTTATATAAGGGCACCTCCACTCTCTCCTCCTCACACCACATTGAGCCTTCATGCTCAGACAAACCCTTCCAATTTCTCTTCTTCACTACCCTAGAAACATAATAGAGGTCCTGGTCTTCTTCGAAGACCAGCTTTAGTGCCCTAAGAGGAGGTTAAGAAGAGGCGCTTCAAAGAAGAGGTAATATCCTTTACCGATCCTTTCCAATTTATTTCTTCTTCTACTTATTCTTTATTTATTTCATATTAAAATAATAACATCAGTATCACTCATATACTAATATTTTCTTATAAATATGAAACAACACTATGTCACCTTCTATCCATCCTATGAAAAATGAAATCATCACGTGTGTGTACGTAGAGAATACTGTCTCCACGCCGTGGTGTAATATGTTTTCCACCACCACCTTACTGGATGGGTATGATGATCTAAAGAATAACTATATATTATAATAACAACATGATACTAATTCTGAGAAATTCCATAATTCACTCCAATACCATTAAATAATTATGAGAATGATATTGTCGCTCGTGCGTACGTACGGCTTACCGTCTCCACGGTGCGATGTGATTCGTTCTACATTATCTTAATTAAACCATGATTATATAAATGAGTTGAATGAATAAATATGATATATATTATAGTAATACCATTCTGTAAATGAGGTATATATAACCTAAAAATAGGAATACGAATTTATTTGACATGCATAAGAACATAATGCGATGAACACTGGAATAACAAGTAGCAATGAAATATTACTAATAAAAAGATAACAATATGACCTTATATGATATCATAACAATGAATATGAATCTATAATAAGTCATTGAAATTTTTTAAATCATTATACATGATATTTGGATATGTACTAAGCATATCGGACCTAAGGTAAGGGAAAATCTTACAATCTCATTTTCATCTGAGATAGTTTATACTTGAGAATTTACTGGGGCATATTTATCATCCAAATCCATGTTTCCTCAATGTGTAATATTATTTATATTCTCATACAATTGTTTAAATCCAATTTTATCTATTGGTGATTTATTAGTAAAATATATGAAAGGAATCTTTTGTCGTTTTCAGTATGAGAGACTTTTTGAATTTTCCGACCAAAGTACGAGAAGAATGGGTTTTTAACTTATAAAGCATGAATTGATTTTTTTAATTTCATAGAACATTATTTCCATGAGTCTTCCTTTAATAGTTTTCAAGATTATTTTTATTTAACTTCTATTAGTTTAAAATTGTATGACATGTTAAGAAAGGAAAGAAAATGAAGTAGAAAAAATATTTTCTTCAAGAATGGAGTTCAACTGTTTTATCAAAATTATTTTCCTTCTAACACAATATAGGGTTCTATTTCTATACCTATATTTACATTGACTTGATTATGTTATGATGGAATTAATTTTTCATATGGATTATGTTAAGATGGCATGATGTTTAAGAATCCCATTTTTATTACATGGGGTTTTCTATGATTTATGATTTATGAGTTTGTTGCACACATAATAATGGTTTCATTATGATATGGTGGGACCTATATCTCCCTAAAATGCATTGGGTAATGATTTATATCTCAAGAGATAGATATGGATGAGATGGAAAGTTAATCCGGTTCAGTGATACATGACTGGAACGAGGAGTGAACTCAGATCAAAAATGGACATTGTCCGCTATGATAGTATTTGAAATGAGTCTTGACTAATATGAAATTATTGTCTATGATTATGTTTGTATTCCACAATGTTTCATGTTTTAGGTTATGATTATTGGGATTACATTTTACTACAATGTTTTATCCCAAGTTATGAAATTATGATATCTTTTGTAGGTTATGATTTTCAAAATGATGTTCTTATGAATATGATATGATTGATATTTCCTTAGTTTACCCTTACTGAGCATTGGATCTCACCCTTTTGTATGTTTTCTTTTCCCCGGGTTAGGAAGAAGGGTATTAAGTAGGATATGCCAAAAGGGACTCTAGATATGTTGAAATAAATAGGAGACAATGTATATTCTTTATGAACCAATTGTTTATGTTTCCCAATTTCTAAAGACATTATACATATACAGTCATATAATGGTTTTGTTATATATTGTAATAAGTATGCTTCAATTCATAATTAATGACAATGTATGTAAATTATAGATCCTTATAGTTGGTATCAGAGGATCGATATAGTCAACATTTGGAAACTAGGATGTGAAAGCCTTGGTAAGAATCCTAAGGATATGTCTAACCATATAACAAAATATTAGTTTTTTAGAAATGGACATGAATAACCTATGATAAGACCTTAAGTGTGATATTTTATTCTTGATTATGTGGTTTTACAATTTTTATTACTATTTCTCACACTATGCTTATTTTTTTTAGTCAATGGCGGGAACCTGAAGGAACAGTGATAATGCCAAATGTGATGGGCAATGCAATGATTGTCCCCATGAGAAACCAAACATTATGGGAGCTGGAATGAAAAAAATTTATCCATGCTCACAAAACATTCTCAAGCTATGAATCATGCATGACTTCCAAACTAGAAAAGGATGGAGTAACATTCTATTGAATCCTTCATGAGGCAGCATCCACCCTCATTCAGCGGGTCTACTGATCCATTAGTTTCTGAACAATGGATCAGTACCACTGAAAAGATATTTTCAGTTCTTCAATGATCTGAACATGATATATTCATCTTATCAGTATATTGTTTTGAAGGTGAAGCTGATCAATGGTGGAATCCTATCATGAATACAAGGCAATGGGACAAAATCGAGTCCATGGGATCGGACTAGTATAGAAAAATAGTTTTCAATATGTATTTCCCTCATATTCTTCGAACAAAGATGAGGATGAAGTTTCTTAAACTAAAGAAAATTGATGATGAATCTGTTGGTAACTACGAAAAATTTTTACCAGACTTTCAAGGTATGCTTTCAGAATTATTATCCAACCTGAGAGTAAGATTGATTGATATTTAGTGGCTTAAAACTAAGTCTTTTTAGTGAGTTAGCCATAATGGACTTCAGTAGCTATGAGGAAATTTTTCGATGTGCTCTCAAGGTTGAGATAGATATTGGAGTAACCCATCCATCATATGGGTTTGATAAGAAGAGGAAAATGGAATTCAAAGGGAAATCTAAATACCACACTAAAAAGAAGCTGAGTTTTACCTTATGCTCAAAGTGTGGAAAGAAACATGGTGTAAATTGTCTTGAAGGTACAATTAAATGTTTCAAATGTGGAAAAGAATGTCATCGGGCTTTTGAATGCCACAATTATGAGAAAAAGATGTCTAGTGATACGAAAAAAGGCTATACAGAATTCACCTCCTACACTAAAATGTTACAAGTGTAAGGAAATGGGGCATTATGCTAATCAATGCCCTAATCCAAGGGTTTTCGATGATGATCGACATCAACAAACTCTTAAGGCCAAAGACAAAGGAAAGTCGCATGCAATTTTTATCGGCAATGTGGAATATGATAATGAAGTGGTGAAAGGTACACTTACCATCCAATTTTATGTAGAAAATGTTTTATATGATTTTGGATCCACACACACTTTTATTTATGAATAATTTTCTAAGTATATTTCCATTCTAACTCAAAAATTAGTTGTTGGGTCAGCATTGATAACTCTTAATGGCACAACGGTTGCATCAAAAGTTTATAATTCTTCTCCAATTGATGTTTGTGGAAATGTTCTTCCTGAAAATCTCATGATCCTTCCTATATTGGAATTTTATTTGATCTTGGTCATTGATTGGCTTTCATTATATGGAGCTCATATTTATTTACAATGAAGGAAAATCACATTTCATATTCCTGATCAGTCTATAATCATCTATCGATGCAAGGATGAATATAACCTTCCAGTAGAAATTTCTTCTATCTTATGGGTCTTTATTCCAATAAATGAAGGTTATTTATCTCAAATGGTTGGATAGAAACTCACAATTAAGAATATTTCTATTGTAATAGATTTTGATGATGTCTTTACAGAGGAATTTCTAGGTCTTCCACCAAATCATGAAGTTCAGTTTTCAATAGAACTCATACCGGGTGCTATGCCCATTTCAAAGACACCATATAGAATGGCCCCAACTGAGTTGCAGAAATTGAAAAAGCAACTCAAAGGGAATCTTGATAAGGTATTCATATGCCCTAGTGCACCACCTTGGGGAGCACCTGTTCTCTTTGTTAAGAAGAATGATGAATCAATGAGACTCTACGTTGATTATCGAGAACTTAACAAGATCACTATCAAGAAAAAATATCCTCTCCCATGCATTGATCACTTATTTGACCAACAACACGGAGCTCAATACATTTCCAAGATTGATCTTCATTCATTGTATCATCAATTAAGGGTCAAAAGGGAGGATATACCAAAGGAAGCTTTCCGTACAAGGTATAGACACTATGAATTTATAGTGATGAAATTTGGTCTTACTAATTCCCCTATTATCATCATTGATCTAATGAATAGAGTCTTTAGAGACTATTTTGATCAGTTTGTGGTGGTCTTTATAGATGATATACTTGTCAATTCAAAGACCAAGTAAGATCATGAAGATCACTTTAGAATTGTATTAAAGACCCTAAGAAAGAAGAATCCTTATGCAAAATTTACCAAGTGTGAATTTTGGCTTCAAAAATCTTCATTTTTGGGTCACATAATCTCAAAAGAGGGGATATCTATGGATCCATCAAAAACCGAAGTTATCGAAAGATGATCAAGACAAACAATAGAAACTGAGGTCCGATGTTTTCTTGGTTTTGATGTATATTATCGACGTTTTGTGAATGATTTTTCACAATTATCTAATCCATTCACCAGGTTGACTTGAAAAGGAGTTATGTTCATTTAAAAGGAGGAGTGTGAAAGGAATTTCAAGGAGTTAAAAAGAAGGTTATCTAGTGCACCTATGCTCACACTGCCTTGCAGTGGATAAATGTTTGTAATCTATAGTGATTCATCCACGAAGGGATTGGGGTGTGTTCTCATGAAAAATGATATGGTGATAGCTTATGCCTCATGACAGTTGAAAATCCATGAGAAAAATTGCCCAACTCATGATTTGGAATTAGCTTCGATAATATTTGTATTAAAGAGTTGGAGGAATTATCTTTATGGTGAAATGTGTAATATTTATACTAATCATAAATGTTTAATGTATATTTTCACAAAAATTAAGCTGAATATGTGCCAAAGAAGATTTTTGGAGCTGATTAAGGATTACGACTACTCAATTCATTACCATGCAGGGAATGAAAAAAAGATGGAAGATGCATTATGTTGACAGGACGATGCTAGTTTATCCACGATGAGGATCAAAAAAGATCCAATATTTATAGATTTAAAAAGGATGGATCATGGAATTATAATTGAAGGGGAAAAATCTGATCTTTCTGAAATGATTTTTCAATTATCAATTCATGTGATGATTAAAGAGGCACAAAAGGAATATGTAGAGTTACAAATGAAGGTGAGAAATGTTCCTAAATTCCACATTGATTGTGGCAAAATATTAAGGTTTAGGAATTGGGTTTGTGTTCCTCCCATCATAGAATTAAAGAAGGAAATATTAGATGAAGCTCATAGTTCTTCATTCTATATTCTCTCTGGAAGCATGAAGATGTATAGGGAACTAAAGGAGTACTTATGGTGGGATGGAATGAAATGAGATGTTGCTGAATATGTCTCTCGATGCTTGGTTTGTCAGAGAGTTAATGTTGCGAGACAGAAGTCTAAGGGGATGCTACAACCATTACCCATACCAGAATGGAAATGGGAAAACATCACTATGGACTTTGTCACTGGACATCC
This sequence comes from Viscum album, assembly GCA_963277665.1. Taxonomy (NCBI): domain Eukaryota; kingdom Viridiplantae; phylum Streptophyta; class Magnoliopsida; order Santalales; family Viscaceae; genus Viscum; species Viscum album. The sequence goes on from OY728135.1 coordinate 454,794,453, forward strand.
TAAAACAACTAAAGGCAATAATGTTATCTGGGTTATAGTTGATCATCTTACAAAGTCAGTACACTTCATTGCTATTAGAGAAGATTTCTCTCTTGATAAGCTTGCCAGGATATATGTGAAAGAAGTGGTAAGATTGCAAGGGGTACCACTTTCCGTTATATCTGATCGGGATCTGAGGTTTACCTAGAAGTTTTGGTGATGTCTTCAGTATATTCTAGATACATAGTTGAGTTTCACCACTGCTTATCATCCACAAACATATAGTCACTCTGAGAGGACTTTTCATACTCTAGAAGACATGTTGAGAGCTTGATCTTTGGATTTCAATGGTGGTTGAGATCCACACCTACCTTTGGTGGAATTTTCTTATAATAATATATTTCACTCCAGTATTCAGATGGCTCTTTATGAAGCTCTCTATGGAATAAAATGCAGAATTCCAACTTGGTGGGATGAATTTGGGGAAAGAAAGCTATTAGGTTAGGATCTTGTTGATGAGATTACGAAAAAGGTCAGATCTTTTCATCAACTCAAAAGAGCAGCTCAGAGTCGAAAAAAAAGTTATACCGATAACTGAAGAAAAGACCTAGAGTTTGAAGTTGCTGATAAAATGTTCTTACGAATATCTCATTGGAAGAGAGTAATGAGATTTGGAATGAAGGGAAAGATGGGCCCTAGGTATATTGGTGCTTTTGAAATACTGGATTGTGTTGGGAAGGTAGCTTACCGATTTTCACTTCCACTGAATCTCTCTCAAGTTCATTATGTGTTCCATGTATCTCTCCTGAGAAAGTAAATACCCGATCCTTCACATGTATTAAGCTCAGAAGTTGTACCACTAAAGAATGATCTTTCTTATGAAGAACAAGCAATAGAGATTCTGGATCATTGTGAAAAAGTTCTACGAAACAAGACCACTCTCTTGGGTAAAGTTTAATGGAGGAACCACAAATTCTAAGAAGTTACATGGTTACTTGAGGATATGATGAGGGAGAGGTATCCTCATTTGTTTGTTACGATGTGAAAAATTTCGAGGGCGAAATTATTTTTAGGGGGGTAGAATGTAACACCCTGAGATTTTATGGGAAATATTTTGTTTTTGTGTATTATGTTATACACAACACCAAAGGAATCTTTCACTACACACAACACTGTCTTGGCTTGTGTTACACGTAAGAGCAACCTTCCTCAATATCTTGTGTTGTATACAATACCGAGTTTCACTAAACAAAGATACGTTATTAAAATATTATATAAACTAGCCGTTAAGAACATTAATACCTTTTTTTTTGAAATTTTATAAATTATATCTTTCAAAATGGACTTCATTTTCGGATTTGGAACATCTAAATTACCTTAGGGTGAATTCACGGTATTTTTTTGAAAACATTCAATTTTTGATGAATAGTGAAAAACACAGAGTGATGGTTTAAAACTGAATATTTATTTAAATAATTATTTATTTTTTTAAATTTAATTTAGGTCAAAATAGATACATAATACCTGTATAAGTTCAATGTAATTCATTCGAGTCATTTTATAATAATTTTAGATATAAAAAAAAATTTATATATGTATTTACCATCTTTCACCCACCTCATAGAAGAATTTTCAATTTTACATAAAACATAATGTTACAGATTCTGTGAGTGTAATTTCCAAAATCCAAGAGATACGGTTGATATCAGTAAGTAAAATGTGGTTCAATAAGATAAAAATAATTTTAGGTGAATAGTAACTTTTTCTTTTATTTACCAAGGTTAAAAGTAAATAGGGTAATTAAGGGTAAAAAAGATATTATTATTACCCTAACACATGTCCTAATTTTATTGGATAAGTGTAATTCGACGAAAAATAACCTAAGTAATAAAAGATGTCCATTTATGTTCACTTGGATTAGATTAAGACATTTATTATAATTTAATTCAAAGAAGAGTTAAAAGAATTAATATCAAAATTTAATAAGTAAAACATTTTTAATATAAGGATATAAATAATTTAAATTCTACTAAAAATATTCATTATAAAGATAAAAAGATTTCCTACATAATAGTATTTTATTTATAATTTTTAGACATTAAATAATTTAATTTATTTATGACAAAATGATGATGTAGTAATTACCTTATTAATGAAATATTAAGAGAATTGATGTTATAAATACCCCAATAAATATAATTTGAGACTTTTTAACAATTACACTAATTTTCTAGGTTAATATAATACACTAGGGTTAGTTAGAGGAATTTTGTTCGAAGTAATAATGTTGTTATGCATTAAGAAAACAAAATACCAAATAGTGTCAAATTGACATAAAGGATTTTTTAAAACAAATATTACATTATTAGTTGTTATTCTATTCCTAAAAATATAAGTTTCAAAAAAATTATATAATAATATATATGACATTAATGAACCAATTGGGGTTCTATTGGAAGTTTATTGTAATGTTATTAACCATATAGTGTAAGAATACAAGAAGACAGGGTAAAAGTTAAATTGTTTAACTTATAGTTAAATCTAAATGATAAGGTTAAAATGGTAACCTAAACTTGTCTAAAACCTATTGGTTGAGAGTATTTCGACCCATAACATCCCTATACTTGAAATAAGTCACTTTGGATCCATTATCACCTGAATATGAATTTATTATAAAATAATATTTTAATTTTTTTCTAAGGTTCCCCTCTTCTCCCTTTCAAAAGGGAACCTCCACCCTCTCCTCCTAGCACCACATTGAGCCTTAATTCCCAGCCAAACCCAGAAAATTTCTCTTCTCCACTTCCCTATAAACATACTAGAGGTCCTGGTTATCTTCAAAGACCATCTTTAGTTCCCTAAGAGGAGGTTAAGAAGAGGGGAGTCAAAGAAGAGGTAATACCCATAACTGATACTTTCCAATTTATTTCTGCTTCTACTTATTCTTATTTGTTTATTTCATTATAAATTAATAACATCAGTATCACTCATATACTTATATGTTATTATAAATATTAAATAACCCTATTTCACCTTCTATCCATCCTACAGAAAATGAAATCACCGCGCGTGCGTACGTATAGAATATCATCTCCACGCCGTGGTGTAAACTGTTTTCCACCACCACCTAACTTGGATGGGTATAATTGTGTTAAGACTAACTATATATTATTTCTATAACATGATACTAATTCCGAGACATTAGATCATTCACTCCAATACTACTAAATAATTTTGAGAAAGATATCGTCGCTCGTGGATACGTATGGATTACCTTCTCAACGGTACGATGTGATTCGTTATACATGTTCTTAATTAAACCATGATTATATAAATGAATTGAATGAGTAAATATGATATATATTACACTAATATCATTCTATAAACGAGGTATCTATAATCTAAAAAAAGGAATAATAATTTAGTCCACATTCATAAGAACATAAAGCAATGAACACCCAAATAAGAAGTAGCAATGAAATATTACTAATAAGAAGATAATAATATGACCATATGTGATATCATAATAATTAATATGATTATTTAATAAGTAAATTTCATTATTTAAATCATTATACAGGAGGTTAGGATACGTATTAATCATATCAGACCTAAGGTAAGGGAAAATGTCACAATTTCATTTGTATCTGAGATTGTTTATACTTTAGATTTTACAGGGGCATATTTATCGTCCACATACATGTTTCCTCAATATGTAATATTATTTATATCCTCCTACAATTGTTTAAATACAATATTACCTATTTCTGAATTTTTAGTAAAAGATATGAAAGAAATCTTCTACCGTTTTCAGTACGATATACTTTTTGACTTTTCCGACCAAAGTTCGAGAAGAATGTTTTTTAACTTATACAAGCAGAATGGAATTTTATGATTTCATAGAACATTATTTCCATTAAGCTTAATTTTCATTTTTTCAATTTTAATTTTAATTAACTTATTTTAGTTTAAAATTGTATGACATGTTAAGAAAGGACAAATTTTTTTGAAGTATAAAGCATATTTTTCCTGAAAAATGGAGTTCAATTGTTTTATCAAAATTATTTTCCATCTAAGACAATATAGGGTTCTATTTCTATACCTATTTCAACATTGATTTGATTATGTTGTGATGGAATTATTTTTTTATATGGATTATGATAAGATGTCATGATGTTTAAGAATCCCATTTTTATTACATGGGTTATGCTATGATATATGATTTATGATTTTGTGACACACATAAGAATGGTTTCATTATGAGATGGGAGGGACCTATATCTACCTCCAATTCATTGGGTAAAGATTTATATCTAATGAGATATACATGGATGGATCGACAAGTTAATATGGTTCAGTGATACAGGACTGGAATGAGGAGTGAACTCAGTTCAGAAATAGACTTTGTCCATTAGGATAGTCATGGAAATGAGTCTTGACTAATCTGAAATGATTTTCTATGATTATGTGTGTATGCCATAAAGTTTCATGTTTTTTGTTATGATTATTGATATTAAATTTCACTACTATTATTTATCCCATGTTATGATACTATGATCTCTTTTGCAGGTTATGATTTTAAAAATGATGTTCTTATGAATATGATATGATTGATATTTCATTTGTTTACCCTTACTGAGCGTTTGAGCTCACCCTTTTGTATGTCTTCTTTTCCCAAGGTCAAGAAGAAGGGTATTAAGTAGGATATGCCAAAATGGACTCAAGATATGATGAAATAAATTAGAGATAATTTAGATGCTTTATGAACCAGTTGTTTGTCTTTCCCAGTTTCTAAAGACACTATACATATATAGTCCTATCATGGATTTGTTATATATTGTAATAAGAATGATTCAATTCTGATGTAATATCAATTTTTGTAAAGTATGGGTTGTTATAACTAAAATATCACGATGTGTACTGGGACATTTTTGAACCTTTTCTTATTTTCTTCATTGGAATCTTGTGAATTTTTTCTTCCAACAAAATTGGACACATACCTCATGCATTATCTCATAAATTCATGAGAAAAGATAAATAAATGATAGAAACATGAATATTCAAATTTAGATTATCAAATACACCCACACTTGAGAAATTTATTTTCCTCAAGCAAGAACATCTGATAAAAGGTATTAACAAATGATAAAAAAATCTTAAAACAATAAATAGTCAATATTTCGATGTAATTGAAATTGGGTGCAAGTGGAGAAATATGTCATATTTTAGAATTATCCTTGTATATAATGTTTTTGAATCCTCTAAGTCTATTTTTCAAGAAACATTATAATATTTCAACTACAATCACTTAACTACTGCTCAAGAATATGCACTATTGTAATTTACCTCACCATGATTTTCTCTCACCACCTAGGGTAGAAATGTAATTATAGGTATTCCTGTACCCTGAGTGTATGATCCTAACCATATGCTTCCACCTGTTCTACCATCTCCACTATATATAGAAAAGTATAAAAAAAATTATCAGGGCTTAAGCTATAGGGTTTTTATGATTCTTAGGATATGTGTAGGTAGGTAAAAAGTGAAAATCAGGTACAAAAGTTTGTTATTCTCTAATGTAAAATTCATATGTGTAGGGATAGTGTGATAAATTTCCTCTTTATGGATGGTCAAATCCAAACTCTATCTGATCAGGTTTGATCCATATGTGTTGAAATTATGTATTCAAAAATGTTTCCATTCGTTTACATTTTCCTTTTCTTTTTCATTTTTAGTTTACAAAAGTAATTCCTATGATAGATCTCACATCCATCACTAAACCACATAGGATCCTTCGGGGGAATCATCAGTCTGGAAACTGGTAATTTTTTACCTTGTTAGTATACAAATCATTTCACTTTTTCTTTTCCTTTTTCATTTTTAATGGAACAAAATAGGAATGAAACACAACAAAATGGATATGGATTACAGCAAAGTAGTGTGGTGAGTGCACCATACATCTATGAAATTGAAAGCATCCGTTTCTATCAGAATTCTTCATCCACAATTGTTCAAATGTATCCTTATAAATTATAAAAGGGGAAAGTTGGGAAGGGAAATAGGCTTCGAATAGATTCCTCCTAAAATATTATTCATGGAAATTATAGGCAAAACGATGGATAGATGTAAGGTGGGTCTCTGGAAAAGTGGTTATAAAAGAGTTCCACAATCATTTTAAATTTATACATGTTAAGTCATCACATAACTATGATCTCAGTGCATGTTTTTTTGGTTTAAACGCCCCAGGAATCTCTTAATAAAATTGATGAAACCAGAATATGAAACTGAAGGATTAATATACACTCGGGTAATGATGATAAAAAAACAAAATCGCAATTAAAAAGGGAATAAATGCAAATTAATGGGTAAATGAATCATAATTGCAAAGATTCTGATTTTTAATTAATTTTTTAGACTTAGTAATCATTCTAAAAATTAAAAATTGCAATAAAACAAGTTCAATAAAAATTTTCCTACATAAAGTTTTCTTTAACTATAAGGGTATAAATATTTCCAGGCTTAAACCATACTTATCACTTTGAGAAATGTCTCCTAGACAAGTAATACAAAATAATTATTCAACTGTATCATAGGTGAAATCATGAACCCACCCCCCCCCCCACACACACACACATAGCAAGATACAGTATGCCCACTATCCATAATGTGATTATAGGAGTGATGTAGCATATAAATTTTAAATAAATTGAAATAGAATTATTGAAATCATGGAAATTAGAGTAAATTAAGTGGTGCCTAAATGATGTCGTATACCATAGGGGATTTGAGTTGTCGTAATGTTAAGTCCAAAGTACCTACAAATGGGTTATAAAACAAATCACACACTATATATCATACCTTAGTCCATAAGAATAAATATTGGAATAGGTGAGTAAATAGGCAGGTGTGCATAGTGAAAAATGGAGAGACTCATTTTATTGAACTCATCAACATTTTAACAAATATATTACAAGATTGTCCTAGAAATGAATAATGAATAAGATGAAATAAAGACGATTAAAAAAACATAGAATAACTATCAGTTTCCTCCAATAAAGTGCTAAAGAAACGTCGTTATCCAGACGGGTGGACCAAATGTTTCTTCACTTGGTCCACTAGCTTAGTTACTCTTTCATAACTTACAACTACTGGAGGCTGTATTGTCTTGTTCATGTGGTCACTTTGCTGGATTAATGGCATATATTGTAACCACATGAGCATGAATTAGGTGATTCAAGAAAGGAATAATGGGTTGTGATTGCTGTTGTTATTTATAAATCTCTAGAGAATGGTCATGAAGTTTTTGGATAATATCAATGGCATGTGGGAGCCCAATTTGTTCAAAAATAGCTACGAGAACTGGAGTATCGAGAATTGTTGATGATTGAGAGGATCTAGAAATGGATATGAATAAAATTAAAATATATGACAATCAACACATAAGAGATGTGAAAAATGAAATCCCATGTGTGTAGATAACGAGTGTTAGTACAATAGCGGGAAAACAAAAATGACATAACTGAACAATCGACCATATCACATAAAATAAATCCAAAAAATTGACAAAAGTTTAGATAGAAGATGGATCAGGGGTCTGGGACAAAATTATCTTCTAGAATCATCCCACTGCCTGGGGTAGATATCAAAAATCTATCCAAATCTTCATCAGCAGTAGCAACAGTAATGGATAGAGGGGAAGCTGCAATGGAAGGTGGGGTGGTGGTGATAGGAATCTGGGCTTGGGTTGGGTGGTGGTGAGGTACTAACCCATACGTTGGTCATGTGTCTAGTAGTGGGATCAACAAGTGGTTCCTTAGTTTTGTGATCAGTGGAAAGTCCATTGCCCTGCTGGGCCTGCTTGGCTATGAACTCCTACTGAGAAATAGGGTTAGTTAGATCTGGGGGTAGGTCAGAGTGAATTGAAGGGGGTGGGGAATGGTGGAAGATGAAGAGTCTGCTGGGGTGGGTTACTGTTGGGGAATATTTGTGGTCTCTATAAAGGGGAGGTGGATAACTAGAGAAATTTTTTGATGATGCAAAGCTGGTTCGTCCAGATATCAAAAAGGGTGGGATGGGAGGAAGTAAGGATGGTAGATTGGGTGGTGGTTAAGGTGATGGTAGGAAAGGATGGAGTTGGTGTGGTGGTGGAATTTTTCATGATAGGGGGTCATCTGCTGCTTCTTTTTTCCCTGGTGGTGCAGACTCTTGGATGCCTGGCACCTAGAAATACTTGTCGTCCTCTTTCACCAACATCTTCTTCTTGTCAAGCAGCACATGATCTATCAACATGATGGATCCAACAGAGGTTACGGGATGAAAAGAAACAAATATTCCAAGGTACTTGGAGATAAAGGATCTTCTCATTAGTGTGCCTCACTGTTAGTGGGTATGAACCATGAAATACTGAGTGAACTGGGTGTCCATGTTTATCGGCGGACCACCAATGGTAGCTAAAAGAATCAGAATATTAAACTATATAATATTTCTATGTGTCTCACCTTATTCAAACCAGATAGGCACCATGGCTCTATTCAAGATGCGCAAATGAAGGCCTCACAGCTATGTGGACTTCATGAGTCATGGGTCATGATGTGATTGGGGGTCACAAGGGATTAGTGGCCATAAATTTAGTATAGTCTCCGTGATAACCAGTTTGGAAAGGATGGCCATGTCATGTTTTTTGTTGGACCGTATTGGTTTTTCTAGTATCTTGAGAATATTTAGGCTATAGTATAGGTTGTTGAAGCACAAAATTAGTTTCAGGTACATTTTACCATCGGTGGATGGAGAGGATATCTTGTCTTGAGGAACAAGCATAATGTGGGGGTAATTAGTGGCTGAATGGTTCTCGAAAGCGGATGATGAGGACTATGAGGACAATGAGGAGGAGAGTTTTGGTAATTTCATTCATGACATAGAGATATGAGAGGATATTTCTTGGATTGGGTGTACCATACAGAGGAGGAGGGTGGTTCATGGGTAGGGTATGTTTAGGGGTGGGTGTTGTGAGGTTGAGGGTGGACCATGAAGAGGAGGTGGTGTTCTGGTTTGGGTGAGTAGTATATGGAGAGGGACGATGGTGAATTGAGGTGGGAGGTCATGGGATGAGTGGGAGAGGAAGGATCGCAGGGGTGGGGGTGGGTGCTATGAAAAATGGGTCATTACAAAATTTTCTAAATATAGACCCACCCTTATACATGCCATGTAAAAATGGGTCACGCCATGTGTGGGGAAACAGGAGACTTGGAAAAAGGGTACACATCATGAACTAAGGGTACACTATGTCTATTAAACTCTTCTTTTCTCCTTTTCGATGATTATTCCTTACCACATCCTTATATGTTCTTAATACTATTCCATGATGATCATAATCAATATTTACTAAAGATATCCTTCCCTAGGTTTCCTCATAGTGAGTGCTGACTTTATAGTAGAGAGCATACTCTAATAAATATTTTCTGAATTTGCGGCTGATGACATAGCCTTCATGAAATAGTTTTTAATAAATCTTCATCCTTTAACCATTGTTAACAAAGGGTGGTTCTCATTCACTTTGAATTTTGATTGTTCCCCATGGAAAAACATAAACATCCTCAAAAATGCCCAACCATCATGCTTTCACCTTTCCCAATAATAGTCTCTATCTTTAATTAAACAATATGACTTTATTCCCATGGATGAAGGTACACCTTGCAATGCATTGTTTGTTCCACTGCATTGACTTATCCTTGTAAATCCTTCTATTTTCATACGCATCTACCCTTATTTCTTACAATTCAGTCAAATGTACTAATCATGCTTCTCCATCATTTTCAGAATCAAGGTTCATCTTCATGATCACTCAGAATGAACAATGGTCCAGCTCCATTAGAAGATGATAGGGTTTTCCATAAATCAATTGAAAAGGGGTGGTTTATATGGGTGTTTTAAATGAAATCTTGTTTACCCATAGTGAATTTTATAACATTAGTCTCTAATAATTATTTTTTTTTGTGTTCACCATTTTTTTTTAAAAACGTTCACCTCCCTATTTGAAAACTCCACCTTCCCACTCATTTTTAGGTGGAAGGGTGTTTGTGTTTTATAATGAATTCAATATAATTTGAGCATCGTTTGCACTGGTTGATTTGAGAAGTGTTCCCTATGATCATTGATGACTTTCCATGAAAATATTAATTGCACAAACAAATTCTATCTCTTAAAGTTCACTACCACCATTGTGGTGTCATGAGCCATGGCTTCTCCTGCAACCCACTTTGAGACATAATCCACTACCACTAGAATGTAATTTCTTCCATGTGACGTAGGAAATGGTCTAATAAAGATGATTCCCTAGAAATAAAAAACATCAAATTCCATAATTGGGTTTTGTGGAAACTTGATAATTTTATTGATATTCCCTGTTATTTGGAATGTGTCACATAGCTGGTAGAATCTACTAATGTTATGATGTAAAGAGGGCCAGAGAAGTATGCATTGAATGAACCTAGCCCATGTGTGTTTAAGTCCATAATATTTTCAATATAGTGATGTGTGACCCATTTAAATTACATTTTTTATATCTTATTCTTGAATGAAGCATCTCATAAAACCATCAATAGATTTTTTGAATATTATATGTTCATCGAAATAGTTTCTCTTAGCATCAGAAAAAAATTTCTTGCATTGCTGATACGAGATGTCTTGATGTAGAATTCATGTTGCTAGATAATTGGCTATATCTGAAAACCATGGTTGGGCCTTGATGCTGAATACGGTCTCATCTTGAAAATATAATTTCATATAAAACTATTCTTCTTCATTGATGTTTGAAATAGCTAATCTAGAGAGATTATCTAAAATTAAACTTTCTATTCCTTTCATATCATTGATCATGACATTGAATTTTTTTAGCAGAAGGATCCAACATATGTACCTTGGTTTGGAATATTTCTTGTTCATCATGTATCGAAGGGTAGTGTGATAAGTATTAACAATGACTTATGATAGAAAAAGGTACGAACAGAACTTCTCGAAGTCATAAATGACATCTATGATCTCATTCTCTATAGTCGTATAATTTACATGGGATTCTTTTAACGTATTAATTGCCTAATAAATTGGATAGAAGTTATTTTCAATGTGTTTTACTAGCATTGTTCTCACATGTAGGTCATTGGTATTTCACATTATTTCAAAATATTTTCCGAATTTCATGAAATGGTAACTGGTGACAAAATTAGACTGTTATTAAACATTTTAAAAGCTTATCGGTAGTCCTTATTGAAATCTAAATGAACTTACTTTCACTACATATGTGTTAATGGGGGTGTGACATTAAAAAATTATTTTATGAAACGTCTATATAATCCACCATTCCCATGAAAACATCATATTCCTTTTACATTTGATAGTTTAGGTAGGTCTTTGATGACTGTTATCTTTACCAGATCAACATCAATGACTTCCTTATAAATCATGTGGACAAGTACCATTACTCCATTTACCATGATGTGACATCTTACACAATTTATTATCATTTATTTCCCATCATAACATTGGAGAATTAACTCAAGATCTCCTAGAAAGACATTAAATGATATCCCATAGACCGAGAAATCATCAATGAAAATATCAAAAAACACCTCATCAATATCATGAATGATGATCATCCTACATTAGTGAAAAGTTACTGGATCCTTTCAGATTCCAAATGACATATGTTTTTATGTGAAATAATCTAATGGACATGTGATGGTGGTTTTCATCCTTCCAGTAGGGTTGACCACAATTTTATTGTATCCTGAATAGCTAACCATGAAACATTAGAAATCATGTTTTACTACTATCTATGGCATCGGGTCCACAAAAGGTAATGGAAAATGGTGTTTTGGGTTGTTGAGTTTTAAAATCTATAGTCCATAGAGGCTCTCTATCCAGTGATGGTGTGTGTATTGAGATCAGTTCCTTGTTATCTGTGCTTTCTACTTTGAGTCATCCTTTTTTTGAACAACTTAGTTGAGGCTCACCCGTTCACTATCTGAAATTGGAAAAATGTTTCCTAAATCCCTGAGCTTTAGCAATTCTTTCTTGACTACCTCCTTCATTGGTGGTGTGAGACTCTATTGAGGTTGCCTTTTTTCCTTTTCATTCTCTTCAAGTAAAATTCTATGGGTGAACACTATGGGATTGATCCCTCTAATGTATACTACTCCCCATGAAATTGTTTCTTTGTGTCTTTTTAGAATATCAAAAAAAATTTCCTCCTATGCCTATGATTGTTCTAAACTAATGATGATAGGTAAAGAGGATGACTCTATTAAATATGAGTACTTTAATGTATGAGGTAGTGGCTTTAGTTCTAATTGGGGTGACTTAATGATGGATTGAATAAATAGTGGCATGGTATCTCTAGTGACGAGTTCAATAAATTTGACTTCTTTAAAATCATAGTATTTTACTTCTATAAAAATATATTGTTGCACTCCTCCTTAATGGCCATGTATTCCTATCATTTCAATGTGAGAGAGATTGTATTATAATACATAGTGTCATCAGGGTGTTGGGTAGCATTGATCAGGTTGAACACTACTTTCTCTTCTCCAACACCGAAGATCATGCGTCCTCAATTAACATCAATCAATGCCTTTACGATATCTAGGAATGGTCTCCCAAGAATTATAGGGACATCTCTTTCTCCATCCATATCTTATATAAGAAACTATGATGAAAAAATAAATTTCAATACCCTGACCAAAACATCTTCAAGAATACCACCGAGGTACTTTACTGAACGATGGACCAGTTATAATGATACTTTTATTAACTTGAGTTATTTGAGTCAGAGCCTGTGAAAAAACGCATCAGAATTAGGTTGATGTTGGCTCTAATATCACATAATTCTCATCGAATTTTTTTGTTGGATTATTATTGGTCCAAATGTACTTGGAGGTAATGAATAGATATTTGATTTTACCTATGTACCTAATATTATTATTGGAGGTTCATCTCATTCAATTGTACAATTTCTAAATTGATATTTGTTCCACCAAAAAGGATGATCGGTTGGAAGTAATATGTGATGACAGTCAAAAAACAAGGTTTTTCGATGGAAGATAATAATCAATTTGTTTTCTATTTTACAGTATGGAAATTATTTTGGACCATGTTTACTCTAGCTAGATAAGATGCCATATGATGGGAAGCTACTAACTGTCCACCTCAATGTAGCTTTTCCTTGGAAATTTTGATTCATATTAACATCATATTTAATAATACCATTACTCTATAATGAATTTTACTCATAAATAAATGGTTTAAAATAATCACTAGTATTCTTTTTCTGATGTACTATAATTAATAAGGTCAAAAATATGTATGGCTCCTTTGTCATCATCAATGGAGGTAAATTATATAGAGTTATAAAGACAAGACAACATTAATACCGACTACCTTAAGAACCAATGGGATTGGAAATGTTAGTAGAAAGACCCAATATCACATTTCTTTATTCTAAAGAAAAATACATTTTAACTTTATCAAAATATTTCCATAAATCACCATTAGAGGAATGATTTTAGTTTTTACCAGTTGAAATATTGGATTTTCTCTATGTCATCAATGTCGCTGTGTTATGAGACATAAATAAATGCTGCAATATGGATATAAATGGGAAATATCTAAACTATTTTATAAGAATCAAGACTGATATACCTAGTTGAGCCTCTTTATACCTCAATTTACCACATGTGGGGAATGTTTACAAAAACTCATTTACCATAATATAAGATGCAATCATTTGAACATGTATGAATCTTCATATATCCAAGACCCTAATTTCAAACCTTCCCCTTTCTCTCATAGAAATTTTTACGCTACATATTTCCTTCAAGTAATAGTGTTTTAACCAAAGAGAATATCTATTGAAAATATCTATTTGACATTACATTATCTGATTTGATTCCAATAAATCTTGCAACTACTTAAAAATTGATTTCCTTGAATCTAGGATATAAGGCTTCCTCAACAGACCTCAAGAACATAAAAAATTGAGATGTTTCCATCACAGAAGTAAAATCAATGTCATCCTGTGTTTTATTTTGTTATAAAGATGGACCTACAACATAATGTACTACATTTGAAAACTATGATGACTCTAGAAGCAAATTATTAGAATCTTCAAGGGAACTCTTCTCTGTGTTGATGCCAAAAAACATAATCTGGTAGAAAAACAAAATTCAATAGATGACCTCCAATGTTTCCAATTTTGTTAAACATCCTTATAGCACATTTTTCACAAGGAAATTTAATTATCCCTTCTAAAACAAATTGAGGTTTTGATTATGAAAATGATAAAAAGCACCAACACCCTCAATATATATAAGATTTAAATTAAAACACTTTGGATTCTTGTACTGATTTATCTAAGTGCAATCAACAAATAATAACTGTTTTTGATATCATTGTCCAATATTTCTCTAAAAAATATAAAATAATAATTTATTTGAATAATTTTATATAAAACAAATACAATTTAAAATATAGAATAAAGTTAAGTTCTCCTTTCCAGAAATTTATAAAAATTTATATTATTCGATAGTTATTTATTGTATTTGTTTTAAAATTTATACTAATCTAAACTAATATACATTAATTTATAACAATATAAATTACTTACCATTAATTATTAGTAATTATATATAATTTATACTAATTGACATTAATTACAAGCGGAAAAAGTTCCAATGGATTGGCAGAAGCTCTTTCTTCTAGTGGCACATATCCTTGCAACATTCTCCGACTAAAATCACTATGAAAATTCTGCTCCAACATATGAATATCCATTTTCATATTCATGAGAATGAATATATGGGAGACCCCACTACACAACTGTCCATTCTTGTGCATATAAAAATGGATATTCTGACATAATAATATATTTTTCAATGTGATTTCAGTCAGAGAAAGTTGCAAGAATATGAGTGTTCAGACAAAAGAGCCACTTTTACTTGACTATATATCTCCTTGCAACTTTCTCACATTGAAATTAGTATAAAACATTAATTAGTATATTCACATGTCAATTCTCATGAAATGAAAATGGATATACGTACGTTAGAAACAATTTTTCATAGTGATTTTTTTGAGAGAAAGTTGCAAGGGGATGAACCACCGAAGATAAAGAATGCCACCAATCCCTTGGAAATTCTGCTAATTTAGTCTAAATTACTATAAATTATTGTTTATGATTGAATATTATTGCTAATTAATTCTAATAATTACTAATTATTCCACATTATGTCTAATAATTACAATTTATTAATTTTAAATATTAATTATTAGAATTTATTATTGATTATTACTATTTATTACTAATTATTAATATTTATTACTAATTAATAATAATTATAACTGATTATTCATATTTATTCCATATTATTTATAATTATTTCTAATTATTTCTCATTATTAATAATAATTTTTAATTATTACTAGTAATTACTAATTATTACTAATTATTACTAATTAATATTAATTATTCCCAATTCCTTCTAATTATTACTAATTAATTTTAATTAATACAATGTAATTCTAATTATTACTAATTACTTATTACTATTCAAAATTATTATTAATTATTCTGAATTATTATAAATTATTCCAATTTATTAATAAGTATTCCTAATTATAACTTATTAATCCAAATTGTTACTAATTAATCCGAATTATAACTAATTATTCCTAATTATATCAAATTATTCCTAATTTTTACAAATTATTCAAAATTATGACTAATTATTTTAAATTAGTACTAATTATTCCTAATACTTACCAATTATTCATAATTATTATCAATAATACCTTATTATTAATATTTAATAATAATTGCTTCTAATTATTTGTACTTAATACTAAATTATCCTAATTATTACTAATTAATCATTATTATTAGTTATTAATCCAAATTATTAATAACTATTACTAATTATTCCTAATTTTTGCTAAATTTTAACTATTATTACTAAATAATCATAATTATTACTAATTAATCCTAATTAATCCTAATTATTAATAATTATTACTAATTATTTCTAATTAATTCTAATTATTACTAATTAGTACAAATTATTAAAAATTATTACAAATTATTACAAATTATTACTATTTATTCTTAATTATTTCTATTTATTCCTAATTATCACTATTTATTCTTAATTATTACTAATTATTCCTAATTATTGTTAAATATTTTTATTTATTTCTAATTATTCAAAATTGTTCGTAATTATACCTAATTATACCTAATAATTATTGTTTACTTTTAATAATTCATATTTACTTCTAATTAATCCTAATTATTACTAACTAATCCTAATTATTACTAATTATTCAATGTTATTATTTATTAATCCTAATTATTATCAATTATTCCTAATTATTACTAAGTAACCCTAATTATTACTATTTCATCCTAATTATTAGTATTTAACCTAATTATTTGTAATTATTCCAGATTATTAGTAATTAATCATGATTATTACTAATTAGTCTGAATTTTTACTAATTATTCTTAATTATTTCTAATTAATCCTAATTATTACAAATTAATCTTAATTATTAATAATAATTATTAATTATTTCTAATTTATCATAATTATTACAAATTTGTCTTAATTAATCTTAATTATTACTAATTAATCCAAATTATTAAAAAAATTAACGTTACTGATCCAAATTATTACTAATTATTACTAATTAATCCTAATTATTACTAATTAATCCTATTTTTTATTAATTAATCCCAATTATTACTAATTTATTCTAAATAATTCTACATAATACTAAATATTCATAATTATTACAATTTATTTGAAATTATTACTATTTATTCTTAATTATTACTAGTTAATCTTAATTAACCCTAATACCTTCCAATAATCACTAATTTTAAGTAATTATTTCTAGTTATTACATATTATTCTTAATTATTACAAATTATTACTAGTTTCTACTAATTATTAATAATTATTACTAATAATTATAATTATTAATATTTATTACTAATTAATCCTAGTTATTTCTAATTAGTCATAGTTATTACTAATTAATCCTTGTTATTACTAATTATTACTTGTTAATCCAACTTATTACTAGTTATTACTAATTATTCCAAGTTATTAATAATTATTACAAAATTTTACTAATTATTCCAAGTTATTAATAATTATTACTAATCATTACTAATTATTACCAATGATTAAAAATTATTCCAAATTATTACTGCCTATTCTCATTATTTCAAATTATTCTTTAATTATTACTAAATATTCCTAATTATAACTAATTATTCGTAATTATTTATAATTGATACTAATTAGTCCTAATTAATCCAAATTGTTAGAAAATATTACTAATTAATCTTAATTATTACTAATTAGAAATAATTATTACAAATTATAGATATTTATTACTAATTATTACTGTTTATTACTTAATATTACTAATTATTAATAATTATTCATACATATAACTATGTACTACTATTTAATCGTAATTATTAATATTTATTACTATTTATTCCTAATTATTCCAAATTATTCGTAATTATTCCTTATTATTGATAATTATTAATAATTATTCGTAATTATTGCTGATTATTACTAATTATTACTAATTATTCCTTATTGTTACAAATTATTAATAATTATTACTAATTATACATAATTATTACTAATTGTTTCTAATTATACCTAATTATTACTATTTACTCCAAATTGTTACTATTTATTACTAAATATTACTAATTATTCCTAATTATTACTAACTATTGCTAATTATTTCTAATTATAAGTAATTATTACTAATTATTCCTAATTATTCCTAATTATTCCAAATTAGTCCTAATTATTCCAAGTTATTCCTAATTATTACTAATTAATCATAATTATTACTAACTAATCCTAATTATTTCTAATTATTCCTAATTATTACTAATTATTTCTAATTATTACTAATTACTACTAATTATTTGTAATTATTACTATTTAATAATAATTATTACTATTTACTCTTAATTATTACTATTTATTAATATTTATAAATATATATTTCAATTTAATAGTTATTAATACTAATTATTAGAAATTATCGATAATTAGTACTAATTATGACTAATTATTAATAATTTTACTAATTAATACTAATGACTACAAATTAATAATAATTAAAATAACTATTAATTAATAATAATCACTACTAATCACACGCATTTGTAAAAAAATGAAAAATAAAACGACATAATTCTAATTTAATTTAATTACAGAAGATTAAAAATAATTAAAACTGATATCAAATATATTGAATTAAATATAAATTGAATGAAATATGTATATACCTTAAAACTGAATCTTTGTGATGATTTACATGGAAAATATTGCTCCGATTTAAAATTTTTGAATTAGAAATATTTTGAGAGAGAAAATATAAGTAGAAAGAGGGAGAGGAGTAATGAATGGTGTGGAATGAATTGAAAAATAGATGACGGTATATATAGGTTATATTAGTTGTGACGAGCATATTTGCGATGATACCCATCAAAAATAAAAACCCCCTATTAATTACCGATGGTGGTTAAAAAGGTATTTGTGATGGTACCCGTTGCAAATACCAACCTGTTGAAATACTATTTGCGACAATAGATAAATCTCATCCCAAATACTAAGAAACATCGTTAGGTATTTGCGACGACCGCTTTTTCCCGTCATAAACACCCTTCCCATGGTTTTGCATGCAACTCACGCTAAACATTTTGCAATGGTGAACGTCTTCCTATGGAAAATAACTAGATATTTGCGATGAGAAGATCTCCCCATCACAAATAGTCCCTCCCAACGTACTTTCTGCGATGAGACCCTTCCTTGTTGCAAACACATTGTCGTAAAACCCCATTTTTCCACAGTGAGGGATATTATTCCATTATTTAACTTTCATATTAAATGGTTTATAATTTAATTTATGAGTGTTTATGGATAATACATGTTTTAATTTTGTTAATGGTTACTTATATGAGCTTACATTATTAAATGGTTATTTTTTTATTAGAGGTCCTTAAGCAATAAGAAAATTGATTGTTTTGGATTTTTTGTCATGTTTACTCAGTTTTCCTATTCCTCTAGCTATTTCTATTATTATTAATGATATTATTATGTGAAATTGAATTACACAATAAATGGGATTTTTCAAGATCATCCTAATAGTTTATAAGGACCCCATTGCTCATTAATTTCTTTTTCTCATTTGTCATATGAGTTTTGGTGTCCAATTTAATAGATTATAAGGTGAAATGGGTTATTTTATATAGAATCCAGTTATTTAATTTAAATTTTATTTTAAAAAGGACTTTTATTAAATGGGATTTTGAAGGAAAATTATTTGACCATGCAATAAGGTTTAAAGGGACTGGTTTTAAATGCATTTTGAAGGTCTGACTATATAAAAGAAAATGATTTTGTTATTAAAATTAATTTTGGAATGATATTTCAAAATAAGTAGATATTTTTTCAAAGAGATTTTTATTGGGTTTTTTTATATTGTATTTTGGGGGGTAAACATAGAAATGGTTTACTTTTTAAATGGTTTTGTTAAATAGGTTTTTTTCGTGAATTTTAAAAGAATGTAACAAATCCTTGTTAAGAAACAATTTGTGTCCTATTCAACTTCTGTTAGTGATCATCTATTATCTAATGATTTTATTCTTTTCTTCGCCTCTTGATTTTAGATTCTTTATATATGATCACTTTACAAAATATGGTTCACGATTTCATAGGAAGTATATACATGAAACATTCCCTTTGTTGTTGGGCTAGTTAAACTAGGCTGGGATATCTATGAGATATTGAAGGGACCATGAGAAGCACTCTTTAGTTTTTTTATTATGTATTTGAATCTTCATTAACCTCAACTATATAGAGTTATTCACAGGATATTGTGAGATACCGATTAAGTAAGAATACATGTTTCATGGTATAGTCTTGGGATAATCATACAATAATATAAGATTATTTAATATTGAGTGAGTGGTGGTTGAGGTTATTTACCATCAGACATTTAGTGTTATTTTATTCCTTGATTTGTCATTTTCTTTTTAAGTTTTTTTATGATTTTCTATATCATTAGACCTCAATGGTTTTTGTAGGAATCAGTCCATATGATATTTTTATTTATGGATTTGTCTATATTCATGGGAGATAGTCCATGTTTCATGTTGATTCTTGGTATGGATCAAGGGATGGGATTAGAAGGAGTTTGGGTTCTTTCAATCATATTATTATTAGTGGAGAGTTAGTATGCTCAATGGTTATGTAGTCTTAAGAATGTATAATAATTATAAATGGATCACATAGGCTAACAGGTAGAGCTAAATGCTTGATATACCTCCTAATTGGAATTTGAATATTGTGGGATGTGACACTTATGATGACCACGAAGTTTTAGATTTGGATCGAGGATCATGATAATGTAATATATGAGGTCACATGTGATTATAATATAACTAATTGATGATTTTTCCTATCCTAGTAGTCTAACTATAAGTTAGTGACTAGACACAATGTGGTAGTGGACAAGGCTGGTAGGGTAATCTATTGATGGATGTGATAGTACCTACCATAGAAGAGTGTTTTATTACATATTACTTAATTATGGTAAAATCATGTAAGTGAAACATAATTTTTTTATGATGTTGTTTTTTATATTGGATGTTAGAGATAGATATGTAATTATTGGGATATAATATTGGTAGTGGGATATATCCCAAGTGGTTATTTTTAAAATATGGGTTAGAGTAGGAGGTTGTCTATGGGTAGTCTGACAAATTTCTCTGATAATGACCAGTGAGATAAGAGAGGGAATGTTTAAAGTGATGTGGTTTGTATTTCATTATCATGGACCCTATTCTTTTTTTGACCGTTGTTTTATAGGATAGGGGACTATATTATATTTTTTTCTTAGGGCCTCTCAGACACCCCTTAATTCATTTTTATATCTTTTGAAATTTTATATTAATGGTTGAATTCTATTTTATTTTCCTTCAATAGATTTCATGATAATATCAGTATTTCCCATGATATTTTAGGTTTTCATATATTGACAGGAATTGATGTGACCAATCATCAGCTGGGACTCTGATGAGACAGTCTTTATAGATGTAGTGTGTCATATTTGGTATTATATAATATGTATATATATACCAACGAAATCATTAGTAAATAGCGATTCAAGGTGAGTGGGGAAATCATACAAAGTTATTCAACACACCTCATACACATGTACATAGAATAGGTTTTTATGTATGCATATAGACCTTCATGTTTTATTTTCTACATGGGTATCATATTGTATTTATACATATGGATTATAATGAGTTTTATATTGGAGGATGATGATTTAATAATATCATGTCATGTGAATTGGGATAAGGTCCAATATTTATTTACTTTTAGTGGTACTATATTTATATTCTAAAATGGTCCATTATTTTATATACTATTATCATGTTTGTGATTTATATCTATTCTAAATATATTACATTAATTTATATGATTCATACCATGTAGAATATGTATTTTATATATCAGACTCTAAGATTCCCTCTTGGATCCATATTTATGCCTACTGTTTGGTATGTCCATTATACAGATGGATGACATTAGATTTTTGGTGTATTTATACTTGACCTTTATACTTCATATTTGATGTAATATTATCCCCATGACTTTTTAGGCCATTGCTGCTAGTGGATAGGCTTTGGTGTATGGGAAGGTTCACCTAATGCTAGATAACACCAAAGATCGAGTCACAATTTAATTAGTTTTGTTCAAGGAATTATAAATTTTTTTCCGAAAAGTTTACATCTTCTACTTTCTTTAAAAAATCTTCCAATTACCTATTTCAAAAACCATTCAAAAATGTATTTCATGATTTCATTAAAAAAAGGATCTGGTTTAAAATCCTATTAAAGCCCACATTAAAATAATTCATTTAATACCATTTTATATTGAAATATATTTTCAATCCAGTAATTTAAACGTAAAATTTTATTTTAGTACTAATTTCAAATTCAATCTATTATATCAAATATCTTTTCAAAGTATCAAAATTTTATTTTATGTAAACTTGGATGAAACATAAATAAAAAAACCATTAAAGCTATAAAGTGAGCCAATGACACTTGTTAAACTAAGTAATCACCAAATAAACTATTTATAATGTGTAACACCTCATGATTTTAGAAGAATAATTTTGGGTTCAATAAAATATTTGACACGAAACACCAATCATAAATGAGAATGTAACACCCAAAGGCATTATGAACTATTATTTTTAAATTAATTTGATATCTTCAACAACTAGCAAAACATGCAACCCTAATCCTAAATAAACCATAATGTAGCATGAAATCATGACCTACCCCTTAAATTTGTTTATATCAAAAGTATTAACTAAATTATGAATATTATTGTTTTATGTTGATTAGAAGCAAAGATAGAATCATTTAAAAGAAGAAGAAATATTTTATGAAAAATAATATTTTTCTAAAGGATGGTTTATTCATTCTTGACACACATAATATAAATTTTTTTTACAAAATATAGAAAAATTATTTTACAAACAGAACGTCACTTTTTAAATCAAAATATCACAAATTAATTTAGATATTTTTTTTGGTATTTTTCTAAAATGTTTTATTTTTTAAATGAATAGTGAAAACTACTGGTTTTTGGGGAACTATTGAAGGGCTTGCAAGGGGACATTAATAGAGACCAATAATATTGAAGAGTTTAGAATATTTAATTATAATAAAAAAATTGGTAATAATGGTAATGTAGATATTTGGAATATATCTACAATCTATTATAGAGTCTTAGATAGGGGTGGTTTCATCATAGTAGCAATGTGGACTTACAACAACCATTTATTATAGACAGTGGAATTATTGTGCGGTTGGAGGCATAATGATTTATCATATCTGTTAGTTTATTTGAGCTAGTAAATCATTGTGTTAAAATCTATGATACCTACATATAAATCTGATCCAGTTTTTTATGGACGTAATTCTTATTTTCTATGGATACAGGGATCATTCTCTAACCATTTAAATAACCATGTCTATGTTCTTCTTCTTCTTCATCACATTTTGTTTCTATATTTTGTTCATTGTCAAAACTATTTTTCATTATGAATCTTATAATTTTTGAAGGAATTTTATATATGAATATGATTCTAGTATAAGTTAATAACATGTTTAAAACCATTATAAAGGAGGTTAAATCACATTCAACAAAAAGTAATCCTGAGGTAAGGGACTTCATCTAAATTTCCCTTTGTTGAAGAATATTGTAATGTTATTCACCTAATTTCTTTTATATGGTGTATATAATTCCCATTTTCATGAAACATCATTAATAATTTATACTTCATGGCATTTTATGTGTTAATTTTAGTTATATCATCTTAGGGGGTTTGACAAAAAAATTACCAAGTTGAAAGGAATTACATTTATCATTTTCTTTTCATTGGATTATAATACTTCTTCATTGTCTTTGAAATTTAAAGATAGTTTTTTAAGTCATTTTTAAAATATTATTTAATATTCACACTTATTTTATACAGGTTTACATTTTATACACATAATTGATTCATTGAGTAATTTTCATTTCAATGTTATGATTTTTATGTGTTTATTCCACAATATCATTTTAATCATGATAGATTCTACATGAATTTAAATTGAATATAATTATTTGAAAATATTCTAACAAACCAATTTCTTCATATTTTCATTTCGTTAATATTTTTTTTACGTAATAGTCATATATTCCTCTCGTTTGTAATTAAAATGAACTAAAAATATTTTAAAAAAATATGACATTATTTCCCCTGTTGTTTAAAAAAAATTCATCCAAATCCATTATTTATATAAAAAAGTTGTTTTTAAATTATCAAAATAACAAATTAAATTAATTTTTACCCATTAATAAATTTTCAAAATTTTTTTTGAAAGTAATCATTTTGTTGTTTTCAAACCATGGCACATTTGGATTTTATTGAAAATTTGAAATAAGTAATTGTATTGATGTGTATGGATTGTATAGAATTTACCACCATCATGAGAACTCAATGTTCAATTATACCTTTGTATGTTTCAATGGTTATTTTCCATGAATTTAATTTTCAAATTATTATTTAACTTTTAGTTTTAAAAATATTTTTAAATTTAAATTGTTATTTTTAAGAAGAATGTTTTTAATGAAATTTGTAATGAATTTATATCCATCAAGCCCATGGAACCCTTGTTTACTTATGATACAATAGTAATATATTTATTTTACCATCATTATTATTTCTCTAGATAGTTTATGAGCAGATTGAGTAGGGAATGTATTGAAATCATATATCTTGATTATTTGTATTAATCATAAACTTTACCTTGAAATATCCAATTTCTTATCACCATGGAACATTAAATTTCCCCAAAATAACAATATTATTTATCATGGATATAATTATTAATTAAGCCATATATAATATCTACATAAAATATTTTACTTTGAGATCTATATTTTTTACTAGAGAAATTATAGGTAATTTAATTTCATAATCAATACGGAAAGTTGTTTATAAGGAATAATATTCCAGAATTCAATAAATTATAAAGAATATTATCAATGCATTGGACAAGAAGACATGGGAGGAAAATGATTATAAATATCCACTTGATGCATCAATAGTCTCATTAGATGAATCTATTGGGTAAGATTAGTTAAATTTGTTTTTGGATTATACTTACCCATCATTTTTATTCTTTCTTGCGATTGTCCTTGATAAATGAGGTATCAAGATGCATGAGATAATAATATATAATAATTTAGAATTTCATTACTCAAGAATTTAGTTATTATAACCAATGATATTTTTTCAATGGTATAATCTATATTTTTATTTCATTCTGATTTTATTGGGTAAATTGAATTTATAATACGTCAATTACTATTACTTATTGATTATTCATTTTCTAATAATTATAGTAGAATTATTTAAATGGAATGTGTGTTCATTTATTAACCATTACATGTTGAGTATACATATTGTTTTGTTATTATTTTTGATGTAATTAACCCTTACTACAAATTTTATTCCATCCTTATTTTGTTTTCTTTACCAAAAATATAGGAAGTTTACTAATAATGATATACAAGGATATTATTGCATGTATAATGTTATTATTAAAAAATATATGTTTTAATTTTGGTTTTCAATTGTAATATGCCAATCATGTATGTATCTGTCCTACCATTAAAACTAAACTATTTGTTCCAATAGGATGTGATTTATTATTTCTTACCAATATGTAATAATGAAGACTGTGGATCTTAGTTAATAGAGTCAGGATCATTACAGGATAACTGTGATATCATTTGGTGAATATTATGTTGGTAAAAGGATCATGAAATTTAATAAATTTTGGAGATGACACACAAAGTTACTGATAATAATATTAGTCATATACAAATCTATTAATACATATAGGTAAAACCATACACTCTAAATTAACCAATTATAGGGATATGTAAACTATTCCTACCTTTTATGTTGTCCAATTTCTCATCTTGGTATTTAATTACCATACATTGTGAAATGTACCACAAATTATATAAAAATATTAATAATTTATTAATTTATTTGATACAAAAAACTAAAATAATTTTATATAAACTACATAAATATCTTAAATAGGTATAATAATGATAATATCCCATGTAACGGGGCATAAATAACCCATTCTATTCTCTTGATCCACCTATAGGAAAAATAATAAATTTTTATAACATATATAACAATAAATTAAATTTAATTACGATGAAATGAAAATATTTAATCACTTTGAAACATATTAATGTTGAAATAAATATAAATAGAGTGTATTTATCTTTTGTTAACATTTTATAGACATAGTACATGAAATCCCCATAACATGCAGTGATTTCAACATTTTTCAATGAAATTAAAAATCCAACTCCATACCTAGAAAAATAATAAAAAAAGAAGAAACATATATAATAATAAAAGATAAATATGGTGATTAAATCTCAAATAAGATACCACAATCATCTAAAATATATATATATATATTTTAAGGAATAATAAGTGAGGTATATGTGGAGAAAGAGGGGTGGATTTCAACATTCAAGGCATGCCTGAATACATGATCCTAAAATGAGTTTTTAATTAATAAACAAAAATTTACTATAATAACATTCATTAAAAAAATTTACATAGCCACCACCAGTTATCCATTGGATCCCACTATCTTTATAGTGTAACTCTAGGTACGCAGTGGTTATTTGTATCCAACATTCATCTCTTTTTAAATGGAAAAAGTGAAAAATAAATCCATTACAAATTCCAATGATTTTATCTATATTCAAAATATTTATTTAGACTACTAGAAATTACCAATTATCTCTCTCTCTCTCTCTCTCTTGATTTTAATCAAACATTTAAAATACTCTTATATTTTTCTCCAATGAAAATATTGTTTCTCATAATTTCAATAACAAAAAAATCTATGGGGATTTAAAAAAAACCCTATCATAATATTATTTCCCTAAAAAATATAAACTGGTCTCTCTCATTAATATAGTTACTTATCAAGGTTTCTAATTCATCCATAAAACAAAAGCAATACCACTGACATGTATAACACACAT
Organism: Viscum album; assembly: GCA_963277665.1. NCBI lineage: Eukaryota > Viridiplantae > Streptophyta > Magnoliopsida > Santalales > Viscaceae > Viscum > Viscum album. Next base: position 454,821,179 of record OY728135.1, read on the forward strand.
CCACAACACAATATAAATATCCCATAAATACTGATCCTTTTTTAAAATTTCAACATTAAAATGATGTTTTGACACACACAAAATTCCCAAATACTAATACTATATCAAAACTCATTGTTATTAGACTTCCTAGTTCAACAAGTCAATATTTAAAACCCAAATGACATTTTAATTCTTCCCCACATAGGATTATCCTACGTAAGAGAAAAAAATAATGGTTAAATTATTAAAGAAAATCACATGACTCTTTGAGTCTATAAGGACCCAACCTTGAACATTAAATCAGCTATTTAATTTAAATATAACACACTTATTAAATTCACAATGATATTTTTGGTTTATAGTTCTAGAATGTTAAGAAATAGTTCATACAAATCAACCCACAAGCATACAAATTGGGTACAACTAATACAGTATCAATATCAATCATTAGAAAATAGTTTTTAATAGAACATGAATTCTTCATAAACATTCAACTTTTCTTCTTCATTTCTCTTACCCAATTATAAAATCTTTGAATTTTTTTAAGGTTTTGTATGAGCACAAAATATCTTAAATATATTAAAAAATAAAGAAAGAAGTTGTTAGTCTAAAAATATGTAAAATTATATGAAACCATTTCCATAAAGACATACGTCCCACCCGTAAAATATCATATTCATACTTGTGAAAAAATATGAGATTTCCATAAAACATAAATAAACATAACTAAACCTCATAGTTTAATTAGTGAATTACATACTTAATATTACAACCCTCACAACTACCTTATGATTTTTAATCCTCATGGCTACCTTACAATGGAATGCTCATGACTACATTATAGTGTAACCATCATAGTTACACAAGGGGTAACCATATAGCTGAACTATAACATAAAAATACCAAATGAATTTGTGGGAGATATAGGTTCCACCCGTAATCATAAAAATTTCCCAATAACCATAACATAATCCTAAAATATGAATAATTTTATAAAAACATTCCTTTGGAATTTTGTAAAAATATAATTTAAAAGAGGCTTTTTAAAGAAGAGCCCCATAAATATAACAAATATTTAAAGTGGGAAGTGATAAAAAATAGTGAAATATGTGTATACACTATAAATCCCTATAATAAAAAATTATATAATCAAAATTAATTTCAAAAATAATATTTGTAAAACATAATAAATAAAGTAGAAGGATAACCCAAAAAATGGAAATTGGGTTAATAATTCCCTTATGTCAAATTCTTCCTACTTAAAACATGTTTAAGAATCCTTTATAATGGGTAAAATAGTGTTATTAACATTTTAATGATACATATTCTACTTTATAACACCCAATACAATAATTTTATAACATCAATCTACCCATTTATTAATAATATTTTGTTATTTCCTTATGTCAAGTGTGTTATTTACATGGTTTCCATAGTCGGTTTGTAATGGATTTTCATGTCGAATGGAAGAGAAACTCTAAAAGAGGAATGAATTGTTATTAATATTATTACAGAAGTTTAAATGATAACATTAATAATTTATTTGTAGAAATAATGATGAATCATTATAGAAATTTTAATGATATTCGTTTAGATCATTTTGGCGGTTCTTTGATAATCACTAGCTAGTTTCATCATATTATTTAATATTATGTATATAATTTAATTAAAGAACATAAATAAGGATATATCATATAAATTATAATATTTTTCAACCAATAATTTTTTTTATTACTATCCATAAAGGTGGTAATTTAAGTTGAAAACACATCATCCATGATGTCAGTATATTGATACATCACTGATAGTGTTTTTTATTTTTAAAATAAGAGTTAGAAGAGATGAAGAATGATAATTATTTTTTCCATAAACCTGATAAAATTGAAGTATATGAAAGATAAAATATTTTTATGCCTCTTAGATATGGGTGTGTTACGAGATTATAAGAAATGGAAAAGTATTGAAAATAAAATATATGAAAAAGAAAAAGGATTTTTACTTCTTGAATTATCCTCCTCGAGAACCTCCTTAAAACCACTGGGTTAGGTATTTTGGTAAGACCAGAAGGTATTGTATGTGGCGAATAGTCTTTGTAAGAGTATTTGTATGGAATTAGACAAGGATCAAATCATGAGAGTTGTGATGAGAATAGGTGGTGAGGGGTGGTATTTATAGTGGAGGAGAGGGGGTCCATTATTTTAATCATTATTTTATTATTTTTTTCAAGACTTTCTATTGTTATAATGACTAAATAAAGTAATTAGTGCATGTGAGTTCAAACCAAGGGTTCTAAAAATAGCAAAACATCATCCATGACACACTAATTCTTGTATTTATCTTATTTCGTAAAATATCATATTTCATTATTCATAAAAAATTCCAATATTTTAGAAAAATCCCAACAATTTACCATGAACATTTTTCAATGTGAAGAATTTAAAAATTAAATCCATTTTTATAAATCAATTTTCTAAATATGATAATTTAAATTTTTAATTAAAACCACAATTTATTCGAAAAATACAAGTTTTAAAACTATAACTGGATTTATAAATCTATGAAAAATAAAATAACGTCTCATAAAATTATATTATAATAATAAGTCAAAAAATAGATTATGAATCTATTTTATGAAAATATATTTTCTTTTAAATAATTTTTTAAATATAAAAAAATAATTAAATATTTATGACTCACAAAAATAAAAATACATAATTTATAATTTTCAGAAAAATTATTTATTGTACAATTATATAATAAGATCATATTTTCACTAATATGATTCATAAATTTTATTTATACTTTATTATGGGAGGTTACTATTCTATTGGCTAGATAACTATTTCTGAATTCAATTTACTATTCCATTAGTATAGATTCGTTAATTTCATTAAATATTAATTATTTCAGTAGAAAAATATAGTGAATTTAAAATAAATAATTCCATAATGAAAAAATATTATTTTATAAGTACATAGGTGGCAACATTCTCACCAGCTTCAAGAAAATGGTTTTTCAAAAAGTTCATTCACTTATTAAATAAGTGAAGATACCTTTCCCTCATAGCACATTCAGATTCCCATGTTGCCTCTTCAACAATATGGTTTCTATACAAAACCCTAACCTGGTGAATTAACTTATTCCTTAATAAATTATCTCTATGATCAAGAATCATAATAGGTTTCTCTTTATCTAAAAGGTTATCTTCTAACTGAACTACTTCTGGGCTGAAAACATGGAATGAATCTGTAAGATACGTTCTCATCATCGAAACATGAAAAACATTGTGTACCTGAGATGAAATCGGAAGAAATGCTACTCGGTAGGTGACTGGTCAAACTTTCTCCCAGATTTCATAAGGTCAGATAAATTGCGGACTGATCTTTCCATTCATTAGTGAATGCATATCACTTTTCTCTATTGAGATTCTAGGAACTACATGATCACCTACCTCAATAGAAATTTTTTTCCACCTATTATCTACATGTATTTTCTATCTCCTCTAAGATATCCTCATTTATCACTAGGTAATATTTTCTTTCTTAGCCACATCCTCTAATTATTCTTGTCACATCAAATTCATTTTTCAGAATTTATCCCCAAATACGGTGTTCGACACTGCTTTCCACAAAATTCCTCAAAAGGAACAATCTGTATTCTAGAATAAAAATTCTTATTATAAGAAAACTCAAATAAGGAAATTTATTGATCCCTAGTAATCAAATGAAAAAGATAGAAACATATCCTCTAATTTCTAAATTGTTTTCTCTAATTTTCCATCAGATTGAGGATGAAAGGTTGTGTTGAATTTTTTTTGTTCTCTACAACTTCTAAATCCCTTTACAAAAGATAGAAGTGAACCATAGATCTAACTTAGATACAATGGAATGATGAACTCCATGTAACTTGAATTTCTCTTTGAGGTATAGTTAACAAACCTGGTCAAAATATATAATATCTCAAATAGGAAGGAAATGTGAAGATTTAGTCATCTCATCAACAATAACCCAAAATCTTATTTTTACCATGAGATGTCTTTGTTAGTCGTACCATGAATTCCTTGGACATATTTTCCCATATCCTCTTAGGCACTGTCATTGGAAAAATCCTCCCCTCTGGTAATTATTTCCTTACTTTAACCTATTGATATGTTAAATAATTCATGGTAAATTCCGCAATATCACTTTTCATTCTATACCACCAGTAATACTCCAGAAGGTCTTTGTACATCTTAATATTGTGAGGATGAACTGAAAATGGTGAACTATTAGATTAACACAACAATTAATTCATTATTAGGGAATAAAAAGTCACACATAATTGTTATCCATATCGTTAAACAAAATATTTATAAATGTTAAATTCAAGAAACATACCATTTTAAACCAATTATACCTTTTCCTTCAACTCAATTTCTTCCTTATACAATTTTTAATTTTATTCTGATAGATACCACTATAATGAATCCTGAAACAAAATAGAGGAATATCATATACCAAAAGCATCAAATCCAAAATTTATCAAATAATTAATCAAGGGGACTTGTTACAACCATAACTTGATTAATTATGCATGATGTTTTCGACTCTATTAATACACCACTTTTTTCTATTTTTAAGTATGGAAATTGATCATGCAATCGTAATGGTTTATCATTTCATTCCATCTTCTCTTCCATATGTTTAATTTCGTTTATGGGAATATATTCTTCAAAATTTATGGCCAATATATTTTTCACATTTGGCCCCATATAAACGATTCCACCAAACATTCAAAGAAAAAACCATACCTACTAATTTCAAATCATATTTGGGATAATTAATCTCATGAGATTTCAGTTTTGTTGAATCATAAGAAATTACCTATTCATTATACATTAGAATAACTCCATGCACCTTAAATAAAGAAAAACTTTCGATAAAAAACTAACCATTTCTAGAAGGCGTGGACCAATCTAGAGATATCACCAATCTCTTCTTGAGTTCCGGAAAAAAACAACACATTGTTTTTACCAAATTAATTTAACCCCCTTCTTGAGTTAAAATAGTTAGCGGGATAAATAACCATGCAAATGTTTTAATAAACCATCAGTAATAACTATCTAATCCAAGAAAACCATAATTCTCTATAGCATTTATAGGTATTTATTATTAATCAACCACTTTTGTATTGGCAAGATAAACTATTATTCTATCATTATTTACAATATGAACATGAAAATAAATCTATAAAAACCAAAAATCAAATTTTCAAAATTTTTCATATAACTTATTTTCTTTGAGAGTTTTCAAGGAAAACCAAAAATTCATTCCATGATACTTACAAATTTTTGAGAATACCAAAATAACATCAATAAAAAAACATTTAATCCAAATATTCATGGAATATTTGATTCATAATATCCATGAATATAAAAGGGGAATTTTTCAAAATAAAGGGAATAATAACATACTCATGATACTCAAATCTAGTGTGAAAATCTATTTTTAGAATTTTATCCTCCTTCACCTTTAGATGACGGTACCTGGATCTCTAGTTAATCATGGTAAAATACTGAGCTCCCATAAACTGATCATGCAAGTCATCGATATGAGGAAATAAATATATATTTTTAACATTAATGTTACTCAAATATCTATAATCAATATAAATTCACATTTAATGATCTTTATTTCTAACAAACATAAGAGGATCACCCCATGGTGAAGTGATAGGACAAATGAATCCATTATCCTAAAAATCACGTGACCAATTTTTCCAATTAAAGAAGCTATACTTGAGAAATTTGATAAAAGGGTTTTAAAATTGGCTTAAAATCAAGAAATAAGTCAAGGGGAAATTAAACTCTTAGTTTAGGTATAATATTCATTTATATATTTTAATATATTCTCAGTTTCCTTGTATGTTATCAATTTTATCAGTTGATACTTGTATAAATATTGAAAATATTTAAAAAAACAGCTTCTTTAGCTCTATAATCAACCTTAAAATGATAAATAGAAAAAAAATATATATAAAGAATTACATCAAACTATAATAAGGGTAAAAAAAATTTGCATGTAATTAATTTTCAAATAAAACAATAGGAATATTCTTATATTTCATTTATATGTAATATTTAACCTAGTGTTTTAACCATATGTTTTGGTCTCATTTATGGAGGTGATATTTCTAATTTACCAGAAACATTCTCAGAAATAAAGGAATGTGTAGACCTCATATCTAACAAGACATTAGAAAAACATGAGTAAACAAAACAAATTACCCAATACCACTTCATTGGATGGCTTGACATCAGATGAAGTAGTCGCAAAGGATCTCCCGACACCTGTTTACCTATAATCTGACATTTTTACTTCATTCAGATCATTCTTTGGACATGTATTTACATAATGACCAATCTCACAAAATTTAAAACACTCTATAGATTTCTAATCAGAATTTATATTACAATCATTTTCATTATAATATCAGTCCATACATCCATTCATACCACATCAAAACACTTCCTAGTTTTGTTTGGGCAGTCCCCAGGGTGACTTTTACAACACTTTTCAAAAAATTAAAACTTGACATTCTTACCTTTATGTTTGATTGATTGATTCTTACCCATATCGTTCCATATGGAACTCATCTTTTAAATATTTCCAATATAATCATGATCATAATAAAACTCCATTTATAGCCTCTCAGTACATCGGACATGTTTTTCATAACTCTTGAATTCACATGAGGCCAAAACCCTTCAAAATCATGGTTTTGATCCTGAGTAAAAATGATTTATTTTTCTATAAATATACTGGATAAGATTTGGGGAATACATTGTAAATAAGGTGAATTTTTCTTAATAAATGGCCTTTGAATTCTACTCCTTTTGTTTCAATTTTGGGAATTTCATTTTTCATCATATGTGGATCCACCTTAAAAAATTACTTTTCAAGAAAATGATTTTTAAATGCATCCCATTCCAAGGAATAAATCGCATAATTATCCCCGATATTCTGGACCATTGATCACAACTGGTAATCTTCACCATCAAAAAATTAATTTCCAACACTAATATTTTATGTAACACCATGATGTTTTTATAAGATATATATTTTTAATTACTTTGATGTCTTCTGTTATGCACTACACCAAGATAAGCTTGCGAAATATGCAACATCGGCTTAGCTTGTGGTATTCACAAAACTATGACTAGCATGTGATGAACACAATTTCATGTTATTTTGATTCAACTCAATTAATTCATGACTGATTTTAAGAGAAAAACTGAATATTATTATGTTACCTTATAAACTAGTCATTATAATGGCATGTATAAACAATATTAATTTTTTTCGAAAAATCTATTTAAATAAAAGTAAGTGAGTTTATAAAAATAATTAAATCACCCTTGTTGGATTTTAATAATTTAATATATATTTAATATAATTAATCTAATGATTAATATTAATAATATATGTTTTCCAAAAAAGATACAAAAATAAATTCATTTTGTTGTATAAAAGAAGTATTTTTCAAAAAAATTTATTTTCCTCCATTTAAAGGAACACCCATTTTAAATCAACTTTTGAAATATTTATATATTCTATTTAATAAAATAAACTTCTTAATTGTAATTGGTATATAAAAATTTACTTTTGATGATTTTTTGATATTTTTCTCTTATGTTTTAGGTGTTGATGAATAGTAAAAAATATTTATTATTAATTAAATACAATTTTTATCATCGAAATATTTAATATGGATAAATTATATTATTAAATGGTTTTAAAGTATAAATATAATATATTTTCATCAGTTCATATAATATTTTTCATTAGAATTAATTTTATCATGAATTATTATGTAAAACAATTTTATTCTTGTGCAGTGTTTTATCATTTAAAAATAATTTTTCATTATGACCACAAGATTAATTTTAAATAAATTACCAAATCATACATGGAAAGAATTTTAAAAAATTGATTCCATACTTATAATCAGTAAGTATAAATTATTTTAATAACATTCTTTAATTTTTTATAATTATGATTGATAAATTCAATATTATTTATTACTATGATAAAAAGGTAAATTAGGTAGTTGAGGGAAAATGTAATATTTTATAATTACCTTAACACTTTTACTAATATGATTGGATGAATTATTTTCGACCTAAAACATACTTGGGTAAAAATGATACCCTTTAGAATCCACTTGGATGAGATGAAGACATTTAATATATATTATTTAAAGAAGTGTTAAATATGTCTTACTCAAATTCTAAAAACTAAGTCATTTTTAATATAAGGTTATATAGAAAATAAATTAGATTATAAATAATCCTTTGAAATATAATTTTTTTCTTTATCATTATTATTTATTATTATTTTTTAAGAAATAAATATTAAACATAAAGGTGTATAGATTGATGATGTAGAAATTATTTAATTGATAAAAAATGAATTATCTAATTTTTATTAATATGATAATAACCATTAAAACACAAACCAACATGGAAAAATATTATTGGTAAAGTATATCTCAACTATAATCATCCATAAGTCATATTATTGACCACTAGGAGTGTTATAGAAGATATTATGACACTTATATTATTTTATTTAAAGTGAAGTAATGTTTTCATGTGCATGTTTTAATAAATATAACTTTTTTAATATTGTCTTATATAGAATATATATTTGATTATATGTATTACTATGATATATATTAGATTTATATTCCTTATAGTAGTTTATTTTTAATTTTTTTTCAACAAACAAGTGTATTAAATAATTACACAAAACATATGTTGTAGATAGATTATTAATGGAAATATTAAAAAAATGTTACTAAGAATATTAAAACAAATAAAATTTGAGATCATTTATATATAAAATTAATTTTATAGTTTACCTTGACCCCATATGGATATAAAAAAATAATTTCTTAGTGTATAACATCATATTATAATATTTTAAAAAATTCCATGAAATGAATAGTTTCAAAATTGAAACATTTGTTACTTTTCCAAAATAATGTTTTATTATATTATTTAAAAATCACAATAATTTTTTTAAAAATATAGACTACTTTTTATATGTTCTAAATTGTTCCATATTTTTTATTTGTGGTCAAATTGACAATAAATAATTAAAAGTAAACTATTTTATTATTGAAACATCTGTTACCTTAGTTAAAATTAAAATATAATAATTAAGTGCTAATTAAAATGATGTGGTTTAAATTTATAGAAAAAACTATCTAAAATTTATTATTTTAATGAGATTAAAACCTTATCTCATATATTATTTAAAAATGTTAAATTTTTGAGGCTCTTGGAAGTGGTTTTATTTTATTATAAATTAATATTTTTGAGATTCCAAATAGGCATCTCCACCTCATTATAAAAGTGCACATTATTCCTCACAACATCACTTCAATTTGACCCCTTAATATCATATATACCTTACCCATTTCTATTATCAAATTCATTTTTCATGTTCTATAAGATATTTTCTTCTAAAAATACAAAGTGTATCCCATTAAGATGATATCTAGAGGGATCTCGTCGAAGAAGGGGTAATCTCCTCTACCGATTATTTTAAAATTATTTATTCTTCTACTTCCTATTAATGAGTTATTTCCATACTAAAGTCATATATATGGCATCAATTATATTTTTTTATGTTATTATTCCTATGAAAAAAACAATATTACAGCTTCTTTCCATCCTATGAAAAACAAAATCCACACGCATGCATATATATAACTTATCATCTCCACACAGTGGTGTAATTTGTTTTTAACCACAACCTTACTTGGATGGGTGTAATAATGGAAATAATAACTATATATAATTATTAAGACATTATATTTATTCTTCAATATTATATACAACATCCTCTTCAATACCATTCCACAAATATGGGAATGATATCATTTCTCGTACGTATGTATGACCTACCGTCTCCACGATGCGATGCAATTCATTCTACACGATATCCATTACAACATAATTATAAAAATGTATTGAATGAATAAATATGATATATATTATGTTAATATAATTTTTAAATGATATTACAATGATCTAATAAGGAAAAATCGATCTTATTTAACAAAACATGGAAAAGAAAATAAAGTTGTTAATACCTGAATAAAGAGTAATACTGTAATTTAATTACAAAACAAATGATAATATGATCATATATGTTATCATGAAAATGACTATGACTCTATAATAAGTTAATTACATCATTTAAATCATTTTAAAAAAGGATCAGATACATAAAATGGATATCTTACCTAAGGTAATGGATTATTTTTTTCACTGTAATTTTTTGTGGGATATATGCCATATACACCACATATTTCTTTTCTGTGGTGTTTATGTTGACCATTAATGTTTTTATGATTCTTACTATGAATATTATTATTCTTATATATTTATATTATTTTCTCTATTTTATTAGTAATATGATTCATCTCATTATGAATTGGTAAGGGATAATTTTTCAATCTCATTATTATCCAATATTATTTATACATAATTATTTAGTGGGGTTTATTTATCATCCTAGTCTATGATTTATAAAAATTTGTTCATAAAATGTTTAATTATTATCATATGGATTTTTCATGTAATTTTTATCCAATTTTATACTTTTAATACTTGTTTTTGAAGGAACATTTCATTCATTTTCCACACGAGGTACATTTTGACTATTCCTATAAAAGAACAAGAAGCGTTTTTTTTTAAATGGTAAAATATGAATGGATTTTTATACTATCATAACATGTTATTTTAATGAATATTACCTTAAAATTTATCCTTTTATTTTCAAATAAATTCATATCTAATAAAATATGAAGGAATTATAAAAAAAACAAAATGTTTTTGAAGAATAAATGATAATTTACTCAAGAATTATTTTTTGGTGTTTTATCAAAATTATTTTCCATATAATATTAAGGATATGATTAAAGTATAATAAATATATTATTCCTATGGATTTATTATGGTAATTATGTAAGGTGATTTATATAATCCATTTTTTTCATGGATTGTGTTATAATATAATAATATTTAAGAAACCCAAACTATTCCTTAAGTCAAGCTATAATGAATGATTTCTTTTTTTAGGAACATGTAAGAATGATTTTGTTATGAGATCGATGGGACCTATATCTGCCCCCAATTCATTAGGTAAGGATTCATATCTCCTGATATAGGCAGGAATTGAATGGAATGTAAATCTGGTTTACTAATATAGGTCATGGGATGGAACTGTAACTGATCCCAATTCAGTAATACAATGATGGAATAACGAGTGAACTCATTTCAATAATAGACTTTGTCTACTATGATGCTCTTGGAAATGAGCCTTGTCTAATATAGATACGATTTAATATGCTTATGGTTTTTCCACAATTCCATGTTTTATGACAATACTATTTTTGTCATGGTTTCTATTACATTATGATTTATTCTATTTGAAATACAATGATTTATTTCATAACCCTTGATATTGATATATTTATACGTGGTATTATTTTCAAATGTTCTATTCATGTTTTTTTATTCTTATGTTCATTTATTGTTTGATATTTTGTTTTTAAACCCTTATTGAGGATCTGAGATCGCCCTATTCATATGTTTTACTTTCCCTAAGTTATAAAGAAGCATTTTAGGCAATAAAACTAAAGGGTAAGATCTTTATAGAAGATGTTGATGATCTATCATAAAATTAGAATAATGTGTTCCAATTTTCCATAGGCACTAAAAAAATACAATCTTTGGGCATCTGTTTTTGTAATGTATTAAGTATCCTACAAAAGTTTTGTCATGTCCATGCAGGCCAATCTTGGGTCAATATAGTTAGAATTAGAGAGAAGTTTTAGGAATTATTGGAAATTAGGATGCGAAAAATTTAGTGAGATCCCTAGAGATATTTCTATTGATATGACTTAGGATGTCCTAACGATAAGTTTAATTATAGATTAAAATCCTAGAAATTTTCTAATAATCATGGATAAACAAGGAATATCCCATGATATAATATATTAAAATATTATCTGTAATTTCCCTTGGTAATATGATTTTCATATATGATTAGTGTTTCTCACACTTTCCATTCTGTTCTTAATCAATAGATCAAACTAGATAGAACATTGTTAGCATTGATTGTTTAATATGTGGGAATCATTAGATATATATGTACTAAATGAAAATCTCATGAAGAGAATGATAAAGGTGGTATATGTATTGGTTATATAACTAAGGAAAAAAGAGACTACAAAAAACATCTGAAAGGTATTAGATGATTTAATCATATCATTTACAGTAAAATTTAGAAACATGATTAGATTAAGGTTGAGGAACCATAATACATGATATAGATTCTGTATTCTTACTGTGAATAAAATAATCAATCCCAAATAATGGGCTAAGAATAATGTTGGAGGATTGAAATGTCTACGTTTTGGAATTTAAGGAATATGTATAAGTTTTTTCCGTATAAGTTTTTTATTAATGATTAAAAAGGTTATATTGAACAATGATGAAGACATAGAAAAAATATTTATGGGAAATGTAAAATATTTGATTAATGGATGGTAACCGTTAATGTGTTAATTATGTGGTGAAAATTGTGTTTATCATGGATATGAATATATCAGATATGAATAAGTAAATTGGATAGTAATGTTTTCCTTAGAACTGATTATGGATTTTTTATCAAGAGGGTTATGCTGTCATTGATGAAGTATACAAATTTTTTGGACGAAAGGAATAAATCCTATATGATTTGGAATAATGAAATATTTATGTTTTCAATAAGGATATATAGTAATTCATGTTATTACCATGACTAAAGAGAAAACATGATGTTGGAATTAATTTGTTTGTAATGTGACCAACAAGAGATAACTTATGATATATGGGGGATAGAATGTTTTGCTGAGTTAGTGAACTTTTTCTAATTTTTTGGATTTTTGTATTTTAGAAGGATTGTATAGTTTTCAATTTAAAGAAAGTTTAAGTTAAACATTAAATGAAGATTTGTATAATAAAATATTATCTCACCATAGGGGAACTTATGCATATTTTATTACATTTTCTTACCTTTTTACTGTGATAAAGATAGATTTAATGATATATCATTCTACTAATGGTTCACATGATCTACTAACACATCAAGAATCAAAAGTCAATATTATTTCTTTGAAAAAGAGATGAAGTGTAAAAATTTTTAGGCACGACCAATGGTGATATTCTACTAAAATCCATTAATTATGTCTTATCATTAAAATTTTTCAACATTTTGGAAATGGACTATTATATAAAATGGTTTATTATTATTATAATTTATGATGATATCAAGGATATCTATCACACTTCTTTAGTTTATGTTTCTGTAATTGATAAATTTCACTGGATCACCAACTTCTTTTTATCAGTGATCCTTATCAATCTATATAATTATTTACACTTTTCAGCCATTCCCAAACCATAAAAAATTTTCTTCTATATAGATATGTAGTCGTGATTTACTTTGGGAACTATTATATTAAAACTATTTCTTTCTAAAAGAAAGATCCATCCCTTGTTTTTACGACGTGGGTTTCTTCTTTTTATAACCCAGATGAATTCTAAGGGTGAATTTAATTTTAAGGGGGGTAAAATGTAACACCCTAAGAATTTTATAACACATATATTTTTAATTTCGTTGTTGTCATGTGTTATACGATACACTAAGATAGGATTACGGAATACGTAACATCGACTTAGCTTGTGGTATACACAACACTTTGCATGGTTTTTGTTACAAACAATTTCTACTTCTTTTTATGGAATTCATTTCATAAAATAAGAAAATTATGTGACCAACTAAATATTATTATTTTTCCTTATAACCTAGTCATTATGATTGTAGGTTGGAATAGTATTATCCTTCTTTTCAAAAACCATTTAAATGAAAATATGTGAGTCTATAAAATAAAAAACCACTCTTTATAGATTATATTAGTTTAATATTAATGTAATGTATTAAATATAATGTTTAAAATTCATCTTATATCTTTTCTACACATGATATAATAACAAATTTAGTTTTTCTGATATATGAAGTGATTTAAAAAAATGCATTTTTGTCACCTTTTAATGGTGCACCCATTTTAAATCTACTTTTTGAAACTTTTATATATTATATTAAATAGAAAAATATTATTTTATTGAATAAAGATATAAAAAATTACTTTGGATGAATGATTGTTATTTTTATGATAAGATTTAAGTTTTGATTATTCATAAAAATATACTAAATTTTAATATAAAAGACATTTTTCTTCAAAACAATTTATTTGGATAAATAATATTTTTAAATGGTTTTAAATTGTAAATACAATATATTTTTATCATTTTATATAATTATGGTCATTGGAATTAATTTTACTATAAATTTTGATATCCAAACTTTTCGATATTTTGCAATGTTATAACTATTAAAACCTGTTTTTTAGTCTCACAAAGAAATTAATTTTAAATTAATTACTAAAAGTTATATGTCTAGAATTTTAATAATAGATTAAATATTTAGAATATATTGGTTAAAATTATTTTAATATCATTCTTTAATTTTTGGGAATTATGAATAGTAACTTTAGTAATTTTTATTAATACGTTAAACATGTTAATCAGTTAATTAAGGGTAAATATAATATTATAAAACAACCATAAAAGTATTCCTAATATGAATGGATGAGTTATTATCAACCTAAATGAACCTTGGGTATAAATTATACCCTTCTGATGCCACTTGGAGGAGATTAGGACATTTAATATATTTAATTTCAATAAAATTTAAATATTCCTCAGAAAAATTTTAATAACTAAATAATTTTTAATATATGGTTTTATAGAAGATAAATTTGATTATAAATAATCACTGAAAATCTATTTTCTTATATAACAAGTTAATTTATTTTTTATTTCTATGAAATAAATAATTAACTTAAATGTTTATATATTGGAGATGTGGAAATTATTCAATTGTTGAAAAATCAATAAATTATTTTTATTAAACTGAAAAACCATTAAAAAAACAATTGAACAAATATTGTTGGTCCAGTATAGGTCAACCATATTCATGCCAGGGTTCAGTTATTGACCATTTGGATCCATATATAAAACATTATGACACTTATATTATTTTATTGAATGAGGTGTTAAAGTTGTCACATTCATGTTTCAATAAATATAAAATTTTTAATGAAGAATTATATAATTGATATATTATACAATAAGTATTACTAGGAAATATAGTATATTTATCTTCATAATATTATTTTATTATTATGTTTTATTAAAGAAATAAGTTTATTAAATAATTACTCAAAACTGATTTTGTAATTATTTTATTAACAGAAATATCAAATAAATACTATTAAGAATACTAAAATAAATGTACTTTTTATAATTAATATATCCAATGAATTTTATATTATACGTTTAACACTTAGGGATATAATAAAATATTTTTTTGAAGGATAAAATCATATCTTGATATTTTTAAAAATCAATTAAATGAAGTGTCAAAATTCACAATATTAATGTTTTTTCAAAATTATTTTTTTTGAAATTATTTAAAAATAATATTAAATTTTTAAAAATATAAATTAATTATTATAGGGTATAAAATTTTATAAATTTTTCATTTATGGCCTAATTGAAATTATATAAGTCAAAGTTACACAATCATAAAATTGAAATATGTTTTACCTTAGTTAAAATTAAAATAGAATAGCTAAGGATTAATTAAAATGATAATATTTAAATTGGCATAAAAACATTCCTAAAATTTATTGGATTATTATATTACAACATTATATCATCTAATATTTTATTATATAAAATGGTTTTATATTTTTGGATGCGTTTTTATTTTAGTATAAATTAATATTTTTGTAAATTCCTAATGTGCCCCAAAACTCAATTATAAAAAGGGATTTCATCCCTCAAAACATCACTTCACATTGATAATTAATGTACATATATAACCTTAAAATTTCCATTATCATCTTACTTGTTCAGAATATAGAGCTGCTGGTCTTCTCAGAAGAACAACTTTAGTGCCTTTAAGAGAAAATATATAGGGAGCTCGTCGAAGAAGAGGTAATCTCCTCTACCAATTATATAAAATAATTTCTTATTATATATCATATTAATTAGTGTTTCCCTCATAAAGTAATAAATCCATTATAAAATATATTATATAATTTTATTATGTATATGGAATAACCATATTCCACCTTCTATCCATCTTATGAAAAATGAAATCACCACATGTGTGTATGTACAGATTACTATCTCCACGTTTTGGTGTAATATGCTTTTCACGACCACCTTCCATGAATGGGTTTATTGATGGAAATAATAACTATATATGATTTTTTTGACATGATATTTAATCATTTGTATTATATAAACCATCAAATTCAAAACTGTTCCACAATTATATGAATGATATCGTTGCTCGTGCGTATGTACGACATACCTTCTCCATAATGAGATGTGATTCATTATACTTGATATCAATTAAAAATGATTATATTAATGTATATAATGAGTAAATATGATATATATTATGTTAATATCATTTTATAATGATATAACTATGATCGTAGAAGGATAACCAGAACTTATTTGATAAGATATGAATATGAAAATGAAGCAGTTAATACTCGAATGATGAGTAATAATGGAATTTTATTACAAAAAAGATGATAATATGATCATATATGATATCATAGAAATGAATATGCTTATGGAATTAGAAAATGAAATAATTTAAATCATTATACATGATTTATTGATACATATAAGGGATATTAGACCTATGTTAAGGGATTATTTTTTCTCACATTTATTTATACGGGACATATACCATATACACCACCACATTCTTTTTTGTAGTTTCTATGTTTACAATGAATTTTTTTATTATTTTTATTATGAATATTATTATTTTTACATATGTATATAATTTTCATTCTTTTATGACGTGTATGATTCAACATATTATAAATTCGTAAGGGAAAAGTTTATAATCTCATTATTATCCAAGATTTCTTATATGTAAGTATTTACAGGGTTTTATTTATCACACATGTCCATGTTTTATATACATGAATTCATAAAATGTTTTAATGTTTTATATGGATGTTTAATTACATTTTTACCCATTTTTTTTACTTTTACTACATAGTTTTGGAGGAATCTTTCTTTCGTTTTCCATACGATGTACTTTTTGAATTTTACTGCAAAAGAATGAGAATAATGTTTTTATGTTTTATAGAATGAATGTATTTTTTTTCTATCATAACACCTTAGTCACTTGAATCTTACCTTATAGTATTTCAATGTTATATTAATAGAAAAAAATTTTCTTTTAAAAATACATAGTGTTTTTATAAAATCAAACGTTTTTGAAAAATAAAAAATATTTTCCTCAAGAATTATGTTCAAGTGGTTTATCAAAATTATTTTCCATATAATATTAATGATATATTTCAGGTATAAAATATAATTTATTCCAATAGTTTGATTATTTTTATAATGGAATTATATTTATGAATCCCATTTTTTTCAAGGATTGTGTTATGATGGATTGATATTTAAGAAACATTATTTATTCATTGGGTTATTCTATAATAAATGATTATTGTTTCTGTGTCACATGTAAGAATGATTTCATTATGAGATGGCTGGGAGCTATATCTCCCTCCAAGTAATTGGGTAATGATTTATATCTCATGAGATATACAGCACTAGAACCTAATGTAATTATGGTTCAGTAATACATTAATGGAACGATATGTAAATCTGGTTCAGTAATGTAAGGCTAGAACAGTAAGTGAAACTAGTTCGATAATATAATGTTGAAATGAGGAGTGAACTTGGTTCAGTAATGGACATTTTCCACTATGATGGTCTTGGAAATGAGCCTTGGAAAATATGGAAATGATTTTTTATGATTATTTTTTTCCAAAATTCCATTTTTTATACAAATACTATTTTTCTCATGGCTCGCATTCCTTTATGATATATGCCTTATTAACTAAAAATAATTATTTCTTAACCCATGATTTTGAAATATGTTATACATGGTACGATTTTAAAAAGTTATGTTCATGTTTTAACATTCTTATGTTCATGTTTTGTTTGATATTTTCCTTTTTTAACCATACCAATCATCAAAGTTCACCCTTTTCATATTTTTTCTTTCTCCCTTGTTATAAAGAATGTTTTTAGGTAAGAAAACATAAGAGGAAAATATTTATTTGATATTTTAAAGATCATTCACAAAATTACAAGAATTTGTTCCATGTTTCTAAATTCACTAAACTAATATAATTTTTGGGTGTCTTTTGGTGTAATGTATTATCTATTACACATAGGTAATGTAGTTTACTTTTAATTCAAGTTTGGATCATTAAATTATGACTATATGAATACCCCATTACATCGAATATCTTTTCAAGGGAATTAACCCACCCTTCTGCCACCACTGGGTGAGAAGATAAACTGAAAGCATGAGGGTGATGCCTCATAAAAAGTTTCACTATCATCATGTTCCTTTGTATTAGTTCTAGTTGTTATCATGCATGGATTCCACCACCCTTTGTTACCTATTTCAGCTGATCCATTACTGTCAAAAACTGCTCGATTCGAGAACCTACCATTCTTGGTTGTAAATTCGAAATGATATCAGCCTCGCAGTTCCTTGTAACTTCATCTTCCGTGTTTCTTCCATGGAAACCAATTCTGAACAAACATACCATAGATAAAACAACATGGTAATCATAAAATGCTATGAAATTAAAATATAAACATAAGGAAAAAACCATTTATGGTATTCTATTAATTCATCCAAACCCCTAATGTTTTCTAAATCATGTACTCATGCCAACTATAAGGAATCATCCTAAAAACATCACATAATCTAGTTAATTCAACTAGAAAAACATTATTACATCCCCAAAGATAATTCTTGTTTAGAGTATTATAATTTTATGACATAATTACCAAATATCAACCCAGAAGAAAACAAATTGGGTACTACTAAAACAGTATCCATTTAATTTTTTAATACAAAGGTATTTAACAAAGTACGAATTCTTTAGAAACATTTATATTTTCTTCTTCTTTTCTATTACCCATCCTAAAAACCTGTGGAAACATTTTGAAAATTGGTATGGGAAAAATGTCACTAATGGATATAAAAATAATGAATGAAGTTGTTATTCCATAAATAATTAAATGTATACGTAATCATTCCCACGTAGACATAGTTCTCACCCATAAAGTATCATATACGTACTTGTGAAAAACATGAGATTACCATAGATTGTAAATAAATAAAAATAAACCATATAGGTTAGTTGGGGTATTACATAATGTTTTAACCCTTTCGGCTAAGTTATGATTTGTATCCCTCTCGGCTACCATACAATATAAACCTCATGGGAACTTTATGGTGTAACCATTGCAGTTACACATGGAGTAACCATATATCCGACCTCCAACATAAATATACCCAATGCTTTGGACAGATATAAAAGTCCCACCCCTCGTCATAAATAATTACAAAAACCCATAACATAATCATAAAACCTGCACACTTTCATAAAAACATTCCCTATGAATTTTTTAAAAATATAATTTTAAAAGGAGAAATTTTAAAGATGAGTCCCTTACATATTAAATATATTTGAACATAGAATTGAAAAAAATAATGGAATATGTTTATACACTATAAACATAATTTGTAAAACATTATACAATCAAAATTAATTTCACCAATAATTCTAGTTACACATAATTAATAAAGGTGATGTTTATCCCAAAGAATAGAAATTGTGTTAATAATTTCCTTACCTCGGGTTCGTATTTCTAAAAACATGTTTATCACACATGAATAATGGTTAAAAGGGTGTAATTAATATTTTATAAAAACATATTAATTTTTATAACAACTTATATGATCATTTTATAACATTATTCCACCAATTTATTAATAATTTTTTTTCTCATTGTTTCGTGTGCCTTCTTTACATAGTTTCTATGGTCGGATCGTAATGGATTTTCTTTGGGAATGGAAGCTAAAATATGAACTGGTATGAAAAGGTATTAATATGTATCCATAATATTAAATGAGAACCCAAATTATTTAGTTTTTATATATTATTATGGATCATTAGATAAAAAATTAATGATATTCATTTAGATCTTATTAGAGGTACTTTGATAATCACAACGTTGTTCCCTTATAAAATTTAATATTATGTATATATGTTATTTCAAGAACATAAAAGTGATTATATAATTATCATTAAAATATTTTTCGACCATTAAAATAGTTCTCTGTCCATCCATATAGGTGGTAATGTAAATTGAAAACACGACGTCCATGATGTCTTTAAATTGAAACATCATGGAATTTTTATTTTATTTTTAAAATAATATGGATAAGAGAATAATTTGATGATCAATTTTTCCCTAAACATTATAAAATTCTAGTATATATAATAAAATATAGTTTTCTTTCCTCTTGGATATGGGAAGGTAAATAGAGTATAAGAAAATAATAATAATTTAAAAGAGAATAAATGAAAAATAAAGTTGATTTTTACCTATTGAATTATCCTCCTTGAGAACCTCATTAAGGCCTTTGGTTTTTGCCTTTTGGTAAGACCTAATGGGTTTGGATATAGAGAAATATATTTTTAAGTGTATTAAGAAGCAATTCGACAAGGCTTAAATAATGACAGTTGTGAGGAGAAGAGGGCTGAGGGGTTTTATTTAGAGTGGAGAAGAGGGGGGGGGGGTATTTCATTATATTAATGATTATATTTTTATTTTGGTTAAAAAATAAAGAGTGTTAGTTATTATCATTAAATAAATAAATTAATTCATAGAGTTTTAAGAAAGGGTTCTTATCATAGAAAAAAAATCATCCATTACCTAATAATTCATGTATTTATTTTATATTGTAAATTATTGTATTTCACTATTCACAAAAATTCATGTATTTTAAAAAAATCCTGAAAATTTACCATAAAAATTATTCAATATTTAGATTTAATAAATGAAATAAATTTTTAGAATATAATTCTCCAAATATAAGAAATTTAATTGATAATTAAATTCAATATTTATTTAAAAAAATCAGTTTAAAAACTATAACTGAATTTATGACACTTTGAAAAATTATATAAATTCTCATAAAATTATATTATAATCCCAAGACAACAAAAATAATAATTTTTCAATAAATTTTGTGAAAATATTTGTTGGATTATTTATAGTAAATATAAATTGGTCATTAATTATTTATGACTCATAAAAATACAAACACTTATTTTATAATTTTGAAAAAATTATTTACCTGTTCAATGATATAAATATATCACTTTTTACTTAAAATATGTATAAATTTTATTTATAATTTATTAGGTGAGGTTACTACTCTAGGAATATTACTCTTCTTAAGGTCATATTTTAATTAAATTAGTATTTTTTTAAAATTTCTATAATTACAAATTATCTCATTTTAAATTTATGATGAACATAAAATATTTAATTCTAGAATGAAAATAAATTATTTTGTAAGTACCGAGGTTGTTACATAGTCTCAGTCACCCGAAGATCCTTAAGACTTAGTTATATTCAATTTCTCATGCTTAATCCTATAAACACTATTCAAAACACCAAGGCTAATCGTAGACCAATCTTTATAGTCATGACATCGAGTGACATACGAATAATTTTCATATTTTGAAAACTTATATGAATACATTAAAAGAAATAAAACCCACTAAAAACCATTTTACACAAAACAAGAAACCCCCTTATGGACCACGTATTGTTTTCAATTTATCCAAAGATACAATGATAAAATACCAAAATATTTGGCTTCACTATTCATTTTTTTTCCTTTCAAAACCCATTTTCCACGGATTCCACAGAAACTAAAATTCATAAATCCCTATTTTAAATGTGATCATTTTATTTCAAATCTTCCTACCTCATCACCAATTTCGAATGAAACCATCCTATAAAATATTTATATATATAATTTTCCATTAAAAAATTAAAATTTTCAAAAAATCATAATTAATTAGTTTTAAAAAACTATACTCATTGACATATTGTAGTTTAAAACTCAATATAAAACATAAAATAACACTAATAAATAAAGTCCTCTAATATAGTGAAATTATTTTTATAATAATAATTTCAATGAGAGAAAATATAACAAATTATTAATTGTACATAGTTAATATTGAATCATCATAAGGTGATAACATTAACCAATACCATAAAATATAACATGTATAATTCCTTATGTATAGAAATATCATGACACATAAACTATTTGAGAAATAATATCCTAATAAATCCCTAAAGCTATTTTTCAGTTTATATATTTCACACGTTCAATTTATAATAGTGTTTATATAGTTTTATAAATAATAACTTGTTTGTAATGTCACAGACCCGAATGAAACTAAACCGGTGATCTAAGCCAGGTAGTTACATGACCTCAGGCGTGCCTCCTCATATGCTATAGGTTTCCAACTTTCCACTAGGATCCAATAGGTCATGTGGGGATACTATAACCTCAATACCGGATTAATCCAGAGCAGATAATTATTTAAATAGCATAAAAAAAGTGAACAATTCATAACATGCAAAAATAACCCAAATCCCAAAACTGGGTATAATTATAAAAATAATAAATATTTCATGCCACGCTAGAGTGTTAAGTGAATGAAACCCAAAATAAATAAAATCGTAGAATCCCCAAAATCTTCCATACTCTAGGTCTGGATTCTCTCCCAAACATGTCCCATATCCGACTCAACTCCATAGCATAAGGCCCTTTCCCTTGTCCTAACCAGCAAGAATAAAATATGACTGGGTACCCAATGGAACACCAAGAAGGGTGTGAGTTTAACTCAGAAATCCACCACCAACAGTGTCTACTAAATATCTTGAAAAATAGAGAGTACATGTAAATGAAAAATAAAGGCAAGTTATAGTAAAAAAGATCAATATGATATCTTTATTTACGTTACTTTAAGGTAACCTACCAATTAAACCATGCTTATTACCAAGAAATTTTATTTATCATTTCATCCATTTCACGTTTTCAATGGATTAGGCATGATCAATGTTTTCAACATGTGGGAATTTAACAAGTCTTAACTCTCTGGGCATCATTTAACAAAAATTCCCAATATCCTTACCCCAAATCCTCAGTCCGGGTGGAATGCTACAGTTAGGGGAATAGAACTCCATACCATTCCCTAACTTGTGTTTTTAGGGGAGGATCTAGAACCTCATTCCATCTCTACCGGTGGGCATTGAACCTCAAGTCAATACCCCACTCTACCAAGCCATGTTCACATGCTTCTTTATCATTCAACAAAAAACACCATATCACAGAAACATGGACAACACCATTTAAAAAATCACTATAATCTCAATAAAGGTTAATTTACATATTTCTTCAACCCATTAAAACATTCAGTATTCATGTTACTTAACCCATTTATCATCATTCCCATTTTCCATGCCTTTCTCACTAATCATATTCCAATATACAGCTAATCCCAAGCATTTTCCCATTTATCCCTTTAAACCATTTTCATTCCAACCAGACAATATATTATGTAATTAACTAACCTAAGTGGTTTACTTAACACAAATTTCACATAACTTAAGAATATTAACATATTCTCCAAAGGCTCTATGTTCTAACACAATGGCCTATACTTAGCTAGCTATCCTTAAGTCTAGGGAATATCAACACACCCCTTGGGTGGTACTAATTTGGTCAAATCTTCCTCCACTCATCCCATGGGGATCCTGAGGGGTTCAATTAACCATTTATACACCACTATATCTCATAAGGTAATAGTCACCAAGAAATATTAAAAATAGGGTAAGAATAAAAACCATACATGCACAAATCTACACAAAACCCAAGGGATATAACTTATAGACCACCCACCTTGAATCCATTGATGAACACCCTCTCTAGAAAAGGCCTTAGAACCCATTCCAACACACCATTGAAGCCTCAAAATAGATCTAACCTAAAAAGGATGGTTTGAGAGCTTCAAATGGATATCGCCTAAAATACATGACCTAAACCAAAAAATAGAGACAGGAAGAAGATTAGACTCACACAGATCATCAATTAGCATCCAATGATACTTCAAATGGCCACAAATTGAAAGAGCTTGATCCTTGGGAGTTGTTTCCATTTTCTTTGTTCCCAGGGTTGCAAGGGTGGAAGAGGAGGAAAATCCCGAGTGAGATATAAAATCCCAAAGTGGAAATTTTGTAATTTTCTAAAGGTTTCTGGGCCACACATTTTTCCAAACCACACGCAAACCATGCAGACCCCACTACCCAAAATCCACCTCCTACATGGTTTACCTGGTCTACCTTCACAGTTATCACTAATAGTGTGCAGACTATGTGATTAGATGAGAAAACCCCTTTTCCCCTTTTTCGTATCCCGAACCACAAGGACACCCTTGATCCTCCTTAACGACTTTGGAAAGCACTTAATTAACTAAAATAAAGGGCCTAAACTGAAAATTATGTAAATTATACCTTATATAGAAATCTGGGATCTTATAACCTCCCCATATTATAATGGTTCGTCCTTGAGACGCCTTCCCAAGCATCATTATGTTTATAATGAAAAGAGATTGGGCCACTGGACCCGCATGTCATATTCTCACTCCCATGTTTCCTCCTCATTGGTTCCATGTTTCCATAGAACATGAATAAGGGGCACAACCTTACCCCGCATTTCATTCTCACTATGATCTACAATACAGATCAGGTGCTCCTCAAAGGACGCATCCAACTCATGCTCAACATCATTGTCGTTTAACATGTGAGACAGGTCAGGATGATACTGTTGCAGTTTTGAAACATGTAAAACATCATGAATCCCACTATAAAACTGTGGAAGAGCTAATCGGTAAGCCACCAGTCCGATGCTCTCTATAATTTCAAATGGCCCCACATATCTAGATTCCAACATTCCTTGTTTCTGAATTCGATGATGACCCAACCTTGGATACACCCGAAGAAATATACTATCACCCACCATGAAATCAAAAGGTATAAGACACTGATCTTCATATGAATTCTACCTACTCTGAGTTGTTTCCATATGATTTTGAATCAAACAAACATTCTCCAATGTCTCCTACACCAGACTCAGCCCTAACAGCTCAGACTCTCTATCCTCTAACAAATACAATGGTGATCTATACGGTCTCCCATAAAGTTCCTCAAAAGGTGTCATCTGCACTATAATAAGATAATTGTTGTTATAAGAAAACTAAAAAAGTGACTAGTGCTTCTCCCACAAACCACTGAAATACGGAATATAATCTCTCAACATGTCTTATAATAATATAATTTTACACTTTGACTACCCATCAGTCTGTGGGTGGTAAGCCGTACTCAAAAAATACTAGGTACCAATTTCCATCTATAGTTTGTTCCAGAAGCGTGATGTGAAACGCAGATCATGATCTGAAACTGTGGTTCTCAGTACAAAATGCAACTGTACTATTTCCCAAACATACAACTCCCATAATTGGTCAACTGTATAGGTCTCCTAAATCAGTAAGAAATGGGACACCTTGGTATGCTGATCTACCACCACCCAAATCGCATCATTCTTCCAAGGTGCCCTATAAAGGCTGACTATGAATTCCATCATGACGTCATTCCACTACCACTCTGTAATAGAAAATGACTTCCACAACCGACATGGGCCTTGATGTTCAGCCTTCGCCTGCTGATAGGTAATTCATCGAACCAAAAAACTCGTAATTTCATTCTTTATTCTCAACCACCAGAACTACCTACGAATATCACTGTACATCTTAGTCAATCCTGTATGCACTACCAACTTTAATTCCTAGAACTCGTGCATCAACTCTTTCCGTACATATTCTTTCACCACAATACGATCATGAACATAAGAAACTCTAATAGTGCCGAAGGTCTAACCAAAAGGTGACTCCCCACCTTTAATACTTTACTTTTAAGCCAAACACTATGGATCTACCTTATAACTCTCTTTATCTCGGATCAAAAGCATGGACTCAACTGCTATAGATGCAAGGGTCATCTACCCATTCCCCTCATATACCTCCAAATTCATCTCTACAAACAATTCCATCATCACTAACATTTAACTGGATTTATGAACAACTTAATTCTAAATGTTCTGACTCAAATCATCATCGACGCTATTCCCTTTTCTCGGTGTGCAAACCAATTCAAAATAATAAGATTTCAGGTAATCAGCCCACCGTCGCTATCGAAGATTCCAATATAGATGAGAGAATATGTATTTGAGACTTTTATGGTCGGTAAACACTATAAATTTTTCTGCAAAAAATTAATTCCTCCAACACATTAAGGCATGAACCAAAGTAGCTAGCTCTTGGTCATGAGTAGGATAAATTCTTTCATGTAGCCCCAAGTACCTCAATCCATATGCCACAACCCGATCATCATGCATTAACATTGTCCCAATTCCAACACTGGACACATCGCAGAAAAAGCTATACCTATTACCAAGTTCGGGTAAGAACAAAATCGTGCTCAAACACTTCATCAGCTCCTAAAAATCTTTCTCACAAGCCTCTAACCAATCAAAATTTACCCCCTTCTAGGTTAGGCTTATGAGGGGAACTTCCAAATGATATAAATCTCTAATAAACCTTTGGTAATGACCGTTAAAAACCGAAAAAAATGAATATATGAGACATTCCTAGGATACTCCTAATACACCACAACCTATACCTCTTCTGGATCAACCTATATGCCTGACTTAGATATGATATGTCCCAAAAAGTTCAACCCATCAATCCAGAACTGGCATTTTTATAGCTTGGTGTAAATCCTATTTCCTCGTAGTGTACTTAAGATGATTTCATAATGTTTGGCATGATCATCATGAGTTCTAGAGAACAAAAAGATTTCATCAATAAAAATAACTACAAACTGGTCCAGATACGGGTGGAATATCTGGTTCATCATGTGCATGAACAAAGATGGTGCATTGGTAAGAAATGGCATTACTAGGAATTCATACAATGCATACATTCTTCAGAAAGGCGTCTGGGGTATTTCAGAAGGTCTCACCCTCAACTGATGGTATCCTGAACTCAAAATATTCTTGGAAAACACTAAGTAACATCAAAGTTGATCAAATATGTCATCAATTATAGGAAGAGGGTATCCGTTCGTAACTATCATCATTTTCACCTTCTTATAATTAACACACAGCCTTAGTGATCTATCATCCTTCTTAGAAAACAGCACAAAAGATCCCCAAGGTGATGTACTTGGAGGTATAACCCCCTTACGCTCTAATTCCTCTAGCTGAACATTCATTTCTTTGAGCTCTGATGGATCCCTTTGCTAAGGTGGAATGGAAACTGGCTCCACTCCAAGAAACAATTCGATCATAAACTCAACATCTCTCTTGGGTGGTAACCCCGAGAATTCCTTAAGGAACACATCCTAAAAATGATCTATGAAAAAGAGAATACTAGTTGTCCTTTCTCCCCATTCTCTATCTTAAGGCATGCCACATGGGTTGTGAGCTCCCCCATCGAATGGTGTAGCAGCACTGTGTGGCCCACTTGATAATCCCACCCTCCATAAAGGACATGAGTGATCCCATCGAGAGATGTGAATGTTACCTAACATCGGTAATAGTTGTTGTGGGATTGATATAACAAAAACCAATCCATTCCCATGATTAGGTCAAAACCTGATATCTCTCGGACAAACAGATCCCACAGAAAATGATACCCATCAACCTCAAGAGCACAACCCTTACAGTTCCTGATACCCTTGACTCGTTCCCTAAGTGACGTATCAAGAGACATTACACCCCATGCAATCTCTATGGTTAATCCCAACATGAATATGAGATGATATGAAATAAAGTAATTCATAACACCTGTATCAAATAAACAACTGCAAAATGTGGAAGCTACAAGAATCGTACATTGCACAGTAGACAGTCCTACCTCAGCACCTTTAGGTGAAACCTGAACTGCAAGGATATGACCGATCCATTTACCATGGGCTCCTGCCTGATTAACCTGCACTACACTACCCTATTGGTAAGGGTGATCTCACCTCGCTGTTCCACATCCACCACCACAACCAATACAACCAATGGAGCTCCAACTGCCTTCCTGATACGGGGTAACCAGCCCCTTCTTACACTCATCATCTACCTCTAACCTCTATCATACTCCTACTATTGTGGCTTCCTATAGAATCAATACACGTGGCCTAGCCTGTAGCATGCTCAGAACTCAACTGGTGGGCGGGGACACTTTTCATGCTTGTGCCCCGTCCTGCCACACTGAAAAAAGAAGACCTGACCACTACCCTGAGAAGTCTTCCCCCGCTTCTGACTGCTCTGTGCGCTTCCACTCTACTGAAAGGTTCCCAAGTGGAACTTACTACTTTCAGAAGCTGTACCAATTACTCACCCACCTGGCTAAACAATTTCACTACCCGAAGCTCTCTTCAAGTTTCCTTATGACATAAGGGCTTAATAAACCACATCAGTAAACCTTTTTAGACAAAATATATTCACCTGATATCTGATCTCATGTCTCAGCCCATTCTTGATTTGTATCACCACAGCTACCTCCTCTCCCATCAATTTCATAATGAAGAATCTCAAATCATTGAAACAGCTAGCATAGTCCATCACTGAAATTGTCCCCTGAGTCAACCTCATAAAATATGAAACCTTCTCCTGCCTCAAGGATTATAGATAGAATTTCTCAAAAACCATCTCCTAAAAATATTTCCACATCATCCCTTAAACCTAATCTATCGGAACCATAATGTCCCACCAACATTTTTCTTTCCCCCTTAGCATATAGTCTGTTAACTTGACTCACTTATCTAGAGGATTCTCTATATGGTCGAGAATAGTTTGGATGGACTGTATCCAAAACTCTCCTGCTTCTGGCCCACTATCTCCAGTAATGTTCGGACATTGTTGTAGCGGAAACTCCATAGTCAGCTCAAACATAGTCATTGCAACTTGTCTTGGGTATTATAACATCATCTACATAAAACGATAAATGTTCTCGAGGAACTGATCTTCCCTATCTCCTTGGATCTCCACATTATCTTACTCCAATACTGGAGGAGCATTCTCAGCAATGTCTTCATGTCACCCAACTGGCGCATGTGTGTGAGGTGGATTTTCTCTAAAATTCCAAACAAGATATTTTCAATGAAATTATAACAATTTTACGAAAGGGAAAAAGGAAACATAGGTAGACTAATCACTTGTCATAACAAAACCGGTTTGTAGACAGAACATAAACAAGGCCAAACACAACCAGATCAATACCTTTGTGCATCTCTCCAAAGGCCATGGCTAAAATTTTATCTAATTATCATGGTTACATTCCATATATGTAACTCTTATTAGAACCATTTTCATATTCAAATTTACCCCTACAACAAATAATCACACTTTTACTTCTTTATCAGTAACCATTTTCTAATTACTACATGACATTTTAACTTCCCCTTTTTACTCATTCATACCATATTATTAGGCATAATTCATTACTTTTAAGAGAACATATGCATCCTAACCATTATATCCCACACACCCATCCTATTTTTGTGCTTATCATGATGTATATCACTTTCCTACATAGGTGCCTAGAATGATGCATGAATCCACAACCTTGTACCTTTCTGACCATAAGAAAAATTTCATAAAACCGTGAAACCACACAAAAAGTGCATCACCAAAAGTTGGAATATCCTCAAATGTAACTACACACAACAAGAACAACAATCCCCTCCCCGGGTGACTTGGGTTTTCCCCCGTACATAGGTTAACTACTCACAAACACAAGCTCATTACCATGGCCCAACACATTCCTAATATTATTTCAACTTTCCCAAAATAGTTAGGAAGATAAAAGAACTCCTCCGATACAACTTTGTAAGGTCCCTGACATGAAATCCACTAAACTGATGATCTTAGCAGGGTAGTTACATGACCTCAAGCCTGCTTCCCTGTACAGTAGAGTATGCCACCTTGAAGTGATGGTCCAATAGGTTATGTGGGGATATTATACCCAATATTCCAGAGTAAGCCACAATAGATAATAATTGAAATGGTGGAAACAATGGAGAACAATCCATAACATGCATAAATAAACCAACTCCCAAAAATGGGGTAGAATCAGAAACCACAATAAATATTCCATCCAATGATATCGTGTCAAGTGAACAAAACCTTAAAGAAAGAAAGTAACAGAATCCCCAAAATGGTCTGGACTCTATGTCTTTAACCTCACCCAGACATCTTACATGTCTAACTCAACTCCCTAGCATAGGGCCTTTCCCCTTGTCCTGAACTGAAAGCTTGAAATCTTCTCGGGTGCCCAATGGTGGCCTGTGTAGGGTGTGAGTATAACATAGAAGGCCACCACTAACAGTGTCTAAAAAATATATAGAAAAATTAGAGAGTTAATGAAAATAAAAAATAATGGAAAGTTAAGGTAAATAGTTCAATATGATATCTTTATTTTTGTTTCTTATAGTTAACCTACCAGTTATCCCATGCTTATTACTAAGACATTTGTTTTATCATGTCACCCGTTTCATGTGTTCAATGGATTAGTCATGATCAACATTTTCAACACATGAGAATTTAACAAGTCATATCTCTCTAGGAATCATTTCACAATAATTCCCAATATCCTCACCTCTAAGCCTCAGTCTTTGTGGAATGCAACCATTAGGGGAATAGAACTTCATCCCCTTCCCTAACCCGGCCATTTAGTGGAAGATCTAGAAACTTAATCCAAATCAACCCATGGGTGTAGAACATCAAGTTAATACCCCACCCTACCAAGCCATGTGCACATGATTATTTATCAATCACCACAAAACACCATATCACAACAACACAGCCAACATAATTTACTATATCACAATAATCTCAATAAATGGGAAGTTAAATTTTTTCTAAATCTATTAACATGTTCACTATAAATTTTACACAACCCCTCTAGCCACATTCCAATTTTTTCTATGCATATCTCACTATATATATTCGAATATGGAGCTACTCTATAATTTTACCATTTATCACTTTAACCCTTTTTCATGTCATCCAAACAACCTCTTAGGTAATTACCCAGCCTAAGTGTTTTACTAAACAAAAATTTCATATCACTTAAGAAAATTGACTTATTCAACATAGGCTCTATGTTATCTCACAATCACCTATACTTACTTAGCTAGATCTAAGTCCAAGGAATATCATCACACCCCTCGCATGGCCCTAATTCAGTCAAATCATCCTCCTTGCATTCCATGGGGATCAAGAGGGGTTCAATTAAGCAATTAGACACCACTATATCTTATCATGTCAAAGGTACCAAAAAAATATTCAAAAGGGGGAAAAATAACAACCCTACATGCACAAATCTATACAAAACCCAAGAGATATAACTTGTAGACCACCTACTACGAATCCATTGATGAATGACCTCTCCAACATGGTCTCAGATCCCAATTCAACACACCTTTGAATCCTAAACCTAGATATCACTAAAAAAGAAATATTTGAGAGCTTCGAATGGGGATCACCCAAAATACAAGACCTAAAATAGAAAGGAGAAAGATGAAGAAGATTAAACTCACCCATATCTTTGATTCACATCCAATGGCACTCCAAATGTCCATGAATTGAAGGAGATTGATCCTTGGGTGCTCTTGGTCCCTTTGGTTCATTCCTAGCGTTGCAAGAGAGGGGGATGAGGAAAATCCTGAGTGAGATATAAAATCTCGAAGTGACAATTCATTAATTTTTAAAGGTATCTGGGACGCAATTTTTATCCACACAGTTTTCCAAACAGTGCACAAACCATGTAGATGAAACTGTATAAAAATTCACCTCCGGCATGATTTACCTAGGCTACCTGCATGGTGATCACTAACTGTGTGCATACCGTGCGACTAGCCCATAAAACACCTTTTCCCCCTTTTCATGTACTGAACCCCCAGAACACACCCGACCCTCCTTAATGACTTTTTAAAGCTCTTAATTTAATATAATAAAGGCACTAAATTGAAACTTAAGAAAAACATACCTTATGGAGAAATATGATATCATATATTTTTTGTTTCACCCTTTGAAAACAACATTTGACCATCTATTAATTGAAATTGATTTATAAGAATGTATAATAAAAAAATATAATAATTAAAAAATAATAGGAGAAGAAGAGAATAAAATTATTAAAAATTAATCAGAATTCCATAATCCATGCCCTATGCATTTTAAACACTTGTGTCCATGGGAATTACAAAGATGATGAATAGAGACTCACTTATTTCCATGGGTCAATGAACATACAATGTAAGGTGGGAGAAGAGAGGATAATAGAAGAAAATAGAGAATAAAATATATTAATATAAAACTAGGACCAAATTATTAATTTTTGGAAATAGACCAAAGAATCGTCTCTTATTTGTTTGATTGAAACCCCAGGATATTTATTTAAAAATTTGTGGACCTATATGAAATTTACATATATACAAGTTTAGTATTTAGTCAACAACCAAATTCCGAATTTTCCATGATGTTGTTCACCCAAATTCATCATTTGAATATAAGAGGATATGGATACATTATGTCCACACCACAAAGAGAATATAATGTAGTATATAAATGTATATTGATGTATAGTTTCCCTAAGTTCAATCATGTATCCTTTTTTAAATGACACGTGACTATGAAAACACATCATCGACATTTCTTCAAAAATGTTATTTTTTTATTTTCTTCACATTAACTATAGACGATTCTAGAATTTTTAATTTTACACTATAACTCCATTTTTTAAGTTTTCTTAATTTATAATGAATGATGCCAAATAATTCAAAGATAATGTTTAAATTTGACTATATTTTAAAAAGAAAGTTATTAAAAATCATGATTGAATAAGGGATTATCAAATTCACCCACCCTAAACGTTTTAAACTCCTAAAAGAAACTATATAGGAATCCCAACATATAAATAATTGAGTGTCCTAATTGTATCATTCCTAAAAAAAATATTTTCAAATGTATTTGTAAATATGTTTTAGAATATAGTGGATTCTATTCTATATTTTCTATAATTTTCATTACTTTATTCCATTAAGAGTAATTTTTATTAATTTATAACTTATTAGAGATAAAATTTTACTCGTTATAAATATATGGTGTTTTTGAAAAATATAATTGATCAATCATTTTTTCATAGGATTTAATTTATCAACATTATCCACTAATTTTTTCTAGACAAAAATTATAAAGGCTATTAAGATAATTTACACATTTGAGGGATGATGGGTAAATGATTAAAAAAAAAAATTGTAAATGAACTAGTTCTTCAGAAAAATATGTGAATATTTTATTGAAAAATAAATCCTCAAAATATTCCTCAAACTAATATTTTTTATATAATTTTTATTTTTCAAAGAAAAATAAATAATAAAATGGTTTATGTGTGTGAAATCAATAATGTTCTTCTCAAATACATTTTCCCAAAAATTTCTCACCTTTGAAATTCCAAAAAAATCCATCTGATGCAAAATAATATACACATTTATTAAAGAAAAAATTAAAATATTGGATGGAATATGGGTTCCGGTAAGGGTTACCGACATCCACCGAACTATGGAGTTACATATCATAGTTAGAAAATTCATTTTGATAATCATTCTCATCAATAGTTTCCCACTTAGTCTAAGAGTTACCTAGATTAAATATCTTAACCATACTTGGATGGTTCTTTTTGGACATCTGGGTAGATCTGGTAGACACGATCCATGGAAAGTTGTAATAGTCTTTCTATGGCCTTCTTTTCATGGGAGTAAGAGTGAAACCCTGATGGTTGACTTTCATTTCCTTACCATTTGTGATAGAATCCTTAAATGATGAAATTGAATCGTTATCCAACAACTTGAGGGGAGTGATAACATGCATCCCTTTATCAACAAATATGTTACCCCACTTATCAAAAATTTATGTGGAAGTGAAAATATTTTGAATCTCTCTATGATATTCAAAAAAATTTGGTTATCAGAATGATTTATATCTCCATCATGTGAGGCCTATTGTGTAGACTAAACTACCTCAAGAGTAGTCTGTTCAGTATGGTGAAATAGATCATTGAAACCCATTCTATGTTATGCCTTATCTCATTATTCTGGGAGAAAATAATTAGAATCCAAATTTTCAAATTGATTACTAACCTGAATTATTAATTCAGAGTATTTTTACCATACATGAATTTTTATATTCACACATTAGATCATAACTTTTTGGCAAGGTTTATTGATAACCCATACCACTACTACCTGAGGGTATCCATTGAAGATGAAACCTTTAGAATATTATTTCTATAATCAAAATTTATTGACCTACGCACCTCCTCAATTACTCCTCCCAAGGAAGGACTTGAACATACACATTACCCTCAACCAAATCATGATGAATCATACATTAGGAATAAACTAATTGTTTTATACAACATCAGATGGAATTTTTTTCCCGGGGGGTGAGCTACATCAAAAACTCTATTAGGGATCGATTGAGAGGATTCCTCTAAGGAGGTGGACTGTAAACTGAGATTTCAATGACCCCAAAAATAAATAATACTAACCTGTTCTTTTGGGAAATTATACATGGGCTCTCTAGGATCGTACTTCAGAACTACTACCTTCTTTCTCTAACCAACTGAGTGCCTTTGATGATATATTGACATTTGATGACCCAATCTCTTGCATGAAGAATATAAATTGACGCACAATTCAAAAATAATAGTTTGTTTATACCTAAAATATTATCCAACATCAAAAAACAAAAAATATTCAATCATTCTAGAAATTTCAATTTCAATGGAAAAATGAGGAGAGATAGGGTGACAAACTACATTAGTTCTACTATTAGAACAAAAAATGATTGATCATGTTTCCAACCATTTGAAATTATGTATAGAGATAATACACATTTTTTATTTTATAATATGAAATGAATAGTTAAGAAGACTAACATACACCCCTGAGTGTAATTAATGTGTTCATCCTTAAGAACATTAAACCATTATAGTCCTTCAATCTCCCTAAAAAATATAATCATGTAGTAATTTTCAAAAAATAGTGTCTGTGAAATAATATGAGCTCAAAATGGGGTGTTGATGAAAAATATTTTTCATGGATCAATGTTTTTTAACATGGATAAAAATGTATAAGGTGTGATGGAAGAATTTAAAGATGTAGTAAACAAAAAAAATACACTAATTCATCTATTATTTTATTTTATTATACATTAAATTTTATATGAAATTGAAAAGAAAATTAATTATATATTTTTATTAATTTGAATAATAAAATATATATGACTTAATTTTGGATTTGGATATAATCTATTAGGTCATGTGTGGGGGATATTTATTTAGGATCACATGAGAAAATTTTGAACAAAATTTAATGAAAAAAAACTGAACATAGAAAATAAAAAATAATTTCGAAAAAAGCATTTTCCATAACAGAAAATGAAAATGTTAACATTAATTCACGTAGGATAATAATGAATGTATGGAATATCATTTACTCTCATGGGTTACCATCGTTTATGACGATTAAAAAATTTAATAAAATATAATGTGGGTGAAAATGAAAACTAATGATAGAAAATTATGTTTGTCTCAATGATATTTCAAGGGGATCGATGTGACTAATCATGTATGAGTTAATGTAATCTACATATATCCCAACCATTATAACAATAACTTAAAAACAGGAATAATAAAAATATATAAACAACGATTATATAATTACAAAAAATTTAATTGAGTCGCCTATATGTAAAAAAATTTTGTATCCTCTAGAACTATAAACATTGAAAGGTCATCAATTGGAGAAATTTCTTAAATATCCATATTTTATTTTTTGGGATTAATTTCTATCGTAGGAGAGGAAGTTTCAAGAGTCTCATACAATTCGAGAATAGTGAAGGTGGATCATTATTCCATAGAATATGGAGACATCCTTGATCACACTTATTGGAGAGGGTATATTGTGACTGTATTTAGATACTAAAAAATTATTTTGATCATGCATGTCATAAATACTTACACCAATATTATCTTAAATAGGAATTTATGCTTGATATATAGTTGAGATGAATATGTGGTCTATTCCACTATGGGTGAAGAGGAATATGGCAGATCAAATTGACTTGGATGTGTGGTATGATGTGATCGAATAGTATAAAAATGTGTTCTAATTAATAGTAATATTAGATGTTACAGTGGAGGTATCAGAACAACCACAACATCATGGATGTTAAACTATGCATCCTCTTACTTCACTGATGAGGGAAACTATAATATTACATAAGTGTTTGCTGATTTATAGTCCATCCTCATGAATATAATCATGAATTAGTCTTTCTATTAAGTTTCAACTAAATATTAATGGGGTAGAGATGGTGAAAATCCTTAAATGATGTTCCAACCGAGTGGAATAAAATTATTTCTTCATGTTACCTTGATAGCCAATAAAGAGTGAATGGATGTAGTATGAAATAAAATAGTAATGTTTGGGTAGACTATATTGTCGAAACATGTGAGAATCAACACATACCTACTATTTTCTATATCATCATAATCATTTAATGAAAATTTTTAATATAATATGATTTAAATGGAATATATTATAGGAATAAAAAATAATTATTGTGCAATTATATATAGTGGTAAAATATCTAACCTTAGGTAATATAATATCCCACTATAAAAATAAAAACATAGAGCTGTTAGGTCATGTGAGGGTGGGATAATGAGAAGGTTAAATAATGAAGTATAAAACCCAGAACCAAGGATAAATTCACTCAATGTGAGTAAAATTTCACTTTTTTCTAAACATAAATGACCATATTGATCTGAATATTTATTATCTTGTCCATATATGATACTATCAAACTATAAAATGGAATGAAAATTAAGGAATACCACATGGAAGAATAGATTAAATAAATAGAAATAATTTTAATGGATATGTGTTCTCAAGGATCATGTTCTTATTCGATAAAACACAGAAACTTTTAGGAATATCAACATCTAGAACACACCTATTAATCCAAATGATATGTTGAATGGTCTTCCTTAATCATGAATTGATATAACAACACACCTAGAATATATGAAAGGGATATATAGGAGGAAATTTTGGTCTGGATCCTGTTGTTATTCCAGTCCATCAAATAAAAGGATCGTGGATTCAAGTGGTTATAATTTTTGAATTACATAGTGGTTTAAACTACTACTAATTGATTCACAAGAAATTCTCAAACTATCACAATTTACCAATATGGCTATTAATTAGCGGTGTATTATTATTACCAACAGTACTATAAAACCTATGTGTATCTGTAATTCAAGAAGGTTTCCAACCTATTGTCATAATAAATGTTGTGATTGATATCTTAATATTATTTTATTATTTAGAATCAGTTACGTCGACTATATATTTCTATGTATATTTTTGGTTCCTGTGATGGACACTAAATATATTCATGAATATTTGGAAATTCATTCTAGAATATACTACTTCCTATCATGATCGATGAATATTTTCTTCAAAATTTGGAAATACATATCGAATCATATTTGGGGTTCTACAGTAAGTAGAAATTGTTAAAACCAGAAAAAAATTTCACATTTGTTTTTTATTTTTCAATAGTTTAAATTACTGGTAAACACAAAAACATTAACAACCCATAGGGGACTTTGAATAAACAACTACCTTCAATTTAAAAAAATAGATATATGTCTAGAATCGAAAAATTGGTAATTTAAATAGTTAAAAAACAAAAAAGAGGAAAAAATTATAAACTTTTTATCATTAAATTTTTTAAATACATAAATAAGTTTTTTTAAGTCATCAAACACTTAAAAATAATCATATATGTGTTTTATAAAAAAAATATAAAAATTGAACTATGGAATCCAATATCAACTTTATCCATCTAGGTCAATATATCTACCCCCAGATGATCCATACTTCTAATATTACAATTTACTAACTTCTTCGGGAAAATCTAATATCGATGATTATCATAATTTGTAGTATAAATTATTATTTAATTACTTATTATTCTTAAAAATATATTTAAAATAATTTTTACAATATAAAAAAAAGTTAAAATAATACTAATAGATTCATTACCTCTTATTTTAATGATTTGTGATCTAAATGAATTATCCTAGAAATATCCTGAAATATAATTGAAAAAACAATTAACATTTGCACTTTATAGGAATATAAAATAAAATAAACTAGAAATTTTTATTCTAACATAATTTTACCGGTTTATCTAAAATATATTCCTCCATTAGATTAAAATGTTTCTCAAATAATGATATGTGATGGAATGGCACATTAAATCACAAGCTCATTTCCCTATGATCTTCCAATATAAGACACCAATATCATCTGTAGGTACCACATATATGTAAAATTTAATATTTAGTATAAATATGAATTAAATTATTTTTTCGAAAAAATAATTTCATTCTAGTCACGGTCTCCCTTCAATACCCTCGTGGCGATGATTATGAATTCATATGATAATTCAATTGCTATTATTAATTTTCTCTATCTAATCCCCCTGACATCCTCTAAGTAGAATACATTAACACGGTAGTATTTTTAAAAAATATTATAGTATAATTTTTGTGGGGTGTGTATATATTTAGAGATATAAATTAAATAATATATATAATATATATCTAAAACCATTTTTTGAGAACTTAAAATAATTGTTTCATTAGTAGCTATCAATAATGAAATTTAAATTTTTTATTAAAATTTATTTAAGTGATAAAAAATTGATTGGTTGAATTGAACATCAAATTATCTCTAAGTGGATAGTCTTGATATTATATTTTTATGTAAAAATTTTCAATTGGATTTTTGTTTTTTATTATTAATAGGGTATTAGGAATAGAAAATAGTATTTAGGTGATGATAGTGGGACTATATAATGTGGTTAGTAAAACCATGTAGTGTAAATATTTAAAAAGTAGAGTCAATTAGAAAAGGGAATTATTATGGGGTTGTGAAATTTGGTTACAGGAGGAATTGAATGTTTAGGTCTTTTCTATAAATTTATTAAAGTCATGTATTGAAAAAAAGGGGGAATACCAAAGGTAAATATAATACCTAATGATGGTGGGAGTGTAGTAGACTAGTTTGACAATATAAAGGTCTATAATATCTAATCATATATTTAAATCATTTTTTAAATATTTACATATAAAACAAGTTAGAACATGATATGTGATATATAATAATTTAGTAGAAAATATAAACATTGATTGAATAAATTTTCATAAATTAAAGGGGTATTCAAAATACAATAAATTAATTCATAATGGACTATATTATTATTATCCTCCACTATTGAGAATATTTCATCATCTTCCCTCTCAATTAAATATATTGGTTAATTCAATATCACTATATATAATTTTATAAATCACGTATTGTTAATAGGTTTCATTATCCCAAAACAATTCTTAAAATTTATCACACATATCATACATGTCTCTTTGATTTAAATGGACTATGGGCATCCATCCTTCATCACCTCTATCATTCATATAATAAAATTTTATATCCTGTTATGAAAAAATATTTGGATTGTTCTTCTAATTATGATGTGTATCAATAAAATTGATAAGTTAACATAAGAAAATTTTAAGAAATCATCACTTTTTCCCATGAAAATATTAACTAACAGGAATTTTAATAAATAAACTAAAAATTGTATTGGATTGTGAAATTTTATAAGTTCAATCAACATTATGTAGTCTCTTACCTCAACGATTTTTTTAAGATGGATATATATTTTGTATTTTGGAATCTTCCCCTTATATAACTATGAAGAATATAAATCCATTAATATTATAAGCATAAAATCTTTTACAATAGATTAAATTTCAACATGAAAAATATTTAAAATTATTAGGCCCTTTAGCATGATTATCAACATTCATGTTCAAAATGTCTAAATAAATA
Source organism: Viscum album (assembly GCA_963277665.1). NCBI lineage: Eukaryota > Viridiplantae > Streptophyta > Magnoliopsida > Santalales > Viscaceae > Viscum > Viscum album. The sequence goes on from OY728135.1 coordinate 454,861,407, forward strand.
ATATTATATGTCATAAAAGATAATTATATAAACATATTATTAATGTGATATTGATTATCATCTTACATGATGTACACAGAAATAAATAATCTTTTTATTAGTTGGTTTTATTGTCTCTTACTAAATTTATGTTTTACTCCAATGTCTTCTCACTATTTTAATGTTAAATTTTACAATGAAAGGATAAACATTTTCACTATAAGGTCCTAATCATTTATCAACCCAAAATTATGAGTTTGGTAGCAAGGATTTCACATTCTTACATTTTCATGATCATTTACGATAAAATTTTAATAAAATTAGGACAAACTGTTTCATATAATACCCATATATTAAAATGTGTACACTTCCAATAAATATTCATTTTCTATAAAAATTATTTCTTAATTTAATATTATATTTTAAACAAGTCACTTTCGATTCTTTTAAAAAGGATCCACTATATTGAAAAGAAAGACCATGTAATAGCTTATTCTCAACCATAGGATCTCTGGAAAACATTTGGAATCATTGGATGAGAATAAAAAATATTAGTAAGGGAAATAAAAATAAATAAAACTCATTAGTACAATTACAAAAATATGAAATATATATGAAAATTTTCCCTTTTACATAATAAACATTGATCACAATTTTCTATTTACCTATACATTTTTTAAAGGTTGGGGCCGAAGCCTCATTTTATTATTAACGCAAAGAAAAGACGTCTTTTAACTGGGTAGAGGGAGACCCATTACATATCCCGAAGGCCGAGTGGGAACTTAGGCCACTACAATTTCTGTTGGCCCAAATTGTTTGTCCTAAATCCCATTCGGTGGATAGTATCCCAGCTGCTACATTACCCGCCGCTGCTATAGTGCCCTGCCGCTGCTACAGTAACCTGCCACTACAACAGTACCTGCCGATCAATAGTACCACCACCTCTACAGTACCGCTATAGTACTTCTATAGTAGCATGCACCCCATTGGTTTTGAACCCCCATTTTTATGTAGGATTACGGGGTGTTTAACACTAAGACAAACCCCAACTACGATTTTACCTACACATTAAACAAGCCTTAAATACCAAATTTGTTCATAAAAAACTTTATAAACAAGATTAATGGGAAAAAAATTGTCATGAGGGTTTCTTAGAATACATGAGAACCAATTGAATAATTATTTTTTTAAAAATACCTTTCACCCATAAATGTTAAATGAAATATTTTATAAAATAAGCCTATATTCATGCATTATCAATTCAATATACTACCATAAAAACTATTTTGAATGAATTTTAAAGACTTGTATATGCCTTGGGAAATAATCTCTATATAAATCTTATAAAAATCCTTGAAAATGGAATAACCTACAAGGCTATTTCCAATATAATTCTCCAAAAAACAGTCACCCAATGCATTAGAGATCTATATTAGACACAACCATCATCATAATTTTTTAAGAACAATTACATACATAAAACACATAAAATATTAAAGATACATCATAATATCACATAAAATATTATATTTTATTCATATGAGAAATCAATTTATTCCTTCATAAAAACTAGGGATAACATTTATTTTTCCTTAAAAAATCTAAAAATAAAAGTTCACATAACAATGAGAAATATGAATTTATTTGGGAACCGTGAAAAGTTTTAAAGAATCTTGATAGAAAATAATAAATATAATGATAGGAAATGTATACCGTCTAATAAATTTAAATATTTTTTTTACACTTTTTAATGAAATTGAAAATTTTGACATACGGAAAACATTTGAAAGGTTTCCTTTTAATCAATAGTATAGAAATTTATAGGTAATATAAATAAACCTTCTGACATAATTTAAATATATATAAAAACTTCCATAAACTATTTTTAAATTACATGTACATGGAGGAGGAAGTATTTATAAATTTAAAATAATATTTTGAGGAAAATCCCTTAACATGAGTATGATTTCGAACATATATAATTTCAGATCCTGTATAATAAACTTATTTTTAGTATTTACGTGTTTAATAAAAAATTAATGATTATTCACTTATATTAATACTTTTTAGTTTAATTATTAACATTATGTATCATGCTTCTAAGTTAGTTAAATTCTTGTTGAGTGTTTTGAGGACGTTCAGTTCATAATCTCGAAAAAAAAATTATATTCACTATTGTAAAATGGGACAATGTTACATCATTTCAAGAATATTAATTATGATATAATTATAATTTTTATATGTTAAATAAAAATTTATAACCTTATATGTAAGGAGTTGACGAAAAATTAATTACATTATTTTCTAGATATGGTAGTTCATATGTACGTGTGTAATATGTTTCCTTTTTTCTACATGGTGTAAATGAAATAAATTAGATGATATATTACTTTTATAGAACCATATAAATTTTATACCTAAAATATTTATTTAAAATTATATCATTTTTAATATCAATATGAGGTGATAATGAATAATTAATTACATCACCTCATACTGGTGGTAGTCTACATTTACACATGATTGATGCCATATTGTTCAAATAGATGGAAGAGTAATAATTATAAACCCTTTGAGATTTTAGAATTTATTTAAATTTAATAAATATATGTGGTAGATTTATTGTGAATAAATAATCCCAATAATGATGTGAATAATTATTTTAAATAATAAATTTAAAAATATTATAAGGAATTAAAATGAAATATAATAGTAAAAAAATTATAGTTCACATATGACATAATTTTTACCCTAATTATCTATTTTGAAATATTTTGTTGTGAGAATCATTTTTATCATATATGTTTTATTTATAAATTATTCAAGGCTATTGAACATGTAAAAATTATTTTTTACCCATGTTGAAAATTAATTCATTGGTTATCAGTTAGATAGAAATGAATATAAAATAATTTAAATGTAAAAATTTATTTTTTTAAACATATTTTTTTTCACACAATGGGATTTTATATTAATAAAATTAATTAATAAATATTTTTATTTCCAATTAAATTAACAGATAATTTATTCAAGAATATATTTTAACATTAATTTAATGGTTTTTATAAGGATATGAAAGATAATGAATTAAATTTTATGCTTAAAATTCTATTTTCAAAAAATTATAAAAAATATCACCCAATGGTTCTTTAAGAATAGATCTAAAATAGGTCTCAAAATGGAGAGGAATAACTCTTAACCATATTATTTGATATTTATTTATTCCTCTATCAAATTCAATCCTTTCATGACCATACTGATATTATTACATTCGTATATAAAATATGTTTAAATTTTATTTTCATAATGGTACAACCCCTTTTTATCTCCTTTATAATCCTATATGTAATCATAACATCACTCTTGCCTACGTGTGAACTATAGCCTCAACAAAACGATTTTTTTTGTTTCTCATCATTTTCTCTAATGAATGGTTATATTGATGGATTTAAATAATAATATTTAATTTATGAAATATAAATTATTATATAGTATTGTCTTATTATTTACCTTCGTTCATTATAACCATTGAAAAATGGAAGTATTAATCATGCATGCGTATAGACCACCATCTCCATGAAGTGATGTAATTAATTTTACATCACCACCATATATAACGGTTTTAAAAGTTAACATAATGAATAAATATGATATTTATGACATGATTTAGATTCTAGATATAAAGAAACCATCCCCAAGTTGTAAGCATTGTATCCATCACACTGACGAATGCATGGAAAGCGGATGAGTTTTCACCCGAATACTGATTTTAATGAATGATGGTAATTAAAATGCCATTTGGAAATTATAAGGGACTATATATAGTAATTTTTTCATGAATGAGGTTCTATATTATATTTATAATAAATATTTATTTATAATAAATTTGGTTTTAAACCATATTTAAAATACAAGACATGAGGTAAGGGTTTATGTTAGAATCTCATTTCATTAGGGGAATGTCTATGTTAAATTTCCATTTAGGTAAATTATATATAATATGGTATATTTTTACCCTTATTTTATTCAATATTTTAAACATAAAATGATCGATCAAATGTATTTAAGAATGTTTGACAATATTTCCTCTTGGGATGGAAACCCATTTCTTCAATGATACTACTCTACAAAAATTTTAAAAAAATTTATTTTCTATGATATAAGGATTATTTAATTTTATATTCATCCATATTTTGATTTATTTTCAATGTTTTAAAAAATAATGTTAATAATTTTTCTAAATATATTATTATTTAATTTTTACAAAATGTGTAAAAGGAATATTTTTTAACATATACCACACGAATGAATTTTTTATCATCATGATAGCCATTTATTTGAAGTTTAATTTAAATTAATCCATTTATATAATAAATAAAACCAATTTTCTCAACATTCATGGGAATTAAATTTACTTTCTTATCAAAAGAAATGAATAATTTCTCATGTTTTTAAAGAAAGGATCAAATTCTCATTTAAGGGTATTTTTCTTATATGGGAATATCCTTTGGTATTTATTAGGATTTATTGGGGATATGATCTTATGATAAAATCTAATTTAAATTGATTTATATCCAATTATGATTATTTGTTATGTAAAAATGAACCATTTTAGGATTTGTCTCTTTTTAAATAAATCCAATATCCTCGATAGCTTGTGTTACACAAAACACTAAGTTCAAACAAAACATAATATATTATTATGAGACCATAATAACATATACATTAAATTGGAATCTATAAATAGTTAATAATTTTTTTATATATATGTGTTCTATCATTTTATGGAATTTATTTGTTATTTATCAACTGATTAGAAATAAAAATTTTAAAAAAGTAAAAGTTGTGTTTTTCTAAAAAACTATTTTTGTTACTGAGATTTATTTTTGTCATAATAAATTTAATTAGTCACCATTTCGGAATTATTTTATTGAAATTTATATATTATATATTTATTATAATGTTTTAAAATTCAAAGAATATTTTTATTTTTCATGGGATATGAATTAATCCTATTTTATTCCAAAAAACAGTATTTTAAAAAAATAATTTTTTGTCAGGTTTTGTGAACATATTTAAAATTAATTTCTACCACAAATAGATATTTAATTATTCAAATTAATTATATATTTATTATCATTAGATTTATATTGTGAAATTGGGCCCCTTTTATTTTTTGTCAAAATGAACAGTATCATTGGTAAAATTAATCACCTCGGTGTAAAGGGTAAATTATATTAATTTAGGTTAAAACTAATTCAAAAGTTTATAATTATTCATCTTAAATCTTATTGGATAAATATTATTCTACCCTCATCACATTAGGAATTAGTTGGATTTTTTAATGGATAATTGTTTATGAAATTTACTAATAAATTATTTTAATAAAAAATAGTTACAAAATGTCACTCTCTTTGTTTTTATTAACTTTTATGTGTCCAGATATAGAAAAATAAAGATATGAATGAACCTAAATGTTAATTTTTATCTTAATGAATTTATCATAAATATTTAATTTTATATTTAATTTTTATAAATTAAATAATTACCCTAAATCCTTGTGCAATGATAATATAATATTTGTCTTATGTATCGAAAAATAGAATAAATGAATTTAAAAATATTAATATTGACATAATTTGAATTTTTTTAATATTTATAATGAATTTAATTGATTTATATGAAATATTTGATATGTTTTAAACCTTTAAATTTAAATTATCCATTTTTAATGATGTATTTTAAGTTAAATTTATTAAATAGCGTCAAATTGAAGAAAATTATATTTTATAAAAATAATATTTTATTAAAATTTTTAAAAATATTAAAATCATGAAATAAGAAATGTTTTATATGATATGGTGTAAAATTTTATAAAATTTCATTTTATGGTCCAATATTAACCTTATATGTTAAAATTACCAATATTTGATATGGAAAACCTTGTTACAATAGTTAAAATGAAATTTTATTAACTATGTGTTAATCAAAATGATAAGGTTTAAAATTAAACCAAAACCTATCTAAATTCTATTTTATTATGGAATTAAATGTATATCCTAACTTCTCTTCAAATAAAATTCTAGTTTTAATCATTTTAAATTAGAATGATTTTATTTTAATCCATTATTTTTAGAAATTCTAAAAGTGGCCTTAACATCAATTAAAAAAGGGATCCTCCTTCCTCACTTATTCACATGACATTATGTAATTTAAATTGACCAATAACTACCCATTTCACTTATAATAATTATTATAAAAATTATATAGGTTATTTTGACCCTAAAACACCAATCATATGTCCCTTAAAAAGGATCCATAGAAAGTAGACCCAAGAAGTGGGAGTTGTCTTACCTCCCATCTTCGAATTTATTATTTATTCTACCTCTTTTAAATCTATTAATGTTTTCAAAATATAATAACATCAGTTTCATAATTGTTATGAAATTTTAAATTGATTATTAAACCACCATTACCCACTCTCATCCCCATCAAATGAGAATTAAAAGTATCACTCGTGCATCCATACGACTTACCATATCCACATGGTAATGCAATTCATTATTCGCTACCAGAGCTTATGGATGATAGTTATGATGGTTTTAATGCTTATATATGATATTTATATAATTACCTACATTCTCGATATTATTTAAAATTTATAAAAGTTTAAATACTGAAACTATTAAACCGAAACATACCTGGAAAATGAAGCAGTTAGTATGATAAGTAATGGTTTTTAATAATGAATTGTTAATATATGAGTGACAAAAGAATACCTATATGTGATTAATGGTATGATATAAATAAATATTGTTATGTAATATATTTATAATAAATTATTATTTATTATAATAGATTTATAAAGATGTGTGAAGTAATTCAAACCAAAGTATGCATTTTTTTCACAATCTATTATTTATTCTGGTGTGTGTGTGTTTAATTCTCCACTAGAAAATATTTCCCTTTCATATCAATATTTTCATAAAATATTTCCAAATTGGTTTTTACTATTAAACTATTATTTTAAAATTCATTTTTACAAGTCCTTAACTTTTTATAATGTTTTTTTAAATGAATCTTCTTATCATTTTCCAAACGAGGTACTTTCCAACATTTCTGAAAAAATATGAAAGGAATTTTTTTAACTTATACAGAATTAATGGAATTTAATTAAGTAATTAATAATAGATTATTTGAAGCTAAATTTAAATTTTTTTCACAGATCATTTATAATAAAATGTTTTATTTTAGGTGTGTGCATTTAAAAAAAAATATTCGCGATTTCATTTTGAAAAGGCAATTTCCATAAAAAATATTCCTATGATATTTTAAATTATTTTCTTATATTTCCCCATCATTAGATAATTTTTATGATTTATTGAGGTTATTTGATAATGGTACCATCTACAGTATTTAATTAAAGGGTTTTTGATTAGTTTTATTGGATATGATGAATTTTAATACCAATTTTAAATTATTTTTTGATGGGTTATGATTATGCTTATTGATTTGCGTAATTATGAAAAATTCATTGGTTAGTTTCAATAGAAATTCTTATGTTGATTATTTTTCTCCACTCTTATGTGATAAATTCATTGGATTTTAGGATGATATGGGAAGGTTTAGATATAACCAATCAATGCATCAGTTAGTCTCATGAGACAAACTAGCATGGTAATTGGCAGAGGTCTTATCCATATATGTAAGATGTCTTAGCATGTGGCCTAGACACTATATCTATGATGAATTTCATTAAGAATTTCAACAATTATGATATGAGTTATTATTTTCCTTGTATTTATTTTATTAGTTATGATACCTATGTATAGTTTTTTGCTGATGTTAGAAATTATTATGAATTAATATATTTCTATTTATTCAAAGTCATATTATTCATTCCTTATTTAGTTTTCATTATACACATACCCTTATGAAGCTTCTAAGATCACCATTTCTGTTATATTTATTTTTTCTAAGGAATCCAAGAATTATATTATGATTGACATGTTGGGATAATCTAGTATAATAATGGTATTGTCAAAGGAATTACTATGTTTTGTTGTATATTTTCAATTGCAATGTAAGATTCAATTATTTATCATGTTTTCTAAGACTACAAATCTATTTGATACTTTTGGATGAAATTATTTGTATCTAATTCCAAGTGTAATAAATTTACCATATACTATAGGCTACGTGGGATATGGTCTTTATAGATGGTATCCGAGGAAGTGTAGTAGAAACCTTGGGAACTAGATTCAGAAAGTGTAATCCTATAATAGAATTTGAAAATATTCGCAAAGAAATAAGGATTAAGATTTTTATATTATTTTTACAATAATTTTCAATTTATGTTAAGTGATTCGCCGATTTTAAAAGTATACATTATGATTAATAATAAAATTTTTATTTTGGAATTTTTAGAAATAGTGACCTATTGAAATAATTTAAACCATATAAGTTTATGTAATATATGTAGGCATTAACAACCCTAGAAAGATAATGATGTTGGATATGAAGCTAAAATTTCATCTATACAACTTATAAATATGTTGGGATATCTTCCTCTAGTCATAATAAATAATAATTACCACATAGAGATGCATATTGACCCATAATGTGCTGTCTTATTATTATCCCCCTTCATTCTTTAGGAACCTCCATCATTAAATTGGAGTATAAATATATTTCTAACTGAGAAATGTATAATTTCATTTGAGAATACATTTCATTAATTGGGAATTAATGAATTTCAAAAGGTTTTCATGGAATTTTATCTTCTCTCAAAATAGAATACCAATGTTATATATTGAATCAAAACACTTAAGTCGAGGAGGAAATATCAAACATGGAATAAAATTATTTTAATGAGCATTTCTTGAAAAAATATTTTCTTTATGAAGAGTGTGCATAGATGGATAGAAAATTCCAGAGTCAGAGGAAAAAAGAGGAAGATAATTTTCTGTGCATGAATCCCACATTATATGGTAATATTGTCATGTTTTGGACTCTGTAGGTATTCCAAATATAAATATATACCATTTCTATAATGGTATTAAACTAATTATTTAAAGAGAACTAATATCCCAAATATGCTCATAATATGATTATATAATATAATGTGCTATCAAGACAGAGAAATAATTATCCAGTTCTTATGAGATAAAAAGGATGAATGATAAAAAGGAATCTTTAGTAATATGGAAAAGGAAATTAGAAAAAGTATAAGAAGGGTAGAGTTCAATTTCCAACTTTAATAAATATGTAATGAAATGTCTTGGAACATATCTATTGTGAATGGGAGTCTACTAATGTTTTGGAGGAAAATGACACCAGACCCATGATTTCTAAGGATATAAGTAATATATAAATGTGAAATACTTTATTTTTAAGGATATGGGATACTATGAAAAAAAATCATATGTTTCAAGATAAATTTTCAAATAAAAGGTCAAGGGGGAAATGCCAAGATTATGTGACCAAAATAGCTATGGTTGAAATTCTTGATGATGTCATGGAACGTAATTTAATTATAATATCCTATTTTACCAATTATTTATATCATTTTGGATCATTTAGTTATTTTATATCATCTCATTTTACTAAAAAAATTGATATTTCCCATTCACCATATGAAGGGAGTTGTTATTCGAAACTACTAGTTGAAATCTTCCCAAAATAATTATGTGTCAATTAGTTTCTATTATGACACATAAATGTGGTCTATTTTATTATTTTATTATTATACCCATGGTTTAATTTTATATAATCATTGGTATGGAGTGGATTTAAAAATACAATGAAAAGTTTTATTGAAAATATAATGGAATTATCATTTGTTATAATGATATGAAATTAAATATCATTATAAGGATAACTTAATCATCTGAGTCATGTCTAGATCCACCTCTAATAGATATTCTAAATCAGATTCATGGATAATAACAACTTACACACCCTAATGATGAAAACAGTAATCATTAAATCATGGATTTACCTACTTTATAAGAATACATTGTTGTATTTCCTTTGGAATTACCTAGATTTCTACCATTGGAGGATGTTGTGTTTTAAATTGATTTAATCCAAGATGAAAGACCTATATCAAAGACATTATATAAAATGGAAACTATAGATTTAGTAGATTTTATGAAACAACTATGGTATTTGAGTGGTAGGATACATATACAACATAGTCTTCATCTTTGGGAGCCCCTTTTATTTTTTTTAAAGAGGGAATATAGGTCTCTGGGGATGTGAATTGATTATAGGGAAATAAATTTTATTATGATAAAGAAAAATTATCATATTCTAGGAAATGATGTCTTATTTTACCAAATTCATGGAGATCAATATTTTTCATAGATTGTTCTTCAATCTGGTTATCATCAATTGCGAGTAAAGAAGGAAGATACAAAAGTGGGCATTTAAAATGAGGTATGAACATTATTAGTTTACAGTAGTTCCTTTGGATTGAAAAATGAACCCTATGATTTTATAGATCTTATAAATAGAGTACTCAAGGAATATATTGATATCTCATAAGAAAAATAGTACTAGAATGGGGAGTAAACCTTGTTTAGTAATGGGAGTTTCCGCTATGATAGTCTTGGGAGTAAACCATGATTATCATGATGGTTTTGGGAGTGAACCGATTCCATTATAATATTATTGGAAATTAATATTGACTACTATGGATATGATTTTATTTGATTATGTGTATTCCAAAAAATTATTTCTTATTCTAATGTTATGGTCTCATGGTCCATCTTCTTTGATACCATTATGATTATTGTCTTATGAACTACCAAGCATTATTGTAGGACTTAATATTAAAATCTATGATATGTATGGTATGTATTCAAAATTTAATGATCATGTTATCATATCATTATTTCATATTATTCTTATGGGATCAATGGTATATCCCTTTTTCACCCTTACTGAGCTTCTAATATCACCAATTCTTATTTTGTCCATTCCATGGTTATGAAAAATGTTTTTAGGAATGATATGTCTATGAAAGGTGACAATTATGAAGAACATAATGATGGAATCATATGAACTAGTTGTTTCTGTTTCCATGTTTCCAAATGCACTAGAAATAAAGGATTCTATCATTATTATTTATGTTAGGTAATGAATATTCATCTATTAATATGTGATATATATGTATACAATGTATGGTTCATTAGGGGGAGAGTTTTACTTTTGTGTCTTTAACAGAATCCAATATTGGTGGTGAATATGTGACCTCACTAGGAGACTTAGTCTTGACCATTGTTCATATAAGGGTTGATAAATTATTTTCATCTCATATTATAATTGAAATATCTTCATGATGATGAGATTACTACTATTTTAATGCTTTATGTTTGGTGATTCTATGTAGCCCTAATGGTTATGTTTATACTTTCCACTTCATAGGAACAAACCATAGACGTCAATTGTTTTGTATATGGTATGTTATTTTTCATATTCCTAGGATGGCATAGATAATTTGGTTCTTAGTTACTCTAGAGGGACCTCATATAGATCTATGTGTCTTTTTTGGGTAGCTTACCACATTATGTTAGCAAGTTGAGTTTTTTTAGTTTTAGTGGGCTTTTTTGTCCCTTTTCACATCAAATATACTGCATATTATACTCTAATATGGGATAGTTGTTATGTATTCATTTATAATATTATTTTTTTACATTCAAACATTATACAGGAGTATGGTGGTGGTGTGTGTGGAAGTACCTTAGTCTATGTCCTCTCATGTGTGTGATATGCTTACTCGACACAAGTCTCTAGCCCTTGGAATATTAGAGGCTGGCTTGGGGCATCATTCTTAGCTTACCAGTAGACACATGGGCCCTAGTGGGTCGATTTGTGATAGAGTGGTATCAATAGATGTCAACATGGGACCATAGTTTAGAGACTTTATAGGATTGTGGTTTTGTTTGAATAACTGGGGAAACCATGTTAATGTATGTCGAGTTCTACTCTCAAGGGATGGAATCCTATATTAGTGAGGAAGATGACATATTCACTCACCATGACTCTGATAAACTATATATTAACTCAACACATTTTTTAACTAGCTTCAAGGAAAACATTATTATATGCATCATATAATAATGGGTTGAAGTTTCAATGTTTTTATTAAGTCAAATCCCTATATATTATTATTTTCCTATGGTGTAGCTCGGGTATCACTAGATTCCTCTACTATAAATTCCATCTAAGATTTTTTAGTGAGATCATGGTTATTTACCACTTGGATATGCGACTTTTTTAGTGTCATCAACAGGAATAGGTCCCCATAGTGGGTATCAATTGAAGTCTCCAACCATTGAGAAACATGCTGACCCAACTTCGATGGTTTGGGTAGATACTCCAATATAGGTTGAGAAATAGTTGGATTTGTTAGTTCTCCTAGAAGAATCACGTTTTCTGAGTATGAATAATGATTTTCAAAGATAGTGATCACCCATGTATCATTGTGAGAAAGTACACATTATAGGGTGGTAGATAACTACCGTGAGATGGTTGTGAATGTTTTTATCTTGGTTAGGACCCCACATAATGTTGGTATTATCGGTAAGACTTCTCTAGGATGATGTTGGGAATTGGTAGAGACCTATTGGTGATGTTTCGAGAATATTTGTGCATGTAATGGACAGGGACACTCCACCCATCGAGACACATTCTAGGGTTGTGATTTAAAACCATATTAGTGATCTAGTGCAACCCCAACCTAATAGTGTCGAGGTGTGGTAGATGATTTCCTTCAACATCTATGTTGGGTTATTTGGTAGATTCTAATGTTTTGGATTAAACCCATTTTATGTAAAACATGTAAATAAGGGGATGTATATCTTCAAAATGTGTCAGGTTATGGACTGGAGACTTTGAGTGTGGTTTTTGGTACAATATGTGTCTTCTTTACTTCAAATGGAGTTTTATCATGGATTCATAAGTCATGTTTCCCAAAATCTACCCCATATTCATGATCTAGCGATTCTAGTGGGACATTTTTCCTTAACCTTTTTAATATCCAATAGAGATGGTTCGGTGATGACACAATTTTTTAAATAGTGTTATGTGTCTTTAAGAGGAGACATATCAACTTATATGAAATCATTCTATAATAGTGGTGAGACCCAACAATGTTTCACTCAGTATGGATTAATTTCATACCATCCTTCCTAAATTTTTTATTCCCAATGGGGGTTTTAGTGTAACCATTTTAGTTTGATGGAATTTTATTTATTTAGTGATAAGTAATCCTAGGATAAGAATGATGAACTCGTGTGTGGGACGATACAACAGATTTCTTATCTATTTTCTAGTGTGACCCTTGGAGTAGTGCCTGTTATGGGGTTCTGGTTTCCTATAGTGTTGGAGGAGCATGATGCTGTATTCCCATATTATGTTTCAATATTTCCACTTGATAAAGTGTTTGTTTTGTACATAGAAATACTCCCAGGAATGGCATGATTCCTGCACTAGCATTTCAGATGACCTTGTGTTGATACAAGATCCAAATTTGTTGTTGGAGAGTATATAGAGTATGAGATTTTCTAGAACTAGAGTATTCACCTAGGAATACGATTATTGTTTCTATAGATTTTGGATGTAATATTGAGGTTATGTGTGGAATAACACCACCTGAACTACGTAAATTGGGAACGAGTATAACCCCTCGAGAATGGAATAATTCATAAAATAATGGTTATGGGTAAATTAATACTTGTATTTTGGTCGTTTGATGGGTTATAGATTTCTATTGGTTCAACAGGAGGACGTAATCAAGGTATCTTCTAAAGTATATTATCATTTCTTTGAGATATCAGTGATTCCATTTGTAATTTTAAACACCCTAGAAGTGTATGTTAAACTAATGAATTGGATCCTTCATCCCTTCTTGTATCAAATTGTGGGAGTATTCTTCAATTATACATTTGTGTACTCTCCATTAGTTGAGGAGCACATTAGACATTTGAATATGGTTATGTACATCCTCCTTGGGAACCATCTTTATGGTTTGCTCTTGAAGTGTCATTTCTAGATTTAAGAGGTACGCTTCTTAGGATATGTCTTATCACACATGGTAATGATAGTGGTCCCAACAAAGGTTGAGTTAGTTTTATCTAGAGAGCCACCCAATGGATTTTTCAAGGTATAAGATGCTAAAAAAATGGTTTTCCATCATCTATTGTTTAGTGACTTGATGGATAAATTGACATCTTTACAGTTCACCATTAAAGATGAGTATGGTGTATCATACCTCCAATTGATTGTTGTAGCCTCTCCACTTATTTAGCACATTAGGGATGCACTACACGAGGATATCTATTGAAATATATAACATGACTATAAACCCATGGGACATGTTCTTTGGGGATATTCTGTAGGTGGGGAGAAAATCATCCTTATTCTGGGATGGATGATGAAACTAGTCATACAACGATAAAAGGTTTTTAATAGAATTCATTAGTCCTTTCAGTAGTACATTCAATAGAGATGAGGGTGTATTTGGTTCCTTTTTCATCAATTTTGGTATCCATGGTTATTATTTCATGTTTCAGAGTTTATCTCTTGAGATCTAAACAACCATTATGTGGAGTTTTAGGTGGATGGATGGATGTATAAATGGGACGATATCTTTGTGGTTTTCGTGATGTGGTTTTCGTGATGTGCCTTCTATGATCAGTGAGATGTTAAGATTGTATTTGAGTGGTCAAAATGAAAATCACCATGTTATCCCACTTCCTAACCATCTAGGAGTAGTTCTTAGTGAGGAGTTTTGGACACCGGTGTGTATATATGGTTTTCTGTATTCATGGTTTCCCCACAATGACAATTTTAGACCATGATTCCCAATTCAAAATATGATTATGGAGAGGATACAAGATGCATTTGGAACTCAGTTGTGGTGTAGAGTGCTGTTTCTAGTGAGGTAATGTCTCAGTAAATCAAACCACTTAGGTTTTTAGGAAGCGTCTTTATGTTTTCATGTTCATTTTGGTCAGGGAGAGGAGGAAAAACATCCATCAGTGGATTTTTCATATTGAAAATAGTTACCACTCTACTATTGGTGTAACACCATTCAAGACCATTTATGGAAGACCTAGTAGGTCAACATCAAACTATTTAGAGCTATGTAAACAGTGTTTATAGGACCAAATATGGTTTGAGAAATGGTTATAAAGGTTCCATTTATCTATGGGTGGATGAGGACTGCCCAGATTCATAGGGGACCATTTGTGTACCAATGATGAAGGCCTTTGAAGCTCCATTATTGATCATGTGTTCCAAGAGATCTCACCTCATCAATGGTAATATGGATTTTTTTCCTAGGATGGAGGCTATAATTTGGTTTTATAAGACATTTTTTCATTTATTGTGTTTGGATAGTGAGGTACTTTACCAATAATTCCTAACAACACATTTAGACTCTACATGTGATGTTTTTCAATTGTCACAACTGAGGAGATGTGTTCACAACTCCTTATAATATATTGGCGAGGGATATGTGGATATTTATTTTGGAGTTACCTTTTCGAGTATCCTAGCAATGTTTGAGAACCATTTGAAGAAGACACATCATGGGGAAATTTTTTCCTTAGGTTGGTGAATGTCGGGGGAATGATAAACTCCAGGATGACTCATGAAAGTAATAGATCCATATGTGAGATCAGTATCTTCACATGTGAGTTGGATTTTTTTTCGAGATAAAAATTGACATGTGTAGATGAATTTAATGACATAGTATATTCAATTTAAGACATTGGAATATTTTAATGAGTATTTTTGAAGTTAGGTGATGGGACATAATCGGATTTTGGGGATCGAGCAGGCTCAAATATTGATATAATAATAAACAAATTAAATATTTTATATAGCATGGTCATGCTTTTTATGAAATAATGGAATAAATCCCAAAACATATTCTTTTATAGGAAAAATGGTATAAATTATAAATATAAAATGTGGGTTTTAAACTTGGTCTAACATATCCTTTTTGTGTGTTCGGTGTTTGTCTTATGTATAGTCATGGGTGAATATATATATATATATATATATATATATATATATATATCGTTTATATAATTATCCATAACCAAAGATTCTATATTTAAACCATAATATGGAAAATCCCTCTAGTCAAACACATAACCATATTTATTGGATATGAACCATTTGAGGAGTGTTTTTTATGAATGGAAATTGATCATGGATATATGATCCAAAATGAGGAGTTTGTGTTCACCAATGGAGTCCACTAATCATTCCAATGATAATGATGTAGAATTTTTCTCCATCAGAGATCAATTTTTCATGAGGTGGGATGTTATTTTATAGATTAATACACTTTCATAATTATCCCTAAACTAATGTGAATTATTTCCTAATAAGATTAATTATTAAGATAATGATTGTATTTTCAGTCAATGTTTATCTTTATGGGATGAAGAATTGATAATAATTTTTGGACCTTAATGATTATTCTCTACAATTTTTGTTTTATCCATCAACAAAATGAGTCCAAAATGAACAATGGTAATGGGTAATTACATACTCATCTAATTTGTTATTTTCTCACCAAAATTTCCCTACATTCATCATCGGTGTTCTATTTGACTATATTTTTGATGATTCACTAGAAACTGATCATTTCACAATCAAACTGTGGTTTAATTATTAATATCCACAAATTTACTTTTGGGATAGAAATAAATTTTGAGGTGTGATGTGGTATAAGACATGATCATACATATATTGGGGTATTGATCAGGAATTATTTATTCAAAGGTTTTGAATTTTGTGATGTGATGCTATATAGGGTTATCCATATGTAGATTAGGTATCCAGAATCTGGACACTTGAGATAATGGTTATCCATATATTGAGTAGATAGTGTGGTCTATATGTGATAAGATACATGAAAAAATGTTATATAAAGGGTGATTGATTTTCTTGAAAAAAATGGCCAAAAGATGACTTCAGACTAGTTGATGAATATGGTATACTTTATCATAAGGGTTGCATCCATGTTTTGTTGTAATATATGAAGGCAGATGTGGTGTTCAAGAAAAGAATCATGAATATGCTAGGCTTTCTAGATCATCCAAACATACATTACATGAAATATGAAGAACTTGTTTCATGTATTCACCCTATGTATAATCCAGGGTTTTTTTCTGAGTTAAATATAAAATGTTGTTTGATTCACTAACATGTCATGGGACCCCAAGCTATCTAAATCAGCATGTATACAGAGTATATTCCCAAGAATCCATGTGATATCACAGTAAGTATGTGATAGACCACACACCATGTAACCCTTGGTTAATGGAGTGGCATGTACTAGTAGTACCCACCTAGGAGGCCATGTGATCCCATATACCATGTGTGTTAGGGAATATCCTGTTTATATCACAAAGTGCATGGGAGCTGACTTGGACATGGTTAGTGAATGTTGACTTGGAAAAAGTATATAGGGTGATGCAGATGGCACACAATGAGTGTCAAACAACCTCTAGACACTATGTACCCTAGTGGAAAGACATTGTATTTAGAGAAAGACTTTCCATGGGAGATAAAAATACATGGGTAGTGATAAATTCAAATAGACATGTCATATACCCCATGGAACACATCTTGTACTTAATATAGGGTGTGTTGGATCCCTTGATCTTCTCATACTAGCTTTGGAATGGACATGAGTGTGTTCCCTCAAACGATACATGTAAGGGGGTGTTCCCTCCTATTTTTATTTTGTGTCTTTTCTTAATCCATCTCATTGAGGCTTCAGCCAGAAATATTTTTCTATACATTGTACAAGATCCCCTCATTGGCCAATAATAGGAATCTATCCATGAGGCCTGAGGGTTATATCCTCATTCCCATCATCTTCTTCCATAGGTAGGGTTTCAGGAATCACATGAAAAATAAATGTGGCTGTGATCCCCATAATATTTTTAATTCCATTTATGATTTCGTATACCCCATAGGCGTTGGGTATGGTACCCTATATATGTATCGACATATATTGTCTTATGGAAGGTTTTTATCAAATCTAGTGGGTATCTCAAATGACCCCTCTTAGTTCCGTCATGCTTCTTCATGGGAAAACGAAACAAGCATCTCCTCTCAAATAAGTGTTATTAGTATACTAATAAAAAATGTGGGAGAGGTCTTGGATGAGTTCCATCATTTATATTAAGCCTTGTGGAGTGAGTTTTCCCAGATGATTGTTACTTATATTCCTCAAGAAGAATCCCTCATTGGAAATGATAAAGTTACCTTATCTTGAGACATAGATTCTACCAAGGAGAATATCAAGTTTCTTATTATTACTATTATGTATTGTATTCTGATTGATATATCTTCATGATAACAAGGTTAATACTCTATTAAATAAATATTTTGGGTGATTATCAGCTGTTATACTATTGTATTTTTATATATACCTTTCAATGGGCTCTTCCATCACACACTGTGTCTTATGAATATGTCAAGATTTTTGACATAGTCCTAGGTTAACTGGGAGTAGGTGAAGATTAGTTATTATATAAGGACCTCATATAAGGCCATGAGTTTCTATTGGGTAGATTTCCCATTTTTATCATGTTTTTTTAGATTTATTGGGCTTGGTTTTTGGACCATTAAACTTATCAACTACTTTTTTAGTATAATATGTGATAGATATTATTCAAGAATTTATAGTGTGATGATTTTCACCTTTCTACAATAAATTGGAGTATATGGGTGAATTCATGAATACATGTATATTAGAATACGGCCTCTCAGGTGTGCGTTATGGTTACTCAGCATTAGTATCTAGACTTTGGCCTATTGGGTTCAATATTAGGGTGTTGTTATTAGATTACCACCATATAGTAAGACCATAGTGGTCAATTGATGATAATACTAATGATAATAAGGGCATTGATTTACAATGATAAGGGTATGTTTCAAAGATATAGATTAGTATGAAATGTTAGTGAGTGTGTAAGACTAACATTGGTGCCTTGAACATTCTCTTGAAAATATCCTTGAAAATTATAGAATTATTCAACTGTATGGTGATCTGGTGATTTAAATCATTCAAGACACTTCTAAGAGAATAAAAGTGTATAGGGTTTCAAGAAAATTTCAAATTTCATGAGTAATTTTGAGAGGGTTGATGTGATCCCCATGTTTATGTGATGAAAATGAAACTTTTTGAAAACTGATTATTTTTCAATAATTTAATGAAACTATTTGAAGGGAAACATTTCAAAAATTGAGAAATAATTTAGTGTGGGGGGATAAGGTTTAAAAATCCTCCATATCCCATTTTAAAAATATTTTAGAAAAATTTTCAATCCACTTACTATTGGATTTATAAAATTTCCCATCTGAGATTTTACCATGCAAACAAAATTTTAACATAGTTGATAATATTTTATTTAAAAAAATTAACCGAACCCAAATAATAAAATTTTGATATTAAAATCCAAAATTTATGTTCTATATATTCTTATTTAATTTAGTGATATTTAATATATAGAAAAACTATTTTTTAGGAAACAATTTTTCCCATGAAGATTTATTCATCTCATTTAGTTTTTATTTCAATTTGAATGAGTATTAATGTGTCTATATAGAGGATTAAAAATTATATTAGAGACACTATGGATTGGAAATTAATTTATTTGGTTAGATAAAAACTTCACCATTATAATAAAATGATTCGTTATAAATAATATTCTTATCATTACCATGGTAATTAATATTCATATTATTAGTCATAATTTATAAACTAAAAGTTAAATTTAATATATTACGTACCTGAAAATCATTTTTTTCATTTTATATTAGCTGGCTTATGGGTATCCGGTACCCCAACATACAACCACAGACACAAACAGCTGAAACACAAACATCATACAACAGAAAAACAAAAAATGATTACACATCATAATAACCTAATTCATCTCCACATCCCATGCAAGAGTCATCTTATCTAGTAGCTGATTCCCATTTTGGATGACACCAAAAGCCCCCACTTTGAACCCGAATCCTAATATGATCAAGAACAAAATGCTCTGGAGAAGCCTTCTTGCTCATGCTACCCTTTTTAAAAGCCAAAGTCACCTCTCTATTCCGCTTTGAGGAGGATCTAGTTCGCATTGGCCTTAGAAGAAAATAATAATCCTTCCTTGGTCTACTTCATGGTGTAGCAGACAACGGTCTGTCAGCCAAGGTTATGATCTACTTCCCACTTTGAACAACATCACTGAATGAAAGGCCAACCGAACAGCTCTCATTTTCTTTCCCTCTCCCAACAATCTCCCTTTCAGTTCCCACTTGGTTCCTCAAAACAGCATCATGGAACCCAGATTTATTCCTCGGCCTCTGGTCAGGAGTGTTACACTCCATCAAGGGGAGGTGCCTATCCTCAGTAGTAGTTTTGACAATAGGTTCAGATTTATCCCCTGGCCTCTCATCCATATTGTCAACCAAAGAACAGCTCCTAACCTCACTGTTGTTACCTTCCATAGTCAGGGTACCTATTTCTCGCCCCAAGCAATCAACCTAATGGTCCTCCAGGACCTCCTCTCTAACTTCAGCTGATTCACACCCCCTGCATTCAACCTTCTGGCCTTCCAAAATCTCCACACCACCATTACCTCCTAAAATAATATCCTCCTCCAAGCCCCCGACTAACATTTCACCAGAGAATGCTTCAAAAGTATTACTCAATGATAAAAAAGTTTTATCTTGTGGATCCAGACATTTAGAATCCTTAGCGCTGGCCATGGTGACCTCCTCCGCAGTGTTGGACTCCCTACCTTCCTCAATCTGCACTGAACCCAGACTAGCCAATGAAGAAGAACGTAATCCTAAGTCCTGTCATAGCCTTTGTAGAACCCCAGAGACCTTCGGGTTAGCCACACCAGAAGCCCCAGGGTCCTGGTCTCCCTCAATAGTCACCTTACGAGACCCAGATGAAATGTCCTTCATGGCTGCACCAGAATAATTGGATCCCGGCCTTCGTCAACTGGAAATGCAATTCTTGAATCCATATTCTCCTTCACAATGTTCCATACACCATCCTCAATGATCGCAGAAGCAGGTTACTCGTTACGGTGGACCTTCCTCTACCGTGACGCATATCCACCTTGGAAAACCTCAACCGAATACCCCAATCTCTTGAAAGATCCACAAAATTTAGTACAATTTTCGTAAAAAACCCTTTGTTTACATAATTATTTCTTACTAATCGTGATCCAAATGAAATCGAAAGGGGTGCGAGATGCATCCATTTCCACACACACCCAGGGGTTCACCGGATGGCAGACCGTCTCAGTACGAATATCAGAACATAGGTATCTCCCAACTATATTGCCCAACATGAAAATAACCGAAGGATTTTGAAACAGAAGAGGAAGATAAGGGATAATTAGCCGAACCGCAATGGAAGGCGGGTCACGATTCATATGAAGATCGAAGGTCCAGCGAAGCAGAAGGAAGCGGGATCCACTGAAGCTGCAAGGATCCCTCGACCAATCTTGTATGAGATCAGCCTCAGATTCGAACCTAATCATGATTTTCTTGTTGTCGGATAATCCAACCACTGCTCTTTCATGGAGATCCCATGCTCCAATGACAAATTGGTAGAAGTCATCAACTGAAGGCATCCTAATCTTGAACCGAGCCAGCAGAGTGAGATTCAACAAGGCAGAGGCATCTGTAAACTCAGATGAGGATATTTGAAGGTTCGGTAGTCCGTCAATTAGATCCGGAACTTCAGGGTTTAAGGAGGATTTTGGAAAAGGAGGAAGGAACTCGATATTGGAGAAAGGTTGGAATGACCTAGCTTTCCCATGAGATGACAATTCCCCCTCCCCCACCAAGGGGTGAGGAACAGGCGCAAAGGTCACTGTCGTCACCGGACTGGGGAGTGCATCGCAAGGGCGAGATCCTGACCCTTCTGAATATTGATCAAGGGAGTCAACCCCCAATTTAATATATTACATAATATCAATATTTTGGCCAAAAACTAGTAATTAAAAAATTTTAAACATAATTTTTATTAGTGATGAAAAGTAATTTTCAATGCGTGTTAATAAAAACTAGTTTTTCATGTAAAAAATTACATTAATTTCCAAAATGATAAATATGGGTTTTATCAATAAAAAATATTAATTATATATATATATACTATGTAAAAATATTTAGAAGCCTTTAATACATTCCTAAAATATAATAATGTAATTAAAGTGTTGGTTTTAGGAAAATCGGTATTTTTTCACTATTCATATAAAATTCAATTATTCTAGAAATAACTAAAAAATTTATCAACAACTATTATTAATAATTTTAATCCATGAATGGTGTTAATTTTATGAAATTAAAATTATAAAATTTATGAATTTATATTTTCAATGAAAAAAAATTTGTAATGGCGAATTAATTTGATAAAAAATTTACTTTTTAAACTTCAAGTGTCTTTAATATTATTTTCCATGAATTTATTAATAATTAAATTTTTAAATATTAGTTTATTTAAAAAATATAATATATTATAATATATTTTTAACTTTTATCAATTCAATTTTTAGGGTAAAATATTATTAATTTTTAAAAGTTTATTCATATGGAAAGACAAATAATAATATATAATTTTATTAATTAATTATTTTATCTAATAATGATTATATTCTTAATGTATTTTTAATATTTCATTATACTTGATAGTCAGATTTGGTGTTATTTTTCTATTTTATGTGACACAATCAATTGAATATATTATTAATTTAAAGGGTTTAAAATATAGAGTTGTTATATTCAACCCCAATAAATTAATTTTGTCCTAACAATTTTAATTATTACTCACTGATGAAGGTATATGATAGTATTTTGAACAAATTTATAATTTAGGATATAAATTTTAATATGATATCTATCATGCTAACATAGGTTGGATTCTGTTACATATTATTCATCAAACATCAATAATCACTTATAATGCCATATACTCATGTATGTATATACCCAAATCTTATATTCTCTATAACATACATTTCTCAAACCCATTTAAATAGATAATAAATTAAACAGTAATGAAACTGTATATTCTAAAAAAATTATTTTATTATACATCAAATGTGTTTATAACAATTTAATAAAATAATACAAGAGTTAATATATATATATAGTAATGATAATAATAAGATAAAATTCACAAAAATACAAGGGATAACATTTTAGTCCAATCCATATTTTTTTATTTTATAATAACACTTTAAAACGGTAATTGTGGACCCTCACAAATCAAATTCAACCCACCATGACAATTACACAGTAATTACAGCATGCAACATTCAAATTTCAAACAAAACACTGCAACAGACCCCTATCTGTACCGCCATTTCGGCCTTCAAAACAAACACAACATTCAATATTCAAAAACCTTCCATCATTCATGCTCCATCCTAGAGATCACAATAAGTCCACCTCGAGTTGCATAAACATTGATTTGGTCACCTGCCTCGATTGGTCCAATCTTCTTTGTCATCATAGATTCTTGGAACCACCACCTTCACCATCATCGAAGTAATCGCCGGAGCTTCCGTCACCATCTTCGCCATCCTCATTGCTCAATACGGATTACCAAATCTTCGATTTCTACCACAAAAACACCATTCACCTTCAAAATCCAGTCCACATGTATCGTGTGAATATGGATGGCCAGACGCATCACCTAAATACCCAAAAATATCAAAAAGGAACTTCCCCGATGTCGAAATAAACCAAAGAGAGGAATCATCAGTCATAGCTCCTTTGAAGCCCATCTGATTGCACAAACACATCCCAAAGTCTCCTCAAAAGAAAACTCACCCATATGACCTGGGTGGGTGCGAAGAGCTTGGAAACCAGAGCAGAGAACAAGTGACGGGGCCTCCAGCAAGCCGAATCATGAAGCCATCCCCATCAACCATCCAAGGCCTACGAAGATGAAGTCTTCATGAGACACCAAACCACTTGAACTCACCTCCCAGAGCACCGGAGATACCAACGAGAAATCCTCCTCATAAAGAGAGGTGGAGACCTGGTGCCAGATCAGATAAACAAGTGGTTGAACTCCTTGATGGAACACAACTTCGAGACCCAAATAGAATCCGAAAAATTAACAAAGAAAACACCAAAAGAGAAAACGAGTGGGATTGAAACCCTAAAATAAATACTGGATTTAAACCCAAAAAGTACCCAAAGATAAGAAAAAAGCAAGCGAGGAGGACACCAAGAGGAAAATCCCAGAACCTGGGATAACAAAACATAAGAAAAGACAAGAAGAGCCAAAAATACCCACAAGAAGAGGCAGAGAAGAGAACCCAAAGAGATGCAAGGCCGAAGAAAAAAATATAAATTTGTCACAAAATCAATTTTCAAGGTCACTGATATCATTTAATATATGATTTCTAACTATTAATGAAAAAAATACTGATTAAAAATAATTTTATGTTTCACATAATCAACATAATAAATAGAATATACCAGAATATCATCAAAAATATCACTCACTAATAAAAATGGAAAAAGGTAATAATAATTAATTTCTATTACGATATCAACCTCACTACCATAGATAAGACTAGGAAACTATCATTTTCCATCATAATAATAAAATATACTAAAATAATCATCCCTTTATGTATTCTACCTTATTTTGTTATAAGACATAGTGGTTTCTATATACATACCTTTATCAACTTCATTTTCATGATAAAATATCAACTAAAGCCTAAAACCATATGAGTAATGATAATATCAAAAATATGAATATGAAGAAATCAGTATTAATTTGTATTATTTAACTAAACCTTTATTTTATCCTTTGATACTAATAGTTCAATATAATATTATATAATATTTTTGTAATTATAATTCTTACCATAATCAGAATAATTAATATACCAAAAATTATCATAATCATTCTTATAATCATCAAAAAATCATTGACATCTATGATCTCAAAGTTAGACTAGTGCTTTATCAGTAAAATAACTTATTCATTAATATGCACTATAACACATGAAACTCTATGTTTTAATATATGTTATATATTGTTATTCTATATTATGTTTTAAAACAAAAATTAATATTCTCCACTATTTTTTGTAAATATAATGTTAATTAACTAAAGAATATCACCTATGTATTGACCCAAAATATTATAAACGAAAATCCTATTTTTATTTAATTAAATGTTTTTTATGTATTATGGTTATAAGAAATAAATGTAATTTTTTTATCATATCATATTAGATTTAAAGTTTTATTAAGTATCATTAATATTTATAATATTGAAATTAATCTGGGGATACAAAGAGTATCTCATGAAGATGAAACATAGGTGATGTTGAATGATGACTTACCCCCTCTCCCTAGAAGAGGAATTGGGGAGGATGTTTTGGTGCCACCACCTCTAGTTCCATAGGAGATGTTTATCCCTTTCACTAACCCTACCTCTCTACCTGAGTTTCCATCAATTTCTTTAATACCAAATTTCCCAAATCATCTTCTTGGTGATCCTCACCTCTCAATTTCATTATCATAATTCTCCAATACTTTGAGTTTCCTAGATTTGACCTTGGTGGACCACATAAATCATTGAAGGCCTTCAGTTTATGAGTTTTATTTCATTGTATTTATAAACTGGGACTTGCAAGATCGCGCGGTTGTGGGTCTTATTGATAAATGTCACATGATGATATGTTTTTCTTCGGATGAAGATTTAATATGTTCATGGTCTAGAGCTCCTCACAGCTACAACAGATGAAAATTATTTCTCCTCTAATGGTCTTTTGATCTTTGTATGAATCGTGACTCACCTTCCGTCATGACATGGCTAAGTCTTCCTCATATTCCACTACCATTTCAAAATCCGTAAATAATTTGCATGTTATGGAATTTGGTGGGTCTTTTCCTGTGTTCTGATGCTTGTACCTCCTCTTTGAGTCACTCGATAAACCCACGTTTCTGTCTTGAGGTACATGATTTGAAGCCAGTGGTTGAATGGGTCTGGATTATGGTCAATATATAGTTTCTATGGAGGCAAGCTGTTGTTTTTAAATCATGGGTTTATTATTTTTTGATATGCTGCCAATTGGGTAATCTGGATGATAAATGTCACCATGGATCCATGAACATGAGTTCTTCTGGTCCGGTGAAGGGGCTTGGTAAGGTCTCTAGACATATTCTTACCAATAATCCCAACATTTCCTCATGTTTGGGAATCTTGGGTGGTTTGGATATGAACAAACATGTATGGGTACCTTATGATCCAACAGTCACTGCTATGTTTGATAATATGAAGCAGGATCTTCTCTTGGGGAGTGTCTTGAATCATGCGGATGTGGATGCATCTGGTCTTGGAGGTAGTACTGGCGTGGGAAGTCCTTCATGGGATTCAACGAAACATGGGAAAATTGATATCATTAAGTGTGATACTATAAGTGATGATGATTGATTGCTCAAGGATGTTGATGTTGGGTCTAAGAGGAGTGAGACACCCTTGAATTCAACTAATGAATCTGTTGATCATGAGGAGGACTATGATGAAGACCATCTCTATCTTGTTGTTAAGGATTCTAATTCCAAACTGCAATTCGATGGTGTCTTGAAGATCACAATCACTACTGGTAACCACTTCCAAGAAATGGAGGATGAGAAGATCTCTCATGTAGAGGAGGGTTTTAAAAAGAAGGAAGGTGTTGATTTTCAACATTATTTCTCATCTCAAAATGCAGTAATCAGGGAATATGTAATGAGGAAGGAGGTTCATGGTGTTCATGATTATGTTTAGCATCCAAAATTTTTATCAATGATTGAATCTAATAGGCAATATAAGTAGGACCGGAGAGTGATTTATGGTTACCAAAATGTGATTATCCTTGGAAAATTGGGGGTTGTCTCAAATAATGATAAGGAAGATCATTGTGGCCAGTCTAAGACTTCCTATAGTGATGTTGTTTAGGTTGGGAAGAAGATGTAAGGAAATGAGGAAGTTATGTCTGCCCCAATAAGAAGAAGGCATAGGAAGGACTACTCTTATCTGCTAAAGCTGGTGTCAACTAGGTCTTCTATCCGGGAGAAGAGTGGGGCTATGATATTTTATAAGGAGTTAATATCTTTGAAAAAATTGAATATGAGAAATAAGTATGTGAAGATCCTAAAGCGCTATGAAAGCTTAGAGTGGGAATCAACTATTGCAGAGGAAGCAATCTGTCTTGGATGTAGTGATGGGTATGAATTTTAGGATCTCTAGTTGTCTTTCCTTGATTATTTTACATGACTATTATACTATTCATTTATTTTAATAAATTTTTATAGGGTTTCCTATAACTGATATTTTCTGGTATAATATTGTCATTATCATTAATCATATGATTATTATAAAAACAGGGCTTTGAAAAATCCAATTGAAAAATACAAAATAAGTTATGGCCACAACCAGTTGGAAAATATCATAAGAATCCAATTTATCAAAGATTATAAGGGAGATATAATCTCTAGGATTTGTCCTTAACCAATCCCATGTTGATATTCAACAACAAAATCATGATAGAAACCATTTATAAGAGAACTTTAAGTTCGTCAAGATCATGGCCCAAATAATGTTTGCAGAACCACCCAATGAAAGACTAACCATCACACGCCATACTCTTAGGGAGTTTGTTGGTGTATTAAAGGATATGAATCAATACCCCATAAGTATCATTATTTATATTCTTTGGTATAATGAATATATTTTTATCATATTATTCTTAAATTTAAAATGATTCTTATTTCCATAATATAAAAAACGAAATTTATTTTTGGTGATATTACAAGTTAGTTAAATAATTTAGCTTGATGAATTAATGGATTTTCAAAAATAAATAATATTTTAAGAAAATAATATTATTAAATGGTTTTGATTTAATATAAAGGATCATATAATCATTATGAATTCAGATGTAATTTTTATAAGGGTTTGAAAAACCTTTTTGATAAAAACCCTACATTTCTTATTAAAAATCATAAATTATTTTCAAAGTGAAAATAAAAATATTTAGAAAAATATTTATATAAAATTAATTTTTTTAATCAGAATTTCCAAAATATCCAACTTCGAATTTTTCATTATTTTTTGAGACAGTTGAATTTTTATGTAAAAATTAAATATTGTAACAATATACTTTGTGTATTATGACATCATAATGACCCAAAAGTGTTGTAATAATTACTATAAATGATATATATGAAACAATATACCTTTTTAATTTAAAATAATAAAATTTTATGTTTATTTTTTTTAATTTTATAAATTTATTATGAATCCTCAAGAAACATTAATATATTTTAATATTTTGAAATCATTTCTTTAAGAGTGTGACTCACCTCCACATATGCGTGGACAATATTTTATTTATTTTATATTATGGTATTATAAAATAATAATAATAATCCTATTAACCAAAAACAATGGAAAAAATCAATGGGGTGGTTTGTGGTATTGGTTATTTTTTTATTTTGATTCCAAAACCTAAATAATAAATAAATCCCCCTATTTTTATATAGACATAGAAAATATCCAATATTCCTTCACTAAAACTACATAGAGCACATACATACTCTTCCCCCACTATCTAGATTCCTCTTAAGGTAGCCCAACTTTCTCAAGAATCCCCTTTCAATCTTTTTGAGTAACACACTCATGTTAGGGATCTTCCAATATCCTCTTTTTATAAGCATTTATTTTTTCTATGTCTCTAAATATCAATTTTTTTCTTATGTTTAGTTATTTTTATACATATCCCCCATAAATCAAATTTTATGTATAAACAATGAGATATTATGTTCACTTTTATTAATCCTTTCATGGTCTTTTATGTACACCAGTTAATATTTAGAAATTTTGTAAGGGAATCCTCTCTTCTCATTTCCATTCAAGAACTTAATTTATATTATGTAACATAATCCTATTTTATTATTTTTGGATTTGTTCTTCCATATCCCCCATTCCTTCCAATTAATTTATAAATGATGATATCCACTTTTTACTCTCATTAATTCTCCCATGATCCTCTATGTACACCAGTTACCTTGTTGAAATATAGTTTGGATTCATTTATTTATTCATGATTATTATTTAACATATTCATTTTGTTTATAATTTATAGTTCAGTGATATATTTTTTACATTTTCTAATTACTTTCCATTTTATGTTTATGTGATGAGAGAACCATTTATCTCTTATAACAGAATTTCTGATTCTTTATGTGACGTTGTTCTACTGCAGAAATTTCACCCTGATTTTTCATGGAAAACCAATTTTGTAGTGAGTACCGTACCCATTTCATATCAGTGATGTTAACCTTATGCACATATAAACTTGATTATATAATTACATATATGCATTCCCCACTCATTTTTGTCCTAATAACTTGTGTTTATGAATGAATACATGTTTTAAGATCTATATAGCTCACTTGATAAGGAGATTGAAATGAACGTGTTGGGTGAGACCGAAATTATATAGCACTCCAATGTACTAGATAATGTTTAATATCATAATTTTCCATGTTTGGCATGGAGTGAACCTGATTCCATTATTTTAATTTTTTCACCATAATTTCTTCACAGTTTATCCATGACCTGAGTTTTTAATGTAGTGTTTTAATTTATGGACTCGCTTCCCATGTTATGATTATCATGCTATCTCATTCTTTATTGTTCATGTTAATTTTATTCCTCATTGATATCCCTATTCTCTAACATGTATTACCTATATCATGTTATGACTTCTCAATTCCCTTAATTGGATTTATAGCTCACCCCTTTCATATGTTTGTCCCCATTTTATCCTGTGTAGATTAAAAACCCATTGAATTTTTTGAACCATGATAAAGAAGTTTTCAATATTGTTTATGTATCCCATATTCAAGATGTTATGTTATATACCCAATTCAAAAATAAACAAGACAAATAAATCTTTTGGGTTTTATTAATTATAATTTTATGTAATTAATCATATATTAATATGAAATAGAGAGCATTATTGTTATCGTTGGTATCAATGAAAAATTTTAGTCAGTATTGGTATCAGGATTATTAAACACTAGAAAATGACTTAGAGATAAGACTAAGTATAAGAAAAATCCCCAAAATTTTTGTATGTATATAGTATGTGGTTTATCAAGAAAAATACATCCCTGTTTGGATACTACAAGTTGATGTGGTTCTAGAATAAATGAACATAGGGGTGACAAATCCGACAAGGTTTCTAGGGCATGACGGAGGGTAACTTAGTACATGATAATGGGCCTTACTACACACCATCTTGAAACTCTTATGGATTCTAATTCAGTATATTCATAAACAAAATATGAAAAAAAATCAAGGGATTAAAAAAAATTACATTTTGAATATATGTTTTGAAATAGATCATGGATAATGTAAATTTAATCCTTAAAATTCATATGTTAAGGAAACAAATGTACTTTATAAGTTATCACATTAATTTCCTTGGATTCCCATTTATGTATTAATAGTTTTAAATATTCATCCCAAATTTTCCTTTTATTCTAGTCAATGGCTGAATTTAGGAGAAATTGGGTAAACAATTAATGTGAAGGGTAATGTGATGTCTTCCCCAAATGAGATGCCCAACCAGATGGGAGTAGGAATCAAGAACTTCATAATGATAATCTATCCACTGAATCAGGTTCTGAATAGAAACCTAGATATGGAGTAACATCCAAATCCCCCTAAGGGAAAACAAGATGTGACTGATTCCTTTATGATATGAAGGCCTCTGACATTCAATGGATCATTTGTTCCCTTAACCGTGGAAAAATTGATCAACTTCATTGAGAAGATCATCTCCATCCCTCGATTTTCTGAGAAATAGAATTTTATACTAGATGTTAATCATATACAAGGTCAATATTTTTAGTGGTGGACATTTATCAACAATACAAAGATTAAGGAAAAGATCAATGTTTTGGAGTTGAAGGAATTCCAGATATTATATTTCAATAAATATTTTCCACACACTCTCCGATATAAAATTTAATGGTATTTCTTCACCCTCAAGAAAAACGAGGATGCATTTATTGGGGAATATGAGTTAAAAATCACAAGAGTTTCACAACACACCTTTTTCTTTGACTTTTCCATCAAATGCATAGTTGTCCACTTCTTTTGTGGTAAAAAACATAGGCTGAACAATTCTCTAGAAATCTGTGACTTTGATAGAAAAGGGGAAATTGTCAATTATTCCCTCAAAGTTAAAATGGAGATAGGATAATCTCAGGGGTATCAGGGCGATAAGAATCATAATGGTGAGTTTAATTCTGGAGGTCATATGGAAATATTTTATGGTGCTATGAAATTTTAACATCCCACTCAGGAAAGGTGCAGTAAGAAGCACCCTAAAAATTACCTTAGGGGAAAGAATAAATTATTTAGGTATGGGAAATAGGGAAACCTAGCAATAAATTACTGATAGGTGGAACAAAATAATGTGATGGAGGAAAGGAATTCTCTAGTTAACCCTCGTGTAATTTTACATTGATTTAACTACAAGTAACCAAGGAAAGTTTCAAACTAATTAACTAAGTGAAGTGTTTTTGGAGAGAACCAACAACCTCCTAACTAGAAAGTGAATAAAATTAAATAACTACCACTAAAGATGATCCCAAAAATGAAGTTGTGAAATATGTGATAATTATTCATTGAATAATATAAAATTTTCATTTTGATGTTGGATCTACACATTCCTTCAAATCACACCAATTTGGTAGAACAATCCAATCACCATAACCAAGCATTTAGGTGGAGCTGTCAGTGAGAACAAAAAATGGGGAATTATTATATCCTGATTTTATAACACCTCCCATATCAATGTTTGTAGCCTAATCTTCCTAGGGAACTATATCATGCTTACATTGGGGTAGTATGATGAAATTATAGGAATGGATTGTCTTTAACTATATAGATCCGGCATAAATTTCCCCAAGAAGTAAATCACTGTCCGTATTATGAATCAAACCCTATTTTTGAACAAGTGAAATGAGGAGGATGAATCATCATTAGCACAATAATCTCAAGAATAGATTTTATTTAAATTCTAGTAGTATTATATAGCTCAAATGGTTTGGTCTAAGGAAATAACCATCCTCAAATACATTCCTATTTTGAGGGAATACACTGCTTTGTTTCCCATGTAATTGTCTGGTCTTCGTTCTACCTGAGATGTTGAATTTTCTATCAAGTATATAACTAGGTCATTTCAATTTTCTTTGAATCCATATAGAATGTATTTTTTGTAACTTAAGGATCTAAAGAAACAAATACATGAGAATCTAGGTAAATTGTTAGTATTCCCATGTACTTCACTATGGCGTGCACTAGTCCTCATAATCAATAAGAAGGATGGGTCAATGCACCTTTGCATAAATTATCATGATCTCAAAAATATCACAAAAAATAATAGGTATCCTCTACCAAAAATAGATCAATTGTTTGATCACCTATTTAGAGCACACCAATACTCTACGGTGGATATATATTCATGATATTACTGAGTTTGGGCGAAGAAGGAGGATATCCCCAAGTCTTTTTTTCATAATAGGTATAACCACTATGAGTTCATTCTAATTCCATTCAGACTAAAAAATGATCCAAAAATCTTCAGGTAAATAATGAATAGAGTCTTTAGATATTACCTCAATATATTTTTGGTAGTCTTTGTAGAATATATTCAAATATACTTCAAAATAATGGCGGGGAATGAGGATCATTTTAGAACTATTCTAATGACCTCAGGAAAGGAGAATAATTATGCCAAGTACATCAAATTTTATTTATATTTATTGGAAGTATCATTCATAGGGAATATCATCACAAGTAATGTGATATCATTGGACCATTCAAATATAGACTTAATTAATGGATGGATAAGAGCAACATTATGATAGACAACCATAGTTTCGTTGGATTAGCTGGGTGTTATTATCAATCTTTGATAACATTCTCACAATTTAAATACCCTCCAACCCAACTAACTCGGAAAAGAGTCAAGTATGGATTGAATTATGAATTTGAAGAATACAACATGGATTTCAAAAAGAAGCTTATCCCTATGCTTGTACTCACACTACCCACATTTGGAGAACCTTTTGTGGTATTCAACGATGCTTCGAAGAAGGGATTATTCTATGCGATAATATAGAATTCCAAATACATTATAAATACTTAAAATCATTTTAATATTCATGAACAGAACTAACCAATGCATGATCTTGAGAAGGCTAGAATGAACATTTCATTGAAAATATAGTGAAATTACCTCTTTGGGGATAATTGTGAAATATATACATATAACAAAATCCTCAAGAATATACTGACATAGAAATACTAAATATGCAGCAATGAATATGGTTAGAGATGATCAAGGACTATGACTGTAGAATTCATTTCCATCTTGGGAAATCGACTAATGTAGTAGATATTGTAAGTAGAAATGATCCAACAACTTTATCATTGATGTGAATTTAGAATGATCCAATATTATTTTACTTGAAGAGGATGTACATGTGAATCATAAGGAAAGAAACATAATCTATACTTTCAAAAAAAATGTATTCTCAACCATCTATTTTGGAAAATATAATGAATGAACAAAGGGATGTTGTGGGAATTCAGAAGAAAGTTGAAACTATAAGAAATGGTAAATCCTAGGATTTCAATGTTAATTATGAAGGAATTGTGAGATTTGGATCAAGATGATGTGTTCCATCAAATCCCCAGATAATGAAGAAAATGTTGGATGATCCACATAGTTCATCATTATCCATTAACCTTTGAAGCACAATGATGTATCAAGATCTCACTAAGAACTATTAATGGGACAATATGAAGAATAGGATTTCCAAATATACATCAATGTTCTTATCATTTGAACAAGTTATGGATGAAATGTATAAGTCTATGGGGATGATGCAACCATCAGCCAACCAAAAATGAAAATTAAAAATAATCCCCATGTAATTGTTTCCGCAATGTCTGAACTGGGGAAAAATTATATATTTGTGTTTTGGATCATCTTATAAAGATACCACACTTCGTTGAAATTCGAGAGGACATCTCACCAGATGATCTTGCATTGATATACCTCATATAAGTGTTAGGGATGCAAGGAGTACCACTATCCATTGTATCCTATAGACATCCTATATTCACCTCTATGTTTTTAAAAAGTCTCTAATATGCTATAAATAGAATGTTGTACATTATTATTGCATGTCATCCTCAAACTGATGGCCAATCTGAGAAGACTATTCATAAATATGTCTACATTTTGTGAGAATGTTTTATAGACTTCAAATGATGATGGAAGCAACATCTTCCTTAGATCGAGTTCTCTTGGAACAATATTTTCAAATCGAGCATCCAAATTTATCCCTATTAAACCCTTTATGGGAAGAGGTGAAGAATAACTTCATATTGGGATGGAGTTGGTGAAAAAAAAACTAGGACCTAAAATGGTTGAGGAAATGGTGGAAAATGTTGCAGTCATCAGCAACACATCAAGGATGGTCATAGTCGAGAGAATTTTTTTTCTGATAATCCTTGACGAGGAGAGAGTCTAATGTTAGAGGAAATGGAATTCCTCTTCATATCTCTATGTAATAAGGTGATGAGGTCAGAGAAGAAAGAAAATATTAGACCAAGATACATCAACCCCTTCTAGATGCTTAATCTAATCAGGACAGTGGCTTATCGACTAGAAATATCACTAAACCAATATCAAGTACATGATGTATTCCATGTATCCCTCTTGAGAAAGTATATACCATACCTCTCATGTGTACTCAATCCATTTTCAGTACCATTATAGAATGATATTTTCAATGAAGAGCATCCTGTGAAGATCTTAGATCATAGATAAAAAGTTATATGAAATAAGATAATGGACTTTTTCAAAATATTTTGGAGAAACAAAAATTTTGAAGAAGAAATGTGGAAATGTGAGGAGGGGATTAAGAAGAGTTACGCTCATAAATTTTAGTGCAGGAAAATAAAATTTTGAGTGTGAAATTTCTTAAGGGGGGATGATTTTAACAACCCCAAACAATTAATAATAAACCCCCTTTTGATTTAATTAAATGTATTATTATATATTAGGGTTATAAATAATAAATTAACATATTTTGATTTATTATATCCAATTATAATTCAATACCTATTACATATCATTCCTATTGATAATATAGTCTATGAATAGTGATTAGATGATTAATATTAACATAGGGTTTTGAAAAATCCAATTGAAACAGAAAAAATACGAGATGATCTCAACCAATAGGATCGTACCCTATGAATCCAATTTATCAGAGCTTCTAAGGGATAAATAATCTCTAGTATTTTCACTTGAGTAATCCCATATTATGATCCAACAATATAAGCATGAGCCAAACTGTTTACGGGAGAATTTCTAGCTCATCGAGATCAAAGCTCAACCCATATTTGTTGAACCACCCCATGAAAGTCATAACATCCTATGCCATACTCTTCGTGTTTTGATTATATATTAGAGATATATGTATCAAGAACCTATAAATATGATTATGGGAATTATATTGTATAATGAATTATTTTCCTCATATTATTTTAACTTTTAAATGATTTTTATTTTGATACTATAAAAAATGAATGGGTTTCTTTTGGGTAATATTCAACTTCAGATAAGTAATTAATAATGATTAATTAATGGATTTTAGAATAAATTATTTTTTAATAAATTATTTTTAATAAATTATTTTTATTATATATAAATTATCAAATAATATTTATAAACTCAAATGTAATTTTTATAAGATTTTAATAAATATTATTGTCAATAAACCCATCATTTCTTATTCAATGTCGACTGTTATTTTAAAATTAAAAGTACACATATATAGAGAATTAATTATATAAGATGAATATTTTTATTATAATATTAATGTTGACATTATCCAATGGTAAAAGTTTCATTATTTTTTGAGACAATCTAATTTTCAGGTAAAAATTAAATATCTTATAAATTTACTTTCTGTATTGTGACATCATAATGACCAAAAAACGATGTAATAAATACTATAATGGGTATAAAAGTACAAATCTATTTTTTTCACTCTAATATAATTATATTTTATGTTTATTTGAACAGTTTTATAGATCGATTATGAATCCTCAAAAATATTGAATAAATTCTAGTGATTTAAAATCATTTCCTTAAGAGTGTGGCTCATCTCCAAAAAATAAAGGGCAATATTTTATTTATTTCTTCCATTTTACATATAAAATAATTTAAAACACCCCAATTTTTGGAATCCATGGGCAAAAAAATGGTATGGATTTTGGTTTTTGTTATTTTGTCATGTAGAATCCAAAACCTAAATAATAATGAAATCCACCTCTTTCCCTATGTAATTCTAGCGATGAACCCATTTATCTTATTGAAAAATCCTCAGAGTAGGTTCATACTCTTCCCTACACTCTACAGAGTCCTCCAAGGATCCCCAAGCCCTTAAAAAACCCCTTTCAACCTTTTGGAGTTATACACTCATGAAAGTGATCTTCAACTCTCCTTTTTTATCTAGCACTTTTTTTAATCTCTCTAAATTTTCAATTTTTTTGTTATATTGGGATATGTTCTTAAATATACCATGTATTTTACATTTTATGTATAAATAATTATATCTTTATGTCACTCTCATTATTCCTTCCATGATATTTTTAATACACCTCTAACTATGCAAAAAATTTATAGGGGATTTATATCTTCTCATTTCCATTCCTGCACTTATTTTATATTAAATAACCTAATCTTCATTTTATTATGGTGGGCTATGTTATAACATATTCACCATATTTACAATTTAATTTATAAATGAATTGATCCACTTTGTACTCTCATTAAGCCTCTCATGGTCCTCTAAGTACACAAGTTTCCATGATGAAATATAGTTAGGATTCATTTCATTATTCATGTTTCTTATTCACATTATTCCATTTATTTCAAATTTATAGTGTTTGGATATATTTTTCATATCCCAATTACAAACCATTACATTTATAAGTGATGATAGACCCCTTTATATCTCATCAACCAATTTTATGGTTCTTTAAGTGACAATGTTATGCTATAGAAATATCACAATGATTTCTCATGCCAAAGAAACTGTGTAGTGAATACCATAACCATTTAAAATCAATGATTTTATCATTTATTAAAATATAATTTTGAATGGTGAATTAAATTTATGTATTCTACACTCCTTTATGAAGGAATAAATTATGATGATGATTATATACAAGACGTAAGATCTATCTGGCACACATAAGAATAATATTGAAATGAATGTGAATGGTGCATCTGGAATTATATAGTGATCTAATGAATTATGTAATTTTTAGTATAATGATATATTATTTTTGGACAAGGATTAAACCCAATTCCTTTTATGTACTTTTTAAAACATTAATTCTTGGCATTTTATCCTCGACCTATGGTATTTATGTTGTGTTTTAATTTGTTTCCTCATTTCCCATGTTATGATTATCATGCTATATCATACCTTATTTTTCATATTCATTTTATTCCTCACTGATGTTATTATTTTCTATAATGTATTATCATCTTCATGTTATTCCTTTTTTATTCCGTTACTCATATTTATATCTCACCCCTTTCTTATTTTGGTCCCATGTTTTCCTGTGTAGTTTTAAAATTTATTGGGATTTTTAAACGATTATTAAGGATGTTTTCAATAATGTTGTTGTATCTGATGTTGAAAATGTTATACTATTTACCTAATTCCCAAATAAACTAGGATTCTTGATATTTTGGTTTTTGTTATGTATATTGTCATGACTAGTCCCCCAGGGCCCGTATCGTGACAACCACAACCCCTCCTTCCATAGGCTAGGGGCTGGTGACTAGCAACAAAGGCAAAATTCTCTAAAACTGGGAAGGCATTGCCTTTAAAAAATCATAAGCACACACAACTAGAGTAAAAGAGGAAGAATACACTAAGTAAAATCTGTATAACAAGTGTATTTAAAGTAAAGGGGGGCCAGAATACATGCCCAACTATAAAGTAAAAATACAACGGAAAACCAGTACAACTGAAATCGGGAAAAACAACTGAAAGGTGAAAGAAGCTCATGGAACATCCTTCGGGGTTCCTACCTGAAGGGTATGTAGAGATGTCATCCACAACACTCCATGTCTATCAAACTCCACCATGTACCGATACGTCGTAAGGTCCTCTTCCGGGTACTGTCCAGTACTGGCTCTCTAGGCCTCCGTCAGCGTTGTCCGTCGTCTGCATCCAACAAAACGAGGTGCGTGAAAAGCCTGTGTAGGGGTGAGTATAATGATACTCATTAGAGACCCCAAGCCTCTCAAGGTCTCACAAAATCCAACAAGGATAGACCAAAAAGTATTATTTCAACGGATAACCATTACTTAGGTATATGCTCATTCTTATACCTAAGTTATCAAGAAACTCATCTCAATCATGAGGAAACCACAAAGGTCATTGAATCAGCTAAAACTAGGATGTTAATTATTGAAACCATGGATATTGGATAACTCCTCCTCTATTGAGTACAGTGGCCCTGCCGCGACACTGAGATGCATCTCAGTAACCTTGGATTGCTGAGGTACTCCTCCTATCGAGTTCCACGGGTCTGCCGCCAACTACCATGCGCTCCGTCCACTGTGGGTATGCCGCCAAATACTGGGTGCTACCCCTAATAGATTACAGAGTTACTCTTCCTGTCAAGTACCACGAGTCTTCTGCCAACTTCCAGGTTCTTCGTTCGCCATGGGTCTGCCGCCAAATACCGGGCGCTCCCCACTGGGCTAGTCAAGTCACTCCAAAGCGAATCTGTCAAGCAGTCGTTAGGTCTACAGCTACTAGGTCTCCACACTCAGTCTGCTCATCACCATAAGGACCCACTCCATAAGCTACTGGTCGATACTCCAAGTGTCACAAAGTCCCACGCAGAGGTATCTCAAAGGACCATCATGTCATAGGGGTTTCAACACAATGCATGTCGCGTCAATTGGACGCCTTGTCTGTTAGTTATTAGCATTTTAGTTTTGGGGGCCCGGTTGTATTCGTGTATGAACAAACTTGACCGTGCCTCAACTATACCCCGAACTCCAGTGGGGTATACTCAAAGGGAAGACAATGCTCCAAGAATACTGGCGCCACTAACGGTTCATAAAATGGATTTCTGGTGCCAAAGAAATGTCCCAACAAGGTAATGGGTCAGTAATGGTCCTGGGTCCGGTCCGACCCGGTCGGACCGACTTGGCCCAACCCAGTCTGGGCCGACCCGGTCTGGGTCAACCTGGTCAGACTCGCTGGGTCTGACCCAGTCCATTGGGTGGTTCAGTATGCTATGTTTTGACCTAGTCCGCTGGGTCCGGCCCAGCGGACCGTGAGGGCAGTTCAGCCCGGTAGTCGCCACGTAGGCGGCTTGGTAACTCGGCCCGGGAGACTGGGCCGGTTTGGCCAGTGACAATGCGGGGCACACCGTGGGTCGGTTCAAGAGGACAGAGGCCAGGTGGCCAGTAGGCAGGCCACGTGGGGTGTGGGTAGGCCAGCTAGGTACTCCCAGGCCGAGTGTGCACATGGCAAGGTGATGGGGCACCAAGCAGGCCGCCGATGGGGCGTTGGGGCACTGGGTAGGCCACCGGTGTGGCGCGGGGGCCCTGAAAAGCACATCGGTGGGGAGCGGGGGCACCGGGAAGCGCACCGGTGGGGTGTGGGTGTGCCGGGTAGCACGCCGGTAAGGCGCAGGGGCCCTGGGCAGCACGCCAGCAGGGCGTTGGCAGAGCTGGGTAGCACGCGGGGCATGCGGGAAGCACGCTAGGGCGTGGTAAGTGCACCGGGGTGCCGCAGGGGCAGCGCAGTTCATGAAGGTGATGGATAACACTTCCCTTGTTCTCCATCTTCGTCGATGTCTCCTCTTTTCCAAGCCGTCATCATCGAACAAGAAAAACCAAGGGAGGGTCAGACTATGTTTGTGCGGCCCGAGCCCTCTAGGTTACGGTGATAGAAATTGGTGATTCTCATACCATATATTTGTTTGATGAAGAACGAGGTTCATATTAAAAGATAAAAATAACATAAAAACTCCCTACCTCGAATTCTGTGATCAGAGATGTAGTCGCGGAAGGTGGTCGTCGTTCTATCAAAGTCTGAGGAAAAAGAGCTCAAATAAGATGAGTCGAGATGACATCATTGGCATTCTTTGTGGGTGGTAGTGCTTCCCTTTCTTGACCCAGTTGATGATGGATGAAGACGGAATCCTCATTCATCGCTATTCATTGGCGACAGTTTTTTTTAGGAATAAATCTTTAAGGGTTGGTCATCGCGTCTCTTTTCCATCATTTTTCCACTTGAAGAAGCCGTCTGAAAACCTTCCCCCAAGCTTCCTTTATTTAGGGGAGGGAGGGTTTGCCTAAAATTACGATGGCACATAAATAAAATTTGGAAAAATAAAAGAGTGGGCCCCGCCTAATTAAATAAATGATAGATTTCACATTTAATTAGGTGGATTGGAAAGAGGCTCTCCCTCATTAAAGAGGGAGAGGTGGGAGTTTTTATCCTCCACCATTAATAGGGCTCGGGTGGTCCCCACCCCTATCATTTAATAGAGAGGTTATGCATCTTGGGAGGTACCCAAATCGTAACCTCTTGCTGGAGGTTATGTGTGGGTGGTCCTTACCACCATAACCTCCCATTGGAGGTTGGGGTGTGGTGGCCCCCACCTCCAACCTCCCCTTGGAGGTTTTAACCACCCAAATAAAATAACGTTAAAACATTATTTTGATCATCTTATATAAAAACCCCAAAAACTAACATTAAAACTCGATAGTACGCAACTACGGTAATGGTCTCAATAATAAATTACCGATGCTACGAGTTCAATGGTTCCATCATATTTACATTTCGAGAACCGGTTCAAAAGTGATAAAAATGTGCTCGCACGTTTACTGAATGTACCCGAGTAAAACATCAAAAATTGATTTCGGGCACACTGGGCCTCTGAATCCAGCGTTGTCATAAACTGCGGACCCGTAATGTTCTCATGTATTTAAAAAATGATGGGAATTCTGGTTCTTTACATTCTCCCCATCACAAGGCTTTATGTCCCTGTAAGGTACAACTCAAACTAAGGGAACAAATGGGGGTACTGAGCATGAATCTGAGCCTCCCGCTCCTATGTGCTCTCCTGGAGGTTCCTGTGCTACCAGCAAACGCACACCAGAGGTATCGACCATCCACATAGGACCCGCTTCTATCGATCCCCAATCTCCATTGAAACCTCAGTGAAATTCGCCCCATAATTAATTTCCATCTCTCCATGGTTTATGATGTGAGATGGGCCATGCATGTATCTCCTCAGCTGAGTTACGTGGAAGACATCGTACAACCGATTCAGCTGAGGTGGAAGATCCAAGCGGTAAACCACCTTGCCACTCTACTGCGGACCTGGAAAGGTCTGATGAATCTCGTAGATAGCTTTCCATCTCGGACAAATCTCCATAGGCCTCATCGAGGTGAGACCCGTAGGAAGACGTGGTTGCCATCCTCGAACTCCAGAGGTCTCTGTCTCCGGCCAGCATAAGACATCTGCCTACTTTGTGCAGTCTTCATCCACTCCTAGACGATTTTAACCTTCTATGTGATAGCCCGTACTATCTTTGGCCACACTAGTGCTGACTCCCCTGGGTCTTCCCAGCACAATGGTGAACTACAAGGCCTCAAAAGGTTCCATACCTATGGTGGAGTGGTAGTTGTTGTTGTAGGTAAACTCCACCAAAGGAAAGTGATCCTCCCAGCTGTGACCGAAGTCGAGGACACATGAATGGAGCATGTCCTAGAGGGTCTGAATAGTCCTCTTGGTCTGACCATCTGTCTGAGGATGGAAGGCGGTGCTCAGATGTAGTTGTGTCTCGAAAGCCTCCTGCAACCACTTCCATATCCAGGAAGTGAAGTGCGCATCACGGTAGGAGACAACAGAAGAAGGTACTCTAGGAAACCGCACAATCTTCTACACGTAGAGGAATCCCAAGCTCTCTACTGAGCCCTGATATCTAATCGGTAGGATGTGGGCCGACTTGGTGAGTCAGTAAATGATCAACCAAATCGATTCGTGACCCCTATATGTACGTGGAAGACCCGTCACGAAGTCCATGGATATCCCATACCACTTCCACTCTTGGAACTCTAAGGTTTGAACCAAGCCTGGTGATACCTGGTGCTCTGCCTTCACTTGCTGACAAATGAGGCACCATGAGACAAACTCTGCTACAACCTTCTTCATGCCTGGACACCAGTGCTATCGTCGAAGGTCATGATACATCTTTACCTCTCCTGGATTTACCACTAGAGGGTTAGTGTGGAACCCCTTTAACGCTTCCTCCTGAAGTAAAACTGGTACCACGGTAAGTCCTCTGAAGAGGATGACATGCTCCCCACCTTCAGAAAAACCTTTAGGTGCCTACCCTGTGGGTATCTAATCACGTCGCATCTCACAGTTAGCGTACCCATTCTGCACCTCCCCGACTCGCTGAAGAAGTGGAGGAGTTACTGTAAGAGATTATAGATAGGCTGCACCATCTCTATCCACAAAGGATATCTGTAAGGCAACCAACTACTTTGTCACCTATCTTAGCAGTTGAATACCAGTTATCCTTTTGAGCGCATCTGCAATAACGTTACCCATCCCAGGAGTATAGACTATCTCAAAGTCATAGTCCTAAATGAACTCATGCAATAGCCGTTGTCTCATGTTCAGATCATTCTGAGAGAAGATATAAATGAGACTCTTGTGCTC
This sequence comes from Viscum album, assembly GCA_963277665.1. Classification (NCBI taxonomy): domain Eukaryota; kingdom Viridiplantae; phylum Streptophyta; class Magnoliopsida; order Santalales; family Viscaceae; genus Viscum; species Viscum album. The sequence continues at coordinate 454,904,332 of OY728135.1, forward strand.
AGAGTATACTGTAAAACTCTTGCCCATTAGATAGTATTGACACATCTTCAAGGTGAAGACCACTGCTGCTAACTCCAGGTCATGGGTAGCATAGTTCTTCTCATGTTGTCTCAACTGCGGAGAACCATACGCGATCAATGCTCGCTCCTACATCAGGACACACCCGAGTCCGGGCCTTGATGCATCATAGTAGAATACGTACCCTACACCTTACTCTGAAATCCTCAATATTGGAGCACTAGTAAGACTCTGCCTCAGCTCTTGAAAGGTCTGTTGGAATCTCTCTTACCACACGAAGGGTTGCCTCTTCTTCTTCAAGGCTGAGAGTGGTGCTGCGACTCTGGAGATGTCTGGAATGAATTTTCAATAGTATCGAGCCAATCCCAGAAATATTCGTACCTCCATCACACTCCTGGGTGGCTAACAAGAAAGTACCACCTCGATATTAACTATATCCACTAAAACTCCAGCCTCTGAGATGACGGGTACCAAAAAGTGAACCTCTAAAATCCAAAACTGGAACTTCGAGAGCTTACCATAAATCTGTTTCTCTGAGAGTGTGTCCAGTACTACCTACAAATGTTAGGCATGCTCCATCTCAGTAGTCAGGTAGATTAGTATATCTTCGATGAAGACTACGACAATGCGATCAAGGTATGGCTGGAAGATCCTATTCATGAGACTCATGAACACTACTGGAGTGTTGGTTACACCGAAGGGAATAACCAAGAACTTGTAGTGGCCATAACGAAACCTGAAGGCAGTTTTCTGCACATCCTCATCTCAAAATCCGTGCTAGTGATAGCCTGATCTAAGGTTTATCTTCGAGAAACATCATGCTCCCTTGAGCTGATCAAAGAGGTCATCAATCCTCGGAAGTGGTTACTAATTCTTCATGGTCACCTCGTCCAGGAGACGATAGTCAATACAGAGCGTCAACCTCCCATCTTCCATCTTGGAGAATAGAATCGGGGCTTCCCAGGGAGAAACATTGGGCCGGATGAATCCATTTACTCGTAATTCCTCTAGATATTCCCGAAGCTCACAAAGCTTAGTGGGAGCCATCTGATATGATGGATTAGACATCGATGTCGTCCCGAGGTATTGGTCAATATAGAAGTCCACCTCTCTATAAGGAGGTAGTCTTAGAATATCATCAGGGAAAACATCTGTGTACTGGTCCACCACTACAGGATATGTCGGACTCTCCACATCAACTGCTCCGAGGGTAAGTCAAACCAACTGGTGAGTGATCGGCTGCACCCTTCTCCATGTAAGTCTCTCCTATGCATCAAAGGTTCCCTTCTCACCGGTGAAGGTGAACCTGGTCCCATCCATGTGGACACACCGTACTTTTTACCAGATACAGCCGATCTGAGCATGGATTGTAGATAACCAGTCCATACCCAAGATGACATCGTAAGGACTCGACGCCGCTACAAGGAGATCACAGCTGAAGTTCTCGCCTCCTAGAGTAATATAGAACTACTGGCACGAGTGTGTAATCATCGAGTCTTCTCCCGTAGGTGTCTCTAGTTGTAAGGATTGATCCAACGGCTCTGTCGGAATCTACATTCTCTAAACGAGGGTAGTGGCTATGAATGAGTAAATGGAAACTGTGTCTATAAAAACTACAACTGTGGTGGAGTAGACACAGATCGTACCTCAAATAATATCTGGAGTGCGATGATCGTAGGCCTCAGCTTCCTGACGTTGTGCTATGCCCTGTCCACCCACTCCCTCTGGTTGGGGAGGAACTTCTGGTGGTGGTGGAAATAGCACCTCGTAACATCGTCCACCACTATCTGCACATCTAGGTCCTCTGCCACGCCCTCCTATGCCCTGCGGACCACCTCAATGGTACCTCTGCCTCTTCCTGGGAGGTCCCTCAACTATCTGCTGATCATCAGAAAAGTGGGTCGGACTGTCACGAGCCATGTGACCAAGCCCGCCGTAGGAGTAACACTGTCCGCTCCTGGAATAACTGGCTCTGTCTCCACTTTTGGTGCCCCACACAACTGATCCTGAGTCATGAAGTCGACCACTTGTGGGTCTGGTCATTTTGGACCTCTGTGTCATATGTCTACTGCCAGCTATAGAAGACTCTGCTACATGTTGGATAGTGGTGGGTCTCACTGGTGGAGACTGCTCGGCAAGAAAAATCTACACTAGGAGGGCTCGTTCTAACACTCCACCTACGTCGGGATGCTGTGGGAGATAACTGAAGCTCTAATCTCTCTCCTGAGTACCTACTCAAAGGACCAATCCCTGAAGACCGAGTCCCGTATGATATCAGTGGAGTAACGTGAGAGGTCTTTGAACCACGAAGAGTAATAAGCTACACTCATGTTGCCCTGCAATAGATAAAGCATCTCTTGTATCTACACCGCTCGAAGGGTGGTTGGTACAAACTCTGCCCAGAACAGACTCTCGAAGTCTGCCCAAAAAATTGATGCCTCATAGGCGGCTCGGTAACTCGTCCCAAGAGACCGGGCCGGTTCAGCCAGTGACATCACGTGGTATGCCGCGGGTTGGATCGGGAGGCCGGTGACCGGGTGGCCAACAGGCAGGCTGCGTGGGGCACGGGCAGGTGAGCATGCCGTGGGTGCATCGGGCATGGTATCAGGGTGCTTTTCAAGCCACCAGAAGGGGCAAGGCAGGCCGACGGCAGGGCACAGAGGCACCGGGATGGCCGCCGGTACGGCGTGGGGGCCTCGGGCAGCACGCCGGTGGGGAGAGCAGGCGCCGGGCAGCGCGCCGGTGGGGTGCGGGGGCGCCGGGGAGCGCGTCGTTGGGGTTCTGGTACCTGGGGTAGCACACCGGTGGGGTGCGGGGGTATTGAGGAGCGTGCCGGTGGGGTGCGAGGGCACCGGGGAGCGCACCGGTGGGGTGCGGGGACACCGGGCAGTGCACCGGCAGGGCGCGGGGGTGTCAAACAGTGCACCGGTGGGGCACGGGGGTACCGGGCAGTATGCCGGTGGGGCACGTTGGCACTAGGTAGCGCGCCAGTGGGGCACCGATGGAGCAGGGCAGTGTGTGAGGCACACTGGCAGCATGCTTGGGCACCGGGCTCGGGCGCAGGAAGCACGCTGGGGTGCCGCGGGGGAAACGATGTTCGTGGATGTCGCGGGTAGCGTGACCCTTGTTCACCGTCTTTGTCACCATCTCCTCTTTTCCAAGTCGTTGTCATCGAACAAGAACAACTTAGTAAGGGTCGGACTGTGTTCTTGCGGCCCGATCTCTCCTCATTACGGTGATAGAAATTGGTGATTCTCATATCATATCTTTGTTTGATGAGGAATGAGGTTTATATTCAAAGATAAAAATAACACACAAACTCCCTACCTCGAATTCAGTGATCGATGACAGAGTTAGGGAAGGCTATCATCATTCTGTCAATGATGGAGGATGAAGAGCTTGAAGAAGAAGAGTTGAGACGACGTTGTCGGCATTCTTCATGGGTGGCAGTGCTTCCCTTTCTTTCCCCAGTTGAAGAAGGATGAATACAGTGTTCATCATTCTTCCTTCTTCGTGGGTGACGTTTCTTCGTTTGAGGAACAATTATCCAAGGGTTAGGCATCACATATCTTTTCCATCATTTCAACACTTCGAGAAGACATCCCAAAACCTTCCCCCAATATTCCTTTATATAGGAGAGGGAGGGTTTGTCTAAAATTATGTTGTCACATAATTCAAATTTGGTGAATTAAAATAATGGGCCCCACATATTTAAATTCATGAGAGGTGTCAAATTTAATAAGGTGGATTGGTAAGAAGCTCTCTTTCATTAAAGAGGGAGAAGTGGGAGGTTTTATCCTCCACCATTAATAGGGGTTGGTTGGTCCCCACCCATATCTTCTAATAGAGAGGTTATGGGTCTCGGGTGGTCCCCATGTCGTAACCTGTCGTGGGAGTTAATTTGAAGGTGGGACCAACCACCATAACCTCCCATGAGAGGTTTGGGTGTGGTGGCCCAAACATCCGACCACCCCTTGGAGGTTTTAACCACCCAAATAAAATAAAGTTAAAACATTATTTTCATCAACATAATTAAAAACCACAAAAAACAATCTTCCAAACACGACAGAATGAAACTACGGTGAAGGTCTTACTAATCAATTACCAATGCTACGAGTTCAACGGAGCCCTCATATTTCCATTCCAATCATCGGATCAAAAGTTATAAAAACCCACTCGCACGTATACTTAATGTACCGAAGAAAAACTTCAGAAATTGTTTCCAGGCACACCAGTCCTCGGAATCAAGCGTCGTTAGAAACTATGGACTCATAAACTTCCCGTGTATTTAAAAATATTTAATGGTAATTATTGGTCATTACATGTCCTATTATATTATAAATAATTTGTTAATGTGAAATGAAGAGTAGGGTTGTTAAAATGCAAGAGTATCAAAACAGGTGCACAATTCAGCATCTCTATCATACACTAGGTGATGATTGAGTTAATACCCAACATTCCCATTTTATGATAATTACCCGTAGGATCATTTATACGAAATCATGTATCAACAAATATTATACAGACATAAATTTAATTGAATAGAAAACCACATACTCAAACCATCATTAAAATATCAGGATCATAACATACACATAGACTTATCCCCTAGACTATCTAAAGATACGTTATCCTAATCCATAAAATATGTAATATTACCTTAAAAAATATAAAGGTCTATCTATACTATTGAAATTATGATCATCCGTATCTTATCAATCCCTAATTTATCCACAACTAGAATCCCAATCTCTAAAGTTACCTAAACCTACTCTGATACAAAGTATGAAACCCCACAATGTTTCTATCTCATAATCAAATGAAATTAGGAAATTATTCATTCATAATAAATTCATACAATATTTTAGATTTGGTGTTTTATTGAGTTAATAAAAACTATTAGCATACAAAACCCATATATTTTTCAACTAATGACCATTTGATCCACTATAAGATCAACTACTTACCCTATAACAGGTATCTAACATTTCAAAAAAAATTACCCATACATGATACACATCTATGTATTAATTTTCTTCAGAACTTGAAAATTGAAACAAAATAAGGGTGTGGGATAAGATACTTAAATAATCAAGGTTAATAACTTTAAATCAAGAAAATAAATAATATGGTATTAATGATGTATAGATAAAGGTTATATGGTTATGTAGATAATTTTTAAAATCAATCGATGTGTGATATCCTAATGAATAAATTTTAGTCAATCGAATCAAATGTTGGGATTTCATCAAGGAAATATTTTGGGAGATGAAATGTGGTTATGAAAATAATATTATTAAGAAATAAAAATATTGTCCTAGAAAAAACCCTTATATAAATTTAATATTTCTCACTTGTGAAAGAATAGTCAAAGAATCAACTTGTAGATTAAGATTTATTTTTGATGAATAGTCGAATGTTGCTTTTAAAATTATGATAAAATGTCCATTTTCTATCAAAAAGATTCAAATAAAACCTATAAAATAAATGGAAAATAATTTACTTTTAAAAACAATGATAGATGGGAAATACTTTTAAAAATAATGGGAAACCCATTCTGAAAAAAAATTTATAGAATGAATTTTGTTTTATTAATGTATATTGATATTCTAAGGGATAAGCCATAAATTTCTTTAGAATGTTCATCATCACAAAATTTAGAAAGGTTTAATTTGAGTAATTTTAATAATTATGTTTTTAATTAATATATAATAATATAGTCTGGAATAATACCTAATGTATTTATAAAGAAAGTATGGATTGAATGATAAAACATTTTATTTTGAAATGATAGAAAAATCTTTAATTGTTTTTCGAATACCAATGTTGAAACCACAACATAAAAATTATATTATATTTTCCTTTTAAAAATAGGTAAATAAAATTTTTAGGACTATAGAAAAAATCCATATAAGAGTCCCAAAATAATATTGGATAACTTTGATGGGATTATAAAATATATACATAAATAAATATATCTCTTACAAAGAATTAGAGTTAATCTTTCTATTGAGAAACCGTTTTTTGAAAATATGTTCCATAAAGTAAGATTATATAAATGAAAATAACTTACCTCCCAATAGAAAAAGATAAAATTCCATAGATAAATTGAATAGGGAGGCAATGGGGCTTTAAGATCATAATCATGTAAAGAATTAGTATCTCATGGAAAAATAATTTGAGTGGATAAAGTTATTACAGACTTAGTATAATTATAATTGAATACCTTGGAAAGATAGAGAGAGACAAAAATTAATCTTTTAAAATATTTATTTTAAGAAATTAATTGTTAAAAGAATAAAATAATAATATTATGAAATATACAAACAAAATTATGTTCCTACTACAAACATATATCAAATAATTGAGTTTCAAACAAGAAACACTGCTTTTTTAAATTTTTGATTAAAAATTACATGAGATAAATAATTATAAATTTAACATTGAATATAAATAAATATTAAAAATTACGATATAAATATTAAAGTTCATTAGATACATTATTCAAGAGAAAACATTGTTTATCATAAAAAAACTATGTCTCAAGGGGTGATAATTGACACAAGATACTCATACCTTGTCACCGATTCATTTAGTGCATGCACCTAACATTATGTATATGAAAATTAAGTTTTATTATAAACATTATTTTTAAAATATTCATCTATATTTAATTTACCTTAGAACATTTATTATATTATTATATATTTATATTATTTTATTTTATTTTTTCACATTTTTTTTGTGAAAATTTAATCAACGTCAACTTATTTAAATAATTGTATCGATCAATGATTATATTTTAATAATAAGTTAAATAATTAATATTAGATTTATAGAAACATAAAAAATAATTATTTTATTATTAAATTCTTATAATATTATTTTTTAGGATCACACAGTCATCCATGGTAGAGTTTTATAGAATCGATCAGGTCGAAAGTTACACTAACCCCAAACATGATCATTCTATATCACAATGGGTTAGTATAATTAAAAGCGTGTTTAGTATCATTATAATTGAAAAATAATGAAATTAAATAGTTTTTTTTTATTTTTTTAATCATAATTTTTATTCTTTCCATAAATAAAAAAATTAATATCTAAAACAAAAATTGTTACTTCATAGAGGTATAAGTCCACACAACACATAGTTAATATTATTTTGTGTCTCCAAGTGGATGTGAAGGAATAAATAATGGGTATTTAATTAATAAAGCAATACTTAATTATACCAATGATTCTTATGTCATTATATTACTATTTTTAGTGTGTATTTTTATGGAAAATATCAATAATAAAAGGCCATGTGTATGTAACACTCACATTGGTACCTTGAACATTCTCTAAAAAATATCCTTAGAAATAATGGAATTAGGGTAAATTATGGTGACCATGGGATTTATGTCATTTAAGGGACATATAAAAGAGTAAAATTGACTTGGGTTTCAAGAAAATTTCTATCGTTAATATATATATTTGTTTGGGTGGAAGTGATCCCATTTTATAAGTCATGAAAATGACACCTTTTTGAACACCCAAAATTTTTCAATAATGGAATACACTATTCTAAGATACATGGTTCAAAAAGTAAAAAACAATGTAGTTTTGGAAAAATTTATTCAAAAAAGATTCAAAAACAAATTTTAATAAATGTTTAAAAAAATTTCATTAATTTTCCAACATGATGTTTATATTTAACTGTCATTGTTTCCTCAGTAAATAGTTTTTACCTTGGTAATTAATATTTTTACAAAATAAAATGTAACCACTATATTGATGTTTTGATATTATAAACCTATATTTATATTAAATATATTCAAATTCAATTTATATACTTTATACAATTATCTTTAAAATTATTACATTTAATATCTATAAAAACTATATTGCTGAATTTTTTTTACCATTAAGTGTTTTTATTCTCATGTAGAATTGAATAATAATTGAATTAGTTTTATGTTTTTTATATTTAGTTTCAGAAAAATTATTAGATTTATTTTTATTAAGATATTAAATTAGTATATTATATAAAATGTAAAACAAGTTAGTAAAAATATTTACTAAAATTAACAATTTTATTCATGATTGCAGTAATTAAATTTACTCATAATGAATAATTTAAAAGTATTACATAGTTTGAAATTTTTGAACTAAAATGTTAAATAAAATTGCTTAAATTTAAATTCTATAAATGAGAAAAATAATTTTTTAATATATGTGAATAAAAATAGTACATATTGTAAAAAAATACTTTAGTTTCCAAGAAGATAAATAAGATTTTCATAGATACATCATAATAATTTTTAGATGATTTATTTTATATATGAATATATATTTCATAGAGAAAAATCATTACAAATCATTTAATACATTCTTGTATTATGATAATTTTATAAAAGTTATGGTTTTAAGAAAAAAAGAATTTTACCCTAATTACTAAAAAGTAAATTAATTTAGAAATACCAAAAAACTTAATCATAACATATTATTGAAAAGTTTTATCCAAAAAAGAAAATAATTTTATCAAGTTAAAATTAAAAAATTTATAAATTTAACATTTAATTGAAAATAAGACATATAATGAAATATAACTTTTACAAAAATAACGACTTTAAACATCAAGTGTATTAATTCATTTTTAAAATAAAATTCGAAACATTTTAATGTTATTTTATTAGTTTATAAATATAAATACAACATATTTTTATATAATTTTTTACTTTTATTAATATAATTTATTATGATAAAATTCAATAAATTTTATTTATATATTATGTACATGGGGGTAAAATTGTATTCAAACACAAAAACACTACACAGACATGCTGGAAAGGCCTGCCATAAACCCCCCAAGAAATAGCCCACCCCTTAAGCCATATTAATTATATGGAATGAACCATAGAATCCATGGGTATTAAGATCCATGAAAATATCGAACCCGAAATCCCAAATAATATGGGCCACCACACGCAATCAGCCTCGCACTGCACCATTAGAGTGCCACCGTAAATTCACTGCACCACAAACCACCCGGTCCACCGCCACTTATCCTTTGGCTTGTCTCCTTCATCTTTTCCCACCGTACCATGAGCCTACCAAATCCAATGTCAAAGATTAGAAGATTTTCACCAAAATCCTCCTTGGTTAGCACCATCGTGTACTGCTCGATGCCCTCAGTCATCTCCAACATCAGAGTTGCACCACCATCTTTGGTGGCCCTCCATGATTTATCACCAGCAGATAGTCATGTCTGGTTTTAATGCCTTTCGCCGTCTTCCATCTCAGAGTTGTACCATAATCTGGAGGGATCCTATATGATCCATTATAGATGGAGAGTCAGGTCCATTTTCATTTTCAACCATAGTAATAGTCACCAATGACTGTATCCCATGTCCGCCTCCGCCAGTGTAGTCATCTGCTTCAATAAACCACACATCCTTAAAAACATCTAAATCTTACCAAATAACAAATAGTTGGAAAATAGATGTTGAGTAGGATTCAAACATTCAACTCCACACCCAATACCAAGCACCACCACATGGTATTAGCCCGGTGCTTCACCAGAAAAATCCCACCACAAATTTGCTACATGAAGGACTACATCATCTACCACCTGTCATCCAACGTTGAAGACATGTAGAGTCACACCATCATCATACTCGACCATTACCATCGCAAACCTCTCAATGCCCTCTGGAGTTTCCCATCTCAAAGTTGCACAACCATCTACATAATTTTTCCATTATCCATCACCAGTGGAGAGTCATCTCGACAATCTAATCCCTCAGTCATTTCCCATCTCATAGCCACTCCACCATTTGGGGCAGTGTTCCATGTTCCATCACAAGATGAAAGTCATGTCTGGTGTCATTATTAACCATACCGGCAGGGAAAAATCAATATCCCACCACAATATATATATATATTTTAAAATATAATTTTATGGAAAATTTTTGAAACCATCAAGTCCAAACAATCCATCAAACACTATAGCACATACCAAAATTATTAAAGACGATATTAAAACCATTTGACTCAATTATTTTAAATAATTTCCTTGATAGATTTGATACCTTTTTTCGGGGTCATCCATGATACTGTCTTCGAACAGAGAAGCAATATTGTCCCATGCTCACAAAGACTCCTCCACCAGTATTTTCTTATTCTTGAAACCTCTAACTAGGATTAGGTGTTGTTTGTCGATCCACTCGCATTGATCCTGAATTTTTTCAACTTGAATAATTCGTCCATTCATTCTTTCTACATCCTTAGAAGAAGCATGGATGGTTAACACCATATCCCCCATCTCTTACTCATAATATATCAGCATCTATCATGAAGATTCCCTAATCTCAGCATCTACTTCCGGCTCACTAGGAATCCCCACCACTCCTTCCTTGGTAGGATAAATCAGAACCTCCCTCCCCTCACTCAGTTTACCCACCTCCATTCCTGAGCAAAACTTCACCATTTCCCTCTATTGAAGCTTCAACTCCTCTTCACCCACCATAACAAGAACCAAGTCAACATGAGAATACAAAACAATCTCCCCTAGTTTCACTATTAGTACAGACCATAAGGCATGAAATGGTCTGGTTTTCTACTCTTTGTTTTTAGCTTTGATGGGAAAACTTGTAGTCACTGTCTTTGGAAATTTTGTGTGTTGCATGCAAGGAATATATTGGAGATCCTTATTAACTAGGAAATTTACTAATTGAATAATATTCATCTTCCCCTTCTTAGGTTAAGATCCACCACTATCATACCCCTATATGACCTGCTCATCATCGGACCACGACTATGAAACCAATTCATTCCCACTAGATTCATAATCACAATTGACCTTGTTCCATTTGACATCCTTTTCCACTTTGGAATCACTATTTTCCACCCTCCTGGATTAATATTCTCCATCTCTTCCCTAACTAGTGAGTTAAAATAGTTACTAATCTGTAATAACTGTACTAGAACATGCTGACCTAGAGACCATCATAGAAAAAGGCTTAAGAGATGGTAAAAATGGCTTGAAATGGGGATTGTTGGTTGATCACAATCCTTCCTCCCGCTCACCCTTCCATAAACACCTCCATGAATGAGGAATAAATCCTATGTTGTGGAAGTACCATGGGTTCTTGAACATGGCATGATGAACTATGGATCCCGAAGTCTTGATCCAGATTTCTAAATATGTCTTCCTCCTTCGGCATTGTAGACAACGAGTCCAAACTCTTCTGAGGAGGATAGAAATTAGAGATATCTTCACTAACGATGGGATATACATCAGAGATAGATACATTTGACTTTTCCCCTCCCTTATTGTCCTTATTACCACACCTGCATAACGAATTTGAGTGCCCCATATTCTTATAGGAGTTGCATAAGTTTATCATTGAAACCATGACAACTAGATGATTATATCTAAATTAATCCCCAAATGATATCCAGACCCACACGAATGGATGTTTAGATACATTTACTTTAACAAAAACCCGACGGTAAATTGGGTGTCAAACAACCATAGGTATTGAGTCAGAAAAAAGGTAACAACCCACAAGTTTTCCCAACATATGTATTATTAAATGATACTAAAAATGCAATGGAAGCTTAAGAAATCTTAACCATAAAGCCTATGATGGAGCATCTCGGTTCATGTGAAGATCATAGGACCATCTAAGAAGGGAGAATCAGTAGTCTTTGCTGGATCGCGGATAACTTGACCACATAATGATGAAATCATCCAAAGATGAGAAGTGATCTATGATGTGCTTCTTATATAATAGGCCAACCACCTCCCACTCCTAGAGGACCCATTGGCTGAATATAGTCTTTAAAAGATTACTTTAATGAAAATAAAAATAAAAATATGTATTATAATTAATTTATTAATATATTCATATCAAATACTGATTATATTATTCAAGTACCTTTAGAATGTTGTGGTTAATTTTAGTCGACTTTGGAATTAATTCAGTGTTACATGTGATGAACAATGTTGAATACAATATAAATTTAAAAATATGAAAATTATAGTTTACCATTGGTACACCACTTTTCATTTCTTCTCACATACTTTGAGAAATGAAAACATCACTCCTTTGTACATGTGGACTACCACCTTCAAGAAATTATTTATTTCATTTTTCATCATCATCTCTAATGGATAGATACATAGATAGATTTAATAAATATTTATGATATAATAATGATTTTAGAAATTTTTTTTTATTTAACTTTCTTTCCTTCCATATATTGAAAATGGAAAATTTATTCTTCTGTACATACAGACAACCGTATCCACAAAGTGATGTAATTAATTTTTCATCACCGCCTTATATAACTAGTTATAAACATGTATATAATTAATAATATGATATTTATTATAGTATTTAAAATCTAAATATTATGAAACCATAATAAAGCTTCAAAGATAGAAATGGTTTAATCCAAACATGCATGAAAAACTTACTATGTTAATCAGAATAATGATTTTAATGAATAATTGTCAATAAAAGTATAATTAAAAATTATAATGGAATCATATATTGTAATATATATACATATATATTTGTGTGTGAAAATGGATATAGAATATTTTTATTAAAAAATAAATATTCATCATAATATAGGATTAAATGTATACAAAGAAATATATGGCTTGAGGTAAGTGTTTATGTTGAAATATGATTTCAATATGGGATTGTCTATGTTAAATTTTCATTGAAAAAATATATATTAACCTTGTCTATTTAACACTGTATATTTTATTTTTCTCATTTTTTATATTGTTTTCAACTTCTCCTTAAATTCTCCTCTATTTTGTAGTTAAAAGTATCTAGAAAATGTTGTTAAGAAATGTCTTCCATATTTCCTCTTTGGTTGGAGAAATTTTTCATCAATGTCATTGTTATTTAAAATGTTTCCAACAATTTTATTTTTCATAATCTGGTGAATATTTAATTTCATCCTCAACTATGTTATACATTAATTTCATAGTATTAAATATGAATTTTTACAATGCTTTACAATCCTTTTATTTATGACATTTTATAAAAAGTGTGAGAGGAATATTTAATTTAACATTTAGAGAATAAATTAATTTTCTATCATTAAGATTATTACGTTATTTAAATATTCACATACATTTTTCCATGGTTACATTAAATGAAAATCATTTTCTCTATATTTTGGGGATTTTTATTTTTAATTTTATCAAATGAAAATGATATTTTTCCCATGTTTTTTAAGAAACTTTCATGTAGATATTTTAATGTATTTTACATCTATGTAAACATTCATTGACTTTTTATGGTTCACCAAGGATATTTTATTATTATACCATCCATTTTATTTCCATAGATGTATTCTAATAATGATGATTCCATGAAACTTGTTTCACTTCCATGTGTTAATTAAGCGAGGATGAAATTACGAATCTTTTTCTGATTGTGTAGAATATGTATGTATAGTTTTTGTTATGTGAAAGGTTAAAAAAGAATTTTATATCCCTATAAATAATTTGGAAATGTTTTATATATCATGATATAATATGAAATATGATGTTGAATTCAACCATTTTAAAGAATGAAAATATTTTTCGAGGACTCAATCCAATACATTGTAGGACTTTTTACAGTATATGGTGATGGCCTTGGTAGTACTCTTTGACTAATAAAATGATTTGTTAGATTTGTAATTGTGCAAATCCTCATATTAATTATTCATATACTTATGATATTATTTTATGGAACTTGATTGATTAATAATTATAAATAACCCTTATGACTCATGTATTTTTAAAAGCAAAATCTTTATCCAATGACCGATTATTTATAATCTATGATTGATTGGTTATCAACATAGTAAGTCTGGAATATGATCTCATTCTCAAATTGTTATATTATTCTCTAAAAATATAATTGATTAATATCTCACATATTTAAACCTAAATAGAATCTTATATCACCCTTTCTTTTGTTTCCATTTTCCCCGACTTATGAAGAAATGTTTTCAGTAGGATATTTCTAAGAAGTGTACAATGGTAGAAGAATTTTTTTGGATATATAGGTAATAATTCAGGAAATAAATTTCGTATATATTTCTAATATTCAAATACACAAATCCATTATTTTATAGGGAAATTCATTATGGTATAATATACTAATTCTTCATCTAAAACTATGAAATATGTGTTTAAACATTTCTTAGGTCACCTAAAGAATGTAGCTAATATATTAACTTTCTAGAAATATAATTAATTAATTAATATAATAGAAATTACTTAAATCTATCATAATAACCTTCCATGAAATACAATTATCGAAAATGAAATGCATCGATTCACGGAGATGGTATCCCATATATACGCATGAGAGATACATTCATTTCCCATTGGATAGAAAAGGAGATATAAAATGGTTATAACATAAACATAATAAAATTTCTGTATATTTCATATACCTATATAATTATGTCATAATGATCATGATATATTTAAAATAAATAAAAGATGAAATAAAAAAAAGAAACCGGTTTAGGCTTATACCTATTCAATTGATATCCTCCTTTTTATCGAGCTTTAAGAATTGCAAGGAGGGGTTTATGTTCACTTTAAAGGATTGGTTATGTGGGAATTTATTTTTACATAGGAATTTGTGGATATTTTTGAGAAAAAATGGAACTCATGGGAGTCTTCATAAAGGAAAAATTGGGCCCCTTTTTATAAATAAACAAGGGCATTTTAAAAATATTTCAATATTTAGGGGGCATTATTGTAATTTTATAAAATTGAAAGTGGAACATACATGGATAATTCATGAATGGATTGAGACTTTTCCATCCAAACAAGTTAATATATGATTTTTATAATTTTTTTATGATTTAAAAATAATTTTTAAAAATTAAACCCCATTTTAGGTCATTTCTAAGACTATTTACAAAATTTGACAGTAAAGGCATCATGATACTACTGTAATCAAAATATAAATACATTAATAATAAATAATCCTTTATAATTATCCTTTAAATTCCTAGAAACCATATTTCATAAAAATAATATTACTCATAATGTTTAAAAAATCATTTATTTGATGTTTCTACTTCTTTCACAACTATTGTATCGGTATTACGTAAGGATTCGTGGTAATTACCAAAACACTACAAATTAAAATATATGAATTTCAAAAAATAATTTATTCATATTTTAATTTACTAATTATAATTTTCAATATATTTTTTTTATACCTATGATAACATATATGATATATTAAAAGAATGAGAGTCACATCTTAAAATTATTATTTACTTAAAATAATAATAATAACTTACTCAAGGTTAGGTGACACTAAAATAACTAAAATTCTAATAAATTTAGACATGTTTAAAAATAATATCATCCAATAATATTTATGACACGAATTTATGACCTTATCACATGCTTTATCACTAATTAAGTTGATTTTCAAATTACTATGGGGACAAATAATTATCATGGTCATAATTCATTCTTTCCAAAAAATATTTGAACCCATTAATAAATTTTAACCACTTGATTCCAAATATGAATCCAATTTTTTAGTATTATTTATTAATTTTTTGTAGTAAGTAATTTTAATATAGGAATGTAGAATGCAACAAAAAATTGTTTTTTTGACAAATGCATTTTATGGAATAAAAATGAATTTATGCCAAAATAATTCAAAATGTTTGTTCCTGTAGAATTAATTGGATTATAATTAGTTAAGTGGAAATTATTTGACAATAATTTAAATAAAAATAATAATCTAATTTTTGAGTTTTTTATATTAAATGAAAAAAATGACAGTATTTGGAAAACTAATATTTTTTTACTATTCAACAAAAAATTATCCTTTTCCGAAAAATCTATAAAATGCAAGAAAAAAAATGATATTAAAATTATTGATACAAAAATTAATATCATTTTAATAAAAGAATTCCAAATCTGTTTAAATTATTTCAAATATCCAAACAAATAGATATTAAAATATTTTATAAAAACTATATATTTTTGAAGCATAAAATCATATTATTGTCATTAATTTTCTAATAAACAGAAATAAATGAATGTTAGTTCATCATATTGAATAAAAAATATTCGTTAAAATCATTCACCAATCGTTATTAGTTTAATCCATTAAGTTAAAACTACATTACGAACATAAAAAATAATTTTTTTAAAAATATATGTTTTACATTCAATGGATGTTATATTCATTTCTAAGAAGTTGATAATAATTGTATAGATTATTATTCATTTTATTAATGAATGGCATTATATATACATTTCATAACATGTTTACTTCTATTCATACCAAAAAATTCAATGACTATGTTATAACTGTCATATTTAAATAATATATCAACAGTATATCACAGTTCTGTTATGGTTAGTATTGCATGTGATACAAGTAATCCATCATATTGTTTTTTAAATTAAAATATTTGGATATTAGACCTTATAAAAAAATTGTATCTTATGATTTTAATTTTTTTATCACAAAATTTATTTATCATAATATGTAACTGAAAAATCATATAGATTTTATCATGAATAATAATTTTTGGGTCCAGAGAAAGTATCTTGTTAATTTAAAATGCATGTTCCAATATAAGAATAATATGGGTAGATGAATTTTTAAAAGAATATTGTTATATTTGAGTGATGTTTCCCCAAAAGACCTTATATATTTATTTTCCACTTACTAGAGTTGGGGTAATTATTTTACCATTGAGAAGAAAATATAAGAATATATATTTACATGATAAAAAATTTCATCCATTAGTCATGTTTAAAACTATTTCCACCTCTATGTCTTCTCACATTCCAATGATGTATGATTATAAATAATTTTTATTTTAATAAGAACTAACGTCCCCATCTAATAGATCATGAGGTCTATAAAAGGATGTAAATTTTTTCTTCAACATTTCATCCATGTACTAAAACCAAATCTTTTAGTACAACATAAGATAATACCAAAAAACACATTATATTGAGAAATATAAATTTAATAAATGCACATGAGGCTTAGCCTAGTTGGTAAGGACTCTATAAGTGCATCGAAAACGACCAGGGATCAAATCCAGGTGGAGGCAGAATTTCCAGGGGTACTGTAGCAGTACTGTAGCAGGGACTGTAGCGGGAACTGTGCAGTACTGTGGCGGTAACTATAGAAGGCACAGTTTGGCACTGTAGAAACTGCGAATATGCCCCCGTTTGGGCCTTCAGGCCACCGATTTGGTCCCAGAGTCCTGTAAGGCCTTCGGGCCACCCAGGCCTTCGGGTCAGTAAGGCCTTTGGGCCACCTCAAGGCCGTCAGGCCACCATAAGTAAAGATTAAAACTAGACAACCTACAAGGAACAAGCTCTACAAGGAGGATGAGAAAAGAGCTTTCACCATAGAAGAATCTATACGGATTGCAAGAATGAGAGGGTATGACACCTGCCATCAAGACAAGCCTGTGCATGCACGAGAATGCCTAGCCGATCATCCATGCGAACGTGGAGATCGAATTTCACAATTAAGATGCTGGGGAAGAGCAGTTCCAAGTAGTTAGTCTGGGTTCTATGTAATGTTTTAAGCCTACGGGCTATGAATTCCTCTACGTCCTACGGGCCATGTAATAGTTACGCATACAGGCCTTGTAAGGGTTCCACCTCACCCCTTGAAAGGTGGATTATCTAAAATCAATAAAAATTGAAGGCCTTCAGGCCATTGGAGGAGTGTAACTTTAATAAACAATGATTCGATAATTACACTATGATATAAACATAATTAATTTCATAAATACCAAAAATCTAAAACTCCTAAAATTATTATGAACAAAATTAAAAACAATGAAGATCGAAAATATTTGAACACATAATCATAAAGTAAAAAATAAATTTACCTAGACCATATATCTTTCGAAAATTATATATTATTTTTCATAAAAACATTATTTAACATAAATTACTCCAAAAAATATATATGCTTTGCAATATATACATAATAATAATTCAAAAAAAATCGTCCAATAAATGACATACTGAACGGTAATCCATAATGTTACCAAAAAACAATTTTTTTTCCAAAATAACTATAATCATTATTCTCTATTGTTAGTGATAATATTTAATATGTTATTACAAAAATGTAATAAGCATAATTTCCTTAATATCCTCATCATAATATGGCATAACAACCCTAAAGGGTATCTATCATTCCATAATTTATTCCTTCTAAATTTTTATTTCATATAATGTCATTAATCACCATAAAAATGATCATAAAAGTGGTATATATCATGATCAAGTATTCTTACAAAAAAATATCGATACATATCATTAATCATCATAAACTAACATTATATAAAACCTCAATATTTGGGTCAAATAATTTAATTTAATGACCAAACATAAAGTTATTAACCAATTATGGGATCTTAAACTATTAAAATATCCTCATGTGATAACTTCATATCCATTAATGTTATCAAAACCCTTCTCTGATGCCAACTATTTGGGCTCATGGATTTAACAAACCATAATTATTATTTTTATTACAAGGATTTTACTTTGTTTCACTCATGTGATCATTATGGTTTATAGTATAATATAATCAGGAAAAACTATTATATATCATACTCATATATTACTTCCACTCAAATTCTATTTTTTATACCAAAAGGATTTCTTAATTTTAATAGAAGTGTCATAATGGTTTCTTTAATTTCATTTAATAGATATCCACAATAGTATAATGATTGAACTTTTTATACTTCATACTCAACCTTATTACTTTTGAAAAAAATTTGAAAACATGGGATGAGTGAAAAAAGGTTATTATGGGTGATAAAAATGAATTAAACATGTTAGTCTATTTGAAACACAACGAATTCCGTAAGAAATTTTTTCACATTTTATATAATATGTGTTGAGTAAATTTTTCATTTACTTATATATAGAACTAGATTAATTTCCAAAAAAATTAATAAAACATTTTAAAAGAAAGAATGAATATAAAATCATAACTATGAAGGATTCTTAGAAAAAATGATTACCCATGAAAAACATTTTCTAAAAACATACCTTTATCCCTTAAATAGATCATAAACATTTTGATAAAATAATATCTTTTTCATACCATAGGAAGTAGATTTACTTCAAAAAATAATATTTTAAAATCTTTGAAATTTCTGGTCTATTCCTTGCGATATAATCTAAAAAAATCAACATAATATCCCTTAAAAATGTAATAACATAGTCTGTAAATTATGATATAATTCTCTAAAGAACAAATCATTAAATAATGCATTTCAGAATTATTTCAAGTTCACTAACCATCATAAAAAATTTATAAGGACATTAACATACATTAATCATAGTGAATATATCATTCCATTCTTGAAATGTAATAAATTATTATATCTAATAGAATTAAAGAAAAATATTTAGTCTTCATGTAAAAATTATGGTAAAAATATATTTTCTTCGAAAACTCATAAAATGAAAATTTCCTTAAGAAATGGAAAATTATAATTTCTTTAAAAACCCATGAAAATTTATTAAAGAATATTGGTAATGAAAAATATATGATGCTATATTAAATGTTGGTCATGTGGAATATATTAAATTCATTCTTTCACACATTATAATGAAAGTCAAAAAGTGTGTCATATATAAAACATTTTAAATGAAACATTCTGATCATTTGAATCTAAATTCAATGTTATTATAGAAATAAATTTATATAAAAATTTAAATTATTTAATAACATAATTAAATTTCTTAAAGAATATGGACATGGAGGATAAATAGTTTAATGATTTAAATAAAAATTTAAAAAATAACTAACCATAAGTCTCACTCGATGTTCATATTCTTAAAATTTTGCTTAATTTAACATAAATTATTTTAATAATTGATTGAGAATTTTTTTGGGTTTATTCCCTTTTACAATCCCATATAATTCATTTATTAACATAACATATAATGTTAATAACTCTGTTAAAATCATGTGGATCGTTTTTAGGATGTTCATTTTATAATCCCTGATAACTATGGTGGGTTTACCATTGTAAAATGGGTCTTTGTCCCATCATATCTAAAATATTAATCATCAAATATTTTTCATTTTTATGCAATAAATATAATTTTTACCCATTCATGTAAGGTGTTCATGATAAATTAAGTACACAGTTTTATGGATATGGAAGTCCGTATGTACGGATGGATGACATTTGAATTTTTATACTATTTAGAAATGAAATAATGTTATGATATGATACGTTTCTATATTCATTATTATTTTATATCTGTAATGTTTAATTATTATTAATTACTATTTTTATATTAATTTTATGCAGCAATGAAAATATAATAACATCTCTTTGGGGGTGGTAGCCTAAGTATATGCATGAGCGACATTATCATTTTCCAGCAGATGTCTAGGTATGAATATTGATAATATATTATATTTATTGAAACATAATAAGTTTATAAATATCATATATATGTATATATGTTAAAACTATCATAATAACCATCTATTAAAGGAGGTGATGAAAAGTTAAATAAATCACTTCATGGAGGCGATAGTCCGTACGTAAGCACGAGTGATACATTCATTACCTATTATATAGAAAAGTTGATGAAAAGGGATTTAACATAAATATAATAACATTTTAGTGTTTTTAGAAACTATTGATACTGTATCAACATGGTTGTGTAATATTTAAAAGATATATAAGATTAAGTAAATTTAAATGTAATTGGATAAGACTTATACCTCATATTTTTATATCATCCTTTTGATTGATCACAAGGCCTTTGAGGGATAGGTTTATCGACACAATAAGGTCTTAGAGACATGGTAATGGATGTTTAGAGATATATTTGATCATCTATTTGAGAGATAACAAAAATCATATTTTCCTTTTGACAGAATAAATTGAGATTTCGTTAAAAGAAAAAATCATTATCATTTTTGAACATTTTCAAACATTAAGTGTTGAAAGTGTCATTTTAAACAATTCTTAGTTGAACATACGTGGATCAGGAATTATTGGTTCAAAAATTTTCCATCCACTTGACGTAATATATGATTTTTGTTTAATTTCTATAGATTTAAAAATAATTTTTTACGCATTAAATTCATGGAACACCTTAATTCATTCAAATCATATTACTTTTAATATTATAAAAATGATTTACTTAAATTTTCTAAAACATTCACAAGAATTGCGTCAACATTGCCTAAGGGATCTATCTAATAAATCCATAATTAAAAGTTAAAAATAACATATTGTCATAAAATAATTTATTCAACTTCCTAAATAAATATTTATGACCATTCAGAGTTTTTTTTATCATTATCCTAACCTAATAGTTTTTTTAATAGAATAAGGTTGATATTTTGTAATTATTATTCACTTAAAATAAC
Organism: Viscum album; assembly: GCA_963277665.1. Classification (NCBI taxonomy): domain Eukaryota; kingdom Viridiplantae; phylum Streptophyta; class Magnoliopsida; order Santalales; family Viscaceae; genus Viscum; species Viscum album. The sequence continues at coordinate 454,925,793 of OY728135.1, forward strand.
ATTAATGTCTAACTCAAGTTCATGTGACACTAAAAAAAATTAAAATTATAAGATAATTAAATAAAGTATGAAATAATATCTTCAAAAAAATTATATATGAGTTTAGGACCTTATCATATATTTTTTACATTATTTTATCAGATTTACCATTTAACATAGTGAAAAATATTTACCATGGTTACTATTAATTATAACATTAAATGAAATTTACCACATTACAAAATTTAAACCAATTGATTCCAAATTTAACATATAATTTTCAACACTCAATATATAAAATTTTAAAAATTTAATTTTAGTATAAAATTAATAAATAATAAAAACTGGTTTTTGAAAAAACATATTTTTATGCATTAAAAAGAATTTATGAAAAAATAAAGCATAATGTTAAATACCATAAAATGAAGTAGATTATGTTTAATAAAACTAAACTTATGTAACAATAAACCCAATATAATCCCAAATGGGGATTCTAAATTACATGATCATAAAATTAAATGATATTATTGGAAATATAAGTATTTTACACTATTCAACCAAAAATTATGTTTTTGAGAAAAATCCCAAAAAGATAATCATAATTTATTTTTTGAAGGATGAATAATAAAACTAAGGAAATTTTAGTAATTAGTATTTCTAAATGTGAAAGTCATTATTTCTAATATCGACACACAAAATACATAAAACTATGTTTTTATATGAAATGTATTTTATGATGCATACAATTACTTTATAAACATTCTTTTACTAAAAAACAAAGACATAAATGGAAATTGATTTAATTAATACTAAAAAACTTGTTAAGAATATTATTAAATAGTGATTGATTTAATCTATTGTGATAATAATACATTTCATAGAAAAGAAACTAATTTATGAAAAATATCTCTATTTCCTCCAAAATATGTTATATTTATTTATATATGGTTTATAATAAATATATGACTGATTATTAAATTTATCAATTAATTTTTATTTATAGACTAAATAATTTTGATACTTCTACCTATACACAACAATTCAACATTTATTTTTTAATGTTCATATTTAATGTTCAGATTTAATTAATATTTTTATAGTGTATCATGATTCATTATAATCTCAATATTTAATTTCATATATATAATCAGAAATACTATTCCTTTTAAAATAAAATTATGGTGTATTATAATAAGTATTGATTTGAAAAAATCTATGTGATTTTAAAAACTCATTTTGTGTTGTTGAAACTAATGAAAGTTTCCCAACTACATGACGCTTCATCAGAATATTTATGGATTTACTATACAAATGAAATTTATTTAAGGTATCATCTATTAGGTACACTTAGTAAATACTCAAAATTGATAGGTTGGTGAGTTAGTGTTGGTGTCAATTTATTCTAATTCAATATCTTAACCATTTACAAAATTAACTAGTCAATATATTGGTCATTTTCTTATCTCTTCCTTTTCGTATGTAAGTATATAAAATAGGTAGAGTAAGGCACATGATAGTTTATGGGGTTCACTACTCAGAAAGAGTACTTGGAACTTTTTATGTATGGTCATAACTTATACAATGATTTTACACAATAATGAGGAAACAATTATAGTGGTTTTGACTAGAGATAACTCTAAACTGAATTGTGGTTCCCAACACTTTTGTTTGTGAAAATAATCATATTCTCCTAGACTAGTGATATCCTAGTCCAACATAGAAGTCCCATAAAAACATTATATTGTCCATGTCGACAGTCATCAAATTCATCAATCCATTTTCAATATAATGAGATTAACCCATTATATGCATCTTTTGAATACTTTCTTCATGTATAATTTCTATCTTCTCTTCTTCTCTTACCTATATAATATTATACAATAAAATCCTCCCCTTCTTCCATTGTATGAAAACTAGTTCTCACAAACTTATTTCTCTTTATAATGGTATAATGGAATATTAATTTTCTTGAAAAGGTTAAATAATTCACCTCATATTCTTCATCTAATATTCTGGATATAAGAAATATCTTCATACTATAAAACCTAGAATGAAAATATTATTATTATTATTATTATTATTCATCTCCTTAGTCATACAATTCTTCTTTTCTTTAGTTCACTTGAACATCCTACACATGTTTTCTATTCCGTCATAAAAACTCTTCTTTATCTTCCTTTGAAAAATGATATATAGAACACTCTCTTCTCTTTTTCGTTAGTGAATACAAAATTCCCTAGAAATTATTCTTTTCTTCTTCTTCAATAATCAATGATTCTTCAAAATACAATAAAGTTAGGTCATATCTTCCTTAGCACAAATATAATAGTCTTAATAGAATGAATTTTCCAAGCATTCACCACAATATTTTTAAACTTATATTATTTATATATAAAAAACAATATTGTAACATTAGTTATTCCTCTACAAATATATTCCTCCTTTTTTTATTCAAGTATTTAATTTATAATGTAAATTCCTTATTTCAAATTATAATGATTTTGGGAAATTGAAAATTTTCTTGATCATTCCTTGTTAATTTTTATATGAACTTATATTATAAATCCATGAAGACTCACACTAAATCTATTTAATTCATTTAAAAAAATCAATCACACATCTCAGTCTTCACAATGTTTAGTATATTTTAAATATTTATTGATTCATCGATTCTTGCCTAATCTTTTTTCTACCATGGTATATGAAAATATTTTGGACTCATTTCTCCAAAACTATCCACAAGTTTAAATTATATTCTCATCTATATATATTAAATATTAATTAGTTATAGTCAATGCCCCTTATATCTATTACAATGAAATCCTCACAGTCTATTCTCTTTTATTTCTTGGATTCTCCATCATTATCTATCCGTAATTTACATCCATTCATTTAATCACACAATGAATATTGAAATTTATGTATTGAACAATGACATTTCCATAGTTACACTTTTTCATAGAATTAGATACTCCACATAAATTCTTCATTCTTTATTGTAGGAAATCAAACCCATATTTATTTCCATATAAATAGATGAAAAAATGAATAAAAATATTATGGTCATGAAACCTCCATCATAGAACAAAGCCTGTGGTACTTCTCTTACTTCATGTATAAGAAATAACTCATATGTTTCTTTGATTTTTACATCTTCTTGAATCATGAATTAAACCCAATGATTTTGATTATCATTTCAATTAATATTATCTTTCATAGAATGTCCTATATTTTCAGTGAAAAAAATATCTACTATTCTTAATGGATGATGGTTTTGATGATATTAATGATCCATAGAATTATCATCATCATCCATTAATATTTAAATTATACTTCTATGACTTTATTATTTTTTCAAAACTCGGAGGATAATTCTTTTTTTGATATATCCATCTCTGAAATCACATCACTTTTCATCGTATGAAAATTGTATCTCATTCTACTTATTTTTATTCATGCAATATAGGGAAAATTTTATGTCATTGTAATCATACAATGCTTCAAGACTTACCATTTCTTGTGATTCTTGATTATCTTTCAGTTTGATTTTGTAGATAATCAACTTAACATGTGTTCATATAGTCAATTTTCTTACCATGTTTATTTATATTCACTTCGGGTAACATGCATTTATATAGTCACTTTCCATACCATGTAGTGGATCATTATTTATTCTATTGATAGGTTATTAATTACTAATATGGTATGTTAATGATTCTTTATGTATTCTGTAAGAATTTTAATATCCCGTGTAATAATATTATAATTTGTTTTTATATTTATTAGTATACTTTAAATAAATAGTTAAATTCATTATAAATATCATAAGTAATTCTTAAAATAGAAAAGGAAGTAGTTTTATTAATCAAATTTCTTATACAGTTATATTTAAGAGATTAATTTTAAAATTATTAAATTTTAATTAGATAAATTTAATTTCATTTTTGGTTTCATCAGGTTAGATTTATCTTTGGATTCATGTTCGAATTTTTTTTGAAAAAATAATTTTTCAATGAATAGTGGAAAATACAAGTTTTATTTTCGAAACGATATATTATTTACATGGTAAAATTATATATTGGATTACTTTTAAAATTTAATTATTTATTTTAATTTAAATGTTTCTAATTTTTTTAAAATGTTCCTATACTTAAACATAGTATAAAAACGTTTTATAATTAAAATAGAATTTTTCTGAAAAAACTGGATTTCTTTACTTTTTTCAGTTCTAATTTTATATTAAATGATCCAAATTATGTGTTTCAAATTATAAAAAAATTGATTCCATATTTTTAATCACACGGTACAAATTTATTTGATAGTTCCCTTTTTTTGGAAAAAAATTAATATTTATCATAGTAAATTTTGTTACCATCGTCTTGGGTAAATCAGCCAGTAAAGGATAAAAAATACAATAAGAGTTATAAAATTATCATAAAACTTATCGTTATTTTACTGGATGAGTATGTTTCGACCAAAATAATACATTGGTGAAATTTATGACCCCTTCGAGCCAGTTGGTTGACATTAGGTCCCTTATAATAATTTTTTTATGAAAAGTCAAACTTGTCGTACTATTTTATTAATAAGTACAACATTTTTAATACATGAGAATATAAAAGATATGTCAGACCAAAAATATTATATTTAAGGATAAATTATTTATCTTCATCATGGTAATTTATTTTTAATTTTTAGGGAAGAAATAATTACCTTATATATCGTGAATAGTGATGATGCCATAATTATTAAATTAATTGAAAAACGAAATAAATAAAATTAAATATATTAAATAGATATAATTATAGATATTCATGGTGATCAACTAATTATATATAAAATTATTACATGTATATGGTATAAAAAAATAGTTTTTTTTAGTTTTAATCTTCCTTTCTTTTATTATTTTTTATAGTGAAAATAATGAATAATATAAAATTTCACAATAATGATATTTCACTAATATAATATTTTGATAAATTATTTAATAGTTATAAAAATATTTAATAAGTCCTACAGGGATACTATATATTCTAAAATTTCATCCCTTATGCAGTTATAGTAAATTTTGTAGTCCTCTCCTCTACAATATCCTTATTATATTTTAATATTTTACAAAATTCCTAATGTGCCCCTCACCCCAATTATAAAAGGGAACCCCATTACATCACTTAATTTCACCACCTTGAGCCTATAATCTCTATAATACTCTACTAAATTCACTTCTAAACATCCCTATACACATTTTAGATGTTCTGGTCTCACTAAAAGATCAATTCCAAGTTCCTTTTATGATCATACACTAATGTGATATTCAAGAGGTTACTTCTTTGAACCATCTCTCATAATTTCTCTTCTTTTCTGACATCTCCTCATATAATTCATCAATCAAGGTATAATGACTCTAGTATCATATATGTGATAAATTTTTATATTTCTAATGGAATATATTCAATCCATCCATTTTCTCATATCCCCTTTTTCAATGAAACAAAATCACTTCCCACATTATGGCGGTTAACCATATCTGTGGATAATGAGTTTCCCTTTTCCATTAACTTCGTCAAGGATGGTCTTAAAACTATTTTTATTAATAAAAAATATTATAATAAGATAATTATAACTTATTCAGTTTTTTAAATAATATATAGACATGATATAAAATAAAATTAAAGTAATTTGTGATGGCCTTAAAGAAATTAAACAATAAAATAAAAAATTATCATTAATGTTTTATAAAATTAATCAACCACATGCCATAAATAAAAATGATATATTAGATAATTTAAACATTTTTAAGATTATTGGTAATAAGAAATATCATATTTGGAGTATTATTCCCATTTTACAAGAACTACCACAAATGTACACATGTTAACCGACCATGAAACCATGAAAAGAACGCTCCCGAAATGATGGAATGGATCTTTATAACTCATCTAAATGGACATAAATGAATGTAATAAAATTATATTAAATAAAATAAATTTTTAAGTGGTTATGAATTATGTAATTAATGACAATAATTTTATTATCCTGTACATTAACAGATTCTTCCGAACAACTTTGAACACAAGTAGCCACCTTCATCTTCTCTGTTCCAGGTCGGTGGCGTTCTCCCCTCAGCATTCTTGGTGGCTCGTAATGTGCGTCTGACGACATTGTGAACTCGATCATACCGATAATTTCATTATTTCATGGCCTCCTTTCTCTATCCCCAAATCTGATAGGGATTTTATTAGCGACGCGGGTAAGGTTCATGGTCGAGCATCATTAATGTGGGTTACAACCTCATTTCGGTGGCTTCGAGGGCACGTTGGGATATTCATTATATGATTTGAGTGAGTTTTGGAGGTGGCGATGAGATTGCAGGTCCAGAATATTGTGGTAAAATCTTTTTGGTGTTTTGGCATTTGGTCGGCTAGTTAAGGTGATGGATTCCAACCCACGAGATCTTGAATCATGTAATGGTTTTGGATTCTATTTACTATGAGTCTTGCGATGTGTTGTGAGATTCTTATTTTTTTATTATGATTTCCTTTAACCTATTATGTTCGTTATTTCATTTTGGTTGAATCCTTTTTGTGCATCTGTGTTTACTGATCTGGTTGGTATGCATTTTTTTGTAATATTGTAACGTTGTTCTCGAATATCCGGACATGGATGAAGCCAATGGCTCTTACCCTAAGAGTTTGTTTGCAGAAAAGATAAAATGAATTGTAATGGAACTTGAAAATGATGAAGGATTTAATGTCTCCAAGACATCAAGTAGGGAACCTGTTAATATCAAAGGGAGGATCTTGGTTGATTCCACTACCATTTTGAAGGTATTCAGATATCAACAACAGCGATGATGTTATGATCCAATAAGTGTTAATTTTCAATGATGTGATGACGATGATGCATGATTGGGAATAAGAGGGCGTGGATTGAGGCGTATCGTGGCCCGAGGTGATGATGATGTGTCCTAACTATTGTATATTAATTTTGAATTTGAATTTTTATGTTTTGTGGTGAATGTTTGATGCATGTAAGTTTTTTATGTTTCTGGTGTTGGAAATGTGGTATCCAGGATTGTGAGGTTCCCACTACTATAAAGTGGTTCATTCAGAAAATGAAAAAAAAACGATTTCGGAATTATGTCAGGCTATATTTTTGTGAGAAATTAATTTTTATTATATTATCATTCCACTTGTTTTAGTTTGATTTATATCTAATAAATATAATTGACTCAATTGGCTATTTCTCACGTCAATGATGTCTTTTATTTGTATAGGACATACTTTTAAAACCCTTCATTTAATATTCCTCTTTCAACTATTTTTTATTAAGGTCAAAATATTTTTTATCATATATGGAATAAATAAAATTTCCATAATTCAGGAATCATTAATTATTTAAGATTTTAATTAATATTTACTCAGTCATATTCAAATAAAATGGTTTTATTATGATTTGCATAATTTTTAGAGATTAAAAGTAATTTTTATAAGAAATAATAATTTAATATATGAATGTTTTTTATTTGAAATAGGTTTACAAGATTTTTCATTGGTTTAATTCATGATATGGTACTAGGAAATTATTTATGATTGTTGTACCTAGATATTTTTGATGACCCTATTATAGATTAAATGATTAGTGTGCCCAGATAGAACTCTAATGCGTTGGTTAATTAAATTTTTCTCTATAGAATTATATCAAAAGTAAGTCGTATTATCATTCATATTTGTATGGTTTATGTAAGGTTTATATGAGGATGATTTCCCATATAACCTAAAATAAATTTATATTCAAGATAATGATTTTTCATGGAAATAAATTTTTTCCCAAAAGTTATGATAACGATATTATTAAAAATATTAATCTTTTTTCCATTAAAAATGTATGTTTTTTTTAAAATGTTTTTACGTATTTTAACTCGACTAATGTTTTCAATTGTTTTATATCCCTTACTAGGTTTTTTTCTTATCCCATATTTTAAAAATATTTTGATAGGGTTTAAGGAATAAGAGTGATAAGGATAATATCAGAGAAAAAATTATGATTATGTTTCATAAAGAGAAACAATATTTTATTTTGAATATTTTTTATTATATATAAATAGAAAAAATGTATATGTGGCCACCTGTAATGTATGGGTTTTTCATGTATGAGTTATTTCATTATTATTTAAAACTCTAAAACTAAAATATCATATGCATTGTAATATTGTGAATTCTAGTTTAAATCACTAGAATATGTAATGCTTAAGGATGGTTCTTTATAGTTGGTATCTTAGGAAAATCTATATAACTTTAGGGTTTAGGATATGTTAATAGAATACCCTTAATTTATTTTTTATATTAAGCTCAATTTATATCATTTTAATATTATCATGTTTCTTTGTCTAAGATATGTTGTTTATAATGGTATTCCATATATGAAATTCGGCAGCTGTGTTGGGAGGTCATTGAGAGGATAACATACTTCCAAACAACCATGCAGGGATGGTTAGAATTAGAATAGAACTATTTTTTGTAGACATAAATCAATTTACACAATCAATAAATCGTGATGGTATCCATTCTATGGAGAACTCAGATCAACCAAAAAAGAATTTTTCAGTTCTTGAAAATTTTATGAGGAAACACCCTTCACCTTTCAATAGAACCTCTAATCCAGTTAAAGCTAAAGGATAGATGAAAACATTAGAAAAGATATTTGAAGTCATGGGTTGGTCATAATGGAAAGTTTAACAAAATATATTTATCATTTTTAGGTGCATCTGATTGATATGGTCTGCAGTTAAGAATACAAGATAGTATTATTACATGATGGTATTGAGTGGGATGATTTTTAGAGTATTTTTTTAAAAAAAATAGTATCCTAAGAATATTAGACTCATATTTGTGAAATAATTAATAGATCCAAGGTAGAAGGATAACAATTATTTGGTAATGTATTAATCAAATTTTACCAGACAGTCTAGATATGCACTAGATTTTTTAATGGAATTTATAGTAAAATTAATATATTTCACACTGGTTCGAAACCAATTTTATGAAAAGTATTTTATTATTTAGAATTTATAATATATAAGAAACATTTTCATTGTGCTGAATAATTTCATATGGATTTTACTTATATGTATGTGAGCTGGGATAATAATAGTAGGAAGCGGTTTAGTTTCCATGTGAATCAGTCATCAAATAAATTTTGTAGAAAGAAAACCAAATACTCATATTATGATAAGTCTCATAAGAAGAACTATATATAATTTATTTTGATGTTGGTAAAGTATTTGTGATATGGTTATCTTGGTCACTAGTCTCATGATTTTAAAAAATGAATCCTGAATAATCAATGAATATGATTACTGATAGTCATCCAAATGTGAGGTGTTTTAGGTGCAATGAGTTTAGTCATTATTCTATCATGTGCTAGAGTTAGTTACATAGGATAGAAATCATCATGATCAAAAATAGAAAGGGGTAAAAAATTCATCTTTTATTACTATAGTAAATGAGGGGCCTTCAAATGAATTGGTGATAGGTAACTTACTTGTGTATTAAAATTAGGCCAATACCCTATTTGGTTCTGCATTGTCAAATTACTTCATTTCTGATAAATATTCATGAATACTAAGAATATCACATCATGAATGTATGATATAACTTTTAGTAAAAACATTGAGGGGAAGGATTAATGTAACCAATATTTATAGGAATCTTCGTATTGCCCTCAGTTAAATTTTCTTTCCTACAAATCTTGTTGAACTACTCGTAGTTGAGTTTCATATTATATGAATCTTCATATTGTTATCAATCCAATACCCTATTTGATTCTGGACCCTTAAATTCATTCATTTTTTAGAAATTTTAATGAACACTTCGAATATCACATCATTAATGTATGATATAACATTTAGTTAAAAGCTTGATAGAATGAATTAACGTAACCAATATTTATTGGAAACTTCATATTGTTATCAGTGAAATTTCCATTCCTACAAATCTTGTTGAACTACCCATAGATTAGTTTGATATTATTTTGTGTATGGATTGGATTTAAATTTATCATGATATGATAGATTATAAATCTATAAATTTTTTATTCAATTATTTCATACATTTAATAACCTACATGATGTACTAAAATTGATTACAAATGGCAGTGAACATTACTCATCACATGCCATTGATAATAATTAAACTCTTTATATAATTGATGTTACATTGGTTATTGAATACATGGATTTTTTTATGAATGATTCCTCAAGTGTAATTCTTGATTAGGAGGTTTAGTTTAATATTGACTTAGTCCTTGATGCAAATCCAATTTCAAAACCACATTTTTAATGGCTCATGTAGAACTTTTGGAAGTAAAAAACCAACTAAATGAGTTCCTAAATTAGGGATTCATTATTCTAAATACATCATGAAGGGGAGATATTGTTTTTTTTTGTTAAAAATAAATATGGGTTTATAAGACTTTTAATAGATCATGAGGAATTGAATAACATTATTTTTTAGAATAAGTATCCCTTTCCTCAAAACGTTGATTTTTTTATCAGCTTCGGGGAGCCTAGTAATGTTCATAGGTTGATATTATGTTGGGTTACCATTAGATGAAATTAAACTAGGTAGATATTCCAAAAACATCATTTTAAAATAGATATAGGAATTATGATTTTTTAGTTATGCCCTTGGGGTTAAAAAATGACCCTATTATATTTATGGTTAATATGAATATAGTATTCCATAAATATTTATATAAGTTTGTGGTAATTTTTATTGATGAATTTTTATTTTATTAAAAAATAATGCTAGTCATGAAATAAATATAATAATTATTCTATAAACACATAAAGAAAACATTTTATATGAAATTTATCAAATTTGATTTTTGGTTACAACATATATCATTCCTTTGAAACATTAGTTCTATAGATGAATTTATTGGTTACCATGTGAAAAATGATGGTCGTAGGGAATAGAAAAAAAATATATATTCCCTATGTCTAGTCTAGTGATTAACCTTAGGAAGTCTCTTGAAGAGGAGTGCCCATAAAACAGTTTTTACTTTTAAACGAGGGTGAAAAAGGTGTGTTTTTAGAATAATGTAATGAGAAAATGATTGAAAGGAAATTTGAAATCCAAATGATTGAAAAATATTATATTAAAATGGTGATTAGGTTGGGGTCAGTTTCCAATTATAATTTTATCCTTTTTAAATTTAATTAAATCCACATCATATAGGTTGATTAAAGTGAGTTTCCATAATCATTTCCTCTTACTTTCTTGGTGAAATTGTGATGGTGATAGAAATCCTTACCAAAATCTCTGTTTGGTCCACCCTCCTTCAATGTGAAGAAATATTTTATTGAATATCTTCAATTGACTTGAGAAATACCCGATTGGGTATTCTTTATCCCAAACAATCAATAACATACAGTACCACTTTTACACATACATATATTTGTTGAGTACTTCAGCACTAATCCCTCGTATATTCCATCGTATATAAAACAGAAATTAGTGGAGGGGGATAATGATTATTTATGGAGGAAAAAATAAATAATATAATTAAAAATCAATAATGACCGCACATGATAATAAAAACTTATATATTAAATTTAAAACAACCTTGAAGAAGAAATAAATTTCATTCAATTATATCCAAGAACTCATGCATTACAAAATTGAAAACATACCCTTCCCCAATCACTATAAATGTTTACCCCACCATGGTAAGGGTAACAAATATTAATTGAGAAGAAAAAGACATTAAAATATATGGAAAAAACAAATAAAAGATAGAAAACCAAAAAATTCTCTTCCTTGGGGTCTCATAAAGAATGGGATGGAATGAGATTCTTTGAGAGAGAGGAGCTCACCTCCTTTTATTGGTAGAATTTTTCCCCTGAATGATGTCACATTCTAGACCTATTAAATTACCTCTTATATTATTTTATCCGTTTTTAATGTTGTTCATAAATATCTTGTCAGTATCCCTTAAAAAGATCAGAGTGTTTAGACAAGTATTCCGAGAGTTATAAACATTTTACTCTAGAAATTTATTCTTGTCCAGTCAGGTTCTCCAAATTGAAAACCTATATATTATAATTCTTTAATGACCATTATAATGGTCAATTCACTTGTTTGATCATTCATAAAATATTTTCCAAAACATATTTCACGTCCACCCAATGAATGTAATATCAATTGGGCCCACCACTAACGAGTTAGGGACCCCACACCAAAAATCGATAGATCTATAAAACGTTTTCATGGTATAAATTGTATGCTTATTTTGAGCTTCCATATGGTCGATTATGATTTTGGTAAAGCAGGATGAATTGATGCTCTGTTTGTTTATAATCATGAAAAAAAATAATTTTTCCATTTTTATTAATTTATAAAATGTTATGTCCCAATACAAAAATATTTTAAAACAGGTCAAATCTGACATGGGATATTTTTACGTTTAAGCTCAAAATACCACAAATATCATAAAATGTGGAAATTTATCTTAAAGTATCAATTTCGTGGGATTTAAAACAATGAAATAAAATGTAAATTTAATTAAAATATTTGATCTATCAATTCTCCCACACTTATAACTATGAATCTTGTACAATTAAATATCAAAATTAAATCAAATCAAATCCAAAACACATATCCATGAGATCTTCCAAAGTAACACTGTGAAACAAAAATATACCATGAATCATCAAGAACTATTATTTAAAGTTTTCTATTTATATTATTTAATATATTTCCACTTCATTTCTTATCCCAGGCACTTAAAACACCTACCTCAAATGAATTATCTTCCATCTCACAAATGTAAATGTTCAACATAGATTCTCTCATAAAAATTCACGCAAGAGTCACCATAGGATGGATAAATTCGTACTTATCCACCCATTGTGTGTCAATAAAATGTATTTATCATGATGACTTTTCAGGGTTGTTTTGTGGATTCCATTTGGTAGGACTTAGATATTAAAAATTCGGAAGCCAAAAAGGATGGATTGACTCTTTTTGAAGAAAAATTGAAATATTCTAATATGTACTCATGTATTGTCTCAATTGCTTCCCCTTTATAGAAAATCATCCCCATAATCATGAACAATCAAGGAATGTTCACACAATTTTGCATTTCACCAGCAAATATTTCTTCTAGAAAATATTTTTTCTTGAAAGATCCAAATAAGCACAACATTCTTTCCTCTTTTGAAGCTCCCAAAATGAACAACTTATTTTATCATGAAAGCTCCAAAAAGGAATGACTTCAGGAAAAATGAACATTTACCCAGAAAAAAATACACATAGAAATTATATTTTCTACCCAAAGTATCACAAAATGAGGTAGTACACCACAAGTCATATTCCTACACACATAATTTCTACTAGATTATGCAGTTTCACTTCAACATCAGGCTGAATAGAAAAAATTGACTTGTAATGTGGCTACCCTAACTGTCTATTGATGGATTCTATGGGCTATAAGGATTAAAGTACATGGTATGCTATAATAAAAAGGAAAATTTTGAAAAGGTGGATTAAAACCAAAAAAATTCCTTAATAATTTAAAACACAATTACCTCAAACCCTCATGTTTTGAAAGGAATAAATAAAATTATAGTTCAATTAAGCATGATATGGTTCTCTCATGAAATGAGGTGAAGGTATAAAATATAAAAAAAATTATAAATAATCCTCATGGGAAAGTGATTTCAAAAATAATTACAGTGAGATATAGAATGAGATTTTAAAATCAGAGTACTTTTAATAAAATTCCAAAAAGATATTAACTTTAAAAAAAAGTCATTTAAGCATTCATTTATGCTTAGATTCATAGAATACATTGGTTCACTCATTAACATGGTTTTCAATAATAGAAATGATAATCATTTCAGCACAAAAGTTTTCACAAAACACTAAATTTAAAAAATGAACAGACAGTTTTTTTATAAAAATAGTAATCCAAACAAGAAATGAAAATAAAAAACTAAAAATTTTCCCTCCCCCGCACATAAATAAAGAAGTGTTCTCACTACATTTACTTGGATTTAACATGTATTAATATTTGAAAATTAATCACAGAAAGAAATAAAATGTAAAAGAGATATAAGACCTGATGGAATTTTTTGATAAACATTTTAGAGTAGTGTGATCTCCTTCACTGGCTCTGTTGGGATGGTCCAAATAATTTCTTTATCATATGCCCATTAATAGTCAATAGATCCTACACACCATAATTTTTAATCTTCAAAACACCGAAAGGATTTACATGAGTAACAAAAAATGTAACTTCCCATCTAGAATGATGTTTACCTACAATTATCTTGAGTCTTGAGTTGAATAACAACACTTTTTCCCAAGGATAGAAGTATTTCAGTTGGATCATCTTGTCATGGGACACTCTTGTTATTTCTTTGTAAATACTGGAATTTTTAAATACTTTCCCTTCTAGTTTACTCTAGTTTTGGAAACATCAATATTCATTCCTTCCCAACACTTTCAAGGTCCAAATCAATCTTCCTCATAGTCTAATACACTTATGCTCCAATTCTATAGGTCTATGGTAGTTTTTCCCTCAAATCAGCCAATATGGACTCATTACAATCAGGGTTGTGTAGGCTGTCCTCTAAGCCCCTAAGGAATCTTCCAACCCTTGGTTTTAATCTTACCTATTTTGATTAATGGTATTTTCAAAAATTACTTTGATTTCCCTATTAGAATCATTAGCTTTCCCATTAGTCTGTGGATGATAGGGAGTTGATGCATGCCTATCATATGGCATGGGAAAACAATTATTTATATTCCTTATGTGTATTCTTCTGATTAACCCTAAGAAGTCTCTTGAATATGAGTGCACAGAAAATAGGTTTTCACTTTTAAATTAGGGTAAAAAAGCATGTTTTATGAATAAATCATAGAGAAAATAGTTGAAAGGAAATCTGAAATCCAAATTATAGAAAAATATTATATTAAAAGGGAGATTAGGCCGGGGTTAGTTTATTAATTGTAATTCTATCCTTGTTAAATTTAATACAAACCACTTCTTCTAAGTTAATTAAAGAGAGTTTCCACAATCATTTCCTCTCAATTCCTTTGTGAATTTGTGATGGTGAGAGAAAACCATACAAAGATCTCATTTTGGTCAACTATAATTCCACATAAAAAAATTTGTATTGAATTAAATTAATTAAATTGGAAAATAGTCGATTGGGTCTTTTTTCCTACACAATCAGGTACATCCACTATCCCTTTTACACATACTGACTATAATCATGTACTTCCCCATTAAATCCTAGTCTATTCTACGTATATAAACCAAAAATCAGTGGAAGGAGATAATGATTTTTTTCCAAGGAAAAAATAAATAACAAGAATAAAATTCATTAACAATATCACTTGATAAGAAAATCCTCTATATGAAATTGAAAACAACTTTTATGAACAAAGAAACATCATTCAATTATATCCAAGAACACAATTATTTCAAAATAGAAAACCAACCCTTCTCCAATCACTCAAAATATTTACCCACCATAATACGGGTAATCAAGATGAATGGGGAAGAATAATGAATTAAAAATCAATGGATACTAAAAGAAATAAAATAGAGAAAGCCAAAATGTTCTCCTCCTTGGTGTCCTAGAAGGTATGGAATGGAATGAGATTCTTTGAGAATGAGTATCTCCCCTCCTTTTATAGGAATAATTTTTCCCCCAGTGTTTGATGCATTGTAGACCCATTAATGGACCTCTTAACATGTTTCAACCTTCATTAATTTTTTTCATAAATATCTTTTCCATATTTCCTCAACATTTTAGAGTATTCTAACATGTATTCCGAGAGTTATTCCCGTTTTACTCTGAAATTTTATTTTGTAAGGCCAGACCCTCCAAATTGAAAACCTCTCGATTAGAATGATTTAATAGACATTAAAATGGCCATTTCTCACATCTAATCCTTCATTAATATTTTCTTAAACGTCATGTACATCCACACACTAAATTTCACAACAAATGGGCCAATTATTAACGTGTTGGTAACCCCACACCAAAAATCTACAGATCTGTAAACAGTTTTCATAGTCCAATTTCTGAGATTATTTTGAGCTTCCCTATAATTGATTTAGATTTTATTCAAAGAGAATTAAATTAATCCTTTTATGTGTATAATCCTTAAAAGAATGATTTTTTAAATTTGGATTAATTTTTAAAATTTTATAGCCAAAATACATAAATAATATAAAACCATTAAAAATAAGACATGTGCCATTTTTATGATTAAGCTCAAAATACCACCAATATAATAAAATTTAACAATTTATCTTAAATTAACACTTTTGTGGGATTTAAAACAATGAAATAAATGTAAAATTATTGATAATATTTGATCTATCTCCTTGATAAAAAAAGTTTTTGAAAAATGGAAATTACCAAAAAAATATCACAAAGAATTGTAGATTTCATTAGATGGTGGGTTACTACTATTGGATTGATAAAAAAATTTCTTGGATGTCTACTTAACTATCTATGTAAAAACCAAATGGGTGAAATTCAAATAGACAAAATAATTTGATGTTTATTTATGAACTAATAAGGAGATTGGTTAAGGCTCAATTCTTATCCCTGCCTTCCATAAAGATTGAGTTTTTTATATATAATGAAACTTATTTGAATATAAATGGTTGTTCCTTAATGAAGAATGATCAGGTAATATCTTATACATCTTGTCAGTTCAAACCTCATGAGTTAAATTACCCTTCACAAGATTTGGAAATAGATGCTTTAGTTTTTTTAAAATGTCAAGGCATGATTTATATTGATTAAAATGTGAAATAAACACTGATATTGTTTTTTCAAGTATATATTTACTTAGAAGGAATTTAAAATGATAGAGTGAAAATGTATATAATTTATTAAATATTATTATTGCATGATTCCTTATCATAATGGAATGAAAAAATTTGGATTCTTTTAGATGAAAAAATAATTCTACATTTACCATGTTATACTCATAAGATGACACTTTGTTTAATTAATTTTTTATCTTTTGGGATAGATTTTTTAGATTTTGGAACCCCCTATTTGTGGTTTTAGTTTTCAGCGTAAATGGAATTTTCATAAGTAATTAGGAAATCTTAGAATGTGGATCATGCGTTGAATTAAAAGATAGAATTTACTAAGATGGGTAAATTTCTTATTTTTAATACTTATGAGGAATGTGTTTTAGATTTGGAATGATATTTTGGATACCTTGTAATACATAGTTTAAGGAGTTATTAAATTAAGCTGATATTTCCTCATTTTTAATTTATCTATGAATCACTATTTTATACAATGAACATAAGAAATATTACTGTTGGGATGGAAAGAAAACATATATTTTAGATTTTACTATGAAAAGTTTCACATTTATAATAGTTAAAGAATAAAAAAATATATCGAAGGGGATGCATCGGTCTTTTCTACTTCTAGAGTAGAAATTAGAAATAAATCCGTGGATTTTTATGTGGGACTACAAAATAATTCTTGAGGTAATAACACATTTTTATTTTTAATAAACTCACTAAATCTACACATTTCATTCCCCTTCATGATACATTATCATTAAATAAAATATTGGGATACCTGTTAATGATATATTTAGGTGATATAGAGTTCCCCTCTAAATAATATCTGACTGTTATCCCATGCTCAATTCTATTTTTTTTAAATGCCTTCATAAGTCGTTGTCTACTCAATTAAATATTAAAACAACATTTTATCCCCAGTAAGATGGATTGATGAAATGAATAGTATAGACCTTGGAGGAAATTCGTCATTTATGTTCAATGGATTAACTAGGATTTTCTGATCAATGCATTTCTTTAGTTGAGTTTTTTTATAATTGTTGCTTTTATTCAAGCATACAGATGGAAACTTTTGAGGCATTATAGGGAATGAAGTGTCATACTCTTGCATTTTTGGATGAATTTGTTTAAAGGAATCTAATGTGACAATAATTAGTAGAGTAAGTGGTTGTAAAGGTGAACATGATTCAATAATATTTGAGGTCAGATCAAAGAAGATAGAAAATTTATGTGGATAATAGGAGGAATGATTTTCCATTCACGGTAGGATATCATGTTTTTCATAAAATATCTATATGGAAAGTGTTATTAATTTTGGTAGGAATATATTGTTTAGTCCACTTTTTATTAGAACATATTAATTCCTAGAACATTTTGGATCAGTTTCCTACTAATTATCCCTTCCTATGAGTTTATCCCTATTACACAATGCATTTTATTTCTCAAATTTTGGAAATTATGTGCCTGATTCATCTCATGTTTTGAGCCTTAAGTTAGTTCAGTTGGAAGAATACCATTCATATAAGGAAAATATTATTCACTTTATTGATTGTAGAGATAATTTATTGCAGAACAAGGTTATTAACTTGGTTAGGGTTTGGGGACAGAGCATATAGTTGAAGGTGAACAATGGGAATCTGAAGAATGCTATAAGGGAAAAGTATCCCTATTTTCATATCAAATGAATATAAATATGTGTATTAAATTTATAAAAGCAGAAGAATGTAATAATGTAATTACTAATAGAATAATCTATTTTCATATTTATTAGTATTCTTGAATTAAATATTTATATTCATTATATATATGTTATGTTATTATCAAATTGAAAAAGAAAATGGTTTTATTAAACTGATTTCTCATATGTTTATATTTAAAAGATTAATTTCACAATTAAATAATTTTAATTTGAAAATTAAATTAAATTTTTTGATTTATCTTGTGAAAATTATCATAGGTTTTATTTTTTAGAATTTTTTTAGAACAATTATTTTTCAATGAATAGCTAAAAATAATGGTTTTATTTATAAAATTGAATATTATTTAAATAGTTAAATTATGTTTTGGATTAGTTTTAAAAAATAATTAGTTTCTTAAATTTATTATATTACAATAATTATTTTTTGAAATGGATTTTATACATAAATATATTATAAAAATATTTTTTATTAAAAATTTCATTTTTCTAAAAAAGGGGGAATTCATTGCATTTTTTCAGTTATATTTGAAATTAATTTCTTCCACTACAATGTTATTAATTTTTTTCATATGTATTAAATAATTTTAAATATAATTTCCAAATTTATTAAATTGTCCTATTTTAGTTTTTGAATAACAGGAATAATAAATACAGTAATTTTTTTACCACATTTAAAAATTAATCAAGTAATTAAGGGTAAAAATAATTTCATAAGGACTATAAAATTACCCTAACACTTGTCCAAATTTTATTGGACGAGTAATTGTAAACTATAACCATTTATGTATTGAATTTATTACCTATTGGAAACACATGGTTGACATTAATCCCCTTACAGTTTTTAATTTTAAGAAAAGTCAAACATGCCACAGTATTGTTTTTAATAAATATAGCATTTTTTATATATAGTCATCTGAAAGCTAGGTTAGAGAATAAATTGTCTTTGGAAATATAATATACTTATATTCATCATGTTAATTTATTTTTAATTTTTAAGGAAAAATTATTATCTTAATGTCTTCCACAATGATGCTGTAGTAATTACTAAATTAATGAAATAATTAAATAAATGAGATTTAAAATAATTAAATAAATATAATTTCTAAATTTAATGTTCATCCAAGAGTTATTTAAATACAGGTGAAATTTCTAATAAATAATAAAATATTTGTTTTTTCTATTTTGACTCTTTTTTTCTTTTTTAAATGTCATAGTAAAGAATTGTATTAAGTTTAACAATAATGATATTTCATGAATATTGTATTTTATTTAATTATTTAAAAATCATAAACATATTAAATAAGGAAAATAGTTATTATATATGGTTCAAAATTTCATCTTATGTTCATTAATAGGCTATTTTTATGTTTATGGTTCTAGAATAAGATTATCATATTTAATATTTTAAGACATTAATATATTTTACCTCACCTCAATTATAAAATAGAACCCCATGATGCACTTCATTTCACCACCTTGAGCCATCTATATTGACCATACTATGAAAATTCTCCTTATACACTTCCATATATACAATCTAGAGGTTCTTCTCTCACCAAAATGTCATTTTTATGTTCTTTAAGGGATCCTACCATGTGGTGATATTCAATAGGTAACTTCCTTAAACCACATATCTTAATTTATATTATTTTTCTAATATCTCCTCACCACATTCATCCATAAAGGAATAATTAATCTAGTGTCATATATATATTGGAATGTTATATTTATAATTTAATATCTTGTTTCCATCTATTTTCTCATATCATCTTTTCCAATGAAACAAAGACATTGCCCAAATTATGGTTGTTAACCGTTTCTGTGTATAATTTGTTTTTTGTTTTTCCATTACTATCATCAATGCTGGTCATAAAACAAATATTATTTTTAAATAATATTTTAGTAAGTATATTATAACAAATTACATGTTATAGAACTAATATATAGACATGATATTAACTTAAATGAAACTAATTTATGACTCTTAGAAAAAACAACCAAAATAAACTATAAAATTATCATCAAAGCATTATCAAATGAAACATACTCATGTTAGAAATTAAAATGATATATGGGACCATTTATAATATTAAAATTTAATGAATACTATATAATTTCACTTCTTGTATAATATATCAATTCTAGAAGAACATCTATAAATTTACAATAGTTAACAATCAATGAAAACATGAAATAAACACTCTAATAATGAAAAAACTGATCTTTATAACTCATCAAAATGGACGTAAATGAATGTAATAAAATTATATTAAATCAAATATATCTTTAATGGATTATAAATTAAATAATTAATTAATAAAATATGATAATCTAGGACACTAATAGAGAGTGAAAATATATTCTAACAAAAGGTAAGGGAACTTCTACATCAACTTCCATTCTTTGTGTTAAAATTCTTCTTCATTATATCATGATAAGATTATGTTTGAATTGAAATTGATTATATTATGTATCTAATTGATTTATGTGTATTTATTTCAAATATAAATTATCAACTAAATTGATCATTTATCACATAAATTTTATGATTTTTCATACGAGGCATTATTTTAAAACACTTCTTTCAAAGTTCATTGTTCCCCTCTTTTTTTACTAAGGTCTAAAGTAATTTTTTTAACTTATACAGAACTAAAAAATATGGTATTCATGATTATTTAGTGCTTTAATTTTTAATTTATGTGTTTCATTATTATTTTCAAATAATGTGGTTTCATTATTATGTAAATTATTATTATATTTAAATGGAAATTTTTATAAGAAAACAGTATTTTGATATCTGAAAGTGTATTTCATATAGGTTTATAAGCGTTTTTTGAAGCTTTTATTCATGATATGGTCCTTGGAAATTATTTCTGATGTTTTTTCATATATAGAGATTGGTGATCGCATTTTAGCTTATATGAAGGGTTCCACAAATAGCACTCCAATGCATTAGGTAATGGTTTTGTTCTAATATGAATTATATTAGAAGTAATTCGTACGGTTATTCAAACTTTTTAGTTTTCTAAAGGTTAAATATGGGTTTTATGATGATGATGCCCCAAGGAACCTATATAAACTTTATAATCCCACTAATGAGCTTTCATGTAAATCATTTTACTCCAAAAATTTAAGATAATGATCTACTTGAAAATATTATTCCTTTTTCCAGGTATAAATGTATGTTTTTAAGAAATAGTTTTTGTAGGTTTTTAATAGACTAATGGTTTCCTATATTTTATATCCATTACTAGTAATGTTTTCTCATACCATGATTTTAAATGTTTTAGTAGGTTTTATGGATGTTTATGGACAAGAATAAGATAAAGGGGAAATTTTAAAATAGTTTTCATAAAACGAAACCATGTCTTTTTATAATGTTTTTTGGTTTAATGAAAAAAATGTATATTGTGTATATGTGTCCACTTATAATTTTTGAGTTTACTATGAATGATTTATGTATTAATTCCCTAAATATATAATCCTACAAGATCCCAACAATTTTAACAATATTTTTAGTTTAAAAACACTATAATATGAAATATTTAAAGTCAGATCTTTACAAGTATTACATCATAATGTCACATTCTAGAAAATCCTCACCAACCAAATGAAGCTTATAGAAAGTCATCCAATTCTTGTGTTCAGTACATAAATCATTACCTCAAAGTTCATGTAGTTGGTATTACTTATTCTTACTGTCACATAAATCACCCTTTATGTTGTGGTTATCAATTCTACATGTCGTCACTTGAATAACCATGAGACCAACCTTTACAAAATCAATATCAAAATTCAAAATAGTATCTATATATATTATTTAACATTTATATAACACCATAAGAAACATATTTATCATATAAATATTTAAAATTATTCATTACAAATTCAATTTTCTATGGAAGTTAAACTCTTTAATCAACCATTGGCCTTAAATATAAATCCAAAACCACCAATAAAATAATTCCTCTTATCTTTACTTTAGAAAAAATGACTAAAATTTCTTAAAATGTATTCTTTCTATAATCATGAATCATATTCATAGGTTCTATTCTTCTTAGACAAGATTAGTCTTCACTTTATATAAACATCTCTTGACAATCATACCTTGATAGAAAATACAACTCACAAAAATATAACTCAACATCATTAACAAAAAAAAACTCAATTAAAACAAGTTTATATATTTTTTTAATACCTTAAATATAAGGTGAAATACTCATTTTTTATATAACCTTTAGAAATATATAATTTATCCTGACCTTTATTTATTCAAAAAATACATCAACTTACCAAGATACATATTTAAAAAAAATGAAATTAGAATAATAAACCATATATGATATTAATATTATAATATTAATATAGTAATGATAGGTAAGTAATATAATAATACATATATATGGGATACATATATTGATAACATATAAGCCAAAAAACTATAGCTTTCTCAGTTAAAATAACTTATAGACGAACCATGTAGTGAAAAACAATGGACCTAATATCATCTCAAAATTAAAAAGTGTTATTAAATTGGTTTTGAAAATTTTACAAGGTTAATGTGGTTTAATGTTTTAAAATAAATTAATAAAATAATTTTTTATGATTAAATTACAATAACTATTATCATATCAGGTATCAATTCATATAGTTCTAACGGTATTAATTTAACTATAAAAATATTTGAATCCTGAATTATAAAACCATTAAATATATTATGTTTTGAGAAAACAAATATTGAAATATTATGATAATATCCAACAAGTACATTCATATTATTTCTTTCTAAGAAGTAATGAACCATTTTTTTAGATTTTTCACTGCAAAAACTTTTCTAGGATACTTTTCATTATTATTTTCTGAAAGTTAATTCTTTATATTCATTTATTCAAAGTACTTATGTGGGTAAATATGATATTTTGATTTTTATAACTCATTTAATATTATAAGACCAATATTTTCCCATACATTATTTTCAATAGGAATAACATCATGATTATGATGTAATAATTTAAATTACCAGTAATGAATTTTGAAAAAGTTCCTTTTTGTTCCAC
Organism: Viscum album; assembly: GCA_963277665.1. Taxonomy (NCBI): domain Eukaryota; kingdom Viridiplantae; phylum Streptophyta; class Magnoliopsida; order Santalales; family Viscaceae; genus Viscum; species Viscum album. The sequence continues at coordinate 454,949,385 of OY728135.1, forward strand.
TATTATATAAAAAATAATTTTGTGATCTTTTAACATTTTTTTATAAATGGTCAGTGGATACACTTTCCCAAATTATTCATTTATTGTTGGTTATTTTGACATGATTTCAAAACCAAATAACAATTTTGGTTGTGGACTCAAATCATATCCTCCATGAAATTGTGACTTGTTATACCAATGTCCATAAGATGAATATATGAATCAATGATGAAACATGCAGCACCACCTTTTTATATTTGGTTGTTTTATAGGATCAAAGATAATGTTTAAATATATATAATCTGGGATAGTGGGAGTGTTCCCACAAGCAAAAGTTATTAATACATGTAAACCAATGATCTTTCACATTAAAGAAGCACAAATATTGAATATTTCATATTTTGATTCAACATATATCTCTACATGATCTTCCAAAAAACTCCTAAAATTATTCTATTAGGGGAAAAATGTATACATAAATGTCATTTTGATATTTTTTTCTAGGAATGACAATATTGTATACACATTCACAGAGGTTGATTATATTGGATCAAAATAAATTTCTATATGCTATAAAGTTTACATTGTATAGTGATTAATACTTTTAATAAATATATATTACATTTAATTAAATAAATATTCACTACATAACATAATGATCTATTCCAAAATAATATAGGTGTAGTTACTTTTAAAACATAGATATATAAAAATCTATTTCAGACATGAACCACATCGTCTCCCACTGTGTTCTTAATAACAATAACTATTCTTAGATATATCATACATAATATCTTTATCCCAAAAATGGGAAAATGGAAATAGAAGAACCAATGAGATCATATTCTCTATAAGGGTAAACAAGGAATATATCAAGGATCCCTTAAACATAACATTATAACAGGGGTATGAAACATGACAATAGTAATTGAAATCCATACCCTGTATATCAGAGATTATAATATTGAGTCATAGTAAAAAATATTGTAATTTATAAGACACGAACCATAAATAAATCAATTAACATGAGTCAAAAGAGCACAACATTGTCATTAAACATACTTTTTTTACAAACACATAATCATAGAAAATCAATTTTTCCTATTAAAGGTTTAATATGAAGGCCATCTTGGTAGATTGGGTTAACATTCCAAACCATCATAGTATTCTATTTTCACTCCCAATACTATAATAATGGGTAAATACTCTTATTGAATTGGGTTCACTCCACATTTCAGTCCTATTTATCTTATGATATATCTATCTTTAAATAATGCATTAGAGGGTTATAAAAATTTTGGACAATACATCACATAATTAAAATCATATATATGTTCCCGCACAAGATTATAAAATATTCACCATAACATAACACATTGAAGTTAAATTGGATTTATAGACATTTAATCATAGAATAACACATGTAAAAGAAAAGTGTTCCATAAAATTAATTTCCTTATAATAATGAACAATTGAGAAAAAGAATAAGGATGGTATCAATGGATCATATCCCCTGTAAAACTTTTGTAAAATCAAATTATGACATCATAGATTGAAAATTACTGTATAAAATCACATGTGCCATTTTTTTAGGAATATATACTTTTCACTTTCAAATAAATTATTTAAAATGAGAAAATGTACATATATTAAGGAAAAAATTTTCCTTGAAAATAAAATTATCAAATTGTAAAATAATTATCAATGAATTTAGTGGTCATGATGTTGAGAAAATCAAGTCATGCCGTATAAGCTAAGAGAAATTATTCTATTAACAAATTAGTTAAAAAATCTAAAAATCTAATAATTGGTATCATGAAAATATTATTCATTTTAAACAATTTTTTTCAAAAATTAAATCATGTGTAAATATAAATTTTAAAAAAAGTAGGAGAATATTAAATATATTCTTGAAATATTTTTTGGAAATATGGGTAAGGAAGAAAATGTTCATTAGATAGAAGAGAAAAAATAATTTCCATAAAAAAATTATCTTAGTCTCTTGAGTTCATAAAGATGAAAAAAATATTGGAAAATGTGTTATATCTATAGATACCTAGAGGAAAATAAAATTAATGTGTTTCTTGAGAGGTATATCATGAAATTATATCATTACAAATTTAATCTTAAATAATCATGATTAATAGTAGGACTGTAACATAAAAACCATTAGATTGAGTTTGAATTTAATTGAATGTGATTTGACCATATGTATGATAAATTTATATTTAATAAAATTCTATAGTAAAATCATGTTTATCATTATAAAATCAATTGTTATTTTCTTAAAATATTTCAATACCTATTTAATAATAATTCCTTATTAAAAAATTTGTTTCCAAGTGTTAGATATTTTCTTTTTAAGAGAGTTTTAGTTTGATTATTTTGGTATATATGTCCTTTTTACTATCCATGTATAGTGGAATTATGAAATTAATCACATCACTTTGTGGTGGTGGAAGTCTACATGTATGCGTGAATGACGTTATAAATTTTTTATGAATAGGATGGTAATAAAATATATGATATATTATTTTATTAAATGATAAAAATTTCTTTAATATCACATATATATATATTAAATCCATAATCATATATAGGAATTATAGGAAATTATGAAAAATGAATTACATCGTTTCCTGGGGCGGTAGTCCACTATACACCCGAATGATGGTTATATTTATCAATTGATTGAAGAGGAGATGGATATAGTTTATTCAATTAATATAATAACATCTATTTATTTTTATGATAATTAAGTTATTATTTAATCATTTTTAAATAATGTTTTATGGAGATATAATAATAAATAAACTCAAAAATCATTGTTAATAACTATACCTCTTCTTTAAAAAACCACTTTAGGTTTATACCAAGATCCATACTATAATTTTCATCTAACAAAAATTAGGGATATACCACATAGGTAGGGATGTAATAATGGTATATTTTATTGTCTCTAATGAAACAAAATGCTCTTAATGTGTGAAGTGGAGAGGATATTGGGTGACATTTTATTAGTTGGTGAGAGGACACACTTGTAATTTTTAAATGGACAAAAATTTTGTAATTTATAATTTACACAAAATGTTTACAAAATAGTATATTTCATAATATTAGATAATAAAATGTTGAAATATGTATATAATTTTTATATTATAAATATTTTTATGCCATTTTAACCTTTATCATTTTATTTTAACCCCCGGTAAACCTATTTAAACATTAACATAGTAATTAATATATAATGTTTTTAATATTAATTATAACCTATAATTATATTGATTATATTACATAACATTAATTATTTTTATTCAAAATAATTAATCTATATTATCAAATTCAATTCATATAAGTTGTAGAATTTTATTTAAAATTAAACCAAAAAACACAATGAGAATACCGCTTTACAAAAAAAAAATTCCTTATAGTTAAAATGTTTAAATAATAAAAGAAATTTAAGAAATTTATCTTTATAAATTCCTTAAATGAAAACATAATTTTTAATAAAAACATTATTTTCACTATTCATTAATAAATTAATCACATTACAAAATTCTATAAATTTCATAGTAGTTAATTTTGAAATGTTGATTTTTAAAATGACGTTAATTTTGTTAAATAAACTTTCTAATAGTGGGAAATAATAATTATATTACATGATTAAAAATTGTACAAAACAATCATTTTAAAGAATGATTTTTTAAAAGAATATAAAGAAATTACTAAAAATATATTTAATTTATTTAAAATCATTATAAATACTTTTAAAATGAGGTTTTTACTATTAATACTCTAAATTTAATAACTCTTTTATAATGGTATACTATATAACAAATACTATATACATGGGGTTGCGTATATCACAAGCTATCAAATAGATTAAATTTATTCAAAAGAAAATATATCCTAAAATATTGGGGAGTTACTTTTTGTCCCCTTCGAATTACTTTTAACCTCATAGTTATACAATTACGATACAAAAAATGTGGATATATTTGTTTCAAGACATCTTCGGCTTCCCATGATTCTTCTTTGAATTTTTAAATCCTCCAGAGACCATTAACCATGTGATTAGTCTAATTCCATAGAACCTTATCTCTATGGTTTTATATTTCTTCATGTAGTTTTTCATATGAATGATAATGATCTAGTGGTATGGCCTATGAGTTCATAAAATTTGAAGGATATCTTATTTAATTCTTCATGAGTGATACATAGAACACATCATGAATGTCATGTAGGTTCAATGGAAGCACCAAGAGATAAGATGTTTCCCCTACATCTATTAATAATCTCAAATGGTCCAATATACCTAGGAATTCGTTTTCCCATATTTATAAATATCATAACCTTCTTCCATAGATATATTTTTAAAAATAACTTTTCAAAATATGAAAAAATCATATTTTACTGATGATTATCCACTTTCATTTCTATCAACTCTGTTCTACCATGATGTATTTTTGGATGGATTTGAATTTCCTTCCATTTAATATATGCGCGCAGGTCCCAATATAATTTGTTTCAACTTCTTCATATCATGTTAGATTCTTATACTTCATTATAAATAGATAATCATAAGGATGCATTGAAATACATGATTTAAAGATATTATTATAAGATTATTTGAATGGGAGTAGTTATTAATCCCAACCACATTTGAAATCCAAAGAAAAAGAACTCAATATATCCTTAAGGGTTTTAATGGTCCTCTTAGATTGGAAATCATTCTAATGAAAATATTTTTTTTGAAACTCATTTCTTTATCCATCTCTTGTTGAAGAATGTTCCATAACATTAAGATAAACCTCATATCCCAGTGAGATACAATGGAATGTGGTACTCCACACAACCTTTCCACTTACCTATTGTATATAATAGAAATCTGATCAAGAGGAAAATATTATTTGATAGCAATTAAGTGTGAATATTTTTTATGTTATTCAATCACAACCCTAAAAGAATTATATCATTTAGCTGTTTTGGGTATTCCGAAGACAAAATTCATAGTGATATTTTCCCATTTCCATTATATTCTAGGTAATTGTTATAACATCCCCTTATAATTCATTCTATTATCCTTAACTTTCTGACTTACCAAGGACTGGAATATATACCCTATGATATCTATCTTCATGTTTTCCCACTAGAAATAGTCCTTTAGATCTATATACTTCTTTTCTACATCTAATATTAACATAGAATGGTGAACGTTGACCATCATCTAATATCTCCTTCATCCAGTATAATATCAATGTGGGAACAACAATATTTCAGAATGTTATCATTTCATCACAATCATGGTTGAAATCAAGACCACATGTAACCTTATTTTACAATTATACAAATCCTCTTTTTACCTCTTTAATCAGCACATTGGTAAATGATTGAACACTTATTTGGGAAGGATATAATTTTATCCATTCTATTATGATTTCTATATCTATCCTTTAGAGATATATATGTATTGGTTCTTTTGTGATCCACATCATAATTAATATCACCTGATAATTTTGACTCAAATCACCAACCACCTAGTTCACATTACTAGGGTGGTAATTTATTAAGAATTCATGATCATTTATAAAGTCAATCCGTATTTTATGGTTCATATTCAAATATCTAGGTCTGAAATTATACACTAAATTTTTTTATCTGTATATATATATAAGGTCCTTCTCTATAATGATAATTATTCTGTATGTTTAATAAAAAATTTACCATAGAAAACTCAAAATCCCATGTTGGATAATTTTTCCCATAAACCATTAAAAATAAGGAGTAAAAAAATATAACAATATTTTTACATTTGGTAATGCATCATAATCCCTATTTCTATGCAATACTATAGATTAAAACCCATTCTCTTTTTTTGTAAAATATAATCACAGGTTAACAGACTAACCATCACTTGAGTTGCTTGAAACTTTCCTCACATTAATCTATCTAAAGGAACTTATATCTCTTTAGAGTTAACATGGTGATTGGATTATATGGTTGATATAAATTCTTCCAAAATCATTTATAATATAAAAAAATCCAATAAAACTGTGGATAACAGTTATAGTGGTTGGTCTAGGCCTACATTCAATAACATCTTTCATTGATGATTCTACAGATTTACCATTGAATGAGATTACGTGACCCAAAAATGAATCATATTATATCCAAAATTAAAACATTGTAAATTTTCAATAGATCGTCTTCATCATTAGGTACCTCTTTACAATCTTCAAGTTATATTCATCCTATTCATTAATATTTTAGTTTTTTAGAATTTCATCAATAAACACTACACCAAATTAATCTAGGTAATCTCTAAATAATATATTCATTAAATCCATGAATATAGAATGGTAATTAGTAAGACAAAACGGAATCACAATATATTAATTGTTTTCATACCTTTTAAATAATGTTTCCCTATGTATTTTCTCCTTATTTTAACCCAACTATTGATTTCCTGAATGAAGTTAGATCTTGGATAAGTATTGGGCCCTAAGAATTTGATTAAAAAAGTCATCAATACATGGTAAATGATATATATGCTTTATTTTGATCTTTTTAACTTCCTTGTAATAAATATTGAGCTTCATTGATCTTTATTTATTCTTAAAGAAATAGTTTCACCCCCAAGGTTACACACTTGTCCAAATAAAACCTTTTTCATGATTTTCTGGGAGTTACTTATTCAATTCCTATAACTAAATAAAGTCTATTCTATATGGAGACTCTGAAGTATGTGTATAAGGGAGTCTGAGTTATATTGAGATCTTAGCATCATGATTCGGTGGAATACTAGGAAACTCATTAAGTAATACATCAATAATATTTTTCATAATAGGGATAGCATTGATTTTTCATTTCTACCTAACCATATAAGATAATGAACACTTTTTAAAAGGAATCAAGACCTATACAATGGATTTTATTTACAATTAATGTTCATACATATAATCCTATTAAAATATTATCACAGGTTGGATTAAAATATAAAATCTTACCTAGCTTCCTCATAAATTGATGTGGGATTTATATAATTAATTCCAATCCATTCCAAAGATAACATGAAATCTAACTATAGGGAAAATAATTGATTTTTTAAGTAGCACATTCCAAAAACCACTAACTGAAGAATAATTTTAGGCTTGAAATGAGATCATTGTTCCATTAGGGGTATTCACTACTATTAAATCAACTATTTGTTGAGGTGTTATTATGATACCATTAGAAAAGTAGTCATATATAAAAGGGGTTGTAAATCTAGAATCAAATATGACAATAGAAGTTCCAAGGTTGTTGTTAAGTATACCATTCACCATATTGGTATCTACATCAGATGTGCTAAAATTGATCGTATGTATACCTTTCATCACATTGGTATCCACATTAGTAGTACCGATCTATTGAAATTTCCCTTTTTCCATGGGATTAAGAGGTAGGTGACATAGATCATTATCATTATCCTTCATATTTGAGAACTGGTAAATATAACACCCATACTCCTTGAATTAGAGACTTTGTTCTATGGTTGGTGCATTATTTGGAGCTCTCTATTAATTCAAATCATTATATAACCTTCTCCCATCACATCAAAATTTTAATACTCAATGACTTTACTTTCCAAACATAAAAAATTTACCAATCCCCATAATATAATTCTCTCCTTATTTTCTTCCATAAATCAAGAATAAAAAATCAGATCTTCTTCTCTCTATTGGATTTATAATTTTTTTGAATTCCATCTTTTTTTTCTTATGAAATCAATAATATTTATAGGTATCTTTAATATTCATTTCCTTCAAGATATGGCATAAAATAATTTCTTCATGAGTAAAAACTTATCTTATGGATACTTCCCTTTAGAGACTTCGTTTTATGCTAATAAAGAGTTGATCAACCTTATGTTCATGTTGAATAATAATACCAAAATCAGAACTCAAAAGTTTTTCAATATTTTCCTCATAAGTACTAATATATTTATTATCCTTCAACATTAGCACAAGTTGTTTCATCTCTATTTTCATATTAAAATTTTGAAAATGGCACTTATTGAAAACATTTCCCCCAAACTCACCCCAATCCATAGATCCAATATTTTTTTACAAAGACTCTTATTCTTGATAAAATTATAATATTGATCTATTTCTCCATCCAAATGATGAAAATATGAAAAAAAGTTTTCATTTATTTAATTTTACAGAACAAAAAATTACTTTTCATTAGTATTGATAAATTTCCAAGAAACTAGTGGAATGAAAGTCCTACTAAAAGAAGGTGTGTTTTTCTAATAATGGAATTAATAAAATGTTATTCTCGACTTTTCTTATTTGGAAGCTCAATATGTTTCCTAGCTGGAAAAAGTGGTACATTTAGAGAAATTAAATTCTACAATCCATATCCAATAATCTAACAATAAATACTTTTTAAATGAAACTGAAATTCCATCTAATGTTAAAAAATGGGATTCCTCGACTAAAAAATTAGTTTTGGAACAATTATGGGGATTTTTTAGAATAAAAATATATGACTGAGGGTTCTCAAAATCTTCATCATGTAGAGATCATTTCAGAATTAAATTTTATATATTATAGTGCCCAAACAGACACCCAAATCAAAATTTATTACTGATTGAAGTTGAAGATTTATTTTCAACTTATCATTAACCTTTCATTATTTCATTTAATTTTTATTTCATACAACTATTATTAAATGACTATTATATGACAATAACTGGAAAAAAATTAATTAATAATACCTTTTAATTATTTTATATTCTATTTTCATTAAATATCTTAGTTGTTATGTTTTAATCCCTATTTATCCTTATACAAAATATATGTAAAATAAATATATTATATTTATATCAATATATATATATATAATGAAATATATTTTTTTGTGAAATATACCATTTATCAGCGCGTTTTCCTATCAGTGATAAAGGGGTCTTTATAAGCATTTTTTGGCACTACTAAATATCCTCTTTAACAGTGCTAAAAATGAAATTTTAAATGGCCACATTAACTACTCTTTTTCTAGCACTGAAAGGGGGGTCTTAAAATTCCTTTTACCTAGAATTGTTAACTCCATAGCACTGGATAAACCTAATTTTTTAGTAGTGCAAAGTTGCAAAATTAAAACTTGATTTTAAAAACATTACATTGTGAAGTCCTAACATTTCTAGGAAAAATAAGTATTTAAAATAATGTTCTATTCAAGTGGAATAAAATATCTTAAAATATTACACAAATGTGAAAAAAAATAAGAAATAAAAATGGTCAGGCCTTTAGTCTTTCATTTTAAAAAACCTATATTTCCAAGACCTATATTTGAAATGTATTAAATAATTTTTTCTCTTTTTCCATAATTACACTCCCATTTTACTACACCACATTAATCGCAATCAATCATATATGATGTTCTATTCATTTTCCCCCTAAGGATTCCCTCTAATGTCTCCTCAATACCCTAAGGTTCCATCCACATATTTTAGGAACAAGTCATCTTGTTATGTTAAATCCCTACTTCTTTTTTCCATTCAAGTTCACTTTTATGTAATATATATTCTAATTTCCAATGTAAGTAATTTTTTACACTTTCTATTTTTTAATTACTATGATATTAGTATTTAATAAACGGGGGACCCTTGTACCCTATCATTCATCCCTTTTATATAACAATAATTTATACCTATTTTGATTCCAAATTTAATTATCACATTTTCGTATTTTACCTGAGATGTTCTCTTCTCCTTTTAGTTTGAATACCCAAAACCATTTCATTTGGTAATAAAATATATTTAAAAATTAATTTCTGATTCGTGGATTTACATATATGAAACAAATATTCACTTTCATTAGTTATAAATGATGTAATGAACATGTCTTTAATATCCATTGTATACGTTGATTTTTATAATAAACTCGTCCTATATTCCCCATGTGTTGTTAATGAAATTATTTACTATGATCTATATGGAGGATGAATTTTTTTGATATATAGATGGTGTGATCTATAAGAGCTCCAATTAATTGGGTAAATTATTTAATCTCTATAGATGTCATGTTTTATGATACCATAATGAATAAACATGGAAATTCACATTTGGGAAACCTTAGTGATAAGCCTTGGTGATATGATTATGAATATCTCATTAAAATTGTGTAACCACATCTCGATTCTATGATTCATTTTACTATTATTATGTTATGCCTCTTTCTATTACCTTATTATTATGGCTCATGCTCTTAATGATATGTATTGTGACCACATACCCCTTGTATTCTTTTCTTATTCCCTTAATGGGGTTTATTATCACCCCTTTCCTTTGATATATGTCCCCAGGATAACAGATACATTAAAATTAGATAAGGTTGAACCCATGAAGATGTATTTCAGTGCATTGAAGAGAAATTATAATGTTTTTATTTATTATTGAACAAATTTAAAAAGGAACTAAACATTAAAAAATATTTTTTCCTCATGTAATGAAAATTTATATTATAAAAATTAGGGGTGACATATATTACATTTGGTTTCTTAAGGGGGAAATCAATGAATTATCAATCAAATTCCTTATTAAAATTATTCCTTCAATTTCCATCCATTGACTAAAACCAAATATCATTTTTTCAGAAATAATAATTATAGTGGAAAACCACATAATCATAAAAAAATAAATTATTATATTTCTAAATCAATACATGTTCTTTTTAATCTATGACATAATGGGTTTAACATAGGCCATCCATGATCAACACGAAAATTTTTGGATGTTACCCTCTACATAGACATATCCCCAGGGTTCTCAATAAAATTTCCTCATCCTAGTTTCCATAGGCAACAAAACCAATCTCTTGTAAAAACTATAGTGGTCCATACTAATCACATTTAGATATTTCATTTTATTTTATGAATATTCATTATAAAACATAACAATCCACTCTAGAATTTCAAAGGTCTTGTACATTTGGAAACTTGGATACATAAACAACTTTTTCATACATGAAATACAATATCTACCAACAATTTTCTCATAAATATCACCCTTTTTATACATATCATACATAATACCATTTTTTACAACCTAGGGAATGTGAAACTTATGATAGGGGAGCTCATATGCTCATTATGGGTTAAAAAGTGTTACATCAATGATCACATAAACATAAAATGAAAATAATTGTAGGATAACATGATCCTAGCATTTGAAAACAATACCTAATGTATCATAGGTCATAATCTTGATTAATTAAATAAATCTTGGAATTTCATAAGACAATAATTACAATGGAATTAAAGAAAAAAATCTATCATAACATAATTTTGGAATAAGAATTATTTTTAGGGAATAAACCTAAGCATATAAAATAATTTCATTTTTATCAGGGATCCATATAATATTTTCATGGGGTACTGGGTTCACTTATAAGGCCAACGTTTTAGTCTTGGTTTGCTTCTAAGACTATTGTAGTGGGAAGATTCCCTTACTTAACTGGGTTCACTGCCCATTCAAGTCATGTTTATTTCATGAGATATCAATATGTATACACTAAATTTTAGGGATATAAAATTTTTATCCCACCCATCACATGGTAAAAATAATAAATATTTGTTCAAAAAGAACATAAAATATTCACTATATCCTTACCAATAAAAATTAATGGAGTTTCATAAACATTTCTTCATAGCATAACCAATGGAAAAAATTGGTTTCATAAATATATTTTCATCATTATTAGAAAAAATATATAGAATGAATAATGATGGTAAAATTGGATAAAATTTCTTATAAAACATAATTTATATCAAATTATGTCATCATAGATGACAATTTTATTTAATAGATCCCATGGAACATTTGTTGAAGAAATATTCCTCTCACTATGATATTACTCATTTAAAATCTAAAAATTTCCCCAATATTAAGGAAAACATTTACATTGAAATTAATCTTAAAAATATATAAATTAATATTCAACTTATTGAGTGTTCATTATAGAAATAAAATATTCATGGTGCATAAGTTAAATGAGAACATTCCTTTCACAATTTTTGTAAAAAATAACAAAAAGTACCTCATTTCGAAAATGACAAGAAGATTACTTATAAACCATTATTTAAAATTAAATAATGGATAAAAAATAATTTAAAAGTTCCCAAGATAATATTACTAACATTCATTAAACTTTTTTAGAAAACATATATATGGAAGAAAAAGTGTTTTCAACTAAATAGAGAAATAAAGTTAGGTTTCCATAAAAACATTCTTTTAGTCTCCAATGTTCTTAATGAGTGGAAAATGAATGGATAATATGTAATATAAATAGATAAAAATAAGATAATAAAATTCATGATTGTTTAGAAGTATTTATTTATGTTTTTTAATAAATAATTTAATCATAAAAAATATCAATAAACAATGATATTTTACAATAAAAACCCTTACGATAGGATTTAATTTCTTAAAATGTTTTTTAATCCCTACTATAATAAATTTAAATTTAAAACAATTCAATATTGAAATAATTTACATGATTATAGTATCATATATAATACACTTATAAAACCTCAACACCCATATACTAATAATTCCTAAATAGAATCTTTGTTTTTGGGTGTTAATTGTTTCGTTTTTAAGGAGAGTTTCATTTAGGTAGGTTTGGTCCTCTTAATTTGATGATAGTTTAATGATATATATAATTTTATTAATGATATAAATGTAATATATATTCATTATATACATATTGAGATTCATCCATAAATGATAGAAATAGAAAAATGAATTATATTATTCATGGAACCGGTAAACTGTATGTACGCATGAATATTGTTTTCCCTTAAAAAAATATGGAATTAAAAAAAAGATAATTATTAAATAACCAATATTTAATATTTAATATTTAATATATATCATATATATTCATTATATTTATACTTATTACCATCTATTGAATGTGGAATCTAAAAACAAATCATATCGCTTCATGAAGGTGTCAGTCCACACATACACATGAATGAAGATATAAATTTTTAATGAATGGAATATTTAAGTAAATATATGATATATATATAACAACCCGAACCACATAATCTTAGAGATTTTGCGTAGTTTATTACATTTTCCTAAATATATAGGGAAAAATATTGACAGACCAATCAGTTCCGCATTTCATATGAATGAGGTACATACATTAAACACATTTTACATTTGGGAATATAAAACAAAACTTAATGAATAAAAAATGAAAATGAACACCATCCATGAAATTTCATTCTAAGAATTATTCCTTATAAACTGGGTAAATGATAAAAAATGGTGATAAAAATGAAATTTAAGTGTTATATATAGTGTAACATATCATTAATCAATAAGAATAACCGACATAGAAATTTATATATTTAAACACACACGACAATTAAATAACATGACCTTCATGATAAGATAATTAAAATCCAATTGGAAAGGTAAATAACTGAAAGAACATTTCATTTAATCAATATTTGAGAATGAAATAAACATAAACATTATATCATATAGATAATATATTGGATAATGATTATAAATATATTCTCAATGATGTAAATTCTTAATTATTGGATGTCATGTTCAGTGAACATGATACATCTAACCTCAAGATCATTCCTAAAGGAAATTTAAAACTACTATGTAAAAACCCATATGATTTTACATACTGTTTGGTCTCATGAGACTTGTAAGTGCATCAATCTGATATCTATAACCAAAACCCTCACATTTCTACATATATGAATCATTATTTATATATTTAATAGTTTAGTTAATTCATGAATAATGTTCCTTGTCATTAAATATCTACATTGAATAATGGATCCAACCTTATCAATATTTTCCAAGTTAATCAAATAATCAAAGAAGTATACACCTTATATAAAAATGATATTTGGTTTATGAAATAATAATATCCATAATATGATAATATGGATATTTAATAGAAATTTAATTTACAAAAAAAGTGATCATAACAATGTAATTGTTTCAAGAGAAAGTTATCAATCACAACTGAAAGTGAGATTGTACAATAACATTCACCACTTGGTAATTTTAATGTAAAATCAAATTTTATGAATAATCCAAATTAAGACAAACAATAACATCAATTATTGAGGAATCATGATATTACATGTTAATAGGGATATATATAAATTATATAAAAGGAATTATGTGCATGATATTTGAAAATGCCTCGATAAAAGGAAATTGAGATGAAGTATATTTCCCAACACTTTAATTTTGTTTAACTTGAATTAACCTATTGTATTATTGTTTTAATAATTTTATTATGTTTATTTAGAAACATAATTATATCTATATTATCATATATGATCCAATTATTAAATGTTACGACCCGTTTGTTAATAATATTTCATTATTATCATTATTGCGGGTGTTAATTCCCTTGTTTTCTTAGGCACATTTTTTAATGATAGTTTTAGTTAATTTTCATATAATATATAAACATAGTATATATAATTATATTATTGTTATAAATATCATATTTACTCATTAGATACATTATTATAACCTTATATGAATGTTGAACATGGTAAATGAATCTCGTCGCTTTGTGGAGATGGTAACCTGTATGTACGCATGACCGGTGATGTCACTCACTTAATGTATTGAAGTGTAATAAAGTGGGTGGTATATTAAATTTCCATAATCAAAATAATCTCATATATATTACATTAAATCAATTATATTATCCTTATATACATTCCATGTAAATTTTAATTGAAAAATGAATCACATCACTTCGCAAGGAGGCAGTCTTCCATACACGCGAGGGGCGTTATCGTATTCTAAACAATAGGGAACATAAAAATGTATGTGTGATATTTAAGTTAAATAAGTTTAATAATATCTTAAATATAAAATTAATTTCAGATGTTCATAATTTTATCAAACCGTGTGAGTTGGTAATTGAAAAATGAATGAAATCGGTTCACGGGGTGGTGGTCTGTCGTACGCACGAATGATAGTTTTATAACTCATTTGATGGAAGTAGAGATGAATAATTTTTAAAACATCAATATAATAATATCCAGTAATATTGGATATAATGTTATAACTATATTCTATGTTATAAAATATAATTTATGTCGGAAAATTATGAAATTAAATAAACATACTTTTTTAAGAAAATTACAATCTCTATGAGAAAACTCATTTAGATCTCCTCATAATGACCCTAGAGATGGTATTTTGGGAGGACCTTAATCTCCAAAATGTAAATAAGGATGTTATGTATATAATTCCCAAGGTTTTGGATAATAATAATTTATTTCATAGTGTGAATAAGTGAGGGGAAGGGGTTCCCTTTTATGTGGGGAAAGGTAACCCTCTTAGAAATTACAGGAATATTTCCCAAAATAATCCAAAATGTTAATGTCATTTACAATGAATATGATTAAAAATGGCAATTTATTCTAAATTTGGATGTATGAGGTAGAAATATAGACATATAATCAAATTTTTACAATTTGTTTAAACATTTTAACCCTTATCATTTTAGTTTAACTACATGGTAAATTAATTTTTTACATTAATAGTGGTAAAGAGTTATTACTATTTTCACTATTAACATTAGTCAAAAATTAGGTTTATTTTATTATATAATAAAAAATAACATAATTCCAAATATGGAACCACTTTAAAAATTCCATTCATATATGTACAAAATTTTAATTTAATGTTAATCCCATAGACATGATGAGAAAGAGTGGTTTGAAAGTGAAAATATTCAATAATTTATAAGGTTTTTATATGAAAATTCAATATAAATTTTTTTAGAATGACATTAATTGGATTGATTGATATATAATAAAAAAACTTATGTAAGAAATTAATAAATAATTTAATATTATAAATTATTTAAATGAAAAAAATAGTTTCTATTATAATTATTTATTTTGGAGTATTAATCAAAATATGAAATATTTTAGAATAATAAAAAAAATTACACATAATATAATTTTATATTTATATTTTTGATTTTTTTTATTTTGGTAAATAATTTTCCTACACGTGGTAAATATTACATTTTAATAATCTGTTCAATGTAGGACTTAATTGTCTTTTAGAAAAAAATACAGTTTTCCAAAAAACATTTCATTTTTTTAGATGATGATTATTTTATTACTAATTAAGAGATGACCATAATATTCGTTATTTTGTTAATAAAATTCATTAACACCAATTTTTAGCAAGGTAAAAATATCATTTTCAATATTAATATTTCCATAATATGTCATGATTCATTTAAACATTGTGTTGTGTGTGATTCTTGCTAAACTCAGTGCTGCATGTAATTCATGCCATTGAAGAGATTGAATTTTTTAAAAATAAATATATCATAAATTATTTGGTTGATATAATTTTTTTAGTCTTGGTGTTACATTTCATACGCATGGTCAAATATGATGTTATTGTTTTCGAATTTTGGGATGTTATATTATACCCATCATAAATAAATTATGTCCTCATAATTTAAACGTTATTTCGGTAATAAAGGGTTTGGAATTTTGAAATACCATTTTTTAAAAATCAAAATAGTAATAAGAGTTAATAAACATCCCACTTAATAAGATATAGAGGGATGTAAAAAATGTCATATATATCATGCACTAGGTTTCCAAATAATATATCATATGTGGGAAGTGAAAACATGTTCATAGAAGTGAATACTAACAACCAACTATTGATAGAGAGTGATTGAGAACATGGCATGGATGAAGTTATAAACCATGAAGACATAATTTAAGGGTGAAAAACGTCATTTCAATCATAAAAAATTATGATAGTCGGAAAACATTTTTTTAAGATCTTTTTCAAAGAGTAGAGGAAATCTTTCACTCTATAAGAATATATGTAAATAAACATACATTATATATTTCTATTTCATTTGAATAATTTCATCCTTTGGTTGTGCTTCGATCAATTTTAACATTATCTCTTACTAAATGAATTTAATATCCTAAAATAATTTTTTAATTCATAGAGCATTGGAATTACCTTTTTACATACCTTAAAATATTAACAACATATTTCTGGAATATTTTTTAAAACAAGAATGGTTTGAAAATTTTATCTAATAAAACTAATAGTTTAACTTATTACGTTCAATAAATACTTTCCCTTTGGGATAATCCAAAATATATATAACAGAATTTCAGTGGAATGTTAATAAAACACCATTATATTCCCCAGATAGTCTGTGGATTCTATTAATGTTAGGTTCTAAATATTTAAATATATGTATCACCATAAATCTGTAAGGAAATCATGTTTTCTTCCAAAAATAAAATATCAAGTTGCCGAATATATTCCATAGATCCAAACATGAAGTAATCAATAGAAAAGATATCATAAACTAACGAATCACTAATCAGTTTCATGGTCACCAATACCATCCCATAATCATATCATTTTCACCATTATCCATATATAGTGAACATATTAATAGTCATCTTCCCTTAATATTCTGGTTTCCAAAAAAGTGACGACTTACTATTGAATCAATTATCTTACAACCATTTAAAACATACATTTAATCCATTATGATATACTACAACTATAAAAACATTATACATTTCATGATTATTATAACAATAATATCATCAATAAAATAATTAAAAATAATATTTATTAAATCCAAATACATAGTCACCTTAATCATACCAATTCAGTTATATCAATAGCACAAGCTTGACATTGATCCCTTAGATTCTATTGAGGTATGTTCCCTTGATGCATGGGTGTTCAATTGCATAGTTCCCCATCTCCATACAGTGGAATCATTTCACATTTGAAATTTCTTTTTCCCCTTAAAAATGATTATTGTATCTATTCACTCTACACTGGTAGAAAACCATCATTCCCTTCCATCAAGTATTAGGCAGTTTCATTCTTTAATTATCACATGTGGGAAAACTCTTTTCTCCATTTTTCCCTTTATCTTCTTCCTCCATTATTTTATAATATTATCTTTTCTCACTTAAAATAAATATGTCATCGAGATTTATTTATCTATATTATTAGCATATAAAACTATTTCACCATATAATGACAAGGTTTGAGAGATTATTAAAATTAATAGTGTTGGAATATTACCTTAAAATAAATGTTTAATCTTGTAATATCTTTTATTTATGTAATTTGTGTCATAAATATGTCACCGTGTAAAGGTAGCTTCATACTCATAAACACTTTTTTACTACTTTTTCTTTAAGCTAAGGAATATTCTCTTCATATGATTTTGTTTCTATTGTGGAAAATCTTTTTCAAATAATTTCTCCTAAATATAATTCCATTCCAAGAGTTCTATTTCCTCTTCCTCCTTTATATTATGGATCAATAAACACCATTGATCTATTTCACATTTTATAAAATACACTTCAAGGGTATCCTCTTTCTTTTTAGTGTATCCCAGGTCCATAAATATCTTTTTCAATAAACTTAGTAAATTTGTTTGGATACTATTAGATGGGAAGTCAAAGCATCTGATGGGTGACTCTGTCACATAAAGTTATCCAACATAAAAAATATATCTTCGGAACATGTTTCTCAAAATATGAATGGTTATTTATCATAACTTGATTAATATTCCAAAATATAGACTTAATTTTATAAGATATAATACCAGCAGTATTAGTTTCCTCGATAAGGAAATATCTACATTTCTTATGAGTACTGATACCTTTCTTCTTTGATGGTTCCATTTATATAAAATTTTATATACTAGATTAACAGATATAATAATGAATTTTAAATCATAATGTATAATAATAAATATGGTATAATACTTTACATGAATTAAAATTTATTCATTGTTAATATTAGAATCATTAATGTGGTTTCTTCAAGGATATAATTATTTTTAAATATTTCATAATGGTTTGTAGGGAAAATATGAAATATCAAAATCATATTCATTAGGATTGTCGAACCGGTGTAAAATGATGCCCAGTTTCAAACACCCTGCGATGATTGGGACTATCCCAATACACTCTTTTGGTGTTATTAACCCTAGGTAAATCTCTTCTAGAAACACATCCACTCACAGTATCTAGACACTGATGTATTTCCCAGAAAAACCACATAATATCTACCTTATCAAAACATTATGGTATTATTATATACTTACTCAAAGTTTATAAAATGGTTATTTATCCCTCTTCAATGATTTCATTAATCTATTTCATAATGTTTCTGATTAAAATTATATAGTACCAACTATAATCACCCCAACACCAGTATCATAGAGGTTATATCTGAATTATTGTACTGACATAAATACAAATGGGCCGCATCTTAAAGAACATATTAGTTTAGTTATTTTTAGAACCAGATACAAATATGATGAAACTTTTACAATGTTTAATATAAAATAAAACCAAATACATAACAAATAAAAATAAAATTCATCCTTTAAATCTCATTAGAATAATTATTCTACATGGAATGGGGAAAGAAAAAAAAAGTAACGGTGAGCTCAAATATTGAGTGAGGGTTTTGTATAATGAAAGATATCATGAGTCAATAAGAATAATAAAAATGTAAAGTTGAACAGATGAACACACTTTCCATTAAAATAACGTGACTATCATGATAAGATAAGGCATAGTCAATATAACAAGGTAAAAAACAGAAGACACATTCCATTCCATCAACAACTAAGAATAAAATGCATCTAGATATGTTATAATAATGATAATAAAATAGATAATGAAAATAAATATTTTCTCAATGATAGAAATGAAAAATTATTGGATTTCATGTCTCAAGAACATGATACCTCTACCGTTAAGATCTATCCTCAAGATATTTTAGTACTACGGGGTAAAAACCCATTTTATTTGGACAACTGGTTTATCTCTTTAGACATATCGATGCATCGAGGGGCTATCTATAACGGGTGCCTACCTGTGTTTTTATTTTCAAATAATTCCTCATATATTTAATAATCTTTATATTTCTTGAAATTTGATCCTTATCTCCATGTATCCTTATTGAGTAAAGGATATGACTTCATCTATATATCCCTTAATAATCAAATAACATTCAATTTATATTCTATATTCAAAAATGGTTTATGATTTAAGAAAAAATCATCTCCATTATAAAATTATGTTTATATTTAAGATAAATGTAATGTAAAAAAAAATGTTCATACTAATGTGATTGTTTCAAGAGAAAGATAACAAAGATAAAAGAAACTGAGATTGTACAATAAATTTTACCACTTTCTAATTTATAATCAAATACCATTTAGTAAAATAATTCAAATTGAAACATAAAATAACTTTAAATAAGAATTAATCATTAAATTAAATTTCAAATTGGTATTACATACACTATATAAAAGGAATTATGAGTATAAAAATAATGAATTCATTAATGAAGGGAAATTGAGGTGAAGTCCCTCACCTCATGACATCATTTAGTAGAGCATTCATTAAACTCATATATAATGCTTTTAATAATTTTAATAATTTGTACCAGAACAATATAAATATTTATAATATCATATAGTACTTTATTAATACATTTTACAACCCATTTTTAATATTATTTTATTATTTTAATGATTTTATGTGTTAATTGCCCTGTTTTCACTTGTAGATTTAATCATTAATGGCCTAGTTTATTGAATATAATAAATATCCATTTTCTCAAAAATTATTGTAATATTTTAAATACCATATTCAGTCAGTATAAACATTTTTAGAAGAACTTATGAATGTTTAACATGGAAAATGAATCACATCAGTTCGTAGAGATGGTAGGTCGTATGTACACACAACCGAAAATATCATCCCCTAAAAGAGGGAAAGGGTAATGAAGTGGGAGAAATATTAAATTTATATAATCAATATCATTTCATGCATATAAAAATAATAATTTCTTTTATCTTTATTACATTTCATTTAATGTGTAATTGAAAAACGAATCACATCACTTCTCGTGGTGGAAGTCCATTGTACACATGAATGATGATTTCCAAACCCATTGGATGGATGTGGATAAGGATAATTATTTTTACATAAATATAATAACATCTATGTATATAGTATTTAAATTTTTAATATATTTTCTGGGATAATTCATAATTTATGGTGGAAAAAAAGAGAGAAAATGAAATATATTTTTTAGGATAATTATCTTCACAAAGAGAAACCTCCTTTGGATCTCCTCTTACGAGCTATAGGGATAGACTTTTGGGAGGAAAAGAAACTATATAATGTTACTCTAGAATTTGGGGAGAGAATTAAAGAGTGTTTAGTCAGTAAAAAAATCTTGGGAGTGCCTAATAAGTGAGTTGAGGGAGTTCCCTTTTATAAGTGGGGAAAAGTAACCCTCTAGGAAATTACTAGGAAATTTCAGAACAATATCTAAAATGATGGTCATCAACTTAAAAAATCTTTCCAAATGGATATAAATTATAAATTTTGATTTATTATATGGAAATAATTCCACCCAATAAAATTTTAACAATTTGTTATGTTATTTTAACCTTTACCCTTTTATTTTAACCCCGTAGTAAATTCATTTTTACCTTAACTACAGTGAATAATTTTTACTATCTTCACTATTCAATTTGGTCAAACAAAAATTTCAAATTATTATATAATATAAATTATGATCAATCAAAATATGGAATCCATTTTTCATAATTCAAATCACATAATTGGGAAAAAAAATATTTTAATATTAATCATTTATATAGGACGAGAAAGAAGGGTTTTATAGAGAAGCCTTTAAAAGTTTAAAAAAATTTATATCAAAAGTAAAAATACAAAATATTATAATGACATAAAATGGACTATAGGATATAAAATTTGAATTATTTTAATTTAAAAGTAATTATGAATATAATCTATCATTATAAATTTTTAAACAAAAAGGTAGTATTCGAATAAAATTAAGTATTTTTCTCTACGCATCAAAAATGGAAATTTTTCAAAAAAAAATAGAAAAAAACACCCTAACATAATTGTGAAATTATAAATTAAAAAATGATTTTTATTTATTCAAATAAAATTTCTAAAAGTTGTAAAAAATAGTTAAGTACTATTTGCGAAAATCATGATAAAACCTTCTTTGAGAAAAAAAATTATCGTTTTCCCAAAATCATTTCTATTTCTTTTCAATGATTAATATTTTATTTTTAATTCATAGATAAAAATAATTTTCATTATTTAGTTAGTATTATTTATATGAAAAAAAGTATCAAATTGGTTGTAACAATAATATTATATATTAATATTTTAATACTATTTTCGTTTTCATTTTGACTCATATTTATGTGTAACTCTTGTTAAAC
Organism: Viscum album; assembly: GCA_963277665.1. Taxonomy (NCBI): domain Eukaryota; kingdom Viridiplantae; phylum Streptophyta; class Magnoliopsida; order Santalales; family Viscaceae; genus Viscum; species Viscum album. Next base: position 454,971,734 of record OY728135.1, read on the forward strand.
TCTCTATTGTCTTTAACACAAGCTATTGAACATATTGAATTTATTTAAAAGTTATTAAATTTAAAATTATAAATGTTATTTATTTTAATCTAATTATGGTGTTGTATTTCATACGTGCTATCAAATAAAATGTTCATATTTTATAATTTTGTAGTGTTATATTCTACCAACCATAAATAAATTACTTCCACACAATTTGAAATTGATCTCTGTGATCAAGGGTTTGGAATTTGGAAATACCATTTTTTGAAACCCACATCATAATAAGTTTTTAAAAAATATCCTCTTAATAAGAGATGAATGGATGTATACTGGTCATTTAAAATAACACATAGTAGGTCTCCAAATATGGGAACATTGGTGGGAAGTGAAAAGATATATATATATATATATGTATATGAGAAAACTAAAACCAAAATAATAATGGAGAGTTATATAGAACATGGTTATGGGGATGTTAATAATTATAGAGACATAAAATATAGGTGTGAAAAATGTCATTGATTTCATAAAAAATGATGAAAATAGAGAAAAGGTTTAGTTTCAAGATCCTTTTCATATATTTGAGGAATTATTTCATTCTCTAAGACTATATGGAAATATACATAACTGGTATATTTTTATATCATAACCACAATTAAATCCTTTGGTTGTTCTTCGATAAAATTAAACATCATCTCTTACTCCATGAAATGAATATCCAAAAATTAATTTTTTTATGCGTTGAAAACTAAAATTTCCTTTTAACAGATTTATATATATATAAAATAGTAACAATTTATTCATCACATATTTAATCAAACCAGAATGGTTATTAAATCTTTTCTAATAGCACAAAATTTTCAACTTCTTCTTCTCCATAAATAGTTTACCGTAATGTTTTCCAAAATATATCAGACCAAATGTCGATGTAAGGTCACTAAATCATCATTTTTTACCTAGATGATAAAAAGAGTCTATTAATGTCACATTCCAAATATGTGACTACCTTGATCATCATAAAACTTTAATTTAAACATTAATTCTTCAAAAAATAAAATCTTTAGTTATCAAATATATTCCATAGATCCAAATATATAGTTAAATCATGGAATAATAATATAAACTATCAAATAACTAAAGCGTTTCATTGTCATCTGTACCATCCCATAAACTTATCATTGTGATTATTATTTAAATATAGAGATTATATTAATGTTTACCTTACTATCATCATATATTTTTCAAAAATTTCAACTTTCCACTAAATCACTTTTCTTTGTACCACTCAACACATGCTTTCAAATACTTTATAAAATAGTAATGAATTGCAAGAATTATATTTTTTATGATTATTATATCAAGAATATTAATATTAAATACTTTTGTAATATACTTCTTGGATCGAAATACTCAGTAACCTCAATAATTATACTTTGGTTGTATCAATAGAAAAAGCTTTACCTTGATCCCATAACTTATTCTAAGGTATATTCCCCTGATTCATAGGGAATTAATTTGTTTAATAACCAATATTTTTATTGTAGATTAATTTAACATCTAAAATTTATTCTATTTCCTTAGAAATCATGAGCATGATTTCCTTTCTCCCTAAACTTATATCAAAATACCATTACTCTCAAGAAAGTACCGTGGGTTTTCTTTCCACAATAATCACATGCTGGAAAATCCTTCTTTCCTGTATTCCCTTTTTCCATTTCTCCCTTGTTAACATATTCTTCTCTTTCTTACCATTGAATCCATAACACTTGGATAATTATTTATCTGTCTTGATAGCACATAAAACTAATTTATGTTATGATGAAAAAGTTATATAGATAATCTCCCTTCAGAGTCTCGTCATAGTTTCATCAAATAAATAGTAAATCTTGGACTCTATGTTTCATATGTAATATAGATCATTAGAATATAACATTGTAAAGGTAACATGAATCTACATAACACTTTATTATTTATTATTCAATATAATAATGAACTTTCTCTTCATCTGAATTTTTTGAGCATGACGGAAATATTTTTTGAAGAGTGTCTCCTTAAAATCATTTAATTACATGAGTTTTATTTCCTCTTCCTCCTTTGTGTTCTGGATCAATGAACACTGTTGACCAGTATCACCTTTTATACAATAAACTTAAAGTGTTACATTTTATTTTCAATTCATCGCAATTCCATTAAAATCATTTATATAGACCTAATCAATTTTTTGGATACCATTGAATTAGTTGTCTAAAAAATGACGATGGAATCTATGGAATAAAGTGATCCAACAACGGAGATTATCTGATTTCTCAATCTAAGTAAATTTATTTTACATAACCTATTTATACTTCCCGAATATAGATATAGTTTTATTGGTTCCAATAACAGCTGTATTAGATTCCTCAATAAGTTAATATCTACATTGTCCACAAGTATTAATACCCTTCCTCTTTCCAGGTTCCATTACTAAATAATTATATATACTTGTTTAGCTTATAAATTTATGAATTTTAAATAATAATTTATAATTCAAAATATGGTATAAAACTTTTAATTAAAAAAATATATGCATTTTTTATCGCATAATCATAAAAATGGTTTCATTAGGGACATATTTAATTTAGAATCCTTCAATATGGTTTAACAAAATGAGAATTATCAATAAAATACCCCCTGGGAGTGCCAAAATAGGTGTGAATTATGGCCCATTTTCATGAACCATGTGATAATCAGGTCTATCCCAGTGCACCCTTTTCAGATTTAATGCCACGTTGAACCTCTGTTTGAGAACCACATCCACTAATAGTATCCAAAAAGGGATGTATTGATATGAAAAACCACATAATATCTACATAAAAAAACATTATTATGTTATTATATAATTATCCTCAAGGGATATAAAAGGGTTTTCCCCTTAATATATATTTTAATTTATATAGTTCCAATGGTTTTTGGAAGACATCATCTGAAACAAACTATAACTACCCTGACATCAGTAGCCCAATTTTAGTGACAGTTTCAATACATTGACATAGATACAAATGGTAAAATACTAAAGTATCTATATTTTTTTAGTTTTAGGGAACCACATATATAAATGATTCCTATTTTAGATTGGGGAATAGAAAATAAAATAAAATACCTAAAAAATGGAGTGAAATAAATCCCTGAAAACTAATTCAATGAAATATTTTACATAAAATAGGAAAGGAAAAAAAATAAGGGTGTGAAAAATACTCTAGAAGGGTTAAGTACACCAGATGCTATTAAGAATCAATAAAAATTATCAAAATTTAAAGGTAAAAATATGAAACAAAATCCACTTAAAAAACATCACTATCACGATAAGATAAGTCATAATCAATTTGGCAAGGTAAATAACTTAAAACACATGTCATTTAATTAAAAATTGAGAATAAAATGAATCATGAAATAGTATCATAGTTATAATCTCATATATATTGATAATAAATGTATTATAAATAATATAAATGAATACTTATTTTATATCATGTTTGAGATACATGATAACTCTATTGTCATGTCTATCCTCAAGATAATTTAAATCTACTTAGTAAACCCTCATCTAATTTGGCCAACTAGTTTTTCTCATGAGACCTATTACGGAATTAAGGGTATATATATAATTGGACCTCACCCATTTCTACATTCCTAAACTATTCCTCAAATATTGAATAACCAATTTAATTCATGAACAGTGTTCCTCATCATAAAATATATGTATTGAGTAAAGTATACAACTTTATCAATATTTCCTAGTTAATGCAGTAATTAAAAGTGTAAATCATATGTAAAAATAGTATATTGTTTATGAAATAATAATATACCTCTTAAAATGATATTTATTTTTAATAAGAAATTAATTTACAAAAAAATATGATCACAATAAAGTGATTGTTTCCAGATAATGTTAATAACAACAAAAGAAAGTGAGATTGTAGAATGACATTTACAACTTGGTAATTTTAATTTCAAATAATCATGGATGAAATAATTTATAATTAATCATAATATAAAATTATGTATGAATGAATCATGATTTTTCATGTCAAAGGGGTAGTATATACACCATATAAAATGAATTAGGTTCATAACATTACAAAACCCCTCAATGAAGGGAAATTGATATAAAGACCCTTACCTCACACTTTCCATTAGAAAAACATGATTTAACCTTATACATAATATATTTATGATATGAATTGATTTTTATTAAAACCATATTCATATTTTTAATTTCATATATTAGCCTCTTATTACAATTAACCACCAGTTTATTAATAATATCCTATTATCTTCCTAATTTCTTGTGATAATTACATTGTTTTATTTTGTGTGTTTTTTCATGAATGTTACTATTTATTTTCATATAAAATATTTAAATAATATAAATGTTGATATTAATTTTATAAATATATATTTTAATCAATTAATTTATTAATATAACCATTTATTATATTTTTACATGGAAAATGTATCTCATCGCTTTGTGTTGATGGTAGGTCGTACGTATGCATGAGTGATGATGTCATTCCCTTAATTACTAAAAGGGTAATAATTTGGGAGATATATTATATAAAATTAATCAGTATCATCTCATATATTTCACTTATATTCATTAATTTTATCTTTATGACATTCTATGAAATGCTTAATTGAAAAATGAATCAAATCTCTTTGTGAAGTAGAAGTCTGCGATACACACGAGTAACGTTGTTGTATTTTAAATGAAATTAAATATAAAAAGATATATGTGATATTAAAATTATAGTAATATAATAATGTATTAAATATCACATATATATGTAAAATCCATCATTATATTCATTCATTGAGACTTGGTAATGGAAAAAATGAATGATATTGATTCGCGAGGTGATAGTCCAATGTACACAGAAAAGGTGATTTTGTATCACATTTTAAGGAATTAATGATGTATAAATATTATGAAATAAACATATTAATATCTGAAAATATTATATATATTGGTTTTATTATGTTGGATGTGTTAATGGATAATTGAAGAAGGTAAACAAGAAATAAAATGAATGATCTTTGTTTAGATAACTAACTTCTCTACGAGAAACCTCCTTCAGATATCCTCTTAAGGACCTTATTGATAGTCTTATAAGAGAATAATCCAATTAATAATGTTAATAATAATTTTGGAAAGATAATATGATAGGGTTTGGAAGATGTGAATAAGTGAGGTGAAGAATTTCACTTTTATATATAGGGAAAGAGAACTCTCTTGAAAATTACATGGAAATTATCCAAAAGAATCCAAAATGTTAAAGTCATTAAAATGAAAAATGATTCCAAATTTCCATATATTATAACATGTGAAATATTATATTTAATTTTATTTATAAAATAATTTATTTACATGTTTTATGATTTTTAAACCTTATTGTTTTAGTTTAACCCCATGGTAAATCAATTTTTACCTTAATCTGGGAAAGTACTTTTAATTGTATTGACTATTCATTTTGGTAAAAAATTAATTTGTAATTATTAAATAATATTAATTATTGTAATTAAAAATATGGAATCCACTTTTCAAAATTCCATTCACCTGATTCTCAAAATATAAGTTAAAATTAATCCCGTAAATGGGATTAGAAAGTTGGTTTTTAATGAAAAAATGATCCAAATATTATAATGTTTTTATATCAAAATTCAATATGAAAATTAATAAAATTTTCAAAATTTTATTAATCGATAAAAAATAGCAAAAAATTTACTTCAAAAACCATAAAAAATAAATTTTAATGATATAAAATCATTAAATGAAATTGCATTTTTAATTAATATATAGTGTTTTTCACTCTTCAGAAAAAAAATTAAACTCTTCAGATTAATATAAAAAATTCACCCAATTATATTTTGGAAATTCCTATTTCAAAAAATTGGATTTATTTTATAAAATAAGTTTTCTAAAAATAAGATAAATTTTATTTTAATATGTGTGTGCCAAGAGTGACTAAACCGTTTTTTGTAAAAAGATATCATTTTTTCTAAAATATTTCTTCTTCATTATAATGATAATAATTATATTTAAATTTAATATATACAAATAATATTCATAATTTAATATTATTATTCATCTCCATAAATTTATCTGATATATTATAAATATAATAATATATATTTATATATTAATTATATGTAACATTTCATTTAAACTCTGTGTTGCGTGTAACACATGCCAAACTCTGTGTTGTTTCCAATGAAAGCAATTAAATAGATTTAAATTACATAAAAATTAAAATATAATAATGTCTTAAGTTGTTATATTTTCTTCTATCCATGTAATTTCATGTAATAAACGCTATCAAATACAATGTTCTTAGTTTAGAGTTTTGGGGAGTTACAATATATTATTATTAGAAAATAATAACAAATGTTATGAATATCACATATATAAATTAAATGCATAATTATTTCCATCAGTGACAGGTAGTGATGGAAAACTAATTACATCACTTCATGAGGTGGTAGTCCTCCATACACATGAATTGTATTTTTATTTCCCATTTGACAAAAGTGGATATGGATAGACATTATGATTTTAGAATAATAACATTACATTATTTTGAAGATACCTTTTATTATTATTTTATCATAGATGATAAATATTTGAAGGAGGTCGAAGATGAAATAAAATAAAAAGACATGGTTAAGAAGTATAACACTTCTTCTAACAAATTATATTAGTTTAAACTGAAAGCCTTCCTAGGGATGTTTTATGAACAAAAAACAGAATCTAGGATATGGTAAGGAATGTAATGAATGGATTTGGGTATGGATTATCTAAATCAAAAGGCTCTAGATGTTTGAAAAGGAAAGGAAAGGGTATGTTATTTTTTAAGTTGGGGAGAGGACACAAATTAGAATATTTGAAATTAATAAAATATATTAAAACTATATTGACACAAAATAACTCTAAAATGGATTGTTTCCAAATATAAGATGATATAGGGTCAAAATATGTCTATACAATGGAAATTAGTCAAAATAATTTCCATTTAATCCCTTATAATTTAGTTTAACACACCCAATAAACCAGTATTTTGCTTAACTGTGGTAACCTGTCACGAACCAACTCAGGTCGACCCTGAACCGATCATCCAAGCCAGTCTGTGATATGGACCGAAGGGCATTATCGATCCCCATAGGCTGACAACTAGTGCCGAGTATCAAAATTTAACTGTTGGGAACTATTTGTCCCATGAAAAAAAGATAAACATATAAAAAAACTAACGATTAAAATAAAATCTAGCAACGGGAGGAAAATAAAACCGAACATACCTCCTTGTGACCTTCTGGATAACAAACCAACTCAGACTCAAGACTTCTTTAACACTGAGAATCTGAACCAAGAAGCTGAACAAGAACTGGACCTATAAATGAATGAATATGATGGACATGAGCACCGAGATGCTTATTAGGGATGCCAAAATAAACCATAGAATACAACATATCCTTTCCTGAAACAATACACTAACACTATTTTGAAATAAAAATATAAAAGTAGGGTTTTAAAATTTTTAAAATAAGAAAAATGATTTTCTCCATTAAAAATCCAACCCACATGACACACCATTTCAAAAATCATTTATCATTTTATAAACTAAACCCAAAACAAAGCATACCAAAGTTGGAAAAAAATAGAACATGTAAACAATGAAAGCTGGAAATAAACTAGTATAACAAATAGTAAAGAAGAAATAATGATAATCCAGTAACCATGGGTGATCCAAAAAATCCCTAGAAGACCCTTGGACGTACTCAGTTTTGGAACAACCTGTCGGTGTATGGTGAATATCTTAATTCTATAACCAATTGGTCTCCCTATAACTGACCAATCCAGTGGCAAAGCCCGCCTGGCCTAACAACCAATCTTGGGGATACAAACCCATCTAATCGGGGTTTATTAGAAACTATCACTCGATCATCTAGGATACTCCTAGGAACCCATGGTGGTTATAATAATACAACGTAATTTGGAATCCCTCACACACATGACTCATCACACCTAACTTTCCTTCCCCAAACATGTGCACTTCCTATAAATTCACCCATAAAGGGTTACCCTAGACCGAAGCACCCCATATATGCATTTAATCATTTCACACTAAACAAAGTACCTACATGGTCTTCAAAAAATCTAAACATTTAAGGCATTTCAAAAAATAATAAGGTTTCCCGGCAGAAACCCAATTTTTAGACACAAACTTTACTAAAATTTCATACAAACATCATCACTTAATTACAAGAGCCAAAGAAGCCTTTGAGTTTCAAAACCAACTCATTTTCATAAAACCATTTCCAAATTTTGGAGAAATACAATATAATACAAACATAACAAACAACTCCTCAATCCTAATGTTTTTCCAAACATTCTCTAAGTGAGAAACGGGTATACCTCTTTATGATTTCATTTAATCCAGTTTTAGAAGTCACACAATGGAACCAAAATTACTTAAATAGAAAAAAATAATTTAAAATAAAAAATATTTAGGTAGAAACACCATTTTTCATTCATATCTTCATTTGAGGGAACATCTGTGTCTGCACTTCATGCACGCAAGGATGTGCCAATATCCAATGGCATATGAAGAGTAACCAAGAAAAAATTTAAACAACCTTTCAAGAAAATCACTCATCATCAAAACAAAACAATATCCTACAAAACACCAAAGCCATTAACCTTTTTTTAAGAGCCTTTTAACACATTTTAACCAGAATTGTCAAGCCAAATTAACACCAAATCATACATACAATTAAAAACCCACAATTTAACAATTATACCATTACAAAAATAAGGCTAAAAATTTCTTACATACCATATTTCACTTTAATGGAAAATGTTACATTTCAACCAACATCAATGGTCCATTTCAACCAAGACATATTTCAAGAATTGCATTAAAAACCTATTTGTAACAATTTAAATCAATTTCAAAACACTATACTAAACTAAAAAATGGAACCTTCGGGGTTATAATAAAGGTAGTAAATTTATTGAAAGAATCATGAATCAAAGGAATTAAATCTAAAAGGAGATTTATGGAGACACCTACCTCAATGGAATGCAAACTTGACGTTGATTCTGCAGAAGGTAGAACCAATCCTCACAGACCCCTTTCACACCAACATGGGTAAAGTCGGTGCACCAGATGGGAGGTGGAGTCACTATGAAGGAGGGTTTTTGTTTTTTAGATGGTATAGGGGGTTTGGATGAGAGGTTCTGATGAAAATAAATACTCCTGGCTAGGTGTGTTGGTAGCAGGTGCGCGCCGTGGAGATAGGCAGTGGGTGCATGCGCCGTTGGCCGAGAGTACGGCAGAAAGAGATAATATGGAGGGGGAGGCGAGGGATGGCCCAAAGCAGAGCGTGTGAAACTGCCTAAGACAAGCTAGAAGCAATCCAACGTCCTGCAGGTGGGATGTGTGGCCAGTGTGAAGCTGGGAAAGGGAGAGGCAGAGCTTCTACGAGGGGGGGGGGCTACTGACCGTGTCAGGAAAGAGCAAGGAGGGTCAGGGTGTCATGATTTCGATGGAAATGGTGTGGCACTAGGCGATGCAGGAGGGTGAAGGAGTGAGGTGTGAGTGGGGAAGTGAGGGCGGCAGAGGCTATAGCATTGGAGAAGCTGTGAGGGGTTGGGGTCGGGTGAAGCACCGCAGCGCAGAGGGAAATCATGAGGGGGGTGACGATATCAGGTAGCTCTAGGGTTTCAGATATTCTTTTTTTTCATTTTATTATATTAATAATAATAATAATACCAGAATAATAATAATATTAATGAAAATAATAATAATATTAACAATATTAATAATGATACTAATAATAACAAACCAAAAAATAACAATAATACGAATAATAATTATATCATTAATTAAATAATAACATTATTATTAATAAAATTTAAACATTTAAACCATTTTATTTAAATAAAAATTTATTTATTTTAATCTTTATACATTTACATGGGAACCCAAGATAACGACGTGGCTACCGTCTATAGTGCGGTGACCGCACACAGGTATGAATCCTACTAAAAATATTTAAGTGACAAAAATTTTAAATCGGGACCCATCCTAGACCTTGTCATGAGAACGCAAAGAAAATAAATAGTAAAATAAAAATAAATAAAAAATTTGGTGTGTGACAATTATCCCCACCACAGGCACTTTCTACCCCTATAATATTACCCAGCCAAACAATAACCAAAACATAAATCCATACCCAATTGAAATTGAAAGAAACCACAAATCAAGATAACTGGAGAACACTAGAGGGTTCTACCCACCACAAGAACTATTCTAGCATGTAAATTTAACACCAAACCATAACACCCCGGGAAGGGGGGTGGGGTGACACGGGAACACCCAAATGAATAAAAGATACTTCTATAATACGAGTGAAATGACACCTCCACTGGAACATGGAACTCTCAACCCAGACCAAAAAACCACGAACACTAGATAAAAATCTCCGAGAAAAACTTAATCCCATTAGTAAACCTGAGCATAAATACAAGTCTTGACTCCTTCCCAGGCACTTAAATCTCCAAACGAACATCACTAATCAAATATCATCCTATACAGGGCCAAACAAACCATTAAGAAAAATGCACGATTCAGAAAAGCATAATCATACAAAAAAAGTGTTTGGATTACAATAGAACATATCCATCATAGCTTCATGAAAAAACAATGATCTTAAAACAATGACAAAAAAATTAACAGTAGAAAAAAACAAGAATGAAAAAACATTAAATGTTCTATAGCCAACACAGAACACAAAACCCGAACCGAGGCGTCACATCCCCGGCAACTCCTGACTGTGTGAAAGATTCACCCCAAGACCTATGGCTGGGGCTCTAATGGATGAATCATCTCATACATCACATTCATAGACTGGAATTACTCCAGTCACAGCTTCTTCATCAGACAAAGATTCCTGCAAAACTTCTCCAAATGACCCAGATAGCCGCAATGATGACACGTCTTTAGAAGGATGTGACATGAATGCTTCATGTGCCAAAACCAGACACACTGGTGGCACACCAATGAAAATTCCAATGAACATGAAGCCACAATCATTTAAGGGGACTCTTGAGAAGCAGTTCCCTCTAGAACACCCTGCTCTCTAGATGGGGAACCATCATGAGAAACTGGATACAATGGATTTCCGACCATCGGTGCTTCAGAGACCACCTCAACTAAGAACTCCTTTTCCACTAACTTCTAAAAATTGTGGTCCTTAAAATGGAGGACCCACTACTTGATCTCTGGATGAAAACCCCCAATGAAGAGAGAAGTCTTCCTCATATCCTGTGATGCTACCTCTGGTGAAAAAGACACATGTTCCTTAAAATGGTTAACATATACTTTCACCATCTATTGGCCTTGTTGAATACGCATGAGCTCTTCCCTTTTCTTCTTATTCACATCTTTAGGTATAAACCATAGGATGAAGATGGATTTGAAGTCATCCCACATCATCCCAAATTTAATTGATGGTGGGGAAAAAAACTCCCATTCATCAAGATCAGGACCACCAAACAGACCCAAAACAACACACACTCTGATAGCTTCGATAGTTCCCAATTCCCAGAAGAAGCGTTCAACCTCTTCAAGCCACTATGATGTCTCTAACGGAACCCATTCACTGTCAAGGATAGGTAGTGTCCAAGAAGGGTAGAAAACTTGGAATGAATTATCAGAAACCTTGGGGACCTTTTTGGGAGGAATTTTTGGAACAATATATAAAACACATATCCAAAACCAATATCAAGTCAAAGAAACGTCATTGAAGGTGCTTTCATACAAAAAAACCAGCTCAAAAAGAAAAAAATATATAAACACAATAGAAAATTCCTTTTTCAAATATCCCTTTTCATTTTAGATTTGAAAACTGTCTTCCTTCTAGACCACTTTCTAAATACCAAGCCCAATTTTCAAACCAAACTCAATTTCCGAAATAATTTATCTTTTTAAAATAACTTTAGACAACAAGGTCAAGCCATTAATTCCAAGTGCACACCCTGGTAATACCATAAACCATTTCAAATATCTTTATCCTATTTCACTCACATGCACCAACACACATTGTCAATGCATTCCGTCACATGTGAAAATCTTTATAAAGTGTACATGAGGTTGAACCCAAACCATATCTCTACCAGTTCCAAATAGACACCATGTTTTTAGACCAAGAGCACTTAGTTTTAAAAACCATTTCACGAATTTAAATCCATTTGAAAGAAATAATTTTCATCTCAGAAACCCTTTTTCATTTTTCAAAAGTTCACTCGCACCAACTAGAACCAAGGTAACACTTAACTTGCATCAAACTACCAGAGTGAGGGACTAGTAGTCATTTTTTTATTGGTAACATGGTAGTGGTCCATGACCCAAGTAAGCGTAAACAACTAAGAGGATCTTAACCCATGTACTCAGACTCCACAGTGTCACTAATCCATGAGAAATCACGATGTGACATCGTCTTGCCTCCATTGTCATCCCTCAATCCAAAAAAATAGAACCAAAAAAGGACTCAATTCCCAGACTACCCATAGTTACTCGAGGTTCAGAATAGGTGAGGTTTCATGGCGTCCTTCCTATACCTACCTCTGAAGTCTTGATAGTCCAAATCTCCATCTACCCAACACTCCAAATAACAAGAGCCTCATTTGTTACCATTTTTTCATGAACCAACCCAGGACGACCCTGAACCTGTCACCCGACCCGGTCCGCGACATGGATCGAAGGGTTTTTTCGATCCCCACTGTCTGGAAACCGTTGTCATACATCAAAATTTAACCATTTGGAATTATTTGTATCATGAACAAAAGATAAAAAGATAAAAAAAACTGACGATAAAAATAAAACTAGCAACGGAAAGAAAATAAAACAAAACATACCTCTTTATGACCTTCTAGGTTACCACCCAACTCAGACTAAGGGATGCTCTAACACTGAGCAACTAAACCAAGAACCTGAAAATGAACGAAACCTACAACTAAAAGAATATGATAGGTGTGATCACCGAGATTATTAGTAGGGATTCGAAAATAAAACAAAAAATCCAACGTCTCATTTCCTAAAAAAATACACTAATACATGTTTGAAATAAAAATATAAAAGTAGGGTTTCCACATTTTTAAAATAAGCAACATGATTTTCTCAATTAGAAATTCAACCCACACAACACACCATTTCCAAAACCATTTCTCATTTTATAAAAAAACCAAAAACAAAGAATACCAAAGCTGGGCTAAAGTAGAACTGGTAAACATTCAAAGCCAGAAAAAAACTTGTATAATAGAGGGTAAAAACAATGAAGATAATCCAGTAACCATGGGTGATGCTAAACATCCCTAGAAGACCCCTTGAGGTACTCGTTTTCGGAATGACCTGCCTTTGTATGGTGAAGCTCCTAAGTATATAACCAACTAGCCACCTAATAACTGACCAATCTAGTGGAAAAGACCGCTTGTCCTAACAAAAAATCTAGGGGGTACAAACCCATCAAATCAGGGTTGATCAGCAGCCGTCACTCGATCATCTAAAAGATTCCTAGAAACCCATGGTGGTTTTTATAATACTGTGTAAGTAGGAAGTCCCTCGCATGCATGACTCATCTCACTGCACATTCCTTCCACAAAAAACAGATGATTCATATACATTCTCCATAAATGGTTACCTTAGATATGAGCACCCCATATATACATTCATTTATTTCACAATAACAATGTGCCAAATGGGCCTTCACAGCATCTAAATGTTTAAGTCATTTCACAAAACAATAATGTTGCATAGAAGGCATCCAATTTTTAAACACGAACTTTTCTTAAATTTAATAAAAACATCATCATTGAATTGCAAGAGCCAGATGAGCCTTTGAGATCCAAAACCAACACATTTTCATAAAACCATTTCTTAATTTTGGAAAAATACACAGTCTTACAAACATGCCAAACGACCCCTTAATACCAATTTTTGTCCAAACATACTCCAAGTTCCAAATTAACAAACCTATTTAAGATTTCATTTAATCCAGTTTTATAAGTCACACAAGGGAACCAACATTACTTAAATAGAAAAAATTCATTTAAAATAAACAATATTTAGGGAGGAACACCATTTTCAAGTGCCACCTTCATTTGAGGGCACATCCGTGTGTGCACCTCGTGCACCCATGGATGTTACAACATCCAATGTCATATGGAGATTAAGAAAGAAAACATTTAAACACCATTAATAGAACATCACACATCATCAAACCAAAATAATAACCCGCATGATACCAAATCAATTAACCATTATTTTTAATGAACCTTTTCATTCATTTTTACCAGAATCCTCAAGCGAAAATATCACTAAATCATACATACAATGAAAAACCCACAATTTACCAATTCTACCATAACAAAAAAATGGCTACACATTTCTTACATACCAAATTTCACATTAATGAAAAACATGGAATTTTAACCTACATCAAAGCTTCACTTCATCTTAAACATATTTCAAGAATTGCAATGAAAACCTATTTTTAATAATTTAATTCAATTTCATAACACTATACTAATCTAAAAAAATGAACCTCATTGGTAAGAATAATAGTAATAAATTTATTGAAAGTGTTAATCATCAATGAATGTGCATTATATAGTAGATGTATACAGATGCCTACCTCAAAGGCATGAAAACATGATGCCACTTCTGCAGAATGTAGAACCAATCCTCACAGACCCCTTGCACACCCAAAAGGGTGAATTACTCAAACCAGGGAGGAGGAATAGGTTTTGTGATGGAGGGTTCAGGATTTTCAAAGAGTATAGGGTTCACAGGTTGGAGCTTTCTGAATGAAACGAACACCGCTGGCCTGGTGTTCTAGGAGTGGGCATGCACCATGGAGACATGCATGGGTTGGCTGCACCACAGGACGAGAGTGTGGAAAGGGGAGAGAATCAGGATGGGGAGGTGAGGGCTGGCAGGGAACATAGGGTGTGCTACAGGACAGTTCATGTTGGAGGCTATCCAAGGTTTTTTGGTGAGAGGTGTAGCCGTCATGAAGTTGGGAGAGGGTGAGGCTGAGGTCTTACGAGGGGGGCTACTGGCCGCATTGGAAAGGAGGTAGGAGGGTGATAGGGGTCTTGATTTATGAGGAAAGGAGGTGGTTTGGGGGATGCTGGAGGGTGAGGATGAGATGCTGGAGTGGGGAAGTGAGGGTGGTGGAGGATGTAGTGCAGGAGAAGCCGTGAGGGGTTGGAGGCCGGGTGAAGAGCCACAGTGTAGAGTGAAATCAGGTGGGGGCGCTGGGATCTGGTAGTGCTAGGGTTAGGGTTATTCTATTTTTGTCATTTTATTATATTAATAATATTAATTATAATAATAATACCATAATAATAATAATAATAATAACAAAAACAAAAACAACAACAATAATAATGCTAATAATAATAATAAACCTAAAAATAACAACAATAAGAATAATAATAAAATCATTAATTAAATAATAACATTATTATTCATACAATTTACACATTTGAACATTTTATTTACATAAAAATTTATTTATTTTAATCGTTAGAAATTTCCGTGGGAAACCAGTCTTACAACGTGGCTACCGCCCACTATGAGTTAACCACGCACCGGTCTAAAACCCACTGAAAATATTTAAGAGACAAAATATTTAAGTCGGGACCCATCCCAGACCTTAGCACGAGAACCCAAAGCCAGAAAATAGTAAAATAATCAAATTCAAAAAGTCAGGGTTTGACAATTCTCCCCACCACAAACACTTTTTCCCCCAGAAATTCACCCATCCGAACAATAACAAAAACATGAATCCATGCCCGAATGAAAATAAAAGAAACCACAATTAAATATAATAGGAGATCATGAGAGGGTCCTCCCCACCACAAGAACTCTATTATCACAGAAATTTAACACCCAACCATAGAAGCTCGAGAAGTGGGGGGGGGGGGGCGACGTGGGGAATCCCAACCGAATCAAACTAACATCTGTAGCACGAGCGAAACAACACCTATGTCGAAACATGGAACTCTCGACCGAGACCAAAAACCCCAAACACTAGAGAAATAACTCCTAGAAAAAATTAATCCCACAAATAATCCCAAGAATAACTACGAGCCTTGACTGCTTCACAGAACTTACACCTCCAAATAAACACCTCTAAACCAAGATCAACCCATACAGGGCTAAACACACCATTAAGAAAAATACAGGATTCAATAAGTCATAATCAAAAAAACAAAACTGTTTGGATTACAATAGAACATGTCTTTCATAACTTCAGGAGAAATAAATGAACATAAAACAACATCAAAACATTAACAGCAGAAAAAAAACAAGAACAAAAAGACTTTAAATGTCCAACTGCCAACACAGAACACAAAACCCGAACCGAGGGGTCACATCCCATGAAACTGATGACTCTACAAGAGCTTCACCCCAAGACCTATGTCTAGGGCTCTAATGGATGAAGAATATCCAGCCTCACAGTCAGGAACTTGAATTCCTTCGGTCCCAGTGTCTTTTTCAGATGATTCTTCCTTCAGAACTTCTCCAAATCACTTAGACATCTTCAACGATGACATGTATTCATAGGGATGCGACATGAAGGCTTCATGTGCCCAAACCTTCCACAATGGTGACACGACAATGAACATTCTGATGAACTGGATGCCAGAACCATTGTAGAGGACTCTTTAGAAATAGGTCTTCATGGAACACCATTATCTCCAGATGGGGTACCTTCATGAGCAACTGGATACGCTGGATTTCTGACCATCTGTGCTTCGGAGACCGACTCTGCTAAGAACACCTCTTCCAACAACTTCTCAAAATGATGGTCCTTAAAATAGAGGACATTATCATTGTTCTCTAGATGAAGACCCCCAATAAATAGATAAGTGTACATGAAATCATTCGTTACTACCTATGGAGAAAAGGATACAAGTTCCTTTAGATGGTTAAGATATACTTTCACCATCCATTGGCCTTATTGAATACACATGATCTCTTCGGTTTTCTTCTTATCCTCCTCTTATGGTATAAACCATTGGAAAAAGATGGATTTGAAGACATCCCTTATCATCCCAACATTCATTGATGGCCGGGCAAAAAAATCCCATTCGTGTAGATATGGACCATCAAACCGTCCTAAACAACATGTACTCTGACAGCTTTAGGAGTTCCCAATGCCCTGAAGATGCGTTCAACCTCTTCAAGCCACTCTGCTGCCTCTAATGGACCCTGTCCACCATGAAGGATATGAATTATTCATGAAACAATGAAAACAAGGCATGACTTATCAGAAACATCAGTGACCTTTCTGGGCAGCATTTTCTGAACTACATTTAAAACATAGCTCCAAAACTAATATCAAGTCAAAGAAACATCATTGAAAGCACTTTCATCCAAAACAATCCATCTCCAATACCAATAAAATTCAAACAGAACACAAAAATAACCATTTTTTAAAAACCCATTTTCATTTTATATTTACAAACTGCCTTCTTTCAAGGACACTTTCCAAATACTACACCCACTTTTCCAACCAAAATAAATTTCCAAAACCATTTCCCTTTTTAAAATAACTTTATAAAACATGGTCAATCCCTTAATTCCAGGTACACACCCTGGTAATCCCATGAACCATTGAACATGTCTTCATCCACTTTCATTCACATGCACTTTACATGCATTCCCTCACATGTGAAAATGTTCATAAAGAGTACCAGAGGTTACACACAAATCATTTCTCTACCAGTTCCAAACCAACACCAAATTTGTAGACCAAGAGCACATGGTTTTAAACCCCATTTCATGAATTAAAATCCATTAAAAATAAATAATTTTCATTTCAAAAACCCTTTTTAATTTTCAAAAGTGTACTCACATGAACTAGAACTAATGAGAAACTTAACTTGCATCAAACTACTAATGTGAGGGAATAATAGTCATTCTTAACCTGGTGACATGATAGTGGGCCATGCCCCATGTAATCATCAACAACTAGTAGAAACATAAACCATTTACTTGGACTCCCCAGGGGTCACTACTCCATGTGAAATCACGATGATACATCGGCTTGCCTCCGTTGTCATCCCTCAATCCAAAACAAATCAGAACGAGTCAATGAGTCAAATCTCAGATGACCCATGGAAACTCATGCTTAGGAACGGAAGAGGGTTAATGATTTTCTTCTCGTACCTACCTATTAAGTCCCAACAGACCTAATATTGACTACCATACACCCAAAATAACAAGATCCTCCTCTGATACCATTTTGTTATGAACTAACCTGGGTTTACCCTGAACTGGAAACCTGACCTGGTCTTTGACTTGGCCCATAGGGTGTTCCCAATCCACACAGGCTCGAAAGCAGTGCTGGGCATCCAAATTTAACCGTTGGGAATTATTTGGCCCATAAAAAAAAAGATAAACAGATAAACAAAACTGGCGATAAAAATAAAAACTAGCAATAGATAGAAAATAAAAGCGAACATACCTCCTTGCGACCTTTTGGGTCACCACCCAACTCAAACTCAATCCTGCTCCAACACTGAGTAGCTGAACCAGGAAACTGAATAAGAATATAACCTAAAACTGAAATAATATGATAGGCTTGAGAGTCGAGATACTCAGCATGGATACCAAAATAAACCACATAATCCCACATCTCCTTTCCTGAAACAATATAATAACACAAGTTTGAAATACAAATATAAAAGTAGGGTTGTAAAAATTTAAATATAAGAAACATTATTTTCTCATTTAAAAATATAACCCGCATGACACACCATTTCTAAAACCATTTCTCATTTTATTTACTAAACCCAAAAAAACAAACCAAAGATGGGATAAAGTAGAACAGGTAAACAATTCAAGCTGGAAATAAACTGGTATAACAGAAGTTTGACAAGAAATATAGACAATCTGGTAACCATGGGTGATCCTAAACATCCATATAAGACCCCTAGACGTACTCAGTCTTCAGAACCTCCTACCAGCTTATGGTGAAGCTCTTAAGTCAATAAACAAATGGCCTCCCTATAACTGACCAATCTATTTACCAAGCCTGCCTGGCCTAACTACCAATCCATGGGGTACAGACCAGTCTAATAGGGGTTTATTAGAAACTTTCTCTTGATCATCTTAAAGATGCCCAAGGACCCACGCTGGTTATAAAAATACTTTGTATGTAGGAAGGCCCTCGCACGTGTGACACATCTCACCGCACATGCCTTCCCCAAAAACGGACGCTTCCTATACATTCACCCATAAAGGGATACCCTAAACAGGAGTTCCCCATATATACATTCAATCATTTAACACTAAACAAAGTTCCAACCAGGCTTTCACAACATCTAAGCATTTAATACATTTCACAAAATAATAAGGTTTCCCAGAAGAAACCCAAATTTTTAATCAAAAACATTTATAAAAGTTTATACAAACATCATCATTGAATTGTAAAAGCCAAATGAACCTTTGAGATACAAAACCAACACATTTTCATAAAACCCGTTTAATTTTTTTTGGAAAATACACAATATTATCAACATTCCAAACGGCCCCTCAATCCCAATGTTTGTCCGAACATTCTCTAAGTGCCAAATGCTCATACCTCTTTAATATTTCATTTAATCCAATTTTAGAAGTCACACAAGGGAAACACAATTAATTAAATAAAAAAAGTCATCTAAAATAAAAAATATTTAGGGAGGTACACCATTTTTATGTGCCACCTTCATTTGAGGTCATAACTATGTGTGCACCCCATGATTCAATGGATGTTCCAACATCTAATAGAATATGAAGAGTAACACAGAAAACATCTAAAAACTCCTTAAGGAACTTCACCCATCACCAAACCAAAAATATAACCTTCACGACACCAAAGCCATTAACCATTGTTATTTATGAACATTTTTAAACATTTTTACCAGAATCCTCAAGACAAAATATCACCAAATAATACATACAATGCAAAACATACAATTTAACAATTCTACAATAACAAAAATAAGGTTAAAAATTTATTACATACCCAATTTTACATTAAGAAAAAACGTGGAATTTCAACCAACATCAAAGGAGCACTTCAACCTAGACATATTTCAAGAATTTATTTGAAAACCTATTTGTAAAAATTTAAATAAATTTCAAAAAACTATACTAAACTACAAAAAGGAATTTCAGTGGTGCGAATCACAGTAATAATTTTATTGAAAGTGTCAAGCATAAAATTAAGTGCATCGAAAAGGAGATGTATGGATACATATACCTCAAAGGCGTGAAAACGTGACGCCGCTTCCGTGAAGGGTAGAACCCATCCTCACAGACCCGTCTCACACCCTGAAGGGTGAAGTATGCACGCCGGAGGGGAGGAAGGGGTGCTGTGAAAGAGGGTTCGAGTTTTCCAAAGGGTAGAGGGGTCGCGAGTTGGAGGTGTCTAAAGGAAACAAATATCACTCGCCTGGTGCACCTGGAGCTGGCACGTGTAGTGCAGATAGGCAGGGTGTGGTTGCGCTACTAGATGGGAGTGAGGCAAGGGAAGAAATTCAATAGGGGGAGGCGAGGGATAGTCAGGAGTAGAGGGTGCACTGCTAGTTTGTGCATTTTGGGGGTGAAATAAGGTCCTACATGCGAGAGGTGTGGTCAGTGTGATGCTGGGAGAGGGCGAGGTATAGGTCTTGAAAGGGGGGGGGGGGCTACTGGCCTTGTTAGGAAGGATCGAGGAGGGTGAGGGGTCACAATTTAGGAGGAAAGGGTGTGGCTTTTGGGGATACATGAGGGAGAAAGTGGGAGGCTGGAGTGGGGAAGTAAGGGTGGAAGAGGCTATAGCACAGGAGAACCTGCGAGGGGATGAGGGCTGGGTGAAGCGCCGTTGCATAGAGGCAAATCGTCGGGGTGACAGGATCAGGTAGCGCTATGGTTAGGGTTATTTTTTTATTTTTTTATATTGATTATAATAATAATAATACTAGATTAATAATAATAATAATGACACAAAAAATAATAATACTAATAATACTAATAATAAAAAACCTAAAAATAACAATAATAAGAATAATAATAATAATATCATTAATTAAATAATAACATTATTATTAATACAATTTAAACATTTAAAATATTTTATTTACAAAAAAATTATTTATTTTAATTGTTAGACATTTACTGGGCACTCGGCCTAACAATGCGACTACCTCTCACTGTGCGGTGACCGCACACGGGTTCGAATCCCACTAAAAATATTTAAGAAAAAAATATTTAAGCCATGACCCATCCTGAACCATGGCATGAGAACCTAAAGCTAAGAAATAGTAAAATAAAAATAAATAAAATAGTTGGGATGTGAGAAAAACAATTTTAACTATTTTTCATATTCATTGTAGAAAAAATTAATTCTACATTATTACCTAATAATAATTAGTCTAATTTAAAATATGGAATAGTTTATTTCAAATTCAATTCATATATGTTTTCAAATTTATTTTAATATTAAACTCACAAAGATGATGAAAAAGATGTTTTCCACAAAAAAATCTTCATTATAAAAGATTTTTTATTTAATAGATCAATATAAAATTGATTCCAACAATATAAATTAGATTCATAATAATATAAGTTTATTATATGTCGGTTTAGAATAAATTTAAAATAAAATATAACTTTTAAAATTAATTAATTGAAAAGTAATTTTTAATAAAAATTACTAGTTTTCACCATCCATCAGAAAATTAAAAATTCTTGAAAAATATAAAATTCTCCTTTAATTTAATTTGATGTATTGATTTAAAAAAATAGGACATTTTTTTAAATAATGTTTTATAAATTGGAGAAACTTTAAATATATTATATGCTCACAAAAGGAAATAAATACCATTTTAAGGAATATGTTTGTTTTAAAGCATATAATTTGTTTACAAAATATATATTTTCATTATTTTAAACCATTATAAATATTTTTCAAAATTGGATATACATACTCATACCAGCAGTTTAACATTTAGGTTATATTGGTATACTATATTATCATTCATTTAGACTTAGGGTTGTGTGTATATCATGATATAAAAGATATTAATGTTATTTATATATATATATATTGTAAAATATAAGGGTGTTACAGATAGAATCTTGAATGGAATATATCTATCAAAATCATTTCTCAAAAAAACATTCATTGGATCTATATAATATTTTTGAAATAAAATATCAATGTATTTCTATGATTTTTATTCTCTTCGATATTGTATTGACCCATTGTTACCTAACTAGACATTCCACTTCATTTTCATTAGTTATTTTGAAGATCTGAGAAATATTTCGACACATAAATTTTGTGGAATTAAATATATGAACCTAAAAAGACCATATTTATGTTTCTTCAAAATCAATGTATAGAGAAGGTGAGGAGGTTTAAAAAATTATGGACAAGTAGAACAAAAAGTGATAAAATAAAGTGGATGATGCAACTATATGGGGAATCAGGATATAGGAGAAGGAAAAATGTTTGTGTGAAAATGTGGAGGGGGTTACAAAATTATTTTATGATGGAATATGAAGGATGGGAGGTGAAGTTGTGACATAGATTTTAAATTTTAGAGGTGTTTTAAAACATTTAATTAAAACAATATTACTATATTTTATAAAAAAATATTCCAATATTTCATTATATAGTAATTATAGTTATCCACCACTAATAATTTTGGGTGTGATGTTAAAATCCTTTATTTTTTTTATCAGTGGTTTTCTTTGGAATAGTTTCTAATAGAAATCCACAAATTATGTTTTATCTTATAATGATATAGGTTAGAAGCCTAAGTGATAGAGTTGGAAGGTCATTTATCAACTAATAAATGTAAGATTATCCAACATTGTGTCAACCATATGTCTCTCTCCCCATAAAATATATATCCAATTATCTAAGGTGTATGATCCTCATATATTGATTTGTTTGGAAAATATTCACAACCTATTTGTTAATTTTTCTTTCATAGATGAAATCCATATAGAGGGGGAAAAGTTTCACATGAAAAATGATGGAGATGGAGAATCCACTACAATTAAATAGTGGGGACAACATGGAGGAGAGGTGACAGTGCGACTATAATGGAATAGGGGTGTCATGAAAAGTAAATGGGGATGGTGCTGCTATAATGATAGATAAGGGATGGTATGACATGGAGGTCTGTTCAAGGGAGGAGAGGAATCACATGAAAAAGGAAATAGAAGGGGTGGTGTGACCACTATACAGGTTTCAACTAGTAGTTATTTTTTAAAGACCAACATTTAAATAAATATTTGTGGTGGTTTTTTAAAAACTCTCTACAAAAATTTCATTATATGGAAATTATAGTTAAATACAACTAATAAAGTGGTATAAACCAGAAAAATAATTTTATTTTTTAATTACTGGAAGTTATTTGAAATGGTATATAATAATTCATTACAAACATTTCTTTTTAATGTTCTAGATAGAAAGCTTAGGGATACAATATTAAATTTATGGATATACTAAAACAATTATTAATATTCTATGATTCTGAATGAAAATGTCAGTGAAGTTTATATATCTCCATAAAATATATCTTTATGTCTCTATTAAGTATTATCCTCAAATAAATACTATTTTTTGAACTTATCTACTATTTTTTGTCAATTCTGACTGACCAAATATAGAAGGAATAAAATAAAAAAATCCATATTTGAAAACTAAAAGTTCATAACATGTTGATTCAAATACATGGAATGTGATGAAGCACTCCATTTGAAACATGTAAAATAATAACATAAAATTATAATTTTATAAAAACATTTTAATACATGATGTTTGTAAAAGAGTACATGTTATCTAAAATGATTTTAATTGGTACCTTATATTTGATTATACCTTCCATTTGTGATACAATAAAATCATTGAATAAAATGAAATATTTATGAAAGAACGTGTCATGTATTTTCAAATTTTCATGACTCAATTTCAATACATAATGTTCAGGAAACTAAAGGAAATCCATTCAAACATAATATGATTAAAAAATAAAATACATGTAAACTTGTTTGGTTCATGCATCTTATATATTGGAGGAAAAGTCTAAATAAACACGTAATTCCAAAAAAAAAATATAATGAGTCGAAATGATGGTGTATAATATAGATAACTAGGACCTTGATTTATTTGTGATTTTTTTAGGAACTAAACCAAAAATATCAATGTTAGGAATTTAGAATGACCACAATGGTATGAAGGATTTCATACCACAAAGTATACGGGTGGAGACATGGATAAGGATCTATAAAACCAAGCTAATTTCAACCCTAGTTATTTTTTTGTTTTTCATTAAATATGATTATTAAAATTAAAATACAATAAATGTTAATTAGTATACACTGAATGAGAATGATTACATTTATACAAGTTTTTGGGTGGAGACTCAATCACTCATAATTTTATTTGTTCTGGAGAGACCGATTCATCGATCCAAAACTCATACACACCATTTTTATTGTACTTTTAATTTTTATATTTATATTAAAATATAATGAAACCTTTAAGAATTTTATTTTCAAATTAATCAATATCTACTGACCTATGGGACTGTACTAGAACATGCGATGAAATTTTCCATTGGAACACTCCCAAACATAAACACATAATGATTTAATGATTATTTATTTATTTTTTGTACTTTTTATATAAAACATGACTCACATGATGTGTAATTAAAATTTAGGATAAAAAATTATGATCCAAGCACCAAAAGATGGGTTGGGATATTTGAACTTGAGTTAACTCGACTCCTTAAGAAGTACCCATCTATCAATACAACCTTCATTCCTAGTTTATTTTACTATATTTTATTATAAAATTATAAAATATTTTCTATATATGTATCTATAAAAAATAGGGTTGGGGATATTCATACACACACACAAACTTGTAATCCTAAAAAACATTTACAATATAGATCATGGGTAAAAGAAATGAAATGGAGGAAATATTGTACCTATGGGATAGAGTCTCACATTTACACATTGAGTTACATGAGTCCATATCTAGAGTAATTGTGGAATCGCGTGTTTCATGAGTGCATAGACCCCCCCCCATTGTAGTATCCTTTTTCAATTCCCTTCAGTGATCAAAGAATCCTATATATACCCATTACATTTCTATTATGGGGAATAGTTAAACATCAAATGATAAAGGGAACGAAGTTGAGGTGTCTTCTCTCAAGAAACAATGATTTCAATGCCTCATTAAACTCTAATAAGAAAACTTCAATGGATTCCTACAAGTGAAATTTTTTATATTTATTACCTCTCATAAGTCCTTCAATGCATTCGAAAACACATGAGGCTATTTCTTAGGAAATTTCTTCCTGATGAAAATCTTCCACATAATTGAATAATACTCCACAGATCCAAAGTTCTCATGAAATTGATATCATACACAAAACCATGTTATGTGAACCCTTATTTTTTAACCTATTTTAATAAAATCATATATGAAAGTGATAAAACATGTTCCCCAAGTTCATGGTCATTAAATTTACTCAACAATGATCTATAAACAAAACAATAATTGGATCCTTTTAATTCTAGAAATTTATATCAAACTCAGTTTATGAAATATTTTTGTAAGGAAAATTTGTATCCTTCCAAATTCTAATAAATATCTAGACAACCCAATGTGTAATTCACACACAATCCCATGTTTCAATTCCTTTAATAATGTAATAATACTTATTAATTGATTCTATACTATATGTAATGATCCTATCAGAAGACCATAATTGGTGAAACTCAAAATACATGGGTTTTAATTCATGGTCTTTGAAGATATGAAGAATGCCTGCCTGATGTTAAATCGTAAAAACACTACCAAACCATATCTATTTTAAAAAACGTTCTCTAAACTCAATCAATATACTAGAGAGAAAATCCCTCCTAAAGATCTTATCTATGAGGCTACATTCAATAGAGTGTCCTCTATATGCTCTAAACCATGAGTATACCCCCGTATCATAAACCATGAGTGTTTCTATAGGATTCTAAATAGTATGTGTCTCAAATGGTCTCTAAACCATGAGGACCATCTTTTTAGGAATCAAAACATTTAGTTCGATCACATTATAATATTTATTACTAAAACCCCAATTCTCTATTATGGAATGACCTTATGATTCTACCATGTCCTAAGAAGAGAAATGTATAGTATCATTTAGAATACTAAATAAGTTAATCTACCTTACCATAAGTTCGTTATCCTACTATGGTAAAAAGTGATGTAATTAATCAGTATCAACATAGATAACATCAAAAGGGTCAAAATAAAGTTTTAAATCTATAAGGGAGTCTCATAATAGGAAATAAAATCCTTAAATTGATTATCTAGACTCCCATACTCCCTTTTGATCGAATGTTTTATCTCCATAACAATGAATGTTAAAGGCATATTACATCTTAAAAGTAGAAATAACTAACCAAAATCATGAAAAGTTAATGCATCCAAACATTCCTATTTTAAATAATAGAAAAAAGATATTGTGAAACTAAGAAAAAATTATTTTCTATTATTTGGGATCATATTTATAAAATTAGGTATCACTAGGATAAATTACAGAGAGAAAGATATCCACTGGGTGTGGTTGAAGAACTACCCATGCCACTGCTAATATGTGAATTGGTAGAAGAGAAACCACCAGTGATGATAATATCCATAGGATCCTGCTTGTAGTGATTCAATACACATATTCCTAGTCTTTGAGTATTATTTCCTCCTTGGTTTTTAGGTCCCCTCTCCCCCTTTACCATATAGGGGTTACATAGAAATGGGTGATTGAGAGATTTTTTTCTAAAAGTAAGAGATAGAGGACATCGTTATTACCCAAAATAATGATCGAGTGGACCTTGATCCATTGATTCTACACTAGAGAACCCATTAATAGAGGTATCAGAGGGGGAGATAACCTAATTTTACTAAAACAAACAAATTTGGAATTCTTTCATAGGACCACACTAATAACACATTCGCTTATATTGGGGGAGGTGGATGACATCTATGGTGTGCCATTCCCAATTGTCACCCCAAATTTTACAATGAGGGATCCCACGTTATAACACTGCTATCAATTTGTTACTGCCCAAATGATATCCAAAAAGTATGATTCTATTCCCATTTTAATATTCACTAAAGCATCCTGATCTTTTAAAAAATACAATTTGTATGACAATGTGTACGACAAGAGACACTGAGTATAAACAGACTATGAAATATTATTATTTAAATGTGAATGATATAACCCAACCATGAATTGGTGAATATAAATAGGATTATCCACATTATGAAACATTTATAATGGTCCTAATCAATAAAAATGTATTGATTAACTATTTGGAAATAATAACTCAATTATTTGAAAATCCATTTTATTCTTTAAAAATTGTATTTGTTTTATTTTATGAGTGAATATTTTATTAATTTATAAAACATTTAGAAATATTTTTATAAAAATATTATAAATTTTTAAATAACCATATAAAAATTATCATATGGTGATAGTTTGATATATTTCAGAAAATGATGATTTTCAATAAATAGTGAAAAATACTATTTTTTATTGGAAGATGTGTTTTATTTTAATGTATAATACGTTGGGTAATTTTTAAATTTTTACTAGTTAATTTTTATTTAAAATAATATAATTATATTACTTGGAAAAAATTTAATAATTTAAATTTGGTATAAAAACAATTTCTTGCCTAAAAAGGTATTTCTCTAAAAAAATCATCCAATTTTACTGGTTAAATATTAAATTAAAATATATAAATTATATGTTTTATAAATTGAAAAATTAATTCCATATTTTGAATCATGAAGACAATATTTTTTAAATATGACTGTTTTATTTTAATTCATCATGAATAGTAATCATAGTAAATTTTGGTACCACGATAAACGTAAAATAATCAAATTAAGGGTAAAAATATTGTTATAAGGACTAAAAAATAACCGTCAAAGTTAACGTAATTTTATTGTATGATAAAAATTCATCTATAATCATCAAAAATTTGAATAGATGATCTTTTTTCTATATTCCCCTAATTTTTACCATTATAATATTTTATGCAAAGAAAAGACAAAATTGTCATTCTCTTTTTTATATTATCATTAAATTTTTATAATAGAGATTAAAAAAAGATATGTTCGTTTTTAAATGTTAATTTGAAATTTATTTATTTTAACATTGAAATTTATTTATATTTTTTGTGATGAAATAATTTATTAAAATTGATATTTAATGTGGATACAATATTTATTCAATTAATAGAAAAATAAAATAAATGACTATAAAAATGATGAATGAAATATTATTATAATGAATTATTTTGTTCAATGATTTTTATATATATAAAATAAATATTATGGATGTCTAAAATATTTATACTATAATTTCATTTCTATCTTGTAGTTTTAAATTTCAAATTAAATGAATAGATCTAAAATTAACAGTAATTTTATTTTATAATTAATAATATTTTATTCCTTGATTTAAAGCAATGATATCCAAGTGATATGATATGGTCAAATATATCATCCATGTTCCATTTATGATCCAATTTGGAATTTATAGAATATATTATCCCCTTATAATTAAAAAATAATGATATCACTGTAATTATTAAAAGAGTTAACATAAGGTTAAATTTTAAAAGATAAGGCTAAAAATATAATCTAAATTTGTATAGCTTTTTTTAATGAGATTATTTCTACTTATATTCATCTTATATTCGAGACATATCATATTATGTTCCTTTTGAATGTGAAAATTAAATTATATTAATGTTTTATATTATGAAATTCAAAGTGTACACATCCCAAATCTTATAAAAGGGATCCACCAATCCTTTTCTCAACACACTTCATAATCATTTTTTTTCATCCCATTACCACCCAAATCCCTTAATTATATCCTTCGCCATTTCTTAGAGGAATGTTTTATTAAAATAAAAACCTTGGAAAGCCATTGGTGTAGACATTTGGCGATTTTCTGAAAAAGAGGTATAATTTTTTACCAATCATTTTCCTTTTGACAATATTTTAAACTTATTCAAATATTCTTAAACCAAAATGAATTAATAATAAAAATATATTGAATATCATAAGAAGTTATTATATGGATTTCATGACCTAAATTATAATACCTTGAGTTTATATGAACCGTTTTTTGAATAAATTATTTTTCATTGATTTCCTTAATTGTATTAAGTCTGGCTTTCCTTACTCACGAAACTAACATGGCATTCTCTACAGGCAACACCGACTTGGTGTGTGTTACATATAACACTGAGTATCTATGAAACATCATAATGTTGTTATAATTCTTTAAATAATGTAATTTTATCCTAGCCATTAATGTTAGTAATATGGATTTTAATAACTATATTTAAAATTATATTAATAATGGTTTTATATAAATAAATAATAATTATAATGAAAAAATATAATTTTTTGTAAATCCTTTATAGATTTAAAAATAATATTTTCTCAAAAAAACTCTATTTCATGTGATGCTATGAAGAAAAATAAAATTCATTTTAGACACATTTAGAAATAAAATTTCATGAAACAAACTTTGGTTTAAAAATGTTAATGCAAATGGTATCTTATGCTTAATTTTTTGGATTTCTCTGAGAAAAATCATTTTTAGATAAATATTGAAAAATCATGAGTTTTAATTCAAAACTTATTTTTCATAATATTTATTTATATAGTTAATTTTTATATTAATTTGTTAATAATATAAAATTATATCTACTATACGACAATTAATACAATTTTTTCATTGTAAAAAATTTCACTTTGAAATTTGATACAAAAACACAGCAAACTTATCATCATTTTTACTTTAAAACCCCGCAGTGTTGTCTCATCTACATGATTAATTTTAAATTAATTTCTTCCACTTCAGGGGTTTTAATTTTGAAACATGGATTACATATTTTTAATAATCATAATTTATTATTTCTAATTAGTTTAAAATAGTTTTTGACCAAAATTATTTGTGTAAGTGAATAAAATTAATTAATTAATTTAAGAGAAAAAATAGATTAACAAAGAAATAAACCACAAACATAAAGCCTAAAGGTCCAATAAAACAGTCCAAAACACATTTTATGCCAATATTTAAAACCTATACTCCCTTGTATATAATGTTATCAATTATTTGAGTGACATTAAATGGGAATAGTGTGGGTGGAATTCCAATTTCCAAAATTTAAGAGTGCCACTCCTGTACTATAAACGGGTCTCCTATCCTCCCACTTCCACACACCTCTCAAAACAATTTTTAGAGGCCAATATATTTAAAATAGACCCTTAAATATCCCACAATTCATTGTTGAATCCTCCCCTTTGGAATAAATCCATCCAAGGAATCCCTTTGGTCAAAACCAAAATGATATACCCAAATAAGAGGTAACATCTGTCATCAATCTCTTTAGTTTTATATGCATTCCCCATCATATAAACTCTCCATATTCCATGATTATAAAACAAAAAATATATCCTAAATATTCATAGAATTTTTTATGCTACGGTTTCTACCTACACTTACACACACTTCCATCTAGTGGGTAATGAACATATTGTTTCTTTGTATAGTGAACTACTGCCTCACGTAACAATGATTGTTGATTTTTTCATTACCATCTTAATGGATGGTAATTATGATTTAAATAGTGTTAATTTATGATATATATTATATATATTATGTTTTTATGCTTATTTAATTATTTCATAACACATAACATTATAAATTCCTTCTTGTGAAAATATGATAACATCGTTTGTGGACGTATCAAATACAGCCTCTTCAAAACGATGTGATTCGTTCAAACATTAAAAAGAATGTGTTAAGTATGGTTTTAATGAACATTTATGATTTATATTTCATAATAATTCTACTATAATGTGATAATATACACACACATATATATATATATATAATTTATTACATTCTTCCACTTCGATAGAAAAATGCAGACAATGTTCATGGGTACGTACGACCTACAATCTTCGAGAAAGATGTATTACATTGGATCATTATATATTTTATTAATTATTATAAATACATTATATATTATGTTAATATAATTTTATACAGTTTTGAGGTAATTAAAAAATTATCTTAAGTATTATGATCATGCATAATAAGTCAAAACATGTATGAAGAAAAAGAGGATATTACATAAAGTGAAACCTTAACATTGAATTATCAATAAGCCGATAAATTAAATTCATAATAAAACTATATATGGTATTATATATATCATATATTTCTGTCATATATGTATAATAAACTAATATTTATTATATAGAAGTTCTGAATGAGTATAATGAGAGTACATACACAAGTTAAGGAAATTTCATCTCACTTATTATATCTGTGAGATACATGTCATGTTCCCCAATATTTCCTTTCATGTGGTTTCTATAATACACATGAATGTATTATATGATTCATAATCTTATATTATTGGGAATTTAAAAATCTATTATATGATCATTCTTTCATGGTGTTTATGTTTCAAATGTTACCAAATCAGTAAGATTGTTTTTATTTAATTTTCTTTCTCTAAGACACATGTTTTTCTATGAACCTACATTATTTTTTTAGGCGTCTTGGACGAGTTATATCATGAATATATTTATTTTCATGATATTTTATGATTTATTTAATTCCATTTTCGTATATGATGATTATGATCTCAAGTTACTATATGGTAAGAGTTTATTGAAACAATCTCATCATTCATCGAGTTTGATTCTAAATATGATTTAATTGATGAAATAATTGGATATATATCTATAAGAAACTCATTATATTACATTTCCTCTATGAATTAAATTTATATACATGTATTAGTACCATTTTCTCACTCTTTGTTACTTAACGTAATTAATAAAATGTTTTCATGAAAATTTTTATTGTACTTATCTCTTCGATTGGAAACCTATTTTATATTAAAAAGAATTTCTTTAAAAATGTTTTCAAAAATGATTTCAAATTATCATTAAATATTATTCTACTAGAAAAATTATATTATTTTTTAAGGTTTTCAAAGAGTCATTAATAAGTCTTCAAATCTATTTTCCATGAAAAAGTATTTCTAAAATATTTTATGTTGTAAAAGATAATTTTTCAATGTAGAAAGAATATTTTACTCAAGAATTTTTTTTAAAATATATTTTAAAATTATATTCCATCTGAGATGATATATGTTGCTGTTAATCATGACTTTATAGATAAACAATTCAATGTTTCCATTCATTTTATTTCACTGAATGATTTATTTTTTGATGTAATGATGTTTATAAAACGTGTTTCACTT
Organism: Viscum album; assembly: GCA_963277665.1. NCBI lineage: Eukaryota > Viridiplantae > Streptophyta > Magnoliopsida > Santalales > Viscaceae > Viscum > Viscum album. The sequence continues at coordinate 455,004,187 of OY728135.1, forward strand.
TCATGGGATATATTATTTTGATACCTGCTTCTTTTCATGAGTTATTATTTGGATGAAATGATTATGAAACATGTTTATTTTTTAACATGTTATGATATGATTACATGTTAATGATACAAATTTCATTTCATGGGATTTGATGTTGTTTTTTTAATTTTTTTGGAATATGTATATATGATTTAATTTTGAAATGGGTGGGACCTATATTTCCCTCTAAGAAATTTGGTAAAGATATTTATGACATGAGATAGACTAATAAGGTCTTGGGAGTGAACCTCAACTTCTAAGATGGTCATGGGTATGAACCACGACTACTAAGATGATATGGTGGGTGTAATAACACTACTAATGTGTCAATGGGAGTGAAATATGAAAACCAAGATGGTATAGGGAGTGATCTCATACTACTAAGATGTCCATGGTCATGAACCATGACTATTAATATTGTATAGGAAGTAAACACATACATCCATGTTGGCCATGGCAGTGATGTCTTGACTACAATAGATATTATTTTATGTGCTTATGTATCTACAAAAATTACAGGGATTATTCCTATGTTATGATTTTATGGATTGTGTTCTTTATTTACATATGATTCGTGCCTTATGAACTTCAAATATTTATTCTATGAATATGGTTTATGATCTTATAATATGCAGAATCTTATATTTTGATGTTATGATCGTGATTCATATCCCTTTCCTCGTGCTGATTGTTACAAGTCTCCCTTGTTAACCATTATTGAGTATCTGATCTCATCCATTTTTATGTTTCATTTCCCCTATGTTATGAATATATGTACTGTGTTTGATGCATTATAGAATGGTTATATTTAGGAATAACTTAGTCAGGGATAATGTAGATCACCTGTGTACTAGTGTTTATTTTTCCATGTTTCTAAAGGTGCTAGAATAATATGGTCTTTGGGTTCCTGTTTGTGTAATGTATCAAGTATTCCGTAAAAGTGATGTAATTTAAATGTATGAAATGAAATGTTATCTACTATTGGTATCAGATAAAATGTTTAGTTATCCTTTATATTCTAGGATGAGAAATCCTCAGTGATAATACTAAAGTCACATATAGGGATAAGTCTAAGGATAAAGAAATCAATAAGAAAATGCACTATAATTTTTTATAGGATAGAGTTAGTTGTATCCTAGAAATAAATCCATTTCTGGATACTAAACAGATGTGGATCTAGAACAAATGATCCAAGGGTTACCAACTCAAATATGGTGTGTCAATCTTAACTTGGTGTAACCTGTAACACGAAAATGGACCTTTCAACAGAACTGATTTGACACTACCAGAGGGTATTCCTTGAATATTAAAAAAACTCTTCATGAACCATCATGAGGAATTTATATAGTATTTTTATATGAATAATATTTAATAAAATTATGTTGTCTTAAATAAGGTTTCATGATTTATACATCATATAAGAGAAATTTCATGATTATGTGGATTCCCAGTTTGATTATTATTTCATAATCTATGTTCTTTTTGTTTCAGTAAATGGATAGAATCTAAATGGAACTACATTATTGGTGATTGAAATAGAAAATAAAATTATTATCCTATTAAGAAACCAAATTCTATTGGGGAAGGACTGAAATTTATTATTGGTATGCTCACCTTAATCTCTAAAAAAATGAATTATGTTGGGATTTCAATTCAGAAAAAGAGGAAACAACATTCTATTGATTACATTATGAAGAAATATCCACCGTCTTTCAATGGGTCGTCTAATTAACATTTTAATAAATAATGGATCAACTAAAAATATAGTCTCTGTTTTCTAGTGTTCAGATAATGAGAATTTCATTCTCTCTTTTTATCTATTAGAAGGCTATGTAGATCCGTATTGGACTATTATTAAGAATACATGGAAGTAAGATGAAATTGAATCCATGGATTTTCATGAGTTTAAGAACTTATGTTTCAATAAGTATTTTCCTCCGATTCATCATACCTTGATGGATAAAGTGTTACTTAATTTGAATCAAATTGATGATGAATTGGTTGGTACCTAGAAGGATAATTTCACAATACTTGTGATGTACACTTTAAGAATTATCATCCAACAAAAATATTAAAGTTAATAGGTCCTTTAGGGTCTTAAATCCCTGTATCAGATGGGTGTCTTCCAAAATATATATTATTAAATACAAAGAGATTTTTTTTTTGAAATCTAGGTTGAAATGGAGGTTAGATTCACATACCATTGTAATGGCTATCATAAGAAAAGGAAGATAGAGTTTAAATGAAAACATAAAACCATGAAGATAATAAGCTGAGCATTCCATTATTCTCTAAGTGTGGGATGAATCTTGGAGAAATTTTACATAAGTGGTATAAAAATGTACTAATGGTGTAAGGGAAGGCCATCATGCATTTATTTTTGAATTGATGTGAAGAAGTCATCTAACGGTGGGAATGGATAAAACTAGGAATATAATGAACCTCCCATGATTCAATTATACAAGTGTAAAGAGAATGGGAATTATGCAAACTAGTTCTTAAACCCAAGGGATTATGATGATGATCAATGTTAGAAACCTCTTAAGTTGAGGAACAAGGGTAAATCTCATGCAATCGATATTCCAAAAAAGGGGTGTGATATAAAACTAGGGAAATGTACCCTTACCATCCACTCCATAACTAATAATGTCTTACATAGTTCAAGATCTATCAAATATTTCATATCTAATGAATTTTCTAAGGGAGTTAATATTACACTAAAATGATTATATATGGAATTAGTAGTGAGAACCGATAATGGTATGATGACTGCTTTCCATGTTTACAATTCCTATCTAGTTTATGTTTCTGGGAATGTTGTTCCTGAAAATCCACCATTCTTCCCCTGGTTTAATTCTTTTTATCTTATTCAAGGATTGACTTTCTCCACATAAATACCACATCAATTATTAATGAAGTGAATTTATGTTTGATATTTCAAACGAACCAATGATCATCTATAAATGTGATGATAGGTATGATCATCTTATGGAGATTTCATCTAGTTTATGATTCATAATTCCAATTTAGGGGGGCTATGTATCTCAATTTGTTGGGGAAAAATTGACATCGATGATATGCTTATATTTAGGGAATTTTGGGATATCACTATGGAATATTTTCCTCACCATCCACAAAAAAATGAATTTTATCTCTCTAATGAACTCATACACGGTTCCACAGCAATTTTAGAGACTCCTTATAGAATTTCCCTAATTGAGTTACTTGAATTCAGGAAGTATGTCCAAGAAAACCATGATATGGGATTCTTTCATCCGTGTGGGTCACATTGGGGTAAACCTATTCAATTTTTTAAAATGAACTATTGAAAATGTAAATATTAATTGATTATAGAGAGTCGAATAAGATCATGATAAATTTCGTGTATCCCATCCACTATATTGATGACTTGTTTGATCAACTTCATGGAGGTATATAAATTTCCATGATTTTCCTTCCTTATGGATATCATCAATTGAGGGTAAAAAAGGTGAGTAAACCCAAGAAACATTCCCTATTAGGTATAGAAAATATTAATATATAGTAATTCCTTTTTGTCATACTAATTCTCTTACAATCTCTATAGATTTAATGAATGTATTTTTTAGAGATTACCACGATCAGTTTGTTGTAGTCATTATAAATGATATTCATTCAATTCATAGAGTATTTAAGAGAATTAAAACCACTATAAATTTGTTCTAGGACCCTGAGGTAGGATAAACTATATGAAAAATTTTGAAATTGTTATTTTTGGCTAATAATGGTATCATTTTTGGGTTACATATTCTCTATAGTGTGTATTACAATAGATCCATCAATGATGGAGGCTATTAAATATTGTCCTAGACCAACCATGGTTACTTAGATTCCTATATTTCTTGGTTTAGTTGGATATTATCGATGGTTTTTTGAGAATTTCTCATAAATATCAATTCCTCTGAACAAGTTTACTCGAAAACGTGTAATGGTCCACTATATAGAAGAATGTGAAGAAATGGTTAGTCAGTGCACCTCTATATACCTTAACCTATATTAGAGAGGGTTTTTAATCTATAGTGATGAAATTCAAAAGGGATTAGGAAGTTTTAATATGCATAATTACATGGCTATCATGTATGACTCGTGATATTTGAAGATTCACGAGAAAATTTATCCAACTATTGATTTGGAGTTAACAGTGGTATTTTTTTTATTACCGATATAGAGGGAAAATATTTGCGGAGAAAAGTGTAATATATATACTGATCTTAAAAGTTTTAAATATATATTCACATATAAAGAGTTGAAAATGTGACAGATAAGATGGTTAGAGGTCATAAAGGATTATGAATGCTCAATACATTACCTCAATGAGAAAACGAACAAGGTGGTTAATGCTTTGACTTAATATGATAATATTATCAAATTCTTGATTAGGATCACCAAATACCCAATATTTCTAGATTTTTAATGATTGATCAAGGAATGTGAAAGGGGAAAATAATATCTTTCTCAAATGAATGTTCAACCCTCTTTCCAAGTAAATATTACATAGGTATATTAGGAATTTGTAAATATACAAAGGAAAGATAGAAATGTTCATGAGTTTAACCTTCATCGAGATAGAAGGATAAGGTTCAAGAACAATGTCATTGTTCCTTCAATTCATGATTTCAAGAAGGTGCTATTAGAGGAAGCGCATAGTTCACTATTCACTATTAATTTTATAAGAATCACTACCACAAAACTGGGCAAGGCATGCACCTGCCTTTATCATTGCTAACAGTAAAGCGCTGATAAAGGGTCGGGCCTTTATCAGCACTAACAAAAGCGCTGCTAAAGGTCCACTTTATCAGTGCTAAAACAAGCGCTGATAAAGGGCTTATTTATCAGCGCTAAAAAAGCGCTGATAAAGGTTGTATTTATCAGCGCTTTTCATTTTAGCGCTCATAAATAAACCCTTTATCAGTGATATTTACTAGCTTTGATAAAGGCTCACGTGGATTTGTTAAAAACCCGCAGGTCCTCTTCCTCCTCCCTGCACCCAGTCAAGCCCTTGCGGAAGCCCTCCTCTGCGCCGCTGCCTCCACCTCCTCCTCCTCCGCCGCGGCCGCCGCATCATCCTCCTCATCCTCCTTCTCCTCCTCCTCTGGCCGCCTCCTCCTCCTCCTCTGGCCACCGCCTCCTCCTCCTCCTCCTCCTACACCGCGGCCTCTTCCTCCTCCTCCTCCACCAGCGCCACCTCCTCCAACGTGGCCTCCTCCTCCTCCTCCTCTACTGCCTCCGATGCCTCTGCTGCCTCTGCCCTGCCTCCGCCCTGCCTCCACGCTGCCTCTGCACTGCCTCTGGTGCCTCCGCTGTCGACACCTCTTTCTCTTCTGCCACCGGGTCCTCCTCCTTAAGGTGATTCAAATTGAATTTTCATGAATTAATTATGTTTGGAATGGGTAAGTGTTTGGACAACTATTCTTCGTGTTGAATCTTCAGTTTCCATGGGTGGTTTGGGATTGTGGTTATGTTTTGATCCTGACTATGGGTTGTTTTTATGATTTCCCACTACTTCATTAGATTTATTTAGTTATTCTTATGTTTTGGTGTTTTCATTTGGTTAATATATATCTTTATCTCCCCACGAACGATTATCTTATGGATATTAATTTTGAGATGGGTTTGAGGAAATATATCAGATTTATTCTTATTTTTCTAAGTCTACCAACCTATTTTTAGGTGTTTCACAAGGTATTGATGTGAGAGGCATATTTTAATTGAAATATTGGTCTCAATGGTGTTCCATTAATGGGTGGTGTAGGCTCTACTTTTTTAAGGGCTCTTAGTTAAAATAAGAGGCTTCAAATGGTGGAGGATCACATCCTAAAAGAAAGGGGGATTCTTAATAGGGAAATAATACATAGACAAGTCTAATCCAGAAAAAATCAATGTAGTAGAGTGTTAAGTCAAAAAGTCTTCTTTTGGCTTTTACATCATGTTTTGGAAATCACAAATATATTCTATGTCTTGTTTTGGAAATCTCAAATGTATTATATCATATGTTTGTAAATAACAAATTGTCTTTTATCATGTTTATCGTATCGTACGATGTTGATCGTACCGACCAAAACGTATCGTACTGACTCTGTCAAACGTATCGTAATGACTCTGTCAATCGTATCGTACTAACTCTGTCAATCGTATCGTACTGACTCTGTCAATCGTATCGTACTGACTTTGCTGTTCAGATGATCATTATTTGTTTTGGTACTTTGTCAAAAACTCTCTCTGCATATGAATCGTACTCATGTTTTACATTTCTATATATCTCTTATCCTAACAAAACGATGTCGTTGAGTTAGTTATATACTAATCAAAACGATGTCGTGCTTTCTGTTTCAATATGACCGTTGGAGGCAATATGACCGTTGGAACCCGAGGCCTATAAATAGGAGGTCATTTGAAGCTGAGAACACACTGATGAACGAAGAGAACGAAAGAGACTCTGTGAACTACGAAGATTCTAGAGAGAGACACTGTGACTTCTCTCATCAGCCTTGTGCGTCCGATCATCGTATCGAGGGCTTTCAAGTAATTGAAAGACAGAGGTGCCGATTACCTGCAAAATCGAGGGCTGCCGGGGATAGGCAGACAGACGTGCCGATCATCGTATCGAGGGCTGCCGAGGATAGGCAGACAGACGTGCCGATCATCGTATCGAGGGCTGCCAGGGATAGGCAGACAGACGTGCCGATCATCGTATCGAGGGCTCACCAAGGTGTTGGTGAGACAGACCTTTTATCCTAGGTGAAAGGATAACCCTTCTCTTTGGGTTAAAAGAATTGTATTACTTTTACATTTCCGCTGTTACTTGTATTAGAAAGGGATTTGTATTGTTTCCTTTCTTCTTTACATATTCAATTGTAATTGTTTCAATTACAATCATTCTGTTACATATTGTATTGATTGGTTCTATACGCTTTAAGGTAGAATCATTTACATTTGTATTACTCTGATTATTGTGTTCATCTTGAATACAATTGTTTTACATAACAATAGTATTACAATACATCATACCTTTTACATTCAATACAATTGTGGGTGTTTGTATTTATATTAGTTTAAGATCATTTAAACTAATCTCTTTGTTACTAAAACTCAAAGGTTTTTAAACCTACAATTCACCCCCCCCCCCTCTTGTATTGTTCCATCTAATAGACTTTTATATCGACTATTCGATACAACAATTGGTATCAGAGGAGGTTTCCACTGATTTTTATTACTAGCTTTATTTCTTATTACTTTCTTAAATACTTACTACACTAACGTGTGGAGTGGAAAAGTTGTTTTTGTTATATTAGATGGCAGGAATGAATATCGGATCAATAGATAATCTGAATCCTTCTAGACCACCAATCTTTGATGGGAATGATTATGAGTATTGGAGAGATCGTATGAAGACTTTCGTCATCAATACTGGTGTAGACAATTTTATTATGCTTACTGGGGGTTACAAAATTCCTGACAAAGAAGTTAGTACGTTGACCAATCAAGAAAAGCAAGAATATCAATTGAATTACAAGGTACGCAATACTTTATTATGCTCTATGACCAGGAATATATATAGTCAGATATCTTCATGTGAAGCAGCCAACTGTATTTGGAAGAAATTAGAAGTCACTCATTTTGGTACATCCAAGGTTATAGAAACAAGGAGAGCAATGCTTCGAGCAGAGTATCATGGATTTGTTTTTCCTTATGGAGAGCCAGTATGCAAAGTGCAACAAAGGTTTATGACAATTGTCAACAGCTTAAAATCTATGGGAGAAAAAGGTCTTGATGATGAAGCTCTTGTTGATAAGATTATAGATATTATGCCAAATGAATGGGAGTCAAAAAGAACAGCTATTGATGAAAATAGAAAAGTTTCCCAGATTACTCTTGATGAACTCTTTGGAACTCTTCTACAGCACGAGACAAGAATGAAAAGAGATGCTGATTTCAATAAGAAGAAGAATGGGAATGGAAGTGTAGCTTTTGCATCTAAATCTAAAACACCTGAAAGGGTTACAAGGTCTAAATCCAAGAAAGTTGTTGTTTCTGATTCAAGTGATTGTAAACTTTCAGACAATGAGTTAGCCAATCTTGCTCGAAGGATGAACAAGATTGTGGGAACGAGAGATTTTCAATATAGATTCAGAAAGAAAGACAGGAAAGATAGGAAAGATTCAGAGGTAACTTGTTATGAATGCAAGAAAGCAGGACATATAAGGCCTGATTGTCCTTTACTGAAGAGGAAAGATAGAAAAGAGAAACACTCTGACAGAAACAAGAAAAGGTTTTATAAGACGAAGAAAGTCTCGAAAGCAAATGATACATGGAGTGCAAGTGGTAGTGATTCCTCAGATGATTCTTCAGAATATGAGATGTCAGGACAAAGGAATATTGGACTTCTAGCCAGACTACCAATTGAAGATCATTGTCTCATGGCTAAGGTACATAATGCTGAAGCTGTTACAAATGTTTCTTTAAATGCAAATTATGTTGATAATAAATATTATGAATCTTCAAATGATGAACCCTCATCATCAGAAGATGATACATTACCTTCTTTTTAAGAAGTCTCTAGATTTGCTAAGTTACTTGAAAATGAAAATTCTAAACTCAAAAAGAGATTTGAAAAAGCAAATTCTAGAATTTCTATTTTGACTAAAGAAGTATCAGATCTTTCTAAAGATCTTGATGGGAAAACTTCTGATTTTGAAAGTATTTTGAAAACCCTTGAGAAAGTCAAATCTGAAAAGGATAAACTTTCTAAGGATCTTGAAACTGCTATTTCAAAGAAAAATATTTTAGAGTCTAACTCTAGTTCTAATTCAAATGTTTTAGAAAACAAGAATTTGGTTTTAAAACTAAAGTCAGAGATTTTATCCTTGAAAAAGTGCTTGTCAAACTTTACTCATGGAAAAGAAAACTTTGATAGGATGTACTCTCAAATAAGACCTTTGAGAAATCGTTCTGGTCTTGGTTATACTTATTCCAAACCTGTTTTTAGTAATAACTATTTTGTTCCTCAAAAAACCATTTTCTGTTCCAAGTGTCAATGTGGTGGACATTGGAGAAGAGATTGTTCTCTTAACAAAACTCAATCCTTAGGATTTCATAAAGCTTATTTTTCAAAACAAATGTGGATTCCTAAAATTCTTTTATCTAATCCTTCTGGATCCAAACAAGTTTGGATTCCGAAAATCTAATTGTTTCTTTTTCAGGAAAACGAGAAGTGTATCAATAAGAACATTTGGTACATGGATAGTGGTTGCTCTCGACATATGACTGGAAACAAAGATTTCTTTTAAAAGGATATCAAATCAAAAGGTGGAAAAGTTACCTTCGGAGATAATTCTCAAGGAAAGATTGTTGGTATAGGTAATATCGTTTTTCTTGGAAAAGTTCTTATTTCAAATGTTTTGTTTGTTAAAGGTCTTAGGCACAACCTCGTCAGCATAAGTCAATTATGTGATGAAGGTTACCTTGTGAATTTTAGAAATGATAAGTGTCTAGTTCACAATTCCAAGGATGAATTCATTCTATCTGCCCATTGGCAAGAGAATGTTTACACTATTAACTTAGAAGACCTTAGGAACCAAAACTTACCTTGTTTAAGTGTAATAGAAGACCAATCGTGGCTATGGCATAGGAGATTAGGACACTGTAATTTGAGAAACCTAAGAAAACTCTCAAAGAAAGGACTTGTAAAAGGGCTACCGGATCATAGATATGATTCTTCAAAAGTCTGTGATCCTTGTCAATTTGGCAAGCAACATAAAACTAGCTTTAAATCAATTAATGTAGTTTCAACTTCTAATGCATTACAGCTTGTGCATATGGATCTGTTTGGTCCTTCACAATCTGGAAGCATTGGAGGCAAATACTATGTATTTGTTTTAGTTGATGACTTTACTAGATTTACATGGGTCTACTTTCTCACAAAGAAATCTGAAGCCTTTTCCTATTTCAAAACTTTTAGAGCCCAAGTTAAAAATGAGAAAAACCTACCATTGATAACTATTCATAGTGATCATGGTGGTGAATTTAAAAACTCAGATTTTGAAACTTTTTGTAGTAAGAAAGGTATTACTCACAATTTCTCATCACCAAGAACTCCTCAGCAAAATGGTGTTGTTGAAAGAAGAAATCATATTCTTCAGGAAATGACTCGAACCATGTTGAGTGAATACTCAATTGCTAAGCACTTTTGGGCTGAAGCTGTAAGTACTGCCTGTTATACTATAAATCGTGTTTTAACTAGACCATTTCTTAATAAAACTCCTTACGAGTTATGGACTGGCCGAAAACCTAAAGTTTCTTACTTCAAAGTTTTTGGATGCAAATTATTCATTCTGAATACAAAAGAAAATTTACACAAATTTGCACCAAAATCTGATGAAGGAATCTTTCTAGGCTATTCCACAACCTCTAAGGCTTATAGAGTTTTCAATAAAAACACTTGTACTGTTGAAGAAACAGTACATGTAAAATTTGATGAAACTAACCCTTTTGTTTTCAACCAATCCAATCCTACATCCTCGGATGTGTTTTCCAAAAATGTTTATCAACCTATATTAGAAGAACATTCTGATAAGGAAAATGTTCAAGAAAGTGTTCCTGAAACATTTACCACAGATGATTTTCTACCATATGTTGATGAACAGGTTTTACAAAACCAAAATCAATTTTTTCTTAGGAATCATCCCAGTGATAATATCATTGGTGATATAAATCAACCTGTAAGGACCAGAAATTCCTTAAGAAACGAAATAGAACATCTTGCTTTTCTTTCCCAATTTGAACCTAAAAGTCCAAGTGAGGCCTTAGGTGATGATGATTGGATCAAAGCAATACAGGATGAACTAAATGAATTTGAAAGGAATCAAGTCTGGACTTTAGTTGAAAGACCTAAAGAAACAACTGTAATTGGTGTAAAATGGGTTTTCAGAAACAAATGTGATGAAAATGGAATCATTGTAAGAAATAAAGCAAGACTTGTTGCTAAAGGCTATAATCAACAAGAGGGAATAGGCTATGAAGAAACATATGCTCCTGTAGCTAGACTTGAATCTATTCGCATTATATTAGCCTTCACAGCATATTTCAATTTCAAACTATTTCAAATGGATGTCAAATGTGCTTTTTTAAATGGTTTTGTTCAAGAAGAAGTTTTTGTCGAACAACCTCCTGGTTTTCAAGACCCAAAACATCCTGATCATGTCTTTAAACTTACCAAGGCTCTATATGGTCTTAAACAAGCCCCTAGAGCATGGTATGATAGACTTACAGGATTTCTTTTACAAAACAATTATAGAAAAGGTACAGCTGATCCAACTCTTTTTATCAAAATGGAAAACAAAAATGTTTTGGTTGTCCAAATCTATGTTGATGACATCATATTTGGATCAACTCAGAAATCTTTGACCGATTCTTTTGCAAATTTAATGAAATCTGAGTTTGAAATGAGTATGATGGGTGAGTTAACATTCTTTCTAGGTTTTCAAATTTCTCAAAAACCAGAAGGTACTTATATATCTCAACATAAGTATATTAAAGACTTACTCAAAAAGTATGGATTTGACAAAACTAAAAGTATTAGCACCCCAATTGGTACCTCAAATACTCTTGATCTTGATGAAACTGGGAAACCAGTAGATCAAACAATTTTTTAGAGGTATGATAGGGAGTTTTCTATACTTGACAGCTAGTCGACCCGACTTGATGTTTTCTGTATGCTTATGTGCAAGATATCAATCTAATCCAAAAGAGTCTCACTTAAAGGCCGTAAAGAGAATCTTTCGGTATTTAAAAGACACTATGGATTTAGGACTTTTCTACTCTTCTGGAAATGATTTTGTTTTAAAAAGTTTTTCAGATGCTGACTTTGGTGGTTGTAGAATGGATAGAAAAAGTACATCTGGAACTTGTCATTTCTTAGGAGATTCTTTGGTTTCTTGGTCTTGCAAGAAACAACACTCAGTAGCACTCTCCACTGCTGAAGCTGAATATGTAGCAGCTGGAAGTTGCTGTGCTCAAGTATTGTGGATGCAGCACACACTCACTGACTATGGTTTGAGTTTCTCCAAAACTCAAATTCTGTGTGATAATACAAGTTCCATAGCTCTTAGTAAAAACCCATCACATCACTCTCGTGCAAAACACATAGATGTTAGGCATCACTTTCTTAGGGATCACACACAAAAAGGAGATATTGTTTTACAATTCATCGGAACGCAAGAACAACTTGCTGATATTTTTACAAAACCTTTACCTTCCGATAGATTTGAATTTATAAAACAGAAGCTAGGAATGATTACATTAAAATAATCATTCATATCTACTTCCTGTTTTACATCTCTCCTAATAGTAAGAAACTCCTCGTAGAAAGGGGGAGGACATTTCTTTATGTCTTTATGTTTCTGATCTTTAAATATTTACTCTCTTTATATATGTTTCTTTCTATTTATCGTATTGACAGTTTTATCGTTTCATTTTAAGTTTTCCTGTTAATCGTATTGACCATTTCAGTTTTTCTGTTTATCGTATTGAAATTCTTTTCCATCGTATCGTTCAAAAGCTTTTGAATCGACCGATGATGGTATTCAAATTCTTTTCCATCGTACCATTCAATAATTTTTGAATCGACCGATGATAGTATTCAAATTCTTTTCCATCGTATCATTCAATAGTTTTTGAATCGACCGATGATGGTATTGAAATTCTTTTCCATCGTACCATTCAATAGTTTTTGAATCGACCGATGATGGTATTGAAATTCTTTTCCATCGTACCATTCAATAATCATTGAATCGACCGATGATGGTATTGAAATTCTTTTCCATCGTACCATTCAATAATCTTTGAATCGACCGATGATGGTATTGAAATTCTTTTCCATCGTACCATTCAATAATCTTTGAATCGACCGATGATGGTATTGAAATTCTTTTCCATCGTACCATTCAATAGTTTTTGAATCGACCGATGATGGTATTGAAATTCTTTTCCATCGTATCATTCAATTTTTTTTGTATCGACCGATGATAGTATTGAGATTGTTTTCCATCGTACTGTCGGTTAATGGTAACAACTATTTTCCATCGTACGGTCCGATCATAGTAATGACTTTGTTTTCCATCGGCATCATGATTTTTTTTCTTCTTACGATTGTGTTTACTTTTGATTCATACCAAAACCAGCAATCACCTTATGTTCTCCGACAGGTTTCTTTTCATTTTTTTTTATTTTATTTTCTTTGTTTTAATCCTAACCATTGATCTGGTATTATCTAATCTTGACCGTAGAATATCAACGGTCATCTCTTTTTTTGCCTATAAATACCCCCTCCCCTCCCCAAACCCACATTGAAGTTTCAGGATTTGAGGCGAAGCTCTGCTCCACCAGCTATAAACCATCGTACGATCTTCTCATCGGCAGAACCTTTATGTCTCAATCTTCTGCTAATACTCCTGCCGAAATGTCTTCAAAGACGTTTACAGAGAAATACTTTCACAGAGAAAGGTTAGTATCCCGAGAATTTTTCGATATGTACGATTCTACAATCAAGAGGATTATTTTGTTTCAAGGATGGGAACATCTCTGTGTGGAAAAGCCTGATATTCAAGATCCAGTTCTTTTTGATGAAGTTTGTCAGTTTTACAAAACCGTTTCTTTCGACAAAGATATGACTATAAACTTCGCTGTGTACGATAGAAAGTTATCTATGTCTGTGAAACAAGCGGCACATTTTCTGAATGTTTCTATAGAAGGCGATGCATTCTGTCCATCTCACAAACTACCGGAGGAAGTTGGTACGTTTAAAAGAGAAAGTGCTGAAAAAACTTTGTTTGTTGTTAATGAGGGAAAGAGGAAAGTTTATCATCTTTCACCGGACAATCGGTTTGTCACTTTATGGATGAAAGGTTTTCTTGTCCCAAGAAAAGGGGATAGAGAAACCCTTAAAGTTTCTGATGTCTTTATGCTAGACTATCTTGTGAATATGAGGAAAGTAAATCTCATGGGATATATTTTTGAAACCATCAAGAATTTCAAGAAAGGAGGGATTAAATCCCAAATAATAATGTATCCAGCCATCCTTACGAAATTCATTCTTGAGAGTATGAAGTTTTGTTACATTCCTTTGAAAGGAGAACCTATGGATTTGTGGCCGTCTTTGATTAATATGAGTACGATGAAAAAGCTGAATGTTTGTTTTGATTCAAATTCAAAACTTTTTGTCAGAGATGTAGAAGCTGAATTGGCTCAAAATCAATCGGCACCTATGCCAGACAAGGACAATCAATCAACCGGTGTTACTCGAAAGTCTGATCCTCAAACTAGTTCAAAACCAAAGAAGAAGCTGAGGTACAGTAAGGAATTTGTAGCCAAATGGAGAAAGGACAAGGAACAAAGAAAGGAAGGCGATCCGAAGTTTGGTCTTGACCCTGCTGAGGCCTTTGCAGAAAGAATAAGGGTAGAAGAAACCCTTCAAGCTGAAAAGAAAAAGAAGACTCTTTTGAAAAGAAAGGCTCAGGACTTTGATATCTCTAAAGTCTTGAAAGCAGTTGAAGATGCTAGTGCTCAACTAACTGTGGAAGTGCATCAAGAGCCCATCGTACAGAGTGTGCCTGAGAAAGAAAAAGGAAAACAAGTGATAGAAGAAGTGGAAGTAGAAGAAGGAGATTTTCTGTTAGAATTTCTTCAAAGTTCAAAGAAAAGTAGAGAGGAATCGCTTCAAAAGCTGAGCGAAGGTGTTCAACAAACTCCTCATGCCGATCAGGAAAGATCTCCGGACAGGATTTCATCTCGAGAAAAGCAAGATGCTCAATCTTCTCAGTCTGATAAAGTAGTTGTCATTAGTGACAGAGTGGAAGATGAAAGAAAACAGAAAGAAAAAGCGAAAGGGAAACAGCCAGTTGTTGATTCAAGCAGATCGTATGAACTAGCATCGTACGATGAAGATACTGATTCAGAGCATACAATCTCTCTCAAGAAGAGTGATTACATTGTTCATGTTTTGAGAAGGGTGGAGAAAACAATTCCTTATTTCCCGAGGCTGGAAGGGAAGATTGATTTTATTACTGAAAATCAAAGGAAAAAGTTTGGCTCTGTAAAAGAATTGAGAAAGAAAGTTTTGTCAGTAGAAGACGATCTGAAAGTTCTTTCGGAAAGCTCAGTTGCTCATAAGAAAGCTTGCAATAAGATGACCAAGTGGTCATACAAAACTGAAAGCTCAATCAATGATCATGAATTAGCTATTGAAGATATAAGGAGGGTATCAAATGAGCTAGCAATTGCTTTCAACAAGCTTGATAAAGAAATGGTTGAAAGGCTGAACCTTTTGTCTTCTCAAAGAACCGATGTTCCTTCAGTGAAAGACTTGCAAGATAGGATGAATGCTTTCCAATCTGAATTCTCGAAGGTTTCATCTTTCAAAGATGAAATGGTTTTACTGAAGAATCAAAATTCTGAGTTGTCCAAGGATAACAAGACTCTGCAAAACAGAATTGATACTCTTGAAGAAGTAATCAGAGTCCAGGAGGAAACCATCAGAAATCAAGATCAGATTTTTGCGGATCAACAAGAGCTTCTCAAAACTCAGGGTGAATCAATTTCTGAAGACAAGAAGGAGATCAAGAAGATGAAAGTTGTGCTTCATGAGCTTATAAAGAAAGAGAAGGAAAGAGAAAACAAATGATTGTTGTATTTGTTTCTTTTGGAACTTGTTTGTTTTGTAATAACTCTTATAATCCTTTCTCTTTTATCCATTGTCTTGTATTACTTCACTAACTCTTCCAGACAATTCGAGATTCCTCCTTTCTTTTTGTAAATCACAAAGGGGGAGAATATTTACAAAGCAAAGATTGTTTTACAAAGGGGTAGAATGCATTACAATGCTCTTAAGGAAAATCTATGAATACAATCCTTAGGAAAGTCAATACCTAAGGGGGAGTTAGTTGTATTCAATTTCTTATTCAGAAGAGTTTTCAATAACTCAGGGGGAGATAAGTATTTCTTGTTTCATTTACTTTGTGTGTTTGTGCTTTCCAAAAAGGGGGAGATTGTTAAGTCAAAAAGTCTTCTTTTGGCTTTTACATCATGTTTTGGAAATCACAAATATATTCTATGTCTTGTTTTGGAAATCTCAAATGTATTCTATCATATGTTTGTAAATAACAAATTGTCTTTTATCATGTTTATCGTATCGTACGATGTTGATCGTACCGACCAAAACGTATCGTACTGACTCTGTCAAACGTATCGTAATGACTCTGTCAATCGTATCGTACTGACTCTGTCAATCGTATCGTACTGACTCTGTCAATCATATCGTACTGACTTTACTATTCAGATGATCATTATTTGTTTTGGTACTTTGTCAAAAACTCTCTCTGCATATGAATCGTACTCATGTGTTACATTTCTATATATCTCTTATCCTAACAAAACGATGTCGTTGAGTTAGTTATATACTAATCAAAACGATGTCGTGCTTTCTGTTTCAATATGACCGTTGGAGGCAATATGACCGTTGGAACCCGAGGCCTATAAATAGGAGGTCATTTGAAGCTGAGAACACACTGATGAACGAAGAGAACGAAAGAGACTCTGTGAACTACGAAGATTCTAGAGAGAGACACTGTGACTTCTCTCATCAGCCTTGTGCGTCCGATCATCTTATCGAGGGCTTTCAAGTAATTGAAAGACAGAGGTGCCGATTACCTGCAAAATCGAGGGCTGCCGGGGATAGGCAGACAGACGTGCCGATCATCGTATCGAGGGCTCACCAAGGTGTTGGTGAGACAGACCTTTTATCCTAGTTGAAAGGATAACCCTTCTCTTTGGGTTAAAAGAATTGTATTACTTTTACATTTCCGCTGTTACTTGTATTAGAAAGGGATTTGTATTGTTTCCTTTCTTCTTTACATATTCAATTGTAATTGTTTCAATTACAATCATTCTGTTACATATTGTATTGATTGGTTCTATACGCTTTAAGGTAGAATCATTTACATTTGTATTACTCTGATTATTGTGTTCATCTTGAATACAATTGTTTTACATAACAATAGTATTACAATACATCATACCTTTTACATTCAATACAATTGTGGGTGTTTGTATTTGTATTAGTTTAAGGTCATTTAAACTAATCTCTTTGTTACTAAAACTCAAAGGTTTTTAAACCTACAATTCACCCCCCCCCCTCTTGTATTGTTCCATCTAATAGACTTTTATATCGACTATTCGATCCAACATAGAGGTCATTCATGAGGACTCATAATCTTGGCCAACCACAATTCGAGGTGAATTTTTTTAATTCTTCTATAGTATTGGTTTCATTTCAAAATGGTGAATCCTAGTCATTAATTTCACATATTTTTTTAATACTTGGTTATGACGGTAGAGTTTATGAATTATTTAATGTATTTCCTAACCCTGTTGGGTAGGAAAAATGGGCATGGTTTCATGTTCTTTGAGATTTGTGTTGTGGTACTTGGCATGGAGGACATTTTGGAATTCCATGTTTTCGACCTTGTCTTTTCCGACCTCATTATCGTCTTGGATTTTTTATTGGATTTAGTGCACTAGATGACTATTATCAGTATTGGGTTCAGTTACTTACTCTTAACAGGAGATTCCATGTCTTTTATGGAGATTGTGATCTATAACCATGGAGGGTATGACAAGTTTCTTCTATGTTATGTTTCATATCATGTCATTTTTCCATGGTTTTCCTTGGGGTTGTTGAAAAGTGTTCTTCATGGGAAATTCCAGTGGTCATGGAAAAGTACACAAAATCATTTCTAGAGGACTTCATGGGATAACCTCCCCAATGAGTGTTTGCGTTTTCTATCTATTTTCTTCACAGGAAGATCCCATTTTCCATTCCATCACATCATAAGGCTCTGGACGATTTAGAAGAGATAAAAGATCAGCTAGAAGATCTTTAGGGAAATGGTTCTATCTATATGATCATGTCACTATGGGATTTTCAAATTCTGTTTTCAATGAAGTAATATCATAGCCTATTAATTTTAACAGTCTACCATAGTCATAGCCAGGTGATAGTAATGAATAATTACATATTTCCTATAATTGATGATTTGTTTGACCATCTTATTATGTTCTATTGGTTTTTGAAAATTTTCTAGAGATCAGGGTACCAACAGTTGAGGGTTTGGGAAGAGGATGCTCAAAAGAAAGATTTTTAAAGTCGATATGGAAATTTAAAGTATTTATGAATTCCATTTGGGATCACTAATGCTCTATATATTTCATGGAACTGATGAACTAGATCTTTAATATCTTTCAAGACACCTCCATTTTCGTTTTTTATAATACTTCTTGGTGTATTACAATATATAGGAGGAGTACTCCGATAATCTAGAGGTTGTTTTGGGTGTTTTTAGAGAGCTTTATCTTTATTACAATATTATAAATTCCCTATATTTTGTTTATGAATTATTGTTTCATGGTCACATTATTTCCATGGAAGGAGTTCTAGGTTATCCGGAAAATGTTCGAGAAGTCATTTCTCCTCTAACCTATATACTCATCCTATGGATTTCAAATAGGATGAATATAAATAAATAACGGATGAATGCCAATCAGTTGACAAAAGAGTATGAAGAAGACGTGAAAGAATTTATCAAGTTTGCAAAAGATCATGCATGTGACTCTTCTCAAATCCTTTGTCCATGTTTACGCTGTTGTTATTCAAAAAAAATTAGTCCAGATGAGTTGGAAGTACACTTGATCTGTCACGGAATAGATCAAAGTTATACATGTTGGAATAAACATGGGGAAACAACGAATGCAAGTAGTGACTGGGGTGAAACTGCGTTTTATGGATCATCTGATATGATTACAAACATGAACAATGAAGATGACCGTATAGACGATGTGATTACAGATGTGAATGATGATGACGATCGTATTGAGAAAATGACAAGTAACTTCGAAGATGAACTTCTTGATTGCCCAAAATTGTTTGAGAAGTTAAAAAGTTGTGCAAAGACGCCATTGTATGCTGGTTGCACTAAATATACAGCATTGTCAGCCGTACTGAAGCTGTATAATTTGAAAGCAGATAACGGGTGGAGTGACGACAGTTTTACGAAACTACTTTCCCTCTTGAATGACATGATCCTAGAAGAAAATGAGCTCCCGAGCCGAACATACGATGCCAAACGAATGCTACGCTCTATGGGTATGATCTCTGAAAGAATACACGCCTACCCGAATGACTGTATACTGTTTTGCAAGGACAAAAATTCACTAAAAGAATGCTCAAAGTGTAGTGCTTGTCGATACAAGAATGATGAATCTAGTCCTACTAAAGTTGTATGGTACTTTCCAATCATTCCAAGGTTTAGACGCCTATATAGAAGTGAGGAGACTGCAGAACAATTAACATGGCATGCAGATACAAGAATTAAATATGGGATACTACGTCACCCGACAGACTCTCCTCAGTGGAAGAGAATCAATCATGAGTATCCTGAATTTGGAAACGAGTCGAGAAACCTTCGTCCTGTGTTATCTATATATGGAGTGAATCCTTTTGGATTTCAAAGAAACAGTCACAGTACATTGCCGGTTATGTTGATAAATTATAACTTACCACCGTGGTTATGCATGAAACGAAAATACATCATGTTATCTATGCTTATATCAAGACCAAAACAACCGGGTAATGATATTGATGTTTATTTAGCTCCATTGATCGAAGATTTGAAATTATTGTGGGATTCAGGTGTTACCTGGTATGATGCTTACAGAAAGGAAGATTTCACTTTGAGAGTCAGGTTGTATGGGACGATAAATGACTTCCCTGTTTATGGAAATTTTTCAGGATATAGCATTAAAGGAACTCAAGGCTGTCCCGTTTGCGAAGAAGGTACACAATCAATTAGGTTGAAACATTCATCGAAAACTGTGTTTCTAGGAAATCACAGATTTCTACCGTGATGACATAAGT
The DNA here is from genome assembly GCA_963277665.1 of Viscum album. NCBI lineage: Eukaryota > Viridiplantae > Streptophyta > Magnoliopsida > Santalales > Viscaceae > Viscum > Viscum album. The sequence goes on from OY728135.1 coordinate 455,024,216, forward strand.
ACCGTTCTTGGAAGACATCATTCGATGGAAGTTCAGAAGAACGTACAACACCGTCTCCACTAACAGGAGATCAATTGTTTGAGAAAGTTAAAAATGTGGACACTACTTTTGGTAAACCGGCTTTGAAAAACCTTACAAAATTTGGTTGGAAAAAGAGATCAATTTTTTTTGAATTACAATACTGGAATTGTCTGTATGTAAGACATTTTATTAATGTTATGCATGTAGAAAGAAATGTATTTGACAGTGTTATCGGCACGTTGCTAAATACATCTGGCAAAACAAAAGATGGAATTAAGGCTAGGTTGGACATGTTTGAGATGGGAATACGAGAAGAGTTAGCACCAGTGAAGGGTGAAAAACAAACATTTCTTACTCCTGCTGCATACAGTCTTTCCAGGAAGGATAGATATCAGTTTTTCAACTTCTTGAATGACGTAAAGGTTCCAGAGGGGTATTCTTCAAATATCAGAAACCTTGTGTCAATGAGCAACTTGAAGTTAAAAGGTCTGAAATCACATGACTGTCATGTTTTGATGCCAAATCTCATTCCAATTTCTTTACGTTGCATTTTGCCCATGAATGTCAGCCATACATTAACGAAACTGTGTTTCTTCTTCAATGCTATATGCAGCAATGTTATAGACCCGACGAAATTGCCAGCTATGGAAAAAATAAATTGCCGTCATATTATGTGAATTAGAAATGTTCTTCCCACCTTCATTTTTTGATATGATGGTTCATTTGATGGTCCACTTGGTGAGAGAGATTCAACTATGTGGTCCTGTACAATACAGATGGATGTACCCCATTGAATTGTATATGATGATTTTGAAAGGGTATGTCAAAAATCGAAGTCGGCCAGAGGGTTGTATTGCAGAGTGATATATTGTTGAGGAAGCCATTGAATTCTGTACCGAATACTTTTCTGGTGTGGAAAGCATTGGATTACCAAAATCTCGTCATTCTGGGCGGCTTGAGGGTGAAGGAATTTCTGGAAGAAAGGTTGTCACAATCAATATTACAGATCGGGAGCAGGCCCACCTTTATGTTTTTCATAACAGTTTCGACGTTGACCCATATGTTGAAATCCACAAATAAATTCTTAGGCATTTGAATCCATCAAGGGCTGAAAAATGGATACCAGATAAACATAATCGACAGTTTATAGGATGGTTTGGAGATCATATTTTTAAGAAGTCAGATGAAAATCCAAAGTCAATTTCGGAACGACTTCGATGGCTAGTCGGAGGACCAAGTGTGTATGCATTATCTTACAATGCTTATATAGTTAATGGTTAAACATTTTATACTAATAAACGTGATGAATATAGTACCATGAAGACTAGTGGGGTTACACTTGTGGCTGAAGCGATGCATGTTTCCGGTGCTAAGGACAGAAATCCAATTTATGTGAATATGTCATACTTTGGCATCATCAAACAAATATGGGAGTTGGATTATACGGAATTTCAAGTTCCGATATTTCGATGCAAGTGGGTTGATAACAGGAGTGCTATTAAAATAGATGATTTGGGATTCGTGAAAGTTGATTTCAGTAAGGAAGGGGAGAAAGACGAACAATTTATAATGGCATCACAGGCAGTGCAAGTATTTTATGTTCCAGATCCCGCAAACCGAAACTGGTCAATTGTTCTGTTATCGACCAAAACAGCTGAAGGGTCAGATGAAAATTCAAAGGAATATGACCCTTTAATTGGTACTTCGCAATCATTTCACAGTGTTCCCAATGTAGACGACGTTTTGTATGTCAGAGGAGACCACAATGAAGGGATATGGATAGTTGATAGAGGGGTCAAATCCCTTCAGCCTTTAAAAAAAGGAGTTCAATAATCAGGTTATTGATTTTTATTGTAATATAGATTGTGTTAAATTATGTTATTATCTATTTTCTGCTGCTTTTATGTGATCTAAATTAAATTTTAAACCAGTTCTGCAGATAATGACTTCTTCACCTGCTGATGCACCCATTCCCAAGACACAACACGTCTCTCAACCTGTTGCAGCTGGTCCCACTACTGAGAGACAACATGTCTCTCAACCTGTTGCAGCTGGTCCCACTGCTGACGTACAACAGGTCTCTCAACCTGTTGCAGTTGGTGTCAGTGCCGATGCTAGCGCTTCAGAGAAACATAATGATGATGCAGAAACTGAGGAAGGAGGATTGTGTTAATAAAGAGGGGGCTCGTGTTAAAAGTAATGTAATAATTTTATGTGACATAAAACAACACTGTAACCATGTTTCTTTGTTTATATGCAGATTGATGAAGCAAAATCTCAAGTCACTTCCATTCCACGCCATGTGCTATGGAAGGAGGCTCGTGTTAATAAAGAGGGGAAACTGATTGATGAAAACACACAAAAAGTGTGGGAAACATGTGTAAGTATGACATAATATAAACTTGTTTTTCTTTAAATCTCTATTACATAACAATGCTTACTTATTTTTTCATATTTTCTATTTTACATAGTCACAGGAATTAACAACACCCGCACCGGAAGCATACATACTTTCAACGACCTTGAAACAACCAGAACAGTATGGCCGAGTCAGAGGTGTGGGTTTTGGGGTGTCACCCCGGACATATTTTCAGAAAAAACAAACAAGAGGATGGAAAAACTAAATAATTGAATGTAATGAGAGATAAAGTAGCTACCCTTGAAGAACTAATCCAAACTCAAGGAAAGATGCTAACGAGTTTGATGGAGGAGAGGCGAAGATAACAAACAACTCAAGAAGAACCCCCACGAGAAGATCCACCCCTCACCAGCTTTGAGGCGAGCCACTCCCCTCAAAGACCTGACTTAAACGAGGTAATCAATGTTATAATATTCGTTTTTGTGAGATGTGAATCACATAGACACTGATAACTTTCATGTAATGATATTCTGCAGGGTGAAATTGAATGTGATTTATATCTGTCAACTCCCACCCATCGCCTTATAGCAAGGGCTACGGTGTTCAATATGCAGAATGACATGCTACACTCCAGACCACTTCCAACCGGTCATGTCAAAGTGTCGATTAACATATCTCATGAGCCAAGCGCTGAGCTACCCTTGCCAAATGACGATGAAGACATTCATATGGTGGAAAAAGCTGTTTGAACATTCGTTGCATGGCCGTCGAATCTTGTAAAAAAACATGTCGAGCAGGAGGTATTCATTTCCAATTCATTTTTCAAGCAGAACCTTTAACATTAAATTATAAAATGGCTGAACTGATGAATTCTATTACAGAAGGATAAAATGGAGAAGCTAAAACAAAAGAGCGGTTCCAACATTGGATCAACCAACCGATCAAAACGATCTACTGAGAGCGCGTTCAGCGCACCCGTTCTATATCCACATTTAATATTATTGCAAGCTCATGTGGATACGAAAATGAAAGACAGAAAGATTCATACAATAGTTTGTGAAAAAGATATGTACAGAGAGGAAACAATAGATTTTTTTAGTGCAGACGTTGCTTCTGAGATCATCACATACGGCTGGCTAGGCGCCTCAGTTATAAATGTATACATGAGGTATGTTTTCATGATTTGATTTTACAGAAGCTGATATACATTGATAATTATGGATAAATACATCTCATATTTTTCACAAGAGTATATATGAAAAACAATTGAAGAGATTTTCTGATGAATACAAATTTGGACTCGTTAGTCCTCACACCATTTCTACACAACTGATAGAAATAGATTCTAATTTTCAGGCTGAATTGCTGTCAAATCTTCTCAGAACGTTTCAAAGAAGAATTATGACTAACAGGCTCTTTTTAATACCAACTATGCAAGGGTAAAACTCTACATTTTAATCATATCAATTGTATTTTCATTTCTATCAGTACTTATTTCTTTTTGTGTTTTTAGGGAACATTGGATGCTCCTTGCAGTCAATTTGGATACTCCAAAGATTTATTTTCTGGATTCACTGCATGGATATCCAACTAACTGACCACAGATGATGGAGATTGTCAATTTGTAATACACTAGATAAAACATTTTAGAACTAAATATCTAGTTATATAATTTATATTATCTTTTAATGAGGATTTTTTTATGATAGGGCGGTGTATGAATATCATCTAAAGGCTGGAATGAATCCAAGGCATAAGGAAGACAATGCCCACAAGATCTACAAATGGATAAGTATCTGGGTATATATAATTATATTTCACTATCCAAATACATATCAAAACAAATTACTTATTTTTATCGATGTTTCTGCAGTGTCCGAAACAAACAAATGACAAGGAATACAGTTATTATGTTTTAAATTTATGAAAGAGATTGTATTTCATGAACAAACTAGCATCCCTGAAGAGGTATTTTTGAAAATAATTACTAATTCATTTAAAATAATTATTAATCCTTTGTGTATTTATATTTTTTCAGTACTACTATGACTGTCGCAAAAACTCTTATTCAGAAGATGATATAAATGTCTTTAGAAACGAATGGGCATCGTACCTGATGGAAGAATGTAAACAAATAAGATAATGAAGGTGAATTCCTAATACTTATGTTATATTTATATGTTCATTGATATCTCCATTTACACTTATTGAGAATCTATGATCTCCCTTTCTTATGTTTCATATCCTTAGATTAGTGAATCCCTACTACTTAGTTTGAAAATGACATAAACGTTGGAAAACAACACCAATGACATACGCCAAATCGAGAAAACGCGTTCGGATTGTTTTGATACATTAGGACAACGATCCACGAGTCACTTGTGACATGTACGAATCGACCGCACCTCAATACGACACATGGCGTGACCGGTATGGCTAAAAGTGTCTGATATCAGTTTCAAATTGAGATAAACTTTGGAAAACAACACCAATGACATACACCAAACCGAGGAAACGGGTTCGGATTGTTTTGATACATTAGGACAACGATCCACGAGTCATTTGTGACGTGTAAGAATCAACCACACCTCAATCCGACACACGGCGTGACCGGTATGGCTAAAAGTGTCTGATATCAGTTTCAAATTGAGATAAACTTTGGAAAACCACACCAATGACATACGCCAAACCGAGAAAATGCGTTCGGATTGTTTTGATACTTTAGGAAAACGATCCACGAGTCATTTTTTACATGTACGAATCGACTGCACCTCAATCCGACACACGACGAGACCGGTATGGCTAAAAGTGTTTGATATCAATTTCAAATTGAGATAATGTTTGGAAAACAACACCAATGACATACGCCAAACCGATAAAATGCATTCAGATTGTTTTGATACTTTATGACAATGATCCATGAGTCATTTGTGATGTGTACGAATCAACCGTACCTCAATCCGACGCACGGTGTGACAGGTATGGCTAAAAGTGTCTGATATCAGTTTCAAATTGAGATAAACTTTGGAAAACAACACCAATGACATATTCCAAACCGAGAAAACGCGTTCGGATTTTTTTGATACTTTATGACAACGATCCACGAGTCATTTGTGACATGTACGGATCGACCACACCTCAATCCAACGCACGGTGTGACCGGTATGGCTAAAAGTGTCTGATATCAGTTTCAAATTGAGATAAACTTTGGAAAACAACACCAATGACATACGCCAAACCGAGCAAACACATTCGGATTGTTTTGATACTTTAGGAAAAATATCCACATGTCATTTTTGACGTGTACGAATTGACCGCACCTCAATCCGATGCACGGCGTGACCGGTATGGCTAAAAGTGTCTGATATCAGTTTCAAATTGAGATAAACTTTGGAAAACAAAACCAATGACATACGCCAAACCAATCAAATGCGTTCGGATTGTTTTTATACTTTAGGAAAACGATCCACGAGTCATTTGTGACGTGTAAAAATTGACTGCACCTCAATCCGATGCACGGTGTGACCGGTATGTCTAAAAGTGTCTGATATCAGTTTCAAATTGAGATAATCTTTGGAAAACAACACCAATGACATATGCCAAACCGAGGAAACACGTTCAGATTATTTTGATACTTTATGAAAATGATCCACGTGTCATTTGTGACGTGTACAAATCAACTGCACCTCAATCCGATGCACGACGTGACTGGTATGGCTAAAAGTGTCTGATATCAGTTTCAAATTGAGATAAACTTTGGAAAACAACACCAATGACATACTCTAAACCGAGAAAACGTGTTCGGATAGTTTTGATACTTTAGGAAAATGATCCACATATCATTTGTGACGTGTACGAATTGACCGCACCTCAATCCGATGCACGGTGTGACCGGTATGGCTAAAAGTGTCTGATATCAGTTTCAAATTGAGATAAACTTTGGAAAACAACACCAATGACATATGCCAAACCGAGCAAACACGTTCAAATTGTTTTGATACTTTAGAAAAACGATCCACGAGTCATTTTTGACATGTATGAATCGACCGCACCTCAATCCGACGCACGGTGTGACCGGTATGGCTAAAAGTGTCTGATATCAGTTTCAAATTGAGATAAACTTTGGAACACAACACCAATGACATACTCCAAACTGAGAAAATGTGTTCGCATTGTTTTGACACTTTAGGACAACGATCCAAGAGTCATTTGTGACGTTTATGAATTGACCGCACCTCAATCCAACGCACGGTGTGATCGGTATGACTAAAAGTGTCTGATGTCAGTTTCAAATTGAGATAAACTTTGGAAAACAACACCAATGACATAGTCCAAACCAAGAAAACGCATTCGGATTGTTTTGATAATTTAGGACAATGATCCACAGGTCATTTGTGACGTGTAAAAATCAACTGCACCTTAATCCAACGCACGACGTGACCGGTATGGCTAAAAGTGTCTGATATCAGTTTCAAATTGAGATAAACATTGGAAAACAACACCAATGACATACTCCAAACCGAGCAAACGCATTCGGATTGTTTTGATACATTAGGACAATGATCCACGAGTCATTTGTGACGTTTATGAATCGACTGCACCTCAATCTGACCGATGCACGGTGTGACCGGTAAAGCTTTTCATTAGATAATGAATCAGTATTTATTAAATGAGATAAATCAATCAAAAACATATTGATTTTACATTATTCCCATTCATTGTTATGAAAATGAAAACTTTTGAGTTTAAAATTTCATATTTTAGTTTCACATTTCCAAATTAATGTATTCTTTCATATTATTGTTTTAATTTCTTTCATTATTACATTACTAACATAATATTTGTTTTCTTATATAGGTGAATTTTTTTCCTTGAGTTTGGATGCTTTTTTCGGCAACAAATACCGTTGAGAGCGGATCACGGATATCAAAGGATGAAACATGAATGTTTATAACTGTTGTTAAATAATTGTAAATGTAACCATGTAAAACAATTTTTTAAATGTATATAGAAATGCGTTTTTTTTGTATTCATGATGTTAAGTAAATGTATATACCGTTGTCGGTCAAAATATTGGGTGCGGGTGCTATGGTGTGCAGGTGCGCATGTGCTACTTTGTGCAGGTATTCTGGTGTGTAGGTGTACAGGTACTGTTTTGTAGGTGCAGGCGATGGGGCCTTTATCAGTGCTTTTTTAGCGCTGATAAAGGACACCTTTGACAGCGCTAGTGGAGCGCTGATAAAGGAACCCTTTATCAGCGCTCCGTCAAGCGCTGATAAAGGAACCCTTTATCAGCGCTCCGTCAAGCGCCGATATTGGAGACCTTTATCAGCACTAAAAGAAGCGTTGATAAAGGGGTCCTTTATCAGCGCTCCGAGAAGCGCTGATATAGGGGACCTTTATCAGCGCTAAGAGAAGAGCTGATAAAGGCGGTCCTTTATCAGCGCTTTTTTTTAGCGCAGATAAATGTCCCCTATATCAGCGCTTCTCGGAGCGCTGATAAAGGAGACCCCCCTTTATCTACGCCAGCATTAACAGCGCTTTTCTAGCGCTGTTAATGCCAGTTTTTAGCACTGATAAAAGGCCAGGTTGTAGTAGTGTATGAATATGTATAATTATTTGAATGAAAGCTTCTTATGGGATAAAATGAATAAAGATATTGCATAGTTTGTATCTTGGTGAATAGTATTCTATAAAGTTATGAATGAATGAAAAAATAATAAATGGATTTTTAATTCTTTACACATACCAGAATGGAAATGAAAGAACAAAACTATGGATTTTTTTATTGGACTACCTAAAACCTGTAAAGGGTTTAATGTTATATGGGTGGTAGTCAATCTTCTTACAAATTCAGAACACTTCATCACTATCATAGAATAATTCTCTCTATATCATCTTGGTGGGATATACATTAAGGTGGTTGTAAAGTGGCATGGAGTACCAGATTACTTTATATCGGTTTGAGATCCATGGTTTATGTAGATTTTATTGAAAATTATTTAACAAGAAATTAATGTGGAATTGAGTTTCTTCACTTCTTATTTTCCTTAAATGGATGGTCAATCTAAAATAAATATTCAAAACCTAGAGGATATATAGAGATCTTTCTCATTAGATTTCAATGGCGGTCGGGATAAACACCTTAAATTAGTTAAATTTCATACAACAATAGCTTTTATTAAATAATTAATATATAACGTGATGAATCCCTCCATTGGAATATATGTTTAGCTCCGATGTTCTGGGATTAAGTTGATGATGGAAATCAATTATGAAAAGGGATTTCTAATGAAATAATGGAGAAGGTTAGAGCTATTCAAAAACATATCAAGGAACAATGTTGGTAGAAAACTAATAAAGAATTCCATTGGAGTGATCTAAAATGTTAGGTTTCCACTAATGTACTTCTATTAATCTCTCTATGAAATAAGGATATTAGGTTCTGCAAGAAATAGATATTAATCTCTAGGTATATCAGTCCCTTTGAATTTCTTGATCATATCAAGATGGTATCCTATTGCTTGGCACTTTCTCCTAATCTATTTCAAGTACATGATGTGTTATATGTATCTATCCTATGGAAGTAAATATATGACCCTTCACGTTTATTGTACTTGTATTTCATACCACTGCAGTAGGATGTTTCTTATAAGGAACAACCAGTTGAAATTATGGATCTTACATATAATGTTCTATGAAACAAGTCTACTAACCTTGTAACACCCCAAGTGTTTAGAACATTCTTTCCAAATAAAATAGTTTTAGTTGATTCCTTTCATTTCACTAAGACAAAAATTCCTTACAAATGGCACCAACTTGTCTTGAACTACATGCAATACTTACTAGGTATGTGTTACACGCAACACATATTTCAACGAAAATAATATTGATGATATAATTATTTATATGAGATAATTCTAAAACAGTTTTTAACCTTATTAATATGGATAGAAATGACTTCTTTTCAAATATTATTTATAATGGTTATAAATAAATAAAACATAATGATAATGAAAATATATAATTTTTGGTAATGTCATTATTGGTTTAAAAATAAAATTTTTCTCAAATAGACTACTTGTCATGCCCTTATGTGAAAAACAATAAAATATATTTTAGTCACATTAATAAATTGAATTTGATAAAATAAAATTCATTTTCAATTTATCATTTCTAAATGTTCTTAGGCTTATTTTTTTTAATAAACTTATTTTTTTGATGAATATTGAAAAATACTGAATTTTATTCAAAACAACTTTTCATCAAATATATTTATTTAATTAAATTATATTTTAATATGGTTTTGAAATATATATATATCTAATATACATAAACTAATCCAATTTATCTCTTTGGAACTATATTTACATTTAAATTTTATATAAAAACATAGCATTGTTTTGATCATTTTTACTTTAAAAACCTGTAGAATCATCCCGTATACATGATTAATTTAAATTAATTTATGACACTTCTATGATTTTAATTTAGAGTAATTGATCCCATATTTTTAATTGTAATTATTTATAATATCTAATAAGTTGGAATTATTTTTTTTCAAGATTATTAGTGTAAGTTATTTAAATTAATTATATTGATTAAGTAAAAAAACTAGCTTCGCAAAGAAATAAACCTTAAAATTATGACCCAAAATGACCTAGGAATGTGTCCAAATCCATTGGATGTCCATATTTTGATACTAAAATCCATTTAGCTGAATGTTTTCCACTATTGGATCTACTCTCAATGGGAAAAATATTGTTGGAATTCCCTTGTATAATATTTACAAGAGTTCCACTCCACCACTACTTTAAAAATGCCTCCTCTCCTCCAACATCCTCACACATTCAAAGACACTTTGGATCAAAAAATATATAAAAATAGATCCTCAATATCCATCAGAAAATCCAATTAGCCTCCCCTTGAGTATAAATCCATCCATGTAATCCCTTTTGTGAAAACCAAACAGAGTTACCCATAGAAGAGGTAGCATCTTTCCTCAAGATTTTTAGTTTTATTTCCATTTTCCACAATCTGAAATATCCATATTCAATGATTATAAAACAAAATTAGTATCATAAATATTATTATACTTTTTTGTGATTATTTTTTGACCAAAACGTACACACCCATCCATGAAATAGGTAATGAACATATAGTTTATGTGTATGGAGAAATATTGCCTCATGAAACGATGACTGTTCACTTTTTCATTTAAAACCATTCAGGGTTGGGAATTATAATAGAAATTCAGTATATATTTTATATATATTATATATATTATATCATTGTTATTATTTAATTATTTTATGACACATACCTTTATACTTTCCATCCTGTGTAAATATGATAACATTGTTTGTCGACATGTGTACTAGTGCCACCTCAAAGCGATATGATTCGTTCACACATTACATGGAATGTGTTATATATATTTTTAATAAAAATAAATGGTATATATAACATAATAATGATTATTAAATTATATTATATATGGATATTCATATATTTCATTAACTTAATTTTATTCAATATGATAATAAAAAAGAAACAATGTCCATGTGTATGTACGACCTAACTTTTCCATCAAAAGTGTTTTCCATTTCAACCATCTATATTTTATATTCTATTTTAAATTAATATATACTTAAAATATATGATATTTATATAATTTTTAAAATTATTTAATTATATTATGATATATGTTAGACAATGAAGAATAATAAGTCAAAATATGTATGAAAAACAAAGTGGACATTACCTTAACAGAAACGGTACCATAGAATTGTTAATAAGAGGGAAAAAATGACATAATAAGACCTTACATGGTATTACATATAATAATTTGGTTTAGTGATATATGTATAATAAACATATATATGTTATATAGTAGTTTTTAACTAATACTATGAGAGTCAAGACACAAGGTAAGGGAATTTTATCAAGATTTTCATATCATTAGGATACATTCCATGTTCCGTTCTCTTTTATTTTTTATTGTGTATATAATTACAATGAATTTATTATAAAATATTTATTCTTAAATTTATGGGTAATTACATATCAATTATATGATCTTTATTTCATTGGGTTTAGGTTTCAAAAGTTACCAAATCAGCAAGATGGTTTTTTCTCATTTTTTCCTTCTTTGAGACACATGTTTTGTTGTCAACCTACAATCCTTTTTTGAGGTTTATATAAAAATTTATATCATGAATTTTATTATTTTATTGATATTTAAGCATAATTTAATTTAATTTTCTTACATGGATAGTATGATCCCACGTAACCATGTGGTAATAGTTTTGTGAACCAAACTCATCGTTTATCAAGATTTTGTATGATTTTGTTTCCATTGATAAAATCTTATGATCCATATCTCATGAACACTCATGAGTTTTGTCTCCACTATTTATTCAAGATATCAATATGTATTATTATAAGTTTCTACTCTTTATTACTTAAGATAATTAAGAAATTATTTAAGGACATTCCGATTTTATTTCTCTCTTTGTTCAGAAATGTGTTTTTTTTTTCAGAAAACATGTTTTCATAACTGTTTTCCAGAATGTTGTTAAATTGATCATTAAAAAAAATTTCAAAGGAAAATTATTTTTAAAATGTTTTATTATTTTCAAATAATATTTTATGAGTTTTAAATGACTATTCCCAGAAAAATCTTTTCAAAAATTTATTATGTTTTAAAAATCTTTTTCCACACAGAAAGGATATTTTCCTTAGTAAATGTTTTTAAAATAACTTTCAAAGTAATTTATCATATAGTATAAAATCCATTAGTTTTAATGTTTCCTTTATAGGGAATTTATTCGATGTTTCCTTTCATATAATTTCTCTGAATGATTAATTTTTTGATAGAATGATTTTTATCAAACTCATTTATCTTTCATAGGTTATATTCTTTTGTAACCCACTTAATTTCATGTGTTAGGATTTTGATGAAATGATTATAAAACATGTATCTTTTTTCAGGGGTTATGATATGATTACATTTTTATGATACTCATTTCATTTTATGGATTTAGATATGATTTTTATGATTTTGTGGCACATTTATATGGGATTTCATTATGAGATGGGGGGGACCTATATATCCATCTAATGCATTAGGAAATATTTATATCTCATTAGATATAATAATTTGGTCTTGGGAGTGAACCTTGAATACTAAGATAACCATGGGAGTGAACCATGACTACCAAAATGGTATATTGATGGGACTCATACTACTAGAATTTCCATAGGAGTGAACCATGACTACCAGGATTGTTTTAGAAGTGAACTCATACTACCATGATGGACTTGGAAGAGATACTATGACTACAATGTAAATCAAGTTATATTTTTATGTGTTAGAAAAAATTCCATTTATTATTCCTATATTATGAATTCATAGCCTATTTTCATTATTTCTTTATGATTCATTTCTTACGAACTGCCAATATTTATAACATGATTCATGTTTATGAACTTTTGATATACATTGTATGATATTATAATGTAATAATCTTGATCTCATACCCCTATAATCATGTTTAATCTTACATATCTATATTGTTACCCTTACTAAGCATCTAAGATCACCCCTTTTATATTTTATTTCACTCAGGTTGTGAAGAGATGTATTTTTTTTCATGTATCTATGAAGGGTACTAGTCTCGATGAACATATTGGGAGATATTTTAGATCCTATAAATACCGGTTTCTTGTTTCCATGATTCCAAAGGAACTGTACTAGTATGGTATTTGGGAATCTCTTTGTGTAATGAATTAAATATTCCTCAAAAGTTATGTAATGTTAATGTACAAAAAGTGAGGGTCACTTAAATTGGTATTAGAGAAATAGTTTTGTTAAGCTTTGGAAGCCAGTATGAGAAAACCATAGTTATAACCCCATGGTCATTTCAAAGGATAATTATAAGGAAAAGGAAATGTATAGGAAAATTCCCTGGAATTTTGGTAAATGATAGAGTGATTGGTTTCCCATATGCACATCCCTTTCTAGATACTATATGTTGATGTGGAACAGGAAAATATCTACCTATGGGTAAAAAATCAGACATGGTGTGTCGAGCCTGACTCGACGTGACTTGGTACACTCCAATGGGTCTTGTGGAAAACATGTTTTTACACTCTTAGAGGACATGCCTTGGAAATTCATAGAATGTTCACAAACCATCAGGAATATTAAAATAGGTGTTGGCATTGAATAATCTAGGATATACATGAGGTATCATAGAATAAAGAAGTTTTCATAATTTAGACATCCTATAAGGGACTTTCATTATTATATGATTCCCCACTTTGATTATTTTTTCTTAATCTATGTATTCTAATTTATTCAATGGTTGGAACCCGAAGATACAACATTAATTAGGATTTGAACAGAAAATGAAATGATTTTCCTATAGAGATACCATATTCTATGGGAACAGATGGAAAAATTTCATTTTTATTCACACCCATATATCTCAAGCTATGAATCATGATGAGATTCCATATAAGAAAAGAATTGAAAAAATTTGTGTTGAGTCCATTATGAAGAAATGTCCATATTCATTTAGAAATTCTTCTGATCAACATGTTAAAAAAAATTGATCAGTACTAATAAAAAGATAATCTATATTCTAAATTGGTTGGAGAATGAGAGATCCATTCTAGTAATTTATTATATTGAATGGGAAGCATACCAGTGGTGGAATAAAATTTAAAATACATGGAAGAAAAATGAAATTGAATACATGGATTGGGAAATTTTAAAGTGCTTATTTTTTAATAAGTACTTTCCTAATATTCTTCATTAAAATATGGATAAAGAGTTCATTATGTTGAAGTAATGGGATGATGAATCTATTGGTACCTACAACCCTAATTTCATAAGGCATCCATGTTACTCTGCAAAAATTATCATCCATCCCAAAAGTAATGATGATAGATTATTCAGTGTATTAAATTCAAGTCTTGTGAGGGAATTTTACATAATAGACATTAGTATTTATGAATATATTATGTTGTGCTAAATAAAATTTGAAATGGAGGTAGTATTCACAAACCAATTTCATGGTTTAGATAAGAAAATGAAGATGAATTTTTTGGAAAATATAAAAACCCAGAAGACAAGAATTTGATATTTATTTTATGCTCTATTTGCGGTAAGAAGCATGGATGAAAATTCCTCAAGAGTTCTAATATATTTTTTAATTATGGAAGGAAATTTCATTGGAAATTTTTATTCTTAATTGATTGGAAGAAGTTATCTAATAGTTCCAATTGAGAAAAAATGGTACAAAACACACCTACCAGACTTTAGTGCTACATGTGTATGGATAATTGGAATTATGCTAAGCATTTCCAAAACATAAGGGTTGGTTATGATGATCAAAGTCAACAATCTCTTATGCCGAAGGATGAGGTTAAATCTCATTCAATCACTATTTCTGCTGAGTGGTGGGACAATTATTTGGTGAAAGGTATACTAACCATCCACTTTATAACTACTAATTAATTATTTTAGTCTAGATCTACCAACTTAATCATTTCTAAATCATTTTATAAGGGTGTTATGATTACATAAAAATGTGGATTACATTTCTCAATAGAAATCATACCTGGTTCCATACCAATTTCAAAGACTCCTTATATAATTTCCCTAGTGTAGTTCTAGGTGTTGAAGAAGAAACTCCAAGAAAACCTTGATAAGTGTTTCATTCAGCCAAGGGTGACAACTTGGGGTGCACCTATTCTTTTTATGAAAAAGAAATATTGATCAATAATACTCTAAATTGATTATTAAAAGTTGAATAAGATCATGATCAATAAAAAGTATCCTCTCCCTATATTGTTTCCTAGTTTTATTAACTTGGTGGAGCTCAATACATTTCAATGATTGATCTTCATTTTGGATATCATGAAATGAGGTTGAAGAAGGAGGATATTTTCAACAAAATTGTACTTTGTATAGAAACTATGAAAACAAACTAACTCTTCTGAGTCTTACTAATTCCACTACTATCTTCATTGATTTAATGAATAGAGTCTTCAGATATTACATTAAACAGTTTTTTGTAGTCTTTATAGATGATATTATTATGTATTCAAAGTGTAAGGAAGATCATGAAAACTACTATAGAATTGTACTAAAGACCATAAGGGAGAATAAAATGTATGAAAATTTTACTATTTTTGAATTTTGGCTGCAAAAGGATTCATTTTTTGGGTCATATAGTCTCAAGAGAGGGTATTGTAGTCGATCCATAAATGATAAAATCTATTGAATTCTGGCCTTGACCAACCATGGTGACTGAGATCCATAGATTTCATGGTTTTTCTGGATATTATAAATGGTTTGTGTAGAATTTCTCATGACTATCTAATCCTTTGAGCAAGTTAACATGGAAGGGTTCCACATTCCTCTAGACAGATAAATGAGGGGAAAACTTCATAGAATTTAAGAGAAGGATAGATAGCAGTCATATGATTACATTAAACTATAGTGTAGAAGGTTTTTTAATATATATTTATTCATCCAATATGGTATGGTGAAGATTTATTATGTAGAAGAACATGGTTATTGATTTTTCCACATTATAGTTGAAGATCTATAAGCAAAATTTTCCAACTCATGATATAGAGTTAACAATAGTATTTGTTTCATTAATGATGTTGAAGAATTACCTTTATGTAGAAAAGTGTGATACATATACTGATAATAAAAGTATGAAATATTTATTAACATAGAAATAGTTAAGCATGAACCAGAGAAAATGGTTAGGGTTGATAAAGGATTATGAATACTCAATACATTATCACCTAGGGAAAATGAACAAGGTGGATGATTCTTTCAGTCGAAAGGATCATGATAGCTTATCCATGATGAAAATCACAAAATATCCAATATTTCTAGATTTTTAATGGATGGATCTTGAAATATTGAAGGAACGGGTAAAATGTTATCTTTCACTAATGAATTTCCAACCCTCGATCCAAGTGAAGATTAATGTGGCATATAAAAGAATATATAGAGCAGTAAAATAATTTTTGAAATGTTTTTGAGTTTAAACTTGAGTAGGATATAATGATAAGTGTTCAGAACTATGTATGTGTTCCTTATATACCAAATTTGAAGATGAAGTTATTAGAGTAATTTAATAGTTCTTCATTCAATATTCATCATGAAAGTATGAAGATGTTTATAGATTTGAAATAATACTTCTACTAGGTTGGAATGAAGTGAGGTATCATAGAGTTTATATATTGGTGCTCAGTATGCTATTAATGTAAGGTTCTAATATAAAATATTAAAGGGTTTTTGAATAAATTACCCCTACTAGAATAGAAATTGGAGTAAATCACTGTGGATTTTGTTATTGGAATCCCAAAAACCACTAATGGGATTAATTTTATATGGGTGGTATTTGATTAACATACAATGTCAGTACACTTCATTACTAAAATGAAGAATTATCTTTGGATCTTCTTTTCAGTATATACACTAAGGAAGTGTGAAGGATTCCTCGAGTACCACATTTAATTGTATTTGATTTGGATCCTAGGTTTTCCAATACATTTGGAAATTTTTTTTGTAACCATATGATGTAAAAATGAGTTTCAATACTTCTTATCATCATCAGATGGATGGTTAGTCTAGAAGAAAAATTAAAACCCTAGAGGATATGTTGAGATATTTTCATTAGATTTCAAGGGTGGACAAGATCAAAACATACCTTTATTTTAGTTTTCTTTCCATAATAGATTTTACTCAAGAATTCAGATGTAACTATAGGAATCCCTCTAACATGAAGAAATATAGAGCTCCAAAATACTGGTATGAAGATAGAGAAGGAAAACTATTTGGACCTACGATCATTAAAGAAACAGAAAAGCGGGTTAGGTTCATTCATATTCATATCAAGACAACTCAAAGTTAGTAGAAAAATTTATTCTAATAACTGATTGTGTGATCTAAAATTTTAAGTTGGTAAGAACTTATTTCTATGAATCTCACCCTATAAAAGATTATGAGGTACCGAAAGAATGGTAAAATAATAACTAGGTATATTGGTTCCTTTGAAATACATGATCAGATCAGAACATGAGATAGTTACTTGGAACATCCTCCAGATCTCACCTAACACCATGATATGTTCAATGTATCTCTCCTAAGAAAGTACATACCAAATCCATCACATGTAGTAAACTGAGAGGTTATTCCACTAGAGTTGGATCTTGGTTATGAGGAACAAACAAATAAAATCCTAGATCATTAAATTAATGTTCTATGAAACAAGACCACTAACCTAGTAAATGTATGTAGAAATGAATAGTTATTGGAATATACATGGAACTTGAGAATATGATGAAGTATAAGTATCCTCAATTTTTTGTACTAGAATGATAAATTTCAAGGGTGAATTTCATTTTATGCATGTGAAATATAACCACCCGAGTTTTTATGAACATTTTTAGGAATAAATTAGTTTTTTAATAATTTTTTGGAATAAATTAATTTTCAAGGATTTCATGATTTAAACTAAGTAAAAAATTCCTTATACATGACACCAATTTGGATTTCCCTACAAACAACACTAACTTGGTGTTCATTACATGAAACACTGAGTTTCCACAAAAATCATTTTATTGTTAGAATTATTTAAAAGAGATAATTATAACCTACTCATTAAAATTAGTAATATGAGTTGTAATAAGTAGTCTTAAAATATTATTCATAGTGGTTTTAAATTAATAAAATGTAATGATGATGAAAAAATAAAATTTTCGGTAAATTCTTTATAGGATTAAAATTATTATTTTCTAAAATTATCTACTTTTAATGTCCTACTGTAAAAAGTAAAAAACTTAATTATAGAAAAATCAATAAATTTATATTGATTAAATAAAATTAATTTTTATATTAATAATTTTTAAATTATCATAGATTTAATTTTTGATATTTTTCTCATCATTTTTTATGAGTAATGAAAATACTGAATTTTAATTTAGAACCTCTTTTTCTAATAATTAATTTATATATATTAATTTAAATTTATTTTGGTTTCAAAGTATAATGTGGTAAAATATACATAAATTATTTTATTTTATTTGATTGTAAAACATATAACATTGAAATTGTATATAAAAACGTAGCAATCTTTTGATCACTTATATCTTAAATTGACGCATTGTTGTCCAGTCTGCAGGATTAAATTTAAATTAATTCCATCCACATATATGATTCAAATTTGTAAAAATAGATCCCATATTTGGAAATATAATATTTTATAATTTTTATTAATGTTAATATTGATATTTTCCAAAAAAAATTCATGAAATTGATCGAAATTAATTATAGCGAGTAAATGCAAAATTGCCTTAATAAAGAACTAATCCTCAAACTTACGGCTAAAAATGACCATGAAAATTTTCCAAATGACATTTTATAGGAATATTTAGACCCTATACTCCCTCCAGTAAAATTATGTAGCTTATTTTATCCATTTTTTATAGAAAAAACTTGGCTGGAAGTTTCTTTTCCCAAATTTACAAGAGTACCACTCCTCTACCGCTATAAAAAGGCATCCATTCATCCCACATCCTCACACCTCTCAAGAAACTTTTTCTTGATCACTATATACAAACATATCCCCTCAAATTACCTCAAATAATTATTCAAGAATTTGAAAGGGAATAAATCCCTTCAATTAATACCTTTGCTGAAAACCAAAAGGATTTACCCAAAGAAGATGTAACATCATTCTTCATGCTCTTAAGATTTATTTCGATTATGCACCCCAAAAAATATCCTTACTACATTATAATACAACAAAACAAATATTCTCAATATAATTAAATTAATTTATCCAAATATTTCTTCATACATTCTCACACACTTCCATCTAACAGGTAATGAACATACTATTTATGTGTCCACCAAACTACCACCTCATGAATTGATTATTATTAATTTTTCCATTACCACCATTCATGGTTGGGTATTATAATGGGGAAAATATTTATATATGATATATATTATATTTATTTTGTCTTTATTATTATTTAATTTTTTCATAATATCATACCTTTATAATTTTTGTCTTGTGTAAATATGATAACATCTTTTCTGGACGTGTGGATTACATAATCCTCAAAGCAATGTGATTCATTTACATGTTACAGGGAATGTGTTAAGGAAGGATTTAATTAAAATATATCATATAAATAACATAATAATTAAACTTTAATGTTATTATATACATATATAAATATATTTTATTTACTTTCTTTCATTCAATACCACAAAAAATGGAAACAACGTTCATGCGTTCGTACGACGTACCGTATCCTTCAACGATGTATTCCATTTCATTTTTATATATTTTATATATTGTAAAATGTATAAATATAATTAATATATATGATATTTATATTATTTTTACCTTACTTAATTAATTAATTCATGATCTATATAATATGATCAAGAGTAATTAGTCAAAACATGTATGCAAAACAAAGCAGATATTACCTAAAGTGAAACCTTAATATTGAATTGTTAATAAGAGGGTAATATAAATTAATAATAAAACCATATATGTTATTATATATATGAAAATGATAATTGTATAGATTTATAAAAAAACTTATATTTATTATAATGGAGTTTAGAATGAGTACGACATGATTTAAGACATAGAGTAGTGGAATTTCATCTCACTTTTTATATAAGTGATATACATGCAAGGTTCACCACTCTTTTCTTTTTAATGGTTTATATACTTCTAATGAATATATTATATGATTATTAATATTAAATTTATGTGTATTTATATATCAATTATATTATTATTCTTTCAGGGAGATTATGTTGCAATAGTTATAAATTCATTATGATAGTTGTGTCTTAATTTTCTTTCCTAGAGATACATGTTTTTTTATGTAAATCTATTCTTTTTTTGAAGTGTATTTGATATGTTATGTCATGAATCTCCTAATTTTAATGTTGTTTCAACATTCATGAAATTTCATTTTCCTACATGGAGTGTATGATCCTAAGTTACCATGTCTTAACGGTTTATTGAAATAATCTCATCGTTTATCAGGAATATTTATTATTATGCTTCCATTAATAAAATCTTATGATCCATCTCTCAAGAACACTCATGAATATGATTCCCATAAGTTTATTTAGGAAATATCCATGTATTAGATCCATTTTCCCATAATATTATCCTTAATAAAAATAATAAAATCTTTTTAATAAAAATATGACAATATTTCAATCTTCAATGAATTTTTTTATTTCAAAAAAAAGTTTTCAAACATGATAAAACAATGTCTTAAAATGATATTTTTAGATAGTTTTCAAGGAAAATGGATTTTTAAAAAGTTTTTCAGTTTTTAAAGATCCTTAATTTGTGTTCAAGTCTATTTACTAAGAAAAATCTTTTCAAATATGTTTTAGGTTTTAAAAAGCGTATTTCAATAAAAAAAATGGGTTTTCTTCAACAAATGATTTTTAAAGTTATTTCAAAATAATTTCCCACGTAATATGACATCTATTGGTGTTAATCGTGCCTTTTTAACAAATTATTCATTGTTCCAAATCATATTCTTTCTCTAAATGGTTCGTTATGGAATGGTGTTTTTGAATCCCCTTTCCCTTTCACGAGTTATTTGATTTTGAAACCCACTTCCTTTCATGGGATATGGTTTTTATAAATTGATTACGAAACAAATACCTTCTTTTATATGATATAGTTTTATTACATGTTTTTCATAACCATTTTATTTCATGGTTTATAATATGAATTTTTATGGTTTTGTGGAACATGTATATATGATTACATTATGAGATGATTGAGACCTATATCGCCCTATAATGTATTGGGTATAGATTTATATCTCATGAGAAAGACTAAAATGGTATTTTGAGTGACACTTAACTTCAATAATTTCCATGAGAGTGAAACATGACTACCAAGATAGTATGGGGAGTGAATCCAAACTCCCAAGATAGCCATGGGAGTGAACCATGACCTCCAAGATGGTATGAAAAGTGAACCCATACTACCAAGATGGACTTCAGATCTATGCCTTGACAACTATTGAAATCATTTATTATGCTTATGTGTCTTCCAAAATTCCATTTAATATTCCAATATTATTGTTTAGTGGCTTATGATATTTATTTATTTATGATTATTTTGTTATGAAAATACATGATTTATTCCAGTATATATTTTTATGGTCTTATGATATATAGGGTATGATCATCTAATGTCATGATCATGATCTCAGACCACTATTATCATGCTTATTCTTTCATGTCCCCCTTGTTTACCCTTACTGAGCATCTGGACTCACCCCTTTTTATATCTACTTTCCCACATGTTATGAAGATATGTACTATGTTTGATCTGTCTATGATGGGTTATAGTTAAGAATAACATTATTATAGATAATGTGTCTCACTTATATAACATTTTTTTATGTTTCCATGTTTCTAAATGCACTACACTAGTACATTATTAGGGAGTCTATTTGTGTAATGTATTGTGTATTCCAAAAATGCGATGTAATGTTAATTTTTGAAAAGTGAGGGTTTTTACTCACCTAGTAAATGTTTTCTAGAGAAATATCTTGTTATAAGAAGATATATGTGAACTTGGGGATATTATGAAGTAGAAGTATCCTCATTATTTATACCAAAATGATAAATTTCTAGGGAGAAATTCATTCTATGGCAGGTAGAATGTAACACGATGAGTTTTTATAATACTAATTTTTCAAATAAATTAGTTTTTATTGGAGTATTAAAAATTTCTATGTCAAAAAATCCTTACACAAGAAACTGAATTTTATTGATCTACATGCAACACCTACTTTGCCTGCGTCACAAGAGACACAGAGTTTCTACGAAATATAATTTTATTCATATAATTATTTAAAAAAGATAATTATATCCCATCCATTAAACATAGAAATATTTATTTTAATAAATAATTTTAAAATATTATTTATAATGGTTTTATATAAATATAATATAAGGATAATGAAAAAAATATAAATTTGGGTAATGTCTTTATAGGTTTAAATATGCTTTATCTCATATGAATTGTGTTGGATGTCCTTCGGTGAAAAATAATAAAATTAATTTTATACACATTAAAAATGTGAATTTTATCAAATAAACTTCATTTATTAATTTATAATATAGAAATTATCGTATGGTGAATTTTTGGGGTTTTTCTGAAAAACAAATTTTTTTGGATGAATAGTGAAAAATACACAATTTTAATTCAAAACTGATTTTTTTCTAATTGATTTATATAGTTAAAATATATTGAATTTTTTTAAAGTTATAATTCTATAATATATAAATCATTTAATACAATTTATGTCCTTAAAACAAATTTTATATTGAAATTTTATATAAAATCTTTTAAAACTATTGATCATTTTTTCTTTAAAAACTCATAGTATTTTCCCATCTGTCAGATTAATTTTAAATTAATTTAAACTAGTTCTATTATTTTATTTTGAAAAAAATGGATTCCATATTATTAATAATAATAATTTCTGGTTTTTAATAATTTCAACTTAGTTTTTAAAAAAGAAAATAGTCAAAGAGATTCAAATAAATTATAGCAATTACGAATACAATTAGCTTTACAAAGAACTAAAATACAATCTTAAGGCCCAAAACATCCTTGAAACATTTAAAAAAACTAGTTTCTGTCTATATTTATACCCTATACTACATTATTTCAATTTGGGTCTATTATTAGATCCACTTTCAATGGAAAAAATGTGGGTGTAATTCAAATTTCCAAAATTTCCTAGAGTACCACACCCTCTTCCGCTTTAA
Organism: Viscum album; assembly: GCA_963277665.1. Lineage (NCBI taxonomy): Eukaryota > Viridiplantae > Streptophyta > Magnoliopsida > Santalales > Viscaceae > Viscum > Viscum album. The sequence continues at coordinate 455,047,477 of OY728135.1, forward strand.
AAAGGCCTCATCCCCTCGCACTTCCTCAAACTTCTCATACTAAATTTTATCAAGCATGATCTTCCCATATGAAACCTCAAAATCCTTTAACTAATCTTATTATCCTCCTCTTGGGCACAAATATGTCCATGTAATCCATTCAACACATAGTAAAAGGATATACCCAATGAAGAGGAATTATCTTTCCTCGAGATATTTAGTTGAATTTATTTTATCCACCCCCTAAACACAACATATTCATTTCTCATACAAAAATAGTTCCTAAATATAAAGATATGTTTTTATGCTAAGGTTTAGACCTAAAATTACACACAATTCCATCTAATGGGTGACAAACATATTATCTATGTCTTTGGAGAACTACTAGATCACAAAACGATGATAGTTCATTTTTCTTTTACCACATTTAATTCATGAGAATTATGATAGAAAAAATATTTATATACGTTTTATATTATATTTATTATTTATTTATGCTTCAGAAATTCTTTTTATAACACATACCATAATACCTTTCATATTTTGTAAATATGATAACATCATTTTTGGACGTGTGGCTTACCACCCCCTCAAGGTGATGTGATTCATTCACACTTTACATAGAATATGTTAAGGATGGATTTAATGAAAATATTTTGTAAATATAAAACAAAAATTATAATTATATGAAAATATATACATATATAAATACATTTTATTTAATTTCTTTCTTTTAGTACAAGAAAAAAATGGAAAGACTGTTCATGTGTACGTACAGACTACCGTCTCCATGAACGGTCTATTCCATTTAATCATTCAAAATTTTATGGATTATTTTATAAACATATATATTGAATATACATGATTTATATATTATTAAATATTTTCTTTATGTATGAAAAACATGATCTATTTATGATGATCAGGAATTATAAGTCAAAACATGTATGAATAACATAGCAGATTTTACCTAAGGTGAAACCCTAACATATAATTTTTAATGTTAAGGTAATATAAACTAATAATAAATCCATATATATTATTAGATATAATAATATGGTTATTTATTAGATTTATTTATAAACTTATATTGATTATACATTAGTTTTTTATTGAGTACTATGAGAGTTAATACACAAGGTAAGGGAATTGCATCTCACTTTTTATATCTGTGAGATACATGTCATGTTCACAACTCATTTATTTTGTGTTGTGTATATACCACCCATCAATGTATTCTAAAATTAATATTCTAAAATTTAATAGTTTTTATATATACATTATATTATTTTTCACTCATGGGGGTTATGTTTAAAAACTTACCAAATCTAAAAGATAGTTTTGTCTCAATTTTCCTTCTTCAAGACACTAGTTTTATTATGCACCTACATTATTTTTTGAGTTGTATTTTACATTTTAGATCATAAATATCCTTCTTTTTTATGATATGTTGAGAACCGTGTAACTCCAATTTCTTACATAGAGATTATGATCCAAAGTTACTATGTTGTAGGAGTGTACTGAAATAATACCATCGTTTATCATGATTGTTTATAACTATGCTTCCATTAATAAAAACGTATGATCCATCTCTAAAGAACACTCAAGAGTTTTATTACTGTTTTTTAATTTAAGACATATCCATGTATTAGTACCATTTTCCACTCATTGGTAAATAAAAAAAATTAAAAACCTATTTTTAAGAAATAATTTACCGTATTTATCTCTTCGGTCAGAGGTCTATTTTATTTCAAAAACCATGTTTTCAAAATATTTTCAGTTTTTTTTAAATTATCATTGAAGATTATTTTCAATGAAAAACTATTTTTTTTAAAAAAATATATCTTTCAAAACTACCTTTATAGTTTTTCAAATCAATTTTCCATGAAAAAGCATTTCAAAAATTTCTTATTTAAAAAATAAGAGTTTTTCAATGAAAAAAAAGATATTTTTCTCTAGAAATGTTTTGAAAAGATCTTTCAAAATTATTTCCCATATATTATTAAATCATTTCGTTTTACTCACTCATTTCTCAAGAAATTATTCTATGTTTTCATTTTTATTATTTCTCTTAATGGTTTAAGTTTAGATAAAATGTTGTTTATGAAACTCGTTTCTATTCCATGGTTTATATTCTTTGGAAACCTTTATATTTTCTTAGGTTATTATTTTTGATAAAATTATTATTAAACATGTACCTTTTTTCATAGGTTGTTATATGATTAATTTTTTATGATTCCTATTTCATTTAAAGTTTTATGATATGATTGTTTATGATTTTTTGGAACATGTATGTATTATATCTATATGAGATGGGTGGAACCTATATATCCCTCCAATTCCTTGGGTAATTATTCATATCTCATGGGATAGAATAAGTTGTTATTGGGAGTGATCATAGACTACTAATATGGCCATATGAGTGAACCATGTCTATCAAGATTATATGAAGAATGAAATAATACTACAAAGATGGCCATTGGAGTGAACTAAGACTAAAACGATTGTATGGGGAGTGAACTCATACAACTATTATGGTTGTAGCGGTGAACTATGACTTTAAAGATGGTATGGGTAGTGAACCTATACTACCAAGATGGCCTTGTAATTGATTCTTTGAATACTATGGAAATCATTTTATATTCTTATAAATCTTCCACAATTTCATGTATTATTCATATATTAGGATTTCAAGTCTTATGTTCATAGCTTCTTCATAATTCATATCATATTTACTACTAAGATTTATGCAATGATTCATGTTCACAGTATTATGATATGCAAGGTATGATCATTTAATGTTATTATCACAATCTCAAACCTCTCTGATCATGTTTATGATTGCATGTCTCCCTTGTTTACACTTATTGAGCATCTGAGCTCACCTATTTTTATTTTTCCATTCCCCCAGTTATGAAGATATTTATTTTATTTTATGTCTCTAACAAGGCCTAAGTCAAGATAAAACTAGTGGTATAAAATTTAGCTAACATATGTATCAGTTTTTATGTTTCCATTTTTTCAAAGAAACTATACTATTATGTTCTTGGGTTGTCTCATTGTGTAATTTATTATGTATTCCTAAAAAGTGATGTAATGGTAATTTATGAAAAGTGAAGGTCACTAATGTTGGTATTAGAGAAAAGGTTAGTTAAACTGTAGAAGCTAATATTAGAATACCTTTTTGATAACATCTTGGACATATCTATGGATAAGTCTAAAGATAGGTAAAATTATAAGAAAATTTCCAGGAATTTTGGTAAAGGATAGAGCGAGTGGTTTCCAAGAAATACATCCTTGTCTCGATACTACAATAGGGTGTGGATCCGACATAGAAGTAAATAGCGGTAACAACTCTAACATGGTGTACCGGGCCTGACTCGGCATAACATTAAAAATGCCAATAGGCCAAGTTCCACCTTTGGATTAATAATATCAAGGGATATGACTTGGAAATTACGAACCATCATGAAGGATTTTAATTGGATTTGTCTATGAATAATCTTGGAAAACCCTTTGGTGTAATTTAATTTTGAAGGTTTCTTAATTTCAACATCCTATAAGTGAATTTTCATGATACCGTGGTTCCCCATTTTGATAGTAATTCTTAATATTTGTTTCATTCTTGTTTAAGTCCATGGCTGGAACTCGAAGGAAATACTTCAATGGTGATTGTAATAGAAAATTCAATGATTTTCCTCCAGAGAAACCAATTTCTACAGGAGAAGGAATGAAAAATCTCATTCCTTTGCTCTCCCAAAAATATCATGTTATTAATCATATTGGGATTCCAAATGAAAAAAGGATTTAAAAATAGTCTATTGGGTCCTTCATGAGGAAACATCCACCTATATTAAGTTGGTATTTTGATCTACTTGTTTATGAAAAATGGATCAGTACTAATGAAACTATATTCTTCATTATCCATTGTTCGAAGCATGATAATTCATGTCTATAAATTTATTTTTTAGAATGAAAAGAGGACTAGTGGAGGACTCTAATTAAGGATATGATGTAGAAATATGAAATTAAATACGTCGATTTAGATGGTTTTAAGAACTTATTTTTTAATAATTACATTCTTAGAATTCTTCATACCAAGTTGAAGAAAGAGTTCCTTGAGTTGAAGCAGTGTGATAATTAATCTATTGGAACCTATGAGGAAACTTTCAAAAGGCATGTGAGGTATGCTTCAGGATTTATCATCCAACAAGAAAGTAATTTTTATAGGTTCTTTAGTTTCATAAATCTTTATTTTAGATGGGTGTCCTCTATTAGTTAATATTTTAGCTATGAAATGTTTCTGATTTGTTCAATAAATGTTGAAATAGAGGTTGTATTAATGTACCAATATTAGGGTTTTGATTAGAAGATGAATATGGTGTTTAAAAGAAAATCTAAAAATCATGATGGGAAGAATATGATCTTTCATTTATGCTATATGTTTTGGAAGAATCATTGAGTAAATTGCCTTAAGGGTTCTAATAAATTTTTTTAGTGTGAAATGGAAGGCCATCAGGAATTTGATTACCAATGTTATAGGAATAAGTTAGCTAACAATGTAAATGGAGAAAATCGGCACAAAATTCACCTCCCAAACATTAGTGTTATAAGTGTAAGTAGAATGGGAACTATTTTACTAGCAAACAAACCCAATAGATGGTGAGGATGATGGAATTCAGAAACCTCTTCATCCGAGGTACAAGAAGAAATCTCATTCAATCATTATATTTTTGGAGTGGTGCGATATAGATGTGGTGAAATGTATACTTAACAACCACTCTTGAACTATTAATGACATATCTGATTATGGATCTAACCACTCTTTCATATCTAAAGAATTTTATAAGGATGTTAAGATTCCAAAAAAATGTGAAGTTGAGTTTATAATAGAAATCATACCTAGTTCTAGAAAAAATAAAGTCCTCCTTATTGAATGGCCCCCATTGACTTGCATGAATTCAAGAAGAAACTTTAAGAAATCATGTATAAGGTATTCATTAGGCCATGTGTGTCACTTCGTGGTTGTTTTCGATGCTTTCCACCATGGTTCACGCACCCCTCCGTCGAGGATGATGACACGCTGATCGTTTCCCCGCATTCCCGCTTTCCAATGGTGGTAAACATCCATTGCTTATTCAGGGAATTTTTCTCCTTGATCATAATGGGATGATGAGATGTTAGCTCTTCCATCTGTGGATTCCTCCTCGGAGCTCATATCCTAGTCCGGGTCTCCCTAATATACTTAGGACGTTGTTCGTGAAACTCTTCCCAGTGCCATGTCTCCATGAGTGCATGATAACTACACTTCTTTTGTCTGGACATTCCATGGGGTCTGGACAGGGCAGTAACCTTCGGTTGTGGGAGTAGACACATCGTTCATCACTGGTGTGTTTGGATTATGGAACACTGGCACGTATGGTTTTCTTTCCCTTATGATAGTTCTTCTAGAGGGTGTGGTATTCCAAGGCATCCTGTGTCGAATACGTGGAAATTTATGCCCAGGGCATGTATCTGAGGTTTTCCTTAGCTTCCCATGCCTAACATGAGGTATTCCATGAGATTAATGTCTAGTAGAGATGGAAAGGGACTGATAGGAACTCTGGTAAGAGTGGATCAGAAGGGTGTGATCCCATCTGATGTTGGGGCACTGATGCTGGGGCTAAAGCGTGGTTAGTTACCTGATCACTGCTAGGAGCGGTAATGAAGCGGGTGGCATGATCCCACAAGGATGTGGCAGCCCGGGTAAGAATCAGGATGAATGACGGAGGGTTAATAGTGTATGGAGGCTGAGATGGAAGCATTGCGAGGGCGATGGTGATGATGGGATTGAGCCTCAAATAGAATTCCAACGTATAATCATGGTAGGGAATCAAAGGCCACTTAGTTTAGTGGGACTATGGGACACCAAGAGGGGTGGTCCATGATAATGTATGCATGGATGGGACTCAGAGGAAGTAGAACCCTCGGGTAGGAGGATGGAATGAGGGTGTGAACAGAGGACAGTGACCTAACGGTGTTAGGGCCTACGTGAGGTTAGCAGCACGTGAGTTGGTCTGACGCCAAAGGGGAGGACCAGAGATGGGGTCACAACATCTTACGGTTGGATGGGTTCGCAACGGCTTACCATTGGATGTGGTCACAATGACCTACCGCATTATGGGGTTGGACCATGTGGTGGCTTCTAACGTACCCTATCTAGGAAGTAAGGAACAATCCCATGTAGTTCTCAATGGGGGGCTTGGTGAACCAATGTGAATATGGTCGGGGCTAATGGGTGTTGGGCTTGAACCTCAGTGAGGCTTCCTACATACCCTGCTTTAGAAAGGATCAAATTTCACATCGTTCAGGTTGATTACAGTTTAACGTCATGTTATATGTGGGTCAACCGATGTGAAGATGGTCGGGACCAATGGTTGTTGGGCTTGAAACTCATGGAGGCTTCCTACATACCCTGCCTTAGCAAGGATCAAAGGCCACGTAGTTCGGGTAGTGTGGGGAATATTCTCTAGGAATCCCAAAGAGTATGTCTTGGTCAACGCTTACTCTAAGAACATGTAATTAATGCTTGGTGTGAGAAACAAGAGGCGACGAAGACCTGACGATCGCATCTCAAAAGGTGTGTCTATGGATAATGGAGCAGGGCTTATGCGCTAGATGGCCTAGCGAGATGGAGATTGGGACTTACACCATGGTGGAGACCCAATGGTGAAAAAGACTAGAGGGTTTTGGAACAAAAGAGAGGAGGGGTCAAGGATTCTACCTCATACATGAAAGGATAGGGTATTACACCAGGATGGTTTCCCTTTCCGTGGATAAGCGCCACTCCGACAAAGAGGATCTCATTCAATGCGAGGAAGATCTCACTTTCGTGGAGACTTGTATACATAGAGAATGTCTAGGACGGGGTGCCCCGGTGTGATGCATGGAGTGAGGCTACAGTTTAACATCGTGTGCTGAGGACGTGGGTGCTTGGCAGTTTAATATCCTGCTACTTGGATGAGGTAGGCTCACTCCGTGCCCCCTGTTTCATACATGACTGATACCTTTCACCCCTTGCGGAAGGGAAGGCATCAATAATGCTATAGAGAAAGGGTGGTATGGAGTATTCCACTGAGGGGTCCATGTTAGGGTGGCTATTCGGAGAATCAATAGTCATTAGCATGCCTATGCGAAGAAGAATGAGGTGAAACAATGCAACAGGAAGCCCCACCCAAGGGACATTAAAATTACTATGCAAAAGCCTGGAGGGAGGTATGAAGGAAGGGTATGTAAAAAAGATTCCTTGGGTGCAAGAAGTACCTGATGATGGTTCTCAGAAGAGGTACATTGGATGAGTACAAAAACAGAACACACGAGGGGCGGGTTGCATGCAATTGGGGCGGTTGCGTGCAATAGGCGGGGTGTAAAACATGGAAGGATTGCGGGCACTAGGGGAAATTTTATCACAATGGCGTGCATATGGAGAGGTCACGCACAAAATGCGGGATGAGCAGAAAGGATGGGTGGCACAAAATAGTGGATAATTGCGCACAAAAGGGACCTAGGTATTGCACACAAATGAAGAGGATTGTGGGAAAGATGCCCCCTTCTCTGAGGTATTGGGAGAGAATTAAATCCTAGTGGTCCCACACGAAGGGGAATCCCAGGAGGCCTGTCATAGAAAAATACACTACCTGGAAGTCATCTTTTTCGTGCAGGGGAGGTAAAATCCCTCCAGGGGAGACCTTTCAAATTCTTCAATCTAGACGACGAAGGGGTTCCATTCTATTTATAGGCGTTTGGGATAGCCAAATCTGCACAGAATTTAGCCGGTGCGAAAAACCCCACGCAGGAGGCAGGAGCTGTGGATGTTTCCGCGCAGCAGGAGAAATGGCTTCCAAACCCGCTGTTTTACTACCAAGGAGGAATCTTTTCACACACCTCTTGCTTTTTTTCACGCAACCCTTCGGTTCCTCCCAGAATGGATTTCTGAGTCATAATACACCATCGCTTTATCCAAAGCATCTTTCTTTAGCCCTTAAGTGGTTTTTGGTGTCAATAAATGCCCCCATCCCCCCCCAATAGAATCAGAGCGACAAGGGAACACGCAGGTCGAGTTTTGAGGGAAATGTTGAGACGACCGACCTCTTGGAGGCGGTGCACGCAAAATGCTTCTATGGCGTGTAAACCTAATTTCGTGCATGCGGGAATCCTCCTCTATGCCTATAAAAACCTGCGGGGGTTCCATCATCCATACAGATCTTTCTCGCGTGACAAGCCCGGAGCTCTCGTGCGTGAAAAACCTTCCTTGTCGTTTCATGAGATTTGATCTCTACTACACGCAATCCTCCAAATTCTTCTTGGATTTTTTCATGCAAGGTCTATTTTTTACAGGAAATCCCCTATTTGTCACACAGATTTCTAATTTTTTCATGCACCATGCATGTATTTTCGTGTGGGTTCCTTCAAACGTTTCCTGAAAGAAGATGGTTGTTAACCCCAATGATACTGAGATGGAACCTACTTATGCCACTCGGAGGGCCGAGATGGTTACAAACCCTGAGGTTTATGGCACCCAGAAAGGTTTACCCAATAACCAGACTCTCTTCAACATGTTGACCGAATCCCTGAAGGAGTATGCACTGTTATAAAATCTACCGATATGGGACTTCAGTCTTTTAGACGATTTATTTGTGCCAGGATTTGAAGTCGACACACTGTAGTCATGGGTGACCCGTGAGGATGATCTCCCCTAATAAAACATAACCAACAATGGCCATCCTACTTGGGAAACCAGGATCATGGATGTTTACATCCGGAATCCCCGGACCATAACTATCTTAATAAAAGACCTCGTCGTCGAGGGCTCTCCAACCCATTACGCAAGTACCTTTCGACAGACCATCACTGATGAGACCAAAGGCTGGCTGCCAGACTGGTACCTGAGTTCTGGAGGAAACTTTACGAGTGGATGGGCCTAGGCATATTGGGTGCGTCAGACATGTGATCAGTTTGGGGTGTAACTATGGCACATCAAGCTATTTGAAGCGGTGTGTACGTCGCAGTTCCATTTCCACCACCAGCAAGAGCTCGGATCGGAGATGTTTACCTGGTGGTCCCCTGATACCAACACCTTTCATCTCCATCATGGGGAGGTTTGTATCAGTCTGTCGGACATTCACTGTATCAGGGTAATCCCTTTGGATGGGCACCAATTTGATGAATTTCTCCCGATGGAGAATATCAGGGGAGATGGGTCACGAAATCATGTCTTGGCCTAGAAACTATTGTATCTGGCCAAGGATAGGCTGGGGATCAATGACATTATGAAGTAAATTGACTATAAGAAATGGTTCAGATAGTTCCTACATCAAGACCCTGATATTAAGATGTTGGGGCGAGGAAGACTGTGTCCAATCGCGGCACAGAGGAGAAAACGTGGATCATACTGGGTGATCCTAGAGGGAGGGTAATATCAATCATGGGGCTTCAGTGTTAATGAATGTTGAGACCCGAATGTCAGGTATTCCGAATTCTTTGAAACCTTTCTGAGTGGGTGGATACTATCAATAAGGGACATAAAAATGGGAGTCCTTCAAATGGCATTGGTGATGGATGTAATTATTGAAGCTAATCGGTGGTTCAACTTTGGGGTCTCTGTGCCAGCCCTTTTTTATGCCATCTTGGGGCATATTTCAATAGGGGGTCATCGAGGAGGATCTGTAGCCCTTTAGAAATCCTTCATGACTGGATCGTGGCCCATAGTGGCGGGTACACCTTCCCAAATTCAATTCATCCCCCAGGTAAAGGCCTGCGACCTTCCTTGTTGAATATTACTGGGGTCAGGCCATTGAAGGTCAACAAAGAAGGGATCAGGATTAGGATCGGTAATCTCACCAATTTTACCTTCAATCAATTTCCCACCCCGGTCGGATAGATGATACAAAATGGGAAAGGTACATCGGAGCAAAGAGAATACTTCTAGAGAATCAGAGGCAGGGTTCTTGTGGCTCGGGTTGACAGGAAGATTCTTTACGAGCCTTACGTGCCATCGAGATTTTATAGGCAGTTCAGATGCCTTCCGTGGATTCCAATGAAAGTGTGTACTTATGTGTGGTATGAGATGCATCCCTACGTTCTTCGCCAGATGTGGCTGAAGTTCACGACTTGCGGCTCTGGTGAGGTAATTCCCTTCCCCCAAACGGAGTTGATGCCAGCCTCTCAATAAAGTATGTCAAACATTTGGTGGTAGAATATACTGAGGGGATCCTGTGGAAGTGATTCTAGAATATCAAGGTGGCTAGTGCAGTGCCTGAAGTGTAGGGAGGCAGACGAGGTGCAACAGAGGGGATGAGGCAATGAACGGGTCGGGTGTCTAGCACGGTTCAGGTTGGTGCTTCATCGGTAAGAGCATCACATGCTGAGAATGTGCCTCTACCATTTGAGGGAGTTTGGTCCTGCATGCGTCCTTGTGGGCCATCTAGAGAACTCACAGGGAAGCAACTCAGGCACCTCCTGACGTCGAGTACCGATTATATCTTTCTATCTCAGTGGTATTCTTGGAGGACGCTGCGGCAGTCTATGTCCTCTGAGTAATTGTGGCGGAGGTTGATATGAACCAGGATCAATTTTCTAGACATAGGGCATATCCAGATGACGGACAGGGTAAACTGTCATCTTCGGCATGCCTACATGACAACCATGGATATATACACATTCCAGCGAGGGCGATATGAAGAACCACATCTCCTGGTGAAAGTAATTATTCTCCAGGTACATGACCCAGAAAAGATGCCATCCAGGGATGAAATTATATACGAGGAAGAAGGAGAAGAGGAAGGAGAGGAAGAGAATGAGGAAGGAGGAATTGAAGAAGAATAAGGGGACCAGGTTGAAGGCCTCAGCGGTGAGGGGCCCTTAAGAGCACATGCTTACCCACAAATCCCTTGAGAGGGCAGAGAAATTGCAAGATCCCATGCGGAGCTAGCTGACCAACTTATAGTGATTTTAACCTTTATTTCCATTAGTCTCCATTTTATCATGATCCCAACTTTTAACCATTCTCTACCCTACTTAGGAACACATCGGTGATGGTTCTGAGGAAGTCCTCCACACGAGGAATGAAGATGCGCCTGTGGAGATCAGAGATAATTCTGAAGAACCCTCCATTGGTACCGTACATGTTGGGGTGGTGACTAAAGCTAGAGGACTTGGCGAAGATCCAGAAAGAAGATATTCGGTGACCTCTGAATCCCTCAACATTTCCATCATTCCGGAGGAGCCAGCGCAGGTAATAGAGTTGACGAGTGTCAAAGGGTCTCCTGTGACGGTGGCCCCTACCATGACATAGACATTGGACACTGTCACGCTCTGCTCCCCTAAGTCTATCTTCATTACCTCTCATATTTGTTGGATAATTAAGCTCCCCAAGCTGACGATTACTGATGCAGTGATCACGGTGTTAGAGGCTCAACATACCATTGAGTCTGGGACATCTGCAGCAGCCATTCCAGCGACTACATTGGCCTCTAAAAAAGTTATTATTCCGGGTGGCCTCTCTCCAATACATGATGAGCCGGAGGATACAATCATATGTGACGATGCTTCTAGTGTGCATCCCCAGCCCGGTGAGGGTGACACTGCTAAAGAAGAAGGAATTCCAGAAGACGATCCCACCACTGAACTTCTGGCTACCTTCCCGGAGTACAGGCCTGCAGACCCTGAAGAGATAGACAATTCTGACTCGAATGCGGCCGAGGAGAGTCATATGATGCGCCGCAAGGCGTGCATCATGCATTTTATGGGTCATACAAAAGTGGAATGGATGAAATGGATGGGGTTGCTTCTCACCTGGATACATTTTATCTATGCCAGAGGGGTGGATCCTTTTCGTCTTCACCTAATTATTCAGGACTATACGGATGAGAAGATAAGGGAGAACAGACAATGCTCTCACACTTCCCATTTTCCCAAAGATTTGTAGAACACTCAAGCACTCTTAAATTTTGGGAAGAAGGTCTAATTTCTCAATGAGAAGGTGAAAGAAAGGGAGGAATTCATTGACAACTTCTCTGAACTCATTGAGAAACTGAGGGCCCAGCTGGAAGACGACCAAGAGCTGTTGGTGGAGGCGAGCAACCAAATTACTGAGCTCCAAACTGAGTAGGCGCAAGCACAGGCTAGTGCCAATAGGGCACGCTCTGTAGCTACTGAGGAGGAGAAGGATCTCAAGGGGTGGGAAGTGATCTTAGAGGCCACAAGCCATAGACTGGCGACACTAGATCAATCTATCAAAAACTCTAAACATTAGGGGCCATATTTTGGCCGATATTAGGAACTCTCCCTTCCCTATTGCTTCTAACTCTAAACTACGTGCATTAATTGATTATTCAATTTATTTTTCAGTATCATGCATTAAGAAAATAATTGTGAGATAAATGTGATTCATCCCTAAGCTCACGTGGGTCATTCCTGATGTGAGAAACAAGGGATGACCACCCCACTCTTCCATTTGAATATTGGAGTGCCGACCAAACATTAGATGGTTTGGACAACAAATCCGTATTTCTGAGAGGAAAGAGGGAGGCCTGACTGGAGAGTGAAATTCTAAGAACAGTAGGATTGCTGCTTTCCCAGTGTGCTATGGCACACAAGTGGGGTAATTCAAGGGCCATTGAAATCAATCCAAACAAAAGGGAATGGAAGATGTAGGTCATGTTACCCAAAATTCAGACCGTTGTAGGGGTGGCATGACAATGTGGGATAACTATTAACGGTGTTTGAAACATAGTACCCCTATTGCATTAGCCTAAAATGGGGATAAAAAATAAGGGCTGACCGTTGACCATGTTTGAAACATGGGGACTGACTCAAAATGTCTTCCTTTGTTTTTTCGGAAAGTTAGCCCGAGATAGTAGGAGATCCATAGACCGAGAATCCATACTATTAGGTGGTTCCATCAAACATGAAAGAGGATGAGGATCCGAATAAGGGGTATGCAAGTCATGGAGGGTGGAGTGATGGGTTTTTCGAATGGAGTCCAACACTCATGAAATTACACCACAGTGGTGAGAACACATTAGGTGGGCGCGTCGGTCTGGTCAGAGTTCAAACATTCTTCCGGACAGGACCACTCAGGTGAGGAACCTGGGGAATCCCATAATTGTTACAGGGCATCCTAAACATGTTCAGGGTAGATCTATAGTTTTAACATCATGCGTAGAGGATGTGAGTAGATCTTAGATTAAGGTATTAGATCTTGGACCACATATGGGAAAGGTTGAGTGGGATATGCGGCGCGTTAAAACCCGATGAAAATGAGGACATGGAGCCTACACCATACCACTCACCCTCTGAATGAGTTCAGGATAAGGGGCCAGAATGGGGACAGTATATTAGATTCCTTGGGCTGGACCTAAGGACAAGATGTCTGGGTGTTCCTATGTATCCCATTAGGATGGGAATCAAGCCTTGCGTAGTTCTAGAATTGCTGTGCAGTTTAATGTCATGCAGTAAGGACTCAGGAAAAACATAGTTTATGGTCTTAGAGCTCAAACCATAGATGGAATGGAATGGGGAGGCACATTGTGCAGTAATTACCAAAACCGACGTGAATGAGGACATGGAGCCCTTATCACCATGCGCTCCCTGGGGAGGTTTTAGGTCGAGGGACTAAATGAAGTGGCATTTGATAAATCTTGTTTGTCCTTTAGGATTGATATGTGGGTTTTTTTGAAGCGATGGAACCTGGGATGGAGAATCCAGGAGTCACCACATGAATCAAGCCATAGGTAGGTATTGACAAATGGTATGGTGTGTTTCCAATACCAAATATGACGTCTCATCGAGTGGGGGCATCACAATGTGGTGACGTTTTTTGTCATGTAGTCAGGACGATAAATTCAAAGTTTAGGGTCATATGAGAGGCCCGACCCCTACATTTTAACATCTTTCATTAAGGACATGGTCATTTTAAAGTCATGTGGGACTAATAGGAACAGTTTAAAGTCATATTACCAGGAAGTAGGGGGAGGCAGAATGTGCATAGAATGATGAAGCATACCCAATGTGAAATGAGGTCGATGTCCATGTCGCACCACACACAATTACATGAGAGAAATATCAAGCTAAAGGGACAACAAATATTAGAGGATATGGGTTTGGACCTGTGGATGGGACATCTAGGTGTTTCTATATATCCCATGAGGATGGGAATCAATCCATATATAGTTCTTGAGGTTCATTTTAACGTCTTTTAGGAAAAAGGGAAGTACTTGATGAAGATATTGAAAAACCTATGTGAATGAGGGTATAGGCACATACCACACTACGTGATTCCATGAAAGAAACCTCAGATAGAGCCAAAGAGTAAATTAATGGATCCTGAACTGGACCTGAAGACAAGATTCCTGGGCATTCCTACTTATACCATGGGGATTGGAATCAATCAATACGTAGTTCTGAAGGAGATTCTAGTTTAAGTTCTTAGAGCTTGGACCAGAGATGGAAAAATATATTATCCAAATGGGTGTGAACTCCAATCAAATCCCTAATCCCACTTGAGCTATGATCGATGTAGGAAACAATGGGGGAGAAGTTTTTTTCTGACGCTTTCACCGGGGAGGGAATATTCGTCATTTTCGTGGGACGTCGGCGCTGTTCTGTTGCCCCACATTCCTGTTTTCCAAAGTTGGGCGGCATTCGCTCCTTATTCATGGATGTCTTCTCTTTGATCTAAACGAGATGAAGGGATGTTGGTTCTTCCTTCCATGGATTCCTCCTAGAAATTTTTCACCTAATCTAGGTCTCCCTTATAGATTAAGTCATAGTTCATGAAACTATTCACAGTTCCATGTTTCCATGAACACTGGTTAATTACACTGCTTTTGTCAGGACATTCCAAGGGGTCCAGTCAAGGCAGCAACCTTCAGTTGGGGGAGTAGTCACGTTGAGGCATCACATGTGTGTCTGGATGCTGGAGAATTGGTTTTCCTTTCTTTTTTCCCTTATTATATGGCTTCTCGAGGGTGCGGAAGCCCGAGTCATCCCACATCGAGCATGGGTAATCATATTCCATAGGCATGTATCTGAGTATTTCCTTAGCTTCATGTGTTCAACACGAGGTAATCTGTATGTTTAACGTCCATCGGAGATGGATTGGGATGATAAGAACACTAGCTAGAGTTGATCAGATTGAGGAACCCCCTTTGGGGGAACACCGATATTGGGGCCAGCACGTGGGAAGCTTCCCGAATGCTGTTGAGGGGAATGAGGTGGCATGATATCACCGAGATGTGGCGGCCCAGGTAAGAATCAGGATGGATGATTGTTTTGGTCTTGAGCCTCGAAGAGACTTCCTATGTATTTTCGTAGCACAGAATCAAAGTCCACGTAGATCGGGAATTGATGTGTGGTGCTTACACTCTAGGCTGCCTCGGTGTTGGTGAGGTGACGTGAAAGAGACCGGAATGACCAAGTGGTGGGCTTAAACCTCGTGGAGGCTTCCAATGTACCATGCCTTGACGTGGATCAAAGTCCCCATAGTTCGGGTGGGTGCCGGTGAACTGACGTGAATAAGGACCCTGGTCCAGGTGGTTGTTGGGATTGAACCTTGTAGAGGCTTCCTACGTACCATGCCTTGACATTGATCAATGTCCCCATGGTTTGGATTGGTTCCAGTGAACCGACAAGAATAAGGACCTTAGTCCAGGTGGATGTTGGGATTCAACCTCATGGAGGCTTCCTACGTACAATGCCTTGACATGGATCAAATTCCCCATAGTTTAAGTGGGCGTCGGTGAACCGACATGAATAAGGACCATGGTCCAGGTGGATGATGGCTTGAACCACGTGAGGCTTCCTACATACCATTCATTAGAACGAATCAATGTCCTGGTAGTTCAGGAGGTGGTAGTGTTAGAGAACCGACGTGAAGATGGTCCTTGGTTAGATGGGTGTTGGGCTTGAACCTCGTGATGCTTCCTACATACCATACCGTAGCTTGGATGAAAGTCCCCGTTGTTTGGGTTGGATCACGATGGCTTACCGCTGGATTGTAATGCAGTTTAACGTCATGCGGGATGGGGACAGGAGGGGCTTACACTCTGAGGTGGCTCATGGTTGAGTTTGGTGGACCGACGTGAAGGTGGTTGCAAAGACCAGGTGGTGGGCTTGAACCTAATAGAGGCTTCCTATATACCCTGCCTTGACATGGATCAAAGTCTCCGTAGTTCGGAGGTACGGTTTAATGTCATGCGGGACAGGGACGGTGTCATGGTCAATCTTTACTCTAAGCCCATGTGAGTCATGCTCGGTGTGAGAAACAAGAGGTAGCAAATGCCTGACGACCATGTCGCGAAAGGTGCGTCCGTGGGAAGAGAAGAGGGGATTATGCGTTGAGCGACCAAAGGTGCCGGAACATACTCCTGGATGGAGGACCGAGGGCGACAAAGTGTAGAGGGAGAGGGACTTGGGACTGAAGAAAGGAGGAGCCCCTTTCCCTATCACTTCCTCCGCTGGCCTAGGGGACTGAAGATGAAAGGAGGTAGCATCGTTCCACACCATGCCCATGGCTGGCCTGGGAGACCGAGGGAGTGGGGAGGAAAAGGGGTGATGACCCCTGAAAGAATGGTTAGGGGCTTACACCAAGGTGGTTACCCTTCCCCACGGAAAAACACCACTCCAATAAAGAGTATATCATCTCTTGTGGAGACCAAGGGGGCGTGGAGAATGTCTAAGGTGGGGGCACCTCGCGTGAGAGGCACGGGGAGATGTCACAGTTTAACATCATGTGTTGAGGACGATGGTGCTTGGCAGTTTAATGTCCTGTAGCTCAAACGAGGTGGGTTTACTCTGCACCCCTAGGACATACATAACCGGTACCCTCTGATCATTGTGGGAGGGAAGGTACCGGTAATGCTATGGTGAAGGGGGTCACAGAGTGAATAATCGAGGTGTCCACGTTATCATGGCAATGCGAATAAGCAATAGCCATTAGTGTGCCTATGCAAATAAGCATTAGGCGAAGCAACGATATGGGTAGTATCATATAGGGGACTTTGAATTCACATCATACAAACCTGGAGGGTCGCACGAGAGAAGGAATTGTCAAGCAGAGTGGTCCATAGGGAGGGGCCTTACGGAGCTCGGCTGCTCTATGTAGTGGAGGGAACTTTCAAAGGGGTGGGATTTATGAAGTGTGGCACCTTTTCCTTAGCCTGGGTTGGAGGTGCAAATGGGAGGTTCTTCACGAAGTGGATAGGTATTTGTGGAGAACTAAATCAAGGAGCACAGACACCTCGTGAAGTGAAGTGTCATCAAGCAATGTGCTCCGTGAAGTACAGTGACCCTGCCTTGGCATGTGGATCACGAGTACAAGAGGGGTGTTTCGCGAAGCATAAATGCTTCACAACAACTCAGGACCCCTTGGGGATACTCTTCCTTTGTGAAAGACCTTTGGCTTCGCGAAAGGCATCCCTCTTGGAAGAGGGGATCAAAATGAGTCAATGAATAGGCACCCCACGAAGCAAAAGTACCTTGCGTATCTCGTGATTCACAGAACAAAGGGTGCTTCGCGATTTGGGAGCTGAGAAGTCGAAAGGTTGGATTGTCTGTCCGTCTGGATCAGGGGGAGCCTGGTATTTATAGGCAAGAGGAACTGTGAAGTAGAGCTTACACAACGTGATGAGGGCTTTTGTTGCTTTGCGGTGGGTCGCGAATTTATGCTGGGTTCGCGGAGGGGTCCGCCTCCGTGTTTCGTGGAGGGCTCACAAGCATTAGAGGCATTCACAGAGTGTCCCACCTCCTTTATTTCACGGTGGGCTGGAAAACATCAGAGTCGTTTGCGGAGTATCCCGCCTCCTTTTCTTCACGGTTGGCTCATGAACATCAGAGGCGGTCGCGGAGCATCCCACCTCCATTGCTTCACGGCAGCCGCGTTGCTTGGGGGGACTCTGTGAAGTGGCTTCGCGGGGCCTGTTGTAGGGCCTCTTTCTCTTCTTTCTTTTCTTCCAACATTTTGGCACCAACAAAGGTATTTTACCCACATGAAATAACTGCCTAGGGGAAGGCGGTATGGAGCCCGGAACGAAGCCTCATCATGGCTTGTTTTCCTAATGCGCCAGTGCACACTGATGGACAGCACCAGGAGGGTTGAAATTCCACTTGGACATGGTGGAATGGGGAAAGATGTCAATCATACAACCAAAATTTAGGGAATGATAGGGGTTGGCGTAACAATGGAGGATAACTACAGAAATTGTTTCAAACACAGAATCCATATTGTGTGACCTGAAATGAGAACAAAAAATGAGTGTCTATCGTTGACCATATTCGCAACACGAGACTTGTGTCAATTTGTCATTCGACATCCTCAGGGTCGTTGGACCAAAATGGTAGGATATCCCTTAGTCATAGAATCCATTCCATTTGGGGGTCCTTCTGGACGTGAAATATGATGGAATTTACAATGATTGGGGGCATGAAGCTTGAAAAATAGGCAGGAACATGTCTGGGTGGAATTCAACACTCTTAGTCCTAAACTCAAGTGCTTTTGGATACATTGGAGAACTACCAAAGAGAGGAAAGATATATGGAATAGTTGTTGCAAACCCGACGTGAGTGAGGGAATATTCCCACACACACCATTTTCCCCTGCTTTGGGGAGACCTAGGCTAGGGGTCGATTGAAATAAGTAGGTTTCCAGGGGGTGTGGCTGGACCCGAAGACTAAATGTCCAGGTGGTCCTACGTATCACATAAAGATGGGAATCAAGCCATAAGTAGTTCTAAAGTGAGGAATTCAGTTTAACGTCACGGATTAAGGACGCAATAGGGAATGTGTGTGGCATGGAATGGAAACCTAGTGTGACTGAGGGCATTATCCCACACACGCCATACAATTAAAATTCCTAAAGAGAATTTGAAATAGGAGGCCGAAAGAAAGGGGGAATAAACCCAGGCTGGACCCGAGGACGAGATGTTTGGGCATTCCTATGTATCCCATGTGGATGGGAATCAAGCCATATATTGTTCTGGAGGTTATGTCTAGTTTAACCTCATGTGGTAAGGACATAGCAGATCATAGTTTATGGTCATAGAGCTCGGACTGTAGATGCCCAGTTTAATGTTGTGTGTGTGGGACGTATAAGAGGAAAGGGGAAAATAATTGTGCTGGTTACGTGGGAGGCCAAAAAAGAACAACAATGATCTAGGATAAATATTGAACATTTTCTCAACATAGTATCTGTTTACGTGACAAGGGATTGTGGGTGAAAAATTGAGCATCTATCGTTGATCATATTTGCAACACGAGACATGAATAAATTGTCATCCAAGATCCTCAAGGACGTTGGACCAAAACGGTAAGAGAGCCCTTACTCCTAGCATCTATATCGCCTAGGGGTCTATCCAGCTATGAAGGATGATGGAAACCCTAAATGATGGGACACATAAAGTGTGATGGGACATTTGCAGTTTAATGTCTTGCGGCAAGGATGATAGATGAAAGACAGATGCCTCAAAGGGATGTGTGTTGCATGGAGGAAGTAGCCCAACGTGAATGAGGAAATGAATTCCATACCACACCGCACAATACAAGATGAGAACTTCGTCCAGGGGGCCCGAAAAGGTCAGGGGGCCTGAGACAGGAGGTCCATACTAACCATAGATGCAAGACCCTTAAGCGGGTATTACCTTACCAAAGTTCCTAAGCCCACGTCAGCAATACTCGATGTGGGAAACAAGGAGCATGATCAGGCTCTTCCCATCATATAAGGGCATGAAAAGAAGAGAAAGATATAAGCAAGGCATAGAAATACATGTTTAATTTTATGTCTTCCAGGATTATTAAAGAGAAAGAGATCCCTAGAGAGGGGAATACATAGTGCAACCATGTAGGACATGACGTGTAAAGGCAAAAGTCTTCCATCCACCGCATGTTTTCGACCCAAATGGATATATTGGAGTTTGGGGATGGGAAAAAAAATTGTTTGGGCAGTCCTTCATATCCCATGAAGATGGGCATCAAGCCACATGTAGTTCTAAAAAGACCATGCAGTTTAGCGTCGTGCGGTAAGGACGTGGCAGGATAGAAGAACGAGAAGGGTAACATGGTGCGACCTTTGTAACCATTCCATAAGGGGCCAAAGAGGCTTAGGCTACACAACACTAGACTCTCTAAAGGAAATACAGCCATGGGGATAGTCAAAAGTGAAGATCATGGGGCTGGACTCTAAGAAGATGCATCTAAGCATTCTTATGTATCCCATTTGGATGGGAATAGATCCACACATAGTTCTGGAAATGTAGTTAAACATATTGCAAGATGGGATATTAATTTAAGGTCATAGAGCTCATACCATGATGTTGTTTTTTCCACTAACAGTTTAATGTCATGCACGACAACATACAGTTTAACGTCGGTCGGGACGAGACAGTTTATGGTCATGTGGGAAAAGACAGTTTAAGGTCATGTAGGACCAGATTGTTTAAGGTCATGGAGGACCGTATTGCGGTTTAGGGTCATGCAGGACCGCACACTCCGGAAATGTATTTCTTGAGAAATTTGGTGTTTGTGGGAGGAGTTATATGCTCACCATCAATGGTAACCACGGAATACAACCCATTAGGGTAAACCTTGTGAATGATACGAGGTCCTTCCCACATGGGCTCCATCATGGGTGGTTTCATGCTAGGTATCATTGGCGTTATTAGAGCCAAGACCATGTCACCTTGCATGAAATAGTGTAGGAAAACATTATTGTTGAAGGTTAGCGCTATCTTGTTCGGATACCTTTCCAGATAGTGCAGGGCACAGATCCTATTCTCGTCGAGCACTTCCAATTCAACCAGAAGGATTTCGACCATCTTATCTGATGCTTGTTGATCATAGATAACTGTGCATAATGAGGTAAATTGAATCTTAATGGGCAGGACGACCTCTGTTCTATACACTAGGGAATATGGGGTCACCTAGATGGAATTACGAGTCATCGTCCGATAAAGCTAGAGGGCATTGGGGAGATTATTCGGCAAACACATTTTCGTCTGACCAACCATATTCTAAAGAATGTTGGAGATGGTCTTATTGAACACCTCAATCTGTCCATTTTCATCAGAATATTGGTGAAAGGTATACTTAACATCCACTCTATACCTATTAATGCCTTATCTGATTATGGATCTACCCACTCATTCAAATATAAAGAATGTTCGAAGGATGTTAGTATTCCACAAAAATGTAAAGTTGAGTTCTTAATTGAACTCATACCTAGTTCCACAAAAAAATAAAGTACCCCTTATTAAATTTCCACCATTGAATTGAAGGAATTCAATAAGAAACTACATGAAATCATGGATAAGGTATCCATTCGGCGAAGTGTGTAACTTTGGGGTTGTTTCTGATTCTTTCCACCGGGGTGCGCACACTCGTCTGTCAAGGACGATGATGCACTGATCGTTGCCCCACATTCCCTCTTTCCAAATGTGGGCAATGTATGTCTCTTATTCAAGTACATTTGATCCTTGATCGGAAGGAGATGATGGGATGTTAGCTATTCCCTCCATGGATTCCTCCTCAGATCTTGTCGCCTAGTCCGGGTGTCCCTCATAGATTTAAGACGTTGTTCATGAAACTCTTCCTAGTGCCATGTCTCCATGGGTGCCAGTTAATTACACTGCTTCTTCAGGAAATTCCAAGGGGTCTGGCCATGGCAGAAACCTTCAGATAGGGGAGTAGTCACGTCAGACATCACTAGCGTGTCTGGATGCTGGAACACTGGCGCATCTGGGTTTCTTTCAGTTATGACAGGGCTTCTCAAGGGCGCAGTAGCCTGAGGCATCCCATATCGAATATAGGGAAATGTATGCCCTGGGAATGTCTCGGAGGTTTTCCTTAGCTTATCATACTTAAAACAGGGTATTCTACATGTTTAATGTCTATCGGAGACTGAAAGGGACTGATCGGAACAATGGTAAGAGTGGATCATATGTGTGTGATCCCAGGAGGGAGCACTGATGCTGGGGATAATGTGTGGTTAGTTACCCAATCGTTGTAGGTAGCGGTAAGGAAGCGGGAGGCATGATCCCACCGGGATGTGGCAGCCCAGGTAAGAATCAGGATGGATGATGGCTGGTTGAGAGAGGATAGAGGATGAGATGGAAGAATCAAAAGGGAAACGGTGATGATGGGATTGAGCCTCGATGAGAATTCATACATATCCCCATGGTAGGGAATCAAAGTCCACATAGTTCAGTGGGACGATGGGACTCCTGATGAGGTGGCCCGTGAGAATTAATGCATGGATGGGACCCGGAGGAAGTAGAACCCTTGGGTTGGAGGATGGAATCAGGGTGTGAACTGAGGAAAGTGACCTAATGGTGTGTTAGGTCCTGCATGAGGTTAGTAGTATGAGAGTTGTTCTGACTCAAAAGGGGAGAACCAGAGATGGGGTCACAACAGCATAGTACTGGATGGGGTTACAATGGCTTACCATTGGATGGGGTCACAATGGCTTACCGCTAGATGGGGTTGGACCTTGAGGAGGCTTCCTACATACCCTGTCTAAGAGAGAAGGATTAGACCCACATAGTTCCCAATGGGGGGCTTGGTGAACCACTGTGAAGATGGTCGGGGCCAATGGGTGATGGGCTTGAACCTCAAGGAGGATTCCTACGTACCCGTCATTAGTAAGGATCAAAGATCACATAGATCAGGTTGATTACAGTTTAATGTCATTTATGTCGTGGGTGAACCGATGTGAAGGTGGTCGGGACCAATGGTTGTTGGGCTTGAATCTCAGGGAGGCTTTCTACGTACCATGCCTTAGAAAGGATCAAAGGCCACGTAGTTCAAGTTATGTGGGGCTTACACTCTAGGTGGCCCAGGGAGGATGTAATGGTAAATGCTTACTCTAAGCCCAGATGAGTAATGGTTGATGTGAGAAACAAGAGGCGACGAAGACCTGATGATTACATCGTGAAAGGTTCATCTACGGAGAATGGGCCGAGGCTTACACGCTAGACGGCCCAGGGAGATGGAGATTTGGAGTTGCTCCAGGGTGGAGGACTAATGGTGACAAAGCCCATAGGTGTTTGACATGGAAGTGAGTAAGGGTCAAGGATGATACCTCATTCAAGAAAGGCTACGAGCTTACATCAAGGTGGTTTCCCTTCCCGTTGACGGGCACCGCTCCATCAAAGAGGATCTTATTCCATGCGAGGAAGATCTCACTCCCGTGGAGACTAGCGGGCATAAAGAATGTCTGAGATGGGGTGACCCGGTATGATGTGTAGGGAGAGGATACAATATAATGTCATGTGTTGAGGAAGAGGGTGCTGGGCAGTTTAACGACCTGCATCTCGGACAAAGCGGGCTCACTCTGCGCCCCCTAGGTCTTATAAGACCGATAACTCCATCCCCTCAGGGGAGTGAAGGCATCGACAATGTCATGGCGAAGGGGTGGCATGGAGTGATCCACTGTGGAGTCCATGTTAGAGTGACTATGCGAAGAAGCAATAGCTGTTAGGATGCCTATATAAAGAAGCATTTGGCAAAGGAATGCAATGGGAAGTACCACCCAAGGGACATTGAAATAACTACATACAAGCCTAGAGGTCCATACGAAAGAAGGGCGTATAACATAGATTTATTGGGTGAAAGAAGCACTCGTGGATGGTGCTTGGAATTGGGACATTGGATGAGTGAGAAAAGGGCGCACACGAGGGGCGGGTTGCATGCAAATGGGGAGGCTACACGCAATGGGTGGGGTGTGAAACACAAAAGTATTGCGCGTACTAGGGAAAATTTGTGCGCAATGGCACACAGATGGAGAGGTCGCACGAAAAAGGCGGGATGAGCAGAATGGAGGGGATTCATGTAATATTGGAGAATTTCACTCAAAAGGGGTCGAGGTATTGTGTGAAATTGAAGATAATTGTGTGCAAGAGGACCCCTTCTCTGAGGAAATGGGTGAGAATCAATCCCATGTGGTCTCATGCATAGGTGAATCCCAGGAGACCTGTCAGGGAAAAATACAGTACCTGAAAGTCATCTTTTTCATGTGGGGGAGGTGAATTCCGTGCAGTGGAGATGTTTCAGATTCTTCAGCCCATAATTCAAAGGGGTGTCCTTCGATTTATAGGCATTTGGGATCGCCGAATCTGCACGGAATTCGGCAAGCATGAAAAACCCCACACAGGGGGGTAGGAGGCATGGAAGTTTCTATGCAGCATGCAAATTAGCTTCCAAACCTACTGTTTTACGTATAGGGAGGAATTTTTTCACGCACCCCTTTCTTGTATTTGTGCGGCCCATCAGTTCCTCCTGGAATGGATTTCTGAGTCGGAATACACATTCACTTAAGCCAAAGCGACTCTCTTAAGCCCTTAAGTGGTTTTAGGCATCAACAGGGGTGCACCAATTATTTTTTGAAAGTGGAAGATGAATTAATGCTACTCTACACTGATTATTAGGAGTTGTACAAGATCACGATAAAAAAACATGTATCATCTTTCTTGTATTGATTACATTTTTGATCAACTATGTAGATTTCAATACTTTTCCAAGGTTTTCCTTCAATATGGATATCGAATATTGAGGGTCAAGAAGGATGATTTACCTAAGAAGACATTATGTACATGGTATGGACACATGAATATATAGTAATACAATTTGGTATTACAAATTACCCTATTTTAATTATGTATTTAACTAACAGAGTCTTTTGATGTTACCTTGACCAGTCTGTGGTAGTCTTTATAGATGATATTCTTATTTATTCAAACAGTTAGTAAGATCATGAAAACAACTTGAAAATTGTACTAAAGTCACTAAGGAAGGAGTAATATTTGAAACATTTGAAAAATTTAATTGTGTCTCTAAAAGGTGTCATTTTTGGGACATATAATCTCATGAGAGGGTATTATAGTATATCCATCATAGATGGAGGCTATTTAATGCTAGCCTGGAGCAAAAATAGTGACTAAGATCCATAGCTTTCTTGGTTTAGCTAGATATTATCACTGGATTTTTGAGAACTTCTCATGAATATTTAATCCTATGACCAAGCTAACTCGTAAGAGTGTCATGTTCCTCTAAATAGCCGAATGCAATGACCATATCAAGGAACTAAAAATATGGCCATTCACTACACCTCTTCTTATATTACCCTATTACAGAAAAGGTATTCTAATATATAGTGATGCATCCAAGAAGGGAGTGGGATGTGTTATTTTGTAGAATAACATGGTTTTTTCTTAATTCTCATGGAAGTTGAAGATTGATGAGAAAATTTACCCAAATCATGATTTTGAGTTAGCAACAGTAATTTTTTCACTAATGATATGAAGGTATAATAATTATGGAGAAAGAAGTGATATATACACCGATATTAAAATTTTAAAAAATATATTCACATAGTATGAGGTAAACATGTTCCTACAAATATGATTAGAGTTTATAAAGGATTATGAATTCTCAATACATTACCACCCTATGAAAGGGAACACCATTGCCAATGATTTTAGTCAAAAGTTTCATGATAGCTTATCCATTTTGTGGATCATAATAGATTCAATATTTTAAGATTCACAAAAGATGAATGTAGATATCCTGAAGGATGGGGAAAAATATTATACTTCTCAGATGAATGTTCAACCCTTTATCCATGTGAGTACTAAGGTGAAATTAAAGGAAAATGTAGATATATAAAATAATGTTAGAGATATTCCTATGATTAACCTTGATCAAGATGGAATGATAAGGTTCGGGAAAAATATATATGTCTCTTCCATACCATATTTTATAGAAGGTACTATTAGAGTACTATCTTAGTTATTTATTATATTATCATCAAGGATGTACCAAGATATATCGAGATTGGAAATAATACTTCTCGTTGGATGGCATGAAGAGTAATTTCATAGAGTATGTTTCTCGATTCTTAGTATGACCACAAGATAAGGTAGAAAGAGGAAATTCTAAAGAGATGTTACTTCCATTACCTTTACTAGAATGGAAATGGGAGAACATCACTATAGATTTTTTAATTGGACTCCCAAATAACTATAAATGGTTTAATTATATATGGGCAGTAGTATATCACCTTACAAAGTTAGCACACTTCATCGCTATCAGAGAATACCCATCTCTGGATCATCTTTCCAGGATATACCTTAATGAAGTGGTAAGGATGCCTGGAGGACCACATTCCATTTTATAGAATCAGGATATGATGTTCACGTCTATGTTTTGAAAATGAATTTAGAACCCATATTATACATAATTTAGTTTCAACACTTATTATTATCCTCATATGGATGGTCAATCATAATGAAAAATTCAATCCCTATAGGATTAGTTTAGATCTTTTTAGTAATATTTCAAATGTGGTTGGGATCAATACCTTCCATTAGTTGAGTTTTATTACAAAATATATTCCAATAAAACATTCAAAGGGAACATTTTGAAGCCCACTATGCAATGAAATGTAGAGATCCAACGTTTTGGAATTATGTTGGAGAAACAAAGCTATTTGGACCTATGATTGCTGAAGAAATGTCAGAAAAGGTTAGGGCCATTCCATACCATATCAAGGAAACTCATAGTTCGCAGTAAGTTTATGTTGATAACCGAAGTATTGATCTAAAATCTTAAGTTGGAGACAAGGTATTTCTATTGAATCTCTCTCTAGAATATTATTATGAGGTTTTGAAAGAAATGAAACTAAGCCTTATGTATATGGGTCGCTTTGAAATTATAAATCATATAGGGATGGTATCCTATCACATGGAGCTTCCTTCAAATCACTCTCTAGTCCAAGATATGTTACAGGTATCTATCCTAAGTAATAACATACCTTACCCTTCACATTTACTAAACATAGAGGTCATACGGCTGTGGCATGATCTTTCTTATAAGGAACAACTTGTTGAAATTATGGATCGTATAGATAAATTTCAATGAAACCATACCACTCACATGGTCAATGTTTTGTGGAGAAATAACCTGTTAGAGAAGGTTACATGGGATCTTTAGGATTTGATAATGTATAAGTATCTGCAATTAATTACACCAGAATGATGAATTTTGAGGGTAAAATTCATTTTAAGGGGGGTAGATGTAACACCCTTAGTTTTCATGAATGATTTTTTTCCAAATAAATTATTTTTCATTGATGTCATACATTGACCTATTTTAATAATTAATTTCACATGGAAACATCTTGTCTTGTGCTTCACGCAACACTAACTTGGTGTGAATTATATACAACACTGAGTTTCGACGAAACAACATTTTATTGTTATAATTATTTAAACACTATAATAATAACCTATTATTTAAAACTAGTAATATTAATTGTAATATCTATATATAATATATTATTTATCATGTTAATATATATATATAATGTAATTATAATAAAAAATATTTTTTTTTGGTAAAGTCTATATAAGTTTAAAAATACTATTTTCTCAAATGAACTATTTTTCATGTCCTTCTATGAAAATAATAGAATTAAATATGGTCAAATTTAGAAATTTAATGTGATATAATAAAAAATATTTTTTAATTTATAATGTCTAAATTATCTTAGGGTGATATATTGGGACTTGTCTGAGAAGCATCTTTCTTTGGATAAAAAGTGAAAAATATTGAATTTTAATTCAAAATTTCTTTTTATCTATTTTAGTTATATAGTAATATTATATTTTAATTTGGTTTTAAAGAATACTTAAATCAACTATAAATGAATTAATACAATTTAATCCATTTTAAAAATTTTAAATTTAAATTGGATATTAGAAACATAGGAAACTTTTGATCATTTTTATTTTAAAAACCCATAGTGTCATCCTATCTACTAGATTAATTTTAAATTAATTTCTACAACTTATATGATTGGAATTTTAAAAAATGGATCAAATATTTAGAATCATAATAATTAATAATTTCTAAAAATCTCAACCTAGTTTTTTACCAAAAAGAGTAGTGAAAGTGATGAAAATTAATTATAGAAATTAAGAGAATAATTAGCTCAACAACGAACTAAACCATAAAATTAAAGCCCAAAATTACATAAAAACCTTTCCAAAATTAATTGGATGGCCATATTTCAACCCAATTATCCAATTGATAAAATTCAGTCAATTTTAGGATCTACAAGATGTAACTTCCCAGCCCGGCATACCATTGAACTGGTAGCCAGATCGGTAGTTCACATAGCCCCAAGTGTATCTCCACATATGCCAGAGGTTTACGACTAGCATCGAGGGTAATGGGAGGTGATGGTGGGGATAATATACCATCATATCATATATTATATAGTGGTATAATATAATAAAAAAATATAATAGAAGAAGTAGTAATTAACAATGACAAAGTAGTAGAAGACAGATTCTTATATAATCGAACAAGTGTGGACAAAGCCAGTTTATAAAAAAGATGATTGCATGACATGGTAATGATACACGATGTAACGAAATAAAAAAAATAATTATTTTAAATAGATTAAAATTTTAATTAAAATACCATAAACCCCCATGAATGATCTCCATGAGCATCATGAGCTTCATCTCTGTCATTTTCTCCTAACTCCCAGGTACAAGAAATAAAAAATCAACCATGATAATGTAAATATAAGGTCTACTCAGCTACCAAAGGTAACCATGTAGGTTGTAAGAAGAATTATCATTATTTTAGAACCCATGGAGTCATGGAAAATCTAGATAGTGCAATTTAAATTTAACAGTGTGTGGGAATAGAGAATCTAATAACAAAACTAAAAGAATAAATAAACACTCATCCAGGTTCATAAGGGACGCATAATGATGATACATGCTTCATCCCATGGATGGTATGTTTGATCATGTAAATTATATATATATATATATAATTTATATATATATAAATAGATAGATATATATATTGGGGCTTATCAAGACATACCTCTATCGTCCAATTCCTTGCGATCTCTCACAGTCTTCCCCTAACCCAGCTTCAAGAGCCCTTAGTCTCTTGGCCTCCAAGAATTATACATATAATGGTGTGGTTCAGGACATTCCCATACTATCCAAATTATAGGGGAGCTCTCATGATCTTCCCCTAACCCAAGTTAATGATCCCTTAGTCTCTTAACCTCCATGCATTAAATGTATTTTTGGGTGGATCGAAACATACCACCACCATCCAATTCTAGGGGAGCTCCCACGGTTTACCCCAAACCCAAAACCATGATCCCAAGCTATCTCTTGTAATTATCATACATAAAAGGAATAAAAATTAAAATTACAAAATTCATGATGTGTTAACCTCTCATGCATCCCATTAACCCATTCCATTTACATATAAGCCATTATGTTCACATTTACACTTAAGGGAAACCATCTTAAGTATTTCAATCAATCATAAACAATGACTTGATCACAATCAATTAAAATACATTGAGAAAGGGCCTATCATTATTTTCATTATCAATATTTCATTTCATTTCAAGGATCCTTTTCATCTAAACTATTTAATAAAAGTAAAGCAATTCATTATAGCTAAACCAATTATTCAATGTATTTAATTTGGGTGAGGATCATCCTACTCATGGTCATTTCACTCAATTTTCCTAAACATGGAAAATTGATTCAATATACAAGTGAAAAAAGATGGGAAATCATAAATATTACCCTTAAAGAATGATACCATCTTACATAAGCGAGTATAAGCAGTTTATTTTCTTTAACAAAATCATTTATCTCATTATGACATAACAAATACCATTCAAGTGTACGGAGTGGTGTCAAACCAACAAGGCATGTCCCGACATGGGAAAATGATCATAAAGGGGAAAAGTACCCTAAAATACATTTAAAAATTATAATATCAATAATTAAGAAACACCAATGCATTAATGTAGTAAAGTATGAATTTTTATAACTATTTTTTTAGCTTTATGTAATTACACCTCCATTGGGGGAATTTTATTACAAAATCCAAACATTTATTTTGAAACAATCATTTATCACATTAAATAATTTGGATAAATTTACATGGATGAATTTAACCAAAACCATATTGTATTATGATGAATCTATGAACAGTGTGATAAAAAATTAATAAATGCATTAAAAATACAAAATGGGAATGAAAAAGGGACCATACCTCAGGGTGGTACCAAACTGAACATTTTGGATCTTAAAAAAATTGATAATGGAAATATTAAATATGCAATTACACAAATATACATTCATATTTATATTTATATTCATCTTAATCTAATATAAATATTCCCTTTTCCACGAGGGAATGTGTAAAAGCTGGATATCACGCCATTATGTGTGGTGGGGAACTCCACTCCCACAAGTATCATCTTTAAAACTCAGAAGAATATTCTTGATCTCTATATTTTATGTAAATATATGGCCAATGATCCCTCAATAATGCATATATTTCCATCATATTCCTCTATAATCATTAATACTTTAGCCCAGGGATCTTGGATAAGATGGATACCTCCTCTCTTTGGCCATGAACATAACTCCGACAGAACCTTCCATACGGGTTACATCTGTGGTGGAAGTGTAATCAGAGATTCAAGTTGCTCAGTTGTGGTTGTATTCTCAGCATTCAATGAGCATGATAATTCTCTTAAATTGGAATCTCATTCCATTATAACATGCCTTATCGTATGTAACCAGTGACACATTCCTTTATCATAGATTGAGATGGATTCTTTATCAGTCTACTATTCTTTTTCATGTAATGGTTATATCCCTTGGACCTTTTAATATTAATTCAATAGATGCAAGAGCCTTGTGAATTATTATTTTTCCATCCATTATACCTAGCGTTCGTGACATCTGGTGGTAGACTTTATTTATTCTAGTTCATCCCAGAATGAAAATATCATTATGTTTTTCCAATTTAGGATCGTTTACCCTATAAGGTCTTTATTTTATTTGGGCTGATGCTATTGGATTATATTACTCTAATACTCATTAAATGGCTTTCATTGAAGTATTTTGTGACACATATTCTTTAATAAATAAAATGTATTTTGGTGGTAGCCTATATCTATGTTTGAAAGCCTTCCTGGAGTTGTCAAACACACTATAAAAAAAATCAAAAACTCAAAAACATCATGATAAGGATCCACACACTCAAACTAAAATACCTAGAACCCGTAAACTACAAAATCCCCAAATTAAAATTTAGATACAAAAAGAAAAGAAGAAAAAAATACCCAGAAATAGTGTTGGTGAACCAAAGCACCTTAAACTGCCTCACCATAGATAGAGGTTGTCGAAACATGCACAAAAAATAAATGAGGAACTCATTGTATGACCAAAAACTAAAAAAATAAATCAAAATACAACTAACACTAGACCTAGGGTTTGGCCAAACAATAAATGGGTGATGGGAGAAGAAACAATTGTCCATGGAAGATAAGAGAGGAGTGGAGAGAGCTTACTAATAAGATTTAATGGGGAACTCATGAGAAATGGGGGATGATCATCTGTCGATGGAGGAGTCGGAACATGGTGTCATGTTATGAGATAAAGGGGAACCCCAGGGGGTGTTCTATCATGTCTTAGGGAGGATAGGTGTGGGTGAGTGTTTTAATTCCATTTTAATTTAATAAAAATAATTCAATTTTAAAACTGGGTAAACCATATGATTTGATGCGCATGGTTTTCTGAATCATGTGCAAACCGTGTGGTGTACAGTGCAAGGCTACTGCCTAAAATGAACACAGTGCAGGCTAGGTGCATATTTTGGAAGACCGTGTGTGACCTGTGTGAAAAACCCATACCTCTCCAGCATAAGAAATCATGGTTTTCTATCTTGGGATGCACAGTTTCAGAGAAACTGTGCACCCTCTACAACATTTCAAAACTATGCTTTGTTAGGTTTGATGCTTCTTATACTCCTCGATCCAAGTAAGAAACATCTCAGGCATTCACCAAAGCCCAAAAATATCACTTAGAAGTTTTCTAAGTCTCATAATTCAATTTTGATGCTCCGTTGTAAAAACAATTCTTGTAAATCAAAAAGTTAAAATTCCATATGAATTTCCTTCTAGTTCAAAACACGAATCCTTATAACCTACTCACCTTATAACTTCACATCCCCAAGAATCCTTAGATAACAATGTCAACATCACACAATATAAAATGGTTGTGAAGCCTCATTAAAATGTTCACATTTCATTTGTAAATACCCAACATACCATAAGCATTACATAATAATAATGGAACATAAGACATTATAACCTCAACCAACACTCAGTTTCCAACCAAAACACCAAGACAGATCTTGCTAGAGCTCATTTACCCAGAGAAGCAATCTCATCATCATCTCATTGAGAATATTTCTATAGGTACCTCCCACATTATGATTAAATTTTAACTAGCCTATTTCAGACCATGGTTATACCCACCATTAGTGCTTCCTTACAAGTATTCCCTTAAACGTTATAACGATTAATCTCACGTGATTTTAAAATGAAATGATTGATTCCCCATTGCCCTCATAGCCCAAGTCGAGTAAGATTTTCATAAAAATATATAGGTGACACTAACCACACATGCCTCTACCTGAAAATGTGCCTAAAGACGATCTACAATTGACTGTACCCAAAATAAAGGGTTTAATAAGTTGAGCCATCTCTGACTGACCATTTACAAGAATGACCGGATTAGATGCCCAATGTATTCCAAGAAATGTTTCCATGCTTTCCTCCAAGGTACCTTGAATTTAGAACAATCACATTCACTAAAATCTATACCATAATTATGATGATGTTTCTAAGATCAACCCACCTTGTGATCCATGCATCCAACATGCAACATCAAAAGAGAACCACCGAAATAAACCCCACCGCTTTAATGTGTTATACTGATGTAAGAAAAATGCTCTATTAGTTCTTATAAGATGACATAAAGATATAGTACATGGTCATAACATAGAAGAATACACTAAGAGGACTTAAAATAATTAAATTCAATCAAACCCATCTACTGGAATAAATAATGGCTGAATAACCACTAGTCTATTTTGAAGAAGGGACTTCGCATCACCTGCTGATAAACCATTATTAAACAAACACATGAATTTACCACCCTAATGAATTTTTCATTTGCCCAAAAAATATCAATAAAATTATTTGTAAGACAGAGTTGATTATCAAGGGATTTCATAAACATCTAAAAATAATAACTTCATGCTTATGAGAATGCACTGACACATTTTTAAAACTCATAATCCGCAAAGTCCTACAGTATAAACTGACCATTTTCCACTAGTACTAATTGTTTTAACTCTTTCTATATAGATGGACACATTTTACATATTTAACATTAAACTCCCCACATTAGGTGTGTCCTGATCACAAAATAAAATAAAACTATCTACTCATAAGAGTTCTATAACAAACAACTCAAACGAACACATGATGCACATCTAATCCACAACCACAACACCAAAACATATGAAGAAGGTAAAAAGAAACATGACCACCCATCCAAAAAAAAGTGGCACTGGAAACTGATGGTCATAATAGGGGAAAAACACTAGAATGAACCAAAACATCATAATTCCTATGGTATAAGTAATTCATAAAATCCCTAAGGGTGCTACCGACCACGGGCTACCCCCTTATAAGAAACAACCATCAACCTAAGAATTTGTCCATTCCAAAAAAATTATCATGGCTCAAAATATGATTATAAATAAATTGCTAATGTTTATGTTCTAAGGAAACTCAAAGAGATCTCAAATTACCCTTACACAAGGGTTTTAAATAGAGGACACAACTACCGGCCCCATTTCCAAGAACATTACCATTAAACCCATTTAATATTTAACCACTTTTAATGATTTAATTTAAAACATCAAGTACCCTTTCAAAACAAAATTTCTAGGTATTTTATTTTTAAAAACCATCTTAATGAAAAATAGGAATGTTTCATCAATTTTCATTTTTTAAAACATTTAACTTCTTGTGAAATCCAATCATTTACATGAAATTTATTATAATAAATTCTATTTTAATAGTTAAGCTAACATAATAAGGTCCCATTTTATCCAACCTATATTATAAAAATGAATCTCAATAGCAGTAGTCAAATTATGAAAAGTTAAGGCGGCCTACTAGGGTCCCATGATGAGCTCACACACTTCGTAGATTGAAAATTGGCTCCCATTAATCGAATCAAATTACATTTTAGAATTTAACATGACATCATAAAACGATTTGGTCATATAGGTGGATACCTACCAACCATTATAACACCCACACACTTTATAGTTTGGAATTTAACTCCTTTTAGTAACATCCTATTTATCATATCATTTAATATTTAGCAACATTTAAATTTTATCAAAAACATTAAAATGTATTTATTTTAAACTCATGATAGTTTGAACCTATTAATTACCATTTCCCAGTTATAAGATTCCTATACAACTTACAATCAAATACTGGTTCCCATTTAATCACAGCCCATGTATTTTATTCCCATGAAACCGATTACCTATTAACTAAAAATTGAATGTTATTATAAGCCTTAACATAGAATCATGTAATAACATAGAAGCCTGGATTGTCAATCAAGGCACAAAATCAAGTTAGAATACAACCTATAATGCATCTATATGGCATGGTACTATGCATGGCATGTGAATTTCCTACATGCCTATATGATGCATGCAATGTATATTCCTTGCCATATTAGGCCAAGGGTAATATTCCATAATGTTCATAAATCTGATGTAGTGGAAAGTACTCTAATCACTCGATGTGAAATGATATAAAATGTAATATAGAACAAAAAGAACAACTATCGCAGCCCTGGCCACTTGGTCATTTCCCATACATTGGGTGATCCATCCCAAGAACATGTATTAACAAAGAAGCGACACATTGTTAGTCTCCTTTCACTAACACAAAACAGTAAGACAAAGGAATTTGTTTTTGTCTCTAATACCACTTTGTAAATTCCCATCCCATCTTACCGTTGAACCAGTAGTAGGACCGGTAGGTCACATGGCCTCAAATGTGTCTTCCTGTATTCCAGAGGCATTCGACAAGCAGTGAATTTCTTGGTAGGTGATAATTGGGAGAATATACCATCATATTAGAGAATACAATGTAGTATAACATAATATAAATCAGAAAACATTATAAGTAGTAAATAGAAATAATAAAATAGAGGATGGCAGATTCTTATATAACAGAACAATAGTGGCCAACATGAGTTTATACAATAGATGAAAGAATCAAATTGTAATAATACATTATAGAAATCAGTAAAAAAGCATGATTTACAATACATTAATATATTAAAGAAAAGATAACAAATCACAACAAGTGATCTTCATGAGCATCTCAAGCTCCATCTCTGTCCTTTTCTCCTATTTCCTAGGTGTAAGAAATACAACAATCATCCTAGATCCTATAAATATAAGGTCTACTCGGGTACTAAAGGTACCCAATCAGGGTGTGGCAAGAAATATAATTAGGCCAACACCCAGGATTTAAATCCCAATCTTGAATGACAAATGTAAATTAAATTATGTTCAAGTATAGAGAATTTATAAAAAAATAAAAAAAAAATAAACACTCATATAGGATATTAAGGGACACCTGATGGTGATACCTACTTCATCCCATGGCTAGTATGTCTGGTAATGTCAATTCTATATATAGTATATATATTGGTAGATATATGTTGGGGTGGATTAGGACATACCTACTTTATTCAATTCCAGGGGATCTCGAACAGTTTTACCCTAACCTAGGTCTATGAGCCATTAGTCTCTTGGCCTCTATGCATTCGATTTATAATGGGGTGGATTGGGACTTACAACGACCATCCAAATTCTAGGGGATCTCTCAAAGTCTACCCCAAACTCAGTTCCATGAGCCATTAGTATCTTTACATCAATGCATTAAATGTATTTTGTGGGTGATCTGGATATACCATTGCCATCCAATTCTAGGGGAGCCCTCATGATCTACCCATAAACTAATACCAATTTCTCTTATTGTCTCTTGGAATTCTCATGCCTACAAGGAATAATCCCTCAAAGCATAAAATACAGGATTAATTAACCTCTCATTCATCCCATTAACCCATTACATTAACATTTAAGAAATCATGTTCATAATTATACTTATCGAAAACCATCTTAAGTATTTTAGTCAAACATTATGAAAGGATTAATCACATTAAATTCAAATAAATGATGAAAGGTCCTCTCATTATTATCATTATAAAATTCCATTTCATTTGAAGGATCCTTTTCATTAAAACCTTTTAATACAATTCAAACAATTTTTTTGGATATAACAATTATTCATGGTATACCATTGGGTGTGGGCTATCCTACTTATGGTCATTTCACTAAAGTAGCCTAAAATGGCCAATTATTTCAATATAAAAGTTCCAAATAATAGAAATGATAATTATTACACTTTTATACATCTATTATCTTGTATAATCCATTCTAAACATTCAATTGTCCTTAACCAAATCATCTATCTCATTAAGAGATAAAAACCAGTTTTTAAGGGATCAAGTGTATGTAGTGGTGTCGGGGAAACAAGTCAAGGGCCATCTCAAAAAAATTCATCATGAAGAGGTAAATAACCCTAAAATACATGTAAAAATTATAATCATAAGAATAATAACATGACAACACATTAAGGCAGGGAAGCATAAAATATTGTCACTACATTTTTGTATGAATGTAGTGCACCTCTGTTGGGGGGGCTTAATACAAAATCATGAAATTCTTAATAAATCAACCATTTATCACATTTAAGAATTTCACTAACTCTATCAAGGAATAATTTAATCAAAATCATACTGCATTACTATGAATAAAAAAACAGTGATATAATCAATTAATTAATGCAATATTAACAAAAAAAGGTGTGAAAAGTGACCATACCACAAGGTAGAACCTAGCCGAACATTTCAAATCATGAAAATCTTGATGAAGGCAATGGTCTCTCAACACATGGAAACACATTAATTATTATATATATTTATATACCCCTTAATCATATTTACACATTCCACTCTCCATGAGGGAACACATAAAAGGAGTGTTTATATATATATTTGAACCCATATGTGTGTACCTAAGCCTTCCCGAAGTTTTCAAACGTAATACAAAGACAACCATAAACTCAAAAACACTATAGAAAGGACCCACACACACAAAGAGAAATACTATGAACATGTAAACTACAAAATTAAAATGGCGTGAAAAAGTACCCATGAGTGTTTTACTTTTATTTTATTACAATTAAATCAATTCATTTTTGAAACTGGTTAAACTGCATAGTTTGATCTGCACAGTTTCCCGAACCATGCACAAACTATGTGATGTACAGTGTAAGGCTACCACCTCTAAATCACACTATGTGGGGTAGGCACACGGTTTGGAAAACTATGAATAGACCATACAAAATGCATGTACCTCACATGCATAAGGTTGAACGGTTTCTACAATGGGCCACATGGTTTCAAGTAAACCATGAACCCTCTACATCATTTAAAACCCATTTTTAGGAGTCTGGTTCTCTAAAAACTCATTTAGATACCATGGAAACTTCTCGAGCCTTCCCCAAATTCCACACAAATCCCTTGTAAGTGTTCCAACTCTCAAAATTCAATTTAAAATCATGGTTTTAAAAACAACCCTTCTAGAAAATAAAAAGGTTGAAATACCAGTTGAATTTCTATCTGGTTCATAACACGGATCGTTACACATGAAATGGAAAAAACTTGTGTGTAACTCAGTTTTCCAAAATTTACAAGAGTTTCACACCTGTTACATGATAAAAAATTCTCCTATACTAATACTTCCTCACACCTCTCAAGACACTTTGGATTTGACCATGATCAACCCAAATTACTCATCAATAATGCTTCCATCATCCTATAATGATCATATTAGTAATAAATCCTTCCATGGAATACCTTTGGTGAAAACCAAAAGTATTTACCAAAGAAGTGGTAACATATTTTCTAAAGATCTTTAGTTTTATTTCCATTCTCCACCCCCTAAACTATTCTTATACCATGCTTTCATAAAAACACAATTACCCTCAATACTAATATGTGGTTATGAAATGTTTTTAGCCTAAACTTACACACACTTCCATATAATCTCTAAAAAACATATCATTTATGTGTATGGTGAACTTCCATCTTAGGAAATGATATTTGCTTTTTTACACTACTATTTTTCATGGTTTAGAGTTATGATAGAAAAATAATTTTAATATGATATATATTTTATTTATTATGTCTTTATGCTTCTTTAATTCTATTGTAACACATACCTTTATACATTCCATCTTGTGTAAATATGATAACAACATTTTTGATTGCGTGGAATACTGCCTCCTTAAAGCGATGTGATTCATTCACACATTACATGGAATGTGTTAAGGATGGTTATAATAAAAAATTATGATATATATATCATAATAATGAAACATTAATGATCATATATACATATTTAATTATATCTAATTTTATTTAATTCTATCAATATGACCACAAAATGGAAACAACGTTCATGCATATGTACGACCTACCATATCTATTAACGGTGTGCCCCCATTTTTTTTCTATATTTTATAGATTATTATAAATAAATATATAATGAATATATATTATATTCATATAATTTTATACAATCTGTAAATAATTAAATAATGATCTATATAATATGATCAATATTAATAAGTTTACACATGTATAAATAAAAAGAGATATTACCTGAAGTAAAACCTTATCGTAGAATTATTAGTAAGAGGGTAATATAAAGACATAGTCAAACCATAAATGTTATTAGATATAAAAATATGTTTCTATTATATATTTATAATAATGTTATATTTATTATAAAGTATTTTTAAATGAATATGATGAAATCCATGACATAAGGTAATGGAATTTCATCTCGCATTTTATATTCATGACATACATACCATGTTCACCACTCATTTATTTTGAATGGTGTATATACATACCATGAATGTATAATATGCTTTTAATTTTTAAATTTATTGGTATTTATCGATCTAGTATATTATATTTTTTATGGGGTTTATTATTCAAAAGTTACAAAATACGTAAGATTGTTTTATCTCAATTTACATTCTTTGAGATGCTTGTTTTGTATTGCTCATACATTCTTTTCTCAAGGTGTATTTGACA
Source organism: Viscum album (assembly GCA_963277665.1). Taxonomy (NCBI): domain Eukaryota; kingdom Viridiplantae; phylum Streptophyta; class Magnoliopsida; order Santalales; family Viscaceae; genus Viscum; species Viscum album. The sequence continues at coordinate 455,086,665 of OY728135.1, forward strand.
TGTTATATCATTAATCTAATTATTTTTATGATATTGTAAGATTAGTGTAATTTTATTTTCTTATGTGGTGATTATGATCCAATGATATCATGTATTAAGAGTTTATTGAAATAAATTTATCTCATATAAGGATTATTTATGATTATGTTTCCATTGATAAAATCTTATGATCCATATCTCTAGAACACTAATATATTTTCTTAATCTCTATTTCATTAAGATATCTCCATGTATTAGTACCATTTACACACTATTTTCTGCTAAAATAAAATTAATAAAATGTTTTTAATAAAAATATGACCATATTTATCTCTTGATTCAAAAATATTCTTTATTTCAAAAAAATGACTTCAAAAAAACTCCAAAATGTTTTCAAAAGATCATTGAAGATAACTTTCATGGAAAAAGAATTTTAGAAATTTGTTAGGGTTTTGAAAGAATATTTTTTAAGTTTTAAAATCAATTTGAAAAGAAAAATCATTACAAAAAATGACAAATATTTTAAAATGCGTATTTCAATATTGAAAATATTTTTTCAATATGATTTTATTTAAATGATCTTTTAGAATTTATTTCCCTTCTAAGATGACATCATTTACTATAACTCGTTCCTTCTAGGGAAATTATTTAATGTTTCCATTAATATTATTTCTCTAAATGATTTATTTTTCGATGGATTTATATTTATGTAACCCATTTTAGTTTCACATATTATTTTATTTTGAAAACATCTACTTCTCAATGGTTATTCTTTTGATAAAATTATTATGAAACCAGTATCATTTTACACAGGTTATGATATGATTACATGTTTACGATAATTATTTCATTTCATGGGTTATGGTATGACTGTTTATTATTTTTTGGCACATTTATGTGTGATTTCATAATGAGATGATAGGGACCTATATCTCCCTCCAATGAATTAGGTAATGATTTATATCTCATGAGATAGACTAAAAAGGTATTCAGAGTGAAACTTGACAATTAAGATGGTCGTCAGATTGAACCATGATTACTAAGATGGTATGTGGAGTGAACTAATAATACTAATATAGAAATGGGAGTGATTCATGACAACCAAGATTGTTTGGGAAGTGAAATAATACTACTAAGATGGCCTTAGAAGTGTTTCCTTGACTACTACAGAAGGCATTTTATATGCTTAAGTGTCTTATATAATTATTTTTATTTTGTCTATGTTACTATTTCATGGATTATTTTCTTAATTTATTTATGATTCATGTATTATTAATTTCCAAGATTTATTACTTGATTTATGTTTATGATCTTATGATAGGAAATGATTGATCTTCAAATGTTATGATCACAATCTCATACCCCTATGCTCATGGTTATTCTTACATGCCTCCCTTGTTTACCCTTAATGAGTATCTAATGTCACCATTTTTTATGTCTCCTTTACCACAATTTATGATGATATGTTTTGTGCTTGATATGTATATGAATGGTTATAGTCAAGAAGAACCTAGTGGGATATAATATATCTCACTTATTTTAGAGTGTTTATATTTCAATGATTCCAAAGGCACAAGACTAGTATGGTATTTGGGTCCATTTTGGTGTAATGTATTTAGTGTTTCGCAAAAGTGATGCAATATTAAGGAGTGAAAGGTAATGTTTTATAGTCACCTGGTTAATTTTTTTAGATAAATCACTAGTTAGAAGAATCTACATTGGAAAATGAGGATATGATGAATCAGAAGTTTCCTTATTTTTTTGAACCATAATAATGAATTTTGAGGGAGAAATTTATTTTAAGGTCAGTAAAATGTAACACCCCGTGTTTTTATAAAAAACATTTATGATAAAATATTTTTCATTAATGTATTTCATTAATCTATGTCAAAAAATCTTTGTGCATGGCACCAACTCAGCTTGCACTACACAAAACACCAACTTGTCATGTGTTACATAAATGTTGGGTTTTTATGAAATGTCATTTTATTATTATAATTATTTAAACGAGATTTTTGTAACATAGACATTAAATATATTATTATTAATAGTGATAAAAATTTTCAATAATTATTTATAATATTTTTATATAAATAAAACATAATTATAAAGAAAAATTATAATTTTTTGTAAAGTCTAGCGGCTTGATAAAACTTTTTTCACTTTTTAATTCCTTTTCATGTCCTTTTGTAAAAAACTATAAAATTATTTTTAGACAGATTTAGAAATAGTATTTGATAAAATAAAAATAATTTTTTATTTTATAATTTTGAGAATATCTTAGGGTTATTATTTTATATTTTTATGAGAAACATCAATTTTTGGATGATTATTAAAAAATATTGAATTTAAATTCAAAACTACTTTTTTATCAAATAAATTTATATAGATAAATTATATTTTAATTTTTTTAAAACTATAATTATTTCTAATATAAAGCAATTAAACAATGTATGACTTTGTAACCAATTTCATATTGAAATGGGATATAAGAACATAGAAAACTATTGATCACTTTTTACTTTAAAAACACATATTTTTGTCCTGTGTGAGGAATTAATTTTAAATTAATATATTCCAATTACATTATTGGGATTTCTCAAAATGGATTATATATTTAGAATCAATGTGATTTTTAATTTATAAAAAGATCGACATAGTTTTTGACAAAAAATATTAGTGTAAGTGATTAAAATTAATTACAAAAAATAATAGAAATATTAACTTAATAAAGAACTAAAATGTAAGTTTAAGGGTCAAAAGAACCTAGAAACATATCCAAAATCTATTTTATATCCATATTTAGACCCTAAAATCCTATGGATCTATGTTTTTCCATTATTGGAGTCACATACAATGGAAAAAATGTGGGTGGAATTCATTTTATGAAAATTTACAAGAGTGGAACTCCTACTCCATAATAAAATGGAATCATATCAAGCCACCTTTAATCATCCAAGATCTATCCAAATAGATCCCAAAAATACCTCCACTCATTCTACAATCCTCTATTTTGGAATAAATCAATCCAATGAATACATTTTGTGAAAACAAAAAGGAGTTACATTGAGAATATGTAATATCTTTCCTGAGGCCCTTTAGTTTTAATTCAATTTTCCACACCCAAAAATATCTTTATTCCATTATTATAAGAAAATTATTTATCCTAAATATAATGAGACGTCTTTATGTTATTTTATTACCAAAACCTACCTGCAATTCCATCTTCTGGGTAACAAATAATCTTTTTACATGTATGGCGAACTATCGCATCACAAAACAATTATTGTTCGTTTTTTCCGTTACCACCTTTAATTATTGGGAATTATGATAGTAATTCTATTTATATTTGATATATATCATATTTATTATTTATTTATGATTATTTAATTCTTTTATAACACATACCATATTACATTCCATTTAGTGTAAGTATGATTACATCGTATGTGGATGTGTGGTCTACCACCTCCTCAAAGTGATACGATTCATTTACACTTTACAAGGAATGTTTTAATGATGTTTTTAATGAAAATATATGATATATAACATAAAAATGCTAAAATAATGATATTATATATATATATACATATATTTAATTTACTTTCTTTCAATAAGACAACAAAATAGAAATTGTGTTCATGCGTATGTACGACCTACCGTCTACATGAACAATGTTTTTCATTTCATATTTATATATTTTATAGATTATAACAAAAAAATATATATTTAATATATTTGATTTTTATTTAATTTTTTACATTTTTTAGGTAAGTAAAAAAATATCCAAAGTAGGACTATCATGAAGAATAAATAAAAACATGTTCGAAGAACAATGCCGATTTTACCTGAAGTGAAACCACAACATTGATTTGTTAATAAGAAGGTGATATTATGTAATAATAAAAACATATATGGTATTATATATAATAATATGGTTCTATTATAGATGTATAATATAATTATATTCCTTATATATTATTTTTTAATGATTATGGCAAGAGTTAAGAAACAAGGTATGGTAATTTCATCTCACTTTTTTATATCATTAAGATACATTCCATGTTCAACATTATTTTATTTTGAATGGTCTATACTGAATATGAATTTATTATATAATTAATTTTATTAAATCTATTGATTTTTATATATAAATCCAATGATATTTCTTTCATGGGGTTTTTATTTTATTTATCACTTAATCCTTAATATAGTTTTGTTTCAATTTTCCTTCATTGAGACACTTGTTTTGTTATGAACCTAGTTTCTTTTTTCAAGGTTTATTTGACATGATTTATCCAGGATCTCCATATTTTAATTATTTTTGAATATTTATGTAATTTAATTTTCTTACATAGATAGTATGATCCAATGTTGACATGTGGTATGTCTTTATTAAAACAATCTCATCGTTTATCATGATTTTTTATCACTATTCTTTCATTGATGAAATTTTTTGACCCATATATCCAAAATACTCATGAGTTTTCTTATAATATGTTTATTTATGATATCTACATGTACTAATATTTTCCAACTCTTTGGTAGTTAAGATAATTAATAATTTTATTAAGAAAAATCTGACTGTATTTCTCTCTTTGATGAAAAATATGTTTTTATTTGAAAACCCATGTTTCCAAAAAAAAAATTAATCTTTTATGAAGTATATTTTCAATAAAAAACAATTTTCATAATTTTTTATGGTTTTTAAAATTCCCTTTATAAGTTTTCAGAGCTATTTTCCAAAAAATATATTTTTAAAATTGTCTTATGTTTTAAAAAACGTTTTTCAATGCCAAAAGGAAATTTTTTGGAAGAATTTTTTTTAAAATATCTTTTAAAATTTTTCCCAATATTAGATGAAATCCTTTGGTGTTAATCATTTATTTCAGGTAAAATTAATTAATGTTTGTATTTACATTATTTATCCGGATGGATTTTGTTTTGATGGAATGATGTCTAGGAAACTTGTGTCTCATTCACAATTTATATGATTTTGAATCTAAATTATTTTAATTGGTTATTATTTTGAATAATTTATTATAAAAAACTTTTTCTTTTTCCACTGGTTATTATATGATTAAATGTTTAGGAAAAATATTTCATTTCATGTGTTACAATATGGTTATTTGTGATTTTGTGGCACATGTATGTATGATTTAATTATAAGATTTTTAGGGCATATATATACCTCTAATTCATTGGCTAATGATTTATATCTCATGAGATAGACTAAGATGGTCTAGGGAGAGAGCCTTTACTATTAAAATAATTGTGGGAGTAAACCACGATTACCAAGATGGCATAGAGAGGGAACTTATACTATTAATATGTTAATAATAGTGAACCATGACTACCAAGATTTTTTTTGGAGTGAAATAATACCTCTAAGGTATTAATGGTGGTTAACCCTGACTAAAAAAGGTATGAGAAGTGAAACCAACTACTAAGATGGAACTGTCAGCGATGCCTTGATAATTATGGAAATAATTTTATATGCTTATATCACTATGATAATCCGATGTATTATTCTTATTTTATGTCTTAATGGATTATGATATTTATTTACTTATTATTCATGTCTTATGAAATACCAATATTCCCCCTGATTTGTGTTTATTATCATCGGATATGAAGGGTTTGATCTTCTAATTTCATGATCATGATCGCATACCCATACGCTCAGGTTTATTCTTCCATGTCTCTCTTGTATACCCTTACAGATCATATGAGATCACCCCTTTTTATATTAACTTTATGATAGGTAATTAAGATATGTGATTTGTTTGATGTGCCTAATAAGGGTTATAGTAAAAAAGAACCTAGTTGGTGATAATGTATCTCACTTATGTACCAGTGTTTATGATTACAAGTTTCAAAAGGTAGTAGACTAGTACCGTCTTTTTGAGTTTATTTTTTAATGTATAAATAATTCCAAAAAATTTATGTCATTTTAATGTATTAAATGTGTGTTTCTATACTTATTTCAATCTCATATTCCATCAAATAGGAAAGGAAACCATCATTCACGTGTATGGTAGACCATCGCTTCACAAACCAATGTATTTCTTTTTTTCCATCACCAAATCTTATGACTAGATGTAATGACTTACATAATGTATACATATGATATTAATGAAGTACTTATCATTATAAAATTTAAATATGTTATTTTATTTTATATCATTCTATTCACTAAAATTCAGAAAAAAGTATTAATGTGTGCGTGAGGACTACCACATCAATAAAGCGTTGTGATTCATTTTTCATTACCACATCACATAGAAGATATATTTAAGTATATTTAAATAAATATTATGTTATTTTTACATAATTATTGTTTTGTAAATAAATAATAATAATTACCTTATTTTCATAATGATCATTGAGAACTGAAAACATTATTCATTGTTACATACGACCAACCGTCTCCAAGATTGCAATATAGTTTTTTTCCTTTTCGATATTTAATGATTGATTTTAAAAGTGTAATTTATGTTTAAAAAATTCTTATTTCATTAAATTTTTCTAGATATGATTGAATACTCTCTTATATGACCATAATCAATTTACCAAAGTCATTTTTGGCATATTATTGAATATCATCAAAATGATTGATATAAACTAAAATTATTAATAAATTGAATGTAACATGGTAATAAAGAAGATAAGAAGGAAAAATAAATTATAAAATGTTTCTTAATCAAATAAATAATTAACATAATTTAGTTATTCCAAAATATAATAAATCTACCAGGCCAAGCAGATTAAATTTAAGTGATTTATTTAAAAAAAATCATCTTTTAATGTTCCCTTTACAATAATGTTTCATCAATTTATATATTATCGAAATTCTTAAATGGAAATATTTATGTTGATTAAACTTATTTATAAAATAAAAATTATGTATCATTATAATTTCATTCAAATATTTTCAAAATAAATATTATTATGTAATTTATATAGAACATTTTGACAATCTTTATAGAAGATAAAAGTATTTTTTTATTATAAAGTATATGATGACAATTAATTACCCCACCACCATAACTATTATTTGATATCTAGATTTTTTTTATAATCTCCCAAGTTATCTTAAATGAAAAAACCTCTATCCATTTATTATGGGAATATTGTTTTTCTAAATTAGGTCTTAAAAGAAATTGATATATCAATATCCAAAATGATTTATTATGGGAGAAAAAAATATTATTATGAATCTAGTTTTATGTTTTATGATTATGTTACAGTTTTTTTTCATTATTTATGATAACGGTTTTTCCATTACCAACCAAGGACAGGTGGGTCTGTGATAGGCCTCTAATTCATTGGGTAATATTTATATTTGGAATTTGATCATGATGGTTTTTTCAAGTTTAACTATGATGGGTATTCAAAGTGTAACACTAATTGTTATTCCATGTGTAACCATGAAATTTATTCCATGTGTAACCATGAGGGTTATTCTATTTGTAACCATTAAGGTTAATACATATATAATTGAGATACGAAAACGATTCCCCAAGTTACCTATAAATTATCTAAGATATCTATGTGTTTTTACAGGAATTATATCTTTTATCAAGGTAATATAATGAGAATAAGTTTATAAAAAATTATTTTCTACCTATTATGTGTAAAATGTATTTCTAAAAGGGAAAAATTAAAGAATTTTCATAATAGAAAAGAAATATTTATGAGTTTTATTTTTACTTCTATGTATCTCAAGAAATTTTTGTTGAAAATATTTTGGTAGATAAATCTATTTCTTGTCTAAGAAAAACATTATTTTGATAAAAACATTTATTTTGAAAATTTCAAAATATTATAAAAATTCATGGATTAATTGTTTATTTCTTTCCTTTTATGTACCTTAATGATATTTTTTATTTCATACAATGATTTTAAAAAATTATAAATTTTACGGTGGATTTGGGAAATTAATTTGCTCAATATAAAAATTATTAATAACTATCATGAAAAGAAAACTCATTATATCTTAAAAGTTTTATTTTGCGAGAAAAATGGTTACTAAGTAGAAATTTATACATTGTGATATAATATTAATTTATTTAATGGTTAAAAATAATTCTATAAAACCCTAAACCTAAAATATATTTGACAATTCTTGAAAATAAATTCTTGTCTGCAGATACTAGAATATATATTATTTAAGATAAGCTTGTTATAGTTGGAATTAGATAAAATATATATATAACATTATGGCATAAAATGTTTTTGAGTATAAGATAATAATTTATTATAGCCTCAACTTGTAGTATGTTGGTAAATATTACTGTAAATTTTTATAAACATAAATATTTTAATATATGATGAAATTTTAATGGATATCTTAGTATTTATCCTCAATATAATATGTTTATTATGGTTTATTTGATATAGTTACGAATTTATTTGTATTTAGTAAATGGATCAACAAAGTAGGAACTAAATTAAAAGTATATTTGAAGTAATGTTGCATTGGTCGAAATGATAAACCATATGTAATGAGTGTTTTAGTGAAAAATATTTTGGATATTCCTAACCAGCGATCATAATTTATGAAAAAAATCTTGAACCTAAGTGAGTTTCCTAACACATAAAATGGAATATAAATAAAGTTATATTGATGTTTGGGTGATATGGATCATATAGGTAAAAATATTCAAGGACATCTGTTTCAATACTGTAAGGAGAAACACCAAGAAGAATTACATAAATGAATTTGAAGATGTTTTTTATGTGGTAAAGGAAGGCATAAAGAAATAATCTTTAAAGGAAATAGGAAGTAGCTAGTTAATTTTATAAATGGGAATAAATTTATTCATTAATTATTAATTGAATTATTTAAATATAAGGTTTATAGTAATTATAAAAATAAATGTCCTATGGGGAAATCATAATAATTCTATTAGCAAGACCATACAGATAAATCTTTAGCAATGCCTACTATCGTTGCTGTTAAAGATGAGAAATATGGACATGAAATATAAAATGTATAGATTAAATATTTCTTCATATCTTGATATTGTTGAATCTAAGAATATGAATCATATTTTTTTCTAGGAGGATTTATTAAGTAATAATATTTAAAATAATTACGAGTAACATTGAATGATTAGGGCTTCTACATATAAAGATTTGAGAGTTTTGATGTAGTGGTAGATTTAAAGATGATCAAAAGTTTAACATCACTAATACTTTTTTAATGTTTTATGTTATATAAGTTCTTTGGGAGATCATTACTGATTTTTGATATATTTGTGAGGCATAGAAAACCCTTATGTTTAATAAGATAAAAGTTTATTTGTGTAACAATACAATTTTCATTTTTTGGACTCATTTTTATAGGTATATTTATAATTTAGGGATTATAATATCATTGATGATTAATTTATCTTATTTCTAGGAATTTTAAAGGAATTAAATTAGTTTAGTTTCATTAATTGGAAAACCTACAAACTGAGTGAAAACACATGACATATGGAAAGGCCATTGGGATTGAACCCTCAACCAATAGGACAGAAGGGATAAACACGTAGAACTGCACTACATAATGTACTAGATAATATAAAATTGTTTTTTACTTAAAATTGATTAGATATATAATTATTATATTAATTTTGGGTACTTATGTTTTATCATATAAATTACCATTGGATTGAAAAGTGGGTTGGAAATTATGTGATTAATGTTATTTCATAAGATGTTCCCTATTTTTGGGACCTTGTATGATTTATGCAAGTAAAATGTTTTTGGATGCGATGGGATTTTATTTGGGTAATAATGGATGAATAATCATTTTAATGAATATATTGTTTTGATGTAATGTTTTGGGGAATCATTACAATATCTTGAAAATCATATGACTATTTTATATAGATTTTTGGTATGGTACTTTAAGAGTGACTGAAATTATTTTGGGATAAATTATCAATGAATATATCATAAAATATATCTAATTTTTAGGTTTCATTATTCTTTATAGATATGATGAATAAATTTATATATATCTATTTACAATGTAATTTAGTTTTAAATTTTTGCTATTACTTTTATATTATATAGATTATTTTTTTATAACTTTTTATAATCGTTTATTCGTTTTGAAAAATATCTTACCTTTTTCTAAAAATAGTGGTTTAGGTTAATGTATTATGATAATATAAATAACATGTTATCCTATTATAGAATTATATAATCTATTAGAGTATTACTTTAGTTCTTCATGCATAAAACATACATCTTCAATCCTCATTTTTGATGAAAAATATCAAATTGTTGTGGGAATTAATTAATGGTTGAAATTATACATGTAAATTACGTATATATAATTATGATATTATTATATATGGTAATGTAATTCCTCAACACTAGAAAAGGATCTTCAAAAAAATGGTATCATATTATCTTTATTTTTGATGAATTGATAGTAGTTTTCAAACCAATATGTTTTATGGTTTTCTGATTGTTGACTATCTCATGATCATTCAATCTCTTTTGATCAATTATCTATGTCACTATTGGAAATTATTTCAACAATATGATTTTTTTCCCTATATATATTTTCACCTCTCACTAATATTTTCAATTTTTGAATATTATTATGTGTTATTCAAGATGACCTTCATATTTCACTTTCCCCCATTTCAAGCGGAAGTTTTATTAACCCTTTTTATAATGTGGGATTTCAAAAAAATGATATTTATATAGAAAACATTAGATTACCAAGATCATATTTAAAATATATGAATTTAATTTTTGTAAAAGGGGAAAGAATGTAACACCCTGAATTACAAGAAAATGATATTATGTTCAATAGAATGTACAACATGCAACATTTAGCTTAAAAGAACCAAAAAAAATATTATTATTTAAATATTACTGTTGTAAAATAGCCATTTAATTAGAGGGTATAAATTGGATTAACCACATTTCGAAATATTTATAAAGGTATTAATTGATAAATATTTTCTGATTAATTATGAGGTAATAGGAAATCACATTTTAGAAATTTTATTTTATTATTTAAAAATATGTTTTCATCATAAAATGTATTTTTTATATTTCTGTGAGGGAATATTATAAATTATTTCTCAAACTCATAAAAGTTTTGTTTTTTAAAAATTATATCATTTCTCAAATACTACTATGAGAATTTTCTTATGGTGAAATCATAACATTTTTAAAAAATGTTTGATATTTCAATAATTAGGAAAAAATAATTCTTTTTATTTAAAACTATATTTTCTTTGAAATTATTATTTTTTGATTATTTTTATAATTTAAGTATCTCATTTTATTTTATAAAATCCAATTATATTCGTGGTAATAAATTTTATAATTTTATTTAGTATAATAATATGAGTTTACTTAAAATTCCTTTCTATGAAAAACTATTTTCCATCATGTTTTGTAGGTTAAATTTATAATTCAATTCATTGATTTTTTAAATCCTGAAAAATATATTCCATATGATGTATCATGAGTTAAATTTTAATATATATGTTTATTTTATGTGTAGTCATTATGAATAAAAATTATAGTAAATTATGTTACCATAGTAAAGGTAAAATGGGTTTATTAAGTGCTAGATTAATGTGATAAGGGAAATAAAGTAACTCTAACACTTCAATTAATTTTATTTAAAGAATATATTTCCCCCATAATCATCCAAAATTAAAATAAATGACATTTTGTTTCCATATTTCCTTGATTGTGACCTTTATAATATTTTATGTAATGAGATTTCAAAAATTTCATTCTCTTTATTTATTTATCATTAAATATTTACAATATAGATAAAAAGATGACTTATTTGGTTACAAATGTTAATCTAAAAAATATGTTTTTTATTTATCATGTTAACTTATTTCTAATTATTAGTGATATAATATTTACCTTAAATTCTTATGAAATAGTAGTGAATTATTTATTCAATTAATTAAAAATTACAATAATAAATTTTAAAAAATGATAAAATTAATATGATTTGAATGTAATATTTTTTCCACATTTTTTTAGATAAAAATGGATTATTATAGTCTTTTTAATACTTTATATTCTAATTTCATTGTCTCCTTTTATCTTTAAAATTAAAATTTTACTAATAGTTCTAAAATTGAACTAAATTTTTTTTATAATAAATTATATTTTCATAATTGATTTAAAAGAAAAAAAATCCAATGTTTGACCATGTGATCATTAAATGGTTTAAACTAAAAATCATGGTCAATTTATGGTAAAAGTTTCCTTTTATATTAACTATATTAACAATTGAATAGTAAAAAACATTGATAAGATTGTAATTATCAAAAGGGTTAATTATAAGGAACCAGCCATAAACATTACATAAACTGGAATTAAGTTAATAATTCGTAATAAGGATCTTTTTAGGATTAGAGGTTTATAGAAATAGGTCATAACATAAACATAACACTTGAATATTACATGTAGACACTTCTACTTAGTATTATTATTATTTTCATAAAATAAAAACTCAAAAAGAAAAGATTCATGTCTAGTTCCATGTTTTAGACAGTATGACTTTTCCACGATCCCATCCTTAACCCTATTCCACATTATATCCTATTAAAAACATTTCAAAAACTTGGGATGAGAATAATAAGCTCAATAAGGGATACAAAAAGAAGGAATAATGTTAGTTTTTCAAAACAAAAAGTAAACCATGAATACCTTATCATAAGTAATATTGTTCACCATGATGACGTTGAAAATACTCTTCACTGAATTAAAGATCATTTATTACCATTTTTAACCAAACGATTACCATAAAACCCATAAAAAGAATACAAAACATATAAAGTTAACTTTGGACATAAACATACTTAAATAGAATAACTATACGGTCCACTTCCACACATATTACTAAATGGAATAGCCATATGGATGACTTCCATACCCAATGCATTGGATGTTATAACGTAACCACCCTTACTGGTTTATCATTTAACTAACTGTCATTTGGTTTGTCACGTAACCACCAATCAAAAGTCCAAGTACCATTATAAAATACTAACACAAAAAATATAGGAAATTTAAAAATTTCACTAATAACATTTAATTTGCAATCACAAGAAATCCTTTCAAGATATTGAAATAATAAATCCATTTCAAAAATCATTATAAATACCGAAACACCCAAAAATAGAGTAAGGGGTTTCTGTTTTCATTTATAAAACATTAATTCTTATAGAGGAATCCAAATAACGATTACAACGGTGGAGAGGTCATTTTGGACGCAAACGTTAAAAAAATCCTTTTGTCGTTTAGTAAAATTATACAAAAAACAAATATTGTATTTGAATGAAATGAAAAGTAAAAGGGGTTTATAGATTGTATAAAATAAATTCATGTATAACTGAAAGTATTCCTTAATGAATGGATATTGGGAAAAACGTCCCTTACAAAGATTGTATCCAAAGTTAAGGATAAATCAATTATGTAATTATGTTTGAAAAATATAAATACACCCAATATATGTAACACCCGAGATTTTTATGAGAAATATTTTGTTTTTATGTTATATACATCATAAAAGTAATATTTCACTACACACAATAATAGCATGGATTTCTTTTCATGGAATCACGACCTTCCTCGATGGCTTGCATTGTACGCAATTCCGAGTTTCACTAAACAACGATATGCTATTAAAATATTTTTAAAACTAGCCGTTATGAATAGTAATACGTAATTTTTGAAATTTTATAAATTTTATCTTTCAAAATGGACTTTATTTTTGGATTTGGAATATCAAAATTAGCTTAGGGTGGAATTTTGGTAATTTTCTGAAAACTTTCAATTTTTGATGAATAGTGAAAACACTAGGTTGCTATTTAAAAACTGACTTTTTATTTAAATAATTATTTACTTTATTTAAATTTATTTTAGGTAAAAATTGATATATAATACCTTTATAAGTTCAAATTAATTCATTGGAGTCATTTTATAATAAGTTTAGATATATAAAAATTTTATTGAACTTTTCACCATCTTTTACCCACCTCCTAGAAGAATTTGAAAATTGACATAAAACATTATTTTACCACTTCTGTGAATGGAATTTTGAAAATATGAGAGACAAGGTTAATATCAGGGACTAAAATGTGGTTCAATGAGATGAAAATAATATTTGGTGAATAATAACTTTTTACTTTTTTACCACGGTTAAAAGTAAATAGGGTAATTAAGGGTAAAAATGATATTATTATTACCCTAACACATGTTATAATTCTATTTTATAAGTTTAATTCGACAAAAAACAACCTTAGGAATAACATATGACCATTTATATCCACTTGGATTAGATTTGGACATTTAATATTATTTTATTTTAAGAAGAGTTAAAATAGACAAAATCAAAGTTTAATAACTAAAACATTTTTAATATAGGGTTATAAATAAGATAAATTCAACTATAAATATTAATTAGAAAGATAAAAATATTTCCTACGTAATGGTATATTATTTATAATTTTTGGACGTTAAATTATTTAATTTATTTATGACACAATGATGATGCAGTAATTACCTTATTAATGAAATATTAACATAATTGATGTTATAAATACACAAATAAATGTAATTTGAGACTTTTTATGAATTACACTAATTTTTTAGGTTAATATGACATGTTAATATTGATTTAATTAACCTTTTTCGAACTAACAATGCTGTTATGAGTTTCACAAAAATCATGTACCAAATAGTGTCAAAATTGACATGAAATAGTTTTTAAAACAAATATTATATTATAAATTGTTATTTTATTCATAAAAATCTAAGGATCGTCCAAATAACTTAGATAAGGATATATATATTAATAATGAACCATTTGGGGTTCGTTTTTCTGGTTATAGTATGTTTATTAACCTTATAGTGTAGGAAAACAAGAAGACACGGTAAAAGTTAAATTATTTAACTTAGAGTTAAATCTAAATGATAAGGTTAAAATAGTAACCCAGTCTTGTATAAAACCCATTGGTTGAGAGGATTTCGACCCATCCCCACCTTAGCTTCCAAATAAATCAATATGGATCTATTAAAAACCGAATATGACTCTATAATAAAATAATATTTTATGTTCTCTTAAGGTGCCCCTCTCCTCCCTTATAAAAGGGCACCGCTTCCCCCTCCTCCTCACACCACTTTGAGCCTTGAACCTCAGAAAAACCCTGACAAATTTACTTCTTCAATTCCATAGAAACATCCTAGAGGCCCTGTTCTTCTTCAAAGACAAATCTTAGTGCCCTAAGAGGAGGTTTCAAAGATGCATGTCGAAGAAGACGTAATATGAGTTACCAATTCCTTCAAATTTATTTCTTCTTCTACATATTATTCTTTAGTTGTTTAATTATGAAGTAATAAAATCAGTATCACTAATATACTGATATGTTATTATAAATATTAAACAACCCTATTTCACCTTCTATCCATCCTATGGAAAATAAAATCACCGCGCGTGCGTACGTACAGAATACCGTCTCCACGCTGTGGTGTAATCTGTTTTCCACCACCACCTTACTTGGATGGGTATAATGGTGTAAATAATAACTATATATGATTAATTTAATGTTATATTGATTTTGAAATAGTATACATACACTTCAATACAATTCCAAGATCATGGGAATGGTATCATCGCTCGTGCGTACGTACAACCTACCGTCTCCACGATGTGATGCGACTCGTTCTATATGATATTCCTTGAATAATGATTATATAAATGACTTTAATGAGTAAATATGATATATATTACACTAATACTATTCTGGAAATGAGATATCTATAACCTAAAAAGAATAATAAGAATTTATTCGACAAAACACACATAAGAACATAAATCCATAAACACCCGAATAACAAGTAGCAATGAAATATTACTAATAAGAAGCTAAAAATATGACCATATATTATATCATAACAATGAGTATGATTCTGGAATAAGTCAATTACATTATTTAAATCATTATACAGTAGGTTCGGACATGTACAAAGCATATCGGACCTAAGGTAAGGGAATATCTCACAATCTCAATTTTTAACCGAGATTGATTATACTTCGGTAATTACTGGGGAATATTTATCATCCACATCCATGTTTTTTTCAAAATGTAACATTATTTATATCCTCCTAAAATTGTTTAAATCCAATTTTACCCTTAGATGAGTTTTTAGTAAAATATATTATAAGAATCTTTTGTCGTTTTTTTTTGTACGAGGTACTTTTTGACTTTTCTAGCCAAAGTACAAGAAGATTTTTTTTAACTTATACAGAATAAATGGATTTTTAGAACATCATTTCCATGAAGATTACTTTACATGTTTTCAAGATTATTTTTAATCAACTTATTTTAGTTTAAAATTATATGACATTTTAAGAAAGGAAAATGTTTTTGAAGCAGAAAGGATATTTTCCTCAAGAATGGAGTTCAAGCATTTTATCAAAATTATTTTCCATCTAAGATAATATAGGGTTATGTTTATATCCCTATTCTTACATTGATTTGATTATGTTATTATGGAATTATTTTTATAAATACCTTTGATCATATATGGATTATGTTATGATGGAACAATGTTAAATAATCCCATTTTTATTACATTGGTTATGCTGTGATGTATGATTTATGATTTTGTAGCACAGATAAGAATGGTTTCATTATGAGATGGGTGGGACCTATATCTTCCTCCAATTCATTGGGTAAACATTTATATATCATGAGATAGACATGTTTGGAATGACAAGTTACACCGGTTCAGTGATACAGGACTGGGAGGAGGAGTGAACTCGGTTTAGTAATGGAATTTGTCCTCTATGATGGTCTTGGAAATGAGCCTTGAATAATATGAAATGATTTTCTATGATTATGTGTGTTTGACACAAAGTTTCATGTTTTACGTTATGATTATGGGGATTACATTTCACACATATGATTTATCTCATGTTATGATATTCAGATCTCTTTTGCAGGTTATGATTATCAAAATGTTATGTTCTTATAAATATGATATGAATGATATTTCTTTTGTTTACCCTTACTGAGAATTTGTGATCACACTTTTGTATGTTTTATTTCCCCCAGGTCAGGAAGAAGGGTACTAAGTACGATATTCCAAAAGGGACTCTTGATATGACGAAATAAATGGGAGAGAATGTAGATATTTTATGAACCAGTTATTTATGTTTCCCAGTTTCTAAAGACACTATACCTATACGGTCCTTTTATGGTTTTGTTATATGTTGCAATAAGTATGATTCAATTTTGAAGTAATAACAATGCATGTAGAGTATAGGTCGTTATATTTGGTATCATAGGAAAGGTATAGTCAACCTTTGGAATCTAGGATGTGGAAGCCTTAGTAAGAACCCTAAGGATATTTCTAAGAATAGAGCACAATATTTGTGTTTTAGAAATAGCCATGAATAACCAATTATAAGAACTTAAGTGTAAAATTTTATTCTTGATTATGTGGTTCTCCTATTATGATTAGTGTTTCTTACACTATTCTTCTTGGTTTTAGTCAATGGATGGAACCCGAAGGAACCGTGTTAATGAGGAATGCAACGGGCAATGCAATGATTGTCCCCCTGAGAAACCAAACGTTATGGGAGCTAGAATGAAAAGTCTTTTATCCATGATCACACAACTTTATCAAGCTATAAACCATGGAGGACTTCCAAACGAGCAAAGGAAGAAGAAAAATTCTATTGAATCCATCGTGAGGCAGTGTCCACCTTCATTCAGCGGGTCTTCTGATCCATTAGTGACTGAACAATGGATTAGTACCACTGAAAATATATTTCCAGTTCTACAGTGTTTTGAACATGGAAAAGTCATCTTAGAAGTGTATCATTTTGAAGGTGATGTTGATCAATGGTGGAATCTTCTCAAGAATACGAGGCAAAGAGATGAAATAGAGTCCATGGAATGGGACGAGTTCAAGAACTTATTTTTCAATAAGTACTTCCCTTGTATTCTTCGAAAAAAGATGGAGAAAGAGTTTCTTGTACTGAAGCAAAAGGATGATGAATCGGTTGGTACCTACGAAGAAAATTTTACAAGACTTGAAAGGTACGCTTCTGGGATTATTATTCAACCTGAGATTAAGATCGATCGATTATTTAGTGGCTTAAAACCAAGTCTTCGATGGGTGTTAGCCATAAGGGACTTCAATAGCTATGAGGAAATTGTTCGATGTGCTCTCAAGGTTGAGATGGAGATTGGAGTAACCCATCAGTCATATGGGTTTGATAAGAAGAGAAAAATGGAATTCAAAGGGAAATCTAGAGACCACACTGAAAAGAAGTTGAGTTTTCCTTTATTCTCCAATTGTGGAATGAAACATGGAGTGAATTGTCATAAAGGGATGAGAAAATGTTTTATGTGTGGAAAAGAAGGTCATCCGACAGTTGAATGTCTAAATAATGGGAAGAAGTTGTCTAATGATGCGAACAAAGAAAGGGATACATAGAATGCACCTCCTACACATCAATATCTCATGTTCAAGGAGATGGGGCATTATGCCAATTAATGCCCAAATCCAATGGTTGTTGATGATGATCTATGTCAACAAACTCATAAGGCCAAAGAAAAAGGAAATTCACATGAAATTACTATCGGCGATGTGGAGTACGATAACAAAGTGGTGAAAGGTACACTTACCATCCACTCTAAAGTAGAAAATGTTTTATTTGATTCTGGATCCACACAATCTTTTATTTCTGAAGAATTTTCTAAGTTTATCGCCTTATTACCTAAACTATTAGATGTTGAGTTAGCTGTGACAACTTCTAATGGCACAACAGTCGCATCAAAAGTTTATAATTCTTCTCCGATTGAAGTTTGTGGGAAAGGGATTCCTGCAAATCTTGTGATCCTTCCTATAGTGGAATTTGATGTGATTATTGGAATGGATTGGATTTCTTTATATGGAGCTCATATCAATTTCCAAAGAAGGGAAGTCGCATTTCACATTCCAGATAAATCCATGATCTTCTATTAATGCAAGGATGAACATAACCTTCCAGTGGAAATTTCTTCTATCTTATGGGTTTTAATTCTACTAAATTAAGGTTATTTATCTCAAATGGATGGAGAGAAACTAATGATTAAGAATATTCCCATTGTATGGGAGTTTGATGATGTCTTTCCGGAGGAATTTGAAGGTCTTCCACCTAATCGTGATGTTGAGTTTTCAATAGAACTCATACCAGGTGCTACGCCTATTTCAAAGACACCTTATAGAATGGCCCCAATTGAGTTGCAGGAATTGAAGAAGAAACTCCAAGAGAATCTCAATAAGGGATTCATATTCCCTAGTGTGTCACCTTGGGGAGCACCTGTTCTATTTTTTAAGAAGAAAGATGGATCAATGTGACTCTTCATTGATTATCGAGAACATAACAAGATCATGATCAAGAACAAATATCCTCTCTCGTGCATTGATGACTTATTTTACGAACTACGCGGAGCTCAATACTTTTCCAAGATTGATCTTCATTCAGGGTATCATCAATTAAGGGTCAAAATGGATGATATACCAAAGACGGCTTTCCGTACAAGGTATGGACACTATGAATTTATATTGATGCCATTTGGTCTTACTAATTCCCCTGTTATCTTCATGGATCTGATGAATAGAGTCTTTAGAGACTATCTTTATTAGTTTGTGGTAGTCTTTATAGATGATATTCTTGTCTATTCAAAGAGAAAGGAAGAACATGAAGATCACTTGATAATTGTATTGAAGACCCTGAGAAAGGATAAGCTTTATGCAAATTTACCAACTGTGAATTTTGGCTTCAAAAAGTTACATTTTTGGGTCACATAATCTCAAAAGAGGGGATATCTGTGGATCCATCAAAGACAAAGGTTATCAAAAGATGGTCAAGACCAACAACAGTAACCGAGATCCAAAGTTTTCTTGTTTTTCTTGGATATTATTGACTTTTTTTGAAAAAAAATTCACAATTATCTAATCCACTCACCAGGTGGACTCCAAAAGGAGTTAAGTTTGTTTGGATGGAGGAGTGTGAAGAGAATTTCAAGGATTTAAAAATAAGGTTATCCAATGCACCAATTCTCACACTGCCTTTTAGTGGAGAAAGGTTTGTGATCTATAGTGATGCATCCATGAAGGGACAAGGGTGTTTTCTCATGCAAAACGATATGGTGATAGCTTATTCCTCACTACAATTGAAAATACATGAGAAAAATCACCCAACTCATGCTTTGGATTTAGCTGCGGTAATCTATGCATTAAATATTTGGAGGAATTATCTTTATGGTGAAAGGTGTGATATTTATTCTGATCATAAAAGTTTAAAGTATATTTTCACACAAAAGGAGCTGAATATTTTCCAAAGAAGATGGTTGGAGCTGATTAAGGATTACGACAGCTCAATTCATTATCACCCTGGGAAAGAAAACAAGGTGGAAGATGCATTAAGTCGACAAGACCATGCTAGCTTATCCTTGATGAGGATCACAAAAGATCCAATATTTATGGATTTAAAAAGGATGGATCTTGGAATTATAATGGAAGGGGAGAAATCTTACCTTCTCAAATGAATGTTCAACCATCTATACATGTGAATATTAAAGAGGCACAAAAAGAATATGTTGAGTTACAAAAGAAGGTGAGAAATGTTCCTGAATTCAACCTTGATTGTGATGGGATAATAAGGTTCAGGAATCAGGTTTGTGTTCCTCCCATTATAGAATTAAAGAAGGACCTGCTGGATGAGCCTCATTGTTCTTCATTATCTATTCATCCTGGAAGCACGAAGATGCATAGGGACCTGAAAGAGTACTTCTGGTGGGATGGCATGAAAAGAGATGTTGCTGAATATGTCTCTCGATGCTTGGTTTGTCATCAAGTTAAAGCTGAGAGATAGAAGTCTATGGGGATGTTATAACCATTACCCATACCCGAATGGAAATGGGAAAACATCACGGGGGACTTTGTCACTCGATATTCTAAAACATCCAAAGGCAATAATGCTATATGGGTCATAGTTGATCGTCTTACATAGTCATCACACTTCATTGCTATTAGGGAAGATTATTCTCTAGATCAGCTTGCCAGGATATATGTAAAGGAAGTGGTAATATTTCATGGAGTACCACTTTCCGTTATATCTGATCGGGATTCGAGGTTTACCTCAATGTTTTGGAGAAGTCTTCAGCATACTCTGGATACAGAGTTGAGTTTCAGCACTGCTTATCATCCTAATACAGACGGTCAGTCCGAGAGAACAATTCAAACTCTAGAAGATATGTTAAGATATTGCTCTATGGATTTCAAAGGTGCTTGGGATAAACACATAACTTTATTGGAATTTTCTTATAATAATATCTGTAACTCCAGTATTCAGATGGATCCTTATGAAGCACTCTATGGAAAGAAATTCAGGACTCCAACTTGCTGGGATGAAGTTGGGGAAAGAAAGATATTAGGACCTGATCTTGTTGATGAGATCGCAGAAAAGGACCTATCTATTCAACATCACATAAGAGCAGTTCAGAGTCGACAAAAAAGTTGTGGTGACAGCCGATGAAAATAACTAGTGATTGAAGTGGGTGATAAAGTGTTCTTACGAGTATCTCCTTGGAAAAGAGTAATGAGATTTGCAAAGAAGGGAAAGCTGAGCCCAAGGTATATCGGTCCTTTCAAAATATTGGATCATCTTGGGAAGGTAGCTTACCGATTGGCTCTTCCACCAAATCTCTCCCAAGTTCATGATATGTTCCTTGTATCACTCCGGAGAAAGTACATACCTGATCCTTCACATGTACTAAGCTCAGAAGTTGTACAGCTGGAGCAAGATCTTTCTTATGAAGAACAGCCGATAGAGATTCTGGATCATAGCGAAAAAGTCCTACGGAATAAGACCACTTGCTTGGTGAATTTTTTATGGAGGAACCACCAATTTGACGAATCTACATGGGAGATTTAGGATATGATGAGGGAGAGGTATCCTCATCTATTTGTTACGATGTGACGAATTTCGAGGGCGAAATTCATTTTTAAGGGGGGGTAGAATGTAACACCCGAGACTTTTATGAGAAATATTTTGTTTTTATGTTATATACATCATCAAAGGAATCTTTTACTACACACAACACTAGCTTGTCTTGCTTTACACGCAATCACGGCCTTCCTCGATAGCTTGTGTTGTACGTAATATGGAGTTTCACTAAACAACGATATGCTGTTAAAATATTATTAAAACTTGCTGTTATGAATAGTAATACCTACTTTTTGAAATTTTATAAATTTTATCTTTTAAAATGGACTTCATTTTTTGATTTAGAATATCGAAATTAGCCTAGAGTGAAATTTTGGTATTTTTCTGAAAACTTTCAGTTTTTGATGAATAGTGAAAACACTTGGTTACTATTTGAAAACCGTCTTTTTATTTAAATAATTATTTATTTTATTTAAATTTATTTTAGGTAAAAATTGATACATAATACATATATAAGTTCAAATCAATTAATGGGAGTCATTTTATAATAATTTTAGATATATAAAATGTTTATTGAACATTTCACCGTCTTTTAGCCACCTCCTAGGAGAATTTGCAAATTCACATAAAACATATTTTTAATGCTTTTGTGAATGTAATTTTGAAAATCTGAGAGACATGGTTAATATAAATGACTAAAATGTGGTTCAATGAGATGAAAATAGTTTTTGGTGAATAATAACTTTTTTCTTTTTTTACAACGGTTAAAAGTAAATAGGGTAATTAAGGGTAAAAATTATATTATTATTACTGTAACACATGTACTAATTCTATTGGATATGTTTAATTCGACCAAAAACAACCTTAGAAATAAAATATGACCATTTAGGTCAACTTGGATTAGATTAGGACATTTAATATTATTTTATTTAAAGAATAGTTAAAATAGATAAAATCAATGTTTAATAACTAAATCATTTTTCATATAGGGTTATACATAAGATAAATTAAGCTATAAATATTCATTTTAAAGATAAAAAGATTTTTTACATAATGGTATTTTATTTATAATTTTGTGACATTAAATAATATAATTTATTTATGACACAATGATGATACAGTAATTATCATATTAATGAAATATTAACATAATTGATGTTACAAATACCGAAATAAATGTAATTTGAGACTTTTTATGAATTCCAGTAATTCTTTAGGTTCATATGACAAGTTATTATTTATTTAATTAACTTTTTTCTAACTAATAATGCTGTTATTAGTTTCACAAAAATCACATACCAAATAGTGTCAAAATTGAAAAAAATAGTTTCTAAAACAAATATTATATTATTAATTGTTATTTTTTTCCTAAAAATCCGATGTTCATCAAAATGACATAGATAAGGATATATATATTTATAATTAACCATTTGGGGTTCTTTTGGCTTGTTATAGTAAGATTATTAACCTTATCGTGTAAGAAAACAAGAAGGCACGGTAAAAGTAAAATTATTTAACATAGAGTTAAATCTAAATGATAAGGTTAAAATAATAACCTAAACTTATATAAAACCCATTGGTTGATAGGATTGAGACCCAACCCCACCTTATCTTCAAAATAAAAAATTATTTGGATCTATTAAAAACTGAATATGACTTTATAATAAAATAATATTTTTGGTTTTCCTAAGGTGCCCCTCTCCTCCCTTATAAAAGGGCAGCTCCTCCCTCTCCTCCACACACTGCATTGAGCCTTAATGCTCGGCCAAACCCTGCCAATTTCTCTTCTCCACTTCCCTAGAAACATCCTAGATGTCCTGGTATTCTTCAAAGACTGATCTTAGTGCCCTAATATGAGGTTTCAAAGAGGCGTGTCGAAGAAGAGGTAATATCAGTTACCAATTCTTACAAATTTATTTCTTCTTATACTTATTCCTCTTTAGTTGCTTCATTATGAAGTAATAACATCAATATCACTAATATAATTATATGTTATTATAATTATTAAACAACCCTATTTCACTTTCTATCCATCCTACAGAAAATGAAATCACCGCGCGTGCGTACGTACAAAATACCGTCTCCACGCCGTGGTGTAATCTTTTTTCCACCACCACCTTACTTGGATGGGTATAATGGTGTAATGAATAAATATATATGGTTATTTTGAAGTGATATTGATTCTGAAATAGTATACATACACATCAATACAATTCCATGATCGTGGGATTGATATCATCGCTCGTGCGTACGTACGGCCTACGGTCTCCACGATGTGATGCGACTTGTTCTACATGATCTTCATTGAATAATGATTATATAAATTAATTTCATGAGTAAATGTGATATATATTACACTAATACCATTCTGTAAATGAGTTATCTATAACCTAAAAAGAGGAATACTAATTTATTCGTCAAGACACAAATAAGAGCATAAAGCAATAAACACCCGAATAACAAGTATCAATGAAATATTTCTAATAAGAAGCTAATAATATGACCATATATGATATCATAACAATGATTATGATTATAGAATAAGTCAATGAAATTATTTAAATCATTATACAGGAGGTTCTCACACATACAAAGCATATCAGACCTAAGGTAAGGGAATGTCTTGCAATCTCAATTTTTATCCGAGATTGTTTATACTTCTGTAATTACTGGGGCATATTTATCATCCACATCCATGTTTCTTAAAAATGTAATATTATTTCTATCCTCCTACAATTTTTTAAATCCAATTTTACCCTTCGGTGAGTTTTTAGTAAAATATATGAATTGAATCTTTTGTCATTTTTTTGTACGATGTACTTTTTGACTTTTCCGGCCAAAGTATGATAAGAATAGTTTTTTAACTTATACAGCATGAATGGATTTTTAGAACATTATTTCCATGAATCTTACTTTGCAAGTTTTCAATATTATTTTTAATATACTTATTTTAGTTTAAAATTATATGACATTTTAAGAAAGGAATTTTTTTTGAAGTAGAATGGATTTTTTCCTCAACAATGGAGTTCAAGCATTTTATCAAAATTATTTTCCATCTAAGATAATATAGGGTTATGTTTCTATCCCTATTCTTAAATTGAATTTATTATGTTATTATGGAATTATTTTTATGAAGAACTTTTATATTATATGGATTATGGTATGATGGCATGATGTTTAAGAATCCCATTTTTATTACATGGGTTATGCTATGATGTATGATTTATGATTTTGTGGCACAATAAGAATGGTTTAATTATGAGATGGGTGGGACCTATATCTCCCTCTAATGCATTGGGTAAACATTTATATCTCATGAGATAGACATGGCTGGAATGGAAAGTTAAACCGGTTCAGTGATACAGGACTGGAACGAGGAGTGAACTCAGTTCAGTAATGGACTTTATCCTCTATGATGGTATTGCCAATGAGCCTTGACTAATATGAAATGATTTTCTATGATTATGTGTGTATGACAAAAAGTTTCATGTTTTAAGTTATGATTATTGGGATTACATTTCACTACTATGATTTATCCCATGTTATGATATTCAGATCTCTTTTGCAGGTTATGATTTTCAAAATGTTATGTTCTTATGAATATGATATGAATGATATTTCTTTTGTTTACCCTTACTGTGCAATTGAGCTCACCCTTTTGTATGTTTTCTTTCCCCAGGTCAGGATGAAGGGTACTAAGTAGGATATTAAAAAAGGGACTCTAGATATTATGAAATAAATTGGAGATAATGTAGATACATTATGAACCAGTTGTTTATGTTTCCCAGTTTCCAAAGTCACTATACCTATACAGTCCTTTCATGGTTTTGTTATATGTTGTAATAGGTCTGCTTCAATTTTGAAGTAAAAACAATGCATGTAGAGTATGAGTCATTATAATATAAGTGAATATCATGTTTAAAAGAATTATAGGTCATTTTCACATATTCATAGCATGACATAAACAAGAAGTAATTGTTTTACCCAAAGAATTGAAATTGGGTAAATATGTCCCCTTACAGAAATTCGATAGCCTAACGTCGTCAATTTAAAATTCAGAAAATGAGTTGATGAGATAGAAAATGGAATCTCATCACATGGAAATAAAATTTAGACTAATAAAGATATATAAAAACGTATCCCAACATATGAATATGCAAATTAAAATATATAACAACAGAAATCTTTTAAAAAGTGTAGGGTAAAAGGGTCCCTTACTAATTTGGTAACTTTTGAAATATACACCCTATAAATGAATGATCAAACAATGTAGATGTAATTACCCATAAATTAGATTATGTTAGATAATTAATACAATCATGTGCAGTAAATACACTACACAAAAGGAAATACTTGCAATATAGCATGAATCTCACGGGAATAAGAAGTGAAATGAAAAACCCCTTACCACGATATATTCAATCGAGTCGTATGACCAAAAATTACTAACCAACAATAAAATAACATAATACTATCAATATAAATAGAATAATGATAATATATAACTAATTTTAGTAGAAAATACACCACATGCAAGAAATAAGTGGCGAACAATTGAAATCCCACTGAATTAAATGTGAGATTAGAATCCCCTTACCACGTGTCCCACTTGACTCGCTTGTATGTTACTTGTTCATCCTGAATAATAAACTTAAGTTAATTTATACTATCTTATGAACATTTTTCAAGTTTATTATACCATTAATATCACTTATTACCTTTCTATTACAATTACTTAATTATTTGACTTCATATTGGTCATTTTGTCGGTGTTCGGAACTTGAGAGTCAAAAATGAACTTTTTATAATTATAAATTATCAATGTGGTATAAATTACATTATCTCCATAATGATATTCATGATTTAGATATCATATATATCATATATATCCAGTATATATGTATTTTTAATAGTCCATATTATTTGGATATATGAAATGAAATTCACCATTCATGGAGACGATAAGCCGTATGTACGCAAGAACGCTATATTCATTTATTTTTTATTTTTAAAGGAATTAAAAATAAATGATACATAGGTATATTATAATTCAATTATAATATACATGTTACATATGTTACATAATTTCACTAATTCTATCATTTATATGTTCCATTTATAGCATTAACAAGTCATATCACATTGAGGGGGAGGTAGTCCGCACTTCCTTGAATGAAATTATCAGGATTACCCAGTATAGAAACAATAAAGGTATGAAATAAATGAAAAATACAGAAGCATTGAAACAATATAAATAAAATATATAACACATATAAGTAAAGTTCCATTATAATTACCACCATGAGAGGACGTAGGAGATAAGAGAACAATAATCAATCCGTGAGGCAGTAATTCGCTGCCTACAAAAACAGTGTGTTCTTTACCCATTAGATGGTGGTGTGTGTATGTGTAGTTCGAATAATTCTCATAAAAACAACCTATTATATTAAATCAGGTAACTCCCATTGTTTTGAACCAAAATCATTTCTTGGAGTGCTTTATGCCTAAGGTAAGACTTCTATGATGAAGAGAGGGATATTGGGAGATTATTGGCATAGAGGTCGGACGAGACAGAGGGCTTGAGAAGTGTGAGAAATGGGGTAGAAGTGATGGATTTTTATAAGGGAGAGGAGGGGCTCATTTGGAATGTTTGAAAATATTATTTTATTATATAATTGTTTTCGGTTTCTAAAGGTCTGAAGCTCGTTAAAGATGAATATAAGGTGGACAATTTTTAAAATAAAATATTCCAATACGAATTGGATAGGTTTTTCATATTGTTTTAATATTTATTTTCTTTTTCATTTAAATCATTCATTAATGAGATAAACATCACATCATCATTGTGTCATAAAAAATTTAATTTATTTGATGTCTAAAAATTATTCAAAAAATACTATGATGTAGGAAATATTTTTATATTTCTAATGAATATTCATTTTCTACGAGATAACTTATATAACCCCATGTAAAAATTGATTTATAGAAAGATATATGTTTAAGTCATTTTTTTCTTTACTTTAAAATAATTAATATAAAGGGTCATTATCACCCCAAGTAGATCCATGGGGTCCCAAAATTGACCCATGGATTGTCTTGGACGGCCATGACTCATCCAATAATTTTAGAACAAGTTTCAAGGTAATGTAATATTATTATAACTTTATTTTTTCCTTAATTTACCCGAATTACCTTTAATCACTGTTAATTAAAGTAAAACATTACTATTCACCAAAAACTATTATAAAATTATTGAACCAAACGTTACATTATAATAACAACCATGTATGTCTGATTTTCAAAATTCAATTCACAAAAGCAGTAATATTACGTTTTATGCAAAATTGGAAAAGTACTTAGAAGGTGGGTAAAAAGACATTAAAAAGTTCAATAAAATTTTATATATCTATTCTTATTATAAAATGACGAAAATTATTTATATTGTAATAATATAGGTATTATGTATCTATTTTTACTTTAAAATAAATTTAAATTTAAAAATAAGTTTTCAAATAAAAATTTGATTTTAAACAATAAAGTAGTGTTTTTCACTCTTCATAAAAAATTGAATGTTTTCAGAAAAATTACCAAAAACTCTTCCTAATATATATTTGATATTAAAAATTCAAAAATGATGTCTATTTTACCAAATTAAGAACATATAGGGTTTATTAATTAATATTATAATTAATTCTTGTTGTTAAAACAAAAATAAATTTTTTATGAAATAATAGCTATGAAACAATTGACACTTGTTTATGTCCAATTTGAAAGTGAAATTATTTCCAATGACCAATATTGGATTAAATGGTAAAAATGTAATCTAATTATACTTTAAAACTAATTAAAAAGATAATCTATCCATATAAATAAATTATATTAAAATGCAGTTTTGAATTAAAATACATTAATTTTCACTTTTCATTAAAAAATGAACTTTATCCAAAAAATACCAAAATTTCATCCAAAGTATATTTTGATGTACCGATTCTGAAGATGAAAATTATTTTTCCAAATAGAACATATAAAAGTGAAAAAAACTAGATTTAAAAAGGGTTCTCTATCAAAAGCTGGTAAAACGACCTTTTAAAGAATATTATAGTATTTATGTTTAAAATCAGATTCATTCTTATTTTATGACTCTAAAATTTATTAGATAAATAAAAAAACATTTAGTAAACATGTGTAATAATCTTTTAGTTTGATCGGTTCATTCCCACCAAAATAATGGCTAGGCATTAACTACAATTTAAACTAATAATATTATATTATTATTATTCAGTATAACTCAATGTTGTGTGCAATGTAATATTTCAAAGAAACTAGTTGTTTCATATTAGGTACGCCATATAATATAGAAACCCCTTTAAAGTAAAATTATTATTTAATTCAAAATTATTAATAAATATGAAAATGTTATGTTCTTTATTTTCCAAGGATGTTACATCATTCCCCCCTTTTCGGAATTGCGTCCTCGCAATTTTAAAATTTGGCTTGGAAACTTCATTGAATGTCCCATAACATAAAATGAGTCAATGAAAATATTACTTAAAATAAAGAAAGATAATTACAAAGGTTACCTAACATAGGACCTACTTGGGTTCCATGTAAGAAAATGTGGATATAGAAGAGAAATAAACCATCAAGGTCTGATGGAGAGTGATATACAACATGATCAGGAGAAAGTTAACAATTATAAATTCATAAACTTGCTATGGGTTAAAGGATCTTTGATTCCCCAGTAACAACAGTTAACAGACAATGTTTTTGTTTTGCGTTACCTTTCATAAAGTTGAGGAATTTATTTATGAGTTTTACTAAGAAGATAAATAATTATACTTACTTTTCATGTAGACTTTCATCCTTTACTAAATTTCTACCACAAACTCATCTTTTCTCTAAACGATGAGTATTGAGGATAACTTGGTCACATCAAAATCTCTAGATTCAACTTCTCGAAAATCACATAATCCAAAATGATGAACTATATATTTCCATTGTCTTTAGATATTAACCAAACCCGAAATGGTTAGTACAAGATCAAATAATCTCTAAATAGGATAATAATTTTTAAAAATAAATAATACCCTTAATCTACAAAATTAAATAATAAATACCCCAAAAATAAACAAAGACCATCCATACATGATTTTCCTTAAAACTCTTCAATAGAATCAAAACTAAGAATGATACGCAAAACTCAGAAGAATTTAATCACATACTCTTCCATGATATATCTGAACATTTATCTCTAATTGAAATTGGATACACCTTAAGTCTTATACTGAAAAGTAATTAACCAAATCACACATTCTTTATGATAGGTTAACAATTTCAATAAATAAACCAAAATTTTCTCAAAAACAAAATATCACACAAGCCATTAAGGTAATCCACTATGTCTACACAAGAAAGGATAATTATTCCTTGAATAAAATTCTCACATATCATAATTAAGGGTTAAACATACTGGAAAAAGTTTCCCAAAGTAACCCTATCATTAATACATTTAACCATATCATTATCCATAGATCCAACATAACTCTTCAATTCTGAGACATGTTAGTGATATATAATTCTACATGATCCTTTATCCACGTTTTTCATTTTATTCTTTTATAGTTTTTTCCTAAAAACAATATCATCCATAATGTACCAAGATTTCAATAATGTAAAAACATGAGCTTAATAAATAATCCATACCTTTCATAGGTCAGTTCAGTTTCCTCATCTTTAGTTGGAATGGCATTAGGAATTGGTAATCATATATTTATATGAACCTGTTGATCAAATTACTGAACCTTCTTCATAGGACACCTATGTGTGTAGTGACCATGCACACCACATTTAAAACATTCAATTTATTTCTTGGAAAGAATATATTTTCCTTTCCTATTGTGAACTGGACGCTTCCTTTTTCCATGACAGGTTTTTGCTTCATGACATTCATTACCACATCTGAAACATCTTCCTGTCCCATTGAATAATTTCCCTAAGTGTTTCTTCCCACATCCTTAACACATAGGTTTTTGAATATACATGACTTTATGATTATCACCTGATCTTCCATTAGGATTCATTTCTCACATATATGATGCCTTAGAAAATCACCAAGGTTCAAGAGGTCAATCACGACTCCAGATAGTTTGTTAATAATAACCATACAATTTCTCATTGCATCTCCCATGTCATTCGGTTTCTTATTCAGAAAATCATCACATATTTCTTCACATCCATTGATACTTGGTTTCCTGCTATATCCATCCATTTACTGATACCAAAAAGTTCAGTGTGATTATATCATTAAAATCATCATATAATATCTTATGAGGCTGGTAAACACTATGATATACATATTCATGTTATCTTAAACTAATTCTATAAATTTAAAATAACTATGACTCTTTCTAATATGATAACCATTATGGTTATTTCACATATGATTAAATAAATCCCCATCCTATAAAGTTATCAAAAATGACCTATGATACCAACTATAAGGACCTGGTCATAAACATTACATAATATTGAGTTAAGTTAATAATTCACAATGAGGATATTTTCATGTTTAGAGCTTTATATAATTAGGTCAAAACATAAACATATCACTTGAATATAACATGCAGACACTTCTACTCAGTATCCATTTTTTCATAAAATAAAAAATATTTCAAAAAAGAGCCATGTCTAGTTTCATGTTTTAGACAACGGGACTTTTCTTTTGTTCCAATCCTTTATCCTATTCCACATTATTTACTATGAGAAATATTTCGAGAACATGATATGAGCATAAAAATCTCAGTAAGGGATACACAAAGAATGAAAACTATTAGTTGTTCAAAACAACATGTAAACCATGAATACCTTTTCATAAGTAATACTTTCCACCTTTATGAAGTAGTAAATACACTTCAATTAATTAAAGATCATTTCTTACTATTCTGTTACCAAAATATTACCATAAAACAAATAGAATGAATACATACCATATAAAGGTAACTAATGACATAAAAAATCTTAAATGGAATCACTATACGGTCGTCTTCCACAAATATTACTAAATGGAATAAGTATATGACTAACTTCCATACCCAATTCATTGGAGGTTATAACGTAACCACACATCTTGGTTTATCTTGGAACCACCCATCATTTTGTTTATCACGTATCCTCCCATCAAATTTCCATGTACCTTTGTAAAATCATAACACATAAAATATTGAAAATATAAACATTTATCAAATAACATTTAATTTTAAATCACAAGAAATCCATTCCTGATATTAAAATAAACAATTTATTTAAAAAATATTTTTCAATACCAAAACACCCAAAAACAGAGTAAGGGGTTTTCTTTGTCATTTAAAAAAACATTAAGGCTAATAGAGGATGCCAAATAATGATTATGGCCATGGAGAGGTCATTATCACCACAAATTTTAAAAGCATTCCTTTTTTTCATTTACTAGAATGCTACGTAGAAAAAGGATTCCATTTGAATGAAATGAAAATTCAAAGTGGTTTATACACCATGTAAAAGAAAGTCGGGTATAACTCAAAGTCGGCCTCAATGAATGTAGATTGAGACGAAGTCCCTTACAAAGACAGTATCCTTAGATTGAAAAAATCAATTACGTAATTATGTTCGACAAATATCAATACCCCCAATATAAGGGAATATTAAATGTAAAAAATCAGAGAACATTCACATATATTCATAGAACAACAAAATCAAGAAGTAAAAGTTTAACCCAAAGAATTGAAATTGGGAAAATAATTTCCCTTACAGAAATTTGACAGCCTAACGGCATCAATTTAAAATTCCAAAAATGGGATGATGAGAGTGAAAATGGTATCTCATCACAGGGAAACAAAATTTACATTAATAATGATATATAAAAATATATACCAACATAAGAATATTCAAATTAAAAGACATAACAATAGAATTCTTTTAAAAACAGGAGGGTGGATGTTTCCCTTTCTAATTTTGTAACTTTCGAAATAGACAACCCATGAAAGAAGGATCATAAAATAAAGATGTAATTTCAAATAAATGAGAGTATATTACAAAATGAATACAATAATGGGAAATACATACACTACACTAAAGTAAATAATGGAAATATAGTATGAATCTCACGGGAATGAGAAGTGATATGAAAAACCCATACCACATTGTATTCAATCGAGTCGTATGACCAATAATTACTAACCAAAAAACAAAATCAAATAATACCATGAATATAAAGAGAATAATAAAAATATATATCAAATGGAAGTACACAATACACCACATGCAAGAAATAAGTGGCGAAAAATTGAAATCCCACTGAATTATATGTTAGATAAGAATCCCGTTACCACGTGTCTGACTTGACTACCTCATATGTTACTTGTTCATCCCGAATAATAAAAATAAGTTTCTTTATACTTTCTTAATAACATTTTCCAGTTTATTATTCTTTTTATATCACTTATTACATTGCTATAACAGTTAGTTAATTATTTGAGTTCATATCGGACATGTTATCAGTGTTCGGAACATGAGTCAAAAATGAACTTGTTATAATTATAAATTTTCAATGTAGTAAAAATTACATTATCTTCATAATTATATTCATGATTTATATATATTATATATATCATATATATCAATTATAAATGTTTTTTGAAAAGTCAATATTACTTGGATAAAAAGAAATGAAATGCATCGTTCATGAAGACAGTAAGTCGTACGTACGCATGAATGCTATGTTCATTTCTTTTTTATATTTAAATGATTGAAAAATAAATGATACATAGGTATATAATAATTACATTATAATAAAAATGTCATATATGGTACATAATTTCATTAATTCCATCATTTATACGTTCCATGTATAACATTAATGAGTCACATCACTTTGAGGGGGCGTTAGTCCGCACTTCCTTAAACAAAATTATCTTGTTTACCTATTATGGAAACCATAAAGGTATGATATAAATGAGAAATATAGAAGCATTGAAACAATATAAATTTAATATATAACACATATAAATATTGTTCCATCATAATTTTCACCATGAGAGGTGGTATGAGATAAGCGAACAATCATCGTTTCGTGAGGTAGTAATTCGACATCCACAGAAACTGTATGTTATTTACTCATTAGATAGAGGTGTGTGTAATTTTAGTTCAAATACATCTCATAAAAATAAACTAGTATATTTAGGATACTGGTTTTGTTATAAAAGTAAGGAATTAAAAGATTTTAGGGGGTTGGATAAGTAAAATAAAACCAAAGAGATTAAGAAAAGACGTTACCTTTAAATCGGGTAACTCCGTTTGGTTTGAACCCAAAGGGTTTTTTGGAGTGCTTTATGCCTAAGGTAAGGCTTCTAGGATGAATAGAGGGATCTTGGGAGATTATTTTTGTAGAGTTTGGATGAGAAAAAGGGCTTGAGAAGTGTGATAAATGGGGTAGATGTTTGGGCTTTTTATAAGGGAGAGGAGGGTCTCTTTTGGAATATTTGAAAATATTATTTTATTATATAATGATTTTCGGTTTATAAAGGTCCAAAACTCATTAAAGTCGAAGATAAGGTGGTCCATGTTAGAAATAAAATAATCCCATAATAATTGGATGTGCTTTCGATATTGTTTTAATTTTTGTATTCTTATTTATTTAAATCATTAATTTATGAGGTAAACACTCCATCATCATTGTGTCATAAATAATTTTATTTATTTGATGTATAAAAATTATAAAAAAATACCATTATTTAGGAAATAATTTTATATTTCTAATGAATATTTATAAGAAAAGATATAACATATATAACCACATTTAAAAATTGACTTACTGAAAGATATATGATTAAGTCTATTTTGTCTTTACTTTTAAATAATTAATATAATGTTTCATTATATCCCTCATGTGGCTTAATGGGGTACCAAAATTGACCCATGGATTTTATGGGTCGTAGCAAACTCATCCAATATGTTTAGGACAAGTTTTAAGGTAACTTTATATTATTAAAACATTATTTATTCCTTAATTTACCATAATTACCTTTAATCACAGTTAATAAAAGTAAAAATATACTATTCATAAAAAACTATTTTCTTTATATTGAACCAAATTTTACTTGATAATAAAAACCATGTATGTCAGATTTTTGAAATTCAATTCACAGAAGAGGAAAATTGTGTTTTATGGAAAATTGGAAAAGTACTTAGAAGGTGGGTAAAAAGACGTTAAAAAGTTTAATAAAATTTAATATATATATATATAATATTTTAATAAAATGACTCCAATGAGTTACATTATACTAATATAGGTATTATTAATCTATTTTTAATTTAAAATAAATTTAAATTTAAAAAATAAACTTTTAAATAAAAATTCGGTTTTAAACAATAATGTAGTGTTTTTTACTATTCATCATAAATTAATTGTTTTTAGAAAAATACCAAAAATTCATCCTAAGATATATTTCATATTACGAATTCAAAAATGATGTGAATTTTACATAAATTAAAAATATAGAGGGTGTATTAATAAATTATATAATTAATTCTCGCTTTCAAAACAAAAAGCATGTTTTTGAGAAATAATAACTATCAAAAGATTGATACTTGTTTATGCCAAATATCAAAATGAAATTACTTAAAAAGAAAAAAATTGGATTAAATGGTAAAAATATAATCTAATTATACTTTAAAAAAAATTACAAAGATAATCTGACCCTATAAATAAATTATAATAAAATGATGTTTTGAATTAAAATAAAGTATTTTTCACTATTCATTAAAAAATGAACTTTTTCCAAAAAATTCAAAATTTTAATCCAAAGTAAATTTCTATGTCCCGATAATAAATTTGAAAATTAGTTTTTCAAATGGAACATATAAAAGTGAAAAAAATAGATTTAAAAAGGGTTCTCCATCAAAAGGTGGTAACTCGACCTTTTAAAGAATATTAGAGTATTTATGTTTAAAATCAGATTCTTTCTTATTTTAAGCCACTAAAATATATTGGATAAATATAAAAAAATTTATCAAATTTGTGTAATAATATTTTAGTTAGTTATATTTATTCCTGCCAATACAACGGCTAGGCATTAACTACCATTTAATATAATATTATTATATTAGTATTTTTTTAGTATAACTCAACATTGTGTGCAAAGTAAGATTTCAAAGAAACCTGTTGTTACATATTGGGTACGCCATAAAACATAGAATCCCCTTTAAAGTAAAATTTATATTTAATTCAAAATTATTAATAAATATAAAAAAAATTTATTCTTTATTTTCCTAGGATGTTACATTAATAGCGGTTTAAAACAAAAAGATAAGGGTAACGATATGATATAAACTAGTGTAAATTTTACTTTATGTTTTTTTCGTATCATCCTCATTTTTAGATTATAATATTTTCAATTTTGTAGCATATTAAAGTGAAAACTTATTTATATTAATTTATTTATTTATAAAATTCCAAGAGTTCCCCTCCCCAATCTTATAAAAAGATAACCTGGTCTCCCCTATTATACCAACATCAAAAACAAATTTTCAGTCAATACTAACTAAAATAAATTCCTTAAATCCCTACCCATTTCATAGAATCCTTTTTTAATAATAAATCCTACCTAGGTTTTCTTTTGGTGTAATCCTTAAGATGTTTTCCAAAGAAGAGGTATTGTTCTTCACCGTGCGTTTTCATTTGGTTTCTCTTTCAAACTTCTTGAAATATTATTCAAACATGATGAAATAATAACACCAATATATTAAATATAATAATGTGTTGTTATTTTAATGGAATACAAAATATCTATCTCATCTTCCATCAAATGGGGAAAACCATTTTTTGTGTACATATGACTACCACATCTTAAACTAGTCTAATTCATTTTCCATCTCATAATCTTGTGAATGGTGTTAATTATAAATTTAATATATAAATATATATGAAATTAATGACATATGTATCATTCTTAAAATATAAATACCAAAAAATTTCTCATCATTCTGTTCACTAAAATTGAAAATACTTTTTGTATGTTAGTGTGGACTTCCACTTACACAATGCAATGTGGTTAATTTTTTATCATCACATCGCATAGATGAAGTATATAATTTTATTTGAGGAAATAATATGTTATTAATGATATTAATATAATTTAGGAATAAAAAAATAAAACACACCTTCTTTCCATAATGATACATATGTCATTATAGGAGTTTTTTGAAAAACTTTTCATGACTTCCTAATCCATTAACCAAGTTAACTCAAAGAGGGGTATAGTTCATCTGGAAAAAGGAGTGTGAGGAATGTTTCCATGAGATGAAGAAGATATTGGTTACTGCACCCATGTTAACTCTACCCTCAAGTGGAGAACGATTCATTATTTTTAGCGATGCATATGTGAAAGGGATTAGGTGCGTCCTCATGCAAAATGACAAGGTCATTGATTATAAATCTCGATAGTTGAAGACTTACAAGAAGAAATATCCTAAATCATTATATGGAGCAGGTTGCAGTTGTTTTTACTCTGAAGATATGGTGGCACTATCTTTATGGGGAGAAATGTGATATATACACGACCATCAATGTTTGAAGTATATTATCACACAAAATGAATTGAACATAAAACAAAGGATATGGTTGGAACTTCTTAAATATTATGATTATTCAATTCACTATCATCCCGAAAGAGAGAAAACATTTGCTGATGCTTTAAGCAGGAAAGACCCAGATGTTCTGTCTATGATGAGGATTCAATGAGATCCTTTGATCAATGACCTAGTATAGCTGGACATGGGAATTATAAGGGAAGGTACATCATCAACCCTAACCCAAATGATTTCTCAACAATCATTACTAGAGAAGATCAAAAATCTCAGAAAGAAGATACTTTATTGCATAAGAAGTTTGAGGTTATGAAGGATGGAAAGTTTGGTGAGTTAAATATTGATGAAGAAGGTGTACTGAAATTTTGTACAGGACTATGTGTTTCATATATTCTGGAAATAAAGAAGGAGCTGATGGATGGAGCTCATAAATCCACATTCCCTATACATCCGAGAATCATGAATATGTATAGTGACCTTCGTGGTCAGTATTGGTGGGATAATATGAAAAGGTAGACTGCTGACTACACTTCAAGGTTCCTGGTATTCCATTAAGTGAAGGTAGAGTGACAACTTCAAAAAGGGGTACTACAACCACTACCCATACCATCATGGAAGTGGGACAATATCACAATGGAATTCATCACTGGTCTCCAAAGAAATTCCAAAGGAAATAATGCCATATGGGTTATTGTGGACCATCTCACTAAGACTTCCCATTTTATCTCTATTCGGGAAGATTTCTCTCTTGATCAAATTTCTAGGATTTATATGAAGGAAGTTGTAAGGATGCATGGAGTTCCACTTTTTACCATATCTGATTGTGATCCAAGGTTCACATCAAAATTCAGGAAATGTCTTCAATGTGATCTGAGCATTGAATTGATTTTCAGTACGACCTATCCCCCCATTACGATAGACAATCTGAGAGGACTATTAAAACACTCTAAGACATGTTGACAACATGCTCAATGGAATTTAAAGATGGATGGGATCAACATATCCCATTAGTGGAATTCTCTTACAACAACAGCATCCAATCGAGCATTCAGATGGCACCCTATGAAGCTCTTTATGGGAAGCAATGAAGAACTCCTACTTGTAGGGATGAATCTGGTAAGAGAAAGCTTCATATGCCTGATCTTGTACAAGAGATAACAGAAGAAGTACATTCCATCAAGCAACACATTAAGGATGCTAAGATTCGGCAAAAGAGGTATGCCTACAACCATAGAAGGGACTCGGAGTTTGATTTTGGTGATAAGGT
The DNA here is from genome assembly GCA_963277665.1 of Viscum album. Taxonomy (NCBI): domain Eukaryota; kingdom Viridiplantae; phylum Streptophyta; class Magnoliopsida; order Santalales; family Viscaceae; genus Viscum; species Viscum album. Next base: position 455,125,529 of record OY728135.1, read on the forward strand.
ATTTCATAAAATTTCAACTTGGAAGAGAGTCATGAGGATTGTGAAGAAATGGAAGCTCATACCTAGGTACATTGTCCCATATAAAATCCTTGATAGTGTGGGAGGAGTGGCCTATCGGATTGCACTTCCTCCAAATATAGCACAATTTCATGTTCTCTTCCATGTATCCCTCTTGAGGAAGTACATACCTGACCCTTCACATGTACTAAATCCAGAGTTGGTACAACTAAAATAGGACCTCTCTTATGTGGAGTATCCGGTGGAGATCTTGGATCATAGAGACTAGGTTCTATGCAAAAAAACTACCCACCATGTTAAGGTGTTGTAGAGGAACCACAAATTTGAAGAAGACACGTGGGAAACAGAGGAGTCTATGAGGCATGAGTAGTCGCACCTTTTCACTTATGAGGGTACGAGTTGAAATTTCAGGGAAAAAATTTCTTAAGGGGGGAAGAATGTAACGACCTGAGCTTTTGGATAATATTTGTTTCGAAATTTGTGTGTTATTTTATTTTATACTCAACAAAAATATATCCATAAATTAATGAAGTGATTATAATTAAAACGATACCATTGTGTTTCGACTGTTATATGACCATTGGTTAATATCACCATTGGAAAATAAACCCCTAATGATTAGATTATTTTTTATAAATACAAGTTATCTTGGTTAATTAAATACAGAATGAATATTGAATGTCCTCATCTAGTAGTCTCGGGCCATATGAAGTCCATCTATTAGAGCATGGGAAGGTGGTTGCGTCACTAGGCTTTACTCTGGACCATTCCCAAGTTGAGATTCAACATTTGAAGCTTGAATGGAATCACCTACAGGAGAATTTCAAGCCGATCGAAATCACCACTTGGGCAATGTTTTCTGAGCCACCCCAGGATTCTATCATCATAGTACACCTTACACATACATCTTATGCTGGTGTTATAAGGGGATATATAACAAGGCCTTAACAACTTTGTGTAATCCTTTTATATATAAATAAAAAATTTATTTCTTATTTTTGTAAATTTGGTGAATTTAAAATGTTTGGATAAATGTAAGATTTTTATTATTGATGATTTTAGGAAAAAATGTGGATTTTAAAATATTTATGTAAACTTTAAATAATTAATAATGTGAAATGCTTTTCAAAAAATGGTCCGCTACAATTGTTTTCTATACAAAATTTAGAGTCTAATAAGATAAACATATTTTTTAGTGAATACTAAAATGTGAATATTAATATTACCCTTATTAATAGTATTGAATAGTATTGAATATTAAATTTTCCAAAAATATAGAAACTTTACCCTTGAATGTATAAATACAATTTAAGAATCTTGAAAGTCAAAAATGACCACAGTATATGTTGTGGTATTTTTGTATGTCATAAATATTTTATATACAATTTTAAAATTAATTTAATAATTTAAATTGGGAAAAAAATTCATAAAATATAATCATATATTGTTACTTTATTTTCTTATGGTTATATGATAATTTTATGGGACCTTGAATACTTTCTCATGGTCTAGAAAAATGAGTTATAGTTTTAAAGTTGTATTTTTTAAATATATAATGATTTTAGTTAAAAATTAAATTAGAAATAATTAGGAAATTATTTTCATAAAATGGAGTTCATTTTTAAATTCAGTGTATCGATATTAGGTTAGAGTTATTTTTTGCGATTTTTCTAAAATAGTTGAATTTTCGGTTAATAGTAAAAACACAGTTTTGAGTTTCAAGTGATTAAAGACATCATTGATGATGTAATCATGATGTAATAAATCTGGTAAATTTTTGAATAGTATTATATGTTATGAGGTGTCCCTAGTGTCCAATACCATGACCAAATACCACTGATGAGGTGTCCCTTAGAAATTAATTAAATATTTCCTCACTTTTTCTATAAATACCAAGCCATTCCCTCATTCCTTTCATTCCAAAATCCTTCTCAATAATGTTCTAGTAATTTTACCTCCCAGGTAGTCCTTTCAAGGTTCCCTCAATCCCCCCCAAGGTCTCAACCTTTAAGCATTTGAATTCACTCTTCAAGGTAAGTGAGCCTTTCTCCCTCCTCATTCAGTCATGACTTTCTTTATGTTGTGTATTCTATTTTAAATCTTACTATGTGAGTGTATATTCTTATATATGAACATTAATATCCATTTAATGTATAAATGAAGATAGAACCTTTCCACTATCATCAATTTATTTTCTGAATTTCTAAGTGACGTTGTTAGGCTGCCGAATTTTTGTAAAAGAAATCACACTTTCTCTTTTCTTTTAAGATTCCCTTTCCTGTGGCATGTCATTCAAATATCTATACCATGATATGATCTCAATTTTATTCTACAAATATACTATATAATGACTATATTATGAATTTGTGACCTCTGTCCTCTCTCTCTTAATGTTTTTTAAAATCATGTTATATAGTTGTTTTGTTATAGTAATTTCGTCTCAAAATCTCTCTCTTTTCTCAAGAAATTCTTTTATTTTATTTATGTGAATACCCAAATATATTTAATTTCTAGGGATATTACTTAAGTAATAAAATTGATATATTTTATACTGGAACTGACATACATAAGTTCCTCACCCATTTAACATGGGTTGTAAATGACAAAATGATCATATTTTTTAATCACTTTTAAAACGTCACGATTTTAAAATGAAACCGAATTATTTTATTCTATTTGGGTTATTTATAAAATGTATGATTATGTTATATGTGTATCACATTAAAGTAATTTACATATTAAGGGTGTTATCTGATAGTGCTCTAATACATTGGGTAATGAATTTAATCTCTAAAGATGACATGTTTCACGACACCTTTGTGAAAAACCTTGGTAATTTTTATGACACCATAGAGATGAACCTTGGTGACATGTTCATGAATGTATAAATTAAATGTTGTAGACAAATATTTAACTTATGATTCATGTTATTTTTATTATGATGTTCCTCTTATTCTAGTGCTCAAGTCTTTATGTTTTTTAATCAAATTCTTATTGATATCTCAAGTAAATGCATTCCCTTGCTTTCCTTACTAGGCCTTCTGCTCACCCATTCATTTGATGTATGTCTCAAGGTTATGAGAGGTATTAATTTTACATAGGATGGACTTATGATTAATCCTTACTAGTGGATTAAAAGAATTTATTATCCTGTATTCATGTTTTTTGTTCATAATTTCCAAGATAGTAGACTTTAAATATCCTCTGTTTGAAAAATGTAATGAGAAGTTATGTAATAAAAAGGTGAGATTCCATATTTTTAAATTAAATCACATATAGAAATGATTTGAATTAGGGATATAAATTAATTTTCTAAATATTAATTTTAGTTAATCAATGTGAATTGAATGTATTTCTATATTATACTTTAAAATTCTCACGATAGTTTGAATGTTGCTCAAGAATGGTAAATTTGATATGGAATGACTTTGGATTCTTAAGGAAATGTAACTAAGTAATTCAGGACTTCTTAAAAGTATTATGGGATATGAAATTCAAAGGGGTATAGAATATGGTAAATTTTGTAGCTAGAGTCTTCTTGGGATGGATGTTCTCTAAAAATAATTTGGCAATGTCTTATTGAAATTGAAAATTCAAATAGTAGTTTTAAAAGTGTTATAGAATTTGATCCTTTTCAATATTTTAGGAAATTTAATATATTTAATAGAAGAAAATAATATGTTGTTTGATAAACATATTTAATGTAAAAACATGGAAAATTGAAATAAATTATTCAAAAATAAAAAACACTACCAAATAACTTGAAAATATTTATTTCAATGAAATTATCAATAAAATAAACCCTCATATTTGATATTCAAATATATGAAAATTAAAAAATATATCATTTAATAAATTAGTAAAAATAAAATATTCATTTTCTTTCAAATTTTAGAAGAATAGCATTTTAAACTCATGATGTTATAAATTCAATAAATTTTAATTTAAAACAAATTTCATCATGAAAAACAAACTAGTGTATAAATAAACAAGAATATATAAAAATAATTCATAAAATAATTCTATTAAAAATAGTAAATTATTTTTCTCCAACCAATCCATTAAATATATTTAGTGAATAAAAATTAATCTCAAAAAAATTAATTATTCTAATTACAACCAAAATGATATTTTCAAAAGTCTTTTCCCTATATAAATTATTATATTTTAAATAGGATGACTACTCACTAAAAAGAAAAATGTTCCCCAAAATATTTTATATTGTTTAATTAGGATGATTGAATTTGAAAATCCTTAAAAGATTTAATCCAACTTAACATTTTATTCAATTATTTTATAAGATTCTCTCCTTTTTGATGGTGAAAAACACCCATAATATGGAACACAACATATTTATAAATATCTAATGGATTAGTGAGTTTAATAATTATCATGAAATAATAATTAACTCGCCTACATTTTTGTACAAAAATAAAAGTCGTAACATTGTTTAAAAGTTTATTTACTGTTCATTTAATTGTAAAAAGTATTGGTTTAAATCTACTCAATAAGTTCAAATTAAAATATTATTATAAAAAATAATCCCTAAATTTATCTTAGAAAACATGTTGTTTTAAAATAGAGAGAAATATGACTCCAAATTGATTCTATAGAGAAATGTAAAATATAATCCCCCTTGATGTAGCAGAACAAACATCAAGCATTGAATGTGTTAGCTGAATCTTGAAAACGATAAATTTTGAAAACTTTTTGGGGGTATTCTTGATGTTAACATCACTGAATACAGTTTATCAAAAAATAGATAGCCTAATCCAGTACTTGAAATGAACGGTGGAAGAAATAATTAATATCTTTTTAGTAAAAATGATTTTCAAATTCAGTAGTATAAAAATAATGTTCAAGGATGACAATAAATTCAAAATAACATTTTTTTCATAGATTCCAAAAAGAATTTATACATATAAAATGTTTCAAATTATTCATCAAAAAGTCCAAATATATATAAGGTGATAAAATAGTGTTTCAAAACAAAATCAGAATATTTTTCAATATTTTATACATAAAAATATTAGAATCCATCAGTTTCAAATAGATTCATCCAATACTCAAATGTAGTAGTGATGAAAAAATCCTCCATTACATAGTAAACAACCTTGAAATGATCTAAACAAAATCCACAAGAAAACATTAAGCTTAAATTGTTTGGGAAGTTTCTAGAAGATTAAACATTTATTATAATTCAAAATAGAATGAAAATATTTGAACTGTTATTCCCCTAATAGTGGTTAACTTTTTTCTTATTGAACTACCCAATTGGTCACTCTGCATGAACACTTCAAGATCCACAAGGTTTACCCATTAAATTACAAAAAAAAAATAGAATAAATAATTATTAAATACATTTATTATAATTAAAATCACACAAAACTAATTGAAAAGGTAGAGGATGTGGTAGTGAAAATATTTTACATCAAAAAAAGATCATGCTATAGTGAGCCAAAATCTATGATTTCGAAACTATAAAGAGACAATTCATATATTTCTCGGATGAGTGGTTTTATAGGAAAAATTGGTGATATATTTAAAAGAAAATAAGAATAATATATTGAATAATGGGTTTTCACCCATTAAAAACTATTTCTAAAGTATTCAACTATAATTTTACCCTAATTTATAGCCCTGATTATGTGGGGGTATTTTACTTTTTGATGTTTTTTATTTCACTATTTGTATGTAATTATCATTATGATATCTTACAATATATAGAATAACATCATCTATAAACATCTTATTGAAATACTTTATGTGTAAATGACTATGTTTAAAACTAACTACTTATTTTGTGCCTAAAATATCTCAAAAAACAAAAAATATAATAATCATCTGTCATTCCACATCACTAGGATGAACATCATTATTCTCATAGGGTTCCCTGAAATTTGAGTCATCCAAAGAATCATAAAAAGTTACTATAACTACTATATCATGTTTACTACCTCCCATGGACTCACTTTTATAGTAATTTTCCAACGAAGAATAATATTACTGATCTCTCAATAATTAATTAATATTATAAATAGAAAACATAGATTTCATGTAGCTAACATCACCATTCATGAAGGTTTTTTCATCCAATGTAATTTTTTTTGAATCTCACATCTAACACTATCTATGGTTTTTAGGACTTATTTTTAACTTTCTAAGGGAATGGAATGAACTCAAACATTTCCTCAGTCATGAAACACTAATTATGAAGTAATATTCCTACTATAAAAGGCTCATTGATCTCATTATAAAGGTAGGTGTTTTATCAAAAATAGGCAGTTTTGAGTGTTATCCAATAACCTAAAACATATTTTTAACATAAACGTTTTGTTCTTGTTGAACCACTTAATGATATTTAACAGTGAGTTACCCAATTCTATTCACAAGACTCTCTAAACCATCAATCTCTTGAGTAGACTATGATTTAATAATATTGAACATAAAACCCTCATTGACTAATTATTGTTATATTTGTCCTAATTGATCATGATTACCATTCTTATTATCATCTCTAAATTCCACCTTAGTTAAGTCAAATAGCTTCAAACCCACCTCCAATGTAGATTTCCTAAAAGTATTGAACTACTATTTATTATTACTAACATGAAAAACCAATTTACCATATAAAAAATCAATTAAAAAATACCTGATAATAAATAATGATCTTAGAAAAATTATTTTTACATTCTTGTTACACTCTATTTGAGAACTTTAAAATCAATGTTTAATGTTGTCTTCCCAAAATTGACTAATAGGACATCCAAACTACCGATATGATAAGTAATAGACTTATTAGTTAGTTTTATAGAACAAAAACCATATTTCAAATCCTCAATACCCAATAACAAAAATAATTATTAAGACAAATCATTGAAACTAGATCAAAAGTCACACAAACAGTTTTCTCCTCACTTTCTCCTATTATTAATGGAATGGAAAAGAACCCAATGTCTTTGAATTTTAGATGTATCTTTCATTATAGGATATAACATTATTCATAATATATTTTTATGTTGGATAATTCTTATAGCTTATTCTTATAACCATACAACAATTTAATAAATTCAGCATTTGAAGTAATTTATTTTAATTCACTTGAAAAGGTATTGTTATTGAGTCAACTATTGATCATTTCAATGAATTTGAAGAAATTGATATCATTATTCATAATTTTAACATTTTTAAAGGTAATGGGAGGATAATAAAAATGAAATATAGGTTCTCCCATTTTCCCTAAATATAATATTTCTCATTTCATTACTTGAGTTTATCATAATTCCACATACATTTCCCTATATTTATTTCATAGAGAAAATAATTTTCGAGTTTCGTTTATACCAGGTTTTCCACTTCTCCAAATATTTTACACTCTCTATTTTCATTTTTTTCACTTTAAACCTTAATGAAATCTTCCTTTTACTTTATTATACCATATTATTGAGTTTTTAGACTATTTATTTTTGAAAGTTCATTTAAAGTTTCAATAAGAATAATTACTATTGTCCAAGGACACTTTCTCTCGTCCCTAAAATTCATGTCCTTGGATTGTTGGTATATTTTTTTCTAAATTGTTTATCCTATAAAATATATAAATTTTTAATGAATCAAAATTAATTATGATTTATTTCATAATCCCCTTTAGTACCCCATGATAATTAGAATAATATTCCCTATTTTGGTCCTAAAATTATTATATTGAATGATTTTGGAATCCATGAGTATTAGTTTCTCAAAGAATACAATGATATTTATAGGAAAATATGGGATGGATTATATAGCCATGGTTATAATTTTTTAAAAATGGTCACAACTATATTTCATGATAGGTTAATAACCATTAATATTTTCATTATCTAGGGTTGCGCATGCATTTCGTAAATTTTATAGTAAGAAATGGAGTTCACAAACATGCCACAATATTAGAATTATTCCCTATGTATATTATCATGATAAAATCCAATATTAGGGGCATCAGTTACATGATTAAAATTTAAATCCTTCAAATGGGTGGTTTTCCTACTAAATCATTTTTATTGGGAGTTTGAGGAAACAATGTTTAAAATCTATTTTAACACTTTAAGAGTTTAATCAGATAAATATCTTAAAATATATTGATATATAAATGTTTGGTAGTATGTGGTGAGACTATTTGAAAAGAATTTAAGACATAATCGAGTTCCACAAAAATTCCCTCATCTAACTATTGAAACTATATCTGATCACTTCCTTGAAAAATTATTAGAAGGAAAACAAGTTTCAATGTTTACTCAATTATCTTGTGTTTTTGAATTTTTTGCGACACATAATAAAATAACCTTATGGATTCAAGATATTATTCATTAGTTATCTCATTATAAGATTCCAATATATATAAATAATACATAATAATTTCATATTTTCTATATCAAGGATTTGTCCTAATACAATAGATATTTCTTGAAATAGAATGAAGATAATACTCTATAATAGTATGAAATTATTCAACTTGATATATAATTTGAGGAGGGTATATGTTTCTATTGAGAATTACCAGTTCTATAAGGTATTCTACATGTATTTTTTTAGAGAGCATAAAAGTTTTCTTATATCAGATATCATGGGCTCTCAATTTTTTGGTTTAGATCTAGTATATATGAAATACACATTTCAATGTTTTTTCTTTTGTTCTTATTTTTTTGAAATAAATTTTTATAATTATTACTTTGTCACATAAATCCTTCCCTGCAAATGATTCCACTTTTTTATAATCAGTCGTTGAACATATCAAAAACAATATTTTTTAACCAAATTAAATCATGTATGTGGAAATTAGGGTTAAGCCACCTATAATTGAAACAAAAATCAAAACAAAAAGTTAAAAAAATAAAAAAAACAAAACACACAAGTAAAAAACGATTATAAGGTGATAATGGAGTAAAAAAGTGACCAACGTGTAAAAGTGTTCCAAAAACATCCTGAAAAGAATGAAAAAAGGGTTAATTATTGATTGATTATAGATATAAAACAAGTATACAATGATTAAGATTGGTTTTTTTCTTACATCACGATTAATAACAATTTTGAAAAGTCTATGAATAAAGGGATTTATTCACCTTATATGTGATCTGTTTTCATTAATGCTAAATTATCCATCCTATGAGAGGATTTTTTTTAATCAAAATATTATGGAAAATATTAATTTTTAATTGTTAAAGACAAATGAAAACGTTATCCTACTTAAATAATTAATCTTATGTTTATTATTTAAGGGATTCACTACATTTCACCTATTAGTACTTGGAGAACGGTTAAAATGATAATAATAAAGAATTAAAATTGAAAAAAATATATTTAAATGTACAAACAATATCCATATATTAAACTCACCTTAATCTATAAAAGTATTAGTGAAGAATGAGCAGACTTATCACAATAATATGTTCTAACTATAACTCACATCGAACAATTCCTCATTAGTAAAAATAAGAAAATTAGTCGTGAGGGAAAACCCAATAGATAAAATTGAAAAATGGGAAGACATTAAGAATGATTAGTAAAATATTATCATTACTTTTCAATATTACAACCTATTGAAATTTATATAGCCATGTTTATAAAAAAAGAAACAAAAAACAAAGAAAAATGTTGTGAACAAAATTAATAAAAGGAATTAGAAGAATAAGTAATGAAATCTTCAATGTCTAAATAATTCTTTCCTCGGGATTCAAATTCATCTGGACTACTTCCATAGGTTTCCACCACCTTCACTCAATAACAAATCTAAAATTAAGTTCTTAAATTTACAGATATCTCTTGATCGATACCCCATGAGATATTTCATCATGAATAAAATCGGTTTACATGTATATTTCTCATAAAAACTAATTTTTACACATCCCATCTCTCCACATAGTACTAAATCATAATTAATTATCTTATTTAGTTTACTCATGAAAAAAATTTCTATTTGAATTTTCTCCTCTGATGTTGGTCAAACATCAAATCGAAGAAAAATGCATCTACATGAAATTCCAATCTCAATTTATTCTTTTAATCTTCCTTTGGTAGTGTCTGATACATTCCCATTCACCACTCTAGCCAAAATATTCTTCCCCATTTCATTTTCATTCATTTTTGATCAAATTCACATATAAAGATGATTTTAATTAAAGTTTTTGATACTCTTACTAAACCAAATATTTAGTAAATTCATAAGTCATATAAAGAGAAGTAATAGTCTTACAATAATTTAAAAGTATTACAAGAAATCTAAATTACAAAATGAATTGGAAAAGTGATATTTATTGACATAGAAGCCTTATAAAAAATGTGTCTATATCAGGTAGTACTGCTTAAATATCTTATAAGAATTGATAATTCATTTGGGAATTGAACTTAGTTAGTTTTTGGATAATTTCTTATGGGATTATAAATCATATGAAAACGAGTTGGAAATATCTTACAAAACTTTCATGTCATGTGAGATTTTATAGAGACTTATAAAAATTGGACTCTTCCAATTTTATAAACAATTTACTACCATCAGTAGAAAAAAACTATTACAAAAAACATATTTTATATATAAACATAGTGCATTGAAAGAATTAATTAAAACTTATAAAATCTATTCCAAATATCTTCAATATATTATTTCAACTAAAGTATAAAAAATATCAATACAATTTTTTTTTCTTAAAATATATGAAAATTAAAACATATATCTTTTCATAAATAAAGAACTAAAAATAATAATTTTAATTCAAAATTTCAAAGACTAAAACTTCCAAATAATTATGGAGGTGATTTAAAAAAAATATAATATAAATAATTTTTTATCATTATAAAAATTATAATATCAAAATAAATACAAAAAATTGACATACAATTAGTCCATTTATTTTCTTCAAGTAATAAATTAATCATACGTCGTGAATATAAATTACTCTTTAAAAATAATGAGTATCCATTCCAACAAAGTGGATATTTTCAAACGTTTTTTCCGAAGGGATTTTCATAACTATTAAAAAGGATGATTAGTCTCTCTAAAATAAAGATTTTATCGAAAGGATGGTATAATATTTTTAAAATATAATTGAAGTTATATGGTTTTTAAAAAAAATTCACATTCACCTTTTATTCAATTATTATTATAAAGATATCTTTTTATCTATATTGAAAAAACACATATAATTTTTTTAATAAAAAAATAGACACCACTAAGTGATGAGTGAGTTTAAAAATTAATATTGATGAATAATTAGCTCTTCCAATAGTTATATTTTGAAAAATAAAAGTCTCAAACTAGATTATATGTTTATTTTTAGTTCATTTGGTTGTAAATATTATTATTTTTTATCTATTCAATAATTTTGAATTAGATAAATAATGTAAATTCAACTCCCAAAATTTCACAAAAAAAATTATTGTCAAGAGAGAAGAAGATAATATTTTTTCCAATTGATTCCATTTATTAATATATAACATTAACCCTGTCAAATAAAAAATGGAAAATTTTATAAAAAATTTCAAACATTGAATTTATTAATTGATTCATGAAAATTGTCAATTTGTTTTCACAAATAGGGGTATGTTTGAAGTGTACTTCTTGAAATATATTTTCTCTCAAAAAAGTGACCCCTATCCAACATTTAAAACTCAAAAAAATCCCCAATTTTTATTTTCAAGGTGGTAGAAGTAATGAAAATAGTTTTAGATCAAAATGATTTTCAAATAATGATGTTCCATAAAATGTGCAAGAGTTTAAATAAATTCAAAAAAATCCTTTCAAAAAATAGAGAATGTTGTAGTGATTTTTAAAAGTTTCAAAAGTATTCTCAAGCAATTAAATGTTGTTTAAGGTACTAGTGGAGGGTTAAAAAATTGATTCCAAATAATTTAAAATAACACAGTCTTAAACAAGATTTGTACACATATGTTTAAAATAGATTTACCTTTTACTCAATGACAATAAGTAAATGAATATATCAGAAAAACTATTTACCATTAATGAATAGATTTTAAAAAATCTAATAGAAAAACATTAAATGAACTTATTAGGGTAGAATGGTGGAATTTAAACAACCATTATTCATTAAAGTGGAATGGAAAATTTGAAAAGGTAATTCTAAAAAAACTGTGTACCATATTTCTTATGATCTAACCAAATTGGTCTTTATACTTTAAAAATACCAGGTCCAATTGTTTATCCCATTTATATAATAACAAAAATAATAAAAAATCAAAAAATCCAACCCTTAGAAATCAAACAAATAAAAAAAATTGAAAATGGATAGGTTGTGACTGTGAAATTCTGGGTCCTCAAATGAAGGTGGTGTTATTGTGGCCCCAAATTTCATATTTCAAAACAGTAATGAGGTACTAAATTTTTTCCATAGGATGGTAGGATGTATAGGACACAAGGGTGATAGATTTTATTGAATACAAGAATGAATACATGAACCAGGAATTTTCACATATGAAACAATATTATTAAAGTAATCAACTATAAATTGTATTTATAATCTATCCATGATCATTATAGAGACGTGAATTTTTGGTTATAGTTATTACATTGTTCTATAATGAACTTTAAAAATATATCTTAAAATTTATAGAACAAAAACATTTATCAATTAATTCTAGAAACAATCTAGGGAAAAAATAATAATTTTTTTCGTAACACAGCTTTTATGACTAAAATATATTATATATGATCAAATATAGAATTCATTTCCCCAACCACATCAATAAGATAAATAGATTTGTTCTAATAGGGTTCTACCACATTAGAATAATCTAAAGACATAAAATAAATAGGTTGGACTTATGAAACCTGTTGACAACCTCTTAGAGAATCACTTCGAGAGTATCATTCAATCATAAATAAAATACACAAGATATCATCAGTATTCCTTAATATCATATTAATTGAAACTCAACTTCTATATATATTATGTCTCCAGAAGGATACTTGTTATCCCCCTATGTATTTTTTTTCTAGAATCTCACCTTTGACGCTCTCTACAAGTGCGATGACTTGTTTTCAACAGCCATAGGGGGAGAAGTAGCCATAAAATTTTCCTTCGCAATGAAATAGACATTCTTAGGTAAGATACATAACAAAATTGATAAATTAATCCAATGATGAAAAATTAAAAAATCAAAATCCAAAATGGGTACTAAGGTGGGAATTTCTAACAAACAAGGTGTTGTAATTACTTACTGAAAACATAAGAAACATTTTCAATATAGATGTTTTTTTCATGTTGAGCTATTTAATGATCCTTTTAATTTCACAGCCTATCTCCACACTAAATCCTACCTTACTATTCAAGCATTTTCTTGGAATAAAATTCAAAAAAATTCCATTTAAATTCTCAAAGACTCAACTATTAACTATTTCTCCCAAATTGTTATTAATATCATTCCCAATAGCTGCCAAAAATACCTATATAAGAATTTCAGTCATCTAACATATCACCTCCAATATAGATTTTGTAAAAACATTTAACTCTTCTTGACCATCACTTACATGAAAAATCAATATACCTTTTGAGACATCAATTACAACAACAATAAAATCAGTGAATGCTCTACTAGAAATTATAGTGATCTATTTAACACTATAAATTTTATAAGATGAGAAATCATTGGGTAATGTGGTGTTTCTCACATTATTTAATAGGTTATTCTATATTCCAAAAAGAATTTTGATAGACTTATCACCCACCAATAGATAAATATAAGTGTATTTCAACTCCCTTAGTTTCAAATAAAAAAAGAAGTTGTAATAAATAATGTGGAAACTAAATCGTAGGTCACAAAATCAGTTTGTATATACACATTCATTTATTCTATATAGAATGAAAAATATCTTAGTAAGTGTCATTTTCATAGGAATATTTTTGTAGAGGAAAGAACTACATTCCTCATTTATTTTTACGGTCTAAATTTATTATAAGATCCTCTTATTGGATCAGAAACTATTTAAAAATTTTGTTTATTGACTAATTTTATTTAATACCTCTATAAAAGGCATGTTCATGAGTGAATTCATAAACATTTAAAGTAAATTTATGTAATTAAGATCATCATTGTTTTTTGGATATTTGGAGAAAACAAATCGGAGGATCATAGGTATGAAAAATAGTTTGTTCCTTTTATTTTTTATCAATATAAATATTCTTATTTCATTTCCTGATGTTCTCCTATATCAACATCAATTATTTTATATTTATTTCAGGGGGAAAATTATTTTTAAGTTCAATTTTGATCTATTGTTTCACCAAATAAGTTCTCTCATTGATGGTTTCATTGTTATCGTAAATGATCATTCCTCTTGTAACACTAAACGGGGTGACGATGAACTTCTCACAGGACACCATCATGGGGGACAACTTATTCTTGTTAATCCATGGAGGCTGTAAATCAATGGCATTCAACAGTGACGGCCAGAATGCGGTGGGATAATGGGGTCTAAGAATTCATATTCCTTATGTTTCAATATGATCCACCCTTATATGAAATGAAAGGTAATATATATTCATTGTTGAAGCACCATATTTTGGTGAAATATTTCTTTTAATATAATTTGATTTCTTCAATAGATTGTGTTAGATGAAACAACGATTTTATAGGAACTGTGCAACAATATTAAAATATTCTGTGTCTGTTATCTCCTAAACACGGGATTGGTAGTTATGAATAGTAATAACATAATTATGACATTATATGGGATACAAATTTATAAAGTGAATTCCTTAGTTTTCAAATGATTAGAACTAAAAACAAAAAAATGGAAGTAAAAGTGTAATTTTTTTTAAAAAATATATTTATCGGTGTAATGTATTTTATATTAATAATTTAAATTAATAGATATAGGTGAATAATATAAATAAAATTTATATAATATTTAAATTAAAAATGTTTAAAATAGTCAAAAAAATTCTACACATAAGATAAGATTAAATCTAATTTTAATATAGAAAATATATTTTTTTTTCTAAATAAATTTTTATTCCCATTTCGAATACATAATATATCATTGATTTATTCAATATAAATTTATTTAATTTTATAAAATTAATTATATAATATAAATCTTAATATTTAAATTTTCTTAATATGAATTTTTTATTTTTGTCCAATATAAATAGTAATTATAATAAACTTTATCACCTCAATAATGGGTAAATCAAATTAATATGGATTAAATATAAGTGATAAGACCCTAATTTGTAATCCCATTTTTTATTGTATGACTTTAATATAACCATTATCACCTTTTCCACTAAATTTATTATTTTAATTAATTTTTCTTCATGAATGTAATTTATATATATTATTTAAATAAATGAAAGTTACAAAATGTCAGACTCTTAGTTTTAAGTATCCTTTATGTGGTCATATAAGGACAAAAAAATTATGAATGAGTATAAAAAGTCATTTTTTGAATAGTTAAATTATATTCATTACAATAATTTATTTATAATTTTTATATATTATATAATCACCTTAAATGATTACAAAACTCAAAAACTATATTTATTTAATTAATGGAAAATTAAAATTAATGATTTTGAAAATACAAAATGGGATATAATTTGAGTAATTCAGAGTGTTAAGAAAATTCTATTTATGTATAGTAAATATTATTATTATTTTAAAAGACTATATTCTAATAAAAAATTGTTCTTTTTGTCTTTAAAATCAAATTAAATAAACAGTGCCAAAATTTATAATAATGATATTTTATCAAAATAGTTTATTTTATATTATTTAAAAAGAAAAAAAATTTATACAAGACAAGGTGGATATGATATGGTATATAAGGTAATAAAATGGAAATTTATGGTCCAATTTACACCTTATAGTTAAAAACATCAACCCTTTAATATTGAAAATGTTGTTACCGTTGTTAAAATTAAAATAATTTAGCTATGGGTTAATCAAAATGACAAGGTGTATGGTGTCACAAAACATTGATATATTCAACTGGATTATAGTATTAAAACATTATCATATCATATATTCTACTCCCTTTAAATTTTGTGTCATTACATTGAATAATGAATTATTTATAATTTAATATTTGGAGAAATCCCAAAAGTATCCTCATCTGAATTATAAAAGGTCACGTACTCCTTTACTTCCTCACAGAACATTGATCCTTTTAGATCCACATAAATCTTAAAATTTGTCTTCTAAACTTCCATATATATATTATTGTTGTTATTTATTCCCAAAATACAATCCTTAGATCCCTTTAGATGAGATCTGATGATGTCATTTCGAATATGAAGCTATCATCTTAAATTGTCACTTTTGATTTTACTCTTCTTTAACTAATTTAAATCAATAGAATTTATCATAAAATAATATATTTATTATGAAAAATATTTTTAAGTGTTATTATGATTATAGAAACACCACAATACACCATATTTCCCATTAAATGATAAGTGAATGTATTGTTCATGTGTATCTATAACTCAACCTCTCTGTGTGGGGATACAATTCATGTTTTATCACCATATTTTATTAATGGGTTTGATTGTATTTATAAATTTTATATATGATATTAATTAGGTAATTATTCTTATTAAATTATTATATCACATATTCATATATTCCATTCAATCCTTTAAGAAATGATAATTTCACTTGTTCGTACGTTTGAGCTGTCACCTCCATAATGGGATGTGATTCATTTTTCAGTTATATTTTACATAAATGGTAATGGGGATGTATTTTTTGAATTTATATATGATATATATTATATAATAATGATCCTTTAAATGTGATTTCATATTTATCTTTATTTCATTCCGAATTTCTAAAATGAAAACAGAAATCATGTGTACTTACGGCATACTGTCACTATGAACGGTTAAATTCTTTTTTATTTACCTATCAATTATGGATTAATGTAAATATATATATAGTGAAAATAAATTATATTTATATCATGTTTAAAATTCATGATATTATTGAATAAATATAATTGTACATGACTAAAAGTACTAGGAAGAAATACCCATGATAAATGAAACAGTTAACACCCAGAAATAACGATTTTAATAAAGTATTATAGATAAAAGATAGTGTTAAAGTGTTATAAAGTGCTAATATATGATATTATAATAATAAAAATGAATATATTATAGATTTATAAATAAATTAATTTAATATACAGGAAGTTAGTGTGGTTTAGAATCAAGGTGAACTCAAGTTAAGTGTTTTATATCACAACCTGGAAGATTATAGGGATTTTTTTCATATATTTTGATAGTGAAATTTTATGATATAATTACCAAGATAATAATTAATTTTATTCTATTATGTTTATTTCCTGAAAATAATTTTTTTCTTTCATTTTATTCACTTAATGGTCTTTAGATACATTAAATTTATTTTTAAAGAAAATTGATGTTTTATTACACTCTTCATATGAAGGGCCTTTTTCTTCCAAACCTATGTTTTATAAAAATGTATTCAATGAGGTTTTTACATTTTTCTTATTTTTAAAAGTTATTTTTACCCATTTTTGACTTCTTATAAAATCGTTTGAAATGAATATTTTTGTCAATATAAAAAAAGTACTTTTTTACTTTAATGAAATAATATTGAAGGAATGTTTCATTATCTTATATGAAATGAACATATTTTCCTACATCATGAATATTATTCACATTTTATCTTACAATACATGTTTTCATGGTTATATTTATAGAATTTTTTCCATTATAATAGAATAACTTTTTAACGAAATGATTTTAAAATGGAAAGGATAATTTCATAAATAATGCTTATTGATATTTTAATGTTTTTTCCATTCATCAAAGACAACAACCATTGATATCAGTTTTGAATTAATTTGAATATTATCCAAGGACACCATATATATCCATTAAATTGATTGTTTATTAATATTATTACATAATACTTATGAAACTCATTCATTTTCCCCACGTTATTATATAAAGAAATGATGAAATATTTTTGAAAATCATTCCTTTTCCAATAGCTATGTTGTGATTAAATGTTTATGAAAAACATTTATTTTCATTTTTTATGATATGATTAATGGTTTATTGTATTTTTAAACACATATGTTTGATTTTAATTATATTATATGTGGGATTTATATCTCCCCCTAGTGAATTGGGAAAAGATAGATATATACGGAGATAAATAGTACCGGAATAGGTAGTGAATGCAGTTATATAAAGGAGACTCACAACTATGTTATTCATGGGAGTATACTATGAATACTTTGGTTAATTAGGGATTAATAAAATTCCACAATGATATCATTGGGAAATAATCCTTGACTACTAAGGAATGGATTTTCTATGCTTATATATATTCCACAATTCTATGTCTCATGCCAATTTTATGCTCTTACAGATCATGTTTTTGAATAATTTATGATTTATGTCTTATAAAAATCCCTGATTTATTCTAGGACTCACTATTATAATCTATGATCTGTATGATATGGTTTCTAAATCTTAATATCATATTATCATACGATTTTTTCATTTATTCTTATATGATTGCTCCTAACTCCCTCGTTTACCTTTAACAAGAATTAGAGATGACCCATTCTAATGTTACCATTCCCATGTATTGATGAAACTTTTTAAGTATGATATTTCTAATAAGGGTGATAGTTATGAATATCTAAGTTGTAGATGATATAGAACTATTATGAACTAGTTTTTTATGTTACGAATATTCCATGGATACTGGATATATATGATTCTAGCATAGATAATTATTTTGTGAAAAATTAATCATATATTTAGATGTAATATATATATACAAAAACTATGGGTGACTACAGTTAGTATGAGAGAATTTTCTAGTAATCCTTTGTAAACTAAGATGAGAAATCATTTGTAAATCCCCCAGGGAAAACTCTAAGTATTGGATAAAGCCCTACAAGTTTTTCTAAGGAAAATGAATTCCCTAGGTTAAACCTAAGGTGTAATAAAACAAGGTTTTAGGATTCTTATATCCTATAAATTATTTTGTATGATTATTTCGTTTCCCCCTATTATAATTATTTGTTAAAATATAATTTTTGGCTTTAATAAATGGATAGAACCTGTATGAATCTTTTTAATATTTCATGTGATGGATAATGAACTAATTTTCTTTTTGAGAAGATGATTGTTATAGGAGTTGGAATGTAAAATATTGTTTTTATGTTCACACGTGATTCCCAATATATAATTCATTCTAATATTAAAAATTTGGATGGGGTAACAATGTTCTTTTTATTCCATCATGAGTCATTGAAAACCTTCTTTTAGTGGTTCAACAAATCCACTAGTGACTATGAAATGGATTAGTATAATTTCAAATATATCTTATGTTCATTGGAATAAAAAAATGAGAATTTCATTCTTAATTTTTATCATTTTTAAGGTAATGTATATTAGTGGGGGACTCTTATCCAGAACAGAAGATAACATGAATAAATTAAATATGTGGATTTGAAAAAATATAAAATATTATTTTTCAATGAGAAGCTTCCTAGTATTATTCATATTGAAATATAGAAATACATAACTGAGTTAAAGAAGAAGTTTAATGAATCTGCTGGTACTTATGGGGAAAATTTAAAATGACATGTAAGGTATGTTATTGGAATTATAATCTATCCGGAATAAAAGATTGATAGAGTCTTTAGTTTCATAAAAAAATTTCTGAGAGCCGTTTGTTATAAGGGAGTTAAATTGCTATGAAGGAATTTTTTGATGTGAACACATAGTGTAGATAATTATTATTGTTACCGATAAATCTCATGGTCTTTATAAGAAATGAATAATGAAATTAAGTGGAAATATGAAAAACTATAGAGAGACAAAGTTGAGCCTTCCATTATCCTCGATGTGTGGAAGGAAACTCATCTTGTCTTATGAGAACTAATAAATCTTTCTTATGTGGAAATAAATTACATTATGAAAATAAAATATAATTTATGGGAAGAAGTTAGTTAATGATGAAATTTGAGAGAACTTTCAACAGGATGAACTACCCACAATCTAGTGTTTTAAATGAATGTATTATGTGAATTATTATTATTGGTGACCAAAATATAATGGTTAATAATAATGGTCATTGTGGGTAACCTCTTATGATTAGAGACAAAGGAACATCTCATGGGGTCAGTATTTTTGATTAAGGGTACCAAAATAATTTTGTGAATAGTAAACTTATCATCCACTCTAGAACTGCTAATGTGTTATTTGATTCTAGATCAACCCACTCTTTTATAACTAAATAATATTATAATGGTGTCACATTATAGACTCAAAAGTTTGATATTGATTTTTTTTGTAAAACTCTCAAAAGTATTGATGATCTTATCGTATGTCTTTAATGCTTCTCTTTTTGACGATTGTTGTAATATGTATCCTGTAATTCTTATCATTCATTACCAAGTTAAATTTGATATTATTCAAGGAATTAATTATATTTCGTTACATAAAACCCATATCAATTTTCAAGGAAGGGATGTTACATTTAATATTCCAAAATAGCCTATGTTTACTGATATGTGTGATGAAAAAATGATCTTACCATTAAAATTACATGCAGCGTATGAGTCATGATTCTTATTAAAATGGGGTGTTTATCTCATATTATTTGGGGAAAACTCAACATCAAAGATATGACTATTTTGAGGTTGTTTATTGATGTATTTCATGAAGATTTTCCTAGTCTACAACTATCCTTTAAAGTTGACTTTACAATTGATCTCGAACATGATGCTACACCGTTTTCCTAGACACCATATAGAATAACCACAATTTATTTACCTGAATTAAAGATGCAACCCCATGAGAGTCATGATAATTTATTCATTTGTCCAAGTATATCACCTTGGATTACACCAATTCTATTTTTTATGTGTAAATATGGATCAATGAGACTCTTCATTGATTATCAAGAACTTGACAAGATCACTATCAAGAAAATGTATCATCTTCCAAGTATTAATGAAATGTATGATCAACTTCACATAGATAAATACATTTAAATGATTTATATTCATTCTAGATATCGTTAATTGGAGGTCAAGAAGGGGGATATATCAAAAAATTAATTACATGCAAGGTATAGAAACTATGAACTTATATTGATTCAATTTGGTCTTTCTAATTCCCCCACTATCTTCATGGATTTAATGGTTTTATTCATTAATGATTTCCTTGATCTTTTTTTCATAATCTTTATAGATGATATACATATTTATTCAATGGTTAAGGAAAATAATGAAAATCATTTGAGAATTGTGTTGAAGACCCTAATAAAGGATTAATAAAACATTCACCTAGTATAAATTATTCATTTGGAATGTTTTATTATTGGGTTATATAATATTAAGTGAGGGTATATCAGTAGATTGTTCAATGATAAAAGTCATTGAAAAATGGACCAGACCCAACAATGGGATTGAGATCCATATATTTATTTCATTGGATGGATTTTATCAGTGAATTGTGTAGAATTTTTATGTATATCTAATCAGTTAACCAATTTAACTGATAAAGGACCCATGATTCATTGTATGGATTAATGTGGGGGATTGATTAAGGAAATAAAGATAAGTCTATTAAATGATAATGTGATTATACTACCCTATAGTGGAGAAGGGGTTTTATCTATATTGAATCCTAAATGATTGAATTGATATGTCTACTCATGGAAAATTTTATTGTTATATCTTATTCATAATTATAGTTGAAGTTCCATGAGAAACATTACACAATATATGATTTGGAGATAGCTTTAGTAATTTATTCATAGAAGACATAGAGGAATTTTCTCTATGGAGAAATGTATGACATATATATTGATAAAAATATTTTAATTTTAATTTTCACTCAAAAATTTCTAAACATCCACCAATCAATACAGTTTTAGCTGATTAAAGATTATGACTAGTAAAATTTTTAATTTTCTAGAAAGAAGAACAATGTGTAAAATGATTTGAGTTTAAATTATCCTGATAGATTTTCTATGATGAGGATAAAAGGATCCAATATTTATGGATTTTTTATGGATGGATTTAGAAATCTTAATGGAAGTGCCCCCACAGGCGGATGGGTGGCCGAGAAGGTGGGGTTTGGGGTTCTAGTCGTAGGGTTAAGTCCCTGAAATGGTTTCTTTATTTGTTTCTTGTAGTGTGATTAATTTTGTTGAAAGCTATACCCAAACATTATAAATATTAATAGAATGGGATAAATATTATATATCTCAAATGATTTTTCAATCATCTATCCATGTAAAGATTAAAGAGGGTTATAAGGAAGATGTAGAGTTGAAAAAGAAGGTCAGAAATGCTCATGATTTCAACCATAATTGTTATAGAATAATATAGTTTAGAAACCATGTATGTTTCCTAAGAGTTCCATATTTGAATAATGACCTTATTTATGAAGTTCATAGTTATTCATTATCTATTAATCTTGGATGTAAAAATGGTTATATAGAATATAAAGAGTATTTCTGGTGGGATGGAATGAATAGATATATGGTAGATTTTGTATCTTAGTGCTTTTTATGTCATAAACTTAATCCTGAGAGATATAAATATAATGGGATGTTAAAAACATTAACCATACTAAAATAAAAATGGGAAACCATCACTGTTGAGTTCTTCATCAAACTCCCCAAAACACCTACATCGAATAATTCTATTTAGGTTGTAGTTGATCACCTTATGAATCCATCACACTTCACTACAATTAGATTAGATTTCTATCTTGATAAACTTATTTGGTCATATATTAAGTAACTATTAATATTTCATGGTTTAATGTTATCAATTATATATGATTAAGATGTGATATTTTCCCCAATATTTTGGAGAATTCCTTAGTAGGATATGGATACAGAGTGATGTTTCATCACTACTTATCATCCTCAAATAGATGATTAGTCTAAGATGAAAATTCAAAATATATAAGACATGTTGAGATCTTTATCTATGGATATCAGGGGTTTTTGGGATTAATACCTTCATTTGGAGGAATTTACATATAAAAATAGTGTCCACTCCAATATTAATTGGATAATCATGAATCCTTGTATGGTAAGAAGTGTAGTACTACAACATATTGTAATGAAGTTGGAGAAAGGAGGATATTGCGACGTTATATAACTATGAAATCTCATATAATATTAGATTCATTCAATAAAACATAAGAGTATCTCATATTTGAAATAAAATCATTCTCATAATTATTAGAAAGATATAGAGTTTGAAATTGGTGATACGGTATTCCTATAAATATATCCCTAGAAAAAGGTGAAGATATTTGGGAGGATGGGATAGATAATCCCTTTGTATAATTTTCCTTTTAAATTTATTGATTTTATCGGGATGATATCTTATCAATCGGAACTTCCACAAAATCTCTATCAAGTTCATGTTATGTTTCATGTATCCCTCCTAAGGAAGTACACACCTATTCTTTCACATGTACTAAAATCGGAGTCCATAATTTTGGATTGAGATCATTTATATTATGAACAGCTGAAAGATTTTCTGGATCATAGATATATATTTCCATGAAACCAAACCGCTAACCCAGTCATTGTTTTGCGGTGAAACCACCAATTTGAGGAAGTTACGTAGGAACCTGAGGATATATTGAGGAAACATTTTCCTCATCTTTTCTAGTAGAATGATTAATTTTAATGGATAAATTCATTTTATGTGGGTTATAATGCAACAATATCATTATTTTTCTGAAATGTTTTCTTTAAATAGTTTTATTTTTCAATAGCTTGCGTTACATGAAATAATGAGTTTCGACGATTCGCATAACATTATGAAAATATTATGTTTCTATTATTATCTAAACACTAGAGTAAGGGGTATGAATAGAAATAAATAAATTATTAAAAAAAGTGGGTTTATACATTTTAAAAATGAATTCATTATTTATGAACTGATTAGAAGTAAAAAATATTTCAAAAAAAGTTATGCTTTTCTAAAAAAATTTGAAGACAATATTTTTTTATATTAATAAAATAAATTAATCACTATTAGTGAATTATTTTTATAAAATTTATATATTATATACTTTATAAATTTTTTTAAACATTCAATAAATATTTTCATAGGCATATACGATAAGAATAAATTTAGTATTATGCCTAAATATGTATTTTTTATTTCTAAAATTTTTTATCTCATTTTGCACACATAATTTAATTTAAATTTATTAATTTATAGTTTTTGAATTATATTAAATGAGTTTAATATTTAGAATCAATAGGTTCAAATTTGGTACATAGGAAACTTTAATTTTTTGTCAATATGAATAGTAATCATAGTAAAATTAATTACATCAGTAATGGGTAAATCGGGTTAATCTTAATTAAAAATAAGATATAAGGCCATATGTTTTCCTCATAATTATCATATTAGGAAGATAATTCGTCCCATATCACCTTAATATCTAATTTTATTATTTTAGGTGATACTTATCCACGAAAATTATTTATATATTATTTTAATCAAAGAAACTTAAATAAATGTAACTCTTTTATTTCAAAATATCCTCTATGTGTTCAAATAAGAAAAAAACATGTTATGAATAAATAATAGTATTTATTTTCTAAATAATTAATTTATATTCATGATAGTGATTTATTCAAAATTTTACGGTATTATATAATCGCGTTATATTTTTACAAAACACCAAAATAATATTTATTCAATTAATGGAATTATAAAATAACTTATTTTGAGAATACTAAATGTCATATAATTTGATAAAAATATAGTGTTCTAATAATTTTTTAGGTGTATACGACCTATTTTTTAAAAAACTAATATCAGATTCAAATTCAAACATTCTAATTTTCACTTTTATGTGAACTTATATTAATAGTTTCAATGTTGATATTAATGATATTTTATAAAAATAATATTTTATTACACTATTTATAAATCACAAAAATTATGAAATAAGACAAGGTGGATATATTTTTTTCAAATTTTTGATAAATTTTTCATTTATGGGCCAATTTTTACATCAAAGGTAATAATTAAAACCCATTAATTTTTAAAAACAATTCACCATAGTTATAATAAAATTGGATAACTAAGAGATAATAAAAATAATAAGTTTTAAAATGAGACAAAAAATTATCAATATTCTATTGTTTTATGGGATTAAAAATCTATCCTACCTTTTCATTGAATCCCTTCCCATTTGGGGGCGTTTTTCATGAAAATTACATTATTACAATTTAATCTTTTAGTAATTTTTAAAAGTTCTACTCACCTTAATTACAAAATGGAACATACTCTATCACTTCTTGTAAACATATTATGCTTTCTATCTCTATAAAACTCTACCAATTTCTCTGAAAAAAATACCTATATACATTAATATTGTTTTATTCATTTCAAAACACAAACCCTAGAGCTCTTTAGATGATATCATATTCATTCATTTCAAATAAGAGCTAATCTCTGTAACCAGTCACTTTTTTTTCTAATTTATATTACCAATTATTAATCTATTTTATTTTCATAAATTATTTGAATAATAATTTTAAATGTTCTGAAATTTTTTATGAATATTTAAATACCATTATCCACCCTCTTTCCCATCAAATGATAAGTATAAGTATCGCTTGATCGTACATAAGGCTTATGGCCTCCACATAGTGATAAAATTAATTATTCATCACCATATTTTATGGATGGATATTATGATGGGTTTAATATTTATATATAATATTTATGAAAAAATTATACTTTTAAAATTATCATATCAACTCTACCTACTAACCATTAAATCTTATGGGGAATAATAATGTTTTTCGTGAATACGTGTGGACTACCTCCTACATGAAATGATTGTTTAATTTTTAATTAATATTTTAATTATATGGAATTGATTATGTATTTTGTAAGAACTCGGAGCTTCTGTTTTAGGTACGGATCTCTTTTACAGGTTTTTTAAAGAAAAATGGAGAATCGGGAAATTT
The DNA here is from genome assembly GCA_963277665.1 of Viscum album. Classification (NCBI taxonomy): domain Eukaryota; kingdom Viridiplantae; phylum Streptophyta; class Magnoliopsida; order Santalales; family Viscaceae; genus Viscum; species Viscum album. The sequence goes on from OY728135.1 coordinate 455,151,560, forward strand.
TCAGAGTACACAACATGTAATTTATGAGTACACACTGTGTACTCCTCTACCGCCTAAAGCCGTGTGTTGGCCATTTCCGGGATACACACATGGTGTTTATGGGTGACGTGGAGGCTGATTTTTGTGGAGTACGGAAAAACCCACTACACGCCGTGTACTTTAAGAGTACATTCTGTGTACTTTTTTTATTTCATTAATCGACCCAGGGTCACCCCTAATGACCGTAAATTTCTTCTTCTCTACCTAATCCTATCCATAATGTCCAAGAATACTGATTCTTCTCTGAGCCACTGATCCATCACCGGTTTTCCAAATCAAACTCTGTCGGCTGCAGACGAATCACATCGGTGAGTTCTTGGTTCTTCTTTAGCCTCATTTCCTGATTCTTCCTCCCATGTATGTCATCTGAGGTTGAATTTGTTAGACATTTTTTCAAATCTACTCTGTTCTAGGCCGATTCACGGGATGATGTTCAAGTATATCGATCTTCGAGGATCAAGGTAGGTGGTTTGTTACCCTACGATGAAGTTCTTTGAGTTTTGGTTGCAAAAGTGTCTGATACCCACGTAACGGGTATCCCGGGTTTAGGATGTTGATCCTATTGTTTATCTGCCCTAGATTGCTTGTTATATTATGATGAATTTCTTCTAATTTATGCCTATTTGCTTGTTTTAGGATCACCCCATGGGTGTTTACCTCTCCCAGTTCAACTGTTTATCGTCGATTGGCACCGTTGCCTATGAGGCAACCCTATTGCAATTTTTAGTTTACTTGTTATCACTGATTGCATGTTTTTCATGCTGTTTAAATGCTTTTGATGTATGGTATCTATTAGAAAAGAATTTGTTTAACTTACATAGGGCTGCTATCAGTTGATCACGCATGAATGGAATGCTCTGGGCTACGAGAACCTGGTGCGGGAGATCAAAGAGGGAATAGACGATTAAGTGCTTCCCTAGAGGGTCGGTTAATTTTAGTTTCGTACGCAAGACCTATTGGAATAGGACATTGTGCTTCCCAATAGTGTTCTTAGTTTACCCATGCATCGAGACCACAAGAGGAATTAGACGTAAGTGATTCCTCAGAGAGTCTGTACATATCGTTTCAAGACCATAGGGGAATTGATATAAGAGCTTCCCAGAGTGTATGTGCCTTATTTATTGACTGGACTATAGGGGTCTGCTAGTTTTAGCCACCCATAGAGTCAGTGTGTATTCTTGATGGTTGGTTGTGACGAGTCCATCAAGACAAAGAATAGGATTGGGTTTTGTACTACTTGTGTTACGTAGTCTTGTTAGATACCTTTTGTGTTACTTGCTTATCTTGGAATAGAAACCTTTCTGGTTTTCCCAGGTTGTGTAATTAAATGAATGTGAATGGTAATTGGTAGAATTGTTTACTATATTTAATTACCTTTACTTTTTCTATATAACTCACTGACAGTAGGGCACAAATCTTGTGGTGGTTGCCTACTGGAATTACTCTCACACCCTTTTTGGGTCCTGCTTTTTAGCCCAAACAGATTACATGGTTTCAGTTATAGGCAGGGATTATGGGCCTTCTACCTCAGGTACTTGATTTCTGGTTGGAGCTGGGAGCAAGGGATCAGGTTTGGGCCCATGATGCTGTTGTAGTTACTGTTTATATCTAGTACTTTGGTTTCGGTTTTATTTCAGTATGTTTATTTGTTTACATCTTTCCATAGTTATATGTACCGTACTACATCATTATTATTATGTCAAAAATTGATTCTACTTTTGGTTCAGTTGTTGTATTCTATTTACTGCTTCTGCTATTGTTTATGTTTATTCTTCCACTGCATACTTTACCAAATGAGGGCATAGTTTCCCCACTCACTCAACAAGACCCTCACTGCTAGTCGACATCCTCTAGTGTTTGGGGAAATGTGCTTGAGGTCATGAGGCGAACCGGTTACGGGGCACCAGTCATGTGGCTCTGGACTCGGGACATTAAAAGTGGTATCAAAGGAGTTTTCTTTCTTTACTATTGCTTACTGTTTTGTGACAATAGCCAGGGATAGGATGAAAAGGGTAGTTAGTACTTAATTTTTCCCGGAAGTAATTAAGTCGTGTATAGGGAAAATCTATATTAACTCATAATTGCAATTTTCAGTTTTTCCAAGTGTTACCATTTATTATATTTCATCATTGGGTGATGCACGTGTTTTTTGTTGTTACAGTTTATAAGGTTATGGTTCTATTTGGTTGCAACCTGATGAGATGAGGGTGTGACATCTCATGCATCAAATATGCACTGGTTAGAGAATCACATGTCATGCATTATAAAATTCCATCTATAGTGCATTATAATTTTATGATGTTTTGATAGATGTCGTGATAACTTATGCATGCTGTTGTGATAGTTTTTGTGATAGACATACTTGTTGTACTGATAGAGTATTGTTTATTTTATAGCCTATTTATCATGAATTCCAAACTTTGGTCTTAGCGGTGTTATGGGCCCTCGAGGATCGGAATTTGGTGAATCTTGAATTTTTATGCTGTTTACTTGTTGTATGCATGGTTATGATGCTAAGAACTGATTCGTGGGGAGTATGGGACCCCACGGATCGGAATTTTTCACATAGATGTTTTTTTCCAGTGTTTATGGCGTTCAGAGTATTTTCTGAGGTACTTCTTGAAAAATCCCAGAATACACGGTGTGTACTTTATTCATACACGCCGTGTAGTTTTTGAACAGTGTTACTGTCTGTGTAAACAAAAACAAGGGGTGTCAGAAAGTCTTCAGGGACACACCGTGTACCATAAGAACACACCGTGTAGTTTTCTCCAGGGTACCTGACTGTGTCACTAACAACACGGGTCAGGGATACTCGTGTAGTACATGTCTTGTGTTATAATAACATGCTGTGTTGCTTCTTCTTGGTACCCAGCCATGTCACGAACAACACGGGTCGGTGTTATCTTCTCCAATACAAACCGTGTTTGTTCGGAACACACCGTGTAAGGGGTTAGCAATGTGGCCGGTCGTGTAACCTGCTACATGGGCCACCGACGCCTGGCTTGTACATGCCGTGTCCTCGGTGCACACGCCCTGTAGTTTAGAATTAGGAGGACCGTGTTGGTTAGCCGTGCAAAGAGACTCGGGAAGGGGAGTGGAGTTTAAGTACACGCCGTGTTTTGGAACAACACGCCGTGTAGTCTGGAATGTTACACGACCAATGGTGGCAAAATTTCATGCGATGTAACTGGCTTTAACAAACACGTCGTGTAGTTTAAATACACTCCATGTAGTTCAGTTTTTCAAATTTATGTTTCTCTCTCTCCTATTCCCATTTTTTACTCTTGTGTTTTCCGTCCGTGTTGATCCTAAATCGGAGGCATGATTTTGATCTTTTAGGGAAAAGGCACCAAGACGTCCTCCCGTTGCACGTCAGGAACCAGGAGGTGACCGTACGGCTAATACGACAAACTAGGGACTACCAGTAGTTTCGCCAATTGTTCCGGATATGGCACCTGCAGTGATTCCAGACACTCGTGTGGGCACTCAGTTCAGAGAGGGTTTCATGAGGTTCATGCAGACCTTCCAGGGAGCTCAGCATCCTGCCTCGTCTATGAAATAACTGACGCGAGCCTTCCAGAAGCAGCATCCTCCCACTTTCACAGGGGATGGAGGACCTCAGGTTGCAGATTCATGGCTAGAAACCATGCATTCCATCTTTGAGAATCTGGAGACACCCCCAGACAGACGGGTGAAGCTTGTGACTTACATGCTGTGAGATTCTACCAAGAGATGGTGGGATGTAGTCGCACAGGCAGGGCACCAGCAGACTGTGGCTTCGGACGAATTTCAGCGTATGTTCTATGACTACTTCTATCTAGCGACGTTGAGGGCCAACAGGGCCAGGGAGTTCATGAAACTACAGCAGGGTACTCTTTCGGTTATGGAGTATTCCTCCCGCTTCACTGAGTTACAGTGATTCTCTCCTGTTCTAGGAAATGATGAGCTATTTTTGACGAGGAAGTTTGAGTAAGGCCTCAAACTAGAGATCAGATCACATGTGAACATCTTCCAGTTGACATATATTTCTCTGATAGTCAACCATACACTGATCACCAAAAGAAATATGAGGGATACTGGAGTTTTTTACCATGGTGGTCCAATATCCAAGGCTGAGTCATTTCATACTGACATCAGGAAGCGCCACCGAGAGTCTACTCGAGGTGACTTGAGGAAGAGTGGTATATCTTCTGGTAGACGAGATCTTCCTTCTGGAAACCAAGTGGTGTGATATCATTTTGGAAAGAGTGGGAATAAGAAGCCTCAGTGCCCGAGGGTTCCATTATAGTGCCGAGCTTGTGGCAAGATGGGTCACCTTCTGCGTTTTTGCAGGGTTCTTATTCCAGCGGCTAGTGAAGGAGGATCTGTTTCTACTCCTCATGCAGGAGCAGGATTACCAGTCCAACAGTAGAATGGGGGCTAGAGTTCTTCAGGTCGTTCAGGCTAGGGTAGAGGTCGCGGACGCGGTGGTCAGGCTCATGGGGGATTCGCTCAGGGATATCAGGCTGCTACACAGGGTCGTGGTACTGGCCAGACGTTTGCAGTAGAGAAGATTCATCGGGAGCAGGATCCTGGACCTTTCAATGTTCGAGGTACAATCCTAGTAGCCCCAGTTTTATCTTCTGCACTTTTTGATATCGGAGCTTCTCATAGCTGTATTTCAGTGCACACTATGGAGAACCTTAGACTCACTGACCTTAAATCTGAGGATACCTTGGCACTAGACACTCATTTGGGTCATAGAAATTCTAATGTACGGTAGTGCAAAGAGTTCCCCCTTGAGGTTGGTGGGTGTCACTTCATGTGGGATCTTTATTTCCTTGAGATGAAAGGTTATGATGTCATTCTCAGAATGGACATGCTAGTTCCTTTTCAGGCCTTTGTCGACTGTTATCACCGCAGGGTGAATTTCACGTCACCAGAGGGTGGGTCTTTTCTTCACAAGGGCGAATGGGATGTCCAGGCAAGAAGAGTTGGACCAGAGCATCATGGGTTGGGCAGTGTTACGGCCCATATTGCTAGTTTATATCTGGATGATTAGGGGACCTCTAATATGGACTTTCCTCAGGTAGTCGACTTTTTTCTGGATGTCTTTCCAAAAGACTTCTCAGGGTTGCCTCCGGAGCGTGAGGTAGACTTCTCTATTGAGCTTGTTCCAGGAGCTGCACCGGTATCCATACCTCCTTATAGGATGTCTATACCTGAGTTTCAAGAGATCAAGAAGCAGTTAGAGGAGTTGCAGGCTAAGGGTTTCATCTGACGCAGTACATCCCCTTGGGGTTCACCTATGTTGTTTGCGAAGAAGGCGGATGGTACCTTATGGCATTGTGTGGACTATCGGAAGCTGAACTAGTTGACAGTCAAGAAATGATACCCATTTCCGTGGATTGATGATATTTTTGATCAGATTTGAGGATCTAGGCTGTTCTTGAAGATTGACTTGGGATCCGGCTATCATCAGTTGCGGCTCAGACCATCTGATATACCTCTCACAGCTTTCCGAAGCAGTTATGGTCTGTACGAGTATTTGGTTATGTCATTCGGTCTCACGAACGCGCCGTAAGTTTTCTTGGCACTGATGAACATATTTTTCCATCCTTACTTGGATTCTTTCATCGTTAACATTGTGGACGATATCTTGGTGTACTCTCACACTTGACACGACCATGCTACCCAACTTGAGATCGTATTGACTACACTGAGAGAGCATCAGCTATATGCTAAGCCCTCAAAGTGCCACATTTGGATGGATGGGATTCACTCCCTGGGCCATGTCATCTCAGAGACATGAGTATCGGCAGACCTAGAGAAGGTGAGAGATGTAGTCACCTGGGAGCACCCAAAGAGTGTCTTCGAGTTATGTAGTTTCATGGGACTGGCTGGTTACTACAAGTTGTTTATATAGGACTTATCACGCATAGCAACACCATTGATGGGCTTGACTAAGAAGGAGGTTGAGTTGGAGAAGGATGCATCTTTCGAAGAGAATCCTATCAGGATTGTTGATCGTAGTGCAAAAGTACTCCATGGCCGGTCTGTTCCTCGGGTACAGGTGCTATGGCAGCACGACCGTATACCGGATGAGACTTGCGAGAGGGAAGCTGATATGCGATCACAGTGGCCAGAGTTGTTTGAGGATTCTTATTCTACACCTCGTTAGGAAATTCAGGGACGAATTTTATTAATGGTAATGTTTGTAATAACCCAAAGCATTGGTTTCAGGTACGGATCTCTTTTACAGGCTATTTAAGGAAAAATGGAGAATCTGGAAATTTTCAGAGTACACGCCATGTAATTTATGATTACACGCCATGTACTCCTCTACCGCCTAAAGCCGTGTGTTGGCCACGTCCGAGCTACACACATGGTGTGTACGGGTCACGTGGAGGCCGATTTTGGCAGAGTACGGAAACACCCACTACACACCATGTACATTAAGAGTACACACTGTGTACTTTTATTATTTCATTAATCGACCTGGGGTCAGGCCTAATGACCATAAACATCTTCTTCTCCACCTAATCCCTTCTAGAATGTCCATGAAGGCTGATTCCTCTCCGAGCCACCAATCCGCCACCGGTTGTCCGAATCAAACTCCTCCGGTTGCAGAAGAATCGCAGTAGCGAGTTCTTGGTTCTTCTTTATCCTCGTTTCATGATTCTTCCTCTCATATAAGTTATCTGAGGTTGAATGTTTTAGAATTTTTTGCAGATCTACTCCATTCTAGGCCGATTCATGGGTCGAGGTTCAAGTATATCGATCTCCGAGGATCAAGGTAGGTGGTTTGTTTCCCTACGTTGAAGTTCTTTGAGTTTTGTTTGCAAAAGTGCCGGATACCCATGTATCGGGTATCCCGAGTTTAGGATTTTGATCCTATTGTTTATCTGCCCAAGATTTCTTGTTAGATTATGATGAATTGTTGTTAATTTATGCTTGGTTTCATCTTTGAGAATCACCCCATGGGTGTTTACCTCTCAATGTTCGACTGTTTATCGCTGTTTGGCAGCGTTGCCTATGAGGAAACCCTATTGCAATTGTTAGTTTACTTGTTATCACTGATTGAATGTGTTGCCTACTGTTTAAATGCTTTTTATTTATGGTAGATATTATCCATGTAGTTGTTTAACATACATAGGGATTCTATCATTCGATTACGCACGACTGGATTGCTCAGGGCTGTGAGAACCTGGTGCGGGAGATCAAAGAGGGAATAAACGATTAAGTTCCTCCCTAGAGGGTTTGTTGGTTTTAGTTTCGTATGCAGGACATACGGGAATAGGACATTGTGCTTCCCAAGAGTGTTCTTAGTTTACCCACACATTGATACCACATGAGGAATTAGACATAAGTGCTTCCTCATAGAGTCTGTAGCTATCATTGCAAGACCATAGGGGAATTGACCTAAGAGCTTCCCAGAGTGTATGTGCCTTGTTTGTTGACTTGAATATAGGGGTATGATAGTTTTAGCCACCCAGAGAGTCAGTGTGTATTCTTGATGGTTGGTTGTGATGATTCCACCAAGCCAAATAACAATCATGGGTTTTGTACTGCTTGTGTTAGGTAGTCTTGATAGATACATGTTGTGTTACTTGCTTATCTTGGAATAGAAACCTTGCTGTTTTTCCCTGGTTATGTAATTAAATGAATGTGAATATTAATTGGTAGAATTGTTTACTGTATTTATTTACCATTACTTTTTCGAAATCACTCACTGACATTAAGGCACAAATCCTATTGTGATTGCCTACTGGGATTAGTCTCACACCCTGTTAGGGTCCTGCTTTTTGGCCCAAGCAGATTATATGGTTGCAGGTATAGGTAGGGATTATGGGCCTTCTACCTTAGGTACTTGATTGCCGGTTGTAGCTAGGATCATGGGACCGGGCTTGGGCCCGAGATTCTGTTGGAGTTTCTGTTTACATCTAGTACATTGGTTTGGGTTGTATTTCAGCATGTTGATTTTTTTACTGCTTTCCATAGATACATGTACCATACAGAATCATTATTATCATGTTAGACATTGTTTATAATTTTGTTTCAGCTGTTGTATGCTGTTTACTACTTCCGCTATTGTTTATGTTTATTCTTATACTGCATACTTTACCAAATGAGGGCATAGATTCCACACTGACTCACCAAGGCCCTCACTGCTAGTCGGTAGCCTCAGGCATTCGGGGAAACACGCTTGTGGTCATGTGGAAAACCGAGTACAGGGCACCAGTCATGTGGCTCCAGACTCGGGACGTTACATATTTGATGAATATATATAACATATTTTATGTAATATTGTTCCTAGAATGGTAAATTAGTATTTATTATTTTTTTCAATATTTTGAAAAATGAAAACATCATTAATCCATATCCATGGCATACCATCTTCATTAACATTTAATTCATTTTTCAATCCATACAATTTTTGGTTGACTATAATATATAAAAAAATTAATAATATTATGTTTAGACCGTAATTAATATTTTGGAAACGATATAACAAAGATAAGTATAAAAGGATATGAACTACTGAACTGAAATACTCATGATAAATGTAACAGTTAACACACACAAATGTTGATTTTAATAGGAATTAGTGATATAAGGGAGTGTTGAAATGTTATAAAGGGGTGATATATGATATTATATGTCTGAAAATTACTCTCATATAAAAGTATAAAAAAATATAATTAATTATATTTGAGGTTAAAATTATTTTAATGAAATATGAACTTGAGGCAAGGGTTATATGTCAAAATATCATTGTTTATTAGGAATGTTTGTGTTTAAGTTATAATGATGAAATATTATGATAAAAATCTCATGATACAAATGAATTTTGTTCTCCTATGGGCATATCTACAAAATAAATGTTTTTATTTCATTTTGTTCACTTTAATTACTCAAGAGTCTGAAAATATGTTTTTATAGAAATCAACTTTATTTCTTTCTTCGGTTTAAAAACATTTTCCTTCCATATCCTTATTTTCATAAAATGTTATAAATATGGTTTTTACTATTTCCTATTATTTTTCATGTCTTTTTTGACCTTTTTTATATTAAAAAATTAATTTAATCCTTATGTGATTTTCTAAACAATGTAATTTTGACTTTTCCAATAAAAATATATAAGGAATGTTTTTTACCTTATATGACATGAAGGTCTATTCCCACCATCATGACTATTATTTTCATTGAATAATCCTTTATGAGATTACAATATGATTTTATAATAAATTTTTTTCCTTTATAAGTACATTGTTTTTTAACCAAGTGATTTCAAAATGTAAAGGATAATTTTATTTCAGAATTTTTATAATCATTTTATGATATTTCTATTCATCAGAGACATAAATGATTGATTTAACTTATTATTAAATAGGGATATAATATTAGAATAAAAAACTTATTCATTATCTTGGTGTTTTATAAATAAGATAACACAAAATTTATTGAACATGTTTCCTTTCCAGGGGTTATTCTATGATGAAATGATGAAGTGTTTATGAAGCCCTTTCCATTACTAAAAATTGTTTTTAATATTATGCTAACTCTTTTAAGGAAAAAGTGAGATACTATACATGACTTTACTAGTTCACCACTTCACCACTTCCCCACTTCCACACTATATACTGAACAAGTCTTCACAACAAACAACATTCGAGCACAATTGATGGACAATCCATTCAAGCATTCAAACTGATATACCTTCATATCTAGAGCCAAAATCGTCAAGAGAAGCTCAAGGTACCATGAAATAGAGAATACGAACATCTGAAAATCTAGAAAAACCACGGAGTCATCCTCCTCGAGCTCCCACCGGTGTGACCGTTGACAACATCCTAAATCCACAAACACGCTAGAAGACTCCAGTCGGAGTTCGCACAAACCCTCCAGCGATGTTAGATGACCCCAAGAGCATATCCAAAAAAAGGAAATGAAGAAACTAGAAATAGGAAGACCAGGCCATCGAGATGCCTCACCCAACTCCACAGACACAAAATCGCAACCACGAACCAATCGACACTCCACAGACCAACAAACTGCCCTAATAGAGATTCACACAAAAAAATAATTCACAACAAGAACCAAAAAGCACCCAACAAAATCATGAGATCAAAGGTTGAAACCCATCACCAGGATCCCAGACATAATAGGTGACACTGGAGGGAGCTTCTCCATAAACTTAACCGAAACTAAATGATGCCCATTGCCAATATCACACTCATCCATGGAGGCCACATAGCCACCCAAATCACTCAGTGGCTGAGAAGAAGACACATCAGCAACCTCATCCCGCAAATAGACTATATATCGAACTCAAACCAACACGATGTTTCCATTGACAACCAATACCACTAAAGAATGTCACTATCGATATTGCAGAATCCTGTTAATTGGCTATAACCAACAATGCTACTAGAGCCCACAAACCCTCGAGATGATGGGACCCAAACCTTCGACGCTGATGAAGACTAGATCCTGAACTGATGCCACCACAGAAAGATGAGCAGTCCATGAGCCCATCGAGAGGAGCCAAGGAGAAAACCCATAGTCATCTGAGGTAGAGGAGAGGGCTGCGATGGGGAAGTCCTTGCATCACGTATCCCTTTACGAGTGCATCACCAAACTCTCAAACCCCCCTTTCTATTACTATGTGTTATGTTATGATGAAATGTTCATGAAACCAATTACTTTTCATGGGTTCCATTTTGGTGAATGATTTATGATATTGTGACACAAATATTTATGATTTTCATTACGTGATAGATGATACATATATCTCCCTCCAATGCACTGGGTAAGGATTGATATCTCATTAGATAGACAGGGATATAATGAAGATCAGACCATGTTTATTAAATGACAGTATCCACTATAATAGTCTAGGGAGTGAACCTTTATTACTATGATGGTTTGGGGAGTGAACCCATTCCACTGTTATTTCCTTTTCAATGATCCTTTACTACTAAGGAAATGATATTCTATACATATTTGTATGCCAAAATTCCATGTCTTATGCTAATGTAATGATATCATTGATCATGTTATTTGATTCCATTATGGTTCATGTTTTATAAAATTCCAATAATTAATCCACGACTCATGATTTTGATCTATCATTTTTAGGGAAGGGTTTTCAAATGTTAAACATGTGTTATCATTCCCCTTTTCTCATGTTATGAATATTTGATTTTTGATATCTCCCTTGTTTATCCTTACTGAGCATCAGATATCAACCTTTCATATTTTCCTTCTCTAAATTTATTTATAATAGTTTTATATATGATATGTCTAAGAAGGGATATGGTTATGGATATCTAAGTGTGAGGTTATGTATATCTTTTATGATACATTTTTTTTGTTTCCATGTATCAAAAGATACTAGACCTATATGGTTTTGGGATAGATTGTTATGTTATGTAAAGAATATTAATCTATTTAGATTTAATATATATGTATGAAAATATTGAGTTTCTATTTTCATTCAAACATCCATATGGCTTGTGTCACCACCTAAACTATTGAACATCACCTAAATAGGGATGGTTATGTTGAACCTGTTTTTATGTTCCAGCCACACAGCCACCATGATGGTTCCTAAGCTCAACCCCATATGGGAATCCATGACTGTTAGATAGAATACAGTAAAAAATACCATTAATAATATGTCTAAACATGAGTTTGGGGCCATCCTTTCATTTATAGGGATGATTAACTCTAGGTACAAGACCAATTCTATGATGAAATATTATGACCTAAACTATCGATGTGCATGAATTCCTGGGTGATATTTTAAACTCCCCAACATTATCCATACTGGTATGTGGAGTAACATCGTGAACTAGAACTCAAAAAATATTTCTAGGTAAAGGAATATATCCCTTCATTTCTCCTTCTTCAGACTTAGTAGGAACACCTTTTAAGTATAGAGTTATATTCAATGGCCCCCTGGAATCTATTTGTGAGGTAAAAAATTATCACAAATATCACTGAGGATAGGAATCCCTATGATATTGTGGATATTTCATAGGTCCTTCATGACTTATCTATGGTTTATATTAAAGGTGATTTCATCTTTTTATCAACTAATCAGCATCTCCTGGATAAGGTAGAAGTGGTCATAGACATGGCACTCTAACGTCTAATAGGATTTGAATAGTCTGAACATGTGGATATTGTCTATATAATCCTCAAAGGTCCAATGAATTCAAAATACCAACCCAACTAATCCATGGAGTTACCTATTACAATATGATCACACTCATTTGTGTATCCTTATGGATTGTTTTCAATGTTTTCTTGGTATATAGTGGAAAACTATGTGTGTGAAGAATTAGTAGTTGATTCTTCAGTATCCACCATCTAGGTGGGAATCCATAGAGTATATTCAAGTATCAGGCTATGATCATAGGTTAGCTGGGAAACATTAGAGATGTTTGTCTGAATATACTTTAAGGCGACCTTGAACCAATATGTTGAAGAATAAAATACAGCCTCTCGTATCAAAACATGATACATATGTCTCGACCTGTATAGTGGAAGCCTTTGAGACATACCACACTCCCTTTATTTTTTTAGTTGAATGATTTTTGAAAAAAATGGTATTGTGGTACAATCGACTCATAAGTTATAGCTCATATATTTTCTACCATTCCCCTCTTTTTTGTAGTGATAACATATGCAGTATAGGATGCCATGTCAAATGTCAATTTAAGCAGTTGAAATCTTTCTATGTCTAGTTCATCCAAGACGTTTCTCTCATTCAACGAAATTATCATGGAAACCATTAATTATAGTGATTCATACAACATGTGATTCTAGAATGTTTTTCATGTGAATACTAATTATAATAATGTTAAATTCATTCTATAACATTTTTCAAAAGGGTGACTCTCATGAAGAGAGAAAAAATGGCAATTTATGTGAATATTTTTATTCCCCTTGAGGTTCTAACCCTTATTTATAGAGGCGATATGTGACCATTCACCTCTTGAGTTGCATAATAATAGAAAAGGGAGTAAAAACATAGTGTATTCTTCATAATTTGACCTTAATCTCCCTAATAAGTCCTTCTTCTGATAGGGGTGGGGGATTTATTGAGGTTCAAAAAAATCAACAGATATAAAAGTTGAAGGATGGGAAAAGTAGAAAATATTTTGTTCATGGTATAGAGTCTCATATAAATCCTTTGAGTTTCACAAGTCCTTTTTTGTAATCCTTATAGAATCTCTTGTTTTTATCTTGTAAACCCATAGGTGTCTGAAAATTTTCCAAAATACTTATATGAGTAGAAAGGCCTATAAATTCTACTCAACTCACCATTTGTCAAATTACAAGAACATTGAAGGATCATGGGATTACATTTAAATATTCTCATCTCACACAACCTTATTTTTTCCTCCTGAAACACTGATGATAAATCTTTCATGGATTTATATATATGATAAATTTTATATCAAATGCCTTTTTTAAACCCTATAATTCACTTTAAAAGGCTTAAAACTAATTTTTCAACACCTATTCTATGAATAATATGGTTTACTCAGGGGAACAATGATTCCTATATTCTATGGTCCTTCATAACCCATTTATTTCATGAAAATGTTCTATATACCCCTATATTGTTCCCCATTTATAATGAAAAACCTACACAAGAGTAATAGAACATGGGATCTACATTCTACCAATTTTGATTTTCTCATGAAATCTCCATACACATAATAGAAATTATTCCTTTTATATTTTATACCTTTTTAGTAGATATGGGTAGGGAATAACTTTTTTCAAACCTCGTATGTATCAATAATTATTCTAGGAATGGTTCAAATGTCCCAAAAGTCATTCCCCACTCAATCCTACATTTTCATTCATTTTATGATGTAGTAATCCTGAACACATGACAGAAACTGTATAGGTTGTTCATGTCATATAACCAATAATTATAAACTCGAACTACATTAGTTTTCATTCCTATAGTAGTAAAATATGTAGAATTCCTCCCTAAGGATAAATCCAAATATAACTACCATATAATCTCACTTTTAAGGGCTATTATCCTCTAAACATGATCACCTTCTTGAAAAAAAAATCTTCTATGTTTCCTACTTAGGAACCTTGATTCAATAGAGAATCCCTACTGGGATATAATCCTTTAGTGTCCCCATAGGGCTTGAAAAAATGATTATCCCCACTAGAATCTAAACAAATTCTTCTCATAGTGCACTCTAAACCATAAATACCATCTTTATTGGATTCAAAACACTAAATTTTAACCCATTCACAGTTTTAATACGACATACCATGTTTTCCTTTATTTGATGAGTAACGATGCCCTTATATCCTTTAAATACAAATTTATAAAAATGCACAACATAATTATACATCCATACCTTTAACCATAAGTTCTTTTCCAATATAAAGTATCATATGATGTAATTTATAGATGCCTATAAGAATAGAAATAGAAAGGGGTTCACAAACATAACATAGGTCTATGAGAAAGTCCAACACTAGGAAATAAGCTCAATAGTGAGAGGATCTGACCATCCATCCTATATTAATATCGATGGTGCTATCTCCAACACTCTTATGGTGAAATGATTCTCAACTTTTTAAACTAGGATCATATGACTATGATTGTGAAAATTCCATGAATCCAGATTATCCTCATGAATACCCTCAAAACAAACATATATAAAAATATAAATTCATAACATTTATTATTGAAAAATTTCATGTACATATATATTTGAATACATTTTATAAACTTTATTTATTTATTTATTTAAATTAAAAATATAAATATATAATGAAAGTATAATTGTTTTGGGTTCCTCCCTAGAATTTTTATTTGACATCATTTTCCTAAAATTCATTTTAATTTCAATTTTGATAAATGGACCTGGATATTTACCTTTTCATCAAGAGATCATCATTAGTATTATTACCATCCTTTTTCATTTGGTTAGAATCATATATTTCATCCTACAACATATATTTATAATATCTCTTTGGAAACTCTTACCCAAATATCATTTATCACATCGTCATACACACTCTTCTATGGATTATTCATTAATAAAAAGAATATGATGGATTAGTTTATTATTTAAATAGGAATAAAGGTTTAAAATGATTTTTTTAAAAAAAAAATCTAATTTCATATTTTATAATTCTTAGATCAATTTTTTATTTTCTTCCATTACAGGACTCACATCAATAATTTTTATCTCATATATTACCCGAAAAATGATAATTCCCCCAACTACATTTATAATTTTCCAAACTCATTTTTAAAATTAGTCATCTTGAAATGAGAATATTTATAGATACATCCTTTATATCAATAATTATAATATCAATTGCATTTTTAAAACCCTCCACGTAAAGGATTTCATATTTTAAGACACCAAAATTTTTCATCATTAATTGGTTCACCGATTATAATTTTATTTATTTAACTTTTATTTTTTCCAAAATAATATTCATATATAAGATAACAGTGAGTAAATTTACCCTAGAAACATAAATTTCATTATGAATATTCAATTTTATGGGATCCAATAAGATATGATATGGAAAATCTTTTAGTTACTATTGGTTTGGGGAAAGTTTTTTCTTTTTCAAGTTTGAATTATTTCATGAGTATGAGTTGGTAGTGGAGTTTAGGTTTATCATTATAATTATTCACCAATGTTTTGAAATGGTTATAGTCAAGTAATAAAACCTCTGAAAAAACAACACTCCAACATGTGAGCATTAATCTTGAGAGAAACGTCAGAATACCCTATGTCCATAAGTGTATTTCCTGATCATATTAGACAAATAGAAAGATAATATGGTTATATAAAGCTATGGGGAAATATTTTTCCTCACATTAAACTCTAAAATACATATTCTCATATTAAATTATATTCCTTAAAAAAGTAAAAAAATTAAGATCGAAAACAAATACTTTTTATAAATACTGGCGGAAAAAACGAAAATATAAAGTAAAAAATGGACACATTGTTTTACCACTAATGATGTACTCAATAATGGGACATTGTAACTTCCTCCATAACCACATCATGGAAATATGACTCCATACTAACGAATAATAATGTCATCCTTTTTCATATACAATATCTAATCATATTTATTTTTCAACTATCTTTCAAATATTAGGTGTGAGTCTAAGCTAAGTAGGATTTCGCCAAGTCTTTAAGAATATCATTAAAAATGATAATTTTAAATGATGTTTCAAAAACTCTATTAAACAAAAAATATTTTTAAAAATAAAACATTTTATTTATCAAGATTTCCAAAACACTTGTATTTTTGAAAAATAATATCACATATTATCAAAAAAGTTATTCGAGGAACCAATACAAATAAATAAAAAAAATATTTGTTTTATCTTTTAAAACCCAATATTCTAAAAACATATAATTTTTACATGTTCTAAAAAAACTCCATTTTAATAATACAATATAAATTTCCCATTTTACACAGTCAAATGGACAATCCTTATTTTCAAAAAAATGATTGGAACAGAATATTATCCTAACAATTAAAAAGACTATGAAAAGGATTTATAAAGATCATATAAATATAAAATCCATATTTTTTGTATTTACTTTAATATAATGAATTTGAATGTGTGAAATAGGTCATCATCCATTAACTTATCCAAAGACACACCATAGTAGGTGTTTCCTTTTAACCACAGTTATCCAAACCATTTTTTTACATTTTCACACACTTTCCAAACCAACCATCCCCATGGATAAAAAGTATATGTGTCAAAACAATGTCACAATGAATAATTTTCAATGAACACATGCACAATTTTTAATAAATTATAATCCCCATATTAAATTCACATATCAAAATTCCACTAATTTTCTAACCAATTTAATTCAATGGAAATTAATCTAATTCTTTATAAATTATATTAAATAAATTTACATCATAACCATATTTTCCTATTGAAAAATATATTTCATTTTCCATTTGAATACACCAATATTATTTAGAGAAAAATATATTTATAAAATAAAAAAATACATAAATTTCACATAAGAGAAAAAAATTTATTTACAAAATTATTTACATGATCATATATTTGCGAGAAGACCTTATTTTTTCTAAAATTAATACTATTAATGAAGAACCATAACTCTAATATCCCAAAGTGGATGGAAAGATTAGTATAATTGAACATGAACAAATTATTGAATTTTAAAAGACCAAATAGTTTAATAGTATTGGGAGACTAGATACAATCATGATTCTCACATTAGATAAGAAAACATAAAAAATAATATAACCATTAATGTGATGAATATATTATTTATTCTATTAAATATATGATTTCATTCATATACCACCTCATCATATCCTAGAGAAAAGGAAAATATGATAAAGGGTGAGTTTAGGTATTTAGTAATGTAAAGAGTATAATAAAATATATCACAATGTAAATAAATCATTAATAATAAGGTCATGATAAACAATTATAAAATATTCCATATAACTAAGAATAAAAATGGAATATGCCCATGGATATATTATCAACATAAATAGTCACAAGGATAATAATAACTTGTTTAAGAATGATAGAAATCACAATCTCGAACATCATAATCTTAATCATAAGGCCTAATTCCAAGACAACATACATAAATAGGTCACACATACATGAAATACACAATATAATATATTTCATGAGATGTACCAATGCATCAAGGGGATATATTGATCCCCACATATCACTTACTAAGCCCAATGAATTCATCATATGAAAGGAGTGAAACCTAATAAATTTAAATATACATATTTGAAAACTAGAATGCTAAATAATAATAATTCAAAAACTAATAAACATAATCAAAATCCATACAATAAAATATGGTGAATTTTATGTGAAATTTACATCCCATGTATATCATAATATTCACTAAATAATGTTGACATAGATTTATATTCCTTAAAAAGATCTTAGGAAGATTTCATGATTTAAATACCCAATTCAATTTCAAAAAAAACTTATTTAAAATAAAAAATTTCAAAATTATCAACGAAATAGTTTTATTTTTAAGGAAACATGATAAAATTTAAGGGATTTTTCACATTATTTTGTATTACTTTTTTAACTAAATTCAGTTTATGCAGTATAATTTAAAAACATTACTTTCAAAATTTTATAAAAAGATAAAAAGTACCACATTTAAAAAATGATAGAAGATTAATTTTAAAACATTTTTTTAAAATATCATACATAGGTAAAAATTTAATTAACAAATAATTGGATAATATTAAAAAAATTAATTCATACATTTCAAGAAAAATTTAAACATAGAGGAGAAATATTCTAGACTAGTTCAAAAAACAAGGGTAGTTTTCCTTAAAAAATTTATTTGGTATCTTGAATACATAAAGTGATGAAAATGAAATGAAAAAATATAATAATCATAAAAATGTATATTAAAATAATATATATATATATATATTATGATATAATTACAAAATAATTCCCTCAATGAAGAATGAAGCATAAACAATCTTTAATAATGTTTAGGTTGTGAAAAAACCCTTACCTTAGGTTTGACTTGTGTTTTAAGTTCACTTAACCTTCAATATATTAAATTTTAATATATTTTAATAATATAAAATAATAAAATACATACTTATAATATCATATATGATCCAATTATAATAGTTCCATACATATTTATCAAGAATTATTTATTAAATTCATCATCTCCTAGTGTTATCTTAATTATTTTTCATGTATGTTTTGTTTTAATAGATCCATTCCATGTACTTTTATCATGGTTCCATAATATATAGAATTTTAAAAATCTTATAAGTACAAAATTTATTCATCAAATACATTTTAATAATTATTCCTTAATTTTTCAAATGGAAAATGAATCGCAATGCTTCGTGGAGACATCATGGTGTATGTATTCACAAGTAACATTATCATTTCCTTGATGTTTGAAATACAAATGAAGTGGAATATTTTTTAATTTTAACAAAAAATTATTATTTAATATGTATCCTATATACTCATGACTTCCATAAATATAACTATCCATGTGTGTTAGTTATAGAAATCTATTTACATCAGTTTGTGAGGCGGTCATTCATCACACACACGATTGATGATTTTGTTTCTTATTTGATAGAGCATGAGATATATAAATATTATTCCATAACCATAATGAAATAGTAGTATATGTTAGATACTATTTTAATTATTTTTTAATTTTTAAGAATTAATTTAATGTGGTCAAATAAGATGTAAAAAAATAAAGAGTTTGGTGAAGATGATTACCATTGCCTAGAAAACCCTCCATCACATCTCTTATTAAGGAAACTAGATTTGGTATATTTAAAAGACCATAACATATATAAAATATATAAGGATGTTTTAGATAGATTTTAGTATTATTTTTTCCATGATATATTACATAATATGTATGAAGAAGGTATTGGAGGAGGTTCCCTTTTATAGTTGACGTGAGTGGCACACTTATAATAATTCAATGACTTAAAATAATTTCAAGTCACTTTATAGGAAATTGATCTCCAAAAATGGATCATATATGAATTTTCTACGTTTATGTTTAAAAAACCAAACAATGGGTTTTTATAAAAAAAATTACTTTTTAATCCTTATCTTTTTAGGTTACCCCTAGTAAACTCGTTTTAACTATAACTGTGGTAATTAATTTTTAATGTTTTCATTCTTATTAAAAAAAATTAATTTTATGTAATTAATTAATATTAATTATGATTATTTGAAGTATGGAATAAATTTTATTAAATTAAAATCATATAATTAGATGGATTTAATTTTTAAATAATGCATACATTATGTCGAAAAAATAATTTTTTTCATAAATAATACATTTTTAAGAATAATATCATCTTAAATTAACTATATAACAATTAATCATCATTATATGAATTTAACTTAATATATTTTGATATATAATCTATAAATTTAATTTAAATCATTAATCGTTATTTTTTTATTGTAGTTAATTAAAATGGAATGATATTATTCATCTAATACTGTTTTCAGAAAAATTTCTATATTACCTCCAAATGATCTTGTCCTTATTTCTATCTAATTGATTGTCAAAAAACTGTTTATTTTTCATGTTATAATAAATTAATGTAAATAGAAATATTAATTATTAAATTCTACAATTACACTTATTCATATAATCATATTTCTATAGGAAAAGTTGAAAAACTCATTCTGACCTTATATTGAACTAGTATGTTTAAAATAAATATCCATCCTATAAAATTAGTATTTTGTGGAATCAAATATTATAATGTGTGTTTTAATATAGTTTTACTTAAAAATATGTTAACTTTCTATAATTGAATCTCTAGTGTTATATTCTTTCCTCCACAAATTTCATCCTTGAAATTTTAATTGATATTAATTTTAAACAAATGAAGGTGGGGTTTCTTCGTAACATTCTCCAATTCAAATATTTATCTATACAATATTTTATTTTTCCAAGTTATCTTTACTATTCAAGTCATATTATTCCCCAATACATTATATCAAGTTTCAAGAATCATTATAGGCTCTTTATAGAAATATAGTCCAGTTTTTAATTCTTTTTCTTCATAGGTGAGCACATGCGTTGGGCATGTCATGTGATTTATTTACAATTGGATATGGAACATATTATGTAATTCAGATAGGCTTGGTGGTATCACTAATCAGTAAAAAATAGGTATAATTCTTTCCAAAATCTCAAAAGGCTTGATTTACCTAGATATTATTTTTCTCTTCTTACCAAACCATATAACACCCTTAATGGAGATGAAATTAAGAAAACATGTTCTCCCACATGAAATTCCAAATCATTCCCCCAGTTATAAGTATAAATATTTCCCCAGATTTGATTTTCTTTAATATAATCCAAAATAGTTTTCACTATTTTCATTGTCTCCACAATAGATTTCAACATACATGTTTCCATTCACCAACATCAACCCAACGTGTTAGATTATTACTTCTGCTTCCATATAATGCTTCATACAATACCATTTGAATACCTAAATGGAATATATTGTTATATTAAAACTCTATAAAAGATAAATATTGATCTTATATACCTTGAACATAAAGTGTTCATGTTCTCAACATGTATTATAAGTTTTCAAAAGGCTTTTCAGAATGCCTATTAGTCTGAAGATGATATGAAATTCTCAAATGAAACTCAATATAATGATGATTCTAAAGAATTTCCTAGAATTGTAATGTAAATAATGGATAAAAATCACACATAATTGAAATTTTTGTTCCATTAAGTCCTACAAATTCATTAATATAGAGTCATTTAAGATTCTCAAGAGTTAAATCTTATCTTATATTGAGTAAATGTACATATTTCATAAGGCGATTAATAATAACAAATATTGTATAATTATTTCAAAGAGTCTTTGATAATATAGTTAAAAATGATATAGAAATTTCTTCCAAATTCGATATATGAATAGGTATATGTTTCTTGGATCCTCTATAATGTTGTCTCTATACCTACATCTATCGACAAACTAAGAATCTGGATACATAATTAGTAATCTCCAGCTTCTTATTGTCACATAAAAAATATTCATTTAAAACCATATAATTCTTAGTACAATCTGGGTGTATAGAGAGATTTGATTTATGAGTATCATATAATAATTCCCTTTCCATATTAGGTTCGGATGGAACACGTAATCTCATTCAATTTTTCTTAACCCTGCCTTATTATAAGATTTTTGAAAATTTCACATAATTCATCGATTTAATTTTCTTTTGAAAAATCGCATCATTAGGATGTGGATTTTTTATCTTTTCCAGGAAATATGGTTTATCCAAAATTAGAGAAAATGAGTGATTATTACCATTTTTTTAATAATTCCCATATCAATATTTACTCAATCTATGAATATAGGATCTATATGAATCCTCATTTTGGTTTGAAATCCATGATCTTTCTTGCTAAGTGAATATGCTACCTTTTTTACCTTTCTAAGATAGTAATTTATTGATAAATCATAATCCATAAGTAGCTAAATCTATTTCCATTTCCTCATGATGATATCATTTGGTAAAGAGATTGTTTTAGACTCATTTGATCATTATATATCTTACATCATTCACTATAGGGACAATGTATTCATATCTTCATAGCAAAGATTATTATGAAAACTAAATATCATGATTTGGATAGTTATATTCAATATTCATTAGCATTCTTGATTCATAGGAAATAAAATTATCAATATGAATAATGAAATGTCAATGTACCTTCTTTTATTCAACAATATAAATCATTAATCAATAATTTCCAGATGTAAGAGTTAAAATAATAGCATTTAAAATTTTCCAATTCAATTAATCAAAACATTCTACAAATTTCGTTATCTATATGAACATATCCAATTTACAAGTAATGTTGGTTAATGGGTTTTCCAATATGAATATTTTATGGAAAAATAAATCATAGTAACTTATCAAACCAATTAAACTATGTACCACAATAATGTTTTTTGGTGTATTCCAAACTTTTACTATCATTTTCTTCATAGGATAGTTGATATTTCATTCATGGAGATGATATGGATAATAAAATAAACATTATAATATTAGAATTCAAATTTTCTAAATTTACCATATAACTATTTTTATATAATAGTCTCAAGAGTGATCTATTATTAGTTCTCATGGACCTCATAGAATTTAGAATACTCGAATATATTATGAATAAATTCAAAATATAAACAAGATATTATTTGAAACTTTGTTTCAACAGATCTATATAAAAAAGGGTGAATTAATAAATCCAAATGGCACTACTATAAAATCATAATGTCTAGACCTCAATCAAAATGATTTCTTAAGAATATCTTTCTTATTTAATTTAAAATGATGATTCATAGAATGAAGTTATGTCTTTTATAAATATTAGTCTCTATGATATTGATCTAATAGGTCATCAATAAAGGGTGGAGGATACATTTTGTTTGTAATAGCATTGATGTCTATATAATCATTTCATAGCCTCAAAAATTTATCATTATTCTTAAAAAAGAATAGGTGATCACCAAGGGAAGAAATAGAGTATATAATCCCTTATAACACAACTCCTCCAGTTATTTCTTCAATTATAGTAATTAAATAGTTTATTTTCTGAATGGAACATTTGTTATTGGTCATAAATCAAGGATTACATCAATAAAACACTCAACATCATGCTATGGGGGCTTCAAGGTACTTCATCGGGAACTTCATCATTGAATTATCATACAGTAATCTCATCCCCAATTTGATGTTTATGTTTTCCATTTGTAGATTATGTATTCCCTTATTCATTAAGAATCTTATTTAAATGAGCTAATGGGGGTGGATCTAGGAATGAATCACATGAGGAAGTCTCCTCTCTAAAATTAAGTAATTACACATCTTTATCATCAATCATAATTTACTTATCTTGGAAATAAAATTTTCCATCATATTTTGAAATTTATCCCATACCAAGGTTTATATCAAATTCAATAAAATTTACAATAATCAAGTTAGACAATAGATCACATTTGTGCATTGTAATGGGAAATGACAGTAATTTCCTTGTTATAGTGAGAATAAAAATAGAAGTTTTGAATAACAACTAATTTTATAAGGATCTATAGAAATGTACTATTTTCTTAGAGAAAGGGATGATATAAAAGTATGTGAAGATCCAAAATGAAATAAAAAATTAGATAAAATTGGGTGATTGATTGAAGTTCCTTCAACCACATCTTTTGGAACTTCAAACTCAACTATTATGATCACCTAATATTAATCATTTTTCTTTGTAATTTTTAGAGGAAAATACCCTTGACACATAGGAAAATAATTTGAATAGTACATCATATATTTACAGTTAAAGAATTGAACATTGGCATATTCTTTCTTTCCTTTACATTCACGTGGCTAATGGACTTTTTCTCCACACATAAAGATAACTACAAATCCCAAAAATCCAGTATCATGGTGTATATTTCAATATTTATTTCAAGTCACAAATTCACCGATTCAGTTCTTACATTTTTTGTATATTTCTATTTCTAGAGTTATCAGTTATCATATTCTTATTTTTATTTCCATAAAAATCACCAAAATTGAATAATTCTTTCTCCATATTGACATAACATGATATGATATCTTTATATAATGAAAAGTTTTGTAGGACTCCTAACAATATATGGATTGGGTTTAGATCATAAAATAAATTGACAATCATACTCTTTGGATTATGTATGTAGTCTAAATCATGTGTCACTAACCTTTTAATTTAACCATCATATATAGTAAATGTTCAATCTTCCTTTTGTCTAAGACTTATGAATTGTATCTCTATATCTTCTAATTTATCATTCGGAAAATATTTTTCCATGTAATGTACATTATTATCCTTCAACCAAGTGTTTTTTATTTCTTCCTCGTCATAATTGTTTTGATTTAATGACCTAGATTGATCTACGCCCCCAATAAGATAATAAAATACCATGATAACCTTTTATCTTTCATTACTACCCAAAATCATGAAATATATTATATAATCAACTTTTCAAGGCATAAAAATAAATGGATTTTTTGTTTCATTTAAATATAAAGGTTTTTGATTAATGAAACTACCCAACATTGTTCCACCACATTTTGGATTAGTAGGGAACTCCATACGGGAAATCTTATTGGTCATAACCTAAGTTATCTTCGCCCAAATGGTTATAATTTGTTATTATTCTGATGTATGTGCTTCTCCAGCTTCATTATCTATCCCATTAGTAATATTTTAAAATTTATTACATGAGTGGATTTGGTTCTTATTCTTTCCACTATAACCCATTTCTAAATAATTTCCCATACTATATTAGATCATATCAGTATGAAACAGATTATGTAATTTAAAAACATGTGAAATACTTGACATATCTTGAAAATGTATTCATATCTAATCCTAGAATCATAAGCTTAGTATCATTGGGATTATTATTAATAATGTCCAATCATGTAAAATGGTTTTTATTAAAAATATGAGTTTACCAAATAATATACCCAACGAGTGTCAAACTAGGTTCACAGTAAGGGAAAATTCTCTGTGCTGTAGATTGATAGAAAATATATACTTGAAAATATATTTTCTATGTCATTACCGCTTTATATATCTATATAGAAACTAAATAAACTTATAGAATCCAGACTAGGATGTATTTTAAGGAAAAATTTATAATATATGACTCACCAAATTAATTATGATATTATTCTACAATTAAAAATGTCTTCAATGTTTTTCATAGGGTCATGTTACCTCATTTATGTTTTTCTAAATCTAGTTCCCATGATATATATTAAACATTAATTGATACAAAATATAACACATGAAATCAAGTAGCCCATCTCTGTTGGTTATTTTACAACATTGTCACAAGAATATGGCATCACAAACTGAATGACTGAATAAGTTAATAGACTTAGGAGACTAGATATATAAAAAATTCAAATTACAATAGGAAAAATGAAATATATCATAAAAACTCTTGTGATAAAATTATTATTTATTATATTAAATTTATTATTTCATTCATATATCCCTTCTTCTTATCTTGTAGAAATGGAAAACATAATACAGGGTAGGATTATATTCTTATTAAGGGAAAAAATACCATAGAATCTATCACAATACACATAAACCATGAATAATATATACAAGATAAACAATAACAAAATATTCCATATAAATAATACCATAAAATCTAACTAATTCCATATATAATTTAACAACATAAGAAGTCAAAAGGATAAAGGTAACTAGTTTCATAATGACTGAATTCATAAAATTTGACATTATAATCTTATTATCATGTCCTTTTTCTAATAAAACATACATAAATACATAATATGTATTCAAAATATCAAAACTATTTTGTCTCAGGAGACCTACCAATGAATCGATGAGCTATATTCGGCATCTACCATCAATTACTAAGACTAATTAACTAATTATTTGAAAGGTATCAAAAATAATTAACATAATAAATCAAAATATTTTTCCAATATATTAAAATAATAAAAATATATGTTTTGTATTATAGGGAATTGTATAATAATATTACATCCCTAGTAAATCATAATTTTCACCAAATAATGTTGACATAGGTGAATATACTATAAGAAGATCAATATAAAATTCCTTCAGGGAAATACCCTTTTTGGTTTGAAATAACTAATTCAAAATAAAAAATATTCAAAAATAATAATGAATTTATTTTCTTTTAAATGAATATTGTTAACTTTTAAATTAAGCTTCACTAAAAGAAGGGTCATTGTGATGGGAAATTATTTTCATGCTGTATAAGTTAATAAACATTCCATTCAGGATTTTCTAAAAAGGACAAAATTTCCTTTTTTGGAAAATGAAAAAAATATTCCATTTAAAACATTTTTACAAAATTCAAAAAATGGGTAAAAATGACTTCATGAAATCAATATATTATATTGTAAATATTATTTTATACATTTTAAAACAATGAAGAGAATTATTATTGACTGGGTGAAAAAACAAGGTCAGTTTTCCTTAAAAATGTTATTTCGGTATCATGTGTACATAAAGAGAGGGAAATTAACTGAAAGAGATTATTTAATATAAATAAAATATTTATGTTAAAATATATTTTGTTTAAGATATATTTATTAAATAATTTCACCATTAGATACATAACCTTAAATAATTTATAATAATGACGATATTGCGAAATAAACACATACCTCGAGTCCGACTTGTGTTGTAAGTTATTTTAACATCCTATAATAAAAATAATTTCTTAAAACATCTAAAACATTACTATATAAATTCTTATTATATCATATACGATCAAATTATAACATTTCATAAACCATTTATCAATAATTATTTCATAAATTCTTCATTATTGAGTGTCAATTATTTTATGGTTCAGGTTACTTATTGTTCATTAGTTTTAGTCCTTTGACATTGATCATGTTTCAATAATCTGTAGAATTTAAATAATTTCATAAATATCATATTTATTCTTTATATTTATATTTATTTTAATTATTGAAATTTGGACAGCGGAAATGAGTCACATCGCTTTGTAGAGACGATAGGTCATGCGTACGCACAAGCGAGGACACAATTTCCTTAATGGGTGAAAGAGTGAAAAATTGGATGATATATTAATATTAAATAATTAATAATATTTCCATATTATCATATATGTCCATGAGATCTATCCTTATTAATATCCATTTGAGCCAGTGATGGAAAAAATGCATCGGTTTATGTTGAAGTAGTCTGTCATATACACGAACAATGGTTTTTTCCCATTTGAGGGATAAGGAGATGGAATAACATTATGACACCAAAATAATAAGATCTCATTATATTAGAGATAATATTTTTATTTTATTATAAATTTAAATACATAACTAAATATGGTAAAATAAGAAGTAAAAAAAGAATGATCTTGGTGAAGATGATTACATTTTCATAGAATAGACTCCTCTGGATCTCTTATTAAGGATCATAGGGTGATTATTTTGAGAAGAACAGAATTGATATAAAATATATAATGATTTTGAGGATATATGTTTTTTTGAATTGTTTGAGATAAATTGATTAATATTTCTAAATACTTTATGGGAGGAAATTCGTTTTTATAATTGAGGTGAGTGGAACACTTTTATGTTTTAAAATTTCTAAAAAATATAACATATCATTCATGAAAATGAGGATAAAAAATGAATCATATTAAAATTTTATATTATTATAGTGAAAATAAAACAAAAATGTGTTTTTATGATGTTTATATTCCATTATGACCCTTATATTTGTAGGTTAACCGCTGGTAAACATGTTTTAATATTAACTATGTAATTATTTTTTAACATTTTACGATTCATTATGACTAGATAAAATTATACATACTACATAATTTTCATTATTTTAGTTAAAAATATTTAATAAATTTTACCATATTAAAATCATGGAATTGGAATAATTTATTATAATAATAAACATGAAAATCAAGATTAAAATGTTTTTTAAAAAAAATTCATTTTTCCCACATAAGATGATCTTACACTAACTATATTACAAATAATCATAATTTTACATATTTAAATTCATATTTTTGGATACATGATCTATAAAATTTCATTTAAACCACTCATCAAGAGAGATATTTTTTTAATCACAATGGAATAACATTATGCATTTAAAAATAGTTTTATGAAAAATATACAATTTACCCACAAATGATATTATCTTTTTCCTACCAAATTCATAGTCAATAAATGGTTAATTAAACATATTATAACAAAGAATTATAAAATGAAAGCACTAATAGGTAAATAATACCTTTTTAATTATTCATAGAATCTTATTTCTAATAAAAATTTTCAAAAAATGATTCAATGATTGTTTTTACCTAGTAAAATGAAAACCTATATTCATCCTTTAAAATAAAGATTTTTGAGCCCTCAAATCAGAAAACATATATTTTATTATTGTTTTATTAAAATATAAATACCACATATTTTAATTAGAGCTCATTTGTTGAGTGAAAACACAAAAAATTTAGAACAATTCAACATTTCAGAAAATTCATTCAAATGAGGCCTCAAGAAATAAAAATCAATCAAAAATTCATAATAAATTATCCCTATCAAAGATGAGATTAAATCCACCATTAAAGTTCTATTATTTCTTTAATTCCTAAATTGGTAACCCCATAAATCAATCCAGGTAGATGAATAGTCTAATACAAAATCACAATAAATTAATTTACTCACTTATAAATCCAAATAATTTAAAAGTTTTATAACAAAATATTTAGATTCAAAAGAATATATTATACCATGAGAGAAGAAAATATATTCAATATAAAAAGGAAAATTTTAAACCTTATCCATTAATCCCATGATGATTTGATCAAATATCATTCGAAATTAAGTGGTCATAAATGGGTAATTCATAATATTTCCTTAACAAATCCATAAATATATCCAATATCAAATAAGAGAGATAATGATGTCTCATAGAGTTGAATCAGGAATTAAAATTCAAATCATGACACATTTTTTTATAAGCATGGTTATCTCACATGTTTTTTTCAACCATCCTTCCAATATAATGTCTAAATACCAAGACACATTGTTATCTAGAACAATTGTCTAACCATGCAACTAACCATGAATTTTTGTTAATTAATTATCTAAACACACAATGTTAATTGGAGTAGTTAAGATAACATGGTACCTATCAATTATTATCTCCATAATACTTTAAAAATAACTTTTTTATAAAATCTCACTAAACCATAGAGTAAACATGCCTTTTAGAACCATGGTTTCATAACTCTCCCACCGTAGTACTTTTCATTCCTGCAAAATCTCTAGGTGTTATTAATCATGGAAAAATCAAACCATTGTTGTAACATTTCATATTATTTCTCCCCTATCTCTTATTGTATTTTACTATGCTAACATAACACCATGATTAGAGTAATTATCCTAAAATAATTTTCTCTACATGATTCAAAGCCCATGATGGGTTTTGAGCATAAGTTACATTGGGATACAAATCCATTTCCAACCATTTAAAAACATGTGATAGGTATAGTTGGCTTTCCATTACTAAAAATCATAAAAATAATTTATGAAACACCACATAACCTTATGGAGAATATAATTTATAAATGACTTAATAGATAAGTGTATTTCATTAATACATTTTATGGAGTTTTAATGTGTTTATTTGTGTATCTAAATGATGAATCCTACAAATTATGGGATGGATTGACATGCTTTGTTAATTTTGGTGATAAAAAACTAATTTAGGAAAAATAAATGAAAATGGTGAATTTGGAGTTAATGGAACCTGACACCGAGAGAGAAGTGAAGCAGCGTGAAACTTGATTTTTAGGAATTTTGAAGATAGAAAATAGGGAATAGAATGATTAAACATAATGTAATTTGATTATACATCATTACTTCATCAGAGATTAAGTCCACTTCCATGAAAAGTTATGATTTTGTTACACACTGTGAAATCTAGTTACACATCAGGAGTCCTGATTATACCTTTGAAATGAGTCAATGTTCCAAATATACGGATGTGATTCATATGAGATTCATTTAGATTCAAAAATCTTGGAGGAAACCTTGGATTAGTATCACACAACTTTTAAATATATTAAACTTTGTGAATATCACATATATCACATTCATAGCCTATAAATATAGGGCTTGCCAGCTTCTGTGAGGGGCATTCGAATCTAGCAACAAAATATTAGAACGAGAAGCAGCATTGAACATGACCCTCCTCATGTCATCTCTATTTTCATTATGCATTTCTTCTATATTATCCTTCCATCTAAACCTCTCATCTCTATAATGAGGGGGTAATCCCTCTATGTTCTAGGGGTGGTGTAAGTAGTATGGTGAAGGGGAATTAGAATTTTTTTCTCATTTATTAATGTTTTTTTATTTCTCTAATAAATTTCCAATCCATTAATTATTATTTTATCATGAGCATTAATATTTTAATTAGAAATTAAAATTAAAATTCTTAAAATGGCAACCCTAAAGAATACATGAACATTATAAACTTTAGGGTAAAACTAGTTTAAACATGGTATCAATAAAATATTTATTAAAAAACCCTAAATTATAGGACAAAGGTAAATAAAATATTTCCACATTGAGGAGGAGATACCATGACTGTTGGGTCATCATCGTCTCGACTCCAAAAAAAAATCATGTGTTAATAAATCTTCCTTCTAAAATACAATTTCACCTAAACCCTAAAATTACAAAACCCTAGTATGCTTTAAACACTTATCTATAAAACCAATAAATATGATACTATATTTTCATTATTCTTTCATAAAATCAGTCAAACCAACATTTTTTATCATCTTTAAAAAATATAATAAATTAAATATTTGTCAAAAACTAATCAAAATAATTTCTCCATCATTTTCGGTTTGACCATGAAATTCTATTTTATTACATTTTAATTAATTGAAAATGATAGTTCGAGTTTTATAAAAATATCATAGACACATAGGGTATTTACTATGCCCCATGAGCCTATCAAACTGGCACTGTTTCGAGGGATCGAAGTTTTTTAGTTTTTAGGATTTCAATTTTTTATTTTTATAACTTCAATTTCTGTTTTTATGTTTGTTTTTTTCTGCTGTGGATCTCAGATTTTGAATGCACAACTACAAAACTCGGGAAAAGGGAAAATAAACCATTAAGGCCATAAAACATTTGGAACCTATCATTTTGCATAAAGGAACTGAAAAAATAAATGTTGCTGATAAAAATCAACTTGCTAGAGTTGTTCAATGAGAACAAGGGTTGTAGACGCTCACTGACTATGGGTGGTTATCAAGTACAGACTATAATTGGGCATCCTAGCACCCTCTATTGCAGAGAATCACTTTACGATCAAACCTAAAATTATTTTGATTATATCAAACATAATTCTATCCACTAGTAAATGAAGAACTATGATGTATAATAATAAAATGACTTTAGATAAGGAGAAACACTTGATTATGAGAGTGTTTTTGAAATTGAAGAGCTATATGAGATATATAATGCAATGAAATAATATAGTCATCTAAAAAAGAAATATAATTTAAAGAAAAATACCAATTATAAGAAAAGATAGAAAAACTCCACTACATTTTAGAAAGTACAATAGGTATGGATGGTACATGAACTTCAATGTAGTTAATCATGATTGAGGAATAAATGATGGGTCAGTCCAATAGAGATCATACAAGTACTACCACCTGGGGGAATTGATCTATTTGGAGAAGAAGGAATGGGCCAAACTATATGGAAATAAGGAAATTGATACTCTTCATAGACACTGAACAGGTACAAAATTTTCAATCATCTATCACATGAGCTGAATCTGGAGATGTTATGTTCGAGCCAATGACATTAAACAAAAGCGATTCGATGGGGAAACCTGAGTTTTTTAGTTTTTAACTATATATATAATATTTTTAGTGGTTTATATTCTCTCACTCAAAATATTACAAAATTAATTGACAATGGCTTCTTCTTTCACCTATTTATTCTAAATTTTCATGATTATCAAGTCCTAAGGCAGTATAAAGAAGTAATAATCATAAAAAGAAGATGTAGAAACATTAAATATTGTGTAGGGAAATTACATGTCCTGATTCTAGAGTAGGATCAACCTATACATTATTAAATAAAGGGAAAACAAATTTCAAGGATAATAAGAGTCTCAATTGTTTATAATCCATATATATTCCCAATATTAAAAATGTTTTAGAACATTAACTACAAATTTTATACCCACACTTGAATATTACTTCAATCAAATGAACATAGAGACATGAAACTGGTTAAAAAATTATCATTCCATTAGTTTAAATTTATTTGTCATTATATTTTATTGAGAAAATACTGAAAATAATTTGTAAATATTATCATGTGAATTCAGATTTGAAAAATCCTGATTTGGGAAGATTTTTTAACTTTGTTGATGAATTGTTTCTTACATTTAGCCATGTTTTGAATGTCTAATATATTAATTCATTGATTTAATTATTCCTATTCATTTCTAGGAGAGATTGTCAAATACATTTTTCTCATTCCTGATACATCATCTAAGCCAATATTTTCACTTCATTATTTAGTATATTTCTTGAGTATCTCTGGAATGTTTTCTTCTAGAACTATATTTGCATCTTATCGAAACTGTGACATAATATAATCACTTTTAAAATGGTTGAGGCATTCTTTTTTCTTATCCCATACCATGATACCCTCTTTACAATAATCCATTTTTAATCCTGTAGACTCCATGAATGGCCTTGTTAGGAAATGAGCCGTGTTACTAGCCAATTTTATTCATTCTAACCTATCTCTAAATATTATGAATGATTATAAAACATAAAAGTGGGGGATGTGGTAACTAGGTGAAGGGATGGAACTTTTGTAAGGGATAAGTGTGTGGGAGATTTTATTATATATGAGAAAGTCACGTTTATTGTATTTATTCCACATCATCTTTAACAAATGGGTTGTGACTAGAGAAATTAAAAAATCACCATTTACTTGACTAGTTATCATTGTATAAGTATATGAAATAGTGTATTGAGGATATAATTAGGGTTTGGGTGGTGGATAAGAGAATTTTACATTGAATAAATTTCTCAAAAAATGAAAGAATAATAATACTAGAGATTGTTCCATTTATTTCATTTTATCTCATTATGATCCGGCTATGAAATATTGGGGGGAAAATGAGACTTTTATTTAGCTGATTTTGATTATATAATAAGTAATTTAGACTGGAACATCCTATTTTTCATTGATTCGTTTTCATCATTTACCTACCTTCCCTATGCTTTAGATTCATTTGATCATAGATGGTGAAGTACTTATGTTTAATCATGATCTCTATCTTTATTTGGTGGATCTTTTTGATGCCTTGCAAGCCTAATTTATGTTACATGTTCTTATGGTATTACTAAATTCTATATTCATTTATACCTAGATAATGATAAGAAAAAATAAATGAAGGTAAAATGCAAGTGACATCCATATTAATAAGGGATTTAAAATGTGAAAGGATGATTGAATAGAGTTCATTATTTGAAAAGGGAAAAAGTAAAATACAAGGTTGAATTGTTTCATTAAAAAGTGAGGTGCTGATAAATTTTCCCATGATATCCTCAAATATTTAATTTTCCATTTGATAAATTTCTTTTAATGAAATTTAATTTGAAGGATGTCAAGGTGAATTTCCTTTGTAGTTTTTTGAGATTTCGTCCTCGAGGAAAAGTATGAATTCATGTGTGGGGGTATTTGATAAATGAATTGAATGTAAAAACATTATGGTATTTTATTATTTTTATTTGTATATTTATATGATGAATCCATCCAAATAAAGGATTAATTATCTAGATTTTTAATTTTTGGAAGTAAATAATAAATTTATAGAGAATGAATGAAAACATTCATTTTTTAGAGGTAAAAGTGTTGTACAACACTAGATTTTTTTAGTGAGTTTGAGGTATGAAAACTGGGAACAGAATGATTACACATCATGTAATTTTATTACATGTTGCGACTTCATCTGAGAGGAAGGCCACCGCCAGTACATGTCGTTAAGTTGTTACACACAATGAAAACTAGTTTCATTTTGTGAGTCCCGATTACACATTTCTAAAAGAGTCAATGATCCAAATATATAAATGAGATTCGTGAGATATTTTTAATAGATTCCAAAATCACACAGGTAACCTTTGATCAGGATTACACGATATGTAAACACATTACATGTTATGAAAGATGTCAGACAAAGCCCATCAAGAGCCTATAAATAGAGGGCTTTCCTTCTGGTGTGGGGGCATGCAGATCCAGAGACAAAATGTAAGTGTGAGAAGATACATTGTGCATGGATCTCCCTGAGTCATCTCTACATTCAATATGAATTTCTTATTCTTTCTCCTTACATCTAGACCTCGCATCTCTAGGATGAGGGGGAAATCTCACCATGTTCTAGGGGGATGTAAATAGAAGGGGAATGTGGGTTGGAATTATTTTATCTTATTTATTCATGTATTTTTTTCATCAATTTATTCAATGAATTTTTATTACCTTTATTTTTATTATATCATGTACATTGATAATTTAATTAAAAACTAAATTCAGAATTGAACAACTGATAACAATAAAGAAGTCATGACCATTTTTTTATTTAATATAAATCGGGAATAAACATGGTGTCAAGACAAAAAGGATTTTACAACACCCTAAATTATCATACTAATGTAAATAGGGTATTTCAATGTTGAGGGGAAGATACCATGACCATTGGTTATTCCTTGTCTCGACTCTAACACAAATCATTAGTAAATCAACATATTTTCAAAATTACAATTTCAAATGAACACTGAAATTAAAAAACCCTAGTGTGCTTTAAAATTATTTCTACAAAACCAATCAATCACCTACTTCATTTTCATTTAACTTCTGTCAAATCATAATACAACTATTTTCTCCACATTCTATAATCTAATAGAATTAAATATTTTTGGAAAACCATTCAATCTAATTTCTACTCCCCTATGGGTTCAACCTCAAAAATACATTATACTACATTTTAATTAATATAATGGGATTGATTGAGTTTTATAAATTTTATTTTTACATAGAAATATAGGGAACTAACAATTCCCCATAGGCCTATCAATAACCAATCCTGTAAATGATCTCAAATAGAATCACCTACCATGGAATAAACTTCTCCCATTTCCCAAACCACCAGTTCCCTAATATTGGAGTCACCTTAAAGAGAAAAGAATCTCAAATATCAAATATCAATAGTAATCATAGATGATAAACATAATAATTTTTCCATATTTAAGATAAAACCATAATCTTCTAGATCAACATAACTTACTCTATCATCCCCTACACAAAATTGGGTCATTAAAGACTCTTATCACCCATATCGGCCAAACATAATGGTAACTAACATGGTTGATCATACAACTGCTAATCTGTTTCTATATAAATAGATGATTAATGTCTATTATTATAAAAAAATACATCAATATTAGATGATCCTCCAAGGATATTCTTTAATCAAGCGTACAAGTTAATATCTTATACTGAAAAAATAAAAT
The DNA here is from genome assembly GCA_963277665.1 of Viscum album. Lineage (NCBI taxonomy): Eukaryota > Viridiplantae > Streptophyta > Magnoliopsida > Santalales > Viscaceae > Viscum > Viscum album. The sequence continues at coordinate 455,187,359 of OY728135.1, forward strand.
AATTTTCGTCATTTTTCACTTCAATTATGTATGATATATCATATTCATTTTAGTTACACTCTCAAATAATTATAGAGTACCCTAATAATTCACAATGTTAACTGATTATATCAATATGAGATAGTGTAATTTTAAATCCAATGGAACATGAAAAATATTTTATATAAATCCATCAAAGATCATCTATAAAACATATCTCTCATATAAGGAAGAATTGAAGTGATTTCCTAAGATAGTCTAGAATAACCTAAATAGTGTAATTATTTTCTGATAACCTAAAATATTTAATCTTGAACTCTATATAAATTTCCTTCCATTTACATGTATGGATTCGTATAGGTTTCACCACCCATTAAAATCATTGGTAATCCATATTAATTTACTTAAAACCATACAATGATAAAAAAAAATTCACATACTCCTCATTCATGCCCAACAAAATCTATATATGATGTCATGATACATCACTGTAGCTCTAAGATTCATTATCTAGATCAAATGGATAAAATAATTCAAAAAATTATGAAATTTACATTGGAACCAATGTCCATCCTCTAAATTAATGGAACAAATATGATTGAACTGGCCTACACTTGATTGTATCCCTCTCAACTAGAGCATGTTGTATCCCCCTATAACTATCATAAGATAAAACCCCTCATTTAAATTCCCCCAAAAATATTTAAATTATACATATAGAAGATATAACCACACCATTGGTCATATTTTTCACTTACATGTGAATGTTACCTAGTAAGACTGCTGAATACCACTTCTCCTCATAATCTTTCACTACATATGTTGGTGATTAACAACATAAGGAATACACTATAGAATTTATTTTTAATGTGTATACATGAGATCAAAATAAAATATTTAAATATATTCTACCCACTAGTTCTACCTTTGATTGTTACCATGTTCTGAAAACATTTACTATAAGCCATTATGATCTATATACAAAAAACATTCTCAGAAAAATGGTAATGATTAAAACAACTCAATTTGTAGATAGTAGAAGCAAACTCTAAGACATCGGTTGGGAATGTTTTTATATGAGGTCTCATATATCTTGAAACATATTCAAAAAAATAGTTACCAACATAAAGAGACATCTTAAACCCAATCCAAATGCATCACAATATACTTCATATCAAACTACTAATTTAGTAATAATCGTGACTATTTATAAATTTAGATTCCTCTATAACTATTTTATTGACTATAAGAAAATCCCATTAAATAAAAAAATTACTACATTCCTTGTAAAAAATTTATAGGAGAAAAAAGTTTTAAAAAGTAGTCAAATAATATTTATAATTTATAGAAAACCAAAGGAAAAATGGAATCACAACTATTTTTTTAGTCTCCTCCTGGAAAACATTTTCCAAAACTTTTCAAGATAAAAAAATATACTCTTATGTAAAACAACATGAATAAGGAATATATAATTTTGGAATTATTAGAATCACCCATTGGGATTATGTAGGACTCATATTTCGTTATATTTAATGGTTTATCTATAATATTCATGACCTGAACAACATGGAGAATAAATTTTTTGAAGAATAATTACAAATATTTTCACCAAAACTAAGAGATGATCTTTTTCCTTTTAATATATAATTAATTTAATCGCATTGATAAATATTTTGATCTTGAATTATTTCATATATGTGTGTTTATATTATCTGACCATAAATAAGTGATATTTGTCTTCACATTAATGAGGTCCAAATGTTGATCCCATTTAGGGGTGATCTACAGGTGCACCTTTGATTGTGGATCACCACAATGGGTACTCTCAATTTTACATTGACAGTACTGGTGATCTTGTGTCTCTCTTTTAATCTTCACCACTCTCCCTTTAGAGTGGAAAAGGTTATCTATTGATCTATTCACGCTGATAGAAATGGAGGAATAATGAATCACTCTATCTTGAGGGGAAAAGATAATGAAGTTCTATGTTGAGGAATAATTTTCTAGGGATGATAATGTTGTACATGATGAGAAAATACTTGCAATTCTTTTAATTTACTGTTTATAGATCCCAGGTTAGGGTTTTATATTAATTAATTTCATAAATTCCCGTAATAATTTTTTATTCCGAAAAGAAACTCCATGCCATATAAAATAATGTTATTATTATTTTATTTCAAGGTATAAATAAATCTATTAAAGGATAAATATTAATTATTGTAATGTATCGGATTTTCCATGTATTATTTTTAAATATTATATGGAATTATTATGAGATCAGGCTTTAAAAGATGCGTGTAAGCATTTTTCCTCAAAAAGTGGAAGAAATTTTAAACGATTGTCTGAATTATAAATCTGATTGCATCATTGAGTTCAGAGCCGTGACGTTACCTTATGTGGGCCTAACAATGACCAGACTGGGTCATCAGCGAGAGTTTGGTTTTGGACATTTTGATGTAAATAAAATAAATTAATAATTTATTATATTTTAAAGTTTTCCCTTTTTCCACAGCGACCTAAATCCTCCCCTATTAATACCTGCTTATGGAATGTTCACAGGGTTATCCACATTCCCCTATGAATTTAGAAGTTACCATTGGAGATTTGGAGGAGAACCCGTTGGAGGACAATGACGGCACGATCGATCGGCACATCTCGGATTCGATGAACCTCGCCAACAAATGTTGCGTGACGATCATTCTTCAACTGAATCGAGGTAGGGGTTGTTTTTCAATTCTTCTATTACATATTCATGGATTAAATGATGAACATGGATCAACCCACGAATAGTTTGATATGCGGATCATTCGTTCTGGCAGGAGGCTTATTAATTTCTATTTCTTCCAGGGATTGATTCGGGAATTTGAAACTATGGTTTTTTGTTATTGTTTAAATCTCCTTGTTTAATGGTTATAAAAAGAGTGGATTAATGTCGTGATGAAAGAAGGTAGGGGTTTCTTCCTGAATTTGGTTTATTGGATTTCTTCCTCTTTTATTCGTGTTCTTTGTGGTGGGATGAACAACGCATCGTTGCACATCTGTTTCATAATTCAATGATCCCAAATTGAAGGTCCGACATCACAACGACCTAGAGGAGGTGAGATGATGATGGCGTATGACGAATCAGATTAGATCAAGAGAGACTGTTCTTCAAGCGTTAATCACGCGGGTGGATCGATGCACATTTTCGAGACCGCTCCGAGGCCCAAAAACAATTGAGGTGACTTCGGGATTTATGGGGGACCTCAATCTTCATGTTTCGTGGAAAAAGGATTGTCAGAATGAATATTAGAGTGGTTATATGGTGCCATAGAACATTTTCACGTTAATGGAATTTTCCGAAGAACACAGTGTGTAACCTGAAGAACACGCCATGTCAGACCAACTCAGTGGGGGCTAGGGTTCTACGTTGCATGAAGCGATGAAACAACGTGTCCTCCGAAGAACATGGCTTGTGGGTCCTTACGCAGGACTCGACATGTATATCGGGCAATACAGGGAAATTGGATAGAGTACACGGCCGTGTACTCTACCACACATCCAGACCCAGACGGATGTGTTGGTTATCCCATGTACCAGTTACACGGTTTTGTGCTCATGGGGTAAAGATTTGTACGGGAACACGGCCGCGTACACGGGGCCGACCCTAGTTACTCGGGCACGGTGTGTGATTTGTACTACACGCCCAATACTGACTTTTGTACATGACAAGCCTTGTGACTCGGGCTGTCGTACATGGGTAGTAGCCCAGGGTCAGAGGACACGTCGTGTGATCTATCTACACGACGTGTACTTTTCAGGACATGGATTTTTCTTCTTGTCCACTGTACCTTGGACATGTTTCGTTTGGGTTAATTTCCCTTATTCTCATTCCCCTAATGTTCGGGTATCATTTCCATTCACAAGAGTATGATCCCTTTAGTAGGACATTCCATGATATAGTGAGGTATCCATCTGAGAGTCTGGTGGAGAGATCCTATATCCATTCTTGACCATAGGTAGATTTTGTTATTGACGTGACTATTCCCATAGGGCGATGATCCTCTACATAGCAGGTGAATCCGGATGAGCCGATGTATTCTCCAAGGCCCTAGTGGTGATCCTCATCTGTGCATCGTCATCTTTCCCCACTCAAGAGTGTGTTCTCCCAAATTGATTATATCTATCTCTTGTAACTTTTCTCGATGAACAGTACGTCTCGGACAGACGACAACAGATCTATCAGACTCGGGGAGTGAGTTCTCCTAGATGATTGCTTTGTGGAATCTTCTAAATTAATTCTAGTGTGGTTTTGTGGTTGTGTGACTTATCTCTAGACTACGAGTTTGGGTTTTTGAGTATACTTGGATTGTGTTCTTTTTTCATATGTTCAGTAGACATATACTGTGTAGAGCTAATTTTACCTTTACATTGTGTACTGCATTGTGGTTTTCGAGGACCTCTACTGAGTATTCTTATACTCAACCCTACATGGGCTTTTCCCACACGTTTCATGTCTTGTTCAAAATAGTATCCTTTTGACGGAGTCTAGGGAAGACCAGGGCAGGACCGAGCTTTCTAACTTTCCAATAAGACGAGGTGTTCCTATTAATATGAACAGTTGTCCCAGTACCTCTTTGTGCTTATAGGTTGGACTTTTTAGTTTTCAAACTCTTACTTTTGGTGGGCTTGTGTTCAGACGCAGTTTAATTTTCGTACTTTACGTTCCTTCGTATTCTGTTCGTTGGGATAGTTGTATGCATGTATTTTATTCCTTAGTAGTTTTTCTTACATTTCAGTATTTCTGGGCTTAGAGATGTTTGTGTGTGTGTACAGGTACTTATGCTTTGCCTCTCATGTTAGTAACATGCCTACTTGTTGCTAGTCACCAACCACTGGCCTATTGAAGGATGGAATGGGGAGTGGCGGTGCGGTCCCCATAGGGACGGTTCATGATATAGTCGTATCAAATTAGGTTGGTTCCACCTAAGGATAAAGAGTTTGTGAGATTGGTTTTGGAAAATAGTGTTAACTATTTCGAGTTAGGATTTCGGGACCGAGACTCTAGTGTTGGTGTGGGCGGCCAACGTATCCATACACCGGGACTCTAATAACCTTCTTTTTGACATGGTACATGGAAACACTAGATGCTGGGAAGTAAAAGGATGGTTCATGAATCATATAGGAATGAGTTGGGTATTCAATGTAAATTGTGCTAGCTATCCATATATACTAATTGACAATGGTACATCTTGTTTCCTTATAAGATTTCTCTGCGACACATACCATCCATGATTCAGAAGTACGATCATGAGGATGACCCCCTCAGTGAAGAGACTTTGATACAAGGACCAGTTCCCCAGGAATTACCTCCAGGTTGTGCACCTACTAACAACCACTAATGGAGCAGCTCGTGGTACCTGCAATACCGAGAAACATGGGGAGTGGGATGAGCATTCTCGATGAGTCCTAGAGATAGATTCCCCTTAGGTTCTAAGGAAATCCTGACACACAGGTAGTTGAGGAAGGGATTTAGGTGGCGACAAGAGTTTTTCATCTAGTGATGACAGCAGTGGACCATATGGTGATCCTAGGAGGGAGCGTTCTTCAGGGTTCAGCGGAACGATGGAGGAGTCTGACCAACCAGACTCATGACAAGGAGACTCTTTCATGGAATGAGTTTGAACGACTATTTAGGAAGGAGTTCTCTCCAGTTATGCTAATAGCAGTGTGTATCCAGGAACTTTTTAAGCTCCAGCAGGGCGGTTTGACAGTGGATGACTATTCATTGAGGATCGCCAAACTCACCAGGTACTCGATGGATATGTTCAGGGACTTATACTTCAGATCTCGGACATTTGAGCGAGGTCTGTGATAGGATATCTGATTTAGTGTCATGATTATCTGTATTTCGACCAATGTGGGAGTGCTTGATCATGCCTTGGTGATCGAGAACTTCCTGGCAGAGCAAAGACAACCGACGACAGTCAGTAGCAGGAAGACAGGTGCAGATACCTCATCACCAAGGAGCTGACATCAGTAATAGGTATCAGGACATGGGAGACGTCACATGAGGACACAGGATAGGGGATACAATGTCCTAGGCTCTCAACATGGATCTAGTCAGCCTAATGAGTGGTGATTCATGTCATGTGATGGTAGGGGGAATCTCATTAGAGATTGTCCGACCCGTCAAGCTACAGACAGGGAGGTGGTGGATGGACCCCAAGGGAAAAGGCAGGGAGTGAAGTACATAGACCCTCTTGGCAGCAACATGGAAGAGGAGCAGGGAGTGCTTCAGGTGGTGGAAGATGCTTCGATATACTTCCACCACCACCCCCAGGAGGTCTGCACCAGGCTCATGAAGTTGGGGGATAGGGTCAGGGACAGGTACATGTGGTCAAGCCGTATGACCCAAGGACTCCATGGATGATCTGAGGTATGATATATGTCTTTTCTTCCATAGCTTATGTACTTATAGACACAGGGGCTAGTCACTCCTTCGTCACCACATGTCTTGTGTGAAACCTTTATATTCTGGTAGAGTCATTGACTTGACCCTTATGATTGGATACACCTATGGGAGGAGACTCGATGATCATGAACCTTTGTAGACAATTTTCTCTTACCCTTAGAGGCAAGAGTTTCGTTTGGAACCACTTGGTGGAAGCATCGAGGCCTTACGACGTCATTCTTGGTATGGATTTGTTATTTTCGGTCCATGCCGAGATTGACTGCTTTGGGAAAAAGTGCGGCGTGTCCGTAGTGATGGGATGAGGTTTTCCGTTTTTGGTGAAAGGGAGACCCAGGCAGTACAGAATGGGCTCATACATACGAGGGTGTAGCCGATCACTCATGAGTTGGCTAGAATTACCCTCAGAGTTGTGGAAGTTGTGAGCTTCTAGTTCCCAAAGGTAGTTGCGGACTACAGAGACATATTTCCCTAAGATGTTACAGGACTTCCTACCTGCCGGGAGATCAATATCTATATCGAATTACACCCCTGGACGACATCGATTTCCTCACCAGCATATCGGATGGCTCCCACAGAGCTTCATGAGCTGAGTGTGCAGTTGGAGGATTTTCAGAGCAAGGGTTTTGTAAGACCCTATGTTTCACCCTGGGCGGCCACATTTTATTTCAAGAAGGCTGACAGGAGTCTGAGGTTTTACATAGATTTCCAGGGCCTGAACCAGGTAACGGTGAAGAACAAGTATCCACTACCAAGGATCGACGACCTCTTCAATCAGCTAAGAAGGGAACAATAGTTCTTGAAGATTGATCTTCAATCTGGTTACCACCAATTACGAGTACTGCACCATGATATACAAAAGACGGCCTTTAGATGCCGCTACGGTCACTATGAGTTCTTGGTGATGTCTTTTGGCATGATGCTCACTCTCATAGTGTTCATGGGACTTATGAACTAGATTTTACATCCAAACATAGACATTGTTTTAGTGGTCTTCATTGAAGACAACCTTTTTTACTCTGTGTAAGAGGAGGAGCACATGAGACACAGGCGGATGGTTCTAGACATACTCTGAGTGCACCAGTTTTATGGGAATCTCTTGAAGTGCTAGTTTGGGATTCCAGAGGTCTACTTTTCTAGACATGAAATCTCAACAGGTGGAGTAGTTGTGGACCCAGCCATGGTGGATGCAGTGTTAGCATGGGAACTACCTTGGAGCCTGACGGAGGTGTGGAGATTCCTTAGGTTGGCATGATATTATCAAAGATTCATTCCTGATTTCTCTCGGATATCAGCACCGATGATGACCTTGACCAGGAGAGGGAAACCCTTCATATGGATGGAGAAATTTTAGCAGGCTTTCGAGCAGTTGATATAATGGTTGATGAGCACCCTAATTTTGTGATTGCCGGAAGAGGGTGTCGAGTACGTAGTTTTATGCGACGCATCATGGATCGGACTTGGTTGTGTCCTGATGTAGAGGTAGGTAGTGATTTCCTATGGCTTTCACTAGCTTAGGTCACATGATCAGAACTATGATACCCATGACCTGGAGTTAGCAGAGGTGGTATTCTCCTTGAAGATGTGGCGACATTACTTGATGGGAAAATGTTTTATAGTATACTTTGATCACAAGAGTATCAGTTATATCTTCTCTCAGAAGGACATGAACTTGAGACAGCAGAATTAGCATCAGTTCCTCTAGGACTATGAATTTTAGATAGTCAATACTCCTGGGAAGGGGAACGTAGTGGCATATTCACTCAGCATGAGATCTGGTAATCATTTTCTAAGTGAGGAAATTGAAAAGATAGCCTCTTTGCGGATATCCTACGTTGATCGAGATGGAGCAGCTATATTTCAACCTCTGACAGTCACTCCCCAACTCCTTCATCTATTTAGGGAGGCACAACTTGGGGACACTGACTACGAGGATTTACGTTCTCAGATATCCATAGGACATGTTCTTAATGGGTTTTATGAAGGTGGGGAGCATTTTATCCTCTTCGGAGGACGTACTATGGTACCAGTGGTGCTACTGGAGTATGTGTTGAGAGAGTTCCATACTTACCCTCTGGCGGTACATCCAGGAGTGGCGAAGATGTAACGGGACCTCTGGAGTCAGTACGGGTGGCTGGGAATGAAGAAAGAAGTAGTAGAGTTTGTCTGTCTGTGCCTCACTTGTTAGTAAGTGAAGGTAGAGTATCGAGTTCCAGTAGGCTTAGTTTAACCACTATAGGTTCCAGAGTGGAAGTGGGATGAAAATTCCATGGGCTAAGTGATAGGACTTCTGTGCACGTCCATGGGACATGATTCTATCTAGGTGATCGTTGACCTAATCACTAAGTCATCTCACTTCCTACTTATCATAGCGCAAGGATTAGTATAGAGCATGGGAAGACTCTACATAAAAGATATTTTACGGATCCATGGAGTACCATCTATGATTTTCTCTGATCGTGATGCACGTTTTACTTCCTATCTATGTAAGGGGTTGCAGTAGGCGTTCGGGACACAGCTTCCATTGAGCACCGCCGTCCATCCTCATATGGATGGTAAGATTGAGAGAACCATTCAGACACTCAAGGACATGATACGTGCTTACGTCCTTGATTTTTTCCACAACTGGGAGGATCACTTTACCTTAGTGGAGTTTGCATAAAACAACAACTATCAGTCCACTATGCGTATGGCACCATTCGAGGCATTGTACGGTCGACCTTGCAGATCACCTCTGTTCTGGACTGACATAGGGGAGTCAGCACTCATGGGTCCAGAGATGGTACATGCTACTACAGAGAAGGTGCAGGTCATCCAGGAGTGGTTGAAGACTGCACAGAGCAGGAAGAAGTCATATGCTGACAGGAGACGAAGACCTCTCATGTTTGAGGATGGTGACCATATCTTTCTACGGGTCTCACCACGAAGAGTCTTAAAGAGATTTCTTTGCGGTGACAAGTTATCTTCGTGGTTCATTTGTCCTTTCCAGATACTACATAGAGTTGGTGAGGTGGTGTACCGCCTACCTCTACCACCACAGTTGCACTGGGTACATGATGTCATCCACGTGTTGCAGTTGAGGAGGTACATACATGACCCATCACACATCATCTACTGGGGAGAGTTGGACATCAAGGATGGAATGACCTTTGATGAGTACCTGAAAGAGATCGATGATTGGCAGGAGCGGGTCCTTCGAGGGAGATCGATTCCCTTGGTGCACGTCCGTTGGTAGCACGATAATCTTTAGGAGAGCACGTGGGAGTGGGAGGCTCAGATCCATCCTCAGTACCCGCATCTTTTTTAGTAACCTTTGTTTTTTATTTTCCGGGATACAAAGACTCAAGATGGGGAGAATGTAATGTCTTGGATTTTTAATGTATTATTCTTAAATATTATATGGAATTATTACAAATTGGGCTTTAAACAGCGCGTGTAAACGGTTTTCCAAAAAAAGTGGAAGAACTTTTAAATGAGTGCCCAGATCAAAAATATGAGTGCACCATTGCGTTCAGAGTGGTGAATTTACCTTAGTCAGGGCCTAACATTGACTGACATGGGTCAACTGCGAGAGTTGGTTTTTGGACGTTTTGATGGAAATAAAATAAATTAATAATTTATTTTATTTTAAAATGATTCATTTTTTGCACAGGAGCCTGAATCATCCCCTATTAATACATGCCTATGAATATTTCGGAGGGTTAACTGCATTTCCCTACGAATTTAGAAGTTTCCGTTGGAGCTTTGGAGGAGATCCCATTGGCATACGACGATGGTGAAATCGATAGGTGCATCTCAGATTCAACGAACCTCGCCAAAGAACGTAGCACGACGACCGTTCTTCAACTGAATCGAGTTTGGGGTTGTTTTTCAATTATTATTTTCCTCTTTATTGGATTAAATGAGGAATGTGGATCAACCCAAAAATAGGTTGATCCGCGGAATGTGCGTTCTTGCGGGGGTTATTAATTTCTGTTTCTTTTGGGGTTTGATTTGAAAATTTAATATGATGGTTGTTTGTTAATTTTTGAATGGCTCAGTTTAATCCTTATAATGGGAACGAATCCACACTACGAAAACCGATGGTGGGGGTTCATTCCTCAATTTGGTTTATTGGATTTCTTCCTCTTTTCTTGGCATTCCTTGTGGGGTGACGAACAACGAATCTTTGTGTGTCCGTTTCGCAACGGAACGATCCCAAATTGAAGGTACGACATCGCAACGACCTAGTGGAGGTGAGACGATGATGAAGGATGCTGAATCAGATCAGATTAGGAGATACCATTCTTCGAGCGTTCATCGTGCGGTTGGATCGATTTGCGTTTCCTAGACCAATCGGTGGCCGAAAAAACAATGGAGGCAACTTAGGGATGTCGGGATGACCATAATATTCATTTCATGTGGAAAATATATCATCAGAATGATGATTGGATCAGTTACGAGGCATGGCAGAGCATGTTTTCATTTCTAGAATTTTTAGAAGAACATGGCATGTAACCCGAAGAAAATATCGTGTGGGACCGACTCAGCGGAGGCAAGGGTTCCACGATGTACAATGGGATGACATGGTGTGTCTTTTGAAGAACATGGCAAGTGGGTCATTACATGAGACTCAGCATGTATCTCGGGTGATACACTGACATGGGATGGAGTACACAGCCTTGTACTCCACCACAAAGCCAGACACATTCACCTGCATGGGTTATCCTGTGTACCGGTTAGACGGGTTTGTGCCCACGGGTTAAAGTCATGTATTGACACACGGTTTCGTACACGGGGTTGAACCCAATTACTCGGACACGACATGTGATTTTTACTACAGGCAATGTGCTTACTTTTCTACATGACAAACCTTGAGACCCGGGCCGTCGTACACAGGATGTACCGAGGGTCAGAGAACACTGCGTGCGACATATCTACACACCATGTACTTTTCAACACATGGATTTTTCTTCTTTTCCACAGTATCTTGGACATTTTTTGTTTGGGATAGTGCCCCTTATTCTCATTCCCCTGAAGGTTTGGCATCATTTCCATTCACAGGAGTATGATCCTTTCAGCAAGAAATTTCGAGATAGAGTCAGGTTTCCCTCTGAGAGGCCCAGAGTGAGATCCCTTATCCATCCATGTCCCTAGGTAGAGTCTGGTATCAACGTGAAGATTCCCAAAAAGTGCTGATCCCTTACTTAGAAGGTGAATCTAGATGAGTCACGATATCCTCCAAGGCCCGAGAAGTGATCCTCATCTGTGCATCTTTATCTTTCCCCACATAGAAGTTTGTTCTCCTGGAATGAGTGTATCTATCTCTCGTATCTTTTCCCGACGAACAGTATTTCTCAGATGGACGACATTAGAGATATCAGAATCGTAAAGCGAGTTCTCCCCGATGAATGCTTTTTGGAATCTTCAAACTGAATCCCTAGTATGGGTATGCAGTTGTGTGACTTGTCTCTAAAATACAGGTCTGGGTTTTTGAGTATATGTGGATTGTGTTCTCCAATCAAATGTTCAGTATACATATACTGTGTAGAGCCGGTTGTACCATTAATTTGTGTATTTTTTGTGGTTATTGTGGTCCTCTAATGATTATTGTTATACTCACCCCAACATGGGCTTTGCCCTCACGTGTCGTGTCTTGTGCAGACAAGCGGCCTTTTGATAGAGTCCAAGGCAGACCGGGGCAGGACTGAGCTTTCTGACTTCCCTACAGGCCGAGGTGTTCCTGCAACTATGATCAACAATCCTAGTACCTCTTTGTGCTTACAGGTTGGAATTTTTAGTTTTTAGACTCTTGCTTTTAGTGGGCTTGTGTTCTAGCCCAGTTTATTTTGAGTACTTTACTTTCCACCTTACTCTGTGGGTTGGGATATTTTTATGCATGCATTTTATTCCTTAGTGGTTTTTTTAGATTTCAACATTTCTGGGCATGGAGATGTGTGTGTGTTTGTACAGGTACGTAGTAAATTTCTCCCATGTTTGAAACATGCCTACTCGGTGTTATTCACCAGCCCCAGAGCTATTGGAGGTGGGATTAGGGAGTCGCGACGTAGGCTCCACTTGACAGGTCGTGATATTTATTATCAAGTAAATAATTATTTATCGTTGAACCAATAACATGGTATCCTCATCCCCCATGTTATTTATTGAATTTATAAATAAATATCAAAAATAAATATTATTATATTCATAGTCTCGTGAATAATATGTTTATTACAATATTCACAGATTAAAATAAATAAATAATTATTTAATACATTATGAATAAAAAGAGTTAAATATTATACAGTCAGTAGATAAATAAATATTATATTCCCAATATGCCATATAAAATATTTCTTTTTCATAAATGCATAATATATTTTATATTAATAAATAAATTCTTATTTATTTCTATGTAAATAACAAAAGGTAAATAAATATTTTATATTTTTGTAACTAAATAATACGTCTCTAGTAAATATTTATTTGTTATTTTTAATCTTTTAATAAATTTTTAATAAATATTACTCACCAACCTAGAGAATAAAATTAATTCAAATTTTTAAATATAAACAAAAATTAATTGATATCCAAGAAAACACTTTATGTGAGAACCTCTAGGCCTATTCATCTATGTCAACAAGCAGCCTTTTCTAAAGACCAGTATTACTTTCTAGAACCTGATCAAAGAACCCATAGTAGAATAAGAGATATTACAGTGACAACAACCATATACAAATGGTCAATATATTATCTAATCATTTTTTTGTGATATCTAATCAAAAAAAAATTCACACTACTATCATCAACATATATTCTACACATTACTTTCTTTAGATATCTATAATAAACTCATTTTAACACTGTACTCATAAGATTCAGTGTTTTGGGTGTAATTATGTGAAAGGGTTGAGATATCAACTTCCAAAAATATTGAATGGACAAATAATTCCTTCACTAATTCATTAATAACACATCATTCTTGATGATCCCAACATAACCAACTTTTTTATAAACTGTATCATCATTGTTTACAATAATACATCAATTTTTGTAGGTCCTGACATGAATTAATAATAATCGTAAAGTATAACAACCATTATTCTCACTCACAGATAAGAATATATTATGACACATAAACATGAAAAATTATTATAGGTAGGATTGTTTCAATAATATCCCATTTTTAAGATTATATTGTTAAACATTTATGAGATAAAGCCTCATTTACATATAAGAAACCACACATGATACTCTGTAAACTATGTATCCCATTACTGGTTATTATCCAACCATATAACAATATTTAAGAATATAATCATGGAACTAAAAATTTATCATCACCCTAGTGAAGTTATTTGAACTTTTAATGTGATAGATATTATGTTATAATTTCACATTAATTTTATAAAGATGAACAATCAATATTTGATTAGGTATTAATATTAAAATCCATTAATTTATAAGAAATACAAATTTAATGTTCTTATTTATAGGGAACCAACTCCAATAGAATCTCACATTCAGTAGAACTAACTTCTAATGACTGGTAGGTACTCACATGTTAAACATGATTCTAATAATAATGAAAACAATTGTTTGGCCTACCATGTTTACACTACTGGGGTTGGTAAGTAAATTTTTATTCTAGGTGAATCTTCTAAGTGAGACATCCTTACATTGAGAACAACATTCCAGTAGTGATATTACTATGTATGCACCACTTGTACCCAGGTTATTAAACTTGTATCTTGGTTATGTATATAGTCAAATATAATCATAAATAAGACATCTTCTTTTGGACTAACCCTAAATATGAACAATATGTTGTTAAACCACTTCTTAATATACATTATAAGACACATCATTCTTGAATATTATATATATGATAACCATTATCTCCAATATGATTTTATTTATATTACATTAGTGTTACTATTATACATGATCAAATTTTAATAAATTATCACAAGGGTTCAATTCCATCAACCACTAGTAATCCCACTCTTATAGACACTTCATAATGATCCAATTCAACTATATCATGTAATATTATATTGTTAAAATTGAAGGTCGGATTAGTTATATTAGATCTATTTGTTATTCACCTACTATGAATATTCATAAATGATATCAAATTTTAGTACATATCATTGGATACGAGATAAATTCCTGGAACTTAAGATTTTTAAATTCAATTAATATTAATAATCTCTTGTAATACTAGTGAATATTCTACTAGAAAGATTATATGAAATCAATAGATTATTCTTGAATTGTTTTTTATTTTGTTTCTAAAAACAATTTTAGTATATATACTATTACTATATTCAAAAAATCCAGGGATCTATTTTTGTGTATCTTATTCATTAGAATATTTTCTCAACATTAAGACATTTTTTTTCATAATTTCATTTTTTATTCTTAAAAAACTGGTAAGAAATAATATTTGTACTCCATATGTTATCAACATATCTATCTTGAAAACTAATAGTACACCCACTAACCTTTTAGAGACACATTTTACTCATTCACATCCAAATAAATATTAAATGATCATTATGCATGATTTATCCATAAATGAATTTATGCAATATGAAATTCTTATTGGAATTTTTTGAGGTCGTTGAACCTATCTACTAATTGCTTATATATACACCAAAAATCTCCAATTTGTTGTATCATATTTTTAACAACCCAAGATTTTTTATCCTTTAAATTTATAGTATCTTTGACAGACTCGATCACACACAACACAAAACAAATGTAACACCACAGTAAATGAACCATGACATATTTAAATTACCCGAATAATATAATCATTAGTACATAAAAATATAATAATCATTAAAAACAATTACATATTATTATTTTCCATTTATTACTATTTTAAAATAAATAATGTCTTTCAGAGAACCATTTTAAAATGGTACACTATATTTTTTTCATAATAAATTAAAATGATCATAGTTAAAATTTTATCATAATAGGTAATATTTATATTTATAAAATAATATATCAATAATAAATTGTTTAGAAATATACATAAAATAATATTATAAACACAAGAATTTTAAATTTTTCCTCTTTAATAAAAAAAGTTTTTATAACATATTGTGTATTCAATTAAATGCTAGTTTATATATTTAAGATTTTGAATTCTAGAAAACATCATTTATTAATTAAAAATTTCAAATTTATCTTATTATGAATTTTTTGGATTTTTCTAAGAAGTTTTATTTTATAGGTGAATAGTGAAAGATACAGTTTTTACAAATAAAATAAATTTTTTGACATTATTAGTATATGAGTACAAATTTGTAATTTCTAAAACCATTTTTTATGAAAAATAAGAAATTTTTATGTGACTTTAAAATTTTGTAATTTTTTTTTAATTTATAAATCCATATTTTAAATTTTAGAACATATGATTTTTCGAATAAAAATTAATTAATTATATTGATAATATTTTAAAGTTAATTTTTATGACTTTTTAAAAAGTATAGAAAAATTGGATTTCAAATTTTAAATCATTTTGTAAAAAAATTATAATAAGGACTATTTTTTGGCATAATGGATATCGTTCCCAGTGGAAAACTCAAGAGGGGGGTGAATTGAGTTTCTAATTTATACTTCTATTTAAATATAATCCTCCAGTTTATTAAAATACCCAGTAAACATAAAAAGTAAATATATATAATTTTATCTTTCAATGATAATCTCAAAAGATTCTTCACAACTCAGTTAAAGTAGGTTTTAATATTCTCTTAACTTTTCAAATAGTTTTGCATCAATCAAACACTGTATATAAAAACAAATTATTTTTAGTTATCAATGTAATGTTTTCTATTAATGTTTTGAAACTATATTCAGTTATGTTTTAAAAATAAAGGAAAACAAAATAAAAATCACACAACTAAAATAAACAAGGGCTTCAGTATCAATTGGACACCTAATCCTCTACACATGGTAATCCACAAATCATATGTAATTTATTAAATAATAAACTGATCCACAATCAGGATCAACTAATCCAATATTGTATATAAAGATGACTAGATTAAAACCATACTCTTCTAGAATCCTACATGGGATATGTAATGTTAAATAATAAATGATAGTGCCTTTTAACACTCCAAAACACTATAGGAGACCTTTTTTATTAATAAATAGTGTAAATAAATAAGAACATAATAAGTAAGCTGAAAAAGAAGGATAAAAATGATAAAGAATGTGAAGATTCATTGTATATCAATCTGGTTAGATTTAATCGATAAAAAATTACTAAACCAGTTTTGAAAATATTCAGTTTTTTTAATAGAGATTTATAGAAAATAAAGTGTCCAAGAAGCATTGTGTTAAGTCTATTATACATATCACATTTCCTCGGATCACTTGAATGTGTAAGAGTTGGTTTCCCAATACAACTGGTTTTATTATGATTACATGGATATATAATATATTTAAATATTAAAGATCTTATTACATATTGTTCATTGTTTTTCATGACTATAATGTAATAATTTCCTAGAGTATCTGTTGCATTGATAAGGTCATGGTATTTTCCCGCTATTATGGGAACCTTCAAATTCTATAACAATATTTTTAAATATAGATCTATGGTTGGATGAAATAATATTATGGGACCCATAGCATGCATACTTTCAATTTTGAGTACTTTTCAGTATATGAGACTTTCTCTTATGAAGATCACAATTGGTAATCTCCAAGAAAAAAAATTATGAGAACAGACCCGCCGGTAGGAATTTCACATGTTTTGGTGTCATCATATATTTCTATCTATGAATGTTTGTAATGATCCTTATACTTTAAGATTATCTTTAATACGTGTCATGACTCACGCAATTTGATTTACTGATGAAAAACATCCCTAGATAGTTGGTGTGAAGTAGGGTACATTAGGTTCATCATGAGTGACATGTTATTAATGGACTATTCGAGGAAGGATTTTTCCCTTCCATTTACGGAAGTTGATATCTCATCCATTTTATTTAAATAGAACCATCATATGAAATTCCATGTCCATGGTGTAATAATGATTTTATTTTAGGTAGTCAAAGAACAACATGTCAAGCATAAAATTTGATGACACTATCATGAAACATGCTTGATGAGATATTGTGATAAAGGGATTATATTACACAGTGAGCATTCATAAGTGTATTTCATTGTTTCAAATTTAGATTATTTCTCTTGGGTGCCTTGAACTATTTCTAGATAGTACTCTTGGACTTTATTCAAGCCCTCCAAATTCCAATGAGAATGAATCCTAGAGGGTCCCAAATGAAGTGTTTTTTGTGGTCTTTGTTAAATTAAATTTCAATTTAATTAATAAATATTATTCTCAAAACAATGGAATAATTTTATTCAAGTTTAATTGATTTTATAAATTAAATAATTATTTATTCAATCAATTATGGGTAAAAAAGATTGTTTATGTTTTTTAACATTTAATAAATATTTATTTACTAGTTCACAATAAAAAAATTATTTAAGAGACTAAATTATTTATTTATTTATTTAGGTGTTCAATAAATGGAAGTGGAGTTCGATTAGACTGAGATTGGTCTAGTAGTAAAATAATTATTTGTAAGATAGTAAATAATTATTTAACTAGTTCTCACAAATAAAAATAAAAATAATAACACTGCTATTATTTTGTGGCATGGAATTTTATTTATAAATTCATTTTGTGAAATTTGGTGCATAAAAAATAATGACACGGTATTATTATAAAAATATTGGATTTTCTCTAAGGTTATGAAAGTATTTAATTTCTATAATGAAATTAAATATTGTAACTAAAGCTCCATGTAAATAAATAGACAGATACGTCTATTGTTCCATGTACTGAACTACACACCTAGTGAATTGAGATTTGTTGAGATAAACAACTTCTCTCTCAAATGCTCTTCCCACCCCACTCAAAAATGAGACACATTCTTCACGGATGAAAAAAAAATTGATCAAGAACAAAAGAAACAAGACACTCACTTCGCCGCACTAGCACTTGGAGAACATGTGCTCTCAATCGGAGGCCATTGGAGCATGTGTGGATCACCGCTAGAGGAATTCTATTTGGTATCCTTTCAAGTACAACAAGATAATATATAAGGGTCATTCTGGATGATCAACACCATCATCAAATAAAATACTAAAGATCCAGGTATTATATTCTTTATGAAATTAATTAAATTAATTATAAGCATGATGTTCAAGATCCTCTCAAATGGTTTCAGGTATCTTCTATATTTATCTAAATTTTTTATTCTCTTCTATGGATACTTGAGTTCATCATCTTATTGATCCCGAAATAATCATTGATCAGGATAGAACATAAAGTTGGGTGTCGACCCAACCGGGCTTCCACTGTGCCCAAAACCTACATCAGGAACATGTATCAAATCCTTTTTTATATCCACATGTGGCTCTATATCTTAAATAGTAATATTCCATAAAATATCAATTACAGAATATTCAGTCTTTACTCCTCATACTAATTAGTCATTTAATATTATACCTTTGAATAAATATTCCAAAATATTTTCATTATAGATTTTAAAATAATCAAATATTTATGTGAGATAGGGTCACTGAGTCTATACTAATTCATGGATACACGAAATGGTCAGTTTTCAAAAAATATAAGCATGATCAATAGACACAGAAGCTTTATTCCTTCATGTGTTCACTACATTTTTCTATGCATTAGATACTCTTCTTCTTGTAGTCACATAACTTTTTCTAATAATAAATTTTTTTTTATTACAGTCACATTACTTTGTTTATGTGTTTTGGACAATACTCCATGTCGTGACTATAATAAAACATGTTTTCAGTACATCACTTTTTTTTAAAAATTTTCATACCTTTCATGATAATTATTTTCCTTCATGTGGTAGGTAGTTTACTTTATAAGTTCACTTTGAATATAGTGTTTGGTCATTAGAATATAGACACAATTAGCATATCATAGGTATTTTTTCATGTAGTGAGTACTATGAAATATCTTTAACTTCTTTTTTCATAATTTATCTTTATAAGATAGGATTTAATGGTCACTTCTAGACATTTACATTTTTATAATTTTGTTCAAAAAAGAAACTAGCTAACATAAAACATAAAATTTAAATAAAAAATTATAAACATGATTTGGGATTATAAATGTATATAGGTTCTAGACAAATCCAACCATATCCCCTTCTAATAATCACAAATATTGACATTTAAAATGAAATAAATTGAATACAGAAACAAAATTACATTTCAATGATATATCAATGTTTTATAAAATTCTATAATTTCTTTAGTTATTACTCCCCCTTTTGGGACTATCAAAATAGTGAAATTGGGAATATAAATTTTAATGAGTATAATACTGGCATTGGAAAAATGAATAACAGGATCATTATAACTAGGAAAAAATATATTCCATTATCATTCAAAAATATTACAAAGGAAATAACTATGGTGTCCCTTTCAATAATTCTAATCAGAATAAAAATCTGGTATATCTCAGATATTTTTATGATGGATTGGATCCTTTCATTTAGAAGTGAAAGTAGGGATAAAAGATGTAGTATATGATCTATTTATGGAAAAATGGCTACTAATGACTAAACATCTGGAAAAAGGCCTGAGATATTGGACACCATGTCTAGGAAAAGATCCAAAAGGGTCAATTATTGAGTGCAATGTAGTAGGGGTTCATGTAACGGGTAAGGAAGGTGGTGAAAGAATCAAACTATTTGTAGTGTATAGGTATGGTTTTAACAATTGGGTAAAGTTACTCATATCCATGAATCAATACTTTATAGTAGGGAAATGATATTCATTATTATCAACACAAACCTCTAGAACAATGGTAAATGTTTTTTCAACTTGTAACATGAATTCTTGGGTCAAAGGAGGAATCCCTAAATTACCATAAAAATATCTAAAAATATATTTGAAGCATTATTTTTTAATATTTGAATTTTGTAATATTTAATAGCCTTCATAATTGTTTCTCAATATTTTCCATATTGTTTAACATTATTTTTTACCACCACCAATGTATTAACAACATGTGCTAGAAATCCTTCAAACCCAATCTCAAATTTTTGTTGAAACTAATAAAGAACAGACCTTAACTCCTCCCTTATCAATTATCTTATTATTATTACATAAATAAATGGTTGTATATGAGGAGAATGTGGTGAAGTAGTAGGTATATGAACATAAAACAATACATTTAAATACCTTTTTATAGCTATAACATCATATTAGAAAGGTCCTATTGAAAATCACCAATCTATTCTTTCAAATATTATGTATCATTACCCATTAAATCCTTCTTGATGTGAAATTTGATATTAAAGATGTGAAATAATAAACATCACTTACATGGAGATATCTACATCTAAGGTTGGATATAAATAATTTTGAAAAATAATAAATAAATATTTTTGTAACCCCATAAAATATGATTTGAACTCATTCAAATAATCTAGAGAGAAATAGGATGAATAGGGGACACAAAGATATATTAAGAGTATGGATTATAATCATTATTCCTATAATCATCCTTAATAACCACATGTTTAGATCTCACTAAGTGAAATTCAAAATTTTCACCCACATTTTCTTCTTCCCCAAATTTAAGAGGAGCAGTATAAATAGATTTAATATGAACTATTTATTTTTCACCCTCATTTTCAAAAATTTATGTAGGAGTGGGACCAAAAGGTAATTATAAGACATTATCCAAATAAGGTATTGTAGGATAAACCTCATCTCCATTCTGAGAATATATTTCAGGAAACAAAATCCTTATATCACCCTTTCAGTGGAGGGGATTCCTTGTCCACCATGCCTCGGTGGATTAAACCCATTGTCATTAATGAACTCTGAATATTCTAGACCTATAATTATGGATCCTAGGGAATTCTCCCCCTTAAAAATTTCATCTGGTATAGACTATATAAGATTTCTTCCAATAACCTAACATCTTTATGAGGTGTTTTCATCTTCTTTAAATTCATGAGAATCATCCTATTTTTCATCATCCACAAAATTACTGATAAATAATTTTTTCAACAGGGTCCTCATAATGCATTACTTTTTCATGGGATGGTAAATTTTGAGGAGAGTAAAGTGGTCTAAAGGACATAATAAGAGATATTCTAATATCAACCTTATGGATTTCCACGACATCTTCATCAATATCAATACTGCAGTCCTATTATTTTACTTAAGCATTGTCAACCTCTAATTATAACTCAACAACAACCACTTAATCATCAGAATACTCTAAAAAACATCTAGTTCTAGAACTAGATCAACTAGATCCCTTGTTATAACATGATATTTCATAGGATCAAGCTTCACATACAGCTTCTCTAGACCATCCACCCATTAATTCTTCTACGGTTTCCAATTAACTTTAATGGGACAATAAATTCTCTTAGTTAGGCAAACACTATCTGAGGAAGTTAGTTTAATCACTACTTATGTATTAGAAAATTATAATATGACATGGATGAAATAAATTTTTGATATCGTAAGGATTTTATTTTTGAAAAGGGATTACACAATACATTCATGTGACTCATTGCACACCTTTCTAAGTTGATATAGATCCAATTTTTTCATAAAGATCAAAAAGAAAATATGTTGGTTCATCAAGATAAACATGTATTATTTTATAGTATAGATTAAATTTTGTATGATATCAGATAACTATTTTCACTCCCCAATTAGATCAATAGTGGTTGGTCATATGGTGGTTCTATTTTGAGTCATATCTTACAGTGAACATTAAAACATGATATTAGAATGGTTTATAGGATAATAACATTGAATGTCTTCAAACTAAACCTTGTGTGTCACACAAAAACTTTTTTCCTAGTGATTTGAAGAGTACTTGAATGATTCACCTTCCACCATAGTCCTAATGGTGTCTTGTTTCTTTCTAGAAATAAATTTCATATGCTCATATAATTTCATAACTATCCTTGGAAGGAATGGTCATCCATGTTCTACAATCTAATCATCATGGAACTCTTTTTGAATCATTTTCCACAATAATAATTATCTTGATTTAATATGTTGATCATCCACATCATTTTATAAAATAATGGATAATCAACCATATTTGGGTTTCATGACGTTACTAATATTCTTGAGTTTCCTTAATCCTTTCTTAATTACATCAAATGAGGTTATTCTATATGTTGTGTGACATTAGAAGTATGATTCAACCTTAGAATTATCACATTTCAATCTATACTTTGAAGGTTCAGATATTATTGAGAAGATAGAGACAAAAATATTTGTCTTAGAAATAGGGGTCTCATGAAGGAGGGTTTAGATAGTAGACTAGTCATTAAAAATAAAATTCGTTTTTGGATTGATATTTTTTGTGATCGTGATTTTTATTCACAATTTATTTTATTTTATTTATGGATAAAATAATATAAATTTTTTTAAAAAAAATACATCCAAAATTAATTTACACAAAGTCCTATGTATAATTAATCATGGTAGGTATACTGACTATGTGATCATAGTAGCTTAAATGGGGCACAGTAGGTTGACTAACTGTACATGTAAAGAGTTTTCACTATGTATAGTTCCCATTTGAGTTATGTTTTCTGGTAGTTATAGTGGCAGTATGGCTAGCTTTACATGGTTGGTATACTAACTGTATGAGATATAATTCATGGTTACATAAATCTCCATCTGAGAAAAACATCAATGTTTACAAAGAAAACCTTTAAAATTTATCTTAAATAAGTAATATTAATTTATTGTGTAATAAAATGAAAATAATTACAAAATTAAACAACTCATGTGTTAAAAATAATTGAAGGATTTAAGAATAATTAAGATTTCCTAACCCGTGTGTGATAGAGATCATTTCCTAAATATTCAATGTATTTTGGAATATATCTTCAAGATGAAGTTCAGTATAGATGAATTCAAGAGTTGTATCACCATTTATAAAATTATCTCTCAAAAAATGATTCATTATTTCAATATTTTTTTTCCATGAATGTGATACAATATTCCTAGAGATATTTACATCACATATATTATTAGAATTTATAGGGACATGTGAAAATTACTATCTATAGTCTAGTAATGTGTGTTTCATCCACAAACTTTTTTCCAGAAAACTGCATGTGGCTTTGTACAAAGATTCCATAGTGTATAATGATACAAAGTTATGTTTTTTACTTAACCATGATACTAGAGACTTTACAAAAAAGTCAAATGTCCCAAAAGTGATTTTTCTATCTAACTTACAGACACAAAATCTGAATCTAAAATACTAATTAAATCAAAATCCTATCCTCTAGAATAAAACAACCCTAAGATGGTTTTATTATTTTGGTATATAAAAATTATTTTCAAAATAATAAAATATGATTTTTTTGGGTTTTATTTAAAATATGCACACAAGGGAACACAAAACATACTATCAAGTTTACTATAATTTATGTATATTATCCATAAAATCATACGTCTATAAGTGGATTGATCAATGGGTTTCCCAATTTCATCAAGATATTGTTTAAACCCCATAGCCATGTGAGTACCACTACCTTTAGTACAATCCATGACCAAAAGGAATTAAAAGATACTTAATTTACTTGATTTGGTTTAAAATAATTCTTTTTTTAGAAATTTTGAAAAAAAAGGAATAATTTTAACTCATCAATAATACGCATTTAAAATTCATTTTGCATCATTTTTTAAAATGAAATACATATAGTTTTTTTGGATATGCAAAAATAATATCATCAAAATAGATTTATATTTATAAAACATATTTTGAGATTAGTTATAAAAATAATTTTGGGTCATTTATTCAATTGAAAAACCCATTATAAATAAAAAATGAGTTGAGAATATCATTCCAAGATCTAGGATATTGTTTTAAACCATAAAAACTTTTCATTAATTTAAATACATGATTTAAAAAATGATGGATTTAAAATCATAGGGTAGTTTTAAAAAAACATCCCTAATTACATAACCAATTAGTATTGCACTTTTCACATCCATTTAAAATAATTTGAAATCCAAATTTATTGTAGAGGAAAGTAACATTCTAATAAATTCATGTCTTCAAACAGGCTCAATTATTTATTCATAGTCAATACATTCCTCATGATTTTACCCACTGTGAAACCAAAGATGCTTTATTTCTAATTATTATTCTTCAATAATCTACTTTATTCCTAAACACTAAGTTAGTGAAAGTGGTTTGGAATTCCTTTTGTATTTCTAATAGTTTCTATAATTTGTTCCTCCTAAACTAATTCAATATTTATTTTATTTTTATTACGCAAAACTTATCATCAATTCCTAATATGATGTTCTTTGCTTCAAGATGTAAAACGAATGATTGATGATCAACCTGATTTCTTTGAGAATGTTTATCATTGTTCCTCAATGAATACTGAAAATGATGGCATCTAAATGATGATATATACATATCTTAATAGTTTTAAGGATAAAATTATTTGATAATTTATTTTCTTATATAGGTTCATATTAAAAGTATTCATCATAACTATGTGATTATTATATATAAGGTTTAATGGAATTATTACTAGGTTTGGTTTTAATATTTAAATTTGGAAGGTAATACTCAAGGTTATATAAAGGAATATCAGGCTCCTGTTGATCTATTTCATAGAATATTAAAATTATGGATTCTATGATGATTTTATATATTTTTTTGAGTACCCTATAATGTTTACGGGATGTTTAATAACAAAGGAGTTTTCCTTCATCACTTTTGGAAGAATTTTTTTCTAAATTCTTCATTGTATTGAGTTTAAAGACCTTAAAACTGAAAACTGTAAAGTAATTATCTTTTGTTTTTCTTGGATTCCATAACTCTGATAATGATCTAATTTATATTTGTCTAATAAGAACTATATTAATAATATAAGAATTTATATTCACTTCATCTTCCGAAAATTAATCTGGTAAATAATATTCATTAAGCATGGTTCTGGAAATTTCATACACTTTTATTCTTTTTATTTAGAATACAACATTCTATAATGAGGTCCTAGGAGAAAAAAATTTCTTTTGTATCCTGGATTTTATCGTAAAGATGTAAAGTCTTCAATTTAAAAATCACATCTATGATCACATATTAAGGTATTAATAGAAACTATTTGACTTTCACCTATAGTTGGGTATGAAAATTTCTATTTTAATACCCTAAGAGATGTAGTTTTAGTTGTGAAAAAATTCATCTCTGAGTTTCAGTTCTTAAATAGTGTTGTCATGGAACATAAATACATCAGGAAGAATGCATGAAAATTAAATAAATAACATAAATTTCAAAAAAAAATCAAAAATGAGAGAGAATTGAATACAGTTTAGGTAAAATTCCCTTTTGATAATGCTATCATAGTCATTTAGAGATTAATATGTTTTTTAATTACTTATGTTAATGAAATGGTTAATAATAGTTTTCACTTTTTCACCCTTGGTCATGATTAATGTTAATGAGAATAATTATAACAATTTCCATGCATAGATTATGCTCCTTCTAATAAATTTAATCAACAATAATATTTTTTTCAATTTCATAGACAATAAAATATCTGCTATTAAAATTTATAAGAATCCAAAGTAGACAACTATATCTTCCTAATGTTTTTAGTAATCACAAAAACTTCTCTACTTGACTCTAGATCAATTAGTCAGTATGATTAAAACCCATTAAGATAAATAAAATATTACATAAATGAATTAAATGGAAAAAATACATTATTAAATAAAAAAACAATCATATTAATATCTAATTATGAAATTTAGAATTGAAAACCATTTAAATAAATAAAACAGATCTATTTATTTAAATAATGTAAACTAGACTCAAGAATCAAAAAATCTGGTCACATTTCCTTTACCCAACAACTTAAAAATTCTACCCCTAAATTAGAATATATGTAATTGGGGAGATATGGGTAGAAAGTATGATAAAATAGAATAAAGTAAAATCATTATAAAAAATAGTTGTAGTAGTGATCCTTCTCTTCTAATCCTTCTATCCCCCTGGTTACCCATAGCATCCCCTGTTATTTATATAAGTTGGTATCCACTCTTTATTATCATTCGAATCTAATAGATCTTATCCTTCGTATCTGGTCAAATTTTCCATTTATTTTATCCTTAGAGTATCATTGATTTAATTTGTGGAATTAATCTCCAAAGATATTGGGTATTTCTATGGTTGATGTTTTCTCTTAACTAATTCCAACATGGCTCATAAATCCATTTTTTCATGGAACAACATGTAGTGGTTTTTATTATCTTCCACAATCAACACCACCTCATCCTCATATCATCAAAAAAAGTATAATAATGGTAGTTTAAATAGGAAATGGAGTTGTTGTACCAAAAATGGTGTCTCGTGGGTGACATTACCTTATCACAATAGAAACACCTTCTAGTGGAAACGATAGGTCATTTGTGGTGGATCACCAAGGTATCTCACATGTTAGATTGAACAGAATATTTCCATTAATGGTAGGACAATTATAGTAACACCCCCCTCACCCACAGTATCTCCTCTGAACAATAATGATGGTATCTCAAATGATACTTATTTTCCCTTAGTAATTGTATCAACTCCTTCATCTATGGTAGCCCGCCCTTAATCATTTCGGTGTCCTTCATTCATGCATGTCATGTCTGGATCATGCAACATGGATTCATAGTACAATTTCATATTATCATGTATTAAATTGTATAAGGCTCTCATGACAGTATCATCTTCTATATTCTAAAATGATAGCATAGCCATGATTTATCGAATGGTATCTCACATTCAACGATAGATCTGGTCTCAGTGCATCGATTGTAATCTATCTTACAATTAACTATGGTAGTTGAATCTACCATTAGTGATGGAATATCATACATTATGCTTTAATAAAGCATCCACTCAATTAGATCCCTCCATGGTAGTATTTCCAATGGAACTTATTCTCCCCTGCCAGATATAATTCAATGGAAAAGATAATTTTATAGATCCTTATCAAGAAAATCTAGCTTTGCAGTGGCCGGATCAAATTATTCTTCCATTCAGGGAAATTTCAATCATTGAAGAGGTAATATTTGAGTTCTTCTGATGTCATTGAATGGATTTAAGGTGATCATGAGCAATGAAATTCCTTTTTTGATCTATAGTTTCTCATATCTCTTTCATGGTGTTTTTGGTGAGTATTAGGTGGTGAATATCAATGACAAAGGTGGTAGGTTGAAATGAGCCATGTGTGAGTGCTAGGGAGTGCAAGTGAAGCTGGATGACATCACTTTAATAAATTGTGAATAGTAACTGAATAAATATCATCCCATATTGAAAATGAATCTAGTCTCTACAATTGTATATGTAATGAGTGGTGGCAAACATTGGTTAGATGCTTGCTGTAGGTATGGGCTCCCACATACATAGCACCCCCACACATGTTTCATGCCTTATCACATGAACAACATGGTCCTTGGACTAGACAATGATCCATGGGATCCACCCCATATGTCTATGTACTTCCTATGCCTCTCGATCGGGCCCTCTTAGTGGGTTATCTTGGCCTACTAGCCCTTCTAGGCTTCCTGGGTGGTTCGCTGACCTACCTTGGTTGAGGTCTAGCTTGAGCTGGCCAAATTTTTTACCTAATAAAATATTGAAAAATATTAATAAAATTCTACATAATATAGTTATAAAATTAAACATTCAAAACTCCTCATTTTATTTATTTTTAATTAATTTAACTTCTCAGTTATAAATTCACACAATTTAATAAGACATTAAAATAAATGGGAGTAATTCTTAGAATCCATTCAAAAATCATTAAAACTTTTTTAACTAATTGCATAAAAATATGTGTGTATAAAATACCCTCACACATAATTATTCTTTCCCCCAAGCATAAAATCTCAACATTGTATTAAACAGAAACTCCATGTTACCGATATTTAATTATAAATGAAGTAAAATAAAATAATTAAAACTACTAATCAAAATTTTCGTGTTCCACATAAAAAAATCAATTTATCTTATATTTTTTAATGAAACAATAAATTCAAGAATTTTACCTCCTCTTATATGAAAATGGTGGTACTTTTCCATTAATCAATCCAATATTCTCAATTTATTAATATTAAAAATGATAATCCACGATCTACCACACTTTTGGTTCTTTTCACTCATCCTTCGTGATACAAACTCATGAATATTTAGGATCATGAGAACATACTATTTATCTATAGTCTTGGAAAGGAATTGTTATCTTCACTTTCTAAAGACAAATGTTTTATAAAATCATGAATTCTTTCAAATTATGGTTCTAATGAATCTGAGGCTTATGTTCGGTACGAATTGATTTGAAAAACACTAAGCCGTAAAGAGGTGGTTAAATCTAATGTCTAAGGATTGATATCAAAAGTTAAAGATCAATAAAAATATCCCCTACAAACTATGAACTCCCACTTCCAAACTATTAGTCAAGTAGTTTTGATTTTTTGTCTATTCTATGTTAGAGTCCATTTTATATTTTTTTCAAGTAAATAAAAACAATAAAAGTAAAATTTATGAATCAAAAACATTTATCAATACCCAAAGTAACACTCCCACTTTTTTTTCACAGTGTAGTTAATTATTTCACGATAACTTTCCTCACCCCCACAATTCACCTTTAAAATATCATGAAAAATACTAAAAGGTTGGTATGAATAGATATAAATAAATTAAAATATGGATCATTCCAATCAATATCATTCATGGTGTATATGGTATAAATAAGGAAAATTTATAATGTGGTCTCATTGATAATGGATTCTCAATAATAATTTTTTAAATATATATAATTTATTTTTCCAAAGTCATAATTTTGAAAAGTTTTGAAACATATTCTAACAGTTAAGTTGTACCAAGATCACTCATGAAACATGATCATGATGTAATAGAAATTATTTTGTCAAAAAATTATCTCATAAAAGATAATATGGAATTAAAAAATCACTCATAGAATGACTAATAAAAAAATCAATCCACATAAAATTATAAAATTCAATGTGATTAAAATGGTTTGGAAATTTCATGTACAAGAATCAACCAATTCCATTAAATAATGAGTCACCATTTTAATACCCATGCTTCACTCAAAAAAATTATTCATCCACATTAATCATTTAATGTCATTATTATTTAAATCTAAAACATTAAATCAAAGGTTTCCTGAGAAACTCATGTCTCTTAGTTAAGATAAGTAAGGTAATGATTTTTATATAAGCATAGTATTTCATGTTTTATAAAAAATTTAATTTTTAGTTTAAAATAGAGATTCATGAAGATAAAAGGAGTTTAAAACATAAAAATTTAAATAATATAACTGTGTTCACATGAATCATTTTCTCTGATGCCTTCTCGGTGTTTGGGGTTGACCAATTGCTTATTTCAATTTATTCTAATAAAACAAAACATACTTGTGAAAAAAATCATTCAATCTGAAATGTTTGAAGGGAAGGGGTAACTTAATCCTAAACACATAAATATTATGAAAAAAAATAAATTTGTGGCTTCCTCTTAGAAGTGACTTTGGTTGATGTTATTTTCTTAACCTGGCCACATGGGAGGTAATCAGTTGATTTGGTGGAGAATTTTAAGTTCCTCTATCAGTTCTTGAGGTAGATTCCCACGTAATATTTTTAAGCCTTACCCAGTCATATTAAATAGGATTCCTCATTCATTGTTATTGAATTTAATGGAACCAAAGGGAAAAACATGGGTAAAAATATAATGTCTTTGACACCTAGAATGAATATTTCTGATCATTAACCTCGTTATGGAATTGTAGATATAACCATGATCTCTTATTGGAAAGGACTTTTTTCTATATCAGTTTGACATATTCCCCTTGGGTTTTATTTTTTTAAATTATATAGTTTTCAAAAACCTAACTTTTAATTTTCTATAGCTCTTATAAATGATGTTTTTTCTCTTTCCCACCATTGAAAAAATCTAAATTCATCTTTTTGGTAGTCCAATATATGTGGTTCTCCAACTCCACTAAAAGATGGAAACATTTTCTATTAATCATCTGTTAGGTGCTCATACCTATGACTATCTTATAGGATTTTCAGTATTCCCATAAGCTATATTCAATCCATAATCTCTAGTCCTTCTAGTTGCGTTTATCCATTTTATCCAAGATACTTTTATTTTCCTAGTTAGAGACATCATATTGGCTAGTTTTTTTGGATAGTGGAATGTAGATGGCTCGTGATACATCCCATACTTTATAAAAACTGGATTCACCTTTATATTGGATAAATGAGTCCCTTGGTTACCAATGATGTTCCATGGCACTCAAAATATATAAAAGTTGTTGGAATATAGAAAATCATATACAACATTGGCATTGTCAGTCTTAGGGACCTTAGATTCCACCCATTTAGATAAATAATCAACAATATGTAAAATGTTATAATTCCAAAAATACATGGAAAATGGTCCCATAAATTCAATACCCCATACATCAAGTATTTCACAAAAACATATGTTCTTTTAAATAATATTATATCTTTTTCAAATACTTCCTTACTATCAAAGATTCAAGCATTTCATATAATACTCTTGAGCAAAATTAAACATGTTTTGACAATAAATTATAGATTCAAATAATTTTATAGACATTCATTGAGGTCTAAAGTGGCCTCAACAAGAACATGTATAAAAAATTAAAATATAAATTATATTTTAGTTTTCAGTAGGAACCACCATATAAATTTATCATCATAGATTTTCCATATAAATTTATACTCCCAAATATATAGTCTCACATTTAGTATGAGTTTCTTCTTATAATGAGTGTTATGTTAAGATAATACATGATATGTGTCCAATTAATTTAATATTTATTCATACCATGGTACATCCCTTTCCATGATATATATTTTTAATCAACTTATGTAATCATTATGTGGCTTCACCTATGTAATTTCTATTTCAATAGTGTATGAAAGTATTCTAAGCTGATCATAAACCTGTATTTCAGATCCCTTGTTAATTAATCTCTAGGTTGAACTCTCAAAAGAATAGTATCTATCATACCAACCTTGGGATGTCATCAATCTTATTCGTTAAGTACCTAAGTGTTTCATAATTAAAAAATAAAACCACTTTAGTTCCATGTAAATAAGATATAAATTTATCTAGTAAAAATAAAATAGAAAATAACTCATTTTCAGTAGTTGTGTAATTTAATTTAGTGGCACCCAAGGTTCTTGAGGTATAAGTTATGAATTATTGAATTTCTTTAATTATTTAGTAATGTAAGACTCCCACACCATGGTTCAATGAATCATGAAAGAGTTAAAATGGGTACTCTAAATATTGTGGTTTCAAAATCGGTGGGGTGATCAGTTTTTACTTTATATCATCAAATACATTCCTAAAATCATAACTAATGTAAAATTTGTCTTATTTTAAAATAAATATCAAAATTGGAAGATCAATAAAACTAAAGTCCTTGATGAACCTTCAATAGAATCCATCATAGCCCAAGAATGTTATAATTTGTTTTACACAATTGGGATATGGGAATGAATTGATCACTTCAACTTTAGACATATCTAGCTCAATGATTTTTTGGGTAATTATATGGACTAGAATTATACATTTTTCAACCATAATGTGACACTTCTAAAATTTATAAACAATTTTTTTTTCTCAATTCTTATTTTCACGACTTTTTCATGATTTCCTAATAAATAATCAATTGAATTTACAAAAAAAAAATTGAATTCATCAAGAAATACATCCTAGAATTACCTAATATGATGTGATATCACTCTAACCATATATCTTGAAAATATTTTTTGGGAATTCCATAGCCTTAAAATTGCATCCACTTGTAAGAAAATGTTCAAAATGGATAAATGAATGTTGTTTTTTCTTGGTCTTACTCGATAATTGGTAGATTAAAATATCCTAAATATCCATCCAAGACCTCATAAGGCATCCTACTTACTAACTTTTCTAGTTTTTAGTCAATGAATGTGATGGAGAAGTTATCTATTTTGATGACTTCATTAAAAATTTTATAGTCTATGCATACTTTCCAACTGTTCTGAATTTTCATGGGAATAAATTCAGTATTATCATATTCCAAAATCATTAAACCAGTTTCCTTAGGAAACACATGGATGCGGTCTCCTCACTATGAGTAAGAAATTGGAGAAAAAAATAAGATGCTAACGACTTCTCTATTCCATAATTGTGGGAGTTAGCCTCCCTTGGGGCTATATAAACCGTTGAGATTCCCCCTCTCTAAATATTCTATGGGAGTATGATATTGGTTTAATTAAAAGGATTTACCTTAGGCTCCACCCAGGGTCATGGTTGTTTATTCTTAAAATATCTTCGAATGTTTTATCTTGTAAATCAGATATGTTTTTAACGATGATTACTGGAAATTTTTCTCCATCCAAAAGATTACTATATTTTAAATAACATAGGAAATTTTTTATTCTAAATTATGGGGTTTCCCTTGTAATGATGTTGAACTCAAATTAAAAACTTCTAAAGTCATAATTTTCATCTTTAAGGAATCATGTCGGCCTATTCCAAAAAATTATCACTCAAATTAGAGGTAATTTCTTCTCAAAAATAGAAAACATAATATCACGATTTTTTAGTTTCTACATTTTCTGTAGTTATTTAAATAGAAATTTAATCTTAAAATGTTGAAAATTCAGGTAGAAAACCTATGTAATCAATAAGATCAATGCCTCCTTCATGAGTGATTACAAAGAGGGTGTGGATACACAATGGATTCCTCTTAGATTCAATGATTCTAAAGTTCACATTGTTATCCCTAATATCCAATGAATGTATTCTCTAATGTATATTGATGATTATCTTGTCCTTTATTATGAATTTTTTTCCAATATGATGGGTAAATAGCCTGGTACTTTATATTCTTCTATGGTAAGCACATATAAGTTAACTAGAAGAATTATATCATCCACCACCATAAGAACATCCTCCAATACTCTTGCTAGAAAAATAGTATATCTTCGTTCAACTCATAATACCCCACTTATGGTCATAAATTCAACTATTTTCAATGATTAACAAAAATATTGATATATTAAATTAATATAAGCACCAATATCAAAAAAAATAACTATAAAAATTAAATTCACTAATTGTGGAGGGAATAGAAAAAACTATAGATCATGAATTTATTGTGAAATTATTATGTGATTAAGGCTAAGACCCTCATTCCATTTATGATCCACTCAATCCCATATTGTGTTTTTCATTTTACAGAAATATCTAAAATAAATTTATTTTATTTTAGAATTCCCTGGTTTCATTCCAAGAGAGTTATGTTTATTTAATCCTTTTAAGATATATCTTAGATCCCTCTTTGATTTTTATCTTCCACTTCTTTCTTTGATTCAATAAAACAATAAATGAATGGAAGAGGAATATAATTCCTCTCCCTTTTCAATATTTTTAATTGTGTTTTAGGTAATTCCATTCTAAATCATGTCCAAGATTATGATTCCTTCTTTTTGTCTTCTTTTTTTGGTGGAGTGGGTTGTTCATCCAGAGACTGTCTAAAATTTTTAGATGTAAATTTGTTAAGTCTTAACTTAACATCTTTCTATTCTAGTAGTTGAATCTCCTTACCATTTTTAGTAATTATCAAACTCACCCAATCCACTATTTTACATATTTAATAATTTTTTATCCATCAAATATTTTGGATAGTATGCCCAAATGAATTTCAAATTTATTTGAAAAATCCTTCCTTGTTGTTTTTTTCTCCTCAATATTCATTCCATGCCTTCATTCAGTTGGTAGTTCAATATATGAGGGTTATCCATATTTTTTATTGAAAAATAGGTTTTGATAAGCCTATTTTTTATATGATTTTTTATGTGGTTGGTAAAATAGAGATGAGTTTTCCAATTACAGTTGGAATAAAGTTGATTTGAGTATTGCTTTGAAAATAGAGGTAATGCCTACATTTGTAGACCTGTAACTCCCTACTATCCTTACCCATCTCTACATATATTTTTTTAAAATTCCTAGATGGAATTTTTTTGCATATCTCTCCACACCAAGTATCTCTGCACATTTATCGGTCAGGTGATGTGGTGATTAAGACAAACAACATTCCTGAGGTGGTGTAGGTTGTTCATTAACATTATTCCCATCCATATGTCATAATTTAATTGATAATTCTTCCTAATTTATTTCATGTAGAAGTAATGAGTCATAATTTATTCCCTATGAAATAATTATTGTACATGATCCTCTTATTACAAACTACGGGTAACTCTATTCTATCTTCTTGGTTAGGATACTAGTTTCTATGTGTGATTTGTTAATTAATGTTCCTCTAAGTTATGAATATAAAAGTTTACTCTCATTTTTTCATTATTATTCAGTATGAGAATACATGAAACTAATTTCCTCTTCCTACTTCATGAGGTTATATTTCACAAATATTCTTGAATCATTCGCAGCACTCATAGAGGGACTCAATAGTAGTTTTTTGGATGAGATATATTTCCTTCCTTATTATTGTGTTTTGCAATGTTCGGAATCACCACAGCATAATTAATATTTGGATTTCAACCAAGTCATGGATATCTCAAAGTTGGAGGTTGTAAAACCACTCTTATTCATCTCCCTCAAGTGAAAAGATGAATTCCATCAACTTGAATTTATCCTCACTAACTCCTCTCAGACTTAATCCTAAGCATACTAATCTAAACTCTTGAATTTTATAATTGGGATATTATCCTTCATGTAAATAAAATTTATGTAGTATGGTAATCATGTTGAAATGTAATTCAACATCATTTTGTTGAGAAATCATAGTTAACATATTTTATTGATTGGAATACTATGGGGTGAAAAGGTCCTTTACGTCTTGTTAGGGGTAAATTTCTATTATGGTATGTTTATAGTGATTACATGAGGTTTCCCTTCATTTATATAAAATGATTTCATTGTGAATATTCTGATTTCAAAGTCTATTCTATAAGGTTCTCTATATCTTAGAATTAAAATTCAATAATCCTTCATTAGATTTATTAGTCTTTCTTGTTTGGTTTGATTTAAAACATCATCCTAGAAACAGTTCCATGTTTATACGCACTCCTCTACAGTGGTGTGGAAAATCAATTTTATTTTCCTTGGGGATTTTTTATTATTAGTGACTATTTTAATCTACAAGAAGTCGTGCTTAAATCGTGTTATCGTGGTGTAGATATAAATAATAAAGAATTCAATTCAATCAATAAAATGGCATGGATTTTAAAAAAAACATGTAAGAGAGTGCAGTGATTGGGATTTATGTCAGATTCCATTTTTTAATGTTATTACAGTCCATTTAAAATTAATCTGTTTTTTATTACTTTATTTAATGAAAATATTAACATTTTTTCCTTTTCACGCTTTATCAAGTTTGATATTAGTGGGAATCATTCTAAAAATTTCCTTGCATAGATTATTCTCATTCCAATATATAAAAAAATATTAGGATTACACATTATTTATTAGGAAATAAAAATACATTATTGAAACACCAATGAATCAAAATTAGACTATTGTTTCTTACTCTTGAGTTGAGTAATCACTAAACAATTGTCTACATGACTATATATCAACAAATCATTGTGATAAAAAAATAATAAGAGGGAGAAAATATTTATTAAATCATTTAAACATTAAAAATCATTATTCATTTACTAAAACATTCATATTAAAATAAAATTATGAAATTTAGAATTGATAATTATTTAAATAACAAAATCAGATCATTGTATTTAAATAAATTGAAGAAGGATCAAGCATCTCAAATTATAGTAACCTCCCCTTCACCCAAACCCAAAATAATTCTACCTCTCCATCGGAAAATATGTTATGAGATTGAGAGTTGTAGAACATATGGTAAAAACATAATAACATAAATGAATTCGAAAACAGTGAGGCATCAGTGATCCTTCATATCTGATCCTTACATCCCCTTGTTCCCAGTATCCTCCCCTATTATCTATAGAGTAAGGTAACCCCTATTGATTCTCATTCAAATATCCCTTGTCTTATCCTTTAAATTCTATAAAATATTACATTAATATTATCCTTGGAGTATCAATATGTAAAATCATTTAATTATCTCCATAGACATTGGATATTTCCATAGTTGATGTTTTCACATACCTGAGTCCAAAATGGATCATGAAGAAATTTTTTTGTATCACCATATATCTTTTTTAATTCTCTTCAACACTCAACATAACCACATCCTCAAAACATAACTATATAAACATAATGACAGTAGATTGAATGGGTGGGGGAATAGAAGCAGCAGTGAGGGTAGTTAGTAAGATATGGTACATAATAATAGTAGAAGTACCTACCATTGACAATAATAGATCGTGTATGGTGGATCACCAAAGTATCTAAAAGGTATCTTGAATGGTATCTTTCCATTGATGGTAGTACATCGATTGTAGCACCTCCCTCACCCACAGTAGCTCTTCCAAACTTCATAAATGTTATCTTTACCAATAATATCATTCTACCGGTGATAGTGGTATCTTCTTTATCTATGGTAGCTCACCATATTTTATTCCATCCTCATTAAATCATTCATGGTGTACGTGTCTCACAATAAATGGCATCACATTATAATAACAACATTTCTGATGTGGTTGTGGAAACATTTTTTGTGATGTTAGTATCTTCAACTATCCACAATGGAATTATGCCC
Organism: Viscum album; assembly: GCA_963277665.1. Classification (NCBI taxonomy): domain Eukaryota; kingdom Viridiplantae; phylum Streptophyta; class Magnoliopsida; order Santalales; family Viscaceae; genus Viscum; species Viscum album. The sequence goes on from OY728135.1 coordinate 455,224,601, forward strand.
ATGACATCTTGAATTGTATCTCACCATTAATGGTATCCCCAGTCTTACTACAATGATGGTAGAATATACCACCATTCACTAGGTTAAAAACATATACCATTGGAAAACATAGATTGTCCATTGTGCTTCCGGGAAGAAACTACTACCTTGACAGCCCTCCATGATATCATGTTTCACATAATATCTACTCCTCTTCAAGTGATTGTGTAATGTTATAGGTAATTGATTACATCCTTATCTAAATGATCTTTCTGTTACAGTGTCCTAAAACCCCAATTCATTCATGATGGGAAATTTCCTTCTTCCCATTGGGAATCTACAATGTGGTCTGAGGTCTTATAAGGGATCCATGGTGGTCCTAAGCATCAACATAAATATATGGATAGAAATTTAGTTTTCAATATCTATTTCATGATGAATTTTTTGAGTTTTAGGTTGTGGTGGTGAAATAAAACATGGAAGGTAGTGGCGAGGCATGTCCTCGCATGAGGGAGTTGTAGTGGAGTGGGATTATGTCACTTTAATAAATGATTAAGAGTAACTAAATAAATTTCATCCCACATAATAAATGAAGTTAGTATCAATGCTTGTATAAGAAATAAGTCATCGCATACATTGGTTAGAACCCTTTCATTGGTATGGGCCCCACATACATAGAAACCAAACACTTGTATCGTTCCTCCTCACATATCTCATACTCACCTGGCCCAAAGCTATTCCCCGTGAGCTCTTCCCCACATGGATGCTTACATCCTCTACTACTCGAGTGTGCCCTACCCCTGTGTTGTCTTGGCTGGGTATCCCTTCGAGGATTCATAAGTGGAAGGATGGATAAACATGGTTGATGTATTTCTTGATATTGAAACTTTTTTACATAATAAATTATTGAAAAAATAGAAATAAGATTTCAATAAAATATCATAATAAAATAAATCATTTAAGGCTCCCAATTTTTATTCATTTTAATATCTAAATTATAAATTCCCAAAAATTAATAAAACATTTAAATACATCATAATAATCATTATAATTCATTAGAAAATAAATAAAAATTGTATAAATAAGGGAATGATAATATTTTGTCATCAGTTCAGTAGGGTTCTCTATAGATTTTTTAAATTTCGAAAAATAAAAATATGATTCATTTTTTTGAGATAATACCTAGGTGTATCTAGAAATTTCATCCATAGGAGAATAATAATAGTGATTCCCATTTAATCTAGAGATATTCAAGGTTTAAAAAAAGTCCATGTAAAATAACATTATGGGTTGTGAAGTTGAATATTTTTTCTTTAGTTTGAGAGACATCATACACTAAATCCCTATAAGATATGCATTACAAATATTTTATAATTAAAATTATAATTTATGAATATTTTTAACTATTCATTTCCTAGTTAAATTTTTATGTGAGTAAAGGTTTGAGTAGATTATCTTCCTATGATAAATCTAAAAATCTTTGTCAAAGGAACTTAAAAAAGATGCATTTTGAGGAAAAAATGTATTCAAATCAATCATATGAAAATATTCACTGTATAGGGTATTACAAAACTAAAGAATTATTATAATCCTAAATTTAGCATTAATTATTTTCAAATTTAACATGATATCCATCATCACACAGTTTATAAATACTAATGAATTTATAGTCTAAACAATCTATAAAAACATTTGAAATTAAAAAAATACATGAATGACTAATTTGACTATGTTAAATCATATACCATTTCTCATTATAACAAAAAGTATCATTCTCTTTATATCTAATGAAAATGATAATAAATATCAAGTTATACTCAATCATGTGCCTAGAATATCTACTACCCATATATATAAGTTTTTACTGGTACACTCCAAATAAGTTCTGTATAGAAAAATTTAATAAGAAATGATTTTATTACCCATTTTTTCTAAGACCCAAATATTTTATTAACAAAACAATATGAATGTAATGTTTTCTACTAGTATTCATAAATAGAATTTATTATTTTTAAAATAAAAACATCATTATGTTCATATGAATATGATTTATTTGTAGAGTTTTTTAACTTGAACAAGGAACAAATTTGTTCTTATAACTTTTCCTATGTCTAGGTTGGTGACCAATCCTAGTGGTATATTTATGTGTATTTTAATTTCTAAGAAACATAATAATGTTTTTATACCATTTTTGAATCCTTCTATATCCTTTTTTAGTTAGTAATTTTACATTTTGATCTTATTTTTTTCATTTGAAATTTGAAATTTCTTCAATTTCTATAAAAAATTATAATTTAAAAAATAGGTGAAAAAACAAGCTTCTTTTTAAAAATTAATATATTTATTAAAATCATTAAATGGTTCCTGAAGAATGTTATAGTATTCAATAAAATACTCACTACATATATTTTCACCATTTTTCTAGTTTAATAAATTTTAGAAAACTAAATGAGAGGTGTATAAATTGTATTTAGTACCATATATGGGTTTTTCCTAAAACACAGGTTAAATTTGTAATTTTTATCTTTGATTCTAGCATAAGTCTCTAAAAATATATTCAGAGTCACTCTAGGTGTATTTTATAGACTTATTTATCCCATTGAAAATGTTCTTATATCATTTCTCATAATTTAGTGTAGGACATTCTTCCTAGATGTTTTCTTTTCTTTTGAATTCAAAACTGGTCACTTCACATGTATGGTTCTCCAGTATATTTTTCTTTTTTCTATTATACATTCATCTATAATTTTCTGTTGTGAAGAAGATCTTCTTCCTAAATAATTTCTCCATTGTCCTGTTTATATGATCCATTTATTCGTCGTTGTCTGATGGTGATTCAGCAACACTCTAATTTTTGTATTTGATATTCTATTTATTTTTAGTTCAGATTTATTAAAGGCAAAAAAATTTACTCTTTAGTTCATCATCTTCTTCATTATTTTATTTCAATTACTCCTTATGCATCGTATGATTTCTAATAATCCCTTTTTTTAATTTTTCAATGTAACAAGATTCTCTGATGGAAACACATGTTTCTCTCCACCTATAAGGTAGGAATCCCAGCCATCAAATTTCATGACCTTTATCTAGGTTTTACTTTCCAAGTTAATTCATAAAGTTCACAGAGTCATTAAACTGAAGATACATATCATAATCGGTTTCATCAAGTTTCATTTTTCAATGTATTGTGCATTAAAGTATAATTGTTTAATCATATCTCGTTAATATTAGAGGTTCCGTCATGAGAAATGGATATAATGTCCCATATTTAAAAAGTAGTAGAGAAAGAATATATTATATTAAAATCTTATTCTATTAAGGTAATATATATTGAACCTATAGATATACTATTACAGTATTATGTGGATTTAGTTTAGTAACTCCATTCAACTCTTGCAGCTTTGGGATTTTCAAATTTGTCATTAAAATTTCTATAAATATCAAACCCATGCTCTTTATATGGATTTTCATTTTGATCTTCCATTCAAAATAATTTATTCCCTTAGAATAAGGATGTAATTTAGTAGGTGTCCCCTCTAGTCAATTATTATCTATAATTTAGGAAATTTTGATTAACATAGTATTTTCGATCATCTAGTACAACTATATAATAATAAAAATTAATTTTAAATTTTAAAATACAAATTTTGGTCCCATTTGAAAACTCAATAAGGGTTCTATTGAGTTTCTAAAATAACTTTCAATTTAAAAAATATCCGAATTTCTAAACAAACCCAGATAACTAAAACATTAGAGGTTTATAATTTGGTATTTAAAAAAGGATATCAAAATATTGATCCCAAATAAGTTATAACATGTTTTAAAGATCCCTAATATTTTCAAATAGTTAAAAATCAAAAGAAATAACATAAATTAGTGTTTTCTAAAAATGAAATTATTTTATATTCTGGTTTTTATAATAGATAATTTTTTAAAAAAATAGATAAAAGGGAAAAAATAAATCTCATAGTAGAAATAAACATGGGATTCAATCTCAAGTCATGACCTAATCATCTCCACATAGAAATTACCAGATACCTAGCAGTTTATTACCAAATAAACCAATCCAAAACCTTGATATGTTATTACACAATATAATACAAATATTTCTAGGCTACAACCAGCATCTTCTATTACTCTACATGGGATATATAAATGTAAAATACAAAGAGAATTTTTATTTTCACACTCCTACATAATAAAGGATATTATGTTTATGAATAAACGGAGTGACTAAAAACATATCTCAATATGTAAGAAAAAATATAAGGAGAAAAGTTTAAAGAATGTGAAGATTTGATGCATCGTAATTGTGTTATCTTTGGTAGATCAAAAATATTTGAAACTATCATTAAAAATCTTCATATTATTTATCATAGAGAAGTATATAGAATACAGTATCCAAGAAAAGATTTTATATATTACCATTATTTCCTTAATGGACTATTACATCACAATTTATGATGAAAAGAATAATTATGACAAAATCTAAGATCTAAAGGTTTACTATCTTAGAAATTTTTATCGTAGATATTTATTTTAAATAATAAAACATAAACATTATTAAAATAATTATTTTTTATCCTTATATATATATATCATGATCACCTTCATACATATAATCACATGAAGATATACATCAAAGAATGAGTTTATCTAAAGGCTAAGTATATAGAGGAATAAAAGTGATTAATCAATAATACATGGGTGAGTATAATAAATATCATCATATCATAATCATATAATACATAAACATAATCATGGGGGAAACATTTGGTAAAGGTATGTAATATTGAATATTCATAATAATTAAAAATCATAACCTAGTGGTCAAATACAACACATTGTTTCTAAAAAATCTAGCATCATGTTTACAGAATATATATAATCAAAAATGGTTAAATCATGATTTTGAAAAAATATAGCATATGTTCCCATGTAATAAACATACTTTCATGTGATATATAACATTACCCAATTCATTATTGGGTTATATAATTCAAAAACCACCCATCACATCAAAAAATTATCAAAATCATACATGCCTCATATAACATATAGGAATAGTTATAATAAAATAAACCCTTGAAAACAGATGGGTTTCATAATAATTTTCTTAATCATTTATCAAGAAATAACCTTTTAAGGTTATCAAATTAATTAGGGAAGCGTTATTTTTGAATTAAAAATCATCATTCATGAGTGGAGAAGGAACAAATATATTGGAGTCAAATATGTGTTTTGGAAATTAATATCTTTTCAAAACAGTTTTTTAAGAGTCATAAAAACATTTGGAGAATATAGAAGCAAGTATATATCTTAAAATAAAATGGAAAGAATGTAGGAAATACATTTTAAGGATATTAGTGTTATATCAATAATAAAAATAGTGTGAAAGATAAGACAACTCAAAAAATAGGCGGTTTAAAGAATTACATTTCCTTAAATACTACTTCATTTCGCAGCTTTTCCACCACCTTAATAACAAACATTGTTTTATTAAAATTGTCAACTAAAAGTGAATTATTTGAATTTATTCTATTATTTATCAATTATAATAATTGGATTCTACTCCTTAATTCTATTAGTTAAAGGGTAAACATTTTGATAAAAAAAATTCCTTTAAAATTTCTTATTTTTATTCAATTTCACGGTTTCTATCAAATGGTAATTTTACATTAGAATAATTAATTTATAAAATATTAAAATACATATATTTAAACATTTCTATTTCTTAAAAAATTTATTATAACTATCCATAAGGTTGGTGATAAGATAAAAGTTAAAAAATACTCATTATTAGTTAACCCATCATTAATGGTATAGTTTTCAAATGTGGGGAATGCAAGGTATTGTAATATCTATAGATTTTTTTAAAAATAATTGTGTTCGATAATGTGCAATACATGCAACAATGAGCTTAAACGAACCAAAAAAATATTATTATTTAAATTTAACCATCATAACATACCAGTTAATTTGATGGGTATGAATAGGGTAACCTAATTTAATGTACATATAAATAAAAATGTTATAATAAATTCTATTTTATTTATTATTGTATCAGAAATAAGAACTCATTTTTAAAAATATTAATTTGATGCATTAAAAATATGCTTTCTTCAAAAATTATTTTTATTTTATTTTTTGAAAAAACATTATAATTAATTTATGGAAATTTTACAAACCTTAGTTTAATGATTTTTATACTTTTTGAAATCAACTTATCAAAATTATCTTATAGGGAAATTTGGAGATTTTGTTTTTTAAAAAAAATATTTTTAAATTAATTGTAAAACTACTTATTTTTATTGAAAACTGTATTTTCTTATAAAGTATTTATAAAGTAAAATATAATTTTTGATCAGTCTTAAATTTTAATTAGTCTTCTTTATTAAAAAATCCAATTATAGTCTCTATAGTGAATTTTATATTTGAATTTTGTATATAACCACTTTATACTTAAAAAAATGCATTTTTCTAAAAAATTATTCTTTTTGGGTTTTGTCACCGTGATTTTAAATTATATTCTTCCACTTCTGTTTTTTGAATCTTGAAAATTTAATTATGTAATTTTAATCACTGGTTCCATATTTGGTAAATTTTTCCCTTTTATTTCTCATCAAAATGAATCGATACCTTTGTAAGTTTTGGTACCATGGTAAAGGGTAAATCAGGAAATTATGGTTGAAAATAGAATTATAAGGATGAAAGAATGACACTAACACTTTTATTAATTTTATTGGATGATTATATCGCTTCCATAATCATAAAAAATTAATATATATATTTTCTTAATTCAGACATGATTATTACCTTTATAATATTAAAGTAGATATAGAACCTAAAATATCACACTCTTTCTTTTTATAACTATAATATTTTCAAGAATGTGATAAAGAGAGGATATGTTTACTTTTGAATAGTTATTTTAAATATAAATGAAATTTTTATCAAGGTAATTTGTTTTTACTTTTAATTGAAGAAATAATTTCCTTAAACTCTTATGAAACACTAATAAAGTGCTTTTGAAAGCAGTAAAATTATTACTGAAATGATTTTTAAAACCATATAAATAATATTTTTTGAGTCAGTCTTTCCATTACATGATTAATGAAATTTATATACGTTTTTATACATTTTTTTTGATTTATATGGTTGTATTGTAGTTTTAAAAGTCAAATTAAATGATTCGTTCCAAAATTGACACTAATGTTATTTTATAATAAAAAATATTTTATTCAATGAAATTAAAATTTTAAAAATATAATATTCATCCATTTTAATGGTAAAAGGATTAAAATTCCATCCATGTCCCATTTTTTCCCATTTTTTCCTCTTATAGTATCTATGTTATCCCCTTAACAGTAAGAAATGTTGATATCTCTATAATTTTCATAACGATTAACAATGCGTAAGAAGAAAATAATAAAGGTAAAAATGTTATTAAAACTTTTTTAAAAAATAATATTATTATTTAAAATATTACACATATTATACTTGGGTAATATTAATTTGGAGATATTTTTACATTAAAGTTAATATATATTAATTTTAAATTTGAATAAATTTCCAGAGCACCCCTCCCCTCTCCTAGAAAAGGGTTCCTCTTCATCTCACAACTTCATATATAAAAAAACATTTTAGATCATAAAATAACTAAAACTATATCTTCATTATACCCCCCTAAAATTTTTATAGGGCTTATTTAGGATATAATATGAACCCTATAGGTCTTAAGGTGTAAGGAAAAGAAGGTAATCTAAAAAATATGTATATTTCTTAATCGAGTGTTTCTGTTTTATTTCTTTATCTACCAACAATAGATATTATTCAACAATTCTGAAATAATAAGACAATTATATTACATATAAAAAGTTTTTTTTTATTTTAACTTCACAACTTATATCCACCTTCACTTCCATCAAATGGAAATGAAACCATCATTCATGTGTATAGCGGATTGCCGCCTCACAGACAAATGTAAATCGTTCTCCATCTCCACCTCTCACCGCTGCTAATAATGATGGATTTAATGTATATATATGATCTTAATGAAATTTTTATAATTTTTGAAATATAATAAATCATAAAAGTTCTCAAAATTCCATTAACAGGAAAATGATAACATCATTTAAGCATAAGGGTGGACTACTTCCTCTATGAAGATATGTGATTCAATTTTCATCACCACGTCACATAAATGACAAATATAAGTATATTTAAATATAAAATATAATATTTATGATATAATGATAATTTTTTAAACTTAAAATAATACTTACCTTCTTTCTATAATGATATTTGAAAAATTCAAAGGTTGCACTTATACAAGTAGGACCAACCGTCTTCATGATTATAATATAGGACATTTTTCATGACCATATGTCATTGTTGGTTTTAAAAGTATAATTGATATATAAAAATTATAATTATCTGATTATTATTATTCCATATATTGAGACCTCTTTAACATTGGTCAACCTGCTGAATTCATTTTAGAAATATAAGCCGAATATCGTAAAATCATCTGATGTGAACCCAACAAATTAACTGATTTAATATAACATGGTATTAAATGAAATAAAAGGTATAATAAAAATGAATATTTTTTAAAATAAAGTAAATAATTAACATAAGTTTATTATTTATGAATATAAGGATTGAACATCGTGATTTCGACTCGATGTAAGGGGCCTTCTTTTAAAAATCACATTTTAATGTTTCCATTTCGATTATTTTTTTTCCATGACCATATTTCTTAATATTTTTATATGGATGTATTTATATATATATAAGTGAAATATAATAGAAATATTTTTTTTATTATGAATTCATTTCTTTGCTTTTTAAAAGGAACAATTTTTACAGAATTTTTTCACATTCTTTACAAGAGAAAAAAGGAATGTTCTATATTAACACATAAAAGGACAATAACTTTTCCTACTATCAGAACCATTATTTTTTGGTTTTTATTAATTCACAAAATTTCATGATATATTTTAAGAAAATCCATCACGGATTTTCTTTTTCGTATTTTAGTTTTGAAAATGTTTTTCTATATGAAATGAAATTTCAATATCCTAAAGTGTTTTTTAAATGGAATAAAAAGATTTTTTCAAAGGTTTTACAATATAATGTGCAATAATAACATGTTTTATTCAGGATATGGTACTTTTTAAATATATATATGAGATTTGGGTGGCCCTAATATAGCTTATACGATGGATTGAGCCATATTATGGACCATGAAAAATGTTTGATCCCAATATAGCTTATATAAAGTGTGATCCCCGTTATAGCTCCCCAATGCATTGGGTTAGGTTCCCATTATTTAATGGAAAGTGTGTGGGAGTTAACCATTGTGTTTAATCCTATGTATTTGACTAGGATCTAATTATTTATGAGATTTGATTAAAATGGGTTATGCATATGATTCTCTATGTTGAGTAAAAGAGTTTTCAATTGCATTTTATGTGTTTTAAGGGTTTTATTTAAAAAAAAGGTGTCTGTTTTTCTATGGAATAGATTTATTTCAAACAAAAAAATAATAATGCAGTAAAGTTAAGTATTTCATGGGTTTTCTTGTTTTCACTAGGCTGGAAAATTTCTTCTTTGTATGCCCCTTACTTGTGTTATTTTTCCTCATTACATTTTTTTAATTATTTTTCATGGGTTTTTATGGATGATTAAGGAAAAATATGTGGTGAAGTTAAAATTTTTTAATGATATATCAGTAAAATAAATCATGTTTCTTTTTAAAAGTTTTATATTATTGGAAAAATGAGTACCAAGTGAAATTTTCCAATTTATAATGTAGTATTTATTTCTATAACGGTGATTACCTAATTCTCTAAAACTGTAAACCTAGAAGATATTTAGTAATTAAAGAAAGATAATTATTGTCTCAAGTCACTAGATTTTATAATTTTTTGGGTTGGTTCCATACAGTTTTCTTTAGAGTAGGTTTTAGATAACTTTGGAGATTACTATTTTTTCTAGTGAGGTTAACTTAATAGTTATGTATAATTTCATGGATCTAAAATTTTATGGTTGATCCAAAATTCAATGGAATATACACCCATGTGGAGGTTTTACATAGTATTTTTTATTGTGATTACTATGATTTTGGATGATTTTTTATTTGGTTATGTTATATTTTACCCATTGTATTAATGTGAAGGATTTTTTTTGAAGAATGTTATTAAATTTTTAGGATGTTAGTTCGTGGAATGAGATAAACATTTAGGTTAAGACAATACTTATTATTGATGTTATTAATGTTTTTAAAGTTTTTTAAGCATAAATTATTATATAATTTCTATGGGTGTTGTCTTTATTAGGACTATATTCATTTTAACATGTAATAATTATTTTCATGTTTCAGTGTTGTTCTTCACTACAAATTAAAGATCGTTCATCATCATAAAAAAAATAAAAAGTATCTCAGACATCCTTATTATCTTATAATTTGATTTAATCATCATATTCATTAAAAAAATAATAAATGATTTTGAATGCTTTTTTAACATCCAAAAACCCTAAATCAAACTATTTGATCTGTCAAATACCTCTTCATTTCTCTAATATTTTTATGGATCATGAAATATAATTTATTTTATTTCAAAATCTCAACAAATACATAAAATTTTAAAAGATAAAAACCACTAGGGAATTGACTATATATTTTCCAAAGATATAGACTTCATGATGAAAGATAAAGTGGATATCAAATCATAAATGATGATCCCAATGTTTGGATTTATGATATGAATTATTTTCATATGATCAATGTAACACCCGAGATTTTTATGAGTAATATTTTGTTTTTATATATCATCAAAGGAATCTTTCACTACATACTAGCTTGGCTTACTTTACACGCAATCACGACCTTCCTCGATAGCTTGCGTCGTACACAATACCGAGTTTCACTAAACAACGATATGCTATTAAAATATTATTAAAACTTGCCGTTATGAATAGTAATAACCAATTTTTGAAATTTTATAAATTTCATTTTTCAAAATGGACTTCATTTTTGGATTCGGAATACCGAAATTATCCTAGGGTGAAATTTTGGTGTTTTTCTGAAAACTTTCAATTTTTAATGAATAGTGAAACCACTAAGTGGTAGGTTAAAAACTGAATTTTGCATAAAACTTAATTTTACCGCTTCTGTGAATGGAATTTCGAAAATCCGACATACACGGTTGATATCAGTAGGTAAAATGTGGTTCAATGAGATAAAAATAATTTTTTGGTGAATAGTAACTTTTTACTTTTTTTACTACGGTTAATAGTAAATAGGGTAAATAAGGGTAAATATGATATTACTATTACCCTAACACATGTCCTAATTCTATTGGATAAGTGTAATTCGACCAAAAACAACCTTATGAATAAAATATAACCATTTAGGCCCACTTGGATTAGATTATGACATTTATTATTAATTTATTTAAAGAAGGGTTAAAATAGTTAAAATCAATGTTTAATAAGTAAATCATATTTAATATGGGGTTATACATAATCTAAATTCGACAATAAATATTCATTAGAAAGCTAAAATTATTTCCTACATAATGGTATTTTATTTATAATTTTTAGACATTAAATAATTTAATTTAATTGTGACACAACGATGATGCAGTAATTATCTTATTTATGAAATATTGACATAATTGATGTTATAAACACCAAAATAAATGTAATTTGAGACTTTTTATGAATTACACTAATTTTATAGGTTACTATGATATATTAGTGTTGATTTAATCAACATGGTTCTAACATTTAATTCTGTTATGACTTTCACAAAAATCATATATCAAATAGTGTCAAAATTGACACAAAATAGTTTTTAAATCAAATGTTATATTATTAATTGTTATTTTATTACTAAAAATCTAAGGTTCGGCAAAATGACTTAGATAAGGATATATATATTAATAATAAACAATTTGGGGTTCGTTTGGCATGTTATAGTAAGTGTATTAACCATATAGTGAAAGAAAACAAAAAGACATGGTAAAAGTTAAATTATTTAACTTAGAGTTAAATCTAATTGATAAGGTTAAAATAATAACCTAAACATGTCTAAATCCTATTGGTTGATAGGATTTAGACCCATCCCCACTTTAGCTTCTAAATAAGACCCTTTGGAACCATTATAAACCGATTTTGACTTTAATATAAAATAATATTTTGAGATATTCCTAAGGTGCCCCTCTCCTCCCTTATAAAAGGGCACCTCCTCCCCCTCCTCCTCAAACCAATTTGAGCACTCAAGATCGGCCAACCCCTTCCCTTTTCTCCTCTCCACTTCCCTAGAATAATCTTAGAGGTCCTGGTCTTCTTCAAAGACCAATCTTAGTTCCCTAAGTGGAGGATTCAAAGAGGCGTTCCAAAGAAGAGGTAATATCCATTACCGATCTTTTCAATTTCTTTCTTCTTCAACTTCTTCTTCTTTAGTTGTTTCATTACAAAGTAATAACATCAGTATTACTTACATACTGATATGTTATTATAAATATGAAACAACCCTAATTCACCTTCTATCCATCGTACGGAAAAATGAAATCACCGCGCGTGCGTACGTACGGAATACCGTCTCCACGTCGTGGTGTAATCTATTTTCCACCATCACCTTACAAGGATGGGTATAATGGTGTAATGAGTAACTATTTATGATTATTATAATGTAATATTGATACTGAAATAATATATATATACTCAAATACAATTCCACGATCATAGGAACGATATCATCACTCGTGTGTACGTACGGAATACCGTCTCCACGATGTGATGCGACTCGTTCTACATGATCACCATTACATAGTAATTATATAAATGAATTGAATGAATAAATATGATATATGTTACACTAATACCATTCTGGATATAAGGTATCTATAACCTTAAAGGATGAATAAGAATTTATTCGGCAAAACACGCATAAGAACAAAAGGCAATAAAGACCCGAGTAACAAGTAACAATGAAATATTACTAACAAGATGCTAAGAATATGAACATATATGATATTATATCAATATTTATGATTCTGGAATAAGTAAATAACATTATTTAAACCATTATACAGGAGCTTCGGACACGTACAATTCAAATCGGACCTAAGGTAAGGGAAATATCACAATCTCATTTTTATCCGAGATTGTTTTTACTTTGGTATTTACTGGGGTGTATTTTATCATCCACATCCATGTTACCTCAATATGTAATATTATTTCTATCCTTATACAATAGTTTATATCCAATTTTACCCTTCGATGAGTTTTTTTGTAAAATATATGAAAGGAATATTTTGTCGTTTTTCGTACGAGGTACTTTTTGACTTTTCCGACAAAAGTACGAAGAATGTTTTTTTTAACTTATACGGCATGAATGGATTTTTAAAACATTATTTCCATGAAACTTCCTCTACAATTTTTCAAGTTTATTTTTAATCAACATCTTTTATTTTAAAGTCGTATGACATGTTCTGAAAGGAAAAAATGTTTTTGAAGTAGAAAGGATATTTTCCTCAAGAATGGAGTTCAAGTATTTTATCAAAATTATTTTCCATCTAAGATAATAAAAGGGTTATGTTTTTATCCCTATTATTACATTGGTTTTATTATGTTGTGATGGAAATATTTTTATGAATTCCTTTATCTTATATGAATTGTTTTATGATGTCATGTTGTTTAAGAATCCCATTTTTATTACATGGGTTACGCTATGATGTATGGTTTATGATTATGTGGCACACATAATAAAGGATTCATTATAAGATGGGTGGGTCCTATATCTCCCTCCAATGCATTGGGTAAAGATTTTATATCTCATGAGATAGACATGGCAGGAACGGTAGGTTATACCGGTTCAGTGAAACAAGACTGGAACGAGGGTGACTCGGTTCAGAAAGGGACTTTGTCCACTAAGATAGTCTTGGAAATGAGTCATGACTAACAAGAAATGATTTTCCATGATTATGTGTGCATGCCACAAAGTTTCAAGTTTTATGTTATGATTATGGGGATCTCATTTTCACTTCTATGATTTGTTCCATGTTAAGATATTATGATCTCTTTTGCAGGTTATGATTTTCAAAAAGATATGATATGATTTTAATTTCCTTTATTTGCCCTTGCTGAGCATTTGAGCTCACCCTTTTATGTTTTCTTTTCCCCAGGTCAGGAAGATGGATATTAAGTAGAATATGCTAAAAGGGACCCTAGATATGATGAAATAAATGGGAGACACTATAGAAGATTTATGAACCAGTTCTTTATGTTTCCCAGTTTCTAAAGACATTATACCTATACGGTCCTTTGTGGTTTTGTCATATGTTGTAATAAGTGTGCTTCAATTTTGAAGTATTAACAATGTACGTAAAGTATGGGTCGTTATAGTTCGTATCAGAGGAAAGGTATAGTCAACCTTTGAAACTAGTATGTGAAAGCCTTAGTAAGAACCATAAGGATAAGTCTAAGCATAGAACACAATCTTAGTGTTTTAGAAATGGCCATTAATACCCTAGGATAAGACCTTAAGTGTGAAATTTTATCCTTGATTATGTGGTTTTCCTATTATAATTAGTGTTTCTCACACTATTCTTCTTTGTTTTAGTCAATGGCTGGAACCCGAAGGAACCGTGTTAATGCGGAATGCGATGGGCAATGCAATGATTGTCCCCCTGAGAAACCAAACGATATGGGAGCTGGAATGAAAAATCTTGTGGCCATGCTCACACAACTTTCTCAAGCTATGAATCATGCAGGACTTCCAAACGAGCAAAGGAAGGAGCAACATTCTGTTGAATCCTTCATGAGGCAGCGTCCACCTTCTTTCAGCGGGTCTACTAATCCATTAGTTGCTGAACAATGGATTAGTACTACTGAAAAGATATTTTCAGTTCTTCAATGTTCTGAACATGATAAAGTCATCCTAGCAGTGTATCGTTTGGAAGGAGATGCTGATCAATGGTGGAAGCTTATTAAGAATACGAGGCAAAGGGATGAAATTGAGTCTATGGAATGGGACGAGTTCAAGAACTTATTTTTCAATAAGTACTTCCCTCGTATTCTCCAAAAAAAGATGGAGAAAGAGTTTCTTGATCTGAAGCAAAGGGATGATGAATCTGTTGGTACCTATGAAGCAAATTTTACACGACTTTCAAGGTACGCTTCTGGTATTATTATCCAACCTGAGAGTAAGATCGATCGATTCTTTAGTGGCTTAAAACCAAGTCTTCGAAGGGCGTTATCCATAAGGGACTTCAATAGCTACGAGGAAATCGTTCGATGTGCTCTCAAAGTCGAGATGGAGATTGGAGTAACCCATCAGTCACATGGGTTTGATAAGAAGAGGAAGATGGAATTCAAAGGAAAATCTAAAGAGAACACTGAAAAGAAGATGAGCTTTCCCTTATGCTCAAAGTGTGGAAAGAAACATGGAGGGAGTTGTCTTAAAAGGACAATTAAATGTTTCAAATGTGGAAAGGAAGGTCACCGGGCATTTGAATGTCGCGATAATGGGAAGAAGATATCTAATGATGAAAAAAAAGGAAGGGATACACAGAATGAACCTACTACACTTCAATGTTTCATGTTCAAGGAGATGGGGCATTATGCCAATCAATGCCCAAATCCAAGGGTTGATGATGATGGTCGACGTCAACAAAATTTTAAGGCTAAAGACAAAGGGAAGTCACATGCAATTTATATCAGCGATGTGGAGTACGATAACGATGTGGTGAAAGGTACAGTTACCATCCACTCTAAAGTAGAAAATGTTTTATTTGATTCTGGATCCACCCACTCTTTTATTTCTGAAAAGTTTTCTAAGGGTATCACCATATTACCTCAACAATTAGATGTTGAGTTAGCTGTGACAACACCTAATGGCACAACAGTCGCATCAAAAGTTTATAATTCTTCTCCGATCGAAGTTTGTGGGAAAGTGGTTCCTGCAAATCTTGTGATCCATCCTTTAGTGGAATTTGATGTGATTCTTGGAATGGATTGGCTTTCTCTACATGGAGCTCATATCAATTGCCAAAGAAGGGAAGTCACATTTCATATTCCAGATCAATCTACGATCGTCTATCGATGCAAGGATGAATATAAGCTTCCAGTGGAAATTCCTTCCATCTTATGGGTCTTGATTCCACTAAATGAAGGTTATTTTTCTCAAATGGTTGGTGAGAAACTTACGATTAAGAATATGCCCATCGTACGGGAGTTTGATGATGTCTTTCCGGAGGATTTACTGGGTCTTCCACCAAATCGTGAAGTTGAGTTCTCAATAGAACTCGTACCGGGTGCTTTGCCTATTTCAAATACACCTTATAGAATGGCCCCAATTGAGTTGCAGGAATTTAAGAAGCATCTCCAAGAGAATCTTGATAAGGGATTCATACGCCCTAGTGCGTCACCTTGGGGAGCACCTGTTCTATTTGTTAAGAAGAATGATCGATCAATGAGACTCTGCATTGATTATCGAGAACTTAACAAGATCACTATCAAGAACAAATATCCTCTCCCATGCATTGATGACTTATTTGACCAACTACACAGAGCTCAATACTTTTCAAGATTGATCTTCGTTCAGGGTATCATCAATTAAGGGTCAAAAGGGAGGATATACCAAAGACGGCTTTCCGTACAAGGTATGGACACTATGAATTTATAGTGATGCCATTTGGTCTTACTAATTCCCCAGCTATCTTCATGGATCTAATGAATAGAGTCTTTAGAGACTATCTTGATCAATCTGTGGTAGTCTTTATAGACGATATTCTTTTCTATTAAAAGAGCAAGGAAGATCATGAAGATCACTTGAGAATTATATTGAAGACCCTGAGAAAGGAGAAGATTTATGCCAAATTTACCAAGTGTGAATTTTGGCATCAAAAAGTTGCATTTTTGGGTCACATAATCTCAAAAGAGGGGATATCTGTGGATCCAGCAAAAACAGAGGTTATCGAAAGATGGTCAAGACCAACAACAGTAACTGAGATCCGAAGTTTTCTTGGTTTGGCTGGATATTATCGACGTTTTGTAAAAGATTTTTCACGACTATCTAATCCACTCACCAAGTTGACTCTGAAAGGAGTTAAGTTTGTTTGGACAGTGGAATGTGAAGAGAATTTCAAGGAGTTGAAAAGAAGTTTATCCAGTGCACCTGTGCTCACATTGCCTTGTAGTGGAGAAAGGTTTGTGATCTATAGTGATGCATCCAAGAAGGGATTGGGGTGTGTTCTTATGCAAAATGATATGGTGATAGCTTATGCCTCACGACAGTTGAAAATCCATGAGCAAAATTACCCAACACATGATTTGGAGTTGGCTGCGGTAATCTTTGCATTAAATATTTGGAGGCATTACCTTTATGGTGAAAGGTGTGATATTTATACTAATCATAAAAGTTTAACGTATATTTTCACACAAAAGGAGTTGAATATGCGTCCAAGAAGATGGTTGGAGCTGATTAAAGATTACGACTGCTCAATCCATTACCACCCTGGGAAAGAAAACAAGGTGGAAGATGCATTAAGTCGACAAGACCATGCTAGTTTATCCATGATGAGGATCACAAAAGATCCAATATTTATTGATTTAGAAAGGATGGATCTTGGAATTATAATGGGAGAGGAAAAATATTATCTTTCTCAAATGAATGTTCAACCATCTATACATGTGAAGATTAAAGAGGCACAGAAAGAAGATGTTGAGTTACAAAAGAAGGTGAGAAATGTTCCTAAATTCAACCTTGATTGTGATGAGATAATAAAGTTCAAGAATCGGGTTTGTGTTCCTCCCATCCCCGAATTAAAGAAGGAGCTCCTGGATGAGGCTCATAGTTCTTCATTCTCTATTCATCCTGGAAGCACGAAGATGTATAGGGACCTGAAAGAGTACTTCTGGTGGGATGGCATGAAAAGAGATGTTGCTGAATATGTCTCTCGATGCTTGGTTTGTCAACAAGTTAAAGCTGAGACACAGAAGTCTAAGGGGATGTTACAACCATTACCCATACCCGAATGGAAATGAGAAAACATCATTATGGACTTTGTCACAAGACTTCCTAAAACATCCAAAGGAAATAATGCTATTTGGGTCATAGTTGATCGTCTTACAAAGTCTGCACACTTCATTGCTATTAGAGAGGATTTCTCTCTAGATAAGATTTCTAGGATATATGTAAAGGAAGTGGTAAGATTGCATGGAGTACCACTTTCTATTATATCTGATCGGGATCCGAGATTTACCTCGAAGTTCTGGCGAAGTCTTCAGCATACTCTGGATACAGAGTTGAGTTTCAGCACTGCTTATCATCCCCAGACAGACGGTCAGTCTGAGAGAAGAATTCAAACCCTAGAATATATGTTGAGAGCTTGCTCTATGGATTTCAAAGGAGGTTGGGGTCAACACCTACCTTTGGTGGAATTTTCTTATAATAATAGCTTTCACTCCAGTATTCAGATGGCTCCTTATGAAGCTCCCTATGGAAAGAAATGCAGGACTCCAACTTGCTGGGATGAAGTTGGGGAAAGAAAGCTATTAGGACCTGATCTCGTTGATTAAATGGCAGAAAAGGTCAGATCTATTCAACAACACATAAGAGCAGCTCAGAGTCGATAGAAAAGTTATGCCGACAACCGAAGAAAAGACCTAGAGTTTGAAGTGGGTTATAAAGTGTTCTTACGAATATCTCCCTGGAAGAGGGTTATGAGATTTGGAAAGAAGGGGAAGTTGAGCCCTAGATATATCAGTTTTTTCGAAGTACTGGATCGTGTTGGAAAGGTAGCTTACCGATTGGCGCTTCCACCGAATCTCTCTCAAGTTCATGATGTGTTCCATGTATCTCTCCTGAGAAAGTGCATACCTGATCCTTCACATGTACTCAACTCAGAAGTTGTACCGCTGGAGCAAGATCATTCTTATGAAGAACAACCGATAGAGATTCTGGATCGTAGCGAAAAAGTCCTACGAAACAAGACCACTCGATTGGTGAAAGTTTTATGTAGGAACCACCAATTAGAAGAAGCTACATGGGAGCTTGAGGATATGATGAGGGGGAAGTATCCTCATCTGTTTGTTACAAAGTGACGAATTTCGAGGGCGAAATTCCTATTAAGGGGGGTAGAATGACACACCCGAGATTTTTGTGAGAAATATTTTGTTTTTATATATCATCAAAGGAATCTTTCACTACATACTAGCTTGGCTTACTTTACACGCAATCGCGACCTTCCTCGATAGCTTGCGTCGTACGCAATACCGAGTTTCACTAAACAACAATATGCTATTAAAATATTATTAAAACTAGCCGTTATGAATAGTAATAACCAATTTTATAAATTTTATAAATTTTATTTTTCAAAATGGACTTCATTTTTGGATTCGGAATACCGAAATTAGCCTAGGGTGAAATTTTGGTGTTTTTCTGAAAACTTTCAATTTTTGATGAATAGTGAAACCACTAAGTGGTAGGTTAAAAACTGAATTTTGCATAAAACATAATTCTACAGCTTCTGTGAAGGGAATTTCGAGAATCCGACAGACACGGTTGATATCAGTAAGTAAAATGTGGTTAAATGAGATAAAAATAATTTTTTGGTGAATAGTAACTTTTTACTTTTTTTTACTGCGGTTAATAGTAAATAGGGTAACTAAGGGTAAATATGATATTACTATTACCCTAACACATGTCCTAATTCTATTGGATAAGTGTAATTCGACCAAAAACAATCTTATGAATAAAATATGACCATTTAGGCCCACTTGGATTAGATTAGGACATTTATTATTAATTTATTTAAAGAAGGGTTAAAATAGTTAAAATCAATGTTTAATAAGTAAATCATTTTTAATATGGGGTTATACATAATATAAATTCGACAATAAATATTCATTAGAAATCTAAAAATATTTCCTACATAATGGTATTTTATTTATAATTTTTAGACATTAAATAATTTAATTTAATTATGACACAACGATCATGCAGTAATTATCTAATTTATGAAATATTGACATAATTGATGTTATAAACACCAAAATAAATGTAATTTGAGACTTTTTATGAATTACACTAATTTTATAGGTTACTATGATATATTATTGTTGATTTAATCAACTTGGTTCGAACATATAATTCTTTTATAACTTTCACAAAAATCATATATCAAATAGTGTCAAAATTGACACAAAATAGTTTTTAAATAAAATGTTATATTATTAATTGTTATTTTATTCCTAAAAATCTTAGGTTCGGCAAAATGACTTAGATAAGGATATATATATTAATAATAAACAATTTGGGGTTCTTTTGGCATGTTATAGTAATTGTATTAACCATATAGTGAAGGAAAACAAAAAGACATGGTAAAAGTTAAATTATTTAACTTAGAGTTAAATCTAATTGATAAGGTTACAATAATACCCTAAACTTGTCTAAATCCTATTGGTTGATAGGATTTCGACCCATCCCCACTTTAGCTTCTATATAAGACCCTTTGGAACCATTATAAACCGATTTTGACTTTAATATAAAATAATATTTTGAGATATTCCTAAGGTGCCCCTCTCCTCCCTTATAAAAGGGCACCTCCTCCCCCTCCTCCTCACACCAATTTGAGCACTCAAGCTCGGCCAAACCCAGCCATTTTCTCCTCTACAATTCCCTATAATAATCCTAGAGGTCCTGGTCTTCTTCAAAGACCAATCTTAGTTCCCTATGTGGAGGATTCAAAGAGGCGTTCCAAAGAAGAGGTAATATCCATTACCGATCTTTTCAATTTCTTTCTTCTTCAACTTCTTCTTCTTTAGTTGTTTCATTATAAAGTAATAAAATAAGTATTACTTACATACTGATATGTTATTATAAATATGAAACAAACCTAATTCACCTTCTATCCATCCTACGGAAAAATGAAATCACCGCGCGTGCGTACGTACGGAATACCGTCTCCACGCCATAGTGTAATCAATTTTCCACCATCACCTTACAAGGATGGGTATAATGGTGTAATGAGTAACTATTTGTGATTATTATAATGTAATATTGATACTGATATAATATATATATACTCAAATACAATTCCACGATCATAGGAACGATATCATCACTCGTGCGTACGTACGGAATACCGTCTCCACGATGTGATGCGACTCGTTCTACATGATCATCATTACATAGTAATTATATAAATTAATTGAATGAATAAATATGATATATGTTACACTAATACCATTCTGGATATAAGGTATCTATAACCTTAAAGGAATAATAAGAATTTATTTGGAAAAACACGCATAAGAACAAAAGGCAATAAAGACCCGAGTAACAAGTAACAATGAAATATTACTAACAAGAAGCTAAGAATATGACCATATATGATATCATATCAATATGTATGATTATGGAATAAGTCAATAACATTATGTAAACCATTATAAAAGATCTTCGGACACGTACAAAGCAAATCGGACCTAAGGTAATGGAAATATCACAATCTCATTTTTATCCGAGATTGTTTTTACTTTGGTATTTACTGGGGTGTATTTTATCATCCACATCCATGTTCCCTCAATATGTAATATTATTTCCATCCTTATACAATAGTTTATATCCAATTTTACCCTTAAATGAGTTTTTTTTGTAAAAGATATGAAAGTAATCTTTTGTCATTTTTCGTACGAGGTACTTTTTGACTTTTCCGACAAAAGTACGATGAATGTTTTTTTAACTTATACGGCATGTATGGATTTTTAAAACATTATTTCCAAGAAACTTCCTTTACAAGTTTTCAAGTTTATTTTTAATAAACTTATTTTATTTTAAAGTCGTATGACATGTTATGAAAGGAAAAAATGTTTTTGAAGTAGAAAGGATATTTTCTTCAAGAATGGAGTTCAAGTATTTTATCAAAATTATTTTCCATCTAAGATACTAAAGGGTTCTGTTTTTATCCCTATTATTAAATTGGTTTGATTATGTTGTGATGGAAATATTTTTATGAATTCCTTTATCTTATATGAATTGTTTTATGATGTCATGTTGTTTAAGAATCCCATTTTTATTACATGGGTTTCGCTATGATGTATGGTTTATGATTATGTGGCACACATAAGAAAGGATTCATTATAAGATGGGTGGGAACTATATCTCCCTCCAATGCATTGGGTAAAGATTTTATATCTCATGAGATAGACATGGCTGGAACGGTAGGTTATACCGGTTCAGTGAAACAGGACTCGAACGAGGGTGACTCGGTTCAGAAAGGGACTTTGTCCACTAAGATAGTCTTGGCAATGAGTCGTGACTAAGAAGAAATGATTTTCCATGATTATGTGTTCATGCCACAAAGTTTCAAGTTTCATGTTATGATTATGGGGATCTCATTTTCACTTCTATGATTTGTTCCATGTTAAGATATTATGATCTCTTTTGAAGGTTATGATTTTTAAAAAGATATGATATGATTTTTATTTCTTTTATTTTCCCTTGCTGAGCATTTGAGCTCACCCTTTTATGTTTTCTTTTCCCCAGGTCAGGAAGATGGATATTAAGTAGAATATTCTAAAAGGGACCCTAGATAAGATGAAATAAATGGGAGACATTGTAGAAGATTTATGAACCAGTTGTTTATGTTTCCCAGTTACTAAAGACACTATACCTATACGGTCCTTTGTGGTTTTGTCATATGTTGTAATAAGTGTGATTCAATTTTGAAGTATTAACAATGTATGTAATGTATGGGTCGTTATAATCAAAGTATGAATCATAATTTTGTTGATATTAAAGAATCATAAGGAAAAAATTTAATATCACTGAATTAGATATAATATCATGGTTAAAGGTTGAATTTTATTTTTTGTCAAAATATATAATTTTGATGTGGATTTATGGTGATTCAAGTTATTTATGAAAATGATCTTCATTTATTATAGATTATATTATTAGAAAATATAAATTTTGGGTATATAGATTTATGATTGAAAATATTTCATTGGAGATAAATCTTAAATTAATCTCTAATGTATGTGTGATAAAATTCTTCTAATTTTTGGGTTCTGAACATGGTTGAGAATACATTTATAATTTTAAGTATAGTTATTTATAAAATGATCATTGTTGAACATTGGGAGATATTTTTTATTAATTTCAGATTAATTTTTTATTTCATCAAATAATGGTTTATTCATTTTGGGAATTATCTTTCCTTTTTTTAACAATTTTCTAGGTTTTAAATGTCAATATACAAGATAAATATTTTAATATCCATTCATGTATGTATATGATAACATTGAAGTTAATTTTAGTGCTTCAGACATAAATAATTCATCTTGAATACTTATACTTTCTAGAAAAACATCATATTGTGGTGGAAATTGATGAAAGGGTGAAATTATACTTGTAAAGTAATTATATTTCCATATTTTATTAGTGTATATGGTAATTTTATTACCAAATACATGGAAAAGGATTTAAAAATATGTTATCATATTAGCTTTATTTCTGGTGAATCAATAGTATTTTGTACCCCTCTTTACTTTATAGTTTTGTGATTGTCAACTTTATTGTGATCATTCACCTTCTTGTGATTGATGATCTATGTCACTCTCAATCAATATTTTTATATTATTATTTTACTTCATGTATATATTTTTACTTGTCAATAATGTTTTCATATTAGATATTTATTTATGTGTTATTCTAGAAAAACTTTTTATTTCTATTTAATTGTTTTGAAGAGGTCGTTTTATTATCCCTTTTTACGATATGGGATTTCAAAAAATATATTTTCATATAAAAAAACATCCATTATTGGGATCATGTTCAAATTTAGAGGGAATATTTTTTTTAGTGTGGGGGGGATGTAATACCACATGATTTATAAAAATTAAATTATGTTCCATAACGTGTATGTCACACAACACCGAGCTTAATCAAACCACAAAATATAATTATTTAAATATGATCGTTATAACCTTGCCTTTAATTTAGTGGACTTTTATAGGGTTAAATAATATATGAAATATATATATATATATATATATATAAAGTTATTAATTTATTAATTAGTTATTATTTTTTCTTTAGAAATAAGCACTCAATTTTTAGAGAGGTCATTTTATGATTCAAAAATATATTTCCTTAAAAAATATTTTTTTATTGATTTTTATGAGAAAATATTATAAAGAATTTATGGAAATTTTGGAAATTTAATGTTATAAAATATAAATCATTTAGTGAAATATTATTATTAAAATTATCTTATGGTGATATTTTGAGATTTTTTAAAAATGTTTGATTTCTCAATGAATAGCAGAAAACATTGATTTTTATTGAAAACATAATTTTATTTTATTGTATTTATAATGTAAAAATAAATTTTTTTGATTATTTTTAAAATCTGATAACATCATTTATTTAATAAAAATAATCCAATTATTGTATTCAAAATCAATTTTTCACTTTCATTTAGTATAAAAATACATTGTACTTTTAAAAAGTAGTTTTTCTGAAAAACAATTTTTTGTGTTGTTTTATCAGTGTCGTTTTAAAATATATTCGTCCACATATGTTTTCAGATTATTGAAAAATTTATTCCAATTTTTTAATCAATGTTAATTTTTTAAATAGTTCCTCTTTCTTTTCGGTCAATAGGAATAGAAACCTTATTAATATTTGTTACCACGGTAAAGGGAAAGTCATGTAATTAAGGATAAAAATAAAACGATAAGGACTAGAGAACTCCCCATAAAATTTTATTAACTTAATTTTATAATTATATCTCATACATAATCATCAAAAAGTAAAATATATACCTTTACATTCAATTTGGACTTGATTTTGACCACTATAATATTTAGGTGGATATAAAGCCAAAAATGTCACACTCTTACTTTTAACAACTATATTATTTTTAATGTAGGGATTAATACAGGGTATGCTTGGTAATAAATAGTAATTTTAAAGATAAATTAATTTTTATAATTCTAAATTATTTTCAATTTTCATTGAATAAATAGTTTCCTTAAATTTTAAATAAACACTGACACAGTGCTTGTGGAAGTAGTAAATAAATAAATAAAATGGCATTGTAGAGACTAAACATAAAATTATTTGAGTTATTTCTGTGTTCAATGATTTTCTACATAAACATAAAATATTATAGGTGTTTTTATTAATTGTATTATAATTCTATTTTTCTCTTATACTTTTAAAACACAAAATAGTAAAATATTTCTGCAATTGACTTTAATGTTATTTTAAAATTAAAAAATATTAAATGATATTAAATTACTGAAAACCTATATTTTGTCATGTTATTAGGATAAGGATTAAAATATCAACCATTTTCTATTTATAGTTTATTTTTCCTTTTATAGTAATTTTTTAACCCCTTATGATTAAGAAACATTGATATCACCATAATTGACAAAATGTATAACGAAGGGTTAAAACAAAACGATTTAGGTATAAATATGGTCCAAACTTGTACAAATTGCATTGGATGAGATTATTTTTACTCATACTCGTATTGTATTCAATTTTTTTCAATTTGGATTCATATTTATATCAAAATTAATTTATATTAATTTAATATTTTATGTAATTCCAAATGTGACCGTCCCCTCTCTTATAGAAGAATGTCTCTTATTATCATCTATTCACACATCAAAATCCTTTTGTATCATCAAATACAAACCAAAATCCCTTACATACATACTTCTACATGTACTATAAGCCTTTTTTAAGGAATAATAACAACCTTAGAGGTCTTAATGTGTGATGGAATATAGGTTGTCTAAGGAAGAGGTATCAGTATTAACCAAGCATTTTTTTCATTTAGCCCTCTACTACCTTAAAATATTATTAATCCATGATAAAATAGTAACCATTATATCTAAAATATAATTTTTTCATTGTTTTAATGGAACAACCTATAAAAATCTTTTCTTCAATCAAATGGGAAATGAAACCACCATTCATGTTTATGGAAGACTACCACATCACAAACCGACGTAATTCATTTTCTATCACCACGTCCCATAGTTTTTTATAGTGATGGATTTAATGTGTGTCTATATGTATATGATATTCATGAAATATTTATCATTCTGAAAATATAATATATCATACACTTTCAAACAATTCCATGCAATGTAAAATGATAGCCTCGTTCATGTGTAAATGTGGACTACCACCACAACATAGAGATGTAATTCATTTTCATCACCAAATAACATATATAATAAATATATGTATATTTAAAGAAATAATATAGTATTTTTCATATAATTATAATTCTATGATAATAAAATAATATGCTCCTTCATACCAAAATGATCGTTGAAAAATGGAAGTGTTACACTTGCTTACATTCATCCTACTGTCTCAATGATTTTAACACTGTTCATTTTTCATAACCATATTTCATGGTTTGTTTTAAAAGTATAATTTATATATAATAATTTTAAATATTTAATGATTTTTTATATGTATGATGAAATATTTGACAATGGTCATTCTACTGACGTAATTTTTGATATATAATATGAATTTCATCAAAACATCACACAAAAACCTAAATTATTAAGTAATTGATTATAATATGATAATAACTGAAATAAAAGTAAAAAGAAAATTATAAAATAATGTAAATAGTTAACATATTTTTATTATTCATGATTATAATCAATGCATGTCATGATTCGGACTCGAGGTAAGGGAATTTCTTTTAATAATAATCTTTTAATGATTCCCTTAAAACTCTTTTTCTTCATTGTAAATATTTCATAAAATTATTTTATGGATTTATTTATATGAAAATAAATGAACTATAAAACAAATTTTACGTCTCTTTTTAATTTATTCTGTAAATTTTAAAAAATCATTTTTATTAAATAATTGTTTGACTTTATTTATAGGATACAAAAAGAATGATCTATTTTAATTAATACGGAAACAAAAAGTTTTCCCACTTCTTTAATCATTAATTCTAATTTAATTATTTATAACATTTTATGATTTATTTAATGAAAATCTTATTTTAAATCATTTGGGTTATTTTGGTTTTTAAAATGGTTTTTGAAAAGAAATTATATTTTAATAACAAGAAATATTTTTGAAATGTTTTTAAAATAGTTTTTAAAAGGATTTATGATAAAAGGTGATTTCATGAAATGTTTCATTCATGACATGTTACATTATAATTATATATGGGAATTGGGAGATCCTAATATAGCATATATGATGGGTTGATCACCATTATAGATCATGAAAAATTAGTGATCCTGATAAATATTATATGAATAGTTATCATGATTATAGCTCCTCAATGAATTAGGTTATGTTCAATTACGTAATATACAATAAGGAAGGAATTAACTTGTGTGGTTTCACAATGTGATTTAATTGGTCTCCAATTATTTCATACATGGTATTAAGACGAGTTATTAATATAATGCTTTAGCTTTCTTAAAAATGGTTTTCCATTGATTTCTATGGGTTTCAAATGTTTTATTTTAGAAAAATGTGTCTCTTTTTATATAGAAATAATTTATTTCATGTGATAAAATAGAAATGTGATAAAGGTAAGTATTTCATGGGTTTTCATATATTTCATTGGACTAATGGATTTCTTCTTTCTATGTCCCTTACTAATATTTTTTTTCTCTTCCCATATTTTAAAATGTTATTAAAATGGTGTTAAGAATGAGTTGGGATAAGGATGAGATCAAGATTAATATTTTTGATGATATTTAAGGAAAAGAAATCACATTTATTTTTAAAATATTTATATTATAAGAAAAATGGATTGTAAGTGGAAGTGAAAAAATTATAATGTAATATTCATTTATGTAAGTGTGATGACCTAATTATCTAAAACCCTAAACATTAAAGTTATTTTGTAATTAATGAATGTCATTTCTCATCAAAATATACTAGATTTTATAATGTTTACGCTTATGTACTTACATGTATAATAATTTCATATTTTAAAAATAACAATTTTATTATATATTAATGTAATCAAAATAAGTAAATATATTTAAAATTCTTTTAATAAGGATTGAATTAGAAAATAAATTTATTATATGAAATTAGAAAAGGGAAATTAAATAATATAATGATAGGAAATTACTTATCTGTTAAAGTGGTTCCTTTTATATAGACCTTAACCTCTTGAAATATTAGAGTCTGATAGCTCTAAAACATCCTTAATTATTTTATATTACTTTATAGAGAGGATTTTTTCATATGTTTGGTCTTGGAAATTGGGGGATGAGTTGTTTTCTAAGGGTAGGGATATGGATTATTTATACTTAAGGAGAGGGGTATGTTAGAATAAAATATTGAATAAAATAAATTGTCATTTGTAAACATTATAATAATAAATTATTGGAACTATGAATCATATATATAAAAAATAAAATATATTTAGGACTTTAAATCCCTTTATAAATATAATTAAATAGTTTATTAAAATCTAATGACGAAAAAATGCAAATAGTTCTTTTAAGGGAACACTTTTGAGTTTAGAATTTCGAAAATACATTCTTCGTTTATAAATTATGTTTATTATTTTTAAATGAAACATTTATCTTATTAAATTATATTGGGTTGAAATAACCCATTTTTTATTTGTAAAGTCATTATTGCAACATCCTTATGTCAAAAAACATGTGGTATTTGAAAAACTGTAACAATACTATTCATGTAGAAATTGATGTATTTTAGAAAATTTCAAATAAAAAATCATGCTTGGGAAAATTTGATGTGATGGTTTCAAAAATGAAATTACTATTATCAAAATAATTTTCTAATATATGTTACTTTAATTTAAAATAAAATTTTTTGTTTTTTATAAAATACCTTAAAATATATATTTTTAAAATATTCTTATATTGTCTTAGAGCTGTTTATCTCGATGATTAGTTTATGAGATTATGATATTTATATTTAATTAAATTTATCACGATAAATATTATTAATATTACATGTTATTACTTTGAATTCAAATTATTATTCCAATAGTTAAATCACTATTCCATTGGTTTGGTTACAATTTTAATGGTCTTCTTAACTCTTATAATTACATCTTCATTTCATCATTAAAATTTCTTTACAATTACTCCCATTGTAACATATTTTTCAATTAATAAATTTCTATTAGTTTTCTAATAGTTTTTTTAATATTTTTTAATGGGGGATATGATTCTAAAATATTTAGGTGATCAATATTTTCCCACTATAGTTTTAATATTTTTATATATTTTTTCTCTTGTAATATTTTCCATTATAATGGGTTTAGTTGCAGATTAATGCAATGATCTCTATTAATGAAATAAATTTATATTATATTATTTATGTGTTTTAGGCATATAATATTATGATATATAATATAACACACACATAATTAAAGAGAAAAATATCATTTATAAACTCTATGTATTTATATTCTTCCAACCTTCAAAAATTTTCCCTCCAGAATTTCATATCATATTCATGGTTGAGAATAGATGTGGATAATTCTGTTCCATTTGTTTCCTCAAGTTACCACTTAAACTCTTCATATTTATAGTTCTTCCACAACTCTTTGACATGGGGAGTTTTCTTATTTCATATAACATTGTCTCTATGGTCCATGATCTTCACTTTTTGTTCCTTATAGGATAAGTTATTCTCATGTTTCACCACCTTCTCATTCCATACATGTGAGGGATTAGGTATGTAATTTATTTGGTGGGATGCTTGGAATACATCATGAGCATGCTCCTTATTTAGTGGAAGTGAAACATGATAGGCCACTACTTATATAAGTTCGAGGATCTCAGAGGGTCCAATTCATCCAAGGCTAATATGTACGTTATTTCCACACCATGTGGATCTCTTCCATGGTGATATTCAAAAGAAAACAATTTCTGTGACTTCAGACTTTAGTCCACCTTTATGGTTATCAATATACCTATTCTAATGACTCTGATATTCTTTTATATTTCGTTGAATAGTCTAAACATTCTCTATCATCTTTTTTACTAGATCAGGTCCAAGTAGAATTAATTTCCCAACTTCATCATAATAAGTATGATTTTTATATCACATCCCATATATTGATTTAAATGTATCCATTTTAATTTTTGGGTACAAATTGTTTTGGTATGAGAACTCAACTAATGATTGATTTTGATCCCACTCTCCATTAAATTCCATTGTGTAGGTTTTCGTCATATTGATTAAAAGTGCATAACATACCAAGCATGATTTAAATTAATTTTTAGAACCTCAATAAAAAATTTTTTAAAAAATTTGGAAGCCGTCATTTTTTATCCCCCTATTTTTTCATGTATTATAAAGATTTATGCCCAATTTATTTTATTTATTATTAATTTTTATCCTTTATTGCATTGAAAAGGGACTTTTTCATACGAGGGTGTTGAAGTTGATATGATGTATTTATTACTTATATTATGTTATTATTCATGTGTTCATCTTTGGCATGATTGTTTGATCAAATCCATTTATCGGTGTCATTGTAATTCAATGAATATAAAAGGTAAATTGTAGAAGAGAAAACTCTAGTTTTTATTGTCTTATAAAAAGATTAATAACCAATGTAACTAAGGAATCCCAGTTATTTTCTTCCCACAGAAGATTAACACCCCTTTAATGGTTATGGGGACTGAATAGTTTTATGAGACTACTCAGATAGATAGGTAATTGTTGGATGGCCATGGATACTAGTCTCTAGTTCCAGATAATATTAATTTTATACATGTAGTTGTCAATGAATTATAGCTGTTATTGATTATAGCCTAAGGAATCCCATATTGTGTCTTATTTTTATCCCCTATCTCTTGATTATTTCATAAAACATTTATATTTATTGTATATTTTCATATAACAAATTCATATCCTTGGAAACATCCCAATTTTATATTCATTATAATTTTAGTTTTTTTTACCATGCAATTTGATTAGGAAATTTTTTTAGAAAGGTGATTTAAAAGGGGAATTTATTTTTTTACTTTCAAAAGGTTTTTTTGATAAATGAATTGAAACGAATAATTTTTTTCACATTTTTTTCAAAAAAAATAACAAAGGGCCCCATTTTATTGTCTATAAAAGTGTTAAAGAATATGTGTTTGGATTTTCCATTTCTTATTTTAATAAGGGTAATGTGTTATAAAAGTTGATTTGGATTAATATTTTGTTCCATTATAAATGTATATCAAAAAAACTTATTTTATATAGTTTTATTTTAAACTATCATTACTATAATTGTTTATAAAAGTAAATGGAACAATCCCTTCAGTGATATTTTATTGGGTGAGTATAGATCACACCTTGCATACACCATTGGGTGTAAGAAACAATAATCATCTCTTTTAGGTTCCCATATTGTGATATTCCTTGGTTTTTGGCCTTCTTCGGTTTATGTTTAGATTTGATTATTGATAACCAGTATGGATCATGGTGTTTGAATGTGGGGGATGAAGATTCTTTTTTAGTGGTTTGCGTTTTCTTTTATCTTTTAAATGTTATGCATCATCCTGTTCAGACAATTGTTATTTATTCTATCTTATACTGATTATTTATATATTAATCATGGTTTTTATTATTATTGTGTTGTTTATTTGATATTATTTTTACTGTTGTGTTATTTATATTTTCTAAGGATGAATCAGATACCGGTGCGATAAGGTTTGAATCAGTGGAAAACTATTTTTAAGAATTGATTCTTATAAAATGAAATCTTTTAGAATGATTAAAATCATGGTCCAATGTAATTTATCCTTAGACTCATCATATAATAAATAGTGATAAAGAAAGAATAACAGTTAGTGATTAACAAGGTCCGATACAATTCATGGTATTTTAAAATATTCTCCAATATTACTTGTTTATGTAACATTTATATAAAAACCCTAATCTTTATACCATAATTAATCAAGATTTAATACATAAAGCCTTTACATGATACAACATAGATGATTGAGAGGTCTAGTGTCTTTGGGGCTTAGGAACATTACATAACAATAGAAAACTTGAAACAGACATCTTTATTGAAAACTTCCTTAACATGACCACAACATTCCATCGTACCTATCATTGCATGAGATAACCTAAGAACATGCATAAGAAAAGGGTGAGCTATAAAGCCGAGTAAGGAAGTAAACAAGGAATAACATGAAGAATACAATACATGTTAGGCAATAATCATATCAGTGGAGTGAAAGAGGAACATGAACAAAAATTCATGATAAATCGTGACTATCATAACATGGAAATGTGGCGACAACATTTAACATTACTTAGTTTGAGGGAAGGCTCATTGCACATGGAGCCTGAGTAAAACCTCATTGCACTTGAATTAGAATGAGTAAAACCTCATTGCACTTGAATTATCATGAGTAAGACCTCATTTCACTTGGTATATCATGATACTATTCTTTACCCAATGCATTGTAGCACTATCAAGGTGCACCCTTCTTAAACATTTCATTTCATGCATAAATGTTCCACATGGATCTTATAACATAGATTCACTAAACATCATCATATAATACTCTATAAAGGAATGTGAAATTCATACATTAAAATCTATAATCAATAAATAAATGTGAATAAATTTTGAAATCATTGATAGATAAATTGGAATGGTATTCACTACACAATGAATTTGAATTTGAAATTCACGGTGAAATTTTGACACCATAACAGCATGACATAAGATTTCATAAAAATGGATGATGAGATAGAAAAGGGTATCTCATCATATGAACATGAAATGGAAAGTAATGGGGTCATATAGAAACATGTCACAACATATGTAATGGAATTTAGATTCTTAATATAAAACAATTTCTTAAATGTAAATGAGAGGAGTGGAATTCTTTGCAGAATTTTGGCAGGGTAACTGGTGTACATGGGAGGAATTAATGAGAGATAAAGGGGTCTATCATCATTTCAAACATAAATAGGGATGTATATGGGAGGTTCAAAATCATACCCCAACATTTATAATTGAAAATTAATGGACATATCAACATTAAGAAACATGGATAAAATGAGAAAGGAAGGAATCCATCAATGTCAATGATTGGATGTTAATACAAGAGAAGATTTTCTGATGTATAAGAATGCACTCCACACGCCCCCTACTATTTCAAAATTTTCTACCATTACAGTCAGCCCTTCCCGGCTGCCACCCCCTCCCCCGACAGTTTTCGAACCGGGTTCTTCCACCCTTCCCTTGGACAGATGTCTGGAAAAGCCATCACCAGTTTCTGCTTCCCCCTGGAGTTTCTCATTCTTTCAAGGATGGAGTTTCATTCCGGGAGGTGATCTGCTACTTAGTGCAGACTCCTATTCCCTGTTTCTGATCGATCTCTGTGTTGGCGGTTCAGTCGTTGAGATTTGGTAACCGGATCAAGCAGAACGTGTTGACAAAGTCATTTGAGGAGGCCAAATACTGCTTGAAATGGACTCTGGTGGCCCGCTTTGGAGCGTCCAAACTGCTGCTCGCAGTTTTCCAAAGTGGGCTTCATCCTGGGGCCTTCTTCAGCCGACATAGTTCTCGGTCCTCCATGGGAGCTCCTTATGTATTTTTCTCGAATCGAAGGAGTATTTCCTTAAGTTCTGGTGTAAGGTTCTGTGGACTTGGGGCCGCTGGAGTTTCAACCTAACCAGGTGGTCCATGGAATCTCACAGAGGCAAGGAAAGCTCATTGGTGGCTGTCTGGATCATCCTCCCGGGGTTTCCATTGTCGTTTCATAATGAGGGATTCATGAAGTTGATAGGCGAATCCATCGGGATCTTTTTGTGCTCCGATGACGCAATGACGAGGGGTCTATCATCCGCAACGGCCCGTTTATGTGTTGAGCTTGACATTGCTCATAATTTATCAGATAAGTTAGACTTGCACGTGGAGGAATCATTCACATGGTTACATGATCTGGCATTCCTGGTGTTCCGCAGGTTCTTCTTGCACTACACCCTACAAGGTTACTCCATCCAGGTTTTCCATCGACGTGGTCACAAAGCGCGTAGTAGGGATCCGGGAGTTATTACAGGGGGTGGAGATCGCAGGTGCGCCTCTCCATCAGCAGCTTCAGTGGAAGGTCCAGTGGACTCTCTGGATATCTCAGGTGCCCAACCTTCTTCCCCCTCCAAGGGCGTCCTGGAGCCCCTTCAAGAGATGGGGGTTGAAGCTAGCTCCGCGGAAGAAAAATCTCTCGTCCCCCGCATCCCGATGAGTGAATCTTCCATTCATCTCTCCTCTTCTCTGTTAACTCTTGAATTTCGTTCAAGATACCCTATTATGGGTAGTCGCTCAAGGACGATGGTCCCGGGGCTATCACTCATATCCTCCAAGATTGGGGTTATTTTGGTTAGTGTTGCAGAGTAGAACCAGTGGTCCTTGATATTGTTTTCTCATGACTTAGGAGGATCCCCTAGAGGTGTCCCCCCCCCTTCGTGGGACTCCCTACCACATTACCTGATCGGACCTTCCCCCTACTCAGAGGTCTCCAGGGAAGGCAGGGATATCCCCCTGCCTCGCAGTAGGGGAAAACGTAACCTGAGCAGGCCAGACTGTTCGAAATCCCCCGTTGTATTGCTACCCAAGGAGTTAGGGGTGTGTACGAGATCTAAAGTCAAGAGTCTCCAAGGGAATTTTGCATCCATATTTTTGAAGGCTAAATGCTCTGGAGCCAGTCCCAAGGATCTCTCTTTCTAAATGATACCCTTAATAATCTGGAACGCTCGAGGAATAGGCGCACGGGTTAAGTCTGAATTCCTCTCCTCTGAAATCTCCAGTCACAAAGCGGCAGTGGTGGCCGTTCTTGAACACAAACAGAATCCTTTCAGGATCGGGGAGTTCTCCAAGAAGCTTCACATATAGGGGAGCATGAAAGACGAATCAATAAATAGACGTAATTGGATCTTTTGGAAGAGGAGGTGCATTGTTGACATGATCCACGCTGGGGACCAGTTCTTTATGGTGAAGGTAACTCCTGGACTTGTTTTCTTCTATGTCTCCTATGTATATGCGAGTTAAAACTTCCACATGCAGGAATCCTTGTGGGAGGAACTCATGAAGTTTGGCCCTGGACCCGACCCGTGGTTTGTGTGGGGGGGGGGGGATTTTAACATTGTGTCTGGCCCGGATGAAAGGGAGGGGAGAGGCCCTTTAAATAGGGAATCCAACCCTTCTGTTTTCCGATTTATGCGTGCAAAGGGCCTCTCTAATTTGGGATTCTTGGGAGGAAACTTTACTTGGTGCAACAATCAACGGCGGCCATACCGCTCATGGGGATGCTTGGACCGATGTCTAGCCAACATTCGCGCAATATATGTTTTCTCATGTACTATGGTAACCATCTGGTGCAGGCGGTCTTAGACCACTCTCCTCTCCTTACCTATATGGACTAATAGCATCAATGTAAAGAGAGGTTCAGGTATAGCAAGCTTTTGGCGAATATGCCAGGGTACCATGAACTGGTTAGTTCAGCTTGGGAAGGTCCTCAACAAAAGAAAAAATGGTTATCCCTTCACAGTAAGCTCTGCAGGTTGAGACTTAAGATGCAATCATGGTCGAGAGACCTCACATCCCCAGAAGAGAAGTTACAAACCATGATGAAAGTGGTTGAACGCCTGGAGAAGAGTCTGGAGGAGGTGTGGGATGATCGGGCCTATGAGGAGCTCATAGGAAAGAAGAGTATCATGTAGAAGCTAATCCTAAAATAGGAATGCATGGCCAGGGATAGGGCTTGGATCAAGTGGTTGAAGGATGGAGACAGGAACTCAGCCTTCTTCCATGTGTGTATTATGGAGAGGGGGATGCGAGTCAAGTTGAACATCATGTTAGAGGATGGTTCCTTCACAGATGAGAGGGACAAGGCGGGGAAGTTGTCTTTCTCTTTCATTCAAGACCACATAGCTTGTCCTAATGAACGCCTGCCAATGGGTTATACCTCAGAGGCCACAAACATTTTTGACATGATCCCCAACATGGCGTCCGACCAATTAAATAAAAGGTTGGTAGGCGTGCCGAAGGAGCCTGAGATTAAGGATGCGCTCAGGAATTTGAACCAGGATAGCACCGCGAGCCCTGATGGGTTTCCTTATTCTTTCTACAAGACTTCATGGGACACGGTTAAAGATGATTGGATTTATTCCATTCAAAATTTCATTCACGGGGGTGCCTCCCTAGATTTTCATGTGCCACCTCCCTCATTCTCCTTCCTAAGATCAAAATCCCTTCTTCCATCTCGCACTACCTCCTGATTAGTATGTGTAACTTACCCTACAAGACCTTGGATAGTATCATCAACTCTCGGATGGCGTTCATCTCCCTCGGTGGATATCCCCAGAGCAACATAGTTTTATGAAAGGCTGCTCGATTCAAGAAGCCATCTCCCTTTCCCAAGATATGATGAATGACATCAACTTCAAAACCCATGGCTATCACTTGGTCATTAAGCTGGATATGAGTAGGGAATATTATCGAGTGGAATAGAGATCTATTAATAGGGTTTTGTCAGATATGGATCTCAACTCTCAGAACATTGATCTTATCTTTCACTAATTTAGTTCTCTTTTCTCTCTCTAAACTTCATGGGAAAGTCTTATTGTTTCTTAAAGTCTACTCGAGGCATCAGGCAAGGAGACCCTATCTCTCCATCACTATTCATCATCATTTAGGAAGTTCTAACCCAACTCATTTAGAGTGAAATCAATAACAGAGACATCCTACCGTATCACTTCTGGTCAAGGGCCCTGACAATATCTCACCTTATGTTTGCCGATGATACCATCCTATTCTTGAACAGTAAGAGGAGATCAATTCGGAACCTGATCAGTGTGCTAGAGGAGTATTGTCATTGGAGTTGGAAGTACATTAACAAGGGGAAGAGCGATTTATTTTTCTCCAATAGGTTCCCCGCAGAGAGAGTGTAATCTATTAGTAGAATACTTAGATTCCAGAGGGGAGACTTCCCTATGGTCTATCTAGGTGCACCTTTCTTGCCTCGGACACTTCGGATCTGTGACTTCGACGCACTATACACCAGGGTTTCTGATTAAGTGTTTAACTGGAAAACAAATTCTTGTCCTTTATTGTATGTATTTCCCAGGTGAACAACATTTTGGTGGCATCTCTGATCCACAGTCTGTCCTCCAACAAAGTCCTGAAGGGGGTTATTAAAAGGATCGACAGGATTCTTTCCAATTTCATTTGGGATCCACTTTCAGAGAGGAAGAAGTAATGGGTTTCATGGGTAAAATGGTGTGTCCCATGAATGAAGGAGGTATTAATGTTCGTAATCTCGAGGACACCCTTTACTAAATGCATTCCAAGCTTGCATGGAGTTTAATGGAATGACGTACCCTATAGGGGAATACCATGAATGCATATGCAACGTGCCTCCGTGACTCGAGAGAGAGGAACCATTCTTCCCTGTGGTCGGTGATAGATCCTATTATAGATACGCTTCATCCCTTCTCTCAATGGGTGGTGGGGAGGGGGATCTTTCTTTTTGGAATCAGGATTGGTTTGGTACTATGCTAGGATTCCCCGGATGCCCCGCTACTGATATTTCGTTCAAGGAGGCCAGTCTCTTCCCCATCTTCACCCACTCAGTTTTGGATAATGATCAACATGAGTTTTTTCAACTCATTGAGATTAATGAAGATGAGGAAAAATTTGTATTCATGGCCACCTCCTCGGGCCTACTATCATCAAAGGATTTCTGTCGCATCGTTAACAGATAGATCCAGGCAGAGGGTTGGGATAAAGTCCTTTGGGTGAAAAGCATCCCCACTAACATCAATTTTCTCACCTGGAGAATTCATAATAGAGCCCTTCTGACTGATGACAATATTCGCAGATGTGGTATCCATCTTGTGTCCAAGTGCTTCTGCTGTAGCATCCCTAGTGAGGAGAGCTCCGCCCATCTTTTCTCTGGAAGTGATTGGGAATAGAAGGTGTGTAAGGTCCTGGGGGAGTTATATGCGCCCCTCCCCTCAGATGGTTCTACTCCCGTATTTCTGGTCCAAC
The DNA here is from genome assembly GCA_963277665.1 of Viscum album. Taxonomy (NCBI): domain Eukaryota; kingdom Viridiplantae; phylum Streptophyta; class Magnoliopsida; order Santalales; family Viscaceae; genus Viscum; species Viscum album. The sequence goes on from OY728135.1 coordinate 455,262,667, forward strand.
AGTTCCAATGCTCAAAGGAAGCAGGGCTGGAGAGGGTGGCATCTGCGGTGCTACTGCTTGTGGGGTGCTGAACCATATGGAAGGCGTGTAATAAATTGATACACGAGGGCGCGAGGGTGTCGGCTCACATTATTATTGCCTGGGCGAAAACCTTACTACTGGACCTAAACACGGCAATGAGGACCTGGAAGGCCACTCCTAATCTCATCCGGGTCCAAGCAGCCTCCAATGTAGATGGGTCACCGAGAAGAAGGGAAGGAAAATGGGTATGCTGGTTCCCTCCCACTGTGGGATTGAAACTCAATATGGACGGCTCGTGCATCCAAGGGAACCTGCGTGGAGGAGGACTTCTCAGGGACCACAATGGTTCGGTGTACTTAGCTTTCTCTACCAGAATGGGATAGGGCTTGTCTCTACAGGCGGAGGCAAAGGCGTTCCTCACCGAGCTTAGCCTTTGCATACAAAAGGACCTGGAAATCTCTGAAATTTAAACTGACTCCTTAATTGTGCAGAACTCCTTGAAAGGGTATGGTGAAACCCCATGGTCGATTACCTATGTCATCAGGAAATGTAGAAAAATGATGAGTTCCAATGTGAGTATCCTTCACACATAGATAGAGGAAAAAAGGTTATAGACCACTTGGAATCGGTGGATTTCAATGGCACGGTGTAGGTGTTCCTTAACACAGTGGGTAGTATCCAACCCAATAGAATTGAATGTATCAAAGGGGATGTGCTCGGTCTTCACCATTTCCGACCTCCTTAGATTCATCCTTGGACACTGGGGGGATCTACCCTGGTGTCTTTCTGCTGTCTTTTCCTTTCTTTTACTTTATCCTATTTTTTCCTCATTGTACTCTTTTCCTTCATTCAATAAAAAATTACCTGATGATGATGATGAAGGAATCCCTTATTTGGAAGTGTGATCCCAATGGATTGAGAGAGGCTTTGGAGAGGCTTAGGAGAGGCTTGGTAGGGGATTCTTGGGAGACTGGGGCCCCTTGAGAGAATTTTAGAGATAGGAAGTCAATGGTTGGATGAACTCCAAATGCTTTGAGTGAAGAGGAAGTGGGATATTTGGTGGGATTGTATAGAAAATGAGAGGTAATTCTTTATTATTTCAGTTTTGGAAAACACACATTAAAATAATCCAAACCAAAAACCATCCCATGGTTTTTGCGCATGGTTTTTTACAAAAGGGGGGTAGAAAATAATATTTTTTAAGGCCAAAGGCCGAACTTCTTAAAATAATAAGGTTGATTATGTGGAGGTGAGTCCCACTCTCAAGGAAATAAATTTAAATACCTAAAATGTTTTATAATTCTTGGAGGGTCCACTAAGGATTTGTAGAATAAATAAAAAACCTAAAATCAAATTATTTTAATGTTAAAATATATGTTGGCCGAAAATAACATTTATAGTATTTTATTAAATCACTATTGGGTCATTATGATGTCATAAAACACATTATATAATTAACGGTATTTAATTTTTACCCACAAATTCAATTGTCTCAGAAAATTATGAAACATTCACCGTTGGATAATTTCAATGTCCTGATTCAAAAAATAATATTTATTTTATCTAAATAATTTTTTAGACATGTGAATTTTCAATTTTAATATAAAAACTGACTTTTATTGAAAATTCATGGGGTTTGACAAAAAAAGCTTCCAAACTATAATAAAATTTTCAATTGTATTCATAAAAATTTTATGATTATTTATATTTAATAAAAAGTAATTTAATACTATTTTATTTAAATATTATTTATTTCAAAAATAAATTATTCTATCAAAATAGATTTTTTTAGTTGAATATTTTCTAAAAATACTATTTGTGGTTAGAAAAATACTTACAATGTAAAAATAATAGAAAAATGAATGTATATTCTCTATTCTATAAAAAAAATAATTCAAATAATCATAGTTTTATGGATTAGTTACATAACCCCTTCAAACAGTCGCGTATGACCTAAGGGTAAGGTTTGGGATGGTGAAAGATGCTTGGGGTGGCTCGGATAACATTGCATGTGTGGTGATCTCTATCAACTTTCACTTCTCTCGTAGATAGTTCCATTTGATATTAACATGTTTAAGATATGATTGGGCTTGGTAAAGAGAGAATCCTAATGACACCACATCCTTTTCGAGCTCCGAAAAATGGGATTTGTATGGAACAATTCTACTTGATGAGGCCATCTCTACCTTTTTCTGAGTAAATTGCATTTTTTAAAGCCCAATATTTATACTATTCATGTGATCACAGTTCAATGACTATATTTGAAACAATCATATTTCATAACGATATTTTAAAATCTAAAAACATAAAAAAAGGAAGTTTATATAACCATAAGACATTTAAATAGACCAATATGAATTTTCATTAATGAATGTTTGGGTTGTTACAGTCTTCCCACCTTAAGAAATTTATCCCTCAAAATTTCCTTTTCCCACACTAAAAAAATGTGGGTAACTCTGCTTCATCACTTACTCTGATCCCCACGTCGCTTCTTCAATCTTTTGGTTTCTCCACAATGATTTCATGATGGGCATTTTCTTATTTATTATAAATTTTTTCATATGATCTATGATTTTCACCGACATATCTTCATAGGAGAGGTAATTCTCCAATTATGCAACCTATGGATTGACTACATGCAACAGGTCTGGTATGTACTTCCGAAAGACTGATACATGGAAGACATCATGTACTTGAGATAGTTTCGGTGGGAGTTCTAGTCGATAATCCAGTACTCCAATGCAATCAAGGATCTCAAAAGGGACAATGTACCTTGGACTAAGATTTCCCTTCTTCCCGAATCACCTAACTCTCTTCCATAGTGATATGCAGGGGAATACCATGTCTCCAACATCAAACTCTAGGTCTCATCAACGATTATCAACATAGCTCTTTTGTCGACTTTGAGCAGCATTAATGTATTGTTGGATTGCCTTAACCTTCTCCATCATTTCTTCGACCATCTCTGGACCTAGGTTTTTTCTCTCCCCAACTTCATCCCACCATGTCGGTTTTCTTCAACTCTTCCCATACATGGCTTGATAAGGAGCCATTTGGATGCTCGAGTGGAAACTATTACTATAAGATAACTCAACTAGAGGAAGATGTTGATACCATCCTACTTTTATGTATATTAAGCATGCTCTCAAAATGTTCTCTAGTGTCTAGATTGTCAACTCAGATTGGCCATATGTTTGTAGATGATAAGTCGTACTAGTGTTCACCTCAGTATTCAGAACATATTGAAGACCCTTCCAGAACATAGAGCTGAATCTTGGATCTCAATCAGATACAATAAATAGTGGTACTTCATTAAGCCTTACCACTTATCTGATATATATCTATTCCAATTGAACCAGTGAGAAATCCACCTGAATTACAATGAAGTGTTAAGTCTTTGTAAGATGATCCACAAAAACCCAGATAGAATTTTTTCTTTGGATGTCTTGGGAAGTCTAGTGACAAAATTCATGGTGATTTTCTCCCATTTCCACATTGATATGGGTACTTGTTGCATCAACCCCTTGGAAATATACCTCTCATATTTCACTTGATGACAAACCGGACAATTTAATGTATACTCAACGATCTCCTTCTTCATGTTATACCAACAATAATACTCTCAGAGATCTCGATACATCTTTTTGTTTCATGGGTGGATGGAGAAATTAGAACTATGTGCACCATCCAAATGTTCTTTCCTTAACTCTGGATTTGATGGAACACATAGTCTTTTCCCAAATCTAACAATTTCTTCTTCATTGACATTAAACTCTCAGGATTTACCCTTTTTGATAGTTTCCACTTTCTTTTGAATCCCTACATCATCCTCTTGAACATCCTTCAACCTTTCCAAAATAGATGGTTGATAAATCTTTTGTGAAAGGATTGTTGATTTTCCCTTCTTTATTATTCCCATGTCTATCTTCGTCAAATCTAAGAAGATTGGATCCTTTTCAATGCTTATCAATGATAGAATTTTTGACCCCTTTTTACTTAGAGCATATTCCACATTTTTATATTTCCTAGGGTGGTAATGTATTGAGAAATCATAGTCTTTGATCAGCACTAACCATCTTCATTGGCACATATTCAACTCATTCTGTGTCAATATACACTGGAGGCTTTTTTTGATTCATATATATTTCACACTTCTCTAAAAAGAGATAATGCTGCCAAATTTTCAAAGTGAAGATCACCGCAGCCAACTCTAGATCATGTGTTGGATAGTTATTCTCATGAACATTAAATATCCTTGATGAATAGGCAAAGAATTTGTCATTTTTCATCAACACACAGCTCAGTCCCTTCTTCAAAGCAACAATAAATACCACAAAAAGTTCTCCACTTGTGTGTAATGTGAGAACATGCACAGTGATAATCCTCCGTTTCAACTCCTTGAATCTCACTTCACATTCATCACTCCAAGAAAACTTGACTCTCTTCCAAGTTATCTTGGTAAAAGGGTATGACAATCATGAGAAATTTCTCACAAATCGGTGATAATATTCAGCTAACCCCACGAATCTATAGATATTTGTCACATATGTTGGCTTTGACCATCCCTCAATTGTAGTTGTCTTAGAGGGATCCATAAATAAACGATTAATTATGATGATATGACCCATGAATGAGAACCCCTTAAACTAGAACTCACACTTGTTGTACTTTTCATAGAGCTTCTCCTTTCACAAGGTCTCTAGTACAGTGCTTAGATGCTCCTCATGGTCCTCCTTTGTTTTGGATTATATCATAATATCATCTATAAAGACTACCAAAAAAATTTCAAGGTAATCCCTAAAGACTATATTCATAAAGTCCATCAATATTAGTGGAGAATTAGTGAGTCTGAAAGGCATTACTATGAATTCATATTGCTCGTATCTTGTACAGAAAGAAGTATTGGGGATATCTTCCTTCGTCACCCTTACTTGATAATATCCCGACCATTGATCTACCTTGGAGAAATATTGTGCTCCATATAGCTAAAAGAACAAGTCTTCAATTAAGGTAGAGTATACTTATTCTTTATCATGATTTTTTGAGCTCATGATAATCAATGCAAAGTTTCATTGACCCATCCTTCTTCTTGACGAAGAGGACTAGTGCACCCCATGGTGAAGCACTTGGGCATAAAAACCTTTATCCAGATTATCCTATAGTTGTTTCTTCATCTCATAAATCTCCTCAATATCCATTCTATATGGAGTCTTGGATATTGGTAATGCTCTAGGTATAAGATCTATTGAAAATTCAACATCTCTTCTAGGATGAAGACTCGGAAGTTCCTCAGGACACACATCAGTGAATTCCCTCACAATAGGCATGTATTCAAGGATGGTTTCTTCTTTGGACTCCAATATCTGATCCAGATACGCATGCTCATAGGGAATTAATATCCATTATCAAAATGATAGTTATCAAGGAGATTCATATTCCTCCTTGCACTTGTTCAGAATCGGGGGTCGATTCTCCATATGGAGAGTGATTTCCCTCTAACCACAATTTATGTTAGCTCTATATAAGGAAATCAAATACATGCCAATAATTGCATCAAATTCCACCAAAGAGAGTATGTCAAGGTTTTTTGGGATGTTAAATCCCCATATTATGATATGGGAGGAGTCATATTCAGGGGATTCAATGGTTTCCCCAATTGTTGTACTCACCAACATATTTACTTCCATGATTTGTGGTGGTGTTGGAATTGTTCTACTAACATTCGGGATTTAAAAGAATGTGTAAAACCAGAATAAAAAATTACATTCTTGATTCATGAATGAATAACTAGTGTAACTATCAACACTTCGTTGTTGGGGATCACATCGGCGGTAGTGATGGGAAAATATCTCCCTTTCTACCTTGGAGGTTGGTGGTTTCCTCCAAAAAATGCTTGGATTAGGGCACTGGTTTGCAAAGTTCCCTGGTTCTTTGCAGTTGATGCAATGAACAACGCGTTGAAGGTTGGGTGGAGCGTTCCTCTCCATTGATGCAGCTGTGGGTTTTTCTTACCGATAGTTAATATCCAGGTTCCCTTCTCTTCCACACCTAAAGCATTTCCTCGTCCCCTTCAGACAATTTTTGGGGTGATTATTTCTACAATTTTGGCAAGTGGGGTGCTATATTTTCATGGAACCGTTGAATTTATCCATCGGACTGCCATAATTGAATTCCACCTTACACTTCTTATCCCCACGATACCCCTAAGATTTATTGATCTTCATTTCAACTTTGAGGTCACATTAGAAAATATTTTTCATTGCTCTCGATGTCCTGGATCACCAGGGCTTTCCGTAGGCTAAGTTTCATCCCACCAAAGATGCGGTCAACCTTGAATTTGTGGGTAATGAAAAAACTGGAGGCATATTGTGTAAGCCTTATAATGTTCTCCTTATATGATCTGATGGATTCATCGTCTTTTTTCTGAATGGAAAGCAAGTCTCTTTCTATATTAAGTTGGAGGGTGCGAGGAAAATATTTATCAAAAAACATTTTCAGGGAATCCTTCCATTACAACGCCTCGATCTCCTCCCCAAGATTAGTATTTTTTATCAATGTCCACCATCGATCAGCTTACCCCTCCATATGATAATCATCCAATAGAACCTTCTCTTTTTCATAACATTGAAGGATGAAGAATATCTTCTCAATGGAGATGATCCACTATTCGGTGATTGAGGGATCAAATGATCTACTAAAATTAGGAGGCATTTATCTCATGAATTTCTCTATTGCGACTTGTTATTTCTTAGGGGTGTTTGATCATTCTTCTTGGCCTATGCTTCTATTCAATACTTGAGTTAACTTGGAGGGTATTGTGAAAAATTTCACGATTCCCACTCCCATCAGATTCAGAATCTCATTAGGAAAATCATCACATTGATCATCACATTGGTTGTTAGACTGAGTCCTCCTATTACCATCCATTGGATGGAATAAAAGTAATGTTAGGGGTAACACCAAAAAAGGTAATCCAAAGACAAAATGGACGACTTACAAATTACTTTTTTTCTTAACTAAAGAATCTATAGGCTTCAATCTATGTTTTCAAAGATCTACCTCCTAACATATATTCTTAGGGCCTTTTTTACTCCCATATTAATGGTTCATATTAAGATTATCAATTTACCAAATCATATCACCCAGGAGTTTCATAACCATGTGTGCAGAAATGACCTTTTCGCATTCTAGGATACCCTAGGTCAAGCTCGAAACTCCTTGTTAGAGTTTTCACTCCTAGGTACATCTGTTCTAGAGCCGCCTCTACCTTCTTGTATATAGATAGGGATGTATTTTCTGGATAAACCACTAACACAATATTCAAAAAAATTTAGGGTTGTTTTTATTATACTTAATCTTATCAAGGAGTCATTCACTAGGTTTTTCTAATCCTAATCCCAAAAATATCTAAACCTATCCTCTGCTATCAACTATAACAACCTTGATCTTTATACCATACTTAAACAAGATGTATTACATAAAGCTTTCACTTGATACAACATATAAGATTTAGAGTTATATTGTATTTGGTGCTTAGGAACGTTAGATAACAACTTAAAACATGAAATACACATCATTATTGAAAACTTCATTAACATGACCACAAAATTCCACCGTACCTAGCATTACAAGGCATAAGATGAGAACATGCATAAAAAAGGGTGAGCTATAAAGCCCAGTAAGGGAAAAACAGGGCATAACATGAATAATAAAATACATGCTAGGCAGTAAGCATATCAATGTAGTATAAGAGGGACATTATAAAAAAGGAACGATAAATCATGACTATCATAACATGGAAATGTGGCGAAAACATTTAACATTACATTAGCATGATCCAAGACTCATTGCACATGGATCATGAGTAAAATATCATTGCACTTGAATTAGAATTAGTAAATCCTCATTACACTTTAATTAGAATGAGTACACCCCCATTTAACTTGATGTATCATGATACAATTATTTACTCAATGCATTGGAGCACTATCAGGGTGAATCCTTCTTAAATATTTTAGTTCATGCATAAATGTGCCACATGGATCATACAACATAGATTCACTAAAAATCATCATATATTACATGATAATGGAATGTGGAATTCATACATTAAAATCTATAATCAATAATTAAATGTGAATAAAGGTGATTATCCTTGATAGATAAATGGTCATGGTATTCACTACACAATGACATTGGCTAGGAAATTCACGGTGCAATTTCAGCAGTATAACAGCGTAACTTAAGAGTTCATAAAAATGGATGATGAGAGAGAAAATGGTGTCTCATAATATGAACATGAAATGGATAGTAATGGGTTCATATAGAAACATGTCCCAATATATGTAATGGAATTTAAATTCATAATATAAAAAAATTTCTTAAATGTAAATGAGAGGAGAGGAATTCCTTACGGAATTTCGGAATGGTAACAGGTGTACATGGGAAGAATTAATGAGAGAGAAAGGGGTCTCTCATCATTTAAAATAAGAATATGTAAGTATGGGGGTGGTGAAAAATCATACCCCAACATTTATCATTGGAAATTAAAGGACAAAACAATATTAAGAAACATGGATAAAATGAGAAAGGAAGGAATCCCTTACTTGGAAGTGTGGTCCCAAAGGCTTGGGAACGGCTTGGGAGAGGCTTGGAAGGGGATTCTTGGGGGACTGGGGAACATTGGGAGGAATATAGGGAGAGGAGGGCATGGGATGGATGAACTCCAAAGGCTTTTAGTGAAGAGGAAGTGGGAGCTTTGGTGGTTTTATATAGGAAATGAGAGGGAATTCTTTATTATTTAGGTTTTGAAAACCACACATTAAAATAATGAAAACCACAAACCATCCCATGGTTTTTAAAAAAGGGCAGTGGAAAACATTATTTTATAATGCCAATGTCAGAACTTATTAAAATAATAATTTTTGTTATGTGGATGTGAGTCCCACACTCAAGGAAATCAGTTTAAAAACCTAAAATGTTTTATAATTCTTTGAGGGTCCACTAAGGCATTTTAGAATAAATCAAAAAAAAACCTAAAATCGAATTATTTTAATGGTAAAACATATATTGGCCGAAAAAACTATTTATATTATTTTATTACATCACTATTGGATCATTATGATGTCATAAAACACATTATTTAATTAAATATATTTAATTATTACCCATAAATTCGACTATCTACGAAAATTATGAAAAATTCACCATCGGATAATTTTGATGTCATGATTCTAAAAATAATATTTGTTTTATCTAAATAATTTTTTATACATGTGAATTTTCAATTTTAAAATAAAAACTGACATTTATCTAAAATTCATGGGTTTTGACAAAAAATGCTTCCAAACATTAATAAAATTTACAATTGTATTCATAAAAATTTTATGATCATTTATATTTAATTAAAATTAATTTAATTCTATTTTATTTAAATATTATTTTATTCAAAAATACAACAATTTATCAATATAGATTTGTTAGTAGAATATTTACTAAAAATATTATTTATGCTTTAAAAACTATTTACAGTGTAACAATAATAAAAAAATGAATGTAAATTCTTTATTATATAAAGTAATATTTCACATAATCATAGTGCTCAAGATTTGTTATCTAAACCCTTAAAACAGCTACGTAATGTAACGACCCAGACCCAGTTTGCCACCCGAATAGTGCCAAACGGATCGGGTGTTACTACCTTAGGTGCACCTCCCCGAACACCAAAGGCTACCGATTAGCAGCATGGGTCTGTTAGGTATAGTGAGGAGGCTATATCCTCTCGAAGGATTATAATAAGGGTAATGGTCTGAGTATATGATAATAAGGATGCAATGGAATGAAATACTCAGCAGACTCAAACCAGAGTAACAGAGTGGAAGCATAACCGATATAGATAAACAGCGGAAAGAATAAATATAAACAACAGCAGCAGAAAGTAAACAGAAAAAAATGATGAATATCACAAGAAAATATTACTATAAACAACCAACATGAATCTATATCAAGTCATACATATCAATTTATAAAGGCGCCAATGGATAACCAATAGTTGCTTCATAATAAAGTAAGCATGCCGATAAAGAAAGGAAAACAAAACCTAGTAACCCCAGCAAGGTATGACCTCAAGGTCCATACAATTTCCATGAAAAAAATAATGCAACCTATCTTCTGATTTAATACCCCGACCCCAGTGACCCACAGTCGGTGCATTATTTTAATACATTGGCATGATTACAATGAATCAAGTCTCAAAGGACCGATCAGTTTAGCCGTCTTGGAAAATAGATTACATACATGAATGTTACATTACACTTCATAACATACAAAACAACATAAATAATCTTTTATGAATGCCATTATTCCCTTGTCTTAACCCTGAATATCAATCACAATATAGTTCTTGTAATCCTCGGAAAAATAAAACATAGAAAAGGGTGAGCTCAAACGCTCCGTAAGGGTAAGCAATACAGCAAAAATTTTCATAAATAAGCATAAACATTTAAGGCAATGTATAACTAAAACAAAAGCCTTTTAAACTTGAACATCAACATAGCATGGAAAAAATAAAATGAAATAATTGCCATTTATTTATTCACATGGATATTCTACTAATCTAATAATCACATGCAATATCAATAACCACTTTCATAATGATGGAATTCATAATGCCAGACTATCATAACCACAATGCCTAGGCCTCGTGCCAAGACTACAAATAAGATTTTGTCAAGGCCTTGTGCCAAGACACTAGTTTGTCTCATGAGACCTACCGATGCATCGAGGAGCTATAGCGGGCTCCACCTGTCACTTACTAAGTCCAATGCATTCCTCATATGAATAGGTTTAACCATAACATATACATTCGTATTAAAACTATCATATGAAATATCAATACCTTCTCCATAAACCATTAATGGTATAAAAATAACACATCCACTGTCAAACATATCACAAAACCTTCAATAAAATATGAAAGTTTTGTATCATAATAGATCAACTTCAAATAATATTAAAACCTATCAAAGGATGTTGACATAGATGAAATCAAAACTATTTGAGAGAAATATATCTTTTTTTTTGAAATCATTGAAAAGTCACACATTTATAAAGGAAGTAATTTAAAAGAGATTTTTGAATCAAAGTATCCCATACCACTTTGAAACTTTTGAAAAGAAATATCATTTCAAAACATTCATGTCCATATAAATAAATCCTTAAAATAATTTTTAAAATATGGACATTAATTAAAAAGATTTAGAAAGATGAATCTTTAAATCATTTAAAATTATGATTTTGATAAAGAGTACCTTTCATAAATTCTTAAAATATTCATTTTGAAATCATTTAAAATTCACATAATTATAAAATAAAACATTTACTTTGAAAATATCCTTATAAGCTTGTAAGGAAAGCTTTAACGATTTTATAACGGCGAAAAATAGCAGCACCCACCGTATAAGTTAAAAACAATTCTTACCTTAATTCTGTCGAAAAGGTTAAAAGCACCTTGTTTTGAAAAAGATGGAAAGATTCCTTTATAAACCTCTTATAAAAATTAAAAAAAGGGTATAAATGAATTTAACCCATATTCTTGTATATATTAAAAATGCTTTGAAATACATTTTTTAGAAACATGGATGTGGATGATAAAAAGATCCCAGTAGATTATTACGTATAAACAACCTCGGATAATGAAGAGATTGAGAAATAAACCCTTACCTTGTAATTTTCCTTGGTTGGCGTAGGTTAACCTCCTGTATAATGGTGAAATAATTGTTATTAAATTATACAAGAATCATATATATTAATATGATATCATATATGATCTTTTAAAATTGCTTTGTTAATAATATCTTAGTATTATCGTCGTTTTGGGTGTTAACATACTCATTTTCTTTTATATGTTTTGTTATGTAAGACATGTTTTTCATGGATAGGTTGTATCTTATTCATATCCAGAATGATATCAAGTCCTTAAGCATTATTTTTAAATCATCAGATGATAATTATACTTGAATGGATATGATGGAGAATGAATATCATCGCGTTCGTGGAGACGGTAGTCCGTACGTACGCACGAGCGACAATATCATTCTTCTGATATTAAAATAATATATAATTGGTTGGTATATCATATATACAGAATCATTATCATGTTATAATTTTTATTTACATGAATTAAACATCATTATTATACCCACCCAAATAATAATTTATTGAATAACAATTACACCATGACATGGAGACGGTAAGCCGTACGTACGCACGTATGGTGACATGTTATTCAAAGGATGGATAGAATACTGAATATGGTTGTACCATATTTATAATAACATCACTGTATATATAAGATATGGGAGTTATTATTTTTTAATGGTAATAACAGAGAAATAATAAGTGGAAGAAAAAATAACTCGAAAAAGGGTGGTGAAATCATTACCTCTTCTTCGGGTTCTTCCTTTTGATTTGATCAAAAGGGCTCCTTAGGTTGGATTTCTTACTAAAGTAAGGCCTATAGCATGAATTAAGGGAAGTTGAGAGAGTATATGGTCAGAGTTTGGCTGAGCCAAATGGTTTTGATGGTGTGAGTTAATGAGAAGGGAGAGTTCCCTTTTATAAGAGGGGTGAGGGGCATCTTTGGAAAAGCTAGAAATATTATTTTATAATAAATTCATATCCTGTTTCTAATGGCTAAAAAGTAGATTATTTAAATTTTAAGGTGGGTATGGGTCAAAAACCACTCAACCAATATAATTTAGACAGGTTTGGGTCATTATATTAACCTTATCATTAAGTATTAACTCTTAGTTAATTAGCTTAACTTTTACAATGTCTCTTTGTATTTTTATATTATATGGTTAATAAACTTACTATATACATCCAAGAGACCCCAAAGTGGTCCATTAATGATACACCTATCATGATATAAGTATCTTGGCCGAACCTTAGATTTTTAAAGATTTAATATCATTTGATAATATAATATTTGTTTTAAAAACTCTTTTATGTCAATTTTGACACTATTCAATAATTGATTTTTGTAAAAATCATAACTGAATGATTACTTAGAAAAAAGTTAATTAAATCATTTCTAATATGTCATATTAATTTATAAAATTATTTTAATTCATAAAAAGTCTTCAATTTATATTTATTTTTGTATTTATAATATCAATTATTCTAATGTTTTATTAATTACGTAATTACTCCATCATCATTGTGTCATAAATAAATTAAATTATTTAATGTTTAAAAATTATAAATAAAATATCATTATGTATGAAATCTTTTTAGCTTTCTAATGAATATTTAAAATCGAATTTATCTTATTTATAACCCTATATTAAAAATGTGTTAGTAAATAAACTTTGATTTTAACTCTTTTAACTCTTATTTGAATTAAATAATTATAAATGTCATAATCTAATCCATGTGGACCTAAATGATAATATTTTATTCCTAAGGTTGTTTTTGGTTGAGATACACTTGTCCAATAGAATTAGGACATGTGTTAAAGTAATATAAATATCATTTTTACCCTAAATTACCCTATTTACTTTTAACCGGGGTAAATAAAAGTAAAAAGTTATTATTCACCAAAAATTATTTTAATCTCATTGAACCAAATATTACTTCTTGATATTAACCATGTCTCTTGGATTTTCGAAATTCCAATCACAGAAGCGGTAAAATTTGGTTTTATGAAAAATTCAGTTTTTTAACTACCACTTAGTAGTTTCACTATTCATCAAAAATTGATGTTTTTCAAAACACTACCAAAATTTGACCCTAAGCTATAATTGATATTCTGAATTCAAAAATGATTTCTATTTTACAAAATTCCATACATATATGTTGCATCAATTAATTTTATAATTTAATCCCGTTGTCACAAGAAATAGCGTGTTTTAAGAAACAATATATATCAAAAGATTGACAATTGTTTATGTCCAATTTCAAGGTGAAATTAATTCTAATGAACACCATTGGATAAAATGATAAAAATATATTATAATTATACTTTAAAACCACTCAATAGTTTAATTTATCACTATAATTTATTTTGATTAAAAAAGTTGTTTTTAAGTATTTTTCACTATTGATAAAAATTGGAAGTTCTCAGAAAAATACCAAAAATTCAGCTTAGGATAATTTCGATATTCCGAATCCAAAAATGAAGTCCATTTTGAAATATAAAATATATATAATTTCAAAAATTAGGTATTACTATTCATATCGGCTAGTTTGATTGGTTGTGGTGTGTTAGAACTCGATGTTGTGTACAACACACGCTATCACATTATTCAAAGAGAAGCGTACCGTTGAAGCATGGGGTGTTACATTGTAAATTTTTTTTATGTCCCCATTCTAGAGAATAAATTTATTTAGTCAAATTGAATATATAAAAGTTTAAAATATTTGATTTAAAAAGGGTTAAACTTGGTAAAAGTGCATTTTTGAAAAATACTTCTTTTATCTGAAAAAAAGGAATTTGTTCTTACATTATGTCTAAGAAACTCATAATATGGATTCTAAAATTATAAGGATTATATAAAGTTTAAAATTTAGTTAATAATATTCATAACCTCTTTTGAATGTCTTTTTTGGTAATTCATGGTGCGCTTGAACTCGGTGTTGCGTGTAGTGCAAGTTTTTGAATTATTTTGAAGAAATAACACACTATGAAATCTTGGCGTGTTACCTTCTCCCCTCCTTCAATAAATTTCATTCTCGCAATTTGAAATTTTTCTTCGAAAATAAAAGGTTGAAAATAGAAAATATCTTTGTCGGAAAACCCACATCGGAAATTGGGTTACTAAAATTTAGTCTTAATATGAGGAAAAGAGAAATGAAAGGGTCACCACCAAATTATGATCTCGATTAGGAGAACATTGGTGGAAATTAGAGACATATAATTGGAGGAAAAACGTAAATATTTATAGGTAGTGATTGAGGTCATCAATCAAAAACAAGTGTAAAATTGAGGGCCTTATATTCATCAATCTATGATGATTTGAAATACCATCGGTTCAACAAAATATAGGGTATTAAGATAACACATTTTTGGTTTTAGGATTCCTTAAATAAAGTATAAGAATTAATTTCTTCATAGAATAAGAGAAGAAGAAAAATATATTCTTGACAAGTAGAGTTCCATCCTTTAACTAATATCTACCACAAACTCATCTTTCACTCTAAAAGATAATAGAAGGTAAGAATAATTCTATTTATACTATTCGTATAGGGTTCCTGAAAAAAGAATTTATAATTCATCTACCAGATTATTTAATCCAGGACATCTCGTGGGCTAGTGGTAGGTGATACACCCTTGTCGCCCTTTAGTTGCGGGTTCAAGTATCGCGGCCTTTCTGGTCATGACGGGTTACCGCACGACCTCCGGGTTGTCCTTTTATGGCAATCCAAAATTAATCTCATACTAGAATTATCCAAAATACTTCTGTCCAAACTCACAGTCCAACATTTATAAGGAAGGTAAACATTATGTAGATCCTTTTTACCTCGTAATAGCATATGAATACCTTCATCATGTATTCTTTTAAAACACTGAAACATCCTGAATTACCATAATCCTTATTAATTACATTCATTCTCCCTTATTCCATATAGAATGATGGATATACATCATCCATACAAAAACGTTGTAAACTCCAACAATTATGGAATATTCAAATCTTTAATCGGTTTCAAGGAAGTCAAGAATATCCAATATAATTTACCCAAATAAACCATATCTTATTCCAAAATAAGTACCTCAATATTAGGACCATATTAAGGTTTATGTTTCCTTCAACCATGTAATTTCCAAAAAGATTAACTTACAGCAGAGTCACTTTTCTTAGTACCATAAAATCTCAAATCCTCAATAAAATAGTACTGCAGTTTAATCCTTATATACTCCATAATTATTATAACAAGTACATTGCTGATACAACACTCAAATGACATAATCAACATAAGAACTCTAATCATTACTCTTCATCTGTGGTAGTATCATAACTAGATTGTTATCCAATAGCATCATTTGTGGAATAGTCTGATGATAGGTTTGCGTAGTGTCCACACTCCTTACAAATGAAGCATTGTATATTTGAAACCATTTTCTTACCCTTGTAGTCACATAATTGGTTCCCTTTTTCATACACACATATAACAAACTCTCATTCCTTTTAGGAAAGTTCCAGGGTGTTTCTTCCCACAGTTATCACATATGGGGAAATTGTTCTTTTCCCTCTTCCATTTATCCATCTTTCTCTCTTCCATCCTTTTCTTCTTTTTCTTCCCTTCAAAGCCATAGGACTCAGTAAACTCTTTACTTATCTTATCCACACATGATACTATTTCTTCATATGATGATAATACATGGGAGACTATTTCCCTTATAAATGATGCCTTAATACCATGAAAGATACGATCCTTCTTACTCTTTGGATCATACGTATTACTGGATTTCACATTCCTTCTACTGGGCACCATTTCTATATAATAGCATAAACTAGGTCAGTTTATGAATTGAAATAAATAATTCCAAACTTGTAAAATACCTAACGCAAATTGAACAGTTTATGGATATAATCCATAATCATAAAAATGTTTTCTTTGAGTAAGTATATACTCATGAGCCCTTTATAATGGTTTGTGAAGAAAATGAGAATTATCCTAAGCATTTCCCCTGGGAGTGTCGTAACCAAGAGTGCAGCGAGGCCCGTTGTCATGAACCAGTTCCCATTCGAGTCTAGCTCAAAGCGGTGTTTTCGGGTTTTACCCCTAGGTACATCTGTGCCAGAGCCGCCTCTACCTGCTCGTATCCAGACAGGGATGTATTTCTCGAAAAACTCACAAAATCTCTACAATACCAAAGTTTTAAGAAGTTATTCTATACTAATCCTCAAAGTCTATCTTAGGGATATGTGCTCTAATCAGAGTTTATCTAAATCTAGTTTCCAAGGTTATTTCTAAACTCGCTCTGATACAAACTGTAACGTCCCGACCCCAGTGACCCAGATTCGGTGCATTATTTTAATACATTGGCATGATTACAAAGAATCAAGTCCCAATGGACTGGTCAGTTTATCAGTCTTGGAAAATAGATTACATACAAGAATGTTACATTACACTTCAAAACATACAAAACAACATAAATAATCTTTTATGAATGCCATTATTCCCTTGTCTTAACCCTGCATATCAATCACAATATAGTTCATGGAATCCTGGGAAAAATAAAACATAGAAAAGGGTGAGCTCAAATGCTCTGTAAGGGTAAGCAATACAACAGATATTTTCATAAATAAGCATAAACATTTAAGGAAATTTCTAACTAAAACAAAAGCCTTTTAAACTTGAACATCAACATATCATGGCAAAAATAAAATGAAATAATTTCCATTTATTTATTCACATGGATATTCTACTAATCGAATAATCACTTTAAATATCAATAACCACTTTCATTATGATGGAATGCATAATTCCAGACTATCATAACCACATAGCCAAGGCCTCATGCCAAGACTACAAATAAGATTTTTTCAAGGCCTTGTGCAAAGACACTAGTTTGTCTCATGAGACCTACCGATGCATCGAGGAGCTATAGCAGGCTCCACCCATCACTTACTAAGTCCAATTCATTCCTCATATGAATAGGTTTAACCATAACATAAAAATTCGTATTAAAACTATTATACGAAATGTCAATACTTTCTCTATAAACCATGAATGGTATAAAAATAACACATCCACAGTCAAACATA
Organism: Viscum album; assembly: GCA_963277665.1. Lineage (NCBI taxonomy): Eukaryota > Viridiplantae > Streptophyta > Magnoliopsida > Santalales > Viscaceae > Viscum > Viscum album. Next base: position 455,280,462 of record OY728135.1, read on the forward strand.
TCACAAAACCATCACTACAAAACGAAAGTTTTGTATCATAATAGATCAAATTCAAATAAGATTTAAATCTATCAAAGGATGTTGACATAGATGAAATCAAAACTATTTGAGAGAAATATCTCTTTTTTTTGATATCATTGAAAAGTCACACATTAATAAAGGAAGTAGTTTAAAAGATATTTTTGAATCAAAGTGTCCCATACAACCTTGAATCTTTTGAAACAAAATATCATTTCAAAACATTCATGTCCATATAAATAAATCCTTAAAATCATTTTGAAAATAAGAACATTAATTAAAATTATTTAGAAAGATGAATCTTTAAAACATTTAAAATTATGATTTTGATAAAGAGTACCTTTCAGAAATTCTTAAAATATTCATTTTAAAATTATTTAAAATTCACATAATTATAAAATAAAACATTTACTTTGAAAATATCCTTATAATATTGTAAGGGAAGCTTCGACAATTTTATAATGGCGGAAAATAGCCGCACCTTCCGTATAAGTTAAAAAAAATTCTTACCTTAATTCTGTCGAAAATGATAAAAGAACCTTGTTTTGAAAACTACGGAAAGAATCTTTTATAAACCTCTTATAAAAATTCGAACAAGGGTATAAATGAATTTATCCCATATTCTTGTAAATATTAAAAATGTTTTGAAATACATTTTTTAGAAACATGGATGTGGATGATAAAAATATCCCAGTAGATTATTACATATAAACAACCTCGGATAATGAAGAGATTGAGAAATAAACCCTTACCTTGTACTTTTCCTTGGTTGGGGTATGTTAATCTCCTGTATAATGGTGAAATAATTGTTATTAAATTATACAAGAATCATATATATTAATATGATATCATATATGATGTTTTAACATTACATTGTTAATAATATCTTAGTATTATCGTCGTTTCGGGTGTTAACTTACTCGTTTTCTTTTTTATGTTTTGTTACGTAAGACATGTTTTTCATGGATAGGTGGTATCTTATTCAAATCCAGAATCATATCAAGTCCTTAAAAAATACTTTTAAATCATAAAATGATAATTATACCTGAATGGATACGATGGAGAATGAATCTCATCGCGTTCGTGGAGACGGTAGTCCGGACGTACGCACGAGTGACAATATCATTCTTTTGATATTAAAATAATATATAATTGGATGGTAAATCATATATATAGAATAATTATCATGTTATATTTATTATTTACATGAATTAAACATCATTATTATAACCGTCCAAATAATAATTTATTGAATAACAATTACACCACGACGTGGAGACGGTAAGCCGTACGTAAGCACGTATGGTGACATGTTATTCAAAGGATGGATAGAATACTGAATATGATTGTACCATATTTATAATAAAATCACATTATATATATGATACTGTAGTTATTATTTTTGAATGGTAATAACAAAGAAAGAATAAGTGGAAGAAGAAAGGAACTTGAAAAAGGGTGGTGAAATCATTACCACTTCTTCGGGTTCTTCCTTTTGATTTGATCAAAATGGCTCTTTAGGTTGGCTTTCTGACTAACGTAAGGCCTCTAGGATGAAGTGAGGGAAGTTGAGAGAGTATTTGGGCAGTGTTTGGCCAAGCCAAATGGCTTTTATGGTGTGAGTTAATGAGAAGGGAGAGTGCCCTTTTATAAGTGGGGTGAGGGGCATCTTTGGAAAAGCTAGAAATATTATTTTATAATAAATTCATATTCGGTTTCTAATAGCTCCAAAGTGTATTATTTAACGGTTAAGGTGGGGATGGGTCGAAAACCACTCAACAAATAGAATTTAGACAGCTTTGGGTCATTATATTAACCTTATCTTTAAGTATTAACTCTTAGTTAATTAGTTCCACTTTTACAATGTCTCTTTGTATTTTTATATTATATGGTTAATAAACATACTATATAAATCCAAGAGACCCCCAAGTGGTCCATTAATGATACACCTATCATGATATAAGTCTCTTGGCATAGCCATAGATTTTTATGGATTTAATATCAATTTATAATATAATATGTTTTTTAAAAACTCTTTTATGTCAATTTTGACACTATTTAATAATTGATTTTTTAAAAAATCATAAGAGAATGATTACTTAGATAAAAGTTAATTAAATTAATAATAAAATGTCATATTAATTTAGAAAATTATTTTAATTAATAAAAAGTCTCCAATTATATTTATGTACGTATTTATAATATCAATTATTCTAATTTTTCATTAATTAGGTAATTACTGCATCATCATTGTGTCATAAATAACGTAACTTAATTAATGTTTAAAAATTATAAATAAAATATCATTATGTATGAAATCTTTCAAGATTTGTAATTAATATTTACAATCGATTTTATCTTATTTATAACCCCATATTAAAAAAGTTTTAGTAAATAAACTTTGATTTTAACTCTTTTAACTCTTCTTTGTATTAAATAATAATAAATGTCATAATCTAATCCAAGTGGACCTAAATGATAATATTTTATTCCTAAGGTTGTTTTTGGTCGAGATAAACTTGTCCAATCGAATTAGGACATGTGTTAGGGTAATATTAATATCATTTTTACCATTAATTATCCTATTTACTTTTAACCGTGGTAAATAAAAGTAAAAAAGTTACTATTCACCAAAAATTATTTTAATCTCATTAAACCACATTTTACTCCTTGATATTAACCGTGTCTCTCGGATTTTCGAAATTCCAATCACAGATGTGGTAATATTAAGTTTTATGAAAAATTCAGTTTTATGAAAAATTCAGTTTTTTAACTACCACTTAGTAGTTTCACTATTCATAAAAAACTCAAGGTTTTCAGAACAATGCAAAAATTTCACCCTAAGCTATAATTGATATTCCGATTTCAAAAATGATGTCTATTTTTCAAAATTCAAAAAATATAAGTTGCATCAATTGATTTTTTAATTAATTCCCGCTGTCACAACAAATAGCGTGTTTTTAAGAAACAATATATATCAAAAGATTGACAATTGTTTATGTCCAATTTCAAGGTGAAATTAATTCTAATGAACACCATTGGATAAAATGGTAAAAATATATTCTAATTATACATTAAAACCACTCAATATTATAATTTATCAGTATATATTATTTTGATTAAAAAAGTTGTTTTTAAGTATTTTTCACTATTCATAAAAATTGGAAGTTCTCAGAAAAATACCAAAAATTCAACTTAGGATATTTTCGATATTCCAAATCCAAAAATGAAGTCCATTTTGAAATATAAAACATATATAATTTCAAAAACAATGTATTACTATTCATAACTGCTAGTTTGATTGGTTGTGGTCTGTTAGAACTTGATGTTGCGTACAACACACGCTATCACATTATTCAAAGAGAAGCGTACCGTAGAAGCTTGGGGTGTTACATTGTAATTTTTTATGTCCCAATTCTAGAAAATAAATTTATTTAATCAAATTGAATATATAAAAGTTTAAAATATTGGATTTAAAAAGGGTTAAAGTTGGTAAAAGTTCATTTTTGAAAAATAATTCTTTTATCTGAAAAATGGAATTTGTTCTTACATTATGTCTAAGAAACTCATAATATGGATTCTAAAATTATAAGGATTATATGAAGTTTAAAATTTAGTTAATACTATTCATAACCTCTTTTGAACGGCTTGTTTGGTAAGTCATGGTGAGCTTGAACTCGGTGTTGCGTGTAGTGCAAGTTTTTGTATTATTTTGAAGAAATAACACACTATGAAATCTTGGGGTGTTACACCTGAAGCTGGACTCTTTCCTACATGTAAATCCATAAATTCTTCATGCATCACGAGGGGCCCGTGTAGGGTATGATACAAATCTCACTATGATGCCACCCAACGGTGCGTACCAAATATATGTGTTTAAGCAGTCATGCAAGTGTAAGGAAAACTGTAAGTGGTACAATGCACAAATAAACACTAACTCCTCTGGTGCTCAGCAGCCACCATGGAGTGTCACCTGCTTCGGCCAACACTAGAATCTCTGCCAAGTAACCGGGAAACATGCGCCCCCTGACACCTTGTGTCTCAAGTATCGGCGTCCCAAAGGCAAGCCCAAGAATAGTAACCCGGCACCATGTTCCTCCAGACACCTCGTGTCTCAAGTACCAACATCCTGAAGGAACGCCCAAGGATAACCTAGAGGAACAACGATGCTTGCCCTCAAATCACGGTGAGCCTCAGCCCCCAACTCGATTGTCTCAATGTTATCCCCTAAAGGCTCCCCACCTCACATGTGGCTTTCTACGACAAGCACCCCCAACCAAGTACCTGAACCGAAACTACAGGGGCCTTTACCCACATGAGTGGTCAAAACCACCTCATCATAAAGTATCTCTGCGTGCACTCTACTCAAAATCCCATGTGAGAGGTAATCACCAAAAATAGTACATATGCCAAAAACACATCTGACACCTGGTTTACCTACAACCATACCACTCATGTATGATGGCATAGCCATCCTAACAACCCGGGTCATGCCCAACCTGACATTTGTACTGCCTCAAGCCAACATCCATGAAGCCCAATACCATGGTCAAAACCACCCAAAGTAACCTGGTCCAAGAACAACCTGTGATCTGCATCACTCATGTGTAACCGAGCCAAGCCCAACACAACCCAAAGGGTCCAGCATGTGCAATTCAGCAATTTCATATATATATATATATATATATATCAAAATCAAACAGAACTCATAACAGGAAAAACAATTTAAAATGTTGAATTTCCCCAGCCCAACGACCATCGAACAAAAGCATTGTGGTCTTGAATGCCTCTAACAATTCATCGAAGGCTTAATAAATTAAACTCAATAGTTTAACACATTAATATTTCAATTAAAACCATTTTGGCATTCCACGGCCAAAATGCCCCGATGAGAAATGACCCCTCACCCAGCCCCGCTCACACAAACTAGTAACAGGGAATACCTAATGGCATCCCATAGGTCCAACAAGAAATTCAATATGAAATAGCAGATAAAACGGGTCCCACTCAAAATACCCGAAAATGCACCGAAGTCCGCATCACCCAAACAACAACAAAAACACAAAATCTGGTATGCACCACGTACCTGAGACTCATACAATACTACTCATCCGGTAACAGCTTCCAATTTGGTCTAAAACATGGTAAATCTATAAAAGATCCATGACCTCTCAAACCCCTATAACTCATTCTAGAACAAAAATCAAACAAAACGGCCCGAGGGGAATCGATTCCTTACCAAGGGGGTTCCAACGCATCAATCAGAGTTCAAATCGGGTCTCGGAAGGATGATCGAGAGAAGAAAAGAGCTTCGGCTAACTTGGATCACGAACCCAGGCGACAAAATTGAAGTTCTGCGTCAATACGAGGCTACTGCCTATTTTAAAGAAAAAAAGAAAGTACACAGTGTGTACTTCATGACTACACACTGTTTAGGTCATTTAACTGTTCATAAGATGGCTGAATTCCACCGCCTTACTTTCCAGACCTGCCAACATGAGTACAAAGCGTGCACCTATGGGTACACGATGTGTACTTGGTTCCTCTTCTCTCCCATCACCGACTTACCGACACACCAGCTATATCCCTCATACACAGATAGACTACACAACGTGCCCAAGGAGAACATGGCAGGTACCTGGTTCTACCCGGCCAACAAGCCTACACACCATGTATGGCCACTACACGGTTGGGGGTATACGGCATGTTTAAAACTACACTCTGTGGGGTAAGAAACTTCTAAACGTTTATCACACGACATGTACTTAGAGAGAACATGGCCGACACTCGCTTAACATATAAACAACATGTACTTAGAAGTACACAATTTGTATTCTAGAAATTTCCAAAAACGTCCCATTTTCTCCCGATTCCTCAGAAACCAGTCAAAAATTAAAACAGGGTCGGGATTTTGACCTGTTCTAAAAACCCGGGTTCTTACAAACTCCCCACCTTAACATAGTTCATCCCCGAGCTATCAAACAAAACCTCGAGATGGTACTGAACATACCACACTTTTCAAAGTAACCCAGACATCCCCAGTCTCCAAGGTTCTAAATAAATTCTTAAAGGGGGCTCCCCACCTTAGGAATCGCCTAACCCGGTCTCAACCCAACTAAACTAAAAGAAACCAATGTTTAATAACTTGTTTTATAGATGAATAGTGCCTCCGTGACGCATCATCACCCATGCGCCACATTGGAGCACATGTGTCATTCCTGAAACCCAACGTATTCTGCACCGCATCAGTGTCATCCACTACGAGGTCTCGGCTCCTGTCACTTCAAGTAACTTGCATCCGCGATGCCTTGGTTCCCACGACACCTCATGTAACCTACATCCTCGATGCCCCAATGACATGCATCTCACACACATATATATATAGACTATATCACGCACCTGATATGGTTTCATTCCTAATGTCTAGCATCTAGTCATTCCACATTGATCATGTGTACCACGTGCACTCAAAACAGAAATGCCTCTATAGGTCATGCAAAAAAGGAAACATGGAGATCACGACCACTCCGCGGTGTACCTCTAACCGTCGTCGGCTCACCATCCTGCACAGCCTCTGGCAGCTCCACTACGTGCACCTGGCCTAAAGTAGGGATGCCTGATACCTGACCTCCCTGCGGTACTTCTCTAGTCACTGGCCACTGACCCCTTAGCTGGGTCCCACCATCTCTGTCATGACCTCCACGAATAGCTGAACCCCGACTACCCTCTCCGGGTACCGAACCTGAACCAATTCTAGACGCTACATTCTGTCCTGGTCCCTACATATAGGCTATCTAAGAAGGCTTCCTGCAAAACCTCTCCAGATGCATGTCCTGTCCACATGCTCGGAACTCCTTCATAGGCCTATCACACTGAGCCCGAACGTGTTTCGACAGTCTATACTGAAAGAAAATCACCGAAGAACTACCACGAGGTGGTCTAGCTAAATCCCTAGCCTGACTTCCCTGATGGAACTCATCCCATACTCGCTTCCTGTTGTTTGAACCATCACCTAAAGTTGTCGCCCTGCCCAAGAGAGACTTCTCTCCCTCGTTTCCCTCGACTATTAGTGCATGATTCACCGCCTCATAGAAGGATCTCAGCCTGAAGATGTTCACCTGGACCCGAATGGCATTTCATAATCCATCCTTGAAGCGCCTCACCCTATCTGCATCATCGCTCACCATACCTGGTGCAAAGCGAGGCAACTCTATGAAAGTAGCTGCGTAGTCCATGACGGACATGTCTCCTTGCTGAAGACTCAAGAACTCCGGAGATCTCTCTACCCTCAGTGTATCCAAGTAGAAGTTCTCAAAGAACCTATCCTCGAAGTCCTTCCATGCTAGTCTTTCGTGCCTACGAGCCAGAACATTTGCGTCCCACCAACGCTTCTCTAGTCCTCTCAGCATGTACGTCGCCAATTTGACCCTCCTCCCTGGAGGCATCTCGAGCTGCTCGAAGATCATCTACATACTCTATATCCAGTTCTTAGCCACCTGCGGACCACCCACACCCTAAAAAAGTGGCGGGTGCTGCGGCTGGAACTCCCGCATCTGATACGTAATAGAAGGCTCTGTTCCTTGTACGCCTCTGTCAATCCCTTGAAAGGCATGTACAAGGCTTGCTCGGAGCTTCTTGTAAAGCCATGGTAAGAATGTTTCCAATCCTTGTTGCTGTCTTGCCTGCACTGGATCCTGAACCTGATCATGTCCCTGAGCCGGTAACTGCAGCTCAAGCTCTACCTGTACCGAATTCTGTGCCTGATCCTGCGGCACTGTATCATCTCCTACCTGACGCTCCATCGAGTTGTGAAGGAGTAACTCGCTGAATACCATAAATGGTCAGACAACTCATATATATCTATAACAATATATTCTATGCAGATATGGAAAGCCGTAAAAGGCAGTTCATAACAACTACTCTTACTCCCCCTCACCGAAACCCATGCCACACGACATCCCGACCTCATGGCCTCCTTACCCTCCATCAACAGAGCCAACTATCAAAAGTACATTGGGCCATGCCCGTCCAGAAAACTCACGTTGCCTCAAACCAACGACCGAGTCACCCAATCTTGACAGTTACAATGCTTTAGCCATAGTACCTGCCTACTCTCAAAAGTGCCAGACACAAAACCCTGCAACATGAAATTCTAAAAATATATAAAGCATGGAACCTCACATTGAAACAATGAGCACTTCTATCAGGAATTTCAACTATTCACATTTCAGAGAACACAAGCATTGCAATTGAATTTATTCGCATGGTATTATCACATCACAAAGCATATGTGCAATTATGAAATTGAAATACCCTAAAATGTGCGTATCAAAAGCCAAGAAAAATAGTCTTTACATACCCGGACAAGATCTAATTCTCCCTTACCACACTGGGTTCAAGGGTTACAAATCAAGTGATCCACTGAGGTGGAAATCATATAAACTATAATCTAAGGAAAAGAAAACAACAATTCCCACCAGTTGCAACTTGGTCCATCCCTCGTACCTGGGGCTGTAGGCACCCAAGCACAAGCTAGAAACCCAGTTCTAGTAACAACAACCTATCTCCAGTCTACCATATCCCAAAAAGAAAAACCAGCATAAATAAAAAGAGAAGTCTCAATCTCATTAGTATCTAGAAAAACAATGCTACTAAATCCTTGTCAAGAACCCATTTGATACCACTTTGTAACGACTCGAACCCGGCCATCCACCCGAACATTGCCAAACGGGTCAGGTGTTACGACCTTAGGCGCACCTCCCCGAACGCCAAAGGATGACGACTAGTAGGGAGGGTCTGTTAGGTATAGTGGGGAGGCTATACCATCTAGGAGGATCATAATAAGGGTACTGGTCTGAGTATATGATAATAAGGATGCAACAGAATGAAAGACTCAGCAGACTCAAACCAGACTCGCCGAGTGGAAGCATAACCAACATAGATAAACAACGGATGTAATAAATATAAACAACAGCAGCGGAAAGTAAATAGAACAACATGATGAATATCACAAGATACTATTATTGTATCCAACCAACATGCATCCATAGAAAATCATACATATCAATTTATAATGGCGCCAATGGATAAAAAAAATTTCTTCATAATAAAGTAAGCATGCTGATAAAGAAAGGAAAACAAAACCAAGTAACCCCAGCTAGGTATGACCTAAAGGTCCATACCATTTCAATGAAACAACTAACACAGCCTAGCTCCGGAAGATGGCCTCTTTCCAACAAGTAAATCTATAAAGTTGCACGCGTCCTGAGGGGCCCGTGCAGGGTGTCAGACAAATCTGAGTAGGATACCACACAACGGTGTATACAAAATATATGTGTTTAAGAAGTCATGAAAGTGTACGGAAAACTGTAAGCAGTACAATGCACAAATAAACACTAACTCTTCTGTTTCTCAGCAGCCACCATGGAGTGCCACCTAATTTAGCCAACACTGGAATCTCTACAAAGTAACCCAGCAACATGTGCCCCTTGACACCTCGTGTCTCAATTACTGATGTCCCGAAGGAACGCCCAGGAATAGTAACCCAGCACCACGTGCCTCCTAAAACCTCATGTCTCAAGTACTAACATCCCTAAGGAATACCCAAGGATAACCCGCAAGAACAGTGATGTCTTCCCTCAAATCACGGTGAGCCTCCGACCCCAACCCGATAGTCTTAATGCTATCCCCTGAAGGCTCCTCACCTCTCACATGGCTTTCTACGACAAGCACCCCCAACCAAAGTACCTAAATCGAAACTATAGGGTCATGTACCCACACGAGTGGTCAAAACCACCTCATCCTGGATTATCTTTGCGTGCACACTACTCAAAGTCCCAGGTGAGCGGTAATCACTAAAAATAGTACATATGCCACAAAAACATCTCACACCTTGTGTCCCTATGACCATACCGCTCAAGTCTGATGGCATCACCATCCTAGTAACCCAGGCCATGCCCAACCTAACAGTTGTACTACCTCAATCCGACGTCCATGATGCCCAATCCCATTGTCAAAACCAACCAAAGTAACCCGGCCAAGCCCAACCTGTGATAAGCATCACTCAACGGTAATCGGGCCAAACCCAACACAACCCAAAGGGTCCATCATGTGAAATTCAGAAATTGCATATATATATATATATATATATATATATATATATATCAAAATAAAACAGTACTCATAACAAGAAAAATAATTTAAACAGTTTAATTGCTCCAGCCCAACAACCATTGAACAATAGCACCAAGGTCTTCAATGCCTCTAAAAAAGCATAACATGCTTAATAAATTAAACTCAACAATTTAAAACATTAATATTTCAATTAAAACCATTTTGTCATTCCCCGAACAAAATTCCCTGATGAGAAATGACCCCTCACCAGGCCCCGCTCTCACAAACTGGTAACAGGGCATACCCAAAGTCATCCCATAGGTCCAACAAGAAATTAAATATGAAACAGCCGATAAAATGGGTCCCTCTCAAAATACCTGAAAACACGCCAAAGCCCGTGTCACCCAATAACCAAAAAAACACAAAATGTGGTATGCACCACCTAACTGAGACTTGTACAATGCTACTCCTCCAGTAATAGGCTCAAATTCGGTCTAAAACGCGGTAAATCTACAAAAGATCCCAGGCTTCTCAAACCCCTATAACTCATTCTAGAACAGAAATCTATCAAAATGGCCTAAGAAGAATCGAGGCCTTACCGAGGTGGTTCCAACGCATCAATCGGAGTTCGAATCGGGTCTTAGACGGGTGATCGAGAGAAGAAAAGAGCTTAGGGCATCTTGGTTCATGAAACTGGGCGACAAAATTGAGGTTTTGCCTCAATATGAGGCTACATGACATTTTACCAAAAACAAAAAAAATAAATTACACAGCGTGTAATTCATGACTACACGTCGTGTAGGTCATTTAACTTTACATAAGATAGCTGAATTCCACCGCCTTACTTTCCAGACCTACCGACATGAGTACACCGTGTGTACCTATGGGTACTCGGCGTGTGCTTGGTTCCTATTCTCTCCCTTGCCGACTTAAACAAACACCATGTATATCCATCATACACGGCTAGACTACACATCGTGTCCATGGGGAACACAGCGTGTACCTGGTTCTACCCGGCCAACAGGCCTACACGCCATGTATGGCCACCACACGTTCAGAGGTACACGACCTGTTTAAAACTACACATCGGGTGGTAAGAAACTTCTACACGGTCATCACACGGAATGTACTTGGAGAGTACACGACAGAAACTCGCATAACATATACATGGCATGTACTTAGAAGTATATGGCGTGTAGTCTGGAAATTTTGAGAAACTTGCCATTTTCTCTTGTTTCCTCAGAAAGAAGTCAAAAATTCAAACAGGGTCTGGATTTTGACCCATTCTAAAAACCCTGGTTCTTACACGTATGACCTAAGGGTAAGGTGCGGGATGGTGAAAAACACTTTGGGTGGCTCAGATAACATTGCACGTGTGGTGATATCTATCAAAATCCACTTCTTTGGTAGACAGTTCCGTTCGAGCTTAACAAGTTGAAGCTAGGCTTGGGCTTGGACAAGAGAGAATCCCAATGAAACCACCTCCATTCCGAGCTCCAAATAATGGTCTTCCTGTGGAGCAATTCTATTGGCTGACGCCATCTCTACCTTTATATGATTAAATTGGATTTGTTAAATCCCTATATTTATACTTTTCATGTGATCATTGTTCAACAACTATATTAACAATGGTCATATTTCTTAACGATATTTTAATATCCAAAAACATAATACAAAGGAAATTTATATAACCATAAGACATTTAAATACACAAAGATGAATTTTCATTACTGAATGTTTGGGTCATTACAATCTTCCACCCTTAAGAAATTTCGCCCTCAAAATATCATTTTCCCACCAAAAAAAATTTGGGTAACTCTTCTTCATCACTTACTCTGATTCCCATGTCACTTCTTCAATCTTGTGGTTTCTCTACAACACTTTCACGAGGGGCGTTGTCATATTTAGTAGAACTTTTTCTCTATGATCTAAAATTTTCACCAGCTTCTCTTCGTAGGAGAGCTAATTCTCCAATGGTACCACCTCTTGATTGAGTACATACAATGGGTCTAGTATGTACTTCCTCAAGAGTGATACATGGAAGACATCATGTACTTTAGATAGGTTCAGTGGGAGTACTAGTCCATAATCCACTACTCCAATGTGATCAAGGATCTCAAAATGGTCGATGTGCCTTGGAATAAGCTTTCTCTTCTTCCCAAATATCTTAACTCTCTTCCATGGTGATATGCGGAGGAATACCAAGTCTCCAACATCAAACTCTAGGTCTCGTAGACGATTATCAACATAGCACATTTTCGACTCTAAGTAGCATTAATGTGTTGTTGGATTGTATTAACCTTATCCACCATTTCTTCGACCATCTCTGGACCTAGGTTTTTTCTCACCCCTACTTCATCCCTGCATGTATGTTTTTTGCACCTCTTCCCATAGAAGGCTTCATAGGGAGCCACATGGATGCTTGAGTGGAAACTATTTCTATAAGATAACTCAACTAGATGAAGATGTTGATACCATCCTCCTTTTAAGTCCATTGAGAATTCTCTCAACATGTCCTCTAGTATCTGAATAGTCCACTCAGATTAGACATTAGTATGAGGATGATAAGTTGTACTAATGTTCAGCTCATTATTCAGAGCATATTAAAGACTCTTCCAAAACATAGAGTTGAATCTTGGATCTCGATCAAATATAATAGATAGTTTACTCCATGAAGCCCTTCCACTTGTCTGATATATATCTATAGAAATTGATCCAGTGAGAAATCCTATTAAATTACAATAAAGTGTGAAGTCTTTGTAAGGCGATCCACAACAACCCAGATAGCATTTTTACCTTTAGATGTCTTCGGAAGTCCGGTGACAAAATCCATGGTGATGTTCTCCAATTTCCACATTGGTATTGGTAGTGGTTGCATCATCCCCTTATAATTTTTCCTCTCATACTTCACATTCTGACACACCTGACACTTTGATGCATACTCAACGATCTGCTTCTTTATTTTGTCTCACCAATAATGCTCTTAGAGATCTCAATACATCTTTGTGTTTCATGGGTGGATGGAAAAATTTGAACTATGTGCACCATCCAAGTGTTATTTCTTTTACTCTATATTTTATGTAACACATATTCCTTTCCCAATTCTATCAATTCCCTCTTCATTGACATTGAACTTTGAGGATTTGCCCTTTTTGATAGTTTCCACTTTCATCTGAATCCCTACATCATCCTTTTGATCATCCTTCAACCATTCCAAAAGAGATGGTTGATATATAATTTGTGAAAGGATTGATGATGTTCCCTTCTTTATGATTCCCATGTCCATATTCATCAAATCTAAGAAGATTGGATCCTTTTCAATTCTCAACAATGATAGAATTGTTGGGTCCTTTCTACGTAGATCATCTTCTATATTTTACCCTTTCCTAGGGTGGTAATGTACTAAGAAATCATAGTCTTTGATCAGCTCTAACCATCTTCATTGGCACATATTCAACTCCTTTTGTGTGAATATATACTTTAGGATTTTGTGATCCATATATATTTTACACTTCTCTCCAAAGAGATAATGCTTCCAAATTTTCAAAGCGAAGATCACCACAGCCAACTCTAGATCGTGTGTTGGATAGTTATGATCATGAACATTCAATTTCCTGGAAGCATAGGTAATGAATTTTTCATTTTGCATTAATACACATCTCAGTCCCTTCATCAAAGCATCACTAAATACCACAAAAAGTTCTCCACTTGTGCATAATGTGAGCACGGGTGCAGTGATATGCCTCCTTTTCAACTCCTTGAATCACACTTCACATTCATCACTCCAAGAAAACATGACTCCCTTCCAATTTATCTTGGTAAGAGGGTAAAAAAATCACGATAAATTTCTCACAAATCAGCAATAATATCCATCTAACCCCAAGGAGATATGGATATCTCTCATCGATTTTGGTCTTGACCATCCCTCAATCGGATTTGTCTTGGAGGGATCCATAGATATCCCATTACTTGTGATGATATGACCCATGAATGAGACCTCATTCAACCAGAACTCACATTTGTTGTACTTTTCATAGAGCTTCTCCTTTTTCAAGGTCTCTAGTACAATGCTTAGATGCTCCCCATGGTCCTCCTTCGTATTGGAGTATATAAGAATATCATATATATAGACTACTGGAAAAATTTCATGGTAATACCTAAAGACGATATTCATCAAGTCCCTGAATATTGTTGGAGCATTAGTGAGTCAGAAAGGCATTACTATGAATTCATGGTGCCTGTATCTTGTACGGAAGGCAGTCTTGGGGATATCTTCCTTCATCACCCTTACATAATAATATCCCAACCATAGATCTACCTTGGAGAAATATTTTTCTCCCCAAAGATGTTTGAACAAGTCATCAATTCTAGGCAGAGGATACTTGTTCCTTATCATGATTTTTTAAGCTCATGATAATCAATGAAAAGGTGCATTGACCCATCATTCTTCTTGACGAAGAGGATTGCTGCACCCCATGGTGAAGCACTTGGGCATATAAACCCTTTATCTAGATTATCATGTAGTTGTTTCTTCAGCTCCTCAAGATCCACAATAGCCATTCAATACGGAGTCTTTGATATTGGAAATGGCCCAGGTATAAGATCAATTTAATATTAAACATCTCTTCAAGGTGGAAGACCAGTAAATTCCTCAGGAAGCACATATGTGAATTCCCTCACAATAGGCATGTACTCAATGATGGTTTCTTCCTTGGACTCAATCATCTGATCCAGATATGCATGCTCATGGGGAAGTAATATCCATGCTTGAGATGATGGTGCTAAAGAAGATTCAAATTCCTCCTTTCATCTGTACAGAATCAGGGGTCGATTCTCCATATGGAGAGTGATTTCCCTCTCACGTAAATTTATGTTGGATTTATATAAGGAAATCCAATCCATGCTAATAATTGCATAAAATTCCACCAAAGTGAGTATGTCAAGGTTTTCCGATATGTTCAATCCATATATTATGATAGGGGAGGAGTGATATTCATGGGATGTAATGATTACCCCATTTTCTGTACTCACCAACATCTATACTTCCTTGATTTGTGGTGGTTTTGGGATTGTTCTACTAAAAATTTGGGATATAAGAGAATGTGTAGAACTAGAATAAAAAAGAACATTCTCTATTCATGAATGAATAACTAGTGTACCTATCAACACTTTATTGTCAGGGATCACTTCAGAGAAAATTATGGAAACATCTCACCTTTTCTACCTTGGAGGTTGTTGGTTTCCTCCGAAAATGCTTGGATTAGGGAACTAGTTTACAAAGTTCACTGGTTCATTGCAGTTGAAGCCATGAACAACGCATTTAGGGTCAAGCGGAGCGTTCCTCTCCTTTGTCATAGCCGTGGGATTTTCTTTCCAACTGTTAATTTCTAGGTTCTCTTCTCTTCCACACCAAAAGCATTTCCTCGTCCCCTTTAGGAAATTTATAGGGTACTGATTTCCTCACCATTGGCAAGTGGGGTGGTGGAATTTCTTAGCACCATTGGATTTATCCATCGGACTACCATAATTGAAGTCTACCCTATGCTTCTTATCCCCATGATACCCCTAAGATTCCTCAATCTGGATTTTTTACTTTGAGGTCACATAGGACAATTTCCTCATTGTTCTCGATGTCTCAGATCGCCAGGGCTTTCCCTAGGCTAGGTTTTATCCCACCAAAGAAGCGGTCATCCATTCATTTGGGGTAACGAAAAAACCAGAGGCGTATCGTGTAAGACTTATGAAGTTTGCCTCTTATGATCTGATGGATTCTCCATCTTTTTTCTTGAGGTCAAGGAAGTCTCTTTCCATCATAAGGCAGAGGGTGCGAGGAAAATATTTTTCAAAAAACATTTTCTAGAAATTCTTCCATTCTAATGCCTCGATCTCCTCCTCAAGCTTCGTATTTTTGATCAATGTCCACCATTGACCAGATTCCCCCTCCATATGATAAGCAGCCAAAAGAACATTCTCTTATTCATAACATTGAAGGATGGAGAAGATCTTCTCAATGGAGTTGATCCATTGTTCGGTGATTGAGGGATCATATGTTCTATTAAAATTATGAGGCATTTTTCTGATGAATCTCTCGATTGTGACGTGTTCATTCATAGGTGGGTTTGATCATTCCTCTTGACCCACACTTTTATTCAAGACTTGAGTTAACTAAGAGAGTATCATAACTAATTTTTCGATTCCCAATCCAAATGGATTCGGCATCTCATTAGGACAATCATAACATTGATCTTCACATTGGTTGTTAGCCCGAGTCCTCCTATTAACATCCATTGGCTGGAATAAAAGGGAAGTTAGGGGTAACACCAAAAAATATAATCCAAATGAAAAATGGATGATATAAAAATTACTTTTTTTCTCCTTAACTTAAGAGTCTATAGGCTTTAATCTATGTTTTCCAAGATCTACCTCCCAATATATATTATTAGGTCCTTTTCCCCATATTAATGGTTCATACTAAGATTATGAATTTACCAAAGCATATCTCCTGAGAGTGTCATAATCAAGAGTGCATCAAGGAACATTTTCATAAACCAGGATACCCCAGGTTAATCCTAAAACACCTTGTCAGAGTTTTCATTCCTATGTAAATCTGTGCTAGAGCCACCTATACCTGCTCCTATCCAGACGAGGATGTATTTTCTTCATAAAACACTTACTCAATATTCAAAAAAATTTAGTTTTGTTTTTATTATACTTATCTTATCCATGCATCTTTCACTATGGTTTTCTAATCCTAATCCCAAAAATAACTGAACATATCCTCTAATACCAACAATAATAACCCTGATCTTTATACCATTCTTAAACAAGATTAATTACAGAAATCTTTCACTTGATACAACATTGAAAATTGAGAGTTATAGTGTCTATGATGCTTAGGAACATTACATAACAACTTAAAACATGAAATACACATATTTATTGAAAACTTCCTTCACATGACCACAACATTCCCTCGTACCTAGAATTGCAAGGGAAAACATGAGAACATGCATAAGAAAAGGGTGAGATATAAAGCCCAGTAAGGGAGTAAACAAGGAATTACATGAAGAATAAAGTACATGTTAGGCAATATTCCTATCAATGGAGTGAAAGAGAAACATTAACATAAATTCATGACAAAGCATGAATATCATAACATGGAAATGTGGTGACAACATTTAACATGACTTTAGCATGAGCCAAGGCTCATTAAACATGGTGCATGAGTAAACCCTCATTAGACATGAATTAGCATTAGTAAAAAATAATTTAAATTTAATTAGCAGGAGTAAACCCACTTTTTACTTGACGTATCATGATTATATTCTTTAACCAATGAATTGGAGAGGTATCAAGGCACACCCTTCTTAAACATTTCATTTCATGCATAAATGTGCAACATGTATCATATAACATAGACTCACTAAAAATAATCATATATTCTATGATAAAGGAATGTGGAATTAATAAATTAAACTCTATAATAAAGAGGTAAATTTGAATAACGGTGAATACGCTTGATCGATAAATGGGCATGGTATTCACTACACAATGACTTTGGCTTGGGAATTCACAGTGCAATTTCGGCAGCATAACGGTGTGACTTAAGAGTTCATAAAAATGGATGATGAGAGAGAAAAAGGTGTCTCATCATATTAACATGAAATGGACAGTAAGGGGGTCATATAGAAACATTCCCAATAATATGTAATGGAATTTAGATTCACAATATAAAATAATTTCTTGAATGTAAGTGATAGGAGAGGAATTCCTTGCCGAATTTCGGCATGGTAACATGTGTATATGGAAGGCATTAAAGAGAGAGAAAGGGGTATCTCAACATTTCAAACATGAATAGGATAGTATGGGGGAGGTGAAAAATCATACCCTAATATTTATAATTGAAAATAATACGGCATAACAACATTATGAAACTTGGATAAAATGAGAAAGGAAGGAATCCCTAACTTGGAAGTGTGATCCCGAAGTCTTGGGAGAAGGTTGGGAGAGGCTTATACGGAGCTTCAGGAAGCTTGGGAGGATTATAAAGAGAGGAGGGATGGGTTTGGACGAACTCCAAATGCTTTTAGTGAAGAGGATGTGGGAGATTTGGTGGGTTTATATAGGAAAGGAGAGGAAATTGTTTATTATTTAAGTTTTGGACACCACACATTAAAATAAACAAAACCACAAACCAAATCATGATTTTTTCCAATGGTTTTTGCCAAAGGGAAGTGGAAGGAATTATTTTATAAGGCCAGTGGCCTAGATTGTTAAAATAATAAGGTTTCTTATGTGGAGGTGAGTCACACTCTCAAGGAAATCAACATAAAAACCCAAAATGTTTTATAATTCTTGGAGGATCTACTAAGGCGTTGTAAAATAAAAAAAACCTAAAATCACATTATTTTAATGGTAAAACATATAA
The DNA here is from genome assembly GCA_963277665.1 of Viscum album. Classification (NCBI taxonomy): domain Eukaryota; kingdom Viridiplantae; phylum Streptophyta; class Magnoliopsida; order Santalales; family Viscaceae; genus Viscum; species Viscum album. Next base: position 455,299,021 of record OY728135.1, read on the forward strand.
TGTCCGAAAATAATATTTATAGTATTTTATTACATCACTATTGGGTCATTATGATGTCAAATAACACATTATATAATTAATGGTATTTAATTTTCACCCAAAAATTTGACTGTCTATGAAAATTATGAAAAATTCACTTTCGGATAATTTCAATTCCCTGATTCCAAAAAATAATATTCATTTTATCTAAATAATTGTTTAAACGAGTGAATTTTTTATTTTAATATAAAAACTGATATTAAAAAAAATCTTGGGTTTTGACAAAAACAACTTCAAAAACGTAATAAAATATACAATTGTATTCATAAAATTTATATGATCATTTATATTTAATAAAATTTAATTTAATTATATTTTATTTAAATATTATTTAATTCAGAAATCCATTAATTTATAAAAATATATTTCTTAGTTGAAAATTAACTAAAAATACTATTTGTGCTTTAAAAACTATTTACAATGTAACAGTAGTAGAAAAATGAATGTATATTATTTATTTTATACAAAAATAATTCCCATACTCACAGTGCTAGGGATTTGTTATATAACCCCTTAAAACATCCGCGTAAGACCTATGGGTTAGGTGTGTGATGGTGATAGATGCTTGGGGTGTCTCAGATAACATTGCAGGTGTGGTGATCTCTATCAACTTCCACTTCTCCCATACACGGTTCCGTTCGAACTTAACATATTGAAGCTTGGATTGGGATTGGTCAAGAGAGAAGCCCAAAGACGCCACCTCCTTTCCAAGATCTGACAAATGGGCTTCGTATGGAGGAATTCTACTGGCTGAGGCCATCACTACCTTTTTCTGAGTAAATTGGATTTGTTAAAGCACTATATTTATACTATTCATGTGATAACTGTTCAATGGCTATATTAGAAATTGTCATATTTCATAACGATATTATAAAATCCAAAAACATAAAAAAAGAAATTTCATATAACCCTAAGACATTTAAATAGACCAATATGAATTTTCATTAATGAATTTTTGCGTCATTACAATGTATGTTTCAAACTTAATCATTATATTCATTCACAATAATATGTTATTGTATATGCATTCAATTATAGACACTTCTTACACATGATCTGTATGAATTCACATTATTATATAAATAGTATTTCTCATATTATTTTTACAAGAAATCTAATTTCATAAACATCAAGAAATATTCATACTATTCTATAGAATATCTCAATATTACTGAATTTCCATCATGCATTCATAAATAATTTCATGGATATAATTTCATTTGTGTATCAATAAAATTATTTGATAAATATAACTTCTAAAAATCACATATCTCACAAAACATTTCACATATTTATTTCCTGAAACACGGTGGGATTATGTGCGCTAGTTCATCGAATCAACCATATATCATGTGATCATGATGATTTTATAAGGAACATCACGAATTCATGGAAACCCTATACAAATACAAAGAGTTCTATATTGTTCTATTTTTCTATCGGCACTATCAAACTCCCTCTCAGATATGTGTCTGGATCATATTAAAAAGGACCAATTCCAAAAGTATTTATAGAAAACCCCACTAACTTAACTCCACTTCCTCATCTGATATGTGCACTTACTCTCTTTAAATGCACACTTCCTCATCTTACATGACTGTGAAAAATATCATATTCACTATGTCATATTTTTTACATCATAGTATATCTCCCTGGTGTAGACTTCATTTATTCCTGAAAACAAAGTTTCATGATGTTTTGACCATATGAGTTTCCAGTACAATAAAATTTTTCTCAATTGCATGATTGGATCATCCAAATATTATAGTATTATGACCCCAATGAACAGAAGATTCCACGATGAGAATCATGTAAAACAAAACTGATTGCCTCAATAGGATAGTATGGATTTACCAGATCCAATAGAGATGATATTTTCATATCCTTTTTAATCAGTTAAATAGAAATCCGCTAATTTTATCCCACATTTATTATCCATGTTTTTAAGGGCTACCTTATCAATCAATTTGTGCCGTAATAGTTTCAAGATGGTTGTGGGGGATTATCACCCCAAAAAAAATACACTCACCTCACAGGTCACATGAACTCACACTGGCCAACCAGAACCATTGTGACACGCTCTCTCAAATTGGCACATGTATTAGCATTATTTAGCAGCACACTCAAACCTATTATCATTTGGACTGTCTGGGATAGCTCCCTTATGCGTAGTTGAGATTAGCTCCCAAAATAACCTGTTCAACTAGATAAGGTGTCTTTTCTGATTATAATTATATTTTGTTAAATGTTAATTCATATAATTTGTAATATACTAATTATGGAATAATATTCCAAACCCACCTCAAATCTTGAATAGTTCTCATATTTAATTCATACATAAACAAATATTACTGAAAATGAATATTTTCATGCTTTTCCATTCATAAATGCAATGTTCTATTACATGTACATGTCATTGAAATTTAAATATTAGTTCAAAAACATTCCAAATTTAGATGATGTTGTTTTGATAATAATTCTCCAAGCATCAACACTTATAGAAATATTCTCATAGATCATTATTAACAAAAAATATAATTCACTCAATGTATACTTCAATCCACCATTTTTATTATTTTTTAATACTAATATTTTGATATGTATACTTTTATTTCCCCCTTTATTTTAAATGAATAAAATGGTGTATTTAGGATTTCTCACATCAACCATATTTTCCTATACTTCAGCTTATTTAGAAATAGTATAACTACACTCAACTAATGTAATAAAATATGGTTAACCAACTCTAAGTCTACATGGAAAAAATTTTGAAGAAAAAAAGGTTGATTTCACCTAAGAATCATAGATATCCATATTCTCCAATGTGATACTATTCTAAAACTCTTTTCAATAACTTCATTATTAGGGGATATTTGAGCAAGAATTTCAAGATATTTCATACACAAATATAAACAAACAAATTAGATTGTTTAAGGGTAAGAAACATATTTCTACCCTTTTTATTAGAAAATCAACTTTCTTATGATAATAGTCTGTCATAAATATTCATATTATGATTTTGGGTATAATCAATATTTCAAAAAAAATAAATATTTTTCTGCTTCAAATCGTCTACAATCTCTCTAAAAGGATGCATATGTCACTATTAAACTCCTAACATGTTAGCACAAAATAATATATATATATATATATATATTGTAACAGAGAGGGACCTATTTGATCATTAGAAATATCACTACAGGAAGTGAGTTTTCTCTCAAACTTGACATTAACTTCCTGCTTTTGACATTTGATTTGGAAGGGTTCACCTTAATCTCCTTGTCAAATATAATTTATTTTTATTTTTTTGTTCCATTCCTAATTTTTTCACACCTTCTACACTTCATAGTTTTCAAGTAATTATTTGTAGATGAATTTTCATTATATTTAACTTTTTTAATTGTCACCACTTGCTTTCCGTTTTTCTTATCAAGATTCGAATCTTTCTCCATTTTTTTAGATTGTCACACAATTCAATAGTGACTATATATTTCTTCACTCTCCATATTTTATTCTCATTTACATTGTGAGGAATAATACTTGGTATGATAACTCTACATTTATCATATATGTGACCTTCTAGACCAAACCTACCTAAAAATTCATTGAAGTGTTCATATTTGTTATGTGCCGATAGTTTCCATGATGTCTTAGTCATTGGATTCTCTATATTATAATATAATCTAGATTGATTACAATTTATCCCCCTTGATTCATGCCTCTATCCTGGTAGTGACGTGTTATACAAACATGAATATGAATTATGACCAAACACTCCACAACTCTAGTAGTAGTAACTACTACTTGAAATTTTTAAATGATAATACTTCTTCTCTATATATTTTTTATGTTTTCCTTCAAAATATTATGGTTGTATATTTTGGGAGGAACCCTTTAGGGTTATTAGTCCACTCTTCGTTTGTGGAATATTTTTCACATTTATTCTTTTTTTCGAGTTGGATTCAACCTTATCTCCTAGGAAATCACTATTATAGATAATGAAATGTATATTGAGATTCATTAGGTCTAGAATAAATCTTTTTCTATGAATCCTTTTCTCAACAACATATGAAGACTCACCCTTAAGATCAACATATTTGCGGAAGTCATCATCCATATTATTAAAATCACATTGAATTGAAAGACACCTAGACTATGTATCAGATAATTCTTCCAATTTATTTACAAGTATTTCATCAGGTTTATTAACCATTCTCAAAAAGTTAGTTATTTTTAATCTATTTTTTATTTTCATCATTATGTTTTAATTTTTCCTTATCTATCCCTTCTATCCCCATTATTTTTCTTTAAAAGTTTTCAACTTTCCTTCATACTCATTCATCTTCATATTATTTTATCATATTTTATAAAAACTTGTCTCTTGATAAATGACTTTTTTTTAAACACAAAGGACATCTTGTCAATTTCTTTATCCGTAGATTTATTTTCATTTTTATGTTTCATAATTTTCATAAGTGTAGATTCCATAATTTCTTTCAACGTAAATTATAATTCATTTCTATGATCATATTCATCATCTTAAAATTAATCTATATATTTCATTGATTTTTCCATAAAACCCACATGATAATTTGAACATATTCCATATTTTATATCACTTCTTAATGATAAAAATTCGTCAATTTCTCTTCTACTTATATTATCCTTTTTGGAATTAAACTAACTATCATGATTTTTACACTTATTTTTCTTGGACTTCTTATCTTTGTTTTGGGTTTAGTGTCATCTACAATATTATTTGGAAATTTACTAGGGAGTTGACCAATATTGTGGAAATGTAATAACTTTGGTAGTGGTTTTCCATTTTCTTTCCATCATCCCATTTTTAACATTCTTTTAAATATGGTAATCATTTGATGGATGTCACCTTCAGCTTCCTCATCCTCAAAAATCACTTGATTGTAGTTCTTATTTAAATAAAAATTTACCATTTATCAAGACGTCAAAGTCTATTTTATCTGTTTGATTATTTTTAAATGTTGTTACAATTCTCATTTTATAGGTGATGAAAATATTTTTACATTCATCTAATTGTATATCTTATTTTTCTCTTTGATTTGAAAACTTTTATTCAAATTTATATGGAAATTTTATCAGTACCATTATCACAATAGTATAATCTTGTTTCTTCTCAACAAATCATCAAATATTTCTAAAAATTTCATTTTATCTTGAAAAATATCCACTATTAGTTTCATCATCTTCCATTTCGATATCTTCAAAATTTATTCTCAATATTTTCAACATACCTTCTTCGACTTTTAGATTTCACATATAACTTATTTTAAGTTTATCCTAGACTGTCTTGGTAGTTTAGAGACCCACCGCATATGAATATTCCTTTTATGTTAAATCTATAATGATTTCATTTTGAGAGTTTCCATAAACTCACATATTTTTCTTTTCAACATCAGTCATAGAAACATCCTCAGAGACATGTTGGAAGCCCACTATTACTGCATATCTTACTTCCAATCCAAGAGATAGAAAGCAAGGAAGCATATTATTCCTCCAATTTTAGTAATTCATGCAAAAAAATAATGAATTTATTTGATATTCATTGAATTAATATTTTTCACTTCTCATAAATTTCTTAGATCATCATATGGGACCTTTGTCTAATAAAAAGTTAAGTACTTGATGATCAGTTAGGAACCACCGAGTGGAGGGGTGAATCAATGGTACTTAATTTTTATAAATTTATTCTCTATTGATTCGAAATTTATGATTGATTGATGTCCCAACCCCCTATCTGTAATCCTCAGCCTCACCCTTCAAGAATTTATAATAAAGAAAGCACAAAAATTTTGGATTTATAAGGTTTGTTATAAACGCATACTCCTTTTTTATTTAGATCTCCCAATATGGGTTTTCCACTGTAAAATAATGTGATTACAATAATAAATAATTACACCCCTAATTAAAAGTTGGTTATATCCCCCAACTATAATAAACCTTAAATATTTGGTTATCCCACCCCAACAGAAGCTTTTTCTATGGTGATTGGTTAGACCCCCAAGGCCACAATCTTCCAGTAACTGGTTAGACCCCCAAACTATATCCAACTTCATTAAATGGTGAGATCCATTATAGAAAGATATTTGGATGATAATCCTTCACCATGATCTTAATGAATCAACTTTGATCATGTACTACTTTATTAACATTTTTATGTTGTTGGTATTTATCATTAACTTTGATCATCTAAATATGATAAGTTTCCTCAGTGAAACTATCCTTGGGAAATTATTCCTTCTTTTGATGAAGTCCCAGAATCACTAAAAAAGTTCAATAATAATCCAATGATATGAACTAATATCAATAAAATAATAACATGGATATGAATTACTTTTTAGATACTGATTTAATTTATGCACTAGCTTTAGTCTCAAAGTTCACATAAAACTATATAGGAAAATAATAACACATATACATTGTCAATTTTCATGCATGTGTAATGAAATGCATTGTCTTCTCAAATATTCATAAATATTATTTTTTCATTTAACATATATGTTTCAACCTTAATCTCAATATGTTTTAATATGAAGTTTTTTTGTATGTGCATGAAAGAACACCCACTTACTACACTAAAACTTCATCCATGCATTTTATTTAACCATGTTGTTTATCATATTCTTCTCATAACAAGTATACTTCCCTCTCAATTATGAAATCCATAAAAATTTCTCATGAATCCCTAAATCACACTGAAGTTGCATCTTTTATACATAAATAACTTCATGGGTTTATTATTATTCATGTATCTACTAGAGTATGTGACTAGAATTACTTATGAAAATAATATATCTCATGTAACTCCTTATAGATCACTTCATGAAAAATAGTGGGATTATATACACTAGTTTGTAAAATTAAGAAAACATCATGCCATGGAGAATGATTTTTAAAGTACAACATTAATGCTTGGAAATCATACACAAATATAGATTGTTATTTTTTATATGTTTCTTTCCTATATAATGAAGATTTTATTTCAGATATGTTATTTATTCATACTAAAAATTATAATTTATGGGTGTATTTATTGATAACAACCAAAAATCAACTCCACTGACTAAGTTGATATATTCACTGCCTCACATTTACATGCACACTTCCTCAACTTATGCAACAACTAAAAACAGCATCTTCGATAATTCATTTGATTACACTCTATCACCATGGTATTGACTTTGTTTATTCATTAAAATGTATTTTCATGATTTTATTTATCATATTGAAATTTCCAAGATGATATAAAGTTTCTCGAATGTATATTTGGATAATATGTATGTTACAGAAATCATATCCCAAAGAAGGGAAGCTTCACTGATGTGACTATGGTATAATATAATTACTGGACTTGATCATATCGTCCACATGTTCCAGATAAAAGGGGTGTTATATGTCTATATCTTTTTTAGGTAATTAAACATTAATATTCTCATGATGTCCCACATCAAGATTTTATATGGTAAATAATTTAATTATTAATCAATCTACACTACAGTCACTTTAAGCGAGCAGTTAGGGATCAATATATGGAAGACACACACACTAATTTTGGGGTCCATTATAACCCATATTGTCATATTATCACTTTAAGACCATGCGATATCACCTGAGTGTGATTCTGTGTTCCTCTAACTATCCAACTCACAGCTGTTGTCATGTCGGCTTCCTAGGCTGGCACCCTTACACATGGTTGACACTAACTCCCACAAAGCCTCAGTTGAGCTGCATAAGGTTCCTTTTCTAGTTGGGAAACTTTTTTATTAATGTATTATTCATGTACTTAGTAATATAATTTGTAAGGAATAATGTAACAAGGCCACCTCAATTCTTCTATGATCATATTCTTTAATTATCTACAAATAAATCTTCAAGAAAATGAATATTCTAATGGCCTTGAATTTTTGTATCCAATCTGCTCAACTAAGAACTTTACCTTAACATTAAAAGATCAATTAAACAATCATTGCAATATTAATGAGTATTTTTCATAATAATCCTCAATTATTTAACACTTATTGACATCTTATCACATATAATTATTTAAAATGAGTGTAATTAACTCCAAGGGTACATCATTACTCTTTATTTGGATTTTTGATTTATTCAGAATCTATATTTTGATGCTCTGGAAATCCTATTTACATATATTTCATATCTGATTTTTGGGTGGAATCCTTACAATGAGTATTGTTTCTATAAGAGTGAAATCATTTCAAGTTTTTCTTTCTTGATACTCATTCACTAGTTTACAACTCATGGGGGGGTAATAAATACCCCTTAGACCTAATGGTGATCCATGTTTTAAGATGTGTTAGGTCATGCTTGGTGGATTCATTACAGTGGCTCATTTTTATAGGGGAATAATGGACCTATGACCAAAAAAATCGTAAGTTTAATAGAGTTGAAAGATGAAAATAATACATGAATTTTGTGATGTTAAACTCAGTTTTGGGATCCGGTTGATCCTCTAGTAGATACCATTCAGGTTGTGTGTAAATGGGTATTCAAAAAGAAACTACACTTATGGGTTAATTTAGTGTCCACATTCCATGTCTAGTAGATAAACGATTTCAAAAATCTGAATGCAAAGACTATAAATAATAATTTCAAAAAATTTCATGCTAACATTCATTGGATTTATAATTTTAAAAATATCATACCATGATTTTGAGATTTAGCTGATGGATGTCAAAAAAATACTTAATTTGAACCTTATGACGGATTTTTATACCGAAAAACAAGAATTATTTGTGAATCCAAGGGATACCAATAAGTAAATAGTGTTTACAATATTATTTTAAGGATTTAAGAAAACAACCAGATCATGGAACATTAACTTTTTCAAGTTATTATAGAATTTGGATTTATAAGGAATAAATGTGATCCATGTGACTATATTTGGTTTAGTGGGAGTATAGTAATTTTCCTAACTAGTATATGTTGATAAAAAATTAATAATTTCAAAATCAGATACCGGTCTCAAAGATAGTTAAGACATGGTTGAACAAGTGCCTCTCCATTGGAGAATTTGTCGAAGAATCCCATATTATAGAGATCAATATCATTTTTGTAAGATATAAGTCACTTATTAAACAGTGTTAGGGTATGTGAATTAACCATATATTAATGATATTTAGTATAAAAATCCAAGATGGGATAGTTTCCAATGTTACATAGTACATATACATCTAAGAAAAAGTGTTTCTAAACACAAAAAAGAGAGATAGAGGATGATTATAATACCTTATGCTTATATAAAAGGTTCCATCATATATTTAAAGATATATATCAGGCATGATATTACCTACACTCCAAGAATAGTATGATAATTTCAATCAAAACTAGGATAACGACAATGTTGGTAGTCGGAACTCTCCAAATGTACCTAAGAGTGTAATCATGGATGATTTAATAGTAATTATAGAAATGAGAATACTAGTTATCAAGTGGATAAAAAATAGTATTATTTTATATTTGGTTTACCTAATATAGAAATTAGGATATGGTAAAATGAAAAAGAAAACAAAATGCAAATTTTTTTTGTGATGTCTATAAAAACTGAGCATGTTGCTGCTTAAGAAGTAGTTTTAATGGATGCTTTTTTCTCAATTTTAGATGTGTATCAAGATAATAATGTTTTATCATAATATAATGAACTTTAAGATATGTTATTATCCATGATGCTATGGATGAAATAGAAAAAACTTATACAATATGTGAAATCATCTATTATGTGATTTTATTTTAGATTTGAGGCTTTAGTAAGAAAAAAACAACTAAAGTGTGGTACAACCAGAAATAATTTCTATACACTATTGAAAAATGTTTATCATGGGAGCCAAACAAGTGAGATAGTTTGATTTTGGATCTAGTGTATGTGGGATTCTATTGGATCTACTAATATATAACTTAAAGGATTTATACTTTCAATTACAATTATATTCCATGTTTCTAGTATTCATAAATATTTTATTATATGATAATTATTCTAATGTGTGGCACATAATGTGGTAATGTCATTAGAGTGTTTTTCATATCTAAATGTCGAAGCAGTTCCCCGCTATGATGACTACCTTAATGTGGTAAATATTTTTTGTGTGTGTGTATATATATATATATTTGGTTATTAAATGACACCATATTACTAGACATAGATGATACAGACTATTAGGGGTTGTGGACTCATAAGTCACTAAGACTTTATCACATAATGATTTCCCTTAGTATTATTTAAGATAGTTTTTTATGAGTATTTTCTTTCATGTACGAATTCCATTAGTTTTATGTTTCATTGGATATTCCTAACTTGTAATGTGTATATTTTTCCATAGATAATAAATAACTATTAATTCATTTAATTAGTAGTGTAATGATAACTATGATGACATATTCTCATAGTGAGGTATATTATGTTGTTTGCATCTTGAGTGATATGATATTAATGAATTGGTTAGGAAAGGATTTTTCCCATTTTGAGTTAAAGTGATAAGATATCTATGGGACATGGATTAGAAATTGTTTTTGAAATAAATCCATTTTTATAGAAGTATATATCGACAAGCTCATTTATTTAAATCATAGATAGATATATCAAGAATATAGGTTGATGATACATGTAATGAAACATCTTCAACGAAGGGGTTATATTTTATAGTATGTTTTCATATGAGGTAGTCATCTTTATGAATTTTTCATATATATTTAGGTACCATGATGTGTTTCTATATACCACTCTTGGTTTGTGATTTAGACCCACAACTATAGAGATTAGGGCTTATAGGGTCAAACAAAAATTGTATTCCCATCTGACGCCAATTCAAATGAATATGATTCTGAGACAAGGTGGTCCCCACATGAATGAACCAGTTCACATCAAAGTGAATAATCAAATGTAAATTACTTCAATTATATTACTCCATTTTGGAATAATTATAATTGAATTTACCTCTAAGTTTACTCATAAGTAATTTAATTATAAATAGGTTAATATAATAATGCATTTTTAGGAATGAGAGTTATAAATTAGAGGTTCCATAAATAATTATAGGAGGAATGATTTGAGTTAATTGGTTGTGGTTTATAATGTGTAATTTAATAATTTCACTAGAGAGTGGTTAAATATTCATGATAGGAAAGAATTTTGAAAATTCAAACCTTACAATTTAATATTATTTTAATCCTCAAATAGTAAGAGATGATATTTTCATGAATTTGGAGTTATCCTTTCTTTTAATATCCTCATTTTTATCATGCTTCTGGATGGGTAAATGTTAAGAATGGATCAATCCATGTTTGGGGATTGATAATATGATCTAATATTAATCGTACATGCATTATAATTACTTTGATCTACCATACTACAACCTATGAATCAAACCACAACAATATTAGAGTTGTGGTACATGTGTTCATAATCATGAGAGAATCTAGTTTGGCATCTTAATGCTACGTTGATATAGATAATGAAAGAAGTAATTAGGATCATTTTGTTCCACAAGGGTACTATTTTGATTTCATTTTCATACATAAATTTAATTTAATGTGATTCGAATAAGGTATCTTATGATATATTTGATTTTAAAATTTGAAAATTTCGTAAGCTTTCACCCTTCTTTCATGAACTTGGTTTTTTTATATACCAGTTGGTTTTCTAAAACAACCATTCATATCTTTTTATATTTAGAAACTTTGAAAACATCTATAAAGATCATTCCCACACATTCATACACGTTAGAAACACTTTTTTAGACTTCATATAAGCATCAAGTGATATCTTAGTTATTGTATAGTATGACTTAATATGGGGTGAATTGTGTTTTAAAATATATATTCTACAAAAAAACATCCATATAAAATTATTTGAAACATATATCAACACTTTACTTAAATTACATACATTTTTGTTATCCAAATAAAATAAATTTAAAATAAATTTAAAATTTTTTAGTGGTTGAGGTCCTCCAATTCAATCCCTTGCTCCACTATTTAAAAACCCAATTCATTCATGGATATTTTATTCAAGATCAGTTTATTGAAGGTGATCTTAACATAGTGGATGAATCAGAGACTTCACAATTTCAAAGATAATAGTTTTTTTGTGGGCTCAGGTTATTACAATGACTTCCAAGGAATTTAATTCAATCATAATATAAAAACAATTTACTTAAACAAAATAATAATGAATAATTTTTATTATAGTTTTAAACATGTAATATTATTTCATAAAAATTTATATAATATAATCCATTTACAAATTAAACTACAATAAAATATATACTTATTTTTAACTCAAATAAGAATCAATGTTAAGTAGTAAATTCTTATCTACAGAGCCTTTCTATTAATAAAAATAGTACATAAATCGTTAATTTCAACTAATATTGTTTTTCATATCTCCCAAATCATATATATCATGATCAGAGAAGATCAAAAACTAGTAATTACTAATCGTATTATTTTCCTTAAAAAGAATATTTTTCTATCCTTAAAAAAATATATTTTTTTAATAAAATTTGAATTATTATTATTAAATATCTATAATTTATCTTTAATAATTTCTAGGAAAACTATATATTGATAACCTCATTTTGGGTTGATAATGGCTTAAGAAACATAGTTAATTATCTCCTTAAAAATATCTACCAATTCAAATAAAAAATATATGATTTAAATAAATAAATACCACAAATAATTTGGTAACTAAAAATATTATCATTGGTGTGAAAATAATATGAAAAAATTACATAGAATTTAAATAATAAAGTTACATAATTTCAAATTTTTAATATCGTTATTCATCATCCAATATAATATTGAATTTCAATGTCTCTAACTAAAGAGTGATAAATTAGAACTTATTTGTTTATCATTTAATTGAATAAAGTATCAATAATAAAATATAGGATAATATAAGTCTTGAATGTGTTAAACTATATTGCATTAGATCATGTTCATATACTAATAGCTCACTTATAATTATAGGATTAATGTTAGGATGACTTCATTACTTTTTAGAAAATTAATTAATATTTCCCTCACTTTTGAATGATTGAAATAAAATAATATATGAATGAAATATAACTTCATAATAATATGTATAAAATTATAATTTCTCAAAATACATGAATCCTAAAATAAATTAAAAAAATATTAAATAATTATTATAAATCCACAAATACAAACATTGAGTAATTCAATAAACATAGTTGTCAATAAACTATATAACATAGTGTAGAAAATTAATAACAAAGATAATGGGATCATCATTATCATCAAAACGTAGATATGTTTGGATAAAATACTACCCAACTAAATCACTACAAATATTCCCTTTTTAATTTACATAAAATTCATAAAATTGTGATTTTTTTAAAAAAAACACCATACTCAACATCATCCCCCATTTTTTAATTGAAAATATGGTTACAATTAAAATTATCACATAATAAATATATTAAAATGATCCGAAATGAATGAATAATAAATATAATTGGATTTTAAGTTGCCTCTAACTTGTTTTAAAGATAAAAAATACATGAATAAAATAAAATAAAATACAATGAATTCATTCATTAATAAAAAATAAACAAAACAAAAAAATCACTGGATATGAGAAGAATATATAAAGGAATAAAATTGGAAGTGTTTGTTTACTACTCAGCTAGATCATAATCCTTAATTTTCTATCTATTTATTCGTTTGAATATGAGCCTTATCTAGAAATAAATTAAAATCATTTTTCTCTTCTAGAATAACATCATTTTTCATTTAACTAGATCTGGAGGGTGACACCTCTTATGATGATATATCCATTCAGGTAATGGAAAATAAGTAATTGAATGTCAAATATAAGTCTTATATTTTTCTTTAGTTTTACCCTATATCATGTTTATGTGTTAACCAAATGTTTCAAACGTAGTGATAAAAATATTTTATCACCCTTATTACCCTTTCTCAAATATACGGGTGGACCACAGTATTCTGAATTGTTAATAATATCATTTTCTTATTAATAAATAATGGATTTATAATTATATCTAATAAAAAATGTATCATACCAAATATCATTAAATTAGTAATTATTAGCATACATTTGTGTAAAAAAACAATTTTCTCTCAAATTGAATTGACATTTTCTTGAATATCATGAAATTTTGTATCTAATTTCCTCACCATCATAATAAACACTATATATATTGTTTATGGTTCTTTCAAACAATACATGATTATTTGAAATAGATAGTTCATATCACTAGTATTATATTCAAGGGAATTAAAATATTAATTAATTTTTTAATAACTCCAATATAAAAACGAGTCTCACAATGTGATCTAAAATCGAAAGAAAGGTATTTCAAATCAAATTAAATAACTTGAACTATTGGTTATAATTAATTAATCTTACAATTAATGATAGACTCATCCATAATAGGTGTAATATCGGAAGATATAGAAATAGTTGTAGACACTCTATCCAATAATTATTTATAAAACTTCTTTATTTCAATTTTCTTATACCCCCCATTGAATATTTAGTTATTGATCATTTATTCTAAATAAGTTATTAGTTATGTATGCCCTAATTATTTTTCCACAAATATGATTATAAAATTCTATTTGGCCACCATTAACTTTTTTAATAACTTTTATGTTAGAGAATGACCACAAGTCCAAGATGGTATTATAACTAATACTTCAACATAATTGAGTAATTAATAAAAAATATTTTTTTACCATATCCATTATGATATAATCATTCTATTCATATGAAAGGTAAATCTATCATTCCTTGTGTTGAATTTATAAAAACATTCAACTTAAATTCTTTAAAAGTCTCATCAAAATCATTTTAATAATAATTTTGTAAAGTATATTCTTTCCTATCTTTATCAGCATTGCTTAAAGATAAAACATAATATTCAACAACCTTATGGGATTCATCTATAAAAATATATAACCTCTCATCAAACTTTACAATGATGTAAATTGATATTTTTTATCAATATTTCCTTTATCAACTATATAGTTTCTTCTAACAGCCAGAAATTTTGCATTAGCATCATTTGGAATAGTTATAAAACCACAATATTGAACTCTATTCATCAGTCAAATCAAAAATTGATTCATAAAATATATAATTAATTATAAATGAAACAATTTTATCAAATTTGAAGTCAAATTTTCTAGTAATCAATTAATCAATAAGAAAACTCTTATTAACTTTATAACTAAAAGAGAATGTTTTAACCCTTATATTAGCTATAGTACGAATACCATTACTATATTTTTTAATTTCATCAGTAATTTTCTTATTAAAATACTCAAATTGATTAGATATTCAAATTTTAGAAACTAAATCACCCTAAATATATCCAATATTCGTTTAGGTAACCCAAAACCCATAAAGATCTTTGGTTTTTTCTTCCACTAGAGACACATCTATTTCATACCTCTCTCACATATCTAGAGAAATGTCTTCTAAATTTACCAGATCATAAAGATAATTATTATTATTATCAATGAAAACATAAATATTTTAAGGTGTTTCTCATTTGTATCAAAATTAAATTAAAATTTTACTAGAATAAAGTATTTCAATGTTTATGTTTATAAGAATACTCATTCTTAAGAGGAACATCCTTCTATCTAATAAATTGTTTCAAAATCATTCTAAAAGGATAAAAGATAGACCATAGATTTTCAAGATTTAAATGTTTAATAAATCTAATAAAATATCCACTTAAATTAATTTGTTTCTCATTATTATATAATTATATATAATAAATGTCCAAAAAAATTTCAAACACTCCATCACTTTAATGATGAACCAAATTGAATGATGTTTATAAATACTTAATGATAAAGTATTTTGTTTTTTATAATCTTCTTCTTAATCATTTTAGTGGAATAATTAATTAATATCATGAAAAGGTATTTATATTTTTCATCATCAATAATATTATTAATAAATTAGAATATACCCTCTTGTGTTTTTTTTAATAATTCATCGATATCAATAGTAGTAAACTGAAATTATTCTATTTTAGTTGTATATTGGAAAATATATTTATTTCTTACCAGAAAAAAAATTACAAATAATTACTAAATATATTTATCAAACACATACTTCATATTTCACAACATAGAAAAATCACATCTCTAAAATTTTCAAACATTCATTAATGTAAATTATATTCCATTGAACCATGAAAATTATAATTTTTAAAAGGAAGTACATTTATTTTAAAATTTGGCATCATATATTTATTACTTAAAAATGAAATTGAAATAGATGTCTCAGAATCGTTTGTATTTCCTATCTTAATAATAAGGTCTAAAAATTTAGGATTTATAATATTTATGTTTTGTAAATTATTTTAATGATATATATTGTAAAATATGATAATTATATATTCTGAAATATAATTTAATATAAATATAAAGAATTAAATTAATAAATCACATCATTGGTGAAAAATAAAAAATAAATCAATAAGTCATATGTGAAATAAACTAGAATAAATCAATCTTATATAACTTTAAGTAGATATTTTACATACATAAAGGGTTCAGAAAAATCCCAATCACACACAAACTTTGTAAAATTTAGTTTAATCTTATGTAGATGATGAATATTGCATATATAAAAATAAGAAAAAAATAAAAATTATTATTCAAAAGTTATGTGTGATTTAATATAATTTTTTATAATCTTTAAAAAAATTATCATCTTATGTTCACAAAAATAAGAATTTAAAAGTATACTTTTGTCACAATACTTATCCATAATAACTCAAAATTAACACTAGAAACATAACTATTATATAATTAAAAAACATAAAATAAAACAATCCTTGGTCTCTCTTATTAAAATAAAAATGATCTAAAAAAGATTCTTTGACAGTATATATGATAATTGATGTTCAAAATCTATAAACCTAAGAGATATATCGCCTTTTTTTAAAATGATCGCCCAAGAAATGATCACTTATATTAATTTTATTGGTAATTTAACAACTTATTGCTTTTTTAATAATGTTAATAGAATTAGTGGTATCATAATATGGAGAAAAAGATCAAATGTAAAGGAAAAATCCTATTAAATTGTTTTTTATTTGTAACACGTGAGTAAAATGACTCTCAAATTCTACATATTCAACTTTAGATATTGAAAATTCAATAGAATGTTATTTCTAAAAAACTAAAATGAATATTTTTCTAATAAATGATCGATTACTAAGGTAAACTTCATATCTATTCAACATATTCCTAAATTAGCATTAGAATATGAATTTAAATCAATTCTAAAATTTTTATGAAATAAAAATATGTAGAATTATTGTTCTTTTTAGATACCTTAATATGGATAAATTTGGATGGGATTCCTAATAAATATTTTGAATATTAATTAAAGACACATAAGAACTTGATGTGTATTCTACTAGAAATGTCATATAAAAACTATAAATTATTCATGTGTATAACATATTGTCTACCTATTTCCTATCTCCATCTAATCCATGTTTGATTTTGGAAACCATAGGTATAAAATATGGTTCATTATTTTCAAGTTAAAAAATTATCAATAAATTAAATATTCATTTTCTTTGACTTAAGGATTCATAAATACATTCTGATAGGTTGTACTGTAATGTTCCTAAACTTATTTACAATTCCATTGACTTTTAAGAAGGCTTAGAGTATTTGAGAGAGGGTTTGGTGGCATTACTGGGGTAAGAATAGGGCCTTGGGGCATTGTAGAGATCAATATACCCCACTGATGTGTGTTGTGGATAGCTTTTTGGGTACTTTGTGGTTGTCCATGTGGTCCTTGGTGCACCACTACCAATATAACATCTTGAAAATCCATTTTGGATATTATTTAGGACATAATATCTACCTTTCTATAATAGGAAACTCTAACTAATAGTGCAAGGAAGTTATGTTAGGTGTAGTTCCTTGGATGGCGACCAATCTAAAATGGGAAGTGGATCACACTATACTCATGTTCTTATTCATGGTGGGGGGAAAATACATTGGGCATGAGAAACACAACATAGAAGAAACTATTTTGGATAATGGACTGAAGAACACCAAAAACATAAAAAAAATCTTTTCAAGATATCTTATAACCCATAATGGTGCTCATCATCTGTTGAAATGGATGAAATGGCCACCATCTTCGTTGGATTTCAAATGTTTCAAAGGGGGGAAACATAAGCATCATTTTTAGGGTTCTTGAATGTAGTATTAAGATTTTTATTTACCTATTACTTTATTAGTGACCCTCCCATATATGTTTCCTTCATTTTCTATATTATCTTGATTAACTTAGAGGTTGGTTGATAATTCTCTCAATTTGAGGCTTCGTTGGCAGATTTTATCAATGGTAAGTGTTTTTTCTACCCTCCCTTGACGAATTTTGATTTTTTCCATATTGATTCAAACCATTTATCCATGGACAGTTGAATTTATTTACATTAATGTACCTATTTATCATTTCTTCAATCATCCCTTTTTTGGATATTCTGTTTTCTAGGCCCTCTGTTTTCCATCCAACTACCCAAAAGCCTTCAATTTTTTATTATATTGATAAAGACCCATTTTAAACGATAAAGGGAGGAACCAAAATGGACTTCAAGGACATGGAAAAACCAAATCCAAGGGAAAAAAGGACTGAAACTAGACTGAAAACAAGGAGATACCTGACCCTAGCCAATGATCGTGATGAAGATCTCCACCATTGAGAAACCATTCGGAAAGCAAATTTCCTATGTCAAAGAACAAGCTTGATCCGATGGCTGATGCCATACCCTCACACATAACCAAATCTGTAAAGCTCTAAAAAGGTGAACCTTCAGCACTAAAACCTCCTCTGGGGCCCATTCAAAGTGGCCAAATCCAACTCCACAATCTTTCCAACTTCGAGATAAAACTGCAAACAATTGAAATTCCTCAAACCATGATCAGAAAACGATGACAGATTCAAAATTCCACAAGTCATTCTCTACAAAAACAGCAATCAGACCAAACCCCTCAATGCCCCTCATGACCCCCGACCACCACTATAGATGACAGAGCAACCGAGAGATGATCCAAAGACCGTGAAGTTACGTCATCGTCGCCTATGACTGGATGTCCCAACACCACACTAAGGATACATCACCGGTGAATGGGTCCAATATGCTCTGAACTAGAAACGCCACTGTAGGCATGGATCTGCTCAGAACTGGACCACATACACACCCTCACCAGAGCCTGACACAAACATCTATAGTAAACGGGAGAGAAACAATGAAGAACAACAAAACGAGCCATCTACCACACACAACAGATCAAGAAAATCAATGAAGTAAACAAATATGAAGAAATCACTCAGATTGGACCTGTTGAATAGATCTTCCAGAATCCAGAAATCCGTCTCCCCTCCGCAACAGTCTAGGCCAATGAAAATCCCACCGAACATGATCAAAAATTTCCATCCATGAAGCCTCACCCCAACGCCCGACCAGGATCTGGTCGCCAGCCCTACATGATGCTGACGTCTTCCAGATTTGGAGCCTTCACAGACTAAAACTGGAGGCAGAAATCCATTGCCGTGGATTGGAGAAGCGAGGCCACTCTGAAAACTGGACACCCACCACAAAGCCTTTCCCATCGACTTCATACAAGGAATTGCCCGCCAACCCACCATGAAGCTGTCCTCCTCCAAAACTGGATCCTGTGCTGAATCTAAATCCTTCAACGGACAAGGCATTCCAGATCCCAGCACCACGTTAGAGAAAACGGAGTAGAAAATGATGCCAAACACCATGTCGAGACAAAGGGCTTCAACACCATGCCGATTGGATGTGCCGGAAGAGCATAAGAGAGGAGGGGATGATCCCGGAGGCGGAAACCTAGCATCCCGGAAGGGAGAATCAAAGCCGTTGAGAGGCTAGGTTTTTTCCCTAGGACCATTATTTTGAGGTTTAATCCTATGCATAGTTTGTTAGTGTTTTTTTAGTGATAGGTTTTAGGAAATATTCTTTCAACATCAGTGGTGTTCGATCCCCAATAATCTATTCTTATTTAATGAATATTAAACATCTAATAGAGGTATATGAATCATTTCTTCCCCTAGAATTTTATAAGAAATCATCATTTTTTCATGCTTGATATCTATTTGTAATTTCATAATTAATCTTAATGAATATTGAAATAGAATTAATGAAAAATATTTTTTATTGTTATAGAAATCACATGTATTTCCCCTATGTTAATGGTTCGCCTCTTGTTTTTCTAGATAGTGTGTTATCTGTGTTTTTAAGTTTTGGTTTGAATGTATTTTTCAAGCTTTTGTTTATCATGTTTGATATGTTGAAATTGGATAATGAACATAAAAACGAAAATTCTTATTAACTAAAAAATAAAGAGTCAAGTTTGATTTGATACCATTATTCATTATAATTTTATGGAAATTGATGTGATACTTGATTCATGATTAATTGAAAGTGTTCTTCTGTATATTAATAGAATTTTTAAAAATATCATAATGCTAGTAATTTTTGTTAATGTTATAATAAAGTGTCATGTTTAATTAAAAAGTTTATTCCTTAGAGTTTGATGAATCAAAAATGTGATGATTAAAGAATTCTTACATAATTCATAGATTTTGATATCTAAAGCATTATTTTGTTTGCATTTATAAAATATGATAAATAAATCAGTCAATCAATAATTGTAATGATGTAGTAGTTTGATAAAGATTAATATTTTGGGTTGTGTGATTTTGTTTCTTGTGATGGCTGGATGACTTGGTTTTATTTTCCTAGATTCCCCATTTTTTGTTTTTTTTCCTTTTTTCCTTGTGTGATTACATTGAATTGGAGTATTATAATGTGATGTGATTTGAGCCCAGGATTTCTGATTGTTTAATGATACAAGTGTGGAGAGTCTCAAGTTTGTGGTAGTTGTTATCACTTATGATGGTGGGATGCATGTTGATATGCACAGTGGTTTTGGGAATGGCACTAGGACTTGTGAAATGGGATAATTCAAGTATTTCATGTTCTTGTGATGGAATTTGTGATTATTTTTTCATGATGAATATTCACTACATGTCATATTTCTAGGTTTCAAGTTTTTTCATTAATTTCCCCATTACTTGATATAGCTTGTTTTGTTTAGATTATACATGTCTTTTATTTTAGATTAGGATGAGTACTAGAGTACCTAGAATTATGGAATGTTGACTTATAATATGTTTCTTAACTTATGGGGTTGATTGATTCTTTTAAATGAAAATGTTAATAATCTTGATATACAATGGGATCATTTAGTTTATTCATATAGGTAAATGGAATCTGTTTATTTTCATGTTAATTTAATGATTAGTGGTTAATAGAAAGAGTTACCATAATGTGAAATTTTTAATTTAGAGAAAGAATCAAATAAATGACTCCTTGAATATTTATATTCTTATATGATATCTATTATATATATATGGATGTAGAGAGTCTAAGTGAAAAAATACATAGTTTATCCTAAGAGTATATTTAATCCTATGGTGTAATTATGAGATACATATCTAGTAATTTATGTGATTTTATATACTACCTCACCCTTTTCGGTCTGGAAGCTAACACCTGGCAGACTCGATGAGGGTGTCTTCCCCAACATCAAGGTTTCTAGGGAACAGATGGATAAAAACTACCTCATGTACAACTCTCTTTTTCTAGAAGTATTATGTGATGATATTCATAGTGGTGACCATTCCCATTTATTTTTGTAGGGGAATCTAATGTATTTTTGTTGTTTCACACACATGTATCTTCAAATATAGTATCTTATGGATTGTTATGGGTATGTAATGTATGGGTTTTGATTATTAGATATAAAATAAGCAACATAAGTGATGTGGTGGATACTGAAAAGTACCAACTTACTATCTAGAGATATGTAATTATATGATGGGTTGATGTGATTACAGGATTCATGGTATGATTCAATAGCCCAAGTGTCATTGGGATGGATTACTTTTGGATAGATATATATAAAGACATGAGACATTGGAAAAAATTTGAAAACTAAGAGGAAAGTTATGGAGAGGTAACTTATTATATATATTGGTTATTATATTATTCTTATATGAAATACTTTGGGAGAGATCCATGGTGAGGCTGGGAACATAGAATACCAGATTAGGTAATGAGGTGTCAAAACTTTTTTTTGGGATTTGGTATAAATTCATAATATTTTGTATGAGAGGATCTAGGAACAATCCTATGGAGTATACATGTTATACTTATTCTATGTATATATAAACATTTTCAGGTACAAATGGGCTGGTTGGATATCAGGATGAGAATTAATAGCTTGTAGTGTTTTATAGGCTTTGAGGTTATTTCTGATGCATTTCAATTTCATACAAGTAGTTTCCTATATTGTTTATTGTTATGACATTTCATGTCTGTATTGGGATATCTTGTTACTTTTTCAAGAAGGATCTATTCATTGTTTCTATCCAATCTCCCATTTCTCAAATAATAGATTTAAATGACTCATTTTCTGTATACGATATACCCCCATTTCTAATCACAAATTCATTCCCTTTTGGAGGTTGAATTTTTGTTTCATTATCTCCCTTCAATCATTGTTGGCTCGGGACTAGTGCCTTTGAGGGGATGGTTGATGAAAGAGTGGTATAAAAGGTACTGTATAAGAGATTGGATTGTGTTTGGAGGTGGGAAATGGTGAGGAATTCATGGTTTTATAGGGATCTGGTGATAACTAAACATAATATGTGAGGTGAACTGGGGAGGTTGGATTGGATGTATATATTTAGGGCCCCCGTTAAATGATTCATGGACTTTTATTTTTACAAATCCTGTTGCGCAAAGAAAAACTAGTTGGGGTGTAGAATAAAGAAAAAGATCACGTTTCATTATTATTTTTTCTACGTTAGAAATGGGTCATCCTTGGGATTATATTGAACATTAATTAATTAATATTTGAAATTTAATATTTGATGTTCATGTACCCTTAATAGATTTTTGTTTTGCGGGTTTGTCTCTAAGTCGACATCCCCGTCAAGTTTTAAATAAATATGTTCTACATGATGTTTCAATAGATTGTTATCGGGTTGAGTTAGATGACTACAAAACATGGATAAAATTATGATATTTTTAAAACCTGATTATTTAGAATTATGAGGGCTCAGTTCACACTCAATGAAAGAGGACTAGTTTGAGGAGAAAAAGATAGCCTTTAGTTTAATCTATGATAAAAAGGAGAACTGGGCTTTATTGGTTGTGAAGTTGTTTTGTAGAGCATCTTAAAAGTGTTGGGTATTTCTCTTAGGTTATCATGATGAGTCAGTTATGTCATGGGAGATGTTCAAAGACCAATTTCACGTTGTGTTTCTTTCTAAGACTGTGAATATGTACCGCCACTGGGAGCATCTTATCATTCAATGGGGGATTTGCGATGTGTGACAGTTAGGGGTCTATTTGTAGACTATTATTTGATAGGTATCAATCCTATTTAAAAAATTGGAGGTTATGGTGAGGAATTTTTTGTATTATTTGTGTCTAGAGATATTTTAACACCCTTAAAATTTAGAATAAATTATTCCCATAAAAAAATATTAGTGTTCAGTAGTTTTTTACACAGAACACCGAGTCTACATGATAAGCGATGTATTAAATAATTATAAGATAAATATTAAATTGGTATTTATGAATAGTAATAAACAGATTAGAAAAAAAGTATAAATTTTTTAGATAATTCTAATGTATTTTTTGATTCATAACAAAGAATTACTCATTTATGAAAAAAAAATAATCTTATGGTTCAAAATAAAAAAGTCCAGAAAATATGTTTTCTTTAGTTTTACATTCATAGGAAATGTATTTAATTTATACCATTTTAAGAAAAATAATTATGTAATATAATTTCATTTTCATAAATCATAATTTCAATATTATCTTTGAGTGATGTTTTGGGTTTTTTATAAAAAGATTTATTTTTCAGTGAATTGTAAAAAATAATGTTTTTGTAAGAACATTAATTTAATTTCAAGTGAAAGTATCATTATTTTTTGAATGTGGTCTTGATATAATATAATTTTTATTTTATTATAAATAATATAATAAATTAAATAGTAAAAATCATTAAACTTGATTTTCGTATAATTTAATTTCTTGGTATAAAAACAAATTTTTATAATAACTCTTTTTATGATTGTAATGTGTCTTTATCATAATAAATTAAATTAATTTATAATTACTAGTAAATTTAATGAAATTTATATAATATATATTAAATAATATATTTTTACATTCATTTTATGGTTTTTACAAATACAGTAAGTTTAGTAAATTCTGGTTTGCGCTTATAGATTTATTTTTCCAAAATAGGTTTTCATTGTGGATTTCACACTTAAAATTAAATTAAAGATCTTATAGAAGTTAAATATTGTAAAATGTCTTCCATATATATAATCAGATTAATTAATTTAATATAACATGTTCAATTTAATTTTTTTCATAGTGAGTAGTATAGACAATAAAATTTTGTTACAACGGTTAAGGTTAATACGTGTTTACTTAGGGTTATACCAACAGATAAGGGTAGGATTTCCAAAAACACTTGTGTAATTATAATTAGTTCAATATATTTAAATATAATTCTATCATATATTCTAATAAAAATCCATTTAGATTAACATTCCCTTAAAATTTTGCTTATATAATTGAAATATTTTAGGAAATTTCATGTGTGTCCCTCTACTCACTTATAAAAGGGCACCTATCCTCTTCCATTATTAACACCATTTTATCATTTCAAATCCGTAAATACTTACTCAAAATACACATTAGATTCATAAAATTAATATGAGAGCTTATTTTATTCTCAAAAGTCAAATCCTTCAAGGCCTAATGTGTAATCCAAAATAGGTCTCCCAAAGAAGAGGTATATATCATAACAATTCCCTTTCAATTTTATTTCTTCATACCCCTTCCTTAGAAATCTTTTATCCCTAAAAATGAAAAATAATAAATAATAAATATATTTACATGTTATCATGATGATGTGAAAAATATTATCCACCCCTTCTCCATCAAATGGGATCTAAAAGTATGGCTTGCGTGTATATGTAGACTACTACCTCCACGTAGAGATACAATACATTTTCCATCACTATATTCCATAGGTAGATATAATTATGTGTTTAATGATTATATATGATATTTTATCATATAATTACACTTCTATAGTTATTTTTTATTGTCAACCATGTTACCTTTTAATCCATTGGTAAACCATAATTCCACGTGTACATACGTGTGGACTGCCACCTCTACGAGGATATATATATTTTTAATCATTTATGCCTCACATGGATGGTATATAGGATACGTTTAATAAAAATATATGATATTTATGATATTATAATTATTATTCAGAGATTAATTATCATTTACCTTTATTTATTTCCATCCATTGGAAACTGGACACATCATTCATGTGTACATACAGATTATTGTCTCCTTGAAGTGATTTAAATCATTTTTCCTCACCACTTAGTATGAATGGTTATAAATATGTGAATAATTATTATATATTATATTATATCATGATAAAATTTATAAATATTAAGTATCCACGAACAATGTTCAAGGTTCATAATTACTGAACTAAAAGATGTAAGAAAAATGAAGCAATTAACACAAGAAATAACGGTTTTAATAGATAATTTTTAATAAACATTTATTGAAATTTTTTAATTGGACCATATATGATATTATAAGAATTAATATGTTTCTATTATAGAATTATAATAGTATTTATTTATTATATAGTAGGATAGAGCACTTACAAATCAAATCATACATATGATAAGGGTTCCATCTCAATTTCACATCACTAAGACATGTTTTAGGTTTATGAACCAATTTCCAATTTCTATGTTTTATATAATACAAAATAAAATATTTTCTAATAGTCGGTGATTTAGTTATGTTTCATTATATAAACATATTATTTTAAATTTTCCAGTTATGGTTGTTTCAAGAATTTCAAATTTCATAAGGGTTATTCGTCTCAATTATGTTTCATTTGAGACATGTTTGA
The DNA here is from genome assembly GCA_963277665.1 of Viscum album. Taxonomy (NCBI): domain Eukaryota; kingdom Viridiplantae; phylum Streptophyta; class Magnoliopsida; order Santalales; family Viscaceae; genus Viscum; species Viscum album. The sequence goes on from OY728135.1 coordinate 455,325,214, forward strand.
TGTTATACACCTATCTTCTTTTATATGGTGTATCTATTATCAATTATGTGTTTTATCATTAATATCTTTATTTAAATGGTATTTAATGTTTCATTTGAAGATATTTCTTTCAAGGGAGCTATGATTCCAATGTTACCATAACGGTAAGGGTTTTATGTTACAATCTCATTTTTGTATGGATTGTTTATGATTAAGATTTCCAATGATGAAATTATATGATTCATTAAAACTAATTAATATATATTTTATTCTAAACATTTTATTAATATAAATTTCTTATTTTCCTTTCATTTTTACATCTTTATTAACTTAAAAGATCAAAAGAATGTTGTTAAGGAAAATTGAACATGTTTTTCACATCGATCATGAATATTTTCTTCCTTGTCTAAATTTTATTTAAATAATTTCAATAACGTTTTTATTATTCTTAGAATATTTATTAAGTTAAATTTTTCCCATTTTTAAATTTATATTAAAAATTTCCATGGAATCTTATCTTCATTTTCTGAAAATGTTTCTTCTGACGTTTTACTGACAATGTGAATGAAATTTTACTTTTAATGTACAACACATGAACTGATTTCTTTGTCGTCATAAATAATATTTTCTTTAAATCTTCATTTATAAGTTTCAATTTCAATTTCAAATAAAAATACTTAATATTTTAGAAATATTTATATTCTAAATATGTTATTTCAAATAAAAATGGCATTTTCCTCACGCAATTTTTCATGATCTTTTAACATTATTTTTTCATAACAACATCATTTGATGTTTCATAAGATTTACAAGTGATATTATCAAATTTTTCCATATTTATTCATTAACAAGATGGTATTTAATTATGATGATGAAATTTTTAGGAAACTTTTAACCATTCTATGGTTAGGATTTGATGATATAATAAATTTTTATGTTCTTGTGGAGGACATGTGTATGGTTTTCATTATGTGATGGGTGGAACAAAAATTATACAGCTCTCAAATATATTAGGTAAAGAGGATATATAATTAGATAATAAGGAATGTTATGGGGTGTTGATCTAGTTCAATAAGAAACATTATCCAATAATCATGGGAGTGAACATTGAGTAAAGAAATAATGGAATGGGGAGTGAACCAAATCCACTATGATAGTATTGGTAGAGAGCCTTGACTGAGGAAACTATATTATAAGATTATGTTCATTAAAAAAATTCTTATTCTTATTATATGTTTTAATTTATCAGTATTTATTCTTGAAAATTTATTTCTCTTAAATTCTATGCCATTTATTTTAAAAAAACCATATGATGTGTTTCATGATTAAAGAACTTCGATTGATTAGATATGATTATTATAATTATGGATTATGTTATAATACTATTATTATTATCTTATGATAAATTATGTTAATTTATTGATATCTATTCTGTTTGAACTTACTTATAATTATATATCACCTGTTATTATTTATCTTCCCCATGTTTTGAAGAAATATTTTAAGTATGTTAATTCTAAGAAGGCTTATAACTTTTAAGAACCTAATCTTAAACTGTGTAGATATATTATGTACCAAATTTTTATGTATGCAGGTTTTAAATGACATTAATCCTCGATGGTCCCCAAGCATGTATTTTTAATGAATGTATTAAATATTATTCTAAAATGATATAATATTTATTTATGAAAATATGTCTCGGTATAGTTGTTATCTGAGAACATGTTTAGTTACATTTTGAAACTATAATTTAGAACCTTTAGTGACAAAACATTGGATAATCCTATGTATATGATATAATTATATTTTATGGTAATGGATGGAGTGTGGTTTTCCGAAAAAAATTCACCCTTCTCTAGATACTACAAGTAGACATGGTTTTCGTATAGATTTATCTAGGGTAATAACCCCCAAAAAAATTTTAAGTATATATCAGTCATCAATATAATGCATGGTGATTGGGATCTTACTATGAACCTGGTATTACACTCCTACTATATATTCTTAGGTTAACTCACATTTTCCTTATAAATTATTCTAATGGATTTGGACAGATATTGATCATGGATGAATTATATTACAAATTTTTGTTATTGTTTGAAAATAATGTGTCATGATTTAGACATCATATAATTGATTTTCCATGATTAAATGACTTCTCATTATTTTTTCTGAAACTATTATTTTAGTTTCATTTATGGAATGGAACTAGGAGGAATCGTGTCAATGCAAAATGTGATACATGATGTAATGGTTTTCTGGGAAAAATTAAGAGTTCAATGGAGGTATGTAAGGGACATACCAATGTACCATTTTTCATTTAATATCTTATGTGTGGGAAATATGTACATTATATGATCCTGTTACCTTGTACAAGGGTTATCTCATAGACAAAGGAAGGGCATATGCTATACCAATCATTAAAGTGAATAATTGATGTGTTTATGTATTGATATTTTAGAATTATTTTGTAGAATTGTTTTATTAATGATATTTATATTATAATAATGGGGAAATAAATAATTATTGTTCAATAATATTTGTTATGAGATTGCAGGTATAGTTAAATGGTACCAATAAACTAGAAAAGTTTTTCGTTGATAAGGTGATATTTTTAGAAAATTGAAGATTGAAGGACAAATAACCAATTATATGTTCCTAAGGATGATATAATAATATTTAGTTGATATAAATATTTTATTAATATTGATAAGATAAATTGGATATTATTGTATAACATAAAATTGATTAGTAATTAGATGAAAATGTGATTTATGTTATCTTTGATGAATTTTATTGCATTTTTAAATTTACAGAATATTTTCAATAGACTTTATTTCAATAATAATTATAGGGTTATTTTTTTTAAGAAGATTATATATTTTCATCATAGTTATATAGTGATTCAGTTTACGTTCATGTTTTAGGAGAATATACGATCAATGTATTCACAAGATTGGTATGTGACATTAAGGGCATTATTATGTAATTTCTTTAAGGAATTTAAGTAGATTTTGGAAAATTTATTGAAACTTTTCCAAAAAAATGGTTTTGAATTTTGTAACACATATTTTAGAGGATTCTTCTGGTTAAGTATATATGGATTGTTTTATGTTGAACTTTGTGTCTTATTATTGAGGTTTTAAAGATTAACATAGTATTTAATCATATAATGATTTATCCAAATTAGATAACTTTTTCTAACTATTTGATTAATTATTTATTGACAGAAGGATTGAATTTTCATTATTTTATGGATATTATGATCCTTAAAAAGTTAATTATAGTGCATTATTTATAGAAAAATTATATTTTTGAATATAGTTATAAAGTGGTGGAAGACAATTTAAACAAATAACTAAAGGATAAAATTATATTTGATGATTTGGATAAATAAATTAAGTATATTTTCTCATATTCCATGGTAAAATAATTTCTCAACTCTAGGTAAAATTTTCTTGAAAATGAAATTTTTCCCTTTTTGCAATAGTTTATGAGGAGTTAATGGTCATTGTCACTCCCCGTTGATTTATGGATTTCTGGTCATTAACAATATAATGAGAATATTCTCTATCAATATATTATTCTTTGGATATTTTATATCTCCTGCGTGTCCATAAATTAACTTTTTATAATGTTATTTTAATCGGGCAACCCGATTATATGTTATCCTAGGTAACCTTTAGGTTTCACACATCCTATTTTTAAAATGAAAGTTGACAGTACCATTTTATAATGTGGGTTTCCAAAAAAAGTAATTTTCAAACATTTATACTTTAATTACTGAGAAATTTTTTTTAGGGAATTATTTAATTAATTTGGGAATAATGTAACACCTTGGGATTTTAGAATATATTTTTCTTCAAAAAAATGTATGTGTTTTATAGATTTTGTTACATGAAACCTCGAGTAAACATGATTAATGATATTTTAAACTATTAGAATCAAACCATTAAATTATATGGTATAAATTTTAATATAAAGTTTATGTAAAAAAATATATGGAGATTTTAAATAATCAAAATATATTGTTTAATTCAAAATAAATAAGTACTCAATTTTATGTAAACTTTTTTCATGCGTCAATAATATGTTTTCATGAAAATAAATATTTCATTTTATATAAATTTAGATCATAATTATTTAATAAAATTTTTATAAACTATATTTGATTAAATTAATATCATTTTTTAAATAATAATTTCAATATTATCTTAGGGTGAATTTTCTTGTATTTTTTAGAAAATACATTTTTGTAAGTGAATAGTAAAAATACGTTGTTTTTAATAAATTTTTATTTCTTTTCAATTAAAAGTTATATTTTGTTTTTAATTAGATATTTAATTAATATAAGTCTCTATTAACTCTAAATAATCTAATTAAATACATAATAATAATAATCAGTATACTTGATTTCGTTATTAGTCAGTTTTTTGGGCTCTACAGCACAATTTTCTAATAATAATTTTCATGCATGAAATGTGTTATTATCTAAATAAATTAAATATATATATTTTTATGAATTATATATATAGATAATTAAGTCAATGATAGATTTTAATGGTTATTTTCTATTTTTATTGGGAAGGTAATGTGAGTAAGTAATGTTTTATGCATAAAGATTCATTTATCTAAAATGGTTTTCATTGTAGGTTGCATGATTTTTTAAAATTAAATTCCCAAACTTACACAAATAAAATATCATAAAATAGATTCAATTTTGTAATCATAATCATTAATATAATCTAATAGGGACATCTTAAGTTTTGGTAATAATGATTATTATAAATTGAAAATTTTTGTTATCATACTTAATGATAAAACTGGTTTACTAGGGGTTAAACAAAGAGGTAAGGGTGGGTTGGCCACCCACACCTGCCAAATTATTATTTCCTAAAAATATTTCATCCTTATATTTTCATAAATTTGAATCCATATATATTTAGATCTCCATTCCCATTATGGTGAACTTATGTAATAGAAATATTTTATGAAACTTTATGTGTGTCCCTCCTCTTATTTATAAAAGGGGATCTATCCCCCTAACCTATTCACACTATTAGACAATAATATAATTTCCAGGTGCTTCTAAAAATAATTCCATGGTTCCTTTTATTAATCCTAGATCATCTATTATTATTCTACGACCAATCCCTTACGTCTTAATATATAATCCAAAAGGGTTATCTCAATGAAGAAGCATAAATATTAACTAAGATCCTTCAATATTATTTCATCTTACACCTTCTAAAAACTTGTTTTATCTATAAAAAAGTGAAAAATTTAGAATAATAATTATTTAAATATTTTATAATGATAATTCAATAACAATTTTCCACCCCTTTTCTTTCTAATGTGAAATAAATGTATCTCTCATGAATGTATCTGGACTACCACCTCCAAAAAGTGAGACGATTTATTTTTTATAACCATAATTCATGGAATGATGTAAAGATATTTTTAATTTTTATATATGTTATTTATAACATAATTATTATTCTATAATTATAACATATTATCTAAATTCTTACCTTCCAAACCATTGGTAAACAATAATGTCTCTCGTGCATATGTATGGACTACCACCTTGATAAAACGATGTGATTCTTTTATCATTTATGATTTACTTTGATGGTAAGAAGGATATATTTAATGAAAATACATGATTATATGAAAAAAAATTATTCTTAAAATGTTAATTATTATTTACCATTATTTCATTCTATCAATCAAAAAACGGAAACAACATTTGTGTGTATATACGGATTATTGTCACCATAAAGTAATGTAATTTATTTTTCATCGCCACTTAATACTAATGGTTATAAATATGTATACAATGATTATATATCATATTTATATAATTTTTAAAATTCTACTATTGGATAAACCATGACCATTGTGAAAGGATCGTAACTACCGAACTAAATGAAAAATGAAGTAATGAACACATGAAATAATGACATTAATAGAGAATTATTTACAAAACGTGTGCTAAATGATATAAGTTGAACATATATGACAATATAAGTATTAATATGGTTCTTTTATAGAATTATAATTAATATAAATTTATTATATAAGAGGTTATATCTCTTATTAATCAAGTTATACAAAAGGCAATGATTTCATCTCAATTTAACTTCATTGAAACATGTTTTAATTTTATGCCCCAATGTATTACTTATATGTTGTATATAGTAGAGATGAATTTATCTTGAAATAATCCATGATTTTAATCATGATATTCATATAACAATATTAATTTCAATATGTTAATGACTTTTTATCAAAAATTACAAATATTATATGGGTTATTCATCTCAATTTTATTTCATTTAGACATTTTTTATGTTATATACCTATCTTATTATGGGATTTTTTATATACTACCCTATTGATAGGTTGTTTCAATAATATCTGTATATTCATTCTATCTAATGATTCATTTGATGTTATTTATTTCATGGTGTTATGGTTTAAATGTTAGCACAACATTAAGGGTTTTTGATTACAATACAATTTTTATCAAGATTATTTATGATAAAATTTTCCAATAATGAAAATATAAAATCCATATCTACAAAGTATTTTATTTTTCTGGTCCTCATGTTATTTAAAATTGTTAATAGTTTTACATTAATTATCCTCTACTTAGGTACTCAAGATACTAAAAGAATGTTTTCATAGAAAATAGACTATGTTTTTCTCTTTGAAAGAGAATATTTTCTTCCATGTCCATATTAAAAAAACCTAATTTTTTTTAATATTATAAAATGATTTATTTAATTAATTATTATCTATGTTGTATTTTCTATTAAAATTTTTTAATGAAATCTTCGTTTCATTTTTGGAACAAGTTTCTTCTATCTTTCTACCAATATTGTGAAGGGTTTTTTAAATACAGCACAGGAATGCGATTCTACACCATGATGAATAACCTTTTCATTGAATATTCCAACATATTAATCCATGTTTATTTTTAGTGATAATGATTTTCTTTATATTTTGTATATTTTTATATTATAAATAATTGATTTCGAATATAAATTTATATTCCTCATGAAATGTACTAGTGTTCCATTAATGGTATTTTTACATATAACAACATCCTTTGAGGATTATTATGATTTTATGGTGATATAATCCATTAGAAATTACATTATTCTTTCTATATGTGGTTTTTTATTATTATGAAGCCATATTCCTTTCTATCGGATATGATTTGATGATATGATGACTGATTTATAATCTTGTGGACCACAGAGTACGATTTTCATTATATGATTGGTGGGCCCAAAAAATATATATCACACCATTGAATTGGGTAAAGAAGGTTATCTCATGAGATAATAAGGATTTGAATAAAGATCTAAATCATTATAGTCATGGAATATTTATAATAATATAGTCTTGGGAGTGATCCTTGATGAAGAAAACAGTGAATTGGGGATTTAATCTGATGCACTCTGATAGACATGGAAGTGATCATTGAATGATGAAGGATTTTGTATACTAATGTGTATTCCATATACTTTTTTCTTATTCTTGTGATGTTTTTCTAGGGTAGTGATTGATTATTTATGATACCTCACTCAAATTTGTCATGTCATTTTTTTGATAAAACCTTACACCATGGTTAATGATTAAAGATCTTTTATTGATAGGGTTGAATTATTGTAAATCTTGATCATGTTCTCGTACCCTTATTCTTATATTTTTATCAGTTATGATCATTTGTTAATATCATTTTTATATACCTTTACAAAGCATCAAATCTCACCATTTCATATGATTCCCTTCCCTAGGTTATGAAAAACATTTAATATTTTATATATATAAGAACATTGAATGTTGTGAATAACATAATAGTAAATGATGTAGAATTTTTTGTCCTAGTAGTTTACATATCCATGATTACAAATTCAATAAAAATATATTTACATAGGTTTCCATTATTGTGAAATTTATTGATTATACATTAAAAATTGTGAAATATTTATGTATTAAACATATTGGTCTCTAAAGTTCAAATTCCATGTAACTATGATTAAGTTTCCAACTTTTCTCGAGGTGATTATGAGAGTATATTTCGTTTACAAGAAACTAGACATAGTAATATCATCACAAGAGGGGGATTTTCATGATTCCCTTTATATAAGATTTATGGCTAGTGGTTCACCTTTTCGAGATAGAAGATCTTCCAGACAGGTATTGGTTTGTCCCAGACACTTCATATAATTTCTTTGAGGGTAGAGGCTATCAATACCCTACAATGGTAGAAAATTATTTTTTATTATGGAGGATATTATAAATAGTGGTGAGAGTGTCTTACTGTTTTGAGTAGGAATATTACAATTGGTGTTCAACATCACGGTCGGTTGCTGCAGTTGTTTAAACCAAGGCAGCATCAGTAGGGTTCTCTATCACTTGATCAGAAAAGGAGTGATAGGGAAGGTATTGAAAATCCATATTGGTCTCATTGTACTAAAATAGAATATCATGGCTATATAGGTTATATTAATCATTTTAAAGGAGGTCGTGGAGCTATTCATTGTCAAATTAATGTGCTAGATGCCATAAAGTTTCTAGTGTGAGCCAAAAAAAAACATTATGTTAGGTAACCATTGATTTGTTTTCTAATTTGGTGAATGATTTTTTTGATTTAGGAGATTTTAACTCCTTTATATCACCTACACTATTACATGCAAATGGACTTCATGTGGAAATACTCTTTGTGACCATGAAATTGACTATTCCCATTAACGGTTAATCATTAAATATGTGAAGGTTGTTGAGATTCTTATTTAGTACTGGGGAAGAACCTCCCTTTGCAAGATTTTTTATATTTGAAAATAAATCCTTAAGAAAAAATCATTCGCATGGACTGGCTATATTTGGTATAGTCTATCGTGGATTTAATTAGGAGTAAGAATGTGTTTTATGATACTGATGGAGAGTCTTTATTTTTGATTAGTGTGTGAGACACCGAATGGGTTGTATGTATATTCTTTCCTTGGATTCCTTGATAGTTGAGATGATACTTCATTCATTAGAGTTCCATCTAAAGTTGTATCTAAGGAATTTTTAAGAGTATCATTATGACATTCTTGAGGTAAATTTTTTGTTACACCATTTATGGGTGATTGATTTTTGGATAGAACTATAGCATGGAACATCAATAATCTTAATGAATCCTTATAGGATAGCTCATTATCTGTTAATATAGTTATGGGTACTAATCGATAATATTTTTTGCGATTTGTTTGGTGGGGTGTTTCACCTTAGGGTACTTCAATTCGATTTGTAAATAAGGATGATGACAGTCTAAGTCTCTATATCGATTTTTTCACTTGAATTAAGTGATAGGGAAGAACTAATGTTATCTTCCATGGATTCATGATTTATCCAATCATTTGAATGGATCTAGTTTGTTCTTGAAAATTTATCTACAACCATGATATCATTAGATACATGTAAATGTTGAGGATATTCTAAAGAATTTATTATAATGTTGTTCTAAGTATTATGAATTCATTATAATGCCATTTTGTGAAATTAAAGCTCCAAAAGTGATCTTTAAATTGATGAACATTGTGTTCTGAGAGTTCCTGTATCTGTTTATGATTGTTTTCATCAATGGAATCCTTTTATACTCCTTGCCTATGGAAGGACAAATAGTGTATCTATGGGATGTTTTGGAACTTATTTTTCATTAGTAGTTTTTCTATAATTCTTTTAACTGTATGTTCTGGGCACATAAGAATTGTGTAGGACCCTGGAAAAACCCTGATAGGGGAGGGTTGAATCAGGGAATCATGTTTTTCATTAAAAGTGACATATCTTTTTCCATAATTTGTAGGTATTTGTTAAAATTGTTTGAGGGAATCCTTAAGTAATTAAAATGTCACATGTAGGGAGACAACACATTAGTTTTACTTATTTAATCACAAAAGGCTAGTCCAATAAGAATAAGACAATAGTGTTTCATTCATACCTAAAATCACTAAACATCATTATTTATTTTGTAATATAGATGTTTATAAATACTCACTATGTTCCAAGAGAACTTCCTTAACATGATTTTAAGAAGGTCACACTGCCTCGTTCATAACACATCCATTGACTTCCCCTATATCACTATTTTGGGTAAAGTCTTGATTGGATTAATGACATTAAGGTTTAGTCAATAAAATGGAATTTAAATATTTTCCTCGGACAATCATGAGACTATTATTTCATTAATTTTATGAGTTTATGCACTTGAAGGAATAGTTTACTTCGATAAAATGTTATAAACTATTGTTCTCAAATCTCTCATCCATTGTGAAACCCTCATTCTCTTTCAAGGAAATATCAACATTCATGAAACCTCACACCTTTTTGAAACTCCTTCATTATGAACCTTCATAAAGATAACTACCATCACAAAGTATACCCCCTTCATGAAACACTATGTCATCATGGAATACCCAGTCATCACAAAACATCTTTTTTCTCTATACTTAAGTATTTATTATAACTATGATTTTTTTCACGGTGATCAGGATCACTATGAATACTTGAATCACTACGCTATTACCCTTCTTGAATTCAGATTGATTCTTAGTTGTATTCAATTCATTTCATGAAAAAAGAAGTGAGAGTAGAAAAATATTTATAGGCTTAATCATTAATGGTGATCACATCCTCTAAGTGTCCTTTTTAAGAACCTCATCATTTATACTAACAAAACGACTCTTTTCATAAAGCTCTAATGAAATTTAACCCAATCATGAACCTTCACATAGTCACATATATTCATCTTCATTCCATCATTCACTCATAATACATTTTAATGATTCTACACCCCTTCATGAATCTCCATATTTACAAAACCCAGTATTCACAAAAATCATTCCTCTACTATATTTGAGATGAGTCAATCCATGAAAACCAATATTCATGAACTTTGTTCATAATTCTCTATACCTTTGTCAAAAATACCTCTTTCTCCTAATTGTTTAGGCCAAATTTTTTTAAAACACTTGGATATGATTCCACTTTCAACACTATAGACATCATGAACTATAATATCACATGCCTTGCAATCTCCCCGATCAACCGATTCTGGATTGAAAAAAACAAAAACTATACCCAGTTTCATCTGCCAGCTATGACAGGTCATGTTTCCAATAGTTTGTTTCATAGGTAATTTTTTGTCCAAATAAGGAGTAGTTGTTGATCCTTCAAATATCAAAAAAAATTCTTAAATAGACCCCATGATAGTTGAAGAGGTATAAAGATTCCTTATTCATGCAGGTTATTACAAGAGGTTTGTTAAAACATTATCTCATATTGTAGCCCCTATGATATTCTTGACCTAAAAGGATCCAATATTAATTTTTACAAACCAATTTTTGGAATCTTTCATGTATCTAAAGGTTAAGTTGTTCAATGATCCAGTCCATCATTTTCTAGAAGAGGAATTTAAATTTGTGACCTTATATGATGATTCACACCTTAACATGGGGAGTGTATCAATGGATTAGAGATAAGTTGTTTCATTTGGATATTGTAATTTATGTCCCATTAAATATATATTTTGCACCCATGATCTCAAGTAAGAAATGGTAATTTTTTCCTTGAATTTGTTGTATAATTACCTTATAAATCAAGGTGTTTTGGTTTTCACAGACCCAAATAGCCCAAGGTATGTCTTCTCTCACAATAACCAGAACATCTGAAAGTGACGGTGGATATAATTCTTCAAAGACTCTAAAAAATGATTTCATATAACTTGGGAATGTGTAATTTTATAGTTGATGTAATAAGAAGGAATTACAGATGTGTCGTTGTGCCTGAATCTTGAGACTATTGGGGAGTGATGGAAGAACTATCTAAGATGGATATTGAAAAGGGAGAGGTGAGTGTCAGAGGATTCATTTTTTAGATGGCATTGAAATCATACTTTTTGAAACATACGGAGGAGTCCCAACTGGAAAATTCCAAGGTGGAGATCTATGGAGACTAGGTTTTCTATGGTGATACCTCTGATTATTTTTCAAGGGATGATCATCACTGGGTGTTATTCCAAGAGTGGGTCTGTATTCTTTTGATGATGCATGATGTGGTTCTATGGGACTTTTAAATATCACCCATTTTAGTAAATCTGATCATGTCAAATATGTATCATGCTTTGAGAGGTTACTTTTGGCAACCTAGGTTAGAGCGTTCATCTATAAAGTATTTTTCGTAATGATTGGTTTTCCAAATTGTAAAAACTAACACTATGTCCATGGTGGTTTACTCAACCCATTAGATTCTATTATGTCAATTTGGGAGGAAATTTATGTAGGCTTCATCATGGATTTACCTTGAAAATGGGGAGGCTATGATTCTATATTGGTGATATTGGACTATTTCATTAAATCGGGTCACATTTAATGATTGATATTTTATCATTGTTGAGGTTTTATTAGGGAAATTCCCATAGGATGGGGTGGGTCTCCAAGGACTCCTGAGGGTCATAATATTTTTTATTTATCCTCATTTTACATCAACTTTTTTGAGAGTTATTCAACATGATTTTGTGTGATGAACTGAACTTTTGAATAATATTTTCTTTCTAGAAAATTTTTGTTTTACTATATCATAATAAATAGAAATATATTTGAATAATTGAAATGTTACCATCATGTTTTGACTATTATATAACTGTTGGATAATAAGACCATTGGAATCAATAAAAAATTTTAATGTTATAAATATTGTTTACTAATAGAAATGATAATAGATAATTAATGTATAAAGAAGAGTCGATGGGCTCATCCAGTAGAATTGGGTTTTACGAATCCCATTTTTGGTAGTTAGGAAAGAGTCAAATCACTAGTATTTTCTTCAAACCATTCCCAACCAAAGGTTCAATGTGCCCAGATTGAATAAAATATCCTATGGGAGAAGTTCAAGTTGATAGAAATCACCACTCAGGCAATGTTTTCCAAGTTTTCCCCAGATTTTATCACCATTGCACACCTTAATCTTACGTCCTATGAAGGTGTAATAATGGGTTATGTAATGAGGCCTTAGTTACTTTGTGTAACCCATTTTTATCAATAAAAGTTTTATTTCTTACTATGGTAAAAGAACAATCATTTTTGAATTTCAAATGTCAAAATTAATCTAGTTTGATTTTTTAGTTTTTTCTAAGAAGATTCATATTATTGATGAGTATTGAAAAAATGAGTATTTTATAACATATTTAATACTTTAAATAATAAATACTATGAAATTATTTTCGAAAAACTGACATATAATGTTGTGATCTGTAATAAATTTAGAGTCTGATAAGATCAAAAAACATTTCGGTGAATAGTAAATTATTAATAGTACTATTACCCTTATGAATAGTAATATGGCCAAAGGAATAGTAATATCACATAAGGAAGTATAAATTTAATTTAGGAATCTAGAATGGTAATGTGACATAATATTATATGTAAATAACTCTTTTAGAAATTATTAGTTTAGTATTAGTATTTTTTCGAGTAAATATTAATTTTAATTAAAAATTAAATTTATTTTATTAAGAAAATTATTTTCATATAATGGTGTTCTTTTTTTAATTCCAAACACCGATATTAGGTTAGGTTGTATTAATGAGATTTTTATAAAATATTTTGTTTTCAGTGAATAGTAAATATACAATTTTTTTGTTTTCAATTTTTTTATGACATCATAATGATGTAACATGTAATTTAAAATTCTGGTCAACACATGTGGATTAAACTATTATATTAGGCTTCCCTAGTGTCCAAATCTATGGGAAAATACCATGGTTAATCCCATGGGTTTTCAAATACCATCGATAAGGTGTCCCTAGAAATTAATAAAAAACACCCTCTATTTTACAATAAATAATAAGCAATTTATTCATTTTATTTCATTCGAAAATCATTACCCTAGAAGATATAATAGAATTACCTCACAAATAATACTCAAAATGCGCACTCACGCCCTCAACATCCAGATCCTAGAGTTCTTTAAGTTACTCTTCAAGGTAAGGAAAATCTCAACCTCACCTTTCTTGTCATGTTCTATTTATGTTATGTCTCTTTCAGATTTCCATATCATGTTCCTCAGTGCACTTTTTTCTTTCCCTATACATTATTATGAATATTTTAATAATACTATACCATTTTTCCATCTATTTTTAATTTTTTCAAAATCCATGTGTCCTACCCCTTATACAGTTGGATTTTCATCTGGAAATTTCTCTCTTTTTATCAAGAAATTATTTTATTTTATTTTTTCAATACCCAATTCATTATCTTCTCCAAGGGAATTCACATGGTTATAAAAATTATATATTTTAATTTTTCTATTAACATACATGAAACCCACATTCCTTTTTCTTGGGATTAAAATGACAAAAGTAAGTTATTTTTAAGAACCTTTTAAAACGACGTGATTTTTATATGAAACCCATTTCTCTGATTCTATATGAATTATTTATGAAATGTTAGATTTTGATCTATGTGGATCACATGAAAATAATTTCATATTAACGGTGTTCCATAATAGTTCTCCAACTCATTGGTTAAGAAAATTAATCTCATATGACAAGTTTTAAGATACCTTGGTGAATAAACTTGGTAATATTTATGACACCTTGGGGATGGAACATGGTGATATGCTTATGAATGTCTAAATTAAATGTTTTAACACATTTTAATGTTATGATTAAATTTTTTCTAATTATTATTATATGCCACTTTATCCTTTTTTTATGATATTCCTCATGTTCATATAGATATCTCTCAAGTTCACATGTAGACTGTTTCTCATGATTTTACCTTACTGGGCATTCTGATCACCCTTTCCTTTGATTTATGTCCCTCGGTTATGAGTTGGAGTACTTGTAATTAGGATAAAAAATGATTAATCCTTTCAATTTGATTATAATAATGTTATATGTTTTCATTTATTAGGTACTTTTTACGAAGATAGTAAAAATTAAGGATACTCTCTTTGTACAATGTAATGTCACATTTTGTAATAAAAAGGCAAGATTCCATAGTTGGTATTAAAGGATAGTTTAGTTATTTTTGGTAATTAGGATTTTAAATGAATTGGAATAATACTAATAAAAATATTAAATATATGAAAATATCCTTGTATTTTTTTGAAATATTAATTATGTGGTTTCTTAACAAATAAATCCGTATCTGGATAAAAATAAGTGGATGTGGATCTCGAATAGATGTATCTATGGGTAAAACCAGAAAAACCATTTTGAGATACACTGATATGGGAACTGTTGGATGATAACAAGCCTGACTACAATCTGTGTTTGACACTCGCAAGGGATTTTTTTTGTTAATGATAATATTTTAATGAATAATTATGAAGGATTTATAGAGAAGTGTAATTTGATTTTAAGAATGATATTTTAAGAATTAAAACCCTTTACAAAATTTTTTTTTAAATGAAATCTGTTTCTCAAAATGGTTTTATTCTTTTATACAATGGTGAAAATAGGAGAACCATGAAATTGTTGACTGTAATCGACAATGAAATGATGGCCCTCCGATGGAATCTATAATGGAAACTTTCATGAGAATGATGAACCAAGTGACTCAAGTTATGGTAAATAACATGAATCAAGATAAGAGACTGATTTCACCATAAAGGGATAACATTATATTGATTCTTTTATGTGTCATCGATCAACAATGTTTAGTGGATCTATTGACCCATTGATTTCTAAACATTAGATCATCCCTATTGAATTTTTTTTTGTACTTTGATGTTCATAACAATACAAGGTCACCCTGGTTATTTTATGTATATATGGAGAAGCTGAATATTGGTGGGAATTGATTAAAAACATAAGTCCATGAGTGGATATTGAAGCTATGAATTTTGAAGAGTTCACATAGATCTTATTCAATAATTATTTCCCCTGATTGATGAGAAAGAATTGGAGATGATGTTTCTCGAGTTGAAGCAGAAAGAGAATAAATCTATTAGAATCAATGAGATAAACTTCACCAGATATTCATGATATACATAATTCTTTGTCATGGATCCTAAAGGGAAGACTGGTAGATTCTTTGGAGGACTAAGACCTCATCATCTGAAGAACCTTTTCAACTAGGACTATGAAAGATATAAGGAGATTGTGTGGAGGGATATGAAAGTTGAACTTGAGTTCAGTGAGACGTAGTGGTCTCAAAAATCAATTTAAAATAAGATATCAATGGAGCCAATATTTGGGAGGATCTTCGATCATTTAAGAGAGAGAAAGAAATTGAATCTTTCTACATGTAATAAATGTGGGAAGAAGTATTCGCGGAACTTCCTGCTTAGGAGAGGGAAGTGTGAAAGGCGTGGAAAAGATGGCCATATCATGTGGGATTGTCCTAGTGAGGTGAAGCCTCAAATTCCCATCAATAAAAACAAAGGGAAGATAGAGCAGGCCCTACCTAATGTCCAATGTTTCTTGTGTGGATACCTTGGGAAATTTTCTAATCACTGTCCAAATATAAGGGTAATGAAGGTGAATCACCATCAACGGTATAAAATTCCAAGGGAGAATGTTCCTGATTTTTCTATCATTATTTATAATGTTCATGCTCAAAATAATGTGGTGAAAAGTACTCTTGTTTTTCTATCAAATCTAGAAAGTAATTTGTATGATTATGGTTCTATGTATTCCTTTATTTCCTCTAACATTACAAAGAATTTAGAATCAACCCCTGAAATTCTGAAAGTATAGTTTTTATTCAAGTCTCTTGGTGGGATTATCCAAGCATCATCAGTGTTTAGAAACACTTGTATTTATCTTAGTGAGCATAATTTTATCAAAAAACTACTAGTCATTCCCATGTTGGAATTCAACATCATGCTAGTGATGGACTATCTCTCAAAGTATAATTCTATGATAAAATGTAGAAGGAAGGAAATATTAGTATTCTTGAATGGGAAACCTATATCTATCTTCCAAGGAGATATTTCTTAACCAGATATTTGTTTAGAAGCACTCCTATAGCATTCTTTATGTAGTTTATCGGTGAGGATGAAGAAAAATATGAGATTATAATGATAGAAAATATCCTCATCATCCTGGAATACATTGACATATTTCATAAGAAGTTACCTGGACCTCCCCATGAAATAAGGGAAGAGTTATTCATTAAACACATGCCTAGATATCATCTGATATCAGAGACCCCATCTAGGATTAAAATTGTGGAGCTGGAGGATTTATAGAAACAACTCCAAGTTGTTTTGGAGAAGTGGTTTATCGGACAGAGTGTGTCTCCTTGGGGACCACTTGTTCTATTTTTGAGGAATATGGATGTATCAATGTGGATATTTATTGATTATAGATAAATGAACTAGATCATTGTGAAGAATAAATACCCTCTTCTAATAATTGATGACTTATTTGACTAATTTTATGGGGATCAATTCTTCTCCATGATTGATCTTCGATATGGTTATCACCAACTGATGGTGAAGAACGAACATACTCCAACGACTAATTTTTGATCAAGCTATGTGAATTTCGAGTATGGTGTTATGACATTCGGGCTAACTAATGAACATTATTTTTTTATAAATTTGATTAATAGAGTCTTTAAAGACTACCTTTGTAATTTTGTGGTAGTTTCTATTTATAAAATTATGATATACTCTAAAATTCCTGAGGATCATGGGTATTATCTAAGGGTTATATTGTAAACTAAATAGAAGGAAAGGCTTTTTTGAAAGTTAACAAGTGTGATTTTTGGTTACAAAAAGTTTCATTCTTAAGGAACATTATAATCAATGAATCGTTTTTAGTTGACCCTAAAAAGACAAAGGTTGTAGAGTATTGGCCTCATCCTACAACAGTAACTGAGATTTATCATTTACTTGGTTTAATAGGATACTATATGAGGTTTCTGAAAAACCCTTCATGAATTTTTAATCCATTAACCATGCTAACATGAAAAGGGGTCAACTTCATCTAGAAAAACGATTGTGATGAATGTTTCCATGATCTGGAGAATAAATTGGTCACTACACCCTTTTTAACTCTACCTTCAGTCCTAGAACAATTTGTTATTTTTAGCAATGCATCTCTAAAAGGTATTGGTTGTGTCCTCATAGAAAATGACAAAGTCATGGCTTATGCATCTCGATAGTTGAAGCCACATGAGAAGAATTATCCTACGCATGATTTGGATCTACCTGTGGTCATTTTGGCTATAATGATATAGAGGTACAATCTTTATGGGGAGAAATGTGATATAAACACATACCATCAATATTTTATGTAAATTTCCCACTGAAGGATTTGAAGATGAGATAGAGGAGGTGTTTGAAACATCATAAAGACTATTATTGTTCAATTCATTATCACCCTGGAAGGGAAAACATATTTCATGATTAATGGAGTAGTAAATACCCAATTGGTATAGAAATGATGAGGATTTAATGAGATCCCTTGATCAAAGAACTAGTAAAACTGGACATGGGAATTGTAAGGGAAGGGAGATCATCAAACCTATACCAAATTATTTATCAACTGTTAGTACTAGATAATATCAAGAAAGATCAAAAAATATTCTTTTTTTACAGAACCTGTTTGAGGTTGTGAAGGACAAGAAGTTTTCTGAGTTCATTATTTATCATGGAGGTGTATTGAAATTCCATACAAGATTATGTGTTCCATCTATTTGAAAAATAAAGAATGATCTGATGGATAAATATCACAGATCTACATTCTCTATACATCCTTGAAGAAAAAAATGTATAGGGACCTTCATGATCAATATTTGTCGGACAATATGAAAAGGGATATTTTTTACTACACTACAACGTGTCTAGTATGTTAGAAAGTGAAGGTAGAGTAACAACTTCTCAATAGGGTATTACAAACACAACCTATAACAACATGGAAGTTGGATAATATCACTATGTACTTTGTCATTAGACTTCCATGAACATCCAAAGGAAACAATGTGATATAGGTTATAGTGGACCGCCTCACCAAAATTTGACATTTTTTATCTATTAGGGACGATTTCCCTCTTGATCAAATTGTTAGGATTTATTTGAAGGAAGTGGTAAGCAGTATGGATTTCCACTTTCTATCGTATCTGATTATGATCTAAGGTTCACATCAAAATTCTAGTGAGGTATTAAACATTGTTTGTGTACTAAATTGAATTTTAGTACAACCTATGACCCCCAAAATGTTGACCAATCAAAAAAGGAATATTTAGACACTTGAGGACATGCTGAGAACATGCTTAATGGAATATAACAGTGTATGGGATCAACATATCACATTATTTGAGTTCTTTTCTAACAATAACATCTAGTTGGCATTCAAATAACACCTTATGAATCTCTATATGGTAATTGATGTAGAACTTATACTTTTTGGGATGAAGCTGGTGAAAGGATGCTTCTTGGGCCTGATCTTGTACAAGATATGACAAAAAAGGTTCATGACATCCAACAACACATTTAGGATACTCAGAGTCATTAAAAGAGTCATGATGATAATCATTAAAGGGGCTTGGATTTTGATGTTGGTGACAATGTCTTCCTTATAATTTCTCCTTAGAAGAGAGTTGTGAGGTTTGGGAGGAAAGGGAAGCTCAACTAGAGGTACATTTTTACTTATGAAATACTTGATCACATAAGTGAAGTGTCCTATCAGCTTTCACTTCCTCTAAATTTAGCACAAGTTGATGATGCATTACACATATCTCTCATGTGGAAGTACATACCTAACCCTTCACATTTACTAAATCTAGTGGTCGTACAACTGGAAGACGACCTATCTTATGAGGACAATCTTGTAGAGATATCGGATCATGGAGACAAGGTACTACCTAATATTACTACACACCTCATTAATGGGTTATTAAAAAACCACAAATATGGAGAACCCACATGGGAACTAGAGCAGACTATGTGGAATAAGTGCCCACACCATTTCTCTTCTAAGGATACAAGTTGAAATTTCGGGTTTGAAATTTCTTAAAGGACAAGAAGGTAATGCCCTGAACTTTTGAAAAATATTTTGTTTTTATAAAATGTATATTTAACTATGTCATAATCAATAAAACTAAACTAGTAAAATTTAAATGTAACCATCCTGTTTTGACTATTTCATGACCGTTGGTTAATATGACCATTGTAAAAAATAATAAATTTTAATGTTAAAATTATTGTTTATAAATAAAAATGATAATTGACAATTAATGCAAAAAGAATAGTTGATGGCCTCATCTAGTCGTCTCAGGCTGTATGAAGCCCTTTTTGGAGATTGGTAAAGAGGTAGAATCACTAGGCTTTTCTTTAGACCAATCCCAAGCCAAGTATCAACATGATCAGCTTGATCGTAATCGCCAGGGGGAGAATTTCAAGTTGATAGAAATCACCACTCGGGCAATGTTGTCTGAACCACCCCACGATTCTTTCACCATTTCACACCCTACACTTAATTCCTATAATTTGTTTATATGGGGTTATATAATGAGACCTTAGTTTCTTTTTCTAATCCATTTTTATAAATTAAATTATTATTTTTATTATAGTAAAATAACCATCATTTTTTAATTACAAATATTAAAATTAATCTAGGTGGAATTGTCTGATTTTTATAATAAGTTTCATATTATTGATAAATATTGAAAAAGGGGTATTTTAAAATTTTTTATTACTTAAATATTTGATACTGTGAAATTATTTTCAGAAAACAGACAAATATGGTTGTGATCTGTAAGAAATTTAGAGTCTGATAAGATCAACATAATTTTCAGTGAATATAAACTGATAAAGAGTAGTATTACCCTTTTAAATAGTTATATAACTAATGGAATAGTAACCTCACCTAAGGAAGTATAAATATAATTTAGTCATCCTTAATTATAATGTGATATAATAGTATAATTAAATAATTGTTTTAGAAATTATTAGTTAAGTAGTAGTATTATTTTTGAGTAAATTTTGATATTTCATAAAAATAAATTTCTCATATTCAAAAAATTATTTTCATGAAATAGAGTTCATTTTTTAATTCATAAAATAGATATTAGGTTATGGTGAATTTATTAGATTTTTATAAATAAAAAATTAGTTCATAGTGACAATACAGTTTTTGAGTTTTCTATGTGTTTTATGACATCATAATGAATTAAAATGTAATAATAAATATTGGATGAATCATGTGAATTAAAATATTATATTAGGTATCCCATTATTCTGAAAACATGGGTAAATATCATGGTAAATCACATGGTTTAACAAATACCACATATGAGGTGTCCTTGGAAATTAATAAAAACACCCTCTATTTTACTATAAAAACCAATCCATTCCTTCATTTTATTTTATTCCAAAATAATTAACCTAGAATATATAATATTATTACCTCTCATGGAGTCCTAAAAAGGTTTCCTCAATCTCTAATGGTCCTGATCCTAGAGTTTTATAAGTTAATTTTTAAGGTTATGGAAATATCAACTTCGCATTTCTTTCATGTTCTCTTTATGTTACGTTTCTTTAAAATTTCCATATCATGTTCTTATATACACTTTGTTCTATCCCACTACTATATTATGAGTCATTTATTATTATTATTCCCTTTTAAAATCTCAATTTATTGTTTTCTAAATCCATGTTTCATACCTGTTGTGCTGTAATATTTTCATTTCGAATTTTCTCTCTTTTTATCAAGAAATTACTTTATTTTCTTTTTTCAATACCCAATACTATATATTCTCAATGTGTGTTCTCATGGATTTAAAAATGAAAAATTTTAATTCTGGAATTAATATAAATGAAACCCATCTTCATTTTTCATGGTATTAAGATGACAAAAGTAACTTTTTTAAGAACTTTTTAAAACGACATGATTTTGATATGAAACCCATTTCTGTTATTCTCTATGGGTTATTTATAAAAGGTTCTCTTATGATATATTTGGATCACATGAAAATAAATAAATATTAAGGGTGTGCTTCGTTATCTCTTAAATGTATTGGGTAAAGAAATTAATCTATAGAAGATGATATGTTTTACAATTCCTTGGTGAATAACCCTGGTAATTTTTATGACCCTGTTGGCGCCAAAAATGTGGCCCGAAAGGAAGGAACAAAAAAGACAGCCGGCGCGCTGCCTCGCGAAGCACAGTCACGAAGCACAGCCGTGAAGCCCCGCCGCGAAGCGCCCCAACCATGGCGACCCCGCGAAGCTCCGGATGCGGTAATCCTCCGCGAACCCGTTTGACGTTCGCGAGCCGCCGCGAAGTTCAGGAGGCGGTAATCCTCCGCGAACCCATTTGACGTTCGCGAGCCGCCGCGAAGCACCGGAGGCGGCGCGCGAGCCCTGCTTCGCGGCGCCCCTTCCATATAAATACTCGACTCCCCCTGAGTCCCGAGGATGGACAATCCGACCCTTCGGCTTCTCCTCTCCCGAATCGCGAAGCACGCTTTGCCCCGGGAATCATGAGCTCCGCGAGGTATTTCTACTTCGCGAGACGACTCTGATTTGTTTCGTTTTGAGCCCCTCTTTCGAGAGGGATTCCCTTCGCGAAGCTCAAGGGCGTTCGCAAAGGAAGGGGATTCCCAAGGGAACTCGGGCAGCCGCGGAGCACTTGTGCTTCGCGAAACACCCAACCCATACGAGTAATCTCTATGCTAAAGCAGGATCGCTCCACTTCGCGAAGTACACTGCTTGGCGGGACCCTGCTTCGCGAACCACTCCTTCTTCGCGAGGCAGTGCTCCGTGAACACTGTTCTACTTCGCGAAGAACCTCCCACTCCCACCTATGCCCCATGCTAAGGCCAAGGCACCCCACTTCGTGAAGCACACTCCTCTTCTTAGCGATTCCTCTTTCCGTGCGACCCTCCAGGTTTGCACGATGTGATTTCAATGTCCCATGGACAACACCTCCCGTAGCGTTGCTTCGCCTAATGCTTCTTCGCATAGGCACGCTAACGGCTATTGCTTCTTCGCATAGCCACGCTAACGTGGACCCCTCGATGGTTCATCCCACGACCCCCTTTACCATGGCCTTACCGACACCTTCCCTTCCCCAAGGACCAGAGGGTACCGGTTATGTAAGCCCTAGGGTTGTGGAGTGAACCCACCTCGTCCGAGCTGCAGGACGTTAAACTGCCAAGCCCCATGTCCTTAACACATGACGTTAAACTGTGACCCAACCTCGTCTCCCTCACGAAGGGTCCCCCCAGCTCGAACATTCATTACACCACTCGTCTCCACAGGAATGGAACTTTTCCGCACATGGAATGAGATCCTCCTTGTCGGAGTGGTGTATGTTCGCAGGGGAAGGGATGCCTCAGAGCGTAAGCCCCTAACCTTTGGTGCGGATGATTGCACCCGTGCATCTCTGTACTTCCCCACTACCAAGGTCAGTGGAGGACGTGATAGGGAACGAGGCACCCCCCTCTGGGCCTCCATCCTGGAGTGAGTCCCGACACCATGGGCCGCCCAACGCGTAAGCCCCTCTTCGCTTCTCACGAAAGCACCCTTCGCGACGTGATCGTCAGGTCCATGCAATCTCTTGTTTCTCACACCGAGCATGACTCACGTGGGATTAGAGTGAGCACCGACCCTGACAAAACCCCTTCTGAACTACGAGGTCTTTGATCCATGTCAAGGCATGGTACGTAGGAAGCCTCTACGAGGTTCAAGTCCGCCCGTCTTTCACGTCGGGTTTCACCCCCGTCCAGCACGACGTTAAACTGCAATTCTGGTCCAGTGGTAAGCCATTGCGACCCACCCCTCCAAACTACGAGGTCTTTGATCCATGTAAAGGCATGGTACGTAGGATGCCTACACGAGGTTCAAGCCCACCAATAGTGGACTAAGGTCTACTTTCACGTCGGTTTACCGGCGAAACCCACCTGAACTACGAGGTCTTTGATCCATGTCATGGAATGGTACGTAGGAAGCCTCTACGAGGTTCAAGCCCACCAATAGTGGACTAAGGTCTACTTTCACGTCGGTTTACCGGCGAAACCCACCTGAACTACGAGGTCTTTGATTCTTGTCAAGGCATGGTACGTAGGAATCCTCCATAAGGTTCAAGCCCACCCGTCGTTTATTCACGTCAGGGTTCACTATCGTCCCGCATGACGTTAAACAGTATTCTCTGAACTACGGGGTCTTTGATCCGTGTCAAGGCATGGTACGTAGGAAGCCTTTACGAGGTTCAAGCCCACCACACATTGGACCAAGGTCCACTTTCACGTCGGTTCACCGACAAAACCCCTTTTGAACTACGAGGTCTTTGATCCATGTCAAGGCATGGTACGTAGGAAGCCTCCACGAGGTTCAAGCCCTCCCATCACCCAATTCACGTCGTGTTCTACCTACGTCCAGCATGACGTTAAACTACACTCTGGTCCAGTGGTAAGCCATTGCGACCCAACCACCTGAACTACGAGGTCTTTGATCCATGTCAAGGCATGGTATGTAGGAAGCCTCCACGAGGTTCAAGCCCACCAATAGTGGATCAAGGTCTACTTTCACGTCGGTTCACCGACAAAGCCCCACCTGAACTACGAGGTCTTTGATCCATATCAAGGCATGGTACGTAGGAAGCCTCCACGAGGTTCAATCCCACCAATAGTGGATCAAGGTCTACTTTCACGTCGGTTCACCAACAAAGCCCCATTTGAACTACGAGGTCTCTGATCCATGTCAAGGCATGGTACGTAGGAATCCTCCCAGAGGTTCAAGCCCAACTTCCATCGGACCAAGGTCCATCTTCACGTCGGTACGCTGACGATGCCCATCGGACCAAGGTCCACCTTCACGTCGGTACGCTGACGACATTCATCGGACTAAGGTCCAGCTTCACGTCGGTTTACCGGCACCATCCCGAACTACGCGGACTTTGATTCCCTGCCATGGGGATACGTAGGAGGCCTCGTCAAGGCTCAAGCCCAACTTCACTGTCACCCCCCCTGCGATGGTCCCATTTCACTCTCATCCGTCTCCGCTAGACGTTAAACTCGCGGAATACCCTATGTTGAACACGGGAAGATGAGGAAAACCTCAGATACGTGTCTATGACATGTAATTCCCCGCGCTCGATGTGGGATGCCTCGGGCTTCCACGCCCTCGAGAAGCCTTGTGGTCAAGGATAACAGACAGACATGCCAGGTACCCCAGCATCCAGACACGCTACTGATGCCTCAACGTGACTACTCCCCTGACCGAAGGTTACTGCCCTGACTGGACCCTTTGGAATGTCCCGACAGAAGCAGTGTAATTAACCGGCATCCATGGAAACATGGCACTGGGAAGAGTTTCACGAACTACGTATTAAATCTATAAGGGAGACCCGGACTAGGTGACGAGTTCTGAGGAGGAATCCACGGAAGGAAGAACCGACATCCCATCATCCCGTTTCGATCAAGGAGAAGACGTACCTGAACAAGGAACGAATGCCGCCCGCCTTTGGAAAGCGGGAATGCGGGGCAACAAAGCCGCGCGTCCCCCCTGACGGACGGATGCGCGCGCGCCCCGGCGAAAGCGTCGGAAACAGAAATGGTGAACCCGACGTGAAATTCTTCTCCTCAGCATGGAGATTAGTAGCGTTCGAGACACCAGTAGATTGACGTGTCACCGGATCCAGATATCCGTTGCCTGGTCCCGCGAAGCAGATAGCGGGCCTGTCGTGAAACTCACCGGAAGTCGGGGTAGTAGAACGTGGGGCACTCTGCTCTGCAGCGTGTTGGCGTGGATCCTTCTCACAGACATGGAGTATGGAAGAACGATGGGGCACTGGTTGTCAATCCTTTTCCTCTCAGTACTGATGAGTTGATCCCTTCGCTTTCCAGGAACCAGGTTACTATTTCAGAGATGCGGTCACCATCCGCTCCTCGCCCGCGCAGGGGCAGGGGCAACACCACGACGGCTACTCCACATGGCGCCACCACCGCCACGACGGCTGCCACATCACGGAATACGGGATGTCCACGTCCCCTTTCCCCATCAGAGGTCATCCAACGAAGGGTGATCAACAGCCTCGTGCGCAGGTACGAGGAGGAAGGGGTCATCCCGACCAGGGATATGGCCCGCTTGGACCTGGAGGCCTCCAGGCCCCGCCATCAACGCCGCCCTAACCGGCCGCGCAGGGAGCCCCTGCTCCCCACCCAGACATTCAACCGTTTCGGGAGCCTATCTCCGGAACGCCTTGAAGACTCTTCGCCTTACGCTGAAGAGGCAGGCGCTTTCCGGCTCAGTCCGCTCAGGACCCCGACCCGGGGCCCCCAGGCGAGAGCTCCCGTCCGGCCACGTCAGCGCCGCCGTCCGGCCCCGCAGGAAGAGCAGGCAGACTACGTCCCTGCACCACCTGCACCGGCCCGCCTGACCCGACGTCAGCGCCGGGCCCAGGCTGAGGACGCTCGCCTAGGCGCGTCCACGTCGACAGATACAGTGGCCCGGGCCACCGCCGACGTACATTATGAATCCCCCGCGTACATTGAGTAGGGGCACCCCTTCGCCCAACCAGGATTGAGACCCCAACCGCCCCACGGGCAGGCTGGGTTGACTCTCCGGGTTGCAGGCCCAAGTAGTGATCGCCGCGAGCTAACCCGCGGTGATTCCATCCCGTACGGAGGTCCTCCCCGTACCACTACTCCACAGAGCGTGGGCCTTCCCCGCTCCGAGGTTCGTCATGGAGGCATGCCTCGTGCTGCCCTCATCCTTCAGGAAGACCTGCCCCGTGGCAGTGATGCTCAGCGCGGAAACATTTCTCGCGCCCGCTGTACAGGGTATGGAGTCCATCCTTCTGAAGGCACCGTCCATCCGGTCCTTCTTCAACTTGGGGGTCCCCCCTACGTCCTCTCTGCGACTGGCGAAGGTCCTCCTCGCCCCAGCATCTCAAGGAGTGAAGGTCAGCCTCGCTCCACTCGCATCGACCATGGAGGCCTTCCCCATGCTCCTGCCAGTTCCAACAGAGGCCCCGCCCACATGGGTACTATTCATGGAGGTCCTCCCCATGTACCCTTTGACATTTTCCCTGGTGCCCCTCGCACCCCAGCTGTCTCGAGTGGGGGCCCTCTCCGCCACAGCGCCAGCGCCGCCCCAAGGTTTCCTGATAGGGGTCAACCCTGTCCCGAAGAGCCACCCAGGGGCAGAAGAGCGGGTCGTCGCCGCCACAAGAAGAATCCTGGGAAGGCCCAGGGGGAGATCAAACCTAACCGCTTCTCCGATTCGGAAGCGGAATGCGATTCAGTGATGGAACCTTCTCCCAGCTCCTCCGTATCAAGGACTGGGGCAGGAACCAGATGGGTCAGCCTCGTTCTCCCAGAATTTGAGGTCCACCGGATTCCCATCTCTCTCCGCAGGTACATCCAGGAGGAAGAAATCCTGGGAATTCCGCAGGTTTCGACCGCGCAGTCACCGCCATCGTCACCCGAAGCGCCCTCTACCTCTACTCGGGATCACAAGGAGCTGTTTTGGGGGTCAACGGTGGTAGAGCCACGACATGACCGGACACCGGTAACGGCGATTCCCGTACCCGAAGCAGTGGCTGTTAGCCCGTCCTATCGTGACATTGTGGTCAGGTCACCTCTCTCTTCAGAGGAAGGCCCGGAATTCAGTGGCCAGTCTGCTCGCTCACCGTATTCTCCACCGCCGAGTTTGCTATCCCAGAGGTCCGCCTCGGTACCGCTACCGGTCCCTCATCCACCCCCGGTTGATGAGTGGGGTAATGTAGGGCCGAAACCCGAGGACGAACCCAGGAGCTTTTGGAGTATTCTTGCAGCGGACTACTTCCCAGAGAAGTTCTGGCCCACGGCGGCGCTGAATTTCCGCGTACCCGAGTCGCTTACACCTGAAGAAGTGGGATGCTTTTGTCGAACCCTGTGGGCGACGCACTTCCGCCTCCGTTTTGAACGGGTGGTATACCCCAGGAGTCGAGAGCACTTCGAGGATATTGGCAAACAATGCCGCCTGATTGATGCAGCGGCGCTCCTTGGGGCCCAGCACCCCGAGTCGCCCGGTCACCAGAGTGCCCTCCAACGAAAATGCGTTCAGAGTTTCAAGGCACTCCGCAAGATTGTCAGGGAAGCCACCCCCCATGTGAAAGTCCGTGGCTGGGGACACTATGCTGCCCTTCTGTTCGATCCTATTCGACGACAACCCGATTCGCTATGCGACATCGAGGACATGCCCTCGAGAGGAATCGCGGTCCACATGGCCGATGTTGTGGATAAGGAAGATGAGCTTCAGTTCCTTGATGGAGACTTACCATCCAAGGGCGTACCGCCGCTTCTCGACCCATCAGGGAGAGTTACCCATCATCAGAGGAACCTGCTAGGCCTCCCCGTGCCCACCGAGTCACTGTCACTCGGTCGAAGCACTGGCAAGGGTAAGGAGCACGTCGGAATAGTCAAGCACTCCGACCCGTCTGCCTCTGTGCAGAAAACAGACGAGGATCCTGAGAAGGCCACGTTGCGCCAGCAGCTCGCTGAGCAGAAGAGGCTGGTTGACGAACTATTGGCTGAACGCGCCGCAGAGCGGCGACCCGACTATGGTAATCCCAGGCCGGGGCAGCAGGGGCAGGAACAATTTCCCCCCGGTGAGATGCCTCCGGGCAACCCTGATCATGCTACTGCCGCGGACAGGGCAGAAGCCGGAACATATGGAAAGAGGGTGCGATACGTCTCGCCAAACCCCCCTGAGCGATGGGGCAATCTGAAGAATCCAACCCGGGTTCCCCCAGTCGCCCAGAAGGTCATCCAGCCAGTTGACCCGCGAGCGGCTGAAGCCGTCTACCGTGTTGAAGAACCTGGAACTGCGCTTGTGGTTAGGGATCCCCGTCAAGACAGGGACCCCCACCCGGAGAACCTTATTGCGGCACTCACAGCCCGCCTCGAGGCGTTGGAAACACGGCAGGTGGCGGTCCCACCGGATGGAAAGCCTTATCCCGCGTGGGTGGATGATATGCCCGTGCCTCCGGGTTTTGGGAACCCCACTTTCTCGCCTTTTAACGGGACAGGGGACCCACCCCAGCACTTGGCCCATTTCTCTCCCAGGTGTGGCCCCATGCTGGGGACCCCGGCTCAGCAAGAAGCCGCTATGCTCCGATGTTTTGTACAGACATTGGAAGGTCCGGCATTCGTCTGGTACAGCCAGCTCCCTATCGGATCAGTGACCGGTTGGGAGGATCTTCGCCGGCAGTTCTTATACCAGTTCAGCTCCACCACGCGAAAGACCAGCATTGCGGACCTCTTTAAGTGCAAACAGAGGCCTGATGAGCGGGTTGCAGACTTCATCGCCCGGTGGAAAGGACTTACGTATTCCCTCGATATGCCACTGACTCAGGAGCAATTACTGACGATGTGTGTGGGGAACGTCAAGACAGAGCTGGTACCCTCCTTGATTACCCAGAACTACCCTGGAGGGTTCAGAGATTTCTCGGATAAGGCCCAGCACCTCGAGGAGGCCCTGCAACAGGCTAGTCAGGCACGTTTGCTGCCCCCTATGATCCCAGCCAGGAGGGCCGCCAGGGCTGAACCCACCGCGGTGGCTCAAATAGAAGCCCCGAGGCAGCTGGAATTGCTACCGGCGACACCACCCCCGCAACCCCGCAGAGGTCCTCCACCTCAAGCACATGCTCCTTCCCAGCAGCGACCGCCACAGAACCGACAGGTTCCCCCGCGCAATGCGCCACCGCCACCTAGGCGAGACAACCAGGCGCCGCCTCCTCGGCAGGCCCCTCTGGTCCCTCGATAGGACCAGGCCCCCAGGGCTCCTTACCCGGAACGAAAGTACCAGACCTATTCGTTCAACGAAAATCAGGTCCCTAGCTACTTCTGAAGTGCTCTAGAGAAAGGGATTGTGCGTCTGCCTGAGTGCAGGAGGCCGGAAGAGGCGCATCTCACTGATCACCCCAACTACTGCCCTTATCATCGGATCCTGGGGCACACCCTCAAGCGATGATATGTGTTTAAAGACTGGCATCAGGACCAGGTCAACAACAACATAGTCAAGTTGGGCCCAACGCCAGTGCAAGTGGCAGGCGTCTTTGCGGGATCAGAAATCGGCAGCGACAGCGAAGGTGAGTGGAAGCAGGTCCCTAGTCGCGGGTCCCAGAAATACGACAACTGGATGGCTCGAAAGACCGTCGTCCGTGCCCAGGGTATCATCTGGGCACGCCTGAAGCAGTCGGAACCTTCAGAAGAAGTAGCCGGTGCCTCAGCATCGTCTTCACAGTCGACCTCTGCCCAAAAGGGCAAGCAGCGGCGACGCAAGAAGAAGCAACGTGCACCGCCAGTGCCGTCATCATCCCGCACTCTCGGCGACTTTATGCCTCCCGAAATGGGCATTCCTCCCAGAATCCGCCCAGCGGTGGATGACTCTTCGAGCGACAGTCAAGGGTACGCTTCGGTTAACACTGTGGCGCTGGTAAAGCCCTATATGACCCCCGACGAGGGGGAACCCCAGGCAGACCTCCCCAACGTTTCCAGCCGACGTCAACGTCGGCGGAATCGCAATCGCGCCGGTCATCGAGGTACGTCAGCGGGCGCTTGTGACCAAGCTGTGCATGCTACCGAGACCAGGCAGCAGGCTCAGCGCAGATCTCAGCACGCGCAGACCCATCCATCACCCTCGGCTCTACCTCCACCACCGTTCGTGTTGCTCGATCAGGGAGAGCCGCCTCGTTCGTATCACAGCCAGTCTTGCCCGGCGACAGGCCAGCCTCTGCTGTCCGATCCTAGCCCGGAGACTACTCTTCAGGCTTCTACTGGTAGGCAGAAAAATGTACCCAGTACTAGTTACTCGCCAGTTCAGCCAGCCAGACCCGCTGTGCATCCAAATGCCGAACGACCTCCTGTAAGAAGAGGTTCGCGTTTGGCACGAAAGTACGATGTTCTGAAGCATCTGGCCGGCATCCCGACAAGGCTTTACATCCTCGAGGCCCTTCGCCTGTCATCTGAAATGCGCGAGGCACTTGCCGAGGCCCTAAGGAGCCCCCTCCAGTTCGAGACAGAAGTGGAAGCTGCGGAAGCCTTCCATACCGAGACGATTGAAAACGCCGAATGTCAGGCGGTTATCTCGTTCTACGGCGAAGATGAGGACCCCCCTATACAGGGGCACATTCGCCCACTGTATATCACTGGCCACTTCAACGGTGTGGAAGTCCGCCGATGCCTCGTTGATACGGGTTCTGGGATCAACCTAATTCCGACCCGGACGCTACGAAAGCTGGGTCTGTCCGAAGGTGATTTGACTCCCTCTGACCTCAGGATCCAGGGGTACGACAGGACAGAGCAAACCCCGGTCGGCAAGATCCGCCTGAAGACCCAGTTCGGTGGCTTAATTGCCAGCACCGAGTTCATGGTTGTTTCTCAGGACACCGCCTACAACGCATTGATGGGTAGGCCATGGCTCCATCTGCATGCAGCGGTCCCCTCGTCGTATCACCAGTGCCTTAAGTACTCGCTCAACGGTCGAGTAGGCGTGCTCCAAGGAGTCGTGTCCCCTTTCGCTTCTTGTGAGGCCCGCTATCTGGATGCGGGTTATTACAAAAGTAAGGACAAGAAAATCCTGGTAAGCGAGGATGAGCCCGCCCCGATCACAAGTGATCCCTGGGCAAGCATGGACGATGCCTACATCCTTCCGATCCACCGGTTGGAGGCCACGACCCCCGACATGGGACAATGTTTCGTTGTTTCGGGTACGCAAGGAAGGCATGTTCCCGTGTCCAAGCGACGACGGAAAATCACCTCGTACTCCTACATCAACCAGGCTCGGGTCATCCCGGAACCTCCTACCCCTGTACGGTACCGGGACGTCAAGCTCATGACAACGGCGGTGCGCCATACGTGTCTATTCCGCCGGGCTGGAATTAACCGACTCAGGCCGACACGTCACCACTGCTTTGATATCATCAAGCGTGGCCCCTTGGGCCGAAGGCCAGATGGGATCGGATCAAATGAATTCATTGCTATGGTCTCAACGACAAGTGAGTCTCCTGATGTGATGACCGCTGCTGCCCAAGCCGGCACCAGCTGCCCCTCGGGTTTCGAGAGCCCGGAAGTATCTTCCGCCGCGGGAAGTCCCCCCACGGCTGGATAGGAAGACTTGGAGGATGCTCCCCCAGCCTTTGAAGAAGGCGTC
Source organism: Viscum album (assembly GCA_963277665.1). NCBI lineage: Eukaryota > Viridiplantae > Streptophyta > Magnoliopsida > Santalales > Viscaceae > Viscum > Viscum album. The sequence continues at coordinate 455,357,344 of OY728135.1, forward strand.
TCTACCACGGTTGATGAACTGGTACAGGTGAACCTTGGTAGCAAGGTAGATCCAAGACCCACATTGATCAGTGCGGCCATGTCCCTCGAGGAGCGGCAGCAGTATGTAGACTTCCTCAAACAGCACCGCGATGTGTTTTCCTGGAGTTACGATGAGATGCCAGGGCTGGATCCCCAAGTGGTCGTCCACCGCCTGGGCCTCCCAGCAAAACACCGTGGGTTCAAGCATCCTCCCAGGAAAATGCACCCTTCTCATGGTGCTATGGTTGAGGCCGAAGTTGACAAGCTTATCAAAGCCAACTTTATTAAGGAGGTCTAGTACCCCAAATGGCTCGCCAACATTGTTCTGGTCAGGAAGAAGAATGGGCAGATCAGAGTCTGCATCGACTTCCGCGATCTCAATCGCCACTGCCCAAAGGATGACTTCCCACTCCCAGTGACGGAGCTGTTTATTGACGCCACGGCCGGGTTCCAAGCCCTCCCTTTCATGGATGGGTATTCCGGGTATAACCAGATCCGGATGGCCCCCGAAGACGAGGAGTCCACTGCCTTCAGGGCTCCCCAGGGTACCTTTTGCTACCGGGTAATTCCATTCGGTTTGAAAAATGCAGGTGCCACTTATCCGAGGGCCATGCATCGCATATTCAAACCGATCCTCGGGACATTGGTGGAATGCTACGTGGATGATCTGGTAGTCAAATCACGCCAGCGCCAGGACCATCTCAAAGACCTTGAGAAAGTGTTCGGTTTCCTCCGTTCCCGTCACCTGAAGATGAACCCGCTGAAGTGTGCCTTCGGAGTCACCTCCGTGAAGTTTCTGGGCTTCGTTGTCAGATACCGAGGTATTGAGATCGACCCGGAGAAGATCAAGGCCATCATCCAAATGCCTCCCCCGAGCAACATTCGGGAGCTTCGAGGCCTGCAAGGCCACTTAGCCTATATACGCCAATTCATTGCGAATTTGGCCGGCAAGTGTAAGCCCTTTTCCCGGCTCATGAAGAAAGACGCTGCCTACGAATGGGATGAGGTGTGTCCGGCCGCCTTCGAGGAAATCAAGCAGTATCTGCTCCAACCTCCGGTCTTGATGCCACCCGTCTCCGGAAAGCTGCTGGTCCTTTACGTGACCGCCCTGGAGAGATCCCTCGGTGCGCTGCTCGCCCAGAAGAATAACCAGGGCACTGAGAACAGTCTATACTATCTCAGTCGCACGCTTCTCGATACGGAGGTCAGATACTCCCCTATCGAAAAGAGCTGCCTTGCGCTCGTTTTCGCTGTGCAGAAGTTGCGGCACTACCTGCAACACCACGAGGTACAATTGATCTCTCGGGTAGATCCGCTGAAGTACATCCTGAACCACCCCATGCTGACTGGCCGACTAGCACGGTGGGCGGTGATTCTCCAGCAGTTTGATATCAGGTTTATACCTTAGAAGGCCATTAAGGGACAGGCATTGGCCAACTTTTTAGCTGCTCATCCAACCTCCGTGGATCAATCCATGGACCTGGATTTTCCCGACGAGACGATTCTCTCAGTCGATCATGCTGCCCCATGTTGGCAAATGCATTTCGACGGCGCCTCCCGGAGCCCCACCGGTAGAAGGCTCAACGACCCCAAGCTCAACAGAGTGGGTCTGGGTATTTTTTTCATTACCCCGGCGCAAGACGTCCTGCCGTATTCGTTCCTGTTGTCAGAAGGTTGTACGAACAACGAGGCAGAGTACCAAGCTCTCATCACCGGCCTCGAGTTGTCCCTTGAGATCCATGTTCCCCATCTACATGTGAAGGGAGATTCCGAGCTGGTGATCAAACAGGTTAATGGCAACTACGTCGTCAGGAAGCCAGAGCTTGCACCGTTTCTAGAGTACACCCTCCTCCTAAGGGACCAGTTCTCTCCTCGGCCAGAGGTTACCCATGTCCCGCGGTCGCAGAACGGCCAAGCGGACGCCCTGGCTGGCTTAGCCGCATCGCTCGCAGAACCCGAGCAAGATGATTTGGTCATACACGTGGCCCACCGGAGAGTCATTGCTCCCGTTACCCAAGAGGACCATGATAGCCTGCGGGTAAGTCATCTCACCGCCGGACCCTCCATATCGGGAGTCCCGGGTTTGTCAGACGCAGTGGTTGAAACCACCCCCGACTGGAGAGCACCTTTTGTCGAGTATCTCCAAAATGGTCAGCTCCCGAACGACCGGGCCGAACGCGAGCGAATCTGACGTCGCGCGCTGCAATTCACCCTCCAGAGCGGCCCCAGTCTTGAGCAGATCCTCTATAAGCGGAGTTTCGATGGTGTCCTCCTCCGTTGCATCCAAGGAGTAGAGATACCCCAAGTTATGCAAGAGGTTCACGCCGGTTCCTGTGGCGCCCATCAAGCTGGGCCGAAGCTGTCCCAACAAATCCGGAGGTTAGGGTACTTCTGGCCCTCCATGATCCACGATTGTATTGGATACGCCAAGAGATGCCACGCGTGCCAAGTGCACGCCAACTTCTTGCATCGGCCGCCAGAACCCCTCCACCCCACCAAGTACTCTTGGCCATTTGCGGTATGGGGACTTGATGTAGTGGGACCGTATCCACCGGCAACAGCCCGCCATTGTAGGTTTATCCTGACTACTACAGATTTCTTTTCCATGTGGGCAGAAGCAGTTCCGCTCAAAGAAGTCAAGGCCCGTTCCATCGTTGACTTTGTGAGCTCCAACATTATCCACCGGTTTGGAGTCCCTCACGCCGTCCTCACCGATAACGGCACCAACTTCCGAGCAGCTGAATTGAAGAAATTGTACGCTAAGTACGACATCCAGTCAAACCATACCTCCCGCTACCACGCGCAGGCGAATGGACAGATCGAGGCGTTCAACAAGACCCTCTCTAACATTCTGCAGAAGATGGTTGGTCAGAACAAGAAGAGTTGGCCGGACAAGCTCCCCAACGCCCTCTGGGCTTACCGGACGACGACTCGCAACTCTACCCAGGTGACCCCATATTCCCTGGTGTATGGAGCTGAGGCCGTCCTACCCATTGAGATCCAGCTGTCGTTTCTACGCACTGCAGTTTATGATCACCAGACATCAGATGAGGTAGCTGAGATCCGTCTAGCTGAGTTAGAGGCACTGGACGAGAACCGGCTCCGTGCCCTACACAATCTGGAAAGGCATCAGGACAAGATAGCGAGAGCTTTTGACAAGAAGGTTCATCTCCGCTCTTTTCTACAGGGTGACCTGGTACTGGCCCTTCGAGCGCCAATGATCCCCGGTAGGAAACCACCCAAGTTAGAACCCAAATGGGAAGGACCTTATATCATCCATAAGGTTTACCCCAATGGAGTATACTCCTTGGTGACCACAGATGGAGAGCGTGTAACTCCTCCCACCAATGCCAAATTCCTCAAGCGATACTTTGCCTAGGGCAAAAAAAGTGGTCCTGCACGACCCTAAACTACGAGAGGGTCCTGCACGACATTAAACTGCATTGGTCCTGCACGACCCTAAACTGCGGGAGGGTCCTGCATGACTCTAAACTGCGAGAGGGTCCTGCACGACCCTAAACTGCGACTTGGTCCCGCATGACCTTAAACTGCATCTCCGTCCTTACTGCAAGACGTTAAACTGCAAGCCAGTCAGGTCTTCCTGACCGAGGCTCAGCCTCAGGTCCCTCGGCCTCTTTAGGCCCCTGGCCCCGTCTCCACCGTGGTCTGGCCCCAGGCCCCCTCGTTTCTCTCCGACTTACCCTCTTACGGGATCGTACGGTACGGTGTAGGACTACGTCCTCACGTTGGGATCATGTACCATACCGTACACATCCCCGAATGAGATGCCCCTCGTCCCGCATGACGTTAAACTGCATGTCAAGAACTACGTACGGCTTGATTCCCATCTTCATGGGATACGTAGGAACGCTCGGACGCCTCGTCTTGAGCCCAGCCCCAAGCTTTTCTCTTCTGCTATTCCCCCTGGGGATAGTCTCCTTGGAGGATCTTTGTGTAACAGGGAGTAGGCTTTCTTGGTCCCGCTCATGCAACCCCGCTCGCGCAAAGATTGTAAAGGTCGCACCATGCGCCCACTCCCGTTCTTCTACCCTCCCACGTCCTCACCGCATGACGCTAAACTGCATGGCCTTCATGAACTACGTATGGATTGATTCTCATCCTTATGAGATACATAGGAATGCCCGGACATTTCGTCCGTTGGCCCAGCCCAAAAGCCAAAATCTTCCCCTCGGGTCAATACATGGCAGGGTGCACACTTTTTCCCCGACCCACGTCGAGCAAGCCTCGACCCGGCTACACATTCCCCCTGGAGGTGTTTTCCCCTTTGGTGGATGAACGCAACTGAGCTTCACCCACTCCTTGACTGGGATTCTGTCACCTTTTCACACCCATAGGGACCCCCGATAACTGCCTGGATACAATGCCCAAGGGCTCTCCTACCGATACGGGCCAACGCCCCCGAGGGTTTTCTTAAGCAACAAGTCGATACGAGTCCCACGTTGCGAATTTGGTCAGTGGTCGACGCTCATTTGTTGCCCCCATGCGGGTCACCATAGGAACGCTGTGTTTCGAACATGGTCAACAGTGTCCTGGATCTTCGGGTCCACCCCGAGATGCCCCAGGCATCAAGAACAGTGATCCCCTCTGCCCCATCCCATGGTGACAAACTTCCCCCAGGTGGTGCTAGCGATCCGGGCCACGGCCCAGGATTCCTCATAAGGGTGTACGGTGTGATGTAGGACTACATCCTCATTCACGTCGGGATCATGTACGATGCCGTATGCCCTCCCTTTACGAGGCTCAGACTCAGGCCCCTTGGCCTTTTCGGGTCCCCGACCCTCGTCCTCATGTAAGACGTTAAACTACGAACCAGTCAGGCCTACCTGACCGAGGCTCAGCCCCAGGCCCCTTGGCCTTTCCGGGCCACGGCCCAGGAACTATCTTATAGGATCGTATGGTGTGACATAGGACTACGTCCTCATTCACGACGGCTTCTTTACCATGCCATACACCTCCCTTGTTTAGGGGTATATTACCCCCCTCCTCGTCAAGTATGACGTTAAACTGCATTTCAAGAACTACGTGTGGCTTGATTCTCATCCTAATGGGATACGTAGGACCACCTGGATGTCCAAGATCCGGGTCTAGCCCCATCTCTCGGGAATCCTCATCCCATCTTGGCCCCTTGGACCATCCTTCCTCCATGAGGGGATCACATGGTGCGGTGTGGGATTATGTCCTCATTCACGACGGTCTCGTGATGACCACGCCGTGCTCCCACCCCCTACTGAGTTGTTTCGTCAATCCCTTTTTTTCGGCGGTTCACCAATGTGCTTAAGAGTACTCTAGTTTATTACCTGGAATTCCAAGATTTACTCGGACACGTCCGCACCCTCTTTCCAGGCTTTGCGTATCCCCGCATCAGGGCTTTCATCACCTTGTCACACCCGGAGGGGCCCCCAAGAACGGCCTTGATACAATGCCCAAGGGCTCTCCTACCGATGCGGGCCAACGCCCTCCAGGGTTTCGGACAACAAATCGATAAAATCCTGCGTTGCGAATATGGTCAGCGGTCGATGCTCGTTTGTTGTTCCCACCTCAGGCTAACGCGATACAGACGCTGTGTTTCCGTCATGGATAACAGTTTTCCTCTATCGTCACGCCAACCCATTAAGCCCAAATTCCGGGTACACAATTCACACCATTCATCACTTCATCATGTCCAAGTAGAGTCTCGGGACTCTTGGTACTTTTCCCCCGTGCACGTCTGCGCGTTCGAGGAACAAGCTACATCAAAGGTGTCCTTCGAAACTCTCTGCTGACTCCCCTTTGACGGACGCCCCAAGTATTACGATGAGGATACCCCCCTTGTTTCCCACACCGAGTTTATCTCACGTGGGCTTAGGGATTGGGTTGACATCTGTGCTTACTCGGGAGGTGTCACCACCCATGGTCCGAGCTCTAAGAACATAAACTAAGACTCTCATCTGGAACTACATTCAATACCCCTTGTCTTCGGACCCAGCTTGAGTTCAGCAAATTTACCTCTCTGATCCTCCCTTCAGGACCCTGATCACAGGACTGCGTGGCGCAGTGTAGGACTACGTCCTCATTCACGTCGGGTATGCAATAGCTGCACCACGCACGCCCCCATTCTGAGGTTCAGTCCTACTATTCCCTGTCCCGCATGACGTTAAAAAGAACCCTTTAGAACTACGTGTGGCTTGATTCCCATCCTAATGGGATACGTAGGACCACCTGAATGTCTAAGATTTGGGTCCAGCCCCACCTCTGGGAGATCTCCTGATTTCCCGGTCACCTAGGCCACTTGGTCCATCCCTCTCCAGCGGGGGGGTGTGTATGTATGATACAAGGTTTTGGGCACCATGCCCCTTTACCTGGGAATCTGCCATCTCTCGATCACCTTCAAGGTTGAGTCCCTTGACTCCCTGCAATGGTTCACCCGTGTATTAAGAGCACTCTAGTCTAGGACCAAGAGTGTCAGATTCAACTTGATCAAGTTCCCTCCACTTGTCAAGATTTGTGTTCCCCTCTATTCGGACTTCCATCATCTTTCACACCAGGAGGGACCCCCAAGAACGACTTGGATACTATGCCCAAGGGCTCTCCTACCGATACGGGCCAACGCCCTCCAGGGTTTCGGACAACAAATCGATAAAATCCCGCGTTGTGAATATGGTCAGCGGTCGATGCTCGTTTTGTTAGTCCTCATTTCAGGCTAATGCGACAGGATGCTGTGTTGCGAACATGGTCAGCAGTAATCCTCTGTCATCACGCCATCCCCTTCAGTCCTTGAATTTTGGTTGCATGATTCACATCGTTTTCCACCCCATCATGTCCAGGTGGAATCTTAACACTTTTGGCGCTATCCCTCAGTGCACCTTTGCATGCTAGGGGGACAAAGCTGCAATCTGGCGTCCTTTGGGACTCCCATGGTCCGAGCTCTAAGACCATAAACTAAGATCCATTCGGTCAACTTGATTCCCATCCTCATGGGATACATAGGACCGCCCAGACGCCCTGTCTCCGGGTACAACCCATTCAGGAAGCCAGTCTCTCTCCCTGTTTCACCTCTGTGTCGGCCCCTCGGCCTAAGGTTTCCCTCTCCGGATGGCATACAATCTGATGTGGGATCATGTCTCCGTCAATTGTGTTTTATAACACTGCGCACATTTCCCGCCTAGCATCATCTCTGCTACGTCTGCGCTGCATGACGATAAAATTCATGCTTGGTCCTATCATACGACCCTAAACTGTGACATTATCGTCATGGCCGCACGACGAAAAACGGCACCGCATTGTGGTGACCTCGCTGTAGAGGACATCACATTGGGTATTGGTCATGTGCCATTCCATTTGTCAACGCCCATCACGGCTTGATTCTTGTGGCGACATCACGACCTACTGTTCTAGGCCTGTCGCTTCACAAAAAAAAATCATTCACCTTAAAAGAACAAACAAGATACATCAAATTCCGCTTCTTTAGTGCAAGGGCCACGTCCGCACTCCCCTTTCCCCCCGGCACTGGTACCTTACCGTGCCACCTTCTAGAACTACGTATGGCTTGATTCTCATCCTTATGAGATACGTAGGAGCGCCCGGGTACTTCCCCGCGGGCCCAGCCTAACCCTTGTGTTCAGTCCCTCGACTCGAGCATTTCCTCGGAGAACGCATGGTAAGCAGGACTATTTCCTCATTCACGTCAGGTTTTGATGTCATGCATCCCCTGATCCCTTTTCCCATCCATGGTCTGAATTCTATGACCCTAAACTAAGATCTCCCCAAGGGAAAGGAATCTTCTCCCTCTCTCTAATACGTTTCGTTGACGTATTCAGATGTGTTTTGACAAAAAGCCCGAAGCATGGGATTTTCACAGGGACATTCCCCTCATCTCATGATCAAGCTTCATGAGCTCGCTATTTGGATCCTCATCCTCTTCCACATCCAAAAGGACCCTCAGACGACGTGGATACTAAGCTTAAGGGCTCTCCATGAATGCTGGGCCTAAGGGCCCTTCAATCGTTTCAGGCCAACGTCCCCACGGATCTCTGACAACATTTGTGACATGGTCCCGTGTTTCGAACATGGTCAACGGTCGACCCTCATTTGTTTGCTCCCACCTCAGGCTAACGCGACAGGATGCTGTGTTGCGAACATGGTCAGCAGTAATCCTCCATCGTCACGCCACCATCATTGTGATCTGAATCTCAAGCACCATGATTCACACATTTCCACTCCCTCATGTTCAAGTGGAACTCCATCATACTCGGCTCTTTCTCTTCGCGCATCTAGGTGCGCTAAATGATCGTGTTAGTGTCATTGGGCCAGTAGTCACCGAGTGTCCCTTTTCCCTAACCTGCCCCTTCTGTGTCAGGAAATTCCCACCACTACTGCTTGTTTCCCGCACCGAGCACGACTCACGCGGGCTTAGTAAGTTTTGGCAGGATGTGTACCAACACGGTTAGGTTGTGCCTCGTCCTGCATGACGTTAAACTGCGCTTTCGGAACTACGTATGGCTTTATTCCAATCATCATGGGATACGTAGAGACACCCAGGCATTTCACCTAGGGTCCAGCCCCAGGAATCGCAAAATCTTGCTCCTCCCCATTTCCAGCCCTCGCCAGAGGCCCTGTCTGGAAGAAAGAATGATCCGTAATCAGGCCGATGCGCCCATCTGGCGTACTCCCGCCACGGTGGTGCAACTACCGAAGTGTTGGATTCTGTTTGAGAAAACCACCACTCCATGTTCCACGCTTTGCGTGTCCGTTATTCGGACCCTCGTCCTCTTTCATGTCTGAATGAACCCCCTAACGGCCTGGTCTTATGCCGCATCGGCTCACCTACCGTCCTGGGCCAACGTTCCGGAAGACTGGTCATGTCTGGAAGGACCCCCTAACAGTATGGATGTTTGACCTATGGTCCACCAACTGTCCTGGGCCAACGTCCTGAAAGATTGATCGACAAAAAATTGATAAAATCTCGTGTTTCGAACATGGTCAACGGTCGATGCTCATTTGTTGTCCCCATTTCAGGCTAACGCAGTAAGGATACCGTTTGTCCGCCACGGTTAGCGGTTGTCCTTTATTGTCACGCCATCCCCATAATGTTCCGAATTTGGGTATCGTGATTCACACTTCCCATTTTCATCTGTTTGAACCGATTTCAGCGCCCTTGGTGCTGCCCCGTTCGTGCATAAGAGCACGATGGAGAAATGGTAATTCGGCTATCCTGGAAGTTCCTCCTCCGATCAAGCCTTCCCCATCTTTCGGCAATCTGGACTGGCTTGAGGAATTGTCTTCAAACGTCCCGCATACATTGTAGGGATGTAACAAGGCAATTCAACAGTGGAAATCGTGCGTGCCACGGAACTCAAAACAAAGAAGAAAGAAAGAGTTGAAGCACAAAAGTGTTAATAAAAGTTTCTTTCGGGTTTGCTACAATACTTGGGGGGTTGACTTCCCCCATGGAAGGGTTGACTCCGTCAAAAGAGCGTTGCAGCTCCGCCACCCGCTGACTTGCGGCGTCCAAAGCCTGTTGCCGCTGATTCAACTCCCGCTCCTCTTTAGCGGCGGCGGGGCGTAATTCGTCAACCCTGGCCCTGGCCCTTTCTACCTCGGCCCGAACGGCAGCCATCCTTCCAGAGGTTTTCCCCATATGTTCCTCAGCCTCCGCTAGCTGGGCCTTCAATCGTGAGACCAGCTCAGACTGCACATCGAGAGTGGCTGAAAGCTCGTTGGCCCGGATCTGCATCTGTTGGACCTCGCCTTCAGCCTCCTGGAGCTTCCTAATGCTGGTCTCCTTCCTCCGCTGCCATCCCACACTCAGCCCACGATCATGCTCCCGGATCTTCTCAGCCATGAGGTCTCGGATGAGCGCGTGAGGGCGTTGGGAATCCACTCCCCCGGCACACAGTTCGCGCAACCGCGAGCGGAGCCTATCCATTTCGGCCAGCCATTGCGCTTGGGGAGTGTCCCTGATAAAGCGCGTGATCAGCTTTCACGACCGGCGACGGACTATGCTGCTGTCTTCCTCATCAGAGGTCATTTCGTCCCAATCCGCGCGGTCGGCAGGCTCGTACGCAGGATATGCTTGCAGGAATTCCTCAGCAGGATCTGCATCTGGTGTTGAGTCTGGTACGACACCTGACGCCGACGCAGGCAGGACAGGACTGGGACCGACCGGTTGATCCTCTTCTTCAGAGTCCACCTCGATGACTTCAGGTACGGCCCTGCTGGTGGTCCCGCCAGTGATGGTGTGTGCCGCAGCTTGAGGAGGTGAAGGGACTATCGTCACCATCACCGGCATGCCCCTGGGAGGGATGCCGCCAGACATCCCGACCAGCCTCGCTGTAGCAGCCCACGCCAGTCGGAGAACTGTATGACAGAAAGAGACATAAACGTTAGTTGGCATGGCACACATGTGACAACGAGGAGACCGGTGGAGGAGACTTACGAAGATCAATCTCCGAGCGCTGCTCCTGGGCCGGTACTAATGGGACTCCGAGACGAGACCCCCCGTATACTGTTGGAAGGTCTGGAGATTCCAGAGGAGCCGCCTCAGACCCCCTGGTCCCACCAGACGCAGAACTGGACGCAGCCATAGGCGCGGGTTCTGAAGGTCCCGCGTCATCACCCGTTAGGGAGCGAGAACGAGGCCTACGAACAAGTTCCTCATGCATGGCTCGAACATTGGTGAGAAGTCCATAGGGATTCAAGAACAGATCTTAAGGAGAGAAGTTCGGAATGCTACCTCGAGAGCCTCCGCGAAGTCGTCGGATTCTGAGCTTCGGTCTCCGACCTCGCCCTCCTCCGACGGGCTCCCTCCTCCAGCCTCATCCTCTCGAGAAGAGTCCCCTGACGCCTCCGGCAAGGGGAAGCGCTCCCTCAGATCGGTAACCGATAACTGTGGAGGGACCGTCTGGTTCAACAGTGCCCTCACCCAGTCTATCATTGGGCGAGGAACACCGCTGGAGTGGACGTAATCCTCCATCTCGTTCAAGTATTGCTCCGCCTCCGCCGGAGACACCATGAATCCAGCCCGAACTGGGCCTATGCCCGGCAGTTCCATCCCGAGGCGATTCAGGTGGGCCCACATCTCAGGTGGGCTGAGGAATTTCCGGTTGACATCCCAAACGTCCCAAGCTTCTGGAAAGACAGCATCTTCTACCATATCGATGTGACGCAGCCGCTTCCCCGGAGCATGAGTGGGTATCCTACAGAACCACCTCGGTGGCCGCCCCTCCGGATGACCCTGCTCTCCCAGAACCACCGGATCCACCGCTGCTGCCGAACCCTCGGCCGGTGCGGGTCTCGCCGCCATGGAAACCCCGCTGCCGCGAGTGGCCCTAGCTTCCCTCTGACCCCGACCTCGAGATAAAGGAGGCCGACCGTCACCAACCCGGATCGTTGGCTACTTCAGCATCTCCCCCGGGTAAGCGGCCTCCCAGCTGATGGCGTACTCCTTCACTAAGCCGAAGGCGGCGGTGGATAGAGGCAATGTGAGCTGCATCTTTCCATCCTCACGTGTGAACATGAGCCACAGATTCCTCATCACACACGGGTGCTCCTCGTGACGCACCTCCCAGTATACCTGCGGGGTCAGCTGCTGGAGGCACCGGAACTGCCTCGCAAAACGATGCGGGGTGTACGGTTCACAGATTGGCTCACGATCTATCCGAGCCACCAAAACTCCACCTCGGAAGGCCAGGAGGTAAGCCCGATGTTCTTCCGTTCTCCGTCCATCATCAGTAAGCCTCCCCGTCGGCAGAGGGAAGGGATGAAAGTTGAACTCGTCCGCCCTCCACACCCTATTCAGCACCATCGGAACGGCCAGTTTGAATGGGAAGCTCCCAACTGCGTTCAGAATGGAGGGGCGAAAGTCTGATCCCGGCGGCGAAATGGGGTTTGGATACTCGTAAATCCCCCTGATATGCGCCGCGATCCACCCATACAGGAGGTGGAAGGGCCCGCATATTCTTGGCGGCTTCTTGCCCTCGCTAATACGCCGCAACATTCTGTATAGTTTGGCGAGCATCGGGATCCCCAGGTTGATCCACTGCCCCATGGCCAACATCGATGCCATGATGAACGAGATGGGCCGTACCCCCATGCTTGTATCTCTCACCGGTAGAACCCACCCACAAATGAGAGCCGCGATGAACGCCGCCAGCCTGACTATTGGCTGTTGTTCAGTGCTAACACTGAAACCCCAAGTCTTCCATTGGATGTCCTCCAAAACCCGCCAATACGAGTGTCCCTTGCCCCGCTGGGCTTCCCTCGGACAATTTCGAGGCCTTGGAGGGAACTCTCGATCTTCTGGGAAGTTCAGGAAGCGTTTGAACCATCTTCTGAAGTGGACATCCCTCACAACTCCCTTGTCCTCTCCAGGGACAAGCGCCATCAGCACTGACGCCAGCCGTGGAATTTGCTCAGCATCTCCCCACACGCTGGCAACGGCGAGGAACTCGTCATACATGGCCCCCAAGATCAGGAACCCAGAAACCTGGTAGACATCCCACAGGCTGATGCCCACCTCCCCATGATACAGGTGAAAAGTGTTGGTTCTGGATGACCATCTACTCAACAGTTCCGGCATCAGTTTCTTTGGTTGGTAAATGTGGAACTGGGAGGCCCATGCCGCCTCATACAATCCCACTCTCCTCAGCTCGGCCTCGAACTCCTCGCAGGAGGCGCCTACCCAGTAGGCCCAGGCCCAGTCATCGGTAAAATTGACGCCCTGGTGCAGGTCCCACTCATCGGACCATCCCTTCTTCGGATCCTGCAGAGCCGCCTTCAGCATGGTGCGGTAGAGAGGAGGGGACGTCTCCGGTTGCAGTGGCCTCCCGTCAATGTCGTTCACATGATTGTAGAGGCAATCAGCAGTGACGGGTGTGAAATCCTCCTGTGCACGACCATCGGCCGCCCTGAACCATTGGTGCTGGCTTGGTGTGCTCCTGAACCAGCAAGCTGGTTCATCCCTTCTTGCCTCAGGGATGAAGACGTCATTTCTCAGCCCGAAGCCGTACAACGGCAGTTTCTTGCACTACGGGTAATCCCTCTGACCTTCCGACAGCAGGTCTGTCAAGGAAGTGTGGTCTGAGTGGCTCCGAACCATTTCCCCCAAGCCTGGACGGTTGGCCATCTCATCTCGACGAGCAGCATCTGCGAGGACCCCCAAGACAGCTTCTTGATGGGCCATTTTAACTCTTGCCCTCAGAAAAGGATTCTTCCGGATGGATCGCGAAGCTCGATCGCGAAGCCGGATCGCGAAGGTCGGTCGCAAGATCAAACTGCGAAGTCTGGCCAAGGCAGATAAGCAAAGGTTTGCTTGGCGCAGACGCGGAGTCGGAGACCTGCGGTTCGCCGCGAAGCTCGATTCGCGGAGGGCTGTCGCGGAGTACGCGGGGCTTCGCGAAATCGAGAAAAAAAAAGACAAGGATGGCATGTAAAGACAATAGAGGGCGGACCCCCTATTTATAGGCGACGACCCCGGGGCATCGCGGCGCGCCTCACCCGCGCGAAGCATCGCGGCGCGTCCGGATCCGCGGCCCCGACGAGCAGCCCCCCCCCCCCCCCCTTCGCGATGCTGCATCGCGAACCACCGACAGTTTTAGCGATTGTCCCTCAGACTTCGAACCTCCGCCCTCCGCGGCTCCAAGTCTGAGGGGGGGCATTTGTTGGCGCAAAAAATGTGGCCCGAAAGGAAGGAATGAAAAAGACAGTCGGTGCGCTGCCTCGCGAAGCACAGCCGCGAAGCACAGCCGCGAAGCCCCGCCGCGAAGCGCCCCAACCATGGCGACCCCGCGAAGCTCCGGAGGCGGTAATCCTCCACGAACCCGTTTGACGTTCGCGAGCCGCCGCGAAGCTCTGGAGGCGGTAATCCTCTGCGAACCCGTTTGACGTTCGCGAGCCGCCGCGAAGCACCGGAGGCGGCGCGCGAGCCCTGCTTCGCGGCGCCCCTTCCCTATAAATACTCAACTCCCCCTAAGTCCCGAGGACGGACAATCCGACCCTTCGGCTTCTCCTCTCCCAAATCGCGAAGCACGCTTTGCCCCGGGAATCATGAGCTCCGCGAGGTATTTCTACATCGCGAGACGACTCTAATTTGTTTCGTTTTGAGCCCCTCTTCCGAGAGGGATGCCCTTCGCGAAGCTCAAGGGAGTTCGCAAAGGAAGGGGATTCCCAAGGCAACCCGGGCAGCCACGGAGCACTTGTGCTTCGCGAAACACCCAACCCATACGAGTAATCCCTATGCTAAGGCAGGATCGCTCCACTTCGCGAAGTACACTGCTTGGCAGGACCCTGATTCGCGAACCACTCCTTCTTCGCGAGGCAGTGCTCTGCGAACACTGTTCTACTTCGCGAAGCACCTCCCACTCCCACCTATGCCCCATGCTATGGCCAAGGCACCCCACTTCGCGAAGCACACTCCTCTGCTTAGCGATTCCTCTTTCCGTGCGACCCTCCAGGTTTGCACGATGTGATTTCAAAGTCCCATGGACAACACCTCCCGTAGCGTTGCTTCGCCTAATGCTTCTTCGCATAGGCACGCTAACGGCTATTGCTTCTTCGCATAGCCATGCTAACGTGGACCCCTCGATGGTTCATCCCACGAACCCCCTTTACCATGGCCTTACCGACACCTTCCCTTCCCCAAGGACCAGAGGGTACCGGTTATGTATGCCCTAGGGGTGTGGAGTGAACCCAACTCGTCCGAGCTGCAGGACGTTAAACTGCCAAGCCCCACGTCCTTAACACATGACGTTAAACTGTGACCCAACCTCGTCTCCCTCACGAAGGGTCCCCCCAGCTCGAACATTCATTACACCACTCGTCTCCACGGGAATGGAAATCTTCTGCACATGGAATGAGATCCTCCTTGTCGGAGTGGTGTATGTTCGTAGGGGAAGGGCTGCCTCAGAGCGTAAGCCCCTAACCTTTGGTGCGGATGATTGCACCCGTGCATCTCTGTACTTCCCCACTACCAAGTTCAGTGGAGGACGTGATAGGGAACGAGGCACCCCCCTCTGGGCCTCCATCCTGGAGTAAGTCCCAACACCAAGGGCCGCCCAACGCTTAAGCCCCTCTTCGCTTCTCACGGACGCACCCTTCGCGACGTGATCGTCAGGTCCATGCAATCTCTTGTTTCTCACACCGAGCATGACTCACGTGGGCTTAGAGTGAGCACCGACCCTGACAAAACCCCTTCTGAACTACGAGGTCTTTGATCCATGTCAAGGCATGGTACGTAAGAAGCCTCTACGAGGATCAAGCCCGCCCGTCTTTCACGTCGGGTTTCACCCCCGTCCAGCACGACGTTAAACTGCAATTCTGGTCCAGTGGTAAGCCATTGCGACCCACCCCTCTGAACTACGAGGTCTTTGATCCATGTCAAGGCATGGTACGTAGGAAGCCTCCACGAGGTTCAAGCCCACCAATAGTGGACTAAGGTCTACTTTCACGTCGGTTTACCGGCAAAACCCACCTGAACTACGAGGTCTTTGATCCATGTCAAGGCATGGTACGTAGGAAGCCTCTACGAGGTTCAAGCCCACCAATAGTGGACTAAGGTCTACTTTCACGTCGGTTTACCGGCGAAACCCACCTGAACTACGAGGTCTTTGATCCGTGTCAAGGCATGGTACGTAGGAAGCCTCCATAAGGTTCAATCCCACCCGTCGTTTATTCACGTCAGGGTTCACTATCGTCTCGCATGACGTTAAACTGTATTCTCCGAACTACGGGGTCTTTGATCCGTGTCAAGGCATGGTACGTAGGAAGCCTTTACGAGGTTCAAGACCACCACCCATTGGACCAAGGTCCACTTTCACGTCGGTTCACTGACAAAACCCCTTTTGAACTATGAGGTCTTTGATCCATGTCAAGGCATGGTACGTAGGAAGCCTCCACGAGGTTCAAGCCCACCCATCACCCAATTCACGTCGTGTTCTACCTACGTCCAGCATGACGTTAAACTACACTCTGGTCCAGTGGTAAGCCATTGCGACCCAACCACCTGAACTACGAGGTCTTTGATCCATGTCAAGGCATGGTACGTAGGAAGCCTCCACGAGGTTCAAGCCCACCAATAGTGGATCAAGGTATACTTTCACATCGGTTCACCGACAAAGCCCCACCTGAACTACGAGGTCTTTGATCCATGTCAAGGCATGGTACGTAGGAAGCCTCCACGAGGTTCAAGCCCACCAATAGTGGATCAAGGTCTACTTTCACGTCGGTTCACCGAAAAATCCCCATTTGAACTACGAGGTCTTTGATCCATGTCAAGGCATGGTACGTAGGAATCCTCCCAGAGGTTCAAGCCCAACTTCCATCGGACCAAGGTCCATCTTCACGTCGGTACGCTGACGATGCCCATCGGACCAAGGTCCACCTTCACGTCGGTACGCTGAAGACATTCATCGGACTAAGGTCCAGCTTCACGTTGGTTTACCGACACCATCCCGAACTACGCGGACTTTGATTCCCTACCACGGGGATACGTAGGAGGCCTCGTCAAGGTTCAAGCCCAACTTCACTGTCACCCCCCCTGTGATGGTCCCATTTCACTCTCATCCGTCTCCGCTAGACGTTAAACTCGCGGCATACCCTGTGTTGAACACGGGAAGCTGAGGAAAACCTCAGATACGTGTCTATGAAATGTAATTCCCTGCGCTCGATGTGGGATGCCTCGGGCTTCCACGCCCTCGAGAAGCCTTGTGGTCAAGGATAACAGACAGACATGCCAGGTAACCCAGCATCCAGACACGCTACTGATGCCTCAACGTGACTACTCCCCTGACCGAAGGTTACTTCCCTGACTGGACCCTTTGGAATGTCCCGACAGAAGCAGTGTAATTAACCGGCGTCCAAGGAAACATGGCACTGGGAAGAGTTTCACGAACTACGTATTAAATCTATAAGGGAGACCCGGACTAGGTGACGAGTTCTGAGGAGGAATCCACGGAAGGAAGAACCGACATCCCATCATCCCGTTTCGATCAAGGAGCAGATGTACCTGAACAAGGAACGAATTCCGCCCGCCTTTGGAAAGCGGTAATGCGGGGCAACAAAGCCGCGCGTCCCCCCTGACGGACGGATGCGCGCGCGCCCCGACGAAAGCGTCGGAAACAGACCCCTTGGGGATGGACCTTGATTATATAATTATGAATTTCTAAATAAAATGATATAGACACATATAAAGTTATTATTCTAGTTATTATTATGATTATATTCTTTCTTATCATTCATTTATTGATATTCCTCATGTTCTTATAGATATCGCTCGTGTTCACATGTGGACTGTTTCTCTTGATTTTCCCTTACGGGGCCTTCTTCTCACTCTTTACCTTGATGTATGTCCCCATGTTATGAGTTGGAGTAATTTTACATAGTATAGTGTATTAGAATAATTTTATATATTTTCTTTTATTATGTACCTTTTCCAAGATATTAAACATTAAAGATCCACTATTTGTAAAATGTAATACAATGTTATCTAATAAAAATGAGAGATGAAGTATTTTGGATCTTAGTTGTGACTTAACACTAATTTTATTCCACAGATGGATGGTCAGACATAGTGGACCATCCAAACTTGTGAAGACCAATTTTATGATTATGTCTTGAATTTTGTAGGATCATGGATGATGTGCCTATATTTGGTTGATTTTTCTTACAATCATAATTTCAATCCATTAATTTTAAGACACTATTTGAATCATTTTATGGCTAGTAATTTAATTCATATTTGTGATGGAATTTGGGAAAAGGGTAAGTAATTCTAAAGTTGAAACTAGATCAGATCATAACATACATGGTTCGGGTGTTTTGTGAGAGGATGATAGTAGTTTAGGATCATCAAAATCCCTATGATGAACAAAAAAGGGGACCATTGATGTTTTAAAAAGGAGATCATGTGTTCTTAAAGGTTACTCCTCATGTAGTCAGTAAAGGTTTGGTTGTGGGAGTAATATTTCTCCTTGGTTTATTGGGCCATTTTAGATATTTACTCATATTAGAGTTATTTCATACTAGATAGAAAATTCCATATAAATGATTTAGTTTCATGATTCATTTCTTGTATTGCAGTTTCATCATTATCTTAATAAATCGACTCACATCATTGATTAGGTTGATATAAACATTGATGAAGACATGACCTTTGAGGAGTTAACTACAATGATATTGCACCGTTAGGAGAAGATTTTTTTTGGGTTTTCTATTTCAATTGTTTTTTTCTCTGGTGTCATTGTGGTGTTTTTGAGATCACATGGGATTATGAATCGTAGATACACACTCAATAACATGATTTTTTATGCTTACCTCTTCTTTTGTATAATTTTTTTGTGGTTTCTAACCCTTATTTGGATTATTATATGGTTTTCTCATCTTCGATTCCTTGTATATCAACATTATATTTTTTGTGATATATCTCCAGTAGGATAGTGTTTGGGAGATAGTTTTTTATGTTGTGTAGTTTTTTCCTTGTTCATCTAAGTTATGTGGTTTTATTATGATGATGATGAGATTCTTGAGAGGTATCTCATATGGTGGTTTTTTTTTGACACCTTCTCATTTTCTTTTATTTGGGTATGTTTTTTATTCTTGAGGATGAAAATTATTTGAGAGGTATCTAATATAATGGTATGGACATTACAACCTTTTACATTTTTTCAATATTAGAGAATCCAAAATGGAGTTTTGAGGTGTTATTGAGGTTAGAAGAGGGCCATGTACCTTTATGAATGTCACCATGCCCTATTGGTTGGTGTTATTGTGGGGTTTTTGGGTGAATGGTGTTTGCCCATGTAGTTTTTTATTCACCATAACCAGTAAAATGGATTATCAAGCTAATTTTTAGTCTCTTTAAGACTCGATTGAATTCATATCAAAATTGGAATATCAAAATACCTTTCTGAGTTAATAAATAAATTTTTGGTTCCTTCGACGACTGCTAATAAAAAACTAGAAGATGAACACACCACACACCTAGTCTTGGGAGTGCTGGGAGAAAAAACCATCGGTGTGGGAAAAATTCACTAGAAGAACCCATTTTGATTAGAATGATGAAGAATTAAATTGTATGAAAAATGGATTTTCAAGCTAGTTTAGATGATATGGTGGTGTTCAAATTACTTTAAAATGACTGAAACAACCACCTTCTTCCTCGAATATCGACCATTTTGAAGCATTGAAATGATTTCATCTTAATAAGGGGACATGAATTTGATCTTAGTCTATTTATTCCTCTATTAATTGATCTATAACTCTCTTATCAATCATTATTTCATTTTCTATATGTTTTGGATGATGATAAACCTTAGTTGAGTGTTCTCTATAGTTAATCATCTATTATAAGATGTTATCATAAGTAAGTCTTTGTTTTACCCTACATTGATTCACTTTGATCATTTCCTTATGTATTAAAACCTATGGTTCATAAATAATTGAATGCTTTTGGTTCAAAGTACCATTATATCCTTCTAACTTCATTATTCCCTTTTTTCAGTTGCAATAAGCCTTCAGTTTTGAGGATTAAACCTGACTGTGGTTTTTTGGCGGCGTATTGGTGATAGGTTTTACTGAATGTTCCTTTTGTGTTGGTTGTGGTGAATCCTTGATCATCTATTCTTGTACGAATAATTGTAAATCTATATCTATGGTAAAGGATTCATTTATTCACATATAATATTATTTGAATTCATAATGTTATCAGTATTTATCTCTTTTAATAATTTTTTATTAACCATAATGAGTATTAAACCAGAATTAATGAAAATAGATAGTTTATGGTTGTAGAAACCACATGGGTTTCCAATGTGTTAACATTTTTCCAGTCCTTTCTAGATAGATTGATGTCTCTTTTTATGTTATGTTTACAATATTTGTTTATAATATTCTTGGTAAAGTTTTATAGGTTTAAATTGGATAAATAATATAATGATAATAATGCTTATCATTGAAATAAAAAAGAGGTGTGTTTAACTTGAAACTGATTTTCTTTATGATTTTATGGAAATAAATGTGTTTATTTATAAATGTTTAGTTAAAATAATTCTTCCTTATGTTATTAGAATTTTGATAATGAGTTTAAATATTGTAATTCAAGTTAGATATAATAAGAGCTATGTTTAATTAAAAATATTATCCCTTGTAGTTTGATGAAAATGAAATTTATCCTTAATACATGTTTAAAAAATTCATATCTTTTGATAGATGATGACTTAGTTATCGTATGGTTGTAATCTATAAAGAATAAATCTTTTAATTAGGATATAAATGAAATGTTTGTTTTATGAAGATTACATTTTAGGGTTTAGTGAGCCTTTTTCTTATGAAAGATGGTGGCCTTTTTTGGAGCTTGATTTCATGTTGACTTTTGATCTTATCTTGTTTCCCTCTTTGATTACTTTGGATGTGAAACTTATGATGTGAAACGATGTGATCATTGGATGGAAGATGGTTTGATGAGACATGGGTGGGGATTCTTGGTTTTATTGTTGTAGTTCGCACCTATGAGGGAAGGATACATAGTGATATGCATAGTGGTGTCGAGTATGGAACTAGGACAGATAAAATAGGTTAGAGTTGGGATTTCATATCGTTGTACAGAAATTTATGATTATTTTATGGTAATAACAATTAATTAATGGAAATATATCTATGTTTTTTATTTTGGAATAAATTTCCCCACTATTTGACGTATCTAGTTATTCTTGGTTTATTCATATCTTTTATAGTATCTTAAAATATGTCCAAGAGTACCAGAATTATGGAATGATAATGAATAAAAAAAGGTTTAAACATATGGGTTTGATGAATTTTTGGTATATAAGTGTTTATAATCTTGAGAAACAAAAGGATTATATGGCTTAATCTTTGAGGTTGGGGGGATCAGTAAATGATCATGTTAATATAAAATTTATTTCCTAATAAAATTAATTAAAATATTGTGAAATATTTAATTGAAATGAAGAATTAAATAAAATAATTCTCAAATGTTTCTATGATTATATAATATATAGTTCTTAGAAGTTGGTAGGGAAATTGATACACAGTGGAATCTAGGAGGGTTTTTCCCCTAACATCTAGGCTGGTGATGACCGGGTGGCTTGCCACCCCCTCTTTCCTTTATCTCTTCTCCTGTAAGTATTATGTGTTGGTATACATGGTGCTTATCATTCCAATTTATTTGTGTAGATGGATATAATGTCTGTAGGTTATTCCACACACTTGTATATTCAAATATAGTATCCTATGGTTTATTATAGGTATATAGTGTAAAATTAGAGATGTCTTGAGGTATAATACATGAACTATATGTTGTGGTAGATTTTGGAAACAACTGAGTTACTTTATGGAGATGTGTAATAACATTACTGGATGAACTAATGAATGCGGTGTAAGTAAATATTTTGTAGAATTGGATTCATTATGTTGTATTAATTTTGGAGAGAGATGGCTCAGGATATGCAACATTGGGGTATAGTGGAAAACCAATTGGGAAGTGGTAGTGGGGTGTCTTATTTTATATATTTTTTATATTGATTTTATGTTATGTAGTTTTAGTTTCATTTATAGTTTTTCTATTTCTATGACATTATGTTCTTTGTTTGGTATCTCTATTTTATTTTTTGGGAAGTAATTGTTGGAAATTTCATTTTATCTATATTTTTTCAAATCATAGTGGTTAATTACTCCCAATTTTTGTATCACATAGACTCATTGATTTTCATCATCATGTGACTTATTTCAAGTGGGCTTCGGGATTCATTATATCCCTTCACTCATTTCCTACCCGACAGTAGTACCTATTGGTGGAGGGGTTCATAGAATTGAAATACAAGAAGGAAGTTAAACCAACCTTTCATATTGATATTAAACATCTTCTATAAGTGTTTTAAAAAATTCATGACAAAAATTATAGTTTTTTGAAGAAAAAAAGTCACATCATCAATACATGTTTGAAAAATAAATTTAATTGTTGGAAATGTTTTCATAAACAAGGTAGGTTATACCATCCTTATTATCGAATAATTTGATAAAAGAAAACAACTAAAACTTTTATATCAAGATCAAGGTTCATTTTATGCCTGTGTAAATCTTTATTAAGTTTAATAATTCAATTAAGACATATGATTTTCGAGGCTTTGATTTTTTTCAACAAAAACTCACATAAAAAACCATTTATGAAAGAAGAATTAGATTCTATACAGAAAGGTTTAAAACAAAGATAAGATTCATATCCAAAGGCGATCCTAGTATATTGTATCCTATAAATTGGTGTATATGATTAATTATAATATATTCCTTTCTCATTCTAAAAACCATTTGCCACAAGATAAGCTTTATTCCTCTATATCGCTCCTTGATCATCATGATAATTTCTAAGAACTCAATTAGCTATTATATGTTGTTCTTTAGATTATATTTAAACTATATCATACATGATATTTCTTCCAAATTGACTCCATATATATTTCATATCTAGACACCAAATTCTTATTTATGATTTCATCTATTGATTTTGGTTCATTAGAGTAAAAAAATAAATCATTTTTTAAATATTTCTACCACTATTATTAGTACAAAAACTGTAATCTAAACCACTAATCACTAATTATATTGGGGTTTTTCTCATAATTTTATGGTTTTAAGGTATTAAACTCTAAGGTTATTTGGATTATAACTCTTCATAATTAGGCCCTATGAAAAATCTTCCTCATCATCCTCCTTTTATAGTTTTTAAAGGAGATTATAGTACCTAGTTTTTAAAATTATTATCAATATATTGAATGAAAGTTATATTTTAATTAAAAAATATAACTTTAATGAAACATCGCATGAATAGTTTCTTCAAATTTCCTTGATTTTTTTATTAAAACACATAAAATCATTTTTTATAATAGAATAACCAACGAAATTTATTTAATTATCCTTTGAATCAAATATAGCAAGGTTATACATAGTTTTATGAACATAAACATTACCTTAAAAACATTATAAGAATTATTAAATTTCTTTCCATTCCATAAATCTTGTGTATTTTTTGAAAAAAATAACTCTTATTGGAACTCTGTTAATGAAAAATCATGTTTTATTGATAACGTTTCCCCAAAACATTATAGGTAATATATATTAAAATAGAATTATTCTATTAATTTCCTGAAAATTTAAATTTATCCTCATATAAATTATATTGAGATTTTTTAGGAATATAAATATTATGTCTATGACCATGATACGATAAGAGAGAGTTAAAATCATGACTTTTAAATTCACCTGCATTATTACATCTAAAATAAGGTTTTTTAATATTTTTAAATAATGACAATTTTGTAAAAAAAATTATAACAATATACGTTTCACATTTCAACCACAAAAAGAACATAGTAAATCTAAAAAATCCATAAAAAAGAAAAAAAATCATTCTACCAAGGATAACTATTTTATAAATACCAAAATAATTATTTGAATATTTTTCTTATTACATAAACCTCATTGATTGATTTGAAATAATATCTATGTTTCTTTCTTATTTTAAACACATCACATAATCTCTTTTCTTCAAAAATTAGTTTAGGGAAATCACGGATTAACAGTTTTTATATATCTTTCTCAAAGAATAATCATTCTAATGTCTAATTACTTAATTTAAAAACCATGATACATTAGATACATCATTTAAGAAATTAATATTATTCTTATGAAAATTTCAAACATCTAAAGTGTAAAAATTATATGCTCTATGTGATTAATATCTAAAAACTCTATATTTTAAGGTAATACATGTATTTATAGAAAAATAAACTATGTAACCATATTAAAGATGTTATAAAATAATTATCAGATTTTTAATTAACAGTTTAACATTTAAAACCTTTATATTTTAACTTCTTTCAGATTTTTTTCAAAATCAAACACAAAAAATATTTCCCTATCTCAACTTTTTTTTATTACAACATATATAATTGGTAGATAATTAAAATTTATGAAATCACAACTCATATTCGTTAAAAAACAATATAAATATTATATTTAACATTTTTTCATGTATAATTTCTAATAAATTCTTTAAATAATTATGTTTTGGTACATATCTTCTTTTGAGTCTAACTGTGTTATCAATTAAGGAATTTAGAATCCAAGTTTTCTTTATTTGTGTAAATTTTTTAATTTATAAATCAAAATTGATGTTCATAGGAATAATATTAATTATGAAAACAACAAAAAAATTAAATATCATGATATAATTATTTTCATTATGAAAATCAATACCTTAATTGAAAAAATATTCGATATTCTTTTTCTACTAGAATGTGTAATAAAATAATTCCTATTAAAATATAGAAATTTACTAGTAAATTCAATTCCTTATGGAAAATCATGAATAATTTCATTATGTTTTTTATTCCCATAATTACCAACTTCATATGATTTTAAATCATTTTTCATGAATTTATTAAAATTTATTTTGTATCTTTTTCTCCAAATATATATTTTATTAAATCCTATTACTAATTTAGATATATCATCAGAAAATATAGAACTATGATAGCTTCCTTCAGAATATCTGTCATAATATATTTCATTATAATTTTTTAAATATTTAAATATAGTAAAATCGATGTAAGCACATTATTTATTAATCAGTTTATGAGTATATTCATATATATATATATATATATCATTAAACCTAATTAAAATACCGAGAACATTTTTCACTTTTATCTTTTGATTAGGTATATACTCTCTAATATATACTGAAATTCTACTCAATTTAGATGGTAATACGCTTAAAACATATAGTGATAGATCAGGTTCAAGAATTTCATTTCCAAATGTAAGAATATTTTTGAAAAAACATGGGATCATTCCATTTATTTAAGTGTTACTTTATCCATTAATTAGATTAAGTGTTTCAAATTTAATATAATATTATTATATCCAAAAGTTCTAACATCATTTCTACCTTTATAAGAAATAATCATTATTTCCCAAATTTCATAGGTAGTAAAAGATTAAGGAACTATATAAAATTCATCTTGAATAGGGACATAAATAATTTACGTATTATTCAATAATTTAAATAAATTTTTGAATCTTTACCTAAACTCAAAATCTCTAGTTAACTAATATTAATTTTATAAGGCTTCATAGAATTAAAATATACTTTTAAATAAAAATTATTCACATAGATAATCATTCTAGTATTATACCACCCATAATTACCTATTTTAAAATATAATTCCCTAAAAAATATCTTCCTTTCTTAATAAGATCTCATTGATGTAGATTTTATTAAACCTTTATCTAATTAGATTGGAAACACAATGGTTCTACTTTCATACCAACTGATTCTCTTGTTGTTGTGTTAAATTACCCAAGAGGGGGTAAATTGAGTTCTAAAATTTACCCCATAAAATTGAAACTTCCCTCTTCATTTTATTACAACTAATGTCTACTATTTTATTAAGTTATATGCTTATTGGATATGTAAATAAAATAGAAAATAGGATATAAAAATGTTTTATAGTCATTTTGGGTCTCCAAGTCAATCCCCTACTCTAGTACACTTACACTCAATAAAAGAATTGTAAGAACCAAATCTTAAATATTAAATAATTTAGTGTCTCTAATAAATAATTAACATTCTTTCATTCCAATATATATATATCTCGGAGTTTTATATAATTATTTACTCACTCTTACATAAATAACTATTTCATTAAAAAGTAGATATTTCTACTTTGTATCCATTTTTTACTTAATATAATCCTTTAAAAAAGAAACTGGTTTTCTTTTCAAACATATCTTCAAAAATAATGATCTTGACCACTCCATTGACCCAACTCATCCATAGAACACTGTAAAAAATTAAAATGGGAAATGAGAACAAAAATCACAATAAGGGACATAAAAATAATGAAATATTTTAGTCATGTAAAAAATGAAAACCCATAAAATATTTTTTCATTATCACATAATTATTTTACCACATAAAATAAATCATTTGAATATTAAAAAAATTCTTAAATAAAACCATTAACACTTGTAGCAAATAAAATAAAGACCTTTTTAAGAAACATACAGAGTCATATTCATAACCCATTTTAAAACCATTTCAATACTAACTAGAGACTAGTTAAATCCATAGGATAAACCCCATAGATAACTCCCTCCTTCTTTCCTTTCATGATAAGGAATAAAAAAAATAAATTAAAGAGCTATAATGAGCCTTATCCTTCATATAAGCTATATTAGGTTCACTAATTTTTCATGAGCTATAATAAGGACCAACCTATCATATAAGCTATATCGGTATTATTTGTTCCTCATATATTATTCTTATGTACCATATAATTTAAAAAAAATAATTCATTATCCTTTATTGTAAATCCTTCAAAATACTCTTTTTAACTCATTAAAAGAAATTTTGTATATTGAAATACGATTTATTTTCAAAACCCATTTTCCAAAAAAAATGTCCAAAGTAAGGGAAATAGGGTTTTCCCTTAAATAAACTGTTAAATAATTTAAATAAATATAAAAAAATAGTTATACTGGTAGGAAAAGTTATTGTCAATGTATATGTTAAAATAAAACATTAGTTTTTTCTCTTGAAATGAAAGTCAAAACATTCCATAAAAATATTACATTTTGAAAACCATTAAAATAAAGTAAAAAAGAGATATAAAATTCCTTTTATAATTATTTTATATCAATATAAATATATACGTAAAATAATTTTTGAACTATGCACATAAAATAAAAAGAGTTGATAGATATTATTTAAAATAATATTTTTCAAAAATAAAGTCCCTTACATAAAATCATAAAAAATTATTTCTTTTTAAAAAAATTAATGTACTAAAATATAGTAAAAAATAACCATTAGAAACCCTACAAGTATAAATTTTACAGTATTCATCTTATATATCAAAAATAGCTTCATTATGTTGACTATGGTAAAATATTTTCATTTTTTCGCCATCTCTCGAATAATAATAATGAGATAATTATAATTTTTATATATTAATTATTCTTTTCAAACTAACGAGGAAATATGATTTTGAATAATAAAGTATGTTACGATCATAAGATGGTAGGCCATATGCACTCATGTCTAAAATTTACATTTTCAATGATCATTATGGAAAGAATGTAAGTATTATTTTACCTTTATAGAATTATAATTATATCATAAATACCATATTATTTCTTTGAATATATTTTTATGTATCATCCATGTGATGTGATGATGAAAAACAAATCGCATTGCTTTGTGGATGTGGTAGTCCACAGGTACGCATGAAAAATTTTACCATTTTATATTGAATGGAATTGTAAGAAAGTATGTGATAAATTATATTTTCGAAAAAAAAGTATTTAATGAATAATATATATATATATATATTAAATCCATAATTAAAACAAGTTGTGAGAGGTGGTGATGGAAAACTAATTACATGGGTTCGCAAGACGGTTATCTGCCATTCACACAAATGATTGTTTTGTTTCAAATTTGATGGAATATGATATGGATATAAGTTTTTATATTAAACTAAATACACCTATGTTTATGGATTATATATGTGTAATTATTTTATAGTTTTTGATTTATTTTTTAGGTAGGTAGAATAAAAAAACAAAAATGCTTTGTTAAGAATCATACCTCTTCTCTGAACAACCACATTTTCTTTACACCTTAATACCTCTATGTGTAGTATTAATACCTAAATAAATCCAATAAGATTATATTATGGATTTAATAAAGGTATTTATGATTTTAAAGGAAGAATAAGAAGGATTTTTATGGCTGAAAAAAAGAATAATAGTGTCCCTTTTATAAGAGAGGGGATGGGTACTCTTGGAATTTTTTCAAATAATATAAATTAAATTTTCATTCCAGATGTCTTAAAATTGATAATATTATTATATAATATGAGATTTAGTTTAAATAATATCATTTAATAATATATAGATAGGTTTGGAACATATTTTTACCCAAATCGTTTTGTTTTAACCCTTCGTTATCCATTCTGACAATTATAGTGATGTCAAAGTTTTTTAATCACAAGTGGTAAATATAGCTACTGTAAAAGGTAAAATGACCCAAAAATTGACCATGGTTGATATATTTAACATTATTAAATCACTTTTTTGAGGTGATAATTTTTATGATTTCAATATCATTTAATAAAATATTATTAATTATAAAACAAGATTAATGTAAATTTTCTAATTATTCATTTTATTTGACATTTAAAACTACAAGAAAATAATTGAATTCAAATAAAATACTTATAGACCTCTCAAATATGTATATTTTATATAAAAAACATTAAACATAATAAGTCCGTAAAATAAATTTATTTTGATAGTTTTCAAAATAATTTAATTGATTTTTTACAACTTGCATAAGAGCTGTGTTATTGTCGCATAAGCATTTGATGAACCTTTTTCTTTAATAAAAATTAAAATTATAATACCATGATAAAAAATAATTTATTTTTAAAATTTAAATTTCTAACTAAACATATCACTTATTTATCCCTATGTTAAAAATATAAGAGTTATTAAAATCAAGAGTTTGATAGTTTTGGATTTATATCAACTTAAATATTATAAAGGTTAAAATCATGTCCAAAAGGAAAAAAACTTATATTATACATTTTTATGATTATATAAAATTCATACTCAAAAAAGATAACTAATTAAATTATTAGGGTTAATATTTATTCATCAACATTTTATTTTTATCTTTAATTACCTGATTTTGTCTTCATTGATGTTTAAAATGTTACTAAGGTTACTATTCATAATGACCAAAAATAAAATTTAACTATTTACCAAATTTTGAAATAATGATTCCTCATATGGAATTAATTTTTAAATATTCATAACACATAATTGGGAAATTTTAATTTAAAATTTATCGATCTAGACAAGGAAAAAACAGTTTTTCTAAAAAATCCTTTTTTATGCATAAAATGTTTTTATACTAAATTCAAGAATAAAATTCATTTAAAAACCATAATTTTATTATTTTAAATAAAATTTAACTAATTTTATTTTTAAACTAATCAAATATAAAATTTTAATTAATAACAATTATAAAATAAAATCCAATTTTCAATAAAAATAAGTATTTTTAAGTATTCATTAAAAAATCAATATTTTATGAAAAATACTAAACCATCACAATAAGATAAATATTTAAATGATAATTTTAAAAATTATATACTTTTTATAAAATATCATTTCCATATGTGGTTAAAATTATTTATATTATCCTCCCACAAAAAATAATAATCAGTTTTGAGGAAACACGTTTTTGGAAAATAAATGGACTTACCAAAATTCAGTTCTTATTTCTTTAATATTATTCAATAAATTTTTATTGATTAAAAAGTTTATGTATATTATATAAATTTTTTAAACTATTAATAACTATAAAATTAATTTCTTGGTTATAATGATCATATTTAAAAAATTATTATTATTCATTTAGGCTTGGTGTTGTGTGTCATATACGCTACCAAATATAATAGTCCTTTAAAATATTTGTATATTAAATTATACGACCACCTTTTATAAATTAATTCCTTTAAATTTGATTAAAAAATCAATAATCTATGTTTTATAATTTAAAAATATCTTTTTAAAAATCCCACATCATAGAAAGGGCTAATAAAACGTCCTTTTAAAATAAGAGGAAGGAATGTAAGAAGGTCATCTAGAATAACAAATAACAATGTTACTAAATATGAAACATTAATGGGATCTTAAAAAATTGACATTGAATAAAAATTAATTTCCTAAAGATAATGGAGAGAGTTATAGAACATTAATCATAAGTAAGTGATAAATCGTGAGAAAGTTAATGACCATAAAACCATCAACCGAAGAGGTATAAAAATGGCTCTCGATTCATCAGAGTTGAATGTAATAAGATATAATTTTTATTTCAAGATCCATTTCCTAAAAATGAGGAATTAAATTCCATATATAATAAGAATATAAGGTCATTTATTACTTGACATATATAATTTTATACTCTAATCATTTCCCCCCACAATCTCATATTTTTCTCCAAATAATGAGTATTCAATATGATATTTTTATGTATAAAACAATAAAATAAACATCTATCAAATAATATACTTATAAAAAATGGTAAAAAGATATTTATCCTATATTTAGACATTATTCAAAACCCAAATGGTTGTCAAAAGGTAAGATAATTCCCAAAATTAGTAAACTTTTATATGAAGAAATGATATCTTAATTTTTAAAATTCAACAGAAATTCCCAAGTTTCAAAATAAATACTTCTATAAATAAATATCCTTAAATTTATTCAATATATCCCTCACTAATATTGAAACAAAACGATTAATATGATTTGATCACATATTTTTCCAACATTTATCACAAAATTATGTCAATCACTCTTGAAGTCTAATACCCAAAATGTATATGCCCTAATCATATAACTTCTTAAATATGGTAATCATTTCCATAAAAAACATGTTTAACCATAAATCCAAAATAATTTAATATATTATTCCAAATTATAATTCAACCTTAAATCCTCAAATAATATTTTATAATGTTATGCTAACCTTAATTATATATGATTCAAGAAATAAAGAACTACTTCCCAAATAAAATTAATCACTAAATCCCCAAATAACATTTCAATATCAAGGTTATCTCTATGATAAAAACATATGTTCCAAAAATAAATATTATAAAATTATTTCCTAATAACCTAGACATAACATAGGACAATGGTAGGTGATGTACCCTTGTCACCTTTTGGTTGTGGGTTCATGCTCTATGGTCTTACCATATGTGATGGGTTGTCGCCTGTCATATGGTTAGTTTTTTAAATAAATATGTATTAATATAATTCCTATAGAATTACCAAAAGTATAATGAACATTTTCAAAAATATCATTAATCATAGAATAACTTTTTAACCTCTAAGGTCTTCAATATAGCTCATTTTTCTAAAAAATTATAAAATATTCAATGACTATATTGTTCCATCTATTTACTCAGTGTTTCATTCAACCCTTTAAAAAAATGTCCTTATATGCGTGTAATTAAAAATTATAACTTGTTTTCTATAAAACAGTTCAAATGTGTCAATTTCTTCTAACATATGTTTCCAAATTTTGAAAAATAAACTATTATAGAATGTTTTATAAATCTCTTAATATTCAGAATATATCATAATATCATTTATAAGAAATCCTTCATTCAATTTATTTTTTATTTAACCTTTATCTATGATTTTCTAACATATTCAATGATATGAAATATTTTAATATGATTTATAATTAATAATTATGAAAAAAATAAAATAATTCATACCCTAAATCAAGGAATCAGGGCCTTCCTATATGCTCTGTGTATCACCTTCATCTTCATGTATGAAGTTTATATCTTCTTAAATGGGATAGTTATTTCATTAGTAGTATTTCCCTTTCTAAAAGAGAAGTATGAGTTTATGTTTCAAACTCAAATAAAATAAATACCATTTTCCACAAAAACTTTTGAATAAATTAAAAGGTGTTGGGTGGATTAAGTATTTTCTTACGTGTTATTTGGATATTCAAAAAGCTTTCATTTTCATTTGAGAAATCCTTTTCAAAAAAATTGATGATTAAATCATCTAGAAGGGATAATAAGGTTGTGTGAGATCCTCTTCCTTCCATATTGCTAAAAGTTCTTTAATCTATAGAGAAGAACATAATTAAAACATAAAATTAATTATTTCATGTTATAATGAAATTATTCCTTGTATGGAAAATACCAATAGATATTCAATAATATTTTAACATTAAAATCCTCAAAAATATCCTTAACAAAAATCCCATTATATAAATTAAAATCTAATTACATAAATCCTCAAAATAATTTTATAAGACATTTAAAATATGATAAAACCTAAACACATAATCCCATGATGGTATCCAATATTATTATGATAACCTCTCATTAGAACATAATAATCTCCAATGTTTTCTAAAACCTACTATAATACCAATTATAAGGGTCCAACCTTAAATATTACATAATGTTGTGTCTTTAGACTTTAATTCACTTTCTTTCTTTCCAAAATATATTTTCCGTTTACAATTTTATAAAATTAGTTGACCACCCTTAATAAAATAAATATTATATTATAAAGTATAAAATTCCACATAGTATCCATTTTTTCTCATAATATAACACTTTTCAAAAGAAACTTTTTTCTTTTCTTAACATATCACCCTAAATATTTATCTTGAACCCAACATTATTTATACACATCTTTAACACCTTGTTAAAAATCCTTTTAAAACATTGGATGAGAAAAAAGGCTCAATAAGGGACATAAAAAATATAGTCTATTGAAATAAACATGAAAATACATTAAATAACTACATTTGTCAAATTATTATTTGAGTTTATAAAATAAATTATTTAAACATAATAAATAATTTTTTCACAACAAAAACACTTAACACCATTAGAAAGAAAATGGAAACCAATTTTTAGAAAACATAGTGCCTCATATTCATATATAAATTTTAAATCCTATTAGAAATAATTGCATATAAATAAAATCTATAAGATAAACCTCATCATTAAATACCTAATTAATTCATTTGATGACAAGGAACAAACCCAATGTATTGAGGTGCTATAATGGGGATTACCCTTCGTATATGCTATATCTGAATCACCTATTTTTCATGATCATTAATGGGGATCAACCAATCATATAAGCTATATAAGTAAATAATGTTTTTCATATATAATTTTCAAGTATCATGTAATGAATAAAACGTTTTATTCCAACACCATTATCATAAAACTGTTAAAAAATATTTTAAACTAATTTGAAAAACACATTCGGATATTGAAATTTATTTTTCTATTCAAACCCAATTTTAAAAAGAAAATAATCAAAGGGATGTGATAGACGGGTTTCATATAATAAGTAATTAAATATATTAAGGGAATATGAGAAAATAACAGTTATAATAATGGTAAAATTCGTTATTAATGTAAATATAAAAATAGAACACTCATTTTTTATCTTATAAAGAAAGTCGCAACATTCTATGAGAAATTTTTGAAATATATTGAAAAAAAAGATACATAAACATTCTTTTGTTATTATTTTATATCCATATAAATATCTTTATAAAATAATTTTAAGAAATATGAACATGGAAGAAAAAGAGTTTAAATGGAAACTTTAAAATAGTTATTTTGAAACAAATTCCATTATGTCAAATCCTAAATAGACTAAATCTTATAAAACCCATTATAAATAAGTAAAATATGGTAAATATGATCTTTATAAACCATTTTCGTATAAATCATAATATTTATTAAACCATTTATAAGGACATGGAAATGGAAGAGAATGATTTAGAAAATAAAACATCAAAACATTTAAAATAAGGTTTTTAATGTTAAATGTCCCTTATATTGATCCCATCATGTCACACGTGTTCCTTATCAACTCAAATAATTAACTTATATTAATAATTTAATTACATGAGAACATTCTATATTTTTATTATTTCTTTTATTTTTCTTATTTTTATGATATATTTAATTAATTAATCATTTATATTCATGTGAGAAGTTTTATTGATATTCATCTTATATATCAAAAATGACTTCGGTAGGCTAACTATGATCAAATAATTCATTATTTAGCCATCATAAAAATAATAATATTGAAATAATTATCATTTATATATATATATATATTATTCTTTTAAAACCATCCATGAAATATGGTTATGAATAACGACTATATTACAATCATAGAGACTATAAGACGTATATACACATGTATAACGTTTCTATTTATCAAGGATTATTATGGAAAGAAGGTATGTTTAATTTTATTATTATATAATTATAATTATATCATAAATACCATGTTATTTCATTAAATATACTTATATGTATCATCCTTGTGATGTTGTAATGAAAACAAATTACATCGATCCATGGAGGTTGTAGTCCACACGTATGCATGAACAACGTCATCACTTTATAGTGAATGGAAATGTAATAAATTTTAAGCTATATAATATTTTATGAATGATGAATCTGTCAATAATTCATATATATACATTAAATTAATCATTATCACTAGTCTTAAGATGTAGTGATGGGAAATGAATTACATTTGTTCGTGAGGCGATAACCCACCATATAATTGAATGAGGGTTTTGTATCCAATTTGATGAAATAGTATATATATATATATATATCTTTGTGTGTGTTATTATATTAAAATAACAAAAACTCATTATATGGAAGATAATTTTTTTATTATTTCAGAAATTTAGAATAATATTTTAAGGTTGTATAAGAAGAAATAAAATAAAACCCCTCGGTAAAGGACTAAATATCTTCTTCAGATAACCTCATTTCCATTACACAATAAAACCTATAAGGATGGTATTATTACATAAATAATGACTTTAGTATGTATAGATGGATTGAATTAATTTATTTTTTCATGGCTTTACTGAAACAAAATGTTTTTAAATTTGAAATAAATGAGAAAAATATGTGCACTTTATAAGAGAGGGGAGATGTGCTCATGGAATTTCATAAATTAAAATTAATTATTTTTCATGTAAAAAATTCAAACAATTAAAAATATTAGGAAAAATTATTATGATTATTCTAAATCCTCTCATAGAATAATGTTTGAACAATATTGGTTCACACTTTTACCGTTAATTTTTTTTAACACTACATTGTCCCTTTTGACAATTATATGAATATCAATGATTTTACTATTAAGAGGACAATATAGTTAATATAAAAGGAAAAACGTTACATAAAAAGAAAATTGTTAATATTTCAAACCATATCTATATAAATTTTCCAAATATAGTATTTTGATATATTTATTACCATTTAATAGAATATTGTATATCATAAAATAACATAAATGCCAATTTTGGAACATTTCATTTAATTTGACTTTTAAAACAAAAATATGACAATAGAATTAGAATGAAATATATCCACAATTATATAATATGTCATTTTTATCTAAAAAATATGGGAAAACAAGTCAAATAATATTATTTTTAGAATTTAATAAAAACAATTATTGATTTATTTATTACTTACACAAGCATTGTATCAGTATTGTATAAACATTTAAGGAAATTATTTATTCAATAAAAAAATAAAAATAAAATACCACGAAAAAATTAAATAATGTAATTTTCAAATTATTGTTTATTTTCTAACATATACTATTTTAATTCCTTTGATCAAAATATTAGAGTTATTAAAATTTAGTGTGTTACATTTTTGGCCTCATATCCCCTTAAATATTATAAATGTAAAAATCATGTTCAAATGGTAATTAGAAGACATATATTAAAATTTTCTATTATTATTGATCATTTATAATCCTCCAATAAAATGAAACCAATTATTTGGGTCATTATTTAGTTCTCTTCATTTTTAACATTAATTACTCATCTTTCCCATGATCATGGTAACAAAGATTACTAATATCTCTATTCATATTAAAAAAAATACAAAAAATACTTTAAATGAAAATACAATTTTTAATAAAAATTGGTATTTTTTACTATTCATTGAGGAATCAATCTTTTCAGAAAAATACTAAAATTTCACCTTTAGATGTTTTTTTGCCTTATAATTTTAAAAAATTATATTTTTTTAAAATTTATTTCCTATAGTGGAATAAATAAATTATATTATATAGTGATAAAAATCAATGAAAATTAATTTTTAAAGAAACACTTATTTGCAGAATAAAATGGATTTACTAAAATTGTGTGCTGATTTACTATGAATTAATTAATTTATTATTATTCATTTGAACCATTGTATAAATTTATTAAATTAGCTAACTATGTTAATACCCTAAAATTTAACATCTAGTTCATATTAAATAATAACATTTTATGGTTTGTTTAGGATCGGTGTTACGTGTCATATAAATTATAAAATGAAGGTTTCATTTAATATATTGTGATATTAATAACATAGTGATTTTATTAAAGATACATTTATTCAAAAAATTTAAAATTATGTGTAAGTATCTAAAAAATACTTTTTACTAAAAAAGGATATTTTAACTCGGATGTTTTACAAAAAGATCTCATATGTCCTTCCTCAAAACATAGTACAAGAACTACTGGTTGTGGCATTATTTTTGATGATTTCTTCATGCTCCCACCAGTGTATTTGAATTATGATGTGTGTAATGACATTATTTTTACCCCATATTCCCTCTTCCCAAGGGTGGTCGACTATTATCACTTTCAACATTCATGTGTACTCCTTGATTGAATAAGGATGATGAGATCTCAGTTCCTCTATACATGGATTCATCCATGGAAATAATTTCCTTGTCTGGGTATCCTATATATATTTGATTCATGTTTGGTGTACTTAATCCTTGTACAATATCCTTTTAGACACTAGTCAATTACACAACTTCTATCTCAACATACTTTCTTTAGCTTCACATGGAATCCACCATTGGTCTGAAGCGAATTCACATTGGGCATCGCTAGGCAGGTCTAGAAAATCGGTGCATTGGAAACCTATATTCTTCCTCCTAGGAGGGAATCTCATGTGATGCATCTTAGGCACACAACCCAAGTCCTCCTCTTTCGATCATGAGGTAACCATGCTAAGGTTATAAATATTCCAATTATTTTTACCTCAAGCATCCCATGTTTTCCATGGAGTACTTTTTTAGGTCAGGTAAAAAGTTCTACATCAGGTAGAGATGGATCAGAATGTATGGTAGAGATAGATCAGGTCACAAATTTAATATATTGTGGATATGGGAACATGGTTAATATCTTGAAAGGAAAGGATTGATGGATCATAGTTCCCCATGGGGGAAGACCCTGGGGGTTTATCAGAATACCCATTGAGGCAGATTAGGGAGGTGTTTCCCTTAGATGGATGATATCACACCATGTGTAGTTTAACAATGGTTGGATTATAACTCCCCTTCAGGATTATCTTGGAGGTGTGCCCATAGAAGGGAATATTTTACACTTAGCTTGATTGATAGGAACACCCCTTGAGGTGGGTTTGGAATGCTAATCAGGACACCCCTTGAGGTTTGTCTGGATTAAATGGATTGGGATCCTTTTTTAGGTGAATCTAAGAGGTGTTTCCCTTGGAAGGAAGATGCCACACCTGGGTTGATAGTCCAAAAAAACCCCTAGAGGTTGGTGTGTAATGTTGATTAGAAATACCCCTGAGACGGATCTGGGTAAAATGGATCGGAACACCCCTTGATATGGATATGGGAGGTACGTCTCTGGGAGGGAATATGTCATGCATAATGGTTTTCCAATGGTTGGGATTACCCCATAGAGGTGGACATGAAGTATATGTCTCAAGGAAGGAATGCTCGAGTTTACCATTTTTCAGGATTGGACCTTAGGGAGATGTCCAATACACCTTGTCTGGTATATAGGAATCAAAAACCATGTATTTTGATGCCACAGTTTAGTGTCATGTGACAAGACCATTCCATACAGTTTAACATCATGCAGTAATGATTCCAATGTTGCAAAATGTGGATCAATGTGGTATGGTGTGGGGCTTACGTATTGATTTTCCCTTCACAATATGATTTTAATTTTTTTGGGATAGTGTGGGGATTACACATTGAATTTATCAGGTACTATTGGGAGATGCGATGGTGTGGATGGGGCTTTCTCATTGAAGATTTATGAAGGATTTCATTCAATGTGGGTGGTAAATATAGAATATTGTGTTCATTCCATAGGGTATGTGGTGTGGGGGTGTAATGGTCAACCCATTCTAATCATACACAGGGAATCCAATGTTTTTAAAAATTTGTAAGCCTATAGTTTTATGTCATGTAATATGGATGTTATTATACATTTTAACGTCTAACGACTGGGATTCAGGACTTTGCTGTTTTACGTCATTTATCTGGAATGTGGGGGGAATCACTCCTCACCCCTTGGGCTTACATGAGCAAGTCTCATGAAACATTAGAAGGGGTATGGAGTTGGAACTACCATAGAGGGGCGTTCAATCATGAGTTCCACATTAGTGTCCCCATGATCAGAAATAAATGGGGTTAATGTACCCTTGATCAGAAGATATAGGTTGGGAAACAAGTTCGCTGGTGGCATAGAGGACATCAAATGTGGAACAGAAAAGATTTTTCACACATATTAGGAATGTTTTTCACATAATTTCAGAAATTATGGTGCTCCAGCACATGGGATGGACATTGAGTCATAGATAGGGTGTTCTTAAAAGATTGTGTTCACACGAATATTGGGGTTGCATATAGGCTGGTTCTCTAGAATGCACCTAAGCTGAACAAATAGGAGTTGTGTGAGGACTGCTCCACTATGAACCAAGTCATTTTTAGGCCCACATGAGGCATATCAAAAATGATTCTCTAGATTTAGTGGTCTTTGTTGCATGATCTCCTAGAGGGGGAGGGTTTATGCACAGAGGAGAATCGTTTTGTCTTCTGGGGATCCTCCCTGAGAGGGGGGGTGAGTTCTATTAAAAGTAAAAATATTTATTCATGGGAGTTCATGTATTATAGGGAGGGAGTTGATTTATAATAAATTGCTTCCATTTTGGCGGAGCATCGACATGAAAAATACTATACTTGACATCTCCTTTGGTGAGAAAGAGGACCTATTATTTGAATAATTCATTTCTAATGTGAAAATGTTCTTTTATATATTTGATTTCCTAGGAAATAATATTATAATTAGTAGAAGTAATGATAAATATCATCTCTATTGGGACTTAATCACATTTAACACGGATGATTTTTTTTCTTGTGGCTATTAAAATTGTGAAAAACTCATTCATTAGCCTCAGAATTGTCTTTTATGGTGGCATGTGTGCTTATTTCATCCAAATCTAGTCATTGCCAATTTGGAGATTCTGATAATTTTTTCCAACAAATGGCCCCTATAAATATTAGCTAAATGGGGACCATAAGTTCATGTTCTAAGGGAAACTACAAATAGAGTGTTCAACTCCCATGGATGCACACAAAACTAGTAGTTGGCTACACCAGATACATCCACACATGTGAAAACTGCTAGTCCAAGACTATAAATAGGTAGAAGGACCCAAATACGGTACTGTGACTTCTTTCACAATTGTATTTGTTACAATCATGTGTGTTTGTCTCCTTGTTTCATGAATAACTGATCTCGAACCTTGTCTTTCCTGAAATCTCTTTACACTCACCTTCTTTTGAGACCATGGCCTCAATTTGATGTTACTCTACAAAACTTCCACGCCTAATATCCTTTTGATCATATAATTTTTATCTTTTGTTCACCTTCCTTAAACTATCCAAACCCCATCTAAAATCTCCCACCAACAATGTAAAGATGAGATAGAGGCTACATCTTCTGCTCAGAGAGTCGAAATAATTTGAAATCCTTAGATCCCTTGATCTAAGTGGGCTGGTTTAAAGAACCAAATGATTATGAGCATGCTAAATGATACACATAAGAACTATTTATTGATCAACCACCTTCTTCTATGGAATTTTGGGCTGGTAGATGAGATAATCATTCCAGGCCTCAAGGTCAACACACCACAATCATTGTCTATGCACGTGATTTATCTCAATCATTGGAACATTACATTCCATGACCACCCTCCCATGGATCATGGTTCAATGGATGTCTACAAGTTGAATAGGTAGACCAAGACGATCATCAAGGTGGATACATAAGATGGATTATTCTCTTTCCACTACACAAGCATCTTTTAGAGAAAAATGTTGGACAAGTATTGGGGATGGAACAAGGATTGATATTTGTGTTCTTGAGGAAATTTTACCAGTAAATGGTCTTAACCACACTGGCTACACTATATATGCTTAGAGTATGGGGCTGAGATGTGCTAGATCAGATTGTATGGGGTTGCGTGGATATCATAGTACTAGTTCTATCGTCAATAGGAGATGGTTATGAGGCTCCTCAACTAGTGGCTCCCAGATACCAACATCGTAAATCACCACCATGGGGATGTAAGAATCAACTTATCGTATGTTCACTACATTAGTGGTATCAAGGTTGAAGGGTTATAGTTAGATGAGTTCCTTCTATTTCAGAACACATTGAGTGATAGGTAGTGGACTCCCCTCTATGTGCGACACCTTCTGAATACATTGAAGGAAAATATTGCTCAGTATCCCATATTTCATAGGGATTTCTAGTTCAAGGCATCGTTTAATATGTTTCTAAACAATGACATGATCATGAAGATGTAGAGGTGGGGCATGAAATTCTTGACAATGCTACAGAGGAGATTTCGAGGATCATATTATTTGATCCTCGAAGAGGGGTAGTTTTAATAGTGGGGGTATAGTATGGTGAAAGGCTGGGATCCAATGGACTACTATACCACATTGTTTTCTACATTCCTAAGAATATGTTTGATTCCTATCAGGTAAACATGGATGGGCATTCATCTAGGGATGACAGTGATGATGGTGATCTTGGCTCCCAACAATAAGGAGAACCTTGGGGCTGCTCATTTTGGCCCGGTTCTACACCATGTTGAGTCATGTGTCAAGGGGAAACATGAAAAGAAGGATATTTGGACCATTCTATTTTTTCATTGCTGGATCATGTTACACTTTAGGGGTTATGAGTTCCCAAACATCACCACCCCCCCCCCATTCTATTTTCCTTCCATCTTTGGTCAATATCTTTGAGGTCATGACATTGATTCTTAGCAACACCTGGGTCACAATCGGGATCGGTATCCATGAGAACATAAAATTCCACCACTTCTCAACCCTAGTCAAATAAATAGTGGAATAAATTCATGGGACATGGGAATAGAAGGAGTGCCTTCAAAGATTTATTGGTGGAGTACAAGTGGCCAAGATTGATAGGTAGGTATACTGTGAATTGTATGTACCATATCAGTTCGCCAAGTTGTTCTGTTGCCTCAAACATCTGATGAAGAGAATCTACATGGGGGTTCCTGAGGAATGGAATCCCATTATACTTCATCATATTTTGTGGATGGTGGTATATGTGGGCTCATGAGAGACCATTTTATTGACATCGACCAACATCAGTGATAGTCTGTTGAGGGATTATTATACCAAACGAGATGGCATTATACTCTCGTATTGTCTTATGTAAGCACATAATGGTGATCGTGTTAGAGGGCACAATTCCATA
The DNA here is from genome assembly GCA_963277665.1 of Viscum album. Taxonomy (NCBI): domain Eukaryota; kingdom Viridiplantae; phylum Streptophyta; class Magnoliopsida; order Santalales; family Viscaceae; genus Viscum; species Viscum album. Next base: position 455,398,612 of record OY728135.1, read on the forward strand.
TAAGCAATGTGGTTGGTTGGATACTATTCCATGAATGATCCAAGAAATAGAAATAGATCAAGCTATAAATACATTGAGTATTGCGCAAGATAGAACTGCAGTGGGGACGGTGCAAGCTTGATATGTATTGGGGACAATGCATGGTGTTATAGTACCCCAACTATTTGGAGATGAAGGGCCCCGAAAGTGAACTTTGGGAAAAGTACAAGGATATGAGGCTATGATGAACCAATCATGGGAATATCCTAGTAAGAAGATGATTTACATTATATAGTCATATTTTTATGTTTTTCCCCTCTCTCTGGACGGAATAAATGATGATAAAAATGTTAAGTCCGACTGAGGAACAGTGGTTGAAGCTGATATGAGATTTAATAGTGCTTCAAAAGTTTGGGCTAGTTTAGATCACATCCATGGTAAGATTACATGAGAGGAAAATATACCTGATGTCCATTGATGACTTCACATTCTATTAGGGAGAGTATGATCCTCCTTCCACCTCAGTGCGAGTGATGTTTGGTGGCGAGCCATGACAGGAAGAGACACCACTTGATGAAGATTCATCTGAAGAGGAATCAGTTGATGGGGATGAATATCACTCCAGTGGTGAAGAATATTTGGGGTTAGTAGCCAATCATTGGATTCCACAGAATATATGTGAATTTACATACTCTAAGGATGATTCTGTCATAATTCTTGAGGTAATACTATTAAATTAATTGCCTCCCTCAATCATTCACCTTCATTATCTAGAATCTCTAATTAAGTTTATTCTTTACAATAGTAACTTAGAAATAGGAAATGTGATCCTATTGGAGGGGGAAAGGTGCAACATAAGGTGTGTAAGAGAATTATATGGGGTCTGTGATTGAGGGTTAAGTAGATAGAAGGCCAATCAAGAAATTCAGAGTGACGAAAACAGATCCTCATTTACTCCCTATCATTTATAGGGGACCGCACCCCAGTATTACAATAAAGGAACCCACTTGAAAGGTGGAACTCCCAGGGCATATTATCATCTAGATAACCATTCATCGGGGTATGATAGGAACTCAATTCACTTCATCCTTATGAACCATTATTGTAAATTTTTTATCAATGTGTTTTTCTTGTCCTCATATAGGTTCTCATGCATCTCCCACTCAACCAGTGTCATGTGGTCAAGCACCAACTGGTGAGGTATAGACTAGAGTATAAAGATCCCCTATATTGGAGCAACCTACCAAGATTCAGGGATTAAATCTGCATATTATTAGTTCATGTACGTCTTTCTCTCTCACGCAAGAGAAAGTGGTCATTTCCAAACAAATTTACGGATGTATGGTTATTCCAAGAAGCCCTAAAAATCCTTTATTCCAAATAAATAGGTGAGTAAAAGAAATTTGACTCCCCTTATATGATGTTAATTGTTGTCCTAAAAGATCTATAAATTCATTTTGATTTTTCCTTGGTCTTTGGTGAATTTTCTTTTATGGTCATAGGTGACTACATTGGTGGGGTGGATCCTGAGGCTAGTGAAGACAAAGTTAAAGAGGATTGGTAATGTGAGGATGGACTCCCTCTTGATATGGGTTCGATCTCATATGAGAGAATCCTTTAGGAGGAACCTACTACTTATGTTCTTGCAGTATTTCCCAAAAATGAGCGTGCATCACCTGAAGATCATGAAGACTCTGGGTCTAAATCTGCTAAAGAAAATTAAATTGTCCAGTGTAGCGCATGGAGAAACATATAGTGTTTCATCATCCAAACTCTAGAACTATATATGGTAAGCCATATGGTGTCCCTCTACCCTTATTTTTACAATTTTGGCACTAATGGGGTGGACACTTGTGGTCTCCATGCTCTGGTTCAAGACTTTCTTTTAGAACGGGTGAATGGATAATGCCAACACGTAGAATATTTCTATCACCATTAGAGGTCTAATTACTCTCGGATGCTCCATGAGGTCATCCAAAAAATCCAATATCTAGAGGAGCATTAAAATGAGAATTACACCTTCCTTAATCCTCATTAAAATGGATTCATCCAATTAAGGGCTCATCTGAAGTATAATAAGAATCAAATGGGGTGGTTGATATTTGAGAGAGCCAAAATCTAAGTGGAGTTGGACCAATTTATGTCAGGGCTAATGAGAGTAATCCTGCTACTGAGGAAGAGGTAGAAAAGACTACCATGTTGTAGTAGGTTCCCATAGCCACGCACCGGAGGCTAGAAAACCTATTGTGTTCAATTACCAGAGAAAAAATATAAGTGAAATTTTTCTGAAACTTTATAGAGGAACAAATTTCTGGATGACCCTCACCAAATTACGTAGTTTTTTTGTTCAAAAAATTTAGGTATTCATGGACATATTTCTTTTCCCACTATTAATTTTTTCACCTCAACAATATTTCTGATACAACCAATGACCAATCCCTAAGCTGACATTAGTCATTATCGGTGTGAGAATCAATGGATGTCCATGTGGTTGATCATTTGTATGAGAGTGTCTATTCTAAGAGTGGTTGTGGTTGGAGAATGGGGATCTATAAACATTCACCTTTATTTTCTAACATGCATTCGTGCATGAATGGGATAACACTAGTGGAATTAAATTCAACAGAAATAAAGGGGAATAAAGTTAAATAATCATGATTCCCAAAACCTAGAACATAAGTTTAGTGGAATCATGATATAGGATAATTTTTGACCATTTTCAAAACACATAATCCTTACCACTTATCCTGAGAAAGAAGAAAGAAAAATGGGAGTCGACCACTGACCATGTTTTAAGAATATAATTTGTCTCATAATTTCATCCAAATTACTCTTGGGTGTTGACCCGATATAGTATGTGATCCTTGTAAAAACACCATGCAATTAGGGGGTCCATTCATATGTAGAGGAGGACAAGGATCTACATAAGGGGTATACAAAGTGTGGAAATGAATAAATTGATGTTTGAATGGATTCCACAATACTAGAATTATGCCACCATGACATAGGGAAAATTGAGGTGGATGTATTAGTATGAACAAAAGTAAAACCCAAATTCTAAAGGAGTGTTGTCATAGATTTCAAGTGATGATCAAATAACATGAACAATGTTGAAGATAATTGGCTCTAGAGGAAAGGGACTCTCGAGTGGGGGCCTAATAAGCCTTCCAGTTTTACATCATGCAATGAGAATCATAAACATGTAGTTTAACATGATATGGTGAAAATGATTTACACTCAGGTTTACATCATATTTGAAGAATTATGTAATATATTGATTAACATCATGTGATCAGGATGTATCTCACTGTTTAATGTCATTTGACTTCAAAATGGAATGTGGGGATTATGCATTGGGATTCCAACAATTACATCCTCATGTATGATCAATTGGGAATCCCATATTCATTGAACTAGTTAAGAATATAGTTTGAAATCATGTGGAAGTATGTGTGAGCAAATGTTAATATGAATACGATGAGGCACAACCACATGGGAAATCCTAGAATCCCTTTTTATGAACATAGTTTATGGTCGTGAGGATTTGACCAAGGGGAGACTGTCTTGAAGGAATGTATGTGACATAGAGGGAATGTTACCTGAATTGAAAGGATGGGCCTAAGAATCCTTTAGATGTCTCACAGTACACTATAGAGATGAATCACACAATGTTGAAGGTCATGATGTTTGGACTGTGGATTTTGGTTTAAGTTCATTATGCTTTGACATGGAAAAATAGTTAATGGTCATTATTTTTGGACCATGGAGTTCCCATAAGTTTTTCATGTAGTAATAAGGAGTATTGTACTAATGTTAAAGGAGGGTCTTAGAAGTCTCATGTGTCATGAAATCATATGGATCAGGTTGAAAATGGTATAAGGTCATTATTATTAGACCGTGGCTTTTAGTATAGAGGCTATACAGCTTACGACTGTGAAACAGGGAAGGAAAACACATCATGATGAGTCATAAGAGGGTTGGTACCAAATATAAAAAAAATATAAGTGTTACTACAAGTCTCATGATGATAGGAATCAATCCATATATAGTTCCATAACACGATGGTGTAAGAGACTGATGCCGGTACGGGTTTCCCTCTTGAACAATAGTATTGAATCGTCTCATAATTGGATATAAAGAATCCCAAATTTATATGGTGTAAGGGTATAGTTTAACACTGTTCTATGAAGATGTTATGATTTTTTCATACCCTATTTTTCATGTGGGGATTCTTGGTCTGACACAGGGTAAAATTATTCCTTATTCAGAGGCATCCCAAACTTTTCTACGGTAAGAATACTATTTAACATCATACATAGAGGTTGTCGTTGAGAATTCACATGGGATGCCCATTCTATCCTTCCTCATATCAGGTTATGGTGAATCTTAACATGCTAATGGGTCATGTATATTTAAAGGTTCATATAAATTTTAGGAGGCCCGTGGTAATTCTAGGGGTGATAACATCATAGATAACATATGGTTTTCTAGTGAATCTACAGCTAGGACCATAAGTCGAACATCTATGAATCAATATGTATCCCATTAGGATGTTAATAATTTTATACATAGTTTTAGAAATAAGTTGAAGTATTAAGCTTCATTTAAGATGAAGCAAACAATTTAAATTCATGTTTCTTAGACTATAGGGAAATGTCTCTCCAATGGGAATTTGTGTGGTAATAAAGAGGTAAAACCCAACATGAAATAAACCAAAAGGGGATTGTATACCAAAAAAATAATATGGTAAAAAACAACACATATTTTAAGGTTATAATTATTAGACTACAATTGAGGCTAATGGGATGAAGGGTTGTTAAATATGTAGTTCGTCCTGAAGAAAGAATATCTAGGCATCACTATGTATCCCATGAGGATGGAAATCAAGCCAAATGTATTTATGAAGGTGGATACACAAATTTTAATGTCTTGAAGTCTATAACATGGATTGAAAGGGTGTTCATGGATTTTCGTGTGGTGTAATAGTTTAACCCTAATGTTAATGAGTCATGAAGGACCTGCAACATGCGAAGCGATCCTGAAACTAGTCACACATAGTTTAAGGTTTTGTGGTTTGGTCCCTGGAAAATAGTTTAATGTCATGTATAATGGACAATGGGAAAATATTTTAATGTTTTGATTCATGGACAATGTATTTTATTATCTCTAGAATGCTTGTGTAGAACGAAAGACATAAAACATGATGTAAATTACCCAAAAGAGACCCGCATACCACAAAATTATCAAGAATAAATCGGCACATAGAACATGGTTATAATATTGGGACCATTATTTGAGGCTAAGGGGAAGAAAAGATGATGAATTTATAGCTTTTCTCGGAGATGGAGAATCTTGGAATCACTATGTATCCCATGAAAATGGTAATCAAGACACATGTAGTTCTGGAAAACAATGTGGTTGAAGAGTAGTGCTAGTAGTGGTGATATTATCAAGAGAGGAGAACTAAGGCCTCCTAGGGTTTTCATGAGGCATTCCATATTTGATAAATGTAGTAAACTTTGTTGACTATCCAATAATTATAATTCATGACATCCCAATTTGATGTGAGGTAAATATCCTATCCTATCAAGAGGCATGTCGATCAGTTATGAGGTCGAAAAATAGTTTGACATCATGTCCTGAGGACTTCAGGGTTTTTATTTTAAATTCATACAACTCATAATGTATGGGATAAAAATAGTTTGACATCATAATTTTCGAACCTACTAAATTCCATTAAAGTTATTTCTCATTGACCATTATATCTCTATTAGTTTGAGGTTTCAATCTTGAGAAATGGGATATTATTTTAAGTTGATAGATTTTGGATCATGATAAGTCTTCTCAGAATGATATGTGTAGTATAGTGGAATGAAAAAACCTAACATGAATGTAGGACAAGAAATCCCGACACAATAAAATGCATTCCTGAGTAGACTCATGTATAGTTTAAAGTCATGATGTTGGTACATGAAATCCTAGTTTATGGTCAGAGAGTTTAGGTTGATGGAAAGGTTCTGTTCAGGAATAAAGATGTATCATGACAGAGTGAAAAACCCAACATGAATGATGTCCTCAGAGGCACAACACCACACCACATATTATTTGTAAGACTCAAATAATGTTTAACATTGTGGTTTTTGGATTCCAGATCCATAATTTATGTTCATAGAGTTTAGACCATAGTGTGCTCATCCATAAAGGAATAAGCATAGTGTAAAAGGAACAACCCAATTTGAATGGAGGGGCCTAGGAGGCCCCTTACATCACACAACACAGTTCCATGGTTGACATGAACATAGTCTAAAGTTTCATTTCTTGGAATAGAGCTCCAATTTTAAGGTCATAGAGTCTGGAACAAGATATTGTATAGCTTGACAACATGGGTACAAAACCTTCCAAGACTCCTAATCCCATATGAGTAATTATCAGTTTGGTAAACAAAGAGTCATGGGGGAATTTTCCTGACACATGGAAATTCATTGCAAGGGAAAGGAGAATCCATGCTGGTAATATCCCAATGACATAGACCTACTTATTCATTGTGAAGAGATGAATAGAGGGTTAATACCAATGTTGTTGTAATTATACCAATACATAGGAAGTTTGAAAATTTGTGAATCAAAATTTCATAGATCTGGATAAATAATGATTGATGGGTAGGGATTATTTATTTACTATGTTTGAAACACAGGGACAACAACCACACTAGTACGGAATGGAGTGATAAAATGCAGTGTTGACTTCTAAAAATGTTTCAAACAAAGTATCATTCATTTGTTACAAGAGATACAATATGGTGTTGGCTCATGATGGGAGGTAAGACATTTTCGCTAGGCAGAATTGACGTTAGGGGAGCCCATTTGGATTTGAAGGTGATGGAATATAAATTAAGAAAGTCTTAAAGTGTTGAAATGGAAAAATGGAATGTCCATGTGGGATTCAACACTCTAGGTTCCACGCCATAACGTGCTTGGGAACACCAAAAGGTTATATCTAGAAGTTGTAATCTAACCCATGTTTTAAAAAAAATTTAACCTCATATTGTATGGACCATATTGTGGATATTAGTTTATTCTCATATAGATCAGAACATAAGGGGTCACGGAACCAAGGTATTTGATGAATTTTTTGATGGGCCCTAAAATTAGGAGTTTTTTTATCGCTATGTATCCCATAAGGATGGGAATCAAGCAACACATAGTTCTAAAAAATGATATGGTACGAAACTAGCATCAGTTGGGTGGCTCTTCTCTAGGTATGAAATTGAGGCATCCAAAAAAATGGGGAATCCCATGTTCATAGAATGGGGTAAAGTACATCAATCATCCAATACATATTGTATGAGGAATCCTAATTCATGATGGGGTAAGTATCATCTCTTATTTAAGAGGCACCCCAGCTTTTTATGGGGTAGAGTTGCTGTTTAACTTCATGAATTAAGGATTTCAATAATTGTTGTTTAATATCAGAAAACTCAAGCTAGGACGAGTCCATTATATTTTCATAGATCCTAGAACATTTGAAAACTATTTAAGGTCATGATGCTTAGAAAAATCACACAGTTTAACATTATATGATCAGTCTGTATCTCAAAGTTCAATGTCATGTAACCAGAATGTATCTCATAGTTTAACATAATGTCACTTGGACACATCTAAAAATTTAACCCCATGCTACTGGGACTTAGAGAACTCTTAATTTGAATAAATTCTTGAGAAACAAGGCATCAGTTGGAGGAGTGATATTCTCTCTATCCATGGTGATCAAAGAGTATTCACCATTGATATAGACATCATTAATGATATAGGGTCATTACCACACAGGATCCATATTTGGAGGCTTCTTTCAAGTTATCATTGGTGCTTTGAGATCCAGTACCATATCACCCTTGATAAAATATTGTTGGAGAATGTTCTTTGTTGAACAATATCAATATCTTATTATGGTGCCTCTGGATATTTTACAAGGTGTGAAGAATGTTCTATTTGAGGGCTTCCAACTTAGATAGATGGATTTATTTTATTTTATATTGAATCTTATGGTCCTAGATAGTAGTTCAATGGGATGTAAAGATAACCTCAAAGGGTAGTACTACCTTTGTTCCATGCACCGGGGAGTATGGGGTCGTATAGGTGGATTTTTTAGTTGTTTATCAATATGACCATATGGTATTGTGGAGTTATCTGGCCAACTCTTCTTATTCATACCAACCAACATCTATAGAATTTTAGAGACGGTTTTTTTAATAGATCAGTTTACCATTTTCCTATTAATGATAGTTGAATTTATAGTTTGACTAGATGTTGTACTTGGAATACAACATTTGTTGCTCGGAAGCCCGATAATTGGTGTCACTTTCAATGAAATGGCATGAGGAACTCTTAATGTATGGATGATATGGGAGATCACAAATTTAATCATGGATTGGGCCATGACTTCTTTGATGGGAATCACTTTTACCCACATTGAGAAGAAATATATCACAGTTATAATGAACAAACACTGGTGATCTGTTGCTGGAGGATATGGTCCTACATCATTAAGTCCCCAAATTGAAAAGGTCCATGATTACATGGTGTTGTGGAGAAGTTTCATTGGTCGATTCTCAATGTTGATATGGATTTAACATCCACAGAACCTCTTCGAAAATGAGATGTAGTCATTGGACCATGAGGGCTAGAAGTATCCCAACCCCCTGAATATGGTGGGAGAGCATCCAACCTACCTGATGGGCACCATAGGACCTGACATGAATTTCTAATATAACCTAGGGAATATAATATCCAGGGAAGAAATGGACGATAATTCCATCATACCAAAATCTTCAGATTCTGGATTCAAGGTTAGGCCTACTCTAGAGGGTGAACTGTGTTTCACACTCATAGACACTCTCATGATCTGCTCAATCTAGAGTGATAATGTCACGGTAGAGAATCTCAATGAAAGGATATGTCCAACTAGTGGATTCCAATATTGTGGTGAAAACATAGGGGTCCTTGAAAAGAAGTTCCAGTGTCCATCAATATTCCGTTTTACCTATCTATATAATCTGAAATAATGTGAGCGATGAGTCTCCAATTCTCCACATCAATAAAAAGGTAATCCTAGTCAGGCTCTACGAGGGAGGAATCTAGACTAGATAGGGCATCAACTTGACTATTCTATGACCAAAGTACATAATTCACCTCTAGATGAGAGGTGAACTGGACCATCAACTAATGAGTGTGCTATACTAGGGGTAGAAGTTGTGTATTTGTAACATTTTAGTCACTATTAATCTTTTTTTATGATTAATTTGATGTCTCCCTTCCCATGGAAATGGGGGAAATAAATATTGAGGTCTTGCTCGAAACGAGTGATGACATCTTGAAACTATTATGTGTTCTTGGTGAAGCCTTCTAACAATTGAAGTAAGTACAATAGAATGGCTTGATCCAGTGTTGTAAAGATGATCCACATGCCTACATTGTTGATCTTGGGGTTGTAGATCCTTCTACCGATGGGTCTCTAGGATCCAAAATCAAAATTCATTTACCAACATAGAATAGACTAATCCATTGAGAGGGTTGAATTTTTTGGAAATCAACATATTGGTGAAACCCTTCAGGGGTCATATGAGAGACTGGGAAGTCTACGTATTCCTCACCCTTGATAAACTTCTATGGAAGGAAGCTGATGTTAAACTAATTAAGGATCACTTCCAAGTGTCATAGTTGTCCTTCCAACATGGGGAAAATTAGAGTATAATTAAGTGCATCCACACATGAAAAAAAATTATCAAATGAATCTAACTATAGTGCCGCAACTTCTATACTAACAAACCCAAAGCAAGGGTGTTATTCTAGTTGGAGTATCTGGTCTCCATTTTGAGAAGCATGCAACTAAGATAGTATAAAAAATGTTCTCTACCATCATTGTTTTTCTAGGAGAAAAGGGTACCAAGGGACCATTATAGGGTGGCCACGTAATGGACTAGAGGATTCTATGAGATATGTGGAATCAGAACAAGTGGTTGTAGCAGATACTGCATGATTTCCTTAAAGGCTATTTGGTACTCCTCATTGTACCGGTAGACTGTGCCTTTCTTCATGAGCCTCAAAAAGGTTTCACACTTGTATGAAAAATTGGAAATGAACTACAGTATATAAAATAATTTGGAATAAAGGCCTCATATCTCTGGATGGTTACTTGGGGGAGGCAATGGATGATGTCTTTGATTTTCACGGGGTCGATCTCAATGCCTCTATAATTGATAATGACACTTAGAAACTTCCCAAAGGTAACCATGAATACAGACTTCAAGGCATTTAACTATAAATATTGATAATTGAGGAAACCAAACACTTTATAAAGGTATTTGAGATACTCCTCTGATGGCATGGGTTTCATTCATTTTACCATATCCAATTAAATTCTTATTTTTCCTAAGAATGCACCATAGTAGCACACCCTAGGGTAGACCACAAGGAGGCCACTTATATGCACTGTATTCTTATTATCACTATTATTATTTAACTAATATAAAACTGTACTATATAATATACATAGGGGTTGGAAATTTGTGAAATATAAATATGTTATAAATATATAAATATATAAAAATTTAAAAAAACGAAGAAAATACACTAAGATACCAGTGGACGAAAATTGTTACTCTTGGGGTTTCATGGTGGTGTTATCATTATTATTCCAAATATTTATTAATTATTTTACTCAATTTTGAGATAAAAACCTTTCAATCTAAACACACTTATTTTAATTTTATTACCCTAAACGAAGAACTCTTCATGTAGGAGTAATGTATTTCACATCAACATGTAACCAAAACTCCACCATTTGAATGACTCTGATATCAACGAGAAGCAAAATGAGTGAATGATGAGGAACAAAACAGTATTATGGAATGTGGGGAGACCACTGACCAATATCATTTTAACAAATAATTATTCCTTAGAATAAATCACAGGAAATCATTAATGTTCAATATTCTCAAATTCCACCACTTCCCCCCTCAAACAATAGTGACATTTAGATTTCCACAAACATGGATTTAAAAGCACGTTGGAGAAACACGAAATAAAAAAATAAGATAAATGGAACAAGAAGAAAAATAAAGAATAAGAATGAACTAATGTATATTAAAAATATGATGAAAATTTACATAAACACAACTCCACCTTATCCCCCTTGAAATCTCTCTCTTCGAATGGGAGAAGGAACCCATATTTATATGGAGAAGGGGTGAAGAATTCACACTCTGAACATTTATTTTTGAATGATTCCATGTGGATGTGCCATTAAATGACTGAATTTGTAATATGTGTCTTCATGAATGTTGTTCCATAATTTCTCCTCCATTCAACCTAAAACTTTCAGCATCATTTTACACAAGACGAGGGAGTTTTAGATTTAATATTGAGGTTTATGTTTGCTGGCTGAAAATTCCAGAATTTTTTATCCAATGTGAAACGTCCAATTTCCCTCTTAATGAGTCTAAATCCCCCTAAAATTTATTTACAGAACATTTATACAAATCATATTTAATATCCATGTTGAATCACATCAATTTGAGATTTGTAGCCCGATTTATTCATTTGTTACGGAGGTTGGGTACATGCCATCTGTCGAAACATTTCATTAACTTGTTTTATTTTTAGGGCCTCTAGATGCTATAATTAGCTCCTAGTCCATAACAAAAAGTTGAAGGCAATACATCACATATTTCAAAAAAATAATCAGTCAATTTGGAATTATATTTTAAAAAAACTACCAAAAGATACTTATGATAAAAATATGTTAAATTATATGAATTGGGGTATTTTTGAATTTAGGCTCAAAATAATAGAAAAACATAAAAATGTTACAATGTCCCATTAAATAACATTTTTTGGGTTTAAAAATAGTTAATTATAATGTAAATTATATGAATATATGATCTTCATCAATCCCCCATACTTACCCATTTCACTCCCGAGCAATTATCATATATTCAAATAAAAATTAACACAACAATCAAAATTGAGAAATAATCAATGTTCATATCCAAAACAAAATTTCATCATGTATATTTTATGAAAATTAGTTCCCTATCATTTTCATTTCTCATATTTAAATTTTTTTCAACTTCGTAAATCTATCCATGTCCCAATCACAACCTACCTCCCCCCCCCATGGCCCGAAGGCCTTCATATTTTATTGATTTTTGATAATCCACCTTTCAAGGGGTGAGGTGTAACCCTTACAAGGCCAGTAGGGGTAATAATTACATGGACCATAGGCCTTAGAGGATTTCATTTCCCGTAGGCTTCAAACCTTAAATACAACTCATATTAACTACATGGAACTGCTCCTCCCTAGCATATTCATCATGAAATCATCTCTCCACCTTCGCATGGTCGTTCGGCTAGGCTTTCCCATGCATGCATAGGTTTTTACAGATGGAAGGTTCCATACCCTCTCATTCTTGCAATCTTTTTAGCTTCTGCTATGGGGAAAGCTCATATCCCATCCTCCTTCTGATGTTGTTCCTTATAGGTTTTCTTGGTTTCATCTGCACTTAAGGTGGCCTGAAGGCCATGAGGTGGCCCAAAGGCCTTGCTGACCCAAAGACTTAGGTGGTCCGAAGGTCTAAAAGGACTAGGGGACCAAATCGGTGGCCCGAAGACCCAAACGGGGGAATAGTCATGGCTACTACAGTACCGAACAGTACCTGCCACAGTACCTACATAGTAACTACTACTGTATTTCTACAGTAACGCAGAAATTTGACTCCACCTAGATTTGATCTCGGGTCTCTTGAATGCAATTACAGAGTCCTCAACAACTGGGCTGAGGCTCATGTGCAATCACAACCTACCTCACATTGAATTTTATTTCACTATTCACTCAATAGAAATTAATTCTTGACTTATGGACATGCTTGAAAGTTTCATGTATCACCATAGGATTGTAACAATTCTCATTTCTCCACAGCGTGAAACAAGAAAATTAATTCAGTAATGATGTATTAAACTAAAGTTTTGAAGGACTCTATGTCTTCGGGTAGGTTGGAAAATGATTAAAAGTATTTAAGGCCAAAAATGGGATGTTTGAGTCTTATGTAGAATGCATGAATAATCAAGTGAAAACACAAAAGGAACCTCACTCAAATCACCTTAATCATGTGAAACACAATAACACCAAATTTTTTTGATATGGTACATGAGTCAGTAAATTATTAAAATGAATTATATTATGAAATTTCTCCACTTTTATTTCTTTTTTCATTTTTTAAAGCTTCAGAAAGGATCAAATTTATTTTCTTTTCATTTATTCATAGAGAATTAGCTTAAAAATGAATACAATGAATGAATGAAAATTTATGCCCTTGACTTTTGAGAGGTACATGAGTCATAAAAGAATTTATAATTACGAATTCAAGATTATATCCATTTTTTATTTCAAATTTTTTTGAAGGTGAACCGAATGAAACAGATAATGAACAGTGAAATCGTACTCAATCCCAATTTTCTATTAACACACTACCAAAAATAATTACAAGAACCTCACCCCACAAAAAAATTATAAAGATCCCAAATAATTGACATGAAATTCCATTCCCCCACAATGAAACTTGATATATCAATGCAAAACAAAATATGAGTATAGGTAGGTAAGGAAAAATCAGCTTGTAATGTGGATTAAACCTAAAATTCAAATCATGGAATCTAAGGGATAATGAAGGATAGATGTACTGGTGGGTCTCAGGATAATTTTTAGCTATCCAAAGTATATCCTTAATAATATTAAAAACATTCCATGAAATCTAAATCTTAGAATGAGAAGGATTTTAAATTCTTCTTCTCACACAAAATCCACGTTTCTCAAGAAGGGGTGGGTATTTGGAAGAATATGTTTAAATGGTTTAAAATAACACATAAGATGGGAAAATATATTTTAGTCCCTTTTCATGGGAATTGATTTCAAAAAAATTCCGCACTCATAAAATTTATTGAAAATTCAAATCATGAAAATTTTTGTCACATAAACAATGATTTAAAATTATTTTATTGTCAAAAAACATTTGAATTTTCTCAAAATCTATTAAAGTGTGAAAATTGATAAGAATATTCACTAAAGATCAAATTTAAAAAAAAAAGTGAAAGAAAAAGAAATAAAAATTTACAAAAAACAACTAACCAAGTTGATACTCTTTCCACACTTAAATTTCACTACCCTTCATTTCAATATGAAAAAATATAAATAAGGGTAGAAAAACTAAATATAAATAAAGACACGACAAGGATTTGTTTTTGTGGAAGCTTTGAGTTAAAATTTAAGCTGATACCACTTCTTCCTATAAAAAAATAAATAAATAAATAAATTTTAAAAATAAATAAATTCATTAGAAAATAAATAAAAAGAAATAGGAAGGGAAGTGAATGGGAATAATTCTTGGTTGGACCCCCAAGAGGGTTCTAGGTGTTTAATACACCTAATCATGCAGTTGCAGCTAATTAGCCCAATCTGAAGGTTGATAAGGTTTCTTTCTCCGAAACAACCAAATATTATTTCCTCAAACATCCATAAGTAGATTCCATAAGTGAGAACCCCCAAATAAAATAAAAATATCCCCAACCCCTAGAAGAATTGATGGATATAATTGGACTTGGAGAGGGGGAGGGAAAAGAATGTAGGGGTTCTCCATATTTTGTTCCATTGGAGGAGTGGTGTCTACTGGTGGTAAATGTAATTGAATATAGAGTCCCATCTGTTCTTTTTTAGGATCATAAATTAATTCTTCATGGATTCCATCTTTTGTTCCATCATCCACATTTTTATTAGTTTACAGCTTAATGGGCTCCTCCATTCTCTACTAAACAGAAGGGTCTTCTTCTTCATGATCATCTAGGGCCTGCATTAGTGGTGAAAAATATAAAAAATAAGAATAAGGGATATCATTTGTCAATTCATAAATAATAACAGTTGAATAAAGATAAGGTTCAGAAAATAAATATCCCTCAAAACGTTCTATTTTAACTCCTTTTCTTCAAGTATGGTAGATGGGAATGCATTTGTTTGAGGGGGAAGTAGATCTTCATGTTTTTCTTCAACCTCTCCAATTTTATCTTGAAGTGTAGGTGGAAAACTAAATTCATTATCTTAATATTTATTTTTTTTCATTCCATCTATGTGACATTAATCTCTTAAATATCATTGGCCTGCAACGCTGTTATTTTACTTACTTGTTTGATCATTTTGAGATTCTCTTGAAACATTGTGGAATTTTTCTCCATTTGGATATTCAATGTATATTCCATTCTAGTCTACCAATCAAATATATAAAAATTAAAATAATTATAATAATAACCATAAAAAACTATATTGTCCTTATATATGAAATATATTCAATGAAATTCTCTTTTTTAAGATTTTGAAATTTTATATTTTTTTGGATTTCTATTGAAAAACGGTGTGCACAATCACTTGGCATCCCTGAAAATGTCAAAAAATTGATGTTAGGAGTTTTAGTAATTTTACCATATTCAATTAAATTTTTATATTTCTTAATAATCCACCATAGTAGAACACCCTAGGGTTGATCATAAGGATGACTCTTCCACGAACCATCTTCCTATCATCATTATTATTATTTAATTAAAATAAAACTAACTTATATAATATATATGGTGGGATTGAAATTTCAGAAATATTAATATAATATAAATATATAAATATAACATAATACAAGCCACAAAGAAAATGGAGAAAATAAACAAAGATGTTAGTGGACTAAAATCATTTCTCTCGAGGTTTCATGGTCGTGTTATCGTTGTTATTCAAGATATTTACTCATTATATTACTCAATATAGAGATAAAAACATTTAACTCTTCACCATATAATTTGAATATTATTACCCTAAACCAAGACCACTTTGTTTACAAGTAATCTCTTCCACATAAACACCTAATCCAAACTCCACCATTTGAATGACTCAGATATCCATGAGAAGGAAAATGAGTGAATGTGGAGGAAGAAAACAATAGTATATAAAGTGAGTCGAACACTCACCAAAATCATTTTAACCACTACTGATTTCATAGAATAAAACCTGATAAATCATTAATGTTCAATAAACTCAAATTCCACCACTTCCCCCCTCGAACAATGGTGATGATTAGTTTTTCACAAACATGAAGTAGATCGCACGGTGGGAGAAACACAAAATAAGAAGAGAAGAGAAAAAGAAGAAGAAGAGAAATGAAGAATAAGAATAAAATAGTGTATATTAAAAATATAATGAAAAATTACATAAACACAACTCCACCTTTTCCCCACTTGAAAATTATATCTTGTAATTAGAGAAGGGGGACATATTTATAGGGATGAGGGGTGATGAATTCAAACTCGAAACATTTAATCCTAATGTATCTACTTATATGTTCCATAAAATCACAAAATTTGTAATATGTTTCTTCTTGAATTTTGTTCCATAATGTCTCCTCCATTAACCATCAATATTTCAGAATAATTTTCCATTAGATGAGGGAGTTATGGATCTAATATTTAGGTTTACTTTTTCTAGTTGAGAATTCACGAATTTTTTATCTAATGTAAAACGTTCATTATCACTCTTAATGAGTTAAAATCCCCATAAAATTAATTTATGGAATTATTATATGAATCCTATTTCATCTCCATTTGGTATCACATCAATTGGCGATTTTTAACCTGATTTATTCATCCTTTACGGAGGTGGGGTCCATTCTATCCACCCAAAAATTATTTAAACTGTTAGATTTTATATGGAATCTTGATGCTTGAATCATCTACTGGCCCAGAAAAAATGTTAAAGGAAATAAATCAATTATTTCAAAAAATTCACTCAAATTGAAATTATATTTTAATGAAATTACCAAAATATCCTTACAATAACACTCTGTTAAAATTCAATAATTAGGCCATTTTTTCATTTAGGCTCAAAATAACACCAAAACCTGAAAATGTCACAATCGCCCATTAAATATAATTATGTTGTGTTTAAAAGAATTAAGTACAGAATAAAATATGTGAAAATATGAGTTTCATCATCCTCACACTCAAATTATTTGACCACCATGACTTCTGTGTAGGATTCCACAAATGTCCAGAGAATTAGTTTGAAGAGGTGGTGCATGGGCCACTAATAAGTGGATCCAAAAAAATTTTGGTAGAAATGAATTATTTGAAAGAAAAAGGTCTACGGTGGTACTCTAAATTTAAAATATTCCCTATCTTCGAGGTAGATCTAGATTTTATTATTCCAATAGTATCCATTCATGAAGAAGAGAGCCTAGAACCTGACAGGAACATTAATCATCACCTTTTTCAATAAAAGTTAAAAATCATCCGTCAAACAATGGAAGTTGATTTCCTGAATTTCGATACATACTCTTATATGAACATTATTCTTCTTGATGGGGATGATATTTTCTATCCACTTGGGGTACTGAAATTCCATGGCAATGTATTCTTTAATAATCTTATCAGCCTCAGCATCAACCATGGCACCATAAGAAGGGAGAATTTTTCTAAGTGTCTTCTTGAAACCACTTTGACTTCCTGGGAGACCAAGATGTTAGAAAATAACATGATCGTCTAGTCCTTGAATCTCATCATAACTCTAGGAGAATATTTCATGATTCTACTTTAGGGTAGTTATTTACTGCTTCTACTACTCTAGATGTATGGTTCCACTAATCATTATTGGCCTCACATATTCCCCAGTACCGAGATTCACCTAAACCAGCTCACTTAAGGTGATGGATATGACATCCTCGAATAGTGTAGGAGTGTCCTCCAAATCCTATTCATCATCTAAGATAGGATTATAATTAGGAGGATGTGGTTTGTCCGGAAAATAATATTTTGAGGGACCATAGGCACCTTCATGAGCATAGACAGAATAATCGTTGCGGGACTTCTACACTGATAAAGACATGGTGATAGAGGCTGTAAATCCAATTCCATTAGGACTTAGACTACGGGGTCCATGCTTGATGTCAAAGAAATAGTGGTGGGTCGGCTTTAGTTGATTCATCTCTTCCCCATAGAACATGTGTTAATGTCATGAAACTGTGTCCATAGGGTGAACCTCTCAGTACTTCATAGAGGTCGCGAATTCTGGTATCACCGAGTCTTTTCCAGTATAAGAGTATGAGGTAATCATTACATTCTCTATCCTTTTAGGGATGTTGTCACACTTTTTATCCGAAATGAAAATTGTATTTCCCAAGTCTTTCATTGTGGCCTCCAACTGATGAATCATGATAATGAAAGCATCATCCATTTCCACCCACATATTGGTTGTCGTTGTTATGCACTCAACATCATTGGTTTGAACATGCTTCCCCTCTCACTTGTGATAGTTGACGTCTAGATAGCAGGATTCATTGGAATCAAAGGGAGAAAAACCACATTGAAGTACCCCTACTCGACCATTGAGGGAGTATTTGAGACACTAGTGATATAAGGAGGGACTATCACTTGATGATGAATCCAAGGCCTATATAGCAGTGCATTTGGGTGGTATCCTATGAGACTACCATTAATTCAACACATTAAATCAATCCATGAAACTAGGTCTTCAAAAAAATACTACCACACGGTCTATGTGTATTCATGTCATAGCCTTTAATTTTCCTATCAATGAGAGTCAAATCTATCTCAATCAGTCCTAGATTATAGAGAAATCATGATTGAATATATTTAATACTAGAACCAATGTTGACTACGCAATGATGGATTTCAACACAATTAAACTGGACTGTGACATATAGTGGGTGTGAGTTCCCTTTCATGAGGGCACCCTAATCCCCTCTAAATAATGAGTTGATGTATTTTAATTCATCTTTATTGACTTCCTCTACATAATAGGCTCCAATGGAAGCAACCACTACTTCTAATTGGAGGGGGTTATTCAATGCTTCTCTGAGGGCTTCACGCATTTCCTATGATAGAAAGAGGGACTCATGGATCAAGACCCTTGATTTTATGCTGGCTTGGTTCATCAGCATGCCACACTTCCTCATAAAAGGAATATTCCTACCCATATAGGGTCTCTCGTTGGTGGGAGGCAAGGTAGGTGCTTCTGGTTATACCACTAGGTTCTAGTTGGTGTAGTAAATATACAACTACTGATCGACTAACTCTCCCAAAACCACTGTCTGTAGACTGCTGACAGGATGATATCTAGATTTAGTTGGATGTGGTTAATCACTATACAGTCATAGCTGGTCTTCCTAGTCAGGTAACATGGTTGTTGTAGCCGTATTTCTGATGGATTGGGAAGCGAGGAATGTAACTTTTGAACTATATGAAACACCCGATTCTTGGTCATGGTATCATGTTGAAATCTATTTCTATCACTATCATGAGCATTTTGACGATTCACATATCATCGACCTCTCCATCAATGTAATTGACTGGAAACATTTTATTGATTTTCTCAAAATTATTCATTATTGTGAAGTGTGAAGCAGTCTACCAACTAAATGACATTCATAGAGGAATAATATTTTTCATCATTAGTGGGGAATTCCAATGTTCTGAAGACCTTGGAGAGATTCTCAACATTGGAGTCATGAAATTACTAAGGGTGTGAAGTGACATTGGCACCAATGGGGGGATCCGATTTTCCGAATTCCATCAATTCTTACACTTATGATATTTGGATGGCTATGATGTAGATTTAGAACCAGTATATGGGGAAGGAGTGGTAACCATAGGAAAATAAAGCCTTCATTTAGAGGCATACATGACATCATGGGAATTATTTACTAACCTATAAGCCAACCGATCATTATACTTATAGGTTCCATGGATAGAATCTTTCTTTCATTCACCCTAACCCTCACTGTTAGTACCAAGGTCAGTTGAGATATGTGTAACTTGCATTGTGAGTTCTACCACCATGACCAATAGGTTATCCACTTGGTCTTCTATCCAATATGTGAACACATATAATTCATTGATGGTGTGTATGATGAAACTATGGTAGAATAACGGTTGAAGGTTGTTAGTGCTTCCGACTTCCTGGGGAACCCTGTACTCTCGATGATTTAGAATAATTTTTTTAGGGAACAAATAAAATATACTGGGATAAGTGAATCCATAAAGGAATATGAATAGTTCTTATGTCTAGGAAGGTCACTCAGGGAGCATGGCCCTAACAAGGGTCTGGATACTAAAGAGGACATATATCCTAAATATGGACTAGATCCTAAAAAGTTGCTAAATCCAAATTCTCTCATCTATGAGGCTATGCAAGGAGAGGCGGTGCTTTTCAGTTCTATGATGGGAGAGGCTACACATGGAAAGGTTGATGCACTCTAAGTTTTTATGTAGGTAAAGGATCTAATAATTCTAAATTCTTGGTGGTCTCTACGTATACAGTAGTAGTGTTCTATTTATTGGAAGAACTTATCAAATGTTCTTGAAGAGGCCATGGGAACACTTAGCCTATTACAGGGATTCTCCCAAATGCTATGCCTTATCATAAAATCATGAAACCTAACTGTAATAAATGAATATGTATAAAAAATTCACATCATTAGTATCTTCTAATTGGTCAGTTCCATATTGAGTAAATATGAGATTCCTTTCCACTATGTGATAAAATATAGGACATAACCGTCAATCATTTGTTTTTACTTCAACTGGTCAACAATACATGTCTTGACCATAGTCCCAAACAATGATGGACCCAATGGACAATTGGTTATACGAGACGAATGTAGGACCTTTCAATTTTTGAACAGAACACTGAATCTTGGAACCCTCCTACTGCTCCAAAGTTCTCAACATCGGCCCATACTATGAGATGAAGTGGTCCAAATACTATAGTGTGTCACTCATCCCATTGAATAGGGAAAATATATGGTTTCCAAAATCCGAGGGTGCTTGGATGTCATCCACCCATCTATGATATGGATTTCCGTCAGGTGTGATCCCAACTTTTCATGTCTCAAATACCTAAAGGTGGGTGGTGAGAGTAGCTATCAAATCATCCTGGCGAGGATCCATGAGTTAAAGATTATTTATGACCACTAATTCATTGACAGGCTCACTGAAACTATAATTAGAATATGTAGATCAAGAATTAGAATAATACAGATCCCATGGAGGATAATTCAACTACTCATGAGGGTTAAGAAACTAAATCCTTTGTCTCTTACTGTAAAATCATTCCCTGGCACTATCTGGATGCACAGGATCACAAAGATCGATTGGGAGAAACTGGATGAGGAGGACTTGCTACCCTCTTTGAGGAGAAATATGATCTTATCGGGATGCACTATAATCTGCGATTTGATCAGCAATGAGATCTATGATGATCATTTTCTTTTATGCTACTTGCTAGAGCATCGAGGCCACCATAGGATCAGCCTCTGTTTTTGGCTCAACATTAGATAGATTAGAGGGCCCAATCTTCCCTTTACCATTTTCAATATATTGATGGGTTGGTAATGTCTCATAGGTATCCATGAGGCCATGTTCCTGCCTCTTCTGGTAGGTAAGTACACATGTATGTGGGTTTTTCTTTTGCTGCACCACCCCATGGTGTGGGTTTTCCCTATATAACCCTACATACGAGTTCTGGTTCTCATGCATGTCGGGGACAAAAATGTTCTCCATAAGAATACCAGTAAGGTAATTATCATCATCGATGGGTAAATCAAGTTTTCATAATATAGGGATAAAATGGAGAGTGTTGTATTGTCCCAAACCCTTGATCTGTAGATGTGGATAATGCCTCTCCCATGATTCAACAGAGCTCTGTTAGGCTCTTGACACATCTATATTAGATGGTATGGTGGTTGTTAGGAGACTCAAAGCACTAATTCACTAGGATTGTAGAAAACTCAACCCTTCTCCAGTACTAATCAATATCTTTGAGGTGCCACCGGATTCCTGGGTAAACCAACTAATGATCACTAAGGCAGTGAAACATCACCCAGATTGTATAGATGAAACACATGGAATTTCCGTCAGTGAGGGACTCCGAGATGTCGTTGTTTGGAGTTTCAGCTAGATAGAACACCACTGATAGTTGGTTGGTTACAAGTGTCTCTCATGGGATCTCTTGCTCAGAGGCAGGGCCCTTCCCTTGGTCAGCTCAAACCTTGATCGATGTTTTTCTATAGTTTGGTGGTGGTACCAATGTGGATTGATGCTGCGGAAAGTTTCCCAATAGAGGATTTGATGCACTATTAAATTATTTGTTATACAATGGATAATCTCTCAGGGGCATCACCAACCACATCATCACATCATTGTAGGACTATGTGTTCACCACTATCTCATGTTCATCGGAATTTGTGCTCATCTATGGCTCAAAATATTTCTCACCATCTTGTGGATTAGTCCTAGACAACATCAATTCTCATATGTCTAATTTAGAGGTATAGAGGTGGTAAACTAGTAGTGATATGGATAGTTTCACTGTGATACCTTGGAATGGATCCAGTGTTCGAGTTCGTTCCCTTGAACCATGTTTTGTGTACTTTATGATAACACGTATTCATTATTTTGAATATTAATTAGACAAATTATCACAATATGATTGTTCTTATGCATAACATTTTTTGTGATAACTTTCCAAGAGTAGTTGTTTCACTAAAAGTTCATACCATTTCCAAGCTATGATAAGAACACTAAATTTTTGAGACACTATGCTTAAATATATGTTATATAGTTAGATGACATCATTTAAAGGACCCAAATGATAAAATCTATCAAGAGTAGAGACTCATAGAATTTTGAAGCACCTTCTCAATGTGTACGCCCTTGGTAATATCCAGTAGGATATTAAGAGAATGAGACCCACCAGCAGGAAATCCATATTTATATGTGTCATTGGATACTCCTAAGTGAATATGTTTGTATTTTTCCTTTTATTTTAATATTATTATTAATTAGTATTATGATTCTTGTACATTAATGTATTGACGAAAACTGTGATGACAGATGTTCGTGGTGTTGTAGGATACATTGGGTACATCAAAATAAATTTTCATTAACAAATAATGTGAGAAAGGATTTATCTCGTCTGTTCCTTAATAAAAGTTAATATCTCGTGTCCTATTATGGAAATTATATAGCCTAAATAAATCTATGTCCATGGTGTTCTATAAGAAAGTACTATTATTGAAAATTTAAATATAGAGACATCGATCACATAGGTTGATGGAAGTCGCATGCGTCCTACTTGATTTGAGATATCGTTATAAAGGGATTATATTACATTGTAAGCATCTTTACGAGGTAAAATGTCTTTTTGGCATTATTTTCATCATCTATGGAAGCCTTGGAGTGTTTCTAAATGCTATCCCTGTACTTTAGGCTTCTTTTCCTAATTCCACTGAGAAACATTCCTATAGGGTCACACATTAAGTGTATCCCGAATCATAGTCAAATAATATATTATTATTTATTATTTAACAAGATTAATAAATATTATTCTAAATTATGGTTTAATCATTATTCATGTCTTCTTGATCACATGTATTCTTTCACCATTTATTTGAGATAATATAATGTGTGTGGAATATTAAATAATTTTTTATATTATATTTAATGAGTAAAATATTTATTTATTAATAGGAGAAGAATGTAGTGATATTTATTTAATAAATATATATATATATTATTCAAGTACTGATAAATATTTTGGATGAATGGAAGACTTAGTTTAATGGCCCAGTGATGAAAACAAATATGGAATATTAATTAATTAAATAACATTTAATTTAAATTATAATTTTTAGTATATGTCAAGAAATGATATTATTATTATTATTAATTGAAATGGGATTTTTTAGGATAAAATAAATAATTAAGGGCCCTTTGAATTTATTTTATTTTATTTTTAGCAATATCTATACCCAATCATTTTATTTTCTCAAGAGAACCTACTCATTTTTGTATTGGTTGTGCACAATGTATTAGGAGAATCCTCTCAAGACTAGAGAACTCCCTTCTCCAGGAACACACCCAAAAATAGAGAGAAATCCTCCTTCACCTGATCAAGGGGGATGATTTGGAAGTGGTTCTCAGAGTTATGATAGGTGGACGATTCAAGTGAAAGCATCTGTCTTTCTAGCACCCAGATATTCTTCCAGTGATTTTGGGAAATTCAGAAAACATGTGTGGATCACTACTAGAAGAAATCTACACCATTTTTCTACAAAAAAACGATGGTGGACTATAGTTCTGTCAATGGATCCATCAACAAAGTATGAATTCAAACAAAGGTAATTCTTTATTTAATTAAATTTATTTTAAATAATATGTGATGATCCCCTCTCTAGTTCTACCAGGATGACCCCTATCTGATCTCATTGATCTAATTCCACATATCACGGCAATTATTGTATGTAGATCTCAGATTGGTCATTAATCATGAAAAAAAATATTGGGATCGGCCTATCGCATGCTTCCCCTAGGCCCAGAACCTACTAGTGTTATAAGTGTAGAACATAATTATTTATCAATATTTAAAGATCATTGGTGAATTATTCAGTTGTAATTTAGTTTTTCAATTCAAGCTTAATAGTTAATATAATATTTATTTACATGTTGGAGAATAATTTAGGGATATTTATTTAATAAATAATTTGGACTTATTCAAGGCCCGAGAAATGTTGTGGAGGAATGGTGGGCCGATTTTAACTGTCTAAGGATAAATAATAAATATGCAATATTATTTAATTAAATTTTATTTAATTTTAAATTTTATATTAAGAAAATGTCGATAAATGATCATATTATTATTATTATTATTTGACATGGTGTTTAGCATGGATTAAACAAATAATTTAGGGCACTTGAGAAATTATTTTATTTTATCCCATGAAATATAATTTATCAATTATGTTATTTTCTCAAGAGTTCCAATTCATTTTTTGTCTTGTTTAATTACAACAGATTTCGAAAATCCTCTAAATCCTAGAGATCTCTATTGTCCAATAATGCTACAAAGAATATAGAGTAATCCTCCTCCAGCAGTTCTAGGAGAATAATTTGGAAGCAGTTCTCAAAGCGATCAATAGTGGGTGATGCAAGCACAAGGATCTATTGTAATTTCACCCATAAATTCATTTTTTGATGTCTGTAGATTTTGGTAACACATATGGATTACCTCTATAGAAAATCTACTCCTGGTTTATACAACACAATGATGGTGGACCGTGGATCTGTCACCAGATTCATCAATGAAGAAATAATTCCAGAAAAGGAAGTTATTTATATATGTAAATTAATTATAAATATTATGTGACGATCCTATCTCTAGTTTCGGTGTAATTACCCATGTCTAATATCATTGATCATATTCTATATTTCATGAATTTTATCACCATTGTAGATCTTTATTGGTCATAAATCATGAAAAAAAAATTGGGCACTACCAATCGCACGCTTCCACTTGGCCCGAAACCAACAGTTAGAACATCCTCCACTTACATGTAAATTTAGAGGGATATGGGGATCATTTGGATTTTACCTTCTTGGATAGAAAACTTAATCTATCGGGCCAATGCCTTAGACTCTAGAAGTCATGGTGGAAACTCCATTATTGGGTCATTTGCCTCCACAGAGTCTAAAATATAGATGAGGTGGACAAAAACTTGCTATTTCCCTGGATTTCACCTTTAATGGTTGTTGTTCACACTTTTTCCATGGGATCGTTCTTTAGTGTAGGTAACCCCATAAGTAGGGGGAGGACTTTCACACTGGTTTTTTTGGACCAATATGAATGCCTTCATACTTGTTGAAATGAACATAGGGATGAACTCTATGTTGAGAAGATGGAGTACAAATAATACCTATGTTCTGGTTATTAGAAGAGTTGGTAGGACCTACACTTGGGTTAGGGATGGTGTTGGGGATACCTATGAACTACATCTCATCATTATAGGTTGTATCATAATTGTTAAAAATGGAACACGTGATTGAAAGGGATAACCCTTTGTTTCTATGAGACTACTAGAGTTTCAATCCTACTTGGGAAAAGATGGAACTATGATCACTTATTGTTGGGAACTAGCGGTATACACCTGTAATGGTGGGGGAAACTAGATTCATGCAAAACAATTTCCCTTTTTAGTAATTATCCTTGTCCTACCCCTGATTTTGGAGTCGGGGGGTTTGACTAGGTCTAGTGAAGTATGAGTCAAGACCACATGTTCTTCATCTTAAGAGACTAGTCATTGTTGGCATGAACAAGGATTAATGGGTTCCTTCCTTAATGGATCCCTCATAGTAATAATAGAAGGAGTGACTCAAGCATCCCCCTGATCATCATTTTTGGGGATGAAGTCAAAGGATATTTATGTGGAGAGGATCTCGAAGAAATTTGTTGTTGGAAGTGGGGGGTGGTTTCCCCTGGAAGGCCCCTTGGGGGAAATGGTGTCGATAAGGTTTTGATGCCTCCAGGTATTGTCAAGAAAACTACCTTATGGTAATGAACCCCTGATATTTATATTTTATAATGAGGGTATTGATCACCCACCTATGTATAATCTTAGAGGGTGTGATGGGGTCTGGACACCTGGTTGAAGTCATTGTGGATGACGTAGCAGAATATTGGTTGTGTTGTATTTTAGCATCATTTATTCTCATGCATTGGTTCCTATGGATATACTATGGTTGGGGTCATGAAAGGCTAGTTGATTCAACCGCCAGTACTGATACAAGGAAATTAATGTACAATTCTCCAATGATGTCTAATATTTAGAAGATAGAGAGGTATATGCACTAACATGATACTGACCTAAGATTCCCAAAAGTTAAATACCCTAATTTTTTTTTGAGTTCTACCATGATCCCACCATTTTCTTCAGGGGACCTAGAACCAGATTTATAGATGTGGTGAAATGAAAATATTCTAATTTCTAGACCACTACTAGTCCTAAAATTTGGGAGTGGAGTTAAATGTTAGGCTTCCCATTTCTATTTCATATGGTTTTATTGGGGCCTCACCAACACATTTGGTGTACGATGCACGTATTGGTTTTCTTGTTACCCCATAGTATATATTTCCCAATGTGGATAGTTTTCATCCCATGAAATGGAAATTTCTACTCCTTGGTCGAAATGAGATGAAGGGATGTTGGTTCCTCCTTCCATGGATTCCTCTATGGTGTTCGTTTCCTAGTCTGGGTCTCCCTCACTGATTTAATTCATATCTGTAGAACTTAATCCTAGTTCCATTAAATTTTGGAAACCATTTAATTAAAATGCTTCCACCTGAACATATTTTCTTCATCTGGATTGGGTAGCCACCTTTTGTCAGATGAATAGTCACATTGGGCATCGCTGGGAATGTCTAGACATTAGGCATAATGGTCACCTATATTCCTTCATCCAGGAGGGAATCTAATTATAGGAATCATAGGTATATAACCCAAGGTATCCCTTATTGATCATGAGGTTGAAATTATATTGAATTAAATCTTCAGTGGAATTTTACCTTAGGCATCTCATGCTTTTTATAGAGTAGGTTTTTAGGTCAGGTCACGCAATCTACACCCTATGGAGATAGATTAGAATGTTTGGTTGAGATGGATCAAGTAACAAATTTAATTTATTGTGGATATGGGTACAAGTTTCATTTATTATGGGGATATAATAAATGGATTAGGATTTTCATTGGGGTAGACCCTGGATAATGATCCAGATATCCCATGAGGCAGATCGGGGAGGTGTTTACCTAGGATGGATGATATCATACCATGATTAGTTTACTAATGGGTAGATTAGAACAACCCATGAGGTGGATTCAAGAGTTGTTCCCCCATGAGGGAAGATGTCAAATATAGGTTGATAGACCAGAACAACCCTTATGGTGGGTTTGAAATGTTGATTAGGAACCCCTTGAGGTAGATCAGGATTGAATAGATCAGAATGCCCCTTGAGGAGGATCTGTGAGGGGTGTCCCAAGAATGTAATATTGAACACCTGGGATGATGGACTTAAACACCACTTCTGGTGGGTTTGTAATATTGATCAAAATTACCCATGAGATGGATCAAGTATAAATGGATGGGAACACCCCTAGAGGTTGATCCATGAATTGTTCCATTAGGAGGGAATATGTCACACCAGAAGGTTTACAAATAGATGGGAAAACCCCATGGAAGAAGACCCTAAGTGGGTATCCATAGGAGGTAACACCTGAGTTTACCATTTCTCGGGATTGAACCTTAGGGAGGCATCCTAAAATCCTTATTTAGAAGATAGGGTTCAAAAGTCACATAGTTTGATTTTGCATTTTATGGTCAAGTTAACAAGAAAGTCCATGAAGATTAACGTTACTAGGTAAAGAAAACAGTGTATCAAAAAAAGAATTGAAGAGGTATAGTGTTTAGATTATTCATTGAACGACCATTCACAAGAGGGTTTCTCTATGTTTGGATTGTTCAGGGATTACACCTGGATGATTCTTACAGGATCTCATTCTTTGTTAATGAAAAATAGAGCATCATGTTTCCATTTCATAGGGTATTAGGTGTGGGAGGTCATTTGGGTCATCTAATGTCACTAATTAGTGGGGAATTATATGTTTACCACCCTGGGTAAGACTATATTTTGCATCATGTGATAAGGATGTTTTTGTGATATTTAACATCGTACGACTTTGACATGGGACTCGATAGTTTTACATCATTCATCTAAGTCATTGGGGGACTCACTCCTAACCCCTAGGGCTTAAGTGACCACAACACTTGCACATTTTTTGGGGGAATGGAATTCGCACATTCATGGAGGCGTGGTCAGTCACAATGTCCACATAATTGTCCTAATGCTCATAAGATAAATTTGTTAGAGTACCCAATCTCAAAAGTAGAAGGTAAGGTAACAGGTGCATTGGACGAATATGGTACATCAGATAGGGAACATTTATGTTGCTTCTTTAAAATTTGTATTTTTTGGATAATATTTCTATGAGAATGGTCCTATAGTGCAAGGTAAATCAATGGAGTCTCATAATGTAGTTATGCTCAAGATTGGGGTTCTATGTTTATCAAGGTTATGCGCAATAAAGTTCTCTGGAGCTCACTCGAGCTACACAAAGTGGAGTTTTTCAAGGACTAATCCAATATGACCAAAATCAATATTGGTCCCACAAGATGCATGTCATAAAAAATTCTCTACAATGATTAGTCCATGTTGTGTGATGTCATAGAAGAGGAGGGTTTATGTGCATGGGGTCAACATTTTGTCTTCTATACATTCTCCTTGAGAGAGTGGGTGAGGAGTTATTTATATCAAAAATCATCAATGGTGGGTACAAAATTCATAGAGATTTGAAGGGACTTTATATGCACTAGCTTAATTTTTCATGGAGGCCCATCACGCGATCTACCTGGAATGACATTATATTTGTCATGGAAGCGGACATTTTTCATGAATTGTTTGTTTCATACATGAAACCCTTCTTTCTTTATCATGATTTATTTATAAATCCCTTAGTATATGGTGGAAAAAAATAAGAAATCATGTTTCCTTTGGTGTGTAAGGTCTTTTTATATAGACGGATTTGTTTCATCTGACCTTTGGAACATTAACATAACTCGTTCATTAGCCCTGGAATGGTCTTTTGGGGTAGAATGTGGGCTTGGTTCATCCAAAAAGGGCATTCAAAAATTGAGTATTCATATGAAATTTCAATTCCAACAGGCATAAAATTTTCTTTAACTACAACTGAAAAAAAATTCCACTTAGAGATAAGTCTTTATAAAAATATTTAAAACAATCTAATTTAATTAAGAATAAGTATCAAGACGTAATTCCATATCAATTCAATATTTTTATTAACAATTTTTATAATATTAATTAATTTCTAACTAAATTATTCTTCAAATATTATAGATCTTATACAAAAAAGAAAATAGTCTATCAAAATTTTGTAGCCCCTAGTCATATTCTTATTCGATGAAAAATGATGTCATAATTATATATCCTTTAAAAATATATTTCAAAAATAAAATTTAATTCCCCATCCTAAATATTTATAAGTAATATCCTTAATATATTCCTTGAAAATCATAAATAAATAACTCTATTTTCCCTTTAGAATATCTCAAGAAACTCAATTAATTATCTTCTTAATTTTTTTTTAGAATTTAAAAAAAATATCTCTTATTCAAATATAAAAACATATTTGATAATTTGGTGTCTAAAATATTCAATTTGGTGTAAAAGTAAATTTTTAAAAAAATGATTCATTTAAATTTGAGAAGAATAGGATTTTATAAGTTCAATATAAAAAT
Source organism: Viscum album (assembly GCA_963277665.1). NCBI lineage: Eukaryota > Viridiplantae > Streptophyta > Magnoliopsida > Santalales > Viscaceae > Viscum > Viscum album. The sequence goes on from OY728135.1 coordinate 455,428,889, forward strand.
TGTTCATCCTATGTAATATTGAATTTCATGTCCTTTAGCTAATGTTATAATAAATTGTCACTTCTTCATGGAACATATAATGTTAATTATTTTTGGATTCTAATTAACTTAAATTTGTCTAATTTTTCAACATTTAAACCTAATTCAACAACATAAAATCATAACCTCACAAATAATAATCCTTTTAAAATTAATAACTATTAAATATTTTTATGGATGACATGAAATTTATGGTGGTCGAATTCATTAAATAAAATGAATTCATTAACATATTGAAAGCATTAATTTTTTGTGTAATTATTGGATTTAGATAAATTTGATGAATTTGCATTACGGATTCATTGGGATAGAATGAAAAATGGAGAAATTATGAATATGGAGAAATTATGTTTTGGATAAATTATTGTGGAGGTGGTGCATTATGGATTTGTAATGGAGAATAGAGAAATATATTATAAAAATATAGGTGTGACTTGATATATTATTTTCTTTGATCTCTCTCAATCTATGTCCCCATTAGTGGGTGTGGAATCATTGTATGATGTGACTAGAGAATGGTGGGTTAGATGGATTATCAATGGATTATCATGTTATGTTTTTAAAAGACGATAGAATATTAAGAACATTGTTGAATTTTCTGAAATACATCCTTAGGTCCTAAGACCATTATTTTCACTTTTTACTCCCTAAAAGGTTAGAGTGTGATATTTTCATCATATGAAATAATCTCATTCAAAATTTCATAAAGACCTTACCAATTATTATATATTACCCTATAACCCTTCTTATTTTATACCTCAAAGGTAGTGAGTTGCACTAGGTCATGTCATGTGAAATGGAGACCATTCCACTCACTTTAGGACATGTACTCTAAACATAAGAGTTACACAAGGGTCATGCCACACTAATACATTCCATAAGAATTTTGTATAAGGTTTTAATAAATGTTCTTGGTCCATTTTCACCCTAATTAATTATGATGTTTATTTATTTGGGATTAATAACTATGGTTTATATTGATTTTGATGATAGGAATTGGTGATTTTTCTCACTAAGGTCATCAACAAAAGAACTTTTTTATAATTCAATGTAATGAATCTAATCTAATTGTATCATATTCATTTCCAGATTGGTTAAGATTATATGACTTGTGATTGATTATATAATCGTTGTCAAGGTTTATAATCTCTTTCTATAAAATAATGGTGTGAAATTTATTTCATAAAATAATGGTTTATTAAGATTTGTGATAAATGGAAAATGAAGTTTTTTTACTGGGAAGAACAAATATTGGTTTTTAAAAAACATATGATTTTATTCATTTAAATAGTGGTTTTATATAAAAATGGGTTTGAATTTCCTATAAGTCAATTAAGGAAATTTTTTACATGGAAATCATTTTAGAATGAAAATGGTTTTCATTGGATACCACTTTAATGTAATTGAAATTGGAAACTCCATGGATTAAGATAAACATGTGGAATGGTACTAAATACTCAGGGATGATTTGGAGAGAGTCATATTGATTCATCTAGATGAGTTGATGTTCTTCGTAGGTTCAATATTATTATAGTTATTTCGGTTTACAAATGAATGCATAATTATTCTCTTTTTAACTTTCTCATTATGCATTAAATTATAGAATTATGGTTTTTTATAAAGTATATACGGATTTTTGATATATATAATAAATGGTAAGAATACTAAAATTTAATTTTTTTTAAAAAAATGTTTCATAAAATGTTTGTCGATAAACTATTTTTCAAATGGAATTGGTTAGACTGTTTGGAATATATCATACATGGGAATTCATGGGGGTGATTTGGTTAAACCAAACTAATCAATGTGTTACTTTCCCATACCATTTTTATATCAATATTCTTGTAGAGATGTTTTTTATAAGATAGAAAAAGGGAAGAGTAACTTATTTATTAGTGATGGATACTTATAGCTACGTTCTTAGTGGGACATAATGCATTCCAGTTGGGTATCATTGAGAAATTTCTCATTTATTAATATATATTTTTTAGTCATAAGTCTTTATTTATTGTTTATTAGTTTGTTAAATTTATTTGAAAAACATTTCAGTATATTTTTATAAAATAAATTCTTTTGATGAATAGTTTTCGATTTAAAATAAAGTTTAATTTACATATATATATATATATATATATATTAATTTTTAAAAATTTCAAGGTAAATTATTCCACAATAATTATTTTGTATACCCTGATCCTAGTTGTACGTTTTCGATGACTATGAACAGTGTTGAAGCCATACAGAGGTATGGCTCATGTCTTAGGTTTTTGTATTTGGGTTTGGTCTTTATAAAATGGCATCATATCATGGTTTAATGTTTATTATTTGGAATTATAATAGGTTTAGATATTATTATCGTCAATACTCATAGGGTGAAAATATAAAAGTAACAATTATAATCTTTATAGTGAAGCATTTGAGTTTCCAGTGATTTTAGGTATTTCAAGTGATCAAAGGATCTCATGTAGGATGTTGTTCCCTAAAGTGTCGTCAATAATGATGGATTAGGATGGGGTGAAGGGTAATTCATCAAGTTAGTCAAGTGAAAGTATTACATAAATCTTAATTACATTATGAAAATATTTTCTTTACTTGGAAGTGGTTTTTGAAATTTTTTCATGTGGTTTCAGAAATAGATATCGTTTACGAAAATAAATTGTTCGAAATTATTTATGATTAAATTTTTTGGACTTTAAAGGATTGATTGAAGGTAAGATTAATATATTAACTTATATATAAATATAATTATTTATTTACAGGTCTTATAAAATTTTTTATGAGTTTTTATGGGATTTATTCTATATGCATAAATTAATCATTGGTTTTGCAGAATTGTGGAAATGAAGACATGTAGAGAGAAAATTTTTGAATAAGGAGACGAGTACATGAAGAGTGTCCTTGAACTCTTTGGTTAAATATTCCAAAATATTAATGTTCTTGGAAGAGTAACAAAACAAGATCATATAAGGGATAAAATCATCTTATTTTTTAGGGATATGGTAAGGTACAAGAATTTTAATGATTGTAACACCCGACATTTTTATGAGTAATATTTTGTTCAAAGGAATCTTTCACTACACACTTGCTTGGCTTACTTTACACGCAATCACGACCTTCCTCGATAGCTTGCGTCGTACGCAATACCGAGTTTCACTAAACAACGATATGCTATTAAAACATTATTAAAACTAGCCGTTATGAATAGTAATAACCACTTTTTGAAATTTTATAATTTTTATTTTTTAAAATGGACTTCATTTTTGGATTCAAAATACCGAAATTAGCCTAGGGTGAAATTTTGGTATTTTTCTGAAAACTTTCAATTTTTGGTAAATAGTGAAACCACTAAGTGGTAGGTTAAAAATTGAATTTTGCATAAAACTTAATTTTACCACTTCTGTGAATGGAATTTCGAAAATCCGACAGACACGGTTGATATCAGTAAGTAAAATGTGGTTCAATGAGATAAAAATAATTTTTTGGTGAATAGTAACTTTTTACTTTTTTTTACTACGGTTAATAGTAAATAGGGTAACTAAGGGTAAATATGATATTACTATTACCCTAACACATGTCCTAATTCTATTGGATAAGTGTAATTCGACCAAAAACAACCTTATGAATAAAATATGACCATTTAGGCCCACTTGGATTAGATTAGGACATTTATTATTAATTTATTTAAAGAAGGGTTAAAATAGTTAAAATCAATGTTTAATAAGTAAATCATTTTTAATATGGGGTTATACATAATATAAATTTGACAATAAATATTCATTAGAAATCTAAAAAGATTTCCTAAATAATTGTATTTTATTTATAATTTTTAGACATTAAATAATTTAATTTAATTATGAAACAATGATGATGCAGTAATTATCTTATTTATGAAATATTGAAATAATTGATGTTATAAACACCAACATAAATGTAATTTGAGACTTTTTATGAATTAAACTAATTTTCTAGGTTACTATGATATATTAGTGTTGATTTAATCAACTTGGTTCGAACTTATAATTCTGTTATGACTTTCACAAAAATCATATATCAAATAGTGTCAAAATTGACACAAAATAGTTTTTAAATCAAATATTATATTATTAATTGTTATTTTATTCATAAAAATCTAAGGTTCGGCAAAATGACTTAGATAAGGATATATATATTAATAATAAACAATTTGGGGTTCGTTTGGCATGTTATAGTAAGTGTATTAACCATATAGTGAAAGAAAACAAAAAGACATGGTAAAAGTTAAATTATTTAACTTAGAGTTAAATCTAATTGATAAGGTTAAAATAATACCCTAAAATTGTCTAAATCCTATTGGTTGATAAGATTTCTACCCATCCCCACTTTAGATTCGAAATAAGACCCTTTGGAACCATTATAAACCGATTTTTACTTTAATATAAAATAATATTTTGAGATATTCCTAAGGTGCCCCTCTCCTCCTTTATAAAAGGGCACCTCCTCCCCCTCCTCCTCACACAAATTTGAGCACTCAAGCTCGGCCAATCCCTGAAATTTTCTCCTCTACACTTCTCTAGAATAATCCTAGAGGTCCTGGTCTTCTTCAAAGACCAATCTTAGTTCCCTAAGTGGAGGATTCAAAGAGGCGTTCCAAAGAAGAGGTAATATCAATTACCGATCTTTTCAATTTCTTTCTTCATCAACTTTTTCTTCTTTAGTTGTTTCATTATAAAGTAATAACATCAGTATTACTTACATACTGATATGTTATTATAAATATGAAACAACCCTAAATCACCTTCTATCCATCCTACGGAAAAATGAAATCACCGCGCGTGCGTACGTACGGAATACCGTCTCCACGCCGTGGTGTAATCTATTTTCCACCATCACCTTACAAGGATGGGTATAATGGTGTAATGAGTAACTATTTATGATTACTATAATTTAATATTGATTCTTAAAGAATATATATATACTCAAATACAATTCCACAATCATAGGAACGATATCATCACTCGTGCGTACGTACGGAATACCGTCTCCACGATGTGATGCGACTCGTTCTACATGATCATCATTACATAGTAATTATATAAATGAATTGAATGAATAAATATGATATATGTTACACTAATACCATTCTGGATATAAGGTATCTATAACCTTAAAGGAATAATAAGAATTTATTCGACAAAACACGCATAAGAACAAAAGGCAATAAAGACCCGAGTAACAAGTAACAATGAAATATTACTAACAAGAAGCTAAGAATATGACCATATATGATATCATATCAATATATATGATTCTGGAATAAGTCAATAACATTATTTAAACCATTATACAGGAGCTTTGGACACGTACAAAGAAAATCGGACCTAAGGTAAGGGAAATATCACAATCTCATTTTTATCCGAGATTGTTTATTCGTAAGTATTTACTGGGGTGTATTTTATCATCCACATACATGTTTCATCAATATGTAATATTATTTCCATCCAACTACAATTGTTTAAATCCATTTTTACCCTTCGGTGAGTTTTTATTAATATGTATGAATGGAATCTTTTGTCGTTTTTCATACGAGGTACTTTTTGACTTTTCCGACAAAAGTACGAAGAATGTTTTTTTTAACTTATACGGAAAGAATGGATTTTTAAAACATTATTTCCAAGAATCTTCCTTTATATGTTTTCATGTTTATTTTTAATCAACTTCTTTTAGTTTATAATTGTATGATATGTTAAGAAAAGAAAAGTGTTTTTGAAGAAGAAAGGATATTTTCCTCAAGAATTCAGTTCAAGTGTTTTATCAAAATTATTTTCCATCTAAGATAATAAAGAGTTCTATTTTTATCCCTATTATTACATTTATTTGATTATGTTTTGAGGAAATTATTTTTATGAAGTCATTTACCTTATATGATTTGTTTTATGATGTCATGATGTTTCAAGAATCCCATTTTTGTTATGTGTGTTATGCGATGATGTATGATTTATGATTATGTGGCACACATAAGAAAGGATTCATTATAAGATGGGTGGGACCTATATCTCCCTCCAATGCATTGGGTAAAGATTTTATATCTCATGAGATAGACATGGCTGGAACGGTAGGTTATACCGGTTCAATGAAACAGGACTGGAATGAGGGTGACTCGGTTCAGAAAGGGACTTTGTCCACTAAGATAGTCTTGGAAATGAGTCATGACTAACAAGAAATGATTTTCCATGATTATGTGTGCATGCCAAAAAGTTTCAAGTTTCATGTTATGATTATGGGGATCTCATTTTCACTTCTATGATTTGTTCCATGTTAAGATATTATGATCTCTTTTGCAGGTTATGATTTTCAAAAAGATATGATATGATTTTTATTTCCTTTATTTTCCCTTGCTGAGCATTTGAGCTCATCCTTTTATGTTTTCTTTTCCCCTGGTCAGGAAGATTGATATTAAGTAGAATATGCTAAAAGGGACCCTAGATATGATGAAATAAATGGGAGACACTGTAGAAGATTTATGAACCAGTTGTTTATGTTTCCCAGTTTCTAAAGACACTATACCTATACGGTCCTTTGTAGTTTTGTCATATGTTGTAATAAGTGTGCTTCAATTTTGAAGTATTAATAATGAATGTAATGTATCGGTCGTTATAGTTGGTATCAGAGGAAAGGTATAGTCAACCTTTTGAAACTAGGATGTGAAAGCCTTAGTGAGAACCCTAAGGATAAGTCTAAGCATAGAACACAATCTTAGTGTTTTAGAAATGTCCATGAATACCCTAGGATAAGACCTTAAGTGTGAAATTTTATCCTTGATTATGTGGTTTTCCTATTATAATTAGTGTTTCTCACACTATTATTCTTGGTTTTAGTCAATGGCTGGAACCCGAAGGAACCGTGTTAATGCGGAATGCGATGCGCAATGAAATGATTGTCCCCCGGAGCAACCAAACGATATGGGAGTTTGAATGAAAAATCTTGTAGCCATGCTCACACAACTCTCTCAAGCTATGAATCATGCAGGACTTCCAAACGAGCAAAGGAAGGAGCAACATTCTATTGAATCCTTCATGAGGTAGCGTCCACCTTCTTTCAGTGGGTCTACTGATCCATTAGTTGCTGAACAATGGATTAGTACTACTGAAAAGATATTTTCAGTTCTTCAATGTTCTGAACATGATAAAGTCATCCTAGCAGTGTATCGTTTGGAAGGAGATTCTGATCAATGGTGGAATCTTATTAAGAATACGAGGCAAAGGGATGAAATTGAGTCTATGGAATGGGACGAGTTCAAGAACTTACTTTTTAATAAGTACTTACCTCGTATTCTCCGAACAAAGATGGAGAAAGAGTTTCTTGAACTGAAGCAAAGGGATGATGAATCTGTTGGTACCTATGAAGAAAATTTTACAAGACTTGCATGGTACGCTTCTGGTATTATTATCCAACCTGAGAGTAAGAACGATCGATTCTTTAGTGGCTTAAAACCAAGTCTTCGAAGGGCGTTAGCCATAAGGGACTTCAATAGCTACAAGGAAATCGTTCGATGTGCTCTCAAAGTCGAGATGGAGATTGGAGTAACCCATCAGTCACATGGGTTTGATAAGAAGAGGAAGATGGAATTCAAAGGAAAATCTAAAGAGCACACTGAAAAGAAGATGAGCTTTCCCTTATTCTCGAAGTTTGGAAAGAAACATGGAGGGAGTTGTCTTAAAGGGACAAATAAATGTTTCAAATGTGGAAAGGAAGGTCATCAGGCATTTGAATGCCGCGATAATGGGAAGAAGATGTCTAATGATGCAAACAAAGGAAGGGATACACAGAATAAACCTACTACACTTCAATGTTTCAAGTGCAAGGAGATGTGGCATTATGCCAATCAATGCCCAAATCCAAGGGTTGATGATGATGGTCGACGTCAACAAAATCTTAAGGCTAAAGACAAAGGAATGTCACATGAAATTTCTATCAGCGATGTGGAGTACGATAATGAAGTGGTGAAAGGTACACTTACCATCCACTCTAAAGTAGCAAATGTTTTATTTGATTCTGGATCCACCCACTCTTTTATTTCTGAAAAATTTTCTAAGGGTATCACCGTATTACCTCAACAATTAGATGTTGAGTTAGCTGTGAAAACACCTAATGGCACAACAGTCGCATCAAAAGTTTATAATTCTTCTCCGATCGAAGTTTGTGGGAAAGTGCTTCCTGCAAATCTTGTGATCATTCCTTTAGTGGAATTTGATGTGATTCTTGACATGGATTGGCTTTCTCTACATGGAGCTCATAACAATTGCCAAAGAAGGGAAGTCACATTTCATATTCCAGATCAATCTACGATCGTCTATCGATGCAAGGATGAATATAACCTTCCAGTGGAAATTCCTTCCATCTTATGGGTCTTGATTCCACTAAATGAAGGTTATTTATCTCAAATGGTTGGTGAGAAACTTACGATTAAGAATATGCACATCGTACGGGAGTTTGATGATGTCTTTCCGGAGGAATTACCAGGTCTTCCACCAAATTGTGAAGTTGAGTTTTCAATAGAACTCGTACCGGGTGCTTTGCCTATTTCAAAGACACCTTATAGAATGGACTCAATTGAGTTGAAGGAATTGAAGAAGAAACTCCAAGAGAATCTTGATAAGGGATTCATACGCCCTAGTGCGTCACCTTGGGGAGCACCTGTTCTATTTGTTAAGAAGAAAGATGGATCAATGAGACTCTACATTGATTATCGAGAACTTAACAAGATCACTATCAAGAACAAATATCCTCTCCCACACATTGATGACTTATTTGACCAACTACACAGAGCTCAATACTTTTCCAAGATTGATCTTCGTTCAGGGTATCATCAATTAAGGGTCAAAAGGGAGGATATACCAAAGACGGCTTTCCGTACAAGGTATGGACACTATGAATTTATAGTGATGCCATTTGGTATTACTAATGACCCTGCTATCTTCATGGATCTAATGAATAGAGTCTTTAGAGACTATCTTGATCAATTTGTGGTAGTCTTTATAGACGATATTCTTCTCTATTCAAAGAGCAAGTAAGAGCATGAAGATCACTTGAGAATTATATTGAAGACCCTGAGAAAGGAGAAGATTTATGCCAAATTTACCAAGTGTGAATTTTGGCTTCAAAAAGTTGCATTTTTGGGTCACATAATCTCAAAAGAGGGGATATCTGTGGATCCAGCAAAAACAGAGGTTATCGAAAGATGGTCAAGACCAACAACAGTAACTGAGATCCGAAGTTTTCTTGGTTTGGCTGGATATTATCGACGTTTTGTAAAAGATTTTTCACGATTAACTAATCCACTCACCAAGTTGACTCGGAAAGGAGTTAAGTTTGTTTGGACAGAGGAATGTGAAGAGAATTTCAAGGAGTTGAAAAGGAGGCTATCCAGTGCACCTGTGCTCAAACTTCCTTATAGTGGAGAAAGGTTTGTGATCTACAGTGATGCATCCAAGAAGGGATTGGGGTGTTTTCTTATGCAAAATGATATGGTGATTGCTTATGCCTCACGACAGTTGAAAATCCATGAGCAAAATTACCCAACACATGATTTGGAGTTGGCTACGGTAATCTTTGCATTAAAGATTTGGAGGCATTACCTTTATGGTGAAAGGTGTGATATTTATACTGATCATAAAAGTTTAAAGTATATTTTCACACAAAAGGAGTTGAATATGCGTCAAAGAAGATGGTTGGAGCTGATTAAGGAATACGACTGCTCAATCCATTACGACCCTGGGAAAGCAAACAAGGTGGCATATGCATAAAGTCGACAAGACCATGCTAGTTTATCCTTGATGAGGATCAAAAAAGATCCAATATTTATGGATTTACAAAGGATGGATCTTGGAATTATAATGGAAGAGGAAAAATCTTATCTTTCTCAAATGAATGTTCAACCATCTATACATGTGAAGATTAAAGAGGCACAGAAAGAAGATGTCGAGTTACAAAAGAAGGTGAGAAATGTTCTGGAATTTAACCTTGATTGTGATGGGATAATAAAGTTCAGGAATCGGGTTTGTGTTCCTCCCATCCACGAATTAAAGAAGGAGCTGCTGGATGAGGCTCATAGTTCATCATTCTCTATTCATCCTGGAAGCACGAAGATATATAGGGACATGAAAGAGTACTTCTGGTGGGATGGCATGAAAAGAGATGTTGCTGAATATTTCTCTCAATGCTTGGTTTGTCAACAAGTTAAAGCTGAGAGACAGAAGTCTAAGGGGGTGTTACAACCATTACCCATACCCGAATGGAAATGGGAAAACATCACTATGGAATTTGTCACAGGACTTCCTAAAACATCCAAAGGCAATAATTCTATTTGGGTCATAGTTGATCGTCTTACAAAGTCTGCACACTTCTTTGCTATTAGAGAGGATTTCTCTCTAGATCAGCTTGCTAGGATATATGTAAAGGAAGTGGTAAGATTGCATGGAGTACCACTTTCTATTATATCTGATCGGGATCCAAGATTTACCTCGATGTTCTGGCGAAGTCTTCAGCATACTCTGGATACAGAGTTGAGTTTCAGCACTGCTTATCATCCCCAAACAGACGGCCAGTCTGAGAGAACAATTCAAACCCTAGAAGATATGTTGAGATCTTGCTCTATGGATTTCAAAGGAGGTTGGGATCAACACCTAAATTTGGTGGAATTTTCTTATAATAATAGCTTTCACTCCAGTATTCAGATGGATCTTTATGAAGCTCTCTATGGAAAGAAATACAGGACTCCAACTGGATGGGATGAAGTTGGGGAAAGAAAGCTATTAGGACCTGATCTCGTTGATGAAATGGCAGAAAAGGTCAGATCTATTCAACAACACATAAGAGCAGCTCAGAGTCTACAGAAAAGTTATGCCGACAACCAAAGAAAAGACCTAGAGTTTGAAGTGGGTGATAAAGTGTTCTTACGAATATCTCCCTAGAAGAGGGTTATGAGATTTGGAAAGAAGGGGAAGTTCAGCCCTAGATATATCGGTCCTTTCGAAATACTGGATCGTGTTGGAACGGTAGCATACCGATTGGTGCTTCCAACGAATCTCTATCAAGTTCACGATGTGTTCCATGTATCTCTCCTGAGAAAGTACATACATGATCCTTCACATGTACTCAACTCAGAAGTTGTACCGCTGGAGCAAGATCTTTCTTATGAAGAACAACCGATAGAGATTCTGGATCGTAGCGAAAAATTCCTAAGAAACAAGACCACTCGATTGGTGAAAGTTTTATGGAGGAACCACCAATTAGAAGAAGCTACATGGGATCTTGAGGATATGATGAGGGAGAAGTATCCTCATCTTTTTGTTACAAAGTGACGAATTTCGAGGGCAAAATTCTTTTTAAGGGGGGTAGAATGTAACACCCGAGATTTTTATGAGTAATATTTTGTTCAAAGGAATCTTTCACTACAACCTTGCTTGGTTTACTTTACATGCAATCGCGACCTTCCTCGATAGCTTGCGTCGTACGCAATACCGAGTTTCACTAAACAACGATATGCTATTAAAACATTATTAAAACTAGCCGTTATGAATAGTAATATCCACTTTTTGAAATTTTATAAATTTTATTTTTCAAAATGGACTTCATTTTTGGATTCGGAATACCGAAATTAGCCTAGGGTAAAATTTTGGTATTTTTCTGAAAACTTTCAATTTTTTATGAATAGTGAAACCACTAAGTGGTAGGTTAAAAACTGAATTTTTCATAAAACTTAATTTTACCGCTTCTGTGAATGGAATTTCGAAAATCCGACAGACACGGTTGATATCAGTAAGTAAAATGTGGTTCAATGAGATAAAAATAATTTTTTGGTGAATAGTAACTTTTTACTTTTTTTTACTGCGGTTAATAGTAAATAGGGTAACTAAGGGTAAATATGATATTACTATTACCATAAAACATGTCCTAATTATATTGGATAAGTGTAATTCGACCAAAAACAACCTTATGAATAAAATATGACCATTTATGCCCACTTGGATTAGATTAGGACATTTATTATTAATTTATTTAAAGAAGGGTAAAAATAGTTAAAATCGAAGTTTAATAAGTAAATCATTTTTAATATGGGGTTATACATAATATAAATTCGACAATAAATATTCATTATAATGATAAAAGGATTTCCTACATAATGGTAGTTTATTTATAATTTTTAGACATTAAATAATTTAATTTAATTATGACACAACGATGATGCAGTAATTATCTTATTTATGAAATATTGACATAATTGATGTTATAAACACCAAAATAAATGTAATTTGAGACTTTTTATGAATTAAACTAATTTTATAGGTTACTATGATATATTAGTGTTGATTTAATCAACTTGTTTCGAACATATAATTCTGTTATGACTTTCACAAAAATCATATATCAAATAGTGTCAAAAATGACACAAAATAGTTTTTAAATAAAATATTATATTATTAATTGTGATTTTATTCCTAAAATTCTAAGGTTCGGCCAAATGACATAGATAAGGATATATATATTAATAATAAACAATTTGGAGTTCGTTTGGCATGTTATAGTAAGTGTATTAACCATATAGTGAAAGAAAACAAAAAGACATGGTAAAAGTTAAATTATTTAACTTAGAGTTAAATCTAATTGATAAGGTTAAAATAATACCCTAAACTTGTCCAAATCCTATTGGTTGATAGGATTTAGACCCATACTCACTTTATCTTCTAAATAAGACCCTTTGGAACCATTATAAACCGATTTTGACTTTAATATAAAATAATATTTTGAGATATTCCTAAGGTGCCCCTCTCCTCCCTTATAAAAGATCACCTCCTCCCCCTCCTCCTCACACCAATTTGAGCACTCAAGCTCGGCCAACCCCTGCCATTTTCTCCTCTCCACTTCACTAGAATAATCCTAGAGGTCCTGGTCTTCTTCAAAGACCAATCTTAGTTCCCTAAGTGGAGGATTCAAAGAGGCGTTCCAAAGAAGAGGTAATATCCATTACCGATCTTTTCAATTTCTTTCTTCTTCAACTTCTTATTCTTTAGTTGTTTCATTATAAAGTAATCACATCAGTATTACTTACATACTGATATGTTATTATAAATATGAAACAACCCTAATTCACCTTCTATCCATCCTACGGAAAAATGAAATCACCGCGCGTGCGTACGTACGGAATACCGTCTCCACGCCGTGGTGTAATCTATTTTCCACCACCACCTTACAAGGATGGGTATAATGGTGTAATGAGTAACTATTTATGATTATTATAATGTAATATTGATACTGAAATAATATATATATACTCAAATACAATTCCACGATCATAGGAATGATATCATCACTCGTGCGTACGTACCGAATACCGTCTCCACGATGTGATGCGACTCGTTCTACATGATCATCATTACATAGTAATTATATAAATTAATTGAATGAATAAATATGATATATGTTACACTAATACCATTATGGATATAATTTATCTATAACATTAAAGGAATAATAAGAATTTATTCGGCAAAACACGCATAAGAACAAAAGGCAATAAAGACCCGAGTAACAAGTAACAATGAAATATTACTAACAAGAAGCTAAGAATATGACCATATATGATATCATGTCAATATGTATGATTCTGGAATAAGTCAATAACATTTTTTAAACCATTATACAGGAGCTTCGGACACGTACAAAGCAAATCGGACCTAAGGTAAGGGAAATATCACAATCGCATATTTATCCGAGATTGTTTATTCGTAAGTATTTACTGGGGTGTATTTTATCATCCACATCCATGTTTCATCAATATGTAATATTATTTCCATCCAACTACAATTTTTTAAATCCATTTTTACCCTTCGGTGAGTTTTTAGTAATATGTATGAAAGGAATCTTTTGTCGTTTTTCGTACGAGGTACTTTTTGACTTTTCCGACAAAAGTACGAAGAATGTTTTTTTAACTTATACGGCAAGAATAGATTTTTAAAACATTATTTCCATGAATATTCATTTATAAGTTTTCAATTTTATTTTTAATCAACTTCTTTTAGTTAATAATTGTATGACATGTTAAGAAAAGAAAAGTGTTTTTGAAGAAGAAAGGATATTTTCCTCAAGAATGGAGTTCAAGTGTTTTATCAAAATTATTTTCCATCTAAGATAATAAAGGGTTCTGTTTTTATCCCTATTATTACATTTATTTGATTATGTTTTGAGGAAATTATTTTTATGAAGTCATTTACCTTATATGATTTTTTTTATGATGTCATGATGTTTCAAGAATCCCATTTTTGTTACATGTGTTATGCGATGATGTATGATTTATGATTATGTGGCACACATAAGAAAGGATTAATTATAAGATGGGTGGGACCTATATCTCCCTCCAATAGATTGGGTAAAGATTTTATATCTGATGAGATAGACATGGCTGGAACGGTAGGTTATACCGGCTCAGTGAAACAGGACTAGAACGAGGGTGGCTCGGTTCAGAAAGGGACTTTGTCCACTAAGATAGTCTTGGAAATGAGTCTTGACTAACAAGAAATGATTTTCCATGATTATGTGTGCATGCCGAAAGGTTTCAAGTTTCATGTTATGATTATGGGGATCTAATTTTCACTTCTATGATTTGTTCCATGTTATGATATTATGATCTCTTTTGCAGGGTATGATTTTCAAAAAGATATGATATGATTTTTATTTCCATTATTTTCCCATGCTGAGCATTTGAGCTCACCCTTTTATGTTTCCTTTTGCCAAGGTCAGGAAGATGGATATTAAGTAGAATATGCTAAAAGGGACCCTAGATATGATGAAATAAATGGGAGACACTGTAGAATATTTATGAACTAGTTGTTTATGTTTCCCAGTTTCTAAAGACATTATACCTATACGGTCCTTTGTGGTTTTGTCATATGTTGTAATAAGTGTGCTTCAATTTTGAAGTATTAACAATGTATGTAAAGTATGGTTCGTTATAATTTTGGTAAAAATGATCAACTGAATATTTTAATTACTCTAGAAACATCAAAGGTGGAGTTCTATTTATATATTAGAGGTACAAACTCATAAGTGGTGTGAAATTTATTTGGAATTAATTTTTCATAATAATTTTTAATGGGATGGATTTTATAAGATGATTAGTCATAAATTTCTCCATCTGATTTTGAAGGTGATGAAGATTTGGGAGTTCTGGATATTTAAAAAGGGCGTATGATAGTTTTTTAATAAATGGGTAATTTTAAAGATATAGAAAAATTTTCACCAGTCTTAATTATGAAAAATAACATTAAATTTATAATATTTTACATAAATATTAAGCCAAGGATTAAGACCAAATTTATCCTGTGAGATTTACCAATCAATGTGTTGATGGTAAAAAAGGCGATGATGGAAAAAGTGAACATGATGAATTATCTTGGATTAAATATTTATCTTTTTGAACCTAGTGGTGGAAAACAATTCTCTAGTGAATAAAGTAGAAAAAAGTTACTTCCTTCTATGAATTGGTTAAACAAAATTTATAATCATGGATTCATTTTTGTGGATTCAAAGTACTGTATTCAATTTCTTATGTTAAAAATCATTTATTGTATTTGTTCCCTAAATATTTTTAGAAAATGTAACCATAGTGATATGGGGAGTTATCAATTGAATTATTAAGTAAAACATGTTCAATATCCTTTATTTCATCTCACATAATTCCTATAGAGATGTGACAATTGAATTAACTATTTTGATACTCAAAGGGATCAAGATTCATGAAACTAAGTTTATCACTTTTTGTAGTGTCAATTTATTTTATAAAAGATGGTGTTATCTTTGCTTATGCATCAACTACTAAAATAGTAACTTCATGACATTGAGAAATAAGTATAATTTACAAGAAATTTATGATATTTTTTATCAATTAAAAGGATTTAAGTGGTTTTTAAATTTTTACTTAAGGTTAAGGTATTACTAATTGATGTTGATGAGTGAGAAAATTCTAAATATTTCTTTTAAGAGAATGTAACGATATTACATGTTTTTTGTAATTTTATCCAAATTCTCCAATACTCCTACAGTTTTTATATCCCTGCTAAATCATATATTTCACAAATGTTTTGAGATATTTATAACAACCCAAAATTTTGAATAATAATAGTTTTCTAAAATTATGTTTCATTTTATTTTATACTCCACAAAACTATATCCATTAATTAATGAAGTGAGTAAAATTAAAATGAGACCGTGGGGTTTTAACAGTTATATGACCATTGGTTAATATGACCGTTGGAAACTATAATCTCAATATTATGATTATTGGTTATAAATATAGGTTATCATGGTTAATTTATATAGAAAGAAGATTTGATGGCCTCATCTAGTAGTCTCGGGTCGTATGAAGCCCATCTGTTGGAGTTTTGGAAGGTGGTAGCACCACTAGGATTTCCTCTGGACCAAGCCCAAGATGAACTTCATCATGCGAATCTTGAACAGAATCTCCTATGAGAGAAGTTCAAGCTAATAGAAATCACCACGCGGGAAATGTTGGTCGAGCCACCCCAAGATTCTATCTCCTTAGAACACCTTACACTTAAGTCATATGCTGTTGTTATAAGGGGCTATGTAGGGAGACCTTAGCTTCTTTGTATAACCGTTTGTGTATAAATGAAATTGATATTTCTTCTTATGGTAGTATTTGTAAATTTTCGAATGTCAAGATAATTATAGGTTGAATTAATAGAAGCTCCATAATTTTTTGGCTGAATTTTGGAAAGAAGGGTATTTTAAAATATTATTTTTATACTTTAAATAATTAATAATGTGAAATTATTTTCAAAAAATTCTCTACTACAATTATCTTCAGTAAGAAATTTAGAGTCTAATAAGATCAACATAATTTTTGATGAATAGTAAATTCTGAATAGTAATTTTATGCTTATGAATAGTAATACGACCAAATGGAATAGTAACCTCAATTAAATAAAGTATTAAGATAATTTAGGCATCTTGATTATGTAATGTGATTTATTAAAATATGTAAATAACTGTTTCATAAATTGTTAGATAATTATTAGTTTTTTAGGTGAATAGTGTTTTTATTTAAAAATAAATTTTCTCATAATTAGAAAATTACTTTCATAAAATGGAGTTCATTTTTAAATTTAGAGCATCGATATTAGGTAAAGTGTTTTTTGGGGATTTTCTGAAACATTTTATTTTTCGGTGAATAGTAAAAAATACAATTTTCAGTTTCGGGTGATTAATGACATCATTGATGATGTAATCATGATGTAATAAATATGGTCTAATTTTGAATAGTAATATATTTTATGAGATGTCCCATGTGACCAATAACATGGGCGAATACCATTGGAAAGCCCATGTTTTTGCCAATACCACTGATGAGGTGTCCCTTGGAAATTATTAAAATATTCCCTCACTTTTGATATAAATCTCCTGCCTTTCCCTCATTACTTTAATTCCAAAATCCTCCCCAACTATGCTTGGGTATTTCTACCTCCCATGGAGTCCTCCCAAGGTGCCCTTAATGTAGAGACCCGAAGCTTAACGTACATGGACATTACATTACTTTTGCGGAATACGTAATACATAACAAAAACAGACACACAAGGACCGTAATAGTTTAGTGTCTTTGGAAACTCAGAATATAATCTTCTAAACGTGGTGAAAGATATTCAACATCTCCCACAAAGATCTTCCCCTTTTTTTACCTAAAACCTTTCTTTATATCCTGTGGAAAAGAAAACATAAAAGGGTGAGCTCAAATGCTCAGTAAGGGTAAACAATAGAAAAATCAATCACATCATATTCATAAGAACATAACTTTTGGAAATCTTAACCTGCAAAAGAGAGCATAATTTCATAACATGGGATAATTCATAGTAGTGAAATGAAATCCCAATAATCATAACTTAAAACATGAAACTTTGTGGCATACACACATAATCATAGAGAATCATTTCGTGTTAGTCAAGACTCATTGCCAAGACTATCTTAGTGGGCAAAGTCCCTTTCTGAATCGAGTAACCCTCGTTTCAGTCCTGTTTCACTGAACCGGTATAACCTACCATTTCAGCCATGTCTATCTCATGAGATATAAAATCTTTACCCAATGCATTGGAGGGAGATATAGGTCCCACCCATCTCATAATGATACCATTCTTATGTGTGCCACAAAATCATAAACCATACATCATTTCATAACCCATGTAATAAAAATGGGATTCTTAAACATCATGAAATCATAAAACAATTCATATAAGATAAAGGAATTCATAAAAATAATTCCATCACAACATAACCAAATCAATGTAATAATATGGATAGAAACAGAACCCTATGTTATCTTAGATGGAAAATAATTTTGATAAAACACTTGAACTCCATTCTTGAGGAAAATATCCTTTCAACTTCAAAAACAATTTTCCTTTCTTAACATGTCATACAATTAAAAACTAAAAGAAGTTAATTAAAAATAAACTTAAAAACTTGTAAAGTAAGCTTCTTGGAAATAATGTTTTAAAAATCCATTAATGCCGTATAAGTTAAAAACCCATTCTTCGTACTTTTGTCGGAAAAGTCAAAAAGTACCTCGTACGAAAAACGACAAAATATTCCTTTCTTATCTTTTACTAAAAATTCACCGAACTGTAAAATTGGATTTAAAAAATTTTAGGTGGATGGAAATAATATTACATATTGAGGAAACATGGATGTGGATGATAAAATACACCCCAGTAAATTCCAAAGTAAAAACAATCTCGGATAAAAATGAGATTGTTATATTTTCCCTTACCTTAGGTTCGACTTGCTTTATAAGTGTCCGAACCTCCTGTATAATGATTTAAATAATGTTATTGACTTATTCCAGAATCATATTCATTGTTATTATATCATATATGGTCCACTTATGACTTTATATTACCCGTTCTTTTGTAAATTCATGTTAAAGTAGCGTTCTGGGTAAAATCGTCTCATTTGTCATTCGTGTTTTAACTTGTAATTATTCATATGATTGGTTAGATCATAATTACTTAATTAAATAATATAAAACATGATTTATATATAATATATATTCAGAATATACATATATAATAAATTAGTAAATGGAAAGAAATACACCGTTCATGGAGACGGTAGTCCGTACGTACGCATGAACGTTGTTTTCGTTTCCTTATTGAATTGAATGGAATTAAGTAGATGACATAAATATAAATATAAATACTTCCAGTATCATTATCAGGTCATATATTTCATTAGTACTTATTATATATACTTTATAATCATTCATTAATGGTTAATCATTGAGAATGAATCTCATCGCGTCGTGGAGACGGTAGTCCGTACGTACGCACGAGCGATGATACCGTTCTCATGATCGTGGGACTGTAATGGAGTGTATGTATACTATTTTAGAATCAATATTACTTTAAAATAATAATATATAGTTATTATTTACACCATTATACCCATCCAAGTAAGGTGGTGGTGGAAAATAGATTTCACCACGGCGTAGAGACGGTATTCCGTACGTACGCACGCGCGGTGATTTCGTTTTCCGTAGGATGGATAGATGGTGAAATAGGATTGTTTCATACATATAATAACATATCAGTATATGAGTGATACTGATGTTATTACTTCATAATGAAACAACCTAAGAAGAAGAAGTGGAAGATGAAATAAAGGTGAAAGAATCGGTAACGGAAATTACCTCTTCTTTGAAGCGCCTCTTTGAGACCTCCTCTTAGGGCACTACAATTGGTCTTTGAGGAAGAACATAACCTCTAGGATGTTTCTAGGTAAGTGGAGAAGAGAATTTGGCAGGGTTCGGCCGAGATTTAAGGCTCAAAGTTATGTGATGAAGAGAGGGAGGAGGTTCCCTTTTATAAGAAAGGAGAGGGGCACCTTTGGAATAACAAAAATTATTATTTTATTATAAAGTCATGTTCGGTTTTAAATATCTCCAAATTGATTTATTTCGAGACTAATGTGGGGATGGGTCGAAATACTCTCATCCAATATAATTTAGACAAGTTTAGGGTCCTATTTTAACTTTATCATTTAGATTTAACATTAAGTTAAATAATTTTACTTTTACCGTGTCTTCTTGTGTTCTTACACTATAAGGTTAATAAACTTACTATAAGAAGCCAAAAGAACCCCAAATTGTTTATTATTAATATATATAAGCTTATCTAAGTCATTTGGCCGAACCTTAGATTTTTAGGAATAAAATAACAATTAATAATATAATATTTGTTTTAAAAACTATTTTATGTCAATTTTGACACTATTTAGTAATTGATTTTTGTGAAAATCATAACAGAATGATAAGTTCTAAAAAATTTAATTAAATGAATACTAACATGTCATATTAACCTAGAAAATTAGTATAATTCATAAAAAGTCTCAAATTAGTTCTATTTGGGTATTTATAACATCAATTATGTCAATATTTCATTAATAAGATAATTATTGCATCATCTTTGTGTCATAAATAACTTAAATTATTTGATGTCTAAAAATTAAAAATAAAATACCATTATGTAGTAAATCTTTTTATCTTTCTAATGAATATTTTAAATCGAATTTATCTTATGGATGACCCTATATTAAAAATGTTTTAGTAAATAAACGTTTATTTTAACTCTTTTAACTCTTCTTTGAATTAAATAATAATAAATGTCCTAATCTAATCCAAGTGGGCCTAAATGGACATATTTTATTCCTAAGCTTGTTTTTGGTCGAATTACACTTATCCAATAGAGTTTGGACATGTTTTAGGGTAATAATAATATCATTTTTACCCTTAATTACCCTATTTACTTTTAACCGTGGTAAAAAAAATAAAAAGTTACAATTCA
This sequence comes from Viscum album, assembly GCA_963277665.1. Classification (NCBI taxonomy): domain Eukaryota; kingdom Viridiplantae; phylum Streptophyta; class Magnoliopsida; order Santalales; family Viscaceae; genus Viscum; species Viscum album. The sequence goes on from OY728135.1 coordinate 455,449,813, forward strand.
CCAAAAAATTATTTTCATCTCATTGAACCACATTTTACTTACTGACATCAACCTTGTCTCTCGGAGTTTTGAAATTCCACTCACAGAAGCGGTAAAATTATGTTTTATGAACAATCCAGTTTTTTTAACTACCACTTAGTGGTTTCACTATTCATCAAAATTTGAAAGTTTTCAAAAAAATACCAAAAATTATGCCTAAGATATATTTTATATTATGAACTAAAAAATTATGTCTATTTTACCAAATTAAAAACATATCAGTTGCATTAATTAATTTAAAAATTAATTCCCGTCGTCAAAACAATTAGCGTGTTTTTAAGAGATAATAACTGTCAAAAGATTGACACTTGTTTATGACTGGTTTAAATGTGAAATTACAACCAATGACCAACATTGTATTAAATTGTAAAAATATATTCTAAATATACTTTATAACCACTCAAATTAATAATTTATCACTATTAATTTTTTGGATTAAAAAAGTTGTTTTTAATTATAATTTAGTAATTTTCACTATTCATCAGAATATGAAAGTTATCCGAAAAGTACCAAAATTTCACCTTAGGCTAAATTCGATAATCCGAATCTAAAAATGAATTCCATTTTGAAAAATAAAATTTACAAAATTTCAAAAAGTGGTTATTACTATTCATAACGGCTAGTTTTAAGAATATTTTAACAGCATATCGTTGTTTCGTGAAACTCAGTATTGCGTACTACACATGCTATCGAGGAAGGTTGTGATTGCGTGTAATGCAAGGCAAGTCAAGGGTGCGTGTTGTGCAAGCTCATTTTGGTGTAGCGTACAACACAAGACATTAGTGAAATTTAAAAGAATATTTTTCATAAAATCTCGGGGTGTTACATTCTACCCCCCTTAAAATGAATTTCGCCCTCGAAATTCGTCGGGGTTATAAATGGTTTACTATTAGAAAGTTTCTTTAATCGAAACCCACTTCGTAAAAAGGAATACCAAAACCAATCTTTAAAAACAAAAGTATGAAACGTAACGGTTACCCAAAGAAACTAATCACTGGGTTTCCACATAGGTGAAAATATGGATATGGAGGAGAAATCTAACCATCTTGTTCTGATGTAGAGTGGTAGAGAACATGGCTATGGAAAAGCCAATAATCACAAATCAATAAATTTGTGACGATCTAAGGTACCATCTGATTAATCAGATATAAGAGCACTAGGACAACATTTTTGGTTTTCAAGATCGTTTCCTTAAAGTTGAAGAATTTGAATTAGAATAAATACTTACTTTATTTTGGTATAATCTCACTGTTGTTCGTGCCTTGAAAAATTTCCACTTCATCTCTTAAATAAATGAAGTTGAATTTGTTATTCGTGAAGTGTTAGCAGATCATGTGATAGAATGACGGGTCATTACATCTGTCTCAAACAAAAGGTTAGGAAAAGTTATTAAATATACATAAGTCATTCTATAGTGAGATTAATCATATATGGTTCCTAAAATGGACTTATACTTCATATATCATACTGCTTAATATAATAAAACTAGTTTCTACTAAACAGGGACTTCCTGTAGGCCAGTGGTAGGCGATAAAGGCCAGTCGCACTTCGGTTGTGGGTTCGATTCCCACAGCCTTGTCCGACGTGATGGGCTGTCGCCCATCCTACAGGTTGTCCTTTTTCTAAAGCTATATTACTATAACATCCCATCAATAATACTAACTTATGTCCAACATAATCCACTCCAATCTTTAGGCTTATCCATAATACTGTCGTCCACTCTTAGAGATTTTATACCATCATTGATCCCCATATATCATAAGATATATCTTGTTGGTCACATTCCAAACATTCAAAGGCCTTAATCTTGTACTCTCTTGAATACCCATTGAACCATAGTGAAAACATGAATTCAGTTAAAAGTTAACACTTTCTATATACTAAAATCCTCAAAATTCTATATACTCAAACCATGATATCACTTAGTCCTTATATCAATCATGAGCTCATGAATACTGTTAAACATTTCATTTTCTCGTTTTCCCTTCATTATGCGCATATTATCTTATTTCCAAAAATATCTCAATCACTTTGAATACCACATTAGACCAATACATAAATATTCCAATACTCCATGATAAAACATTATTTTGGAATCCCATTACATAAACACTTAATCATTCCACCACATCGTTGTCATATTCAACATCGCCAATAGTGATCGCATGTGACTTCCCTTTGTCCTTTCCCTTAAGCGGTTGCTCATGTCGATCATCACTAACCCTTGGATTAGGGAATTTATTAGCATAATGCCCCATTTCCTTGCACTTTAAGCATTGAAGTGTTGGTGGTGCGTACTCTGCAGTGTTTTCTTTATTCACATCATTAGAAACCCATTTTCCATTACTTCGACACTCAGCAGCTCGATGACCTTCTTTTCCACAATTAAAACATTTTCTAGTCCCTTTAATACAATCTCCACCATGCTTCTTTCCACACTTTGTGCATATGGAAACATTCATCTTCTTTTCACCATTATTCTGAGATTTCTCCTTGAACTCCATCTTTTGTTTCTTGTCAAAACCATGAGATGGATATGTAACACCAACTTCCATTTCAACCTTGATAGCACAACACACAATTTCTTCATATCTACTGAAGTCTCTTATAGCTAATGCCTTTCGAAGACTTGGTTTTAAGCCACTGAAAAATCGATCAACTTTACTTTCAGGATGGATGATAATGCCAGATGCATACCTTGCAAGTCTTGTAAAATTCACTTTGTATATACCAACGGATTCATCATCCTTTTGCTTTAGTTCGAGAAACTCTTTCTCCATCTTTGTTCGAAGAATACGAGGGAAGTACTTATTGAAAAATAACTTCTTGAACTCATCCCATTCCATGGACTCAATTTCACCTCTTGGACTCGTATTCTGGATAATATTCCACTATTGATCAGATTCACCTTCCAAACGATATACTGCTAAGATGACTTTATCATGTTCAGAACATTGAAAAACTGAAAATATCTTTTCAGTGGTACTGATCCATTGTTCAGCAACAAGTGGATCGGAAGTCCCACTGAAAGAAGGTAGACGTTGCCTCATGAAGGACTCAATAGAATATTGTTCCCTTCTCTGCTCATTTGGAAGTCCAGAATGATTCATAGCTTGTGTAAGTATAGAAATAAGATTTTTCACTCCATCTCCGATAACATTTGTTTGTTCAGGAGGACAATCATTGCATTGTCCATTTCATTGATCAACACGGTTCCTTCGCGTTCCAGCCATCGTCTAAAACCCAAAAAGAATAGTGTGAGAGGCAAAAATCATAATAAAGGGGGTGGTAACTTCAATATCTAACATCTTAGGTTTAATTCTATGATCGTTAGCGTAGTTCTAGTACTATAACCTATATGTATACTTAACCTTAGCGACATCCCTAGAAATACCTTAGAAATATCCCTAGGGATCTCACTAACGTTTTCGCATCCTAGTTTCCAAAGGTTGACTAAACCTTTCCTCTGATACCAACTGTAGAGACCCGAAGCTTAACGTACATGGACATTACATTACTTTTTCGGAATACATAATACATAACAAAAACAGACACACAAGGACCGTAATAGTTTAGTGTCTTTGGAAACTCGGAATATAATCTTCTAAACGTGGTGAAAGATCTTCAACATCTCCCATAAATATCTTCCCCTTTTTTTACCTAAAACCTTTCTTTATATCCTGTGGAAAAGAAAACATAAAAGGGTGAGCTCAAATGCTCAGTAAGGGTAAACAAAAGAAAAATCAATCACATCATATTCATAAGAACATAACTTTTGGAAATCTTAACCTGCAAAAGAGAGCATAATTTCATAACATGGGATAAATCATAGTAGTGAAATGAAATCCCAATAATCATAACTTAAAACATGAAACTTTGTGGCATACACACATAATCATAGAGAATCATTTCTTGTTAGTCAAGACTCATGTCCAAGACTATCTTAGTGGACAAAGTCCCTTTCTGAATCGAGTAACCCTCGTTTCAGTCCTGTTTCACTGAACCGGTATAACCTACCATTTCAGCCATGTCTATCTAATGAGATATAAAATCTTTACCCAATGCATTGGAGGGAGATATAGGTCCCACCCATCTCATAATGATACCATTCTTATGTGTGCCACAAAATCATAAATCATACATCATTTCATAACCCATGTAATAAAAATGGGATTCTTAAACATCATAACATCATAAAACAATTCATATAAGATAAAGGAATTCATAAAAATAATTCCATCACAACATAACCAAATCAATGTAATAATAGGGATAGAAACAGAACCCTATGTTATCTTAGATGGAAAATAATTTTGATAAAACACTTGAACTCCATTCTTGAGGAAAATATACTTTCAACGTCAAAAACACTTTTCCTTTCTTAACATGTCATACAATTACAAACTAAAAGAAGTTGATTAAAAATAAACTTGAAAACTTGTAAAGGAAGCTTCTTTGAAATAATGTTTTAAAAATCCATTAATGATGTATAAGTTAAAAAAACATTCTTCGTACTTTTGTCGGAAAAGTCAAAAAGTACCTCGTACGAAAAACGACAAAATATTCCTTTCTTATCTTTTACTAAAAATTCACCGAAGGGTAAAATTGGATTTAAACAATTGTAGGTGGATGGAAATAGTATTACATATTTAGGAAACATGGATGTGGATGATAAAATACACCCCAGTAAATGCCAAAGTAAAAACAATCTCGGATAAAAATGAGATTGTGATATTTTCCCTTACCTTAGGTTCGACTTGCTTTGTAAGTGTCCGAAACTCCTGTATAATTATTTAAATAATGTTATTGACTTATTCCAGAATCATATTCATTGTTATTATATCATATATGGTCCACTTATGACTTTATATTACCCGTTCTTTTGTAAATTCATGTTAAAGTAGCGTTTTGGGTAAAAGCGTCTCATTTGTCGTTCGTGTTTTAACTTGTAATTATTCATATGATTGGTTAGATCATAATTACTTAATTATAGAATATAAAACATGATTTATATATAATATATATTCAGAATATACATATATAATAAATCAGTAAATGGAAAGAAATACACCGTTCATGGAGACGGTAGTCCGTACGTACGCATGAACGCTGTTTTCGTTTCCTTATTGAATTGAATGGAATTAAGTAGATGACATACATATAAATATAAATAATTACAGTATCATTATCAGGTCATATATTTCATTAGTACTTATTATATATACTTTATAATCATTCATGAATGGTTAATCATTGAGAATGAATCTCATCGCGTCGTGGAGACGGTAGTCCGTACGTACGCACGAGCGATGATATCGTTCTCATGATCGTGGGACTGTATTGGAGTGTATGTATACTATTTCAGAATCAATATTACTTTAAAATAATAATATATAGTTATTATTTACACCATTATACCCATCCAAGTAAGGTGGTGGTGGAAAATAGATTTCACCACGGCGTGGAGACGGTATTCCGTACGTACGCACACGCGGTGATTTCGTTTTCCGTAGGATGGATAGATGGTGAAATAGGATTGTTTCATACTTATAATAACATATCAGTATATGAGTGATACTGATGTTATTACTTCATAATGAAACAACCTAAGAAGAAGAAGTGGAAGAAGAAATAAAGGTGAAAGAATCGGTAACGGAAATTACCTCTTCTTTGAAGCGCCTCTTTGAGACCTCCTCTTAGGGCACTAAAATTGGTCTTTGAGGAAGACCATAACCTCTAGGATGTTTCTACGGAAGTTTAGAAGAGGATTTTGAAGGGTTTGGCTGAGATTGAAGGCTCAAAGTTGTGTGAGGAAGAGAGGGAGGAGGTGCCCTTTTATAAGGGAGGAGAGGGGCACCTTTGGAATAACTAAAAATATTATTTTATTATAAAGTCAAGTTCGGTTTTAAATAGATCCAAATTGATTTATTTCGAGGCTAAGGTGGGGATGGGTCTAAATACTCTCATCCAATATAATTTATACATGTTCAGGTTCCTATTTTAACCTTATCATTTAGATTTAACATTAAGTTAAATAATTTTACTTTTACCGTGTCTTTTTGTGTTCTTACACTATAAGGTTAATAAACTTACTATAAGAAGCCAAACGAACCCCAAATTATTTATTATTAATATATATAACCTTATCTAAGTCATTTGGCCGAACCTTAGATTTTTAGGAATAAAAGTAACAATTAATAATATAATATTTGTTTTAAAAACTATTTTATGTCAATTTTGACACTATTTAGTAATTGATTTTTTTGAAAATCATAACAGAATGATAAGTTCGAAAACATTTAATTACATCAATACTAACATGTCATATTAACCTAGAAAATTAGTGGAATTCATAAAAAGTCTCAAATTAGATCTATTTGGGTATTTATAACATCAATTATGTCAATATTTCATTAATAAGATAATTATTGCATCATCTTTGTGTAATAAATAAATTAAAATATTTGATGTCTAAAAATTACAAATAAAATACCATTATGTAGGAAATCGTTTTAGATTTCTAATGAATATTTGAAATCGAATTTATCTTATGTATAACCATATATTAAAAATGTTTTAGTAAATAAACTTTTATTTTAACTCTTTTAACTCTTCTTTGAATTAAATAATAATAAATGTCCTAATCTAATCCATGTGGGTATAAATGGTCATATTTTATTCCTAAGCTTGTTTTTGGTCGAATTACACTTATCCAATAGAATTTTTACATGTGTTAGGGTAATAATAATATCATTTTACCCTTAATTACCCTATTTGCTTTTAACCGTGGTAAAAAAAATAAAAAGTTACTATTCACCAAAAAATTATTTTCATCTCATTGAACCACATTTTACTTACTGACATCAACCGTGTCTCTCGGATTTTTGAAATTCCACTCACATAAGCGGTAAAATTATGTTTTATGAACAATGCATTTTTTTTAACTACCACTTAGTGGTTTCACTATTCATCAAAAATTGAAAGTTTTCAAAAAAATACCAAAAATTAGGCCTAAGATATATTTGATATTATGAACTCAAAAATGATGTCTATTTTACCAAATTAAAAACATATCAGTTGCATTAATTAATTTAAAAATTAATTCTCGTCGTCAAAACAATTAGCGTGTTTTTAAGAGATAATAACTTTCAAAAGATTGACACTTGTTTATGACTGGTTTAAATGTGAAATTACAACCACTGACCAACATTGTATTAAATTGTAAAAATATATTCTAAATATACTTTAAATCCACTAAAATTAATAATTTATCACTATTAATTATTTCGATTAAAAAAGTTGTTTTTAATTATAATTTAGTAATTTTCACTATTCATCAGAATATGAAAGTTATCCGAAAAGTACCAAAATTTCACCTTAGGCTAAATTCGATACTCCGAATCGAAAAATGAATTCCATTTTGAAAAATAAAATTTACAAAATTTCAAAAAGTGGTTATTACTATTCATAACAGCTAGTTTTAATAATATTTTAATAGCATATCGTTGTTTCGTGAAACTCAGTATTGCGTACTACACACGCTATCGAGGAAGGTTGTGATTCCGTGTAATGCAAGGAAATTCAAGGATGCGTGTTGTGCAAGCTCCTTTTGGTGTAGCGTACAACACAAGACATTAGTGAAATTTAAAAGAATATTTTTCATAAAATCTCGGGGTGTTACACTTAAGCCCCCAAGTTCCCAACCATCATGCATTCAATGTTACACTTCAAGGCAAGAGAACCTTTGGCCCTCCTCTTTTAAGTCATGACTTCCTTTTTGTTATGTCTTATAGTTTCCATATTCATATGTGGGGGTTTATTCTTATATATTCATATTACTTTCCATTTAATGTCCATATGATTATAGACCCTTTCCACTCATCAATTTGTTTTCTAATTTTTTAATTGACGTCGTTAGGCTGTCGATTTTTCGTAAAAGAAATTGCCTTTCCTATTTTCTTTAAAGATTCCTCTTTATGTGGTATATCATTCCAATATCCACACCATGATATTATTTCTATTTTATTTTGTACTTATACTGTAAAATTATTCATTTATGTATGGGAGACCCTTTTCCCCTCTCTTTTTAATGTTTTCTAAAACCTTGTTATATAGCCGTTATGCTGCAGAAATTTCGTCTCAAAATCTCTCTCTTTTTCTCAAGAAATTATTTTATTTTATTTATGTTAATACCCAAAACTATTTAATTTCTATGGGTATTCATAAATACATAAAATTGATATATTTTATTCTTTAATTGACATACATATAACCCTCACTTCCATTCCTTGGGTTATAAAAGACATAACGACCATGTTTTTCAAGCACTTTCAAAACGTCATGATTTTTAAATGAAACTCGATTATTTTTTTCTCTGTGCGTTATTTTTGAAATATATGATTATGTTCTATGTGGATCACATGATTTTAAAGACATATAAATCATTTTCCTCGTTATCAATATAATTCATTGGATAAATAATTTAATCTATAGATATGACAAGTTTCATGATACCTTGGTTAATAACCTTGGTAATTTTTATGAAACCTTGGGGATAAACCTTGGTGATATTTTCATGAATGTATAAATGAAATGTTGTAGCCACATATTCAAGTTATTATTCATGTTATTTTATTTATTTTATGCCTCTTATTCAATTTCTCATGTCTCTATGCTTTTCATCAAGTTCTATATGATATCTCATGTAAATTGATTCCCTTCCTTTCCTGACTGGGCCTTCTGCTCACTGTTTCCTTTGATGTATGTCTCTAGGTTATGAGATGTAGTAATTTTACTTAGGATAAACTTATTATGAAGTCTTAAAAGTGGATTAGAATAATATTTTATGTTTTCTTCATGTTTTATGTTCCTGATTTCCAAGGCTCTAGACTTTAAAGATCCTCTGTTTGTAAAATGTAATAAAAAGTTATGCAATAAAAAGGCAGGATGCCAAAGATGGTATAAGAGGATAGTTTAGTTATTTGTTGAAATTAGGCAATGAAAACCTTATTAATAACCCTATATAAATGTTTAAATATAGTAAAACGTCCTGGTATTTTGGTGAGTATGGAGAAAGTAGTTTATCAAGCAAATACATCCTTGTATGTATATGAGCAGGTAGAGGTGGCTCTAGCACAGATGTACCTAGGAGTGAAAACTCCGACAAGGAGATTCGGGAGTGACCCGAGGTATCCTAGTACATGAAAATGGGCCTCACATCACTCTTAGTTATGAAACTACTGGGGGATATGTTTGGTTAACCACAAGCTTATTATGAATCATTATGAAGGATTTATAGAAAAATGTAATTGTTTAAGCATGATATTTTAAAAAAAAATTATAGTTAAAATATTCATAAAATAAATAAGATTCTCACTAAAGTTTAATTATTTTAGAAAATGATGGGAAATAGGAGGAACCGTTAAAATGGAGACTGCAATGGACCACGCGCTAACGACCCTCTAAGGGAGCTGGAATGGAAAATTTCATGCGAATGATGACCCAATTGACTCATGTTATGGGAAATAACTTCAATCAATATGAGAGACCGATCTCATCGCAAATGGAACAACATTCTGTTGAATCCTTTATGCATCAAATATAACCAACTTTAAATGGATCTTCTAATAAATTGGTTGCTAAATAGTGGATCAGCTCTATAGAGAAGATATTTTCTTTGCTCTATTGTTCAGAGCAAGAGAAGGTCACCCTGGTTGTCAATCTCTTTGAGGGAGAAGCTGATCAGTGGTGGTAACTGATTAAAAACACGAGGCCAAGAGTGGAGGATGAAGATATGGAGTGGGAAGAATAGAGTTGGATCTTTATCATTAAGTATTTCCCTCATTCTATGAGAATAAGAATAGGGAATGAGTTTCTCAACTTGTAGTAGAAGGACAATGAATCTGTGGGAAGCTACAAGATGAACTTCACCAGACTTTCCCATTATACCTCATGTTTTTTCATGGATACTAGTGGGAAGGTTGATAGATTCTATTGTGGACTAAGACCTCATCTGCGGATGAATCTATCCAATAGAGACTACGACAGCTATGAGGAGATCATGCGGAGCGCGATGATAGTCGAACTAGTGTTTGGTGAGACACAGTGGTCTCACAAATCCAATGACATGAATAGATCTATGGATTCAATCTTAGGGAGGACCTTCGATTAGGGAAGAGGAGTAAATAAAGTGAAACTTCCCATGTGTAATAAATGTGGGAATAATCATTTGGGGAACTTATTTCTTTGGAGTGAGAAATGCTAAAAGTGTTGAAGAGATAGCTATATCGCACGGAATTGTCTTAGTGAGTAGAAGCCTTAACTCCAAAACACTAACGGCAAGGGGAATATGGTTCAGGCCCTAACTAATATCCAATTATTTAAGTGTGAACAATATGTTCACTTTTCCGATCACTGTCCAAATCTATGGGTAGTGGAGGGGAATCACCATCAACCTCATCAATGGCCAAGGTAACAAAGTCATACTTTTGATATCACGACAGATGAAGTTGAAGCACCAACTGATGTGTAAGTAGGTACTCTTGTTGTTATCTCAAAGCTAGAATGTACTTTAATTGATTTTGGTTCTATGCATTTCTTTATTTCATACAAGTTTGAAAAGAATATATAATCAACACCCAATTTTCTAAAAATAGAGTTATCAATCAAGACTCTTGGTGGGATTATCCAAGCATCGTTAGAGTTTAGAAACTCTAGTATTTACTTTTTTGAGCACAATCTTATCACAAATCCAGTAGTCATTCCCATGATAGAATTTGACATTATAATTGGGATGGACTGGCTCTCAATGTGTAATGCTAAGATCAAATTCAGAAGTAAGGAAATATCAGTAGTCTTGAATGGAAAGCCTACATTAATCTTTAATGGAGAGATATCTCAACTAGATCTTTTTCTAGAAGAACCTATTATATCTATCTTTATGGAGTTGATTGGTGAAGAAGAATAATGATATGAGAGTTTAAGGATAGAAAATGTCCCCATAGTCCAGGAATACATTGATGTATTTTCTGAGGAGTTACTTGGACCTCCCCCAGAAAGAGAAGTAGAGTTCTCTATTGAACTCATTCCTAGATCTCATCCGATCTCAAAGACCCTATATATGATGAAAAATGTTGAGCTAGCTGAATTAAAGAAACAACTCCAAGTTCTTTTGGACAAGGGGTTTATCTGACAGAGTCTGTCTCCTTAGTGAGCACCCATTCTCTTTATGAAGAATAAGGACAGATCAATGCGTCTATGAATTGATTATAGAGAATTGAACGGGATCACAGTGAAGAATAAATACCCTCTTCCAAAAATTGATGACTTATTTGACCAAATTTGTGGGGCTCAATTCTTCTATAAGATTGATCTCTGATCTGGTTATCATCAATTTAGGGTGAATAAATAATATATTCCAAAACCCCCTTTTAATCAAGAAATGGGCATTATGAGTTTGTTGTTATGACATTCGGACTGACAAATGCACCTGATATTTTTATGGATTTGATTAATAGAGTTCTTAAGGACTACCTTGATAACTTTCTAGTTGTTTTAATTGATGGTATTCTGATATATTCCAAAAGTTGCGAGGAGTATGAGGATCATCTAAAGGATATTTTGAAAACTCTATAGAAGGAGAGGATTTTTGGGATATTCAGAAAATGTGATTTCTGGTTACAAAAAGTTTCTTTCTTGGGGAACATTGTTTCCAATGAAGGAATCACAATTGATCCTAAAAAGAAAAAATTTGTGGAGGAGTGTCCTTAGAATAAAAAAAATAACTGATATTCTTAGTTTCCTTAGATTAGAGGGATATTATAGGAGGTTTGTAAAAAACATTTCGAAACTTTCTAATCCATTCACCAAGTTAAATCAGAAAGGGTTCAAGTTCATCTGGAAAAAAGAGTGTGAGGAATGTTTCCAAGAGATAAATAAGAGGTTACTTACTACACCTGTGTTAACTCTGCCCTCAGGTAGAGAAGGATTCGTTATTTTTAGTGATGCATCTTTGAAAGGTCTTGGGTGCGTCCTCATGAAAAATTACGAGGTCATTACTTATGTACCTTGACAGTTGAAGACTCATGAGAAAAACTATCCTACGCATTATCTGGAGTTAGTTGCGGTTGTTTTTTCTCTAAAGATATGGAGGAATTATCTTTATGGAGATAAACTTGATATATACACAGACCATTATTGTTTTGAGTATATTTTCACACAAATGGAATTGAACATGAGACAATGGAGATGGTTGGAACTTTTTAAAGACTATGATTTTTCAATTCATTCCATCCCGAAAGAGCAAACAAAGTCACTGATGCATTAAGAAGGAATGACCCAGTTGTTCAGTCCATTGTGGGGATTCAAAGATATCCTTTGATTAATGACCAAGTAATAATGGGCATGGGAATTATAAGGTAAGGGACATCACCAACCCTACTCCAAATGATTTCTCAACCGTAATTACTAGATAAGATTAAGAAAGATAAAAAAAGATCCTTTGTTATAAGAGAAGTTTGTGGCTATGAAAGATGGGAAGTTTCCTTTGTTCAATATTGATTAAGAAGGTGTACTGAAATTTCATACAAGACTATGTGTTCCATATATTGCGGAAATAAAGAAGGAGATGATGGTTGAAGCTCATAGCTCTACTTTATCTATACATCCTGGAAGAATGAAAATGTATTGGGACCTTTGGGATCATTATTGGTGGGATAATATGAAAAGGGAGATTGATTACTACACTTCAAGGTTCCTGGTATGTCAGCATGTGACGGTAGAGTGACATATCCCTAAAAGGTTATTACAACCACTACACATACCAGCGTGAAAGTGGGAAAATATCACTATGGACTTCATCACTGGTCTCCTGAGAACTTCCAAAGTGAACAATGAAATATGGGTTATTGTGGACCGTCTCACCAAGACTGGACATTTTATCTCTATTCGGGATGATTTCTCTCTTGATCAACTTGCTAGGATTTATGTAAACAATGTATTAAGGCTACATGGAGTTCCACTTTCTATCATATCTGATTGTGATCCATGTTTTACATCAAAATTGTAGAGAAGTCTTCAACGTGCTCTAAGCACTGAATTTAATTTCAGTATGGCCTCTCATGCCCAAACCAATGGCCAATATGAAAGTATTATTCAAACAATAGATGAAATTTTGAGAACATGCTCAAAGGAATTTAAAGTTAGATGGGACCAACGTCTTCCATTAGTGGAGTTATCTTACAACAACAACATACACTAAAGAATTCAAATGGAACCCTATGAAGCTATATATGGGAAGCGATGTAGAACTCCTGCTTATTGGGATGAAGATGGTGAGACAAATCTTCTTGGGTAGGATCTTGTGCAAGAGATGATAGAAAAATTCCATGCCATCCAGAAACACATTAAGGATGCTCAGAGTCGGCAAAAGAGTTATGTCGATGACCATCAAAGGGACTTGGAGTTTGATGTTGGTGACAAAGTATTTCTTTGAATTTCACCTTGGAAGAGAGTCATGAGGTTTGGGAAAAAAGGGAAGCTCAATCCTAGGTACATTCACCCATATGAAATCCTTGATTGCGTGGGAGCAGTGGCCTGTCGGCATGCACTTCCTCCAAATCTAGCACAAGTTCATGATGCCTTCCATGAATCCATTTTGAGGAAGTACATACCTGACACTTCACATGTAATAAATCAAGAGGTGGTTCAACTAGAACATGACCTCTCTTATGAGGATTATCCGGTGGAGAGCTTGGATCATAGGGACAAGTTTCTACACAACAAGACTACCCACCTTGTTAAGGTGTTGTGGAGGAATCAAAAATTCGAAGTAGCCACATGGGAACATGATGAGTCTATGTGGTAGAATTACCCGCACCTTTTTTCTTCTGTGCGTACAAGTTAAAATTTTGGGGATGAAATTTGTTATGGGGGGAGGAATGTAATGACCTGATATTTTGAATAATAATTGTTTTCTAAAATTTTGAGTCATTTTATTTAATACTCAACAAAACTATATCCTTTAATTAATGAAGTGAGTATTATTAAAATGAATCCATTGTGTTTTAAAAGTTATATGATCGTTGGTTAATATGACTATTGGAAACTATAATCTTATCTTTATGATTATTGGTTATAAATATAGGTGACCTTGGTAAATTTATATAGAAAAGAAGATTTGCTAGCATCATCTAGTAGTCTCAGGCTGTACGATGTCCATCTGTTAGATCATGGGTAGGAGGTAGCACCACTAGGATTTGCTCTAGACCAAGCCCAAGTTGTTCTTCATCATTTGATGCTTGAATTGAATCACCTACAGGAGAAGTTCAAGCTGATAGAAATCACCACTTAGTCAATATTGGCCGATCCGCTCAAAGATTTTATCACCTAACACACGTTACATGTTGGTTCTATGTTGGTGTTATAAGGGGCTATGTAATGAGTCCTTATCTTCTTTGAATAACCCTTTTTGTATAAATTAAATTGGTATTTATTCTTATGGTAGTGTTTGTGAATTTTCAAATGTCAAGATAATTATAGGTTGAATTTTTAGAAGTTCTATATTTTTTTGGGTGAATTTTGGAAAGAAGGGTATTTTAAAATATTCTTTTTATACTTTAACTAATTAATAATATGAAATTATGTTTAAAAAATGGTCTTCTACAATTGTGTTGAGTACAAAATTCAGAGTCTAATAAGATCAACATAATTTTTGATTAATAGTATATTATGAATAGTAATTTTATGCTTATGAATAGTAATGTGACCAAATGGAATAGTAACCTCGCTTAAAGAAAGTATAAAGATAATATTTGAATCTTGATTAGGTAATGTGATTTTAAAAAAATAAGTAAATAACTATTTCAGAAATTATTAGCTAAGTATTAGTTTTTTCAGGTGAATAGTGTTTTTTACTTAAAAAATAATTATCTCATAATTAGAAAATTATTTTCATAAAATGGGGTTAATTTTGGAATTCAGAGCATCGATATTAGGTTAGAGTTATTTTTGGGGATTTTTCTGAAATAATTGATTTTTCAGTGAATAGTAAAAAGATAAAGTATTGAGTTTTGGGTGATTAATGAAATATTTGATGATGTAATCATGATGTGATTAAATATGGCCGAATTGTGAATATTAAGATATTAAATGAGGTGTCCCAAGTGGCCAATACCATGGGAAAATACCTTGGGAAAGCCTATGGCATTTCCAATACCACCGATGAGGTGTCCCTTCGAAATTATTAAAATATTCCATCACTTTGGCTATAAATACCAAGCATTTCCCTCATTCCATTCATTCCAAAATCATCTCTAACGAAGCTATGTTCTATTTACCTCCCAATGAGTCCTCACAAGGTTCCCTCATGCCCCCAAGGTTCCAACCTTCAACCTTTCGAAGTTACTCTTCAAGGTAAGGGAACCTTTCACCCTCCTCTTTTAAGTCATGACTTCTTTGTTTTATGTCATCTAGTTTCCATATTCTTATGTGGGGGTGTTTTCATATATATTCCTATTTCTATCCATTTAATTTCTAAATTACGAGAAACCCTTTTTTCTCTCATCAATTTTTTTTATGAATTTTTAATTGATGTTGTTAGGCTGCCGAATTTTCGTAAAAGAAATCACATTTTCTCTTATCATTCATGTTTCCCTTTTATGTGGTATGTCATTAAAATATCCACAGAATGATCTTATTTATATTTTATTATTTTATTCTACTATAAAATTATTTCTTTATGGATGGGATACCCTTGTACCCTCTCTTTTTAATGTTTTTTAAAACCTTGTTATATAGCTATTATGCTGGAGAAATTTCGTCTCAAAATCTCTCTCTTTTTCTCAATAAATTATTTCATTTTATTTATGTAAATACCCAAACCAATTTAATTTATATGGGTATTCATAAATACATAAAATTGATATATTTTATTCTATAATTGACGTACATATAACCCTCACATCCTTTCCAAGGGTAATAAATGACATAACGACCATGTTTTTTAAGCACTTTTAAAACATCACGATTTTTAAATGAAAGCCAATTATTGTATTATCTTCGGGTTATTGTTTAGATGTATGATTATTTTCTATGTGGATCACATGATATTAAAGACATATTAATGGTTCACCCTGATATATCACCAATTCATTGGGTAAATAATTTAATCTCTAGAGATAACAAGTTTCACGATACCTTGGTTAATAATGTTGGAAATTTTCATGACACCTTGGGGATGAACCTTGGTGATATGTTCATGAATGTCTAAATGAAATGTTGTAGCAACATATTCATGTTATTATTCATGTTCATTTATTTATGATATGTCTCATACTCTATTACTCAAGTCGGTATGCTTTTCATCAAGTTCTATTTGATATCTCAAGTAAATTGATTCCCTTGCTTTCCTTATTGGGCCTTCTGCTCACCCTTTCCTTTGATGTTTGTCTCCAGGTTATGAGATGCAGTAATTTTACTTAGTATGAACTTATTATGAATCCTTACAAGTGTATTAGAAGAGTTTATTACTTTTTCTTCATGTTTTATGTTCCCTATTTCCAAGACACTAGACTTTAAAGATCCTCTCTTTGTAAAATGTAATGAAAATTTATGAAATAAAAAGGAGGGATTCGATATTTTTCATGGAGACATTTTTTGCATATCATAATTTACACATGTAAAAAATAAGAGAATATAAAATTGTTGAGTAATTTTCTATATATGTTTCACAAACACTATAAATATGAAAATTTTATGAAATATTATATTTATATTATACTATTAAAGTACTTAGGAAACATAACAATGAGAAGTAAATTTTCTATAATCTAGAGAATTTGTAGTTGGTAATTTCATGGGATTAGAATGGGAATGTTTTTGAGATATATTGTTTTATTTAACTTAAAGAATAGTGTAGGATCTTCATTCATTATTTCTCAAACAAGATTCATCAATGAAAACATTGAATCAATGGAATGTATATTTATAGCTCAGGTTGTGGTTTTGGGATGCGTTTAATGAACAAAATATAAGGTTGACTTCTATAATTATATTAGTGTTACCAGAAACTGGTCATCCATATTTAGTATCTTGCAGTGCATTGAGATTTATCTTGGGATGGGTTGTTATTCATGGGAAAAATAGAGGGTTATAGGGATAAATATAATCATAGCCACATGATAAGAATCATCCAATACATGACTTTGAGATTTTAGTAATTGTTCATAATTTGATGTTCTGGAATCATTACATGATTAGTGAGTGGTTTATTTTATATCATAATCAAAATAGTCTAAAGTATATTTTCTCCTATATAGATTTGTATTTTTGGTAAATATTTTGGGTTGACTATCGTTGTATTTTTAAATTTTATTTGTCTTATACACTAGGAAAGGGTAATGCTGCAGCAAATTCCATGAGTAGTAGTTTCAATAAGTAATGGAATCAAGAGATCTATGGAAGTTATTGAGATTAATGGAGGATATCTTCTTGGGGATTATAATATGGGATATCATATGGTGCTTCATCACATTAAAATTACTTATGTTTATGTGGGTTAATTAATGGAGTTATAAACAACTAATATTGAATATAATAAGATTTTTATATCCATAAATAGTGGGGAGACCATTAAAGGGTGGTCTCTAGTAATGTGTTTGATACTCTATTTTGAGTATATGATATGGTTATCTAAAGTTTGAGGGAATGGTTATTAATTAATTTAATAAATCTAGTATGGGTGGTTCATCTTGGGATAATAAAGACTTATCAGGACAATATATAGAGGATATAGTGGAGAGAAATGAAGAAATGGATATAGGGGATTATATCTCAATGTTTCATTTTTCAATAAGTAAAGACTAGGAATTTGTGACCTATGGAAATGTTTCAATATTTTCATATGCTAATATTGAAATCGTATAATATTATGATGGGTTTTTGGTTGTATTTTCAAGGACACTATGTAAACATTATGCTTTCTGTGAAGTTGTGGATTAACTTAAAAAACCATCTCACTTCTTACCCATTTCAGAGTTGTTTGTTGTTGAATTATTAAGTAGGTTATACATTAAGTAAATAGTGAATTTTCCTAGAATTACATCATATATTGTGTTTCCTAGGAATCAGAAGCTTACTTCATGGTTTCAGAGATAATTTTAGAGGGTTATGGGTACACCATTGAAGATGAGTACATAGATTCATCCTAAAATGGACAAGAAATTAGAATAGACAAAACATAATTTAAAGAAAATGGTTCAAAATTGGGTGTTTAATTTTATAAAATAATGTGAGGATCATATTAATTTTTTTTAATTTTCATATAAATATAGTTATAAGAATCATTACAGATAGTTCCTTGCATATCACTATATAGAAGGTTAAATAAATAACATATATATTGGAATGATGTTGAAGTGAGGTTTCTCTTGGGACCTGGATAATTGATTGATATGATAAATCATATTTATATAATATATATTCTATTTATGACTACTATAACATAGTATAAATATTATTTTGTTTGTTGTTTCCAAATAAAAATAAGGCATGATGCTTTATAGTGGGGGCTTGGTATGGCTGCACGATCATTCATTTTCGGTTCACCATTTTTCCCATATAAACAAAGGGAATGACACTTGATTATGGGGATTGAGTATGGTTTTGCAATCATTCTTTTAAGGTCCACTGTTTTTTTACACCCATTTCAAGGAACACTCTAATAGGTAATACTAATGGAACCAAAAACAACCAAAGATTCCTGCATCTGTGATACATAACTACTTTCCAATATTCATTCCCAAATCATAGTGTGTGACTAGTTACCCATGTGCCAATAATCTGGTCGAGACCATGAATTTGATGTAAATCTCTATATTTATTAGAGTTCCACCATATTTCTCTTATAAATTCAAGATATTTTTTTTAGAGATGACTACCTGGGGTCTATAGAATTTTTTTTATATATGAAGTGTTAGTATTTGAAAGTTATTTCATACATTATCTCTATTAGTATTTTTAAAATATTACTCTCTTAGATATTTATTATATTTTCATGATTATTAATTAATAAGTGTTTTAAGAAATAAATACTTTTTAATTACATGTTTCAAACTCTTAATTATCATTTATATTATTTTAATGTTACTTAAAAGTTTGTTTTTTATTTTACTACTAATGTATAATTTTAGTTATGTTAACAATATGGATCATCCATATGGAGTAACCTTGGATATCCCTCAACCACATAGGTGACCCATTGGGTCAAACCTGTGGGAAATCCTACCTTAGGAATCTACTAATGAGTCTAGTATTTAGTGTTCATAGCACATGCCTCTAGCATCTGGTCATGTGTCTAAGGCACATGGATTGTGTTGTAGAGAGCATGTATTCGGATAGGATTCCCGCTATGCTTACTTTGAGTTCTAATTAAAACCTAGGATCAGCACATCATGATTTTTATACAATGCACTCGACATATCCTAATTTCAAAGTGGGGAAGAGAAGTGGTTTCACTATTCATTCAAACATAAAGGTTTAGATTTAATCTCAATTATCGTTCTATTTTAATATCTTCAATTTGATTTTTCATATACTATGTGTTCTTATTTGAACCTCCCACTCAATTGTTCTTCTTCCCCATTATATCTTCTTCTTTGGATGACCACCAACTTCTAGTTCACCGGTATCCATGAACCAATGGAATTCATGTGATCTCTTCCCTATAAGTTCTACAGTAGTTTCTTTAAATTTTGTTATCATTTTGAACTCAAAGAATAATTTCAAATAATATGGATGAGGTTCAACACTTCATCTTCTTCCATGGTAAGTTTGACTAGTTCTTTAGAATTCCCATGTTGGTTTCTCGATGAGTCACCCTTGAAAAATACCAATTGGGGGTGAGCCGCATCACCATTGGAAAATATCATTAGTGGGTGAGTCGAAGTCCCCATAGGAAAATACCAAAGGAGGGTGAGTTGAGTCACTGTAGGAAAATACTAACCGTGGATGAGTTGGGTAACTATCATAATAACCCAATTTTGGGTGAGTGATTAATCCATTTCCATATTTCAATGGTTAGTCTTTTTATTCAACATTGCACATCAATGTTGTGTTATTTTTTCCTCACAAGCAGTATGTGTTATTGTTGTTTATATCTTAGTAGTTTGTCTGTCGAGATCCTCCTTCATTGTTCATTTTTTATAGTATTCATTTCTTTATATTTGATGTTTTTCTAATTTTGTTATTCTTATTCATATCAGAAAACGTTTCATTAATTTTTTTTATTCTTTTTAAATTATTTTATTACCTATTTTTTAATAGATTATTTCTTCTATAATCAGTTTCATTATTTATGTTGATCCACCATTGGACATTTCCAATGTAGGTCATGTATCACTTATCTCTGTTTTCAATGGTAGGTCATGGTCCACCATTAGTTAAAATTTTATGTTTCTAAAAATTTATTTATTGTTTCAATTGATGTTATAAAAACTTATTCCTTTGCTAAATTTATTATAATTTTATGTTGAAATGTAATTGTAGAGTGTCTAATAATGAATTGTAACATTTTTTTATAAAATTTCATTCATAGAGTTTGATGTTTATTCCAGATAGTGTTTTTTCTATATTTTTGTATTTACAATATATAATAATATATTTTTATTCCAATTTTTTGATAATTATAAATTGATTACAATTGTATTACTTATGATTTCAAATATTTTACTTTAATATTTTATGAAGAATTATAAATCCTGATTGTTCTATGTTTTTTACCATAACCTTAACAAGAAAAGTTAATGGTCGTGTTTTTATATTTTTATGTAATTGAAAGTGTTGTGAAGATATTGGAAATAGACACACTCCAAAAGGATCATTCCTTAATGATATTGGATATCATTTTAAATTATCAAATGCATACCTTTTTAGATTATTCAACATTGATACAACTTGGGATGCATCTTCGTCATTCTACTCCTCTGTCTTTTTTCACAAACTTCTTTGATGTATGCAATCTTTTTGTGATAACTGAAAGAAATTACCACAAACATTGGACTGTAAAAGTGTTCAATGATCATAAATCTTTAACTCCATTAACATTTTTGATCATCTTCTTTTATCATTTTATTTTTTTATTATTCTAATATATTTCTCTATGTTTTTAATTTCATTATGTATGGTTTATGGTTTTCCTATCAAAATAAATTCTCCCCTTTATCTTTTTAATCCACCTCATAAATTAAATCCTAGGATGTTACTTCTAATAAAAATATAGGTAAGCAGACCGGTTTGGTTTCCTATATCAAGACTATGTAGGGCCTACAGTTTGTTTAAAAGGAAGGGTTTACAATAATGTTCTCACACCTTTAAAAGTTAGTTTCTTAGTGGGTACCGATCACCTCAAGTTGTAGATTATGTTGAGGAGTGGACTATAATATTTTTTTAACTAAAACGCAAAAAAATTAATGTATTATTTATTTTTTATTTCCATTTTAATTGAACTAAATAACACTACACTCAATAATGGTTAATATTTTATAAATATTGATTTTTTTCATTAAATCTTTTATAGTGACTATTCACCCCTAGTAATATTTTTCATCCATAATGATCCTAAAATTAGTGTCATAGAATAGGACTATATCTAAAGGATAATTATCCTCTTTGGTTGTTCCTGTTTCTTATTTTTATCTTTATTTTAACAAGATATCCTTGGAATAACAGTCTCTGGAACAATATAATTGTATTCTTTAAGATGCAATGTTTTAATGCCAATGATGGATGGATACTAGAAAAATAACATTCTTTGATGGGAGTGACTATGGATACTGGAATGATATAGTGGAAGACTACTTGGAACAATTGAGTTTGTATCACTGTAAAAATCAGGGAAAATCCATATAAGTTACAAAAAATAGATCTTAAGTCTCTGGTAGGTAATGGTATAGTAAAATATATTTTGAATTATAAAGTGAAAAATAATTTGTATTATTTAATAAGTAGAAGTGTTTATATCCATGTTTCATCATGTAATACAACCCATGACATATGATTGATACTACAAGTGCCAAATTTTGGACTAAAAAACTAAATGACACACGCTAGGAATTCTCCGAGATGAATAATAGAGCATCAATATGGGAGATAAAGATCCTATAAATTAGATGCTCAATCTATTCACCAATATTACCAATGGTGTGAGGGATCTTCTAGAAGATTTATTTAACATTGATCAACTATAAATATTAATGAGAGCTCTTACAAAAATATGGAATGAATAAAAGTTTTCTATTAATTAGAGTAAAAATTTGAAGGAATATATTTTTGATGAACTAATAGGATCTCAAATATAGAATTATATAGAGACAAAAAATATTTATTATGTGGATTATAATAAAAAATTAATTTCATTTAAATTTAATATTCTCGATACATACAAGGGCTCTGAATCTGTGTTCTAGGAATGTTATAAATAGATGTAACACATCAGTATGAAGTTTTTAAAGATCATAAAAAAATATCTAGTAAGAGGTCGTTCAAAATGAAGTCCAGAAAGTGATATAAGAAAGGGTATACAACTAATAATAAGGATGTTTCAGAATTTATCTTTTATGAGTTAAGGGAGAATATGCACATAAGTACTTACTTCCCTAATCTCTAACATCCAATGAATGACAACGACCAAAGAAGAAAGAAAATTAATCATTCAATGGAGGTTGGGATTGTTCAGAGAGTTATGAATCAAGTGGTGATTCAAAAAGTGAATGGAGACATGGAATCTTTCCTTGATGGGTATTACTTGTGAGGTAAATTATTATCCTTTAACTGAGTGAATAACTCCTACAAATGTTGATCATAATTATTTATCTAACAAAGAAACTGTGTTTTTTTAACTCACGTTCTCATTTTACTTCTAAAAATTAAAAAGTTAACAAATTGCATAAAAATTAATAATTAATGAATGATGGAGTTAGAATAATTCAAAATTCTAAAAAATTAAAAAAAAATCAATAAAATGTTTATTAAGGAAAATGATAAAATTATAAAGGGAATGTGATAATCTAAAATTATGAAATTCCCAGAATGATTAATCTAAAAAGAATTATAATTATGAATTGCTAAAACTAGAAGATGGAAATGAAAGGATTAAAAACATTAATTTTTTAAATTATAGATATAAGGATATGATATTTAATATAGTTTTTGATGATATAATTATGTAAAAAATTAATTTTATAAATTAAATAAAGAAAATAAAAAATTAAGAAAAAAATCATATTGATCTATAAAAAATTTCATTATAGATTTATAAAATATTCAAAAGTTGAATATGTATTTGAAAAATAATGATTTCAACATTAAATAAAAAAATATCTAATTTTATAAAAGGTAAAAAAAATATGATAAAATGATTTTTTTAATGAAACTAAACACCAATAATAATGGTTTTGGATACAGTGGTATAACATCAAATTTAAATAAAGCTTTATTTTTTAAAGATAAAAAGGATGAATTTCAAGTGTAACATATTTTAAATGGGGAATGAAATACCATTATGAAAATGATCTTTCACTAAAATTTACAAAATATTTTTGACATACTAGAAATTTAGTATTTAATGATTAAATTTCTAATCATCCCACTTGTAAATGCTTAAATCTATTTGGGTTCCAAATTCTTCTGCTACTAATCCAGTTGGACCCAAGTTAGAATGGTTAGGAAAATAGTCTACTTGATTATTTAATTTTAGGAAATATACCTTATAAGTATCAAGGACTCATGGTACTTGGATAGTGGATTCTCTAAGAATGTGACTATTCACATATCAAATTTTTTATAATTTAACTCATGTGATGGTGGCCTTATAACATTTGGAGACTACTATTAAAGTAATATTAAAGGTATAGGTGATGTTTTTTTCAAATAATATTATTATTAAAAATTATTATATATACTACTGATTTTTATGATGCAACAAAATAAACGGTTATGTTTCTGAATGTTATAATAATTTATGACATTCATTTGCATATGAGTCTTGGGAATGCAAATTTCCGGTCATTTCACAGACTGTAAAACCATGAACAAGTTTATTGTATTCCAAAGTTCTATACACGCATGGACGTCATGTTTGATACATGTTTTAAAGGGAAAAAATAATGATTTCAATCAATTAATGATGTTATTAATGCTAGATGTTTAGAATTTTTTCATCCTCACTTGTTTAGACCTGTATAACTTGATAGTTTTGGTGATAAAAATATGTCTTTGTAATTATATATGGTTGAAGTAGATCCTTATGGATTTATTTCTTATCCCCAAAAAATAATACACTATCTAATTTTTTTCTTTCTGTAATCATATTAAATTTTAAAAAATTATTCAATCATATCTATCATAAGTGGTTGAGGTCGTGAATTTTTTAATTTTGATTTTGATAGATTTTGTGAAAAAAATGGTTATCAAAAATCTTTCTCAGTTCCTAGGAAACCATAACAGAATAGTGTGGAAGAAATAAAGAACAGATATATTCATGAAATGGATAGGTCAATGCTAATAGAATTTAGTGTACTTAAATAATTTTGGGACGAATTTGTAATTATATCTTTCCATGTTTTCATAGAGTTTCAATTATACCTTTCCTAAATAAGACCCCTTATGAACTTATCCATGGATTTAAACCTAAATTTTGTTATTTCAGGGTCTTTAGATGTAAAGTGTTTATCTTAAGTACTAAATATAATTTAGAAAAATTTGATTCTAAATCATATGAAGGGATATTTTTAGGGTATTAAAATACTAGTTAATCTTATTGAGTTTCCAATAAGAAAACATTATTTTTTTATGAATCTGTGCATGTTAAATTAAATGAAAACAATTATAATAACCATTTTTTAAAATCTTTGACAGCAAATTATGAGTTTACTAAATTTAACTTTGATAAAGATAATGACCAAGATATTGATAATGCCTTAGCTGATGGAGAGAATATCTTATCTCAAACTAATCAAAATGAACAAAAAAATCTTAATGATCACTCTATTTAAGAAGAAATATATAATTTTTATTTTGGAATTCAAACTAGAAAATATGTTTTATTTTAATATCTTAATTATTCATTTTCTATTGGCTTTTTTCCTAAAAAATGTTGAGAATTATTTTATTAATATAAACTAGATTAATTTTATTCCTGAATAATTAAATCAGTTTAAAATGAATAAAGTGTTATATTTAATTTATTTTCCAAAAGGTAAACCTATTATAAGAAATGAATAGATTCCGCATAATAAACTTTATGAAGCCTAAAACATCATTAAAAATAAATAAAGACTAGTAGCTCAAGGTTATTCCCTGGAAGAGGAAATTGACATTGATGATTCTTTTACAAATGTTATTAGGATTAAATCCATATGAATCTATGGAACATTTCTTTTTTTCAGAATCATAAAATTATTTCAAATGGCTGTAAAAGATCCCTTTCAAATGGATTTATTTCAATGGATTTATTTCAATTGATTTATATATAAGACAAAACCACGGATTTGAAAATGATAATTTCCTTGATAATGTTTTTAAACATAATAACTCTTTATATGGTCTTAAATAAGATTAAAGATCATGGCCTGAAATATAGACATAGTCTTTATTAAAAATGATTTTTAAAAGTTCTGGACGATCCACCTTTATTAACAAAAATGGTTTCAAGTTGTACACTATTTATATAGATATATGTTGGGGATATAATATTTACTGAAAAAATGATTCTATGTGTAATGATCTTTCTAAGCTAATGACAAGTGAATTTGTCATGGGATTAATAGGACAACAAATTTTTTTCCTTGGTTTAATTTAGTCAAATAAAATAATTTATTTTCTTAAATAAAGATAAGTTTGATATAGAAATTGTAAAAAAATTCCACTTGATTTTAGTAAAATTATGAAAATAAATACGAGCAATAATTCAAAATTATACTTGGATGAATATGGTATGTTAGTGGATAATAAACTTTATTTTGTAATGATAGGAAATCTATTGTATCTCATTGATTCTAGACCATAAAAAATGTTCTTAATTTAATTATGTTCTTGGTTTTAGTCAAACCCCAACAGATTTCACCGTAAATATATTAAAATATTAATTACATATATCAGGGGTATAGTTTTTATTGGATGGTTCTATTATAATGTGAATTAATTTGATTTACTATCTCACTATGATTCTGAATTTTGTAGTTGTAGACTTGACTAGAAAAAACTACATGTATTTGTCACTTTTTAGTAAAAAAGATTAATTTCACGAATCTCAAAGAAACATATTTCAGTTGCACTATCAATAGTTGAGTCTGAACATGTTTTTATACCTAGTCGTTGTTCACATAATATTTGGATAAATTAGACACTATATGTTTTCAATATTAGTTTTGATAAAAAAAATTATCTACTGTGATAACTTAACTTCTATTTCAATTTCAAAAAACACTCTTCAAAATTCTAGAACTAAAAACATAGATATAAGATTTTAATTTCTAAGGGATCATTGAATTTGAGGAGATATATATGTATAAGTTTTCCCCATAGAGAAATATATTGTTAACATCTCCACAAAACCATTAGATTCTATAAAAATTGAGATAATGAAATTTGAATTAGGTATGTTATAATATTAAAATATTTGTTTGTATGATCATTGTTCCTAAATCTATTTTTACATGTATTTTTACTTTAAAATTATTTACTACTCTGATCACATGGTAATTTTTTCATATTGTTTAATAATTATTTTTTGAACATCAACAATACCTTAATTCTTATTTCATTGAATATTGTTTCTATCATTTTGCATTTTTTTTAATTTAGTTACTTTTGAATAAAAAAGTTGATTATTTTATATATTAATGTACATTTTATAAGTTTCAAACGGGGGATATTTTTTTTAAATTTTTTAAATTTTTTTGTAATTTAAAAAAAGTTAAGTTTTTTAGTATTTTTATGTGATTTAATACTTTCTATCTATCATTTTTTTGATACATTAATCTTTTAATATTTTAATAAATTATTGATTTTTTTAATTATAATTATTTTAAGAATTTAATAATTTAATTGAAATGGTTTTGAAATGGTAACTCTTATACTTATTATTTTACTATTACATAAAATTTTGTTATTTCTATTAGTAATTAAGTTTAATTTTGTTTTAGTAAATAAAATTGTCCATCCCTAGTGGGGAACCATAGATAGATTTAAACCACATATGTTACCCATTGGTTCAACCCATTGAAAAGGTTATTTTAAAGAATCCTCACAACGATGCTGGTCTTCATCGTATATAGAACATGCCTATAGTTTGTGGGTATGTGTATACGAAACAGTGATCATGCCCACAGCATGAATGTATTGGGCTAGTTCTTCTTCCATGTGTTCATTATGTTATAATATGAATTGAGTACCATTACATCCATATTTTTATACCTCACTATTGATATATCCCAATTTCTATGCGGGATAGAGAAAAGGATTCACTATTCATCCAATCATTAAAGTTTAGATTTAATCTCAGCAATTGATTATTTTTAATCACTTTAAATTGATTTTTTTAGATCCCAAAAATTTTTGTATCAAAGATCATTATGATTATTATTCATCCTAGTCTTTTACTCTTCCATGGTAGTCTACTGACTTCCAGTTCATCGGCATCCATGCACCAATGGTCATCATGTGATCTCTTCCCTACAAGTTCTACTATAATTTCTACTATTTTTTGATCATTTTGAAATTATGGAACAAGTTTGAATAATCTAGATGAGTTTCAACACTTCATATTCTTCTTTGAGATGTTTAAATACTTCTTAAACCTTCCCTTATTGCTTTCTGAAGAAGTCACCGTTGGAAAATACCAATGGTGGGTGAGTCAAGTCACCATGGGAAAATAGCAATGGTTTGAGAGTCAAAGTCACCATTAGAAAGTACCAATGGTGGGTGATTTGAGTTATGATTAGAAAATACCAATTGTGGTTCAGTCAAGTAACTCTTGGAAGAACAGAAAGGTGGGTGTGTCAATAAGACACCACCAGATTTCAATGATGAGTCTTTTTACCCACCATTAGACAACAATGGTAGGTTACTTTTTTCCCACTATCTATTTCTATTTTTTTGATATAGATATTGGATGTAGCTCCATCGAGATCCACCTTATTTGTTTTATTACAATAGTTATTTTTTTTCTTTGATTTTTTTTTATTTTTTCATATTCTTATCAGAGTATTTTTCATCTATTTTTAACCTTATATTTTAAATAATTTATTATATAATTTTAAGTAGTTTATTTATTCTATTATTTTATACATTATTTTCAGTGATCCACAATTGTAAATTTCCAATGGTAGGTCATGATTCACCATTGTACATCCTCAATGGTGAGTCACAAGTCACCGTTGGACATCCATTGGTAGAAAAAACATTATTCTCATAAATCCTAAATTTGCTTAATGGCATAGAATAAATTTTGTATTTGTTATATAGTTTTAATTTTTATTGAAATTGAAAAGGATGTTTATGCTTGATTAGTAAAACATTGAATATATCCAATAGTAGGTCATGGGATACTACTATATTACTCCAACGGTTGGTCATGATCCACTATTAGTTAAACTTTTATGTTTCAAAATTTATTTTTATTATTTTAAATGATATTATTTAAAAATAATTTTTTAAAAGTATTATTATTTATTGTTTAAATATAATTTTATAGTGAGTAAAAACTAATTCTAACATTATTTTATAAATAATCATTTATATAGTTTGAATTTAATTTCATTCTGTTTTTTCTGCATTTTTTAAGTATGTACAATATATAGGATTATATATTTTTAAATTGTTTTATACATATAAATTGATAAAAAAATTTACTTTCATCATTAAATGTTTTATTTTAATATTTTATGAATAATTATACATCTTTATTGGTCTATATTTTTCATTATAGCATTAACAAACTAAGGTAACGGTCATATTTTTATATTATTATGCACTAACAAGTGTCGTATAGATATTGGAAACTTAAACACTAATAAAGTATCTTATATTAATAATCTTAGAGGTGTATTCAATGAATAATACATATAACTATGGAGATCATTTGATATAGAGATGACTTTTGATACATCTTCTAAATTTTACTAATCTCATTTTTTCATGAACTTCTAAAACTTTTTCAATATTGTAGTGATCACTAAAAGAATTAATCCTCAACATTGTTCCACACAAGTTCTCAATGTTCATAATGATTCAACTTATTTATAATTTCTGATCATTAACATATTTCATTGTATTTGTTTTATTCATGTCATATTCTTCTTTCTATTTCTAATTTATTGTGTTTGGATTAATATAATCCTATAAAATGAAAGTCTTCAATTTCTATAGTTATTCTTCATAAGAAAAGGAAGGCTAGGATGTGAATCCCAATCAAAAGATAGGTATATTTACTGGTTGGTCTCTTATATCAATACTAGGTTGTTCTTCTAGGGTTTTTAAATTTAAGGATCTGTAATAAGTTTCTAATACCTCTGAAAGTGAGTTTTGTAGTGGGTACCAATCTTCTTAGGGAGTAGAGAAGATTTAGGAGTGGATTGGGATATTTTTTATTCAACCCACTATAAATATTTTTTTCTTTCATTTTTATTTCTTTTATAACTAAACTCAAGAAAAGTGAACTCACTACAAGTTAATATTTTATAAACTCATATTATTTTTTTCTTTAAATATATTAAAATGACTCTTCACATACCCACTCGAGTAATTTTTTCCATCTATAATGACCAATATTAATATGGTTTATGTTTTTTAATTGGGATTCAACGTTACAGAGGCACCCAAAATATCATATAAAAATAGGAATAAAAACCAAGTAGTTAAATTGAATGGTCTGGTCTTACACCTCAAAAGCTGGACCGTAATCGGGAAACCTTTACCATGTTGATGGAATGATCATCACATATCACTAAACCCATATGATACATGCTTGGTGTGAGAAACAATAGACATAAGAATAGCAGTAAAGTTGCATGATATCTAACCATTATATTTAAGAGGATATTTTATGCACTAGGGAATCCTAAAGAAAATTCATATTCCATGAAAAATTCACCAATAAGAAATAAGGTGGGGCTTAAACATGAGCTACCCTAAAAAACTTTAACTAGTAGGTGGGTCAGGTGAGGGTAAATTTTTTATGATTACACCCAAAAGGATGCCTATGTTTCTAGAACTTAGAGGGATCTTTTTAATCGAGGTGAATAATGATAACCAATATGAGTATCATGACTCAATGGTAACTGATGGTGTGGTTTGGGTTTACACTTATGAGGATTCCCATGGAGTGGAGTTGGGGATTACACCTAGTAGGAGGCCTATATATCTAGAACCCAAAGGAGCGTCTTGATTCATTGTGAATAATTAAAACCATGAGAAGTATCTCAACTCAATTGTATTTTAATATTAGGTCGAGGCTTTAAACATAGAGGATTACCATGATTCAGGAACCAAGAGAAGTATCATGACTCAAGGTGAATAATGATAACCGGTATTAATATCTCAACTCAATGGTAGTTGATGGTTTATTCTTTTCTTATAGATTATATTATTCCCATGTATTTGAAACAAAAAGGATTAACTCCACTCAGTGGTAATTTAATTTTTTATCTATGATTAATCATATTAGGAGGACCAACAATAGTCCCCCCCCCCAAATTTCAATTGGTAATAGGATGAGGAAGGGATATTGTTATGATTATGGAATACACCTAAGGGGGATGACCTTATGTTTGGAACCATGAAGTGTATCTTTACTCATGGTGAATAATGATAAATATGATGAGTATCTCAAATCAATGGTTACTAATGATTTGGTTTGGGATGACACATAGTAAAAGACCGATGTATTTCAAACCAATAGGAATATCTCAACTCGAAGATAATTATGATGACCCTGAGGAGTGTATCGAATCAATGGTAATTGAATATTTGGTCATAGATTAAATGTAGGTGGATGGTTTTAGAGTATACTTGGGACTTACAGCTAGTAGAAGTCCCAATAACCCCCCCCCCCTAACATCATTTAAAAAAAATCTGAGGAAGGTATATTATTAAGGTTGGGCCTTACACCTAGGAGGAATCCCATAAATAGAGAATATCATGAAAGATCACAAAATCTCATAATATCTTCTACATTGTGATTCTTGATGGGGAATAAACATAAGATCTCAGCATATGTTCATCCACATGGTGTTTGCTTTATAGGGGAATTTACAAAGGATCGTCTAAAAGGAGTTCTACACGAAGTTGGCCTCCTAGTTATTCATGAAGGGGTATCCAAAAGAGCTCCCAAAGGGGCATCCACATCGAAAATGCTATATAGGTTCATTAAAATGGAAATCCACATACGGCTAGTGACATCAAATTTTTCATAAGGCTGGACACATATGGATTTATAAAGTTTCCTTGTATAAGGATTTCTTTATAAATGGATTTCTTGATGGAGGGTCATCATGGGATTATATTGAAAGAGGCCCTCTCATGTTTGGAACACATGAATATTAACTATGTTGTTATAGGTGAGTGAGTCTAGTATGATACTTTTAGTGATTCATCCATTTCTCTACCCTTAGTCCTGTAGTGGGATTTCGAATTTATAGGTAGTAGTGAATAACTACTATCCTGAAAAATTTAGCCACATATCAATAACTACATAATGAAAGGAAGACTCATATAAAATAGGTGCTATATAGAATTTGTTTCTACATACATAGGCCAAATTCTTCCACCTCAGACAGAAAACGACTTCATTTTGTGTGATGATTATTTCATAAACATTTTTTAGCACCTTATAATCAAAGAAAAGCTCAATGTGGGGGTTAAAATCCCCACCTCTAAGTCAAAATTTAGAAAGGATCTATGAAATGATTGAGGTGTTATGTGGTAAATGAAATTGCTATGTGGTGGAAAAATTCCCCACCTCCAAGATTTAAATGATAGTGGATCCATGAATTGAATGAAGTGTAATACGATCAAAGAAAATTGCTATACAATGACCAAAATCATCACCTCTGAGCTGCTAACAAAAGTGTATTCATGCACTAATTATAGTGCACTGCGGTTGGAGAAATGAAATATGTGGAAGGAAAAATCACCACCTCTGAACCACAAATGACAATGGATCCATGAACTGATTGAAGTGTTTTTGTGGTCAAAGAAAATATCTATGCAATATTTTAGACTCTCATTTTTTTATTCGCGATAAAATAAAACCTGTCATAGAATAGTCAAAACATTAAATTTTTATGTCCATTACGGACAAATGGGTATTCAAATGGAATCTTGAGAAGAAAAAAACACCCCAATTCTATCATGCGTAAACCATAAAAATATTTTCATTGATTTTAAAAATTTCCCAGAAGACCCTCAATATGGGTTTTATGTAGGAAGCACCTTTCTATCTGCAATTTTTGAAATCCAAGGCCTGGATCTGAAGGGGGTTTCTCACCACCACACTATAGGATTTGTAATTTTTCTAGGAATATAAATCCTTCACTTTTTGATCACTCTTTTGATGCATGTAAATCCAATATACATCATCTTCTTATATGGGGACACATTTCTACTCAAACACAGCATGTGTGGATAGAATCAAGGGTCATATGAAAAAGTATGTGGAATGAATTATTTAATGATAAACAATTCCCCCATTATAATTATAATTGTTCAAAAGGAAAATAATCAAAATAAAATTTAAATTATGGGAACATTGATGCATTCTAAAATTATCTGGTGGGTTTTAGAGTCATCTCACTAGTTGGAGAATTTCTCCCAAAAGGAGGATCACGAATCAGGGATTTTGAATATCACCAAGAAGAGAATATTTACTCATGATGTTTGTGTTGTGAATAGGATTAATCTCAACTCATGGAATATATATTCTCAATTCATAAAGTCTAAATTTCTATATGTAAATGTGAGTGCAATGAAAGTAGATTTGTAGTTTGATCTAAGATAATAGATCTGGATGTTTCTATATAACCTGTGAGAATGGGAATCAATCCCTTTGGATTATTATATAGCTCATGCTCATATATAGAGGGATGATATTTTTTACATAGTTTCATTGATTAAGAACTTTGTGGGGAAATATCTTATGTAGATCTATCTTATATGTAGGGGAGGGTAATATTGTCACCTTACCATGGATTCATGGGTATATCCCCATTTTTCATTAGAAATGTTGCATGGGTCTAACTCACATTCTATGATTTAATTCTGCATGGGGTATGCCACACTAATAAGGTTTAGTTCATGTTGGATAGACCACACATCATGTAGTATTTAATCATGCAATTGAGGACTGGTGACCATTATACATGTCTTGATTATGAAAGATGCACACTATTTTTTCATATGTCAATGGACCTAGATATTATAGCTCTATTTCCTCTTGGGATGAATGGTGGTCCCTATAAGATTTGTATATTCTTATTTTTTGACCTATATTCTCCCTTAATCCAATAATGGGGAGGACTTTATTGTAGGAACTTGTATTTTACTCGGACATACCTTTGTGGTCTTTTAACCAGAAAATTTTTAGGCCTTCCCCTTTTTAAAAAAAACCTCTTATTTTTCCAAGGATATATGGGGTACAATTATAGTGATTAGAGACTTTAATTTTTCTAGGTTTTACTTTAATATATTTTATCATAATGAGTTTTATGACTTTTTCTTTTTTTCTAAATTCTCATGTTTTAATTTGGTTATAGAGGGTTAGGACTAGTGATCAAGCAATCAACATTTTCCCTCAGCTCCCTTTGCAGGTTTTCAACCTGGTGAGTGTTATGTTTATTTCCATTGTCTATTTAAGGTCTTGAAAACTAGAACATATAGATGAGATCTAAGGTCATACTGATCCATAACAAATGTTTGTGATGTTTAAGGTATAACATATAGGACCAAAAAAGGGTGGGTGAGATAGTCTATACAAAAAGGTAATGGAGAAACTCGACATGAATGGAGAGTACAATTCTACTATAGAAACTTTCATCGATAAGTACACTTTTTTTAATGTTATATTTCTCATAAATATAGGATTTTGAGTTTTAGGTATAGTATCTTTCAACCAATGACTCGGGAACTCTATATAGTGAGTAAAGGGAAAACCCATCGTGAATGATGGAATGATGTTATCCTAAAGTACTATAGAAAAGTGGAATCATTTTCTTATGGTCATATATCTTAGACCATGTGGTAGAGAGAAGTTTCCAAAACAATATTCTCAAAATAAGGATTTGGGGTCTCTGTAAGTGAGGCATGCATAGATATGAAATTTCATAAGAATATAATTTTAGCATTATACATTGAATGTCGGAATTATTCATGAATGTGTAACATTTTTTTCACTTGAATATTCATTAATATTTTGGTTAAGGAAGGTTTAAATAAGTTCCATAAATGTATGAATAAAATGGAAATGGAGACTCATTTTAATTGGAGTCTAGTTAACATACACAATCTAAGTATATAATTTGGGGTCTAGGTGGAGACTGGAGTGTGTATAATGTCCATTATTAATTGTGGAAAAATAATTCCACACTTAGTTAATGTAAACCTATGAGAAAAGGATATCTTTCACCAAACTCATTCCATCCCAATTAAAAATTTCTCTATGAAATAGACAACCAAGAGGATTGATCGACTCATGGTTGAGGGATTACAAGAGGGTTATCTAAACTCAAGGAATTGTTTCATGTTGAATTAGACATCAAAGATATGAATTGGGTTCTAGAGAACAAGAATATTTTGAAACACCCCAAAGCTTATGCCATCATGTATTGAATACACTATCACGGTTATAAACCACCAATTCTTGAGTACTCAATAACATAAAAGGAAGTTATACACATTCATAATAAGTAATATTATCATGAATGATAAGGTACCTGTGGCACATATTAAGTTCACTTGCGAAGGGAAAGTAGAATCTTCTATAAATTGAGCATAGTTAACATTTTTTTCAGGTTAACATAGTGGATCTCATGATATTCAGGATTTTTATGCTCTAAATTTTTCATAAACCATAAAATGAATGGATTAGTGATTCAAAACAAGAATTCTTCTCAGGCATCCATTTATAGGTTTTTAGCCTCAAATGTTTTAGTCTTTTCCCTTTTATTCCAAATGATCATATTTTTCAAGGCCATGTGGGGTTCATGCCTAGGGATTATTGACATGACCTTTTCCTTAGAATCCATTTTTAGATTTTCAACCTATACTGTTTAATGTCTCTTTCCATTGGAAGTTTACAGTGTTGTATGCTTGGCCCATGTATCTGGTGTCTAAGTTCTTATAGCTCCTGGATAAATGTTATTGATGTTTGAAGTCACATATCATGCACTAAAAAATATTGGTGTGACAGTCTATATAACAAGTGGAAGGAGAAACCTAATGTTAATTAAGAGTATAATCCTAGAATAGATGATCTCATGGATATGTACACTTAGTTTAATGTCAAAGTTATTGAATATATAGCTGCTTTCATTTTAGGTCATGTATCTTTCAACTAATTAGTGGAATAGTCTATATAGAATGGACAAGGTAAATACCCAAGTGAATGATGGTGTGACTCTATATTAATATACCCTAGAAAAGAGGAGGAATTTAGTTTATAGTCATAAATATTAGACCATGTGGTGGATAGAAGTTTCTAAAAGAAGAATCTCAACATAAGGCTTTAGTGTCTCCACATTAGAGGCACCACCTGATAGAAAATGGAATAGAATATAATTTCATAAAATTTATTTGAAAGTTGAAATGATGCAAGAATGTGAATCCTTTAGGGAACTTGAATCATCTTAGATAGTTGGGTTATAAAAGGTTTAAATCATGACGTGTGAATGTATGAAGAAATTGGAAATGGTGACTAGAGCGAATAGTCTAGTCTTTACCACAATTTTTCTTGGGATTTGATATGGTTCTAGGTAGAGACTGATGGAAATATAATGACCATTATTAATGGTATAAAACTAATACCATGATGTCAATATAAACTAGTGGGAGTAAGTTGTTTTCAACCACACTCAGTCCATTTATGTTACAAATATTTCTAGGAAATAGATAACCAAGATTACTGATCAACTCAAGGTTGAGGGATTCGAAGATGAGTTTCCCAACTCAACAAATGGTTCATGATAAATCATAAATTAATGATATGAACTATTTTTTATGGATAATAGCAATATTCATAAAGGATTAGAGCACAATAAATGGTATGCCACTATGTATTGAACACATTCTCAGGTCAAAGGGATATAACCATATATTCTTGAGTAGATAATAACTTAAATTGGATATATTCGTAATATAAACTTGTAATATAATCAAAAATTACAAGGTATATATGGAACATATTAAGTTCACTCATGAAGGGAAAATAAAATTCTCTCTAACATTATCCTAGACAGAGGGTCTATCGAGCAAAAATACACCTTTTGGGTTACATAGTGAATCCCATGAGATTTAGACCTTTTGTTCTATAAATGTTTCATGAACTATTAGAGTAATGGCTTAAAAACTAACGACTTGGAATATTATATGGATGAAATTTTTAGGTTTTCAAATTAATAACGCTTTTTAAATTGAATCTTCTGATTGTTATTTTATGGTCTTGAAATTTTTTCCATTAATGGAAAACATTTATGGTTGTAAAGCTTTTAAAAAATACTATTGAGCATTAATGATTCATATTGTGGACCAAAATCATTCATTCAAGCCTATGGTAGTAAATATTGGTGGCACTATATATCTCATGAAAATGAAAATCAATCCATGCATAGTTATTACAATGAAATGATCCCCTAAAAAAATTGACTCAAATATAAGGGAAGGGAAATTTTATTTAAAGCATGGTTCTGTAAATGATAAAACCCACAAAAACATCTTCTACACAGTTATATCTTTTATCTAGGTGGGGAGAATTACAACACTAAGGCACATTTTTTTTTTATTCCAAATAAATTTTCATATATTAAGCTCACATGTAAGGAAGAAAGTGGTCATAGGAACTATGACACCATGAGTTATTTATAGTAATGAGCGATGGGCTTCTACTTTTTTGTATAATGTCATTTAGTGGGGAAGAATTTCCCTTTCATTTAATAAAATACACTTCAATTGTTGTACATAAATTTACTCTTCATTTCCTCTAAGCTCGCATGAGTCATTCTTAGTGTGATAAAAAAGAGGTAATAAGAATATTACTAAAATTGTATCATGATTCCAGACAAAGATTGTTTCGAATTCACACCATGTGATTTGTTATCTTAGAGTGGAGACATTTTCTTGTAGTTTTATGTCATGTAACTAGGTATTTGTATCTATATAGTTTTAATTCTTATCACAACGACTTGTGTTGGGAAGTTTAAAGGCATGTGGACCATACTTTTTTATATATCTCTGAATAAAATAAATCTCAATGATTCTAGTCAGAGTGAATCATTGGGTCATCTAATCTAGCATGACCAATTCATCGCATTAGAAATAGGTGACACCATGGAAACTAAATTGAACCATGTGAGATTACATGATAAGGAACATGTGGGGTATATTAATGTTAATGCAAGAAAGAATCTATTCATGGATATGTAACTCATAGAGGGACATAGTTGAAAGTGATAAAAATCCATAGTTGGGCCTGAAATAGAAGTTTCAGACATCAACATGTATCAAATGGTGTGGTAATCATGCAACACATATCTCTTATTAAAAGTGTCCCTACAAAGAACTAACTTATATTCAATTAAATAGGGAAATGTTATTCAATTTTTGGGTAGACCATGACATTATGGTTATCTTTTTTAGTCATAACCATTGAATCCCTAAGAAAATAAAAGGGAGATTATATTGATTTGTCTCTTATATAAGGGATGATCATTTTCGTACTTGGTAAGGATTCGGATAAAGTTATGCTCTATGGATACTACCCAAAATAAAAGACCTATGTTTTTCTTAGAAATGGAGTGTCAAACCCTAATGATGATTTTCATATAGGTACTACATACCATATACCTTTACATGAATCTATCTCCCATATATTTATTGGGTCACAATGAATGGACCATGATCCACGTATTTTAATTCCATGCTAGAAGGATATATATGTTCTACAGTTTAGGGTTTTTTGATGAGGACCTTTCTATACCATTTAATTTCATGCACGTAGGATTAATTTCATATAGTTTAACACATGTGATAAGTATATTTTCCATATAGTTTAAAATCATATGGTGAGGACATGTGGTTGTATAGTTTGACATCTTGTGACTAGGACAAGGTGAATTGACCTGAATATTTTTTAAAGAATCTTTTGTGAAACATTTCATTAGTTGGGGATGTCTACATAAATTTGAAGTTTTCTTCCTAGAATAATTTTATAGATAAATTACTATTTGTTATCGGATCTTACATATTTACTAAATGTATGAAGGGAATGTGGGTCTCAGAGAAAAGATCATTCTATGTTGTTTAAGGTTATGGAGTGTCGACCAAATCATTAAATATTTTATGCTTACACAAAATGAAGTATCATTAATAGAAGTTTTGGAGTATGATGGAATTATATATAGTGAATTCTTAATCCCATTGAACATAGTAAAATGTATAATGTAAATCATTTCTTCAAATGTCTAAATTGGAGATTTGTGACTGGAAGGAGTACAATAAAAAATAATAACAGAGAAAATCTAATGTCATACACGGTTAATGGAGAATGGTAGGAGTTGTTAAGAAATAACCAAAATAAATTCACAGGTATCAGATGTGGTTAATAAATATACTATCAGGATTATAATAACCATTACTATTGGTGGATGACTAATTCCATGCTTATCTAATGGAAACTAGTTGGAGTAGGAAGCTTGTTTCCACACTCAGTCTATCCCAATTACAAATTTTATATGAATGAGAGAACCAAGATGACTAATCAACTTATGGTTGAGGGATTCCAAAAGGTGTATATCGACTCAATGATATTGATTATTTAGATATTAAAAGGCATGAAGTAGGCTGGGATGAACCAGGGGAGTTCTAATGGTTTTTGAATATTCCATAGTTATACCATTATATGCAAAATAGACTATTTGGGTAGGAGGAGTATACCTTGACTGAAAGGAAATTTCATTTAGACCTCACAATGAATGTATTTGGAACTCAAGATGTAGTGGTGTAATTTTTCTTATTTATTGAGATCATTTTTAGTGACTTTTTGAGTAGTATAAGGTGTTGTTGGTTGAGAAATATACTAGAAAATTTAAAGTCCACATTGCTTGGACCAAATGTAAAGTAGTTTAACATCATGAAATGAGTAAAAATGGATGACCTATTATTTTAATGTATTAGAAAAAGGATATTGGATATGAAGTTTAACATCATATGGTGACAACGAATGTGAATAGGGTTGTGATTTTCGAATCGAAGCAAAATACCCCACAAAATCATGGAATTAACTAGGAGGATTAGAATGAATAACTTCATATATGTGGAGCTTGATAACAATCATGTCATGTTCATTTAGAAGCCTTCCATCATGGTGGATTAAGTTATGGTTTCTTGACAACAATTATTGGTGAAAATAAGCTTTATTAACTAGGACTGTCTCTTCTCATTTGTTTACGTCAAATGTGATTTCTATTCTAGGGGAAAAATATGGATTGATATGGCATCCATCAACTCAATTAATTTTTCATGGTTAGTGGGAGGTGAATTAAGCATGGTTATAGACCCATATGTGAAGAAGGGTGGTGGTCATGTCTCCTATATGGATCATTCGATCTTATCATCATTTATATCCTAGGATGTCAACTCAACTTGGGTTTACTTGGTGACAAATTCACACAGTGTGACAAACAACAAAGAATCTAGAGAATGGGGTCTTTACTGGATCGATGCCTAGAAAATATTCAAGTTTTCAAAAGATGGTTTATTGAGTTGTTAATTGAATGGGAGGTAAGGCTTCATTAAAGATCCAATTCCACTTGTCTTTTGGAGGCAGTTGGAATACTTCCTACTCGCATGCTTTCATTAATGAAAAAAGTCATTGAGTGCTTCCGAATATTATACTTATGGATGGGTCCTTATCTAATGACCTGTTGGTGATCAGGGGTATGGTGAGTTCTAATTATTCATTCATTACTTGTGAGACAAACCTGAGGATGTTTGATGGCTACCATGTAAGATATTCGAATATTTTTAACTCCTTCCATTAGGTGGTATCCTCCACTAATAATGAAATCGTAGGGGGAATTCTGCTTAGAAATGAGGTGTGGGGGGACAATTTTTTCATTTAACTAATAGAGTTCCCTAAGAATGGTCATATATCTATGGTAACTTTTTTACCTCATTTTCTATCCTCAAGAATGATCAGGTTAGCGTTGTGAAAAAAATTTCTATGGGGGTCCTCTGCCTCGTATGGCTAGTGCCACCACAATGGTCCTGATACCAAAATTCAAATAGCCCTACTCTATTAAAAAACTCAGACCGATTAGTATGTCTGACTTCTCGTCCAAGATCTTATCATCCATTATCAACATAAGTTTCTACCATTTAATTACATGTGTGGTTTCAGAGGATAAACAAGGCTTCCTTAAGGTAATATCTATTCAAGGTAAAATTTCCACAACCCAGGAGATAGTGCGAGATATTATTAGGAAGGTCACAGGTTCAAATATTAATATCTTTGTGTAAATGGACATATCCAATGACCACCTCAATTGTAATTTCATCATGTGGGTCATGAGGAGAATGGGGATCTCAATGTGGGTTGCTGGTCTATTTTTTCTACTAAAATATGGAACAGTTTAACATCCTCTTTATGGGAAGGAGTTTCGGGTTCCAGAAAACTATTTCAATAATATTCTAAGGGGATCCTCTATCTCCTTACATTTTCATCATGATTCAAGACACCCACAGTATATTTTTTAATGCATTCATTCATACTAGTTTGATTTATCTCTATAGGTGCTGAGGCATTATCATTGGGGTGTCTCACCTTTATTTTAGATTCTCAGGGGGAGGGGTGGTGCCATTGGGCTTCTTATTTGAATCCGTCTAGAATATTTTATGAGGGGAATTTCATTGTGAGGAATATTGTGGCTTTAATGGACTATATTAAAGTAAAACTTTCTTGGGATGTGATCTAGGGTAGTACCCTTGGGAGTAAATTCATTTTAAATAATTCTGAAAATGTGATGCATACTCATACCAGTCACCCCCACCCCCATTGTGGGGATCACTCTAAGCCCATATCCCAGTTATCAAACATGACTCTCAGTGGTTCATTGGGAATGGGGTCATCAATTTCTATGACTATAACTGGATAGGATAGGTGTTGGTATATCCTAGCTACTCAGCACCGAAGATGAATTTTTTGAGAGGATATCCAATACCAGTCCTTCATCCCTGAAATATTAAGTCTTACACATAAAATTGGATATGAGGATATCATAATGAGAGATTTAACTAATGAATGAAACTTTATTACAGTTTCCACTAGTACATTCTCAGCAAAGGCCTATAGGAAAG
This sequence comes from Viscum album, assembly GCA_963277665.1. Classification (NCBI taxonomy): domain Eukaryota; kingdom Viridiplantae; phylum Streptophyta; class Magnoliopsida; order Santalales; family Viscaceae; genus Viscum; species Viscum album. The sequence goes on from OY728135.1 coordinate 455,491,465, forward strand.
TTATGTGCTCTCCCAAAAGCAGTGACATGTGTGGTGGTCATATCTGGTGAAAATAATTCCAATAAAATGATGCTTTTAGTTTGGAAGATCTATAACTATGCTATTTCTTTGGATATGGCTATTAAAAACAATGGGATCTAGATAGCCTCTAACTTATCCTATTGTCTGGTCCTAAAGAGGGAGTCTATCATTAAATTGTTTTGTCAAAGTAAGTGGGAGATCATATTGTGGATTTCCCTAGGGGATTTCTCAGTTTATCCGATGAATATGGTATATATAGAGGCCTTCCCTCATTAGTGGTTTAGTGGGTTAAACAACAAAGATGGGGAAGAATAGGCTCAGGCATTGCTCTTCGAAACTGGATGTTAGTGGGTTTAAGAGGCGAGGAAACAGTATTTTCATAGAGTCCCCAAAACATCTTGTCTGGAACTATTGGTTAAAGTGATAAGTCTCATTTTGGATCTCATGAAGCTAATTGACCACTATACAGAGGAACCCTATTTTAGGTGGTTTATGGATAGAAGCCTCCCCACCGACCCTCCAAGCCCCACTCTGATCGGGCATTGGGTGAGTTTGTCCCCACCCCTTTGAGGTCTCAAAATAAATATCAATTTATTATATAGATAGAGATTCATGAGATGTGGAGGTGTGTTCAAGAATTTTTCAGACTTCATCATTCATTCCTTTAGTTATTTATGTGGTACCGAAAACTCTCTCAAGGCAGAAGTGAAAGCTATGCTCTAGGGCCTCAAACATTGTCTATCCAACCACATTCCTCTCTCCATAGTGAAGACATACACCAATATTTTTTGGAATTATCTCATATATCACACCCCACCACAAGTCATATCATCTACCTAATCTGTAAATGCATGTCCATTACAACTAACGACATTGATTTCCTCTACACATCGTATGAGGGTAATTGAGTGGATGATTTTTGGGCTTCTCAAGCTTCTCAGGCATCCCCTCCTATTTTTTTCTGGCACTAGATCTCTTCCTCCTAGGGGTGTCAATATTGTTATTATTGATTCCCTTGGTATCTACTTTTTTAGGCCCCTTAATATGTACCTTCTTGTTTTATAATATTTTAATAAATAATTGATGTTGATGAAGATGATGAGAATGAATGTTTGACTCTTTAGTTTAATGTATTATTGTAAATATGTTGGATACATAGTTTAATATGGTATGGTGAGGATTAATGGTTTCTAAAATTTAGGGTTACATATCTTTGACCAATGGTGAGGGTATGACATGTTTTTTATCTAGGTAAAACAAATCCAACATGAATAGAGTCATTAAAAGATGAATGTTAGAAAATATATTTTCACCTCCAGGGAAGGATATTTTTTGTACACAGGACAATGGTTCTAGGAATCAACACATATACCCTAAAATGAAAACAATCAAGCTATACGTAGTGCTAAAAATGGGTATAGTTTGAGATCTGTGTTAGATGGACGTCCACCCAGGTGAGGGAAAAATAATTATTTATTTTTAATTCATGTGATAGGGTCATGAACCGTTCAATTTTAACATCTGATAGAAATGATGTTGGTTACGCTATTTAATATTTTCTGGTGAGGATAGATAACTATAAAATTTAACATCTTTGGACAAGGATGTTGTCCTATAGTTTGATTTCATGTCACTAGGTTGAGTGATATGAATTTTGAATTCATGAAACTTGGACTATGGTGTCATGTAGTCTAGGTTTATATTACTAGGATCATGGTGTCATGCAGTTTAATGTGATACAACTAGGACTCTTGTGAGATATCTCATCAAATATGGTGATCTTCTAGTGGAGTGAGAATAACTCCCATGCATGTTCCATGAGTCTTGGGATTCTCTAACTCTGTCATACCTTCATCAAATTTCTTCTAGGGAAAATATTTTAATATGAATCATTTAATAATTATATATCACAAAATTCAATGGTAGGGACAATAATCGTTATGATCTTTTATGACCACCTCCTTAGGTATCCGGATATCTGGAAGCTCAATAAGGTCAAGATCAAATGTGTATGTGATATATATAGCCACATACACATACGTAATAGAATAGATCCATATTATTCTATATCTAATAGATGGGTAGAGCAAAGGAGTAAATAAAAATTGTGTGTTATTATTTGGGTGTCCACATGGCTGATGTAGAAACTTTGGTGCCATTGGCTCTAAAATTGACTCATATATCTTCTCACAATGACAATCCACGAATATAAATCACCTAGGAATTTTATGTCCCAAAAATCAATTGTATGGGTAGTATTTTTGATATTCTCACAAATATGACTCTTTAGGTCACTTAATCTATTAGAGAATGATAAGTTCATTTTCTATGGAGTAGGAAAATTAATCAAGGATTTGATATCACTGGGAGGAGTATACATTCATTTTTATAAAATCAAGCTATGTATGGAAACACATCATCCCCAATTCATTATATATTACTTTATTGGTACTGGAACATGGATAAATTCAAGATCTTCAAGGAATTTCCCTGATATCAATCATTTCAGGGGAAGAAGATGAAGCATTGGAGTCCCAAGACGTTGCTGTTTTCCCTCCTATATTAAGGAACTATAACACTCTCATAAGCTCTAAGGAAACTAATATACTCAAAAACATTAAAAATAATCATGATGAAGTTGTTAAAAATTGGAAATTCTCCCACCTAGTGGGATATGGGACATTAAAATATAAAATTCCCCTAGGGATGTGGGTTTAGATGAGGTGTAATTAGGTCTGGAATTCACTCAAAAAGGGGGTGATTTTTTTAAAATACTCCCCGCCCTCCAGGATGGCTTAATTCGCTCTTAGGACTAACATAGTAAAGGATGGTTATATTACATATGGAATAATCTATAAAGTTACTTTATAATTAATTCATGGATATCCTCCATTTATTTCTTCAAATTATTGATCTTTATATAATCACACCATTTTATAAAATAACTTTTCATTTACATGGTTCTAACAGATGATCTTTTAAAGATTAGTTTCTTGGAAATAAGGTACATAATATATGAAAAATTAAGAAATTATTCTTATCCAATTGAAAGGATTGTTAAAAGGTAAATTCTAAGTACATTTAATACATATCCTAACCTAGGGGAATACATCAATGTCATGGGTGAGAAATAGACCCATTAATGGAAATCAAGGGAAACAGTTTACATGTCACCCTGAGAAATTTCAATAAGAACTTGAAGATTATCATACAGGTATGATAAAAGGAAAAGAGGGAATATCAAATTAAAATTAATAAGAATCATAACATAAAATATGGATACAACATTTAATAGAGTCATTCAGAATAATATCATTATGGTTAATCACCAAGGTGTCGTAAAAATTACCAAGGTTAATAACCAAGGTAATGTAAAACATGCCATCTCTAGAGATTAATTTCTTTACACAATGTAATAGATAACTATCAGGGAGCACACTTATTATGAAATAATTAATGTGAGCTGCATAGATAATAATATATCATTTCATAAATATCCCATGGAAAATAAAAATTTTTGGATTCATATAATAAAAAATGCGTTTTAAAACGTACTTAAAGACAAGTTCATTATGTCATTTTTAACCTAAGAAAAGGGAATGTGGGTTTCATTTATGTTAATAACTGAATAAGATAAATAATATTATAATATAAGTGAATATCCTAAGAAAATAAAGTGGTTTGGGAATTTAAAAAAATAAAATAAAATATAATTTCATGATGAGAAAATAGAAATTTTGAGAAGTAAATCTAACAGCATAACGGGTATAAAACGAGGCTTTAGAAATTGGTAAAATGAGAGGGGAAAACATTAACCAATAATTAATCATAATTTTATATTAAGGAAATGAATAAAAACGAAATACTATATAGGGACCATAATTTTCAGAAGATATATAAAAAACGAGGTTCTCTAAATTCAGAGAAAAGAAGGATATGTCCTTTACCTTGAAGAATGGTTCCTAAAACATGAGGATTATGAACATAAGGGCTATAGGAAACATTTGGAGGACTCATTGGTAGGTAAAAATACCAGATAAATGTGGAGGGTGGATTTTGGGTGAAATAAAAATGATAAATTGGTGGATAGTTTTAGAAAAATTAGAATATTTGTTTACAAATTTCCAAATATAGGCCTTGAAAACCTAGGTTATGGAAAATAAAAAACCATGGTCTTGACCATGGTATTTTTTTCATGGTATTGGATACTTGGATCATATTGTATGGTATTTTTATCCATATGTGTTTACCATAATTATATATTACTTCTTTTTTCATGGAAAAGTATACTTTCTACAAAATAATATTTTTTAATTTAAAGATTCCCTTTTAGAATTTGGAATGTCAATTATAGGTTTTTAAATTGATTAAAATATATTAAAATACATGATATTAAAAAAATTAACATTAATTATTTTTGGGATTGTGGTTAATTATTTATGACATCATTATGAAATAATAAATATGACATTAAACATACATAAAATTGTAAACGGTATTTTTACTTTTCATGGAAAAATAATGTATTTTAAAAGATTCAAATACATTCACCCTGACATAATTTGAACATTAAGATACCAAAAATGATATATAAATTATTATAATAATTATATAAATATGATATTTTTAACTTTAAAATATAAAAAATCATATTTATTAAAAATAATAGCGGGTTGAAAATGCATAGTGTAATTTCTCACACTTAAAAATAATAAATTTATTTTATCATTTAAATTTAAATAAAAATATTTTTATCATACTATATCATTTAAATTAGTATTATTCATAATATATTAGTTTATTATATGTTTTCATTTCTTTTCTGAAATGTAAAATTTATCTCTAAAAAATTTATTTCTCAAATTCAATCTAAATTTTATTAAGCAAGACTATTATTAAAACTGAATTGATAGAGTAAGAATTTTATTTATACAATGGAATTATGCTTTAATAAATTAGGGCCTTGAACCATAACCCATTTAAAAACCTACATGAGACCTAAGGGTAAGTTTTTTGATGGTGATAGATTCATGGGGCGGATCGACTAACATCACCCGAGTGGTAATTTCCACTGACTCAAACTTCTCATGTAGGAAATTTCATTCAAGCTCCAATTATTGAACCTTGGAATGGGCATGGTCAAGAAAGAACCCCAATGATACTAACTACCTCCCAGCCTCCAAAAAATTGAGCATCATATGGAATGACCCTACTAGTGGAGGCCATCATTTCTTCTTTCTGTATTAATTATCTTTTGTCATTTCTACTTATAGACACAAAATATAACATTAATAATACTATCAAGATTATAGTTTCGTATGTTCATATTAACGAGAGGTCATATTTGACCAATGGTGATAATTTAAAAATGGTTTAAACCTGATTGTAACATTTATTTTTATATTTACTTCATTAACATAGAGATATAGTTTGTTTGTATAATAAAATATTACACACATTTCCCAAAAACAATTTTTTTGTTAAAAAGTTCGGGTCATAACGTTCATACCCTATTTTTAATTTTTGTCCCTGATATTTTAACACATTATATTATTTGAGAAAAGGTGTGGGTACTTCTTCCAAATTGTTTTATCTATTTCTTAATATTTATGGTTCCTCGAAACCACTTTGATGAGGTGGGTAGTCTTGTTGGGCAGAACCTTGTCTCTACAGTCGATGATATCCATCAGCTACTCCTCATTAGAGAGTTCATCTTCTAATTTTACCACCTTCTGATTTAGTACATGTGAGGGATCAGGTATGTACATCCTCAATATATATTCATAGAATACATCATAAACATGAGCTATATTTTGTGGAATTGTAAGATTATAGGAAACTTATCCGATGTGATCAAGAATTTTATAGGGGCTAATGTACATAGGTATAAGCATACCATTCTTCCCAAACCGCATGACTCTCTTCCATAGTTAAATTCATAGGAAGAATCTATCACCAACATCAAACTCCACGTCTATTCAATAGTTTTCAGTATATATCTTCTTCAAACTCTAATAATCATTAATATATTATTGGATAGAATGATCCTTTTTTCATCTCTTGCACAAGATCTGGCCCAAGAAGCTTTTTCTTGCCATCTTCATCCCAAAAAGTAGGAATTCTACATCACTTCCCATATAGAGCTTCATATTGTTCCATTTGAATCCTTTAATTGATGTTTTTGTCATATGAGAACTCAACTAATGGGATATGTTGATACAATCCACATTTAAAATCCATTGAGCATGATCTCAACATGTCATCATGTTTTTGAATAGTCCATTCATTTTGGCCATCGGATTATGGGTGATATGTCGTACTAGAATTCAAATCAATATTTTGAGCATATGAAAAACTTCTCCATAATTTTTATGTGAACTTAGGACCATGATCACAAATGATATATAGTTGTACCCCATGTAGCCTTACCAAATCCTTCATTAATATATTGGATGGTTGGTCAAGAGAGAAATCCTCCCAAATATTGATGAAATATGATGTCTTGGTGAGATGGTCTATTATAACACATACAACATTGATTCATTTGGGTGTTTTTAGGAGACTATGGGTAAAGTCCATAGTGATATTATCCAACATCAATAATTGTATGGGTCGAGGTTGTAATATCCCTTTAGGAAGTTGCCTCGCTACCTTTACTCGTGGACACACCAAGAACCTTGTAGTGTAGTCGAAAATCCAAATTTCCATGTTATCCTATAAATAATGGTCAAAAAGGTCCCAATACATTTTATTTCTTCTAGTTTGTATAGAGAAAGTAGAGCTATGAGCTTCATCCATTGGATTATTATTTATTTATAGAGTATATAGAACACATAGCCTTGTACGGATTTTCATATTTCCCTCTTGATCAATATTGATCTTAAGAAACATATCATTCATCACAGCCTCTATCTTCTTCTATAATAAAGGATATTTTCTTTGTGATTTCTTGAATTTACCATGTGATAATGGTTAAGAAATAATTAGGGATAGGGTTGATGATGTCTCATCCCTTATGATTCCATTGTCTATTTTTTCTTGGTCTCCGGTCAAAGTTCCTAAATGAATCCTAATTGTTTTTAGAAGAATTGGGTTTTCACCACATAATGCATCAATATCATTGTTTTCTTTTCATGGGTGATAATGAATTAAATAATAATAATAGTCTTTAAGAAGTTCCAAATATCTCCTATATCTCTTGTTCAATTCATTTTTCATGAAAGCATACTTCAAACTTGATAGTCTATGTATATATCACATTTCTCCCCATAAAGATAGTGCCTCCCAATTTTAAAAGAAAAAATAACGATTGGTATCTCTCGGTTATGCGTAGAATAATTCTTCTCATGATAATTCAACTATCTATATTCATAATAAATCACCGTGTTATTTGGAATGAGGATGCACCCAATCCCTTTCATTGATGAATTATTAAAATAGTAAAATAATTCTCCAATATAGGGTAGAGTTTACATAGGTGTAGTAACCAATCACTTCTTTAGCTCTTGGAAACATTTTTCACACTCCTTTTTCTAGATGAACATAGCTGTTATTCGATTTAACTTGGTTACTGGAATAGAAATCCATGATAAATTGTATCAAAAACCTGTTATAATAGCCTGCTGAACCAAGGAAACAACAAAAATATTTCACATTTTTAGGATGAGACCACTTCTCCACAACCTTAGTCTTCATAGGTTCAACTGATATTTCTTCATTATTTATAATTTTCCCCATGAAATAAACTTTTTGTAACCAAAAGTCACATTTTCTAAACATTCCAAATAGCCTTTACTTTCTCATAGTTTGAAATATAACCCTTAGATGATCCTCATTCTCCTGATGAATTTTGGAATATATCAGAATTTCATGAATAAAAAACTGCCACAAATTTATCAAGGTAGTCCTTAAAGAATCTCTTCATCAAATCCATAAATATAACAGGTTCATTAGTCAAGCTGAAGGGAATAATAAAAAATTAATAATTCCTTTATCTTAATTGTAAGGAAGTCTTTGAAATATCTTCTTTATTCACCCTCAATTGATGATAACTGTATTTAAGGTCAGTCATAGAAAATAATTGATCCATACTAATCTAGAAAAATAAATCATAAATCCTAGGAAGAGGGTACTTGTTCATTACTATAATCATTTTAAGTTTTCTATAATTAATTCATAGATGTATTAACACATCCTTATTCTTCATAAAATTAACTGCGACAAAATAGGATCTTAGAGGATGGCACTCAACCCTAAACCTTTCGCCCTCCCATTCTCCCCTCCATGTTTTTACAGCGCTGAAGTGGTCCACTCCCCTCTAAGATCGATGGTGGGCGGTCCTCTGACAGGTGGTTTCCCGGGACCCTCTTTCAAGGAGGTCCTCTGCGGTGCACCATCCTTTCCTTCCTCCTCTGATGGAAAAGCACCCGAGGGAAGGGTCCCCATTCCTTCTATAGAAGTTAGCCCCATGCCTCCGGGCAATGTAGATGTTTTTCCTGTGGTGGACTTGATGGAGGCAGAGCTTGCAGACACAGCTTCCTTCCATGAGCTATCATTGGTCGCTCGCTTTGGTTTCAACAAACCCTCACTGGATGTGTTTCAGAGTTTTGTGGCTTCTTGGGGTCTTCGACTTCCGGTAATGGTGTTTGAGCTATAAAAAGTGGCCCTCTGTATGAATTTCTCTTCCAGGGAAGATTTTGTGTGGGCCTGGTCCAGGGAGGAGAGGCGATGTGGATCCTTGGAGGTTTTCTCTGTCGTGATGGTTGTGGGATCACCATTATGGTAGGGAGTCCTCGTCTGTGTCTGTCTGGGTGCGCCTACCTAGTCTTCATCTCCCTCTGCAAAATCCATTGATACTCAAAGCTGTTGGTGACTCCTTTGGCTCATTTCTATGTTCGGATGTTTGCACTTCTTCTCTTTTGACTATGGGGTGCCCTCTCATCTGTGTGGAGATGGATCTCTCTAGAAGGTTTCCACCTCGGGTGTCGGTTCGCACAGGGAGTAATTTTCAATGGTGGCAAGGGCTTCTTTTCGTCGACTCATAGTGGTTCTGCACTACTTGTTGGCTTCATGGTCATTCAGCTAACTTCCACAGGAAGAGGATATTAGCTCTGGGCCGTTCTGGGGTGGGTCCCCGTGGTGGTTCAAAGGCAGGTATCCACTCCTTGGAATCGCAGGCAGAGGGGGAGGCTTCGGTACGCCGTGGCTCACCTCCCCTATATTCTGGTTCTTACGTTCCTAGGGTGGTTAAGGACGGTGGGGCCGTCTCGCGGACGATGGTGCCATTATGCCCGGTTTCTCGGGCTATCCAAAAGGTGGTCCACCCGGCACGCCGGACCATGCGAGGGGATTAGTTACCACTAGATCCTTTTTTTCCAATTCAAATAGTGGGTCCCTCGAACCTACGGCTCTGTCTGAAAATGATCGTGGGCCGACGATAGTGGCTCTAGACACTGACCTTTCAGTTTCTGACCTGATTTCGTGGTCCCCTTTACCTCCTGGGCCCCCCGGCTCTCGATAGGGTGGCCTTCAGCATCTGTATGGAAACCCGATCATGGTGCAAGCTGGATCTTCTCTCCATCTCCATTCCTTCCATGAGTAAAACCTTATCCCTGCATCCTTCTCAGACCTGCGTTTCATCGCAATTGTCAGTGATGCTTCTCCAGCGATCCATCCATACCAATCTGGTGTCAGCATCTCTCGCGGTGTCTCATCCATCTTTGGTTCCGGAAGGGGTATCGAAGGAAGTGGAGTCACAACGTGGATCTCCTCAGAGGGCGTTCCTACTGTCAGTTTTTCAAGGGGAGGTGGAAACATTCTTGGTAGGGCTGCCTTATTTGGTGCATTTATCCCTACTTGAAGACGAGGATGGATCCTTTAAGAAGAATATTCTCCTTCCTAAAACGTGTGACATGCAGGAAGGCAACCAGGGACCTCTGACGTGATCTAGGGTGAACGAACCTACTACTCGATATTTTTTCCCCGTCGGGAATCCCTAGATGCAAAACTAGGTTTCCCAAGGTGTAATTCTTTCCCTTATTATTTGGAATGCGAGAGGGATAAGAGCACAGGAGAAGAACACTCTCTTATATTTGGAAACTAATAAGTATAGTGCTTCCATTGTGGTTGTTCTCAAACCGAAGCAAGATCACAGTAAACTCCCTGGTCTTTCAATGAAACTCAGCTTTTAGTCGTATGTGCATGGGTGTCCGGACAACTCCCATATTTGTATTTGTTGGAAGAATTCTGTCAAGGTAGAGCTTATCAGCATATCAACTCAGTGCTTTAATAAAAAAATTTCTTGTTCGAAGGGTGAAGTGATGTGGTCCTTCGTTTATGCGAGCACGGAGGTTCGATGTAGTATGGAGCTATGGAGTTTTCTCAATGCCTTCCAGCCATGCTCCCTCCCGTGGTTTGTGGGGGCAATATTAATTCCATCAGTGATGTGGCCGAGAAGAAGGGTGGCACCTCTATGACCATATGTGGGATGCAAGACTTTAGGGACATCATTATCTCTGCAGGCCTCTCCGATGTGGTTTTCAAAGGAAGACGTTTTACCTAGTGCAATAATCAGAGGGGTGATAACCATATTTGGAGTAGGTTGGACATGTGTCTTGTGAATCTTCAGGCGCTTGATTCCTTTGGCCTTACGTTAGTTACCCACCTTCCTCGATTACTCTCAGACCATGAATCGTTGCTGGTGTAGCTTTTTTCATTCGGAAACCATCAGGAAAACTAGGCTTTTCTGTATTCTAACAGCTGGCACCTGTCGTCGGACTTCTGGTCGATGGTGAGGAACTCGTGGGAGAGCATAGAAAATAGGGGTCCTTGGTTTGGGTTATCCAACCGGCTTAAGTGCCTCAAGTAGGACATCCTAATATGACTCATCAATATACCAAATGACAACACGAGGGTGGAGCCTATTCAGAGTTATATTGATATGATGGAGGAACAATTGATGGCAGATTTGAATGACGATATGTTTGCCTCTTTGTGTGACAAGCGGGCCTTCCTGGAATAGAGGCTGGTGGAGATTGAGAGGGACCTCAGACAGAGAGCCAGAGTTAAGTGGCTCAAAGAGGATGACCGCAATAACACCTTTTTTCACACATGCATAAAAGAGAAAGGAGCCACGAGGATCAACATTCTTCTCGACAATGGTTAGTATACAAACAATACTGAAATTGTCGGGGGTATGGCTCTAAAACATTTACAATGTCTGCTGGCTACAGAGGCGCATACAGGGTCTAGAAATGATGGTAGTAGCGAGGATGTGGAAGGTTTCCTAGAGTGTGTTCCAAGGCTGGTGGGGGCGTATGATAAGGAGAATCTTAGGATGATTCTGGAGGAAGATGAGATCAAGAGGACAGTGTGTGACATGCCAAGGGATAGTGCCCCTAGCCCAGATGGCTTCCCAGTGGGTTTCTATATGCATGCATGGGATAATGTTAAAAGAGAGGTGGTGGTTGCGGTTCAAGAATTCTTTCAGGGGGAGCCTTCGGCAAGGGTGTGAGCGCAGCTAGGGTTGTGCTTATTCCGATGATCAAAGACCCCTCATCTATCGGCCAATTCGGACCCATTTTCCTTTGTAGTGTGTCATAAAAAATTATTGGGAGCCTCATTGCTAAAATAATGGATGGATTGATTCCTATGTTGGTCTCCAAGGAGTAGCACACAGGGAGCATTGGATATCATGAGTGAGCTGGTGAATGATATCAATTGTCGCTCCGTTGGGTCAAACATCATTTTGAAAGTTGATATGGACAAAGCTTACGACAAGTTTGAGTGGTCTTTTATCCGGAGGGTGATGCGTAGACTTGGCTTCCAAGAATGGTTCTGCGACCTCTGTTTCAGGTGTTTCTCCTCACCTTGGTTTTCCATCTCTATTAAAGGGAAAAACATCGGTTTTTTTAAGATGGTTTGAGAAGTTCGCCAGGGCGATCACCAGTCTCCCAGTTTGTTTATTTTGGTGCAATAGGCCCTTTCTAAGAACCTTCAGAGGAAAGCGGAGGATGAAAAATTGAGACCATATGTCGGACAGTGGGGTGGAGAGACCTTTACCCATCTCATGTTTATATATGACATCTTAATTTTCACCAACGATAGTCAACTTTATCTTCTCACTCTTATGGAAGTGTTGTCAAGGTATGCCCATGCTAGTGGGAAATGCATCAACTCATCCAAAAAGATAAGTTTATATCTCAACTAAGTGCTCTCTCAGGCGATGCAGAAGTATTGAGAGAACTTTAGGGTGCCAACAAAGGAACTTCCCCATGAGCTATCGTGGGTTTCCCCTCTCTTATGGGAGGATCAAGAGAGAATTATTTGAGGGGGTCATGAACCGCATGCTGGGAAGGATCTACAACTGTAAAACCAGGTTCCTTTCCTTCGGAAGTCGGGTTAATTTAATCAACAATGTCCTCTCTTCGGTTCCGATGCATGTCTTTTCTGTCATTCATCCTCCAAAATCTATGGTGGAGAGGATGGAGAAGATACTCACGACATTCCTGTGGGATGCCAATCAGGCAGGCCATTGTCACTAGGCCTCTTGGGCATTGTTGGCCAATCCAATCGAGGAAGGTGGGGTGGGGATTCGTGATCTTACAGCTACCATTCAGGGCATACAGGCCTACTTAGCGAGGGATACTGTGGTTAGAAATTCATTATGGGCGGAGTTCTACAAAGGGCGCAATTGGGATCTAGAGAGGAACTTCAGTGAGCGCAGTGTGTGACCATCTCAACTGGGCAGGTGCAGGACATGTTTCCTAGAGGATCTTCGCGACTCGGAAAGGTGGATCATTGGAAGAGGGTATATCAGTTTCTGGAAGGATAATTGGGTAGGGGAGTGGCTATTTTTTCTTGAATGCCCTACGCCAGACATTACCTTTAGGGAAACTTCAAAGCACCTCGAGTTCATCAATGCAGTTCTCAGCGAAGAACAGAAGAAGCTCTTTGTCAGTATTTGTTTTAATGGATAAGAGGATCGATGCTGCTTCACGGGCTCAAGCTTGGGAAGGTTCACCACTCGGGACTTCAGGGAATGGTGGAACATGGAACCCCATCATGGGAATGGGTTGGAGAACAACTGGTGCAAGGATATCCCAACCAAGATGAACTTCCTGGTCTGGATTGTCAAGAACCGTGACCTCCCAACCGATTAATGTATCCAAAGCAGGGGAATTCATCTAGCATCCCTCTGATATTGTTGCAATACTCTCAAAAGAGAATCATCCAACCATATCTTCTTTCAGAGCGATTGGGTGGCAGCTATCTGGAGAATATTCACCCCGTCAGTTTGTGCTAGCTTTGATAATTTCTGCTTTCAGGAGCTCATGTACTCATGGTTTCTCGGAGGAATGATCATAAAATCATAAGTAAAGGTGAGAGCTTGTATTCTCACTGCAACCTGCTGGGTCATCTGGGAGGCTAGGAACAAAGAGCGATTGGGTTCCAAGAGTTCAATTAACCAGATTCAGTAAGAGCAAGATCGATGGTCCACGAGTTGGTCTCGCTGGAAAGGTTGGATCAGCGTTCAGCTATTGTATCCAACTTCTTGCACAGACCTCACGACCCACACCATCCTGAAGGGTAATGGATTATATGGAATTATCCTTCCAGTGGGCTGAAGATTAATGTCGATGGCACATGCATACATGGAATGATGATAGGTGGTGGGGTTCTTCGTGACTTAGAAGGCTCAGTTTTTATGGCCTTCATTAGATTTGGAAATTTGCTGGGGGAGGAGGCCCGCACCCCTCTTACAGGACTGAGAGCTTGCAGGAGAAACGGATTTCAAGTGTCATAAGTGGAGTCAGATTTGGAGGTCTTGGTTAATCATGTCTGGGGATGGTCGGGCGCACATTGTGACCTTGCTTATATCATTAGGCAGTGTTCCTTGGAGACCAATCAATGACAAATCATACATCACAGTTGGAGGGAAAGCAATTTTGTTGTGGATGCACTTGAAAATATCATAAGTCCCGGGAATGAGGTTGTTATGTATAGAAGTATGGTCTCTCTACCGCTCGAGTGTAGTCCCTTTGTGTTGAAGGATTATTTAGGGTTACACTACTTTAGGCCCCCCTGAATACCTTGGTTGGTTATGTTTTTTGTTGTTTCCTCTTCATTATTATAATAATAACAAAAATCATTCATGCATAAATAGAATATGTTCTCCCCAAGGAGACACACTTGGTAAGAAAAAACCCATTCCTCAGAAGATCTTGAAGTTGTTTCTTTAATTCTTATAGTTTCACATATTCAATTCTATATGGGATCATTGATATCTACTTGGATCTATTAATGAGTTAAATGGAGAATTATACCTCTCTTTATGGGGGAGGTCCAGGTAACTCTTTAAGAAATATTTCACTGTATTCTTGGAATATGTGGATATTTTCTATTCATATACTTTCATTTCCTTCATGAGTTTTAGTAACCATTTCCATAAAAATTCTATGAGAGGTGCTTCTAGGGAAATCTCATGTCATGATATTTCTCTTTTGAAAATAATTGTAGGTTGTCTACTCAAGACTACTAGTATTTCCTTTCTTCTATAGTTGATCTTAGAATTATCCTTTGAGAGCTATTCCATCACTTTTATAGTGTAGAATTACACCATGGGAATGACTACTATTTTTTAATGAGATTACTCCCACCAAAGTCAATACCAGTGTTTCTTTATACTTTTGATGCATGGATAATCCCTTTATGATTCTTGACTGGTAACTCGGATTTAAGTTGTTTAGGGGTTGATTGTATATTCTTTAAAAATGTTTGAGAAATAAAGGAATGTGTAAAACCATAATCAAACAAATTACTTTCTATATTTGAGATAACAGACACTGTGCATTCCACCGCATCATTTAGAGAATCTACTTTAGTCGTCATGATAGAAAAACCCCGACCTTTATCTCATGGACATTTCTAAGGTTGATAATGATTCCCCTCCATTAAATTTGGGGTTGGAAATGTATTGGAAATGTTCCCAATATTTCCACACTTCAACCATTTGACTTAGGGATAGGCCTACACCATCTTCCATTTTCCTTTAGTGTTGATAAGTTGGGGATTCACCTCACTATGTATGTTCTGAGAAATATAGACATCTCTTCCACACTTGTAAAATTTTCCATTTCTGGGCAAGGAGTTCCCTGAATGTTTCTTCTGACATTTGTTTCATGTGGTACGTTTCACTTTATTTCTTCCTCTTCCATGATCATAGTTCATCCATAATCTTAACTCCATTGATCTCTTATTTTTCTTTGATATATGGGACCATTGCATCTCTATGAAATCCAGTTCAACCATCATAGTACATCCCACTTTCTCATCGTAGCTTTCCTATTATCGATTGGATTGATTCGTTCATAGATGGGGTCTTACTCCGCTGAATAATATATCAACCATTCCATTAGGATCCATGAATAAGATATAGGTGTAATGATAAAATCATTTAAATTTCATCTCATTGCTTCCCACATATTCATTTTCCTTCTTTTTTGTCTCTAGGAATTCCTTCTCTATTTTTTCACATTGAATGGGGGAAATGTTTTTTGAATAAGGTACCCTTGAATGTTTCCTACTCCATATCATAAATCTCCTTTCTTGGATTTTTATTTTTAATCAGTTTCCACCACTAATCATCATCTCTCTTTAAGAAGTGAAAATCTAGGGTGATTTTCTCTTTTTCCAAACAATATTTTATAGGAAAGATATTTTCTATAGATCTTATCTATTTTTTAGTAATAAATGATTTTCTATATCCACTAAAATAATGTGGTTGTTGATTAATAAAGGATGAAACATATTATTTTACCTTCATGGTGAATATGGAATCTTGGATTAATTCAAGTTATTTATATTAACTCATGTTAGTTGATTCATTATTACCATTAATTTTTCCACTATGGATTCCATCGGAGGGTCGTTATCATGTGTTGGATTGCACTCACCATTTACACAGTTCCTCATATTTCCTTAAATTTTATAAAAGAAGAAAACTTTAGTGAGATTGTTTTTTTTATTTAATAATCTAATAATTCTAAAGGGGTTTTTATGTTTTGTAACAAAATGCTAAAAAAATTATTCTTTAACAATAGTTTCACTTTATATAAATCATTTACAACAGTTCATAAAAAGATTGCGATTAACCAAACATATCCCTTTGGGGTGTCTATACTAGAGTGTAACCATGACTATTTTGATCCACCAGTTCCCATTTGAGTCTATAACAAATTGGTTTTTTAGGTTTTACCCTTAAATAAATTTGTGCCAAATCAATATACACTTTTTCATATCCAGACAAGAATTTATTTTCTCAGAAACCACTTACTTAATACCTCACAAAATACTAAGATGTTTTAATATATTTAAACATTCCTTAGGATTCCTCCCAATTCTTTCATATCCTTATTTCATTAAATATCTAAAGCAACATTGAATACTGACTATGGTAACTGACCTTATTATAACATAACTTTTCATTTATATGATACAAATAGAGGTCCTTTAAAGTTTGTTTTCATTGAAATAAGGTACATAATACATGAAAAATTAATACAATCTTATAATAAAGTTAAAATTATTATTAAAAGGTTCATCCTAGGTTAATTGACTACTTCTCATAACCTAGGGACATATATCAAAGTAAAAGGTGTGCAAAAGGCCTCATAAGGTAAAGCACGAGAAACAATTTAAATGTGACTATGATAATTTTAATAAGAAGATAAAGAATATGTTAAACGCATGATAAAAGAAAAAAAGGGTCATATCATAACAAAAATAACATGAATAATATTATGGAAATGTGGCTAAATGAGACACTCATAAGCATATCATCATGGTGTGTCACTGAGGTGTTGTAAAAATTACCAAGGTTGTTCATGAAGGTATCGGAAGACATGTAATCTTTAGAGGATAATTTCTTTACCCAATTAATTAGAGAACTATTAGGGTGAACCCTTATTATGACTTAATTAATGTAAGTAACATAGATAATAATAAATAATTACATAAATATCCCATGTGAAATAAAATAATCTTGTTCCATATAAAAAACTTGGTGTTTTAAAAAGTGCTTAAAGATTTAATCACTATATCATTTTTAACACATGGAAACGGAATGTGGGTTTCATATATATTAATACCTGAATAAAATAAATCATTTTTATATATAGGATAATACTCTTATAAATTAAAAAGGTTTTTTTATTCACAAAAGGAAAATAAAATAGAATTTATTGAGGAGGAAAGAGAAATTTTGAGAAGTAAATCTGTCAGTTTAACAGGTATAAAACAGGGTTTTAGAAATTGGTAAAATGAGATTGAAAGGGGTCTTCCACATGTGAAAAATAATTTAGAACTATGGGAATGAATAAAAAGGTAATAACAGTGAGTGATCATAACATACATAAGACATATACAAAAGGTGGATCTTGAAATACAGAGAACAGAATGATATTTCTCTTACCTCAAAGAGTGGTTCCTAAAACATGAGGATTGGAACCTTGGGGGATTGATGACACATTTGGAGGACTCTATGGGAGGTAAATCTACCATATATTCATATGTAATGGATTTTTTTTAAAATAAAATATATAAATCGGTGGGTATTTGAAGAAAATGTGGAGGATTGGTTTATTAATATTGATATATATGCCTTACAAATCTAGGTTGTGGAAGATGAAAAACCTTGGGATTTTACATTGAATTTTCATATGGTATTGAAAACATGGGTAATATTTTTTTCAGTTTTAATCCAAAAGGGTCTTCCAACATTTTATATTACTTATTTTTTCATGAAAATGTAATGTTTTCTCAAAGTAATATTTTTAATGTGAAAGTTTCTATTTTAGAATTTGGAAAGTAAATTATAGGTTTGTAAAATGATTAAAATATATTAAAATAATTCATATTCTTAAAATCAAATATTTGAATACATTTGTGGCATTTAATTAGTTATTACGTCATTATGACATAATTATGAATCCACTAAACATACCGAAAAATTCTCACTATATTTTTAATATTCATGAAAATAATAATGTATTTTAGAAAAATTTTATAAATTCCCCCAAACCTAATTACAATGTTATTATTTCAAAAAATGATATTAATTTTATCAAATAAAGCCTCTAAATATGATATTTGTAGCTTTTACATATAAAAAACCTTATTTATTAATTATATAGTGCGTTGAAAATGCATTGTGAAATTCCTGACACTTAAAAATAATAAAATTATTTTACCATTTATAATGAAGTAAAATTGTTTCGATCATAAAATTTCATAAAAATAATTATACTTCATAAAATCATAGTTTATTATAAATATATATATATATCTTTTCTAGAAATTACATTTTCTATCTGAAATATCAATTTATCAAATTTCATCTCAATTTTATTAAGTCCAACTATTATTAAAATGGAATTGATGGAATATTAATTTTATTTTTAAAATGGAATTACACTTTAAGTAACATGGGAATTTACAGAAAACCCATTATAACACCCACATATAAATTAAGGGTATGTTGTGTGATGGTGATAGATTCATGGGGAGGCTCAGCTAACATCACCCGAGGGGTAATTTCCATTAACATGAACATCCCCTGTATGAGATTTTATTCAAGGTTCACTTATTGAAGCTCATATTGGGATTGGTCAAGAGAAAACCTCAATTACACTAACTCCCTCCCAAACACTCATAAATGAACTTCATATGACACAACCCTACAGATTGAGTCCTTCATTTCTCTCCTCAGCATTAATTAACTTTTTTCATTTCTACTTATAAAAACTAATTATAACGTTAAAATTATTATCATTAGTATAGTTCCTAATAGTAATATTAACCATATGTCATAATTAAAAATTTTCATTTAATAATCAAACATGATAGCCACATTCCACTTTATATTTACTTAATTATTAAATAGATATGGTTTTATTGGGTATAATATAATATTACAGTCATTTTTAGGAAACAATTATTATTTAAAATGATAGGGTCGTTACAATATAGCCCTTGGAGATTATGGATATATTATCCTCAAAGGGTTTACATTAGGAATAATTGTATATACCCATTCACTTATCAATGGTAGGATTGGTGGATGATGATAGGAGTCTCAACATGGAACATGGAGGTTGGATATGTCATTGATATTGGGCTTATTCTGCATCAACCTTTCAACTTAAATAATGAATAGGTTCTATAGTATCTTCTATTAAGGTTGAAAGGGTATCACTAATACCATATTAAAAAATTCTTGGTGCATTGGTTGAGATAGCCTTTTAGGGAAAAGAACATTGACAGAATATATAATCAACCTCATCTATAGTGTGCTCATCAGAACTAGGTTGAATGTCTTAAAAAATGGCTAATACAATGTTGATGGAGATG
The DNA here is from genome assembly GCA_963277665.1 of Viscum album. Lineage (NCBI taxonomy): Eukaryota > Viridiplantae > Streptophyta > Magnoliopsida > Santalales > Viscaceae > Viscum > Viscum album. The sequence goes on from OY728135.1 coordinate 455,510,893, forward strand.
TTGGAAAACAAGTGATCCTCTTCAGTTGAATAATTCATTGGATGGGATTGTTACCATTCACTCATTTTTTGGGATGGCATTCATTAGATTGTTTAGTGGTTCAGAACCCATTTTACCATTTGGTTGAATGGTTACCATTGGACCGGTTTGTGGTATAATTCCTATTACATAATTTTATAGGATGGTTCTCATTGTCTCATTTGGCATGTTGGTGCCTATTAGACCATTTTATGGGATGATTCACATTGGAAAATTTGGTGGGATGATTCACATTTTCTCATTTGGTGGTTCAGTTCCTATTGGATCATTTGGTAGTATGGTTCACATTGGACTATATAATGGCTAGTTCTCATTATCTCATTTTTAAGATGTTGTTTATTAGATCATTTTGTGGGTTAGTACCCACTACACCATTTGGTGGGATGATCACATTTGTCTATTTCATGAGATGGTGATTTTTGGATCATTTGGTGGGACGATTCTCATGGAATCATTCGGTGGGTCGACAACTATTAGATTTTTTTGGTGGGATGGTGACCATTGGACCATTTGGTGAGATAGTGCCAATATGGATGTTCGGTGGGATGGTGCTCATGAACATTCTTCTTTTTCATTAGGGATAATGGATGAAACATATTCTACATATTTTATATAATTTTACAATGGTATTTTACTATCCTAGATCATATTTTGTAGTTTATCTTTGATGAAAATTCATTCCTAGATCTTTTGATGTAATATACGATGGTATGAGAAGTAATTTGGATTGTTATATTTCCCTGTTTCATATAGAATATTAATTTCTTGAAAAATGATATGGTTTTATTCTAGTGAAATAGTGATGTACCTAGGAACCGGATCATCATATAAGGAATAAATTTTATCCTTCCTACTTTAAAGGTAATGCTATCACTGCCTTTTTCGGTTTCATAGCTATAGTAATAGATTTAGATTTCCCAAGATTCCATATCTTTTATGGTGTCACATGATAATAAATTTCCTTGTTTTGATGATTAACATCCTCTATCAACTATACAATATCCTCAAACTCTCAAAAACACTAGGGTACTTCAAAGGAATAATTGTATCTGACAAATCAACCACTATGATTTCAACACATTTCTCTAAAAACTATTACAGGGGAATATTTGATTCCATAGAATACATAAATCATTTCCATATAGAAATTAAATCTGTTACTCTATAATTTTCTCTCTACATGAAATTTAATACATCAAAGATTTCCATTTTCCTTAGTGTAGAGTTGAAATGGTAGAAGAATTACTAACAGATATCTTCCTGGTATGAGATTGACTAGAAACAACATTATTATACCTAGAAAATGTGGTTCCTTCCATGTTTTGCACAAATAATTTAAGCATAGTATCCTCTTCTTTTTCTATTATTCACAATATTGTACCACAATTGGAAGAAAAGTGGATGAGGTACAATTCAGTATATCACAATCCCTTGAATGTCGAGAAATATGGGTTCTTAGTGTCGTGAGGTGGAGGATCTAAATCCACCCAATCTAGAAATGGATTCCTCTTCAGTTTTAAAATATTACATAGGACATAAAGATAATCCACCGAGAGATGAGGGTATTTAGTGATTCCTTTGATATCACTACCGTATTTTACCTTAGATGAGTTTCTTGAACATATAGTTGATTTATTAAAAATGGTGGGAACTATTGGTAACAAATCGATAAAATTGTAGAATAGGCCAATTTATTTAATCTCAGTTCAACAGGGTCACATGATTCCACCATTGTTGGTTAAGAAACCTTCTCATGTTGAGTAGGTTTAGTTGAAGGAGGAATGGAATCTTCAATGGGATTACCATACTGAAAATATTTACTTCCCAAAACACCTCAACATATATCTATTGAAGCTATACTATTTTGGTTTTTAAATGAATAATTTTCTTTCTAGCATAGATTGATTCAACATGGTAATGTGATGGGTGTGTAGTGAGTGTGGCCACACCTATCTTCTTTTTGATAGTAGCAGGGTCTATATTATCAGTTGGAACAATAATGATGGAATTTACTAATTTGAAACACATGGTAGGAATTTTGGATTCCCTTTTATGATGATTTGTATTCATTATGCCTTTATTCTCACTTGATTAAACCAGAGGTTATTGTTGGAGTTAAACATTCCCCCAACCCTATGGGATGTGATTTTTATAGTATTTTACTATAACTGAGTGTAAATGTGTATATTTTTATAGCTCCTAGATAAGAGTAACTAGATATTGTCCTTGATCCAATTTCATGATACATCGATGTACCTTATAGGTGTTAGAAATAGTATACCCAAGGATATTCTTTAGAGTTGTTGTGGCTAGGTACCCCCAACAGGATCTCCTTCCAGATTCCTGAATTTGGATTTTTGGGAAATGAAATATTTCCATATTATTTTCTTATAGAAATACGATTACACATTGGTAATGATGTCCATGGTGTATATTTCCCTTTCATAGTAGCTCATAGAAGATTTACTTGGTGTGGTGTACATTATCCTCCACCAGCAAAATAGGGGGAAGGAATGGGTTACTACCCTCTGAGAATATGATCCTAAAATTATTAGATTTACCAGTGGATTCCATTGTATTACTTACCACCTATCATTGATAGGAGAGACTATGGGGATTCATCCTTTAGACACAATCATGAGCTTCATCCAATGTTGGGATGTAGTCATTTCAATGATATTACTCCACCAGGTTATTCACCTTCTTTCACTCAAGGTTATAAGTAGAAGACTGTGTACATAGAGTCCCTAAGACCATGGACTCTATGGATGTCTAGGAATATATTTGTCTTTTTTTTTCTAGTTGTGTGTAGTGTCTTTTGGTGTCCTATGAGTATTAAAAACATTTTTAATGATTTTTGAATTTTTTCTAACATTTGGTATTGTAATTTGTATTGTAAGAATATTGAATGTATTGGAGAGGAAAAATAAATAAGAACTCGTTATTATATCATGACGAATAAGAGTTCATGGTTGGACAATCACGTTCACATAAAGGATGTAATCATGGTTTTTTTTCAAATGTGATTGGAATAAATTTGTTAAAGGATTCATTTTTATTTCATCATTTTTTTCCCAAAAAAAATAATGAGTCTCAATGGTCAGTTTTGGGGATTGAGTATTATTTAACAACTATTCACATCGGGTTAAACATATTTATTTCCAAAAAATAGTGTCTGGAGCTTGATCTTGTGGGTTCACTATGGTTTCACATTTATTCATGTTGGCCTCACCATTTTTTGTACACAAGTTTTAGGGTACCATCCAATGAGTTTTATTCATGGAATAAAATAAACCTAATGGCTCATACATCCATGAAATATTCCTATTTTCTAAATACTCGATATCATAATGAACTTATCCAGTTATTCTTTGGACTCTTTTTTCCATTGGATGTGAGTTTAGGATCATCACACCCTATTGTGGTGGAATTATTTCGTACACTAGGAATCTCTTGTAGATTTAATATGTATTTTTCAATCCTTCCCAAAACCTAGTGTGTTACTGGTTACCCTTATTACATTGGTCAAATAAAGACCATACATTTTTTGCAAATGTCAAAATTTAATATGGGTTCGTCATATTTCTCTTATTAATTTGTGATGATTTTTTTAAAGATGATTAGCTGGGATAAATAGAATTTATTTTCATCAAGGGATATGTTTGGTTTTTTGTAATCAAGATTGATCCTCAAAGAGTATACCAATGTATCATGTTAAAATAAGAAAAAAACCAAAATATTTTGGCTAAATGGGTGGGTATTACACCTCTTAAATATTCCCTCAGTGAAGGAACTTTTTCCATGATGATGGGGTGATCATCACAAATCTCTAATCCCACATGAGTCATTCTTGATGTGAGAAACAAGAGACAATATAAGAGCTTTCATGTTTCATGAGAGCACACTATTATGTTTTAATGGAGGGTTTATGCACTAAGGATTCCCAAAGAAGATTCATATGTCATAAAAGTGGAGGTTATATGAAATAAATTTTATGTTAAAAATATCATTCTGTGAGAAACCTGACCTAGTAGTTGGGTTGGGTGAGGGTATGATTTGGGGAATACACCTAAGTGGAGACATATGTTCCTAGAACCAACAATAGTACCTCAACATGAGTTGAATAATGATAACCATTATGAGTATGTTTACTCAATATTAATTGATGTTATGTTAGGGACCAACGCCTAGGAGGATTCCCATGGAGTATAGTTGGAGCATAATCCTAATAGGAGGCCCTTGTATCTGGAAACATGAGGAGTATCTCAACTCATGGTGAATAATGAAAACCATAAGGAGTATCTTCACTCAATGGTAATTTAAGGATTTATCAGATCCTATATCTTATAGGATGACAATGATTCTAGAACCAATTTTATTATCACAAATCAAGGTGAATAATAATAACCAAGTGGAGTATCTTGACTTAATGGTAATTAAAGGTTTGGTCTGAGCTTACACTTAGATGGATTCTTATGTATTTGAAACCATGATTATTATATTAAATCAATGGTAAATATATATTATTAGTTATTACACTAAGTAGAAGGCCCAATAATAGTTCCCCACCACCAACATCCATTGGTAATAGGATGCGGAAGGTAGACTATTAAGGTTTGGGATTACACCTAAGGATGAGGACCTTGTTTCTAGGACTAGGAGGAGTACCTAACCTCTTGTTGAATATAGATAAACATGATTAGTATCTTTAATAAATGGTAACTGATGATTGGTTGTGTGTTATGTATAGTAAGAGTCTCATGTATTTGAAACCAAGAGTATTATCTCAACTCAAGGAGAATAATGATAATAATGAGGAGTATCTCGAATCAATAGTAATTGAAGGCTTAGTCAGGGATTACACATATGAGGATGCTCATGGAGAATATTTTTTTTATTACCCCTAGTAAGATTCCCAATAATAACCCCCACCACCCATATCATTTTTTAACATGATGAGGAACATAGATTTTTAGTTTTGGGTCTTATACCTAAGAAGACACCCAGAATTAGAGATGTTTTCAAAAAATGACATGGTTGAAATGGAGTGTTCACATGCTTATTTTCGGTGGGGAATCCACATAGGAAGTCTATGTTGGTCCAGTAAAATGGGGTTGGTCTCATAGGGTAATATACATAGGTCCCTTCCAAAGTTCATTTTCATAGTGTTGGAACCATAGTTCTTCATGATGGGGTTTTCATAGTAGATCATCATAAGGGTGTCATCTTGGTATTGGTAATATAGGTTCATTTCAAAGGACGTCCACATAAATCTATCCACCTAGAATTTCACATAGGGATATCTATGTAGTGTTTTAAAAAGTTTCCTTATGTAGGGAATTATTTGAAGATGGATTTCCTTAGAGAGTGTCTTCACGGGATTATATATCAAGAGGCCCTCTCTGGTTGAAAACTCATGAATATTACCTTAGTGGTTCCGGAAGAGTGAGTCCAATCTGGGCATCATGGATTATCCTATTTTTTCATTACATTAGTGAATTAGTTAGAGGAATTATTTATTTTCAAAAATGAATTACTATTTCCCAAAAATATCTGGACACCATGAAATAGCCACATATTAATAGGCATCCACATATAAAATAGGCAGCCACATAACGTTTTCAATATCTATATGGAGACAAAAATTTATATCAATGGATAGAAAATGACGTCAATTTTTGGTATTTGTATTTCATATAATATGTTTATAACTACATGGTAGTTTCAAATTGCAATGAAAAAGAAAAACCACCATCTTAGAGACACGAACATAATAATTTCAGCAAATGGATTGAAGTTCTATACAGTCTAAGAAATGTGTTATGTGGAAGAAAAAATCACCACCATCAATCCACAAATGAAAGTGGATCCATGAACGGATTGATGTGGTATGAGGTCTAGATATTACTATATAATTCATAAAATTAACCTCCTTTGATCTATAAATGATAATGGATCCTCAAACTAATTGAAGTGTTATGAAGTTGCAGAAAGGAGAAGTGTGTCCTAAAAAAATATCAACCTATAATCCATATAAAATAGTGAATCCAAAAACTGATTGAATTACTATGAATTCTGAGAAAATCGATTTATATTATTTTAGACTTTTCTTATTTTTATTTAGTAGAAAATTAAACATGACTTTGAATGGTCATAACATTAGATTTGTAAATCTGTATGAGCTCTATGAGTAGTCCAATTAAATCATGTAAAGTGAACTATTCCCACTGAAGATATACACTGTATAAAAATGTTATATTATACCAAAAAGAGATTGGAAAGCCATTAAAAATGGGATTTTATGTTTAAAACCCTTTTTATCATTAAGTTTCAAAATACATGGCCTACTTCCAGAGGGAGGTTCTCACCACCACACCATTGGATTAGGAACATTTTCAATGAAATCTAGATCCTTCAGTGTGTGAGAAGTATTAGGTTGCATGGAAATATAATATACTTCTTCTTATATATTGGATACACAATTCTAATTGAAATTAATAAGGTTTTTCTAAGTGAGGATTATATCATATTTCCTGCATAAAAGTGTGTGGAATGAATTTTTTTTATCACAAAAATTATAGACAACGACCATTGGAGTTTACATTCTATAATATAGTCGAAATTGTATATGTCACCACAGTTGATAAATTAACAACATAGAAGTAAATTTAAGTCAATTGCATGATATATAAGTTCATTTTTAAGATATTTATAGAATGTGAAATGATTTCACTCACTATTTTCCACAAACTCTAAAACTAAGAGTCACGTAGTGGTTGTTTTGTTATGCAATTAGTCTTCCCAATTTCAAATGGGGTCTTATATAATGTACGCGATCCATTTCAACCTCTATTATATTGTATTTTTATCAATTTTTATTTAATAAATATGGTTTATGTGAATTTTTGAGGTAGATCTTGGAGGTTTGTCTCATTAAGGTCATTTTCCCAATGTCTTATAGAAAATTCAAAGGTAAGAATCTAATATAGGTGACTCATAATTCCTAAATGTTTTTTGAGGATTCTATATATATTGATTACTATATGTTTCATTGTATTTATATTTAATGGTGTTTTACCACATGATTTTGTGAAATTATTTTGATAAAATAATGGTTTAACTTGATTTTTGATAAATAGAAAACACAATTTTTTAATTAAAATATCAAATATTACTTTTTTTTTAAAAAAATGGGACTTGATTTTGAAAAATGGGATTTTTATATAAAAAAATTGGGTTTGAATGTAAGATTTATTTATTATCATAATTTTTGGAATGAAAATTCAATTTGTAAATAAAATATTTTTTTGGAAAATAGTTTTAAGGCATGAGATTTGGGAAATACATGGTTATAAATAACCATGTGGCATGGTTGGGAATACTAATGTTTTTTGGGGAAAGACTCATATAGATTCATCATGATATATTGTGATTCAATGAAGGTGAACTATGATAGCATTTTATTTATTTTATGTGCATCTACAAGATTATTTACACTGTATCTGGCACATGATGCCTTAATTTTTGGAATAATGGTTTATTTTAAAAAATATATAGGGATACAGTATGTTCGGAAATATATACTCAATATGGAGAATTTATAAACAATTCACCTTCCATTATTGTGTTTGGTCAGTTTTTAGGGGATTTTTTAGGTAAAAACGTGGGTACACCTAACTTATTTTCTAAAATATCCAGGGAGTCATTTTCCTACCTTATAAAAAGCCTCGAACTCTACCACTTCATCACACATCTCAAGACACATTTTCTCAACCAATATCTACCCAAATAGCTCCTCAAAATCCATCCCCTCGTCCTAGAATCCTCCCCTAGGGTATGGTTGAATCTAAGGAATTCCTTTGGTGAAAACCAAATAGAGTTACCTGATTACGAGGTAGTTTCTTTCCTTGAGAGATTTTGTTATATTTTCATTCTACACTCCATAAAATATTATTATTCCATGATTGTATAAAAAAATGTAAAATAAATATACTCGGATTTTATTATGTTATTCTTTTGACCTACATTAACACACACTTCTATATAATTGGTAACGAACATATTGTTTTTGTGTACGAAGAACTACCGCCTCATGAAATGATGATTGTTCATTTTTCCTTTACTACCTATCATGGTTGAAATTATTATAGACACATTATTTATATATGATATTTATTATTTTTATTTTTATTTTATTATTATAAAACCCATATCTTTATACTTTCCATTTTTTGTAAAAATGATGACATCATTTGTGGAACTTTGGACTATTGCCCAATCAAAGCGATGTAATTCATTCACACTATACATGGAATATATATATCATGGTTTTATTATACATATGTAACATAAAAAACATATATATTATACTCTTGGCATAATCAAACTTCTGGAAATATTATATATATATATATATATCATTTTCTATATTACCCTTTCACACAGAACTAACATGTTATGAGGTCATTCATGGATGTGTGGACTACCACCTCCTCAAAATGATGTGATTACTTTTACATGTCAATAATTATATATATATATAAAAATATATGATTAAATTGTGAGTAATTTATATTATAATTAGCATTCTACAAATTTATAATGTTATGTACCTTCTTCCATGATGTACTCATGTGTACATACGACCTACCATCTCCATGATTGTAACGTCGATTCATTTTTCATAACTATAAATAATTATTAGTTTTAAAAGTATTAACAATGTATATATTTAATGATTATATCGTGATTACTACTTTTATGACGTTATATAATGACCCCTTTGACCATAATTGACCTACAAAAGTTTTTTTGACACATAACTCAAATTAGGTCAAAACACCCGAGGTAAACATAATTGTTTAAGTAGTTGTATATGAAATTATAATAAGTGAAATAAACGTTACGAAAAAAATAAAAACGATCACAAGAAATTTATTTATTAACATAATTTTTTTATTTAGGATACATAAAAACACATGAGACTCATCAGACTCTAGGTAATAGATTTTCATCTCACTTTTAAAATCTATGTGATAAATGTCATATTCACAAATTAAATATTTGTGTGGTTTATGTACTATGAATTTTTGATATAATATATCATGATTCATTTTATATTCTTGGTATTTAAATTTTTCATTTTATGATTATTTTTTGGGTCTTTCGATTCATATGTAATGAAATTTCCTCTCAATTTACATTCTATTGAGACATATTTGATATTATGCACCAATTCACATTTATGTGGTGTATATACTACCTTTTGACATTTTATATCATGCATATCCTTACTATAATGATATTATAAGTTTCATTTGACATTATTCCTTCATGGTAATTATGATTTAAATGTTTAAAAGTGCTATGGTTAACTTTGGAATGTTTAAAGAATACTCTCCTAAAGAATGCTTTTAATGATTATCTTTGAAATATCACTTCTTTTTGTGATTATTAAATATCTTTTAAACCAATCACTTTATTTTTAACATTTTTAGTTTGAAATTTACATTAATATACCAATTCTCATAAAATTGATATTATTATTTTCTAAAATGTATATCTTTTTAACATACAATGTTCACTTTAAATGTTATTTGATTAATCTGGTAATTATTGATAAATCTTTATTATTAATTCAAAATATATATTTGATAAGTCATATTATTTATTATGATTAATTGATATTAGGAATTATTGGGACTGGTAATGAAGGTTGGTTCTTGATCTTTATATATCCATTTTATGCATCAACAGGTTCTCATGAGACAAATAAGATGGACAAATTAAATGGGTTACTACCTATAGAATTAACCGTCTTATGAAAGGTCATGATGGTATAAGTTTTAATGTGATTAGAAATGACTTTAAATAATTAATCACTTCCTTAATAGATATTTCAGTTATTATTCATCCATGATATTTTTCATCGATGTATTTACAGATACATGTACTTTTTATTTCACTGATTAATTGACATGTGTTTCAATTTTTAACCCTGCAATATTGAATTTTCCATCTCCAGTTATTTGAATGGAATTTTTTATCTTATATTTACCTTTCCATTTTGATTTATTCTAATTGATTCATTATTGATTTTTCGTTATGTACCCTTAGTAAGCATTTCATCTTACCCTTTTTATGTTTCCTTTCCTCTGGTTATGAAGAAATTTTTTTTGAATAAGCATTCAAGAACACAGTTTTTATTATTTCATTTATATATAATGTCAGTATTTCTTATTTTCAAAATTATTATGGGTATCATATATGTAATATGGATTTCCAAGACTTCTAACCTAATCGGTCATTCATGATTTGATGCCGTCAAATCATTATAGTGTAATAAAACAATGCATCGACTCTAGGATTCTATAGTTAGGGCTATATAGTTGGTATCAAAGAAAGTTTATCGTCAACCTTAGAAACTAGATTTAGAAATAACAGATTAAGGAACATAACCCTAAGATGATCATTGACGATACGTATAGAAAAACGTCCAAAAAACATGGTAAAGTGGAGATTATGTTGGTATTCATAGAAATACATACTTGAATGGATATTACATGTGGACATGGTTCTAGAATAGATGTACTTAGGAGTAACAACATCAATATGGTGTGTCAAGCCTAATTCATTATAACCCGGTACACAAAAATGGGCCTTACTTTGTTCCTAGTTTAACACTCTTAGGGGATATGCATAGGAATGTTCTCATTTTCTTTAACTACCATTATGAAGTATTTGAATGTAAATATTTCCCCAAAATAACCAAATTTTATGATTCTAGGATTTTCAAAGCATAAATTTATGTTATGTGTTATATCATATTTTTAATTATACATTATGAAATTATGAGATAATATAGTATATGGAATAGTTTAAGACGGATCCAAGAAGGAAGAATGGTATCAATAATCATGGAAACTGTCGTGATTACCTAGATGACAAATCAATGTAGCTAGTATTATATAGGATTGAGTTATTGATATATTAGGGAAAATTAGTCGTGTTATGAAAAATAACCTTGCATGAATGTTGTAAACTATTCCATATAGAGGATCTCTGATGTTGTATCACTTTATGAAATATAGGCCCCCATCATTTAGTGTAATTATTGATCCAATGGTAGTTGAGAAATGGATTATGTCTTTAAAGATGATATTCATGGAATCGGGATGTGGTGAAAGGAAAAGGATACACTTGTAGTACATTAAATAAATCACAATGTGGATCAATAGTGGTTGTTGATCCAAAATACTAGGGGGGATAATAAATTGAACTCATGGAATAAATAACCATTAAGGATACATTATTAGATAAATACTTCCCTCATGATGAAAAAACTAATGTGAATAGAAATTTCCTTGGTTTAATGAAAAAGGGGGAAGAAAGTGTTGTAGAGAATGAAGCTACCGTAACATGGTTATGAAATAATGCTGGGATTTTATACATTACACATAGTGAAATATTGACCACTTAAATAATGGACTTAATCTAAGTGTCCAAAGGGAGATAGTTCCTCAAAACTTTTATTCATGTGATGAAATGGTTTTATTTTCCATCAAGACAGAGAAAGAATTGTCCATGTGTTATAGATTCACAGGAATCCAAGAGAAGAAGAGAAATGAATAGAAAATGATATATAATGGGAAGAAGGGAAAGAAATATTTTTCCACATGTGATAACTGTGGAAAAATTTCCTTGGTAAATTAAAAAAAGGTTTGGGAGTATGTTATAAGTGCAGAGAAAAGGGTCAATAGAAAAAATTATGCAATGAGAAGAATGAAAATGTTGTTTTCAGTTTTTAAACTATAATAATATGGAACACTATAAAAATGAATGTCGTAATAGTCAAGAGAATATACCTAATAAAAATCTTAGGGATCCTGGTCAATCATATTTTATTGACACACTTAAAGTGAAAATATTAGTGTGATTATATATTTGTATCATTTAAAGAGTTTTAAAAGTATTTTATTTATTATGTTCCCATTATATAAATTATGAAATTTATAAGGACTATACTGTAGTAATTCTTTATTTAGTATTTGAGATCATATGATGACTAGTACCAAAAAATTTATTACATAGAAAGTTGAATTTTTTGGAAAACACATGTTTAAGGGAAATATAACACTTCATTTGTTTCTAATGTTGAAATAATGATGAATAAATTATTGATCTGGATAGATTATGTCTTCCATGGGACTAATTATTTACTTATAGATAAGTGGTTTATACTATCATTGATGAAGTTTACATTATATTTGTAATTAAGGAATAAATTCAACAATCTATGTTAAATTTAAGAAATAATAAGAATAAATGTTTTCAATATGTTTTTATAGTAGTTAAAGTTATTACAATATTTACATGTTTGCTATGTGATGATTAAAATCCACTTCATGTAATTTTATAAGTCCATTTAAGAAATTCGGTGAACTTTCTTCCAAAGTTTTGGATCAAAATCTTTTGGAAAAGTTAATAGTTTATAAAATGGTTTATTATTATCATTGGATGAGATTTTAGGGTTTAATGTATTAGTTCACCGTATGATGCATCTTTTGATAAGATATGAAGTAGAAATAGTTCAATGAGTAATCAAAGTAAATGATTATATTTATAAAAATGTATGTTTTCTTATATTCATAGAGAGTGAATGATTTCCCAAACTCTAGAAAAGGCTTTTAAAACAAAAATGTTGTCATATTATCATAATTTTTTATGATATCAAATACCTTTACACACACTTCTGGATTATGATTTTGTTGCCTACAAAATTCATTTGAACATGTTCTCTATAACTCTCGATCAAAACTTTATTGTTATATTTTTCTTTCGTATCCATAATTCCATTTCACACCAATGTTCTCGTACTAGGGGACCTAGTTACATGACCATATTGCTTTACTTTCTCTATTATTAATAATATGTGTTATTAAACTTATATACAATGTAGTTTTTTCAACAGTATATTTTTTAAATAATAATCACGTTATTATTGAGATCAAGTTTAAATTTTGAGGATGCAATTTAATTAACATGGGGAGAATCTAACTCCCAAAAATTATAAAGATAGAACACTTATTTGATTGTGTGTATCAAACTCAACACCAATAATGTAAGGAAAAATATTATTTGAAGAATTTATAATATATTTACTATTTCAAATAAATTCAATATAATTTATACCTTGTAATGTCTGTGATGATGAATAAGCATATGTCGCACACAAGAACATGTTTCTTTAAATGGATTTTGTTGTACGTAGGGCCGAGATTTAACAAATAGCGAATTATTATTAAAATATTAATAATATATTTGTTATATTAGTAGTTTTTAAAATAGTTCACTATCTTTTTAAAATCAATGATTTTCACAATTTTAAAACAAATTAATTATAAATAAAAATAAAACCCAATTGAATATAGAAGAAAGTATTATTATTATTATTATGTTCACAAAGTAGTTTTACCATAATAAATTAAAGTAATTACAATTAGTTAGGGATATTAATGTAATATACAATTATATATTCAATATAATGGTTTTTATATTAAACCAATAGGTTTGATATACATAATATAACAAAAAAAAAATTATGCAATAAATTACTCTATTATAATTCAGGCACTTTTATGGATTTTTAATAGAAAAACTATTTTAAATCCAATTTCTGAAACATTTATAATTATTATATGTAGAAATAAACATAATATTTTTTAATAACAACATAAAAATTTGGTTAGGGTGATTTTTTCATACTTTTCTTTGAGATTTAATTTTATAATGAATAATAAAAAATAGAAAACATTAATTAGAAACATCTTTTTCATCTAATATATTTATATGGTTAAATAATATTTTAAATTGGTTTTAAAGTTTAAATATATCATATATTTATAAATTAATTAAATTTATATAACTGAAGTCAATTTCAAGTTGAAATTGACTGTTAAAACTTAGCAAACTTTAGAAATTTTTACTTTAAAACCCCGCATTGTCCTCTCGTCTGGGGGATTAAATTTAAATTAATTTCAGACACTTATGTGATTGGTATTTGAAAAAAAGGATTCCATATTTGGAATCATAATAATTTAAAATGTTTCATATGGCCAAAATAGTTTTTGATCAAAAATATTAGTGAAAGTAATTGAAATTAGTTACAACTATAAAGGAAAAATTAAGCATGTTAAAGGACTAAACATTTAACCAAGGGGCCCAGATGAATTAAAAACATTTCCAAAAACCAATTTATATCTATATTTAATGAAATTTAATTCCTTTATTGAGTTTTTATGGTTTTGGAAGACTTTTTATAGGAAAAAACTTGGGCACAAGAAATTGATTTTAAAAAATATTATGTGAGTCTTTTTCATCGCTTATAAAAGGGAACCACCTCTACCAAATTCTCACACCTCTCAAGAAACTTTTCCTTAACCAATATCTACCCAAATAGATCTTAAAAATACCTCCCCTCATTATCGATTATATGTTTGTAATCAATCCAAGGTATCCATTTTGTGAAAACCAAAATGTGTTACCCGATTAAGAGGTATCATCTTTCCTCAATATCTTCAGTTTTATTTCCTTCCTCCACTACCTGGAATATTCTTATTCAGTGATTATATTACAAAAATAGTATCCCAAATATACTAGGTTTGTTTTATGTTTTTTTTGTTCCTTCACTTACACAAACATCCATCTAATGGGTAACAATCATATTTTTTATGTGTACAGTGAACTACTTACTCACGAAACGATGATTGTTCCTTTGTTCGTTACCACCTCTCATTGTGAAAATTATGTAGGAAAATATATTTAAATAAGATATATATGAAATTTATTATTTATTTAATCTTCTATAATTCTTTTATAACATTTATATTTATACTTTCTATTTTTTTAAGAAAACAATAGCATCGTTTGTGGAAGTGTGGAATACTGCCCCCTCAAAGCAATTTGATTCATTCCCATTATACTTGGAATGTATAAAGGATGGGTTAAATTAATAATATATATCATAAAAAAATATATTATATTCATGAAATAATTAAATTTATATAAATAATATAAATATTTATATCATTTTCGTTATTACCCTTTCACATGCACATAAATAGTGATAACATCCTTCATGGACGTGTGGACTACCACCTCCTTGACACGATATGATTTATTTTACATAAAAATAATTATATATATATATATATGTATTTAAAATATATGGAATTTATGAAATTATGATCATTCTATAATGTTATAATGAGACTTACCTTCTTTTCAAACTGATCATTGAAATATGGGAACGTTACTCATGCGTATATATGACTTACCATCTTCATGATTGTAACATTGGATCATTTTTCATAATCATAATTAATGATTAGTTTTAAATGTATAATTTATGTAAAAATATACTAATAATTTCATCATCATTATTCTGTAGATGTTATTTAATGAAACCTTTGACCATCTTTTACCTACCAATGTTTTTTTACACATAAATCGAATTTGGTCAAAACACCCAACGTAAGCTTAATTGTTTACGTTTTTGTATATGAAATGGTAATAACTAAAATAAAAGTTATGATAAACATGAAAAATATTCTCAATAAAGTAAATAATTAACATACGTTTGTTATTTAGGAATATAATGACACTCAAGACAAGTCAGACTCAAGATAAGGGATCTTCAACTCAATTTTTAAATCTGTGGGATAAATATCATATTCACCAATTACATATTTGTTAGGTGTATATAATATCAATTTTGATATAATATATCCTGAATTATTTTATCTTCCTATTATTTAAATGTTTTATTTTATTATTAATACTTTTAGGTCATTGGATTCTTATGTAAGAGAATTATGTCTCAATTTACAAACCATTAAGACTTATTCGTTATTATACACCAATTCGCTTTTATTTGGTGTATATAGTTTCTATTAAAATTTTATATCATAAATATCCTTCATAAAATGATATAATAAGTTTCATTTAATATTATTACATCCTAGGTATTATTATTTAAATGTTTCAAAGTGGTATGGGACACTTTTAGAATGTCTAAGGATTATTATCATAACGAAAGTTTTTAGTGATTATTTTTTCAATCTCACTTCCTTTTTTATTGTTAACTTTATCCTGAAACAATAAGTTAATTTTATTCATTTTTTATTGCAAATTTAATTTTTTATAAATATTATCATAAAATGGGTATTAGAATTTCAAAAATTGAATATAATTTTTACAAATGGTATTCACTTTGATAATTATTAGATTAACTAGAGAATTACTGATAAATCCATATCCATTATTTAGTAAGGATATTTGATAAGGAATAATTTTTATTTTGATTAATTTATATGATAAATTATTTGGACTAGTAATGAAATATGGTTCCTGGAATTTATATATCCCCTCTATGTATTGATAGGTTCCCATGAGATAAATAAATTGGCCAAATTAAACGGGTTTATATCCATAGTTTTAACCATCATGTAAAAGGTCCTAACAGTATAGGTAATTCATGTACCTTAGACATAAAGTCAAATAATTAAGCATTTCCTTCATAGATATTTTAGTTATTATTCATCCATTATATTTTTCATCAACATGGATATGGATACATTTAATTTTTTGTCCATTGATTTATTGGAATGTGTTTCAGTTTCTTACCATTCCAAATTGAATTTTCCTTATCTAGTTATTTGAATGAAATGTGTTATCAGAAATATACCTTTCCATGATGATTTATTATCATTGATTCATTATTTATAATTCATTAATTAACCTTTATAAGAATTTAATCTCACACATATTATGTATACATTCCCTAGGTTATGAAGAATAAATCTTTGAATAAGCTTTCAAGGATGAAATTTAGTTTATATTATTATGTATCAGGTTTTTATTTCCTATTTACAAATTTAATATTGGTTTCATATATTTAATATGGATTTCCGAGACTAATTAATTGATCGGTTCTTTAAAATTTTATTCCTTGTAATCATTCCAATGTAATAAAATATTGCACTGGCTATGGGATTCTGGGGTCTGGGCATTACAATTCATGACACATGTTTCAATCCACATAAGGACAGAACTAAAAAAAGTGGATCCCAATGTATAAGAGTTTAGAATATATTTAAATAGAAAATGGGATCCCAATTTGATTCATAAATATAAGGGGATTCAAAATAATGTGGTTGTTAGCATAGGGAGACTAAAAAATGACAGTCCACACAAGGGGATTATTTATCCTTACATTATGGATGAAAAACATGAGGTTTCTAGACTTAATTAATATGAAAATAAAATTAAAAGGTACGATGAGAATGATATTATTTAATGTTATAAACATAATAAATCTTTAAAAATCCATTAGATAAGATTTTTTGAGAAATATCTAATGAGAAGAGGATAATGATGATTATTATTTCAATAAAGATATATATTTCAAATGAGAATATGTAAAACTCCATATATGTTATCAAAATTAAGGATAAAATTAAATGTGTATTTCATTAAACTTAATCTACTAAAATATCACGAAATTATTGGTGATTCAGGCATGTTTGAGTGATAAGAATATGGAACTTAGATAGAATTTAAGCCATTTAATTAACCTATAAATTAGTAAATTCATAAATCTACAAATAAAATATTTTGTAATGTTTAAATTGTACATTATTGGTTCAAAATATCAAAAATTAGTTGTGAATCATTCTGGGATATATAAGATAGGTTTTATGGTCCATTTTATTATTTAGATAAATTCTATTATAGTACATTGATACTTTATAATCTCTCAAACTGCTAGAATAAAATATCCATGTTTTACTCTATCATGGTATTTGTAATATAGCTATAGAGGATGTTATATATGGGTTTTTTTGAATTATTTTTATATAAATAAAAACATTGGCCAATTCTAAGAGTCCAATAGAAGGAATTTTTGGATGATGAATAAATGAGAAAAATAAAAATAAAGAGTATTGGTGTCATTTAACTTGTGATAACTATTGATAAAAAGAATAGTGTATTGTGGGGTGTATGATAAGATGGTTATTTCGGATTTCAAATATACAGTTTAATATTTCCATTTATGGGAATATAAAAATGACCCAAGAAAAGGTGGAAGTATTTTTTAGAAATTTTGTTCTCTCAAGTAGAAAAATACATTTTTATGCTACAAATTCCAACTTTTCAAAAAAAGATGAATGAAAATAATTCATCTCTAAGAAGTTTTAGAGGGTATAGATATTGTGAAGAAAATAATGACATATGGGTATCCAAGAAGTAAAGAATAAGAGGAGGACTTATGGTTCGCATAACTAGTCCATGTCTCACATAGAGTTTCAGAAGACTAAGAATAAGAAGAAAAGAATAATTTTACCTATGAGGTATTTTATGATTTGACAAATATATTACCCATGTGTTCATATACTTTTATATCATGGAATGATTCTAGATTTATTCACATCATAGAAAAGTCACATGGTAGTAGTTTTGGGTTTTTGATTCATAAAGAGGGTAAGACTGGGTATGACTAACATAAGTTCATATAGAATATCTATACGTATTCATGTTCATTGGAGTTATGAGATGGGAGTGTCCAACTTATTGTTTTAGAATAAAAACTATGAATTTGAGAAGAAACACAAAGTATAATTTATTTTTTTGTTCCTAGATATTCAGTGTTATTTGAAGAATCTAATTGAGGAAGTAGACCGGGTTGTTGGGTGTAGAGAAATCCCTTGATGGAATTGGTGATATACAAAAATAAGTTAGTCGATATTTTATGAATTTATTGGATTCTATTATAAGGAACCAGTGGGAGTGTCGTATATTCACAAGTTTAATATTCCAAATGGTCACCAATGTAATATGGTGAACATGGTTTTAGTATGATACCTAGTAATTTGTGACTCAAATTACTTATCCCAAAAAAGGAGTAGGATTACCAAGGGGATCCAAAACAAGTAAAAACACATGTCTTACACTTTATTTCATTAGTTTCATTTTGTATAGGAGCCTGTGCTGGGTCAAATACGAATGATCCTTTTATATTAAATAATAATATAGGTTTACTTACTAAAGGTGTTAAAGTTTAAAGGATTGTTAGGAATTTTTTAAAAAGTAAATCACACATGATTCACCTTCCTCTCATATGTGTGTTTAAGGGTCCACTAGGATTTATAATTTGAATTAGAGCCAAGGTTCTCTCAAATTAGATCTTTGATTTTTCCCTATTTTTTAAAAGATTATATAAAATTCATATTGTTGGTATTGGTTATATGGAATGAGGTGGTGAATTTTTGTTTAAAAATTAAAACTAAATAATGTGATAAAATTACGAAATTAAGTGATAAATTAAAATAGTAAAATTAAATGATATATATATGAATTAAAGGAGTAAGCATAGTGGAAATTTAAATGTAATGGAAGCACAATTTGATAATGGAGTTTTGGAATAACTCATGAAAAGTCCATATGTCTCATCCATTCAATATCTTGAGTGGTTTTAGATTAATCTATTAAATTTAAATATAGTCAAGAAATACGAGAAGAAAGATCCTTGTAATTTTATGTAGCCAAGACACATAAGAAGAAATAGACTTTATTTTTAATTGGTTGTATCATGAAATATAAAACAAAAAAGATACATATTCTATTTAGGTGGTTTCAGAAACAAATAAAAATTCCTCACTTTAGA
The DNA here is from genome assembly GCA_963277665.1 of Viscum album. NCBI lineage: Eukaryota > Viridiplantae > Streptophyta > Magnoliopsida > Santalales > Viscaceae > Viscum > Viscum album. The sequence continues at coordinate 455,530,655 of OY728135.1, forward strand.
GGTAGTGGGAACCCATGAAAAGAAGAATATAAGGGTGATGAGGTTTTCTTAGAGGGAAACCCACTGAAGAAAACACTGAAATTTTAAAATTAATGAATATGATATATAAGGGAAAGAGTATAAAAGATATGATAGAGAATATATGGAAAAAATAATATCATATGGGAAGGATAAATATTTGGAAAATAGAATCTAGTGATCGATTGATGTATGTTGTATGCTTTCATGCCTCTTAGGGGTCTATTTATAGGATATGGATCTTTCATGGTGTTCTTCAGGGTGTAATTAAGTCAATATATCCATTGGAATTAAATTCCTTGAGGCGGGTTCCACTTATAATGGTTTTTTTTACATTCAATGTCATCTTTACCAACTATTCAATGGACTCTTCCGATAAGCCATTAGGATCAGTGAATAGTTATTGGGTGTCCACCAGCTAGCTGATAGAGCTTTCAGTCCCACGTCTCCACTATTATATCCATTAGAAGACTGATACTCCTCCATCATGTATCCAGTGAGCCTGGTAATTGCCCAGTGCCACTAGTCATGGAATTGGTTGGATGGTGGCTATACAACTTCTAGCCAATATTATCACTCAAATAGGGTCTTCATTATAACCCTATAAACTTTTTATAATCACTTCATTTTATTTTTTGAATCCCTTACACCATATTAAAATATAATAACTAAAATACACTCTAAGAAAAGTACATAAAAAATAGGTGTTTTAGATTATTTAAAACAATGTAAGGTAGAAAACTATCCCCCTTTTTAATGATGACAAACTCTTAAAATTTAAAAAAATAAAATAATGATATAAAATCATATTAATAGTTTTAAAATAATTAATTCACAATGTAATATCAAAAAATAATTAAAATATCCCTATTAAAATTAATAAATGGTATCTTAAGATATTTTCAAAAAAACAAATAATATTCAATCCTTCATAATTACTTATAAAGTTAATGTGAATTATATAAAGAATATCCTCTGGGATTTTCAGACATAGTGTGAAGTAAAGGATAACTACTCATAAAAAAGGAAAATATCATGTTAATACCCATCCAACCCTTTTAAAGGTCAGTACCTATATGTGTATCTACACCAAAACCATATCCACTTTTTTGTATCCTGATAGGGATGTGTCTTTATAAAAAAGTCACGCATTCATTACCAAAATAGTATGATACATTTATTCCATTTAAATTATATATATATAAAACAATTCATACCCATTTATATAAAAACATATGTTAAAATATTAATACATTTCTCCACATTGGATTATAATTATATTTAAAAAATTGAAATATTTACCCCCTTTTATGATTGTAAAAAAAAATAATAAAAATTCATGTCATTTGAAACCAAAAATACATCCCCCAATTTAAATAAAATTAAATATTTAAATATAATTTAATGGTCAATAATAATTCTAAAAAATCAAAACAAAATTGCTCTATAATAAAAATAAATGAGAAAAAGGTCCTTATCCTTTCCAAATATAATATAATTATTAAAAGGGAACTATTATTAACCCCCATATAATACAATAAAATAAAAGTTATAGAGTGATGGGTTTTGTAAAAACATTATCTAATTGATGATCTGTAGTAATAAATTATATCAAGTTACCTCCATTTTTAAAATAGTATCTCAGAAAGTGGTGTCTAAGGGAAATTTTATTAGTGAATGAGTATTGAATCATATTTGTATATATACTTATGGAACTAGTATTATCACAATTAATATGATCGTGATAATAATATATCCCATATTCTAAGAGTGTGCTTTAACCCTATACTTTGGTCACAAAAACTCATCGTGACTATATATTCTTCATCATCCTTTGAAACTTTGGTGCTTTTTTATTGTTGTTTCACTATGAGACATGGTATTTTCTATATATGTGAAAATTCCCACTTGTAATTTTCTTAACTAATTATCATCCTTAAAAAGAATAATTAGAAGAATAAAAATTATGTTTAGATGAAGTATATTTTGGATAAAATTATCCAATTTGTTTAGAACCTCTTAAATATTTACCAATTCCATTAAAAAATTAAAAATTTGATTCTTTAGGATTTGTTTAAAGAAATAAAAAACATAAACATTAAACATGATTCCAGGATTAGTCATAGAATGGTAAAGAAGGAACCTGATCAAACCTTGATGAAGCTTGTTATTTACTATTTTACCAGTTTCATCCAATTTTATCTTACAATATGTGCTCAAATTTTATAATAATTTGTTTAATTTATATATTCCAAAAATGATTTAAAATACCATAATTTTATTTTCCTTTGATTAGAAAAATATCATCTATATTTTTGAGAAATTATAAAACTATGAAAAAACATTCACTCATCCATATAACTCATTTAAAATTCCTTTCACATTAAATATAAAAAATCATTATAAAGTAATTATTTTATTGAACCAAAAATAACATCATCGATATAAATTTGAATAAATAATAAATATTTTTAAAAATATTTTAAAAATAAATTTTTAGCAGGTTTTATAATATTAATTAATTTAATAAAACATAGTTAACCATTCATATAAACTACCAGGGGAATGAATTAAAGTGTAAATATCCTCACTAAACATAGAAACATGATTTGATAAGTTTTTATCATCTAAAATGTGAGGTATCTCCACAAAAGTCTTTTTAGAAATAAAACAATTTTAAAAATAACATTTAATATTCAATTGAAAACGCATTAAATTTTGATGAGTGGTAACTTATGATAATATTTTAATGGACTCAAGAATGGTAATATATAAAAATTTATCATTATAATCAATTCCTTACTTTATATTATATCCTTTATCTATGAGTGTTTATTTTTTATGTGTGATGTTACCATGATAATATAACTTATTTCCAAAAATCCAATTAGTACCGATAATTATTTGTTCCTTAGGTATTTCAATAAGAGTTGAAAAATTATTCCTTATGAATTGGTCCAATTATTAATGCATTTCAAGTACCCATTTTCATATTTAATTGAATAATAAATATTTAGCGGTTCTACATGTGAAAAAATCATGATGTTCACCTCATTTAAAACTATAATTCTTTTAAGTGTACTAGCTTTGGAATCCCCAATATCATTTTCTTAGGGATGATATTTATATTTCAACCATGAATTGGGTAAAGGTATAGATGGTGGTTCTTACTTAATAAAAATTTATTTATATTTATTTTTATTATTAAAGGTAAAGTTATTTATTACAACCACAAAGTAAAAAAATTGGGGAGGTTTTTTAGGAAAATTCTTATCAAATTTGGTGAAAATTTATTCTTCTATGGTCTTTGTATATTTATAAAAGATATGGTATCCTTTAATTGAGATAGATTACCCAATAAATATACCCTCATCAAATTTGAAATCAAAATTTCCAAAGCATTATTCTGTGTTATGAAAATACAATTTACACCCAAAAACCATAAAATAGGAATCTTTATGAATTTATTATTTCTAAATTTTATTAGTGGTATTTTTAAAGGTATTATGAGAAAAAGGATCAAGGTATAATAAGTGGTATTGATCACCTATTCTCAAAAAATTTAAGGGACCTTAAATTCATTCTAGAGAAGGCTTGAAATGTTTTTATTGTTTTATTCTATCTCTCTATAATCCAATATTTTATGGATTCCTTGGAGTGGGAAAATAACTATGGAGATCTTGTGAAGTAAAAAGTTGATAAAAATATTTATTTTTAAATTATACTAAATGATTAGTCAGAATGGACATGATCCTATTACCCATTTCATTTTCCTTTTTCAATGTATATTTTACAAATAATTTCCTGCATCATTTTTATGCTCCATGAAATAATTCCTTGTAAAACTTGAATAATTGTTGATAATTATAAAAGTGTTATGTTTTCCTCATATACATACAACTTGGGTTAGTTCAAAAAGATCAAGCTGAATAAGATCAAGATCCTACGAGGTAAACAGATACATTTTTCATTTAAATATTGTATTCCTGTTTCTAACAAAGATGATAAGGATCAAATAAATTTTAATTTTTTAAATTAAATTTCGGTAAATATCATACTATATTATTTTAGATGAGTGTGATAAGTGTGTGTATACTAAAATGACTAGGGGGCCTATTCCAAATCCTTGACTCGCTATCTTGTGAACTAAAAAATATAACATTTTGAATTGAAAGATACTTTAAATCAATACTATTAACATTTTAAAATGAAAAGTTAAAAACAAAAGTTTTATTTTGGAATAAAAAACATTACAAAATTCATTTTCAAAAGATATTTTAAAACCATTTGTGCATAATTTAATAACAATTAACAAAAATCATTAAACCACTAAAAATTAAAATATTGTTTATAATGGTATAATTTGATAAAGAAATATAATATATGTTGATGATATTACTCATTATGTTATCCCAAAAAGTGATATCACCTCTATTAAGATTTTTATTATGGTTGAACCTTGAGTAGTCACTGCACATGTATCTTGAAATCCCTCTATCCATGTACCATGTATATCTATAGTATTATTTCTATAGAAATGTTTTCTATAATATAATCAAGAGGGTAAATATTTGGCTACCCAAATTTTGGTTCCACATGTGTTAGTAAATAGATATTTTTGAAACCAAATTTGTTTGAATTATAGATTCATAACAAAAATTTTAAATATATATTATTTCTTTTAGGTCTTCCATAATTATAATTTTTATAATCACATCCAAAAATAAGATTCCCAACATTAAGAAAATATGTTATAACTTCATTTGAAAATAAAATCTCTAAATGGTATTTCATAGGATATTGGGATCCAAACAATTTAATTCAATTTTTTCAACTTGGATAAACATACAAAGACAATTTTTAAGATAATTATTTTTAGAATCTAATTTTTTATCATTGTGATGATCCATTAATTTCATTGATATATCCTCTTACTATTTTGAGAGTTGACCATTTTTAAAAACTAAATTATTATATTTATATTTAATTTCATTCAGTTTGTAAATAATTTCACAAAATAATTTAGCTAATTAATCTCTACTATATTTAAGATAATCATAACTTATATAATTTGAGGATCAAGAATAATAATATAAAGAATAAGAATTTACCTCAACATTACATACCTCATTTTGGGGTAAGATACATTTTACACCATTATCACTTGATTTTATTGAGGAGACGGAGTCACCCATTTCACACCATGTGGTATCCTTGAAGGATTTATTAATTTTCTTCTTATACTTAATCCTATATTTGAATTTGGAGCACTTTTATTTATTGTGTCCCTTATTTTTTTCATTCAAGTAAAGTTACATATACTTCTTCATGTTCATTAAAATTATTTATTTGAGGAAAATAATTATAATTTCAAATGAATTTTTCCATTTTATTGGGTAGGTATTCCATATTTTTATTACAACCAAATGAATCATTATTTATTACATTAAAGAAAATTTTATTCTTTTCCTTGAATTCCTTGTATTTATTTTCATCTTTTTACTTCATAGTAATCTCATAAGTCACAAGAGATCCAGTATTTTCACATAACATCATTTTCTTGATATCCTTTTCTTCTTGGATCCTTTTTAAATTGGGTTCCCAAGAACTAAAAAAACACACAGTATCTTCTTTATAATAGTTCTTCTATAAATATAATCACCAAGAGATTTTCAACAATATAAAATTTCCTTAATTAGAGTAAACTTCATAGAAATTATTTCTTTTGAATTCATATTAAAACACTCAAATATTGAAGATACATTTAAATTCAAGTATCCTTGACATTATGGGTTCCTTCATGAGTTACATTAGTCAATTTCCAAATTTAATAAGAAATATTATATGGGGAAACATGATTAAATTAATTATTTTCTAATAAAAAATGAAGATAATTCATGGATTTTCCATCGAGTTCAAATACTGTAATATCCTAAAAAGTCCATTTTTTAGATTCTTTATATAGTGTTTAACAGTGCAGGAAAATTTTCAAAATAAGATAACCTATATATCTATGAAAATTAGACATGTAAGTTTTCTAATAACAAAAATCCATTATATCAAAGATCGGGACTTGGCTCATTGAGTGTCCTTTCAATTCACCTTGGGTATTAAATATAGAAACATATTTAAAACACCATTCTATAAACCCAATAATGTTTTAAAAAAAGAATTTTTAAAACAAGGTCTCCTTTGATACCAATGTTTTATATAGTTATAAGAAAATATGGGGGATGAATTACCTTTTAAATTTAGAAACTATATAATAAGATACAATTATGAAATTAATTAATAAATTTATATAATCAATGTATATGAAATATATATGAATTAAAAAATAATTCTTAGTGGAAATCAAGAAATAATGGCAACAGAATTTGATAACGGGGTTTGACAGTAACAAGTGATGTGTCCCTATGTCTCCTCCACTTAATAGATTAAGTGGTTTTATATTAATTTCTTTCCTACAATCGTTGTCAATAAACCAGAGAAAAAAGTCCCTGGTATTTAGTGGTAGATTAGACAAGTGATAAAGAATACACTTTCTTTTTAATAGATTGTTGGAAGAATATTAATAGGAATAATTGGACAATTATTTTTATGTGGTTTTATCAAGAAACACAAATCTATCTCTTTAATAGTCGTTATCACCCAAGAAAAGAAGAGGATCATGTTTACTTTGAGTTAAACCCTTTGAAAAATACTCTCATATATCAAAAGGAAGGAATACAAAATATGAGATAAAGAGAAAAGAAAAATGAGAGAGAGAATATGTATCATAATGAATATCTCTCAGGAAGGATTAATATGGGAAAATAAAACCCAGAGATCGATCGAAGGTAGTTGTCTATTTTCATACCTCTCATGGGTGTTTTTATAGCTGTTGTATATTATATGGTATTATTTAGTATATAAATAGATAAATATATCAATTTAAAGGTGATTCAATGAGGCAGGGCCCATATTTAATGGACATACTTACTGAATTTTCTTTACATGCTAGCTATATGACTCTATTGGCAGCCTTTATGATCATTATCCAGCTGTTAGCTGGCCACCGGCTGGACTGTGGATCTTATAGTACTACAAATCCTCTTCTATAGCCACACGATGGCCAGTGATCCTCCACCAGGTAGTTGGTAGACTAGAATTTTCTGGGATCCACTAGTTATTTCATCGACTGGCTGGTGGATTTTCTCTTTCTAGACACTAATATCACTCAGGGTGGATCTTAATAAAATCCCCTTAAATTTCTGTTGAATCCATAGTTTTAATTTTAGACTCCCTAAATTCATATTCAACCATTATAACTACAATTTTAATGATTGTATCAATAATATTAGATTTTATAAGTTAAAACAATATGAGGTACAAAACATATTAGATGATTGTTCAGAAGAGCCTTTGATGAATAGAATATGTTATATTCATGTTAGTGTGGATCTGGATATATTAGAAGAAAATTAGGTAACAGGAAACCGGAAGAGTTCAAGATGATAGAAAAATAGAAACAATATAGAGGAACAAACATTATCTAATTGTATTTATAATGGTAAGTGTTCTCTAGGTAAATATTTTTTTTATGATTACTCTTTTCACTCATGTCCCAGGTATAAGAATGATTTCATTGGATCTTCTCAAGACCCCAACCTTGAGGTTACATATTATTTGGATGATTTACCTATTAAAGTAGTAGATTATATATTTAAACAAACCAGGGGACTATATAATGAGAATTCATAGATAGAGTCAATAAATGATGTTTTCTAATAATTATTAGCTAAGAAGCTAAAAAGTTATATCACACTCATAAAACTAGTTAATGAAAATGATGAATCAATTTCACATTGAAATTAATGATATTATATATCTGAGGAAGAGTTTAAAATAGTTTTTTATGAGATGTAAGGGTTTAAAAAAATTAAATAAGTGATCCATGAATTGTAGAAATTATAAAAATTCTCCATGAATGATAAGGATGGTCAGTTATAAGTGAAATAAAAAAATTAAATAAGATTTCGAATTCATTACTAGAGAGAATCAAAATTCAATAGGATTGTATGTGGAATTCAAAGAAACAATATGAAAAATGTGTTTAAAAACTTTGATACCATAAAAAAAATCTTGATATTAAATTTTTAGACATAGATTTGATTTTAAAAATATGTAAAAACCCCAATTTTGATTTTTATAATATATTTTTAGGAATAATTATTCTATAAAACAACATATAAGGGTCTTTCCATAATAAAAATTCCTAGTTGTGTAAATAAGAGCTGGTAGTCGTCTTATGATCAACCCATATCTAACTCTTGGAATAAGGTATACAGAAATATTTATAAAGTTTTTTCACACAATCAATTTTAACTACTATTAGATTAGTAAAGTAAAAATATATACAAATGAGGGTAGAGAAAAACTCTAAAAAGTAACCACATTATCCTAGGTGAATATAGAATTTTTCTAAGAATATAATAACCCTGAATAAATCCCAAAAACAATTGTTGAAACAAATAAAAAATATAATGGTTGTAAATCTAGATATATTACAACTAAATATAAAATCATAGGGTTTATAATAAATTTTTAGTGTTATTTGATGTTTGGACACAAGGTTATGGAGTTCTGGAAAAACATTTCAACATATACAATTAATATAAACCCTAAATTTTTGGGGATAAAATAAAATATCTATGAGTCCTTCTGGAAAAAAATATAATATAAAAAATAAAAATATACCACCCAAAAAAATTTATTATTTAGGGAATTTTTTTGAGTATTGAAATAGAAGTGGACATTGTTATAAATAGTGTTGGTCTATACCAACCTAAAACAACTCATGTAATATGTAAATTAGAATCACACAATAGTTGAAGAAACATGTAAGGAATGAAAATAAGTGTTCATTGAGGATTAAACCAATAAAAAAACATCTATATAAAAGACCAATAAGAAGTCAGTTAAGAAAGATGATAATGACTTTACAATAGATAAGATAATATTATTATAATACGGTAAGATAGGACACATCATGGAACATTGTAAGATAGACATGAACATCAAATTAAAAAATTTAAATCTAATATCAATAAATAAAAACTCAATCCATGAATGATTTGATATGATTGAAATATTGGTTGACGTTCCTAATGAAAATTTAGATGTTCTAAAAAAGGGATAACACATACGCTAATATAGATGTGTGTAGAAGGTTTAAAAAGGCTAGACACATTTCCACTAAGGTAATGAAATGTATTACATAAGAAGAGAATTGTTCAAAAGATAAATGGAAATCATCAATTCCCTATACTACTAAAAGATTTTATTCTAGAAAGGAATCCACATTCAAAAAGAATTGTGATCATGTTCCAAAATATTACCAATCATATAGTCTAATTAGATAGAATTGGTTTAGAAAATAAAATAGTTTATATAAAATAAAATTTCCTTTCTTACTAAAGTTGATAAGATGATTTCAACTAAGAATAAAATTGAAATCAATAAGAATTTCACGATTCCCATGGGTAAATATATTTAATAAAATTATGTTTGAGCCAAAAATTATAAGTTCTTGAAGAAGTGTGGAAATAATGAAGAAGCTTATTGGGATGAGAAATAAGTATAAGCCTTATTTCTATAATTAATGAGATTATAGAATATTTTCCCATTACCATATCAATTTGATTATGGTCAAAAGTAGTGAATTTATGGTGACATGTCAAAGGAGGATAATTTTCTCAAAGGTATAATTTCTAGAAAGCTTAAAGGATTATTAATCCTTGAATATCTCAATTGGTATTCATCTCAAAATTGGTATCAAGTTATAACTATTATCAAACATTATTGGAATCAACCATGGTAAATTATGGATAGAATCCCATTATATGAACCAATCAAAGAAGGAAATATTCTAGATATTTTCTCATTCATGTTAAATCTAGAAATCTAAAAATCCCCATTTACAATTTGAAGAAGAATTATAATTATCACATTCTCTTATATGTTTTGGATTATAGTAAATTGGTTTATTGAGGGGAGTGATTATCTAACTAGATGGGGTAACATACTTACATTTGAAATATTTTATGTGTTCTTTAAACATAAGTGTAGGTTATTAAAACTTTTTTAAAATCTATTTTATCATCAATTAGGGAATGGTTTTTAGGGTTTTTGTCACATAAATATTTTATAATAAAAAAATTATTTCCTAACTTAACCACTTTTTTCTACATTAGGTTATACCAAGTGGACTTATAGTTGACTAGTTGATGGATCATTGATAGAAGAATATGTGATTTCACCCTTTTGTCAAATAGAAGTTGAATGAGTCTCTTAAAGGGGGTGAAGCTAATAGGGAGAAGAATTTTTTCATTAAAATTAGACGTGTAAGGAAGAAGATAATTTTCCCTTGTAATACCTTATCTTATACCAATGGTCGGAATAAAGGGGAGAGAAGAATACTTTTCTTCTATTTCATTTATTGATAATAGGTCGTTCAATACATATTTAAATACATCAATATTTGAAATAATTTATTGATCATGAAAAGAACACAAAGGGGGATATTTATGTTCCTCTTAGTTGAATGGATAAATATGTTGAAAATATGTGTTAATATTTATGTCTTGGGGAATTATGGGGATGGAGTGAGTATCATCCCACTGAAGGAAGAGTCTCTTCTATAAAATTTATGGGAAAGAAGATTGAAGGTATGTCTATAATAAATGGGAAATGAAATTTTCTTGAAAAGAAACCCCCATACCTGATGAATTTAGAGTTGGTCCTCAAGTCATAGACATGTTTTGAAGATAGAAATGTATTATCTAAAATATATTAAAAGTTAAAGGTGAGTGAAATGAAGGATGTTAAAACTATGTTATCCATCCAGTAAAGCATCACCTGAAATACTAAAATAGGTTCTAGGTTTTGAATAAAAGAAATCATGAAGCTGAAGAAACCATACAAGAGATCTTTTAAAATATGGACACTAGAATCAACCGAAAAAACACTATTATATAATGGTTTGAGAAGTATTAAGGTGAATTTGGATATCCTTAAATCTATTTATATAAAATATTTTATTTTATTTTTTTCTTTGGGAAAATTATAAAGGTATCATATAATGTGATTCCTCCATGAAGACTCACAAAAGTGAATCATAGAAAAATTTATCGATATAAGGCTGACCACGTAAGTGTATCCTACCACGTATATAGATCCATATAAAGATGATCCTCAATGTAATATGATCCACATGTATGTGTATTTGGAATATACAAAATGATGTAAAGGGATCCATATCTAAGTCATTATTGGAAGTGGATCCAAAATAGTGCAGTGGTCGAAATTTAGATATTTACATAAGGTTATCCACATAAGGGGATTATCTATTTTTACATTCTGGTGAAACATATTATGTTTCTTGAACTAATTATTTTCAAGAGGAAATTGGAAGGGATGATACCAAATAGATTATTAAATGTTTTAAATAAGATAAATCTTTGATAATTCACCATAAAATCTTTATTTGTGAATGATATAATGAGGGGGATGGGGAATATCATTATCATAATAAAACAGTGTGCTTCAAATGTTAATATTAGAAAATAAATATTTTCTATCAAAATAGAGGATAATTTCAAAAACTTATTACAAAAAATTCATATATTAAAACATAAAAAAATGAACAAAAATGCAAACCAATTTTAGTGATATAGAGATAAAATTGAGATGAATTAATGGGAATTTAATTTACTGATAAATGAGTGAACATAAGATTTAATAAATCTCGAAATAGAAGATCTATTATTGTTTATTATGTTCTTTATTAGTTTAAAATATAAAAAATTAGTTGTGATTGATGTTGGGATAAAGTATAACTGGATCAAGGTACAATTTTGGATTTAGAGAACTAAAGTTGTATCCAACTACTATATTAGTAGCTCTCATGTTGTAGTAAGAAAATCATCATGCTGCATGAAACAAATGTATTTATAAAAATTATGTAAATAATATTTTAATGTGAATTTTGTAAAAATATTTTGAAATGAATAAAACAAAATCCATTTAGAATATTTTAAGTAAATAACTTTTTTTATGTGGAATAAAATGATAAAAAATAAAAAAATTAAGGGAAGGGTATGGCTATCATTTCACCTGTGAAAGCAATTGAGAAAAAGAAAAGAAGATAATGGGGAGCATAAAAAGCTGGTTATTTTTTATGTCATGTAAACTCTATAATAGTTCATTTTATGGGAATATCAAAAGGAAACTAATAAAATGTTTGGTATGTTTATACCGAAATTTTGGTCTCTAGAACAAAAAATATAAAATTTTAGTTGTTTAAGAATCTATAATATTGAGAGAGATGAGAGAAAATAATTCATCTCTAGGAATAGGAAGAAGGTGTCACTCCTTTATAGAAAATAAACCATTTGAGGATTTAAGTATAGATAAAGTCTAGTTCACAAAACCAATCCATGCTACACTCATTGTTGTAGAAGTTTGACAAGAATAAGAATAAAAGTAGTAAGCCTATGTGGTGAAACATTATGTGGGAAAGGGAAGACCCAAGTCTTCAGTTCTTTAATCACTTGAAAATATTCTAGAGATATATACTTTATAGTATACATTTATCATAATATTTTTATGTTTTTTATTATTGAATAGGAAATGTGGATGGTAAAGTATATGGTCTTATTATACAATATTTACAAGTATTCGAGTTACTTTGAGTTTTAAATTGAGTGTCCATCAGATAATATTTTATGAAGAATATGGAAGCTAGGTAGAAAAATAGAGACTGAGTTGCATGCTTATTCATAAATATTCAAAGAATTTGATGACTATTCTTGAGGTAGAAGATTAGGTTTTTGGTTATAGAGACATTCCATGATATAATTGGTAATCTACTTGAAGTTTTTTTGGAGGACGCTTCAAGAATTGGTGGCATTACAAAATAAATAACAAGTGTGACTAACTTATATTCACATATGTAATTATGAATAATCACCTATATAATATGTTTAATGTTGTTCTAGGATGATACATGTATAATTCACTATACTTTGATGGTGATATTTATAGAGTTTAATATATGACTTGGACATCTTGATTATATAATGGAGTATGATTCACATGATATGAAATTTTTTGAAAAAATACATGTTTCACATTTTACTGCCTTACTTTCATTATTTATAGGTGTGTGTGGTATGTTATACAATGAATATCCATTAATATTATACAAAAAAAGACATTTTTAAAGACCAAATGGGTTTAATTTTCAAAAATGATTCATAATATGATATAAAAAATTCCGCACATGTTTCTACCCCCCTCTCAGGTGTGTGTACACCAGTCCACTAAGACTTAAATAAAATAATTCATTGTAAAAACCATCTCAAACATAATGATCCCTTGGGTTTTAATAATCAAATAAAATATGGTGAAACTCTGTTAAATAATTTAATATTACCATTTATATATTTTATTTTAAATAATTAAATGTTTTCCTTGTCACCTAAGAACTTGTATACATAATATTGATAATACCATAAGAATATTTGAACATAAACCAAATAATCTAGTGGGAAAACACATGGGCCCAATGAATCCTATACCAAACATATGGAATATATAGTATAATTTGTAAAACTGAAAGTATAGAAAAACCCTCAGCTTAAATATCATTATCTCATCTCATAGAATAACACAAGGATCCTTGTAGTTTATCCAATTTCATGGATTTTCCACACAAAAAATATTTATGTTATAAGGTAACAATCAAAATTGTATACTCAGTGTATCAATACCATATTATATTTTACCTAAATTCTCTATTTTAAACCCTTAAATTCACGTTTTCCATTTTATAATGAAAATCCATTTATTTTTCCTTCTATCATCCCTTAATATTTATCTAAATATCATTTTTGACACTTATAAATCATTACACATCGCAATGACCATATTTATAAAATCAACATAACCCCTTGTTAATTTTTATAACTCGTTACCTTGAGTTAGCAATAGTAAAAAAACTATTTTGACGTTTTTTGTTTTATAACCATTGTAAAAGAATAATGGATGATGGTTTGAGCATCAGTTATAAAATAAAGGATGTTCAAAACAAGTTTTTTATGTCGGTTAGAAAATAAATAAACATTGAAAATTGTTTTAAAAAAGTTGATATATTGAGCCTATTATTTTATTTCATTTTAGTCCTTAGATCCCACCAATTTCTTTAATAAGAATAAAACCATAACTCTTAAATCATTTCCCCTCATATCCATTGATATCCTTCATCAACCATCTTATATGTCCCTTTATGAGTGTTTTTCATTATTCATCTCTCTCTTTCAATGATTGTTTTGATAATTGATTTCTCTTCCAACATCTACCTTCACCTCTCTATCCTTATTTTATTATTCCAATTTTGAGTTTCCCCCACAACCAATATTTCAGTTCTAAGTAGTGTTCCAAAGAATCTACAATATTTTTATTTGGTTTTTATAGTTTTTTTATAATTTTTTTAATATCTTAAGACATGGATTCATAATAAAAAATAAAAGATTTTTTTTTGATAACTAGTGGACCATGTAATTTGACTTTGAGTTTTTTACAAAATTGTTAAAATTATATATCACCATTGAATATTTATTGTAATTTTCAATTTCTATTTTTTAAGAATTTTGTTTCTTAAAATTTTATTATTTATAGCTATGAAATATAGACATTTGATATAAATAATATATATTTATTTATATGTCTTTAAAATATATTATTTATTTAGATTTTGAGAAACATTTTTTAATAATTACGAATCTAATAATTGGGTTTTTATATTTTTTATATATATTTTAATAATAAATAAATATATTAGAATTAATATTGCTGTTTTATTTTTAATTAATTTATTTATTTAAATTTTTGAGTTATATATTGTTATTAATATTAAATGAAATATTTATTTGATTTCATTTTTCATATTTTGACCAATATTTAAATTAATATTGTTACTAAATTTTTAACTCATTTATTTATTTAGTTTTTTTATACAATTTTTATCAATTTCAAATACCATTTTTTGTGTAATTTTTATGTTATGAATAATATTACAATTAATATTATTTTTATATTTATGAACTCAATTATTTTTTTTAGATTTTGACTTATTTTTTAATAATTTTAAATGAAATTTATTTTTTATATATTTTTCAATTTCAGGATTAATATTACTATTAATATCATTATTATTACTTCTATTACAATAATTATTGTTATTTTAATTGTTATTCGTCTTATTATATTAAAAATTATTATTTTTTATAGTTTTTTAAAATGTAAATCTTATATTATGGTTATAAAATAGAAAAAGTATATTATTTATTAAATAGTTTTTATCAGTGATAATGAATCGTAGCTAGATTATTTCTTGGAAAACAATTTCTGAATTTGAGAATTAGGTTGATTCTTTTGGAATTTTCCAAAGTAAATGTTTCAAATAATAACTGGGTATTTTTCATGCATGCAATGTTTAATTATTTAGAAGCTAAAATACCTAGAATTTAAGGATAATTTAATTTGAAATAGTTTTAAACAGAGTTATATTCCATGGATTGTGAGAGGTAAAATTTAGGTTAATTCAAGATCTAATGATTATAGAGATTTTAAAGAAGACAATTCTAATTGAATTAATGAAATGATTAATAATATTTAAGTTAAAGAAATTCAGAAAACACCAATGGTTGAGTGTTTATATGGTTTTATTAAAAAACCACAATTACAAAGCTATATGAAATTTATTGTATTATCAATAATGTTAATATTGGTTAACTCATACAGCAATATTGAATATAATGAAAAGATATTTATAGTGTTTCTTTAGATGTCAAAATATACACTACCTAATGGCAATGATCTTCTAAATTCAAATAATAATTTGGAAAAAACTATGCTAGATGGGATTAATGTTAGATAAGATACGTGCCTACCCTAAGGACTATGTGTTATATATAAAGTTATTTCAAGGTCTCTCAAATCATCCTAAGTGTGGTACATCATTATATCATTTGAAATTAAATTTATAGGTTGATTTATTTACTATTCCGACTACCCAAACCTTAACTAATAAAAATTGGAATATTTTTATAATTACACATTAGAAAAATTTATTTAAAAATGAAAATTATGTCAAAATATTATGATGGAATGAATACGAGTAAATATCTAAAGTAAAATTAAATCATCTAGATTATTATCCATGATGGAAGAAAATATATCAACAATTTCCTACACTTGTAAATGAATTTAGAAATATCAGTTCTAGACTATTCATATATTTAATGAATCCATATTAAAACTATAGTATAAAACAATGATAATGGACTATTTTGTCTTTATTTTACAACTTATCCCTGAAATTTTTTATATATCAAGTAATATCATATTGATTTTAATGATTTATAGATCAAAACATTCTGGAAATGATATATTTTTTATTTTTCTATATTAATTAATAATTTGAATCTCACATGGGAGGAAGATATCAGAGTGGATGATTATTATAAGAATTATTTTTTTAATTTTATAGAATGATTATGTCCAATATAAATTATTTTCCAACATATTTAATTTTTTTGGATATATTTTTAAGTGAAATATTGTTTATCAAATTTTTGAATAAGTTATTTTATGTTTTCCAATAGAAAATGGGAAAATATAGGGTCCATGGTTTAATTAAAGTGTTTTCTTATAGAAAACGCTTATCCATGAGTAAAAAAGGAATTCAATAGCTCACAAAAATTTGATATTTCTCCAAATACATTGTCGGTAGATTAGTATTTTGAGAGGGTAAAAACATTGATGCCATATTTTGAAACAAAAAAAAGATCTAGTAAAAATATAAATATATAGAAGAAATGATCAATATTTTTTGATATTTCATATTGGATATGTCATGTTTTAAAACATAACACTGATGTGATAATTGTTTGAGAAGAATATAATTGATATTATTATTGGAAGATAATTATATATTAACTCAATACTATAGATGGTTTAAATTCAATGTTCTGATTACTATCAATGGGAACACGTTTGGATTTAGATCCCAATATTAAAGGGAAAACATACTTTCCTATAACTCATCATACATTATTCAAGAGGGAAAAAAATTTATTTGTGACTCAATGGAATCAAAGAAATTCATGGTTATTCTTAAGATGAATAAAATTTTGTGTCACCAAAATACTTAAAGTTAATTTTTGTCAAATCTCATGGTCTCCATTTTATGATGCAATATATCCTAACAATTTAATTACATTGAACACTAACCATATATGTTAGATTGATGATCATCATGGTGTGATAATTTTTCAATTCCATTTTTAACAAAGTGATAGACTATAATTCATTAAGAAATTTTGTGGATGTTGTAGTCAATATATGGTTTATTTAGTGTGAGAAATAAATCATTATGGTCTCATATATTTATGTATGATGTATCATTTTGAATGGTGTGTAAAGATATTAAAGGGGTATGTTAACAATCCATATTAAACAGAAGCCTCAGTTATTAAAAATTGTATTTCTAATGAGTTGGTAAATTTTTGTATAGAATATTTTTCTATAATAAGGCATGTATAATTTCCTATATATCAGTATGAACAATACATTTTTTGAGGAAAGTGGGTTCGTCACATGAAAATAATGTAACTCACAGGTGAACAAATAATTTAGTCACTTTTATACAACTTGAATAAAATAAGTAATGATCATTCATATATAAAATATCATAATAATGTATTAAAAAAAGTTATCTAATTAAAAAAGATATATTTTTATTAAATGAGTTTAATAAATGGTCCAAGTATAACATTAAAGGTTATACATTTTATACTAAAGACCAGGAAAATAGAATTATAGTTCTGAAATGTAGTGAAATGTTTTCCATTGAAGAAATTCCTTTTTCAACTCCAAAATAAAAATCCCAATATATCTATCAAGTACATATTATGGATTTATTTAATATATATGGGAAATTTATTACATTTTAAGATCCCATGTCATTTTGTACCATAAAGAGGGTGTGAATCTGTGGTGTGATTTTACAATTCATTCTTAAATAATTAACCCTTATGTCATGTTAAATTAGTGACCCTCTCAACAATAATTAACTCAAAATTACATCATATACAAACTAAATAAATATATTTAAAAACAAAAGGATTTATAGGATTTCGTTCTAAAATCCCACATTTTCCAAGATTAGTTAGTCCCCCCAATCATAGATTCTTCACTATAAACTCAAGCGGTTGCACTATGGATATTCATAGTCTAATCTACAAAGAGTCTCACAATTTTATTTCTACAATGTCTCATTGGACTTCATATTTTCCCAATTCTCACTATATATATATATATGAAACAAAATAAGAAAGATCTCCTTCTACTCTATGTTTCTTCGGTACCTTTATATTTTGATCTTCCTCTAAAAAACTTGATCAATCAGTGTGTTCGTGATTACTTATTTCGTGAACATTAATAGATGATACTAAAAATTAGATAATCCTTCCTCAAACTCTTAATCTATAATTTCAATAATATAGTTCTTCTTAAATCTATTTAATAGCATGGAATTAAAGTATTCTTCTTCTAATTCAATCTCCTTCTTCCCTCTTAGATATTGTAGTTTGTCATATTCTCAATAGTTCTCATGAACCAATCACTTCTCGATCAATGTATTAACAAATATTTCTCGTTTATATATTTTTCACATGCATATATTCATAGAATAATATTTTAAATATTAATTTCAATAATGGAATTTTATAAACACTGTGATTTTTTATTCCAATAATCTCATCCTTTTAAATTTGTCAACTGAAATCCCAGCTTTATTTTCTCATTGAAACATTTTTAAATTCTTGTTTAGCATCCACTTTTTAATCATGTAAGACTAAATATACTTTTTATTCATGGGATATTAAAATATCATGTCATTATCTTCTAAAAATATCTATAAAATTTTTCATCCTTTTGAATGTAATCCATGTGTGTATGACACTATAACCTCCCACTATAGATTTTGGTGTGTAATCATCACTCCTATTCATATCAAAATATAACGATAGGATAGATTGTTAATAAATAGAATGGATATAAATTAATTAAAATTGTTATTTTATTTAGTATCCATATTGATCAATGTGTTCATCATCTAGATTATTCTTATTCTCCAGAAAAATTCATTCTATAATTTTCAGAAATTTCATGAAGGCATGATTCATACAAAGTATCTAAAATTACTTTTATAAAAACATTCCAATGAAATATTATAAAAGTTAAATAAATCACATAATCATGCAGAAAAGTAAAATTTACATGTTCTATGATACAAATGACTTCTATATAGTTTTTAAATCACGTACAAAACTACCTCCACTCACAATTACTCGCATACATTGTTAACGACTAATACACAATCCATGAAATTAATCATATGAAGAAACCCTATTTTGAATCATAAAAAAATATATACATAGATATCTATATATAAATCCAATTACTAAATACCCTTATCCAACATTCATAGGGATTTCTCATATGCCTAAAATTATCTAAAAACATCATTATCACTGAATTCATATGTTTGTAATGTCACAATGTTTGGGATAATGTTTCCTTAGTTTTCCAAAATAATTTTTTAATCATTAACAAATTGATTTAATCTCTCCACTAGATATCATATTCCAACTATCATTAGATGATGAAAAAATTACTCTCATCATTAGAAATTTCCTTAATCATGAAGAATAGTTATTCAATTTTCACTTTTGGGGATGCTCCTTGAATTTGATCAATTGTGTTCTTTAAGATACAACACACAATTCTCTTTTACCTTAAACATTTAAGAATATATCACATATAAAATAGAATACTTTGACTTTCTATCACCATATATTTATTTAAAACAAATAAAAATCATTCTTTTGGGAACATTAATCTCCCCTTTTGTATTTATTGCAAATAAAGTTAAACCCAATTGGGGAAGGTATTATATATTTATTTAATACATGTTAATACTATTAATTTATGAACTTCTATTCATTTTAATGGAATGTAATAATGGACTGTAATTAAATTCTCAAACATATTATAAAATTTAGTTATATCCATGTCTGTATGTAGCTAGTCGATGCATGAAAGTTCCATCCCACCATTGGATGAAGTCCTAAGATGTTCATGAGAAGTTTTGGGGATACATAATTCAAAATTCATGAATTTTTAAATTTATATGATAATACATAAGTAAATTTCATGTAGTCGATTTTCCAGCTCCAGGTATCATATAGTCATGTATTCCTCATGGTAGATCCAGTTTGTTCATTCATTCGATCCTTACTTATAGTCAATCTTGACTTATACGTGTGGTCTATTTTCATAGTTTATTACATTTATTAATGTGGTTAATAAATTATTATAGTCGATCATGATTTTTATATATAGTTGATCCTCATGGTCCAATTGGGTTTCTACATATGATCTAAAGGGCGTTGTAAATTCATTTGTTTGATCCTAAAAGACACTGTTATAAGATCCCATATTTTTCTTCTTAACTGATTTCATTGTTTATATTTTAGTTTAGTCACTTATTTTGGTCGAATATATGTCTCCCAAGTTCATGAGAAGGCTCAACTGTGTTTTGTGGGTTCTAGACAGAAAAGAATTGAAAAAAGAGCTTTATAGGCATGTTGCATGGTTTGTACACAGTGAAAACAATGTAGAACATCTAATGTAATTGGATGAGGGGGTGAATTTATAGAAGTAGAATGTTCTTTGATTTAGCATGGTTTGGAAAACTATGTACGTAATCTCTGTGGACTAGAATTATTTGAAAAAATTACAAAATTTCCACCTTGTTTTTTGAGTATAACTTGGTATTTTCCACCTCTCCTCCTGTAACCATAGATGTGAGCATGGATGACCCAACCATCCTATGGGTGATTATACTTTGATACTAGACTGTTTGAAGCATCGTTGGTTGTGGACTGAATCACATGGTTAGTCTAATATACTCGTGGTTTCTTTTTCTCGATTAGGGTTTGTATCGTTCTCTCATCTCCTTCTAAAACCCTCGAACCTTCTATTTCTAGTGAGATCTTTGTTGAATAATTGAGAAGGGTTCGAATCAGGATATGAGGTTCTATTTGATAGTGTGTTCAATAATAGAATTGAGGTATGTGGTCTAAAAGTTATATCCCATAATTTCATTGTATATTTTTGAATTTTTATCTTTATTCGTTGTCACATATTGTTGAGATATTGATTTCATTGGTATGTTTTGGTATAATATATGTCTAGATGATGAATTGAAACCCTCATGGTCCCCATGGGCTGCATTGAAGATGATATGACCTACTTTGGTCCACCGATGGGGTGCACCAATACTTTCAAGTCCTAGAAACTTGATAAGTGCTAGGTCATTTTGTGTTAATGTAAATTCCTTATTGAGTGTGTCAATATGTTTGGTGGATGTGAAAATATAATATTTTTCATGTGTTTATGTTTTAACTAGTTTAAGGGGTTGTTTGGTGTAGCATGGAAAATGGGTTTAATGAGATTAATTGGAATTTTCCAAATGAATAGTGTTTTGTGATTGAAATATAAAAGTGGGTTAATACATAAAAAATGGTTGAATATGTTAAAAGGTAGGAAAAAAGAGAATTAATTATGATTCTTACTACCCTAGGAATGGGAATGGGATTTTGGCTAAATAGAAAAAATAATGTAAACGTTAGATGTGTTAATATGTCATGGAAGGATTTCTAATTTCCATGTTGATTATTTTGGATTAGGATTGTCATATACACTAGGTTTGTTAGTTGTGGAATGATTTATTTGTCATGAACAAATGAATAATTATGTTCACATGTGTTAGTGGTGGGATAATAGACCGAGGCTCCTCCCACAGGTCAGTTTGGACTGATTTTTTAAACCCACGTAGGAATGCATGGGTTAGGAAGTTAGACTAATACCTTATTTCCACAATGGATGACTTCATTGAAACTACTTGGACCGAGGCTCCAAGGTAAGTGAGATTTATTAATAGTGGAATGTGTTTATCCCTAGTGAGTTAGGGAACTTGATTTTACTTCCTTATGTACTAAAATTAATGATTATGAATATTCCATTGAACACATGATGAAACTGATTTATGTAATGAAGATGGTATAATTAATGAAATGGGGAATAATGCTAAAAATGATTAATGAATACCCTGTAAACGAATAGCTTCCAAATATTCCTTTATTACCTTCTCACAGTTTCATACTTGTAGGAACTATCTGTTAGACTGGATATTTTTTATACATTGTTGGTGGTGGCCTACTGAGTTGTACTCACACCCAACTCAGGTCATCATTGAGTACCTGAGTACACATCATCGTTATAGGTCATGATAATGGAAAAGGCCAAGTTCTTGGGAATTGAGTTAGATTTGGGATGTGGGTAGATGATGATCTAAAAAATTATTCATGACCATTTTAAGGATTCTTCTTTTTGTCTTATTTTGGGTTGTGTTCACTTTTGTAATGTTGATCTTGATATACCATGTTTATTTTTAATTGTTTTTTGACCTAGATTTGGGAAAAGTTAATTATGCATGATTATTATTTATTACACATGTTTCCATTATTTTTTTTTATATGTTGTGTCCTACTCTGGAAAGAGAATATATTCTCCCCACATTTCTAATCTAGACCCTCACTACTAGTTGGATACCTCTAGCATATGGGGTGGTACGCTTGAGTTCATGTGGCTACCCGGCCCAGATCACTAGTTTAGTGGATCCTAGATCAGGGACGTTACAATGTGGTATCAAAGAAGTTATTTTCTGTGAATTACTATTTGGGGAAGGTAAGAATGAGGTTAAGAATGTTTTGGGCCTTGTTAATGAGTTTGTTCTTAGGAGTAGCTAACCTGTGTATGGGGGAAACCCCAAGTCACCCTAGGTGGGGGGTTGTTGTTCTTGTAGTGTGTTGTTACATTTGATGTTATTTCCCCATGGGGTGATCCACATGCCATGTTGTGCGATCATTTTTTGATATTTTTCTCATGTATATAATGGAATGAAGTTGTGTATTCATGCATAATTTCAGAAACCTATGAATATAAGTGTCATGCATCATGGTAGGCACACACACACAGGATGAGTGTGTGGGACACAAAGGGTTGGATTCATTTCATTTAATGAGTATTATGAAAATTATGTCCAATGAAATGATAAAAATAAATAAAAGGGGAGAAAATGATAAAAATTTATTATGGAATTATTCTTCATAAGGGGTGGTAAGTGAAATGAAATTTCAATTGAGTAAGTTGTGATGTTATAATAGTTTTGAAATGGTGTAGAAGGTGAAGATTGTACTCATGTGAGTTAGTTACCCCATTTTAGTAATGGACATGGTATGGATGGTTGAGGGTACTGTTCTAGGTAGGATAATTCCCATTTGGGTTATTTTTGTGAAATGGTTTTTTATGGCTAGTGATGAGAATTCATGTATACTTTTTGAAAGATCATTTGTTTGTATTATAAAGTTTGTATTTGGAATTTTAGATTAATTCCACCATAAAGACATGTGTTAGTTGGGCTAAAAGAGGTTGTTGTCGAGAGTTCTCCCCTAATAGTGGAGCAAAGAGATACAATGGTTCAATATAATGTGGAAGATAAGTTCTATGAGAAATTTTCTTGTTCTATACAGATGATAGAATGGGACCCCGGTAGGGTTACACTAAGTATGTTTGAGCTCACTAGGTAGTTTCAACTACATAACCCACAATCATTCACAAGAGAGGGTTGTATATATGTATTCGAGTTCTAGATAGAGTATATTTATAATATTCATGATCATCTATAGACATTTTCAGATAAGTGAGTTAATTTATCTGTGTATATGTTGTGGGGATAGGAAAAATAATGTAGGGATATCCGATTCCAGAATGAACAAGTATAAGGAATGAAATGGAAAAGTTTTCAGGAAATGTTTCTGGAATATTACTATCTAGAATCCTTAAGGTGGGACAATGTTATGGATTTTATAAGTATGAATTAGGGGAAAATGTTATTGATATAGTATGTGGGTTGGATCGTGAGCTTGTGACATTTTGTTCCGGCTTTAGTGGGAGATAAGTCAACTATGGTGACACACATTTAGGATGGACTTTGGGATGAGATCAAATCCTAGGAAAATATCTTTCAGTTGAATAGGTTAGATGAGGTGATATATCATGCCCTTATCTGATAAGGAAACCCCATGTAGTCCTCTATATGTAGACATGTGGTTCGAGTAGGGTTAACCAATAGTGCGGCTCCTGATAGAAAGATCCACCATTTTGAACATTTCTATTAGGGTAGTAGTGGAAATCACTACCTAAATAAGGATTCTAACCCTCAGGATAGTGATCGTGTTTTCTACTATCAGTGCGGAAGGACAAGACATGTGTGAATCCAATTATCCCGACCACTAGTTGAGTGATGAGCATGCAGAAGATTAGTCCATGGTTATAGGTTCTATAAGAACACATGGAATTAGAAGAGTGGTGGAGGGTAGAGACCAATGAAGAGTGTAGGAAGGGGGTTGGTAAACCCATATTAGGAAGGTAGATAGAGTTCTATAAGTCGTAGGGGTAGGGGTGGTGGATATGGTACCTCGAGAATAGATCCCCCCCCCCCAGCAGGGCAGTGCGGTGATGGGTGATCATGTTTGAGCCCATTGTATAGGGATAGGTCAACTTCATGTAGTTCAGTCTACACCTCGATGTGGTGAGGTTAAACCATCTACCTTATGAGGTACTATTCTTGTAGCTTCCACTCATAATAGTTCTTTATTTGATGAAGGTTACACACATTCTTTCATTTATTCATAGTTTGTAGTTTTTTTGGGTTTAAACATGGAATGTGTGTGGATTTATATCTATTGATACTTTATTATGTGTACAAGTTTAGGATATCTAATAGTTTCAGGGTTTTTCTTGGGATTTTGGTGGATATCATTTTCTATAGACACTGTTTTTTCTTGTGATGTTAGGTTGTGACGTGATTTTGGGCATGGACTCGCTAGTGTTATACTATTCCCATATGGATTCTTATCGACACCAGGTAACATTATCGTATCTCATTGGAAATAATTTTTTCCTGCATGCTTAGTGGGATGTTTGAGTGAGCCACATGAGGCTAATTTGTTATCAATTAGGAGAACTCATGGCCCAAGTGGTTTGCCTTATTCTAGATGAAGTAGGAAGTGAACACCCAGTTTTCTCTCCCATTGTTTATCAATTCCAAGATGTGTTTCTTCAGGATTTTCTAGGGATACCACATAATAGGGATTTTGAGATCACGATCGAGTTACTGCCAAGGGTAGATCTAGTTTCAATTATACCATATCGAACGGTGCCAAAAAAAAATCTAGGAAGTGATGGTTCAGATATAAGAGTTAGAGAAAAAGGGATCTATCCATCCTATTATATCACCATGGGGATCACCCATGTTGTTTTCTAAGAAGGATTATGGGTCATTGAGGTTATAAGTTGACTATAGAAAGTTGAATCAAATGACAGTTAAAAATTAATATCTACTTCCCAAAATTGATGACCTATTTTATTAACTAAGGGGTTCGTTGATGTTATCCAAGATTTATTTGAGATCAGGATACCATCAGTTGAGGATGAGACCTTCTAATGTAGTAAGGATAAAATTCTAGAGCGGGTATGAGTTGTATGGGTTTTTGTTTATGTCATTTATATTGACCAATTTATCAGCTGTGTTCATTGATTTAATGAACCAAATGTTCCACCCATATTTGGATTAGTTCATGGTTGTCTTCATTAATGATATCTTGGTGTACTCGAGAACTCTTGACGATCATACCCAACATCTGAACAACATCTGATTATATTAAGAGAGAATAGGCTTGGTTTCAATCTATCAAAATTTCAATTCTGAATTGATAAATTTAATTTCCTAGGTAACATCATCTCGGAGGTAGGTGTGTCAATGGATCTAGGGAAATTAAAGGTTGTGGTGTCATGGGAACAAACATGTAATGTTTTGGATGTTTAAGGTTTCTTGGATTTGGTCAGTTATCACCGAATGTTCATTAAGTATTTTTATCATTTGGGAGCACCACTCTCATGGTTAACCAATAAGGGAGTTAATTTTTAGTGTTTGGAGGCATATGAGAATTATTTTCAAGAGTTGAAGAAGCAGTTCAATACCGCCCCGATTTTGTTATTACCTGAACCAGGTAAGAGGTATAACTTGTTATGTGATTCATCTAATGTTATACCTGGGTAATATTTGATTTAGGATGATCCAGATTTGGCATATTGTTCCAGAAATTTGAGTCCATGTGAAATAAATTACCCTACACCTGACCTTGAGCATGTTGTAGTGGTTTATGCCTCAATGTATTGGAGGCATTACTTTCTTGGGGAAATATTTATGGTGTTTACCAATCATAAAAGACTTAAGTACATCATCCCTCAGTATTATTATAATATTAAGTATCATAGGTGGGTCAAGTACATGAAAAAATTCTATTTGAGTTGGTTTAAACACCAGGGAATGTGAATAGTGTTATGGAGGCCTTAAGTTAGAAGACTCAGAATTTGGTGGTTCATGAGTCCATCTCTAAGTAGAGGATGATGGACTTGTTTGCTGAGATGCACCTAGAGTTACACGATAGTCATGAGAAGATGACCCTTGTTTCTATAGTATTCGATTCCTTACATTTGAGTCAGATCAAGGAGAGTCAGCTGGTGGATTCAGAGTGTTTGGCTATAAAGGAAAGTATTAAAGGTGGGGGTGTCGCCTTTTAGTTGGTTTGTTGGAACTGTGGAATAATTTATTTTTAAGGAAGTTTTGTGGGGTCGTAAGGTGTGCAAGATGACTTTATGCATTTTTCTCGTGCATCAATTTGGGAAGTACATCTTGGTTTGACTAAAATTTATCATGATATTTGTATGTAGTACTCATGGATAGGAATGAAGAAGGATATTGCTGGTTTTGTAGCAGGTTGTCTTACCTGTTAAAAGGTAATGGCCAAGAATCAGGGCCCCAATGGGTTGTTATAGTCATTGTCTATTATATAGTGGAAGTGTAATTACATAATGATAGACTTCATGTGGGTTCTTTTGAGGAGGCCATTAAAGAATGATGCAATCTGGGTGTTTGTGGAGTAGCTGACTAATGTAGTTCATTTCTTGATGATTCAGAAGACTTAAACGGTTGATTAATTGGGTGAGTTATATGTTCGACAAATAATGAATCTTCATGGCATGCCATGAACTATAGTTTCACATCATGATCCACATTTCACAACATTCTTCTAGAAAGTATTAAATAAGTCACTTGGTACTGAGATTTTTTTTAGTACGGCCTATCACTCCCAGATGGACTAGCAGTTAGAGTGTACAATTTAGGTATTAGAGGATATTCTAGGAGCATGTGTTCTGGATTTTAGTGCTTCATGGGAAAATAATTTTTCACTCATTGAGTTTTCTTAAATCTATAATTTTTATGCTATGATTTATATTAATCCATTTGTAGGACTCTACAAAAGACCATGTAGCTCTCTGTTGTGTTGGTTTGAAGCTTGGTAGTCTGATCTATTAGGACCATGTATCATATATGAGATATCAAAACATGTTTGATTTATTTAGAATCATCTGGAAAGAGCTCTGAGTAGGAAGAAGTCATATGCAGATCATAATTTTGATCCTCTTGAGTTTTCAGTGGGTGATAGTGTATTCCTTTGAGTGTCTCCAAGGTTGGGTCACCATCGGATTTAGAAGCTGGGCCAGTTGGTGCCCTAGTATGCGAGTCTGTTTGAGATCATGGATAGGATCATGCTGGTGGCCTACCGATTAGAAATTACACCATGGAAAAGTGGGATTCATGATGTTTTTCTTGTTTCACATCTTTAATAGTATCACCCTGATCCATCTCATGTAATCTATTTTAACAATGTTGAGCTTGAGACTGGTGCATCCTTTATAGATCATCTATTTTGTACTATGGATCATAGTGAGAAAGCCCTTTGGGGGAATAATGTGCCCTTGGTTTGAATTTTATGGAAACATGGGAATGTTTAGGAAGAAATTTGGGAACAATAATTGAATATATGGGCCAGGTAAATGGATCTCTTTTCTTCTAAAACTTTGTAATTCTCAGGAAGATCAGCTCTAGGATGAGCCGTTATAAGGCGGGGACGTTGTAAGATCTTGGATTTTTCTTCTTAAGTTACATATTTTTTTATGATTAAGTTGATTCCCTTATTTTTTTTTCAAATAAGTGTTTCCTAAGTTCACAATAAGGATCAAGGTCTTCTGGGTGTTTGGGACATAAAAGAGGAGAAAAAGGAGCTTTCTGGCCATGATGCACTGTTTGCGCATGATTAGGGAAAACCATGTGTATCTTACTAGGTAATCATGAGAGGTGGGTGATTTTGGGGCTGTGTCTCTTGAATGGTTTGTGCACATATTGGAAAACTATGTGGGTAAATCGTGCAGCCCAATAAAGTTGGATAAAATTACAAAATGTCCACCTTAGTTTTTTTATGGATAACTTAGTATTTTCCTCCTCTCCCCCACCAGCAACCCTATATGTGAGCTTGGATGAACCAAACATCCCAATGGTGGTTATCCGTAGATCCTATGTTATTTGGAGCACCATTGGTTATGGATTGGATCCTAGGTGAGTCTAATCTACTCCTTATTTACCTTTCTCAATTAGGGTTTGTATCCTTCTCTCATGTCCTTCTAAACCCATAAAAACATCTTTTTCCATTCAGATCATGGTTGAATCCTAGAAGGGGGTTTTAATCAGGATCTAAGGGTTTTCTAGAGAGCATTTTAACTATATAATCGATGTAGGTGGTCTAAAAGTTATATCCCATTTTTTCATTGTATATTTTTTCATGATCGTCTTTATTCTAGGTCACTTCTTATTATGTTGTTGATTAATTTGGTAAGGTTTTGTATAATGGGTTTCTATATGATGAATAGAAACCCTCATGGTCCCCATGGGATGCATTGATAATTATTGGACCTTTTTTTGGACACCCATTGGGTGCGCCAATATTTTCCTGGCACAGAATCTAGCTACGTAAGGGCAAGGACACTGTGTGTTAATTTAAATCCCTTGTTGTGTGTATTGATATGTTTGATGGATTTGAAAATGGAATATTGTTCAGGTGTCTAATTTTTAAACTATTTTAGGGGTTGTTTGGTGAGGCATGAAAATTGCGTTTAATGGGATTAATGGGAATGTTCCAAACGGTTGGGCTTTAAATATAAATATGGTTTAATACATTAAAAATGGTTGAATATGTTAAATGAGAAGAAACAAAAAAATTATTGATTATTCTTAGTGATCTAGGCATGGGAATGGGAATTTTGATAAATAGAAAATTTAAAGTAAATGGTAGATGTGTTAACAGGTCATCAAATAATTTATAATTCCCAAGATGATTGTTTTGGATTATGATCGTTATATGCATTGGTGTGTCGGTTGTGATATGATTTGTGTGTGGTGAATGAATGAATAAGCATGTGCACATGGCTTGGTGGTGGGATAATGGAATGAGGTTCCTCCCACTAGTTGGGATACACTTCTGCTCTTACCCCTCCTAGGCATGCATGGGTTGGGGATTCATACTGATGCTCTATGCCCCAAATAGATTTATTCAATGAAACTACCTGTACTGAGGCTCTAGGTTAAGTGATTTATATTTATTGTGATAGTTTTTTATCCCTAGTGAGTTAGAGAACATTATTTGACTTCTTTATACATTGGACTTGAGGATTATTCCTATTCAATTGAAAACATAATGAAAGTGATAAATGTAATGAAGATGGTATAAGTAATAAAATGGGGAATAATGCAATAAATGATTCAAGCATACATTGTAATCTAATGGCTTCTAAATTGTCCTTTATTTATTCATCATTATTTTATACTTGCATTCACTATCTATTATACTGGATATTTTTAGAAACTATTGGTGGTTCATTATTGAGTTATACTCACAATCAACTCATGCCTCTATTGGGTACCTTAGCAGACTTCATGGTTTAATGTTAGGATAAGGGAGAAGTCCATGTTCATGGGAATTGAGTCATAATTGAGATGTGTGTAGATGAGGTTACAAGCATGCAGTGAGGATTATTTTGTGAATTCTGTTGTTTGTATTATTTTGGGTTTCATTCACTTTAGTAAAATTGATCTTAACATACAATGTTTATATTTTATTGTGGTTTGTACCTAGATTTGGGAAAAGTTTTTTATGAGTACTTATTGGTTATTACACAAGTTTTAGCTATTTATAATTGTTATATTATGTGGATTACTCAGGTAGGAGAGCATAGTCTCCCCACGTCTCTAATCTAGATCCACACTGCTAGTTGGAAACCTCTGACATATGGGGAGGAACGCTTAAGGTCAAGTGGCTACGTGTCTGAGAGCACCGATTTAGTGGCTCCCATGTCAGGGATGCTACAACAATCAATTCAATAAATAGAAATTTTTTTCTTATGAAGTTTGATTGGAGACTATCCATATTTCTTGAATTTATATATTTTGAAGAAATTATTTTCAGTCAATTATATTATTAGGTTTTTTATAATTAAACATCATGAATATGTGAATTATTATTAAATCAATATCACCAGAAGGTGAGAGAATATATACACGGAAAGCTGGAGATCCTTGCCAAAAATCTTGACCATGTGAATTATTATTCCAAAGGGTATGAATAAAATGTATGTCTAGGATAATTCATATATGATATGAAGGAAATAAATAATTCTTCTTCTAGACCTTCATTAATATCATGAATGAGACATTGACACAAAGCATGTATGTTTGAATGAGTCAAAGCTTACTTCAATATAGGTCTTTTAAATAATAATTATAGAAAAGAAATCATGTAATATTTAGTCAAGATAAATATTTAGATAATTGTTAGAATGATAGGAGATACATTGTTCTATAAATAATTAATCTCTAAAACTAGTATGAGAAGTTTTTTGTTCATGAATGAGGAAAATGATCAACTTATGTAGAGTCTGTATTGAGGCTTGAAGACTATTTGTTTATCTTTGAATAAGGAGTTTCATTCTATTGATGTAAAATTATAACTATTTGGTGATAAGTATGGTAAGAGGTCATAGTAATACCATTTCTGGAGTTCTTTTTTATAATAAATGGTGTATTGTCTGTGAAGGATAATAACCATGACACATTAGGAATGTAATAGTCATTAAAGGAGAATAATTTCATTATAAAACATATTGTGCCTATTTATTATAGAATTTATGATAATATAAATGAAACATTTATTGAATAATAATTAGAGAAAAGGGTATTTAAATAACTCTATACACTAACCAATCCCTCTACTCACTGTGTATCACCCCTAAAGTGATCCAAAAATTATTATCACAGTAAGGTATACTCTCTATTGCATATCATTAGAGACCAAGACAGATTAATACATTTCAAAGATGTGAAAAGGCATGCCAACATTTTATGGAAAGGGATTTTCCTCATGGAATGAGATAATGGTTCCTTACATTATCTCTCTAGGGTAAGATGTTATTGACTTGGTTCAATACAAATTCACTTTTCCTAATGAATTTTTTGTATGGTTCCAAATAAAATATTAATACTAAAAAAATGGAAAGAAAATGAAATATTTGACATAATATTCATCGAAAAGCATATCATAATGTCCATTTGATGAAAAACTCTTAATTCTATTTTGAATAAAGTTCACTACATCTATGAAGGAAATAAAAATATAAAAGAAGATAATATTCAAATCATTAAATAATATTTTTAAGACACCCAGATTAATAGGGATATAAATGATGATAAGTTATTACCTGAATTTAATCTGGATGTCAACACAATCACAGTGTTTGAATATTCTCTAGAGGACTATAATACGGTGAAGAATTGATGAGGATCATTCCTGGTAAATTTGACACAAGGATCTCATCTCTTAAAGATATACATCTTGATTTATTCACCATTGAAAAAATCTCTGTTAATCTCATTAACTATGAAATAATAATAGGAACTTTACTTAAGAGAAAATTAAAAATAAAAAGTTGGAAGATTTAAGTGTAGGGGTGAACTATGTTCAAAATGTTTTATTTTTGGAATGGTTGGAAAATTTAATATTAATTTTCTTATACAATTTGGAAGAGAAAAATAAAATAACGAGGTTTCTAGAAAACCCACTTTGGGAGATAACTTATATTTTATATCAAAAGGAAAGATGAATTTTTCACAATGTTCCATCATAATGAACAATTTTTCAGTTGAAGAATGTGTGGCTAATAGTAACGTGAGTGTTAATAAAGAAGGTTCTAGATAAATCACTCAATTAGTGCTCGAAAAATAAGAGTATGATTATATTATCCCATTAGAAGATGAATATAAATAAAATCAGTAGTTTTCCCTAGATAAAGAATATAATAACAAGGATTATACTATGAGGATAGTGATCAAGATGTGTGTGAAATAAATTAGAAGACTAATAAAAGACAAAAATAATTTTAATAAAAGTGATCAGAGAATAAAATTCAACATATAGATTAGAAAAGATATTCATTGAAAAGAAATAAAGATGTTTAATATTGATATTATAAAAATGTGAACATTTATCAAAGACAAGACTTATACCATTATCCCATATGATAATTAATTTGAGAATATTGGTAGGAAAAATGAGAAAACCAAGAGTCTAGACAAGAAAAATAAATATTAAAAGAATAAAACAAGAGAAAAAGGATAATTTTCTAAGATGACTGTAGTAAATAGCTACTCAAAAAATTATAGAATATATAAAAAGTGATGTTCTACAAATTCTTCAGTGAAAAAGGTGAATACTCTTACGAATGAAATGTATAATAGAATACAATCAAGGATAAATGATTGTTTTGAAGAAAGGCTAAAATATTCTTAAATTTGGCAGGAATTAAATTCCTAAAAGTAAATAGATCATTCATAGATACTAAATAAATAACTTTACAAATGGAATTATTGATATTTACTCATTTAAGGGTTGAAAATAGAGAAAAATATTAACATATTTTGTAATATAATTTTCATCAAAACTATATATTTTAGGGGTCCTACTTGTGTTATAGCTTGTCTGACCATAAGTCTTATAACAATCGATACGATATGTCTCTCTCTAGATTGAGAAGAGAGAAGCAATCAAAAGGGATACAACAAGTATTGGTGAGAACTTAACCATTATATTAATAGTTTGATAAGAATTTTTAAGTGAGAAATACTTTTGAATGCTTATAAGAAGTCAATGGAATATGTAATCAATAAGGGAACATGTCATATATATTATTTTCTTATATCCTACTTCTATTGAATCTAAGTCAAATGTTTAGTATCAACTAGATTCAATGAGAGTTTTAGAAATAGAAAATTGTAGTTGATATTGAATTTAATTTATTCAAGTTTGAAAATAATTAAATTATTGATAGTGGGTGTTCATATCACATGATAGGTGATCTAATAATCATAAAAATGCTCTGAAACATAAAGGGTTTGTTTTTATATGTGGTAATAAAAATTCTCTAAAGATTAAGGAATCTAGATAACAAATATTGGTTAAAATAAAATTTGTCCACAATGTTTGTTGTTTTTTAATAGACTAATGCATGATATATAGAGTGTATCAAAACTATATAATTATAGAAATGTGGTTTTATTCATAAAATTTTATGTATAGATAAAATAAAAAATGGTTAAACTATTATTATAAGGGGTTTAAGAACATTGAGAAATCAGTTTCAAGTAAGATAAGAAAATATATAATTATACATAAGTAAACAGCTTAAAATGAGTTATATAATAGAAGCCTTGGTCACTATGTATAAAAGAATGTGAATAACTAGATATGAGATGAAGTTATGAGAAATTTTCCATTACTAAAATAATAAATCATTACAGTTTTTAAAATATTCACAAAATGGAAAATTGTAATTTTAAAAAATAAGGGAGATGAAATTCAATCATAAAATCATATTGAACATGTTCACTTGTATTGGTGTGGTCTTTTTACTAGTACTTAAATAAGTGTATAATTATATTTCATCAATTTCATAGATTATTTTATTAAAATGAAATTCATGATGTTTATGACTAACAAATCATAAGATTTGAATATATTCAAAAGCTTTAAAAGAATAAGAGATAAGAAAAAAAATTGAATATGAGGATAATAAGGGAAAAAAAGGTAGTTAATTTTCCATCATTCAATTCACTAAATATGTAAAAAATCATGGAATCAAACTAGAATTCAGTGATCTATATTATCCTCTTCAAAAAAGAGTGGATAAAAGGATTAAAAGGAGCCTAATGGATATGGAACGAAATATACATGAAAAATATCTCACTTTGAGGTATTATAGGTTACACACCATCACAATTATTGAAATAATTTAGAAAAGATGTCTCTTAATGACAAACTCTGAGGTGAAATCCTATAAGATTTTGTTTAAAATTAATCTCAATGTAAAAAATTTCAGGTTGTTTGGAAGACCATATTTGATTTGGGAAAATGATAGATGTGAAGGAATGTTTGTTTATAAGGATGAAGATAGAATTTTTTCTGAGGTTCAAATAAAATGGAAAATATTATATGTGTTATAGAAGAAATATAAAGAGTTTTTTAAAATGATGACATAATACTTTTTGAAACTAAAGAAGGAAACCTAACAGAGTATTTTCATAGATAGTGGTGACGATGTTGTTTTCATTTTAGAACATATCTAATAAAATATAGAAAATACACAAATTAAATATGAATATATAGACTATACATTCTATAGGGATGAAGATAGATAATTGAAGTCTAAAGACACAAATATAAGGTTATTAATACATTTTGATACTATGAAATATTATGGGATATTTGAATCAAGGTTTCCAGACAAGATAGAGAGTCATAGAAATTGGTTATACCACTATTGTTTTCAAAAATTAACCTTGAAATTTTGCGAAAACTCATGAATATAAGGAGTGGAATTAGGAAATGAATGAAAAATTATACCATATTGAAGAAAATAGAACTCATGAACCTATTCCTAGACCTACTAAAAATAATTTGATTAGTTATAAATTGGTTTCTAAAAATAATCTAGATGAGAATGATGTAGTGGATATCAAGTGATCCAGACTTTTTTGTAAGGGATACTCACAATTCGAATTTATTGAAATTAATGAAACCATTTCCCCAGTAGAAATATTTGGGTCAATTAGAATATTCATTTCCATATAAACTCTAATAAGATTCAAAAAATTTCATATCGATGTTAAATCATATTTTTAAAATGGTGATCTTAAAGAGGAAGTATACATGGAACCACCTAATGTTTTTGTGCTAGATTTAGATAGTATGAATGTTTATAGGCCAAATAACTATCTATTTGGATTGAATAAGTCAATAAGAACATGGTATTTTAAGCATGATGAGTTCCAGGAAATCACGATGGTTTATTATTGGAAGATTGAAAATGAAATATATATAAACAATACCAATAACACATCACTATTTGTGATTGTGTAAGATTATAACATTATATTTTTTAGTAATGATGAAAAATTATGTGAGGAGTTCTCGGGGATCGTAAAAGAAAGGTTTTAAATTTAAATGCTAGGGGAAATGAGAATATTATTAGGGATTCATATTATAAATGAATCAAGTAATGTCTTATATCATAATAAAAATATACAAAGTTTCTATTCAAAATTTTTTATGTACAAGAAGATATAGTCACTTCTACACTAAATAAGGTGGGGAAAAGGCTATGTAAGAATGATAAATGGAAAATTGTTAATGAGAAATAGTTTTTATGTTTGATTAGAAGTCTTATATACCTTCCATAATCAATAACAATCATTACATATGATGTTACCATTTGTTCCTAGTATCAATCCAATCCAAATGAAACCAATATTTTGGGACAAAAGCATATATAGATATATATCCCAAAAACTCTTTATCATGGGATGATGTATACGAAGATGGGTGAGATGGAATTAAAGGGGTTTAATGATGATAGTTGGGTAGGGATATTTGGTCCCAATAAATCCATATCTAGTGGAGTATTTTTCATTGGAAGATATTATGTTTCTTACTATTCAAAGAAGAAAATACCAGGGACACTTATATCTACTAAATTCGAATATCTGATTACATAAAAAGTATCTACAAAAATGATATGGATAAAGATGTTGTTGAAGGACTTGGGTGTTTGAATAACTTATCTATAGTTTATGGACTATTAAAATTAAAGTGTAAGAAAACTATACAAAATTAAGTACAACTATCATGGTCAAAGGACATTGGGAAAAGTACCATTTTCTAAAGGAGAAAGTTGAAGAGTTATTCTGAGTCTCAAATTTTCTCCAACTAAAGAACAAATTAATTATATTCTTATCAAACCTCTCACAACTAAATAGTTTGAGATTCTCTGGCTAAATATGGGATTGTATCCCACCCCCTCTCTTTAAGGCATGTAATTGTTTTTAGTATCTTCCTCTATAATTTCTTACAAACAATTCTTGATAATATATTTATTTATAGGGGAGAAATTTGATTACCCTTTTATAATGTTTTTTAATATTTGTGAAGAGTTGTACCATAAATAATATGGAAAATCTATTACTACTTGTTGTTATTATGTATGTGTGAAGTTTTGGTATGGTTGAGCTGAGTTATTTATGAGCATCATTGATGATTAATGTAATCACTCTTATTTTCTACCAAGATCTATCAAACATATACTTAGAGATGATTTATTCATAACACATTATTTTGAGTTCCTTTATTCACTTTGGTTTTATTATCAATAACGGTGAGATATTTTTTTGGTATTGGCAACAAATCTCAAGGGGTATATTATAAATCCCTCTTGAGGATGGTTTTATATTTTTTTCAATACATTTTATGCCTAAATATTAGTGAAGTGGTCTTAATATTAAATACATTTAAAAATTCAAGGAAGATAATGTCTTAAATATATTGTATAATATGAAGGTTTCTAAGTATGTAATAATATAGATAATGCAAGAAGATTATGTCCTTCTATAATATGAAGTTTTCATATGTTCTTGGGATGGTTTGGGGGATCCATCGATTCAAAATTCAGGATTTCTAGATTTACTAGGATAATATTTGAAATTTTTACATAAGGAAAATTCATTGATCACATTTCTCATATGGTTGCTTATGCCTCATGGTAGATCCAATTTTTTCATTGGTCAATCATGAAATATGGTCAATAATAACATTTAGGTGCAATCGATCTTCATATTCAGTTGTGTTTTTTCATACGATCAAACTAGAATTACAGTCAACTCTATATTGTATGTGTTATTTATCCTCATAAGAAATTTTGGATTCTATGAATGGTTAAATTGAAACAATCACTTTATATGATTGATCATGAAATAATTTGTTACTTAATAAATTGGGAATTTTTCTGATTAAGTATGTTGGGTGATAGTATGAGTTTATAGAATTTATATATTTAGAAAAATTATTTTATGTAGATTTATTTTATGTTATTTATAATTAATCATAATGATAATGTAAATTATAATTGAGTAAAGATCAATAGAAGGTGATGGTAGATCCACATAGAAAGTATGAGACCCACATGGAAAGGATACATATAACCATGCATGAGGAAATATTCAAAGTGAATAAACTATATGATTTTGGTAGAATATGAGTTTTTTATTATTCAAATTGTGGATATACGTAATACCATGAGGCTTTAAGAGATTCCAAAGGAAGTTTTGAACTACAATTTAAAGGGTTTGAATAAAACTAAATATCATGATAAATCATATATCACATGAAGGAATGAACTGAGTCATTAGCTGGAATTTCTTGAAGATATTCAATGAATATTTGAATTTAAGATGGAATATTTGAATTAATAAAATTCTAACCCAATCCAAAAATATTTCCTTAATCATTTATGAAATAAAATTAGCCAAACATTTAGTTAATATAAATATCCATAGAATTATGAGTAGGAGATGTGATATTTTATTATATTTAAAAAGAATGATTGATGGTTTTGTTGAACATTAATGAGGAATAATATAAACTTTTACGGAGTCAATTTGTAGGATAAAATATTCTATGGGGATAATTTTTTTCATTTTTTTCCATTTTGATGATATAAAATTATAATAGCATTATGCCAGTGGATATTTGATTTCAAGGTCAAAACCGTTCTTGAATTCTTTTTTATAATAATAAGGGAACTGTGTTTATGGGATAATAACCATCACACACTATAGTAGTTTTTATCCTTAAAGGAGGTGAACCACAATAACAGACATGTTTTTTCAATTTATATATGAATTAGTGAGAATATTGAGAGAGAATTAATGAATAAGATTGATAAAAAAGGTGATTTAAATAACTATACACACTAATTAACCCCCCCCCCCCCTATCCCCCCACTGTCAATGTGTATATCCCCACAAGTGATACAGAAAAAAATTAACTTCTCACCAACACCAAAGTCAATTTAATTCAGATCCCTCTTATTGAAAATAAATTCAAATGGAATATAGGGTACTTCTCACATAAACATCTTCACATTCCTTCAAAATGGATTCTTTTACACTTTTAATTTATAATTACAGCTTGGTCTACTTTTGAAATAAGGATTGAACCACATGATTTTCTCAACAATAAGCCTTTTTTTAGTCAGCTCTTTGTCTACTTGGACTAACCTCGTGTAAAACCCCAATAGTTATTCAACGAAGCATATCAATTTTCTCAATAAATTCACATACATGTGATACCAGATCAAATTATCAATTTCTAGGATTTTTTCAAAAATATTTCTTAAAAAATTAATATTTCACAAATCTCAGCAAAAATATCAAAATAGTTCATTTATATGGTAAAAAACTCCATTTCCTAATCTTTTCGTCACATATCACTCCAGTATAATATATATGATTTATAGAATCAAAAAAAAGTATTTAGGTTGATTTTTCTACCTCACTAACTAGATTTATAAATTTCTTCCAAAATTCAAAATTTGTTGCATAGTTATAATTTGTGTAACGACCCGAAATTTTAAACAAATATTGTCTCCTAATTTTATGTGTTATTTTATTTTATTTTTATACTCAACAAAAATGTTTCATTTGATAACATGAGTATAATTAAAATGAGACTGTTGGGTTTTGACTGTTATTTGACCATTGGTCAATATGACCGCTGGAAACTAAACTTTTTGACTATTGTCTCTAAATACAAGCAATATTGGTTAATTAATGTAGAAAGAAGATTCGATGGCCTCACCCAGTAGTCTTGGACCGATCGAAGCCCATCTAACAGAACATGGGAAGGAGGTAGCACCACTGGGCTTTGCTCTGGACCAAACACAAGCTGAACTTCATCGTGTGAGGCTAGAACGGGATCGCCTTCGCGAGAAGTTCAAACTGATATAAATTACTACTCGTGCGATGTTGGCCGAGCCTCCCTCAGATTCTCTCACCTTAGCACACCTTACACTTAGGTCCTATGCTGGTGTGATAAGGGGCTATGTAAGGAGACCATAACTGTTTTGTGTAATCCTTTGTTTTAAATAAAAATTTCGATTTCTTTTATGAATTTTCAAATGTCCGGATAAATATAGTATGCATATTTTTGATGAATTTTAGAAAAAGGATATTTTAAAAATGTTTATGTAAACCTTAAATAATTAAAAATGTGTAATGATTTTAAAAAATGGTCTTCTACAATTATGTTCAGTACGAAATTTAGAGTCTAATAAGATGAACTTGATTTTTGATGAATAGTAAATTATGAATAGTGATTTTATGATTAGGATTAATAATGTGTCCAAATGGATTAGTAATCTCACTTAAAGAAAGTATTAAAATAAGCTAGGCACTTTGATTAAGTAATGTGATTCAATAAAATAGTTAAATAACTGTTTCATAAATTATTATTCAAGTATTAGTTTTTTCGGATGAATAGTGTTTTTTAATTAAAATTTTAATTAAAAATATTTAGAAAATTATTTTTATAAAATGGACTTCATTTTTGAACTGAGAGCATCGATATTATGTTAAGGTAATTTTTGGGGATTTTTCTGAAAAAAATAAATTTTCGATAAATAGTGTTTTTAATTAAAAATTTAATTAAAACTATTTAGAAAATTATTTTTATAAAATTGATTTCATTTTTGAAATCAGAGCATTGATATTTGGTTAAGGTAAAATTTTGGGATTATTCTGAGAAAGTTGAATTTTCGATGAATAGTGAAAATACAGTTTTTAAGTTACGGGTGTTTAATGACATCATTAAATGATGTATTAAGTATGTAATCAATATGGTCGACTTATGAATATTAAGATAAGGTATGAGGTGTCCCAAGTGGCCAATACCATGGGAAAATAGCATGGGCAAGCCCATGGTTTTTCCAAAACCACTAATGAGGTGTCCCTTGGACAGTAATGCCTTGTCCCCTCACTTTCCCTATAAATACTAAGCCATCCTCCCATCCATTCGACTCCCCACTCTCCCCCAACGAAGTTCTGGTCTCATTACCTCCCAAGGAGTCCTCCCATGGTGCCCCAAGACCTCAAGGTCCAAACCTTTGAGTTTTAAGAGTTATGTTTTAAGGTAAGGGATCCGACCTCTCTCTTTCTTTTCAAGAAATATCTTTTATGTAATTTCTTTTATGCTTTATGTTCTTATGTTAAAGGATGTTCTTTTATACTCCTCTTACTGCCCTTTTCATGTTCATATAATGAGAGATCCCCTCTTATGCTCATTATTTCGTTTTATGAAGTTTTAAGTGGCACCGTTAGGCTGCCGAAATTTTTGTAATGGATTCTTTCTCCCTTCTCATTTTTCAAGATCTATTATCAAGTAAAGTATTTCAAGTTCCTTTTTGTTATTTTGGGGTATGATATCTAAATTTATCATACTGAACTTTTATGATCATATTATGAGAGACCCCATTTGATCTCTTCAATTCAGTATTTTGAAGTTTTATGTGGCGCCGTTAGGCTGCCGAATTTTTAAGTGGTTCTTCACCCTTCTCGTTTTGAAGTTCTACTTTCATGTCAATTCTTTCATTTTCCTTTTTCTTATGTTGGGGTATGATCTCTATATTTTTCATACTGATATTTTATGATCATATGATGAGATACCCCATTTGATCTCTACAATTCAGTATTTTGATGTTTTAAGTGGCGCCGTTAGGCTGCCAAATATTTAAGTGGTTCTTAACCCTTCTCGTTTTGAAGTTCTACTTTCATGTAAATTCTTTCAAGTTCCTTTTTTTTATGTTGGGGGTATGATCTCTATATCTATCATACTGTAATCTTATGTTCATATGATGAGATACCCCATTTTATCTCTTCAAATCAGTATTTTTATGTTTTAAGTGGCGTCGTTAGGCTGCCGAATTTTTAAGGGATTCTTTCACCCTTCTCCTTTTCGAAGTTCTAATTCCATGTCAATTCTTGCAAGTTCCTTTTTATTATGTTGGGGTATGATCTCTATATCTATCATACTGATATTTTATGTTCATATTATGAGAGACCCTATTTGACATCATCAATTCATTTTTGGTTGAAGTTTATGTAACGCTATTAGGCTGCCGAATTTTCATAAGAGAAATCTTATTTTTGTCTTCCTTTCATGTTCTTCATTTCATATGGTATATTTTCAAATTTCATTACCATGTTCTTAAATCCCTTATATTCTGTCCCTCTACTATTTTATTGGTCATTTATGATTGTTTGACCCATGTCCCCTCCCTTTTCAACGTTTTCTAAAACCCTGTAACGTAGCCGTTGTGCTGCAGAATTTTCGTCTCAAAATGTCTCTCTCTTTTTCTCAAAATTACATCATGTTATTAAGTGAATACTCAAATCTCTTATTTATATAGGGTTATTCACATATATACAAAAATTTTCTATTTTAAATTC
This sequence comes from Viscum album, assembly GCA_963277665.1. Classification (NCBI taxonomy): domain Eukaryota; kingdom Viridiplantae; phylum Streptophyta; class Magnoliopsida; order Santalales; family Viscaceae; genus Viscum; species Viscum album. The sequence continues at coordinate 455,572,749 of OY728135.1, forward strand.
TGGGATTTACATACATAAAACTCGCTCTCCCCTTCCGTGGGTTTAAAGTGACGTAAAGATCATGTCTTTAAAGCAGTTTTTAAAACTTTATGATTATGAAATGAAACCCATTTATTTTATGCTATATGGGCTATTTATGAAATTTTTGATGATGATATATGTGTCTAACATGATAATAAAGCCAAATTTAAGGGTGGTCCCTAATAGCGCTCCAATGCATTGGGTAAAGACTTAATCTCTAGAGATGACCATTTTTAACGACGCCATGGTGAATAACCTTGGTAATTTTTAATGACGCCGTGGTGAATAACCTTGGTAATTTTTAACGACACCTTGTGGATGGACCTTTGTGAAATGAAATGATTGTCAATATTAAATGTTGCAGCCACATCTTCAAGTTATGAAAAAGTTTTATTTTTATTATGATATGCCTCATGATTTCATTTTCATGCCTTAAAGTTCTTTTCATGACTTTATTGATGTATCTCAAGTTCATATGTAAAATGTTTCACTTTTTTCCCTTGCTGGGCCTTCTGCTCACCCTTTCTATTTATGTATGTCCCCAGGTTATGAGATGCAGTAATGAGCCTAGGGTGAACATGAGGAGAATCCTTTCAAGCGTTTAAGAAGAATGTTTTTTTGTTTCATGTTTTATGTTCCTTGTTTCCAAGACACTAAACCTTAAAGATCCTCAGTTCCGTGTAATGGAATGAAAGTTATGTTATAAAAAGACGGGATGCTATAGTTTCAATCAAAGGATGGTTTAGTTATTTTTGGAAATTAGGATATGAAAACTCTAGGAAGAACCCTATAGAAAAGATTAAATATAGGAAATCTTCCTGGTATTTTGGTGAGTTTTGAGTAAGGGGTTTCCAAGAAAATACATCCCTGTCTGGATACGAGCAGGTAGAGGTGGCTCTGGCACAGATGTACATAGAGGTAAAACCCGAAAACACCACTTTGAGCTAGACTCAAACGGGAACTGGTACACGACAACGGGCCTTGCTGCACTCTTGGTTACGACACTCCCGGAGGATATGCTTTGTTAATTCATAAGCTTGGTATAAACCATTGTTAAAGGAACAAAAATAAAATAAAATAAAGATTCACATAAGAATATATGATCATGGATAACCTAGATGGGAACCTAGGGGATCACAAGTTAGGGTATACTTTTCTTCTAGAAGTTATCCTTATATGATTTAAGTTCCTTTTCATGATTATTGGTTAAGTATTGAAGCCTCTAATTATACTTTCTCTTCTTAGTTAATGGTGGGAAATGGAATAACGTGTCCCAACAACCAATGTCATAGGAAATGCGACGATTTTCGTATTAATATGACAGAGACGATTAAGGGATTAAAATATGATTATTATTTTGGAAGAGGTTCACTATTTTGGGGACCCTATATGATCGAGGTAAATAGATTACTATAGTATTTTCATTGAGGAGTAAGGTTGACTTATATTTTGAAGAATTGATGAATTTAAGGTGGACTTATATTAATTTAGGTTACTTATGGGAATGATTAACCTATCTTGGGTAAAATATGTTCAGGTTAGCTACTTTTGTTATAAGATGTTAGGAGTGGTTGATGTTGTCTAGAGATGAACAATGAAGTTGTTTTGGAAGACTATGTTATCAAATCCTTCTTGTATTTGGGTTTCAATCTTAGTTTGGTTTATTTTGAGGAATTTTAAGGACCGTTATTTATAGAATGGTCTATGATGAACTTTGGGTAGTACCATGGAACATTGAAGATTTAAAAGTATTTTCCCTTCCTATGGGATTCTTTCTTTTTGAAGAGTTGTTTTACCTTAAACTTTCTGTTTTTGGTATAATTTTTAATGATAGAAGAAATATATAGTTAATATTTTGTAGATTATGTGATTCTCTAGAAGATGATTCTTGTGCTTTTATGAGACCAAGTGTTTTTGAATTCTCATCATTTGGAGAAAAGATTAGTGTTGGTAGGGACTTATTAAAGGATGAAACTCTACTTGAAGGTAGGTATATTTTATTATGTTTTTTTTCTATGTAGTAAATGAATTCCTTAAAATTATGAAAATAAATATAAAAAAAAGTGTTATCGGTTTACGTTTCCTACTAGGTAATCAAATACCGTTTAGAAACATCATAAGTTTGGGATTTTCTTATGGTTAACTTTCTCCTAATCATGTTCTCTATCACTCTCCCTCAGAACTTGACCCTTTGTTTTCTCCTCCATGTCCATGTTTTCCTACATGGAATCCTAGTGTGGGTTAACTCGGGTGACCTTTGTACTTCCCTTTATTTATTTTAAAGTAATAGTTTTACTGACTCCTTTTCCGATGTGGGACTTTCAATGAAATTTCAAAACCCAATTTTAAAAATTGCGAGGACGCAATTTCTTAAGGGGGGAAGATTGTAACGACCCGAAAGTTTAAATAAATATTGTCTCCTAATTTTATGTGTTATTTTATTTTTTTTATACTCAACAAAAATGTTTCATTTGATAACATGAGTATAATTAAAATGAGACTGTTGGGTTTTGACTGTTATTTGACCATTGGTCAATATGACCGCTGGAAACTAATCGTTTTGACTATTGTCTCTAAATACAAGCAATCTTGGTTAATTAATGTAGAAAGAAGATTTGATGGCCTCACCCAGTAGTCTTGGACCGATCGAAGCCCATCTAACAGAACATGGGAAGGAGGTAGCACCAATGGGCTTTGCTCTGGACCAAACCCAAGCTGAACTTCATCGTGTGAAGCTAGAAAAGGATCGCCTTCGTGAGAAGTTCAAACTGATAGAAATTACTACTCGTGTGATGTTGGCCGAGCCTCCCTCAGATTCTCTCACCTTAGCACACCTTACACTTAGGTCCTATGCTGGTGTGATAAGGGGCTATGTAAGGAGACCGTAATTGTCTTGTGTAATAGTTTGTTTTAAATAAAAATTTCGATTTCTTTTATGAATTTTCAAATGACCGGATAAATATAGTATGCATATTTTTGATGAATTTTAGAAAAAGGATATTTTAAAAATGTTTATGTAAACCTTAAATAATTAAAAATGTGTAATGATTTTCAAAAAATGGTCTTCTACAATTATGTTCAGTACAAAATTTAGAGTCTAATAAGATCAACTTGATTTTTGATGAATAGTAAATTATGAATAGTGATTTTATGATTAGGATTAATAATGTGTCCAAATGGTTTAGTAATCTCACTTAAAGAAAGTATTAAAATAAGCTAGGCACTTTGATTATGTAATGTGATTCAATAAAATGGTTAAATAACCGTTTCATAAATTATTAATCAAGTATTAGTTTTTTCAGATGAATAGTGTTTTTTAAATAAAATTTTAATTTAAAAAATTTAGAAAATTATTTTTATAAAATGGACTTCATTTTTGAACTGAGAACATCGATATTATGTTAAGGTAATTTTTGGGGATTTTTCTGAAAAAAATAAATTTTCGATAAATAGTGTTTTTAATTAAAAATTTAATTAAAAATATTTAGAAAATTATTTTTATAAAATGGATTTCATTTTTGAAATCAGAGCATTGATATTTGGTTAAGGTGAAATTTTGGGATTATTCTGAGAAAGTTGAATTTTCGATAAATAGTGAAAATACAGTTTTTAAGTTACGGGTGTTTAATGACATCATTAAATGATGTATTAAGTATGTAATCAATATGGTCGACTTTTGAATAGTAATATAAGGTATGAGGTGTCCCAAGTGGCCAATACCATGGGCAAATACCATGGGCAAGCCCATGGTTTTGCCAAAACCACTAATGAGGTGTCCCTTGGCCATTAATGCCTTGTCCTCTCACTTTCCCTATAAATACCAAGCCATCCTCCCATCCATTCGACTCACCACTCTCCCCCAACGAAGTTCTGGTCTCATTACCTCCCAAGGAGTCCTCCCATGGTGCCCCAAGCCCTCAAGGTCCCAACCTTTGAGTTTTAAGAGTTATGTTTTAAGGTAAGGGATCCGACCTCTCTCTTTCTTTTCAAGAAATATCTTTTATGTAATTTCTTTTATGCTTTATGTTCTTATGTTAAAGGATGTTTTTTTATACTCCTATTACTTACCTTTTCATGTTCATATAATTATAGATCCCCTCTTACACTCATTATTTCGTTTTATGATGTTTTAAGTGGCGCCGTTAGGCTGCCGAAAGTTTTGTAACAGATTCATTCTCCCTTCTCATTTTTCAAGATCTATTATCATGTAAAGTATTTCAAGTTGATTTTTGTTATGTTGGGGTATGATCTCTAAATTTATCATACTGATCTTTTTTGATCATATGATGAGAGACCCCATTTGATCTCTTCAATTCAGTATTTTGATGTTTTAAGTGGCGTCGTTAGGCTGCCGAATTTTTAAGTGGTTCTTCACCCTTCTCGTTTTGAAGTTCTACTTTCATGTCAATTCATTCATGTTCCTTTTTATTATGTTGGGTTATGATATATATATTTATCATAATTATCTTTTATGATAATATGATAAGATACCCCATTTGATCTCTTCAATTCAGTATTTTGAAGTTTTAAGTGGTGTCGTTAGGCTGCCGAATTTTTAAGTGGTTCTTCACCCTTCTCATTTTGAAGTTCTACTTTCATGTAAATTCTTTCAAGTTCTTTTTTTTTATGTTGGGGTATGATCTCTATATCTATCATACTGGACTCTTATGTTCATATGATGAGAGACCCCATTTTATCTCTTCAAATCAGTATTTTGAAGTTTTAAGTGGCGCCGTTAGGCTGCCGAATATTTAAGGGATTCTTTCACCCTTCTCCTTTTCGAAGTTCTAATTCCATGTCAAGTCTTGAAAGTTCCTTTTTATTATGTTGGGGTATGATCTCTATATCTATCATACTGATATTTTATGTTCATATGATGAGATACCCTATTTGACATCATCAATTCATTTTTGGTTGAAGTTTATGTAACGCTATTAGGCTGCCGAATTTTCGTAAGAGAAATCTTATTTTTGTCTTCCTTTCATGTTCTTCATTTCATATGGTATATTTTCAAATTTCATTACCATGTTCTTAAATCCATTATATTCTGTCCCTCTACTATTTTATTGGTCATTTATGATTGTTTGACCCATGTCCCCTCTCTTTTCAACGTTTTCTAAAACCCTGTAATGTAGCCGTTGTGCTGGAGAATTTTCGTCTCAAAATGTCTCTCTCTTTTTCTCAAAATTAATTCATGTTTTTAAGTGAATACTCAAATCTCTTATTTATATAGGGTTATTCACATATATAAATAAAATTCTATTTTAAATTCTGGTATTTACATACATAAAACTCGCTCTCCCCTTTCGTGGGTTTAAAGTGACGTAAAGATCATGTCTTTAAAGCAGTTTTTAAAACATTATGATTATGAAATGAAACCCATTTATTTTATGCTATATGGGATATTTATGAAATTTTTGATGATGATATATGTGGCTCACATGATAATAAAGGAAAATTTAAGGGTGCGCCCTGATAGTGCTCCAATGCATTGGGTAAAGACTTAATCTCTAGAGATGACCATTTTTAACGACGCCTTGGTGAATAACCTTGATAATTTTTAACGACGCCTTGGTGAATAACCTTGGTAATTTTTAACGACACCTTGGGGATGGAACTTGGTGAAACGAAACAATTTTCAATATTAAATGTTGCAGCCACATCTTCAAGTTATGAAAAAGTTTTATTTTTATTATGATATGACTCATGATTTCATTTTCATGCCTTAAAGTTCTTTTCATGACTTTATTGATGTATCTCAAGTTCATATGTAAAATGTTTCACTAGTTTCCCTTGCTGGGCCTTCTGCTCACCCTTTATTTTGATGTATGTCCCTAGGTTATGAGATGCAGTAATGAGCCTATTGTGAACATGAGGAGAAGCCTTTCAAGTGTTTAAGAAGAATGTTTTTTTGTTTCATGTTTTATGTTCCTTGTTTCCAAGACACTAAACCTTAAAGATCCTCAGTTCCGTGTAATTGAATGAAAGTTATGTTATAAAAAGACGGCATGCTATAATTTGACACCTCCAATTCACCTTTGATCCCACTCAAGGGATATTCTCACATCTTCTTCTTTAGGACAGTTATAGTACATGAAAAAGGAAACCTTATTTTTTTATAGTGTCTAACGCAGTCATTTTTTTCATCAATTCTCTATATGGTAGTACAAACTAATAAGAAATGCATGAATAAGGAGGGAAATATTAAGTCCTTAGTTGAACCATAAATCCAAATATATTCTTATAAACCAAGTCGTCTCATTCATTCCATTATCATTAAAAGTGTATTTCTTCATGTCTCATTTCCTTTTTTGATTCCTAACAGGTTTCATACTTAGATACTCCACTTGAACGGTTTTTGTATGTGGAATTTTCTTACTTTCATTATTATTCAAGGAATATTAATTGTACAATACTTGAATCAATAGTGTAATCAGTTCTTATTGGGAATGTAGGATATACATACAATATTTTATACCATGTTCATTCTTCTCACATATTTCTCATTACTTCACTTTAATTTTCAATTTACCTCCTGTAGAAACCTTCTTATATTCCTCAAGCTTCTCATGTTTAATAAATTTATTTCCTTTTCTATTGGCACCCATTTATACACTCTCTATTTTTTATCCATATCTGAATGATCTGGTCAAACTTATAGTCATTCCGTTTTGTTATGATCAACCTATTTTAATAATTCATGTTGTTTATTATAAAACTATATAAAAAATGACTTTCCACCAATTTTCCTTTATACTTCCTTCCCTTTCAAACTGAATGGTACCTCTCTTGGTAGACTATTCTTTCATTCATTGTCTCTATAACCTTATTTTTTCACTTCTACTACATATTTCATCAAAATACCCAAATATATGTTGGGTTGAATGATTTGATTTAGCATTGATCATAACATACAGGTTTTTAGAATCAGTCCATATAAACTCACCATTACTCCCCCATCAATTAGTAATATTACCTAGAAAAGATTTATTTTTCTTATAAGAGTAGGATTTGTGTTCATTACTTCTATAGTAAAAGTAAAATCCTTTGAACATTGATCCTCTATATTCATGATAAATCCTTATAAATTTTTTTTTGTTCCCCTACTGTGAACTGAGCCTTGTTTTCCTAGTGGGTAGTGATTTTCCTTGTGTATTCCTCTCTTTTATTAATATATAATTGGCCTTTTCATTTATTTTTTTGAACAAATATGTTAACAATTTTTTTTTGAAATATTCATGGTGAAAAAATAAAAAAAAACTGATTATTTAGAATCTTATTTTAACTAATTTTTGGGACCCTTATAATCTCCATATTAAAAAGACTCTTATTTCACCTCAACTAAATTATTGAGGTCTTAAATGATTTCCCTAAAATAATTTTGAATTTTTAGATAATAACATTTATGGAATATCACCAATGAGTTTCTATATATATTTTTTGTTTCATGGATAACTTCCCTCCCCTCACTTCCAATTTTTTCCCATAATCTTTCACCATGTTTCCTTTCTCATATACCATGTGGGTTTTTTCCTTTATCTCATCTATGTAACCATCATATTTCTTGATCAAATCTTAAATTTTTATAAATTTATTATTATTATATTTAATCTTCTTTCTTCTAGGGATTTTGAGAAAATTATTCTACTCAAGATAGTCTTCTTACTCAACTTTAAAAACGTATTCTAGTTTTATGCTCTCTTATCCACTATAATTTATTGAGATATCAAAAACACTCTCAACATGATCCATTGAAATAAAATCTTTTTATAATTGGTTTCATGAAGATGAATCAACTTTTTCTTTTATTATCATAACACTCTTACTCATTCAACTTGAATATTTATTCTTGTTTCATCCCACTTCTATTTTTGAGGGTTATTATATTCCTCATCGTATTCAGATTCTATAGGTTTCTTCTATGTAATATATTTTGAAAAAAATCCAAATCCTTTATAGTTACAATATATTATTGAGTTATTTATATTTGATTTCATTTTTTTAGACTTGAAAATATTTGATAAAGGAGAAACAACTCAGTTTATGTCTTCATTGTCATCTTCATAATCAGAATCACTTGATTCTTTTCTCTCTTTAACTTTAGATTTTACCATTATAAACACATCAAAATCCATCTCATTTGTGGGTTTATTTTTGATATATAGGGACTTTATGATTTCATAGTTAATGATAATATTTTGAATTTTATTCAAGGAATGAACGTTTCTATTTTAAAAAGTTGAAATATTTGGATTAAACTAATCTGGAAGGTTTCTCATCAACTATTTAACAAAAATAGGTTCATTATTTTCCTCACCAAAACATCAAATATTACTAAAAATTTTATTGGATTTGATGAAATGTTAAATAATATTTTCATTATCTTCCATGTTAATAAATTCTAAACATCTCCTTCACACATGTAATTTGGCTTCCATGACTATAAGATTACCTTCATAACTAATTTTCAATTTATCCCAAATGTCCCATAAAATTTGAAGTCTCATGACCTGTTGGTATACATTTTCTAAAAAGTAAATTAAAATAAATTTTTTGAATTTTTCTTTCTAATTCCATATTTCACTTTTCAAAAAGAGTCATCAGACCACCCCCAAGAATGGATGGAAACCCCATTATTCAAATATCTCTTACTTAGTGGCCAGTATGTGCTATAAAGGGTAGCATCATATTCCTCAAATTATGATAGTTATTTCAATTAAATGTGAAAATAACCACTCTATTCATAGAATTTTTATTATCAATACTAAAAAATTCATGGATCTTTAAAATGAAACATGAATTTTCTCTGATACAATTTGTATATCCCAAGATAGTTTGTTCCATTGGGAGGGGTGAATTAGTAAAACAATTTAATAATTATTTCTTAAATAATTATCTTATGTGACATATTAAAGTGTCAATTATATCAACTTTAATTAACTCTGCCTAACCTCATTTTAAACAAAAATAATGAGATAAAAATACACAGATATTTATAAGGTTTAGAAATAAATATAATCTTCTTCATGTTTGGTTAGTCCCCTAAATAAAAAATTCTCCACTATATATGAAATTTGTTACACCATCAACCTTTTCTATAATTCTCATGAAATGTTATCTTCTTGATCATAGTCCAAAATAATTTATTTAAGTCTTGTTTTTTTACATATATATTTATAGAATAATATTGTGAATATTATCTTCCAAAGTAGAATTTCGGAAACTCAAGTATTTTCTACGTAAAAAATATCTCATTTTTAAATTGGTCTATATAAATTTCAATTTTTCTTAATAAAAATTTTTTGAATTATTTTTTAGAATCCAATTTTATGTTCCACAAGACTCGGAATATTTTTACTCATGTAATATTTAAATATCATGACTTATTCATCCCAAAAAACATAGTATATTATTTCTTTTGAATTTAACCCATGTGTATATGGAACTCAGATATTTCAATGTGGCATAAAACATGGAATCAAAAATCCTCATATTCTCATAAAATCACCTTCAATTTTATGCTTAATCCAAAACATGAATCACAATTCATTCAATTGTTTTGTGAAATTTAGTTTTCATGAATCTCAATTTATAGATAGTATGGATTATTCTTATTATCCAACAATAATAATTCTTTATTTCTCAATAATTTCACCAAGTCGTGACTCATATAAAGTCCTTGCAATGAATCATATGTAGATATGAAAATAAAACATGTTAAAAGTAACATTATTTTTACATAGATTGTAATGACCCAAGAATTAATGTTTCGCGTAATGATATGTTTCCCTTTAATTGGACCATCTTTCTATAAAAAGAAAATGAAAATAAATGAAAACCCGTAGCAACAAGCATGGATGAAATACTCCTTTATTAAGAAACACCTTGACGATTACAACTCCCCACGATCAAAACATCACTAACCAAAGATCCCAACCAAGAACCCAATTACAACGATGGGAAGACTGCTTCGAACTACGAGGAGCCCGAGAATGCGGTAGGGATTCCGAACATCCATCATAAGGAACATAAGTATGGCTGATGCCACCGCGACCATTCTCAACACCAAGGGGATCACACGAACCATCTTCCTTTATCTTCTTCGGTCACTTGGAGTAAGGGACACCGAGACCAAACCCTTTTTATAAGCATTCCGTTTTGACCATTAAAACACCAACGGATAAAAATATAGCCGTTGGCTCTCTCCTAACTTGTTTTTTTTTTAAGTTTTAATTTGAAAAACAATGGTATATGACACTAAGATTTCCACTATTTTTTATATATATATACATGTAATTTGAGCAAGTAATTATTTGTTTAATTTATTTATTTATTAATTTATTTTTATTAAAATGGTGGACTATACTGATTTTGGTGAGGATTTACTTCTTTTACAAATATATATGTGCACACTCTCGGTTTGTAGATGTACCTGTATATATATTTATGTTATGGCAAACTGTATGTTAAATGAATTATACCTATTTTATGAATTATATATATAAGTAATAATAATACAAATGTTTATAACTTTCTTTTATATTTAATGTTTTGAAATTATGTCAACGTTCGGTTTCTTGCTGTACAAATTTTGTGGTATAATGTTTAAATTCACTTTAATGCACATTAAATTTTCAATTTTGGAAATAACTAATAATGATAAAATGTTAATATCTAATAGAATAATTAACTTTTCTTGCTTGCAACAATAATTGGTGATCTTGAATCTTTAAAACAATAATAATGTTTTTTTGTGCTGAATGTGTAATGGTGTAACTAATGTTAATGTAAAATGGGGTGGGATGACCTAATTAATATAAAATTATATTAAATGACCAATGACTTTTTAAATAAAAAAATTTAAAAATAATTGAAGGTTAAATAAGAATAATAGTCACTTATAAATCACCAAAGAATCTTGACTATGCTTAAAATACTAAAGTTTATAAATAATTGAAGTATAAACAATACTAATGTTTATAATAGGTATAATAATAATAAAAGACGAAATCAATCAATGATTTATTAAATTAAAAATAATGTTATTATGGTTTGTTTTTTTATAAAAAACACTGTTGAAGACGGCGTTTTTTTTTCTTCCCTCTGTTTGCATCGCGTTGCACCCCCAGCCGTCCGATCCTCTCCTTCTGATCGCAGCTGTCCGTTTTTTTTATAAAACCACATCAACTCCAGCCGCCCGATCACGCCACATCAAATCTCAGCCGTCGATTTTTCTTTATCTATTTCCCCCGTCACGCGTCTCTTCTTCCTCGCGCCGAACCAGCAGTACACAGCTGCTGCATCTTTTTTCTCTCCTCACGTCTTCTTCCCTTAGTCCAACGAGTGGACCCGACGACGTTTTTTTTTCACGCGGCAGGTGCGCCTCGGCATCGGGATGCCTCGGCCGATGACTTCTTCCCTCCCCCGAGGTCCTCTTCTTCTTCTTCATTTTTCTTCTTAAACTCCCTGTTTCACCGAAGGCCAAAGGACCGGCTCCCTCGATCTCTTCGGCTTCTGGACCTCAGTTGCTGCCCCTCCTCTCCTCCTCCTCGTCGAGCTAAGGTAAGGGAGAGGTATTGCTTTGGTTTCCGTTTTAGTTTCCTTTTTTATATATACATATATATATATATATGTGTGTGTGTTATGTATATATATATATACATCCTATGGTTACGCACCTGTTTTTCACTTGTTGTATCGCCTACCTTCCCCTCCTCTTCGTCGAGTACTGTTAAGGGTGAAGTTTTGAGTTTTTGTCATGGTTCATGTTTTAGTTTCATTTTTATTTATATACCCATATATGTATATATATATATATATATGTGTCTGTTATGTATACATACGTCTTGTGGCTATGCACCTGATTCCACTGGCTTCGTTGTCTTCCTCTCCTCCTCTCCGTTCTGGTAAGGGTCGGACCATGTTTTTAAAAATTTGTTTTAAACTTAGGTTTTCATATATATAAAAGTATATTCGGGTTATATATATATATCAGTATATATCTTATATGTTTATACCCCCGGTTCCTCATGCCTCATCTTTTCCTCCTCTCTAAGCAAGGAAAGAATTCGGTTATAATTTTGGTTGGGTTTCTCTTTTACAAGAATCGGTTTTTATATAAATATGTATATATTTATATATACTTGATATATAGATATATACCTTCAAATACACATATTATAGGATGATAAGCAGTATTTTCTCAATGTTTATACCCCATGATTTTTCTTTCCTACTATAAAATGGATATTTTAAGTAAATGGGTTACTAGGTAAAATTGTGCAAGTGAATGATGTATATTATTGTGGTATATACATACACGTATGTGTATAAACCTCAATATGAATTTAGAGACCATGTTTACAATTTTTATAAATCATTACGAGGTTTATGGGTCAGTTGGACTTCAAATTCATTTGTGAAATTTAGAATTTTCATTTATCACTGCTTTAGATAATTAGGATTTTTCTTAGAATGGATAGTACTGACTTCTTGAATTCTTTATAAATGCATTCATGTATTAATAGATGGTACTCACATTTATTTAAAGTGACAATGGAAGGGTTTACACAATTATATATATGATTTCTTAAGATGGATTTGGTTATACACATTGTAACCTCAACTGCCTATGTTAAACACTTTTGATATCCATCTATCATCATAAGTGTAAGTTGTGAACATCCCTTCTTTAATTGGGTATTATGATGTTATGTAATATTATGTGTTATGTTTATTTTCTTGAAAACCCAATTTTCTTTTAATTTTAAGATAACTGGTTATGTGCTCGATGTTTTAGTATGCATGTCACCATTTTTTTCATGATAGAACTGTTTTCATGTTTTGAAAACATGTTCAAAAAAAGGGATTCAATTATGAATGTATAAAATCCTATGTATGACCATGTCTATGTATGAGAGGGAAGTATTGGACTTACATGTTATGGACGGGTGCACCCGGAATTATACAGCGCTCCAATGCATTGGGTAAAGGAAGAGTCTCATGAGACGTTATGTGCTACAGTCTTGGCCGTTAGCCTCAGCTTGTGCTGCTATGGAAACGGGATTGGCGGTTATCCTTGACCCGTATTAAGTTATGTTTTTACGGTCTTGAGCAAGGTCTTGACAAAGTCTGGCATTATACTTTCCCTCCACATATGAAGATTAATGGTGAACCAGGGGATAGTTCAACTAACAGGACATCCCTAAGTGGGTAAATTCCCTTGACTATGAGAACAAAAACATGTGATAAGAACTGAAAAACATGTGTTTAATATCATAAGAACTTTATGTCCCTTGTCTAATGTTATGAATGACTTCTCTGCTTACAGACTTTTAGAACTGCTGCTTTTTGGTTGTGAAATTATGCACATGCTGGTTCTAAAGAAAATTCAATGTCTTGTTTAATGTCATGTTTTATCATTTTCTAAAATTTCTGCCTTGAAAGTAAAATTGTTTTAAATGTTTTTCTTTAAAAACCCCTTACTGGGCATTTTTCGCTCACCCTACGTTTTGTTTAAAATTTTCAGGTGAGTCAGTGCTTAAAAATATTCAGAGCAGCTGGTTTCCCAGAACCCTGAGCCTCACGATCTTCTGTAATGTGAGACATGATAAAATGATTGTAAAATAAATGTTCTGTAATATGGTTGCATCATGTCTCATAAGGCTCCCAGGAATTGGGGTCGTTACAGTTGGTATCAAAGGATGGGTTCAGGAAACTCTGGAAAACCAGGTGATATAAATATATTGCTAAGACTAACTAAGTAAAAATAATTTTCAGATGGCTGATGTACCTACCGACCTTTTGTCACTCCCCACTGAGGCTCTACAGAACATTATATCTCTAGTTAGCCGTGAGAACTTCCTGAACTATGCCCAAATTCACATGACGTGTAATCACCTATACGATGTGTCAAACTCATCTAGGGTGCTTAGTCTCCACCGGGGAATGGGGATGGACTATCTCCTAATGATGATGACCCAGTTTCCCTCCTATGCACGTCGGGGAAGGTATCACGAAGGACTCTTCCGAGTGTTTACTGCGGGTGAGGATTTTGGCACAATGCTAGAGAACCCTTTCCAAGAAGCTGCTGCTGCCGGAGATCTTCGAGCGGCTTATTTGTGCCAGGTCCTGCACTATGGCTTCTGGGGCTAGTTAATGGTCTTCAGGGCATTGGAAAATGAGTCCACACGAGTGTCTCTTATGCAAGAAGTGTACACCAACGTTTCCCAACTCCACACCCCTCACGCGAAACTCAAGAGGCGATATAAATGTTCCCATGAGTTTAGTCCTGTATGTTTATCCTTTGTATGGTTTGTGGAGTTAGAGAGTTTCGCCTCTCTTTGTGGTGTCCGTCTGGAAAACTCAGACTTTAATGTGTAAACTTTCTTAATTAAAAGTTTATGATCCCATTCTTCTTAGTGTTGTTAAGTGACCTCTCTTGTTTACCTTTCCTTCCAGATGGCAGGTCAGATGAACCTCTCGTCTCTACCTGACGAGTTAGTAGAGGTTATCTTGATCAGAACTTGTATGGTGGACTTTCCCTCTTTTCTCCACCTACGAGGGTCCTGTCAACGTCTACTGGACATAGCGAATATTCCGGAAATTCTCTCTGCATGTCAATAGAATGATCATGTGATTCACCTCCTTGCCACCACCCAGCTCCCCTATTATAGGCGAAGGGGGAGATACCATGAAGGGATTTTTCAGTGTTTCTCTATAGCATGGAACTTCTCTGCCATAGCTTGATTTCTCATAGCTGATCAGATGGCCACCTCAATGCCGCCTACATGTTCCAGATCCTGAACGTCAGCCTTCTCAATCGCGTCGTTCCCCTCGACTATCTCGAGCGTGAAGAAGTTCGAAGGGTTACTAGGGGATTCATCCGCTCGGACGTCTCAGAGCTGTTTATTGCACAGGCCTCTCTGTGGAAGCCTGTGTGTAGTTCCCATGAGCAGGAGTACAAGTCTTATTGCTCAAAGTGTATCTGGGTCAGGGAAACAGCAGAGCTGTGTACCAGTTTAGGGGTTCCGTTAACCGAGCCAGGCCTTCATATTTGGTAATGTTGTGCGACCGAGGTATTTTTCTTGTCTTTTTATGAATAGAATTGCGAGGACGCAATTCTTTGAAGGGGGAGATGATGTAACGACCCAAGAATTCATGTTTCGCGTAATGATATGTTTCCCTTTAATTGGACCATCTTTCTATAAAAAGAAAATGAAAATAAATGAAAACTCGTAGCAACAAACATGGATGAAATACTCCTTTATTAAGAAACACCTTGACGATTACAACTCCCCACGATCAAAACATCACTAACCAAAGATCCCAACCAAGAACCCAATTACAACGATGGGAAGACTGCTTAGAACTACGAGGAGCCCGAGAATGCGGTAGGGATTCCGAACATCCATCATAAGGAACATTAGTATGGCTGACGCCACTGCGAACGTGCTCAACACCAAGGGGATCACACGAACCATCTTCCTTTATCTTCTTCGGTCACTTGGAGTAAGGGACACCGAGACCAAACCCTTTTTATAAGCATTCCGTTTTGACCGTTAAAATACCAACGGATAAAAATGTAGCTGTTGGCTCTCTCCTAACTTGTTTTTTTTAGTTTTAATTTGCAAAACAATGGTATTTGACACTAAGATTTCCACTATTTGTTATATATATATATACATGTAATTTGAGCAAGTAATTATATGTTTAATTTATTTATTTATTTTTTTTATTAAAATGGTGGACTATACTGATTTTGGTGAGGATTTACTTCTTTTACAAATATATATGTGCACACTCTCGGTTTGTAGATGTACCTGTATATATATTTATGTTGTGGCAAACTGTATGTTAAATGAATTATACCTATTTTCTGAATTATATATATAAGTAATAATAATACAAATGTTTATAACTTTCTTTTATATTTAATGTTTTTAAATTATGTCAATGTTTCGGTTTCATGCTGTACAAATTTTGGGTATAATGTTGAAATTCACTTTAATGCACATTAAATTTGCAATTTTGGAAATAACTAATAATGTTAAAATGTTAATATCTAATAGAATAATTAACTTTTCTTGCTTGCAACAATAATTGGTGATCTTGAATCTTTAAAACAATAATAATGTCTTTTTTGTGCTGAATGTGTAATGGTGTAACTAATGTTAATGTAAAATGGGGTGGGATGAACTAATTAATATACAATTATATTAAATAACCCATGACTTTTTAAATAATAAAAGTTAAAAATAATTGAAGGTTAAATAATAATAATAGTCGCTTATAAATCACCAAAGAATCTTGACTATGCTTAAAATACTAAAGTATATAAATAATTGAAGTATAAACAATACTAAAGTTTATAATAGGTATAATAATAATAAAAGACGAAATCAATCAATGATTTATTAAATTAAAAAGAATGTTATTAAAGTTTGTTTTTTTTTTAAAAACACTGTTGAAGACTGCGTTTTTTTTCTTCCCTCTGTTTGCATCGCGTTGCACCCCCAGCCGTCCGATCCTCTCCTTCTGATCGCAGCAGTCCGTTTTTTTTAAAAACAGCATCAACTCCAGCGGCCCGATCATGCCGCATCTAATCTCAGCTGTCGATTTTTCTTTATCTATTTCCCCCGTCGCGCATCTCTTCTTCCTCGCGCCGAAGAAACAGTACACAGCTGCTGCATCTTTTTTCTCTCCTCACGTCTTCTTCCCTTAGTCCAACGAGTGGACCCGACGACGTTTTGTTTTTCCACGCGGCAGGTGCGCCTCGGCCTCGGGATGCCTCGGCCGATGACTTCTTCCCTCCCCTGAGGTCCTCTTCTTCTTCTTCGTTTTTCTTCTTAAACTCCCTGTTGCACCGAAGGCCGAAGGACCGGCTCCCTAAATCTCTTCGGCTTCTGGACCTCAGTTGCTACCCCTCCTCTCCTCCTCCTCGTCGAGCTAAGGTAAGGGAGAGGTTTTGCCGTGGTTTCCGTTTGAGTTTCCTTTTTTATATATACATATATATATATGTGTGTTATGTATATAGATATATACATCCTATGGTTACACACCTGTTTTTCACTTGTTTTATCGCCTACCTTCCCCTCCTCTTCGTCGAGTACTGGTAAGGGTGAAGTTTTGAGTTTTTTGTCATGGTTCATGTTTTAGTTTTGTTTTTATTTATATACCCATATATTTATATATATGTGTGTGTGTTATGTATACATACTTCCTGTGGCTATGCACCTGATTCCACTGGCTTCGTTGTCTTCCTCTCCTCCTCTCCGTTCTGGTAAGGGTCGGACCATGATTTTAAAAATTTGTTTTAAACTTCGGTTTTCATATATATAAAATTATATTCGGGTTATATATATATATCAGTATATATTTTATATGTTTATACCCCCGGTTCCTCATGCCTCATCTTTTCCTCCTCTCCAAGCAAGGAAAGAATTCGGTTATAATTTTGGTTGGGTTTCTCTTTTACAAGAATCCGTTTTTATATAAATATGTATATATTTATATATACTTGATATATAGATATATACCTTCAAATACACATATTATAGGATGATAAGCAGTATTTTCTCAATGTTTATACCCCATGATTTTTCTTTCCTACTATAAAATGGATATTTTAAGTAAATGGGTGACTAGGTAAAATTGTGCAAGTGAATGATGTATATTATTGTGGTATATACATACACGTATGTGTATAAACCTCAATATGAATTTAGAGACCATGTTTACAATTTTTATAAATCATTACGAGGTTTATGGGTTAGTTGGACTTCAAATTCATTTGTGAAATTGAGAATTTTCATATATCACTGCTTTAGATAATTGGGATTTTTCTTAGAATGGATAGTACAGACTTCTTGAATTCTTTATAAATGCATTCATGTATTAATAGATAGGTACTCACGTTTATTTAATGTGACAATGGAAGGGTTTACACAATTATATATATAATTTCTTAAGATGGATTTGATTATACACATTGTAACCTCAACTGCCTATGTTAAACACTTTTGATATCCATCTATCATCATAAGTGTAAGTTGTGAACATTCCTTCTTTAATTGGGTATTATGATGTTATGTAATGTTAAGTGTTATGTTTATTTTCTTGAAAACCCAATTTTCTTTTAATGTTAAGATAACTGGTTATGTGCTCGATGTTTTAGTATGCATGTCACCAAG
Organism: Viscum album; assembly: GCA_963277665.1. Taxonomy (NCBI): domain Eukaryota; kingdom Viridiplantae; phylum Streptophyta; class Magnoliopsida; order Santalales; family Viscaceae; genus Viscum; species Viscum album. The sequence goes on from OY728135.1 coordinate 455,590,961, forward strand.
TTTTTCATGATAGAACTGTTTTCATGTTTTGAACACATGTGCAAAAAAAAGGGATTCAATTATGAAGGTATAAAATCCTATTTATGACCATGTCTATGTATGAGAGGGAAGTATTGGACTTACATGTTATGGACGGGTGCGCCCGGAATTATACAGCGCTCCAATGAATTGGGTAAAGGATGAGACTCATGAGACGTTATGTGCTACAGTCTTGGCGGTTAGCCTCGGTTTGTGATGCTATGGAAATGGGATTGGCGGTTAGCCTTGAACCGTATTAAGTTATGTTTTTACGGTCTTGACGCAAGGTCTTGACAAAGTCCGGCATTATACTTTCCCTCCACATATGAAGATTAATGGTGAACCAGGGGATAGTTCAACTAACAGGACATCCCTAAGTGGGTAAATTCCCTTGACTATGAGAACGAAAACATGTGATAAGAACTGAAAAACATGTGTTTAATATCATAAGAACTTTATGTCCCTTTTCTAATGTTATGAATGACTTCTCTGCTTACAGACTTTTAGAACTGCTGCTTTTTGGTTGTGAAATTATGCACATGCTGGTTCTAAAGAAAATTCAATGTCTTGTTTAATGTCATGTTTTATCATTTTCTAAAATGTCTGCCTTGAAAGTAAAATTGGTTTAAATGTTTTTCTTTAAAAACCCCTTACTGGGCATTTTTTGCTCACCCTACATTTTGTTTAAAATTTTCAGGTGATTCAGTGCTTAAAAATGTTAAGAGCATCTGGTTTCCCAGAACCCTGAGCCTCACGATCTTCTGTAATGTGAGACATGATAAAATGATTGTAAAATAAATGTTCTGTAATATGGTTGCATCATGTCTCATAAGGCTCCCGGGAATCGGGGTCGTTACATAGATCATTTTACTCATATACATAATTTAAAATCGCTAGTATAAATCTACAGATGACTCATACATAGTTGTGTAATACACTTGCTGGCACCAAAATATTGCACGAAAGGAAGGGATGAAAAAGAAGGCCCGCACGATGCCTCGCGAAGCACCAACTCGAAGCACCCCGAGCATCGCGGTCCCACGAAGCTTTGGAGGCGGTACCTCTCCGCGAACGAATTTGACGTTCGCGAGCCCGCCGCGGAGCTCCGGAGGTGGTACCTCTCTACGAACGAATTTGAAATTCGCGAGCCCGCCGCGAATCAACGGAGGCGGTAACTCTCTGCAAATGGCATGACGTTCGTGAGCCCACCGTGAAGCAACTTCCGCCCTTTCACGCTGCGTGAGTTCTACTTCGCGGCGCCCCTCACCTATAAATACCGGGCTCCCCTGAGTCCAAGAGATGGAAAATCTGACCTTTTGGCTTCTCCTCTCCCGAATCGTGAAGCACCCTTTTCCCTGTGAATCATGAGATCCGCGAGGTACCTCTACTTCGTGTGACGCCTTCGCATTTTCTCATTTTCAGCCCCTCTTCCGAGAGGGATGCCCTTCGCGAAGCTCAAGGGAATTCTCAAAGTAGGGGGATTCCCAAGAAAACATAGGCAGCCATGGAGCGTTTATGCTTCGCGAAACACCCATGTTGTACTAGTGATCCCCATGCTAAGGCAGGATCTCTACACATCGCGAAGCACACTGCATCGCAGCACCCCGCTTTGCGAGGCACCTCCTCTTCGCGAGGTAGTGCTCCATGAATACTGTTCTACTTGGAAAAGTACTCTCCATTCACACCTCTTCCCCATGCTAAGGCCAAGGCACTCCACTTCGCAAAGTACACTCCTTTGATTGGAAATTCCTCTTCCCGCGTGACCCCCCAGGTATGCGCGGTGTGAATTCAAAATCCCACGGACAACACCACTCCTTGCATTGCTTCGCCTAATGCTTCTTCGCATAGGCACGCTAACAGCTATGGCTTCTTCTCATAGCCACACTAATGTGGACCCCTCGATGGTTCGCTCTAAAACCCCCCTTGACCACGGACTTATTGGTACCTTCCCTCCCCCAAGGAGAAAAGGGTACCAGTTATGTAAGCCCTAGGGGTGTGGAGTGGACCCACTTCGTCCGAGCTGCAGGACATTAAACTGCCAAGCACCTCGTCCTCAACACATGATGTTAAACTGTGACCCGACGCCGTTCTTTTCATGAAGGGTCCCCCCCTGGTCGGACATTTTTTATGCCACCCTTCTCCACAGAGACGGGGTCAACCCCTCCACAAGGGATGATATCCTCCTTCTCGGAGTAGCGTATGTCCATGGGAGAAGGGAAACCACCTTGGTATAAGCCCCCTAGCCCCTCTTGAGGAAGGCTTCACCCCTGCCTCTCCGTACTTCCCCACTACCAAGGTCAGTGGAGGGCGCGATGGGGTACGAGGCACCTCTCATCATTAGTCCCAAATCCCTCTTTCGCTGCGCTTTTCCACACATCGGGCCTCCATCCTGGAGTAAGTCCCAACACCATGGGCCGTATAATGCATAAGCCCCTCTTCGCCTCTCACGGACGCACCCATCGCGGCATGATCGTCAAGTCCTTGCTGCTTCTTGTTTCTCACACTGAGAATGACTCACATGGGATTAGAGTTGTCATTGGCCGTGACAATACCCTCGTCCAACATGACGTTAAACTGTATGCCCTCGTCCCACGTGACATTAAACTCCACACGTATCCGAACTACGAGGACATTGATCCATGTCAAGGCATGGTACGTAGGAAGCCTTCACGAGGTTAAAGACCACCACTAGTGGACCCCCAGGTTCACCTTCACATCGTTTCACCAAAGAAACCAATTTGAACTATGAGGTCTTTGATCCATGCCAAGGCGTGGTACGTAGGAAGCCTCCACGAGGTTCAAGCCCACCTTTCATTTATTCAGGTCATGTCCCACCTTCGTCCAGCATGACGCTAAACTGCATTACAGTCTGACGGCAAGCCGTTGTGACCAACCTGAACTATGAGGTCTTTGATCCATGTCAAAGAATGGTATGTAGGAAGCCTCCCCGAGGTTCAAGACCATATCTCGTTGGACCAAGGTCCACCCATCCTCATTCACGTCGGTTCACCGACACCCACCACAAGTGAACCCCTGGGTTCACCTTCACGTCGGTTCGCCGACAAAGCCCCATTTTGAACTATGTGGTCTTTGATCCATGTTAAGGCATGGTACGTAGGAATCCTCCATGAGGTCCACGACCACCACCACTAGGACCCCCTGGTCCTCCTCATTCACGTCAGCCTTCCGGCGTCCAACCAGAACTACGTGGTCTTTGATCCATGTTAAGGAATGGTACGTAGGAAGCCTCCACAAGGTCCAAGCCCACCACCACTAGGACCCCCTGGTCCTCGTCATTCACGTCGGCCTTCCGACATCCAACCTAAACTACGTGGTCTTTGATCCATTTCAAGGCAGGGTACGTAGTAAGCCTCACGAGGTTCAATACCACCACCTGTGGGTCACTATGACCTTCTTCACGCCAGGTCACCAGCACCCAGACGACCTAGTGTGTAAGCCTCACACCATCCGGACCAAGGTCCTCACTCACGTCGGTTCGCTGATGACATCCATCGGGAAAAGGTCTACCTTCACGTCGGTTCATCGACACCATCCCGAACTACGCGGACTTTGATTCCCTGTCACGGGGATACGTAGGAGGCCTCTTCGAGGCTCAAGCCCAACTTCATTGTTGCCCCTGTGATGGTCCCATTTCATTCCCCCTCCACTTCATTCAACTCTCCATCTCCCATCCCGATTCTCACCCGGACTGCCATATCCCAGCAAGATCATACCATTCATCTCCTCTTCATTGCCGCCCATGGGCTGGTCCCAATATTGGCACCCCTTCAGGGGAGATCCCTCAATCCGATCCATTCTAGCTAATGCTCTGATCGGGCTGATCCGTCTCCGCTGGACATTAAACTTGCGGCATACCCTGTGTTAAACACAGGAAGCTGATGAAAACCTCAGACATATGTCTATGGCATATAATTCCACCCTCCCGATGTGGGATGCCTCGGGCTTCCACACCCTCGAGAAGCCTTTTGACTATGGATAATAGACAGACATTCCATTTCCCTAACATCCAGACACGCTACTAATCCCTCGACGTGATTACTCCCCCGACTGAAGGTTGCTGCCCTGACTGGACCCTTTTCAATGTCCCGACAGAAGAAGTTTAATTAATCGGCGTCCATGGAAACATGGAACTGGGAAGAGTTTCACGAGCAACGTATTAAATCTATGAGGGAGACTCGGACTAGGTGATGAGTTCCGAGGAGGAATCCACGGAAGGAATAACCAACATCCCATCATCCCGTTTCGATCAAGGAGCAAACATCCCTGAATAAGGAACGGATGATGCCCGCCTTTGGAAATCGGGAATGCGGGGCCACAGCAGCGTGTCCTCCATAGACGGATGCGCGCGCCCCGGTGAAAGCGTCGGAAACAGAAATGGTGAACCCGAAGTGAAGTTATTCTCCTCAATGTGGAGATTATTAGCGATTGAGACACCAGTAGATTGACGTGTCACCGGTTACAGATATCCGGCACTGGGTCTCTCCAAGAAAATGGCAGGCCTGACGTGAAACTCACCGGATGTTGGGGCAGTAGAACTTGGGGCACTCCGTTCCGCAACGTGTCGGCGTGGATCCTTCTTACAGACGTGGAGAATGGAAGGGCGCTGGGGCACTGGTTGTCCATCCTTCTCCTCGCAGTGCTGATGAGTTGATCTCTCTGTTTCCTAGGAACTAGGTTGCCGCCATGGAGACACAATCACCACCCGATCGCCTATGCAGGGGCAGGGGAAACACTGGCACAGCCACCCCAAATGGCTCCTCTACCGCCACGACGGCCTCTACATCCGTGAATACGGGGAGCCCACGCCCCCTCTCCCCGTCAGAGATCATCCAGCGAATGGGGATCAACAACCTTGTACGCAGGTACGAGGAGGAAGGGGTCATCCCGACTCGGGATATGGCATGCCTGGACCTGGAGGCATCCAGGCCCCGCCGTCAATGTCTCCCCAATAGGCTGCGCAGGGAGCCCTTGCTCCCCACCCCAACATTCAATCGTTTCGAGAGCCTGTCCCCGGAACACCTCGATGACTCCTCGCTTTATGCTGATAAGATGGGCGACGTCCGGCTTGGCCCGCTCAGAGTCCCGATCCAAGGGCTCTAGGCAAGGGCTCCCATTCGGCCGCATCAGCGCCACCGTCTGGCTTCGCAAGAAGAGTAGGCAGACCATGCCCCTGCACCACCAGCGCCAGCTTGTTTGACCCGACGTCAGCGTCGGGCCCGGGCTGAGGACGCTCACCCGGATACGTCGACATCAACAACTACCGTGGCCCAAGACACCACCGACGCACATCATGGAGTTCCTGCATACATTGAGTAGGGGAACTCCTTGACCAGACCGGGATCAAGGCCTTAGCCGCCCCACGGGAAGGCTGGTTTGACTCTCGGGGTCGCAGGCCCGGGCGATGATTACCGTGAACCAATCCGCGGTAACGTCACTCCATACGGAGGTCCTCTCCGCACCACCATTCCACAGAGCATGGACTTTACTGGCTTCGAAGCTCATCACAGAGGTATTCCACGTGCTACCCCCATCCCTAAGGAAAACCTACCCCGCGACGGTGACGCTTGGCGCGGAAACCTCTCCTGCGCCCACTATACAGAGTATGGAGTCCATCCTCCTGCCCCTGACCGCCAATTTGAAGGCACTATCCATCCGGTCCTTCTCCAACATGGGGGTCCTCCCTATGTCCTCTCTGCAACTGGGGAAGGTCCCCCTCGCCCCGGCAACTTGGGGAGTGAATGTTATCCTTGCTCCACCCGCACCGTCCATGGAGGTCCTCCCCATCTACCCTTCAACATTTTCCCTGGTGCCCCTCACACCCCGGCCACCTCGAGCGGGGGCCCTCTCCGCCACGGTGCCATCGCCACCCCAATACTACCTATTGGGAATCAATCCTGTCCCGAAGAGCCACCCCGGGGTAGAAGAGTGGGTCGTTGCCACCACAGGAAGAATCCTGGGGGGAAGCAGGTGGAGATCAAACCGGCTCGTTTCTCGAATTCTGAAGCAGAATGCGACTCAACGATGGAACCTTCTCCCCGCTCTTCCGCATCAAGGACTGGGACAGGAACCAGGCGTGTTAGCCTCATTCTCCTGGAATGCGAGGTCCACCTCTCTCCGCAGGCACATCAAGGAGGAGGAAATTGTGAGATTTCCGCAGGTCCCGACTGTGCAATCACAACCATTGTCACTTGAAGCGCCATCTACCTCTAGCAGAGATCACGAAGATCTATTTTGGGGACCAATGGCGGTAGATCAATGACATGACCTATCACTGGAAGCCGCGACTCCTATGCCAGAAGCTATGGCTATCAGCCCATCGTATCGTGATATCATGGTCAGGTCACCTCACTCTTCAGAGGGTGGCCCAAAATTCGGAGGCCAGTCATATCGTTACCCGTATTCTCCTCTGTCAAGTTTACTATCCCAGTGGTCCGCCTCGGTACCACTACCGGTCCCTCCGCCTCCCCCGGTTGATGAGTGGGGCAATACAGGGCCAGACCCCAAGTCCGAATCCAGGAGCTTCTGGAGCATTCTCGTAGCGGATCACTTCCTGGAGAAGTTTTGGCCGACGGCGGCGCTGAACTTTCACGCACCAGAGTCCCTTACCCCAGGAGAAGTGGGGTACTTTTGCCGAACCCTATCGGTGACCCACTTCTAACTTCGTTACGAGCGGGTGATGTACCCTAGAAGTCGAGAGCACTTTCAAGAAATCGGAGAGAAATGCCACCTGATCAATTTTTCCGCACTCCTTGTGGCCCAACACCCTGAGTCACCAGGCCGTCAGAGTGCTCTTCAATGGAAATGTGTTCAGAGTTTCAATGTACTCTGCAAAGTCATCAAGGAAGCTACCCCCCATGTGCAAGTCCGTGGCTGGGGACACTATGCTGCTCTCCACTTCGACCCTATCCTACGGCAGCCCGATTCGTTATGCGACATTGAGGACATGACATCGAGAGGGTTCACCATCCACATGGCTGACGTAGTGGACAAGGAAGACGAGCTTGAATTTCTTGATGGAGACTTACCCCCCAAGGGCATACCGCCACTGCTGGACCCATCAGGGAGGGTTACCCGTCAGCAGAGGAACCTTCTAGGCCTCCCTGTACCCACCGAGTCGCTGGTACTCAGTCGAAATGCCGGTATGGCTAAGGATCATGTCGGAACTGTCAAGCACTCCGACCCGTCTGCCTCTGTACAGAAAACGGACGCAGATCCCGAGAAGGCCACATTATGCCAGTAGCTTTCTGAGCAGAATAGGTTGGTTGACGAACTCTTGGTCGAACGCACTGCAGAGCGGTGACCCAACTATGGTAATCCCAATCCGGGGCAGCAGGGGAAGGAACAATTTCCCCCCAGTGAGATGCCTCCAGGCAACCCTGATCATGCTACTTCCGCAGATAGGGCAGAAGCCGGAACTTACGGCAAGAGGGTGCGATACGTCTCGCCAAACCCTCCAGAACGATGGGGAAATCTGAAGAATCCAGTCCGGGTTCCCCCAGTCGCCCCACAGGACGTTCTACCAGTCGATCCACGAACCTCTGAAGCCATCTACCAGGTTGAAGAACATGGAAATGTTCTTGTGATTAGGGATCCTCATCAAGACAAGGACCCCCACCCGGATGATCTTATAGCGGCACTCATAGCCCGCCTCGAAGCGCTGGAAATGCGGCAGGTGGCGGTCACACCGGATGGCAAGCCATATCCTGCATGGGTGGATGATATGCCCGCACCCCCGGGTTTTGGGAACCCCACATTCTCGCCCTTCAACAGGACAGGGGACCCTTCGCAGAGCTTGTCTCATTTTTCTTCCAAGTGTGGCCCCATGCTGGGGACCCCAGCCCAGCAAGAAGTCGCCAAGCTCCAATGTTTCGTGAAAACATTGGAAGGTCCCGCATTCATCTGGTAAAGCCAGCTCCCTATCGGATCAGTGACCGGTTGGGAGGATCTCCGCCGGTAGTTCCTATACCAGTTCAGCTCCACCACGTGGAAGACCAGCATTGCAGACCTCTTCAAGTGCAAGAAAAGGACTGATGAGCGAGTCACAGATTTCATCGCTCGGTGGAAGGGACTTACGTACTCCCTCGATATTCCCCTGACTCAAGATAAATTACAGACGATGTGCGTAGGGAACGTTAAAATGGAACTGGTACCCTCCCTCATTACCCAGAACTACCCTGGAGGGTTCCGAGATTTCTTAGATAAGGCACAGCGCCTTGAGGAGGCTCTGCAACAGGCTAGTCAGGCACATTCGTTGCCCCCTATGATCCAAGCTAGGAGGACTGCCAGAGTTGAACCCGCTACGGTGTCCCAAATTGAAGCCCCTTGGCAGCTGGAATTACTGCCAGCGGCACCATCCCCGCAACCCCGCAGAGGTCCTCCACCTCAAGCACAGGCTCCTGCCCAGTAGCGACCGCCTCAGAATCGACAGGTTCCCCCGCGCAATGCGGCACCTCCACCTAGGCGAGACAATCAGGCGCTGCCTCCTCGGTAGGCCCCTCTGACCCCTCTTCAAGGCCAGGCCCCCAGGGCCCCCTATCCGGAAAGAAGGCACTAGACTTATTAGTTCAAAGAAAATCAGGTCCCTGGCTACATCCGAAGTGCTCTAGAGCAAGGGATTGTGCGCCTACCCGAGTGCTGAAGGCCGGCAGAGGCGAATCTCACCGATCACTCCAACTAATGTCCTTACCATCAGATTCTGGGGAACACCCTCAAGAAATGCTATGTGTTTAAAGACTGGCTTCAAGACCAGGTCAACAATAACATAGTTAGGTTGGGCCCTTCACCGACACAAGTGGTGGGTGTCTTTGCAGGGTCAGAGATCGGTAGCGACAGCGAAGGCGAGTGGAAGAAAGTTCCCAGCCGCGGGTCCCAGAAATACGACGACTGGATGGCTCGAAGAACCGTTTTTTGTTCCCATGGTATCATTCAGGTGTGCCTGAAGTAGCCGGAACCTTCAGAAGAAGTAGCCGGTACCTCCGTATCGCCGTCACAGTCGACCTCTTCCCAAAAGGGCAAGCAACAACGACGTAAGAAGAAGAAACACACTCCGCCAATGTCGTCGCCATCCAGCACTCTCGGTGACTTTATGCCCCCTGAAATGGGGATTCCTCCCAGAATCTGCCCGGTGGTGGATGAATCGATGAGCGACAGCCAGGGGTATGCTTTGGTTAACACTATGGAGCTGGTAAAGCCCTATATGACTCCGGACGAAGGAGAACGTCAGGCGAGCCTCCCCAATGTCCCCAGCCGACATCAACGTCAGCGGAACCACAACCATGCCAGTCGTTGAGGCACTTTAGTAGGAACTTTCAGCCAGGCCATGCACGCTACTGAGACCAGACAACAGGCTCAGTGCAGAACACAGCACGCGTAACCTCATCTGATGCCCTCGGTTCTACCTCCACCGCCGTTTGGGATACTAGATCAAGTAGAGGTGCCTCGTACGTATCACAGTCAGTCTTTCCTGGCTACAGGACAATCTCCACTATCCGATCCTATTCTGGAGACTACTCTCCAGGCTTCAATTAGTAGGTAGCAAGATGTACCCAGCACTATCCAACCGCCGGTTCAACCGGCAGGACCCGCTATGCCTCCAACTGCAGAACGACCTCCTGTAAGTAGAGGCTCACATTTGGCACGAAATTATGATGTCCTGAAGCACTTGGCAAGAATCTTGGCAAGTCATTCTATCCTTGAGGCCCTTATACAATCATCTGAAATGCACGAGGCACTTGCCGAGGACCTAAGGCACCCCCTCCCGTTTGAGACGGAGGTAGCAACTGCAGAATCCTCCCATGTCGAGGAAATTGAGAACGCCGAATGTCGGGCAGTTATCTCATTCTCCAGTGAAGATGAGGACCCTCCTATACCGGGGCACATTCGCCCGCAGTACATCACTGGCTACTTCAATGGTGTGGAAGTCCACTGCTGCCTCGTTGACATAGGTTCCGGAATCAACCTAATCTCGACTCGGAGACTGTGAAAGCTGGGTCTGTCTGAAGGTGATTTAACTCCCTCTGACCTCAGAATCCAGGGGTACGACAGGACCGAGAAAACCCTAGTTGGAAAGATCCGCCTGAAGACCCAGTTCAGTGGCCTAATTGCCAGCACCGAATTCATGTTCGTCTCCCAGGACACCGCCTACAACACGTTGATGGGTAGGCCATGGCTCCATCTGCACGCAGCGGTCCCTTCGTCGTATCACCAGTGCCTCAAATACTCACTCAATGGTCAAGTAGGCATGCTCCAAGGAGATGCGTCTGCTTTCGCCTCTTGTGAGGCCCGCTATCTAGATGCTGATTATTACAAGAGTAAGGATAAGCAAATCCTATTAAGTGAGGATGAACCTGCTCCGGTCACAAGTGATCCCTGGGAAAGCATGGATGACGCCTACATCCTCCCGATCCACCGATTGGAGGCTACTACCCCCAACATGGGGCAGTGTTTTGTTGTTTCAGGTACGCAAGGAAGGCGTGTTCCCAAGTCCAAGAGATGGCGTAAAATCACCTCGTACTCCTACACCAACTAGGCTCAGGTGATCTCGAAACCTCCTACCCCTGTACGGTACCGGAATGTCAAGCTAATGACAATGGCGGTACACCATACGTGTCTCTTCCGCCGGGCTGGAATCAACCGACTCAGGCCGACACATCACCACTGCTTTGATGTCATCAAACGTGGCCCCTTAGGCCGAAGGCCAGATGGGATAGGGTTGACTTCCTTCATTTCTATGGTCTCAATGGCGAGTGAGTCTCCCGATATGATGACCACTTCTGCCCAAGCTGTCACCAGCTGCCCCTCAGGTTTTGATAGCCCAGAAGTATCTCCCGTTGCAGGAGATCCCCCCACGGGTGGAGAGGTAGACCTGGAGGATGCTCCCCCCACCTTTGAGAAGGAGTCTCTACCACGGTTGATGAACTTGTACAGGTGAACCTTGGTAGCGAGGTAGATCTGAAACACACATTGATCAGTGCAGCCATATCCCCCGAGGAGCGATAGCGGTACATAGATTTTCTCAAAAAACATCGCGATGTGTTTGCCTGGAGTTACGGTGAGATGCCAGGACTAGACCCCCAAGTGGTTTTTCACCATCTGGGCCTCCTGGTGATCCATCGTGGGTTTAAGAAGCCTCCCAGGAAGATGCACCCTTCTCATGGTGCTATGGTTGAGGTTGAAGTTGACAAGCTTATCAAAGCCAACTTCGTTAAGGAAATCAGTACCCCAAGTGGCTTGCCAATATTGTGTTAGTCATGAAGAAGAATGGGAAGATCAAAGTCTGCATCGACTTCGGTGACCTTAATCGCCACTTCCCGAAGGATGAATTCCCACTCTCGGTGACTGAGTTATTGATCGATGCCACGGCCGGGTTCCAAGACCTCTCTTTCATGGAAGGGTATTCCGGGTACAACCAGATCCGGATGGCCCCTGAGGACGAGGAGTCCACTGCCTTTAGGGCTCCCCAAGGTACCTTTTGCTACCAGGTTATGCCCTTCGGCTTGAAAAATGCAGGTGCCACTTATCAGAGGGCCATGCATCGTATATTCAAGCCGATTCTCAGGACGCTTGTGGAATTCTATGTAGATGACCTAGTGATCAAATCATGTCAGTTCCAGGACCATCTCAAAGACCTTGAGAAAGTGTTAGGTTTCCTCCGTTCCTATCACCTGAAGATGAACCCGTTGAAGTGTGCCTTCGGGGTCACCTCTGAGAAGTTTCTTGGATTTTTTGTTAGATATCGAGGCATTGAGATCGACCCACAGAAGATCAAGGCCATCAGCCAAATGCCTCCCCCAAGCAATATTCGGGAACTTCAAGGCCTCCAAGGCCACTTAGCATATATACGCCGATTTATCACGAATCTGGTCGGCAAGTGTAAGCCCTTTTCCTGGCTCATGAAGAAGGGTGCCGCCTACGAATGGGATGAGGAGTGTCAGACCGCCTTCAAGGAAATAAAGCAGTATCTTCTTTAACCTCCGGTTTTGATGCCACACATCTCCGGAAAGTCTTTGGTCCTTTACGTGACCGCCCTGGAATGATCCCTCAGTGCACTGATTGCCCAAAAGAATAACGATGGTACTGAGAACAGTCTCTACTATCTCAGCCGCATGCTTCTCGATACGGAGGTCAGATACTCCCCTGTCGAAAAAAGTTTCCTTGCACTCGTCTTTGTTGTACAGAAGTTGCGGCATTACCTGCAGCACCATGAGGTACAATTGGTCTCCCGGGTAGACCCACTGAAGTACATCCTGAACTGCCCCATGCTGACTGGCCGACTAGCGCGGTGGGCGGTGATACTCCAGCAGATTGATATCAGGTTCGTAACTCATAAGGACATTAAGGGATAGGCGTTGGCAGACTTTTTAGCTTCACATCCAACCTCCACGGATCAATCCCTGGACCTGGATTTTCCTGATGAGACGATCCTCTCAGTCGATCATGTCGTCCCGTGTTGGCAAATGCACTTCGACGGTGCCTCCCGGAGCCCCACTGGTAGGAGGCTCAATGATCCTAAGCTCAACAGAGTGGGCCTGGGTATTTTATTCATTACCCCGACGCAATCCGTCCTTCCATACTCGTTTCTGTTGTCAGAAGGCTGTACGAACAATGAGGAAGAGTACCAGGCTCTCATCACCGGCCTCGAGTTGGCCCTTGAGATCGATGTTCCCCACCTACATGTGAAAGGAGATTCCGATCTGGTAATCAAACAGGTCAATGGAGACTATGTCGTCAGGAAGACGGAGCTTGTACCATTGTTGGAGTACACCCTCCACCTAATGGCCCAGTTCTCTTCTCGACCAGAGATTACCCATGTCCCACGGTCACATAACGGTCAAGCAGACGCCTTGGCTGGCTTAGCCGCATCGCTCGCAGAACCCGAGCAAGATGATTTGATCATACATGTGGCACACCGTAGAGTCATTGCCCCCGTCACCCAAGAGGACAATGATGGCCAGTGGGAAAGTCATCTCACTATCGGGCCCTCTACATCAGGGGTCCCGGGTTCGTCAAACACAGTGGTTGAAGCCGCTCCCGACTGGAGGGCACCTTTAGTTGAGTATCTTCGAAATGGTCACCTCCCAGACGACCGGGATGAGCGCGAGGGAATCTGACACCGTGCGCGGTAATTTACCCTCCAGAGCAGCCCCAGTCTTGAATAGATCCTTTATAAGCGGAGCTTCGATGGCATCCTCCTCCATTGCATTATAGGAGTAGAGATTCCTCATGTTATGCAAGAGGTCCACGCTGGTTCCTGTGGCGCCCATCAAGCTGGGCCGAAGCTGTCCCATCAAATCTGGAGGTTAGGGTACTTCTGGCCCTCTATGATCCACGATTGTATCTGGTATGCCAAGAGATGCCACGCGTGACAAGTTCACGCCAACTTCCTACATCGGCCACCGGAGCCCCTCCATCCCACCAAGTACTCTTGGCCATTTGCGGTATGGGGACTTGATGTAGTGGGACCATACCCACCGGCAACAGCTCGCCAGTATAGATTCATCCTGACTGCTATAGATTTCTTTTCCATGTGGGCGGAGGCAGTTCTACTTAAATTTGTCAAGGCCCGTTCCATCGTCGACTTTGTGAGATCCAATATTATCATCCGGTTTGGGGTCCCTCACACCGTCCTCATCGATAACGGCACCAACTTCCGAGCGGCTGAACTGAAGAAATTGTACGCCAAGTATGACATCCGTTCGAACCATACCTCCCACTACCACACGTTGGAAAATGGACAGATCGAGGCGTTCAACAAAACCGTCTCTATCATTCTGCAGAAGATGGTTGGTCAGAATAAGAAAAGATGGCCGGACAAGATCCCCAACGCCCTCTGGCCTATCAGACGACGACTCGCAACTCTACCCAGGTGACCCCATATTCCTTGGTGTACGGGGCTGAGGCCGTCCTACCCATTGAGATCCAGCTGCCATCGTTACGCGCTGCAGTCTACGATCAACAGGTGCCAGATGAGGTGGGCGAAATCCATCTTGCTGAATTAGAAGAACTGCAAGAGAACCGGCTTCGTGCCCTGCACAATCTGGAAAGCCATCAGGATAAGATAGCGAGGGCCTTAAACAATAAGGTTCACCTCCGTTCTTTTCTACAGGGTGACCTAGTACTGGCCCTTCGAGCACCAATGATCCCCGGTAGGAAACCGCCCAAGCTAGAACCCAAATGGGAAGGGCCTTGTATCATCCATAAGGTTTACCTCAATGGGGCGTACTCCTTGGTGACCACAGACGGTGAGCGCGTAACTCCTCCCACCAATGATAGGTTCCTCAAGCGGTACTTCACTTGATCCTATGGGGGTCCCGCACGACCTTAAACTGCACGTTATGGTCCAACACGACCTTAAACTATGTGGTCCTGCACGACCTTAAACTACACCGCTGTCCTGCGGGGCGATAAACTGCAAAATGGTCCGAGCTCTATGACCTAAAACTAAGATCTCCCCTCGTCCTCACTACAAGATGTTAAACCGCAAGCCAGTTAGACCTTCCTGACCGAGTCTCAACCTTAGGCCCCTTGGCCTCCTTGGGCCCCTGGCCTCCGTCCTCACTACAAGATGTTAAACTGCAAGAAGGTCAGGCCTTCCTGATCGAGGCTCGGCCTTAGGCCCCTTGGCCTCCTCGGGCCCAAGGCCCCCATCCTCACTGCAAGACGTTAAACTAAAATCAGGTCAGGCCTTCCTGTCCGAGGCTCAACCTCAGGCCCCTTGGCCTCCTCAGGCCCACTGCCCCCTTCTTCACTGCAAGACGTTAAACCGCAAGCTGGTCATGTCTCCCTGACCGTTGCCCGGCCTCAGGCCCCTTGGTTCTCCCCAACTCACCCTCTTGCAGGATTGTACGGTATGGTGTGGTATTATGTCCTCATTCACGTCAGATTACTTGCCGTACCTTACGTATCCCCAAATGAGATGCATCCTTTGTCCAGCAGGACATTAAACTGCATTGCCATAAAGAACTACGTATGGCTTGATTCCCATCCTAATGGGATACGTAGGAACGCCCGGACATTTTCTCTGTTGGCCCAGCCCAAAGGCCAAAATCTTCCCCTTGGGTCAAGACATATGGTAGGGTGCACACTTTTCCCCCAACTCATATCGAGCAAGCCTCGACCCGGCTTCACGTCCCCCTGGAGATGTTCGCCTCTTTCGTGGATGGATACAGCTGAGCTTCACCCACTCCATGACTGGGATTCCATCATTTTTGCACACCCAGAGGGACCCCCAAGAACGACCTAGATACTATGCCCAAGGGCTCTCCTACCGATACGGGCCAACGCCCCCGTGGGTTTTCAAGAAACAAGTCGATACAAGTCCCGAGTTGCGAATTTTGTCAACGGTCGACACTCATTTGTTGCTCCCATATCAGGTCACCATCAGGATGCTGTGTTTCAAACATGGTCGACAGTGTCTTGGATCTTTGGGTCCACCTCGGGATGTCCCAAACATCGAGTGCAGTGATTCATTATACCCCATCCCGAAGTGACAAACTTCCCTCCAGGTGGTGCTAGTGGTCGGGCCCACGGCCCCGATTCCATTATAAGGAATGTACGGCGTGGTGTAGGATTACGTACTCTTTCACGTCAGGTTACTTGCCATGTCGTACACACCCCCGGATTAGATACAGTTATCTCTTTCCCCGTCCTCACGTAAGACGCTAAACTGCAAACCAGTCAGGCCTTCCTGACCGATGCCTGACCTTAGGCCCCTTGGCCTTCTCGGGCCCCTTCGCCCAACCTCTTACCTGGGGTGTATGGTGTGGTGTCGGACTATGTCCTCATTCACGTCAGGATCATGTACCATTCGATACTCCTTCTCTCACGAGGCCCAGCCTCCAGCCCCTTGGCCTTTTCGGGCCCCGGCCCAAGTCCTTTCTTATAGGAGTGTATGGTGTGGTGTGAGATTATTTCCCCATTCACGTCGGTTTATTCTCCGTACCGTACACCTACCTTGTTTGGGGTTATATTACTCCCATCCTCGTCTCGTATAACGTTAAACTACATCTGGAGAACTACGTGTGGCTTGATTCCCATCCTCAAGGGATACGTAGGATCACCTCAATGTCTAGGCTTCGGGTCCAGCCCCATCTCTCGGGAATCCTCATCCCACCTTGGCTCCTTGGCCTACACTTCCTCCACGTGGGGTGTATATGGAGTGGTGTGGGATCATGTCCTCATTCACGTCGGTCTTGTAACGACCACGCCATGTACCTCTCATTCTCGATCTGTTTTTTCGGCCCTTTTTGACAGTTCACCAGCGTGCCTAATGGTACTCTAGCTTATTACCTGGAATGCCAAAGTTTACTCAGACACGTTCGCACCTGCTTTCCAGGATTTGTGTATCCCTGCATCAGGGCTTCCAGCAGCTTTCACACCCAGAGGGACCCCCAAGAACGGCCTGGATACTACACCCAAGGGCTCTCCTACCATTACGGGACAATGCCCCCGAGGGTTTCGGACAACAAATCGATAAAATCCCGCATTGCGAATATGGTCAGCGGTCAATGCTCATTTGTTTTTCACACCTCAGGATAATGCGATATGGATGCTGCGTTTCCACTATCATTAACAGTTTTCCTCTATCGCCATGCCAACCCATTAAGCCCAAAATGTCGGGTACACGATTCACACCCTTCATCACTCCATCGTGTCCAAGTAGAGTCTCAGAACTCTTGGTACTGTTCTTTCGTGCACATCTACGCGTTGGGGGAACAATCCGTGTCAAAGGTGTCCTTCAGGGAACTTTTCCGACTACCCTTTGATGGACGCCCCGGGTATTGTGATGAAGATTCCTCCCCTTGTTTCCCACACTGAGTTTAACTCACGTGGGCTTAGGGATCGGGTTGACGTCTGCGCTTACTTGGGAAGTGGTCATCATTCATGGTCCGAGCTCTAAGACCATAAACTAAGATCCATATAGAACTATGTTCAGCTTGATTCCCATCCTCATGGGATACGTAGGACTGCCCGGACACCTTGTCTTTGGGTCCAGGCCATTTAGGGAGCTAGTCTCTCCCCCCCCCCTCTTTTCACCTCTTACCTCTGTATAGGCCCCTCGGCCTGAGGTCTTCCTCTCGGAGTGGCGTACAATGTGATGTGGGATTATGTCTCCATCAATTGTGTTTCATGGAACTGCGCACATTCTCCGCCTACCATCGCCTCTGCTACGTCTGCACTGCATGACGTTAAAATGAACGCTTGGTCCTATCACACGACCTTAAACTGTGACATTATCATCCTGGCCGCACGACGAAAAACGGCACTGCATTGTGATAACCTCGTTGTAGAGGACATCATGTTGGGTATTGGTCATGTGCCATGCCATTAATCAACTCCTATCATGGCTTGATTCTTGTGTTGACACCACGGCCTACTACTCTAGGCCTGTCTCTTCACAAAAAAAACCACTCACCATAAATGACAAACAAGATTTATCAAATTCCACTTCTTTTAGTTCAAGGGACACGCCCGTGCTCCCCTTTTCCCCTGGCACTGGTATCTCACCATGTCACCTTTCAGAACTACGTATGGCTTGATTCTCATCCTCATGAGATACTTAGGAGCGCCTGGGTACTTCCCCGCGAGCCCAGCCTAAACATCGTGTTTGGTACCTCGACTCGAGCATTTCCCCAGAGAACGCATGGTAAGTAGGGACTATGTCCTCATTCACGTTGGGTTTTTTTGCCATGTGTCCCCTGCTCCCTTTACCCATTTATGATCCAAGCTCTAAGACCATAAACTATGATCCAGAAAGAACTACATGAGGATTTATTCTCATCCTTATGATATACGTAGGAGCGCCCGTCACTTCCCCACGGGCCCAGCCTAACTTTCGCTTTCGGTCCATTGACCAAAAACCTCTCCCAAGGAGGTTGTGCGGTGTGATATGGGATTGTGTCCTCATTCATGTCGGGTTGTTCACCGCACCACACACACCCCCTATTCTCATTCACGCCAGGTGTTTGATTTACTCCACCATGTGCCTCTTATGTTTCCCCCCTCTATCTAATATGTCTCATTGTCGTATTTATATGTGTTTTGACAAAGCCCTAAGTGTGGAATTTTCATAGGGACATTCCCTTCGTCCCATGACCAAGCTTCGTGAGCTCGCTATTTGGATCCTCATCCTCTTCCACATCCAGAAGGACCCTCGGATGACATGGATACTAGTCTTAAGGGCTCTCCATGGATGTTGGACCTAAGGGCACTCCAATCATTTCGGTCCAACGTCCCTAAGGATTTTTTACAACATTTGTGACATGCTCCCGTGTTTCGAACATGGTCAACGGTCAACCCTCATTTTTTTGTCCCAATTATAGGCTAACGCGATATGGACGTTGCGTTCCACCACGGTTAACAGTTACCCTCTATCATCATGCCGCCATCATTGTGATCCCAATCTCGAGCATCATGATTCACACATTTCCACTTCCTCATGTTCAAGTGGGATTCCAACATATTCGGCTATATCTCTTCATGCATCTATGTGAACTGCATGGGCGTGTTAGTATCATGGGGTCGGTATTCACCTAGTGTCTTTCCACCCTAACCTGCCCTTTTCTGTGTCGGGAAAGTCCCACCACTACTTGTTTCCCACACCGATCATGACTCACGTGAGCTTAGTGGTTTTGGTAGGATGTGTACCAACACGTTCGGGCTTATTCACTCGTTCGGCATGACGTTAAACTACGTATGGCTTGATTCCCATCCTCATGGGATACATAAAGATACCCTGGTATTTTTCCTAGGGTCCATCCCATAGAAATCATTAACCCCATCCTTACCCTTTCCGGCCCCCTGGTCGGACCCCTCGCTAGAGAGGCCCTACCCCAATGAAGGAAGGATCCATGGCCAAACCAACGTGCCCATATGGCGTACTCCCACCACTGTGGTGTAACTACCTAAGTGTTGGACTCTGTTCGGACAAACCATCACTCCATATTCCACGCTTTGCGTGCCCCTTATTCGGGCCCTCGACCCCTTTCATGTCTGACGAGACCCCCTAACGGCATGGTCTCATGCCGCATCGGCTCACCTACCGTCCTGGGCCAACGTTCCGGAAGACTGGTCATGTTTGGAAGGACCCCCTAACAGTATGGATGTTCGACCTATGGTCCGCCAACTGTCCTAGGTCAGTGTCCCGAAAGATTGACCGACAATATTTGTGATATGGTCCCGTGTTTCGAACATGGTCAACGGTTGACCCTCATTTTTGTCCCCATTACAGGCTAACGCAGTAAGGATACCGCTTCTCCTCCATGGTTAACGGTTGTCCTATATTGTCATGCCATCCCCACAGTGCTCCGAATCTTGGTCATCTTAATTCACGCTTCCCATTTCTGTCTATTCAGACTGATTCCAGTGCCCCTGGCGTTGCACCGTTCGTGTATAGGGGCACGCTGAAGAGATGGTAATTCGGCTGTTTTGAGAAATTTCTTCTCTGGCCAAGATTCTCCGATCTTTCAGAAATCCAGACTGGTAATCCAAATCCCGGATGCCTGGAGCTTGGTCTCCACTCCTATGTTAGGTGGGACGAGAAGGAAACTATCTCCTGTTTCTCACATTGGGCTTGACCCACGTGAGCTTTGGGAATTATCACCGAACGTCCCGCAAACATTGTAGGGATGTAACGAGTCGATTCAAATAGTGGAAATCGTGTGTGCTACGACATTCAAAACAAAGAAGGAAGAAATTGAAGCGCGAAAGTACTACAGTACCCTGGGGTTGACTCCCCCCATCGATGGGTTGACCCCACCAAAACAGCATTACAGATCTGCCACCCTTCGGCTTGTGGCGTCCAAGACTTGCTGCCGCTGACTCAGCTCCCGCGCCTCCTCAGCAGCTGCCGGGCGCAGTTCGTCAGCCTTGGCTCTGTCCCTCTCTACCTCAACCTGAATGGCAGCCATCTTTATAGAGGCCTGCCTCATAAGCTCCTCTGCCTCTGCTAGCTGGGCCTTCAACTGGGAGATCAGCCCAGATTGCGCATTAAGAGAGGCTGAGTGCTCATATATCTGGGTCTGCAGTTGTTGAACCTCACTTTATGCCTCCTGGAGCTTCTTGATGTCAGTTTCCTTCCTCCGCTGCTAGCCCATGCTGAGTCCACGGTCATGCTCCCAGATCTTCTCAGCCATAAGATCATGGACGATTGCATGAGGACGTTGGGCATCCGCTCCCCCAGCGCACAGTTCGCGTAGCCACAAGCGATGTCTGTCCATTTCGTCCAGCCATAGAGCTTGGGTGGTGTCCTTGATGAAGCGCATGATTAGCTTCCACGACCGGCGACGGACTATGCTGTTGTCTTCCTCGTCGGAGTCTGTTTCGTCCCTGTCTGCACGATTGGCAGTCTCGTACGCAGGATACGCCCACAGGAAGTCCTCGGCTGGATCTGCATCTGGCATTGAATCCGGCGTGACATCTGGCGCCGAAGCAGGCGCGATAGGACTAGGAATGGCTGGTCGGTTCTCTTCATCGGGGTCCACCTCAATGACCTCGGGCACAACCCTGCTGGTGGCCCCACCAGTGATGGTGTGTGTTGCATCTCGGGGAGATGGGGGGACTATCGCCACCATCACTGGCATGCCCCTTGGAGGGATTCCACCGGACATCCCGACTAACCTCGCTGTAGAAATCCACGCTAGTCGAAGAACTGTACGACAGAGAGGGACATGAAAGTTAGTGGGAATAGTCTATATATGACGACAAGGATACAGGTAGCGGAAACATAAGGATATTGACCTCCTGGTGCCGCTCTTCAGCCAATACTGACGGGGCCCCGAGACGAGGCCCTCCGTATACTGTTGGAAGGTCCAGAAATTCCGGAGGATCCACCTCGGGTGCTCTGGTCCCACCAGATGCGGAACTGGACGTGGCCATAGGCATGGGTTCTGAAGGTCCTGCATCATCACCCGCCGAGGGGAGAGAATGAGGCCTACGTACATGTTCCTCCTGCATGTCTCAAAAATCGATGAGAAGTCCATAGTGGCCCAAGAACAGACCATAAAGAAATAACTTCGGAATACTACCCCGAGAGCCTCTGTGAAATTTTCGGAGTCTGATCCTTGATCTCCAACCTCGCCCTCCTCCAACGGGATGCCTCCTCCTGCCTCATCCTCCCGATAGGTGTCCTCTAATTCTTCAAGCAGGGGGAAGCGCTCCCTTAGATTGGCGGCCGATAAATGTGGGGGGACCGTTCGATTCAGCAGTACCCTCACACGGTCTGTCATTGGGCGAGGGACACCACTAGAATGAACTTAATCCTCCAGATCATCCAAGTATTACTCTGCCTCCGCCGGAGACGCCATGAAACCGGCCCGGACTGGGCTTATTCCCGATAACTCCATCCAGAGGCGATTCAAGTGCGCCCATATCTCGGGTGGGATGAGGAATTTCCGGTTGACATCCCAAATGTCTCAGGCTTCTGGGAAGACGACATCTTGTGCCATGTCAATATGACACAGCTGCTTCCCTGGAGCCTGAGTGGATATCCTACGAAATCCCCTCGATGGACACCCCTCCGGATGGCCCTGCTCTTCCGGAATCACCGGATCCGCCGCTGCTACCACACCCTCGGTCGGTGAGGGTCTCACCGCCATGGCAGCCCCGCCACCGCGAGAGGCCCTGGCTGCCCTCTGACCCCGACCTCGGGATAGAGGAGGCCCACCGGCACCGACCCGAATAGTTGGCTACTTCAGCATCTCCCCTGGGTAAGAAGATTCCCAACTAATGGAATACTCCCTCACCAATCTGAAAGCGGCGGTGGATGGAGGCAATGCAATTAGCATCTTCACATCTTCCCGTGTGAACATGACCCAAAGCTGCCTCATCACACATGGGTGATCCTCGTGATGCACCTCCCTGTAGACCTGCGGGGTCAACCGATGGAGGCACTAGAACTTCCTCGCAAACTGATGTGGGGTGTACGGTTCGTAGAGCGGCTCAAGATCCACTCGTTCCACCAAAACTCCACCTCGAAAGGCCAGGAGGTAATCCAGGTGCTCTTCCGTTCCCCGCCCGTCGTCAGTAAGTATCCCTGTCGGCAATGGGAAGGGGTGGAAATTAAACTCATCCACCCTCCACACCCGATTCAGCACCATCGGCATGGTTAGTTTGAATGGGAAGCTCCCGACCGCATTCAGGATGGAGGGGCGGAAGTTTGATCCCGGCGGGCGGCGTCTGCAAGCACCCCCAATACAGCTTCTCGATGGGCCATTTTGGTTCCGACACTCAGAAAATAATTTTTCCAGAACGGAACGCGAAGCTGGATCGCGAAGCTAGCTTGCGAAGGTCGATCGTGAGACCAAGCCATGGAGTCTAACCTGGGCCGGAAAACAAGAATTCTCTTGGCACGGTCACGAATTCGGAGACCCACGGTTCACCGCGAAGCTCGATTCGGGGAGAGCGGGTGTGGAGTATGCGGAACTTAGTGAAATTGAGAGCACAAAAAGACAATAGAATCGCATGAAGACAAACGAGGTCGACCCCCCTATTTATAGGCGGCGACCCCGGAGCATCTCGACGCGCCCCTCCCGCGCGGAGCATCACGGCGCGTCCTGATCTTGTGGCCCCGGTCAGCATCGCGGGCCCCCTTCGCGAAGTCGCCTCGCGAACCGCCGACAATTTTGGCAATTTTCCCTCAGACATCGACCCTTCATCCCTCCGCGGCTCCAAGTCTGAGGGGGGGAATTTGTTGGCGCCAAAATATTGCACGAAAGGAAGGGACGAAAAAGAAGGCGCGTACGCTGCCTCGCGAAGCACCGACGCGAAGAACCCCGAGCATCGCTGTCCCGCAAAGCTCCAGAGGTGGTACCTCTCCGCGAACGAATTTGACATTCACGAGCCCACCGCGAAGCTCCGGAGTCGGTACCTCTCCCTGAATGAATTTAAAGTTCGTGAGCCCGCCGCGAAGCAACGGAGGCGGTACCTCTCCGCGAATGGCGTGACGTTCGCGATCCTGCCGCGAAGCAACTTCCACCATTTCACGCCGCATGAGTTCTACTTTGCGGCACCCCTCTGCTATAAATACTGGGCTACCCCCTGAGTCCAAGAGACGGACAATCCAACCTTTCGGCTTCCCCTCTCCCGAATCGCGAAGCACCCTTTGCCCCGGGAATCATGAGCTCCGCGAGGTACCTCTACTTCGCGTGATGTCTTCGCTTTGTCTCGTTTTGAGCCCCTCTTCCGAGAGGGATGCCCTTCGTGAACCTCAAGGGAATTTGCGAAGGAGGGGGATTTGCAAGGGAACCCGGGCAGCCGCAAAGCATTTATGTTTCGGGAAACACCCATCTTGTACTATGATCCCCATGCTAAGGTAGGATCGCTACACATCGTGAAGCACACTGCTTCGCAGCACCCCGCTTCGCGAGGCACCTCCTATTCGAGAGGCAGTGCTCTGTGAATACTGTTCTACTTCGCGAAGAACTCTCCATTCACACCTCTACCCAATGCTAAGGCCAAGGCACTCCACTTCGCAAAGTACACTCCTTTGCTTGGAAAATCCTCTTCCTGCGTGACCCCCTGGTATGTGCGGTGTGATTTCAAAGTCCCACGGACAACACCACTCATAGAGTTTCTTTGCCTAATGCTTCTTCGCATAGGCACGCTAACGACTATTGCTTCTTTGCATATCCATGCTAACGTGGACCCCTCGATGGTTCACTCTACAACCCCCCTTGACCACGGCCTTACTAGTACCTTCCCTCCCCCAAGGAGCAAAGGGTACCAGTTTTGTAATCCCTAGGGGTGTGGAGTGGACCCACTTTGTCTGAGCTTCAGGACGTTAAACTGCCAAGCACCTCATCCTCCACATATGAAGTTAAACTGTGACCCGACCCCGTGCTTCGCACGAAGGGTCCCCCCATCTCAGACATTTTTTATGCCACCCGTCTCCACAGAGACGGGGTCACCCCCTCCACAAGGGATTATATTTTCCTTCTTAGAGTAGCGTATGTCCATGGGAGAAGGGAAACCACCTTGGTATAATCCCCCTAGCCCCTCTTGCGGAAGGTTTCACCCCTGCATCTCCGTACTTCCCCACTACCAAGGTCAGTGGAGGGCGCGATGGGGAACGAGGCACCTCCCATCGTTGGTCCCAAATCCCTCTTTCGTTGCACTTTTCCGCACTTCAGGCCTCCATCCTGGAGTAAGTCCCAACACCATGGGATGCCTAATGCATAATCCCCTCTTCGCCTCTCACGGACGCACCCTTCACGGTGTGATCGTCAGGTCCTTGCTACCTCTTGTTTCTCACACCGAGCATGACTCACGTGGGCTTAGAGTTGGAATTGGTCGTGACAATACCCTCGTCCAACATGACGTTAAATTGTATGCCCTCGTCCCACATGACATTAAACTTTACACACATTTGAACTACGAGGACTTTGATCCTTGTCAAGGAATGGTACGTGGGAAGCCTCCACGAGGTTCAAGACCACCACTAGTGGACCCCCGGGTTCACCTTCACGTCGGTTCGCCGACGAAACCAATTTGAACTACGAGGTCTTCGATCCATGCCAAGGAGTGGTACGTAGGAATCCTCCACGAGGTTCAAGCCCACCAGTCATTTATTCACGTTATGTCCCACCTTCATCCAGCATGATGCTAAACTGCATTCTAGTCCGACGAAAAGCCGTTGTGACCAACCTGAACTACGAGGTCTTTGATCCATGTCAAGGCATGGTACGTAGGAAGCCACTTCGAGGTTCAAGCCCATCTCTCATTGGACCAAGGTCCACCCATCCTCATTCACGTCGGTTCACCGACTCCCACCACAAGTGAACCCCCGGGTTCACCTTCACGTCAGTTCACCGATGAAGCCCCCTTTTGAACTACGTGGTCTTTGATCCATGTTAAGGCATGGTACGTAGGAAGCCTCCACGAGGTCCAAGCCCACCACAACTAGGACCCCCCTGGTCCTCCTCATTCACGTCATCCTTCCGGCGTCCAACCTGAACTACATGGTCTTTGATTCATGTTAAGGCATGGTTCGTAGGAAGCCTCCATAAGGTCCAAGCCCACCACCACTAGGACCCCCCTGGTCCTCCTCATTCATATCGGCCTTCCGGCGTCCAACCTGAACTACGTGGTCTTTGATCCATGTAAAGGCATGGTACGTAGGAAGCCTTACGAGGTTCAAGCCCACCACCTGTTGGTAACTCCGACCTTCTTCATGCCAGGTCACCAGCACCCGGACGGCCTAGTGTGTAAGCCTCACACCATCCGGACCAAGGTCCTCACTCACGTCAGTTTGCTGATGATATCCATCGAGCCAAGTTCTACCTTCACGTCGGTTCACCGACACCATCCCGAACTACGCGGACTTTGATTCCCTTCCACATGGATACGTTGGAGGCCTCTTCGAGGCGCAATCCCAACTTCATTGTCTCCCCTGTGATGGTCCCATTTCATTCCCCCTCCACTTCATTCAACTCTCCATCACCCATCCCGATTCTCACCCGGACATCCATATCCCGGAAAGATCATACCATTCTGCTCCTCTTCACAGTCGCCCATGGGCTGGTCCCAGTATCGGCACCCCATCAAGTGAAATCCCTCAATCCGATCCATTATAGCTAATGCTCTGATCGGGCTGATCCGTCTCCGCTAGACGTTAAACTTGCGGCATACCCTATTTTAAACATAGGAAGTTGAGGAAAACCTCAGACATATGTCTATGGCATATAATTCCCTGCACCCGATGTGGGATGCCTGGGCTTCCATGCCCTCGAGAAGCCCTATGACTAGGGATAATAGACAGAAATTCCAGTTCCCCAGCATCCAGACACGCTAATGATGCCTCGACGTGACTACTCCACCGACTGAAGGATGCTGCACTGACCGGACCCTTTGGAATGTCCAGACAGAAGCAGTGTAATTAACCAGCGTCCATGGAAACATGGCACTGGGAAGAGTTTCACGAACAATGTATTAAATCTATGAGGGAGACCCGGACTAGGTGATGAGTTCTGGGGAGGAATCCACGAAAGGAAGAACCGGCATCCCATCATCCGGTTTCGATCAAGGAGCAAACGTCCCCGAATAAGGAACGGATGTCGCCCGCCTTTGGAAAGCGGGAATGCAGGGCCACAGCAGTGCGTCCTCCACAGACGGATGCGCGCGCCCCGGCAAAAGCATCATAAACAACACTCATACACATCTCTGTCTAGCCACAATGACTAGTACATAGAGTATTTTATTCATACTCAATCAATGAAATTATTGATATGTAGTCTTCATATTGTGACTCAGATATAGATCTATATAATTGGATTGTTTTAACTGTAATTACATAAATACCTCTTCTAATATTAAGAGGTATTTATCAAATTCCTTAAATAATCTCAAAATATCCTTATCATTGAATTAAGAATTCTTGGACATCAAGAGAATTTGGATTATATTTCCTTACTTAGACTATATATCTTTTAAATCATTAAAATTTTTCTTTAATATCCTTACTCATTAGATTCTTACAATTATAATTTTATTTCATAGATGGTACTCTTGTTACCATCACTTTCTTTTACCATTTAAAATAGTTCTTCAATTATAACTTTTAGAGATGATACATGAATCTTTATAACCATGTTCTTCAATTAGTATCACATAATTTACTTTTTCCATCAATATGGTAGTAGTTCACTCATATTTTATAGTACAATTTGTCTTTACTTGTTCACATAAATTTTGAAAATGGATATATCTGATTAATTGGGTTATTTCAACATTCAGTTATAAACTTATTTGTTCAAATATAAATGGGTTTTTAGTGAAAACAATGTTAATGATGATGAATTCAATATGAACCTAGTAGATCTGAATATATTGGAATAAACATATGACCCTTTTAACTTAGAAACACAAATTGAAGAAATTTTCTATGTTCTTGATCTTTTAAATGTGTTGTTACCCATCATTTTAGAATAAAAAAAGTGTTTTTGTGATGATAATGTTAATGATAATGATAAATTATGTGACAACCATACATCCATTAAATGATTATTAAGGAATATTGATTTCCAAGATATAGTCATTGTTTGTGCTATATTGATTGATCATGATGAATTAATATATGAAAACAATCATTTTATTAATCTCTTAATATTAAAAGTACCATATATTTATTTCATAATGGAAATTTCAAATTTTTTAAAATTGTGAGATATAATATTTTGAATTTTATTTTTTTAAGTCACAATATTTTAAAAATTATGATAATTTCTTCTGTACACAAAAATGAATTACGTTTATATATTAATTTTTTACTGATATTTTTATCATTTTAATTATTAAATAATTTTTTTAATTTTTTCTATATCATTTCTTATCTCATTAATGTTGTCGATATTTTTTTTCATTTATCAAACTACTATAATGAATATGATAAAAAATTGTTCATTTGTTTTTTTATATCATTTTTTTATTGTTATTTAATTTTGTATGCAACTGTTGAATTCATATAGAAATTTTCATGAATTTGTTTTCTTATTTCTATATCATTTCACATCACATAAATTTTTTTTATATTTTTTTCAATTCAATCAACTACTCTAATGAATATGATAAAAAGTGTGATTAGTTTTTATTATTTTTTTATATTATTTTCTAATTTTTTTAAATTTTATATATAATAGTTGGATTTGTATAATATTTTACTTATTTATTTCTTATACCTATATAATTTTTTGACTAATAAATATTGTCATTATTTTTTATTTTAGATAAGTAATCAATAAAATATGATAAAAATATTTCTTAGTTAAGCTTTCATTTAGTTGTATTGTTTTCCAATTATTATTAAATTTAATATGTAATAGTTGTATTTGTGTAGTCTTTTACAAAAAAAAATTATATTTGATTTATTAGATCATGTTAGACCAAACAGTTGAGTCATCTTGATCTGCTAGGGAGGACCCTCCATATACCTCTATTAAGGAGCCTCCTTATTCCACTACATTAGATCTTTCTTCTTTTATAGGGAAATAAAAGGATTCTAGGGTTGTTAAACATGGTAGAACACATTTACCTAAATTTTCACTTTCTCATATCGAGTATTAAAGGAAATATCTAGAGTTTGATGGTAATTATGATCCTACCTAACCAAATTGAAATCCATTTTTGTGTTTTTTGGCTATGAAATATTGATAAAAAATATAAATTTTGAATTATTATTTAAGAATTGTTAATGAGATGACACTAGATCAACTACAGGAGAACATTTTTTTAAGATTGTTTATATTATTTTATTTATCATGTCATAATATTATTCAAATGAGTTATGTTGTTCTTATTATCATCTGAAATATGATTTAAATGACACAAAACAAGTCATAAGGATATTTTTATATTTTTCTACAAGAATATGGAAGGATTAAAAATCAATACTATATTTGGATTTCATATTTAGTGGAATAAAAAATGAAAAACAGTGTGAAATATGTTGTTTCTAAATTAAGATGAATGTAATAAGTTTGTTAAAAGCTATAAGTACGAATAATTTTTCAAAATTGAAATATAATTGTTTGAATTTTTTTGTATAATCACTAAAATGAACACATTACAAATTTTTTAGTCTTTAATCAATAGGAACTAAGGAAATATCACTATCAAATCTATGAAAAGATTGTATACCATCATATATTATCTTATGGAGTTATTTATTACTTTAAGAACAAATTATGGATGAAATGTTTGAAAATATTATAGAAAACTCTTAAATCTCTACAGTGACTTCCCCAACATCCTCTTAGATAGACAATAAAAATTGAAAAATTTCTCGATAGAGAAAAAAAGAAAAAAAACTTATAAAATTGTCGAAGTCAATAGATGAAAATATTGTAATTATTATTTATGTTATTTATAATCTATTTATATTTTTCTAATTTAAAAATAAATATTTCAAATGTTTTTTATAAGAAACCATTGAGGAGAAGAGAATATATGGGACCTTTATACACATGGATAGGAAGGATATTTTGGATACTTCATTAAGAAATGAATAACACTCAGGTTGTATACAATGATATGAGGTGGGTGTATGTATTAAAAAAAATTATTCAGTCTTCTAGGAAATTAATTTATAATGTATGTATATATATATATATAATATTCTTTTTAGAATTAAATTTTAGAATATGGGAGAGATAATGGAGGACATGATTTGATTGTTGGTATAATGAATGTTTACATACATGTAGTGATAATTTTTGGTTTCATGTCCTACTCCTCCACCTCTACCTACATATAAAACTCCTTTTTCACAACCTGCATATCCCACTACTCCACCTACTCATTAATAGTTTCACATTTACTATGATTTATATGTTGAGGATCCTTAATCTCATATAATAATTTATGGGATCAAACATTATATCAGGTATTCCCAATAACATCAGAAGATGAAAATGGGTTATCCTAGGTATATTATATATAATATTATTGAGATAGTAGCTAGTCTAAAAATCCATAATGATAAGGTTTCTATAGTTGTAAAAAGTGTTATATATTTATCGATTTGGCTATCTGGACTTATCTGATAACTTACTAGTGAGGTATTCATAGATTATATCCTTTATTTAATATTTGGGTTAAATTTGTTTTAATATATATATATATATATATATATATATTCAAGAAATACATTAATGTTAGGGACATGTTGTATAGAAAGAAATGACATTTGGGTCCCCTTCTGCATCACATACTGTATTTATTGAAGGGATTTCTAAATTATCATCTTATGAATTTATTTCATTTTATGTTTTGTTAATGATTATTGAAATTTGTGGGAATAATTACCTTCTGATGATCTCTAAGAAATATATCGTAGGACTTCTGGTTTTATATAAGTTAGGCTCTAGGTAATGCAATTATTTTCCATATAATTAGATTATCATATTTCTTTCAATTATATCAATTTGATCCAAGATACTTCATATATTTTTTTTTTATTAGGCATCATCATAAACATTATATTCAATATAATATAAAATTATTGTATGGATTCAGGGGCCCAATATTTATTTCTCCAATAATGAATAAAGTGATGGATGAAGAAGGAATCAAATATGTTACACAAATATTTTAAAATTAAGCAATTAACTATTGGTTGCTTCCTTATCTTGATGGGTGTGAAACAAATATTTCATATAGTTTTATTTCTATTAATTAAATAACCACTCAAATAATATTTATTTCAGTCATCATCCATTGTATGATGTGTGTTTTTTCTCTAGAAAAGGCCACTTACCATTTATTCTCTATACATGTCGATGTTTGAAAAGGCATTAAATACGTAAAGGGGAAGTAAAATTGGATATTTTAATGCATATATTTTGTAAGTTTTTTTCTTTTTTTCTTAATAATTGTTATCAAACAGTGCATGTGAACACTATAAATGGTCAATGGTGAAGTGGTTAAATATTTTCAAATATGTGATTGTAAATGAGAATTATTTTAGTAGTACAATTTATTATATACTTAAAATTTTATTTTCAATTGAATACTTAATTTGAAATAAAATTTTCGTCATCGCAAATGAGTATTTAAATGTGGTTATTATATTCTACGATTTATGTATAAAATAATTAAAACTGGTCTTATTATAGATTTTGATATAGTTAGTTTTAATTATAACTATTCCTTTAATTTATCTTATAATTATATTGAGAATAAATTTTAAATATGTTCATTTTAATTTTGAGATTTTATATGATTATATCCTTTTTAATGGAAACAATATAAATAATCTATAGGGATCTTGGGCTGATTATTTTACAATAATTATTATATTTTAGTTTTATCTATTTATATTTTTAATATATATTTTGGAAATTTAAATTTGAAATTATAAATTTTTTGTGATTTTAAAAAAATTGTGATATAAGTAGTTATTATTGAATTTTATTGGGATTTTTTTCTATTTTCTATTAGTTTTCTCTACTATTTACAAGATTTTTATTCTATTACATCTGTTGGGTATTGTGTTTTATAAATTTTTTAAAAATAATAGCTTTTTAAATCAGATATTTTTAGAAATGACATAAAAAATCATTTCCACACCAGTTAAGAAATTGCCAACATAGAAGATGGCCTTTAACATCAGTTATTTCATATAACTACTTTTAATGATTATCTACCTGGTTTCTTATTTGATAACCTTTGTGGAAATCTCTCTAATTTTCCTTTTTAAGAATTTTTTCAATGTCCATTATGAAATTACCAACATTGAATTTTTTAAAATTAGTTATATAAAATATTAACATTAAAGGGTATATTCTACATTGATTATTTCATAACTGATATTGAAATATCCATGATTTTTCATTTTAGGTTGTTTTTCATCAGTTGTTATTATAATAACTAACAATGATGTTGTTTTTTATTTCATTTAAAATGAATAATGTAAAAAAATATTTATAGCATCACTTATAAAAATGTCCCTTATTAATCGATGTTAGAAATTAAAAAAATGATGTAAAAATTTATTATTATTTGTACTAGTGTTCACTATATATTGAATACAATATTCTTTAATAAAATCATTGCTTCTAGTACTAAATGCCAAACCAAAAATAAATATTTATAATCAATTTATTCTCAATATTTCATACTAATTTATATTAAATTTATATGAATATATTTGGAAAAATAGTTCAACATAACAAAGCAACATCAAAAAAATAAATATTAAGTATAAAAATCATTTTTAACTTCATTATTTATTAATATATATATCATTAAAAGAAACCAAACAACACACACACACACAAGAACCCCCGTGGATAAAACCTAATCCCTCCCCATAAGTAATGTAAAGAACCCACTAGACCAATTTTATTACAATTCCTAGAATCAATCCCCAAATTCATAGAGGCCTTAGAAAATGGGTTTTCTAATGGTTTAGAATAATTAATTATTAATACATGGTTTTTACATGAATGATAATCCAATATCATGTTATGTCACCAGTCTTATACCTCATCGGCCCCTATTAGTAGCCATCACACCATTTTACTAGTCTGAAATCTATGCCACCCCAACCCACCTCACTCACCTAGAATCTTTGTATATTTTGAGCATCTAATGCACTATAGTTGGGTACCTATCAATCGTATATTGGATATATATACATATATATATATATATATATATATATATATATATATGAATAGGGCTAGGTAATAGGTAACAACACCCTAATCTCTCTTTAGATTCACTGACTCAGTGAAAGCTATGGGGTTCCCCTTTGTATCATCCTTCTATTGTGTCAAACTATTTGAATGGTCCCCCTATATTGATTTTGATGTGGAAGGGAACCCATACATTCCACATCAGATCTATGTGGGGATAGATGGTGAGATGATATGTTCCAATTTACCCATCTCTCATTTGAGGCCACCACCCCAACTACACATGTGTGCCTCCATATTGCACCACATTCCTTTTGTTTAGATCCATAATTCAAGTCCAACCATGTCACCTATTTCCCAAAGATAATGAAACTAAGGCCCTATAACCTGAATTATTTTTTGATTGATTCATTTCCTAGAGGTCTACTGACCGAAAGGAATATTTTTACCTAAAATCCCATTCTAAATTAATAGTATCATTATTTTAGCACACTACTATAGTATTTCTATAGTACCTATATAAATATTATCCCAATCATATTTTATCATGGGTTTTTTGATGTAGTATTAAAAGGTTCCTACCACTCTAGCACCACACTGAATGGATTATTAATTTCATTAATAATTAAAATACTAATATAATGTTTTTATCCATTATTTATCTTATTTAGTAAACATTTTTAACATTTAATTTCATGTTTTAATCCATCAACTACATATATAATATGCATTTAACACATCAAAAATTCTCATGAATAATTATATTTAAAATAAACTCAAGTACCTTCATATTAATCGTACAAATAATTTAAATCTCATTATCACATAAATATTATTATCAAAACTATAAAGACCCTTAACCCCAGTAGCCCAATATTGGTGGTTACTTTGTGAAATGGGAAAAATATACAAGTTATTTCATCCTGAAGGATTAATTATTTTAGTATTCTTGGTAAAAGAGATACATAATTTAAATAAACATTACATTTTAAAACATTAAACAAAACAAAGTGTGCGTAAAAATTCAGCCACTATAAACTCATTCATAGATTCCATATTCAAAAACCAGAAAAATGAAACCAAATAAGGGTGATCCTAAATTCTCAATAAGATTTTTTTAAAGAAGAAGATATCACAAATAAATAAAAAATAATCGATAAGGCATAATCATCATGGTCAGGTAAATATCTGAATACACATTCCATTTAATCAATAACATGACTGTCAAGATTATATAATACATAATTAATAAGGAATGGTAATCAACATAAAAAAATACCATTTAATAAATAACTTGAGAAAAAATACATCTATGGATAATATTAATGTAATAATCTCATGGATTATAACAACTAAATTATTAATGAAAGAAATTTTTAATATTGGGTATCATGATTTATGACATCATGATATCTATAACATCAAGACCCTCACAAGATGGTTTAAAACTATGGGTAAACCCCCATTTAATTTGAGATTACTGATTCACCTCTTGATACTTCCAATAAATCAAGGGATTATACAATCCTAGGCCCCACCCATCATTGTAGGTATAATTCCTTCCTCATATATGAAATGATTTATTTAATTCATGAACAATAAGACTTATCAGTAAATGTCTGTATTCAATAAATAATATTGGATACTAATATTTCCCCACTAAATAAAATATCTTTAAAGGTGAAACACTATAATTTGAAATGATATATATTTTATGTAATAATCATATCCATTAAAAATAAAATGATTGTATAGGTGAAATATAAGGTCTAATTATAAAAATAAAGTGAATATTTCAAGGGAATTTTATTGATTATAAAAATTAATTAAGAAACCGAATATAATTACTTTACCAAGTCTAATTGAGCCTAAAATATCCACAGAAATAATAAAGATGGTATCAATACAATATTTACCCATTTTAGAATATATAAAATGAACTTTTGTTATCATTGATAAATTTAAATACTGTAAAAAGATCTTTAAAACATTATTGAGGAAAGCATCATTTTCACTTTATAAAATCTTTAAGAAATATAAATTTTTAGAATATTAATAATACAAATTATTTAAAAATAATCGTTTAAAATTTTAAATTAATCTTCATGGAAATTATTTCTCATTATGGCATAATTTGTTTCATGCCCGGTATGTTAAAATAAAGATTCCTTTCATATTTTTTATGATAATTGAAAAGTAACTTGTTTGGAAAATGAAATAAATATTCCTTTTAAAAAATTCTAAAAACCCATTTATGGGTAAAAATGTCTTCAAAAAATCATAGTAACACATTTTTTAAATCATTTATAGAAAGCATAGATTTGAAAAAAACGATTTTCAACCGAATAGATAAATGAAGTCAAATTCTATTAAAAACATTTTATCAATCATTTTAAGTACCAAAGAGAGGAAAATTGTAAAATTACTTTACAAATCATTAATAATAAGATAATAATAAAATTAAATTGTTTCATTGTAAAATGATCAAATTATTTCCTTCAATGAAG
Source organism: Viscum album (assembly GCA_963277665.1). NCBI lineage: Eukaryota > Viridiplantae > Streptophyta > Magnoliopsida > Santalales > Viscaceae > Viscum > Viscum album. The sequence goes on from OY728135.1 coordinate 455,625,633, forward strand.
ATTAATGTGTAAACAATCCTAGTAAAATGAGATTGAAACATGGGTCTCTTTCCAATTTGGTAAATTTTGAATTGTTAGCCCCATAAAAAGAATAAAATCAAATTAAATGTTCAATACAATGAATATAAAAGGATTCATTACATAAAATATCAATGATAGAGTAGATACTCCTCGTAAAAGAAGATAAGCATATAACATAACATATTCCCCAAAGAAGAGAATTTGAGATGAGCAACCCATACGATGATCATACTATTGAAGTGAGAATAAATAAATTAATCGAGTATGTATATCAAATTTGAATCCAAATAAAATAATTTTAAATAAAAAATAACATAATTATAATTAATTACACACATTTTATTAAAATAGTGAATACAATGGGGAAGTAGTATAACATAATGAACAGAAATTCTGTTACGAAATTTTTTACCACGGGGTAATTTTGAAGTCAAATCCCCTTGGATGAAATAAATAAACTTAAATCATTAAATATCAGTAATTATGAAGGATTCATGATGTTAAATTTAAAATTGGTAGTATATGCACCATTTAAAATAAATTAGGTTCATAACAATACAATATGCTTCAATGAAAGGCAATTAAAGAAAAATATTTTACCTTATGCTTCCTTTTGGTTGAACAAGATTAACATCTTATATAATAATTTTAACAATTTTATTAATTTATACAATAAACATATTCATATTAATACTGTCATATATAATCCTATTATAACATATTACCACCTATTCATCAATAATTTTTTTTATTATTATTGTTTTGTGTGTTAATTTCCTTATTTTCACATTCATGTTTTCTCTTAAACATTTCAGTTCATATATTTAGGATATAGATAAATCATCTCAATAATTAAATTAGTCTTATAAATATACTATTTACTTATTCGATTGATTTTTAAAACCATTTTTAAATTTTGTACAGTGAAAATGATTTGTATTTCTTCATGGAGACAGTAGGTCATATGAACACATGAGAAAAGATATCATTCCATTAATGGGTGAAATGGTAAGTAATTTAATGATATATTAATTTTAAATAATTAATATCATTTAATGTGTATCATATAAGTTCATTATTTCCATCATTTTGACCATTCATGTGATTCGGTGATGAAAAACAAATTACATTGGTTTGTGAGTTGGTATTTCACCATACACACAGGTGACATCTTTGTTTCTCATATGATGGAGAAGGAGATGGATAAATATAATAACATATACATAATAACATATTATTAAATGGTATATAACTTTTTAATTATGTTTCATATGTTAATAAATAATTTATGTTTGTAAAAGGGGATATAAAAAGAAAGATCTTTGTTAAGATGATTATGTTCTCTTAGAGATTCTTTATTTGGGTCTCTTCTTAATGACCTTAAAGTTGATATTTTGGGAAGAAACAAATATCTAGGATGTGTACAAGAATTTTTTTATAGAGATATTATTAATTTTTAGTCTACAAAATAGTGTTTAGAGGGGTGAATATGTGACCGTAAGGAGTGACCTTATATAATTTTAGGGGAGTGTTATTTTTGTAAATTCTCAAAACTATTCAATAATGGGAATTCACTCTCACCCCAAGTGCCTCAAAAATTGATAAATAAAATATTTCATAAAATATAAGGTTGATCCACACATAAACCATATAAAAAAAGAAAAAATTAAAAAATTATTTCCCTTATGCACAATGTTTACTTACTTTTACCATTTTTGTTTTCACCACAATAACTAGATTTTTACCTAGGTAATTAATCATTTAAACCTAAAATAAAAGAATAATTGTTAGTTAATTTTAACCCATTTATTCTAAATATTTAATCTAATCTGACAAAATGAATCTATATGTGTAGAATATTAATTTTAATACAAGTTAATACAATGCGCAAAACACCATTTTAACCTTAACCGCAGTAATAAATTTTTAATGAATTTACTAATCATTATCAAAAAAATTAATTTAACCTTATTAAATAATATTAACTATATATATTAAAAATATTTATTCAAATATATAAAGTTAAATTTTTATAATATGTATAATTTAGTTTAAAAACGAACCCGTAAATTCTGTTGAAGAACAGTTTTTCAAGAAATTCAATTTTCAAGTATAAGATGATATAATATTAATTATATGATTAGAAATCATCATTATATGGATTTAAATTAATTTAGTTTGTTTTATAATATATATATATATTTCATTTTAATCATTCCCTATGATATTTAATTTTTATTATTTAAATTAGGGAAACATTATGCATTTGAAAATAGTTTTCAGAAAATTTCATTTTTAAGCATAAAAATAAACTTATATCAAAATATGGTATAAAGATTATTAAAATGTAATCAATTTACTAATTACACGAAATAATACTTTTTTTACTTTTTAATAAAATTAAATTAATAATTTTACTTTTAAATTGAAAAATTATTTGTTAAGAAATGATAATCGTTGAAAAATCGGTAATTTTCACTATTCACTCAAAAATCAACATTTTCAGAAAAATTCCCAACATTTCTCCCTAATATAATTTTAATATTAAAATTTGAAATATAAATTTAATTTTAACATATAATATAACGAAAAATATAAAAAAATTAAGTATTTTATTTTCTCCCAAAGTGAAGTAAGAATCATTTTTGAAGAAAACCTATTTTTTGAAAAACAAATTAAAATGACATTAATAATAAATGAGTGGTTTTTATCAAAAAATTTGACATGATTGGGGCCAATTTATTTTTAATAATTCATATAACAATATTAATAGCCATAAATTCAATGGCTATAATATAATGGACATATCTAAAAAATATATTTTATAGGTTGTTTAGGATCGTTGTTGTGTTTCGTATACATTATCCCACACGATTATATTCTTTTAAAATAACAATTTTTCATATACCATAATATATTTATGATATTAAATTTAATTAAAATAAATATAAAATAACATTTTAGGGTTTCATATTCTACCCACATTCAATAAGTTGAATCCTAAAAATAGGATCTTTCACTTAGAAATGAATGCTTTGGTATTTGAAAATTCCATTATTAAAACTCCACATCATAAAAAGCGTTAAAAAACATCCTCTTAAAATATGGAATGGAAAATATGAAGTTCATATGGAATAATATGTAACTACTATTACAAGTTGGGGAAAACTTTTGGGAATTCAACATATGGACATGTATGAAATGTGTAAATAATTATGGGGAGTGATAGAGATCATTGATCAAAAGAAAGTGAATAATCAATATAAATTCAATGACCACAAAACTTTAAACCTATGTTGACTTAAATAACCATTGACTCATTAGATATTAAGTTAATAGGTTAACATTTTTATTTCAATATCCTTTTCCTAAAGTTGATGAGTTTTTTTACAGTATATAAACATAAGGAAGTATATTTACCTGAAATCATTCTATTTCGAAGAAAAATGTCATCATTTGGTTGTTCTCTGATAAATTAATACATCACCATTTATTTAAAGGAATGAATATCAAATATAAATTTTATATTCCAGAAGACATAAAATTAACTTATAACAAATCATAAGATCCATTAAAGAGTAACAAGTCTTTATGTTAATGTATTAATATTTACCAAAACCATAATGGTTAGAACCTATAATCCAATATAATACATTAATATCTAAAACCTCAATAGTATAACCCAAAATTCAACTTAATTAATTCCATAAGTTTCTATAAGTCAAATCATTTAAGTAAAAACAATTTCATATTAAATAGTACAACATGTATGCCTATGGTTATCCCTCTACCCTAGTCACCCTTCAGTTGTGGTTTTAGGCCCTACGACCTTCAATATGATGGGTTCTCACTTGGTATATGGGTAGTCATTTTTTCAAAACTAAATTAAAATAATTCCTATGAAATTCCAAAATTGTAATATCTTTAATTACCAAAACATAATATATAAGATAACCCTTATTTGTTACCAACAACATTAATCTTATATCCATAAAATGTAACGAAATTATTTATTAAATTTCTTTTTTACTAAAACATATGAAAAACCAATGTGTTATATTGTGATAAATGTCTCCCAAATTACCTTTAATATTAATAATGTCCTTACCCCAAAAAAACTAAAATTGGGTTTTTAATACATTTAGCTTATGATAAACCTTAATCTCAATAACCCATGATGGTATCTATAATTTTAGAGTTAAAACTATATTAATATATATATATATATGATTCCAAAAATTGACACAATTATTAAATGTTTCATCATTCTTATAACCAAAATACCATTAATAAAAATACATCTATAATTTAATTAATTAATCCCAATACATAAATACTTAACCCTTTTACTTCAACATAGGTCCTTCCATGGTCTATAAGTTAACATTTAAAAGGTTAATTGACTCAGAAAATTCCTAGGTACCCCACATTTAAGACAACCAACTATAAATGGATTTCTATGATGAAATTTATTTCACTCTACTGAACTCCTCAATTTTCCTCTGAAATTCATCACTCTACAACCTTATTTTCTACACATAAAAACATTTATTGTTCCTTTGAAACATTATCATGGGTTTTTCTTTATATATTTATAATTTGAAGGAAATAGAGCCTTTTTTACTTCATAATCCCCATCACTCGAGCTCTTAACAAACTGTGTCATTCTATTCATTAGTGATTCCATGAGTTTGTTAAGGTGTAGGTTTTTAATCATATTTTAGGATAACTAATTAGGAATAATCATGATATATTTCACTCCAATCATCATCCCATTTTTTTCTCATAATCACCTCCTTATCCATCATATTCAATGATAACATGATTTATTTGGGTTCCATCAATTGACTAAAACAAAAAAAGAATAGTATAAGGAACAATAATAATAATGGATAACCATGTAATCAATTATAGGGTCTATAAATCATAACACCTTATTTTTAATCAAATAAACCTTTTTTTATCCCATGACATTCATTATCATCATCTATTCAAATCCTTCTTAATGGTTTGAAATAAAATTTGAATTTTCTAAAATATATCCCCTTAGAGTGTTAGATAAGGTGTGAATTAAGGCATGTTCTTATGATTCGAGTGATGATAAAGTCAAATCCCAATGCACCATTTTCAGAGTTATTACCCCTAGGTACATTTTTTATGGAACAATATCCACTTGTGGTAACAATAAAATGATGTATTTCTTGGAAAACCACATAATATATTCCTCTTCAAAACATTAGGATGTTTTTGTATACTTATCCACAAATTATATCTTAGGATTTTGTTCCCTAACCTATTTATTCCAAAGTCTAGTTCCCTAAGTTTATACTAAACATTATCTTCTAAAAACTTTAAGGACATAGACCCCATTATCCCAGATTTGGTGTCTACATTATCACATTGGAATAAGATACTAGTGATTGTATCCCAAATGATCGAATAGTTTAGTAGTCTTAGTAAACTTGATACGTAATTTAATCTCACATTAAATTTGAAAACATGAAATAAAAACTTGAGAAATTAAAAAATTTACATTGATGAACTCATTCAAAGATTCCTTCTTCACAATATGGGGAAAGGAAACAAAATAAGCTTGAGAGCAGATTCTCAGCAAGTCTTACATAAAAATGATGCTAGCATGAATAAATAAAGTATAATAAAAAAGGGATAATAAATATTTAAAGTAAATATATGAAAAAAAATTCAATTTAAACAATAATTGGACTATCATGTTTGGATTAGGAATAACCAATATGGAAATGTAAATAACTGAAAACACGTTCCACTTAATAAATAATTTGAGAACAAAATGAATTCTTGTATAATATAAATTAAATGATCTCATGAATAAAAATAACTAAATTACTAATGAAGTAAAATCTTTACATTGGAAGTCTTGATTTCTAGCATCATGATATTTATAACATCACAACTTTTCACAATATAGTTTAAAACTATGGTCAAAAACTAATTTTTTATTAGCTTATTGATTAGCCTCATGAGACTATCTATGTAATAAGGGGATATATAATTCCATGCCCCACCCATCACTACATTTCAAAAGCATTCCTCGTATATCTAATGATCGATTTAATTCCTACACAATATTACTTATAAATAAATGTTCATATTGAATAAATGATAGGAAATACCAATATTTCCCAATTGAATTGAATATCAATCATAGTAAAACACTATATGTTTTAAAGACAGAAGGTTTAAGAAATAGGAATATCCATGATTAATAATATGGATATTTATGGTAAATGTAATGTCTAATGATCATAAGAAAGTTATTATTTCAAGGGAAGGATAATGATTGAAAAAATTTATTAAGAAAGTTAATTTCAATAAATTCTATGCACTTTGATAGAATCTATAAACTAGTTTGATTTTCCAATAATTAATGGGAAACAATTATAAATTGGGTGGGTGATAGAGTTGTAGTATCTATATTGATCAAGGAAATTGGGTTAAGCTATAGGGTTAGATAATCTTATGTATACACCTGATGAAGATTTATCTTGCTTTTCAGACCAAGCTCTCATGTCTCTAGAGGACTGCTATAATAAAGGAAAGGGATCCTTCCTACAATGCATTCTCACTGAAGGTTATCCTTATATGTCCATTAAAAATGATGAAATCATACAAAGAGTTGTAAAAAATTTAGTGTTATTATTCCTATTATTCCATGGTTTAAGGTTCATATGGTCATCTGTCATGAAGATCAAACAATATCTATATTGGGAAGCTCCTGGGAGATATTTTTTTATGCCCTATCAGAACATGCCTAAAAAACTCTTTCTCACAGGCTCGTATACAAAACATGATTACATTGATAGTATGGAATGGTAAACTCTATTCGGTAGGCATGAATCCATATACATCTGTGATATCAAGGAAGAGCTTGTAGCATTGTAAAAGATTCCAACTTTTGATATAGCTAACATGGGATCTTAACAGTGATTTCAAGTGATTTTCAATGGTTTTTTAACATTCATATGATATACCTTTTACACATTATTCAACAATAATTATGACTCATACAATGGAGCACTTGGTTTTCATTTAGTATATTCCTTGGCCAAAATAATCATAAACCTTTGACAGAGAGAATAAGGATGGTTTCATTTCAACATTTCCCCAGGTAATTATATTTAAAATAAATGTTTGTTGTCATTTATTACTACAAATACCATAAAAATATCTTCAAAACATTCTTAAAAAGTACACTTTTCACTTTGAAAATCACTTTTAAAACCCAAGAATTTATATAACATTATAAATATAATTTTATTTCAAAATAACCTTTTAAACATGTAAATCATACTTTAAATCAATGATTGGTCATTATGGAAGAAAAGTTCCATTTATTCCAAGTATGTGAAAATAAATATTCCTTCCACATTTATATAATAAAATTTAAAAACCCCATATTTGGAAAATGAAAGGAAAATTTCTTTCAAAAAATATTTTAAAAATTCAATTGTGTGTAAAAATTAATTTGAAAAATAATAGAAAAACATTTTTGAAAACATTTTTATAAAACATGTATTTGGAAGATAAATTATTTTCGACCAAAGAGTTAGATGAAGTTGAATTTTATAAAAATAATTTTCAATACCAAAGAGTGGAAAATGAAAATATTTTCTTTAAAACATCCTGAATAAAAAGGAAAGAATACTATTAAAGGGTTTTATTATAATTTGAAAAAATAATTTCCGTTAATAAATATTAAATCATAAACAATCACTATTAAAATGAGACTAAAATATGAAACTCTTACAACTTTAGTAACTTTTAAAATGTAATCCCCATAAAAGAAAAAAACATCAATTGTAAAATTTAATATCACGAATATAAATGGATTCATGATATAACATTTTGAAGGGGTATTATATTTACCTCATAAAATAAGATAGGTGTATAACATAACAAATGTCCCAAAGAATACAATTAGAGACGAGCAACCCTTAAAATGATAAAACGTTGAAGTAAAATTTAATCAATTAATATATTATGTGTAATGTATCAAAATCTACATAAAATAAGTGTAAATAAAACATAATATAATAAAAGATAATTACACACGTAATATTATAATATCAAATATAATGAGGTTTTAATATAACACAATGAAAGGAAATTAAGATATAAAATTCTGTAGCACATGGAAGTTTTAAATTCATGTCCCCTTGAATGAAATTATTCAAATTTAAACATAAAATATCCTTCATTATGAAATATTAGTTATATTACAAATAAAAGTGATAGTATATATTCCATATAAATGAAATTGGGTTCATAACATTGCAATATGCCTTAATGAACAAAAATTGAAAAAAAAATATCTTGCCTCACGCTTCATTTTAGTTAAACCCACATTAAAATCATGTATAATCTTTCTAAGCACGTCATAAATTTAGTCCAAATCCATATTAATTTTTATAATATCATTTATTATCCTCTTATAATATTTCACCTCTTGTTCGTTAACAATTATTTATTATTATTGTTTTTTTGGGTGTTAATTGCCTTGTTTTCTCAAGCATGTTTTATCATGAATGTTTTATTTCTTCTGTATATTATATACATTTATCATCAAAAAAATTGTATTCATGTTTTAAATGTCATATTTATTAGTTTTATTCTTTTTTAAAACTATTCCTGAATATTGTATATAGAAAATGACCCACATTTATTCCTAGAGATATTATGTCATATGTACGAATGAGCGATGATAACATTCCATTAATAGGTTTAAGGGTAAATAATTGGATTTTATAGTAATTTTATAGAATTAATATCTTGTAAAATTTATAATATACATTCATAACTTCAATCATTATTACTATTCATGTGATTTGAAGATGGAAAACAATTTATTTTGGTTCGTGAGGTGGTAGTTTGTTGTACACATGAGCGATGGTGTTTTTCCCCATGTGATGGAGAAAAATATGGATAAATATTATTCCATAATCATAATAACATCTCAATATACGGTATTTACCGGTTTCTTTGTATTTTAAGTGTTAATACATAATTAGATGATATAAAATAAGAATAAAAACAAAAAATCTTCTTTAAGATGATTACTTTTTCTTAGAGAAACCTCCTTTGGATCTCTTCTTAAGGATCCTAGGGTTGGCCTTTTATGAATAATGGTATCTCTATAATGTGTATAAATATTTTGGGGGGACATTTTTAATGTTTTTCATTGATCCATTTGTCTTGAAAGGTTTGAATAAGTGAGGGGAGGGAGAACCCTTTTAAAATTGAGGAGTGGTTTTTTTGAAAATATTGAAAACTATTCAATAATAGGATGTCACTCTCAACCCATGTGCCTCAAAAATTGATAAAGGAATTATTTTAGTGAAGTTAAATTTTCTATAAACCTACACTATATAAAAAATATACATTTTTTAAACATTTAATCCCTTACCCTCTATGTTTACTTAATTTTACCATTTTAGTTTTCACCATGGTAACTAGTCTCCAACCTATATAATTAATCCTTTGTAAAATTAAAAGATGATACTGATTAGATAATTTTTACTTAATTATTATAAATTTTAAATTCAATTTATCAAATAAAATTTCTATATGTGTGAATGATTAGTTTTAATACAAGCACATGAAACACGCAAAACCTCATTTCAACCTTTACAGTGATAATTAATTTTTAATGTATTTACTAATCATTATGAAAAAAATGATGTTTAAATTATTATCTCATATTTTTTATTATAATTAATATAATTTAATAAATTCTACCAAACTCAGTTCAAATAAGTTGAAGAATTTAGTTTTCAAATGGAGTCCCTAATGGTGTCATAAAATGGTTTTTTCAGGAAATGCATTTCTCAAGTATAATACGATTTATATTAGCTATATTAAATGTATTAATTATTATATTGATTTAAATTATAATATTCATATATATAATAAATAAAATTCATTTAAATCATTCCCTATTAAGGTTAATTTAAATTAACTAAAATTCATAACCATTAGGCATTTAAAAACTGTGTTCATATAATTGATTTTTTTGCCTAAAAATAAACTTATAAAAAAATGGGTATAAATATTATTAAAATGAAATTAATTAATTTAAGTATAACTAAATAATATATTTTTTTACTTTGAAAAAAAAATCAAATCATAATGATACATTTAAATTACATAATTTATTGAAAAAAAATTATAGTATTTCAAAAATCAGTATTTTTCACTATTCACTAAAAAATAAACCTTTGCAGAAAAAATAAAAAAATTAACCCAAATATTATTTAGATAATATGATTTCAAAATTATTATCACTTTAGAAAATAAATTTTTTTTAAATTATAAAAAATTAATTATTTTATTTTCTCACAAAGAGTAGTAAAAATCATTTTTGATGAAAATGTATTTTTTTAAATAAACTGATTTTAATAAAATTTGAGTTATTTTTATCAATAAATATGTATTTATTAGTATCTATATATATATATATATATCAAAATTTAGTTAATCATATTCATACCCGGTAATTCAATGGATATGTTTGAACAAACATTTTTAAATGATATATTTCACGGGCCATTTAATATTAGTGTTGTGTGTCGTGTACGCTATCGAACACAAAAAATTAAAGATAAAATAATTGTAGAAGAAGACATTAAAAAAATAACGTGTCTTTCACATAATGTAATGGATATTTCAAATCTCAGTCCAATGCGATTCTAATGCCACTGACGGGTTGTAATACCTCTTATAATTGATGAACAAATCATCTAATGAATTTAGATAGTGAAAGGGATATATTAACGAGATGAGTTTTTGTAATAATTACATCATTGAATATGGTACAAACGAATTTAATCCAAATTACACTATCATAAATTTTAAAAAATTACCCTTTTAAAAAAACCACTCAAGAATATAGTCGGCCCCCATTATTTAGCTATCGACCACTCAGGGTAAGCCAACCAATCAACAATTGGTAATTATAGAATCTACAACACCACTTGCACCTCTACCATTAACCTGATAAAATAACACTAGGTAACCAATTTCAATTTCTAAAAAAATAACTTCTACCGTATATTCTCCTCTTTATTCTGCTTTCTTAACCTAAAATCCAAAATCCAACTCAAATTAAATTAATATAATTAAAAATAATTTTAAAACATAATGAAGCATGTACATGATTATTGTGTGCTTTTAAAAACTACCCTATATAGGGATTCACATCCATGAGAATAATCACAAAGAAACTTTAGTAAAACAAAATTTAATTTAGAACTCGTATTTTTTTCTCATGTACAAGTAGTAATACTATCTTGCACAACCACTTCTCACTATGAACAATAATACTTAATGGACCCTTGATGAAATATGCATCCAAATCCAATTCCATGTCATTATAATGAAACACATGAGACATATCTGGTTTGTATTTCCCTGGCTGAGATACATAAAAGGCATCATGCATCGTACTATATTGCATTTGAAATGTCAAACTATATTAAACGTATGTAATTCTAACCAGAATAAAAAATGGTTCAATAAATCCTAGAGCCTATTTCACTTTATTTCATAGTAATTAATGTCCCAACCAATGTGAGACATGAATAAATACATGATCATCTAGAAGAAACCCAAGAGTTTGACACCCCCAATCGATATAAAAACCTTTTCTACTCTAAGTCCTAGATAATCTCTAATGGATAAATTATACCTGATTAGAAGTATCTTGTACCTTTCTAGTCCCAATTAAAGACACTTATCAAGATTCCATTTAATACACTGGTGATCAATATAGCCTCCCATATAATACCTCAAATAGATCCATGTGGATAAATGACTGGTAACTTTTTTTAAGAACAAAATCTATAAATGAAATTTGTTCTTACCGTACACCATTAAAATTAATCATACATTCTTGAATCATATCCTTTAGAATATCAATGATTTACTCATACTGATCATCGGAATGAGGATGATAATTCATTATCAACTTCTCTTGAGTATCCAAATCCTTTTGAAATAATGTTTTTAATTGAGATATAAACATCAAGTCATAATCTAATACAATATTATTTGGTATCCCATAAAATACCAAAACTTCTAAGACATATGAATTTCTATGTTTATCAATTTTATGAGTCTCCTTGAGCAAGAAAAAATGTTCAACTTTAGTCAATTCATCAACAATAACCCATACTTCATCTTTACCAATTAGTGATCTTGGAAAACCAATAATTTTTAAAAATTTAATGACTAAATCATATCCATTAGTCATTGAGGTTTATCATTTACCCACTAATATGTAATTTATCTTCAAACGAACCCAAGAAAGTCATATTTCAGTATTTGCTATAAAAAGCGTCTTTGAAGACTATGGTATATCTTGTTTAAACTAGGATGAACTACACATTGAGAATATGGAAGTCTTTCAACACATCCATTCATAAATTAAATGAAATATAAATCCATCAAATAAAATAAAATATATAACTACATTATGATTCCAACTAGGTAGCTAGTCCCCACCATATAACCTGTCATTAAAAATTCATCAATAATTATCCAAACATAGACTCTCTTTCACATCCTCCATCTTGGATGAACTAATAGTCAATATTTATAATAAAAGACAAACATCCACCCCATATACCTCAAGATGTAACTCAAATAAAATTATACAAGATTTCAATCATCCTTCAATTCATGAAATATTACCACCTGATATTTCTAACTCAAAGAATCCCCAATGACGTATAACATCCCATAAATAAATATCATCTCATAATAGAATGAATATAGATATTTTGCCTTTATTCTCTATCAAAGATTAAAATATATATATGAAAGTATATACATCAATATTTTATTATTGGAGTTTAGAATAAAATTCTCACTGTGCATATAATGCCACCAATTATTAAGAACATTCACAACTATTGCTAATTAATGATAATGGTTTCAGTAATTTTTCTTGTGTAGCCTAATATTTTGATAATTATATAGCATCAGTCATCCCTTCAAAATCATCACACAAACTAAACATACCTTGGACGCACCACAATAAACCTATTAATGCTTCCCTGACTCGTGTATAAGGAAAATACTTTTTGAATTAAAGTTCTTATTCAAATTGTGAAATAAGGGCTATCACCTATCATAACATTAAAAATTCACCCCTGCATAGTTAATTTCATCTCAACTAGGTGAGTTAATTATTAAATAAATTAAAGGTAATAACTAATAAACCCTATGAAACTATTTTTCTCAAAAACATTCTTGTTCATCCCCCAATACATCATAACATCCACCTTTTAAGATCCATAAATATTTCAAATTCAAAAAATCATGCCAAATGAACATCCCATCTTAGATTAAAAATAATATTTTTTTAATTTTAGTATTATAATCAACGATCTCTAAATAGATCTATGAGAGTACATAAATTTTATACAAGCTCCTGGGATGATCATGATTATATCAATATAGCATCAATAAACACAATCATGAATGAATCTTAATATGTATGGAAAACTCATTATAGCAAGGTCATAAATATAGTTGGATCATTAAACACCCTAAAAGTTATAATCAAGAATTCAAAATTTCAGTATCCATTTCCAAAATCTATTTTAGATACATCATTAGTTTTCACTCTCTACTAGTGAAATGTTGGTATAAGATTAATTTTATAAAACCATCAAGATCCCATCAACTAGTTGAAAAATACATTAATCCATGGTGATGGGTATCTATTCTTGATAGAAACATGATTCAACAAGTGATGATTAACTCAAAATCACAATATCTTATCCAACTTCATAGAAAAATCACTAAATCACCTCATATAAACACACTTTTCCTATTGAGTCCTTTCAATTCAAGATCATCCAACTAACCATCTAAATTTTTAATTACATAAGCTTAGCTAGAGACATTTGATAAATAGGTATGGTGATAGGTATGGAACCTGGTTCCAAGTCAATAACAAGATACACTAACCATTTTTATATTAATTCTATAAAGTCTTAAAGAAACACATCCTAAATATTATCAACTATTGGAAGAAAAACAATACTATCAATACCCTCATCCAATTCATGAGCCATCCATGATACCTGGGAGGTGATCGTCCTCATCTATCTTATAATATAAATGTCTCTTCAAACATAATAATATAAATCTACTAGAAAAACACAATATTCCACACAAGATGGAAAAAATGTATCTCATCTTTAATAACAATCAATGTGTTCCTAGAAACATGTCAAAAAAATACATTACCTTAATCATACCAAAATCCTTCATCATTAGGATATATATGTCACAATGGTTGTTTATTTTTTTAATGATAATAGAACATAATGAGTTCCAATATGGTATCCCCTCGTATTCCTAGTGGAGTATTCATATTGTTAGATTCATATTGAAATCAATATCAAAATCCAAGTCAAATGCCAAACTAAATGAAATTAACAAATGAGAAGTTTTGATATCAAATTAAAAACATACCAAGTTATAGTTAACCAAAATCAAACCTATAACCATAAAATACCCCTCATAGGATCCCATAGTTCCTACTCTAAATTAAATAAATAAATAGTCTCTAGACACTGATCCAACCCATTGATTCTCTGACTCTCCAACATTGAGTATCCCTTTTAGTCTTATCCCATTGAAGCACTACCATTATCATTATGAAACCTCTTAAATAACATATGGCTAGTTATCTATTTAGGTGTACTATAATATTCATGATATTCTTGTGTGGATATAAAATCTCAACCACTACCCCTCTGTCTCCCTTCTAGTTGAATTTCTAAAGAGGTATTTCTTTTTTAAAAGAATGACATTCTTTCATATCACAAAGACATAAAACATAGTTATGGGACTTTTTTACTCACTAATAATACTTTAATATAAATATTTCTCTATAATAACGATAAGATAAACTATCCATTATCCACTTTATTGCTCGCTATCTCTATGATAATCATTCGTCTCCCATTTCTTTCTACCTCTAACTCCAACAGAACCCATTTATGTCCTTATTTCCCCTCTAAATCTGTCTCTTACCTAATATATTTTTTCACCACTTCTTTAAAATTAGATAAAAATTTATTTAAAATATAAAATTAATCTTTAAATTTATCCCATACTTGTAAAAATGAGCTTTAGAGGTCTCATCTCCACCCAAGGTTAGAGAAAAATGAAGTAATTTTGTAAACATGGAGGTGCAGTTAGAAATGGGAATATTACATTGATTTATATCAAATAACAATCGACCTCTATCCATCCCTAATTTAAATAGGTAGAATAACTCAATAAATATATCTTAAAAATAATCTTAATTCAATCATCTTAACATATTTTTCTGTGAAAAAATATTTCATCAATGTCACATTAGTCCCTCGATTATAAGGAATGAAATATACACTTTCATTCTATTTGGTTCATCACATAGATCAGATATATTTTAATTTCATTTGGGCTGATCTTTTTCCCTTGATGACTAGAATATCCACTAAATAAATGGGTATGTAGTGCTAAAAATATTAAACCACATTAGTCACCACATCTACCTGCTAAGTTAGTCAACCTTAAAAAATCTAATTTAGGTTGTGTAGACTCTCAGTAATAATATTCTCTAATGAATTCTCAATAAATCCCACTAGAGGAACATGATTTTCCCCTCTATATACCCCTTATTATATCATTATTTCTCTACCTCATTTTCTTGAGGCTCATCAATATGCATCTCTGGTTCAATGATTTTACAAAAATCAACACACTAGTTAGAAACCAACTTCAAAAAATTTATCAAATAATCACACTATATATTATTCCATACATATGATCACATAATAATTACTTAAATAAAACTAATCACATTTCATCATCGAATAATTTTAATATATTTTAATTAACAAGTATATTAAAAATAATGAATTTATAATAAAGTGAACTATTTATAAATAATTAAATCATTTAACTAAAATAAATTTAATGATCAATTATAGTCATACATGAAAAATCCCATCACAAGTCCTTATATGATGAATGATGTTCGTTTTTCTATAAAAACTATTTTTTCTACCTCTAGGATCTTCTAGAATATTAATTTTTTTGAATTTCAATTCATAAATGAATTGTGGACATTTAGTGGAATAAAGGAAGTCTAGAATGAGAGGTAGGTGGTCTCAGTGAAAAAACTAACATCAAGTGATGGAAATGTTGAATAATCAATTAAATTATTTGATAATAAATTCGTAAAATATATTAGAATAACACATTCTGTATTAAAATGATTTGTATGGGTAAAATAGATTTATCAAATCACTAATTTGGGATTGAAAGTTGATGTAGTGTGGCTAGTGGTGGCTTTTACCAAATAAAGGGTCTTCTATGAAGATCGGAAGGGGTTAAATCAGTGGGATCACTTTTTTTAATAATTTAATCATCATATTTTTATTTCATTATTAATAATAGTATAGATGCATCTCCCATTAAGTAGTAATCAGTCTGAACCATGTAAATCAATTTTTATTCCTTATTGGTGTGAGATATTTTTTCATCTACATGGGTGTATTCTAGAAGTCTCTCTAGGTTTATCATAGTGATTTAGCATGATAAAATTGGGTAAATTTCATTTATTTGGATATTTATATCAGGTTCTACTAGTTTCAAAATTTTAATCCTTGTTTCAAAAGTGATTTTTTATAAAGAAATTATTGAATTTGGGTTTCTTAGTGAACAAAGTGGTATTATATTGTGGAAGAATAATTCTAGATATTTTCATATCATTTTCTATATTGATTTCAAAGGGAGAATAATATTTTAGAAGTACTATATTGGAATAAAAAAAATGTATATATTGATAACTTTGACATGTTAGAATTCATATTTTAAAGGATTCATATTAAAGACTATTTGTATATGAAATGATCATCAGATTCTATTAAAGTGGATCAAGACCAGAAGAAAAATCCAATAAGGATTGGGAAATACTCAACCATAATGCTCATAGGGTACTTAAGATAATGTATCCCTGGAATATGACCTTCAACATTTGGGAGGTTACAAAAAATATAGGACAATTTACCATACACTCAAAATGGTGTGAAAAAATACCTATATAAACAAAGTGTTTTTAATGTGGTAATTATTTCGTATGATGATATTTAAAGGTAAGCCTATGTGAGATAATTTAAACAACTTCAACATGATTCAAGTTCAACTCAAATCAGTGGGAGAGATGTTTGACAGAGTAATGTGGGTATTGATTATTCTTCCATCACATTCCAAATACTATGATGTGATGGTTTTTATTATCATTTATTTTATTATAAAAAATAAATTTGTGTTCTAGGGAATTTAATATCTGGTTTTGAATTGGGTGATCATAAAAAATGATGTTTGGGGTACTATTAGGAAAACATTTAGTGCATAAAGTAAAATATGTTTATGTTAAATTAAAAAAATTAAATACAAAATCAGGGGAAATAAAAGAGAGATGGTCGCTAGGTAAAATTAGTAAGGTCAAGACACATATATCAGCATTTTCAAAAAAGTGCGGAATTTGAATAAATATTGTAGAAATAGGAAGGTAAATTATTAAAAGATTACTTTTTGAAGTTATATTTTAAATACCATAGCATGTAGTAATGAAAATATTTACTTAGTTCTTAAAATCCATTATAGTCATGGATAATTGATTCTGGAGATTTAGTTCACTCAATATCTATGTGGGAAAGCATGATGAACATTCTATTTAGAAGATTAGTCATGGAGAATTTTTTGGAAGATAAATCTCTTAAGATAGATGGAAATGGTGACGTGAATTCCTTAACTAGGAGTAGAAACTTGTTTATTAAATAGAATTATGAAAAAAATTATCTTGAAGCTTTTTTAATTTTTTATTCCATTAAGAATTTATGTTCAATGTAATTTTCTTTCTGAGTGTTTCTGATAATACATATTATTGTGTGAGGTTATCCATATAAAGATATTAGTATTTCCCCTATATTCATTAAACTTTAGATCATATATGATTGAGTGGTTTTGGGGAGAAGAAGATAGAGGAAAATATAACCATCTAACTGAGGGGTTCTTCAGCTAGGAAGATAGAGTTTGGGAATTTTCAATTCATTGATGTTCAGCTGTTAGCTTATAAAAATTGGTATAGCGAAGGGCTTATAGGTTTTGGAATAAAAACCTTATGATAGGTATAAAATTAGAGATACTCTATGATAGGTTGAAATTCATGGATACCTCAGATTTGGTCTGAAGATATGCCTTTCACTTTGGTTAAAAATGAGGTTTTAATAAATATCCTTTAAAGGAGTATTTTTTTCTAAAAAACACTCCATGTTTTTTTCAACTTCCATTTTATTATTTCATGAATTTAAATTTCTATAGTTTTTTTATGTTTATGTTCTATTGATTAAACTATTTCATTTGTATTTAAAAATATTGATCTCGTTATTTCTAATGTGTTGGCTATATCTCAATAAAATAATTATTATAATTACTTTGATCGTTGACTTCATCAATATTTCAATGATCATATCAATATTTGATCTAAATGGTATTTTCAAAAACTGATCGTCTTATTTCTTAAAATATGATAAAAAATTGTATGTTTATTTTAAAACTATGACTCACCCCCCTATATTTTGTTCATCATCCCACCCCCAAACAATTGGTATCAAAGGTATTATTTACCTTGATTATGAAATTTGATTTTGGTAGTCTATATTTTTTATTTCCATAAGTTTTATGTAAATTTATACTATCTTTCCTTATATAAAACATGCATCTGGGTGAAATATTGTTTTAATGGCAAGAGTTTCAGATGGAATAATTGAAACTCGCAATCCAGTCATACCACCTATTTTTTATGGAGTTTGTTATGATTACTATAATTATCCTTTGAAATCCAATTTAATTAATTATAGACTCAATAACTTTATCATTATAATAAGAAAGTATAATTTTCAAAATATGGATTTATTTCAATTTTATCATGAAGAAAAATAGGAATATAAAGTAAACCACAAAGTTTGAAATAATTTATTATGTTCTATGAATAGGAAAATATATAACTTGATATATTCATGGGAAATGGAATATGATATTTTGTAGAACCTATAAATTACATATTTAAGAACATTAAGTGTTTTATAAAATTTTATAGATGTGCATAAATATAACTGTCAATATTTTTATTTTTTACATGAAGAAAATATAACAAAAATTAATTAATGACTTATGAAAATAGTCAATAGTTTACAATCCTTGGGTGAAAAAGAGTTATCATATGATAAATTCATAGAAAATGTTGTCAATATTATTCCTAAATAATGGGATTCCAAGAGTAAAAAAAATCATGATACTACAAATTTGATAAAGTTAAATCTAGGTGACTTAATTTGAACATTAATGAAGTATGAGAGAAAACTAAAAAGAGATGTTGAAAAAAAACAGACTATCATTTCCTTCTATTTTAGGTAAACCTGATTGTAGTGATTTTAATATTTGTGATAAAAATTCTAAATATCTTTCTTCAGATAGAAAATGAAATCATTATAATTTGAGTGATTCAAAAAACAATAATAGTAAACTTTCACAAATTCAAAAGAGAATAAAAATTATGTTGGTAATTCAAACTTCTCGAATATTTATCAAAAATAAAATAAATAAAGGGAATAAAATAAATATTATATAGAAGTTATATGTTAATAATGTTATAAAGAAATTCACATCAGATCATATTTTCCTGAAATAAAGAAGAAGAAAAAGGTGAGAAGTAATTATAAAAGAAAAGGTTAAAAAATCTTGAAAGATTTATATACTTATATTGATAGTTAAAGATATACATCTATAGATAGATCATTATAAGAAAATAGAAAAAATTTCATAAAACAATTGGATTATATTCAAACATTCCAAGGAATGGGAAAAGTTTCATGGGAAGGTAACTATATAATACCTTATGAATTTAAGTCTTGATTGAAAGTTTAATTATAATACTAAATATGATTATTCAAATTCATTGGATTATTAAAAATATGATCCATCTGACGTTGAAAAGGATAATCCATCAGAAAAGAGAATAAACATTACCTCTTATATCTAAAATGGAAATATTTATTACTCTTATGAATAAACAGAATAAAAATATGAAAAATTTGTATTTGTTTTAAAGGAAAACTAATTAAAGATAATAAAAGAATTTCACATTTTAGATTATAAATTTTAAAGACACAAACTAAATTAGGTTCAAAAACTAATTATTTTAATGAAAACCCAGTTGATAGAAATTTAGTTGATTGAGTTTTATTTGATCAGAATTTTATTGATCAAAATATGGTTGATTGGAAATATAATGAGAATAATAAGAATCTAGTTCAACATAAATCTAAAAAAACTGTTTAATGAATCTTTTATGTTACTTTACATTAGGTAAAAAAATCATAAAATTGATATACAGATAATGCCCTCTAGAACATTAAGTTGAATAGGTTTTACTTCTCATAAAACTTCTTTTCAATAAAAATATTATATACCTAAAATTTTTCCTTTTGTACTAAATATCAAAGAGGACTTAACTAAATTAAAAATTGTTCATTAAATTAAATTAAATCTTTTTGTTTTCAAAAATATTTTATTTCTCTATAACTAAAAATAGTACATCAAAAAAGGTTTTGAATTATGTGGGTTCCTAAAATTTAATTTTATAAAGTAACTATACCAAAACATGTATGGGTACCAAGAAATTAATTTTATCCTTTTATGAAAAAATGATGAGTTCCAGTTGTAGAAAAAAATAATATATGGCTTGTGGTTATTCTTGATGTATGACAAGAGAAAAGTCAAAATTATGAAATTTAAAGAAGGTGAAAGGAGGAAATTTTATTTTTGGAGAAAATGAACAGGGTAATATAATTAAAATAACTGTTTTTTATTGGAAAATATATTATTTAAAATTTTTTATAATCATTGGGACATAAGAACAATTTTATCAGTATAATTCAGTTATGTGATAAGGTATATCTTGTCAAATTATGGAACAAAAAATGTAATCTTCAATTTTTAAAAATTTAATTTCATTTTATCTGTCAATAGGAAAGAAAATGTTTAAACTCCAAGCCTAGATGAAATAAGTAATCATAATTTTCCTTATTTAGGTAAAACTAAAGACTTATCATTGTTATCTTATTGGATATTATGTCACTATAACTTCCAGAAATTAAATAAATATTCTTAGAAAAGAAATATTAGGGACCTATTGGAATATAATTTTAATTTAATCAGAATTTGTGATCCTTTTCAATTTAGTAAGAAATATAATTCAAATTTTAAATCTTGAAAACTGAAATTTTATAATTAGTTCAAATACATCTTTTTGGTCCTTCACAAAATTTAAGTATTGGAGACAAAAACTATGTATATTTCTTTTTTGATGATTACACTATATTAAACTGGGTTTATTTTCTCCCTCAAAAATATGAATATTTTAATAATTTTGAGGTATTTCATGATTATATTAAAATTGATAGTATCCTACTCTTGGTTAATATCTAGAGTGATAATAGTGTTGATTTTTTTAATTCTTATTTTGAAACTTTTTGTAGTAAAAAAGGTATTAATCATAATTTTTCTACACAAAAAACACCATAGAAAAATGGAGTAGTGGAATGAAGAAATATAATTCTTTAGGAAATCACTCAAACATTTCTAAGTGAGTATTTATTGTAATTTATTTTGTGGTTAGGCTATTATTAATTCTTATTATACTAAAAATAATGTTTTACTCAAACATTTTCCTAATAAAACCTCTTATGCGTTATGAACCAAAATAAATCGAAAACATTCATACTTTAGGGTTTTTTTTGAAATTATTCATCCTGGATAAAAAAAACCATTAAATAAATGTGATTCCAAAACTAATGAAGGAATTTTTTGGGTTACTATACAACCATAAATGACAATAGAGTTTTAAATAAAATAACTAATATTGTTGAGATATTGGTTTATATTAATTTAGATAAATCAAATCCATTTATTTTTATAAAAACATTAAAATTTCAAAATACTGATAATGTTTTTATAAATCATTTTTTTCTAAAAAGAATATATTCTACTACTAGCTATTGTAAATACCCTATAAGTTTGAAAATAGAATTTCAATATTATAAAGATACTTCAATAGAACATAAAAAATTTATAGTTAAAGATCATCTTAATATGTTACCCAAAAATAATTTGATATGAAGGAATCTTCCTTTTGATTATATTATTGAGATGTAAGTCAAATGGTTAAAACAATAAATTTCCTATGAAATCATTTTAATCCTCCTTCCTTACTTCACAATTTGAACCTAAAATAGGAGACGATGATTTAGGTTATGAAAGTTGGATAAGGTCCACGTAGGAAGAGCCCAATCAATTAGAATGGAACCATGTTTGGACCTTAGTTAAACATCCTTTAGATCTACAGATAATTATATTAAATAGATTTTTATAAACAAGCTTGCTGAAAATGTAATCATTATAAAAAATAAAGATAAAATTGTTCCTAAAGGTTATTTTCAAGAAGAAGAAATAGATTAAGGTTTAAATTTTCACTAGTAACTAGATTAGAGTCTATCATAATTTTATTAGTCTTTGTTACACATCTGAATTTTAATTTATTTCAAATGGATGTGAAAATTACTTTTTAATGAATATGTTCAAGAGGATGTTTATGTTGAAAACCCACCAAGTTTTGAGGATACTAAATTTCTACACAAAGTATTCAAACAAACAAAATAACTTTATAGATATAAGAAAGAACTAAGATAGAAGTATAAAAAGCTTTCTAGTTATTTAATTAAAAATGTTTTTTCTAAAGGAAATGTTGATAGAACTAGTTTAAAAAATAAAATTTTAAAAAACACATTTGTTTCTAAAATATATATTGATGAAAATATTTTGTGTTCAAATTATAAATATTTTTTAGATATCTTGTCTGAGCTTATGAAAAATGAGTTTGAAATGATCATAATGGGAGAACTCAACTCATTCCTTGGTTTTCAAGTTTCTCAAAAACCAATAAAAAATATTTTAACTAAAAAAATTATTAAATATTTACACAAAAAATTGGTTTTTAAAATGCATCAAATATTATTATTCGTATTGTAACTTCTATAATACTCGATCATAAAGAAACTAGTTAATTGGTAAATCAAAACTATTATATTAGTATTATTAATATTTTATTATATCTTTCACCAAGTTGACTAGAAATAATTTTTTTACCATGTTCTTTTTAGATATTTCATGCTAATCCAAAATAATATCATCTCAAAGAGGTAAACCATATTATAAGATACCTAAAAGAGACTTTAAAACACGATTTATTATATTCATTTAAATATAATTATGTTTTAAAATGTTATTTGGATGCTGATTTTAGTGGCTATAGATTAGATATAAAATAAACATAAAAAATATATAATTTCTTAAGAAAACCTTCAATTTCTTACTCAAAAAAACCACATTTGGAATCTGTTTCAACTACTGAAGTATAATATATAGAAGTCGAAAGTTTTTGTGCTCAATTGTTGTGGATTCAACACACACTCATGGATTTTGGATTGAGTTTTACTCAAAATCGAATTATTATTTATGATACTATGACCATTTCCCTATCTAGAAACTATCACATCACTCAAAAGCTAAGAATTTAGATATAAGAAACCATTTACTTATAGATCATACAAAAAGGAGATATATTTTATTAATTTTTCATAACAAAAAATTATATTGCTAATATTTTTACTAAACCACTTACTTCTAATAGATTCAAATCCATTAAACAGAAGTTGGGAATGATAAATATTATGTGATATTCAATATACATTAAATTTTATCTATCTAATTAAATTAAAAAATCCTCTAAAAAAAGGTGTAAATTATTTAAAAAATATATCTAAATTTAAAATTATTCATTTTTTAAAACTTCCCTTTTTTAGCATCAGGTTTTTGAACTTCAATTTTTCAAAATTAATCTATTTTTCAATTTTATGGTTTATCAATAACTTTCTATTAAGTATTTATATATATTATAATCTATTCTTGAACATTCCATTAATGTTTATGAACATAAATTATTTATAGAAGATAATTTCAAGAAGTTTTAATCTCTTTGACCATATATTTTATTATTCCCTTGAATTAATTTTTAATCTATGGGGAGTGTTTTTTAAAATTTGATAAAAAAATTCAATTATTTCATTTATATGGATTTTTTACTCCTCTTCAGAAATCTTGGTTTTTATTTTCTATTCATAGAAATAATACAAGTAATTTAAAATTAAAATTTGTAGTTTTATTTTTTTATTCTAAATATATTTTTAAAAATAAAAAATTAGGTAAAATTTCAAAAAATGTTTTGTTGTTATTATCTTTTTAAATCTATTTAATTTCGACTAACAAGGGGAAGTTAATGAAAAATTATTTATTTTTTTAATAGAGAGAAATAACTTTAATTTTTAATTATATGACTATCTTATATATATTATATAAATAATTTTCTATAATAATGAATTTTAGGAAGTAATATCTTTTTAAAATAAAGTTTTTTATTCATTGTGCCAAAACAAAGAGAGAGAAAAAAATGGAGAAATATTCTCTACCATGAAGTCTATATAGAGATATATTTCTTAATTTAGTTCCTTTATTCAAACTTTCTTAAATGTCATGTTTTCCAAAGAGGGAAATATTGTTTTACAGTTTGTTAAATCAATCATGTATTAATTTATTTATTTTGGAAATCAAAATACACTTCATATAAAAATGATATAACTTATGTTTCTATTTAAGTTCTTATGTTTTTTTAGAATAAACTACCGATAACTAAAATGTTGGAAATTTATAATTTCATACGAAAATACAATGATATAATGATACAATATATGATTGACACTATCATATTTAAAAATAATTTTATTGGTGTTTAACTAAATAATTGGTAGATTAATAAAATCTAATCCCATATGAATGTTTTGTTCACATTGAATTTTTCACAATTTCTTATATTTTTAAAGGCTTCTGATCAATGGAATTTTCTTGATTAGTGTTTTTAATAATAGATACCATTGGGTAAGGATATCCCTATAAAGAAGATTATATTTTCATTATATACAATCTACTTCAAATACTATGTGATTGACGGACTCTGAGGACAATAAGATAGGGCGAAATATGATCATATGATTGAGGGCTTCCATGGTTAGGAAAATAAAGCTCTGGAACATCCAGTTCTTAGATGTTCAATTGTGAGCTACTACTGAAAGGTATGTTCAAGGGTTTTAGGGAAAATAATATATACCTTCTAGTAGGTATAAAATTGGGGATCCCTTATGTCAGGTTGAATGTTGTGGATACCTCATATAGGGTCTACAGATCTATCTTTCACTTCGGTTGAAAAATGGTGTTCTTATAACTATCCTTTGAAGGAGTATTTTGTTTTATACCCAACTTTGTGATTTATTTTATACTTCATTTGTATTATTTTTTATACTGATAAATTCAGGGTAACTCTTTTTATCAAATGAGGAAAATGAAAAAAAGTAAGATAGATGGGGTCATATAGGAATTCATGCCCTCACGCCAAACAACCCCTAAGAAAAATACCAAAGTTAATAATAAAACTGATAGGAATAATCATAATCAACATACCATTAAGAGTTATATTCTAAGGGGCCATGATACCTGGTAACCATAATTGTATTTATATAATAGTAATCTTTCCTACCGTTTTCCTACCTAGGAGGAACAGGTTTAACACCTTTATCATCCACAAAAACATTTTTTCCTTTGGATGAAGAATGACTATAGGATGGTTTTTATGGGTTTTAATCCTCAATATCATCCCACATTCCATGAATTCAAGGATTTCCTATTAATATATTAATTTACTCTTGTATACTTGATTGAATCCCATAATCAGCTGATTTTTTTCCCTCAATTGCAGGAGCAAAGTCCTACTGACACTGATAAGTCACTCATGTCATAGGGTCACCCTCATCCTATTGGGCATTATCTTTAGGAACATAAACCAAATTCAAAGCCATCTCTATCCCGGATACATTAATATCATCATGATAAAATGTTTCTTGTTCATTACCCTTATCTATATGAGCCACTTATAGCAGATTGTGAGAAAAATCTTCACCATTTGTGAAACGCCAGAACTAGATTGTTGCTTTCCCCTCTCGGGAGGGGATTTCCTTCCACCAGTAAAGACCACCTTATTTTATGTCTTTTGCATCTTAAAATTCTTCTTATAAGAAGTATATTAATGTACTTTTAGTGAAAAAAAATATAATGCAACATTTTTACAGCAATTATCATTAACATGGACAATAACGTGATAGTCAGGAAAAAAATCTGGCAGTCTCTCATATTCTACACTAAGAGAGATATCATCATCCAATGCAGACAAAATAGTGTTATTAATCAAGCAACATCTAAGATCCACATCAACCAGGACCTTAGAATAATGACCAAATTTTTCAACCTCATTGGTCCTTTCCATTTTTATTAGAATTACGATAATAGAAAAACATTCAAAAATAATCTTAGAATTATATAGGTGCTGAGTCGATAAGGTTTTCCTTATGACTTTTTCCATTCCTTCATTCAATGGGGAGGTTTTTAAGTCATTAGGGCTTTCCTTATGACTTCATCATTCCTCTTGTTTTGAAAATCACAAACACCTTATTTTAAGCCAAATGCTATTTTACCCTTGTTTTACTTCTATAAGGAAAATTTCATTCCCCAGGGAAATTTTCTATTGCATTGATTTATTTATTCATATCATAAATTTTCTATGTATAAAATTCAGATTGTAGTCCAAAACCTTGGAATAATATAATACTTATATATGAGGTATTCTATTTTAGGATACAAATTCCTGTTACGAATTTTTATGATGTTCTACCCCGAATTTCCTGTTACGAACTTTTATGAAGTTCAACTCTGAATTCTGGTTATGAACTTATATAAAATTAAAACTAATAATTCTAATGATGACGAATTCTGATTAGGAATTCTCGTTATGAATTCTGATGAAGAATTATTATTATGAATTCTCATTAAGAATTTTGATGAAGAATTCACATTACAAATTCTTATTAATAATTCTGATGAAGTATTCTGATTACGAATTCTCATTATGAATTCTGATGAGGAATTCTGATTTTGAATTCTCATTACAACTACTGATGAAGAATTATAATTATGAATTCTCATTACAAATTCTGATGAAGAATTATGATTATTAATTCTCATTATGAATTCTGTTGAAGAATTGTGATTACGTATTCTCATTACGAATTCTGATGATGAATTATGATTACGAATTCTCATTATGAATTCTGATGATAAATTCTAATTAAAATTTTTTATTATGAATTCCTTAGAAAAATAGAATCTGAATGTCCTTGTATTATAGACTCCGAATAAATTTTTTGGATAGACTCCGAAATTTAACTTTCATCATTCCGAACTTTCTTTAAACCCCATTCTGAATATCAGTTTTGGTTATACATACACTTGATTTATTTCAAAACAATATCGTGCTTTCAATTATTAAATAACCTTTGATTGAGTAACATGTGTATAGGTCCCTCTAAAATTCAAGGAATAATTCGACAATTAGAGGAGGGAGCCGACCGTTAGAGCTTCACCTATAAATACAAGCTCATTTGAATGTGCTCAAGACTTTTTGTAATTTTGATGATCAAAACATCATGAAGTGATTTCTAGAGAGAGAGGCTTTTATCAACTCTCAATATTCGTGCAGAAAGATTAAACGGCTTGTTCAGAATTTTCCTGGGAGAGCTTTTCTTCATGAGACTCTGATTGTTGTTGTGTACAATCGAGGGATTCCGGGGATAGGAAGACAGAGGTTCCAACACTTTGAAGTTGACAGCTTCCTTTCTGAGGAAGACCGAGGTGTCCACTACCTGATAGTTGGGGGCTTGTGGGGATAGCAAGACAGACCCTGATCTTCGCATCGAGGGCTTACCCTGGTGTGGGTAAGACATACATTCTTGAATGTATAAATCAAGGGACCTTTATACAAGGTCGTTGGATACCCTTCTCTTTGGGTTAAAAGAGTTATTGTTTGTTACTTGTAGTGTCACTACTTTGTTTTCCACTATTCATTTTGTATTGATAATGAAATTATAACTTTCTTATACCTCTTTACTTTTACTTAGATTCTATACGCTTTAAGGTAGAATCTTAATATTTATAACTTTAGTTAAGTTCCATTTTTAGAATCACTTTTCTAGAATCTAGAAAGTCTTTAGAACTTATAGAGGTCTTGTGAATTATTTTATATAACGTTGTTAAATATAACCATCTTTAAAAGTTCCAAAGGAATTTTTAAAAGTTACAATTAACCCCCCCCCCCTCCCCCCACTCTTGTATCTTATAATATCATTCTTATTTCGATCCTATGTTTAGTATTATAGAGTATATCATACTCAGTCAGATATCATCCTAATAATTGGTATCAGAGCATTTGGTTCAATCTGAATTAATCTCACGATTAGATTTAGAAGATAATTGGTTCTTGGAATATAACTTTCGGATTTTCATATTCGGATTCACACTTCTGGATTCATATTTTTTATGGAATATATTTTTCATACTCACTGATCAGATTCACTTTTTTTGTAGTGACACTTTTACTCTATATTTTCTTGCTTATAATATTTTCCTTGTTTTCAAACATTTTCTATTAACAAGTTTTTGTGGAAATACTTTTCTTAAAAATGGCAGGAATCAATGTTGGTTCCATTGACAATCTCAATCCAACCAGACCACCTATCTTTGATGGTAATGATTACGAATATTGGAGATATTTCATGAAGACTATCATTATCAACACTGGGGTTGAAAATTTTTTTGTGCTTACTAGTGGATACAAGATCCCTGATAAAGAAGTAAGTGCCTTTAAAAATAAATAAAATCATGAATATCAACTTAATTATAAGGTACAAAATACTCTAATTTGTTCAATGACTAGAAAGAAAATATATAACCAAATTTCATCTTTTGAAGCAGAAAATTCTATATGGAAGAAACTCGAAGTTATTCACTTTGGAACTTCTAAAGTAATTGAGACCATAAGATCCATGAATAGAGCTGAATATCATGCTTTTTGTTTTCCTTATGGGGAACCCATATGCAATGTGCAACAGAGATTCATGAATATTGTGAATAGTTTACAATAAATGGGTGAAAAGGGTTTAGATGATGAAGATCTTGTTGACAAGATTGTCGACATCATGCCAAATGAGTGGGAATCTAAAAGGACTGCAATTGTTGATAATAGATTGGTCACTCGGTTTACCCTTGATGAGATATTTGGAACGCTTCTTCAGTATGTGACTAGAATGAAGAGAGATGCTGATATCGTGAAGAGGAAAAATGGAAATGGCAGTGTAGCTTTTACTACTACTTCTAATCATATG
Organism: Viscum album; assembly: GCA_963277665.1. Lineage (NCBI taxonomy): Eukaryota > Viridiplantae > Streptophyta > Magnoliopsida > Santalales > Viscaceae > Viscum > Viscum album. Next base: position 455,655,197 of record OY728135.1, read on the forward strand.
AAATCCAAGACTCCTGAGAGAGTTACTAGATCTAGATCTAAGAAATTTGTTATCCATTCCGAATCTAGTGAAAGTGAGTCCTCGGAAAATGAATTTGAAAATCCTGCCAGAAGAATGAACCATATAGCTGGATAGAGGAACTTTCAATATAAATACAAGAAGAAGGATATGAAAGATAAGAAAGATTCTGAAGTTACATGCTATGAATGCAAGAGAGCTGGACATATAAGACTTCACTGTCCTATGCTCAAGATAAAAGAAAGAAAGGACATGCATTCTGAAAAAAATAGAAAGAAGTATTACAAGTCCAAAGTTAGGAAAGTGTAGAAAGCTAATGACACGTGGAGTGCTAGTGGGGGAGACTCTTTAGATGAATCTTCGGATTATTAATCTTCTAGACAGAAGAATCATGGACTTTTATCCAAGATAACTATTGATAATCATTTCTTGATGGCTAAGATACACAATGCTGAATCAATGACCATTGTTTCTTTGAATTCTACTAATAGTAAATATTATAACTCTTTCAATGAAGAATCTTCTTCTGATGAAGATAATACTTTACCTACCTATGAAGAAGTTTCAATGTTTTCCAAACATCTTGAAAATGATAATTCAAAACTCATGAAAAAACATAATAAGGAAAATTATAGAAATATTATTCTTACTAAAAAATATCAGATCTTTCTAAATATCTTGATAAGAAAAATGCTGATTTTGAAAGTATTTAAAAAAGTCATGAGGAATTAAGTTCTAAAAATAATGAACTTTCTAAAGATCTAGAAAAAGTAATTTCTATGAAAAATGTTTTCAATCCTAACTCTAGCTCAAAATCAAATGTTTTTTATGACAAGAACGTAGTTATAAAACTCAAATCTGAAATATTTTCCTTGAGGAAGTTTTTTTCAAACTTTACCCTAGGTAAGGAAAATTTGGATAAAATGTATTCACAAATCCAACCTCAAAGGAATACTTTTGGTTTTGGTTACACATGTTCTAAATCGATTTATAATAACAATTACTTTATTCCTCAAAGTGCCCCATTCTGCACTAAGTGTCAATGTGGTGGTCACTAGGCAAAGAATTGTTCCCTAAACAAAACCCAATCTTTAGGATTTAATAAGGCTTATTTTTCTAAGAAGATGTGGGTTCCCAAAATTTTACTTTCTAATATTTTCATATCCAAGAAAGTATGGATTTGAAAAACCTAACTTTTTCATATTTTCAGGAAAATAGGGAAAGTAACAATAGCAATACATAGTACATGGATAGTGGATTTTCTCGGCATATGACTGGTAACAAAAACTATTTTGAAAATATTATCAAGACGAAAGGAGGAAAAGTAACTTTTGGAGATAATGCTCAGGGAGAAATTATTGGTATAGGTAACATCGTTCTTCTTGGAAAAATGTTGATTGAAAATGTTTTATTTGTTAAGGGTCTTAAGCACAACCTTATCAACATAATCCAATTATGTGATGAAGGCTACCTTATAAATTTTAGGAATGATAAGTGATCAGTACACAATTCCAAGGAAGAATTTATTCTTTCTTCCAATAGGCAAGAGAATGTTTACACACTAAACTTAGAAGACCTTAGGAGCCAAGACTTACCTTGCCTTAGTGCAATGGAAGATCATTCATGGTTGTGGAATATAAGACTAGGAAACTGTATCCTTAGAAACTAATGCAAACTTTATAAGAAGAGACCAGTTAAGGATCTACCAGAGCATAGATTTTATTCTTAAAACGATTGTGAACCTTTTCAATATGGAAAGAAACACAAATCGAGTTTTAAATACATTGGTGAAGTCTCAACTTCTGATGCATTACATCTAATTCATATGGATCTTTTTGGTCCTACAGAAACTGGAAGCATTGGGGGAAAATATTGTGTATTTGTTCTGGTAGATAATTACACTAGATTTACATGGGTCTATTTTCTAGCAAAGAATTCTGAAGATTATTCTTATTTCAAAAGTTTTAGAGCCCAAGTTAAAAATGAGAAAAACCTTCCATTTAAAACTATTCATAGTGATCATGGAGGAGAATTTCAAAATTCTTATTTTGATACTTTTTGTAGTAGAAAAGGAATTACTCATAATTTTTTAGCACCCATAACACCTCAACAGAATGGTGTTGTTGAAAGAAGAAATTGAATTATTCAAGAGATAACTAGAACCATGTGGAGTGATTATTCTATTGCCAAACATTTTTGGGCTGAAGCTATAATTACTGCTTGTTATACTATTAATCGAGTTTTTATTAGACCTTTTCTTTGTAAAACCCTTAATGAGTTATGGAATGGTAGAAAACCTGGACTTTTTTACTTTAAGGATTTTGGTTGCAAAGTATTCATTCTGAATAAAAAAGATAATCTTCATAAATTCCCACCAAAATCTGATGAGGGAATTTTCTTAGGCTACTCCACGAATTCTAAGGCTTATAGAGTTTTCAATAAAAACACTTGTATTGCTAAAGAGATAGTACATGTTAAATTTGATGAAACTAATCCTTTTGTTTTTAAACAACCCCAACCTATATCCTCAAATGTGTTTTCAAAAACTGATTATCAACCTATGATAGAAGATTCTTCTTATAAGGAAAATGTTCAAGAAGATACTTCTGAAACATTTACCCCAGAATATTTTCTACCCTATATTAATGAACAGGTTTTAAAAAACCAAAATTAGTCATTTCTAAATATTCATCCTAGTGATAGTATCATTGGTGATTTCAATCAACCTGTAAGGACTAGATGTTCCTTAAGAAATGAAGTAGATCATCAAGCATACCTTTCCCAATTAGAACCAAAAAAGCACTTATGAATCTTTAGGTGATGATGAATGGATAAAATCCATGCAAGATGAACTAAATGATTTCAAAGGGAATAAAGTCTGGACCTTGGTTGAAAGACCTAAAGAAACATCTGTAATTTGAGTAAAATGGGTCTTCAGAAATAAGTGTGATGAAAATGGAATCATTGTAAGAAATAAAGCTATATTGGTTTCTAAAGGCTATAATCAACACGAATGAATAGACTCTAAAGAAACCTATGCTCCAGTAGCTAGACTTGAATCTATTTGAATTTTACTTTCCTTTGCAACAATCTTCAATTTCAAACTTTTTCAAATGGATGTTAAATGTTCTTTCCTTAATGGTTATGTTCAAGAGGAAATTTTTGTTGAACAATCTCTTGGATTTGATGATACAACACATCGAAATCATGTTTTTAGACTTACCAATGATTTGTATGGCCTTAAACAAACCCCAAGATCTTGGTATGATATACTAACAAGATTTTTGAATCAAAATAACTATGTTTAGGGAAATGAATATCCAACCCTTTTTATAAATAAAGATAATAAAAATGTTTTGATTGTTCAAATTTATATTGACGACATTATATTTGGATCAACTCAGCAATCCCTAACTGATTCCTTTATGGATCTAATGAAGTTTGAGTTTGAAATGAGTATGATGGGTGAGTTAACATTTTCCCTAGGTTTTCAAATTTCTCAAAAACCAAAAGGAATATACATATCCCAAAATAAGTATATTAAATATCTTCTTAAAAAGTATGGATATAAAAAAAATAAGAGTATAAGTACTCCCATAGGTACCTCAAACACACTTGATCTTGATGAAGCTGGGAAACCAGTAGATCAAACATCTTTTAGAGGTATGATAGAAAGTTTACTTTACTTGATAGCTAGTCATCCAGACTTAATGTTTTCAGTATGATTATGTTCAAGATATCAATCCAATCCTAATGAATCACATTTAAAGGAAGTGAAAAGAATTTTTCTCTACTTAAAGAAAACCATGGATTTAGGACTATTTTATACTTCTGGAAATGATTTTATCTTAAAGATTTTCTTGGATGCTGACTTTGGTGGATGTAGAATGGATAGAAATAGTACATCCGGAAATTTTCATTTCTTGGGAGATTCATTAGTTTCTTGGTCATGCATGAAGCAACACTCAATGGCACTATCCACTACTGAAGCTGAATATGTAGCTGCTGGAAGTTGTTGTGCTCAATTATTGTGGATGCAACACAGACTCACAGACTCTAGACTGATTTTTACTAAGACCCAAATTTTATGGGATAACACAATTGACATTTCTCTTAGTAAAACCCATGCACACCACTCTCGTGCAAAGCACATAGACATTAGGCATCACTTTCTTAGGGATCACACATAAAAAGATGATACCATTCTTCAATTTATCAGAATGCAAGATCAACTTGCTGATATTTTCAAAAAATCATTACCTTCCGATAGATTTGAATACATCAAACAGAAGTTTGGAATGATAACCGTGACATCAATAACTTCTTGTTGAACCATTCTCCTTACATTAATAAACTCATTTTCATAGGGAGAGTATATTTGTTATTTAAACTTTTCATTTTTTCGTAATAATATTTCCTCATTTTTCATAATGATTTTTTCACATTTTTTTCATAATGATGTTTTCACATTTTTCGTAATAGTGTTTTCATACTTTTCGTAATGAGTTTTTCATATTTTTCGTAATTGGTTTTTGAAATTTTCGTAATGGAAATTTTCATAATGGAAATTTTCGTAATGGAATTCTTCAAACCTTGACTTTTCATAATGAATATTTTCAAAACTGAAATTTCTGTAAAGAAAAGTTTTCATACTGAAATTTTCATAATGAAATTTTTCGTATTCAAAATTTTTGTAGTGAACTTTTCGTAATAAAGTTGTTTTTTGTAGTAATAATTTTTTCAAGAAGAATATCACCTATTACGAATAAACATTCTAGCCAATCTAAAAGGTATGAATTCCTTACTTATGTTTTTGTAGTTATTTTTACTTACGGGTATTTTCTTTTAAAATTTCTTAGATTCATTTTTCCCTAAATCCGAATGTTTTTCTTAAAACCTCAAAAGATCGGATTCAAGATTTCTTTGTGGGTATGTTTTCAACTATCAGATCAGATCAGAGAGTTTTTCAACCGTTAGATTAGGTTTGGAAGATGAAGGGTCACCACCATCGCCTATATAAAGGGGAACCCCAATGGATGTCCCACATCGGTTTTACAAGATCTTGCGTCTCAAAGCTCTGCCTCAGTTCATAAGACCATTTCAAATCCCTTAACGCTCCTCAGTCTGAATGTCTTCAGAAGCCCCTTCTCAGGATATGTCTGTAGTCAAGCCAATATTAGAGTGGAAGATTTATAGTGAGAGGTTGGTACACCCAAATTTCATTAATAAGTATAACTCCCTTATTTCCAAGAATATCTTGCAAAATATTTGGGAAAGTATAGCTATTTCTAAGACAACAGCCCAAGATGTAGTCTATCTAGATCTTCTCATTGAATTCTATTAATATGTTTGCTTCTTTGAGGAAGAGGGTAGAGAAAAAATTTCCTTTAAGAGTTATGGGAAGACTTACAAACTTTCTTGCACCAAAGTTGCAATATTGGTGGGCCTATCATACGAAGGATAAGATGATTTTTGCTCACACAAACTCCTAGAGTTTCATGATAGTTTTGTTAAGGAAAAGGCTATGGAGTTACCAAGTCTTTCGTATATCAAGACTACAAATAATATTTCCCATCTTTCAATAAATAATTGGATTCTACAACTCTGGGTACAAGGCTTCATTGTTCCAAGGAAGACTGACAAGGACGCCCTAAAGAAGAGTGATTTTTATATCCTACATTTTTTGGTAAATCTATGGAAGGTGAATCTAATGAGACATATCCTCATTACAATTCAGAACATCAAGAATAGAAATCTTAGAGCCTAGACCATCATGCATCTGGCTTGGCTTTCAATGTTGATTGTTTATACTCTTGAACCCCTCAAGATTCCATGTATCTCCAAGCAGAGAAACTGTAAGGTTATTCTAATCAACGATGACACTCTGAAGAGAATGAATGTTGGTTTCTCAAAACAATTAGGAGTGTTCTATGATCTTCCATAGGAGGAGGAAGAAGCCAATCTTGATGAGATTGAAAAAGCTGATCCATCGAATAAGGATGTCATGAAAATTAAACTGAAAGAAGTGGAAGCTGATGATTAAAACCCTAAAGCTAAGGAAACCCAATTTTCACCTCCCAAACTGAAGAAACATAAAGCGTATCCAGATGAGGTGGCTGGAAAATGGAGGGAAGATAAGGAAAAAAGGAAAGAAGGGGAACCATAGTTCGGCTTGGACCCTGCTGAGGCTAAGGCCTTAAGAGAAACAGCTGCTGAAGAGCTTGAGAGGCAAGAAAATGAGAATAAGTTGAAGAAGAAAATGTATGAGGCTGATGTTGTACAATTTCTTTTGAAATCCATAGAAGTAGCTTCTGAAAATATACCAGTACTGGAAACTTTGTCGAGCCATTACCTGAGACTCTAGGGAAGAATTTATTCACTCTAGAAAAATCTAAAGAGAAAGAAGTTGTTGAAAGAGTGGAATAATAACAGGAAATAGAATAAGAAGAAGTAGTAGAAGAAGAAAGTGGTGATTTAGATGATCTGATTAAACAAGTTGAATAATATCAAGAAAAGGACGATACATTAGAAAAATTACTACTCGGAACATCGGAGTACGAGTCCTCAAAGCTTGTCACGCCTGGAAAGGAAGTAGGGAAAGATGGAAAGAAAGATAAATACAAGGAAGTAGAGGAAGTAAATGAATTATCTGAGGAATAAAGCTATGAAAATCACTTCATTGAGGAAGGATCATAGAAGGAGAAACTTGATAAAGACAAGATTTTATAGCTATCTGAGAGTGAATAGGAATCCCCTGATGAAGAGGTCGTTCCGAAAAATAGCAAAGGAAATAAAGTGTTTATTGACACTCCAATGAAAGATATCATAAATAATAATGAAGTTGGAGGATATTCTAAAATAAATCTGGTGGAAATAGAAGAAGAACAATCTCCTAGGAAAGTGTCAGATTCGGAATCATCTACATTGGGACATGATTTTTTTATTGAGTCCCTGAAGAAGTTGGTAGATACAATTCTGATCTTTCCTACAATAGACTCCAGATGCCAGATGCTTCCACACAACATGAATCAGAAGTCATAATCTGTATCCATGGTGATGGATAAATGTGTGAAGATTGAGGTAGAACATAAATATTTTCTTATCAACTTTGAGTTCCATAGAAAATCTTGCAGCAAAATGACTCTATTGTTAAATAAAATCGATGAAGATTTGGAAGAGCTTGATAACTTTCAGAATGATGTAAAAAGAAGATTTTGATACCGAGGATTCCAAGATGAAGACTCTTCAGGAAAATTTGACCCTTTAGAAAAATAATCGAAATCAATAGTCGAAGAATCTGGATGGGAAGATTAACTTTATTTCTCAAAGCTGAAAAAGGGAAAGAGATCTCTAGATTGAGATCGAAGAGAAGCTTGTAAAGCATGATGAAGTTCTTAAGGCTCAGTCTGAGGCTCTGAAGGCTCAAGATGACAAGATTAAATCCCTAGAAAATAAATATTAGGAGGACCAAAAAGAGTTAAAGTAGCTAAAAATCCTTCTGAAGAAGCTAATCCCCAAGGAAAAAGAAGACAAATAGACCAATCCGATGTTTTGTTGTAATGTCATTCCATGTAAAAATCCTTTAAATCATAATGAAAAATCTGGTTTCTTGTGTTGTTTGTATGTCTTTAATAATGTTTCAGGTACTTTATAGATTTTTACATTCCCTCAAATTCTTTTTGAAAATCACAAATGGGGATAAAGAAAAAGAACTCAAAAGGGGGAGAAGGAAAAATCTAAAAGGGAGAAGAAAAATTTCTAAGAAGAACTATCCCTAAGAAAGGGGGAGTTTATTTAAGGGGGAGTTCTCATTATGATGATTTCCTCATTTTGGAAATCTAGAATATGATCCTTATAATTCCAAAGCCTAAGGGGTAGTTAGTCGTATTCACCATTGTCTATAAACAAAGGGAGATAAGCTTTAATTTTGTAAATTCTAGAAATTTATTCTAAGTCATTACATTATTTTTCGTAAGGATGTTTGTGCTTTCCAAAAGGGGGATATTGTTGAGTCAATAAGGTTTTCCTTATGACTTTTTCCATTCCTTCATTCAAGGGGGAGGTTTTTTAGTCATTAAGGATTTCCTTATGACTTTATCATTCCTATTGTTTTGAAAATCACAAAAACCTTATTTTAAGGCAAATGCTATTTTACCCCTGTTTTACTTCTATAGAGAAATTTTCCTTCCCCAAAAAAATTTACCATTGTCTAGATTTATCTGTTTATATAATAATTTTTCTAATTATAAAATTAGGATTGTAGTCCAAAACCTCAGAATCACATAATACTTAGATATGAGGTATTCTTTTTTAGGATACAAATTCCTGTTACGAATTTTAATGAAGTTCTACTCGGAATTTCCTGTTATGAACCTTTATGAAGTTCAACTCTGAATTCTGATTATGAACTTATATAAAATTCTATCTACGAATTCTAATGATGAAGAATTCTGATTATGAATTCTCATTATGAATTTTGATAAAGAATTCTGATAACAAATTATCATTATGAATTCTGATGAAGAATTCTGATGAAGAATTCAGATTATGAATTCTCAATGAGAGTTCTGATGAAGTATTCTGATTATGAATTCTCATTCAGAATTTTGATGAACAATTCTGATTATGAATTCTCATTATTAATTATGATGAAGAATTATGATAACGAATTCTCAATAAGAATTCTGATGAAGAATTTTGATTACGATTTCTCATTACGAATTCTTTTGAAGAATTGTGATTACGAATTATCATTACGAATTCTGATGAAGAATTCTGATTAAGAATTCTCATTATGAATTATGATGAAGAATTCTGATTACAAATTCTCATTATTAATTCTGATGATGAATTCCGATTATGAATTCTCATTACAAATTCCTTGGAAAAATTGAATCTGAATAACCTTATATTATAGACTCTGAATACATTTTCTGGATAGACTTAGAACATTAACATTCATCATTACAAACATTCATTAAACCCCATTCAGAATATTAGTTTTAGTTATACTTAAACATGATCTATTTCAAAATGATGTCGTGCTTTCAGTTATTAACTAACCATTGTTTGAGTGACACATGTATAGGTCCCTCCAAAATTCAAGGAAGAATTCGGCCATTAAAGGAGGGAGCCGACCGTTGGAGATTAACCTATTTATAGGAACTCAATTGAACGTGCTCGAGACTTTTGGAATTTTGATGCTCAGAACATCCTGAAGTGATTTCTAGAGAGTGAGGATCTCATCAACCATCAAGTTATGTGTAGAATGTCTGAACAGCTTGTTCAAACTTTACCTCGTGCATATTTTCTTCGTGTGACTCCGATTGTTGCTGTGTAAAATAAAGGGCTTATGTGGATTGGAAGACAGAGTTTTCAACACATTGAAGTTGAGGGCTTCCTTGTTGAGGAAGACAGAGGTGTCGACGACCTGATAGTTTAGGGATTGCAGGGATAGCAAGACAGACTCTAATCTTTGTATCGAGGGCTTACCCTGGTGTGGGTAAGACTGACCTTCTTGAAAGTATAAATTAAGGGACCTTTATCAAAGGTTGTTGGATACCCTTCTCTTTGGGTTAAAAGAATTATTGTTTGTTACTTATAGTGTTACTACTTTGTTTTCCACTTTTCATTTTGTATTGATAAGGAAAGTATAACTTTCTTATATTTCCTTACTTGTACTTAGATTCTATAAACATTAAGGTAGAATCTTAATATTTATAACTTTAGTTAATTTCCATTTTTGAAATCACTTTTCTAGAATCTATCAAGTCTTTAGAAGTTATAGAGGTCTTGTGAATTATCTTTATTAACCTTGTTAAACATAACCATATTTAAAAGTTCCAAAGGAATTTTTAAAAGGTACAACTAACCCCCTATTATATCTGAGAATCTCATTCTTATTTCGATCCTAAGTTTGGTATTGTAGAGTATATCATACTCAGTCACATACCATCCTAACAATAGGATCCATTTAAGACCCATAATTTTGATCCAAATAAGGGCCTTGGTGTTTTTTTATAGAAAACAGATTAAATAGAAAATTTCATTCTTGGAAGAAAACCTTTTTTGGACTTAAAAAAATTAATCTGATCCACCGATATCTTCACTTCTGATCTTCTAATGAGAAAATTTTGTGAAAGAATCTGTGACACATAAGTATACATCTCCAATTAAAAAATCCCCATATAGAGGTCATATTTCGAACCAGATCATCAATCATCCAAAGTTTTCCTCTACTCGGAAGAATAGTTCTGGCCATATTTGAATGCTCACAAATCAGAAATGTTTCAAGGATAGCCTCCCTATTAGAAACCACATAGTCAGTGTCACCATTTCTCATTATTTTCTCAGAAGCACCATCTTGCACATATGTGAAATTCCTTCCACTTGATCCCTTCCATGAGAATATATGAGGAACGGGATAATTTAAATACAAAGGATTTTGACTAAATAATAGAATACATAATTAAATTATTAATTATTACATAAATAGTGATTAGGATAAAATACTAAAAATTTTTTTATTTATTGTAGAAAATTATAAAGTAAAACCAAAACATAACTATGATCATTCTTAGACAAATAAAATTTCATCAGTAGCACAAATTTCCAAATGTTGTGTAGGAACATATGAATTTCACTACTATAGGAAAAATTTATATACTATACATGATCAACCACCTCATGAAAAAGTGAGAGTGAAAAGGATTCATATAGGATGCGCATAAATGAGGCATCATATGTCCATTACATCGTGTTTTATTCTATAACTATAGATATGAATATTCATTATAAAGGCAAGGATACAGACACTGTTGATTCATATATAAAATCTTAAAAAGGAGAAAATGAGGAAAATATCTATAATATTTTCTCAACATTGTAGAAGGGTAATCTTGAAGATTAATACATCTATACTGATCACATACACATGATTATGACTTATATCGATCAGTTAGAAAAATAATTCTTCTAAATTTTTTAACATTTATCCATTAATGAAATTGTATCATTCAGATCACCTGAATTCTCAACATTCATCAAACATTTAAAAAATAATGATATAGATAAGTTGACTAATAAAATTTTATCTATGATTTTCCATGTTGATAAGGATTAATGGGAATTTGGTTCTACAGTCTATATAGTGAATAAAGTGAACGAATGTTTTGAAAATTGATAAAATTTTAAATTCATTAGATCATTTATGATCCCTATTAATGAAGAGAAATATTTAGAGGGATAGAAATAAAAAAATGTTTTTCTACTTCACATGTTGTCAGAAAGGTCACTATAAGGGGAAGCTCAATGAATTGATGATGAAGTAAGAATAATATTCTACTTCCAGTATATTCATCATTTCCTATAATATTTATATCTTTTATTCAGTATTACATATAATATTTTAGTTTATATCATAATAAAAAAAATAACCAAGGAATATCAAAAATATTACAATATATAAGGTGAATCTTCATGTTGCTGGTGGTACTTGACTCATACACTAGCTAAAGTTGGTCCTAACGTTAAATTATCTAGTGGATTGATTCTCATAAAACTATATTTTTAATATTGAGTGTTACTAGAAAATTTATCTTAGTGTCCTTTTTTGAACACAAAAATATATTGTTTCATGTATGAAATAAAGGTTGTTATTTGATACCATACTTAATTATTTATTTAGTTATACTGGAATCAAATATGTCCAATACTGATGATGAATGGTGAATATAAAATATAAGACTCAAATAATACTCAATTTTGGAATGATTATACCTTTTTAAGTAAAACTAAAATTAAATGTAAAAAATGTATATAATTTTTCATTGCACCGATAAAAACACACCTAAGAAGAGGGTAAAATAGGTGTTATAAATTTTTACCAAATTTCAACAATTATTTTAAACAAGTTATCGCTTTGGTCTTTGAACTTATATTATTTGTTAAGATAAATTCATATTTTCTTGTTTAACCCATCATACACCAATATAAAATGAATGTAAATAACTGAATTTAAAATAGTTATTCTAAAAAATTCCATCCCCTCTTTAGAAACCTACTTATTATTTTTCATGGGATGTCTAAGTCATAAATTATCCACAAATATATTTTTATCAATACATGTGGAATGGCTAAGGATTATCCTAAAACCTTGAACACTATATTATATAGTTGTGTGTGTTCACAATATTAGGCATGTGAATATAAGTTTTATACCATAAATCCTCTTCAAAATGGGATCCCATTGGCTCTATTCATCTTCCAACCAATCAATTAAAGTAAATCAGCATTGTTATCTAGTATGTCACTACATTATAAGCTGATATCCTTCCTCAATAATGGAGTGTCTTTAAATTACATTAAATATTCATAGTTGAACTATGTATCTCAATATATAATTTTTTTCCTACTCCTATTTCTTCAAAATAAACTAATTTCTATCCTCTCTATAAAACCAGTTTTCAAGAATACAACCCCAAATATATTACCTAGTGACTAAACAGTCAAGTAAACACTAAAACTCAGGTCTAATGTTTCTCATTCCATACATATCCAGCAATTCTTTATTCTTATTCTTATTCTCCATTTCTAATTATTCTTTGAAGAATAGTTTATTTTATATTTTAGTATAGGTTCAAACCAAGTATTTCTACATCCTTGGGGAACCAGTTCCTCAGAAGCTTCACATTCTCATTTTATAGCGATTCTCCCCTCTCATCTTACTCAAAACAACAACTATACTAATAGTTTTAGAAGCTCTTTGTTTATCTTTTTTCCCCTTTAGGATCTCCACTTTCTTAGGCAATTTTATTCTTTATTTTTGGGGTCATATAAATGTCATGTCTCACTTTATTAGATTTTTTTAATGATAACAAACACCATTTTTTATATCCTTTCACTTCAGTATATTTCTGTCGTTATGTTTCAATACCAACTAAGGAACAAACTAGATGAAATATATACTCAAGAATTTTCTATAGCTACATTTAAAAAAGCTATCACTCAGAAGATGCAGTGACTTATTTGAGGGAAGCCATTAGCCAAATGGGGTCTTGGAAAGTGGAAATTTTACCCTATTTAGGCTCACTAGCTCACCAGAGGGATGCCACCTTCTAACTGGTGGCCTACTCAATAGTACTTGGGATCTACCAATCTAACCAACTAATCAGTTGAGTCCCACCAGCTCATTTGTCACACTTAGATAAACCTAGAATGGTTTATGAATCCTAATATCTAATTGGTGGTCCCTAATAGTTAGCTACGAGATCTATTACAAAAATTCAACCTTCCCATTCAGGTTTGTCCCCTTTGTCCCCTCTCACTTTCCAAAGGAACTATTTTACCCTCATAGACATAAGAATCACCATGAAACCATGTTAGGATATAAATACCCCACTATGAATCCTTGGACATATGGCACGTATACTAGTTACCATATTGAATCTATCTTACATTCTTTTTCTATCTCTTTGTGCTTAATTGTTATACATAATTTCTCTATCTTATTTATCTCTCATTATCTTATTTTTTATATCGATCATGTTGAGAGAAATGAGAGTGTGTTTTAGATGGTTTTTTATAAAACCTCTTCAGCTTTCTTCATGGGTGATCAATACCACTAAAGTGATAGATTTTGGGTTTCATGATTTCTCTAGTTAAAAAAAAGTTTTGTATAGGGGTAGTTTTTTACACCATTGAGAAGAAAGTGTCTTATTTATTTTTTGGTATACTGTCTACCAATAAATCCAAGGGATAAAGACAACAATATTAACACATTATATGACACATAGTCATAAATATTGATTATTTACTATAATACTTTATTATTTTTTCTTTTTATTTATTTTATTCTTCTATGCTTATTTAATTTACTCATATATATTTCACTTTAACTATTTCATTTTATTGATTAATCTATAATTTTATTTATCTAATTATTTTATATGTTATGAATTTTTAATTTTTAATATGAAATTCACCCACCCCCAACCCTCTTTCCATCTTACTATAGAGAACACTCAAATTTTACTAAATGGAAATATTTTAAGAAAATACACATGCATATCAGTACCCCATGTTCTCCATATCTTCTATTTTACTCAATTGATATCTTTAGTGGATTTATTAGAGTTCCCTTAACATATTTCCTTCTCATTTTCTATTGTCTGGATATCTCTTCTATTTTTTCAATAGGATCATGTTTTTCTTCTTCTCAAAATCTTCTACAAATAATACATAATAAAACATTTCTCCAACGTAGTAAAAAAGTATATAGAACACATATCTTGTAGTGTGGGACTCACTCTTGTAGTGTCGTATCGTATAGGAAAATATGTATATATTGTATCTTGTCCTTATAAAAAATATCTAGCATCTTAGCCTTCTTTTTCCTCTACTCATTCAGTAAGAATCACAAATGTTTTTTTTTGTGATATTTAAAACATTGGATTAAAATCCATGCATCATTATACTATCATTTCTAAATTTAGAAAATATTAAAGTTTATATTTTAGGGATTGAGTAAATTATCATTCTTCCATATGAACTCAATTTATTTATCAATCAAATATTCTTGGATCATAATTCATTTTATACTATTTTAATCTCTAAGGAACATCCCAATAATTGACTAAATGATATTAACATTATTATTGATAATGTAAAATTTATTTTTATTTATCAATTGGCTCATACAATTGAAATTCTTAAAAATAAATCATGAATATTTGGTAGAAAAAGATTCATGATGTTTATAACATAATTGAATATCACAAGAATCATCCCAAAAAAATTTATCTTTAGTATAATAAATCTAGAAATTCATATTTTATCCAGGTGAATTTACAATTTATGCTTAATGTCGAACTCATATGAAACCTTTGAAGTTATACATGATAAAACCTCTAAATCAGATGTTATGAATTGCAATGTATTATGTGCATACTTTTAATGTATTAAAATTAGCATGAAGTTAAATTCCCTGCATTCAAATTTATACACTATGAATGGAAACCAATCATGATGTCATGAAACTCTTAAATCTCAAATGAAATACATATGACAAGTAGACAAAGTCAAATACACTCCCTGTAAATTCATATAGGTTTCATCTAAGGTCTCATTAAATATAACATGGAACTATAAATTCTAGACTTTTTTACATAAAATTATACCTTCCTAAAATTATCTCTATACCTTCCCAACATCTTCAAACGCTACATATTGGTTTTAATTAATTCCATGTTTTATAAAAATAATTTGAATCAAATTAATCTTCTTTCTATGGAGATGAAAAAAATAAAATAATCATTTTTTTTATTTTAATATGCCTCACTACCAATTCATTTTAGCCTTCAAATCATTCTTCATAAACCTTAATCTAAGTTATTTCATCAATAATTTTTGAAACTGTTATGATAGATAATTTAAGGATATTTTCTTCCAACTTTAGCTATCTTTTATCTAATCTATGTACCGATTTTGATCCTTTCAACTAAATTAATATATTTTTTTGAAAACATAATGCTTTAGAAACTATCTATTCAATTTTCTAACTCCAGTTTTTATATTTTATAGACACTACTCATTTCACTGTTGTAGAATCTTTTTTACCCATACATACCAACTCTATAATCATTTGATGTTGGGTCTTCCACTTGAATATATCCATCCAACTATTCAAGGAAGAGTTGTCTTTACCCATGTTGTGTGGGGGATTATAATGATTTTATATGGCTAGTGGGTGGATACTCACTCTATTTCCCATTACAATTTCTATGAGTAGTTTCAAAATATTTTTTAAAATAGATTTAATTGGCCAAAAATATAACTGAAGTCTATAGGGATCTTCAACCTCTCTATTTTTATTTTTATAATTCCAATTATTCTCTAAAGTTCAATATAATAATTCTCCCACAAGTTGAAAATAAATTCAAATGGAAATGTTTCCTTACCCTTATTGACACCATGGGTGTACGGGAGGGACTTATTATCTCTAACTAAAAATTATAATATATAATAATACATTTTATCCTCTTTTATTCTTTCACATTTACTGTGGTTGATTGATTCCATGAGAGGAGAGTGACATCACATACTTTTTTACAATGCATAATTAAATAACCAACTATAAATCAACATAGCCTAAATTAGTGTAGAAAATAATAGTAGTAAATTTATCTGATAAATTTTCCATATATACACCATAAGGATATGCTAACAGAATATTTAATTCTCTAGGGGTTGTATGAATATATTTTCAATAAGTTTTATGAACCAAAACTTCACTTGAACACACACATCAAAACATTCCATGTGAAAGGTTTTTTTCTCACCATTTTGTTAGATAATCACTCTCCCTTGGTAAACAAATTAAATACAATCAGAAATAGAATTACGAAGTGAAAATCACATCTCAATATTCAACTGTTGAATGGGTCATACAAAATTTTAGATTCAATAGAAAAATGCATATTTCTTAAATATTCAATCTTTTTAAATGATCCCCCTCGAGGTATTCTCTCCACTCTTCTTCACCTTTAATTCCCAGCATTTAAGGACAACTAAGATGATATGGGAAAAATGTGTTTATTAACATATTATTTAGTTAGAAAAATAGGGTTGGTACAAATTTCTCAACCCATCAACTTAATTATTTGTATTTTTAATGTCTCTAAACTTATTAATGTTTCTTTCTACCTTTATTTTACAAATCTATTATTCATTAGGTAGCCTAGTTTTTTTATCTCAATTTTCTTCTTAGCTATAATGTCCTTCTTAATTATTGTAGTTGGATTACATTACTTAATTTCATTTTTCTATATCTATTTACACTTTTCTGACTAATCTATCCATATGAACAATAATTTTTTATTCACATGATTATACTAATTTTGGTATATTGACTCCTTCCTCACAACAACCTATTTGATGGTTTGAGTCATTGGTTCTTTTCATTTTTCTTTCAACAGTTTTTATTTTTGTGGAAGCCATGTCATTCATTTGGTTCCATTGTTTCATTACAACATAAAACTTCTACAAACTCCTATATCAACTATTAAATTTTCCTTCTTTGGGTGGCTTGTTATCTTCTTCATCAAGGATTTCCAGCATCATGCCTTTCTTTCTATCTCTTTCTCTGATAGACTCTTTTATTGAATCCATATTACTCCCATTCACTTTTATGTAAAAGTAATGTTTTCAATAGTCATTAATATGGACTCAATTTACATAATAAAATCATATCTTCTATATTGGTTGGACATACATTGATATTTCTTTACTAAATTCCTAGGAATTACAACAAATTTCTTCTTTGATTTTATCCTCAAGACAGACTAGCTGATTTACTACATTGGTTGCTTCATCTATTATTATTGTAATATTT
The DNA here is from genome assembly GCA_963277665.1 of Viscum album. Lineage (NCBI taxonomy): Eukaryota > Viridiplantae > Streptophyta > Magnoliopsida > Santalales > Viscaceae > Viscum > Viscum album. Next base: position 455,672,604 of record OY728135.1, read on the forward strand.
TCCCATCAGTACAAATCATTTTAGGGGATTATATATAAAAAATAGATTCATTATAGTGTCCATAATTATTACAAGAAACGCTAAAATTATCCAATCTTTCAAATCATTTTTTATGTGATATTTTTCTCTTTCTCTGTGAAGGCTTTTTAAATGAAATAGGTTTCATTCTAAAATATGATATCCACCCCCTTCATCTTGACCAGTTTTTTCCTTATTAATATGGACATTTTATGCAAAAAATACACGGATCTATTCCAACACATCTATAAACACAAACATAATCTAGTAAGTCTTGATCATTTCACTTTTAAAGTGAACTAACACAATTTTTAGGCTTTTTATATTTGACTGGAATCCCGAAAATTTTATGATCCATTTTGGTTGATTATCTTCATGAAATTGATTATATCAATCCTTGACATATTTTTGGATGTTTTATAAATTTCCCCTTCCACATTTGTATATTTTTTAACTTTTAGTTAAACCTTTCACCAAAAATGATTTAGTGCAACTGGAATTAATTGGACAATGGGAGAACTTTTTCCATAATCTGTAATTGGATTATTCTAAAAATTATCCAAAACTAATTTTTCAATAATTATAGGTATTATATTTTCTAATATTACTTTCAGAGGTAACGATTTAAGTACTTATAATCTCATCTTTTTGGTAAACATCAGCTATGTAAATTACAGATTTTTTAAATTAATTTTCATCTCTAGGTACTTCATATTGAGAGGATTATTTTCCTCCTTCGTTAATCTACACTTACCTTCCAAGTCATTCTTTAGATTCTAAATTTTATTCTCACGTATTCGACTTGAATATAAAAAAGAACTATTCAAATCATTTACCATTTTTTCTCTAATATCCAATTATTAATCCCCAACATTAATGGAGATTCTATGAAATTTCTCCAATGCATCGAACACATCTTTGAAAACCATTTGAAATATATACTTCTAAATTCATCATTATCCATAAAAATTCCCCCATTTCAATGTAATAAATATTATTCATTGACTTTTATTATATTTGTGAGATTTTTACAATAGATCAATTTCTTTTCTAATGGAACTTCCTATACATCAACCTCTGAATTCAACTAGGAATTTTCATCCTTCAGTACCATGATATAATAATATTTTATATGACCACTTTAATAGGCATTTTCTTCAATTAATACTTTTATTTATAATAAAAATCACTTAGTGATTCATCAAAATCATCCTCATCACATCTTGGGCTAGATTCACTCTTAATAGATCATCCTTGACACATGATACTCTTGTAACACCTGATATTTTTATGAGAAATATTTTGTTTTTATGTTATATACATCATCAAATGAATATTTCACTACACACAACATTATCTTGGCTTGCTTTACACGCAATCGCGACCTTCCTCGATAGCTTGCGTTGTACGAAATACCGAGTTTCACTAAACAACGATATGCTATTAAAATATTATTAAAACTAGCCATTATGAATATTAATACCTAATTTTTTAAATTTTATAAATTTTATCATTCAAAATGGACTTTATTTTTGGATTCAAAATATCGAAATTAGCCTAGGGTGAAATTTTTGTATTTTTCTGAGAACTTTCAATTTTTGATGAATAGTGAAAACACTGGGTTACTATTTAAAAACCGACTTTTTATTTAAATAATTATTTATTTTATTTAAATTTATATTAGGTAAAAATTGATACATAATACCTTTATAAGTTCAAATTAATTCATTAGAGTCATTTTATAATAATTTTAGATATATAAAAATTTTATTGAACTTTTCACCGTCTTTTACCCACCTCCTAGGTGAATTTGAAAATTCACATAAAACACAATTTTACCACTTCTATGAATGGAATTTAAAAAATATGAGATACATGGTTAATATCAAGGACTAAAATGTGGTTCAATGATATGAAAATAATTTTTGGTGAATAATAACTTTCTACTTTTTTACCACGGTTAAAAGTAAATAGGGTAATTAAGGGTAAAAATGATATTATTATTACCCTGAAACATGTCCTAATTCTATTGGATAAGTTTAATTCGACCAAAAACAAACTTAGGAATAAAATATGACCATTTAGGTCCACGTGGATTAGATTAGGACATTTAATATTATTTTATTTAAAGAAGAGTTAAAATAGATAAAATCAAAGTTTATTAACTAAAAAAATTTATATAGGGTTATACTTAAGATAAATTAGACTATAAATATTAATTAATAAGGTAAGAAGATTTAATACATAATTTTATTTTATTTATAATTTTTTGACATTAAATAATGTAATTTATTTATGACACAATGATGATTAATTAATTATCTTATTAAAGAAATATTAACATAATTGATGTTATAAATACCCAAATAAATGTAATTTGAGACCTTTTATTAATTCCACTAAATTTGTAGGTTAATATGGAATGTTATTATAGATTTAATGAATTTTATTAGAACTAATCATGATTTTATGATTTTCACAAAAATCATGTACCAAATAGTGTCGAAATTGACATAAAATCGTTTTTAAAACAAATATTAGATTATTAATTGTTATTTTATTCCTAAAAATCTATGTTTTTTTCAAATGACTTTGATAAGGATATATATTAATAATGAACCACTTGGTGTTCTTTTTTATTGTAATAGTATGTTTATTATCCTTATAGTGTAAGAAAACAAGAAGACACGATAAAAGTTAAATTATTTAACATAGAGTTAAATCTAAATGATAAGGTTACAATAGTAACCTAAACTTGTCTAAAACCCATTGGTTGAAGGTATTTATACCCATCCCCACATTATCTTATAAATAAATTAATTTTGAGCTATTAAAAACCAAATATGACTTTATAATAAAATAATATTTAAAGTTTTCCTAAGGTGCCCCTCTTCACCCATATAAAAGGGCACCTCCTCTCTCTCATCCTCACACCACATTGAGCCTTCAAGCTCGGCCAAAACCTGCCAATTTCTCTTCTCCACTTCCCTAGAAACATCCTAGAGGTCCTGGTCTTCTTCAAAGACCAATCTTAGTTCCCTAAGAGGTGGTTTCAATGAGGCGTGTCGAAGAAGAGGTAATATCAGTTACCAATTCTTTCAAATTTATTTCTTCTTATACTTATTCTTCTTTAGTTGTTTTATTATGAAGTTATAACATCAGTATCAATAATATACCAATATGTTATTAGAAATATGAAACATCCCTTTTTCACCTTCTATCCAACCTACGGAAAATGAAATCACCGCGCGTGCGTATGTGCGGAATACCGTCTCCACGCCGTGGTGTAATCTATTTTCCACCACCACCTAACTTGAATGGGTATAATGGTTTGAAGAATAACTATATATTATTATTTTAAATTGATATTGATTCTGAAATATTATACATACACTTCAATAAAATTCCAAGATCGTGGGAACGATATCATCGCGCGTGCGTACATACGACCTACCGTCTCCACGATGTGATGCGACTCGTTCTACATGATCTTCATTGAATAATGATTATATAAATTAATTTAATGAGTTAATATGATATATATTACACTAATAAAATTCTGGAAATGAGTAATCTATAACCTAAAAATAATAATAAGAATTTATTCGATAAAACACACATAAGAACATAAAGTATTAAACACCTGAATAACAAGTAGCAATGAAATATTACTAATAATAAAATAACAATATGACCATATATGATATCATAAAAATGATTAATATTTTTTAATAAGTCAATGACATTATTTAAATCATTATATAGAAGTTTCAGACACGTACAAAGCATATCGGACCTAAGGTAAGGGAAAGTCTAGCAATCTCAATGTTTATCCAAGACTGTTTATACTTCTGTAATTACTGGGGTATATTTATCATCCACATACATGTTTCATCAAAATGTAATATTATTTCTATCCTCCGAAAATTTTTTAAATCAAATTTTACCCTTCTATGAGATTTTAGTAAAAGATATTAAAGGAATATTTTGTCATTTTTTTGTACGAGGTGATTTTTGACTTTTCCGGCCAAAGTACTAGAAGAATCTTTTTTTAACCTATATGGCATGAATAGATTTTTAGAACATTATTTCCATGAAGCATCCTTTACAAGTTTTCAAGCTTATTTTTAATCAAATTCTTTAAACTTAAAATTATATGACATTTTAAGAAAGGAAAATGTTTATGAAGTAGAAAGGATATTTTCTTCAAGAATGGAGTTCAAGAATTTTATAAAAATTATTTTCCATCTAATATAATATAGGGTTCTATTTATATCCCTATTTTTACATTGATTTGATTATGTTATGATGGAATTATTTTTATGAAGACCTTTTATCTTATATGGATTATGTTATGATGGCAGGATGTTTAAGAATCCCATTTTCATTACATGGGTTATGCTATGATGTATGATTTATGATTTTGTGGCACACAAAAGAATGGTTTCATTATGAGATGGGTGGGACATATATCTCCCTCCAATGCATTTGGTAAACATTTATATCTCATGAGATAGACATGGCTGAAATGGAAAGTTAACCCAGTTCAATGATACAAGACTGGAACTAGAAGTGAACTCGGTTCAGTAATGGACTTTTTCCTCTATGATGGTCTTGGAAATGAGCCTTAAATAATATGAAATGATTTTCTATGATTATGTGTGTATTCCACAAAGTTTAATTTTTTAAGTTATGATTATTGGGATTACATTTCACTACAATTATTTATCACATGTTATGATATTCAGATCTCTTTTGAAGGTTAAGATTTTCAAAATGTTATGTTCTTAAGAATATGATATGAATGATATTTCTTTTTTTTTTTGCCATTACTGAGCATTTGAGCTCACCCTTTTGTATGTTTTCTTTTCCCTAGGTCAGGAATAAGGGTACTAAGTAGGATATTCCAAAAGGGACTCTATATATGATGAAATAAATGGGAGACAATGTAGATTCTTTATGAACCAGTTGTTTATATTTCCCAGTTTCTAAAGACACTATACCTATATGGTCCTTTCATGGTTTTTTTATATGTTGTAGTAAGTATGCTTCAATTTTTAAGTAATAACAATGCATGTAGAGTATGGGTCTTTATATTTGGTATCAGAGGAAAGGTATAGTCAACCTTTGGAAACTAGGATGTGAAAGCCTTAGTAATAACCCTAAGGATATGTCTAAGCATAGAACACAATCTTAGTGATTTAGAAATGGACATGAATAACATATGATAAGACATTAAGTGTAAAATTTTATTCTTTATTATGTGGTTTTCCTATTATGATTAGTGTTTCTCACACTATTCTTCTTGGGTTTAGTCGATGGCTGGAACCTGAAGGAACCATGTTAATGCGGAATGCGACAGGCAATGCAATGATTGTCCCCCTGAGCAACCAAACGTTATGGGAGCTGGAATGAAAAATCTTGAAGCCATGCTCACAAAACTTTCTCATGCTATGAACCATGCAGGACTTCCAAACGAGCAAAGGAAGGAGAAAAATTATGTTGAATCTTTCATGAGGCAGCATCCACCTTCATTCAGCGGGTCTTCTGATCCATTAGTGGCTGGACAATGGATTAGTACCACTGAAAAGATATTTTCAGTTCTACAATGTTCTGAACATGACAATGTCATCTTACCAGTGTATCGTTTGAAAAGTGATGCTGATCAATGGTGGAATATTATCAAGAATACGAGGCAAAGACATGAAATTGAGTCCATGGAATGGGACGAGTTCAAGAATTTATTTTTCAATAAGTACTTCCCTCATATTCTTTGAACAAATATGGAGAAGGATTTTCTTGAACTGAAGCAAAAGGATGATGAATCTGTTGGTACCTACGAAGAAACTTTTACAAGACATACAAGGTATGCTTCTGGGATTATTATCCAACCCGAGAGTAAGATCGATCGATTCTTTTGTGGATTAAAACCAAGTATTTGAAGGGTGTTAGCCATAAGGTACTTCAATCGCTATGAGGAAATTGTTTGATGTGCTCTCGAGGTTGAGATGGAGATTGGAGTAACCCATCAGTCATATGGGTTTGATAAGAAGAGGAAAAGGGAATTCAAAGGGAAATCTAAAGACCACACTAAAAATAATATGAGTTTTTCTTTATGCTCAAATTGTGGAAAGAAACATGGAGGGAATTCTCTTAAAGGGACAAGAAAATGTTTTAAGTGTGGAAAAGAAGGTCATCGGGCAGTTGAATGTCGAAATAATGGGAAGAAGATGTCTAATGATGCGAACAAAGAAAGGGATACACAGAATGCACCTCCTACACTTCAATGTCTCATGTGCAAGGAGATGGGGCATTATTCCAATCAATGCCCAAATCCAAGGGTTTTTTACGATGATCGATGTCAACAAACTCTTAAGGCCAAAGAAAAACGAAATTCACATGAAATTACTATCGGTGATGTGCAGTACGATAACGAAGTGTTGAAAGGTATACTTACCATCCACTCTAAAGAAGAAAATGCTTTATTTGATTCTGGATCCACCCACTCTATTATTTATGAATAATTATCTAAGGGTATCGTCGTATTACCTTAGCAATTAGGTGTTGAGTTAGCAGTGACAACTTGTAATGGCACAACAGTCTCATCAAAAGTTTATAATTCTTCTCCGATTGAATTTTGTGGGAAAGTGCTTCCTGAAAATCTTGTAATCCTTCCTATAGTGGAATATGATGTGATTCTTGGCATGGATTGGCTTTCTTTATATGGATCTCATATAAATTTCCAAAGAAGGGAAGTCACATTTTATATTCCAGATCAATCTACGATCTTCTGTCGATGCAAGGATGAACATAACCTTCCAGTGGAAATTTCTTCCATCTTATGAGTTTTGATTCCACAAAATGAAGGTTATTTGTCTCAAATGGCTGGAGAGAAACTCACGATTAAGAATATTCCCATTTAATGGGAGTTTGATGATTTCTTTCTGGAGGAATTTCCAGGTCTTCCACCAAATTGTGAAGTTGATTTTTCAATAGAACTCATACCAGGTGCTATGCCTATTTCAAAAACACCTTATAGAATGGCCCCAATTGAGTTGCAGGAATTGAAGAAGCAACTCCAATAGAATATTGAGAAGGGATTCATACTCCCTAGTGCGTCACCTTGGGGAGCACCTGTTCTGTTTGTTAAGAAGAAAGATGGATCAATGAGACTCTACATTGATTATCGATAACTTAACAAGATCACGATCAAGAAAAAATATCCTCTCCCGCGCATTGATGACTTTTTAGACCAACTACGTGGAGCTCAATACTTTTCCAAGATTGATCTTCGTTCAGGGTATCATAAATTAAGGGTCAAAAGGGAGGATATAACAAGGACGACTTTCCTTACAAGGTATACACACTATGAATTTATAGTGATGCCATTTGGTCTTACTAATGCCCCTTCTATATCCATGGATCTGATGAATAGAGTCTTTAGAGACTATCATTATTAGTTTGTGGTAGTATTTATAGAAGATATTCTTCTCTATTCAATGAGCAAGGAATAACATTAAGATCACTTGAGAATTGTATTGAAGACCCGGAGAATGGAGAAGCTTTATGCCAAATTTACCAAGTGTGAATTTTGGCTTCAAAAGGTTGCATTTTTGGGTCACATAATCTCAAAAGAGGGGATATCTGTGGATCCAGAAAAGACAGAGGTTATCGAAAGATGGTCGAGACCAACAAAAGTAACTGAGATCCAATGTTTTCTAGGTTTGGATGGATATTATCGACGTTTTGTGAAAGATTTTTCACAATTATCTAATCTACTCACCAGGTTGACTCGAAAAGGAGTTAAGTTTGTTTGGACAGAGGAGTGTGATGATAATTTCAAGGAGTTAAAAAAAGGTTATCCAGTGCACCTGTGATCACACTACCTTGTAGTGGAGAAAGTATTGTGATCTATAGTGATGCATCCAATAAGGTATTGGTGTGTGTTCTCATGCAAAATGATATGGTGATAGCTTATGCCTCACGATAGTTGAAATCCATGAGAAAAATTACCCAACTCGTGATTTGGAGTTAGCCGTTGTAATATTTTCATTAAAGATTTGGAGGCATTATCTTTTTGGTGAAAGGTGTGATATTTATACTGATCATAAAAGTTTATAGTATATTTTCAAACAAAATGAGATGAATATGCACCAAAAAAGATGGTTGGAGCTGATTACGGATTACAAATGCTCAATTCATTATCACCCTGAGAAAGCAAACAAGGTGGAAGATGCATTAAGTCGACAAGACCATGCTAGCTTATCCATGATGAGGATCACAAAAGATCAAATATTTATGGATTTAAAAAGGATGGATCATGGAATTATAATGGAAGGGGAGAAATATTATCCTTCTAAAATGAATGTTCAAACATCTATACATGTGAAGATTAAAGAGGCACAAAAAGAAGATTCTGAGTTACAAAATAAGGTGAGAAATGTTCCTGAATTCAACCTTGATTGTGATGGGATAATAAGGTTCAGGAATCGGGTTTTTGTTCCTCCCATACCAGAATTAAAGAAGGAGCTGCTGGATGAGGCTCATAGTTCTTCATTCTCTATTCATCCTGGAAGCACGAAGAAGTATAGGGACCTGAAAGAGTAATTCTGGTGGGATGTCATGAAAAGAGATGTTTCTGAATATTTCTCTCGATGCTTGGTTTGTCAGCAAGTTAAAGCTGAGAGACACAAGTTAAAGGGTATGTTACAACCATTACCCATACCTGAATGGAAATGGGAAAAATCACTATGGAATTTGTCACCGGACTTCCTAAAACATCCAAAGGCAATAATTCTATCTGTGTCATAGTTGATCGTCTTACGAAGTTAGCACACTTCATTGCTATTAGGGATGATTTCTCTCTGGATCAGCTTTCCCGGATATATGTAAAGGGAGTGGTAATATTTCATAGTGTACCACTTTCCATTATATCTGATTGGGATCCGAGGTTGACCTAAAAGTTTTGGTGAAGTATTCAGCATACTCTGGATACAGAGTTGAGTTTCAGTACTACTTATCATCCTCAGACAGACGGTAAGTCTGAGAGAACAATTAAAACTCTAGAAGATATGTTAAGAGCTTGCTCTATGGATTTCAAAGGTGGTTGGGATCAACAGCTACCTTTAGTGTAATTTTATTATAATAATAGCTTTCACTCCATTATTCAGATGGCTCCTTATGAAGATCTCTGTGGAAAGAAATGCAGGACTCCAACTTGATGGGATGAAGTTGGGGAAAGAAAGCTATTAGGACCTGATCTTGTGGATGAGATGGTAGAAAATTTCTGATCTATACAACAACACATAAGAGAAACTTAGAGTCGACAAAAAAGTTATGCCGACAACCGAAGAAAACACCTAGAGTTTGATGTGGGTGATAAAGTGTTCTTATGAGTATCTCCTTGGAATAGAGTAATGATATTTGGAAAGAAGGGAAAGCTGAGCCCTAGGTATATCGGTCCTTTAGAAATACTGGATCTTGTTGGGAAGGTAGCTTACCGATTGGCGCTTCCACTGAATCTCTCTCAAGTTCATCATGTGTTCCATGTATCGCTCCTGAGAAAGTGCATACCCAATCCTTCACATGTACTAAGCTCGGAAGTTGTACCGCTAGAGCAAGATCTTTCTTATGAAGAACAGTCGATAGAGATTCTGGATCATAGAGAAAGAGTCCTACGGAACAATACCACTCGCTTGGATAATGTTTAATGGAGGAACCACTAATTAGAATAAGCTACATGTGAGCTTGAGGATATGATGGGGGACATGTATCCTCATCTATTTGTTACGAAGTGACGAATTTTGAGGGCGAAATTCATTTTAAGGGGGTAGAATGTAACACCCGATATTTTTATGAGAAGTATGTTGTTTTTATGTTATATACATCATCAAAAGAATATTTCACTACACACAACACTAGCTTGGCTTTCTTTACACGAAATAGAGACCTTCCTCGATAGCTTGTGTTGTACGCAATACCGAGTTTCACTAAACAATGATATGCTATTAAAATATTATTAAAACTAGCCGTTATGAGTAGTAATACCTACTTTTTGAAATTTTATAAATTTTTTCATTCAAAATGGACTTCATTTTTAAATTAGGAATATCGAAATTATCCTACGGTGAAATTTTGGTATTTTTCTGAAAACTTTCAATTTTTGATGAATAGTGAAAACACTAGGTTACTATTTAAAATCCGGCTTTTTATTTAAATACTTATTTATTTCATTTAAATTTATTTCATGTCGAAATTGATACATAATACCTATATGAGTTCAAATTAATTCATTGGAGTCATTTTATTATAATTTTAGATATATTAAAATTTTATTGAACTTTTCACTTTCTTTTACCCACCTCCTAGGAGAATTTTAAAATTCACATAAAACATAATTTTACCTCTTCTGTGAATGGAATTTCGAAAATCAGAGAGACACGGTGAATATCAAGGACTAAAATGTGGTTCAATGAGCTGAAAATAATTTTTTGTGAATAATAATATTTTTTCTTTTTTTACCACGGTTAAAAGTAAATAGGGTAATTTAGGGTAAAAATTATATTATTATTACCCTAACACATGTCCAAATTCTATTGGATAAGTTTTATTAGACCAAAACCAACCTTAGGAATAAAATATGACCATTTAGGTTCTTTTGGATTAGATTAGGACATTTCATATTATTTTATTTAAAGAAGAGTTAAAATAGATAAAATCATAGTTTGATAACTAAAACATTTTTAATATAGGGTTATACATAAGATAAATTCAACTATAAATACTAATTATAAAGATAAAACTATTTCCTACATAATGGTATTTTATTTATAATTTTTCGACATTAAATAAGTTAATTTATTTATGACACAATGATGATGGAGTAATTATCTTATTAATGAAATATTAACATAATTGATGTTATAAATACCCAAATAAATTTAATTTGAGACTTTTTATGAATTAAAATAATTTTTAAGGTTAATATGACATGTTTTTAAATATGTAATTAACGTTTTTCGAAATAATCATGTTGTTATGAGTTTCACAAAAATCAAGTACCAAATAGTGTCAAAATTGACATAAAATAGTTTTAAAAACAAATATTATATTATTAATTGTAATTTTATTCCTAAAAATCTAAAGTTCGTCCAAATGAATTATATAAGGATATATATATTAATAATTAACCACTTGGGGTTCTTTTGGCTTGTTATTGTATGTTTATTAATCTTATAGTGTAAGAAAACAAGAAGACATGATAAAAGTTAAATTATTTAACTTATAGTTAAATATAAATGATAAGTTTATAATAGTAACCTAAACTTTTCTAAAACCCATTTTTAGAGAGTATTTGGACCCATAACCACCTTATCTTAGAAATAAATCAATTTGGAGCTATTAAAAACCGAATATGACTTTATAATAAAATAATATTTTACGTTGTCCTAAGGTGCCCCTCTACTCCCTTATAAAAGGGCACCTCCTCCATCTCCTCCTCACACCACTTTGAGCCTTCATGATCGGTCAACCCATGCCAATGTTTCTTCTCCACTTCCCTAGAAACATTATATAGGTCCTGGTTTTCTTCAAAGACCAATCTTAGTGCCCTAAGAGGAGGTTTCAAAGAGGCATGTTGAAGAAGAGGTAATATCAGTTACCAATTCTTTCAATTTTATTTCTTCTTCTACATCTTCTTCTTTAGTTTTTTCATTATGAAGTAATAACACCAGTATCCATAATATACTGATATGATATTATAAATATGAAACAACCCTATTTCACCTTCTATCCATCCTACGGAAAATAATATCACCGCGCGTGCGTACGTATGGAATACCGTCTCCACGCCGTGGTGTAATCTGTTTTCCACCACCACCTTACTTGGATGGGTATAATGATGTAAAGAATAACTATATATGATTATTGTAAAGTGATATTGATTCTGAAATATTATACATACACTTAAATACAATTCCACGATCGTGGGAACGATATCATCGCTCGTGCGTACGTACGGCCTACCGTCTCAATGATGTGATGCGACTCGTTCTACATGATCTTCATTGGATAATGATTATATAAATGAATTGAATGAGTAAATATGATATATATTAAAATAATACCATTTTGGAAATGATTTATCTATAACCTAAAAATAATAATAAGAATTTATTCTAAAAAACACACAAAAGAATATAAAGCAATAAACACCCGAATAACAAGTAGCAATGAAATATTACTGATAAAAAGATAATAATATGACCATATATTATATAATAACAATGATTATAATTCTGGGATAAGTCAATGACATTATTTAAATCATTATACAGGTTTTTCGGACACATACAAAGCATATCTGACCTAAGGTAAGGGAAAGTCTCGCAATCTCAATTTTTATCCGAGATTGTTTATACTTCGGTAATTACTGGGGCATATTTATCATCCACATCCATGTTTCGTCAAAATGTAATATTATTTATATCCTCCTACAATTTTTTAAAATGAATTTTACCCTTCTATGATTTTTTAGTAAAAGATATGAAAGGAATATTTTGTCATTTTTTTGTACGAGGCACTTTTTGACTTTTCCTGCCAAAGTACTAGAAGAATGTTTTTTTAACTTATACGGAATGAATGTATTTTTAGAAAATTATTTCCATGAAGCTTCCTTTACAATTTTTCAAGCTTATTTTTAATCAACTTCTTTTAGCTTAAAATTATATGAAATTTTATGAAAGGAAAATGTTTTTGAAGTAGAAAAGATATTTTCCTCAAGAATGGAGTTCAAGAATTTTATAAAAATTATTTTCTATCTAATATATTATAGGGTTATGTTTATATCCCTATTTTTACATTGATTTGATTATGTTATGATGGAATTATTTTTATGAAGACCTTTTATCTTAAATGGATTATGTTATGATGGTACGATGTTTAAGAATCCCATTTTTATTACATGGGTTATGCTATGATGTATGATTTATGATTTTGTGGCACACAAAAGAATGGTTTCATTATGAGATGGGTGGGACATATATATCCCTCCAATGCATTGGGTAAACATTTATATCTCATGAGATAGAAATGGCTAAAACGGAAAGTTAAACCGGTTCAGTGATACAGGACTGGAATGAAGAGTGAACTCAGTTCAGTAATGGACTTTGTCCTCTATGATGGTCTTGTCAATGAGACATGACTAATATGAAATTATTTTCCATGATTATGTGTGTATTCCACAAAGTTTCATGTTTTATGTTATGATTATTGGGATTAAATTTCACTACTATGATTTATCCCATGTTATGATATTCAGATCTCTTTTGAAGGTTAAGATTTTCAAAATGTTTTTCTCTTATGAATATGATATGAATGATATTTATTTTCTTTACCCTTACTGAGAATTTGAGCTCCCCCTTTTGTATATTTTCTTTTCCCTAGGTCAGGAAGAAGGGTACTAAGTTGGATATTCCAAAATGGACTCTAGATATGATGAAATAAATGGGACACAATGTAGATACTTAATGAACCAGTTGTTTATGTTTCCCAGTTTCTAAAGACACTATACATATATGGTCCTTTCATGGTTTTGTTATATGTTGTAATAAGTATTCTTCAATTTTGAAGTAATAACAATTCATTTAGAGTACGGGTCGTTATAACTATGATCAATTTTAGTTAGTGGTTTATCAAATTTCCCTTCTGATTTATTTCATAAAAAAATTTCCTCTTTCTTTTTCATTTTTTGTAATGAATTTTCTAATACATTCAATTCTTCACAGATGAAAATTGAATCTTATTTTTAAATTTTAGGCAGTAATTAAAAAATTTCAAATAATAAATCTATAAGATTAAATAAAAATACATGGTGAAGTTATTTGTATAACCAATAAGTTTAAAACATGGATATAATATTAATTATAAGTTCTTATGGTTCAATACAAAAAAACTATTAGAGATGAATTAAGTGTTGTGAATTTTTAAAAAATTATGAATATTTTTTTAACATTTTCCCTCTTATGTATTTGAAAATCTATTACTGATTGAGATAAATATATCTTTTCTTATTTAACCTATAATACACACATATTAATGTAAGTGAATCATTTAAGTTGGAATGAGTATTTTTATAATGTTTTTCCCCTACTATGAATATTACTCCTTATTATTATTGGGATCTCCAAGTCAAAAAATTTCTACTAATATAATTTTATCTATACAGGTGGAGTGGTCATGGATTATCCTAAAACAATTCAATCAATATTATATAGGTATGCGTGTTAAAAATATTACATATATTTACAAACTCCACACCCCACATGTCCTCCTAAAACTAAAATACCATCAACCTATTTGGGAGTAATTCCTCTCTCTTGGCTAACTCATATCTATAAACACACTCATATCTATAGTGAATCCTCTTTTTTATCGGTTTTTCCTTCCTTTAGTTCTTCAAATTCACATGTAATTTTATTTTTTATTTTTGGGTCATCTCAAATTTCTATAAATGGAAATATTTTACAATAATCATGTAAGAAATAAAACATGCACAAACACACTCTACGATCTCCTTATATTCTCTTTTTCACAATGGTCGTCTCTAATAAATTTACTAAACTTCTCTTTATTTTTTTACTTCTCATTGTTCTTGTCTTAATATATATTTTCTTTTTGTCCTCGTATTTTTTAGTTTTTATACTTCTCAAATTCATCCACCAACAACTCATAGAAAAAATCTAAATATGGTAAAACAATATTGCACACACCACATATGGAAAGTGACTCCCTTTTATAGAATGAGATCTTCTAGGAAATCGTATACATATTCTTTCATGGATCTATACACAACAGTTATCATCTTATCCACTTTTTTCCTCTACTCATTCAGAAATAATCAAAAACAAATTTAATTTTTAATATAATTGTGTACATTTAATACATACCATAGTTTTAGTATCTGTATTTATGAAATATAGAACATATTATTTTTAGGATTAAATAAATTCATATCCATCCATCCCAATTTCATTTCTTTATCACTCAAGTAGGATTGGATCACAAATCATTTTTTTATTATTTTTATCTATGTTTAAGTGATTAAGAATTGACTCAAAAATATCTACAGTATTCTTAAAAAATAATCAAATTTCTAGTTATTTATCATGAGGTTAAATCACATGATCTCATTTAAAATAAAGCATGATTCATTGATAATCATAGGTTTAAAATGTTTATAACATGATCAAATTGTATAAGAATCATCCCAAAAAAAATTTATATTCCATAAATTAAATCTAGAAATTCATATTTCTTCCAAAAGAATATAGGCATTATTTTTAGGTGTTGAAGTCATATATAGAATTTGAAGTTATACACAGTAATATATAATTTTCATACATTTATACTTTCAATGTATTATCTATTCACTTTTAAATTCATACACTGAGAATTTAGTCCATTTTCCATCACTCAAAATCATAAGTTGGGAAATGAAGTCATACAAAATTTCCTAGAACTTTTATGCACATATATGAAATTCATAAACTAATAACAAAAAGTCTTACATGTTGTTTGTAAATACATATGGACTAACTCAAAATTCATTTACAATATGAATTATCCATTTTTTTGCTTTTCTATATGAATTTCAAAACATATTTATATGAATTTATGGAATCTTCAAATCAACTCTAAACCTTATCAGCCTCTTAAAAACAATATATCAACTTTAATTATTTCCAAGAATTATAAAAATAATACTAATCCACTTTAACTTATTTCTATGGATTTAAAACACCTTAAATACATATTTTTGGGTATTTAAATAAACCTCATGACCACATCATTTCAACATTCAAATAAGCCTTCCTAAAACGTTATCCAAGTAATTGGATCATTTTTTTCAATAACGTTTATACTAAATCATCCAAGGATGGTATCTTATAACTTCCACCAAGATTAATATATTATCTGAACATTTTTTAATCCTCTAAACATCTATATAAGTTATCCAACACACCAAGGTTTAATATCTATATTTTCCATTATCTATATATTCTTTTAACAAGTTTTAGATAGTACAGCTTCCACTCTTGTGGCACTTTTTATATCCATACATATGAACTCTATAATTATCTGATATTTGGCCTTTCACTTAAATATATCTATGTTTCTATTCTAGGGTAGTGTTATCTTTACCTGTTTATATTGGGAAATTTATCATGTTCCTTCTTTCTTAGTGGGTGGATACTCATTCCATAACCCATTATATTACAAATTTATAATTACATTGATAAAAAAATTTCAAAAAATATAATTGAAAAAAATAAAAATACAATCCATTGGGTATTTCAATATACCCATAAGGTTGGTTATGTTCTTTAAATATAATAATCATGTGTATTACACATGTGTATTTATAAATTTTGAAGTTTAGAAACCATTCAAGATTATAGGGTATAAATTCATAATGATTCTAGAATGAGTTCATCAAGATACATGTGAACTATTCTAAGTATAATATAGAGTTAAATTCATATAATTTATGAGATTCATTTTAGAAATTATAGGAATATAAATTTCAGAAGTTAATAAACTTGGTAAAACATAATAGTAACTTTGGTCGACTAAGTCAAAGATTATCTGAACAAATAATTCACCAATCATTAAAATATATAGTGGAGTTTTTAATACATTCACATTAACATTTAAACATCATAAAGGCAATGAAAATTATAAGGAGGATTGATGATGAGTCTTATAAGTATTTCTAGTCTTCCATTAATCCTTTCATGACATTCTTTACAGATAGTGGTGTTAACACTGAACTATATACCAATTATAATAACTAATGCATATTGGATTTGTTATAGTATATAATAAATACATTTTGTTACAAACTCATTTCTTTTAATATGAATCATTTATTAAATGAATGTTCTAGCTACAATCTTAGTTCAAGAAAAAACATAAGGTTTTTCATAGTTAATTAACCTACTTTACTAAGGATATTATTATCCTTATGATAGAGAAATATTAGTAAAGTGAATTACTATATTTATATAATATGAAAGAATATTAATATTTTCAATAGTTTAATAATTCTAGACTTAACTAGATTAAAGGATCCATATTCACATGAGTGGAAATAGGAAATTAATGCTCCATGAGGCTTTGTAAGTGTATTTTTTCAAAAGACACCTATGGCATAAGAAATAAGAAAAATAAAATATAAATGTTTTTAAATTAACCAAGTTGGGTGATATATTATTGATAAAGAATAATGAACATATTTTCTAAGGAAGTAGTGTATAAAGATATGATGAAGTAGTAATGTTGGCATGCATTCAAAAATAGACACCATTTTCGGAAATCAAGATTTGTAGTTTTTTATTTATTCATGTTTATATATAGCCTTTTGGTGAGAATTAAATAAAAAACTATACATGTATGGTAAATTTGTACATATAATAATGACTACTTTCTAATGTTTTCAATCAACATCAAGGAATAGCCTATGAAAAAACCTATTCCACCAATATCATTTCTAAAATCCATTAGAGTTCTACTCATAATATCATCCTTACGTGGCTTTTAGATTATTCAAATAGAAGTAAAAAAATACATTCATTAATTTAAACCTCAAGGAAGATAACTATATGAAACCCCCATAAGGGTTTGTGACACTAAAGGATGCCAATAAGTTATGAAAGTTTTAGAGATCAATTTTTGGGTTGAAACAATCATAAATGTCATGGTATATTTCATTTGATGAATATATACAATATTTTGTTTCTATTAAGAATAAATATTCTCCATATTTATACCAGTGGTTAGTGGGAAAGCCATCATTTTCAAGTAAAAATATATTTATAAAATGTTAAAAATAAATATTTTTATTTCAGTTAATTAAGACTAAATTTAAAATTATTTCTCTAAGAATGACATTGAGTAAAAGCTAATGTTCTAAGAACAAGATTTACTAAGATAAATAAATTTCATTTCATAGATCAATTCTAGTACATATATTGAAAAATTATTAAAAATAAAAAGAAAAAATAATTCAAGATCAAATTTGTTTTCCTTTGTTACATAGTATAAATCTAAATGGGGCAATGTGTTAAGTAATGTTAAGAGATTTCTATAATGACTATAACTTCATATGCTCAAATTATTATATCAATCACATATTATATGACATTTACTTATATTTGATACTTATTATGCATAAATCATGGTAATAAAATATTAAATAAAGAATTAGGAGATGTTCATAAGGTAGAAATCATAATTTTTCTATAATAATTTAGAATGTATGAAGGATAAGTTCATAGTACCCAGATAAGTGAGAATACTACTTATCAAGGTGATACAAAATCAATATTCCTTCAAGTCTATTTTAATATATATCATGGTTACACAGTGGAAATAGATAAGAGAATTTTAGTAAAGTAGGTGGGGGCTATATCTAAAAATATCATATATATTTCAGCTTCTAATGAAGCTAATAAATAAAATATGATATGTAATGATTTTTTCTAGATACTGGAATTATACCAAGATGGTAAATTATTATCCTAATATATATTAAATAATATTATACTCATGGTACTTATGATAACCCTTGTATTTATTACTCATTAATTAATGATTTATTACATAAGATTACACATAATACATCCCGAAAGATCATGAAGTATATTGTCTTTGAGAATTTGGAACGTTATATTACAACTTAAAATACGGAATACATCACCATTATTAGAAACCTCCTTAACATTGTAATATTATTCAATCATACTTAAAACTATATGGGATAACCCAGGGATATACATAAGAAAGGGGTGAGTTTTAATGACCATTAAGGGAATAAACATGGCATAACATGAAGAAATTATTAAATGTTAGATAGTAGGCATATAAATGGGACACAAAAGTGGTGATAATAATAAACATGAACAATGAGTCATGCTATATCATGATATTATAAAGGAAATATGGGAAATGTGGAAGCAACTATAAACATGGAATCATAAGCATAAGTCAAGGATAACCACAAAGATATAATGATGGAAAAGTTACCTTGATTGATCAGTTTAACTCCCTAATCCCAATCATAACATCCCATGAGACTAAAACAATACCCAATGAATTAGTTCACTAAATAATTCTAGGTATACCCATCACTTTCATTTCATTCATATGCATAATTGTAAAACATAGATCACACAACATGGAATAATATATCATCACATTTTATTCTAAAATCAAGGATTCTAGAATAAATACATGTATGTCCCCAATAAAAAATGTATAAGTTCATAAAGGTGAACACCCTTTATATAAAATGGGTATGGTTATACACTATACAATTGTTTGTCCTGGAGATGTGTGGTAAAATTTTAATAGCATAACAGCGGTACTCAAAGATTTATAAAAGTGTTTTAATGAGACAAAAGGGCGTATCTCATTATTTTTTAATCCAATTTATAGTAATAGGTGTACATAAAATTGTATCACAATATTAGGAATTGGAAATAAAAGACATAAAATGAAGAAGATTGTTGAATAAAGAGATGTAAAGGATCCCATACTAAATTTCGACATGGAAATAAGTGTACATAAAGGTTTATGGGAGGGATTAATGAGAGTAAAAGGATATCTTTTATCATGGAAATGAAAATGGATGTGAGAGGGATATATAAAAACATACCCTAAACCTAAACAAATAGAATTTAAGAGGTATAACATAAAATATGTGCTTCAATAAAAAGAAGAGTGGGAGATCCCTTATCTTGAGAGTATGATTCCAAAATCTTGGGATGAGCTCATTGATAGATTTGGGAACCTTGGGATGAATCATGATATGGGACATAATATTAATGATGTGATCCAAGGTTTTAGAGTGAAGAGAAATGGGATCTTTGGTGTGTTTATATAGTAAATCAGTGGGGAATTATTTATTATTTCTCAAACATTGACTTTTGACACAATAATAATGTAATCAAAACCAAAAATATTATCATGGGTTTTCCCATGGTTTTTTCTAAAAGGGTTTGGTTTACATTATTTTATTAGGAAAAGGGCCAACCATAATTAAATATTTCAATTGGTGATGTGGAAGTGAGTCATGTCCTTAAATAAATGATTTTAAAAACTGAAAATATATTATAGGTTTTAGACGATTCATAAATGGTTTATAAAATTAATAAATTAAACTAAAAATTAAATTATTTTAAAGGGGGGACATATATTTTGTTGTGGATAACCTTCATAGTATTTATTACATCATGTTTGGGTCATTATAATGACATAATACACATTGAATATTTATATCATATTTAAATTTTACACGAAAATTTGACCGCGATAGAAAAATATGAATAATTTAATGTTATATAATTTCAAAATTCTAATTCCAAAAAATAATTATTATTTTATCCACATAATTTTCTAAATATTTGAATGTTCACTTTTAAAATAAGAATCAACATTATTTAGAAATTATGTGTTTTTTATTATAACAATTTTCAAACCCTTATAAAAATGGTATTTGACTTTATAAAACATTATATGATCATTTATATTTAATAAAAATCATGTAATAATAAGATTTTTTGAAAAAAATTATTTATTTAAAAAATAAATTAATTCATAAAAATAATGTCCTTGATTGAATTTGAATATTACCCAAAAATAAAATATTTGTTTTATTGTCTCAAAATAAAAATTAGGTATAAAGTACACAATAATAAGATGAAAATATGTTCATTATTTTATAAAATATAAATATTCATATCATTAGGGTAATGATACATATCCCATTTATTACACCAGCAAATTCCCTAAGGGTAAGGTGTGCGATGGTAAGAATTCCATGTGTTGGTTCGGAATACATGGTTTGGTTCATGGTCTTGATGAGCATGAACTACTGACGTAAATCGTTTAACTCATGATATATTTATGGTTATCAACTTTGTTTAGTCAAGGGAAAATCCCAGTGATTCTATCTCTCTTGGAAGCTGAAATAAATGGGCTTCATAGGGTACGATCCTACAGGTTGAGTTCATCACTTCCTTTGTGTGTTTCAATTTTATTTTCCAAAACCCTATATTTATACTTATCATATGATCATTGTTCATTGGATATATAATAAATGATTAACATTCTTAACGGTATTTTAAATTCAATATGATATAATAAAGCCAAGAAACTGCATGTTTTCTATAACTATAATACATAATAGAAAATATAATTAAACTACAAATTGTATTTTATTTATAAAATCTTGGATCATTACAATCTTCCCCATTCAGAAATTTCACACTCAAAATTTTCATTTCACATTAAAACAGATGAGGGTAACTCTATTTTATCACCTCCTCTGCTTCCTATTTCACCTCTTCAATCTTTTTTTTCATAGTACGTTTTCCAAATTCATTGTCTTATTTCTTAGAAAATTGTCTCTACGATCTAAGATATTCACAGGCTGCTCTGCATATGAAAAATCATTCACTAATGATACCACCTCTAGATCGAGTACATATGAGGGGTCTGTTATATACTTCCTCAAGAGTGATATGTGGAATACATCATGTAGTGGAGAAAGGATAGGTGGGAGTGCTAGTTGATAGGCTACTACTCTGATGGCATCAAGGACCTTAAATAAACCAATGTATATTGGACTAATCTTTCCCTTAATCCCAAATCTCATAACTTTCTTACATGGAGATATATAGAGGAATATTGTGTCTCTAACATCATACTCTAGGTATCGTTAGTGATTGACAACATATCTCTTTTTTTGCTCTGAGAAGTCTTGAAGTTCTATAGAATGGTCTTGGAATTTTCCAACATTTCCTCAACCATTTTAGCGCCTAGAATTTTGTGTTCCTCATATTCATTACATCATCAAGGTGTTATGAAACTCTTCTAATACAGGAATTCATAGGGATTCGTTTGGATGATTGAGTAGAATTATTATTATATGAGAACTCGATCAGAGAATGATATTGATCTCATCTTCCTTTTAATTCAATTGATCATTCTCTCAAAATTTCCTTGAGCGTCTAGATATTCCACCTATCTTGGCCATCATTTTGAGGGTGATAATATTTGTTGAAGTTCATATATGTATTTAGATCATTTTAGAGACTCCTCCAAAACTTGGAGGTAAATCTTGGATCTTGGTCAGATGTAATCAATAATAGTTTTCCATGAATCCTCACCACTTCTCTAACGTATATCGTTGCAATTTGATCAAGTCATAAGTCCAATCAAATTGAAATTAAGTGAGCAGACTTTGTAAGATAATCCACTATAACCCATATAGAATTATTTCTTCTTTATTTCTTTGTAAGACTAGTGATAAATTCCATGGTTACATTTTCCCATTTCTATGTAGGTATGGGTAATGGTTTCATCATCCCCTTTTATTTTTGCCTTTTTTCCTTCACTTATTGACATAAAAGACACCTTGATATATATTTTGGGATCTCCTTGTTCATATTTTCCAACCAGTAGTGATCTGAAAGATCTCGATACCTATTTTTGCTTTCTAGATGGATAGAGAAGGTAAAAATATCTAAATTATCCAAAATATTCTTCTTTAATTCAGGATTTTATGGTACAAATAGTAATGACCCAAATTTAACAAATCCTTCTTCATTAAAATTGAATTCGGAGGATTTCCCATTTCTTATAGCTTCCACTTTCTTATGAATTTCCACATAATATCTTTGAGGATCCATTATACTGTCTATAAGAGATGGTTGAGAAATCATTTCTGAAAGGATTGATGATTTTCCTTCCTTTATTATTCCCATGTATGTCCCTTTAATTTTTAAGAAGACCTGATCCTTATCAATTATCATCAATGAAAAAAATTGTGGGATCCTTTCTACTTATATCATCTACCACTTTATTCAATTTATCATTATACTGGTTTATTGAGAAGTCATATTCCTTAATAAACTATAACCATTATTGCTTGTACATATTCAGTTCTTTTTGTTTGAGTATATACTTACAACTCTTATGATCTTTATATATTTCACACTTCTCCCCAAAGAGATAATGCCACAAAATTTTCAATGCGTAGATCACTACAGAAAAATATAAATCATTTCTTGGGTAGTTCTATCCATGAACCTTTAATTACCTTGAAGCATAGACTATCACTTTTTTATTCTTTATTTAAACACATCCCAAGCCCTTCTTCGAAGCACCGCTGTATACAACAAATAGTTCTACACTATTGGGTAACATAAGTATAGGTGCAGTGATAAGCGTATTTTTTAACTCCTTAAATCTCTTTTCAAATTCATCATTCCAAAAAAAATATGAATCCCTTTTGAGTTATTTTTTTAGAGGGTTTTGAAATCATGACAAATTTCAAAGAGATCAATGACGGTACCAAGGAAATCCAACTAAAACACGAATTTTGTTTACAAATATTTTCCTCATCCATTCTTCAATTTCTTGTATATTTAGAGGGTCTACAGATATCCCATTACTTATGATAATATGCCACAATAATGAGAATTTCATCAACTAAATATTACATTTGATTTACTTTTCATAAATATTCTCCTTTTGTAAAGTGTTTAGCATAGTTATCAGATACTCCTCATGCTCCGTTGTTTTGGAGTATATTAGAATAACATCTATAAAAACTACCCAAATTTTTATAAGTAATATCTAAATAAATTACACCTCATTTATAAGAAGATTTATAGAGTATTACTAACTCTGAATCAAATTTCTATGAACACATAGAGCCTATACCTTTTTTATAAAGCAGCCTTGAGGATATCCTTATTCTTCTCCCTTAAAAAATAATACCCTGATCAATGATCCACCATGCAGAATATTGGGATCCACATAGTTGATCTAACAATACATCAATATGTGGTATAGGATACTTGTTCTTTATTATGATCTTGTTGAGCTCACCATAATGAAGAGGAATGGTGTACCCCATGGTGAAGCACTTGGGTGTAATAACACTTTATCTAGATTCTCTTGTTTTTGTTTCTTCAACCCCTCAAGTTCCAAAACAACCATTTTATACAGATTCTTGGATAATGGTGATGAACTGGGTATAATCTTGATTGAAAATTTAACCTCTCGGTTATGAAGAATACTAGAAATTCTTCGAGAAACACATCAATATATTCCATTCTAAATGGGAATTTCTTTGAGGATGATATTTTCCTTAGACTCAATCATTTGAGCTAGATGTGCTTCCTCATTGGAAAATAATATCTATATTTGAGATGTTGGTGATAAATAAGTATCATCAACCTCCTTGATCCTATATAGAATCAGATGACGACTTGAATTAGGGAGAATAATTTTATTCTCAGGGCAATTTATGTTGGCTCTATTTAAGAAATCAAAATTCATACCTAGAATTGCATTAAATTCAAATAAAGGGTGTATTTTAACGTTCATTGGGAAGGTTATCCCGCAAATTTTATGAGGGACTAGTTGTATACTTGGAATTAAATAATTTCACAATTTTTCATTTTCTCTATAACACTAATTCTATGATTTTCAGTGGTGTTTGAATTGTTATACTAAACTTTCTTGATATGAAGGAATGCATAGAACTAGAATCAAAAGGTAAATTTACCATTGTTGAATGAGAAAATTGAATAACTATCACCATTTATTTTTTATGATCCACCTCAGTTGTTCTAATGGTATAGGATCACCCTTACTACCTTGTAGGTTGTTGTTTGTCTCTAAAAACCCCTGGATTAGTTCATTGGATTACAAAGTTACCTTGTTCCTTGTAGTTTAAACAATTAATAATGACCTAAGGGTTGACTAGATAATTCCTTTACTCCATCACATTAGTGGGTTTCTCCCATAGGAAATCACTAGATAGGAACCCTTCCATTCTTCTCCTATAACATTTCCTCATCCCCCTTAGTAAATTTCTGATGTTCTTATTTCCACACTTTTTACAAGTGGGATATTGAAATTTCATATCATCATTAGATTTTTCCATCACACCACAAGAATTAAACTCCAGTTTCCACTTCTTATCGCTATGAGACCCTTGAGTTTTACTGATATCTATTTTGACTTTGAGGGAAAATTGGACAATTTCCTCATAGCTATCAAAGTCTCATATCTCTAGGTATTTTTGTAGACTATGTTTTATCCCATCAAAGAAGTGGTAAACTTTTCATTTGGGGTTGACAAAAAATCAAAAGGCGTATCAATCAATTATTGAGAATTTTTCCTCATACAACCTAACGGATTCAATATCTATTTTCTTGAGTGAAAGGAAATCCCTTTCAATTTTATGTCAATAAGTATGAGGAAAATATTTATTGAAAAAAAATTCTAAAATTCCTTCTACCCCATTACTTTGATCTCTTCCTCAGGATTTGTATTCTTTATCAATGTCTACCACTGATCATCTTTTCCTCCTGTATTATAAATATACTTTATAACATTCTCTTTATCATAATGTTGAAGGATGGGGAAGATATTCCCAATGGATTTAGTCCATTATTTTGGGATTAACGGCGCAAATGATCCATTCAAAGTCAGAGGCGTTTGTTGCATAAAGGTCTTAATTGAATATTATTATTTAGTAAGGGGATTTGGGTACTACTCATGATCCATGTTTCTATTTATAACCTAATTTATTGGAGGTATCATCATCATAATGTTTTTTATACCTTATCTTATTGGGTTGGGAATCTCGTTTGGTTAGTCATTGTATTTCCCTTCACATTTGATGTTTACTAGGTCGCTTCTATTTTTGAACATTAGCTATAATAACGATAAAAATTATGAATGATTATTTTTAAAATAAAAAATTCATAAATAGGAATACAATGAAATTAAAGGTATAACAAATAAATGATATTTATTCATTAACTTATAAATTTCTAGTATTCAATCTATGTTATCCATGATCTATTTTCTAACATAGACACTAATGTGAATTTTTCCCCTTAATAATAGTTCATAATGATATTTTGAATTTACCAAGGAAAATCCCACAGAAGTACCGAACCATATGTGTATTAAGGCCTATTGTTGTGCACGAGTTCCTGATTTAGTCTATCCCAATACAATTGTTTTGGGTTTTAACCCTAGGTACATCTTTGTAGAGCCACATCAACTTATAGTATCCAGAGAAGGATGTATTTTCTTGGTAACCACTTACTCTAAAATTTTCTAGAATTTAGGGATGTATTCTTGTGTTTATTCCTATTCTTATGTATTTTTATAGAATTTTATAATCCTAATCCTCTAAATAATTAAATTTTCCTTTGATATCAACTATGATAACCATTCACTTTTTTAAACATTAATTCATAATTTATTGAATAAGAGTACACATAATACATCCCATATGATTGATAAGTCTAGTGACTTTAAGAATTAGGAACATTAAATAACAACTTAAAATAGGTAATACCTCTCAGTTATTGAAAAATTCTATAACAAGCTCATATTATTACATCATACTTAAAACTACATGGGATAACCTAGGGTATTCAAAAAAAGAGGTGAGCTATAAAGCCCAATAAGGGAATAAACATGGAATAACATGAATAAATTATTACATGTTAGAAAATAGTCATATAAATAATACATAATATTGGTTGCAATAATAAACATGAGTACTGAGGCATGTTGTAGTATGATAACATAAAGGAAACATGGGAAATGTGGAAACAACTATAAACATGGAATCATAAACATAGGTCAAGGAAAACCACCAATACATAATAATGGAAAAATTCTCATGATGGATTAGGTTCACTAACTAATCCATTACAGGACATCTTATTTGACTAATACATTACTCAATGCATTGAATCCCTCTATAATTCTAGGCTCACCAGTCACTTTCATTTCATTTACATACATAAGTGTGCCAGATAGATCATCCAACATGGAATCAATTATTATACAATTTTAATCTATGATAACTGAGTGTGGAATACATACATTTATGTCCCCAATAAAAAAAATTATAATCTCATAAAGGTTAAAATCATTTAATGGAAATGGGTATAGGTATTCACTACACAATTGTTTGGCATGGAAAATCATGATTAAATTTGAACAGCATTATGGTAGTACACAAAGATTCATAAAAATGGTTTATTAAGATCGAAATGGGTCTATAATTATTTTTTCATAAAATTTACAGTAATAGGTATACTTAAAATCATATCCCAACATTAGAAATTGTAAATAAAATACATAAAATGAATACGATGCTTGAATAAAGAGGAGAAGGAAATGATGCCTTATTAAATTTCAGTATGGTAACAGCTGTACATAAAGGTTCATGGTAGTGACTAATGAGATTTAAAAGGGTATCTCATATCGTGGAAATAAAAAGTAATTATTAGGGATATATATAAGTAATCCAAAAACATGAAAAAATATAATTTAAGATGCATAGCATAAAATAGGTGCTTGAATAAATAGAGTAGTGGGAAATACCTTACCTTGAGAGTATGATTCCAAAAGCCTGGTAAGAGATTCTTGAGAGCTTGATGGAACCTTGGTAAGACTCTAGATAGGGAATAAAACCATAAGGATGTGATATAAGGTTTTTTAGTGAAGATAAATGAGATCTTGGGTGGGTTTATAATGAAAATGAGGGGATAATTCCTTATTATTTGTCAAGAATAGGTTTTGGACTCTATAAAATAAATTAATATAAACCACAACCCATCCCATGATTTTTCCCATGGTTTCCTAAAATGATTATTTTGTCATTATTTGATTTTTCTAAGGGAATAAAATTTTAAAATATTACCCTTGGTGATGTGAAAGTGAGTCATGTCATTAATGAAATTATTTTAAAAACATAAAATATAATAGGTTTTTGAATATTCGTAAAGGCTTTATAAAATTAAACAAGTAAACATAAAATTAAATTATTTGAAAGAAAAAACATATATTTTTTCATATATAAGCTTTATATTATTTTATTATATAATATTTGGGTAATTATGATGTCATAATACACACTGTATATTTATATCGTATTTAAATTTTACCTGAAAATTTGATTGTCTCTGAATATTATGAGAAATCAACCCCTAGATAATTTTAACATTTTTATTCCAAAAATAATATTTTTTTTATTCAAATAATTTTCTAAATATGTGAAATTTCAATTTTAAAATAATAATCAACATTTATTGAGAAATTATGAGGTTTTTTACAATATTTTTTTTGAGCCCTTATAAAAATTACATTTGTCTTCATAAAAAATTATATGATCATTTATATTTAATAAAATTTATTTAATAATAATATTTTATTAAAATATTACTAATTTAGAAAATCTATTAATTCATCAAAATAAATTCCTTAATTGAATTTTAATATTACCCAAAAATACAATTTATATTTTATTGTATAAAAAATCATTTATAAAGAAATAATAAAAAGATGAAAATATATTCATTATTATATACAATATACACATTTATAATATTAGGTTTTGGATACATAACCCTTAGTTATACTCAAAAATGCTCTAAGGGTAAGGTGTGTGATGATGAGACTTTCATGGGGTGGTTCGGCAAACATGGTTTGGTTCGTGATCTCAATATGCTTCAAGATCCCTCATAAAAAGTTCTACTCATGCTTATGTTCTTAATCCCATATTGGGATTCGTTAAGGGAAAATTCCAGTGATGTTATCTCCCTCAGAAACATCTATAAAAGGGATTCATAGGGTATGATCCTACTCGCTGAGGTCATCCCTTCTTTTTTCTGTGTCAATTGTATTTGTAAAACCCTATATTTATATTAATCATTTGATTATTGTTTAATGGTTATATTATCAATAGTTAATATGTTTGAAATACTTTTAAATTCAATAGGATATAATAAAACCAAGTAAGTGAATGTGTTTTCTATAACCAAAATATATAAAATGGAATATAATTCAACCAAAAATAGAATTTAATTTATAAATGTTTGGGTCATTATAGTATTATCCAAGTTGTTAGATTTTTTATAGAGTACAAAAGATAAATACTCGATTATATCAACTCTATAGATATTTACTCAAAGAAGTGAAGTTATTATGAAAAAAAATTATAAAAAACATGTAAATTAGAGTGAAAATAATCTTACCTCATTAGGAGTATTAATATCATCTAAGAGATAACGATTTGAGAAATGTTAGTATCTGGATCTAGTGAGACTATAAGTATTTAAAATTTAGTTCCCTAGAACCAACAAAATTTCTACTTTAAATTACCATAATATTAATACTCTTATCAATTTCATAGAGTGATTCTTCTTCTTTTTAGAATTAATGTGATAGTTTCATTAGATCTTTATAGTATTTTCTCTCTGTAATGAGAAAATAGAGATGATATTATTATATTATTATATATTCCATATGGTCTAGATGCATCATTATAATAAAAAATGATATCTTATTATCAATTTTTGGAGTTCCGTAAGATATTGAACGTTCTTATCATGATCCTCTCTCTTGGCGATCTCTAAAAAAGTTGTTCATGAGTAAAAAATCACTAAAGGGTATTCCATAGGTTTTATATATCATTGGATATTTCTATATATTAACATGTGTATTGTTCCTTAGACATGATATTATTATGAATACATACCATGAATCATGTAATTTTATATATGTATGAAAATCTAGATGAAATATGCTCACGGGGATGTTTTGAATGTCGGGTCCATCATAAGTAACATGGAAATGATTGAATAAGTCAAGAAAGGATTGTTATATTCTATATTAATGGAAGAATATATTTTTATCCCATTGAATTAAATATTAATTCCTCATAAAATTCATGGCCATGGTAGTTTGTAGACAAGTTCATTTCAAAAATTTAAAGAAAGATAAATCAAGAATATAGGATGTTATTGAAAGTATTCACCATGCATGATGAGATATCGGTAGAAAAAGGGATTATATTACACAATAAAATTCATAGGAAATTTATTATTATTTTTATATATAATTATTTCTCTAAGGGTTCCTTAAGGTGATACTAGATGAAGATCATAGACTTTAGGTAAGTTCACCTACTTCCAATAAGAAATATGCCTTGTAGCTAACACACTAACTATATAAAAAAGCACATTAAATTTTATAATAATTTAGGTTTATGAAAAAAATATTCTTGTATTATGGAATAGTATTTATTTTTTTTAATTTTAATCACATAAATTCAATAACGAGATATTCAATCACACATCATTCGACATGCTTACTGTATAGATCTTTATTCTAGGATGGAGGGGTGACTTTCCATAGTGTGTCATAGTCCAGTGTAATGAAAAGATTTTAGGAAAGGGTGACACATATTTCACACTAATAACATGGTGTGATGACTACTTATAGGGTGTGGTCTGTAATTATACTAGTCACATGGAATGATGTAGGATAATCATTGTGAAAAAAACCATGTGTTTAGCCTTCAGTCTGATGGGCCTTCAGGCCACCAATGTTCTATGCCCCATGTACCTCATATACTTTAGGTCAACTATTGTAAAAAAATTTCTTTTTATTTCATGTGGGGAGGGATAAGGATTTATCAAAAAATGTTCATAGGTGTGTTTGTTGTTCAGTTTCTTATAAACCCCTCTAACTTAAATAATATAATAATAATATAATAACATTTAGTTACTTGAATATTAAAATGAATAATTATTCATGAGTTTAATTAATGTAATATAAATTTATTTATCATGTGAATAATATTTATTTAAATAAATCCTAAAGTATTCATGGTTTAATAAATTCCATGGGTGGATAAACATGTCATGTTAATGACTTGAAGGAAATGATATATTTCTTTAAAATCATTTAAATAACTAAATATTTATTTATTTAAGAAATGACATCAGATAATATATATCAAGTAAAAAATATTATTATTTTTATTTGATATGGGATATTATATAGATTAAAAAAATTGATAATACCATGTTTGAAGTTATTTATTATTTAATTCTAGTTATATAATAAAAGAAAAATCTAATTTCTAAGTGGTGGAGTGTTTTACTCAATAGATATCCTCACTATAATTCACTAAATCCCCAGAGATAAATATCCTCCCTTCCTCCCTCTCCATAAAAAGATAAAGTAAGAGATATTGTTGTGATTAGTGTAAAATGGAATGATTTACTTGGTTCCACTTTTACAGCACAGAAAAAAACAATAATGAAACTCAGATATGCATAGAGAACATGTGGATGTGTCAAGAGGAATCCTCATATAGTTTCAAAAACTTTATTGAACAACACAATAGGAGTGAAAATTGAAATTAATCAAGATGATTTCAATGAACAAGGTAATTATTATTTAAATTAACTATAAATTAAATGTGAAAGATCTTATATAGAGATTATGAGGTGTATTCATCAATTTATTTGAGTATTATCCATTTATATTGATGTAAAAAATACAAAAATGGCCCACAAATATAAAATTTCATTGCACCTCAATACATTCAATGGGGACCAGCACTAGTTTAGTATCATAGAGGGGAATTTTATTTTATTAACTTAATTGATGATGTGATATAGAAGGTGTGGGTGTTATTTCCCATAAAATCAAAGTTTTTAGAACCTTCATCATATGGACTTCCATGGTGGAAAGGGAGTACAGTCTAAAGGTGAGATGTTTAAGGTCGGATAAAAGTGGGGAATACAGAAGCAGAAAGTTCTATAAGTTTTTTAGAAAAGAAATTAATACATTTTTAAAAGGTGATTCTTAAACACTAGAACATTATAATATGTAAGATATTAGGAATCAACTCTATTTGATAGATCCTTAATAATTAGGATACATTCTATGTTACTGAAGGATTTTTGGGTAAAATCATTAAATTGAGTGATATGCATCATGAATGTAAGTCCTTTCATGTCTCTAGGGAATGACTTCTAGAAGGCATATGGATTAGAATATCAGTTGATGTCTCTATCATCAATGTCTTTGAAGTAATTTCCTAAATCTATCTTGATGCAAGATAAAGGGATAAGTAAAAAAGTAATGTCCCCAACTTGTTTCCTTACGGATTATGAAATTGATGACCACTTATTTTTGTTGATGAGATAATGATTACCAAAAGGTCATCAAAAAAATCACTTATCTAAATTAATCATATGGAAGGATAAAAAACTGGTGGAATATAAAACTATGGTTAAAGAATTAGTGGATTATGTCAGGGTTTATTTGATCATAATTCTTGTGGGTTTGGATAGTTTAGGAATCACTCAATTTATAGAGAACCCAATATCCTATAAGATCAATTTTTAGATATATATTAGATGTCAGAGGTTTAACCAAGGCTAGAAAAACTAGAAAGTTCAAGGACTATTGTCACTTGGTAGATTGTTCTATAAGATGCAATTTCATAATGGAAATAAAATGATATTTTGTGGTTTTTTACCATAGTTAGAAAACATGTACAAAGATTTGGATCAAAGGTGGACTACCTAATTCTTATAGATGGTAGAGAATCAAAAAATACCAATGACTCAGAAAGTATTAATAACTCAAAATAATGGGAGTTAGTAGTGAAGGAGGGTATGGAATCTTTTTATGTTTCTAGTACATGGGAAATTTTGTAACTTTTTCTTTGGAAAAAGGTATTTCAACAAAAATGGGTTTATCAGTTGAAGGAAAAAATGGGTGGTAGGAAATGGTATAAGGAAATTTTATTTGTGAAATTATTTCAACAAATTTAAGGATTATGTTTCTCAAAAATATATTCACCAGTTGTTAACCACATAACAACTTGCAGGGTTCTTGGAATAGTTACAGAATAATGTCTATATATTGAATAATTATATATGAAGATAAATTTACTTTATAGATATTTTTAGAAACTATACATGAAGATACAATAAGTTATTGTGAGAAATAAACTAGAATTACTAGTGTTCTATATCAAACAATGTTTATATGGGACAAAGAAAGAACCTGGGAACTGTAACATGAAGTCCAATGCCTTTACCATATAATAGAAGTTACTTTAGTAAAATGTGGATCATTGTTGCAACTAGAATGTGTTAAATTAAGGGAGTTTCATTTTAATTCTCTTCTATGGGGATGATATGATATTTGAAGTTATATACAGGAAATGGATTCAAGATATTAAGGTTGATTTATCTATAAGGTTTGACATGAAGGATCATGGGGGAGAAAAATAGATTTCTCTGATGAGGAATTAGAAGGGATGGAATTGTGGATATTGATGTTATCTTATTAGGAGTACATAAAATATATGGTGGAAAGGATTTAAATGTATATATCTAAACATATCTCTTCCCCATTGGTTATATATTTCAAACTCTCTAAATAGAAGGCACAAATAATGAATGATGAGGCCAAGTACATGGAACATGATCCATATGCATCAATGATTGTAAATTTTATAAATTCCGTGATTTTTATAGGGTTATAAATTGCTCATTTAGTGGAAGTTATAGGTATGTTCATAGAAAATCATGTATACGATCACTAGGAAGTGGTAAAGTGGATACTTTAGTATCTAAAAGTATAGATGGTCATGTATTAAGTTTCAGAATAAATGGTCCATTTAAAAGGTATATCGACATTTAATATGGAGGAGATGAAAACATATGGAAAATTTCCATTAATATTGTTTTTATTTATAGAGAAACATCTATAAGTTTTATGTCTAAACTATGTCTTATAGTTTAACTATCAAATATTAAGGATAGGTACATTAAAAAAAATATAATCAAGGAAAGAGATGGTCTGGCTAAGTTACATGTAGGAGGAACTTAAAAGGAGGAAAGTGAATATAGAATTATTCTATGATAGTAAGACTGTGATCCATCTCGTAAAAAAACTAGTGTTTCACTCAAGGATTAAACACTTTAAGATGATGTACAACCTCATTAATATGATATAGAAAATGGAATAATAGATCTATGTATGATAGATAGAAGTCAAAATTTGGTGAATTTATGAAAATGGTTATAGTATTATATGATTAAGGTAGGTTTTTATATTATTGTGGCTTGAGGGATTGGGAGGAAAGAAAGAGATATTCACTAGTTTTTTCTATAGGATTAAAGAAGGTTGAAATTGACTAAGTGATTGATAGAAATTTATTTAGAATCTATAAATAGTATAATTCATGTGAGAGATTGTTATTTTATCTATTAGAACTAATTTTTAGATAAGTATTGGATATTATATAATTTGGATTTCCCCAAAGTTCAATTTACAACCAAATGGTGTTACTTCCATAAAATCGAGTATGTTCAGAACTATAAGAAAGAGAAATTAGAAGTGACAAATAACTTTGGGTGATGGACATAGAAAAGAAGCGATTGAATTGTGTAAGTGTAACTATATTGAATGCATGAGAATAACAGATTGGGTTTTAAAAAAATATCTAACATTATTAAAAGGGTTTTATAAGATTAGAATATATTAATTTCAATATTCACTAGGTATTGTAAGTTGATTTGATGAGTCTGGAAGTGGATTTGACCAAGTAAGGGGTCATCCATGATGATTGGAAGGTGGGGCACTACTCCAATTCTATATTATTGTATTTTCAAAGAATCGATTTTATGTTTGAGTGAGAGCCTCACAAAATTCAAAACACCAAATACAAAATTCAAACAAAATCACCCACTAACCACTTTCAAGAAACACCAAGGATTCAAATTTCAAAAGTACGCAGTTCAAATTAAAGTAGGAAAATGTCAAAGCCTCGGGTTGCAAACCTCCTTGAGCCGTGCACCCTGACTATCACCTAGCCTAAGCTGTAACACTACATCATTTATATAGAATGGCGGAACCAAAATGGATCACATCATAAACAATCAACCATGAACGCGGATCCATCGACCAACACTCTAGAACAACCATCACCGAACAAAAAATTACACATTAATGAAAACACATGAAAACTCGGAACCACCACTAAGAGAATAGCTTCATGCTACCACCTCAACCAGGAATTTAAATAGCACGAAAAACCAGAATGAAATAAATCATCACCTTCATCAGAAAGAGTCTCCTAAAAAAACCAGGAACCAGACAATTTGAAACCAAATTCAAAAAGAAACCCCCGTAACTGAAACCACAAAATATTGGCCACACAACCAGAAACCCGAAGCGATGCTGAGTCTAAGTCGAAGACACAGAACGGAAAAAAACCACAAAAATACCGTAACCAAGATAATGGGAATGGAAACCATAAAGGAATGGGACTAAGTTTGAACCACATAAATCCCTTTATTGTTTTAGGTTGGTGTGAGTTGTTTTTTTTCTTCTACTTTTGTGAATTTTCTAGAAGTTATGCTAAGTAGATCAAGGGTATTTGGCATGATACATTAAATCATGTTTACCTCATATGAATGTTGAAAATGGGTTTCATAGTTTCAAAACTTCTGGCTTAATTCCATAAGTGATATTTTGGATGGACTTTCTAGAATTTGGGGTTCTTAATAGATCAAATAATGCATGAATACTCCACTATAGGAAATTAATTAGAGTGAGTAAAATTCCAAAAAAATATAATTTATAAACCAAATTAAATACAATATCATACTCCACTAGAAACATAGAATTATTTTTTGGTTGTGTTGGGGAGGTACATATAAAAAATTTCATACCAATTCCAGACATTTAATATTATTTTTTGAAACTTTCCAAATTTAAATACCTCGAAGAAGAAACCACTTTGATATAATATTGTAAATCTATTATTGGTTTGATTCTTTCAC
The DNA here is from genome assembly GCA_963277665.1 of Viscum album. Classification (NCBI taxonomy): domain Eukaryota; kingdom Viridiplantae; phylum Streptophyta; class Magnoliopsida; order Santalales; family Viscaceae; genus Viscum; species Viscum album. Next base: position 455,708,387 of record OY728135.1, read on the forward strand.
TGAGGTAAAATTTTATATATCTTTTAGTGTTATCCTCAATCACTAATGATCAGAGTCTAGCACTGAGGTTCAATCAATGTTGCTTGGGGAGTTAATTACACTCTACATTATCATTAAAAAAAATACTAAAGTAAATAATAGAATAATGCATCTCAAATTTTTCCTAAAGAGATAATTTTGTAGAAACATTACGGCCTATAAAATAGATTTTATGCATGAAAAATATTAAAGATAGAAATAAAATATTTATGCACCTATCATAATATAGTTTTGTAAAATAATATTTTGAATCATTTATCAATTAAAATATTGAAATAAAATTGTACTCCTCTCGATAAGAAATTTATATTTTCTTTATCTCAATTTTTTTCTTTTAAATATGAATAGATTTTAACGCATAAAATTAAGTATTAAAATATTTCTTGAAAATTTAATTGATGTAATGATTTTCATCTATCGAGATTTATCATATGTTTTTAATATTATATGTAAATATTTGGATGAATTATGGAAGGATGACTAAAATTATTTAAAATGGGTTCTTAGATATGTTTTTCATTATTTTGATTTCTAACTATTATATGGTGAATTTGATAGTTTTATTTTTTTTATTACTAGATATATAGAAACTAATTTCATTGCAAATATATATACCAAAATTCAGTCAGTCATTTTGTTTTTACTATTTTTGGTAGACCTGTTATCTATAAATTTAACCTTAATTTGATTGTGGCCCTCTCATCTATTAAATTCAAGTATATATTCTTAACTAAATTTATCAAATAATATATATGGTTTAAAGTTATTATTATAGAGTTAAATATTTATAATATAGAAATTATAATTTTATGTGATAGTAATATTTCATTACAATTATCCAAGGATCACGATTTAAATGGAAAGTCAAAACATATATATGTTAAAGTATATTTTTTAGTGATTCTATTAAATGTATACCTATATGTGTAAATAATATATGACTGGGTGAGAATTGGTTTTATATTCTTAGGAGGAAATGTCGTATTTTTATGTTTGACCAGTTTTTTGTAGTTATTAAACATCTGACCAATTAAATATCATAAGTTTTAGGACATTATTCAAGTAGAGGAATAAGAAATTTATTTCCACGATATATTTTTGTAGAAATATTACTTCATGCATATATGTGAATTGTAAATTAAATATCATAGTTAAAAACGTTTATTATGGAATAATATATAACTTTTTGGTCATAGTAAAATAATATTATTGCTTGGACTCATCCCATTAGGCCACTAATATATAGTTTCCTTGAACATTTTTTATCCAATATAATATCCTTGTTTATTATCTAATTTTAAGGAATCATCCTAACCACTGATATATTTTTATCCTTTAATTAAAATTTTTATTTATGAATTTTCTTATGTGTTACATTTCTCTTTCATTGGAATTGATTCATTTCTCTCTCATGATTTCAAATAGTAAGCTCTTGTGTGTCTCATGAATCTTGTTTTGTCTTTATCATGATCTATTTTTTCATTCCACCACACATATTATTATGATTAAATTGGTTTTGGGATATTTTGATGATTTTGTACCCTTCCTTTTTTTAGTATATGTTTGGGATTACTCACTCCTTAATCACACTCTTGTTATGGTTAGGGACCTCGACTGTACTCATCGAAAGTGATCTTGTTGACATTTTTCCCATCCTATGGTTCTCTGGATTCCATTAATTTAATGGTTTTCTAGAGGTTGTATTGACTTAATGTTCTTATTGTTAACCAATTTTTTAGAGGTCTAACATGTTTGATCCTCATGATCTTATTGGGATGATGATACTCAGGTTGATACTTTGATGTGATTAAGGATTAAAGGTATTCCATTATTCAATTAAGTAATTGATATTTTCAATTATAGATTCAATCTGTATTCATTTTGTTTTTAAGTTTTTGGTATTATTCTAATTGAATATTTAATATGTAAAATTCATGTGCTTGATTGGATTTCATTTTGTTGATGTTGAATGCTAACTCCTCTAGGATGAGTTAATTACCATTTGGTTTGGTGAGTAATATATCTTGATACATTGATTGATTTCCTTTGATGGTTTCCGTGTATGTCTATGTTTCTTTATTTTATCATTAATAATGAAAATATTTTTTGATAGCCAATATTTCAAAAATAAATCACTATTTTAAATTATAATTAATCCTTTAATCTAGAAAAATTTTAGGTAATTAATACATTTATAATACTTTGTATAATCTTGTATTATAAGATTAAATGGCTTAAATATTTTACTATTAATGTTTTAGTCATTTTTTTTGGGATTTATGAAAAACCTATACATTGGTATTGAAATATGGATTTTCTTGTTAATTGGATAATTTTCAAGGATTAGAATTTATTTTTTCATTTTCAAACTTAATCTAGAAAATGACTCACTTGAATTTTAGTTTTTTATATTTTTTTCTTACCCTTATGCAAGGGATACATTTACACATAAGGGTAACATCAACAGGATCACATAAGGGTAAATGGTGTATCCTTGGAGATATTTAAGGGTACTCTATATTCTTTAATAATTGTGTAAATGTAACAATCATGACCATGAAATGTGTAAGCGTCATAGGGATGTTGTTTCAATGTAGTCAAACATGCTCAAAAAGTTATGTAAGGGTACAGTTCACACTTCCTCAACTATATAAAGGTATTTGGTGCACTCCATAACTCATGTAAAGGAAACAAAGAACCTTGAAATGTTTATTCACTAGCTTTAAAGGCTATGTAAGGATATATGCCTTATTAAATTTAGATTGACCCCAACACTTTCATGTCCAGAACTCACACCACATGAGTCCTACACTTCCTAGTTGAATCGAAGCTGAACTTTTTCAACTTAGAATCAACCAAAGATTTTGGAAACAACAAACCAATATGCATGACTAAAAATGAATAAATTAATGATATAGAAGATAAAATCAATTCACCAATCTATTCCCTATGCAGTACCAAGATAGAGGTAGCCTTGATGTCTCCAAATTATGGATGTGAGTATGAAGGAAAACACAAGCTATTTTATCGATGGAATTCCTTAATAAGTTCAACTAAAGTATCCAAATCATAAAACATTTCCCTAGTGAATGTCATAAGACTTTTTTCACATGTCTTCATTGTAAAAAATCATCCTAAAATCTAAGAAATCAGGGAGATTATAGGACTTGTGACCTAAGTTTATGACTTTTCTATCTATTTTAGTAATTTAATCGAATGACTTTGTGAGCATATGACTTCAAAACATTAAAAAATTTCATGTTCAAGTGAGAGTACCCAGTACCTCTACACGATAAACCACACCAAGATAATTATTACCATATATTAACATGGGGCCTTTATGCATGAAAACTTTATATGAAATAAATATATTCATTAATTATATATATACAAGTCTAGAAAGAATAATTTGAAATTTCCATGTGTTTTGCACCCATTAAAAAAGTGAATAAAGGATCATACAAGCTTCTATAGAAGTGGGAGAAGAAGATGATTTAGTATGATCCTCCTCGAATCTAGAGATTTGAACCAAATTAGAAACTACTTGTCAAAATGATATTGTGATTCTAAAGGATACTATGAAACCTTTAAAGGAGGCTGAAAATCACAAGAGAGAGGTATTGACTATCACACTGAGATTAGAACATCTCACATGGGTATTTTATTCTTTTATTTTTGAATCTCTAGGGGTGTAATTATATGATATTTTTTCTTGACCATGGATAATTTCCTCCATCCTAACTCATGAAATTCAATGAATTTCTATATTTATTTCTCTTTTTTAATTTTCATATCAACCAAAATTTTCACGAAAAAAAGTATATGATCATTACTCTAATTGTGTATCACCTCTCTATTTCTTCTCTTATTTTAGTTTTCACATTATCTCACAACATTTTTATTTTATTTCTTATACATTATTGGGGTTTTATGAGTAATTCAGGAGTGATTGGGGATTCTTAAATATTATGAGTACGTGAAAGTAGTATGAAAGTGGTCATTTTTTACACTACCTATCCTAACACAATAAAGAGAGAGTGAATGGATCAAGGTATTGAGTTACTAATTTAGATAGGGTAAGGTATTGAATTTATTTATGAAACGTAATGATAGAGTGGATGGGATAATAATCTAAGGTATATCCATGGGTTTTTTCTCTATATCATTTCACTTTCTATGTTTTAGGGTCTCTGAAAATTTCATTGCTTATTATAAGTCTTGGAAAAGTCTTTAAAGCACCTATGTAGTTTCCTGGGGGATTGATACCTTATTTTTTTCTTTTCACTTCATTTTCATTCCTTTTCTCAATTTTTCATTCACTTTTCATTAATGTTTTATTTCCATTAATAGGTTGAGAAAAAAATTTATACTATTAATCTCATAATGGATTACAATTATGATGAATGGATACAAGAATATAATGATCTTAAATCCATGGTCAAATTATCATTTCGGAATATCCAAACTATATAACCTTTTCACCCATAAGTACAATAAGAAAAGGAGTAAAACCCACACAATACATATTAATTGAAATACTATATCAATCAATTCACACCATAATTTCAAACTCCTTTGGAATAAAAGGTTCATAAATATGAGGTAGATGCAAGATGAATCTAAATTTCAACCACCTTTAATCTCAACAATGTAATTAGAGGAAGAGCTTGAAGAAGAGTAAGATTCGTGTGTAGTTTATCTTGATGATATTTTCCCAATAACTTTGAACAAAGAAGAATGATTGGATGTTAGTAAAAATTATAAAGATATTATTTAATTTGATTCATTGTCTATTGATTTAATTTAATCTCATTTAAATCTGCATACTCACTATAGTGTTACTTTAGATTCAACTCTCACCCTGTGTGCCCTGGATCATGAATAATCAATATATGGGATAAAATTTTAATGAAAAATAAAATTCCCACAACTTTATACATTTATACTAGTATAATTATGAGAAGAAATTAACATGGAGAATGAAATACATGCTAAAATTAAAGAGGTAGGTGATCCTAAGTTAAACTCATTTTATTCACATTTCACACGTACTACAATAAAATTTCACATCCATTATATTGTAACTAAATATTAATTACAAAACATGCCTATACTGGTTGATTATAAAGAAACACTAGTGGAATTCTATTTACTAGATATACATGAGGACCCCCATCCTATTAGTGTTTTTAATGAATTTTAAATTGTTTTGTATAACCAACAAGAGTTTTAATCAGAATTATATTATGGATATCATCAAAAAATTATCTATTTCTATTATAATTTAGAAAAAATCTATTTTACATCTAAAAACACCATTATTTTAAAATTGCAGAACCAATACCATTTTTTCTTACTCATGGTAAAGTTGAAGTGGTAGTTATCATATTAGTGAATCTATAGATGGTAATTAAATAAGTGGATATATAGATAGGAGAAGAAGAAGAGTTTACTAAGGATTATTTTGATAATCTATTAAAATCAGGATTGGAGGATCTATATAAGGATTCTATGGAAATTAAGGTAGCAGAATTAAAGGAAAAGATGGTATTAAAAGTGGAAGAGGATTCCCTAGTATCCTCTAATGATATAACAAAAGTACAAGGGTCCATATATGAGGGAGATAATGTTAATATAAACTAAAAATTTATTAATTCTATCATATTTGAGTTGTTTATTTATTCCCACTATGGTGATAATTGTGGAGTGGAATAAGTGAATCAGTCCATGGAGGAAGAATCTACATAATTAGTTATAGAATAGACTATATCACCCTTGGATCTACCATGTCAAGAGCCCCCTCATTTCTATGAAAAATAAATCTTTGAGGATAAGGAAAGTAAGAGCTATAGGATTTCCCATACATCGTGATTCCAACTAAACATTGGAAGTTGTTTCACATTTCCAAAGTGGAGGAAAAACATGGTTATGTCAAAATGGGTCTCTAAATAAAAGTTAAGGTGATAATTAACAAAATGAAGAGGATGTGGTTTTTTTTCATAAAAGCCATAACCTGATTTATATTTGGGATAATTATATATTTTTCCATCTATGGACAGTTAAAATAATACCCCCTTGTGGGAGGAAATAACCCATGAGTTCCCTATCCCCTTTATTTTTCTAATTTAAAAATTTTAAATAAAATTTATAATGTTTATATTCTATTTTTATTTAAGAATACCAAAGTGGAAAACACCCAGGATATTAGTTCATAAATATCTATAAAATCATCAATGGAGGACTTAATTAAAACCTACTAAAAATAACCATGTTTTTTTTCTATTATTACAACTATTTTAATGACTGTTGATCTCTTTACATTTATTTTTATGAACTAAATTGGGAAGTATTAAATAAGTATGGTGGATGGGATTCAATCATATTTTATATTAGTATTGAAATATTTTTTGGAATCTATAAATTAGATCTATTTTTATCTCCTTTTATATTTTTATTTTTCTTTTATTTTTAGATAGGAAAAATTGACCTTTAATATTATCATCGCTAGTGGAATATTATATGCTCTTATTAAGGATTTTATGAATTTGAACATTGTTAGAATTAAATTTCTATGAGTGATTATGTCCTCTGTTTTCATGGAAATCCAATTTTAGTGCTAGGAAATGGAGTTTTATTGGAAACGTTGAAGTGAAAATGGAATTATAACATGTGGAAACAATATTTTTGAACATAAACCAAATTACACATAGCCTTTCTGGAAAAGAACACATCAAAGATCCAATAAAAAAATTTCATATAAATCTACTGAAACTAATGTAAAATGGAAAATTGGGATCCTGTAATGAAATTATGAGATAATTTTTCATCATGTGTTTTTGTAATAAAATCTCTCAAGAAATTCTACTAGTGATCTTCACATTCATGGATATGAAAAATTTCAATAAGTTTCGAATTATGAAAAATGAATGGATTAGGGTGAGGGGGATATTGAACTCAAATAAAAAAGTGGTAAATTTACTTATAAGAATATCATGTGATTTTTATCAAGAATAAAAAATATATATTTGGTATAATGTACCTATAGGGAGTGTGATATTTGAATTTACCCCTTGTTAGAATGTAACACCCCAGGTACATAAAGAATATGACATTTTCACATTTATCCATATTTGTTAATAAAATATTAATATTACTTTAAATGAGACGCTATGCTCGATGGCGTACCCAATACGCAACAATGAGTTTATTGGGAATCTTACGTTGCACTCTAATAAGAAAATAATATTATTTTAAATGGTAGTTAGCACCTAGCCGTTGTAATGGTGGGAATGAACAGAACTAACTACAAAATTATTATATATGTTTGTCAAATATTTTTACTTTTTACAATAAATGTTATAGGATTAAAAATGCGAATGAATACAATTTTAAGCGTAAACATTCTAATATTCTTTAAAAGGTCGATTAACCGCCTTTTGATGTAGAACCTCTTCTAAATCCACTTTTTGAAAATTTTATGTGTTATATTTGACAAAATAAAATTCTTCTTTAGAATCAGGACATCAAAATTTACTTTGTGTAAATTTTTGGTATTTTTCCGATAAAGTTCATTTTTTAATGAATAGTGAAAAATGTTATATTTTAATTCAAAACCTCTTTTTAATCTAATTTATTTATATGATTAGATTATCTTTTGAATTTTTTTAAAGTGAAATTAGAATATATTTTTACCATTTAATCCAATATTGTTCATTGAAATTAATTTCACTTTGAAATTGGACTTAAACTGGTGTCAATCTTTGAATAGATACTGTTTCTTAAAAACACGCTATTTGTTTTGACAGCAGGAATTAATTATTAAATTAATTAATCCAACATATATGTTTTGAATTTTTTAATATAGATATCATTTTTGAATTCAAATTATCAAATATAGCTTAGGGTGAATATTTGGTATATTTCTGAAAAGCTTCAATTTTTTGATGAATAATGAAACCACTAAGTGGTAGTTTTAAAACTGTTTTTTCATTTAAATGAAACTTTACCACTTCTATGGTTTGAATTTAAAAAATCCAACATACATAGTTATCATTAGGATGTAAAATGTGGTTCAATGAGATAAAAATAATTTTTTTGGTGAATAGTAACTTTTAAGTTTTATTAATCGCTATTAAAGGTAATTAGTGTAATTTAAGGTAAAAATAATGTTTTAATAATATGAAATGACTTTGACACATGTCCTACCCTTATTGTATGAGTCATGTCTGACCAAGACAATCCATGGGTCAACTTGGGGACCCCATGGAGCCACTTTTGTTGTAAAATGACATTAATACCTTTTTATTTGAAGTTAAAATTAAAATGTCACAAACATGTGTTATTTTACTAAAACAATTTTTACATGGGATTATAAAAGTCATATTTTTGACTATCAATATTCATTATAAATAAAAAAATATTTCCTACATCATTATTTTTTTTATAATTTTTAGACATTAAATAAATTAATTTATTTATGACACCTTGATGTTGTAGTGCTTACCTCATTAATGAACGATTAAAATAAAATGAGAAGATAGGGTGAAATATAAGTCTTAAACATGTCACAAACCTATTATATGGGTGGATTTATAAACCTTATCACCTTATCCTCGAAATATATCCTTTTGGGACCTTTAAAATCTTTAAATCATTTTATAATAAAGTAATATTTTATAACTTTCCAGGACTGCCCCTCCTCTCCTCTTATAAAAGGCCCCCACCTCTACCACATTACACACACCTCTCAAGCCTTTGGCTCGGCTAGACCTGCCCATTTCATCTCTCAACATCCCTATCTTCATCATTGAAGACTCAATTTGGGCATAATCCTTTCCAAGGAAGCCTTTGAGCTCAAATCAAAGAGAGTTACACGATTTAAAAGTAATGTCTTCCCTTGTGTTCTTTTGTTTTATTTTCCTTCTCAAAACCCCTAAACTCTTTTTATTACATTTTTGTAACAACACCAGTATCTTAAATATACTAGGATGTTTTTATAATAAGGATTCAAGCTACAATTTCACACACCTCTGTCTAATGGTTAAAGAACATACTATTTCTGTGGATGGCGAATTACTGCCTCACGAAACGATGATTGTTCAATATTATTTTAACACATTAAAAGGTGGACATTAAGATGTCACTATATATATATATATATATGATATATAATATGTTTATGTTTTCCTTAAGCTACTGTATTTTTCATTTGTGTCATACATTTATGGTTTCCATTATGGGTAAATGCGATATCTTCATTTTAGGAAATGCAGACTACCGCCCCCTCAAAGTGATTTGGTTTGTTAATGACATATGTGGGATGGATAAAGGATGGAATTAATGGTATTAAATATGATATCCTACTGGAATTATAATATAACTTTATATCATTATTATTTCATTCCATTGAATACAAAAAAAAAAGAAATGAAAGTAGTGTTCATGCGTACATACGGCTTACCGTCTCCATGAACGGTACATTTCATTTCTTATCTCCAAATGTTATGTACTATTATAAGTACATATATATAATGGATATATATGTAATATATTACATCTAAATTATGGATATCATTCTGGAATTATAATATATATATCTCTCTCATTTTTTTTTAATTCCATTAATATGACAAAAAAATGAAAGCAGCGTTCATGCGTACGTACGGCATACCGTCTCCATGAACGGTGCTTTTAATTTTTTACTTACAAATGTTATAGAATAGTATAAAATGAATATATACTAGATATATATGATATTTAAAACATCAATACTATTATGGATATGATGTACCTAAAACTACATGGAAAATTCTTTTCCAACAAGTTCAATTTTTACGCATGTACCGAACATCGACAAAAATGTCTAATATGAACTCACTTTATTAACCAATTATTATAACATTAAAATATGTGATATGAACTGAATAATAATATTTAAATGAGGTCCTTAAGAAATTATAAATTTACCAAATTTTATTATTCAGGAGATTAAAGAATGATCGAGTCATGTCGGGCACGAGGTAAGGGATCCTACCCCTCTCTTTCTTTTTAAGTACAATCTTTTATGTCATTCCTTTTAAGCTAATATTTCTTATGATTGGGATGTAATTTTATATTACTACTACTATAAATTTTATTTTCATATGATGAGAGGCCCTATTTTCTCTCATCAATCCATTTTGGATGTTTTGAGTGGCGTCGTTAGGCTGCCGAATTTTCGTAAGAGATCTAACCTCTCTCTTTCTTTTTAAGTACTCTATTTTATGTAATTTCTTTTAAGCTCGTATTTCTTATGTCTGAGAATGTTAATTTATATTCCTAATACTGTAATTTTTATGTTCATATTATAAGAGACCCTATTTGATCTCATAAATCCATTTTTGGAAGTTTTATGGGGCGCTGTTAGGCTGTTGAGTTTTCTTAATGGATTTTTCATCTCACTTTTATTATCGTGTCATTTATGCTACGTTTTCCACTATTTCCTTTGAGTGGTTTATGTACTGGCCATTATTATACACTTTTTGTAGTATAATTTCATTTATGGGTTTTTACATCTTCATTGTATTACCCTTCTTCCATGGGGTGTACGTTTCGAAAGTTACCCAACTCGGTAAGCGGACATTTCACCCTCCTCTTTTTAAAAGACTTATTTTGTTATGTATTTTAATTCAAATACTATTATTTTTGGATATGTTCTTCTATATCATTATTGATGTAAATTTTATTTCCAAGTGATGAGATACCCTTTTTATCTCTCATCAAATCTTTTTCTGAATTTTGAAGTGACGTTGTTTGGCTGTCGAATTTTTGCAAGGGAACTTCTTAACCCAATTTTGATTCTTTGGGATAAACTTGTACTCCTTGAATATGTTGTTCTATGAATATGTGTGAATAACCTATGATTTTTTTACACTTAATATCCACTTATATTTGGTGTATTCGTTTGTCACACATAATTATGTAATTGATTTATCCTTAATCCAAGGATACCGTCTTTGTATGGGACTTCGTCTCAATCTCCATTCATTGATGCATATTTTTTTTTATACACAAATTTATTTTATATGGTGTATAAACCCACTTTGACTTTTTACATTTATCCAAAAGGAATCTTTTTTTATTCAAAGCGTTTTACTAAATGACAAAAGGGAATGTTTTTGTCATACGTATGCGGCGACAATGACTTCTCTGCCGCTGTGACCATTATTTGATTTTCGGCTTCCTCTACAAGCCATTCCTTTTTTTAAAAGAAAAATAAATACCATGTTTTACTTTTCTTTTATTTTGGTATTGAAAATGGTTTTCATAATGTTTTCATTATATCAATGTGTTGTATTTATATCTTGTGATTGAAATGTGGAAATGTTATGTTTCCTTTATGTATGTTTTATGTGATAAGATTATGTTATGGTTCTTGGGAATTGTTATAAAGACGGGTGGTTCCATGATAAACTAAGGGCGGGTGATCCCAATATAGCTCTCCAATGAATTTTTTAACGCGAAGGAGTTAAACGTTAAGGTTTCTCCAAAGATATTTAGGGAATATACTGTGATGGGTATTCCAAACGTAACCAAGAGGGTTACTCCCTACGTAAGAATGTTATGAATTCCTCAAGTTACCTTTATACCTTATTATTTCTATGTTTTATTCATGATTTGATGAGGTATGTTAAAGTTCTTATGTTTTATTAGTAAATTATGATTTCATTGATTCTTATGTATGCATGTACTCATGTTTCCTTTCCATATTTTTATATCCCTTACTGAGCTTTTTATGCTCATCCCAAGTTTTTGAAATTTTTTACACAGGACTTAAAGATGAGTAGGTTCAAGGATGGGATCAAGGAAAGACATTCTATCTAAAACATGGAACTAGACATTTTTCTTTTTAAGTGTTTTTTTTATTTTATGGAAACTTAGTAGAATTTTCTACTACGTAATTTTTTTGAGTTGTAATAGTTATGACCTAATTCACTAAAACTCTAAACCTGAAAAGATCCTCAATGTGAATTATTCATTTAATTCAATACTAAGTAAGGTTTAAGTCTGTGGCCTTATAGTTGGTATCAGAGGTCATTTTAGATAAATTTAGAGGTTAGGGTATTCTCTAATCATATGTGACATTACCATAATGGCTAGGATTTCAGAAAGAGTCATAGTTTTTAGGTAAAGTGAATGAGTAAGTATATCTTAGTGTTTATCTTTCTCATTAGTACATGATGGTTTTGTTGATATAATCACATTGAAATTTCTTCTTTTAGTGAATGGATGGATCTATTAGGCCCCAATGTGACAATAGGTTTGAAGGAAACTGTGGTGGTTCTCTGATTAAGAGACTCGATGAAATGGGGTATTCAATGAGGAAAATCTCGGTTGTCCTAAACCAACTATCAAGGAGTCATGATCAACCACTTGATCCTTGGTATGTTCTTTAATGCATCATGTACGAGATGACCAATTGATGTGGAAGTTCAGGTAATAATTATAAAGGTAACCATTTGGGTTTATATGATCCTTACTTTTGAGTTAATTATGGGTCATTATATGTTATGATGGAAAATGAATGGAATGAGATAAAATTGAGGTTAAAATATGTTATGATTATTTTTGAAGATTTTATCTCGTTTTGGGGAATGTTTTAAAAATTATATAGTTTTGGAAAAAGGACAACATGCATACCGTGTGACAACCCATCGCATCGGACAAAGCTGTGGGAATCGAACCCACAACCAAAGTGCGACTGGTATTTATCGCCTACCAGTGGACTATGTGAAGTCCCTTGTTAGTTTGACTAATTCGTTTTAGTTAGATGATTTTAGGAATAAATAGTAAGTTTATTTTGTGTTATCTATGGAAATGATTAACCTATCATGGAAGATATGTGATTAGGTTAATTACTTTTCAATATGATAATTTTAGAGCAACTGATGTTATTTGGAGATAAAAGTTAATTTGTACCTTGGAAGACTGTGTGATTAAATCCTTCAAATATTTGGGTTTCAATCTTAGTTTGGTTTACATTGAATAATTTTATGGACAATTGTTTATCGAATGGTCTTCGTTGAACTTTGGGGTTTTTTTTGGAAAAAATTTGGAGAATAAGAATAGTTTTTCTTTTTATAAAGGGTTATAATTTTGTGGATTATCTGATCTCATACTAAAAATTTTGGATTTGGATTTTGTCTAAAGACATGGAAAATATATAGTTCTCTTTTTTGGATTAGGTGATTCTCAAGAAGTTGATTATAGTACTCTTAATGCGAACAAGTCTTCCTAAATACTCATCTTTTTTATAAAATATGAGTTTGATTAAGGAATCTAGTAAAAGTTGAAAGTCTACATGACAAGTAAGTATGTTTCATTATGATTTAGTTAAGCTCAAAAAAATAAATTCCTCAATGAAGAGTAACTTAAAACAAAAATGTTGTATGTTAACCTTTTCTACTGGGGAATCAAATACCATTTAACCCATCACAAGTTTGTGATTTTCTTATGGTTAACTTTCTCCTAGACATGTTTACTATCACTCTCCATAAGAACATGACCCTTTGTTTTTTTCCTCCATGTCCATGTTTTCATACTTGGAATCCTAGTATGGGTTAACTCGGGTGACCTTTGTATTTCTCTTTCATTATTTTAATGTGATGGTTTTACTGACTCTTGTTCCGATGTGGGATTTTCAATTAAGTTTCCAAGCCCAATTTTAAAAATGTGAGGATGCAATTCCCAAAAAGGGGGGAAGGATGTAACACCACAGGTAAATAAAGAATATGACATTTTCACATTTATCCAAATTTGTGAATAAAATATTAATATTACTTTAAAGGGGACGGTATGCTCGATGGCGTTCCCAATACGCAACAACGAGTTTCTTGGGAATCTTACGTTGCACTCTAATAATAAAATATTATTATTTTAAATGGTAGTTAACGCCTAGCCATTGTAATGGCGAGAATGAACAGAACTAACTACAAAATGATTATATATGTTTGTCAAATATTTTTACTTTTTACAATAAATGTTAGAGGATTAAAAATGCGAATGAATCCAATTTTAAGCGTAAACATTCTAATTTTCTTTAAAAGGTCGATTAACAGCCTTTTGATGGAGAACCTCTTTCAAATCCACTTTTTGACAATTTAATGTGTTATATTTGACAAAATAAAATTCTTCTTTAGAATCGGGACATCAAAATTTACTTTGTGTAAATATTTGGTATTTTTCCGATAAAGTTCATTTTTTAACGAATAGTGAAAAATGTTGTATTTTAATTCAAACCCTCTTTTTAATCTAATTTATTTATATGATTAGATTATCTTTTGAATTGTTTTTAAAGTTAAATTATAATATATTTTTACCATTTAATCCAATAGTGGTCATTGGAATTAATTTCACTTTGAAATTGGACTTAAACTAGTGTCAATCTTTTAATAGATATGGTTTCATAAAAACACGCTATTTGTTTTGACAGCGGGAATTAATTATTAAATTAATTAATGAAACTTATATGTTTTGAATTTTGTAAAATAGACATCATTTTTGAATTCAAATTATCAAATATATCTTAGGGTGAATATTTGGTATATTTCTGAAAAAACTTCAATTTTTGATTAATAGTGAAACCACTAAGTGGTAGTTTAAAAACTATTTTTTTCATTTAAATGAAACTTTACCACTTATGTGGTTTGAATTTAAAAAATCCTACATACATAGTTGTCATTAGGAAGTAAAATGTGGTTCAATGAGATAAAAATAATTTTTTGGTGAATAGTAACTTTTAGGTTTTATTAATCGCGATTAAAGGTAATTAGTGTAATTTAAGGTAAAAATAGTGTTTTAATAATATGAAATGACCTTGACACATGACCTACCCTTATTGGATGAGTCATTTCTGACCCATACAATCCATGGGTCAACTTGGGGACCCCATGGAGCCACTTTGGTTGGAAAATGACATTAATACCTTTTTATTTAAAGTTAAAATTAAAATGTCACAAACATGTGTTTTTTACTAAAACAATTTTCACATGGGGTAATATAAGTCATATTTTTTACTATAAATATTCATTAGAAAGAAAAAATATTTCCTACATCATGATTTTTTTTTATAATTTTTAGACATTAAATAAATTAATTTATTTATGACACCGTCTTGATGCAGTGATTACCTCATAAATGAACAATTAAAATAAAATGAGAATATAGGGTGAAATATAAGTGTTATAGTTGTCAAAAACCTATTTTATGGGTGTATTTAGAAACCTCATCACCTTATCCTCAAAATATATCCTTTTGGGACCTTTAAAATCCAAAAATCATTTTATAATAATGTAATATTTTATAACTTTCCAAGACTGCCCCTCCTCTCCTCTTATAAAAGGCCCCCACCTCTACCACCTTACACACACCTCTAAAGACTTTGGATCGGCCAACCCCTGCCCATTTCATCTCTCCACATACCTATATTAATCATTGAAGCCTCACTTTGGGCATAATCCTTTCCAAGGAAGCCTTTGAGCTCAAATCAAATAGAGTTACCCGATTTGAAGGTAATGTCATCCCATGTGTTCTTTTGTTTTATTTTGCTTCTCCAAACCCCAAAACTCTTTTTATAAATTTTTTTTGTAAAAACACCAGTATCTTAAATATACTAGTATTTTTTTATAATATGTATTCGAGCTACACTTTCACACACCTCCGTCTAATGGTTAAAGAACATACAGAATCTGTGGATGGCGAATTACTGCCTCATGAAACGATGATTGTTCAATATTATTTTAACACCTTCAAAAGTGGCCATTAAGATGTCACTATATATATATATGATATATAATATGTTTATTGTTTCCTTAAGATTCTGTATTTTTCATTTATGTCATAACTTTATGGTTTCCATTATGGGTAAACGCGATATCTTCATTTTAGGAAGTGCGGACTACCGCCCCCTCAAAGTGATTTGATTCGTTAATGCCATATGTGGGATGTATAAAGGATGTAATTAGTGTTATTACATATTATATCCTACTGGAATTATAATATACCTTTATATCAGTATTACTTCATTCCATTTAATACAACAAAAAAGAAATGAAAGTAGCATTCATGCGTACGTACGACTTACGTCTCCATGAACGGTACATTTCATTTCTTATCTCCAAATGTTATGTACTATTATAAGTAAATATATATAATGGATATATATGTAATATATTACATATAAATTATTGATATCATTTTGGAATTATAATATATATATATCTCTCTCATTTTGTTTTAATTCCATTAATATGACAAAAATGAAAGTAGCGTTCATGCGTACGTACGGCCTACCGTCTCCATGAACGGTGCCTTTAATTTTTTATCTTCAAATGTTATGGAATATTATAAAATGAATATATACTGGATATATATGATATTTAAAATATAAATACTATTATGGATATTATGTACCTATAACTACATGGAAAATTATTTTCCAACAAGTTCAATTTTTACTCATGTACCGAACATCGACAAAAACGTCTGATATGAAATCACTTTATTAACCAATTATTATAACATTATAATATGTGATATGAACTGAATAATAATATTTAAAGGAGGTCCTTAAGAAATTATAAATTGAATAAATTTTATTATTCAGGAGATTAATGAACGATCAAGTCATGTCGGACACGAGGTAAGGGATCATACCCCTCTCTTTCTTTTTAAGTACACTCTTTTATGTCATTCCTTTTAATCTCATATTCCTTATGATTGGGATGTTATTTTATATTACTCCTACTGTATTTTTTATTTTCATATGATGAGAGAACCTATTTTCTTTCATCAATCCATTTTGGAAGTTTTGAGTGGCGCCGTTAGGCTACCGAATTTTCGTAAGAGATCCAACCTCTCTCATTCTTTTTAAGTACTCTCTTTTATGTCATTTATTTTAAGCTAATCTTTATTATGTTTGGGGATGTTCTTTTATATTACTAAAACTGTAATTTTTATGTTCATATTATGAGAGACCCTATTTTATCTCATAAATCCATTTTTGGATGTTTTATGTGGCGCGGTTAGGCTGCCGAGTTTTCTTAAGGGATTTTTCATCTCACTTTTATTCTCGTGTCATTTATGCTACGTTTTCCACTATTTCCTTTGAGTGGTGTTTGTACTTCACATTATTATACACTTTTTGTAGTATAATTTCATTTATGGGTATTTACATCTTCATTGTATGAACCTTCTTCCATGGGGTGTACTTTTCGAAAGTTACCCAACTCGGTAAGGGGACATTTCACCCTCCTCTTTTTAAAAGACTTA
Organism: Viscum album; assembly: GCA_963277665.1. NCBI lineage: Eukaryota > Viridiplantae > Streptophyta > Magnoliopsida > Santalales > Viscaceae > Viscum > Viscum album. The sequence continues at coordinate 455,725,733 of OY728135.1, forward strand.
TTTTGTTATGTCTTTTAATTCATATAATATTATGATGGTATGTGTTCTTATATATCCTAATTGATTTAAATTTTATGTCCAAGTGATGATATACCCTTTTTATCTCTCATCAACTCTTTTTCTGAATTTTGAAGTGACGTCGTTAAGCTGTCGAATTTTTGCTAGGGAACTTCTTAACCCAATTTTGATTCTTTGGGATAAACTTGTACTCCTTGAATATGTCATTCTATGAATATGTGTGAATAACCTCTTATTTTTTTACACTTAATATCCACTTATATTTGTTGTATTCGTTTGTCACACATAATTATGTAATTGATTTATCCTTAATTCAAGGATATCATCTTTGTATGGGACTTCGTCTCAATCTCCATTCATTGAGGAATATTTTGTTTTATACACAACTTTCTTTTATACGGTGTATATGCCCCTTTGAGTTTTTACGTTTATCCGAAAGGAATCTTTTTTTATACAATGTGTTTTACTAAACGACAAAAGGTAATGTTTTTGTCATACGTATGCGGAGACAACGACTTCTCCACCACCGTGACCATTATTTGAGTTTCGGCTTCCTCTACAAGACATGGCTTTTTTTAAAAGAAAAATAAATACCATGTTTTACTTTTTTTTATTTTGGTATTGAAAATGGTTTTCATAATGTTTTCATTATATCAATGTGTTGTATTGATATCTTGTGATTGAAATGTGGAAATGTTATGTTTCCTTTATGTATTTTTTATGTGATACGATTATGTTATGGTTCATGGGCATTGTTATGAAGATGGGTGAATCCGTGATAAACTAAGGGTGGGTGAGCCCGATATAGCTCTCCAATGCATTGGGTAACACGAAGGAGTTAAATATTAAGGTTTCTCTGAATAGATTTAGGGAATATACTGTGATGGGTATTCAAAACGTAACCAAGAGGGTTACTCCTTATGTAAAAATGTTATTAATGCCTCAAGTTACCTTTATTCCTTATGATTTCTATGTTTTATTCAGGATTTGATGAGGTATGTTAAAGTGCTTATGTTTTATGAGTAAAGTTTGATTTCATTGATTCTTATGTATACATGTAATCATGTTTCCTTTCCATATTTTTATATCCCTTACTGATCTTTTTATGCTCATCCCATGTTTTTGAAATGTTTTACACAGGACTTAAAGATGAATAGGGTCAAGGATGGGATCAAGGAAAGTCATTCTATCTAAAACATTGAACTAGACATGTTTCTTTTTAAGTGTTTTTTTATTTTATGGAAACATAGTAGAAGTGTCTACTATGTAATTTTTTTGAGTTGTAATAGTTATGACCTAATTCTATAAAACTCTAAACCTAAAAATATCCTCAATGTGAATTTTTCATTTAATTCAATATTAAATAATGTTTAATGCTGGGGCCTTATATAGAAATTAAACTCAACTAAAATATATATTTTTTACTATTGGATTTAGAACTTTTACTTGGATTAAAGTAAGGTTGTGAGTTAGATTTATATAGGAGACATGAAATTTCAAGCAATGGAATAATCATTACAATGTACATTTCTAGTGTGTGCATGAAACAAGGTAGGGAAAATATTTTTAATAAATTTAATTATTTTTATTTCCCAGAAGTGAAGTAGTGTAAGTGTGGGGGGGAGTTGAGAGCCAATATTTCCCATATTTTTTTTACTTTTTTACAATGATAATTGATCACCTAATATAGATAAGATCTAGATAATTAATACATTTTTTATACATATCAAAATTTGGTATTATCTGATTAATTGGATATAGTGTTTGATTTTTAATGTTTTATTCATTTTTTAGAATTTTTTTAAAAGTCATATATGGATTTTAAAAACTGGATTTAATTTATAAGAGTCTCATTACTATGGTTTTTTATTTGATTTTATCGTTTTGAAAATTAATATAAAAAATTACTCATTTTAATTTAATTTCTTATAGTTTTTGAGTTACCCTTATGAAAGGGATACATGATACTATAAGGGTAACATTATCAAGCTTACATAATGGTAAATGGTTCATCCATGGAGCTATATAAGATTACCATAGTTTCTCCACTTATTGTATAAAGGTAATACTCATGACCATGCATTGAATAAAGGACACAAATATGTTGTGTCAAGGTACTCAAAAACGCTCTAAAGGTTATATAAGGGTAAATCTCACTCCCTTAACTACATAAAGGTCATTGAAACACTCCATAGCTCATATAAATGTAATAAAGTATTGTGTAAAGGTTATTAATTTGATACAAGGGATACATAAGTGTAAAAACCTTATGAAATTGAGATTGAATTGAAAACATTTAATACCATAATGCACACTTTATAAGACCTACACTTCTGATATGCCTAATTTATTTATATAATTTTTTGGATAAATTTATTTAAGGTTTATTCATGTTTTAATTGGGAATGCACTGGATTTTGTTTGTTTTTTATGGAATTGGGAATTTTAAACTCAAATAAAGAAATTATAAAAAGATTGAATTTTTTTTTACAAGTCATGAATGATGTACATTATGTGTATTCCTCATTCACAGCATTCTTATAGACCAAAGTTTTTCATGTTAAAAACTACATGATGTCTAAAGTTTAGGCGACGTGTAACTACATGAAATTTAATGAGGTTTTGAAAGTCCAATTACTGATGAAATTAAAAAATGTGTAAGAAGTGAAAGACGTGAATCACATATATGATGTGTATCATATAAAAGATATGAAAAAGTGTTATATCCAATCATATCAAAGCTATATCCTAGGAAATCCACAGGATTCATGATTCTCATAGGAGATTATGGATCAGAATTACATGATGTGTGAAGATTTCACATCATGTAAAAGATGGTAATGAATCCACTTAAAAGAATAAACAATGTTAATACATTACCTGTCGTGTAAATATCATACCTATAACTAATTTCGTGATTCCCATAGTGCACAGAGAGTTTGGAACTGTAGTTTTTCTCTCATTTTCTCCTCTATTTATTCTATTTTTTTCTTTTAAACATATTTTCAATGAATTATATTACTCATTTTATTAAATAATTTTGTTTTGTTTTTCAATATTCATCAATTCCTTGATTTTTTTAATTTTTTTCCTTTTTTATTCCCATTTCAACACCAATTTTCCTTCTCACTTGAACACTTTCATTATTCTTCAATAGTTCTTTATTCACAGAAATTTTTTTTTATTCTATTTTGTTGAATGTTTGTATTTTTTATCTCTCAATTTTTGTATGATTATACTGAGTGTATTTATTATTAATTTTATTTTGATAAATATCCCCATGTGATGAAAATCCACTTAGGGTTAAGGTTTAGGAGTGGGGTGTTTATGAGCCTAATGAATCCAATAATTTAAACTTGGTAACCCTAAGACTAGTAATTAGGTTAAAAACAAGTCCTCATCACATTTTATTTCACAACCCTAACCATGGGAGGTACAATTTAATGAAATTGACCTAACTAGATTTTACCAGTACATGACCATTATCCTATTATGCTTTTGTCCATAGAATCTATTTGTAATTCATCTAGGTTGCTAGTTTTACCCAGAAAAAGGGATATTTTCCGCATAGATAGACCTAATTGGTTTGACTATAAAAAATTATTGACCCTTTCACTACTTCATAGCATATGATGTAGTAGTATCCAAATCTATATTTATGATTATATATTTCCCAAATCCCAGAAATTGACCTTAATCCCATCTTTTTTATCTGATTTAAATCCAAAATAACTGGTTCTAGAAAAACCAAACTTGAAAAGTAAACATTAGGAATCCCTCTATAAGGTTTGAGTCATTGGATTTATTGCCTGAATGGACTGAAGGACTTCATTTTTTATTGATTTTTGATAACCCCCCTTTCAAGGGATGAGGGGGAACCCTTACAAGGCCCGTAGGCTCAGATATTACATGGCACGTTGGCTTAGGAGATTACATGACCCGAAGGTCTTAGGGAATTCAACCAGACTATCTACAAGGAACTACCCCTCCCCCACATCTGCATCCTGATAGTAGCTCTCCACCTTTGCATGACCGTCTGGATAGGCTTCTCGTGCAAGCACAATCTGGTACCGATGACATATTCATACCCTCTCTTTCTAACAATCCATTTGGCTCTGCTCTGGTGAGTACACCTGCTCTAAATCCTTTTCTGGGGATGCTTCTTTTTTTAGTGTGTCTAGGGCCTACATTCATGTGGCCCAAATTCCTTGGGGTGTCCTTAAGGCCTTGAGGTGGCCCTAAGTCCTTGATAATCAACTTTCCCGAAGGCCTTGGGTGGCCCGAAAGCCTTGCAGGACCCGAGGACCAAACCGGTGGCCCGAAGGCCCAGATAGATGAATAGTTCCGACTGCTATAGTACCGAACAATGCCTCCTACAGTGACTACTATAGTAATTCATAGTGTCTTCTACATTGCTGCATAGTTTCTATTGCAGTACTGCACAGTGCCTGCTATAGTACCCAGAAATATGCCTCTACTCGGATTTGATCTCAGGTCTCTTGGATGCACCTAGCGAGTCCTCACCTACTGGGCTGAGGCTCATGTACGGTCGTTGGCTTTATTGTATGTCAATTTTTCTTAGGATTTCAACCCCCCACTTTCACTTTACTACACCTCTTTAGTAAGTGTAGTTTGGGAATAATAAATTTCAAATCTGATCAAAAACAGAGGAATCAATGAAATCTTCAAGGGAAATCAAATTTCGGTGTCATTAATGGGGAATATTATTTTCAATAAAAAGTATTATTCAGATTGAAATTAGGATTACCTCACCTATCCATCCTTTATTATTACATTTTTCTAATTTAGAAACACCCATGTCCTCTCTATTTTTGTCATCTAGTTCATGCATTGAGTCCCTATGACTCACCTAAGGAGCCCTGACTCTTAAAAACAACTTTTTTTCAACCCTGACATCGATTGTTCTTTAGGTTCATGTCACTGATCCAAAATGATTGAGCAAAATAATATTTCACCACGACATCCCCATAACATTAAATATGTTCCACATTCCAATCAGTGAGATAATCTAGCACTATAGGAGAACACCATTATGGACTATGTATTACCTTCTATAATTGTTGTTATAACCAGAAATGTGCACCCTCATGTTTTGGAACAAACCATCAAGATAAATCTTTGGCTAATACAAATAATCTAGAACATGGGTCCATTTAGTGGGATACAAAGATAAGACCCCCATGAGAATATTTCTAATTTGTAAGAGGTTTGTGGTACCTTTAAGAACCAAGGAATATCATCTAATGTAATTAGATTAGAAGTCTTCCATTTCTCCTTGTATGATTGAGCCAAGGATTGGATAAAAATACAAGCTCCTTAGTCCATAATGACTTGGGATGATCTAGAGAAAAAGTTCCTAGATAAGTAATACCCTCTGATTAGGAATTGGAAGCTTTCGATTGACATCCACAACTTTTTTAAAATAGACGGAGAGTTATCTGGGTATGCCTCAGATCATTTTAAGGATCTCACTAGAATATTCCCACATCACAGATTTGATGTGTGGGTTTTTCTTCAAACGTTTTATGATGGGCTCTAACATGCTGCATGAACTGTAGTGGACACCATTTCTGATAGTGGACTAATTCTTAAAACACTAAAATCCATCCAAGCACTTCTTGATGAGGTATCCCATAATTATTGTCTATGGAAGCTAGATTAAGGATTACCTTGCTATAGAATACTTCAAGTGTAGGAGATCACCTGCCTAGAAGCACAAGTAGGATCCCTTATAAGTAAACTCGATTCATTTTAGTTACCTATTGCAACCCAACCCCCTCCATCTCCTATAATGGAAATCAAATACTATGAGATGTGTGGAGTTCTACACACATACCAAGCTTATAGGTCAGGGATAGAGTAACCTGAAACCCAATATTAAAATGGCATCAAATACTATCAATAAGGATAACAATTATAACAACCTCAATAATACCAACAATAATAATATTATCAATAAAGATCAAATCAACCACAGCCACAACAAAATAACCAATGCTTCTATTAATAGAGTTGTGGCCAAGATCAACCCTAGAATCTTGGACCACTTGGGTTTACACATCAAAAACTATCTCCTGATCCCCAACAGAAAATACCTCAAAAACTATTTCCTTCATGATCTTTACCACAATTACAGCCAGCTTCATAAATACCACCACAAAGAGCCCTACCACTGGAGTTTAATCATGAAAACAAATTCCCCATGTTTTTTCAAAAATAATATCTAAGAATAAAAAACCAATATATAGAGATGTAGAACCAAGGATCTGGTCTCCATAACCTTGAGCATAAAATGGGTCAAAACTCAAATACCTTATCAGACTGAATACAGGGTACATTTCCTGACAACACTATAGAATTATCAAGATAAGAGGCAAAGGTAGTGGTTTTTAAGATTGGGAATGTGATATAATTTTTGAAACTATGAAATGGTAAGTAAAAAAGGCCTAAATAACCTATGAAACTTGAAACTTCATTACTGAGGATGAAAATGATATCCTAAAAGAAGTTATATGAGAAAAAAATCTAGAATCAGAAGTTACAGAAACTCTAAAAAAAGCGCATCCTGAAAAGAAAGTAGTATATTTGGAGCTACCAGTTTAAAAACCCCCTCATTCATTCTTATAAATAATGGGGCAAGGAAATATTTAAGGTTGATATAAAAAATTTCTAGTCATGTCTAAATAATTACATATCAATATCCCATTCAATGACAAAATCACACAAATGAATAACTCAATACAATAAGTGTGTATTGAGATCCTTGAGGATTATTGATTCGATGTACATTAGGGGAATGAAACTTTAGAAGAGCCATGTGTGATCTTGGTGTGAGCATAAACCTCATTCCTATGAGTTTATTTCAATTTCTATGGCTCTAATAATTCAATACAATAACAATGTCATTAAAACAAGGTAACTAATTAGTAATTTTCTCTTCGGGACTTATCATGGATGACTAAGTAAAATTCAAAAAAGTCATCTTTCCTACAGATTTCCTCATATGAGAACTAGAAGAAGAAGAAGGCATTCCAATTATTTTATGATGACCATTTGTTGCTACTGGGAAAGAACTAATTGATTTATATCCATGGATACTAATATTCAGAGTAGGAGATGAATAAGTAGTGTTTGACTTAGTGTAGTCAACCAATAAAATAGATGACACATTCAACTATCAATCCATCTTTATTACTGATGAGAAATATGAGTTTATGATCAATGAGGTTGATAGTGAGATCGTGCCCCCTAATGAAGATGAATGGAGTAATCATGAGAATATAAACTACTTTGAACCACATGCAAGGGAAACTATCCCTCTATTCATACTATTGGTTATCAATCCACCAATGTTGGAACTAAAACCTCTATTTACTGCACTCAATTACTCATTCCTATAGTCGTCAGCTTCACTTCGAATTATTACCATAATAGTGATGAACCAGATACAAGAGATAATGTTGATTAAAGTTGAAAAAAGGAACAATAACTCAATTGCATGGGGATTGGATGACATTAAAGGGGTCAACTCCAAAATCTACACCCACAAGGTATTGTTGTAAGATAGCGATAAACTTGAACACTAACCATAGAGGTGACTCGCCCAACCAATTAAATAAGTGATGAAGAAATAATTTATTAAACATATATATGCTATAATAATATTTCCAATAACTAATAGTTAATGGGTGAGTCCACTACAAGTAATACCAATGAAGGGAATCCTAACCATTATAAAAAACAATGAGGAAGATATAATCTCAACTCAAACCATCAATGGATGGAGAGTCTGCAATGATTATTATAACCTCAACACGTCAAGCCAAAAATATCATTTCCCATTATGTTTTATGGATAAAATTATATAAATAATATTAGGTAATGGATTATTTTGTTTCCTAGACAGATAATCTGGAAACAATCAAATTATAGTCGATCTATATGACTAATCCAAAACTATGTTCACTTACCCCTTTAGAACCTTAACCTATAGACATATGTCATTTGGTATGTGTAATGCATTAAGGAATTTTCAATAGTGTATGAAACTTATATTCAATTATATGGTAGAGGAGTTTCTAGATATCTTTATAGATTTTTGATCAGTTTATTAAAAATCCTTATAGGTATTCCATAGTAGTTTGGACCCTATCTTATTGCTCTATAAAAACAATTCCTAGTATTAAAATGGGAAAAACTTACACTTCATGGTGTAAGGGTGCATATTCTCCCTCCTAACATTTCTCTACCTCCCTTCCTCATTGTTGGTCACCTCCCACCCTTCTCCTATCATCTTCTCTCACTCCATCATCACCATCTCAATCCACTTTCAATTTTACTACACTGACATGGCTCACACCAAAACCACCAACAGTTCACCCACCAAACACACACCTAAGCATAATGAGATTCCTCTACCACCAATGTGGTGGATGGATCCTCCTCCAACACATGAATAGACTTCCACCTCCACCAATCCTTCCACTTTCACCTCTAAGTGATCAGAGTCTTCATACAACGGGTCAAGGGCACTGGCCTCCTGCACCACCATCCATGTATTCACTTCTTAAGACCTGAGCACTAGGTCAGGTTTGTCTATCTCTAGGAAAATCCCATGAGGACTAACAAGACCATAAACCTCTCAGTTCTCGATAAAATTTAGATTCACTAGGAGTTCCTTGACCACATCGGGTAGCTACACCTCTCCGCAATTACATAGGATCACAAAAAGACATTTAGGGAGATCATACTCAAGTTCATGGCCCCCATTGAGTGGGCCCTCACCTCTATCAGATACGGACTCAGAGGTATGTAATTGGAGTTCACCCTTGGCGGCTTTGGCATTGGCCTCACATTTACTCTTTCGACATCATCACATACCTAGTTTTCACAATATTATAGCATGATCAAATGAAGGAAAACACTACATGACTTTGGAGAGGATATATAGAGACCTGAAAATCCTTTATGATCCTTGCAGAATAAAAAGGACCAACTTGGAGGTTACCCCCTTTGGATCTTTCATCGGGCCCTAGATCATGCTTATTTGGCTCGAGGTGATGCATGTGCGAGTGTGATTGAGATAGTGGAGATAACTCTTTCCTCATCCATGGGTGTCCCAGCTATCAACATGAAAAGGTAGTTCAAAGTTTTCTACATAGCCTAAGAAAGAAGGACATGAGGTATATTTATGGGTGGTAACTTCATTACCCATCAAGATAGGAATCTTTGTGCCTTTTATGTCTCCTTTCCTACACCTCCCTTATCCATATGGAGAGTAATGGCATCCTTTTTCTCCACAAGTTGGGGATACTAAAGAAGAGCAGGAGTATCTGCCAATGTGAACCAACATATGTTGAGGATTCTAATGAGGTACTCCATCATGAAACTGAAGAAGACTCACCTACCCATGTCCTAACATCCAACACTACTAACCCTTCCACAACCTCCACTATAGCCTTCTCTCCTATTGCCACTACCCCTACCCCTTATTTTACCACTACTACCACTACCCCTTATACATCTACACTCCAACCACTCATTCCCATATATTTATGGTCATTTCTAAATACCATCCTGGAGAACCAGTGATAGCTTTGTCATCATCTATGTGTCGTGTTCACTAAACCAACTCTCTTCACAACCCCTCCCCCTCCACAAGTCCCTTCATCTTCCCACCCACACGCACATGTTTTCCTTACTTCTACATCCATTCCCATACCACATCCCACCCCGATAGACCAACCTTTCAAGATTACCAACCCTACCACCTAGAAGGAGTACCTTTCAGTACATTCCTGATGAGGCAAGAGCCCCACCATTCTATCTTCATCTAAGGTGCCTCTAATTGATCCATCATCTAGACACATTCCCTTAGTATATATCAATACCTCAACCCATCTATCCTCGATAATTCCTACTTTTAGCACCATAAAATCTCTTATAGTGGTCGATCCTTAAGTCCAATCTTCCATCAATGAGATAGATTTGAATGAGCTGCTCCAGACACCCTTTTTAAGGAGGGGAATTCTGATAAAAATACTAGAGAGAATTCCCCTACTGTTTAGTATTATTCCTGTCACCTCCCCTTTTATAGACTATTTTTGGTGTCTTTTTTTTTATTTCTATGTATTTACATATATATCATTCCCCATATATATATATGGGATATATATTTTTTGGATTTAATAATTGTTTGGCATATTTTTGTTTTACTATTTTGTTATTTAAGCCATATCTAGCTCTGTTTCCTCTTATATGATCATTAAATAGCCATTTAGACCATCTTATATCGCCCCCATTGAGATGTATAAGCAGGTGGATGACCTTTAGTACATCTTTCAAAGCTCGACCTATAGATCTGTATTCATCTGAAGCCTCCTCTACGATGAGTACGACATGTATTCCTACCACATATGCTTCTTGTTCAATACATTCCTAAGGTGTTTAATCCCTCGAATCATCCATGTGAGCTCAATGACACTACCACTAGTTCTTATAGGAGACAGCGGACCTCTAATAATATTGAAAACACTGAATAATTCCTTTTTATCTATCTAGATGACAACGACATTGTTACTGATTTATGGGAGGAAAACTATATTTTTGATTTATTACATTCAACTGTCTTATTAGGAACTATTATTTCCCATTACTACCATTATTTTTCATAGGTCATCCCAAACATCATTGTACTCACCTTATAGAATTTATTTGAGTTGTTTTTCATTACTATCTACTTTGTGAACCTACCTATTTGTCTTCTTCCAAATTGGATAACCCAAATAGACTAATGGTTTGTCTAATGCAAGTATTTTATTTCAAATAACTTTTTCAGGTGTCCCAATTTACAATCAACATACAACAAGTTTCCCCATGGAATAAAATTCACTATAGGGATCTCTTGATTACCTAATTTTCAAATAGCAATTTCCATTTCATTTTTTATATGCTATATTAGATATATCTCCCATGATTCTTTCCACAATAGTGTGGAAACTATATCATTTTATGTTTGTGGGAGAATTTATTGAGCCTTATTTTTTATATATTTGGATTATTACCTATTTTCACTAGTCTAGGAGACATTTTTCATTAATATTATGCTTTAAACTTGAAATCAAATTGCATTCATTTAAATTATAGAAAATGTTAGGTTGGAGATTTTTGAAATCCACTTTTAATTCAGTTTATATTTTTATCATGTTTACTGAGTTGGGTACATTAATTATAATTTTAAACTCTTTTAGTTTATTTTTTATTGACTTGTTAAAGTATTTTATACCCTGGGTGATTACTATTATTCTTGTATACTCCTATTCATGGGAGGATTCTTGAATTATATAGTCATATTCATTTCTGATAATATTTATTGAGAGATACTTTGGGCATGTAAAATTATTATAACTTGAATTTAGATCTTATTGAGGCTATGAATGAACAAATACACTTTTAAAATGATTGAGGTAATCTTTTTTAGCCACTTTTTTCAAAGAAACAAATGTACATATTTTCTTCGTTATCCCTTAATATCTATGAATAACCTTGTTTGGATGGATCTATTTCAAGAATATTATCCCTTCCTACCATGCTCTTGGTAAGATGGATGATTTCCATTTGAACATGTGGGGGGGGGGGGGTTTATTACTAATGGACATGGGGAATTGATACAGAGGATATTTATGGTGATTATTTTACCATATTGATATGATGAGGTTCATGATTATTTTAGAATTTTCTACACCTTCCGTGTTCTATTGAAAAGAAATAAATATGATAAAGACATATAAAAAAATAAAAAAATGGGTTGTGTGCTAGGAAAATCAAAAATCACCATTACGAAACTCATGATTCCTATTATGTATCATATTTTTTTAGCTTATGGATGTGAGAATGGTAATAGATATGATTTTTTTAAAATAAATAAAAATAAAAAAGAAAGTAAAATTGTACTTTCTTGATACTGAATTGACACCTTCATGGATCCACTTTGAGAAGTTGGAGAATGGACACATTTTTTCAGGAGGAGTTACTTCATTCCAATATTTAGTATATCGTTGAATTATACTTTCAAGAATAGCCTACTCTTTGAGCTTTATTGTTTATCACTTCCCCACCTTCCCTTAACCTTAGAGTCTTTTTAACATTATTAACAAATCCCTCATTATTGATTTTTTTGTCTTTACAAATTAGATATGATAGAAATAATGAAAACCTATGGTTAATAATATGTATTCCTGATATGATCATAACTGTAGTTTGATTTAACCTTGAGTGATGAGAAAAAAATTATTGTATGATAAATTATAAAATGGGTATGATTTCTGAAGAATATTTATAAAAGTATAACTAAAGGAATAGAGAATCTGAAAAAAAGAACTGAACAATGAGGCATGATTGTTTTTCTATACAGTATTAATTATGGGGGAAATAATTTTTCCACATATGATTAGTTTTATTTTTCTAGTTGTAATGCATGTTTTTGTTTTAAAAATTATTTCATTTGGAATCCTAATTGAGTTGTTTTCTTCTTGAGGACAATAAATTAGTCAAATATGAGTGAATTTGATAAATAAAATTCATATATACATTTTGGATATATTTATTTATGTTTTATTCATGTTTCACATTATAATTTACTATGTTATTATTTTTTGAAAAAAATTATAAATTTTGGACTCAAATGATTAATTGCTTAAAAGTTGGGAAAATAGGTTTTTCAAATCATGAACAATGTACACTATGTGTATTCCTCATTCACAGCATCCCTAATAAACAGAGTCCAACCCATGAGAAACTATATATTGTGAATAGCTTACTTGAAATTTTACTAAATTAAATATAATGATATTTTAAATTTCCACTTCATGCAAAAATTATACAAAGTTCTTGAAGTTGAAGACATGAATCACATACATTATCTACAGCATATACATGACATGAAAAAGTTATAGATCATATAAAATTAAATATATGTCCTAATAAAAATATAATATTCATGATTATTAGAGGAGATTATAGATCTGGAGTTCATGATTTGTAAATATTTCACATCCTGTAAATGTTAAGAGAGGAGAAACTTTAAGTGAATACATGATGTGAATTCTTTACATGTTGTGTAACTCTCATTCCTATAAATAATTGGGGGATGTCCACTATGTATGTGTAGTTGGAACCTACAATTTTTATCTTGTTTCTTACCCTTTTTATTATATTTTTTTCTTCCATAATTATTTTTAATTCATTACTTTACTAATTTTTTTAAATACTTTTTCATTTTTTTTCATTAATCATTCATTATTTGATCATTTCAGTTTTTGTTTCCATATTGATTCCTATTTCAACACCATTTTTTATTTGACATTAACACACGGAACTGTTCTTAATTAATTCTTCATTAACAATAATTTTTTGATTGATTATTACTTATTACAAGTGTGGATTTATTATCTCATAGTTTCATTATGATTATGCTGATCATGATTATTATTCCTTTTCTTTTGATCCATACCATCATGCATAGCTAATTAGATTACAGTTAAGCATTGAGAGTAGGTTTTTTTATAATTCTAATGAGTCTATAAATTTATCCTTCGAAACCATAGGTCTAGTAATTAGGATAAAAAAATGTTCATCACATTATACTGCATAGCCCTGACCATGAGAGGTGCAATTAAACAAAGTTGACTAATATGAGTTGAGAAGACTATGACCATTACAATGTGATGGTTTCTTCTATAGAAGTTAAGAATAATTTATCTAATATTTTAGCTATAACTAGACCAAGTGATAGTAAATGCAAAGGTAGATCTAATTGGTTTGGCCGTAACCAATTGTTGACCCTTTCACCACATCACATCTTAATTCATAGGACTATCCCAAGATAGATTTAGGATTATATATTGTCTAAATCCCTAAAATTGAACCTGATACTTTATTTTTTATCTATTTTATATCCAATATAACTAGTTTTAGAAAATTAAAACTTGAATAGTGAACATGAGGAATCCTTCTATAGGGTTTGAATAACTATATTTCTTGTCTCCAAATTTTCCCTGTGGGTTTGACCCTACACTACCTCTTTAATATGCCTTTGTAGTGAGTGTAGTTTGGGAACAATATATTTCTAATTTGATCATTCCCTTATGAATAAAAGATGCCTTTTTGATGTATTAACTTCCTAGCTAAATCAAATCCTAAATTTTATAACATGAAATCGACCCAAGAATCATCCAACCATGAATGAAGAATCCGCAAAGAAAATGATGAAATCCAAGTCATAGAAGAGAAAATATGTACACTAGTTTATTCCCTAAGAATAATAAAAAAATGGATGTGGGACTGATGTATCATAGTTCTATTTATGTGAGTATGAATTCTAGAACATTCTATTTTCTCAATTGATTTCCTTAATAAGATTAACTGAAGCAGACAAACCATAAGAATTTTCCCAATTAAAGAACATAATAATTCCATTATATGACTTCATTGTACAAATTTATCCAATGTTTTAATACTTTAGTGAATTTTTAGTACTTATGAACATATAATATGACTTTTTTCCATTATAATTCTTTCAGTGTTTGAATTTATGATTTTTTTACTTTGATACATTACAAAATCTAGGATGTGGGAGATAGTACCTGGTACCTCTAAATTCAAGACAACACAAAATTTGTTGATCCCATCCACTTCTATGATGACTCTATGCATGAAAAATTTATATAAATTGAATATCCCCATTGATTATCTAATTCAAAATTGTTAAATAATCATTAGATACTTACTCGTGGAAAAAAATCATTCAATAAGTGAAGGAATGACCATGTAAACTACCTCAGAAGTGGGAGAAGAATATGCTTGAGAAGGAACCTCCTTGAAACTGGTGATGTGGACTAAATCAGAACCTATATGTAGAAAATATCAAGTGAATTTAAAGTATTCTCAGAAAAAATTAATGTAAGATTATTATTTTTAGAGAGATAGGGATTTAATATCACACTGAGATTTGGATAACATACATTTTTTCCGTGTTTTGTTTGTGAAGATTTTCTGAAAGTATTGTAGGATAGTATGGCTTACTATAGGAGAATTTCTCAATCCCAACTCTTGAGTTTCAATGAATTTATATTTTCATTTATCTTTTTTTATTTTCATAATAATTGAAGGTTTCACAAAAATAGTAGAGGATGATCATTATAACTATGTATTCCCTCTTGGTTTCTTCTCCTAATTTAGTTTACACATTACCAACCTTATTATTCTTTTATTTCTCATTTGGTAATGGGGAGTGATGGATCATTAAGGTGTGATTTAGGATTCTAAATTACTATAGGTAAGTGAAAGTAGTGTGTAAGTGATCATTTCTTACTCAGCCTATAAAAAACACTAAATAGGGGGTGATTGGATCACTATCTTGAGTTACTTGTAGAGATTTGGTAAGTGAGTGAATTTACTTATGATTTGTAATGAGAGTATGAATGGGATAATGATTTGAGGTCTATCCGTGATTTTTTACCTATTTTATTCCTCATTGATTTATTCTATATAAAAAATCCATAATTAGTCTATATTATTTTAAAATTAAATACTGGTATAGAAATACGAAAGTGAATAAAATGAGTGTGTATTACCTTCCCCAGTATAATGGCCCCTATTAAACTTCCTTAGTTTCATTTTAGGATGCCTTAAAATTTCATTATTTATTGAAAGGATCTTGATAACCTTAGAATCACTTGTTATATTTTTTTGGTAGGATTGGAACCTTATTTCATATTTTTTACATCTTGTACATTCCTTTCCTCCTTATTGTTCTTCTAATTTTCTTTTCTGTTCTCTTTTCATTATTGGGATGATAAAAAATAGAAGTACATTAATCTCAAAATTTATTACTTTTATAATGACCAATTATAATAAGAAGATGGTATTAAATCAATGGTTAAACAAATTCTTGGAAATATCCTGACTAACCAACCAATTTACCCACAAGTTCTGGAAGAAAATACGGAGAAAACATTAGGGATAGATGAACTTAAGGACCTTCTCAATAAATACACATAAAAAATTGAAATTCATATAGAATAATAATTTGAGGTTTAGGGGTAGAGGGATATGGACTTTAAATTCATCCCCTAGTAATATCAACATTGAAGCTGTAGGAAGAGCTTGAAGAAGAGGAAAATCATTAGTTTTTTCTCATGAAGATATTTTCCCAGTGGACTTTCACTTTGAAGTATAATGGAATGATGATAATAATAAGGGAGATATTATTTCCTTACCTCATTATCTATAAATTTAATTTAATATCATTTGATTCCTTATACTCTCTATATTTTGAATTTAAATTCAACACTCACCCTATAGGTCATGGATTTTGAAGATGGAATATATACTCCCAAATTTGAATAAAAACATAAATTCCCACTACTATCTAGATCCATAATAGTAGACATTGGAGAGTAAAATCACTTAGAGAAGTAAATACATGATGAATTTTAAGATAACGGTTGTCTTAAGTTAAAATCTTTTTATTCAAATTTTATTTACTCTACATTAGAATCTAGATTCCCTTTTGTTTAAATTACATATTCAACCCCAACTATGACTATATTGGATGATGAAGAAAACATACTAAATGGATTCTACTCAGAGGATAGAATTAAGGACCCTCAGCCTCTATTAATTTTTAATTACTTTTCAAGGGTGCTTCATGAGAAATAAGAATTTTAAACTATACTTATGTGATATTTAATCAAACATTTATCTCTTTACATTCTAATTTCAAAAAAAATTCATCTCAAACTACCTTTTTTTAAAATTATAGAACTTATTCCATTTTTTCTTACCCTTGATGAAGATAGATAGGTTGCTACTGCAGAAGATAATATTTATATGGAAATTAAATATGTGGTTACATAATTAAAATAATTGGTGGAGATTACTAAGGATTATTTTTAAAATCTTCTTGAATCACCCATAGAGTTTCTGAATAATGATACAATAAAAATGAAAGTCTCTAGCTTTAAGAGAAAGATGGTATTAGAAGTGGAAGATGAGTCCCCAATAGCCTCTCATCATAAAATAGAAGTACAAAATGTCACTTATGAGGGAGATAATTTAAATCTAAAATCAACCTATTTTAATTCTATTTAATTTTATTTTCTTCTCGATTCCCCATGTTGTAAGAATTTTAATGTGGTGCCAATAAATCGGGTAGTAGAGGAAAACATCATTAAATTAGTCATGGAAGAACTAGAAGCACATGTAGAGCTAGCCTGTGAGGTCCCCCATGTTTCTGTTAAGGATAATACTTTAAGGAGAGAGGAAATTAAAAACTAGATAAGTCCCCATACATCATTCATCCAACCCCAAAACAAAAGTTTTTCCCATTGCCAAAGGGGAGGATAGGCAAGACTCTATCAAAGGGGACCAACAAGAAGTAGAAAAGTTTAGAATTAATGGGAGGAAGAGGATGCTTATTTTTTTATCACATGATACACATTATCTATCATATTTTGGATAATCATAATGTTTTACAGCTTTGTAAAATAAAAATAATAGTATCCCTTATAAGGGAATAACCTATTATTCATTCCCCTTTCTCTTTGTTTTTTTATTTTATTTGTTTTTAATAAAATTTCCCATTATTAAATTTTTTTCATTTGGGATACCAAATTGGATAGCACATAATATTTTATCTCATTGTATTATATAAAATAATCTAGGGAGATATTAATTCAAAACTACTAAAAATAACCAAGTTGTTTCCTTGTTTTTAAACTTGTTTTAATTACAGCTAATCTATTTTCATTTATATTGATGATATTCATTTGAAAGTTTTAAATAAGTGAATAGTGTGGGATTCAAACGTATATTATATTAGTTTATAAGTATTTTTGGGATACTTTAGATAAATTATGTTTTTGTTTTTGTTTTGTTTTTTAGCTTTTTATTGTTTTTTATATAGAAAAAATCGAACATCCAAGATTCCCTATATGGTGGAAGATTACATGATAGTTTTATTGATTTGAATGAAAATTAAATTGGGGGAATTGAATGATTACTTAGTTAATATATCTTTTATTTTCCTAATAATATAATTTTTGAACTAGGAAAGGAGTGTGATTGAAAAGGATCAAGTGGAATTGGACTTATAACATGAGGAGACATGATTTTTTGAACTTGAGCCTAGGTAAACATAGCCTCTGTGAAAAAATGCATCAGGGATCCAATTAAATGTATATTCATTAAATTCTTGTGAAACTAGAGTAAAATGGAAAATTAGGATCCCATAATGAAATTTTAAGATGTTTAAACATTGGGAGTGTGATTAATAAAATCCCCTTATAAATTTAAAATTCTCTTCTCACATACATGGTTGAGAAAAAATTAAAAAATTATTTAATTATAAAAATTGATTGGATTTATGTTAAAATAATATTAAACCCAAATGAATAATGGGGAAATTGACTTATAAGAATATCATTTTGTTTTATCAAGAAATTTTAAAATAGAAATTGGTATAATGATCCAAGGTGAGAGTGATAATTCAAAGTTACCCTTGTTAAAAAATTTATTCAACTAAAATATAATAAGTGTCACTCTTATGAATGGAATTTTGTCTTAGATTAATTTAAGGTAGTGAGTTATATTCACATAGGATACAAGAAATTTCAATAAATGGATTAATATTTACTTTCCACATTTCTAGTATGTGTATTTTAAACTAGGTAGGGAAAATAATTTTAAAAATATTTAATTATTTGTATTACCTAGGAGTGTACTATTATAGGTGTGGGAGAGTGATGAGATTCAAAATTTCTCAATTTTTTTACACTTTTTCATTGATAATTGGTCCCCTAATCTCATTAAAATATCGGTAATTAGTGAATTTTTTATACCTTGGAAGATCTGGTGTTAAATGGGTAAATAGATTGGGCCTTTGTTTTATAATGTTTTGTTAATTTTTTTTGGAATTTATTGAAGGTCCATATATTGATTTGAAATATGGATTTAAATATCGACAAGCGGATTTTCATGTTTTTTGATTGATTTTATCATTTTGAAAATTAATCTGGAAAAACCCTCATTTGTATTGTACTTTCTTGTGTTTTGAGTTTCCCTTACATAAGGGATACATACTCATATAAGGTTAACATCATCCTGGTTTTGTAAGGGTATAGGGTATATCCCTTGAGCTATGTAAGTGTACTCTAGCTTCTCTACTACTTGTGTAAAGGTAACAACTATGGCCATGCACTATGTAAAGGTCACATCCATACTTCATTAATATAGTCAATCACACTCTAAAGGATATATAAGGGTAAATATTTTTCTCCATTTTCAATGTTAAGGTCGTTGTTGTACTCCATAACTCATATAAAGGTAACAAAGACATGTGTAATGTATATTGACACGCTATAGATGTTCTGTAATGGTTTATAAATTATGAAACTGAGCTTGACTCTAACACCAATAAGACTATAACTCATTCCACATGATACATACACTTCCTTTCTAAATGAAAGCTTAAATTTTAACTTGAAATGAAATCAATATTTTTCCATTCAGGAATGATAAATCCTCTCTAAAAATGATGAAATCCAAGTTAGATACGAAAAAATATGTTTACTTAGTTTTTTCAATGTGAATGATAGAAATTTACTGTGCTTTGATGTCTCCTAGTTCTATAGTTGTGAGTGTGAAGGATAATTCACTCTATATACATAATGGAATTCCGTAATATGTTAATATAAAGAATCCAGATCATAATACTTTTCCCCAATGATGATCATAATAAATCTATCATATGCATTTATAGTATAACATTAGTATGTACTAAAAGACTTTATTTACCCTATATGACTTATAAACCAGTTGTATGACTTCTTTCAATCATATGACTCTATGATTGTATTAAACTATGTATTTTTTAAATTTTGAGTGTGGGAGAGGGTACCTAGTACCTCCGCAAGTAAGAAAAAATATCATTATTGATCCTATCTACTTATTTGTGGCCTCCATTCATGAAACCATTATATAAAATTAGTATCATAATTTATTATAAAAGTACAACTTAGTAAATAATATTTATAGATTTACACATTGTTCACATCCTTTAATAAAGGGAACTAATGATTGTGGAAGCCGTAGGAAAAGTAGGATAACAAGATTCTTGAGTAAGAACCCCCTAAAAGCTGGTGATATGGACCAAATTAGAACCTAATTATGGAAAAGATCATATGATTCTAGAGGCTATTGAAAAAAATTTAAAGTAGAACGAAGAAAGTTGTAGAGTGGGATCAAATCTCATGTCGGGATTATGATAGATCACATTGGTTTTTTCATGTTTCATTTTTGAAGCTTCAAGGATGGATTATAGGATGTTATGGATTATATGAGGGAAATTTACCCCATTAAAACTCTGAAATTTCAATAAATTTCAGTTTTCATTTATACTATTTCATTTTTATAATAACTAAATGTTTCATAGGAAAATTTTATGATCTTCCTTAGGACTATATATTCCCTCTTGGTTTCTTCTCATAATTTAATTTTCACATTAAACCACACCATTCTTCTCTTATTCCTCATATGGTGGAAGGGATTAAGGGTTGATCAAGGATTGATTTGTGATTCTTAATTACTATGGTTAGGTGAAATTAATTAAGCAGTGATAATTTCTTTCACTACCTAGTTTGACACGGTAAAAAGATAGTGAGTGAATCAAGGCATTAAGTTACTTATTATGTTTAATTAGGGGAGTGAATTAATTTCTACGTGGTAGTGAAAAGTAGTGGTAGAATGATTTGAGGTATGTAAGTTCTTGTTTTCATCTATTTAATTTATATTTCTTTTTTTCATACACAATATAAATCACCAGGATTATCATAAATAGATATTACATCCTTTCCGATTAATATTCATGACATTACACAAAAATACATCAGAGGACCATAATAGTGTTGTAACTTTGGAAACATGGAAACAGAATAAAATTGGTTCATATGTGAGTTTAATCATCTCTCACTAAGATCATCATATCTATCAACCTTTTTAGACTAATCATACATATTATATATCTAAATAACATGGGGAAATGAAACATATGAAAGTATGATCCCAGATGCTCATTAATGATAATATAGGGAGATAAGTAAGAAAATAACGAACACAATGGTATTAAAACATGAGTATAATATATTAAAATCATACCCTACATATCTAACATCATAATATTAATTCATGGAATAACGATTGGAAGTTGATAATAAATTAATCATAAGGAAATTGAAGAACATGATCCATGAGAGAAAATCATTTTAATACGATAGAGTTTTGTGGAATATACATAAGAAAGGAAAATATTATGTTGAGGATACCCACCCAGGCATTTATAACATGTTAGGCTATGGATAACCACCAATGTACCTACTTTGGTCTGATGATTACCTCTCATGTACTCTCTTTTTGGATTAGTCTAACCACTTGTATACCCTCATTTTTAGGCGTGAGATAACCACCCATGTTCCCTCCCTTTCAGGCTTGGGCTAACCACCCATGTAACCTCTGAGCTTATAAAACATTTATAATTACCCAAAGCATTAAAGGGACATATAGGTCCCACCCCTCACATAATAAACATCATAAATATGTGTGGTACAAGATCACAAATCATTCATATTTTCATAACCATGAAATGAAATGGTTTTCATAAACATTTCATCATATCACAACCTATATAAAAGAGATAATATTCATAATAATTTCATCAATTCATCATAGCACAAACCATGGAAAAAGAATTAGGTTTCATGAGAAATAAATTATCGTCTAACTAGTGAAAAAACAGTATCATAAGAATTATCTCATGGTATAACCCATAGAAAAGGATTTAGGTTTCATAAGAATTATATTATGGAATAACCCATAGAAGAAGAAGTATGTTTCATAATAATTATATCATGGTATAACCCATGGAAAAAAGAAGATGGTTTCATAATAATTCTACTGTGGAATAACCCGTGGAAGAGAAAAAAGTTTCTAAAACATCATTCCCGCAAAAACAAAGACCATTCAAAGAATGAATAATAATGGTATTCTTTTATCATGTACCTAGTAATTTATAGGTCACATCAATGGATGTTATATCAGATGGAATGTGATTTTGTTTGATCATTTATAAAATTTATTGAAGAAAATATCATTTCCCCTTTGAAAAACATGTTTTAAAAAATAAAACACTTTGAAAATATTTCCCTTTGAAAATAACCTTGAAAATTTATAAATGAATCTTTAATTAAAATAATGTTCATAAATATGTACTGTTTCATTCATATAGTATATGTTGAAACAAATATTCCTTTCAAATGTTCGGTAAAATCCAAATGGGAATTATTTAAAGAATGACATTAAAATTCCTTTCAACTTATTTTTATAAATAGTCAAACATGTGGAAAATATATTTTCAAAATCATAGGATAATTATTAAATGTTTTTCAATTTTTCTTTAGAAAACATGGTTTTGGAAGAAAATAGATTTCCAACCGAAGAGACAAATAAAGAAAAAATTTCTTAAAAATATTTTCTTAATCATCTTAGACCAAAGATTTGGAAAAATAGTAATATCACATGAATATATAATTAATAACCTGAAAAAAAGAAAAATTATCAGTTTATTGAGATATTAATGATAATATTTTATCATTGGAAACATAATCATAAAAAATACCAATAAATGATGAGATTGTAACATAAAATCATTACCACTTTGGTATATTTGAATTGTAAGACCTATGAAAAAATATAAAAAATTGGGACTTAAAATTTCATTAGGATAAATAAATTCATTATATTATATGTAAAAGGGTCTGTGTAGAAATCTCATAAAAGAATATAGGTGCATAACATAACATATGTCTCAAAGAAGGGAAATTATGATGAAAACCCCTTACATTAAGCATTGACTTTCAGTGAGCAAATTAAAACATCATGTATAATAAATAAAAGTTCATTATATATATATAAAATAATAATAATTCTATATATCATATGTTATATTATTTTATTATTATCTTTTATTACCTGTTTATTAACAATTTATTGTTAAAGTTGGATTTTAGGTAAAAACCGCTTTTTTCTTGTGGGTTTTTATTTGTTATTTTTTCCCTATTAATTTCTTATTATCTTATCATATACATAATTTTAAACCAGATATAAATATATTATATATTCGTTATATATGTATTTAGTTTAATCAATAAAATTTTGTGATAGAAATGGAAATACATCAATCATGGTGATGGTAGGTTGTACATATGCATGAACACTATTTCCATTTTCTTATTGAAGATAAATAAAAAAAGTTAAATGATATATTATAATTCAATAATAATTTTCATGTAATAAATATAACATATGTTCATTAAACCCATCCTTATTACCTTCCATTTAAAAAATTAATGGATCACATCGCTTTTTGAGGCGGCAATCTGCCATACACATGAGTGACGTCATCGTACTCCCAAAAATGGATAGTATGAAAGTATGTTTGATATTATGATTCCATAAGAATAATAATATCATAAAACTAAAATTTAAAAAATAAATCCATCATTATGTCTATCCTTGATAGGTGTAAATGAAAAAACTAATTGCACCAATTCGTGAGGTGGTTGTCCACCGTTCACATGAAGGATGATTTCATAACCCATTTGATGGATGTAGAGATATTTATAGGTCATGCTTGTAACATAAAAACATATAATTCTATAGTAGAAACATATTTTATTCTATCATAATGGTATAATAATAATTTAATTATATGGAGGAATAAATAAAACAAAATTTCTCGTTGATGAACGTTTCCTCTTCTTCGGGTATCCTCTATAGGTTTCCACCAATATCTTTCCTAGGTTAGATTTCTGTCCGAACTAAGGATTATAGTATAATATAAGGGAAGTTGGAAAAATATTTGGATAGATATTGGCAAAACCAACAGGTTCTTAAGGGGTGAATAATATACGATAAGGGATGATCTTTTATATGTTTGGTGAGTGGCACACTTGTAATTTTTTGAAACAAATAATTCCTCCCACGTTTTCTTCATGTTAAAATGCTCTAAAATGGATTGTTTTCGATCATATAAGGTATAATGTTAATGTATTTCAATAAAATGTGTTTTGTATCAGTTATGTATTATTCCTTACCCTTATATCTTTAGTTTAACCCCCTGTAGGTAAACCCATTTTTACCTTTACCATGGTAAATCATTGTTACTATTTTAATATTAATTTTCGTTTTAAATTAATTTTAAATTATTTTATAATATAAATTATTTTAATTCCAATTATGGAATCCATTTTTCCAAATTCCATTCACATAATTGAAAATTTTTAATTTAAAATTAATCTCGCAGACATGACGAAAAATCTGGTTTTTAATGAGAAAATGTTAAAACGTTTTAAAAGTTTTTATATAAAAATTCAGTATTAAATTGATCCCAATAAAATAAATTTTATTAATAGATATATAATTGAAGTAATTTTACACTGAAACTAATTTAAAATTTAATTATACTTTATAAAAAAACCAAACTAAGAGCCAATTTTCAATTAAAATTTTGTATTTTCCACTATTCATCAAAAAATTAAACTTTTCAGATGAAACCCAAAAATTATCAATAATATAATTTTGAAATTATTATATCAAAAATAAATTTTATTTTATATATGTTTCAAAAATTAATTTTATTATTGTTCCTAAAAATATGTAAATACATTTTTTTTAGAAAATGGTATTTTTGAAACATATAAAGGCTTTACCATAAATTATGTATTCTATTACAATTATGCTTTCATTATATAAAACCATTAGAATTAATTATTAAAAAGTATTTATTACTATTCAAATCACTATGTTTAATGGCTATGTTATATTGGCTACGTTGAAATAATTATAATAATAATATATTGTGGTTTTGAGAAAACTCAGTGTCATGTAATGTAATCTAACCTTGTAATGCATGAGGAATAAGCTTAAATTTCTGTTGTGTGTAATTAATGTTATAAAAGAAATTTAATTTATTCTAAAAATAATAATTCGTAAAAACTTGGGGTTTTACATTCAACCCCCCTTAAAATGAATTTTGACATCAAAATTCTTTACTCTGATACAAATGAATGAGGATACTTCTCCCAAATCACATCATCAAGTTCCCATGTATCTTCTTCAGATTTGTGGTTTCACCACAAAACTTTTACCAGGTGGGTGGTATTATTTTCTAGAACATTTCTCTATGATCTATAATCTCCATCAGTTTTTCCCCATAAGAATGAACTTACTCCAATGTTATGACCTCTGAATTAATTACACATGAAGGGTTATGTATATACCTCCTCAAGAGAGATATATTGAACACATCATGGACTTGAGATAGGTTAGGTGGAAGCACCATGAGATATGCTAAAATCCCCACACAATCAAGAATTAAAAAGGGACTGATATACCTGGGGATCATTTTCCCTTACTTCTCGACTCCCATAACCTTTTTCCATAGAGAAATTATTAAAAACACCTCATCACTAACTTCAATTTCTTGATCACGTTAGAGATTATTAGTATAACATTTTTGAAAAATATGATGTCCCTTTATTTTTTTTCAATAGATCTAACCATTTCTACCATTTCTTCATCTATCTATGTTCTTAGTATCTTTATTTCCCCAACATCATCCCAATACGTTGGAGCTCCACATTTCTTTCCATAGAGGTCTTAATAAGGATCCATCTAAATGCTTGAGTGAAAGTTATTATTATAGGAAAACTCAACAAGAGGAAGGTGTTGATCCCAACCACCTTTGAAATCCAAAAAAAATATCTCAAAAGATTCTCTATGGTTTGAATAATTCATTCATACTGACCATCTATTTGAGTATTATACACAATTCAGAAACATAACTCTCAAGACCTTACTGAAGACTTTGTCAGAAATTTAATGTAAACCACCTATCCCAATCTGACATAATGGAATGTGGTACTCCATGAAACCTTACCACTTCCTTAATGTATATACAAGAAATGTAATCCAAAGATGATTCTTCTCTGATAGTGATGAATTATGATAACATAGTAATGTGATTGAATACCACCCATATAACAGTATGCCCTTTAAAAGTATTGTGGATTACAATGAAAAAATACATGGTGATATTTTCTCACTTCTATTCTGGTATGATTAACAGATTTAACATCCCCTTATATTTTTTTCATTTATCCTTAAATTACTAACATACCAAGTACTAAGATATGAACTCTAAGATATCTCTCTTCATTCCATCACACCATAAATACTCTTCTAAATCTCTATATATCTTAATACTTACCATATGAATATATAATGAATAATAATGAGCTTCCTATAACAACTCATTCATAAAATATTTTATGGAAAAAATGCATACACAGTTCCTGAACCTTATCATTCCATCATTATCAAGGTTAAACATAGGAACATTCATTACCTTCTTTTTCATTACTTATGAACTTATTTAGTCTTTAATTGGATAAATATTTAAATATTCAATTGAGTAAGATAATATTTTTCCACTTACTTTATGGT
The DNA here is from genome assembly GCA_963277665.1 of Viscum album. Classification (NCBI taxonomy): domain Eukaryota; kingdom Viridiplantae; phylum Streptophyta; class Magnoliopsida; order Santalales; family Viscaceae; genus Viscum; species Viscum album. The sequence continues at coordinate 455,752,388 of OY728135.1, forward strand.
TTCAATATCCATCATTTTCAAATTCAAAAAAATTATTGGATTTAATTCATTCCTCATTAGGGATAAGCTAACATGATCCTTTCGAATAAAAGCATTGGCCACCTTGTTCAAATTAACTGGGTGGTAATGTATTTAGAATTCATAATATTTAATCATCTATAACCATATAATTTGTTCAAATTCAACTCCTTCTATCAAAATATATACTTTAAACTATTATGATTAGTATATATATCACACTTTTCCCCAAAAATATAATGCCTCCATATATTTAATGAAAAAAATACTATAGTTAACTCTAAATGATGATTTGGGTAATTTGTCTCATGAATTTTCACTTTTCATGCGAAAAATCTATAACCATGTCATTATTCATAAGAATGCATCCTAGTCCATTATTTTATAAATCACTATATATTACAAACCCTTCTCTGTTATGGGGTAATGTAAGTACAAGGGTGACAACAATCTTCAATTCTATTCCTTGAACTTCTCCTATGATTCATCTGTCTAGGGGAAATTGGCTCCCTTCGGAGTTAGCATGTTTATATGATTAGATATTCATGACAAATTATACTAAATCCATTAATAATATCCAGATAAACCTAGAAAACTATGATCTTAGTCACCATGTTTTGTTGGGGATAACATTCAATAGGCTCTATCTTTGTTGGATCTATCAACATACCCTCTATTGTTATTATATAACCCAAGAAGGAAACATTTTTCAGACAAAATTCACACTTTATAAATTTTTCATATAGGTTCCCCTTCCTTAAGGTCCTTAGTACAATTCTCAAGTTATCTTCATTATCTTCCTTTCTCTTTTAATAGAAAAAATATCATCTATAAAGACTACGACAAACTGATTTAGGTAATATATAAACACTCTATTCATTAAATCCCAAAAGATAGAGTGGAACTAGTAAGACTGTATGAAGTCACTAGATATTAATCGATTTCATAGATTTTAATTAATGTTCTCTTGAGTATGTCCACCTTTTTGAACCTCAATTGATGAAATCCAGAATAAAGTTCAATCTTGGAAAAGTATTGAGATCTGCACGGATGATCAAACAGGTCACCAATATAGGGAAGTGGATACTTCTTCATAATTTTGATATTTTTATGATCTTGATAATCAATGCAGAGTCAAATTGATCGATGATTATTTTTAACAAAAAGAATAGTCACAAATTAAGGTAACACAATTTTATGTATGAAGATATTGTCAATGTGTTCTTAGAGTTTCATATTTAATTCCTATAACTTAATTAAGGCTACTTATATAGGGAGTATTTGAAATTAGTGTGACACCAGGTATGAGTTCTATTAAGAAATCAACTTCACATTTTGGTTTAAGAATATGAATCTATTTGGGAGAATTTTCAACAAGTTCATGTACAATAGAAATTATATTGATGTTGATTTTCTCCCAAACCATTTGAGATAAACACCCCTTCTGATTGGGAATTAAGATCTATACAATAGATCTGATGTCCATTGAGATTTCATAATTATTTTCAAATTTATATATTATATTAGTTTGGTTTGGAATAAAAAAAGTAACTTATATTCCTCAACATTTGATGTGGGATTTATATAGAGAAATCCAATCCAGGCCTAAGATAATATCAAATTCAACTAGAGTAAGAAATAAAAGTCTTTTCGAAAGAAAATTCCCACAAACTTAAACTGGAGAAGAATAATATACATAAGATTTGATTATAATACCATTAATGATTTTCATTTCTACTTATATATCTAATTTTTGGGTGGAATATTGATACACTTAGTAAATTATTCAGATAAAAGAAATAATGTATAGATCCATAATCAAATAAGAAATTATAATTTCTAGAGGGTATGGTAGTATACCCTTCACCACATAGTTATTGCACACCTCATCAAAAATAGTGATCGTATAGTATTACCATTTTTCCCTTGTTTTAAGAGGCTGTTGGAATTGATCCCCATCATTAACCATCAAATTTGGGCACTTGTTATCATAATTCCCTAACACAAATCATTTGAAACATTAGAGTGTGGGTGGTGAATTTTTTGTGTGTTTATCTATATTCACATCATTAACTAACTTATTATCATCACTTTGGAAATTAAATACCCATTTAAATTCCCTTCCACGCTTAAAACATTTAGTGTTCCCCTTAATATAATTTCCTTCATGATTCTTCCCACACTTTTAGTATATAGTAAATATCATATTCTTCTCTCCATAGTTCATATATTTTCGGTAGATTTCCATTTTCTCTTCTTATCAAAACCATGATATTGATATGAAATTTTAACCTCCATTTCCACCTCGATCACACATAAAACAATCTATTCATAGCTAATAAAGTCTCTGATGTCTAATTCCCTTTGAAAAAATGGTATTATGCTACTGAAGAATAAATAAACCATACTTTTAGGTTGGATGATAATACCATAATTGTACCTCACAAGTCCTGTAAAACTTGCCTCATATGTGCCAATGGATTTAACCTCCTTTTTTATTTTATCAAGGAACTCATTCTACATATTTATATGAAGAATACAAGGAATTTACTTATTGAAAAATAAGTTCTTTAACTCTTCCCAATACATGGATTCAATTTCATCATGATTCCTTGTATTCTAAATAAGAGCACACCATTGATCCGCTTCACCTTCCAAATAGTTGAGATAAAAAATGAATTGTTCATGTTATGAACCCTAAAAGATGGAAAATATCTTTTCAGTGGTACTTATAAATTGTTTAGAAACTATTGTATTAGAAGAATCATTAAAAGAAGGTGGATGTTTCCACATGTAGGAATCAACTAAATTTTGTACCCTTCTTTTTTTAGAAGACCAGCATGATTTATATCTTGAGTATGTTGTGTTAGAATACTAATAATATTTTTTATTCCAAACACCATAATGCTAATATTCTTAGGGGGAAGGTTATTTCATTTTCTGATGCACATAGCATTAATAAGGTTCCTTCAGGTTTTAGACATTGACTTAAACTAAAAATCTTAGTGAAAGAAATAATAATCATTATGGGAGACAAAAAAAATTAGGAAAATATCTTACAAGATGTCTAAATCATGAAACCCTTTTTAATATATGATATTTTAGGATTATCTTCGGCCATTCATAGTCATCATATATTTTAATCCTTCATGATGGTTTGTATAAAATTTTTGAAGTTTCAAAGCATATCCCCTGGGAGTGTTAACCCATGTGTGCAGAAAGTCCCATTTTCATGCACCATGTGACAATCGAGTCTATATCAATATTCTCTTTTTAGATTTACATCCCCTAGGTACATCTATGCTAGAGATAAATCCACTTGTAGTATTCAGAAACGGGTTTAATTTCTCGGAAACCAATCACTGTATCCTTTAACAAAATTCAAGGACATTTTCTAATTTTTTGACTCATCCTTACATTTTTCTTTTGACATGTCTTTATGGATCTCACTAATGTTTTCTCATCCTAGTGTTTAAAGGTCAAACAATATTATCCTTTGGTCCCCAATATAGAAACCCAAGCTTATAATACATAGATATTGCAAAAATTTTAATGAATGTTCATTAAATTACACAAAAACATGTTAGTGGACCATAATATTTTAGTTCCTTTAGAAAATAGGAAACATAAACAACTGGTTCATATTGGATCTTTATCGTCTCCCATGAAGATCTTCAAATCTGTAACCCTTCTTTAAAAACTTAAATATAATACATATCTTTAGAACCAAGGGAAATGAAACATAATAAAGGGTGAGCATAGATGCTCAGTATGGATAAACATGTGAGATACATAAGAATATAATGATCACAAGGGTATATAACATGATTATAACATATGAAAACAACTCCCTACACATCAATGATTAGAATCTTGGGTCATGGAATTAATATTGGTACTTTATAAGACATAAATAATAAGGAAATCAAGAAATATGATACAGGATAGCATAAAATTGTCATAAGACATTTTCTTGTGGCATACACATAAGCATAGAAAATATTATGTCAAGGATAACCACCAAGACATTCATAACATGTAATGATTGGAAAACCACCCATATACTTGATTTAATATTGGGAAGACCTCCCATTTACCCTCTTTCAAGATTGGTCTAACCACCCATGTACCTTTCTTTTAAGGTTTGGACTAACCACCCATATACCCACTTTTTCAGGCTTGGAATAACCACCAATGTACCCTCTAAGAACATAGAAAATTTATCATTACTCATTGCATCGGATAGAGATATAGGTCATGCCCATCACATAATTAAAATCTTAAATTTTTGTTCCACAATAATATAAAACACTCAAATTATCATAACCCATGAAATGAAATGGGTTTCACCAATATTTCATCATATCATAACGCATGGAAAACAGATAGGTTCCATAATCATTTCATCATATCATAACCTATGGAAAATGAAGTGGGTTTTACAAGAATTATATAATGGTATAACCAATAGAAAAATATGTAGGTTTCATTAAAATTATATAATGTTATATCCTTTAGAAAAAGAACATAGCTTCATATGAATTATATCAAAGTATAACCCATGGAAAAAGAAGTGGGTTTCATAATAATTCTATCATAGTATAACCTGTGGAAAAAAGAAGCGGGTTTCGTAAGAAACATATTGTAACACCCCGATCTTCCAGGATACGCCTCTATTTCAATAATGCAATAGCTTGCATTGTACGCAACTTCGAGTTCTAACACACCACGACTAATCAAAGTAGCTGTTATGAATAGTAATAACCACTTTTTAAAATTATTGAAATTTTATATTACAAAATGGACTTCATTTTTGTATTCGCAATATCAAAATTATCCTAAGTTGAATTTTTTGTAATTTTCTGAGAACTTTCAATTTTTTATGAATAGAGAAAAATACTTAAAACTACTTTTTTGATCAAAATAATTTATAGTGATAAATTATACTATTGAGTGGTTTTAAAGTATAATTGGAATATATTTTTACCATTATATCCAATGGTGGTCATTAGAATTAATTTCACTTTGAAATTGGACATAAACAATTGCCAATCTTTTGATATAAATTGTTTCTTAAAAACACGCTATTTGTTGTGACAGCGGGAATTAATTATAAAATTAATTAATGAAACTTATATGGTTGGAATTTTTTAAAATAGACATCATTTTTGAATTCGTAATATCAATTATAGCTTAGGGTGAAATTTTGGCATTGTTCTGAAAAACTTCAATTTTTGATGAATAGTGAAACCACTAAGTGGTACTTATAAAAACTGATTTTTCGTTTAAATGAAATTTTACCACTTCTGTGTTTTGAATTTCAAAAATCTGACATACATGGTTGTCATTAAGAAGTAAAATGTGGTTCAATGAGATTAAAATAATTTTTTTGGTGAATAGTAACTTTTAAGTTCTTAATCGCGATTAGAGGTAATTAGTTTAGTTTAAAGTAAAAATAATGTTTTGATAATATGAGATGAGCTTGAAACATGTCCTACCCTCATTGGATGTGTCATTTCCGACCAAGACAATCCATGGGTCAACTTGGGGACCCCATGGAGCCACTTTAGTTGGAAAATGACATAAATAACCTTTATTTAATGTTAAAGTAAAAAAATGACACAAACATGAAATGTTTTACTAAAACAATTTTTACATGGGGTTACACAAGTAATATTTTTTACTATAAATAGTCATTGGAAATATAAAAATATTTACTACATCATAATAGTTTTTTTATAATTTTTAGACATTAAATAAATTAAATTATTTATGACATCATGATGAAGCAGCGATGACCTCATTATTTAACGATTTAAATAAAATAAATAGATAATGTAAATTCCAAGGCTTACACTTGTCAAAAACATATTGGATGAGTAGATTTCGAACCCTTATCACCTTATCCTCGAATTAGATATGTTTGGGACCTTTAGAATCCGAAAATCATTGTATAATAAAGTAACATTTTATTACTTTCCAAAAGTACCCCTCCTCTCCACTTATAAAAGGCCCCCACCTCTACCACCTCATTCACACTTTCAAAGCCTTTTGGCTCGGCCAAGCTCTTCCAAAATACTCTCCCAACTTCCCTCCCTTACTCATAGAAGCCTCACTTTGGGCAGAACTCTTCCCAAGGAATCCTTTTCCTCAAATCAAAAAGTGTTACCCGTTTTAAAGGTAGTGTTTTCTCTTATGTTCTTTTGTTTTATTTTGCTTCTCCAACCCCATAAACTCTTTTTATTCTTTTCTTTTGTAACAACACCAGTATCCTCAATATACTAGTATGTTGTTATAATAAGTATTAGAGCTACACTTACACACACCTACATCTAATGGTTAAAGAACATACTGTTTCTGTGGATGGCGAATTTCTACCCCACGAAACGATGATTGTTCAAATTCATTTAACACCTATAATGGTGGCCATTTTGATGACACTATTTTAATATATGATATATATATTATTTTTATGTTTTACTTATCCTTCTTTATTTCTCATTTATGTCATACTTTATGATTTCCATTATGGGTAAACGTGATAATTTCATTTTAGGAAGTGCGGACTACCGCCCCCTCAAAGTGATCTAAATCGTTAATGCCATATGTGGGATGTATAAAGGATGGAGTAAATGGTATTATACATTAAATTATACTGGAATTATATTATACCTTTATATAATTATAACTTCATTCCATTAAATATGAAATAGAAATAAAAGTAGTGTTCATGCGTACGTACGGCTTACCGTCTCCATGAATGGTGCATTTCATTTCTTACCTCTAAATGTCATGTAATATTATGAATGAATGTATATACTGGATATATATGAGATATATGATATCTATATCATGAATATAATTCTGGATATAAAAGATATTTCACCACATGAACAACTCGTAATTATAAGAAGTCTATTTTTGACTCAAGTACCAAAGATCGACAAAACGACCGTTATTAACTTAAATAATTACATAATGGTCATAACATTGTAATAAGTGATATAAAAGGGATAATGAACTTGAAAGAGGTTCTTAATAAAGTAGATATTAACTCTAGTTTATTATTCAGGAGGTTAAAGAACGGTCAAATCAAGTCGGACATAAGGTAAGGGAACTTCTTAACCCAATTTCTATTCTTTGGGTTAATCTCCTACTTTCAAATTATGTCATGATATTATTATGTCATATCTTGTATTTTTACATTATTTATGTGTAATTATAGTGAATACACATTATAGATGTACTTTATTTAAAAAAATGATCTTTTTAAGGACTTCTTCTCAATCCCCTTTCATTGAGGCATATTTGGTTTTATACACAACTTTCTTTTATACTGTGTATAAACCCCTTTGACTTTTACGTTTATTCAAAAGGAATATTTTTTATACAAAGTGTTTTGATAAACGACAAAAGGGAATGTTTTTGTTTCTGTACTTATGCGGAGACAATGACTTCTCCGCCGCCATGACCATTATTTTAGTTTCGGCTTCCTCTACAAACCATCATTTTTTTAATGAAAAATAAATACAAAGTTTTAACTTTCTTTTATTTTGGAAATGAAAATGGTTTTGAAAGTGTTTTTATTATATCAATGTGTTGTATTGATATCTTGTGATTGAAATGTGGAAATGTTATGTTTCCTTTATGCATGTTTTATGTGATACGATTATGTTATGGTTTATGATATGTTTAAACCTATTCATATGAGGAATGTATTGGACTTAATAAGTGACGGGTGGAGCCCGCTATAGCTCCTCGATGCATCGGTAGGTCTCATGAGACAACTAGACGTGGAATTGGCCGAGGACCTTTCCCAATTTGATTTATGGTTTTGGTCGAGGCCTTAATCATTTTAGACGTCTTAGTTGAGGCCTTGACAAAATGTTTCAGAATGTCTGGCATTATACATTCCCTCATTATAAAAGTGGTTATTGATATTTCATGTGATTATTCGACCAGTAGAATATCCATGTGAAGAAGTGAATGGAATTATCTCATTTTACTTTTTCCATATTATGTTGATGTTCAAGTTTAAAAGGCTTTTGTTTTAGTCATACATTGCCTTAAATTTTTATGTTTATTTATGAAAGCTTCCGCAATATTGTTATCCTTACTGAGCATCTGAGCTCACCCCTTTCAATGTTTTAATATTTTCCAGGATGTGAAGAAGTATTTTATGAATGACCTGCAGGGATAGTCCGAAGAGGATAGAAGTATGGACTATGGAGACTATGTTATTATAGTTTTTCACTTTGTGATGTAATGTAACATTTATGAATGTATCTAGTGTTTCCAAGGCTACTAAACTAATCGGTCTTTCGAGACTTGATCTTTTGTGATCATGCCAATGTTACGAAGTAATGCACCGACTCTGGGTAGCTGGGGTCGGGGCGTTACACATATAATTGTGTAACCCATTGAAAAGAAATGATATTCATAAACATCATTTCATTTTAAACATAAACTATTAAGATAAATAAAAATAATGGTATCCTTGTATCATATCCCCAGTAAGGTATGTGTAATATCAATAGATGTCATCTTAGATGAAAAATTATTTTGACCTATCATTTAAAGCATTTCTGGAGAAAAATATCCTTTTTGATTTGAAAAACACTTTCTAAACATAAAACCTTCTGAAAATATTTTCCTTTGAAAATAAATTTTAAAATTTATAAATTAAACTTTAAAGAAAATAATGTTTATGATAACGGGAATTTTCATTTATAACATACACGTTAAATCGATGATTTCATTTGCATTTTTGGTAAAATCCAATTGAAAATTATTTGTAAAATGACATGAATATTCCTTTAAAACATATTTAAAAAATTAAATTATGGGTAAAATTTTGTTTCTGAAATCATAAGATAATAATAAAAAAATTTAAAACATTTTCATAAAAATAGTTTTGTAAAACAAATAGATGTCCAACCACGGAGAGAAATAAAGTTATATTTTCTTAAAAACATTTTCTGAATTATCATAAGAAAAAAATAGTTTAAAATGCTAATATTACTTGTAAATATCTTTAATAAATAGAGGATAATAAAATTAATGAGTTTCATGATATATGTATCATAACAATTTATCATTGGAAACATAATCACAAATAATCCCGATAAACGATGAGATTGTAATATAAAATCATTACGAATTTTGTATCTTTGAATAATATCCCCATAATGGAATAGCATAAAATGGGACTGAAAATATCTTTAGTATAAGTTAATTTATGATAATACATGTCAAATTGTTTGCATATACACCTCATAACATAATATAGGTTCATAACAAAATGTACATATCAAAGAAATTGAGTCAAAAATCCATTACCATAAATCTTTAATTCCTTCATAAATATTCAATCCTCGTATATAATAAATATAAGTTTTTTAAAAATAAATTATATAATAATATTTATGTATATCATACCATATGATATTTTATTATAACATTATTTTAACAATTTATTAACAATTACATATTAAAATTATGTTTGGGTAATAACCGCTTTGTTTTCCATATATGTTTTGATTAGTTATTTTCAATATGTCCAATTACTTTTATCATTATTTAAACATATCTATAAAATCATAAATTATATATAAATCGATTATATTTAGTATATTTTTATTTATAGTAATCAATAAAATTTAGTGATAGAAAGTGAAATACACCATTCATAGAGAGGGTAGGTTGTATGTACAGATTATTATTGTTTCAATTTTCTTATTAGATTGAAATTAATAATGTTAAATGATAAATTATCATTCACGATTTATTGTTATGTAATGTATATCAAATATTTTTATTAAACTCATCCTTATTAATTTCCCTATAAAGTGTGAATGAATCACAACGCTTCATGAGGCTGTAGTCAGTCGTACACATAAGCGACATTATCTTATTTGAAAACAATGAAGAGTATAAAGGTATGTGTGATATTCTGATTAAATAATAATATAAATTTAATATATATAAAATATAAATAATAAATTTATGTTTATTTTTATCCTTGATATGTGTTAATGGAAAAATTAATAGCATCTGTTCGCGAGACGGTAGTCCACCGTTTAGAAAAACGAGGATTTTGTAACTCATTAGATGAAAGTAGTGATGGTTGTAGAAAATTAAATTAAAAAAACCTATAAGTATATGGAGGATAATTATAATATTATATCATTAAGTTATAATAATAATTTAAGGACTTTTAAAAAGAAATAAAACAAAACTTCTCATTGATGAATGTCTCCTCTTCATCGGGTATCCTTCTTAGGATTGAAAAAAACATTCCTAGGTCATATTTCTATCCACAATGAGGATTATAAGATGATATTATGGGTGTTGGAAAATTATTTGGCTCATTCTTGGACAAACCAAGATGGTTTGAAGGTGTGAAGAGTATAAGAGAATGGGTGTCCTTTTATAAGTGGGGTGAGTGGCACACTTGTAATTTTCTGAATAAAAGACTTCCACCAAAGTCTTTTTCATGTCAAAAGGCTCAAAAATATAGTATTATAGATACTAGAAGGTATAAGGTCAAAATATTTCTATAAAATTATATTTGAACAAGTTTTGTGCTATTTTTCACCCTTATCTTTTCTGTTTAACCCACATCCCCCTGGTAAACCCATTATTACCTTAACCACGGTAAATAATTTTTAATGATTTAACTATTAATTTTAGGTAAAAAATTAAGTTGAACTAATTATATAATATAAATTATTATGATTCCAAATATGTAATTCAATTTTCAAAATTAAATTCCAAGAATTTGCAAAATTTAATTTAAAAATAATCTTACAGACACGACGTGGAAGCGTGTTTTTAAAGGGAAAATGTTTAAAAGTTTAAAATATTTTTATATAAAAATTTAATATAAAATTGATCACAATGACCTAAACTAGATTAATTGATGAATAATTGAACTGATTTTACTTTTAAATTAATTTAAAATATAAGATTACTTTATAAAAAAGTTAGAAGAAGGGTTGTTTTCAATTAAAATTCTTTGTTTTCACAATTCTTCAAAAATGAAACTTTCCAAAAAAATCCCAAACTATTATCCTAAAATAATTTTTTCATTATGATTTAAAAATAAATTTTATTTTATCAAATTCATTTTCTAAAAGTTTAAAAACTAATTTTATTATTATTCACAAAAAGTCATAAAAACATTTTTTTGAGAAAATAATACATATGAAAATTATAAAGACATTACAAAAAATTGTGTATTTTATTATCAATATGTTTTTTTATATTATACCATTAAAATTAATATTTTAAATTTTTTATTAATATTCATATTACGATGTTTAAGGGATAGGTTATATTATTCACATTTAAATAATAATAATTATAATATCATTATTTTGTTTAAACTCTATGTCGTGTGTAACACAAGATTACCCAGCATTTCATGTGGTACATGATTAACATGGTGTTTCATATAACATATGTTATCAAATAAATTTAATTTATTTGAAAAAAAATAATTCATAAAAACTCAAGGTGTTGAACACAAACTATTTCCATCTTCAGTATTTCATTCATTTAAAAGTAAATAGATGTATATTAATATGGATATGAAGATAATGATTATTCCCCACCCAAGAAATTTTCCATTGGTTAGTTTCCCTATATTCATTTCAAGTTCTCTAAAACAATTCATTGATAATTACAAGGGTCATCATAGCCTTTACATCCCTATATCAATTTTTACGGAGGATTGGTAACTTATTTCTTATTTTTAACATCTTGTTCATTACTTTTACCCCATTTTTTATAGGAAAATTGATACATGAGTTGGATACCCAACTCGCACCTCCACAAAACAAGAAAACATTCCCTTTAGCCTTATTTATTTAATACTTTTCTTTTCTATTCTCTTTCCATTTTTGGGTTAATGAAAACTAATTTTCCATGAATCTCATAATTCATTATAATTCTCTGGATGAGTTAGAAGAAAATTATGATTGTAAAGCCATGGTCGGATAATTTCTTATAAATATCCAAATTGACCAACCTTTCCACCCACATGTGAAATAATAAAATGAGGTGCAAGAACTCAGCATGGATGAACTGATGAACCTTCTCAATTAAGTCACATCTAAATTTTAAACTCATATCTAATAAGAAGTTGATGATTGAGAGTATTAAGAAGATAAATCTGAGGTAAAACCCTAATAAATCTTAATAGTGGAAGTGGAAGATCTTGAAGAAGAAGAAGGTCGGTAATTGTTTTCTCTTGAAGATATTTTCTTAGTTTACTTTCACATTGAAAAAAACTTAGACGTTTATAAAATAAAGGAGATTTTTTCCCTTTAACTAAATCCCTTTTATTTTCATTGACTTTTTTGGAATCATCATACTATATATATTGTGAATCCAGATTCAATACTCACCCAACAAGCCTTGTATTTTGAATAAGGATTAGATATTCTCAAATTTGATGAAAAACTGGAATTCCAATAGATGTCTATGTATATACTAGAAAACATATGAGTGGAAATTCACTTGAAAATGAAATACTTATTGAAATTAAAGAGGGGAATTATCTTCAGTTAAGCTCATTTTATTCTCATTTTATTTATACTACATGTAAATATGACCTCCCTTGAATTTCAATTATATTTTTAGCCCAAACCATGGCTAACTTGGATAATGATGAAGACACATTGGAGGGATTATATATAGAAAAAATAATCCAAGACCCCTATCCTCAATGAATTCTTAATGATTTTTCAAGGGTGTTTCAAGAGAAAAAAGTTTTTAAAACTAGATTATATGAGGGAGTTAATAGAACCATTATCTTATTCCATTATAATTTCAAAAAAAACTATTTTACATCTTGAAATCTATTTTTTCAAATTATAGAACTAGTACCATTTTTTCTTACCCTTGTTGAAGATAAAGATTAAACTACCATGGAAGATAAGTTTGAGCTAGAAATTGAAGTTGTGTTCATATAGATAAAAGAAAAGGAGGATCTTACTAAGGATAATTGTGATAATCTATTAGAATTATCCATGGAGTATCCGGATGAGGATACCATAGAAATAAAGTAAACAAAATTATAGGGAAAGATGGAATTAGAAGTGGAAGATTCCCTAGTAGCCTCTCTTAAAAAAACTGAAGTAAAAGATTTTATATATAGGGAGATAATTTAAATCTAAACTCATCATATTTATTTCTCTTAAATTTTAGTTTCTTACTAATTCCCCCAATAATTTGAATTGTGAAGTAGCACATGTGAGTTTGGTACTCGAGTAAAAAATCTACAGAAGTGGTTGTAGAAGAACTGGGAGCACCAATGGAGCTACCCTATGAAGATCCCCCATATTTATATAAATAATAACACTTTAAAAATGAAGGAAGGTAAAAAAAATAAAAGTACTCATATATCATGCTTCTAACCCTACATTGTAGGTTATTTCATATTACTAAAGAGGCAGACTAAACTGAATTTATTAAAGGAGACCTCCAAGTATAAGTAAAGAAAACCATTTATAGAAAAAAGATGGTGTGGTGTTTTTAATCACACAAACAAAACCCTATACGATACTTTGGATAATTATAAGGTTTTCCAACTATGGATAGTCAAAATACAAACCCCACTTTGGAATGAATATCCCAAGATTCTTTCTAAATTCTATCTCCTTTTAATTTTCATAGTTTTTAACAAAATATATCAAGTTTAAACACTATTTTTCTTTACGTTTTACGAAGTGTAAAGAACCAAGATAATTAGAAAATAAATGTCAAAAAATAAGAATGGGAGAACTTAATTCAAACGTTCTAAAAATAACTAGGTTATTTCCATCTTTTTTCACTAATTTTAATCACTACTAATCTTTTTTTATTTATTTTAGTGGTCTTAATTAGGCAGTGTTAAATAAGTATTGTAGAGTTGATTCAATCTAATTTTAGTTTAGTTCATATATATTTTTATAAATTTTTTTTAAAAAAATTTACAACTTTCTTTTCTATTTTATCTTTTTAGTGTGTTTTTAGATAGAAAAAATTGTATTTCATAGTTTTCCTTCCTGATAGAGGATTACATGCTAGTTTTGAGAAGTTTAGTAAATATGAAATTACTTTAATTGAATGTCTTATAACTAAATTTGTATTGGATTCTCAGGGAAATACACTTTTAGAACTAAGAAAATGATTTTTTTTAAACATTTGAAGAGAAATTTGAATTATAACATGGGGAAACTAGATCGTTGGAACTTTAACCTTGGTAAACTTATACTTTGTGAAAAAATAACACCTCAAGGAGAAAATTCAAATTATATTAATTTAATTCCTTTAAAACTAGAGTAAAATTGGATTTTGGGATACAACTATGTAATTATGATATATTTAGGCACAATGTGGGTGAATAATAAAATCCCTCAATAAATTCAATAAGTTATTTACACACATATATATATAAAGGAAATAAATAAATAAGTGTCTAATTATCAAATATGAATCAATTGATATGATAAGAATATTTAACCCTATTGAAAAATGGTGAAATTAATTTATTAGAATATCATTTCAGTTATATCAAAGAAGTGAAAAATAGATCTATGGTATAAGAAACCAAGGGGTGATAACTGATATTTTCCCTTGTTAAAATTTTAATTCAAATAAATTCAAATTTTTTTCACTCATAGAACTAGAACTTTGAATTTGATTAAATTAAGGAAATGAGTTATATTCACATAGGAGACATGATATTTCTAGAAATGGTTAAATCCTTACTTTTCTAATTTGTGATTTATGCATTTGAGACTGTAGAGAAGATATATTTTTTTTAAATGAATCTTTTTATTGATAGGGAGTGAAATAGTGTAAGTGTGGGGGTGAGGAGAGTCAGTATATCCTTTTTTCTTGATTATTTATCTTCTGATCTAGATAAAACTTGCGTAATTAATATATTTTTGATACTTTGTAAAACCTAGAATTAAATTTTGAAATTTATTTAATATTTTATTTTTATTATTTTATTAATTTTTTAGAATTTATTAAAAACCCATACATTGATTTTGAAATATGAATTTTATTATTAACAATATAATTTTCATGGTTTTTAATTAATTTTATCATTTTAAACCTTTATCTAGAAAAAGCTATATTTGAATTGTAATTTCTTTTGTTTTGGGTTACCCTTATGCAAGGGATACATACTCGTGTAAGGGAAACATAAAAAGGATTGCATAATGGTGAATATTGTATCCCATGAGAGACATAAGGGTATTCAAGCCTCTCCGCTACATGAATAAAGGTAATAGTATTGACCATGCATTGTGTAAAGGTCGCAAGCATATTGTGTCAAGGTAACCAAATGCTCTCCAATGGTTACATAAGGGTAATTCTCACACTCACTAAGCTACGTAAAGGTCATCAATGAACTCCAAAACTTGAGTAAATGTAAAAAATAATGGTATAAAGGTTATTTACATACATCCATGGTTATATAATTCTGAGATCCTTATAAAAATAGATCAACTTTAACACCCATAAAAACAAAACCCGCACTAGCCAAGACCTTCACATCCAAGATAAATCGAATCCGAACTTTTATAACTTAAAATAAACTTGGTAGTTGGTCAAATAATAATGAATAAGCCTCATATAAAATTATAAAAGTAAATTTGGAGAAGAAAAAGTATGTATGTTGGATTGTTCCTTGTGTGGGATTGAAATGGAGAGGGCATCGATGTATCATATTTCTATAATTATTAGAATGAAGGACAACACACACCATATTCTCAATGTAATGAATAAATAAGTTCAATTTAATTATCCAAGTCAATATACATCAGCTTAAGAAATATTTTATACTTATATCATATGAATTCATCATACGACATATGTCTACATTGAAATACATCAGTGAAACTGTAAGACTTTTGAACTGAGTGTATGATTTTTCTATCCTGTATAAGACTTCCATCATATGAATTTGAAAGTTTATAACCTTAAGAGAACTAAATTTTTAGTTTGTAGAGAGTTCATAGTACCTTGGAAACCTATGAAACACCAAGCTCATTAATCACATTTACTTCAATGTGGCCTCTCTATAATAAACCTTTATATAAGATGAATATTTTCATACATTATGGATGGAAAAATCAATAAAAATAATTAGGGAATTCCATATAGTATTCATCCATTCAAGAAGGTAACAAAGTATTTTTTGAGATATTAGAGGAGTGGGAGAATAAGATGCTTGAGAAGGTACCTCTTAGAAGATTTGTAATCCCAATTAGGATAAACACCTTGAGAGAGGGATGAATCAGGGTATAACAGATTAAAACAACTTCCCCTTAAGATCTTGGTTTTTGGTTAAAAACATTATTTTATCCCTTTCCCATAGCAATTTATGAATAGAAATTAATTAATGCATGAGACATGGAAAGTTTACAAGGCTTACCCTTATTGGGATACATCCAAATAGAATAACACATTGATGTGCATATGTACCAAATCCAATAAGTCTCACTTCCAAATTAAGGTTCAGGCTAGATCACTACTATGAACATGCTCACTACCTTTACAAATTTTAGGTATGAATAACTACATTGCAAGGGTAAATTATTGACACTCTTATAATTTATCACTATTAGTGGAAATAATCACCTTCTTCCACTTCCTTTTATCAATTCTCGATAAGGTATCCAAACATATTTTATGGGTATATAGTTCCATTAATCATCAATAATGAATATATACTCAATTGTAGATATATACTCTATTGAAGTCCTACTGTCATAAACATGATGAATATCACTTTACCACATATTTACTAGGGAAACCCTTTTTAATAATTTCATGATGCTCCCTACCTTTGTGAAGCTCACACAACCTTCACAAAACTTCTGAATTCTTCAAAATTATATACTACCTTCGGAAACCCCACAACATTCACAAATCTTGCCTCTTTCAGGAAGCACAACCATCATTCATGAATAAACATTATTTATACAAGTTTAAACAGTTTCAAAAATATCAATTGGCCTTTGTGAGGAATCCTTCTATTGTAAATCTTAGTCACTTTCATGAAGCTCACTTGGCCTTCATGAAGCTAACAACTTTTATCCATATATTTGTGGCCATTGTGATTTTTAGTAACTGTGTGGTGCTTAGAAGCTTCAGTCATCTTTTTTAACCTTCACGAACGTCCTTTCTTCACACATTAAATATTATACATACCTTATCATATTCAGAGTGATTGCTATCAACCCTTCATGCATTGGTGATGCTCATTCACGATGATCCACACCTTCATGAAATTCCCTTCTCAAAACCCAATCTTTACAAAACTCATTCCTTTAATATATGATTATGATACATTTTGGGGGATACACTTTTTTGATGATCGATCCATCATTAAAATTTTTTACCCCAATAATTTAGAAAGCACTACGAAATTGTGTCACCTTACATATGAAGTTTTCTGTACTCCTTCTAGGGAATCCATTCAGTTGTCTTAGATCTTTTTCTACAGACCTTGTAAAAAATATCTTTGGAACTCTATAGATGACCATGGAAACATTCTTTTTCAACAAACACAATCAACCCTAAAATAAAACAATATTACCTTAAGGGATTGTTTCCCAAAAATATCCTCGTTTGGGTTTGTTGGTAACTCTTCATATTTTGATACCTCATTAAAGCTTCTTTGTTTTTTTACCAAAATTATCTTCTTTTAATTCAAAAAGTGATCAATGATTTTACCCAACACACAATCTAAGCCCACATGATCCATGGTTGTCATGATAAAAAAGAGTACCATGAAAATTTTATCAATTAATCACTTCAATGAAAAAAAACTCCACTACTTTCATTATAAACCTCTTCTTTCATGATATATAAATTTTTTTCAATCATATTTAGAATCATCCTATATAACGATCCATCTTATTCATTGCTCCCACAATCAGCTTCTCCCCTTGTCTTGATTAAGACATTTTCTCCCCTTTTATAGCCACAATTTATTCCTCTATCCCAATGAACTCAAAGGTCTTGTCGGTGTGGTCTTATACATGGTAATGAACATAGATCATCATACTAGTAAAAAACACATCATACCTCAGGGTCAGTGGGTACCACATTCACACATTTTCATGTTTAGGTATTCAAAAGAACTCCCAGAGCCACTCTATGTCATTCGAACACTTATTTGGATAAGGCCTTTGTTAGAATGTATGAAACATGTAGTTCTTTAGGCACATATTCCATCATTACAAGCCCATGATCCACCTTCTCCAGGATAAAATGATATTTTATTTCAACGTACTTTATCCTTTAGTGACGAAATAGATTTTTAATAAGATTTATAGAACTTTAAATATTGCAATGGGATCCATTCGAAAACTTCACTTCAACTCCCATATCATTAATATACTTCTTCATCAATAATAATTTCATACAAGCTTGAGTAGACACAATATATTTTGCTTCTACGGTGCTCAAGGAAATGTAATATTTCCTTTTTCATGGCCCATAAACACATAATCCACTAAGGTAAAATCCACAACCTAGCATTGATTTTCTATCTTCATCTAAACTGGCCCAATATGCATCTGTATATCCCAATAACTATTACTGATATTTTTCATTGTACAACAAAACAAAATCCTATATTCTTGTAATATACTTAATTTCTCTTTTCACTGAACGTAAGTGGGTTTCCTTTTGATTACTTTGATATAGTACTTCCGGGAATGTAGAAAAAAATAGCATGTCCTGTTTTTTCAGGTATAACAAATTGTCAATGATTTTCCTATATTCTATGACATTAAATGAATTTCCCTCATCATCTCATGATAGTTTCATTTGGGTATCCACCAGAGACATCATATACTTGGAATTATCCATTCCAAATCTTCTTTAAACCACCTTGGAATATTTTTATTGATAAATTAATGTGACATTATCAACGTTTTTCACTTATGAACCAAGGAAAAATGTCAGTTCAATAATCATAGACATTTTGAATTCAATTTTCATGAATTCTATGAATTGGTCACACTGGGATTTATTTGATATACCAACTATTATGTCATGTACATACACTAACACCAAAATCAATTAATTAAATTCATTATATATATATATATATATATTATAATCAACTCTACCCTATTAACAACCAAGATTCTTCAAAAATTGATTGATCCTTAAATATCATGCTCTTGGTTCTTTATCCAACCCATACAGTGCCTTTCTCATCTGAAAAACTCTATTCTCATATTCATGAATGATAAAACTATCTAGATTATAAATAAAAACTTATTCTTACAGAAATCCATTCAAAAATGATAACTTGACATCCATTTAGAAAACTATGAACTTTCTTTTCACTATTATGGATAAGAATAATCTGATTGTCTCTTAACTTGCAACAAGTGAAAATGGTTCATCAATATCGACACTCTCTATCTGGGAGTACCCTTTGCACACTAGTCATGATTTGTTATGAATCACTGCACCCTATTTAATTTTTTTTGATAAAGACCCATTTTTTCCTCAAGACATTCTTATCTGTATTCCTTGAAACAATCTCTGAAGACTGATTATTCTCAATTTGGTCAGGCTCTTTATTAATAGACTAAAACTAGTTTTCATCTCCAACTAATTCCTCCAAACACTTAGTATATACCTATGATAAGAATGATTCTTGTTATAGAACCATTATCCTACTTGTATGCAATGGTTCTTTCTGATCAGTGATTATGTTCTGTTTAACAATTTCAGCTCTAATCTTTGGTATTTGTGCATACAATGGTTTATGTTCATCCTTTGAACTATCTGAATATTATTTTGAATCATCCTCTACAACTATAACTTCCCCTGATCCTATTATCTCTTCATCACAATCCTCCTATGACATATTATGTATTTTATGAATATTCTTCTCATTATTTATTAAAGTTATTTCACTTATTTCAACTACTTTTTCCATCCACTTATTGAAACATTTATATGCTGTTATTTTTATTGAGTTTCCAAGAAATATCCCTTCATCACCATAGGATTAAAACTTCGTATCTTTCTACTTATTTACAATGTAACACTTCCTTATGAAGACTCAAAATTACTTAAATGTTGGATTCTTTATTTACCATATCTCATATGGATTCTTCTCTTCTTTCAAACATAATAATGATATATTTTATTTTTACACTAATTCCATCACTACTTCTTTCCAAAACTTCTCTACAAGGTCGTTCTTAAAGAGCATTATTCTGGCCATGTTGTTGATAATTCGATTTCTTCTCTCAGCTATTCCATTTTGTTTTGGAGTTATTATTGTAGAAACATAGTTCCTTATCTCATTATTCTCAAGATAATCCTCCACTTGGTTATTTGTGAAAAAATTTCCAATATATGTTCCTATTTTTTGGATTTGTTGACCAAGAATCTTTTCAACTACCCTTCAATAAATTATTATGAAAATGAACACATCAAACTAGTGATTGATGACCAAATGCCATTCCATTTTTCTAAAATCATTAATTAAGAGAACATAATATATCCTCCCATCAATAGCTCTTGGTGAAATAGGTCTGTACTCATCAATATACAAAAACTAAAGGAATTTTTTTGACCATTTCTCTTTTTCCTTATATTTATTTCAAATGATCTTACCTTATTTACAAGCATCACATGTATGGGTACGATCACATGATAATATTAGGAGGTCTCAAGTAGCATCACACTTCACCAGATCTTCCAATGACGTTTGGATCAAATAACCAAGGTATTTATCCTATAACATGTTTTCTTCTTCCATAGACAAAAACACATATCTTTTTCTCCACTTAAAAGGTAATGATTTCCCTTCATACATTTTCCCAATAAAACAATTGTACCATGTTTTTCCTTAATGATACATAATTTCTTTGAAAATATTATGTCATGTCCTAAGTCACATAGTTTAATTACACTTAGAATGTTGTGATAGAGACCTTCAACAACCAATACTTCTACATGTATCATGTCCTTTCCCCCAAACCTGGATGTTTCTATGCCAATAATTTTTAGTCCTTTATCATTACTGAATATTATAGTATATTACTTATCATATCTTATCCCTATCACTAGTTCCTTGTTTATTTTCATATGGGAGGTGAATCGACTATTAATGATCCATATCTCAGTGTGATCTGATCCTTTGAAAGCAATATCTATAACCAGTTCCTATTAATCTATCTTATTTTTTATCCATGTTTTTATACTTCATACATGGTATAGATTGATAATCTTGATCTTCCTCAATGTATGATGTATGAGCTTAATATTTTAGATTTTCCAATAGATTTTTCATTTTCAACTCGTTTGATGATACATTAATCTTCTACTTATGACTATATTAAGTTTTCTTCAGCACATTCCTATGTATTGTTGATAAGAAATATCTTTCAATGTGTTTGAATCCTCCACTCCCGAAATAGTAACCATCACATGATATCGTAGAATATTTATTTTGGTATGGATACCTATATTGGTATTATTACTATTGAATCCTTTTCGCTATGGAATAGACATTTTGTGAGTGACACATCTTTCCAAAACAATAGCATCTAGTGCGGAGTGTATTATTGTGTGTCACTAATACACTATTGGTCATCCCTTAGGTTATCTAAATCCTTTAGTTCTGATTCATACCCAAATAAATAATTAATCTGGAGGTGGCTTTTTATGGTTTCAGTTAATCAATTACCTATTTTAATTTTTTAATCAAGCCCCATACCAGCTATAATATTTAGATCCATCATTTTCTTCTCCTGACATTCCTTTGTCTGTTTTATTGGAGCTTTGAACTCTAATTTTCCACTTTCTACTACCTTTGCAACTTGCATTATAGGAGTAAATAGTTTCTACTAATCTTTATCTTTCCTTCGCGGACTGAAAACGTACTTATTAATATTTTCAATGAGTTTTTCTTGATCTTTTACTATATTATTCACACCAACGATCACCCTTTTCTATTCTTCAACTTTGATCATGTAATCACTGATTGTATCTATGTTCTCTATATATTAAGACTTAATATTTTCAATCTCATAAATCAGTCAGATTTCTCTTCATCCTACTCTTATATAAATAGTTTAGAATCATAAACCACCCTGTTGTATTTATTTTTTTAGATCTCTAAACATCTATCTCTTCAAGTGAGGCTTCTAATTCAACCTGAAGGTCAACTCTTATTTCGAATTATCCTTTAACATGGTTTTTTTCATCCCTTATTTTTCAATTTCTTAAAAATACCACCATAAAAATTTATTCATGATCATTTTAGTTCTCCAACTCTTTTTCCTCAGATTGTTCAAAACATTCATCTTCATTTTTAAAGAAGATTATTCATTTTTAATAAATTTTCTTTAAAATTTTTCTTACCTTTCACATCAACTAAATACTTCTTCATTAGAATTTAAAGTTCATCCTCATCATTATCTTGAAACTTATTATGGAACCTCGCTTCATGATGTCCAACCTTTTCACTTTTAATGAATTCTAGTGAGAGTTTCCCTATAAACTTTCTTTTTCCCCTTTGTAAATTTGATGAAAGGAGTGAAATGACTTCATCTGTCTCTTTATCTTCCTACCCATCTTTAATAGTGATCTTTTTCATATCCTAGAATTCCAATTCTTTAGACTTCTCTTTTTCCACAAACTCATTGTCATCATTTCTCATAAGCAACAAGAGTACTATGTAAGCTATAAAATGCGAACTCTTTTGGATCATGGTCAACCAATACATAAACTTTCAGATTGAAGTGAGGTGGAAATATTCTCAATATGCACATAAAAATATTTACATCATAAATAGTTTCTCTAAGAACACTCATGTATTCCAAAACAATATTTACCCTATCAAATAATGCGTCCAAAAACTCATTTGGGTGCACTCTAAGATCCTTATACTTGTACTATAGAACCTGCACCTTTTCTTCTCTGACTTTTGAGTCTCCATCATAAATATTTAGATACTTTTCCAACATATCATGTGATGAATTACATGACATCACCTTGTTATAGATTTCATATGATAGGTATCTCCCTAAAGAATTTATTCTTTAGGAGTCAATATCCAAATCCCTTCGTTCAGCTTTTGATAATGCACCATTGTCTATACTGGTTGAAATTCATTGCATCATTATTGTAAAGACATCTATTTCTAAATATAAGAAGTAGTGTTGTATCTGATTCTTCAATAATTAAAAATTGGTTCCATAGAAGATTGGAATCCCATTGTTATTGAAAACATACATTGAAACACATGAGAGAGAATCACTGATATAAACCGTTAACTCTGATACCAATTGTTTTCTAGACTAGGTTAAATACCCTTATAGGGGGTGAATCAGGGTATGACAGATTAAAACAACTTCCCCTTCTGATCTTGTTTAATAGTTAAACAAAAATTTATCCTCTATCTTTCTTATAGTAATGTATGATTAGAAACTAAATCATTAATGAGACACAACAATTGTACATGGTTCTCCCTCAATGGGCTACACCTAAGGAGAATACAGTTACAATATTTCGATGTACCAAATCCTCTAAGGTTCTCTACCAATTTATAGTCCAGGCTAGATCACTTCGATTCCCAGGCTCACTCCCTTTTTTTCAATGTTTAGGGATATCTCATTGCTTCTGAAGGGTCACTCCCAAACTCACTTTTTATGGCTCTCTATCGATGGAAATGATCACCTTCTTCCTCTTACTGTGGTCACTGCTCTGGAATGTATCCACCCATAGTTTACAGAAATTTATGTCCCTTCCTTATTAATAATGAATACAACCTCAGTTGTAGATAGATACTCTATTTAAGTCCTTATTTTATCCACTTCATTAATATCACTCTACCATAAATTTACTAGGAAATCCCTTTTTAATACTTATGCAATGCTAAATACCCATAAAAACTCACACAACCTTCATGAAACTGCCCTATTCTTGACAGCTATATACTACCTTCGCAAAACCCACAACATTCACGAATCTCACCTCCTCCTCAAAGTTCAAGCAGCCTTTGTAAAGAAAAATTATTTCATGAAGCTCAAACGACTTCACGAATCTCGACCAGCCTTCCTGAAAAGCCCTAATTTTGTGAAGCTCAAACACTTTCACGAACTCAATTATCATTCTCGAAGCTCACTTAGCCTTCACAAAGATCACCAATTTTGTTCAGTTATTTATGGCCTTCATGAATTTTAGTACTTTTGTGATGATTTATGTGTTATAGACCAGAATAAATCACAAACATTCTTACTTTAGGGTTTCTTGGTGAAAATATTCATCCATGAAAAAAAATATTTGAATAAATTTAATTCCAAAACTAATGATGGAATTTTTTGGGTTACTATACAACAAGAAAGGCTTATAGAGTTTTTAACAAAATAACTAATATTTTTGAGGTATTGGATCATGTTAATTTAGATGAATAAAATATATTTATTTTTTTAAAACCATCAAAAATTCAAAATATTATAATGTTGCTAAAATTCATGTTTTCTTACAAGAAGACAATCTATAACTAGCTAATGTAAACCCTCCATGATTTTGAAAAAAAAAATCAATATTAAATAACTACTTCAACAGAAGATAAACATTCGATAGTTAAATATCATATTACTATGTTAACCAAAAATAATTAGATTTGAAGGAATCATCCTTTTGATTATATTATTGATATGTAAGTCAAATTGTTAAAACTATAAGTTCCCTATGAAATTATTTTAATCTACATGCCTTACATCACAATTTTAACCTAAAATAAAATATGATGATTTAGGTGATGAATGTTGGATAAGGGACATGTATGAAAATATCAATCCCTTATAATGGAATCATGTTTGGACCATAGTTGAACGTCTTTTACATCTACAGGTAATTGCAGTAAAATGGATTTTTATAAACAATTTTGTTAAAAATGTAATAATTATTATAAATAAAGATAAAATTATTTCTAAAGGATAATTTCAAGAATAATAAATAGATTAAGGTAAAAATTCCCACTATTAAATATATTATAATTTATCATTATCTTATTAGTCTTTGTAGCATATCTGAAAATTACTTTATTTCAAATGGATATAAAAAGTGCCTTTTTAATGAATATGTTCGAGGTTATGTTTATGTTCAAAATCCTCTATGTTTTGAAGATACTAAATTTCTAGAAAAAGTATTCAAAATTATTAAAGAGCATTATGGTTATAAGTAAGAAATAATATAGAAGTATAAAATCCTTTCTAGATATTTAATTCAAAATATTTCTGATAAAGGAAATGTTAATCTAACTATTTTCATAAAAAAATTCACAAAATACCATTGTTATTAAAATAAATTTTGATGACATGATTTTTTTTCAAATCATAAATCTCTTCAAGATATATTATTTTAACTTATGAAAAATGAGTTTGAAATGAGAAATATGGGAGAAATCAACTAATTCCTTGGTTTTCAGATTTCTCAAAAACCAGAACAAAATATATTAACTTAGATTAAATTTGTTAAATATTTACTCAAAAATTTTGGTTTTTAAAATGAATCAGATATTATTAATCCTGTTGTAACTTCTATCATACTTTATCTTGATGAAATAAGTAAATTGGTAGATCAAAATCCTTATAGTAGTATTATTATAATTTTATTATAACATACTTCAAGTTGACCATAAATAATTTTTTAGCATGTTTATGTGAGATATTTCATGCTAATCCAAAATAATCTCATCTCAAAGTGGTAATCTATATTTTTAGTTACTGAAAAGATACATTAAAACAAAGATTATTATATTCGTTCAAATATAATTATGTTTTAAAATGTTACTCAGATGATGACTTTACTGGCTATAGATTAAATAGAAAATCAACTTCAAAAATATTACATTTTTTAAGAGAAGCTTCAATATCTTAGTCCAAAAAAACCACATTTTGAAGCTCTTTAAACTACTATAGAATAATATATAGAAGTTGATAGTTTTTTTCTCAAGTGTTGTGGATTCAACACACACTCATGCATTTTGGATTGATTTTTACTCAAAATCCAATTCTTATTTATAATTCGAGGACCATTTCCCTATCTATAAACTATAACATTACTCACAAGATAAGAATATAGATGTAAGACATCATTTAATTATAGATAATACACAAAAAAGAAATATCTTTATTGAATTTATCATAACCAAAAAATTAGATTTTTAATATTTTTACCAATCCACTTACTTATAATAGATTTAAATCCATTAAACAGAAGCTGGGAATGATAAATATTAGGTGATCTTCAATATAAATTAAATTTTATCTATCTACATACATTAAAAAAGAATCTATAAAAATGGGTAAAATTATTTAAAAAATTATCTAAATTTAAAATTATTCATTTTTTCAAACTTCCCTTTTTAACTTCAGTTTTTTGAACTTCAATTTTTTAAAATTAATATATTTTTCAATTTTATGGTTTATCATTAATTTTATATTAAATATTTATATATCTTATAATATGTTCTTTAACTTTCCATAAAATTTTATGAAAATCCATTATTTATAAAAGATAATTTCATGATGTTTTAATCTCTTTTACCATATAATTTTTTATTCCCTTGAATTATTGTTTTATCTAGGGGGAGTTTTTTTTTAATTTAATAAAAATATTAAATTTATTCTTTTATATGGATTTGTTAAGCCTGTTAAAAAAAGATAACTTTTTATTTTTTATTCAAATAAATTCTTAAACTAAATTAAATTTATTATTTTTATTTTTATTTTATATATTGTTATTCTATATGTTTGTTTAAAAATAAACAATTATGTGAAAATCATGAAAAAAAATTATTCGCTTGTTAGATATATTTAATTTCCAACAATAGGGGGAAGTTAATGAAAGCTTATTTATTTTATTAAGGGAGAAAAATTATATTAATATTTAATTAACTAATTATATTTTATATATTCTATAAATAATTTTCTATAATAGACTTTATTGGGAACTATTATCTATTGAAAATAATGTTTGTTTAATTATTTTTACAAAAAAAAAAGAGAGAAAAATGGAGAAACATTCTCTGTCATGATGACTGTAGAGAGATTTCTTTCAAAATTTAGTTTCTTTATTCAAAATTTATTACATGTCATGTTTTCCAAAATGGGAAAGATTTTTTTATTGTTTGTTAAATCAATCATATAATTATTTATTTATTTTGGAAATCAAAATACACTTTATATAAAAATGATCTAACATATGTTTCTATTTAAGTTCTTATATTTTTTTATAATAAATTATCCATAACTGAAATGTTATAAATTTAATCTGATTTACAAAAATCCTGTGATCAAAAGATAAAATGTATGATTAATTAAATAATATTTACAAATAATTATAGTGGTGTTGAACCAAATAATTGGTAGATTCAAAAAAAGATAATTCCATCTAAATGTTTTCGGTCACCTTGAAGCTTTCACAATTTCTTATAGTTTTAAGGGATTATAATCAATGTAATTTTATTAATTAGTGTTTCTACTGAGAGATACCATTGGGTGAGGTTATCCCCATAAATCATATTTTATTTTCATTATATAAATTATACTTCAAATAATATGTGATTGAGGGATTCTAAGTACAATAAAATAGAGGAAAATAGGAGCATATGATTGAGGGCTTAAATGGATAGGAAAAAAGAGATCAGGAACTTCTTGTTCTTGGATGTTCAAATGTGAGCTATTATTGAAAGGTATAATCAAGGTTTTTTTGGGAATATGAATATATACCTTCTGATAGGTATAAAATTTGGGATTCCTTTTATCAAGTTGAAAGTCGTGGGTACCTCATATAATGTCTACAGAACTACCTTTCACTTTGGTTGGAAAATGATGTTTTAATAATTATCCTTTAAAGGAGTATTTTGTTTGATAATAAATATTTTGTGTATTATTTTAACCTTTAGTTGTATTATTTTTTTAACAAAAAAGTACAGGGTATCCCTTTTTATTAAAATGGGAAAAATTAAAAACAATGGGAAGAAGGATGGGGTTATAAAAGCATTCATATCCTCATACTAAGCAAACCCAAAGAAAAATATCAAAGATAATAATCAAACTGATAGGAAGAATCATAATCAACATACTGCTAAGAGTCATATTCTAAAGGACCATGAGACCTGATAACCATAGTTGGCTTCATATAAGAGTAATCATTCCTAATAAATTCTTTCCTAAGAGTAATAGGTTTAAAACCTTCATTATCCACTACAACATTAATTCATTTTGATATAGAGTGGCTATAAGAAGTTTTTTATGGGGATTAATACTCAATATCATCCCAAATTCCATGAATTCCATGTTTTTCTCATAATTTATTAATTTCCTCTTGGATCGTTGAAAGAATACCACCATCAGTTGAATTTGTTTCCCTAAATTGTAGGATCAAAGTCCTACAAACAATAAAAATTCAGTCATGTCTAAAGGTCTCCCTCAGCCGTTTAGGCATTCTCTTCGGGGACATGCACCAAATTCGAATCCATATCTATCCCTAATACAATAAAAGGATCATGAAAAAAATTTCCATATTCATTCCCCTTATCTATCTGATTCACTTGATCATGAGAAAAATCTTCACCATTTGTGAAACATCAGCACTAGCATGTTCCTTACCCCTCTCGGGAGGGACTTTCCTTCCACCAGAAAAGGCTGGATTATTCTATGTTGTATGCCTCCTCAACTTATTCTTATAATAAGTTTATTAATTGACTTTTAATTAACAAAAATAGAATACAACATTTTTACAGCCATTATATTTAACATGTCCAACGACTTGAGAGTTATGAAAAAAATCTAAAAGTCTCTCATATTCCACTCTTAAAGAGATATCATCATCTAATGAAAAAAAATGTTATTAATCAAGAAGGAGCTTATATCTAAATCCACATAGACCCCAGAATAATGAACAAATTTCACATCCTCATTGGTCTTATCTATTTTAATTGGGATTACCACAGTAGATGAAATGTTAAAAGGAATCTTAAAATGTTATAGAATCTAGTTAAGACTAGAAATTTTGATCCAAACTTAGGGCTCGGAGTTTTTTTATAGAATACAGATTAAATCAAAAATCTCATTCTTGGAAGAAAACCATGCCTAGATTTAACAAAATTGATCTAATCCCTCAAGATCTTCTCTATTATTCCTCTTATGAGAAAATTATGTGAAATAATCCCTAACCCATATGTATACATCGTCATTAAAAACCCCATATAGAGGTCCGATTTTGATCAAGATCATCAATCTTCTAATGTTTTCCTCCAGCAAGAAGAACAGCCCTGAAAATATTTGAATGCTCACAAATCATAAATTCTTCATGGATAACCTCCTTTTTAGCAACCACATGGGCAGTGTCACCATTTCAAATGATTTAATCAGTAGCACCATCTCAAACAAATGTAAAATAGATTCCACTAGAATATCTGAGTGACTGGATATTTCAAATCCAATAGATTTTGACTAAATAATAAAATACAGAATTAAATCCTTAATTATTCCATAACTAGGTATCAAGATAAAATCTAAAATTTTCATAATTTATTGTATAAAAATTGAAATTAAAACAAAAAAATAACTATGATCATTCTTAGACAAACAAAATTTCATTAGTAGCATAAATTTCCAAAAGTTGTGTAGGGACTTGTGAATTTAACTACAGTAGAAAAAAAATATATATTGGACATGATCAACCCCCTCCTGGCACAAGTTAGAGTGGAAAGGATTCATACTATATACACATTAATGATGCATCATATTTCCATTACATCAAGTTTTCTTCTATATATATATATATGAAGATGCAATATAAAGACAAGGATACATACGCTATGTTGATTCATATCTATAATCATGAAAAGGAGAAAATAGGGAAAAGGATATATTATATTTTCTCAAAATTATACATGGGTAAAAAAGAATATGAATACCTCTCTACTGATCACATAAACAAGATTAAGAATTATATCTGTCAGTTAGAAATTTTATTCTTCCATAAAGATAAATATTTATCCATTAATTAGATTTTATAATCCATATCACCTGCTTCTCTATATTCATTAAAAATTATAAAATCAATGATATAGATAAAATTATCAATAATATTTTTTCTATGGTTTTTCATGTTGATAAGTATTAGAGGGAATTTGGTTCTTCGGACCATGTGGTGAATAAAGTGAATGAAAAGTTTGAAAACTATTGAAAAGTATAAATTCATTGGATCATTGATGATTCTTATTAAAGAAGAAAAATATTTATAGGGAGACAAATGAAAAATGGTTTTTCTACCTCTAATGTTTCTAGAAAGGTCATTATAAGATGAATTTCAATGAATTGAAGATGAAGTTAGAATAATCTTTTACTTCCAGTATATTCAACATTTCTTACAATATTTATATTTTTTATTCAGTATTACATATAATATGTGAGTTTATATAATAATCTAATTACATGAACTAGTGAATATCATAAAGATTAAAATATGTAAGGTGAATCTTCAATTTTTTGTGGGACTTCACTCATACACTGGCTAAAGAAGGGCATTAAACTAAAATTCCAAGTAGATTGATTCTCATAAAACTATATTTTTAATATTGAGTGTATCTTGAAAATTTATCTTAGTGTTCATTTTTAAACACCGTGAGATATGTTTTCATGTATGAAATTAATGTTTTTATGGTATACCAGACTTAATTAATTATTTAATTATACTAGAATCTCATATGTCCAATACTGATGGTGAATGGTGAATATGAAATATAATACTCAAATACTACTAAATTTTGGAAGGATTATAACATTTCAAGTAAAACTAAAATTATATGTAAAAAATAAATGTAATTCTCATTGGACTAATGAAAACACACCTATGAAGAGGGTAAAATAGGTGTTGTTAATTTTTACCAAGTTTTAACTATTATTTTAAACCTTTTATCCATTTTTTCTTTGAACCTCTATTATTGGTTAAGATAAATTGACAATTTCTTGTTTAACCCATCATACACCTATATAAAATGAAAGTAAATAAGTGAATTTAAAATAGAAATTCTTAAAAGTTTCATCCCTTCATCAAAAATGTACTTCTTATTGTGAATTTTATTTCGAAGTCATACGTTATTCACTATGATCTTTTTATCAATACAAGTGGAATGGCTAAGGATTATTCTAAAACCATGAACACCATATTACACATTTGTTTGTGTTCATAATATTAAACATGTGAATAAGAAGTTTTATCCCATAGATCCTCTTCAAAATAGGATCCCATTTTCTCTCTTAACCTTCTAACCAATCTATTGAAGTAAATCAACATCTTTATCTAGTACGTCACTCCATTAGAAATTGATCTCCTTTCAAAATAATAAAGTGTCTTCAAATTCCTTGAAATATTTATAGTTGAACCATGCATCTCAGCCTTGAATTTTTTCCTAATTCCAATTCTTAAAAATAAACTAATTTCTAGCCTCTCTATAAAACCAATCTTCAAGAATAAAACCCCAAAAATATTACCTAGTGAATAAACATTCAAGTAAACACTAAAACTTGGGTCTAATTTTTCTTATTGCATACATAACCATGAATTTTATCTTCTTCTTCTTATTATATTGTTTTTATTATTCTTTGAACAATAGTTTGTTTTCTATTTTATTATATGTTCAAAACATATATGTTTACTTCCTTGGGGAACTCTTTCCCTCATAAGATTCTTATTTTTATTTAAGAGGGATTATTCTCTCTCATACTACTCAAAACTAAAACCATACTCATAGTTGTAGAAGCTCCTTATCTTTCCCCTTTTGTCTCCTTCACGATCTACACTTTTTTAGGCAGTTTTATTATTTATTTTTGTGGACAAATAAATTTTGTGTCTCACTTTCATAGATTTTTTTAATGATAAAAAATAAAAAAATTAGTCTAACCTTTTTCATTTGAGTATATTTGAGTTGTTATGTTTGAATATCAAATAAGGAACAAACTGGATGAAAGATATACTGAATAATTATATAGAAGGAAATTTAAAAGGCTCTTAATAGGAAGATGTAGTGGCCGATTATAGGGAAGGTATTAGTCGGTTGGTGTCTTGGAATGTGGCACCTACACACTATTCAGGCTCACTAGCTCACCAGAGGGGGGCCATTGCCATCTGGTGGCTTGTCCAATGGTACTTGGGCTCTACCAAACCCACCAACCAATCAGTGGAGTCCCACCAGATCACTAGTGGAACTTAGATAAGACTATTATGGTCTAGGAATCTTAATATCTAGTCGGTGGTCCCTAATGGCTAATTATTAGAGATATTACAAAAATTCAACCCATCCATTCAGGTTTGTCCCCTCTAACCCCCTCACTTTATAATGGAACTATTTAACCCTAATAGACATAAGTATCACCATAAACCCACCATAGGATATAAATAACCCTCTATGAAGCCTTATACATGTAACATATTTACTAGTTACCATATTGATGTTATCTCACCTTATTTTCCAGTCTCTTTGTTCTTAATTACTATACTTAATTTCCCTCTCTAATTTATCTCTAATTATCTTATTTTTCCTTTGTATCATGTCTAGAGAAGTGAGAGTGTGTTTTAAATGGTTTTTTTATAAAACCACTTCATCTTTCTTCTAGGGTGATCAATACCACTAAAGTTAGAGATTTTCGGTTTCTTGATTTCTCCACATAAAAGAAAGTATTGTATTGGGTTTTTTTACACCATTAAGAGGAAAGTGTCTTCATTATTTTTGGTTATATTGGATACCAATAAATCCAAGGGATAAATACAATAATATTAATACTCTAGATGAGGCATAATCACTCATATTGATTATTGACTAAAATCCTTCATCATTTTTCCTTATCATTTATTTATTTTTCTGTTGTTCCTATTTATTTTATTCATATATATTTCAATTTAACTCTTTTAGTGTATTTATTACTCTTTAATTTTATTTAACTAATGATTGTATATCTTATGATTTTTTTTAATATGAAATTCACCCACCCTTCTTTCCATCTTACTCCAAACAACAATCACATTTCCGTAAATAGAAATATTTTAATAATAAATACATGCATATATATACTCCATTTTCTATATATCTTCTATTTTTCTCAATTGAAATATCTAGTGGATTTATTAGATTACCCTTCATATACTTCCTTATCTTTTTATATTATATTGATATCTATTATATTTTTTTCAGTAGGCTCATGTTTTTGAACTTATAAAACACTTCCACCAACAAAAATTAATAAAAAATATCTAGAAAGTAGTAAATAATATATAGAACACATAGATTATGGAATAGGACTCACTCTTGATGTTTGAGATCTTATAAAAAAAGTTGTACATATTTTATCTTGTCTCTATAAAAAACATCAAGCATCTCAACCTTATTTTTCATCTACTCATTTAGTATGAATCACAAATGTTTTTTTGTGTGATATTTAAAATATTGGAGTAAAATCCATTCATCGCCATACTTTCATTTCTAGATTCATAAAATACTCAAGATTATATTTTAAGGCTTTGGTAAATTCACATAATTAAATATCAACTCAACTTATTTATCACACAAATATTCATGGATCATAATTCATTTTTTATTGTTTTAAACTAAGTAACATCCCAATCATTAACTCAACAATATCTACATTATTATTGAGAAAGATAAAATTTATATTTCTTTATCAAGAGGCTCATCTGCTTGACCTTATTCAAAATCAATCTTGAATCTTTTTTAGAAAAATCTTCATGATTTTTATAACATGATTTCATATCACAAGAATCATCCCAAATAAAATTTCTCTTTAGTAATTTAATTTTAGAAATTAACATTTTATTCAACTAAATTTAAAAATTATGCTAAGCGTTGAATTTATATGAAATATTTGAAGTCATACATGATAAAACCTATAAATCATATGTTATGACTCGCAATGTATTATGAGTGTACTTAAAAAGTAATAAAATTAGCATGAAGTTTAATTACCTTCAATCAAATTCATACACTAGGAAAGGAAAACAAACATTATGTCATGGAAGTCTTACAATCTCAGATGAAATTCATCTGCCTGGTATAAAAATTCAAACACACTCCTTCTAAATTTATATAAGCTACCTCAAAAGTCACATTCAGTATAACTTGGAATTTTTTTTCTTTTCTTCCAAAACTTCTAGAAATATTTACAGGAAATGAAGGCTTCCTTAAATTATCTATATGCCTTCCCAACATCTTTAAACACTACATATTATATTTAATTAATTCCAAGTATTATAAAAATAATCTGAAACCATTTTATCTTCTTTCTATGGAGGTGAACAACGTAAATAATCAGTTTTTTATTTCAACATGACTCACTAGAAATTTATTTTTGCCTTCAAAACAGCCATCATAAACTTTCATGTAAGTTATTTCATCAATAATTTTAGAAACCTTTATGTTAGATAATTTAAGGATAGTTTCTTCCAACTTCATCTATCTTTTCCATAAGCTATGAACCTATTTTGATCCTTTCAAATACATTTATATAAGTTTTTGAGCATATAATTATTTGGAAACAATCTCTTCTATTCTCTAACTCCAATTTTTATATGTTATATACACTACTAATTTCACTCTTATGGACCCTTTTATAGACCTACGTACCAACTCTATAATCATCTGATGTTGGGGCTGCCACATGAATCTATTGATCAAACTATTCAAGAAAGTATTGTCTTTACCCTTGTTGCATAGGAGACATATCATGGTTATTTATGGCTAGTGGGTGGACACTCACTCTATTTACCATTTATATTTCCAATATTAGTTTGAAAAGATTTTTTAAAATATATTTAATTATCCACAGATAAAACTAAAATCGATAGGGATCTTTAATCTATCTATTTGGATTTTTTTTCAATTCAAATTTTTCTCTAAAATTCAATGTAATAATTCTCACACTAATTGAAAATTAATTCAAAGGGAAAGGTTTTCTTCCCCTTATTGACACCATGGGTGTAAAGGTGGATTTATTATCTCTAACTGAATCTTCTAATATGCAGACATACATTTTATCCTTTCTTATTCTTTCACATTCATTGTTCTTTATTGATTCCATGATAGATGAGTGATATCACATGTTTTTTTAAAATATGTAATTAACTAACCATATCTAAATCAACATATCCTAAATAAGTGTAGAAAATAATATTGGTAAATTTATATGATACGTTTTCCATATATAAACCATAATGTTATACCAACACCATATTTTATTCTCTAGGGGTACTATGAATATATTTCCCATAATTTTTATGAACCAAAACATCACTTGAACACACACATAAAAACATTACATGTGAAGGGTTTTTTTTTTCTCCCAATTTTGTTAGATAATCACTCTCCCTTGATAAACAAATTAAGTACAATTAGAAATAGAATTGGGTAGTGAAAATAATACCTCAATATTTAATTATTGAAGGGGTCCTACAAAATTTTAGATTCAACAGAAATGTGCATATTTCATAAATCTTCACTCTTTTTAAATAATCCCTCTCAAGGTATTCTTTCCACTCATCTTCACCTTTAATTCTCATCATTTGAGTAAAACTAAGACAATATGGGAAAAACATGTTTATTCACAGATTATATAGTTAGAAAAATAGGGTTCATAAAAATTTCTCAACCCATCAACTCATTTATTTATAGTTATAAAGTGTCTACACTTCTTCATTTTGGTTTCTATTTTGATTTTATAACTCTGTTTTTTCTTTGTGTAGCAAGATTTTATATTTGATATAAATTTTCTTCTTAGATAAAACGTCCTTCTTAATTATTTAAATTGTATTAAATTACTTAATTTTCATTTTCTCCATCTATTTATCCGTTTCCAACTAATCTATCCATATGAATAATCACTCTTTACTCACATGATTAGACTTATTTTGGTATGTTGACTCCATCCTCACAATAACCTTTTTAATGGTTCTATTCATTGGTTCATTGAATTTTTTTCAATAGTTCTTATTTTTGTGGATGAAATGTCATTAATTTAGTTCCATTGTGTCCTTACAACATATACCTTCCACACACACCAATATAATCTTCTTCATCGAGGATTTCTATCATCATTCCACTCTTGATATCTCTTTCTTTGATTGACTCTTTTCTTGATTCCAGCGTACCCCATTTCACATTTATGTACATGGAAAAATTTTCAGTATTCCATGATATGGACTCAATTTCCATATTAAAGTCATATCTTCCATATAGGTTGGATATAATTTTCATATTTCTTCACTAACTTCATGGGAATTACAACTGACTTCTTCTTTGATTTTATCCTCAAGACAGACTAGCTACATTATTACTTTGGTTGCTTCACCTATTATTATTGTAATATTATACCATTGTTATAAATCTTTTTATGGGATTATATATAGAACAACTCTTCATAATATTGTCCATAAATAATGCAATAATCACTAAAATTATCAAATCTTTCCAAAAAAATGAAGATATATAGTATTCTTTCTCTATGAAAACTTTTTCAATGAAATTGCTTTGATCCTAAAATATGTTATCCTCCCCCTTTATCTAGAAAAACTCCGAATTATTCATACTATCATGTGATGCACAAAATACATGGCCCAATTCCCAAACATCTAATAGCACTAATATCATCCAATAAGTCTTGATCTTTTCACTTTTAAAGTGAACTAACAAAATTTTTAGGCTTTCTATATATGAGTGGAAACCCAATACTTTTAGGACCTATTTTGGGAGATTATTTTCATTGAATTGATTAAATATATACTTGAAATATTATTAGATGTTTTAGCATTTTCTCTCTTCCAAATTTGTACAGTTTTTTACTTTTTCTCTTCCCTTTTCACCAAAATTGATTCAGTGCAACTAGAATTAACTGAACAATGTGATAACTTTTTCCATAAGCTTGAATTGGATTCTTATCAAAATGATATAGACCTAATTAGTAAATAATTATGGTTATTATATTATCTAATATTCCTTTCATAGGTAATGATCAAAGTATATATCATCTCAACTTTTTTGGAAACTTTGGCTGTGTAGATAATAAATTTATCATGTTTATTTCCTTCTCCAGGAAATTCATATTGAGAGTATTATTTTCATCCTCATTTTATCTCTATATATCTTCCTAGTATTTCTTTATCTTCTAAATTTTATTCTCATGTATTTTAATTGCATCTGAAAAAGAACTATTTTATTCATTTACCTTTTTTTCTCTAATATCCAATTATGAAGCCATAAAATTAATGGGGATACTATGAAATTTCTCCAAATCATAAAATAGTTCCTAGAAAACCATGTGATATATATATATATATATTTCTCACAATATTATCTTCAAAATTATTTAACAACCATTGAAATTCCTTCATTTCAATGTAATAAATATTATTATTTGACTTTAATTACTAGCAGTGTGAGATTGTTGCAGCAACTAAATTTTTTTTCCCAATAAATCTTACTTTGCATGAACCACTAAATTAATCTTATAATTGTCATCCTTCAGTACCAAAATATAAAAATATTTTATATTTCCACTTCAATAGTTATTTTCTTCAATTAATCCTTTTCTTTATACTAAAAATAACTTAGTGATTCATCAAAGTCAACCTCATCGAAACTTGTGATAAATTCACTCTTAAAAGATATACCTTGACACATGCCACTATGATCACCTTTAGTTTTGGTTTATACACTTTCCCTTGTGATTTAATTATCAAAAAATTTCCCTCTTTCTTTTTTATATTTCATATGAATTTTTCAATACATAAAATTCTTCACAGATGAAATTTGAATCTTATTTTTTCATTTGGGGAACTACTTAAAACATTTAAAATACACACTCTATAAAATTAAATAAAAATATATAATAAAGTGATTTTTAGAACCAGTAAGTGGAAACCATGAATCTAATATTAATTATAAGTTCTATTGAACTAATGTAGAAAAACCAATGAGGGGTGAATTAGGTGTTGTAAATTTTAAAAAAGTTTACAAGTATTTTTTTTTGAACCTTTTTTCCCTTATGTATTTAAACATCTAGTACTAATAGAGATATATAGATCTCTTCTTGTTTAAACTAAAATACACCCATATGAATGTAAGTGAATCACTTAAGTTTGCATAATTATTTTTATAAGGTTCTTCTCCTCCTATGAATCTTACTTTTTACTATTATTGGGATGTCCAGGTAACATATTCTCTACTAAAATAATTTTATCAATACAATTAGAGTTCTTATGATTTCTCCTAAAACCCTTAACACAATATTATATAGGTATGTGTGTTCAAAATATTACATATGTTCACAAAATCCATAACCCACGGATCCTCTTCAAAAATCAATCTCATCAACCATTTTATTGGATTTACTCTTTTAGCTAACTCATATCTATAACCACACTCATATCTATAGTGTATCATCCTTTTTATCCATTTTTCATTTCTTTAGATCTTTAAATTTACATGTAATTTTATTTTTTATTTATGGGGTCGTGTCACATTTATATAAATGGAAATATTTTATAATAATCATGTACAAAATAAAATATGCACAACCACACTCCATGATCTTCATATCTTATCTTATTCTCAGTAGTTATATCTAGTAAATTTACTACAGTCCTATTTGTTTTTTTTATCTCATTTTTCATGTCTCAATGTCTCTTCTCTTTTTTTCCAGTACTTTTGAGTTTTTCTACTTCTCAAATTTTTCCACCAACGGCTCATAGAAAAAAAATATGAATATGGAAAACATATATATAGCACACACCACTTATGGAACTAGACTCCCTTTTATAGAATGAGATATTCTAGGAAATCCTATGAAAATTTTATCTTGGATATATACACAACAGTTAACATCTTAGCCTCTTTCTTTCTCTACTCATTTAGAAATAATCAGAATTTTTTTCTAATATTTAATATAATTGGGTACATTTCACACATCACATAATTTTAGTATGTTGATTTATGAAATATAGAACATATTATTTTAAGGATTCAATAAACTTTTATCCATCCATAACAATTTATATTTTTTATAACTCAAGCAGGATTGGATCATAACTAATTTTGTATTGTTTTAATTTATGATGAACAGACTAAGAATCGACTCAAAAATATCAACATTATTCTTAAAAAAAATCAAATTTATCTTTATTTATCAATAGGCTCGATCACTTGATCTCCATTAAAATAAATCATTAATCATGGATAATCGTAGGATTATGATGTTTATAACATGATCAAATAGTACAAGAACAATCCCAAAAAAGCATTATTTTCCTTATATTAAATTAGGAAATTCATATTTATTCCAAAATAATATAGGAATTATTTTTTAAGGGTTGAAGTCATAGACATACTTTGAAGTCGTACAGGGTAATATATCAATGTCATACATTTAGACTTACAAAGTCTTATCTATTCACTTTTAATTCATACATTGAGAATTCAGTTTAATTTCAATAACTCAAAATGATACATTGGGAAATGAAGTCATACAAAATTTCCTAGACGTCTTATACGTACAGATCAAATTTATAAACTAATAAGAAAAAGTCATATGTTTTCCTTATAGAGTTATACAGACTTCCTAATGAGTCATACACAATAAGAATTTTCCATTTTTCTAATTTTCTATAAGAATTTACAAACATACCTATATGAATTTAAGACATATTGAAATAAACTCCAATACTTCTTAGCATCTTAAAAACCATATATCAACATTAATTAATTCCATGTATTAATAAAATAATATGAATCCACCTTAACTTCTTTATAAGGAGTTACAAAACCCTAAATACATTTCTTTCAGTATTTAAATAAACCTCATGACCAATTTATTTTAACCATTAAATCAGCCGTCATAAAACTTTATCCAAGTAATTTGATAATTATTTTGAACAACATTTATGTTAAATCATACAAAGATGGTATATTCAAACTTCCACCAAGTTTAATCTACAATTTCAACATGTTTTTAAGTATTTAACCATCTATATAAGCTATACAACACACAAAGGCTTCATATATAGCTTTTTCATTATCTAACTCTACTTTTATCATGATTTAGACAGTACACCTTCCACTCTTGTAGAAATTTTCATATCCATACATACAATATCTATAATTATTTGATATTTGGCCTTCCACTTGAATATATATAGGTAGCTATTATAGGGTAAGGTTATCTTTACCCATTTATATATGGATATTTATCATGTTCCTTCACTCTTAGTGGGTGGATACTCCTTTGATCACTCATCACTTTACTTATTTATAATTAAATTTATTTAAAAAATTACAAAAAAATATAATTGAAAAAAAAATAAAAATAAAATCCATTGGGTACTTAAATATACCCAGAAGGGTGTTTATACTCTTTAAAGATAGTACTCATGTGTATTACACATGTGTATCTATAAATTTTTTATGTATAAAAACCATTAGATATTAAAGGTGATAAATTAATAATGATTCTAGAATCAGTTCATCATGATACATGTAAACTATTGTAAGTAGAATCTAGAGTTAAATTCATTTACTTTATGAGATTAATTTTAGAGATTATAATAATATAAAGTGAAGAAGATAATAAACATGGTAAAAGATAAGAGTTGCTTTGATTGACTGAGTAAAATAATATCTTAACAAAAAATTCATGAATCGTTAAAATTTATTTGGGTGTTATTAGTACACTAACATTACCATATAAACATCATAGAGGTAATGTAAATTATAAGAAGGATTAATGATGAGTCTTATAAGTATTTCAAGACTTCAATTACTCCTTTGATGACATGATTTACAAATAGTGGTGTTAGAACTTAACCATATACCAATTATAATGACTAATGTATATTGGATAAGTTATAGTATAAAATAAACACATTTTTTCACACACATTTCTTTTAATATGAATCATTTATTAAAGACAAAATCTAGCTACAATCTTATATCAACAAAAAAACATTATGTAGATCATAATTAATTTTCCTACTTTACTAAGGATATTATTATTCCTATGACAGATAAATATTAGTAAAGATAATGATTATATTTAAATAATATGAAATAAAAATCACTATTTGTAATAGTGGAAGAAATCTAGACTTAACTGGAGTCAAGGCTCCATATGCACATAAGTTGGAATAGGAACATAAATCTCCATGAGGCTTATTAAGTGGACTTGTTCCAAATACACATATGGTATAAAAAATAAGAAAAATAAAATAAAAATGGTTTTAAATTAACCAAGTTGGGTGATATATTATTCAGAAATAATAATGAACACTTTGTCTAAGGAAGCACTATATAGAGATAAGATGAAGTTGTAATGTTGAAATGAATTCAAAAATAGACAATATGTACTAAAATCAATATTTTTATTTTGGTATTTATTCTAGTTGATATATAGCCAATTTTTTTCGAATTCAAGATGAAACTAGACATGGATGGTAAATTTGATTCTTGTAAATAATGAATAATATCTAATGTTTTCAATCAACATCAAGGAATACCCAATGAAAAAGCCTATTCCACCAATATAATTTCTAAAATCCCTTATAGTTATACTCATTATATCATCCTTACATGGATTTTAGATTTTCAATGTGTATCTCAAAAAATACTTTCATTAATTTAAACCTTGTGGGAGATAACTATATGAAACCGCCATAAGGGTTTGTGACACTAAAGGATGCTAATAAGGTATGAAAGTATAAGAGATAAATTTTTGGGTTACAACAACCATAAACATCATGGGATATTTTTTTCATTACGACATAAAAGATTTTTTTTTATTAAGAATAAATATTATCCCTATTTTTATAAGAGCCTAGTGGGAGAACCATAGTTTTCAAATAAAAATATGTTGCTAAAATGTCAAAAATAGATATTTGTCTTACAGTTAACTAAGACTAAATTGAATATTATCTATCTAAGAATTACTTTGAGTAAAATCCTAAGTTAAAATAACAAGATCTAACAAGATAAATCTTTGTGGTTTCTTAGATCAATTCTACTATATATATTGAAAAAATATTGAAAATACAAGAAAAAATAATTCAAGATCAAATTTTTTCCTTTATCACTTGGTATAAATCTATATGGGATGATGTGTTAAGGAATATGACGATATTTATATAATGAGTAGAACATTATATGGTCACATGACTATATATATCAAATATTTCATGATATTTACTTAGATTTAATAATTATTATGCATAAATCATTGTAATAAAATATAAAATAAATAAGTAGGAGATGTTCATAATGAAGAAATTATAATTTTCCAACAATAATTCAGAAAGTGTGAAGGACAAGTTCATAGTACCTGGAGACATGGGAATACTAGTTATCAAGGTGATAAAAAATTAGTATTCCATCAGATCAGTTTGAACATATATCATGGTTACATAATGGAAATAAACAAGAGAATTTTATTAAAGTATATGGTGGCCATATCTATAAATATCATGTATGTTTCAACTTCTAATTAAGCTAAAAAATAAAATATAATATACAATGATTTTTCCTAGATATTGTAATTACACCAATATGGTAAAGTATTATCACAATATATATTAGATAATATTTTAATCATGGTACTTTTGACAACCCTTGTCTTTATTAATCATTAATTCATTATTTATTACATAAGAGTACATATAATAAATACTAGAAGATCAATAAGTCTAGTGTATTTGGGAAATAGGTACATTATATAACAACTTAAAAAAGGTAATACATATCAATTATTGAAAGCTTCCTTATCATGGTCATATCGTTCATTCAAACTTAAAACTATATGGGATAACCTAGGGTCATACATAAGAACGGGGTGATCTATAAAGACCAGTAAGTTAATAAACATGGAATAACATGGATAAACTATTACATGTTAGAAAATAGTCATATAAATGTGAAACAAAGGGGGTGAGAATAATAAATATGAAAAATGTGGCATGTTATAGCACTATATTATAAAGGAAACATGGGAAATGTGGAAGCAACTATAAACATGGAATCAAAAACATAGGTTAAGGATAACATCTAAGATATCATGATGGAAAAGTTACCTTGATTTATTAGTTTCACTCTATAATCCATTGCATGTCATCACATGAGACTAAAACAATACCCAATGAATTTGAGTTCGATATAATTTTGTGTGTAATCATTAATTTCATTTCATTCATATGCATTAGTATAAAACATAGATCATACAACATGGATAATTTATCATCAAATTTTATTCCACAATCAAGGATTGTTGAATAAATACATGTAATTACCCAATAAAAAGGGTATAAGTACATAAAGGTGAACACCCTTCATAGGAAATGGGTATGGTTATTCAATACACAATTGTTTGGAATGGAGAATTGTTGTGAAATCTTAACAGCATAACGGTGGTACTCAAAGATTAATAAAAGTGTTTTAATGAGAAAAAAGGGGTCTATAAT
Source organism: Viscum album (assembly GCA_963277665.1). Taxonomy (NCBI): domain Eukaryota; kingdom Viridiplantae; phylum Streptophyta; class Magnoliopsida; order Santalales; family Viscaceae; genus Viscum; species Viscum album. The sequence goes on from OY728135.1 coordinate 455,795,969, forward strand.
TATTTTTCAATAAAATTTATAGTAATAGGAGTATGGAAAAGAATATACCAAAATTAGGAATTGCAAATAAAAGATATAAAATGAAGAAGATACTTGAATAAATAGTAGAAGGAAAGTATCCCTTATTAAATTTTGGCATGGTAACGGGTGTACATAAAGGTTTATGGGAGGGATTAATGAGATTAAAAGGGTCTATCATATCATTGAAATAAAAATGTAAGTGATAGGGGTATATAAAAACAAAACCAAAGCATGAAAAAAAAATATTTAAGAGGCATAACATAAAATAGGTGCTTCAATAAAAAGAAGAGTGGGAGATCCCTTATCTTGAGAGTATGATTCCAATATCTTGGGAGGAGATTATTGAAAGGTTTATGGAACCATGGGAGGAATTTAGATATGGGACAGAATATTAATGGTGTAATCATAGTTTTTGGAGTGAATATAAATGGGATATTGGGTGGGTTTATATAGGAAATGAGTGGGGACTTGTTTATTATTTCTCAAAATTTGGTTTTTGACACTATAATAAAGTAATGAGAACCAAAAATATTCTCATGGTTTTTTCCAATGGTTTTTTTAAAGGGGTGTGGTTTTCATTATTTTATTATGATAAGGGAAAAACTTATTAAAATATTACCCTTGGTGATGTAGAAGTGAGCCTTTTCCTTAAATAAATGACTTTAAAAACTTAAAAAATATTATAAGTTTCAAAAAATTCATAAAGGATTTATAAAATTAGTGAAAAAACTAAAAAATTCATTTTTTTAAAGGGGTTACATAGATTTTGTCTTGGATAACCTTAAAGTATTTATTATTTCATTTTTGGGTCATTATGATGTCATAATACACACTGTATATTTATACCATATTTAAATTTTACCTGAACATTTGACCATCTTAGAAAATTAAGAAAAATTTAATGTTTGATAATTTAAAAATTATAATTCCAAAAAATAATTATTATTTTATCCAAATAATTTTCTAAATATGTGAACTTTCACTTTTAAAATAAGAGTCAACATTTATTGAGAAATGAAATGTTTTTTATAATAACAAATTTTAAACCCTTAGAAAAATTACATTTGACTTTATAATACATTATATGGTTATTAATATTTAATAATAATAATTTAATAGTAATATTTTATTAAAATATTATTTATAGAAAAAATACATTAATTCATAAAACAATCCTTGATTGAATTTGAATATTACCCAAAAATTCAATTTTTTTATTGTTTCAAAATCAAAATCATTTATGAAGTAACAATAAAAAGATGAAAATATAGTCATTAGTCTATAAAATATACATATTCATATTATTATGGTAATGATATATATCCCTTTATTACACCAGAAAATTTCCTAAGGGTAAGGTGCACGATTGTGATAATTTCATGGGGTGGTTCAACATACATGGTTTGGGTCATAGACTCGATGAGCATTAATTACTCATGTAATCGGTTTCACTCATGATTATATTGATGGGTCTCAACTTGGGATATGTTAAGGGAAAATCCTAGGGATTCTATATCCCTTGGAAGATCAAATAAATGGGATTAATTGTGTTCAATCCTACTGGTTGAGGTCATCACTTCCTTTGTTTAGGGCAACTGTATTTTTCAAAACCCTATATTTATGCTTATCATATGATCATTATTCAATGGATGTATTATCAATGGTTAATATTCTTAATGGTCTTTTAAATTCGACTGGATATAATAAAACAAACTAATTTCATGTGATTTCTATATCCATAATACATAATAGGTAATTTAATAAAACTATTAAGGGAATTTTAATTATAAAATTTTGGGTCGTTACAATCTTCCCCCTTGAAAAATTTATCCCTTGAAAATTTACTTTCACACAGAAAAAGATAATGGAAAATCTATTTTATCACCTCCCTTGGTTCCCATGTCACCTCTTCAAACTTTTTTCATAGTACATTTACTAGGTTCATTGTCTTGTTTCTCATAACTTTGTCTCTACACTCTAAGATATTCACCATCTACTCATATTATGAAAAATCATTCTCTGACAATACCACTTCTAGATCGAGTACATGTGAGCAGTCTGGTATGTACTTCTTCAAGAGTGATATGTGGAATAGATCATGTAGTGGATATAGGTTAGGTGGTAGTTCTAGTTTATAGGCTACCACTCTGATGGGATCAAGGACCTCAAATGGAACAATTTATATTGGACTAATCTTTCCCTTATTTCCAAATATCATAACTTTCTTCTATGGAAATATGTAGAGGAATATTGTGTCTCCAAAATCCAACTCTAGGTATCATTAATGATTTCCATAATTTCCCTTTTGTCTACTCTGAGAATCCTTGAGGTGCTACTGACTGGTATTAGCCTTTTACACCATTTCCTCAACCATTTTAGGGCCTCACAGTTTGTGTTCCCCAACTTCATCACATCATGAAGGTTTTATGAACCTCTTCCCATAAAGGTCTTCATAGGGAGTCATTTGGATGATTGCATGTAAACTATTATTATATGATAACTCAATTAGAGAAAAATGTTTACCTCATCCTCCAATGAAGTCAATTGATAATTCTCTCAAAAAGTCCTTGAGTGTCTAGATAGTACACTCATCTTGGACATCATTTTGAGGGTGATAAGTCATGTTAATGTTCATATCAGTATTTAGAGCATGTTGGACACTCTTCCAGAACATAGAGTTAAATCTTTGATCTTGGTCAGATCCAATCAATAATGGTTTTCCATGAAGCCTCACTACTTCTCTAACATATATCATTTCAATTTGATCAATTTATATGTCTTATCATATTGGAATGAAGTGATCGGTCTTTGTAAGATGATCCACCACAACACATATAGCATTATTTCATCTTGATTTCCTTGTAATACCATTAATAAATTCCATGGTTACATTTTCCAATTTCCATGTAGGTATGGGTAATGGTTTAATCATCCCCTTTTATTTTTTTTCCTTTTAGCCTTCACTTGTTGACAAACAAGACACCATGATGTATATTATGTGATCTCCTTCTTCATATTTTCCCACCAATAGTGATCTTAGAGATCTTGAAACATTTTTGTACTTCCTAAATGGATAGAGAAGGTTGAACTATATGCATCATCCATAATATTCCTCTTTAATTCAGGATTTGATGGTACACATAGTTATGACAGAAATATCACAACTCATTCTTCATTAAAATTGATATCTTAGGATTTCCCTTTTATTATAGCTTCTAATTTATTATGAATTCCCAAAAAATCTCTTTGATCATCTTTTATACAATCTATAATAGAATGTTGAGAAATAAATTTTTAAAGGGTTGATGATGTTCTTTAATTTATTATTCCCATGTACATCCTTTTCAAGTCTAAGAAAATCTAATCCTTATCAATTCTATTCAATGAAAAAATTATGGGATCCTTTCTATTTAGAGAACCATATACTTTAATCATTTTCCAAATATGGTATATGATTGAGCAGTCATATTCCTTAATCAACTCAAACCATTATCACTTTTGCATATTCATCTCTTTCTATGTGAATATATACTTATGACTCTCATGATCTGTATATATTTCATACATCTACCCAAAGTGATAATGCCGAAAACATTTCAACACAGAGATCACTATAGAAAAATTTTAATCATATGTTGTGTAGTTCTGTCCATGATCATCCAATTACATTCAATCATAGGATATCACTTTTACATTTTAAATTTAAACACATCCAAAACCCTTCTTCAAATCATCGTTGTATACAACTAAAAGTTCCCTTGTTTTGGGTAGTGTAAGTACAGGTGCTGTGATAAGCCTATTTTTAAACTCCTTTAATCTCTTTTCAAATTCATCATTTCAAAAAAAAACTTGACTCCCTTTTCAGTTATTTTTATTAGAGGGTTCGAAAATCATGATAAATTCCACAAAAATCAATATTAGTAACTAGAATATCCATGGAAACTATGAATTTTTTTCATTGATATTGGCCTCATACATTCTTCAATTGCTTCTATATTTTAAGGGTATATAGATATCCCATTTCTTATTATAATATTCCCCAATAATGAGGCTTCCTTAAACTATATCTCACATTTGATTTACTTTCCATAAAGAATATCCTTTTAAAATTATTTATCATAGTTATCAGATGATCCTCATACTCCCCCTTTCTTTTGGAGTATATTAGAATAACATCTAGAAATACTACACAAATTTTTCTAGGTAACATCTAAATACATTATTCCTCATGCCCAAGAATATTTGTAGATCATTACTGAGTCTGAATCGAATTACTATGAACACATAGTGCCTATACCTTTTTCATAAAGGAGTCTTGGGGATATCCTCATTCTTCACCCTTACTTGATAATACACCGATAAAAGTTCCACCTTGGAGAAGTATTAGGATCCACAGAGCTGATGAAAAAGTCATCAATCTATGGTAGAGGATACTTGTTCTTTATTGTGATCTTTTTATGCTCACTATAATCAATGAAAAGGTGCATTTACTAATCCCTCTTCTTGACGAATACGACTAGTGTACCACATGGTGAAGCACTTGGTGTGTAAACCCATTATCTAGATTCTCTTTTTGTTCTTTATATCCTCAAGTACCATAATAGCCATTATATCCAAAGTCTTGGATAATGGTAATCCACCGGGTATAATCTTGATTGAAAATTTAACCTCTAAGTTAGGAGGAAGACCAGAAAATATTTCAAGAAATGCATTAGTATATTCCCTCTAAATGGTAAAGTCTTTGAGGATGATATTTTCCTTTGACTCAATAATTTTATATAGTTGTTCTTCCTCATTGGGAAATAATATCCATGTTTGAGATGTCGGTTCTAAATAAGTATCATCCACCTCCTTGAACTTGTATAGAATTAGAGGACGACTTGTAATATGGATAACGAGTTCTTTCTCATGGAAATTTATGTTTTCTCTACTTAAGGAATGAAAATTCATAGCTAGAATTACATTAAATTCCACTAAAGGGAGTATTATAAGGTTTATTGTGAAATTCATCCTACCAATTTTGACAAGGGATGATTTTTATAATTAGGATTCAATAATTTCACAATTTGTTTCTATGATAGCAATAATTCCATGATTTTAAGTGGTGTTTGAAAAGTTCTAATAAACTTTATTGATATGAAGGAATGCATAGAACCGGAATCAAAAAGTAAATTTACCATTCTAGAATGAATAACTAGAATACCTATAACCACTTATTTTTTAGGATCCAACTCAGTGGTTCTAATGCAACAATCTCACCCTTGGTACCTTGGATTTTGTTGGTTGTCTCAGAAAACCGCTAGCTTAGTTCATTGGTTTACAAAGTTACCTTGTTCCTTATAGTTGAAACAATGAAAAATGACTCGAGGGTTGACTAGAGAATTCCTTTCCTCCATCACATTAGTGGGTTTCTCTCATCAGAAATTTCTAGCTTGTTCCCATTCCTTTATTCTCCTAAAACATTTCCTCAACCCCTTAGTAAATTTCCACGGTGCTTATTTCCAAACTTTTTACATGTGGGATATTAAAATTTATTTTCACTATTATATTTTTCCATCACACAACCATAATTAAACTCCACTTTCCATTTCTTATCCCCATTAGACCCTTGATTTTTACTAATCTCTATTTTTACTTTTGAGGGTACATCATGCAATTTCCTCATAGTTATCAATGTCTCAGATCAATATGGATTTTCATAAACTAGGTTTTATCCCACCAAATAAGTAGTCAACCTTGAATTTTGGGTTAAAGATAAATCTAAAGGTGTATCATGAAATTGTTGAGTTGTTTTCCTTATAACCCCAAATGGATTCATTATCTTTTTTCTTGAGTAAAAGGAAATCCATTTCTATTTTTTGTCAAAGATTGTGAGGAAAATATTTATCGAAAAAGATTTTCCGGAATTCCTTCTACCCCATTACTTTGATCTATTATTCAGGCTTTGTATTCTTGATCAATGTCCACAACTATTCATCTTCTCCTTCTATATGATAAATGGACATTATAACAATATATTTATTGGAATGTTGAATGATGGATAATATCTTCACAATAGAGTTAATCCATTATTTCAAGATTATGGTATCAGATGATCGATTAAAAGTCTAAGGCCTTTCTCGCATAAAGGTCTTAATTGTGTATTTTTATTTCTTAGGGGGATTTGGGAACTCATTTTGATCCAGGTTTCTATTCATAACATGAGTTAGCTAAGAAATTATAATCATAAATTTTTTTATTCCTTTTTCTATGAGGTTGGGAATTTCTTTTGTCACATCATCACATTTCCCTTCACATTGGTTGTTTACTGGGTTGCATCTATTTTCTAAACATTAGCTAGAATAAAGGGAAAAATTATGATTGATTATTTTTTAAATAAAAAATGAATAAATAGGAATCCAATGAAATTAAAGGAAAAAATTATAAATTATATTTATTCATTAACTTCTGAATTTCTAGGATTCAATCTATGTTATCCATGATCTATTTTCTAAAATAGACACTTATGGGAATTTTTCCCCGTAATAATGGTTCATAATGATCTTGTGAATTTAACAAGGAGTATCCCCCAGGAGTGTCAAACCATATGTGTAGTAAGACCTATTATTGTGCCCTAGTTCCTGATTTAGTATATCCCAAAATGGTGTTTTTAAGTTTTAACCCTGGGTACATCTATGCCAGAGCCACAACAACTTGTAATATCCAGTTAGGGATGTATTTTCTTGGGAACCACTTACTCTATAATATACTAGAATTTAGGGATGTTTTCTTATGTTTATTCCTATTACTAAGGATTTATAAAAAAAATTAAATATTAATACCAAAACAAGTAAATTTTCCTTTGATACCAACTATAACAACCCATGTATTTATTACACAATAATTCAAATTTTATTGAATATGAGTACATATAATACAACCCATAGGATCGATAAGTCTAGTGTCTTTGTGAATTAGACACATTAAATATAAACATAAAATAGGGAATTCATCTCAATTATTGAAAACTTCCTTGACAATATCATATTATTCTTTCACACATAAAACTGTATGGGATAACTTGGGAACATACATAAGACATGGGTGAGCTATAAAGCATAGTAGTGGAAAAAATGTAATAATATTAATAAATTATTACATGTTATAAAATAGTCATATCAACAATAAATCCAAGGGTTTGTAATAATAAACATGAATAATGAGGCATGTTGTGGAATGATAACATAAAGGCAATAAGGAAAATTTAGAAAAAACTGTAATCATGGAATCATAAACATAGGTCAAGTATAAACACTAAGAAATCATAATGGAAAACTTCTCATGATATATTAGGTTCACGAACTAATCCCTTGCATGAAATCTCAAGAGACTAAACCATTACCCAATGGATTGAATCTCCCTATAATTCTAGTCTTATCAGTCACTTTCATTTCCATCACATGCATAAGTGTGCCACATATACCATACAACATGGAATTAATTATCAAATAAAATTTAATCTAAGATCATGGAGTGTGGAATAAATAAATTTAAGTCCCCAATAAAATTATTATAAGTTCATAAAGGTACAAATATTTTATAGGGAATGGGTATGAGTATTCACTACATAATTGTTTTGAATGGAAAATCACAGTTGAATTTTGACAGCATAATGGTAGTACACGAAGATTCATAAAAATGGTTCAATAAGATAGAAATGGGTCTCTAATTATTTTTACATAAAATGGATAGTAATTGGTATATGTAAAATTATATCTGAACATTAGTAATTGTAAATAAAATACATAAAATGAATAATATTCTTGAATAAAGAGGATAAGGAAAGGATGTCTTACTAAATTTGGCATGGTAACAGCTGTACAAAAAGGTTTATGGGAGTGCCTCAAGAGATTTAGTAGGGTGTCTCATATCATGGAAATAAAAAATAAATTAATAAGGATATATATAAACAAACCATAAACATGAAAAAAATAGAATTTAAGAGGCATAATATAAAATAGGTGGTTGAATAAAAAGAAGAGTGGGAAATCCCTTACCTTGAGAGTGTGATTCAAAAATCTTGGGAGGAGCTTCTTGAGAACTTGGGGAACCTTGGGAGGACTCTAAAGAGGAGATAAATGAGTAAGGATATGATATAATGTTATTTAGTGATGATAAATGAGATCTTCAGTGGGTTTATATAGGAAATGAGTAGGGAATTATTTATTATTTCTCAAACATAGATTTTGGACTCTATAAAATAAATTAATTAAAACCACAAACCATCTCATGGTTTTCTCCTATGGTTTCCTTTAAAGGTTATTTTTTCCATATTTTATTAGTCTAAGGGCCTAAATTATTATAATATTACAATTGGTGGTGTGAAAGTGAGTCATGTTATTGAAGAAATTGTTTTAAAAACATAAAATATATTAGGTTTTTGAAAATTAATAAATGATTTATAAAATTAATAAATTAAACTTAAAATTAAATTATTTTAAATTAGAAACATATATATTTTCATTAATACACTCTATAGTATTAATTAGATTGTTTTAGGGTCATTTTGATGTCATAATACACACTGTATATTTATAGTGTATTTAAATTTTACTTGAAAATTTGACTATATCATAATTTTATGAGAAATTAACCATTGGATAATTTTAACATTTTTGTTCCAAAAATATTATTTATTTTATCGAATTAATTTTCTAAATATGTGAAATTACATTTTTAAAATAAGAATCAATGTTTATTGATAAATTCTGTGTTTTTTTACAATAATGGTTTTTAAACCCTTATAAAAATTACATTTCACATCATAAAAAATTATATTATCATTTATATTTAATAAAAAATATTTTATAATAATATTTTATTAAAATATTATTTAATTTTAAAATCCTTTAATTCCTCAAAATAATGCCTTAATTTAATTTTAATATTACCCAAAAATACAATTTTTATTGTATTATTTCATAATAAAAGTCATTTATAAAGAAATAATAAGAATATGAATATATATTCATTATTTTATAAAATATTAATATTAATAATATTAGTTTCTTAATAGATAACTCTTTATTAAACTATAAAACGTCCTAAATGTATGGTGTGTGATGATGAGACTTTCATGGGGTGGTTTAACATATATGGTTTGGGTCATGATCTCGATGTGCTTGAACTTTTCTCATAAATAGTTCTGATCGTGCTTAAGTGCTTAGACCTCGTATTGGGATTGGTCAAGGGAAAATCCCAGTGATGTTATCTTCCTCAAAAAATTCAATAAAAGGTCTTCATATGGTATGATTGTACTAGTTGAGGTTATATCTTCCATTTTATATATCAATTTGAATTGTAAAAACACTATATTTATACTAATCATATGATTATATTTTATGGATATATTATCAATAGTTAATTTTCCTAACAGACTTTTAAATTTGATAGGATATAATAAAAACAAGGATGTGCATGGGTTTTATATAACCATAATACATAAACTGGAATATAATTCAACCAAAAGGGGAATTTAATTTATAAAATTTTGGGTCATTACAAAACTATCCAAGGTGATAGATTTTTTATATAGTACAAAAGGTAAATACTCAATTATATCAACTCTAAAGATATTTACTCAAATATTTGAAGTTACAATAAGAATTGATTCTATAAAAAATATGTAAATTAGAGTGACAATAATCACACCTCATTACAAGTATGATTATCATCTGAGAGATAATGATTTGAGAAATGTTAGAATATGGATCTAGTGAAAGTGTAAGTATTTCAAAGATATTTCACTAGAACCAACTGAATTTATACTTTCAATTACCATAATATTAATTCTCTTATGTATTTCATAGAGTGATTATTATTTTGAATAAAATTAATGTGATAATTTCATTAGATTATCTATTCCATTGGTTGGTTATAGTCATTTCTCTTTATAATGAGAAAATAGAGATGATATGATGATATTATTATATATTCCCTATAGTCTAGATACATCCTTAAAACACAACAAATATGATATCTTATTATCATGTGTTAGAAGTTTGTATGATATTGAACCTTCTTATCATGATCCACTCTCTTGGTGATCTCTAATAAGGTAGTTCATGGGGAAAAAATACCGAAGGGGATTCCACATGTTTTATGTGTCATTAGATATTTCTATCTATTAACATTTTTATTATTCCTTATACTTGATATTATTATAAATACATACCATGAATCATGTACTTTGATATATGGATGAAAGTCATGATGAGATATGCTCATGGGGATGTTTCGTATGTTGGGTCCATCATAAGTAATATGGAATTGATCGAATAATTCAAGAAAGGATTTGTATAATATATATTAATGGAAGAAGATGTTTTTATCGCTTTGATTTAAATATTACTTCCCGATAAAATTCATGTCCATGGTAGTTTGTAGACAAGTTCATATCAAAAATTCAAAGAAAGATAAATAAATAGAATGTTGTCAAAAGTATTCATCATGCATGATGAGATATCAGAAGACAAAGGGATTATATTACATTATTTCATTCATAGGAAATTTATTAATATTTTTATATAAACTTATTTCTATAATGGTTCCTTAATGTTCTTCTAGATATAGATCTTAGACTTTATTTAAGTTCACCTAATTCTGCTAAGAAAGATGCCTAGCAGCTCGCACACTAACTATATCCAAAATTGAGTTAACTTTTATAATAATTTAATTTTATTAACAAAATATTCCTGGATTATGGAATCTTATTTAATTTAGTAATGTTGATCACATAAATTCAATCACGAGATATTCAATCAGATATCATTAGACCCTATTACTACATGTATCTTTATTATGGAATAGATGGGTGCCCTACCATAGTGTGTCACTGGGCGGCGTGATGAAATGTTTTTTGGAAAGGGTCACACATATTTCACACTAATAACATGGTTTGATGACTACTTGTAGTGTGTGGTTGGGCATTATAATAGTCACATGGTGTGATGCATGATGATCATTCAATAAAAAACTATGTATTTGGCCTTCAGTTCGATGGGCCTTGGGGTCACTAATGTTCTATGGCCCATGTGCCTTAAGTATTTTACTTCACGTATTGTAAAATGGTTTTTTTTTATTTCATGTGGGGAGGGTTAAGGATTGACCAAAAAAAGTTCATAAGAGTGTGTGTGTTGTTTGGTTTCTTATGATACCATCTACCTTAAATAATATAATAATATAATAATAATATTTAGTAACATGAATATTAAAATGAATAATTATAAAGAGATTAATGAGTTTAATATAAATTTATTTATCAACTGAATAATATTTATTTAAATAAATCTCAAATTATTCAAGGTTTAATAAATTCCATGGGTGGATAAACATTTCAAGTTAATGATCTAAAGGAAATGATATATTTATTTAAAATCATTTAAGTAAATAAATATTTATTTATTTAAGAAATGATATCAAATAATATATATAAAGGAAATATTATTATTATTATTATATATGGGGTATTATATAGATTAAATAAATTGATAAGGCACTGTGTGAAATTATTTATTATTTAATTCTTGTTATATAATGAAAGATATATCAAATTTCTAAGTTGTCGAGTTTTATAAATAATGGAAATTCTCTCTATAATTCTCACTATCCCTAGAGAAAATATCCCCCATTCCTCCCTCTCAATAAAAAGATAGAGTAAGATATTTACTTGTGATTAGTGTAAAATGGAAGGAATTACTTGGTTCCATTATTCCAATACTGAAAATAACAAGAATTAAACTAAGATATGAATAGAGAATATGTGGATGTGTATAAAAAATCCTCATTTAGTTTCGAAAACTTTATTGAATAACACAATAAGAGTAGCAATGTATATCAATCAAGATGATTTCAACAAACTAGGTAATTATAATTTAAATTAACTATAAATTAAATGTGAAAGATATTATATAGAGATTATGAGGTGTCTTCATCATGTTCTTTGGGTATTATCCATTTATATTTATGGAAAAAATAAAAAACGGGCCACAAACTGAATATTTCATTACACCCCAAAACATTTAATGAGGATAGCTATGGTTTTTTCTCATGGAGGGTAATTTTATTTTCATACCTTAATTAATGATGTTTCATAGAAGGTGTGGGTTTTATTTTCCCAAAAAAATAAAAAAAATTAGTACCTTTATCATATTGAGATCCATGGTGGAAAGGGAGGTCAGTCTAATGGTGAGATGTTTGAGGATTGATAATAGTGGGGAATAAAGAAGCAAAGAGTTCTAGAGGTTTCTCCGAAAAAAATTAATACTTTGAAATATGATTCTTAGAAAACTAGAACATAATGATATGGTAGAGATGATGAATCGAACTCTATTTGAGAGATCCATAAGAATGAGTATAAATTCTACATTTCCCAATTATTTTTTGCGTAAAATCATTAAATTGTGTGATACGCCTCAAGAATCTAAGTCCTTTCATGTCAATAGGGAAGGAGTTGTAGAAGAGATATAGACCAGAATATTAGTTGTTGTCTCTCTCATCAATGTCGTTGAAATCATTTCCTATGTCTATCTTGATGCGAGATAAAGGGATAAGTTAAAATTAATGTCCCAAGCATGTTTCCTTGTGGGTTATGGAATTGAAGACCATGTATTTGTTTCGATGTGATAATGATCACCAAAAGTTCTAAAAATAAAACAAAAATTCACTTAACTAAATTAATCATATGGAAGGATAAAAACCTAGTGGAATATGCAGATAATGATAAATAATTAGTGGATTATTCCAAGGTTTATTTGAACATAATTCTGGTAGGTTTGGATAGTTTAGGAATCACTCATGTTATAGAAGAACCCAATATCCTGGAGGGTCAATTTTTGGATAAATATTAGATTTTAGATGTTTAACTAAGGCTAGAAAAATTGGAAATCTCGAGGAATTTTGTGGCTCAAGAGAGTGTTCTAGAATATGCATTCTCATAAGGGACACAAAATGAGATTTTGAGGTTTTTTACTATAGTTAGAAAACCTGTACAAATATTTGGATAAAAAATGAACTACTTAATTCATATAGATGGTAGAGAACCAAAAAATAAAAAAGGTTCGAAAAGTATTAATAACTCAAAATAATGGGAGTCAGTAGTGCGTGAGGATATGGAATCTTTTTATGCTTCTAGGACATGGGAGATTTTGTAACTTCTATGTGGGAAAAAGGTATTTCAAAAAAAATGGGTTTAGTGGTTGAAGACAAAAATGGGTGGTAGGAAATGGTATAATGTAATTTTATTTGTGAAATTATTTCAAAAAATATAAGTATTCTGTTTCTAAAAAATATATTCTCCAGTTGTTAATCACATAAAAATCTGAAGGGTTCATGGAAAAGTTAAAAAATAATGTCTATATCTTTAAGAAATATATATTAAGAGTACATTATCTTATGGATATTTTGCGAAAATTGACATGAAGATACAATAAGTTATTGTGAGAAATATACTATAAGTGCTGGTGTTTTATCTCGAACAATGTCTGTATGGGTTAAAGCAAGAACCTAGAAACTGTAACAGGAAGTTTGATGCCTTTACAATGGAACAAAAGTTATTTTAGTGAAATGTGGATCATTTTTGGTACAGAAATGTGTTCGATGAAGGGAATTTCATTTTAATTCTCTTATATGGGGTTGATATGATATTTGAAGGTATATACAAGAAATGGATTCAAGATATTAAGCTTGAATTATCTGTAAGGTTTGACATGAAGGATTTTGGTGAAGCAAAATGGATTTTTTTGATGAGGAATTGGAGGGGCTGAAAGAGTGGATATTGTTGTTATCTTAATATGACTATTTAAAAGAGATGGTGAAAAGGTTTTAAATGTATATATCTAAACATATATCTTCCCCATTGGGTGTGTATTTCAAACTATACAAATAGAAAGAACCAATAATATAATATAAGGCCATGTACATGGAAAATGTTCCATATGCATCAATGAATTGAAATTTTATATATTCCATGATTTTTTTAGGGTTATAAATTGCTCATTTAGTGGGAGTTATTGGTAGGTTCATAGAAAATTATGAAAAGTATGACTAGGAAGTGTTAAAGTGGATAATTTAGTATCTAAATGTTTAGAATTTTATATCTTAAGTTTTAGAATTAATGATCCACTAAAAAGGTATATCAATGATTAATTTGGAGTAGATGAAAACAAATAGAAAAGTTTCATCAATGTTGTATTTATCTATATAGAAACTACCATAATTTATATGTCTAAAATATATCTTATATTTTCACTATAAACCATGGAGTCTAAGTACATTATGTAAATAGAAGCAAGGAAGGAGATGGTCTGGATAAGTTACATATAGGTGGAACTTAAAAGGAAGAAAGTGAGCATAGAATTATTCTATGATAGTTAGAGTGTGATCCATTTTCTAAAAAATATAGTGTTTCACTCAAAGATGAAACACATTATGATGACAAATAAATTCATTCAAAAGAAGTGGAAAATGGAATACTGGATCTATATAAGACAGATAGAAGTTAAAATTTGGAAGATTTTTTGAAAATGGTTATACTATTATATGATTAAGGTTAGGTTTTGTAATATTGAGTCTTGTTTGATTGGGAAGAAAGAAAGAGATATTCAGTAATTATTTTAATATTATTAAAGAAGGTTGAAATTGCCTATGTTACTGAGTGGAATTTATTTAAAATCTGAGAAAAGTATACTTTATATGGGATATTGTTATATTGACCTATGAAAATAGTTTTTTAGATAAGTATTGGATCTTTTATAATTTGCATTATCCAAAAGTTACATTTAGAACAAAATGTTTTTTTCATAGAATTAGGTAAGTTCAGAACTAGAAGAATGAGAAATTAGCAGTAACAACTGCCTTTGGGTTATGGAAGTGAAAAAGAAGCAATTGAATTATGTAAAAGTAACTATATTGAATGCATAAGAATAACACATTGGGTTTTCAAATAAAATATCTAATATTCTTAAAAGGGTTTTATAATAGTAGAATATATTACTTTAACTATTAACTAGGTATTATAAGTTGAGTTGATGAGGCTGGAAGTGGCTTTGACCAAGTAAGGGGTCATCCATGATGATTGGAAGGTGGGGCACCATAAAAACTGATTAAACATGTCTATAAATTGATGAGTGGGGTCACTTATATGTTAATACTATAATTATTCTCTTATTCACTCATTATTAATAATAGTAACAGTCTATCTCATATGGAATTATAATAAGTGTAACCCACATAAAACCCTTTATTGTTTTAGGTTGGTGTGAACTGTTTTTTTCTTCTGTATCTGTGTGTTTTCTAGAAGTTATGTTGTGTTTATCGAGGTGGTTTGTCATGATACATTAAATCATATTTACTTCATATGAATGTTGAAAATGGGTTTCATAGTTTCAATACTTTTGGCCTAATTCCACAAGTTAGATTTTGGATGTATGTTCTAGAATTTAGGGTTCTTGACAATGTCAATGATGCATGAATACCCTACTATAGGAAATTAATTAGAGTGAGTAAAATTCCAAAAAAAAAATAATTTATAAACCAAATCAAATAAAATATCATATTCAACTGAAATCATAGACTTATGTTTTTGGTTGTGTTGCGGAGGTACATATAAAAACATTTCTTTATAATTCCTGACCTTTAATATTCATTTTAGAAAATTTCCAAATGTTAATACCTCATAAAAGAAACCACTTTGATATAATTTTGTAAATATATTACTGGATTGATTGTTTCACTGAGGTAAAATTTCATATATATTTAATTGGTATCCATAATCATTAAAGACTGACAACTAGGCTTGAGGTTCTATCAATGTTTCTTGGGGAGTGATTTACCCTCTAATGGATCATTATAAAAAATTTCTAAAGTAAATGACACAATAATGAATCTCGAATCTTTACTGAATAGATAATTTGAGAGAAAAAATTAGGGCCTATAAAATAGATTTTAGGCATGAAAATTAATAAAGATAAAAATTAAATATTTGGGTACCTATCACAAGATAGTTAAGTAAAATAATATTTTGAATCATTTTTTAATTAAAATATTGAAATCAAATTGTACTCCTCTTGATAAAAAATTTATATTTTCTACATATAAATATTAAACTTCTAAATATGAATAGATTTTAATGAATATAATTATTTATTCTAATATTTCTGAAAGTTTAATAGATGTAAGGATTTTCATCCATCCAAATTTAGTATATGTTGTTAATATTATAAGTAAATTTTTGGATGACTTATGGAAGGATCACAAAAGTTATTTTAAATGGGTTATTAGATATATTTTTCATTCTTTTGATTTCAAACTATTATATAGTAAATTTGATATTGTTAAAAAAATTAATACTATATATGTAGAATCAGATTTCATTTCAAATATAGATACCAAAATTCTGTCACTAATTTTGTTTTTACTATATTTGGTAGACATTTTATCTATAAATATTATGTGAAATTGATTACGGTCATCTCATCTATTGAAGTCATGTATATTTTCTTAATTGAATTTTTTAAAGAATATATATGGTTTAAGGGTATTATTATAGAGTTGAATATTTATAATTTAGAAATTATAATTTTATGTGAAAGTAATATTTCTTTAAAATTATCTAAGGATCAATATTTACATGGAAATACAAAAAATATATATGTAAATTTATTTGTTTTATGGATTATATTAAATCTAGCAACATATGTGTTCATAATATATGATTGGGAGAGAATTGTTTTTATATGCTTATGAGGAAATATCTTATTTTTAAGCTTGATCAATTTTTGTAGTTGTTAAACATCTGACCAATTAAATAACATAAGTTTTAGGGAAATTATTCAAGTATATGAACATGAATTTTATACCCCTGATATGTATTTGTAGAAATATTATTTCATGCATATATTTGAATTGTAAATTAAATATCATAGTTAATTAACTATTATTTTGTCATAATATATAACCTTCTGTTCATAGTGATCTAATATTATTTCTTGGACTCATCTCATTGGGCCACTACAATGTGCTTTCCTTGAACATTTTTTTAACCCATATACTATCCTTTTTCAGTATCTACTTTTCAGGAATCATCCTAACCATTGATAGATTTTGATCCCTCAATTACCATTATTATTTATGAATTTTCTTATGTGTTAATTTTCCCTTTCATTGGGATTGATTCATTTCTCAACCATACATTCAAATAGTTATCTCTTGTGTGTATCATTAATATTTTTTTGTCCTTATCCTGATCCATTTTTCATGCCACCACACATACTATTATGATTAAATTAGTTTTTGGTTGTGTTTTTGATTTTATACCCTTTATTTTTTTCAGTATATATTTGGGTTTACTCATTCTTTCATCAAAGTCTCATTATAGTTGGGGACCGTGACCGTACTGATCTAAAGTGATATTACTGTCGGTGTTCCCATCATATGGGTCTCTAGATTCCCATAATTAGATGGGTTTCTATAGGTTGTATTGACTTAAAGTTCTTAAAGTATACCAATTTAGTAGACGTCTAACCTGTTTGATCCTCATGGTCCTCTTGGGATGATGATACTCAAGTTCATACTTTTAATGTGATTAAGGATGAAAGTATTCCATTCTTAGATGAAGTAATTAATATTTTCTATTATATATTCAATATGTAGTCATTTTTTTCCAAGTTTTTCATAGTATTCTAATTATATTTTCAATGTGTAAACTATATGTGCATGATTGGATTTCATTCAGTTTATGTTGAATTCCAACTCCTCTAGGAAGATTTGGTTATCATTTTGGTTTAGTGAGGACTATATCTTGATACATTAATTGATTTCCTTTGATGGTTTATTTTTATGTCTATATTTCTTTATTTTATCATTAACAACGAAAATATTTTAGGAATGCCAATATTTCAAAAGTAAGTAAAAAAATTTCAATTATAATTAATCCTTTAATGTTGATAAATTTGGGGTAATTAATACATTTCTAATACTCTAGTATTAAATGATTAAATGGCTTGAATATTTTATTTTTAATGTTTTATTCATTTTTTTGGGATTTATAAAAAAATATACATTAGTTTTGAAATATGTATTTTCTTGTTAATGGGATAATTTTCATGGTTTTTCATTTTTTTTTATTTTCATACTTAATCTAGACAAAGACTCACTTGAATTTTAATTTTTTATATTTTTACTTACACTTACATAAGGGATACGTGCACACATGAGGGTAACATCAATAGGATCACATAAGGGTAAATGGTGTATCCTTGGAGATATGTAAGGTCACTACATCTTCTCTAATACTTGTGTAAAGGTAACAGTCCTGACCATGCAATGTGTAAAGGACACAAGGATATTGTGTCAAGGTAGTCAAGCATGATCCAAAGGTTATGTAAGGGTAAAGCTCACACTCCCTCAACTATATAAAGGTCTTCGTTGCACTCCATAGCTCATGTAAAGGTAATAAAGAACATTGTAATTGTTATTCACTAGCTGCAAAGGCTTTATAAATATAGAGGCCCTATTAAACTAAGATTGACCCCAAGACCTGCATGTTCAGAACTCACACCACACGAGTCCTACAATTCCCAGTTGAATCGAAGCTGAACTTTTTCAACTCAGAATCAACCCAAGCTTTGGGAAAACACAAATGAATATGCCTAACTAAAAATGATGAAAGTCAATATAGAGAAGAGAAAATATGTACACCACTCTGTTCACAGTGCATTACCAAAAAAGAGGTGGCCTTGATGTCTCCTAATGTTGTGGATGTGAGTATGGAAGAAAACACACACAATTTTCTCAATGGAATTACCTAATAAGTTCAACTAAAGTAGCCAGATCATAATAATTTTTCCCAATGAAGATCATAAGACTTCAATAACATGTCTTCATTGTACAACACTAGCCTAAACTATAAGACATCAGTGAAATTATAGGACTTTTTAACCAAGTGTATGACATTTATATCCATTGTAATAATTTCAACGAATGACTTTTTGAGCAAATGACTTCATAAATTTTCCAAATTTCAATTTCAACTGAGAGTACCCATTACCTCTTCAAGTTATACAACACCAATATCATTCATGCCATCTACTAACATGGGTCCTTCATGGATTAAACCTTTATATGAAATAAATATCATCATTTAGTCTATATGGAAAAATCAAGAAAGAATCATTTGATATTTCCAAGTGTTGTTCATCTATTCAATAAGGGAATAAAGTATCATGAAGGCTTCTGTAGAAGTGGGAGAAGAAGATGCTTGAGTGAGATCCTCCTAGAATCTAGATATGTGAACCAAATCAGAAACTATATATTAAAATGATTATGTGATTCTTGAGGATACTATGAATATAGTGAACCATAATTTACATACATTGATATTACTTCATAATTGAATAAAATTCATTACAACATATAAAAAAACTGTGACAGGGCCGTATTTGTATAGTGTCTTTAGAAACTAGGAAACATAAATAACTTGTTTCTAAAACATCTACATTGTCTCCTGATTATTTCTTTATAACTAGACTTCTTTTCAGCATATCATACTTAATACCCTTCTTCCTGACCTGGGTAAAATAAACATATGAAAGCATGAGCTCAAATTCTCAGTAAGGGTAAACAAAAGAAATATCTGTCATATCTTATTCATAAGAACATAACATTTGAAAATATTATCCTGCATATAAAAGATCATAATATCATGTCATGAGATAAATAATAAAAGTGAAATGTAATAACATAAGACATGAAATTTTTTGTCATACACACATAATCATATAAAATAATTTCATATTGGTCAAGTATCATTTCCAAGACTATGATAGCGGACACAGTCCATTACTAAATTGAGTTCACTCCTCGTTCTAGCCCAGTATCATTGAACTATATTTTACTTGTCCTTCCATCCATATCTATATCATGATATATAAATCATTACTCAATTAATTTGAGGTAGATATAGGTCCCACACATCTCATAATGAAACCATTCTTACGTGTGCCACAAAAACATAAAAACATTCACTATAGCATAAACCGTGAAATAAAATGGGTTTTTTAAACATCAATCCATCATAACCTAATCCATAAATTGATTTCATAAAAATAATTCAATAATTTACACAATAAAATCAAATTAATAATAGGGATAGAAACATAAAACTATGTAATCTTATATGGAAATGTTTTTTGATAAAACACTTGAGCTTCATTCTTGAGGAAAATATCCTTTATTTTTTAAAAACTTTTTCTTTCCTCAAAATATCACACAATTTTAGAAGAAATAATTTTATGTGGAAATAACCTTTTAATATTATAGTGTAATCTTCAATTAAATAAAGGATTATGAATGCGTCAAAATATGTTCATTTCATACAAGTTAAAAAAAACATTCATGTTGTACTTTTGCTGAAAAGGTCAAAAAGTACCTCGTACCAAAAAGAACAAAAGAATCCTTTCATACCATTTAGTAAAAATTTACCAATTGGTAAAATTGACTTTGAATAATTATTTAAGGATATAAATAATATTTTGAAATACATATTTAGGAAGCATGGATGTGGATGATAAATAACCCGTAGTAAATAGATATGAATAACCAATCTCAGATAAAAAATGAGATTTGAACATTTATCCCTTACCTTGGGTACGATATGATTCTTATGTATACAAACCTCCTGTATAATGATTCAAATAATGTTAATAATTTATTCTAGAATCATAATAATTTTTATAATAACATTTTTTATCATATTTTCATCTGATTGTTAGTAACATTTCATTGTTACTCATTATTCGGGTATTAACTGCTTTATGTTCTTATGAATTTTTTTTCAGATAAGTTCTTATTCCTATTTTTAAGTCATAGTTATATCTTTTAGAGAATGGTATTATTATAATATATATCATATTTATTTATTCAATTCATTTATATAATCATGGTTTATTAAATAGTATGTAAAATGAATCACATCACAACGTGGAGATGGTAAGTCGTACGTATGCAAGAGAGATGATATCACTCGCATAATTGTGGGCTGGTATTGAAGTGGATGGTGTATAGTATCTCATAATTAGTATCATGTTATAATAATAATATATAGTTATTATTTCCACCATTATATCCATCCAAGTAAGGTGGTGGTGAAAAACAGATTACACCACGACGTGGAGACGGTAAGCCAAACGTACGCACGTGCAGTGATTTCATATTTCGTAGGATGGATAGAATGTGAAATAGGGTTGTTTCATATTTATAATAAAATATTAGTATATGATTGTTACTAATTTCATTACTCTACAATGAAACAACTAATGAAGAGAAAGTAGAAGAAGAAAGAAATTTGAAAGAATCGGTAGAAGAGATTACCTCTTCCTCGATGTACCTCTATTAGATTTCCCCTTAGGGCACTAGAGTTGGTCTTTTAAGAAGACCAAAACCACTAGACTAAAAATAGGGATGTTGAGAAGGAAAATGGTAGGGTTGGCCGATCATGAAGGCTCAAAATGAATTAAATAGGTGAGGGAGGAGGTGCCCTTTTATTATTGAGGTGAATGGTACTTTTGGAAACCTCAAAAATATTAATTTATAATAAATTCAAAACCCACATAAAAAAACTCCAAAATGACCCAAATAGGAATATTATATGAGATATGGTTGTAATACCATAAAAAATAAAGTTTGGACAATTTATGTTTCCATTTTAAGCATTACCATTTTAATTAACACTTTGTTATCTTATTTAATTTTAATTGTGGTAATAAAATTCTAAATATTTAATGGTTATAAATATTTACTTGTGGTAATAAAATTCCTCCATCCAAGTGAACTTAACTCCTTTCCAAGTCAACATCGTGAGTGGATTAGATAATCATGAAAAAACTTTCACAAAATTTTGATAATATACATCCAACCCAAGAAAACTTCAAATCTCAGTTACGGTTGTTGGTATCGAGTATCTTCTAATAACCTCTCTTTTTTCTAGATCCACATATATCTTCTCTCTTGATATTATGTGACCCAAAAATAAAACTTTCTGAAGCCAAAATTCCGAGTTGGTAAATTTGGCATAAAGATTCTCCTTTCTCAGAGTCTTTAGCACAATTCTCAAGTGATCTTCATGTTCTTCGTTTCACTTTGAATATAAAAACATATAATCTATAAAGACTACCAAAAACTGATCAAGATGTAATATAAAGACTTTTTTATTAGACCCATTAAGATAGTTGGGGAATTAGTAAGACCAAAAGGCATCATAATAAATTCATAGTGTCCATACCATGTACGGAATGTCATCTTTGGTATATTCTCCTTTTTGACCCTTAATTGATGATATCTTGAATGAAGATAAATTTTTGAAAAGTATTAATCTCCACATAGTTGGTCAAATAAGTCATCAATGTAGGGAAGAGGATATTTTTTCTTGATAGTAAT
Organism: Viscum album; assembly: GCA_963277665.1. Lineage (NCBI taxonomy): Eukaryota > Viridiplantae > Streptophyta > Magnoliopsida > Santalales > Viscaceae > Viscum > Viscum album. The sequence continues at coordinate 455,818,460 of OY728135.1, forward strand.
CTTGTTAAGTTCTCGATAATCGATGCAGAGTCTCATTGATCCATCTTTCTTCTTAACAAACAGAACAGGTGCTCCCAAAGGTGATTCACTAGGGAATATGAATTCTTTATCAAGATTATATTGGAGTTTTTTCTTCAATTCCTACAACTCAATTGGGGACATTCTATAAGGTGTCTTTGAAATAGGCATAGCACCTAGTATGCATTATATTGAAGACTCAACATAACATTTTGGTGAATGACCTAGAAATTACTCTGGAGATGCATCATCAAACTCCCATATAATGGGAATATTTGTAATCATGATTTTCTCCCCAACCATTTGAGATAAATAACCTTAATTGATTGGAATCAAGACCTATAATATGGAAGAAATTTCTACTAGAAGGTTATATTCATCCATGCATCAATAGATGATCATAGATTAATTTGAAATATGAACTGTGAATTCCCTTCTTTGGCAATTAATATGGGCTCCATATAAATAAATCCAATCCACACTAATAATCACATCAAATTCCACTATACGAAGGATCACAAGATTTTCATGAATCAATTTCCCACAAACTTCAACTAGAGAATAATTATAAACTTTTGATGTGACTGTCTTCCCAATTGGAGTTGTCAAAAGTAACTCAACATCCAGTTTTTGAACTAATATGGTGATACCCTAAGAAACGTATTCATAAATAAAAGAGTGGGTGGATCCATAATCAGATAAAACATTTCCTACTTTCGAGTGGATGATAAGTGTACTTTTCACCACTTCATTATCGTACTCTACTTCACTGATAGTGATTTCATGTGACTTTCCTTTATCTTTATCCTTAAGATTTTAGTGAAATCAATCATCATCAATAACTCTTAGATTGTGTCATTTATTGGCATAATGCCCCATTTCCTTGCACTTGTAACATTGAAGTTTATTAGGTGCATTCTGTGTAGCCTATTCTTTGTTCGCATCATTAGACATCTTTTCCCATCACTTTGGCATTCAACTACTCAATGTCCTTTTTTCCCACACATAAAACATTTACTAGTCCCTTCAATACAATTCCCTCCATTTTTCTTTCCACATTTTGAGAATAAGGGAAAATTCATCTTCTTTTCAATGTGGTCTTTATATTTTCATTTGAATTCCATTTTTATCTTCTTATAATACCCATATGACTGATGGGTTACTTCAATATCCATCTCAACCATGAGATCAAGTTGAAAAATTTCCTCGTAGCTGTTGAATTCCCTTATGGTTAATTCCCTTTAGAGACTTGGTTTTAAGACATAAAAGAATCGATCAATTTTACTCTCAGGTTGGATAATAATTCCAGAATCATACCTTAAAAGTATTGTAAAACATTTATCATAGGTACCAAGGGATTCATCGTCATTTTTCTTAAATTCAAGGAACTCCTTATCCATGTTTTTTTGAATAATACAAGGAATGTACTTATTGAAAATTATGTTTTTGAACTAGTCCCATTCTATGGACTCAATTTCATCTCTTTGACTCGTATTCTTGATAAAATTCCACCATTGATCAGATTAACCTTCCAAACAATATACTACTAAGATTAATGTATCATGTTCAGAACATTATAGAACTAAAAATATGATTTTAGTGGTACCAATACATTGTTCAGCTACTAATATATCAACAGACCTGCTAAATGAAGGTGGATGAAGTAACATAAAGGACTCAACAGAATTTTTCTCCCTCCTTTGCTCATTTGGACGTTTGGCATGATTCATAGCTTGAGAATTATATGTGAGCATGGCTACAATATTATTCATTCTAGTTCACATAACATTTGGTTGATTAGGGGGACAATCATTGCATTGCCTGTCGCATTCTGCCTTAATGTGCTTCCTTCGGGTTCTATCCATTGACTAAACCTAGGAAGAATAGTGTGAGCAACACTAATCATAACATGAAAACCACATAATAAGGAATATAAATTCAATTTTTGAAACTTTAGGTTTTATCCAAGGTTATTCAGGGTCATTTCTAAAATTCTAGGATTGTATCCTATACATAGACATATCCTTAGGGTTCTTACTATGTATTTCTCATCCTAGTTTACAGAGGATAACTCTAACTTTTATCTGATACCAAATATAAAAACCCATAAATTAAATACATTGATATTAATTCATAGTTGACGTAAATTTATTAAAACATATAACAAAACTTTGATGGGACTGTATAGGTATAGTGTCTTTAAAAACTTTGAATTATAAACAATTGGTTCATAAAACATTTACATTGTATCCCATTTATTTCTACATAACAAGAATTATTATTGGAATATCATACTTAATACCTTTCTTCCTAACTAGGGGAAAAACATATGAAATATTGAGCTCAAATTCTCAGTAAGGGTAAACAAAGGAAATATCAGTCATATCATATTCATAAGAATATAACATTGGAAAATCTTATCCTGCATATTAAATATCATAATATCATGTCATGAGATAAATCATAAAAGTGAAATGTAATAACATAAGACATGAAATATTTCTACATACACACAAAATCATAGAAAATCATTTCATATTAGTCAAGGCTCATTGCCAAGACCATCCTAGCAGACAAAGTACATTACTAAACCGAGTTCACTCCTTGTTCTAGCCCTGTATTACGGAACCATATTTACTTGTCGTTCCAACCATGTTTATCTCATGAGATATAAATATTTAAAAAATGTATTAGAGATACATATAGGTCCCACCTATCTTATAATGAAACCATTCTTATGTGTTCCTCATAAACATAAAAAACATTCACTATAGTATAACCCATAAAATAAAATGAGTTTCTTAAACATCAATCCATCATAAAAAAATCCATAAATGGATTTCATAAAAATTATTCCCTTATTTAAACAATAAAATAAAAATAATAATATATATATAAAGATAAAACTATGTAATCTTATCTTGAAAATAATTTTGATAAAATAGTTCATCTTCATCCCTAAGGATAACATCCTTTCTTTTTTTTTAAAAATCCTTCCTAAAAATATTACATAATTTTAGAAGAAACCATTTTATGTGAAAATAACCTTGTAATATTATAGGGGAATCGGAAATGAAATAAATTATTATTAAAGTGTAAAAAAAATCCGTACAAGTTAAAAAACATTCTTCTCATACTTTTTCTGAAAAAAGTCAAAAAATACCTCGTACCAAAAACGAAAAAAGATTCCATTCATACCATTTAGTAAACATTTAATAATGGGTAAAATGGAATTTTAATAATTATTGAAGGATATAAAGAATATTTTTAAATAAATATTTAAGAAACATGGATGTCGATGATAAATAACCCCCAATAAATAATTATGAACAAACAATCTCAGATAAAAATGAGATTTGAAATTTTTTCCCTTACCATATGTCTGATATGATTAGTATGTATCCAAAACTCCTATATAATGATTTAAATAATGTTGCTGATTTATTCCAGAATCATAATCATTTTTATCAAAACATTTATTATCATATTTCCATTTGTTTGTTACTAACATTTCATTGTTACTCTTTATTCAGGTATTAACTACTTTATGTTCTTATGCATATTTTGTTTGATGAGTTCTTATTCCTCTTTTTAAGTCATAATTATATCTTTTAAATCATGGTATTAATATAATATATATCATATTTATTAAATAAATTTATTTATATAATCATGGTTTAATGATGATTATGTTGAACAAATCACATCGCATCGTAGAGATGGTAAGTCGTACATACGCAGGAGAGATGATATCAATCTCATAATTATTGTATGGTATTGAATTGGATGGTGTATAGTATCTAAGAATTAGTATCATGTTATAATAATCATATATAGTTATTATTTATACCATTATACTCATCCAAGTAAGTTGGTGGTGAAAAATATATTACACCACAGCGTGGAGACGGTAAGTCGTACGTACGCATGTGCAGTGATTTCATTTTATGTTAGATGGATAAAAGGTGAAATTGGGTTGTTTAATATTTATAATAACATTTAATTATATGATTGATACTAATGTTATTACTTTATAATGAAAAAACTAATGAATATGAAGTAGAAGAAAAAAGAAATTTGAAAAAATTGGTAGCAGATATTACCTCTTCCTCGAAGTACCTCCTTTATATTTCCTCTTAGGGCACTAGAGTTGGTCTTTGAATAAAATCAGAACCTCTAGACTGAAAATAGAGAAGATCATAAGGAAAAATGGTAGGTTTTTTCGAGCTTGAAGGCAAAAAATTAAGTGAAGAGGTGAGGGAGGAGGTTGCCTTTTATAGTTTAGGTGAGGGGCACTTTTGGAAACCTCAAAAATATTAATTTATAATAAAATAAAACCCCACTTAAGAACATAAAAAATGACCCAAATTTGAAGATGAGATGATATAGGGATGTAATATCATCAAAAAATAAATTTTGGACAACTTATTTTTCCATTTTGAACGTTATTATTTTAATTAACACTTAGTTATTCTATTTAAGTTTCATTATGGTAATAAAATTCTAAGTATTTAATAGTTATAAATATTTACTTATATAGTGTAATTTGACCATAAATGGATACTTTATGAAATTTTAGACCTTCGAATTTTCACTTTGTAATTTGTATATATTTTTTTGATTTTTTTAACAATTTAATAAAATTTTATTTTTATAAAATATCAATAGTGTCAATTTTGACACTTATCATTTATTTGACATTAAATAAAATCCACAGGAAAGATAAATTCAAAACAAATATTTAACAAACTCTTAAAATGTTATATTCACCTAGAAACATCTTGGTGAAAATTAATTAGTTCATAAAATATTAATTTTAATATTTTTATTTCAATTTAATTGATATTTCTATTAATAAAATAATTTCTAAATCCCTATTATGTCATCATTAATAGTAATTATTTAGTCACAAAATATTATAAATAAATTTATATTATATATTTAGTTATTTTATATTTCTAAATACTATATAAACTTGATTTTGTATCCTAGTTATCCATATCTTAAAATTAATATTGTTATATAAAATGAAATTGTGAGATTTTGTCACATTAATTAGTTTTTATTACATTCATGTCATATTCATAGGTAAGTGTCCATAAAGTGATTTTTTTCAAAAAAAAGAGATGATAAAGGTATAATTTAGTCATTCAAATGGATTTTTACAGGTGTTAAGGTAATTTTATAACAATATTTTTACCCTTAATTGTCGGATTTATCATTAACCATGGTAATAAAATAATTAGCAAGGTTTCTATTCATAGTGCCCAAAAATAATAATATCATATTAACATAATTTGGACATACGGATTATAAATATGGAATCCATTTTTCAAAATTCAAAACATAGAATTTACAGTAATTAATTTAAAATTAATCCCATTTTTGAGAAAATAGGTTTTAAAAGTTAAAACATTGGAAAAGATTGAAATGTTTTTACCTTTGAATTCAATATAAAATTAATGCTAATGACATAAATTATATTGAATGATAAAAATATATTCTATTTATAATTTAGAACAATTCTATTTTATAATTGAACCATATAAATTATCTCGATGGAAAAAAATTTGTTTTTAATTAAAATTTAGCTTATTTTTAATATTCATCAAAATGTGAAAGTTATCAGAAAAATATCAAACATTTATCCAACGTAAATTTTTATATCTCACTTTAAAATAACATGTTTATTTTTTCATATAAAAGTTGTTGATATATAAAAATCTTAATTTAAAATGGTATCTCCATTCAAAGGTGTAAAATTAACCTTTAAAAAAATAAGTTTTTATACATCAAATACGGTTTTCAACATAATTTATGACTAAAATATCCTTTGGATAGATATAAAAAATATTTTATTAATTGTATATATATATCATTAATTTCATTACCAAAATTAATTTATTCTAAAATAAAAATATCTAATTGATTTATATTTTTAATAAATAATTGATAGCCAATTAATTCATAATGAATTTTAATAATTTAGTTATAATTATTCTCGTTAACCTAACAATAAGGTTATAATGGTAATTTTATAATAATGTAATCTCATGGTTCGTCTAAACTCACGATTGGGTGAAAAGAAAGCTACTGAAGAATAATAATTTTTTAAAGAAAATATTTCATAAAATTTTTTGAGTGTTATAATGAAACCTTTAAAGGAGGATGGAAATCACTACAGAGAGGTATTAACTCTCACACCAAGATTAGGTCATATCACAATGGTATTTTATTGTTTTATTTTTTAATCTCTAGGGTTTGAATTATTGGATTTTATATCTTGACCAAGGATAATTTCCCCCATCTTAACTCATGAAATTAAATTATTTTATATTTTCATTTCTCTTTTTTAATTTTCAAATCAACAATAATTTTCGTAAAAAAAGTATATGATCATTACTTTAATTTTATATTACCTCTCTATTTCTTCTCTTATTTTAGTTTTCACGTTATCTCACATCATTATTATTTTATTTCTCATACAGTATTGGTGATTAAGGAGTAATGGAGGAGTGGTTGGGGATTCATAAATACTATGAGTAGGGAAAAGTAGTATAAAAGTGATCATTTCTTACACTACCTATCAAAAAATAATAAGTAGATGGTGAACGGATCAAGGTATTGAGTTACTTTTTCAGATAGGGTAAGGGATTGAATTTATTTGTGAAACGTAATGATAGAGTGGATGGGAGAATAATCAATGGTCTATCCATGCTTTTTTCATCTATTTCAATTCTCTTGTTATGTTTTGGGGTCTCCAAAAATTTCATTATTGATTATATGGCTCGTGAAAGTCTTTGAATCACCTATGTTTTTTCCTAGGGGATTGATACCTTATTTCATTATTTTCACTTCCTTTACATTCCTTTTCTCCTTTTTTTCTTTCACTTTTCATTAATATTCTATTTCAATTACTAGGATTATAAAAAAGTGTAGTCTATTAATCTCATAATGGATTACTATTATGATTCTTGGTTAAAAGAATATAATAAGCTTAAATCCATGTCCAAATTATCACTTGGTAATATCCAAACTGTCTAACATTTTCACCCACAAGTACAATAATAAATGGAGGGAAAAAACTCAATATATAGGAATTGAAATACTGTCTTAATCAAGTCACACTATAATTTCAAACTCTTATAGAATAAGTGGTTGAGGATTATGAGGTAGAGGTAACATGAATCTAAAGTTCAACCACTTTTAATCTCAACAATGTTGGTAGAGGAAGATCGTGAAGAAGAGGAAGACCCATGGGTTTTTTATCTTGATGATATTTTCCCAATGGCATTGAACACTGAAGAATAATTGTAAGTTTATAAAAATGATAAAGATGTTATTTAATTTGATTCATTATCTATTGATTTATTCGAATCTCATTTTAATCCTCATAATCCCTATGATGTGAATTTTGATTCAACACTCACCCTATGTACCCTGGATCCTGAATAATCTATAGATGGGCTTAAATTTTATGAAAAAAATAGAATTCCAACTACTTTATACATTCATACTAGTATAATTATGAGAAGAAATTCACATGGATAATGAAATACATACTAAAATTTGATAGGTAGGTGATCCTAAGATAAACTCATTTTTTCTCATTTCGCACATACTGTAGTAAAATTTCACTTCCCTTATATTGTAACTACATATTAATTCCAAAACATGCCTAGATTAGTTGACTATAAAGAAACACTAGTGTAATTCTATTTACAGTATAGACATGAGGACCCATATCCTATTAGTCTTTTTAATGACTTTTCAATGGTTTTGTATAAGAAACAAGAGTTTTAATCTGAATTATAAGAGGGAGTTCATCAAACCATTACCTCTTTCTATTCTAATTTAAAAAAATCTATTTTACATATCAAAACTCAATTATTTTAAAATTGAAGAACGAATACCAATTTTTTCTTACTCAAGAAAATTTTTAAGTGGTAACTACCATAGTACTGAATCTAGAGATAGAAATTAAAGAAGTGGATACATAGATAAAAGAATAATAGGATTTTACTAAAGAATATTTTTGATAATCTATTAAAATTGGGATTAGAGGATCTATATAAGGATTCAATGGAAATTAAGGTATCCACGTTAAATGGAAAGATGGTATTAATTGTGGAAGAGGATTCCCTAGTATCATCTTATGATAAAACATATGTACAAGTTTCCATATATGAGGTAGATAATGTTAATACAAAATAAAAATTTAATAATTATATTGGATTTTATTTGCTTATTGATTCCCATTTTGGTGAGAATTGTGAAGTGGAACAAGTGTATCAGAAGATGGGGGAAGAATCTACTAAATTGACCATTGAAGAGCTTAGATCACCCATGGATCTACCCTATCAAGATCCCCCACATTTTTATAAAAAAACATTGAGGATAAAGAAATTAAGAACTAGATTAGTTCCCATACATCATGATTCCAACACCACATTTCAAGTTGTTTCACATTTCCAAAGTGGAGGACAAACATGGATATGTCAAGGGGGGATCTAAATAAAAGTAAAGTTGAGGATTTATGAAAGGAAGAGGATATGGTTTTTTGCATCATAAAACCCATAAACTAAATTAGATTTTTGATAATCATATAGTTTTCCATATATGGATTGTCAAAACAATATCCCCTTGTGGGAGGAAATAACCCATTATTCATTCCCTTTCCCCATTTTTTTTCATTTTCATAATTTTAAATAAAATTTATAATGTTTAATTTCTATTTTTATTTAGGGATCCCAACATGGAAAACACCCAGGAGATTTGTTTATAAATATCTATAAAATAATCAATGGAGTATTTAATTAAAACCTACTAAAAATAACCAATTTTTTTCTCTTTTTAAACCTGTTTTAATCATTTATGATCTATTTACATTTATTTTTATGAACGAAATTGGGCAGTGTTGAATAATTATGGGGGAGGGGATTCAATCATATTTTCAATTAGTATAGAAATATCATTAGGAATCTATAAATAAAATCTTTTTTATCTCCATTTCTATTTTTATATTTATTGTGTTTTTAGATAGGAAAAATTAAAGTACATTATTATTATGGATAGTGGAAGATTCCCTGATAGTATTAAGGATTTTAGAAATTTAAACATTTCTAGAATTGAATTATTATGAGTGATTATGTCTTTTGTTTTTATGGAAATTTAATTTTAGCACTAGGAAATATAGTTTGACTGAAAACGTTGAAGTGGAAATGGAATTATAACATAAGGAAACTAGATTTTTGTACATAAACCAAATTACACTTAACCTTTGTGAAAAGGATCACATCAAAGAGACAACAAAAAAATATTTACATATAAATCTATTGAAACTAGATTTAAATGGGAAACTGGGATCCCACAATGAAATTATGATATAATTAGTCATTAGGTTTGTGAGTAATAAAATACCTCTAAAAATTATATTAGTGATTTTCATATTCATGGATAGAAAAAATTCAATATGTTCCTAATTATAAAAAGTTAATGTATTGTGGTGAGGGGGATATTGAACTCAAATAATGAAGTGGGAAATTGACTTATAATAATATCATATGATTTGTATCAAGGAAGTAAAAAATAGATATATGGTATAATGAACCTAGGAGAAGAGTGATAATTGAAATTACCCCTAGAAACAATTTAAATTAAAATAAAATATAATTAGTTTCACTATTGTAATTTGAAAATTAACTTGGATTGAAGTAAGCTAGTGAGTTAGATTCATGTAACAGACATAAAATTTCATGAAATGGAAGAATCTTTACATTTCACATTTCAAGTGTGTGTTTGAAACTAGGTAGTGTAAAAAAAATTATCAAATTGAATTCTTTTTATTACCTAGAATTAAAATAGTGTAAGTGTGTGGGAGTGTTGATAGTTAATATTTCCAATATTTTTTACCATTTTTCAATTATAATTGATCCCCTAATCTAGATAAGATCCAATTAATTAATACAATTTTTATACTTATCTAACTTTTGTATTATATAATTAAATGGATATAGTCTTTGATTTTTAATGTTTTTTTCATTTTTATAATTTTTTAAAAAGAGATATATTGATTTTAAAATATTGATTTAATTTCTTAGAGGCTCTATATTATGGTTTTTAATTTATTTTATCATTTTGAAACATAATATATATAATGATTCATTTTATTTTAATTTTTTTATGTTTTGATTTATCCTTATGCAAGGGATACATGCTCACGTAAGGGTAAAATCATTAATCTTGAAAAATAGTAAATGATGCATCCCTCGAGCTACATAAGATTACCATAGTTTCTTCACTTCTTTTATAAAGGTAATAACCATGACCATGAATTGCATAATGGTCATAAATATGTTGTGTCAAGGTAATCAAGCACACTCCAAAGGTTATATAAGGGTAAATCTCTCTCCCTAAACTATATAAAGGTCATTGACACACTCCACAACTCATATAAAAGTAATAAATGTTTTCATAAAGGTTATTCATATGATACAGGGGCTACATAAGGGTGAAAAATTTATAAAATTGAGCTTGAATCAAAATCATGTAATACCATAATTCACACTTCATAAGACCTACACATCTGATAAGCTGAATTTATATATATATATATATATTGGATAAATTTATTTAAGGTTTATTCATTTTTTAATTGATAATGCACTATATTTTAGTTTTATTATTAAGGAATTAGGAATTTTATACTTAGATAAATAAATGATAAAAATATTGAAAAATAGAGTTTACAAGTCATGAAAGATTTACATGATGTGTATTCCTCATTCACATCATCCTTACAGACCAAAGGTTTTCCTGTTAGAAACTACATGATGCGTAGAGTTTATATGATGTGTAACTGCATTACATGTAATGAGGTTTTCAAAGTCCAATTCCCATTGAAATTACAAAATTTGTAGGAAGATCAAGGGGTTAGCCAAATACCTGATGTGTATCATGTACATGATATGAAAAAGTTCCAGATCCCATCTATTTAAAGATATAGCCCAAGAAATCCAAAAGATTCATGATTCTCAGAGGAGATTATGGTTCTAAATTACATGATTTGTAAAGATTTAACATCATATAAAAGTGGATAATGTATCCACTTAAAGAAAATAAACTATGTTAATGCTTTATGTTTCCTTTAAATATCATTCCTATAACTAATTTAGTGATTCCCATCGTGCACAGGGAGTTGGGAACTATAGTTTTTTATCTCATTTTTTCCTCTATTTATTCTATTTTTTCATCTGAACTCATTTGTAATTCACTCTATTACTCATTTTATTAAATCCTTTTTGTGTTTCTGGTCATTATTCATCCATTCCTAGATCCTTTTAAAAAAATTTCCTTTTCGATTCTCATTTCAAAACTAATTTTCATTCGAACTTTAAGGCTTTAATTGTTCTTCATTAGTTCTTCATTCACAATAAGTTTCTTATTTATTCTTTTTTATTCAATGATTTTATTTTTTATCTCTCAATTTCATTATATTATGTTGATCATGTTGATTATTCCTTTTCTTTTGGTCAATATCACCATGTGCAGCTAATAAACATTGGATTATGGTTTGAGAGTGGGGGTGTTTCTAAGCCTAATGAATCAATACATTTAATCTTGTAAACCCTAAAACTAGTAATTAGGTTAAAAACAAGTGTTCATCACATTTTATTGCATAAACCGAACCATGGGAGGTACAATTGAATGAACATGACCTAATTAGAGTTTACGAGGCTATGACCATTATCCTATAATTATTTTAGCCATATCAGCAAAGTGTAATTCATATAAGTTGTTAGATATACCAAGAACAATGTATAGTTACAGCATAGATAGAACTAATTGGTTTTCCCATAAAAAATTAGTGACCCTTTCACTACTTCACAGCCTATGATGCAGGACAACCCAAATCTAGATTTAGGATTATTTATTGCATAAAGCCTTGAAATTGACCCTGATCCCTTCTTTTTTATCTGATTTAAATCCAAACTAATTAGTTCTAGAGAAACTAAACTTCAAAAGTAAACATGAGGAATCCTTCTATAAGTTTTGAATCATTGGGTTTATTGTCTATCAATTATTCTTATGAGTTCAACCCCTCACTGCCACTTCACTACACCTTTGTAGTAATTGTAGTTTGGGAATAATAAATTTAAAATTTTATCAAACCCTAAGGAATCAATTATCGCTTTGAGGGACATAAAATTTTGAGGTTGTTACTGGGGAATATTATTTCCTAGGCATCGTAGAATTAAGATTGAACATGGGATTACCTCACCTCCCCACCCTTTATTTTTACATTTTTCTACTTCAGAAGCACCTGTTTCATTTCTCTTTTTCTCACCTAGTTCATGCGTCTTGACCCTATAACTCGCAAAAGGAGCCTTGACTCTTAAGAACTACATTCGTTCAATCCTAAAATAGATTATTCTCTAGGTTCATTTCACTGATCCACAATGATTGAGCACAATAATATTGCACCACCACATCCTTATACCTTTCAATATGTTCTACATTCCAATCAGGGATATCATCTAGCACTGTAGGAGAACACAAATATATATTATGGATTAACTTCCATAAGTGGTGTTGTGACCAGCATTATGCACCCTGATGTTCAAGAACATACCATCAAAATCAATCCTAGGATAATCTAAAAGATTCATAACATGGGTCAATTTAGTGGGCCATAAAGTGAAAACCCTCATGAGAATATTTTAAATTTGTTAGAGGTTTGTGATACATTTCACAACCAAAATTTCTCATCTAATGAAATTATATTACAAGTATTTCCTTTTTCCTTATACGACTGAGCCAAGGATTGGATAAAAATAAAGGATCCTTTGTCCATAATGACTCAGGATGATATGTCAAAAAATTTCTTAGATAAGTACTTCCCTATGATAAGGAATTGGAATCTCTAGATTGACATCCATAACTATTCTAAAATTTAATTAGATTTCTATTGGTAATCCTCTGGTCATTTTAAGGATCTCACTAGAGATTTCCCGCATCATAGAATTTGTGTGTAGGTTCTGCTTTAATTTTTTTATCAGGGACTCCATCCTATTTCATGAACTATAGTGGACACCATTGCCGATAGTGGACTAATTCTTAAAACACTTAAATTCATCCAAACACTTATTGACGAGGTCTCCCATAATGATCATCTATGAAATATAGATCAAGGATTACCTCGATATGGAATACATCAAGTGGAGGAGAGAACTATCATAAAATCACAAGTACAAGCCCTTATAAATAAGCTCAATTCATTTCAGTTACATGTTTCACCACAACCCCCTCCCACTCCTGTGATGGAAATCCAATATTGTGATATGTGTGGAGGTCTACACCCATACAAAGGTTATAGGTCTAGAATAGAGGAACCTGAAACCCAATACTGTAATTCATAAATTACAATCAAAAAGGATAACAATTACAACAACCTTAATAATACCAATAACTGCAATATTATAAATAGAGATCAAATCAACAACAGTCGCAACAAAATAACCAAGGCTACTATAATAGCTAAGTGTCCAAGAGCCACCCCAAAATCTAGGACCACCTGGGTTTTCACTTCAATAACTATCTCCTAAAATCTGATATTAAATACCTCAACAACTATTTCCCCAAATATTTACAACCATTCCAAATAGCTCCTCAAAAACCACCACAACAAGCTCTACCTCTAGAGTATAATCTTGAAAACTTGTTCTCCACATTTTTTTTAAAAAATAGATCTATGAATGAATAACCAAGAGATATAGATTCAGAACCAAGGATCTTCACTCCATAACCTTGAGCATTAAATGGGTTAAAATTAAAATACCTTATCAAACTGACTGTAGGGTACATTGCCTGACAACACTGAGGCATGCTCAAGAGAAGAGACAGAAGTAGTTGTTTTTAGGAGTGGGAATGTGATAAAATTTTATAAACAATTCAAGGATAAGGAAAATAGGCATAAAGAACCTATAAAATATGAAAATTAATTAGGGAGGATGAAAATGATATCCCAAAGGAAGCTAGATAAGAAACAAATCTAGAATCTAAATCAAATGAAACTTGAAAAAAAGAGCTGCCTGAAAAGGAAGAAGTATATGTGGAACTACTAGCTTAAAAACCCCCTCCTACCTTCTAATAAATAAGGGATAAAGGAAATATTGAAGGGTAATATAACAAATTTCTATCAATGTTTAAGTAATTAAACATAAACATCCCATTTGATTAAGAATTCACCCAAATGAAGAAATCAATACAACATGTGTGTATTGAGACCCTATAGGTTTCTTAATTCCATGCACCATAGGGGAATGAAACTTTGGAAGAGACCTATGTGATCTTGGTATGAGCATCAAACTCATTCCTACGAGCGTATTGTGATAGATAGGGCTCTATGAACTTAATACAATAAGTGTTTCATTACAAATAGTTAACCAATTAGTGAAGTTCCCTTGGGGACTTCTCATGGATGTCTTAGCTGAAGTCAGAAAATTCATCTTTCATATGGATTTTCTCATATTAAACCTGGGAGAACAAGGAGACATTCCAATTATTTTAGGATGACCATTTTTTGCTACTGGAAATGAACTTAATGATTTAAATCAAGGGAGAATAATATTCACATTAGGATACGAATAAGTAGTGTTCGACTTAGTGAATTCTACCAATAAAAAAGTTTACACATTCGACTATAAATCCATCTTTATTAAAAAAGATAGATATGAGTTTATTATCATTGAGGATGGCAGACATTTCTTCTCCCTTAATGATCATGAAGAGAGTAATCATGAGAATTTAAACTACTTTGAACCATAGGTAAGGGATACTACCCCACTATTCGTACTCTTGGTTGTCAATCCACCAGTTTTGGAACTAAAACCTCTATAGATCACACTTAGTTAATCATTACTATAGACTTCATCTTCACATATAGTTATTATAATCTTAGAGATGAACCAAATCCAAGAGAAATAGTTGATTAATGTTAAAAAAGGTCACAAGAACTCAATTTCATGTGGAGTGGATGACATTAAAGGGATCAGGCCCAAAATCTACACTTATAAGGTATTGCTATAAGATAATGAAAAACACAAACACTAACCCCAGAGGTGACTCACCCCGCCAATGAAATAACTGAGGAAGAAAGAATTTCTTAAACTTCTAGATGTTATAATAATATTTTCAATATCTAATAGTGAATTGGTGAGTGTGCTACAAGTCATCCTAAAGAAGTGAATCCTAACCATTTTAAAAAATGATGACGAAGAGATAATCTCAACTTGAACCATCAATGGATGGAGAGTCTGCAATTATTATCATAACCTCAATAAAGAAAACCCAAAAATATCATTTCCAATTAACATTTATGGATAAAATTATAGAAATACTATTAGGGCATGGATTCTATTTTTTCCTAGATAGCTATGTAGGATACAATCAAATTACATTTGATCTAGATGACTACTCCAAAACTATATTCACTTTCCACATTGGAACCTTCACCTATAGACGTATGTCATTTGGTATGTGTAATGTGTTAAGTAATTATCAATGGTGCATGAAAAATATATTCCATTATATAGTAGAGGAGTTTATAATGATCTTTATGGATGTTTTTTCAGTTTATTGAAGATCCTTTGAGGTATGCCTCAGTAGTTTGAGCACAGTCTTACAGGTCTCTGAAGAACAATTACTAGTATTAAATTGGGAAAAAAATTCACTTCATGGTCCAAGGAGGCATAGTACATGGAAATAAAATCTCAAACCAAGGCATGGAAGTGGATCCAGTGAAAATAAAAGTAATAAATTAATTACCTAAGCCTATAAGAGTAAAAGTAATAAATAGCTTTCTGGGCCACGCGAGGTTCTACCACCGCTTCATTAAATACTCTGTTAAAGTGTCCCTACCCTTGACATAAATATGTTAAAAATACACTCTCTTTGAGTAAAATGAATAGTTTTAATGGGAATTCAATACCCTAAATCATAGACTGGTGGACACTCCTATCATCATTTCCACATATTTGGATAAGGAATTTGAAATGATGTGCAACACTAGTGACTTCACTATTGGTGATGTCTTTGGAAAATGGGTTAGACATATATTTTGTCCCATTTATTATGACAGTCACACACTGAATTAAGCATAGGTAAATTATATGACTACCAATAAAGAACATATAGAAGACTTATATGTGTTTTAAAACTTTTTATTATACCTTTTACTATCCAAAGTAGTGGGCTACACTAATCGTGAAGGACTTACATATCTATTGAACAGAAAGGATTCTAAACCACATCTAATATGGTGGATCTTACTACTAAAATATTTTGAAATGGTAATAAAAGATACAAAAGGAATTGAGAACATTATTTTTTATCATTTATTTAGAATTCCACCACCCATCATTAAGGATGATGATAATCTTGACATCGAGGATTACTTCCTTGATGAAACCCTACTCATGGTAGATATACAAACCCAACTGTGGTTCTTAGATATTTAAAATTATCTAACCATAGGATCACTCTACCTATACCTCACCCTTCAGCAAAGGTATATATTTTTATTTAAATCCTCACATTACTATTGGGTTGATATACTACTTTTTAAGTGTTGTGTGGATGTCTTAGTGTCATGTTGCATCCTAGAAGATGAAATAAAAATCATACTCGACATGTTTCATATGTCACCATCTAGATGGAAAAAAGGACATGAGCATATCATGGAAAAATCCTACGAAGAATATTATATTGGCCCACCCTCCACCATGATGCAAGAAACTATTGTCAATGTTGTCATGAGTACCAACATATAGGCACCATAGTGAAAAGAAATGAAATTCCCCCAAATTCAATAGTATAAGTCAATATCATTGATGTAACGGGGTTTGATTTTATAGTACCATTCCATAATTCTCTTAGTAAGTTTTATATCGTAGTCAACATTGACTACATCTCATAATTGGTAGAAGATGAGGTTACCACTCATGACACAGAAAAAGTTTTCAGGAATTTTTTAAAGAAAAATATCTTCTCAAGATTAAGATTCCCTTTTTTAACTCAATAGTGATCAAGGAATTCATTTTTCACATAATTAAATCAAGGAGTTACTCCAAAATAATGGATTTTTTTATAGAACTAGAACTCCTTACCACCTGAAAAGAAGTGGGAAAGTTGAATTGTTTAAAAATGGAATTAATAAAATCCTATAGACGAAAGTCAACATAATTAGAAAGGACTGGAGTATCAAACTAAATGATCCACTTTTGGGTGTACCGCATAGCCTAAAAGACACACATTAGCTCTACTCCATTCTTAATTGTGTAAAAAATGTCATTCCATCTACCAGTGTGATTAGCACACCATTCTTATTGGTAAATAAAATAATTTATCATGGATGCTCAAAAATCTAGGGAAGTCAGAAAGCTATAGGTAGATGTGTTGGAAGAAATCAATAAAGATACATATGAAAATGATAGAATTTATAAAGAAAATAAAATGAAATGGAATGACCAAATAATTTCATGTTAAATCTTCACATCAAGGTCTAAATTTTTATTATTCAATTCTAAATTGAAAATATTCTTTAGAAATATGAAATACCAATGTTTTGGTCCTTACCGAGTCATTAAATATTTCCGATATGGATATATTGACATTAAGATGGTTAGAGAAGCCACATTCATGGTTAGTGGGAAAATTTTAAGTATTTAGCAAGAGCCATTCCATGAGGGGTTCATCATTAATTTAAAATTCACCTGAACTGATAATATTCTAGCTCCCAATGTTAAATGAAGTGCTAACTTAGAGGAAACCGAGGGTATGCTTAATAGGTTAAAATAGGTTATTCCTTTCATTATTAATGATACGAATTATTGGAAGATTTTTAGTAGGACATATCCCAAGAGGGGTCAAAAAATTACAAATACGCACTGAGTAACATGTACAGGTTGTGTAAATGTCAAAGGATTGAAAAAATAAAATTATGATCATTACACATCATGTACCCTATACATGAAGGGTAATGTTTAGGTGGATTTAAAATGTCAGGAACCCTAGGTTCATGGCTATAACCCCCCCCCCCCTCCTTTCACTGCTTCACCTCCCTTCATCATCGTTGGTCACCTCCCACCCTCCTCCTCTCATCTTTTGTCACTCTATCATCGCCATCTCCATCCCCTTTCAATTTTCCAACTCTGACATGGCATGTACCAAAACTACCCACACTTCACTTGCCAAACACGTGCCTGACTGTAGTGAGATGGCTCTACCACCCAAGTGGTGGATGGATCCTCCTCCACCACATGAATAACCTTCCACATCATCTTCCACCTCCACCTCTAATTCCACTTCTGCCTCTAAGGACACTTGTTCTTTATACTGTGGGTTGCAGGGCACTACCCACACACACCACCATCCATGTATTCACTTCTTGACACCTAAGAACCAGTTCACATTTTTTTATGGAAAATTCCATGAGGGATAACAAGGTACCAAAACTATTGGTGCTCGATAAAATTTAAATTCATCAGGAGGTCCATGACCTCATCAGCTAGCAAAACCCCTCCTTCATTACCTTGGAGCACAAGGGGACATTTAGGGAGATCTTACTCAAGTTCCTGTCCACCATTAAGTGGGTCATCAACTCCTTCAGATATGGACTTGGAGGTAGCTGATGTGAGCTCACCCATAGAGACTTTGGCATTGGCCTTGACATTTACTATGATGACATCATCACCTCCCTAGTTTTCACAACATTACAGCTTGATCCAAAAAAGGAAAACACTGCACAACTTTGGGTGAGGATAGATAGAGACTCACAAAGACTTTATGTTCTTTAGAGAATAAAAAGCACCCTACTTTTAGGTACATCCCTTCAGATCCTTCATTGGGCCTTATCTCATGCCTAGCTAGCTCGAGGTGATGCTTTTTCAAGTGTGATTGACATTGTGGAGATAATTCTTTCCTCATCAATGGGTG
The DNA here is from genome assembly GCA_963277665.1 of Viscum album. Classification (NCBI taxonomy): domain Eukaryota; kingdom Viridiplantae; phylum Streptophyta; class Magnoliopsida; order Santalales; family Viscaceae; genus Viscum; species Viscum album. The sequence continues at coordinate 455,837,471 of OY728135.1, forward strand.
TCCCAGCTGTCAAAATGGAAATATAGTTCTAAGTGTTCTACCTAACCCAGGCAATGAGGATATGAGTTATGGTGATGTGCGGTAACTTCATTACCCATCTAGATAGGTATCTCACTCCCTTTGATGTCACCTAGCCTAAACCTCCCTCGGCTATATGGACAGTACCAACCTCCTTTTTCTCCAAATTTTGGGGCTACTGAAGAAGAGTTGGAGTATCTAACAATAGGCACCAACATATGTTGTGGATTCTAATGAGGCACTATCCCAGCATGCAACTGACCAAGACTCTCTATCCCATGTCCTGACATCCACCACTACTACCCCTTCCACAACCTCCACTATAGCCTATGTCCATACCGCCACTACCACTACCCCTTCATTTAACACTACTACCACTACCACTTCTACATATACACACCACCCACTCATTACCATTTATTTATGGTCATTAATATAGGCCATCTTGGATAACCAGTGACATATTTGTTGTTATCTATGTCTCATGTTCACTGAACCACCTCACTTCACCACCCCTCCCCCTCTATAAGTCCCTTCATCTTCCCACCCACCCACACCTATTATCCTAACTTCTTCATCCATTCCCACACCACATCACACCCCAGATGACCTACCTTTCAAGATAACCAACCCTTCCACCCATAAGGAGTACCTATCAGTGTAGGCCAGATGACTCGAGGGCCCTGGTATTCTATATCCATCTAAGGTGCCTCTGATTGATCTTTCTTTCAGAAACATGACCTTGGTATAGATCAGAACCTCACCCCCTCTATCCTTGATATTTCCTACTGCTAGAACCACAAATTCTCTTATTTTGTTCGATCCTTCATCTTAATCCTCCATTGATGAGATAGATTTGACTGAGCTACTCTAGACCACCTTTGTTTGGGAGTGGACTTCGGATGCAAATACTAGAGAGCATGCCCCTACTATTTAGTATTATGCTTGTCACCTCAGATTTTGTAAACTAATTTTGGAGTCTATTTTTTGTAATTTTATGTATTAATATATGTATCATTCCATATATATATATATATCTCTCTATGTGTGTGTGTGGCATATAGGTATTTTGGATTTACTATTTTTTTTCTAATTTTTATTTTACTGTTGTATTATATAAGCCATATCTAGTAATGTTTCCTCTTATAAGATTGCTAAAGATCCTTTTAGTCCATCCTATATAATCCCAATTGAGATCTATGAGTATGTGGATGATATTCAGTATAGGTTTTAGAGATTGAGCTACATATCTGTACTCATCAGGATCCTCCTCTATGACGAGTATGACATTTATTACTACCAGATAATCTTCTTGATCAATACTTTCCTTAAGGTGTTTAATCCCTAGAAGCAGCCATGTGAGCTCAAAGACACTACAATTAGTGACTAAAAAAGATAGTGGACCTCTAAGAATATATAAAAACTGAATAATTCCTTTTTTTATCTGTCTTGATGATGACGAGTTTATTAGCGCTTTATGGGTGGCAACCTATATTTTTTTCTTTTATTGAATTGTCTTAGTAAGAATTATGGTTTACCTTTACTAGAATTATTTTTCATAAGTCGTCCCAAGAATCACTGTACTCACGTTCTAGAATTTATTTGAGTTGTTTTTTCTTTACTATCAAATTTGTGCACCATCCTATTTATCTTCTTCCAAAATGGTTAACCCCTATGGACTATGGTTTATCTCTTGATTGTATTTTGTTTCTAAAACATTTTTCAGGTAGCTGACTTTATAATCACAATACAACAATTTTCCCAATGGAATAAAATTCACTATAGGGAGCTCTCGATTACCTAATTTTCAAATATCAATTTCCATTTCATTTTTTCTATGGTATATTAGATATCTCTCCCATGATGCTTTCCACAATAGTGTGGAAACTGTATCATTTTAAGTGTGTGGGAGAATTTATTGAGCCTTATTATAGATACATATGAATTATTACCTATTTTCACTATTCTATGAGACATTTTTCATTGATATAATGCTTTAAACTTGAAATATCATTACATCTATTTGAATTAAAGAAAACATTAGGTTGGAGATTGTTGAAATTCACTTTTATTATAGTTTATATTTTTTGAATAGTTACTGAGTTGAGTACATTAATTATAATTTTAAACACTTTTAATTTTTTTATTGAATTATTACTATATTTTATACCCAGATTGATTGCAGTTATTATTGTATACTCCCATTCTTGGGAGGATTGTAGACTTGCATAGTCATATTCCTTTCTAATAATATTTATTGAGAGATAATTAGGGCATGTAAACTTATCATAACTTGCATTTAGATCTTATTGATTCTATGAATGAACAAATAAAATTTTAAAAATATTGAGGAAATATTTTTAATAAACTTTTTTCTAAGACACACCAGTACATATTTACTATTTTAGACAACAGTATCCATGAATAGCCTTTTTATGATGTACCAATTTCAAGCCCATTATCCCTTCTTACCATGATCTGGGTATGATTCATGATTTTCCTATTAACATGTTTGGGGGATATTCATTACTGATGGACACAGGGCGTTAACATTGAGGAGACATTCAGTGATTATTTTACCAGATTGATATGATGAGGTAACACATGTTTTTTGGGAATGATATGCAGTTGGAGAACGTGCCGCTGGGTTTTTCAAATTGTCCACCTGTTTCTCTACTCCTTTCCAGGCTTCCGGCTCCTCCGCCTCCTCCCGCTCTTGCCCTTAGCTCTAGTCCTCCTTCCCCCTACCCCCAACCCCCCCCCCCCCCTCGATATTACCAAGGTACTGTTCTCATTTTAAGCTTATGGCCCACTCCTCACCGGTTTGTAGAAGACGCTGCCACAGAGATGGTCGCCCACCTGCCGGACCGCCCTCTTCTGGGCTCATGCAGCAGTCCTCTCCGGCTGTGGATCTGCCTGTAGTTCCTACGGATGTGGGTCTTTCCCTGGTTGAGTGACTGTCAATGGATCCTTTTGGCCCCTCCTTGCCAGGCTCCTAGTTAACCTTAGATAGCTCGACCTCGGTGATCTTGCAATCTAGGAAACCCCTGCATCCTATTATTCTGAGGCTATTTCCCAACATCCTTGCTAGTTTTTTCCTTCCTACTTAGCTACATTCTCTTCTAACCTAGGTTCCTTCCCTCATCGTGCATCATCCGCACGATAGGGGATGTCTCTATGAACCTCTGGCTCTGCCTCCTGCATCTACTACAAAGTACGGGTGTCACCCGGAGGATCCTGGTCCGTAGGGTGTGTTCCCCTACCTTCTTGGTGCCCAGCCCAGCAGAATTTACATGTTGTATATCTCTCCTCATCAAATCCCACAGGTCTATCGATTTCCCTTTAGCTCTCCCTCCGGTGGCCGGGGTCTATCACTCGATCATACCTGGGATAGAACACCTCCTTATACCCCTCTAGCGCACAAGGGTGGCTAAGTGTGCACACGATATCGATCAAGGATCATGAAGGAGGACTCATCCTTTTACATGGATAAGGCCATGAGTCCTGGGGCCACTACCAAAACCTATTCAACAAATGATTTCGATGATCATCTGGAAAGCTCGTGGCATTGGTGCCCGGGTCAAGGCGGACTTCCTCGCCAACAAAATTATGAAATGGAAGGCTTCCCTCATTGCCATCATTGAACATAAGCATCCCCCGACCAGAATCAACGATCTCTCTAGAAAAATAAATATGCATGGGTGCATTCATTCTAACACTACCAATAGACATGTTTGGATTTTTTGGCACAGCAACCTCTTAGTGGATCTGGTCAGGGCCAGCGATCAGTACATCACTACGAGGGTGTTGATTGGTGACCGCTCCTTCTTCGTGTCCTTCGTATATGGATGTTGTGATGCTCAGCAAAGGTAATCCTTATGGAACGACCTCAAATCCTTTGATCCCAGAAATCATACATGGTTTGTTGGGGGGGACTTCAACATTGTTTTCAACCCGGAGGAGAGGAAAGAAAGTGGACTTTTTCAGATCAAAGCGAGCCTGGATTTTTCCCTGTTTTTGGCTAGGAAAGGGCTTCCTAATCTCAGATTTTCAGGAAACTGCTTCACGTGGAGAAACAACCAATGAGGGAGCCACCTATCGTGGATCCGTTTGGACTGATGTCCGGCCAATATTCTAGCCATTTCCAAGTTTCCTGCCACCAAGGTTAGACATTTGGTCCAGGGGTTTTCTGATCATTCCCCTCTCCTGGTCTCTATTTCTTCAGGTAAATTCCATCAAGAATCCTTCTTGTATTACCATCAATGGGATAGCCTCTCAGGCTTCCATGAACTGGTGAACATCGTATGGGGAGATATATCCCAGGGGTCTTCATGGGTGTCCATCCATAAAAAACTAAGACGCCTAAAGGCAAGGCTCCATGAGTGGGAGAAAGATATCTCTCCCAGCGATAGTGATATTGATTCATCCATTCTCGATGTTGAATATCTTGAGAATTATATAGAAGAGGCCTAGTATGACTGATTATTTGAGGAGCTATCTAACAAGAAAGACGCCTTGGAAAACATGTTTTTTCTTCAAGAACGTCTGGTGAGAGACATTTCACATATTAAGTGGCTCAGAGAGAGAGATTGCAGCACGGCCTTATTCCATGTGTGTATCAAAGAAAAAAACTTCATGTGCAACCAAAAATCCTATACTAGGATGGTATGTATACAAATAACAGAGACATAGTGGGTGGCCTGGCCCTGGCCTCTCTTGAAGCCCTTCTTATAGGGCCCAACCCGTGCTTACCCAAAGGAAATCCTGGGGAGGACAAGGGTTTTTTGAGGTGATTCCCAACCAACTTTTGGCCCTGGCCAATGAGGTGATGAGTGGGATCCCCGAAGAGAAGGAAATTCAGGAGGTAATGTTGAGGCTCAATCTCGAAAGTGTTGTGGGGCCGGAGAGCTTCCCGGGATCGTTCTACAGAGCCTTGTCGGATGTTGTGAAAACGGATATTATCTTTTCTATCCAGGACTTCTTCAGAGGGGGCCACCTTCCCAGAGTTTCATGTTCCACGACTGTTGTTCTCCCCCCAAGACAAGAAACCCCTACTCAATCTCTCATTATAGGTCGGTGAGTATGTGCAATTTCCCGTACAAGATCATGGCCAGCATTCTCAATGTGAGGCTCTAATGTCACATCCCTCATTGAATTTCATTGGAGCAACATTGGTTCGTGTAGGGTTGTTCCATTCAGGGAGATATTTCTCTCACCCAAGAAATTATTAGATACATTAACCTCAAGAATCATGGTTCCAACCTGTCCGTAAAGTTAGATATGAGCAAAGCATATGACCGGGTCGAGTGGGGTTTCACCATTAAGGTACTGACTAGTATGGGGTTCTTATCATGGAACACTGATCTCTTTTTTAGATGATTCAATTCCTCCTGGTTGGAGATTTCATTTATGGGGAAAACTTATGGGTTCTTCAAGTCAACTCATAGCTTAAGGCAAGGTGACCCCTTGTCTCTGAGTCTCTTTATTTTATCCTAGGATGTCCCCAGTCACCTTCTTCAAAAAGGAATTCAGAATAGTGAGGTGTTGGCCTATCGTAGAATAATGTGAGCTCATTTTATCTCGCACCTGATGTTCATGGATGACATGTTCCTCTTCTTTAATGCCAACAAAATATCCATCAAAGGATTCAATAGAATTTTAGAGGGCTACTATCTCTGGAGCGGCCAAATTTTTTACAAGGAAAAAAGTTTATTTTATATCTCTAACAATTGTACTTCTTCTCAGATTTCCACAATCTAGAAATCCCTTGATATACAAGAAGGGAGATTCCCTATGAAGTATTTGGGTGCCCATATATCCTCTAGAAGGTTGTGCGTTTGCGACTTTGACTCCCTCTTCAGCTGAATGTTTTACCGGGTCCTCAACTGGAAGAATAGATTCTTATCGTTTGGGGGTCAGATAATGTTAGTGAACAGTGTCCTCCTTTCTATGCCCATCCATGTGCTCTCGGCCATTAAAGTCCCAAAAATCATCATTGGAAAAATCGATAAACTTTTTTCTGGCTTCATTTGGGATCCTCTCACGGAAGGGAAGTGTCATTGGGCCTCTTGGCACAGGGTGGAAAGACCTTCTAGGGAAGGCGGCATCAATTTTCGTTGTCTCGAACACACTATGTTATGCATGCATGCACAGCAGGCCTGGGAAGTTCTAGAGCTTCGATCGCTGTGGGGGATTACCATGCACAACTCTCACCCTGGGAACGAGTTGCAGGGCATGGGTCACGCTTCCCCTCTCTGGTCTATCATCTCTCCCCTCATCAATTCCCTACGTCCCCACTATAGATGGATAGTTGGGCAGGGGGACTTACCTTTTTGGCATCACAATTGGGAAGGGAAGACTCTTGTCTTCCCCAGATTCCCAGCCACAGTGATCACCTTCTGAGAGGCCAACATGAACCCATATTTTATTTAAGCGGTGCTTGACAAGGAACAACAGGACAGTTTCAATATCATCGAGCTCAGCTCTGAAATGGATAGTCGCGTCATCTCCCACTCCCCCTCAGAGATCTTCTCTTCTAAATATTTTCACCTCACACTGGATCCTAATGATCAGGGTGATACTTTTAATGAGATTATATATCCTAAGGGCATCCCTATAAAGCACAACTTCCTTTATTGGAGGATTCACCACAAGGCTCTTCCCACTGATGATAATATTCAACTCTGGGGTATTTTGATGGCTTCTCGGTGTCTCTATTGCTCCAACCACAAAGTTGAAAGTATTGGTCATCTTTTCTTCGAGGGAGATTGGGAAAATCTAGTTTGGAAATATTTTGGAAAGTTTACCACTATCAACATCTCCATCATGGCTGATATGCCTTTTCATGACAGATGGTTCCATGGCGCAGGGAAGAGGGGCCCTGAGAAGTCGGCCAGCACCATGATCCTTCACTTGGGGTGTTGGGTTCTTTGGCAGGATCATAATAAAGCTAGATACTATGAGGTCCATTCATCCGGGTGGTCCATCATCATCAGAACAAATAACCTTCTTCTGGACATGGTTAGGCTTATCATCAATTGGAGGGAGGCCCCTTCCCTTCAATATCTTCAAACTATTTAAAGCAATAACTCTCCGGTTAGAAGTTTCTTAGGAGGCTGTTGGGTCTGTTGGTCCCCACTGAGAATGGGACTCAAATTGAATAATGGTGGATCCTACAACATGAGGGTCCTTATGGGAGGTGGGGTGGTTCGGAACTCTCAGGGGTCAGTCATTATGGAATTTTCTTCTCAATTTGGCCACAGGTCCTCTCTACGGGCGGAGACCAAGGCTTTGTTTTGTGGCTTATCCCTTTCCCGTCAAAAGGGGATATGGTTATCAGAGGTTGAAATTGACTCCTCAATCCTTCATATTTCTCTTCAAGGCATTTTCTCTACCCCTTGGGTGATTCAGTATATCATATAAAAGTGCTGGAGCATGTTTAACAATGCCACTAGAGTGCTCCACACCTTGCGAGAGGGGAACAAGGTCACAGACCATCTTGCCTCTATTGATATACAAGGACCAGATACCTTTTACTTTCATGATTACCATTCTTCGAAGACAGAGGGGGTTAACCTTGTTAAAGTATTTTCTCTTGTTCTGCATCATTTTAGGCCCCCTTAGGCCTCCTGGCATGGACTTCTTGGCCCTTTCATCTTGATGTTTACCCTCTCTTCTTTTTTATCTTTTTTGTTATGATTATGGGATCCCCCATACCCTTAAAAGGGTTTTTTTCTTATAATAAAAATTTGAAGGCCTTCTGGCCATTGTATGGATGGATGGATATGATGAGGTTCATGGTTATTTTATTTTCTACACCTTTCTTGTTCTATTGAAAAGAATATGATAAAGACATATAAAAATATAAAAAAATGTGTTGTGTAGTTGGAACATCCAAAATCACCATTACAAGACTAATAAATCCTATTATGTATCATATGTGGTTAAGAGATGGATGTGAGAATAGGGATAAACCTAATTTTTGAAAAATTAACAAAAATAAAAAAAGAAAGTAACATGGTACTTTCTTGATACTTAATTGACACCTTCATGGAATCACTTTGAGTTTTTTTATAATGGATACATTTTGTCTAGGGGGAGTTACATTATTCCACTATTTGTGATATTGATGAATTATACCTTAGAGCTTACCCTCCTCTTTGAGCTTGATTATTTATTATTTTTCCACCTTCCCTCAACCTTGGAGTCTTTCGAACCTTATTACTAAATCCCTCATAATTGATTTTTATTTTTCTATACAAAGTGGAGGTGATAATACTAGTGAAAACCTATGGTTAAGAACATGTATTCAGTGAATCGTCATAAATCTAGTTTAATTTTACCTTGAGTGATGAGAAAATATTTATTGTGTGGTAAATTAAAAAATGAGTATGGTTTCTGAGTAATAGTTGTAAAATTATAATTAAAGGAATAAAGAAACATAATAAAAGAACTAAACAACATGGCATTAATGATTTTCTTTATAGGATTAATTATAGGGTATATAATTTTTCCACTTACATTTAGTTTTATTTTCCTAGTTTTATTGCATGTCTTTTTTAATTATTCTATTTGGAATCAGAATTGAGATGTTTTTTTCTTAGGAACAAGAAATTTTCCAAGTATGATGGAATTTGATAATTTGGATTTATATATACATTTTGGATACATTTATTTATGTTTTATACTTTTTTTACTTGAGAATGTATAGGGTTTCAGTTTTTTTCAAAATAAGTAGAAATTTTGGAATCAAAAGATTAATTGATAAAAAGATAGAAAAATATATTTTCCACATCATGAATAATGTACATAGTGTGTATTTCTCATTCACATAATCCCTAAAAACCAAAGGCCAACCCATGAGAGACTATATAATGTAAAGAGTTTACAAGACATGTAACTCAATTACACATCATTATATTTTCAATATCCAGTTCACGCTGAAATTACACAATGTGCTGGGAGTTTAAGACATGAATCACATAAAGTATGTGAATCATGTACATGACATGAAAAAGTTCTATATCCTATCCAATTAAAGATACAACCAAATACATCTGTAAGATTCATGATTCTCATGGGAGATTTTGGATTTAGATTTTATGATGTGTAAATAGTTCAAATCTTGTAAAATTCAAGAGAGGAGACACTTAATGTGAATACATGATGTGAATTATTTACATGTTGTGTACCTCTCATTATTATAAATAATTTGGTGGTGCCCGCCGTTTGTGGGGAGTTGGAACCCAAAAAAATTCTCTTTTTATCCCTTTATTTCTTTTATTTCTTTCTTCCAAAATTAGTTGTAATCTATTCCTTGACTCATTCTTTAAGTCCTTTTTTTATTTTTTTCTTTTCATCATTCATTCTTTGATCAATTCAATATCTTATCTATTTCTATTCATGTTTCAACACCAATTATCATTTGTCTTTAACACTTTTACTACCCTTAATTATTTCTTCATTAACAGTAAATTTTTGATTGATTATTACTAGTTATAAGTATATATTTCTTATCTCTCAGTTTCATTATGATTATGATGAGCATGTTTATTATTCCTTTTCTTTTGATCAATACCATCATGCATAGCTAATCTGATTAGGGATAAGGGTTGGGAGTAGGGTTGTTTTTAAGACTAATGAATCCATAAATTTATCCTTAGAAACCATATAGATGGTAATTAGGTTAAAAAACAATTGCTCATCACATTATATTTCATAGCACTAACCATGAGAGGTGCAATTTAATGAACCTGACCAAATTGGAGTTGATCAGACTATGACCACTAGCATGTGATGATTTATTCCATAGAAGCTAATCATAATGCATCTAGTATTTTAGTTATAAATGGATCAAGGGATTGTAAACGTATAGGTAGATCTAATTTGTTTGACTATAACCAATTGGTGACCCTTTCTTTGCTTCATAGCTTAATTCATAGGACTATCCCAAGCTATATTTAGGATTATATATTGCCTAAATCTCTAATATTGACCCTGATACTTCCTTTTTTTATCTATTTTAAACCCAATATAACCATTTTTAGAAAAATTAATGTTGGAAAGTGAACATTATTAATCCTTTTATATGGTCTGAATCACTTTGTTTCATGTCTCCCAGTTTTCCCTGTGGGTTCGACCCTACACTGCCTCTTTGCTATTCTTTTGTAGTGAGTGTAGTTTGGGAACGATAAATTTCTAATTTGATCATGCCCATATGAATCAACAATACCTTAAGGGTGTATTAACTTCCTAGCTGAATAAAATTATAAATTATATTACTTGAAATTGACCCAAGCTTCATCCAACTATGAATGAATAATCCATAGTAAAAATGATAAAATTCAATTCATAGAAGAGAAAATATGTACACTAGTTTCTTCCCAATGCATGATCAAAATGGAGGTGGTATTGAAGTATCTTAGTTTTATGGATGTGGGTGTGAAGTCTAGCACATGCCATGTTCTCAGTTGAATGCATCAATAAGATTATCTTAAGCATACAAACCATAAGACTTTTCCCTATTGGAGAATATAATACTTCCATGGTAAGATTTTGTTGTATAAATTTATCCAATGTTGTAAAACTATATTGACTTTTTAGTACTTATGAACCAAAAAAAAGACTTTTTATCCATTATAATACTTCCATTGTTTGAATTTATGAGTTTTTTACTTTGATACATTATGAAATCCTAGGTGTGGGAGAGAGTACCTAGAACCTCTAAAGGAAAGACAGCACCATTTTTTTGATCCCATTCACATTTATAATGACTCTATGCATGAAATATTTATATAAAATGAATATCCCCAATCTTTCTATATTGAAAAATTGTGAAATAATAATTAGATACTTACTCATGGAAAAAATTCATTCAAGAAGGGAACAAAGGATCATGCGAGCTTCCTTAGAAGTGGGAGAAGAATATCCTCAATAAATAACCTCCTTGAAAGTAGTGATGTGTACTAAATCAGAACCTATATGTGGAAAATATCAAGTGATTTTAGAGGCTCCTAGGAAACAATTATTGTTTGATAAAGATTGTTAGAGATATAGGGATCGAATATCACACTGATATTGGATAACATACATTGGTTTTTACTTTTTTTTTTGCAAAGAATTGGTGAAATAATTTTAGGATGCAACAGCCTACCAGAGGATAATTTTTCCGATCCCAACTCTTGAATTTCAATGAATTTATATTTTCATTAATATTTTTTTTATTTTCATAAGAACTGAATGTTTCATAGGAATAGTAGAGGCTCATCATTATAATTATGTATCCCCTCTTGGTTTCTTCTCTTAATTTAGTTTACACATTACCCACCTCATTATTCTTCTTTTTTCTCATATGGTAGAGAGGAGTGAGGGGTGATCGAGGAGTGATTGGGGATTCTAAATTACTATGGGTAAGTGAAAGTAGTCTGGAAGTGATCATTTCTTACTCTACTTATAAAAAACACTAAAGATGGGGTGAGTGGATCAAGCCCTTGATTTACTTGTAATGATTGGGTAAGGGAGTGAAATTAATTATGATATGAAATGAGAATATGGATGGGATAATGATATGAGGTCTATCCATGCTTTTTTATCTATTTTATTTCTCTTAAATTTCTTCCATTTAAAAAATCCATAATTATTATATATTATTTTAAAAGTAAATAGATCTATATTAATATGTATTTGAATAAAATGAGGGAGTATTACCTTCCTCGGGATAATTGCCCCTAGTAAACTTTCCTAGTTTCATTTTAGGGTGTCTTAAAATTTCATTATTTATTGTAAGGACCATGATAAACATAGAATCACTGGTCCCTTTTTGGGTTGGATTGGAACCTTATTTCATGTTTTTTACATCTTGTACATTATTTTTCTCTATATTTTTCATCTAGTTTTCTTTTATATTCTCTTTTCATTATTTGGCTGATCAAAATAGTTTAATATTAATATAAATATTGATTACTATTCTAATGACCAATTACAAGAAGATGATGAGCTTAAATACATGGTCAAAAAAATTCTTGGAAGTATCCAAACTAACAATCTAATTTACCCACAATTGTTGTAAGAAAAGTAGGAGAGAGCATTAGGCACAGATGAACTGAAGGACATTCTCAATCAAGTCACATAAAAATTGGAATTCATATAGAATAATTATTTGAGGTTTAGGGGTAGAGTGAGATGAACTTTAAATTCATCCCCGTGTAATATCAATAATGAAGGTGTAGAAAGATCTTGAAGAAGAGGAAGACCCATTAGTTTTTTCTCTTAAATATATTTTCCTAGTGGACATTCAGTTTGAAGAAGAACTAGAAGTTGATAAAAATAAGGTAGATATTATTTCCATGACTCATTATATATTAATTTAATTTAATCTAATTTGATTCCTTATACTTTCTATGTTTTGAATTTAACTTCAACACTCACTCTGTAGGCCCTGGATTTTGAAGATGGAATATATAGGTCCAGATTTGAAGAAAAACTTGATTTCCCACTACTATCTATATCCATAATAGTAGAATTTGGAGAGGCAAATCACTATGAGAAGGAAATACATGATTACATTTAAGATGGAGTTTATATTACGTTAAACACATTTTATTAAAATTTTATTCATTCTACATTAAAATATAGATTCCATTTGGTTTCATTTACAGATTCAACCCAAATTATGTCTATATTGGATGATAATGAAGACATGCTGAAGGGATTCTACTTAGAGGATAGACTTGAGGACCCTCAGCCTCTAATAATTTTTAATTAATTTTCAAGGGTGTTTCATGAGAAATAATAGTTTTAAAGTAGAGTATATGGGAGAGTTAATGAAACATTTATCTCTTTTCAATATAATTTCAAAAAAAATTACATCTCAAACTACCTTGTTTTAAAATTATAGGACTAATTAAATTTTTTCTTACCCTTGATAAAGATAAATAGGTTTCTACTATAGAAGAGAATCCTAAGTTGGAAATCTAATATGTGGTTACATGATTAAAATAATAGGTGGGGATTACTAAGGATTATTTTGAAAATCTACTGGAATCATCCCTAGAGTTTCTAAACAAGGCTACCATAAAAATTAAATTATCAAGCTTCAAGAGAAAGATGGTATTAGAAGTGGAAGATGAGTCCCCAATATTCTCTCATGATAAAATAAAAGTAAAATTTTTCATATATGAGGGAGATAATTTAAATCTAAAATAAACCTATTTTAATTTTATTTAATTTTATTTTCTTAGTGATTCCCCCTATGTTAATAATTGTGAAGTGGCACCAGTGAATCGGGTACTGGAGTAAAACCCAATTTAAGTAGTCATGTAAGAACTCTAAGCACCTATAAATCTATCTTGTGAGGATCTTCCATGTTTCTATTAAGAATAATACTTTATGTATAGAGAAAAGTAATAACTAGAGGATTCCCCATACATCATTCTTCCTACCCCATAATGAAAGTTTTTTCTTATTTCCAAAGGGGTGGATAGGTAGGACTCTATCAAAGGGGACCACTAAGAACTAGTAAAGTTTAGAATTAATGGAAGGAAGAGGATGTTATTTTTTTCATTACATGATACACATTATCTATTAGATTTTGAATAATCATAATTTTTTACAACTGTGGACAATCAAAAGAATATCAGTCCATAGGAGGGAATAACCTATGATTCATTCCCCTTTCTCTTTGTTTTTTAATTTTAATTTTTTTAATATAATTTTCCATAATTAAATTATTATTTTATATTGGTATCCCAAATTGGATAGCACACAATATATTATCTCATTTTTTCTATAATAATAATCTAGGGAGATATTAATTCAAAACTACTAAAAGTAACCAAGTTTTTTTCTCTCTTTTAAAACTTGTTTTAATAACTACTAATCTATTTTTATTTATTTTGATGATATTCATTTGAAAGTGTTAAATAATTCTAGATAGGGGATTCAAACATATTTTATATTAGTTTAGAAGGATTTTTGGTAATCTTTAAATAAATTATGTTTTTGTTTTTCTTTTATTTTTTAGCTTTTTAGTGTTTTTTTATATAGGAAATGTGGAACTTATAAGCTTCCCTACCTAGTAGAAGATTACATGCTAGTATAATTGATTTGAAAAAAGAAATAAATTGTTGTAATTGAATGATTACTTAGTGAATATATCTTTTATTTTCATGAAAATACAATTTTTGAACAAGGAAAGGAGTGTGATTGAAAAGGTTAAAGTGGAACTGGACTTATAACATGAGGAAACATGATTTTTTGAACTTGAACCTAGGTAAAATTAGCATTTGTAAAAAAAAGAATTCACCAGGGATCCAATTATAAATATATTCATATAAGTCTTTTGAAACTAGAGTAAAATGGGAAATTAGGATCCCATAATGATATTTTAAGAAGTTTAAGAACTGGGAGTGTGAGTAATAAAGTCCCCCTATAATTTTAAAACGTTCTTCTCACATAAATGGTTGGGAAAAAAATTAAATAAGTTTTTAATTGTTAAAAATTACTGAATTGAGGTGAGGAGAATATTTAACCCAAATGAAGAAGGGGTAAATTGGTTTATAATAATATCATTTTATTTTTTCAAGAAACTGTAAAATATATCTTGGTATAAGGATCCTAGGTGAGAGTGATAATTGAAAGTTACCCTTGTCAAAATTTTGATGCAACTAAAATATAATATGTGTCACTCTTAAGAATGGAATTTTTCCATGGATTAATGTAAGGTAGTGAGTCAGATTCACATAGGATACATTAAATTCAATAAATGGATGAATATTTACTTTCCACATTTCTAGTCTGCGTATATTAAACTAGGTAGGGAAAATATTTTTAAAAAAAATTAATTCATTGTATTGTCTAGGAGTGTACTAGTGTAAGTGTGAAAGAGTGATTAGATTCAAAATTTCTCAATTTTTTTACACTTTTTCATTGATAATTGGTCCCATAATCTCATTAAAACTTAGGTAATTGATGAATTTGTGATACTTTGGAAAATTTGGAATTAAAGGGGTAAATGGTTTGAATATTAGTTTTTTTAATGTTTTACTAATTTTTTAGTAATTTATTGAATGTCCATATATTCATTTGAAATATGGATTTAAATATCTAATTGTTTATTTTCATTGATTTTATTATTTTGAAACTTAATCTTTAAAAACCATCATTTGAATTGTAATTTCTTTTGTTTTGGGTTGCCCTTACACAAGGGATACATGCTCGCGTAAGGGTAATATCAGCAGGGTTGTCTATGGGTAAAGGGTGTATCCATTGAGCTATGTAAGGGTAATCTAGCTTCTCTACTACTGACGTAGAGGTAAAAAATATGTCCATGCACTATGTAAAGGTCACATGAAAACCTTATAAAAGAAATCAATCACACTTCAAAGGCTATATATGGGTAAATATGGTTCTCCCTCATCTATGTTAAAGTCATTATTGTACTTCAAAACTCATATAAAGGTAAAAAATACTTGTGTAAAGTATATTCACACATTATAGATGATATGTAAGGGTATAGAAAATATGAAACTGGGCTTGACTCAAACACCAATAAGACCAGAACTCATACCATATGAGACTTACACTTCCTTGTTGAATTAAAGATCAAATTTTAACTTGAAATGGAATCAATATTTTTCCATTCATGAATGAATAATCCTGACTAAAAATAATGAAATCCATGTCAGAGAAGAAAAAATGTGTACCCTTGTTTTTTCTATGTGCATGATATAAATTATTGGGGATTCGATGTCTCATAGTTCCATAGTTGTGAGTGTGAAGGATAATTCACTCTATATACATAATGGAATTCCTTAATTTGTTTATATAAAGAATCCAGATCATAAGACTTTTCCCCAACTATGATCATAATAACTCTATCATATGACATTATCGTATTACTTTTTTGTGTACTATAGGACTTTATTGACCCTATATGACTTATAAACCAATTGAATTAATTTTTTTCCATCTTATGACTTTATGAGTGTATAAAACTAGGACTTTTCAATTTTTGAGTGTGAGAGAGAGTACCCAGTACCTCTGCAAGTAAGAATACAATATGGTCATTGATCCCATCAACTTCCACGTGGCCTCCTTGTATGAAACCTTTATATAAAATGAGTATCATCATTAATTCTTCAAGTCAAAATTGGTAAATAATCATTATTGATTTCCACATTGTGCACATCAATTAAATAAGGGAACCAATGATTGTGGAATTTTATAGAAAAGTAGGATAAGAATATGGTTGAGTAAGAATCTCCTAGAAACTGGGGATATAGACCGAATTAGAACCTACGTATGGAAAAGATCATATGATTCTAGAGGCTATTGATAAACATTTAAATTATGATAAAGGATGTTTCAAAGAGGGATCAAATATCATGTCAAGATCACAATGATTTTTTCATGTTTCATTTTTGAAGCTTCAATGATAGATTATAGGCTGTTATGGATTATACAAGGGAAATTTACCATATAAGAACTCTTGAATTTCAATACATTATATTTTTCGTTTATAATATTTTATTTTTATAATAACTAAATGTTTTATATGAAAATTTTATGATCTTTCATGTAACTATTTATTCCCTCTTGGTTTATTCTCTTAATTTTATTTGCACGTTATACCACCTTATTCTTCTCTTATTCCTCATACGGTGGAGTGGATTAATGGTTGATCGAGGAGTGATTTGTGATTCTTAATTACTATGGGTAGGTTAAATAAATTAAGTAGTGATCATTGATTACACTACATAGTTAGAAATAGTAAAATGATAGTGAGTGAATCAAGTCCTTAAGTTACTTATTATGTTTTGTTAAGGGAGTGAATTAATTTATGAGTGGTAATAAGAAAGTGGTGGGAGAATGATATGTGGTACGTACATTCTTGTTTTCATATATTTCATTTATATTTCATTTCTTCCATACACAATATATATAATTATGATTATCATACATAGATATTGCATCCTTTTCGATGAATATTCATTACATTACACAAATATATTCCTGAGGACTATAATAGTTTAGTGCCTTTTGGAAACATTGAAACATAAAACAAATTGGTTCATAGGTGAGCTCCATCATCTCTCACTAAGATCTTCATATCTATCAACCTTCTTAGAATAATCATACATAACACATATCTAAATAACTTGGGAAAATAAAACATAATAAAGGGTGATATTAGATGCTCGGTTAGGATAAAATATGGAGATAAGTAATAAAATCATGAACATAAGGGTATGAGAACATGAGTATAGAATATTAAAATAATAACATAGATATAAAACATCATAATATTAATTCATGGCATAAATATTGGTATTTTATAATACATTAATCATAAGGAAATCAAAGAACATGATCCATAAGAGCATAATATTGGAATAAGACATAGTTTTGTGAAATATACATAAACAAGAAAATATAATGTCTAGGATAACCACCAAGACATTTATAACATGTTAGGATAGGGATAACCACCAATGTACCTACTTTAGTTTTGAGATGACCTCCCATGTACCCTCTTTCAGGCTTAGTCTAACCACCTGTATACCCTTCTTTTCGGGCTTGGGCTAACCACCAATGTACCCTCTTTTTCAGTCTTGGCCTAACCACCCATGTAACCTCTAAGATTATAGAATATTTATAATTAACAAAAGAATTGGATGGAGATATAAGTCCCACCCATCACAGAATAAAAATCATAGATATGTGTGACACAAGATCACAAAACACTCATATTTTCATAACCATGAAATTCAATGGGTTTCATAAACATTTCCTCACATCATAACCTATAGAAAAGATATGTCTTCATAATAATTTCATCATTTCATCGTAGAATAACCCATGGGAAAAATAATAAGGTTTCATAATAATTAAGTTATGGTATATTCCATGGAAAAAGAAGACGTTTCATAAGAACTATATCATGGTATAACCCATGGAAAAGGAATCAGGTTTAATAAGAATTATATTATGGTATAACCAATGTAAAAAAGAAGCAGGTTTCATAAGAATTATATCATGGTATAACCCATTTAAAAAGAAGCGGTTTTCATAATAATTCTATCATGGTATAACCTGTGGAAGAGAAAAAAGCTTCATAAATATCATTCCATCATAAAAATTTACCATTTAGAGAAAGAATAAAAATGTTTCCTTTGGATCATGTCACTGTTAATGTATAGGTAAAATCAATGGATAATACCTTAGACGGAAAATGATTTTGATAAATTGTTTACAACTTTTCTTGAAGAAAATATCATTTCTGCTTTGAAAAAAAATTAAAACATAAAACACTTTGAAAATATTTTCCTTTGATAACAACTTTTAAAATTTATAAATTAATATTTAATTAAAATAATGGTAGTAACACTCAAAAGTTTCATTCTTGTTGTACAAGTTAATAGGAAGATTCCTTTCACATTTTTGATAAAATCCAAATGTGAATTATTTATAAAATAAAATTAAAATTCCTTTGAAATTTTTTTTATAAATAGTAAAACATGGGGAAACTTTAATTTTATAAATAATAGGATAATCATTAAATAATTTTGAAAATAAATTTAGAGAACATGGTTTTGGAAAAAAATGGATTTCCAACCGAAAAGACAAATAAAGTCAAAATTTCTTAAAAAATAATCATTTATCTTAAGACCAATGAGTAAAAAAAATAGTAATATAAAATGAAAATATAATTAGTAACCAGAATAAAAGAAAAATTGTCAATTTATTGATATATTAATGATAATTGTTTATCATTGGAAACATTATAATAAACAATCCAAATAAATGATGAGATTGCAGCATAAAATCATTACCACTTTGGTATCTTTGAATTGTAATCCCTATGAAAGAATAAAATAAAATGGGACTTAAAATATCATTAGGATAAATAAATTCATGATCTTACTTGAAAAATGGTCTGTATAGACACGTCATGAAATAATATAGGTGCATAACAAAACTTATGTCTCAAAGAAGGAAAATTGAAAGAAAATATGTTACCTTAAGACTTGACTTTCGTCGTACACATTAAAACCTCATGTATAATAAATAGAAGTTTGTTATAAATTAGTAAAATAATAATATTTATATATATCATTCCATATATGATTTTATTATGACCTTTTATTACCCATTTATTAACAATTTCATGTTAAAGTTATGTTTTGGGTAATAACCGCTTTGTTTTTCTTATATGTTTTGATTTGGGATTTTTTTCCCTATTAAATTGATATTTATATTATCATATACATAATTTTAAACAATATATAAATATTATATATATTTATTATATATTTATTTTTTTTAATCCATAAAATTTATGATAGAAAGTGAAATACATCGTTCATGGTGTTGGTAGGTTGTATGTACGCATGAACACTATTTCCATTTCCTTATTAAAGTGAAATAAAGAAAGGTAAAAGATATATTATCATTACATAATCATTATAATGTAATAAATGTAAAATATTTTCATTAAACCCATCCTAATTACCTTCCATTAAAAACATGAATGAATCACATCGCTTTGTGAGGCGGTAATCTTCCACACACACGAGCAATGTCGTCGTATTCCCAAAAAAGGGAGAGTATTAATGTATGTGTAATATTATGATTCTAGAAGAAGAATAATATAATAAAAATAAAATATAAATAATAAATACCTCATTTTTTCTTATCCTTCATAGGTGTAAATGTAAAAACTAATGACATCAGTTCATGAGGCCGTTGTCCACCGTTCACATGAAGGATGA
This sequence comes from Viscum album, assembly GCA_963277665.1. NCBI lineage: Eukaryota > Viridiplantae > Streptophyta > Magnoliopsida > Santalales > Viscaceae > Viscum > Viscum album. Next base: position 455,857,258 of record OY728135.1, read on the forward strand.
TTGTGTAACCCATTTGATGGAAGTAAAGATAGTTGTAGGTAATTATCATAACCTAAAAACATGTCATTATATATAATATAATTATTTTATTTTATAAACATGGTAAATAATAATTTAATTATGTGGAGGAATAAATAAAACAAAAATTCTCGTTGATTAATGTTTCCTCTTCTTCGGACATCCTCCTTAGGTTTGCACTAAAATACTTCCTAGGTCAGATTTCTGTCAAACTAAGGATTATAGGAAGATAGTAGGGAATTTGTAAAAATATTTGGGTAGGTATTGGCCAAAATAAAATGGTTTTTTTGTGTGAATAAGAGAAGATAATGGGGGACCTTTGATGAGGTTGGTGAGTGGAACACTTGTAATTTTTTGAAACAAATAATTCATCCCATGTTTTCCTCAAGTGAAAAGGCTCCAAAATGGATTATTCTCAAAAAAATAAGTTATAATGTCAATATATTTCAATAAAATATTTTTTGGATAATATTGTTTTATTTTTAACCCTTATATTTTTTGTAACCCCCCTACTGGTAAACCCATTTTTACCTTAACCGCGGTAAATAATTTTTACTATTTTTACTATTAATTTTGGTAATAAATTAATTTGAACTTATTATATAATATAAATTATTCTGATTCCAATTATGGAATCAATTTTTCTAACTTCCTTTCACATAAATAAATTTTTTTAATTTAAAATTAATCCTGCAGACATGATGATCAATCTGATTTATAATGGGAAAACATTGAAAATTTTGAAATGTTTTTATTCAAACATTCAGTATGAAATTGATTCCAATAACCTAAATTTTGTTAATAAATGCATAATTGAATTTATTTTACTTTTAAACCAATTTAAAAAAAATTACTTTATAAAAAAATAAACTAAGAGGTTGTTTTCAATTAAAATTCTGTATTTTTTACTATTCATCAAAAAATGAAACTTTTCAGATTAACCCCAAAAATTATCCATAATATAATTTTGAAATGATGATATCAAAAATAAATATTATTTTATCAATTTCAATTTCAAAAAATTTCAAAAAATAATTTTATTATTTTTCCAAAAAAGATATAAATACATTTTTTGTAGAAAACGGTATTTTGAAACGTATAAATGATTTACCATAAATTATGTATTTTATTACAAATATGTTTTCTTTATATACAAACATTATAATTAATTTTTAAAAATTTGTTATTACTATTCATATATACGTGTTTAATGTCTATATTATAATGTCTACATTGAAATAATCATAATAATAATATATCATGGTTTTGTTAAAACTCAGTGTTGTGTAATGTAAGATAGCCAATTGATGCATGTGGAACAAGCTTAAATTGATGTTTTGTGTAATTAAAGTTATAAAATAAATTTAATTTACACTAAAAATAATAATTCATAAAATCTTGGGGTGTTACATTCTACCCCCCCTTAAAATAAATTTTCACATTAAAATTATCCTCTCCGATATAAATGAATAAGGATACTTCTCCCTCATCATATCCTCAAGTTCCCTTATAGCTTCTTCAAATTGGTGGTTTCACCAAAAAAATTGACCAGGTGAGTGGTATTATTTTTTATAACTTTTATATTTGATCCATAATCTCCATTAGTGTTTTCCCATAATAAATATTTTACTTTGGTTCTATGACCTCTGAGTTAATTACATGTGAAGGGTCAGGTATATACCTCCTTAAGAGAGATACATTTAACACATTATGGATATGAGATAGGTTTAGTGTAAGCACAATGAGACAGGCTAAAATCCCCATACAATAAGTAATTTAAAAGGGATTGATATACCAAGGGATCAGTTTCCCTTTTTTCTCGAATCTCATAACCTTTTTTCATAGAGAAATTCTTAGAAAACCTTATCACCAACTTCAAATTCAAGATCACATCAGTGATTATCAGCATAATGCTTTTGCAGAATCTGAGCTCCCTTTATGTGTTTCTCAATGGATCTAACCTTTTCTACCATTTCATCATCTATCTAAGGTCATAATATCATTCTTTGTCCAACATCGTGCCCGCACATTGGTGCTCCACATTTCTTTCCAAAGAGGGATTCATAAGGATCCATCAGAATTATTAAGTGAAATTTATTGTTGTATGAAAACTAAACTAGAGGAAGGTGTTGATACCAACCACCATTGAAATCAAAATAATAATATCTCAACATATTCTCCAGTTTCTGAATAATTCCTTCTTACTAAACATCTGTTTGAGAATTATACATAGTACAGAAACATAACTCTTAAGATCTTTCTAAAGACTTTGTCATAACTTTTAGGTAAACTTCATATCCTAATTTGACACCAAAGAATGTAGTACTCTATGTTACCTTACCACTTCATTAATGTAAATCCTAGAAATGTAATCCATGGGTGAGTATTCTCTGATAGTGATGAATTATAGTGACTTTGTAAGGTGATTGACTACCACCCACATAAAATTATGACCTTTAGATGTTTAGGGGAGTCCAATGACAAAATCCATGCTGATATTTTCTCATTTATATTCCGGAATGATTAATGGATGTAACATCCCCTTAGACTTTTGTCTTTCAGCCTTAACTTACTAACATACCAAGTACTAAGATTCAAACTCTGAGATATCTCACTTCATTCTATCACACAATAAATACTCTTTAAAATCTCTATATAACTTTATACTTTCTATATTAATAGAGAATAAAGAACAATGAGCTTCCTATAACTACTCATTCTTCAAATATGGTATGGAAAAAATACATACACAGTTTCCGAACCTTATCATTCCATCATTGTCAAGGTTAAACATAGGAACATTTCTAAACTTGTTTCACATATCTATATATTACTTCTACACCTATTTAGCCTTTAATTGTATAAATGGTTGGACATTCAATTAAGTAAGATAATATTTTTCCCTTTTCTTTATGGTTTCAATATGCATACTTTTCAAATCTAAAAAATATTGGATCTTTTTCATTCCTTGTTATGGATAATCTAACATGATCCTTTCGACTCAAAGAATTGGCCACCATGTTAACTTTAATTGGGTGGTAATGTGCTGAGAATTCAAAATCTTTAATCATATATAACTATATTATTTAGTTCATATTCAACTCCTTTTGTGTAAATATATACATTAAACTTTTATGATCAGTATATATATCACACTTTTCTCTAAAAAGATAATGTCTCGATATCTTTAATGAAAAAAATAATATAGCTAACTCTAAACCCTGAGTTGGGTAATTTATCTAATGAATTTTTAATTTTCATGGGGAAAACTCTATAACCATGTCATTATTCATAAGAATGTATCCCAGTCCATTATTTGACGAATCACTATATATGACAACCCCTTATCCACTATGGGGTAATGTGTGTACAAGGGTGATAACTGATCATCCCTTATATTCCTTGAAATTTTCCTCAGATTCATCTGTATGGGGGAACTTATCTCCCTTCAAAGTTAACTTGGTCATAGGATTAGATATTCGTGACAAATTCTACCAAATCAATTGAAAATTGATTTTTTTATTATTCAAAAATGGGAAGATATCTCTTATAAGAAGATAGTAAATCAAGGTTCTATAATGTGATGAATCCATCAGGAATCCCCTTGGAAAAAACATTACATTCCCAAGGAAATGACCCCATGTTAGAGAAAATCACCAAGGGTTATTCAGGACTACTCCATCAAGAAAGGGAATATGTGGCGAAGTTGGCCTCTCTTGGAATATTAAGAACAACACATCCATTAGAAATATCCACGGCACAGCTTCGGAAAAGGTAAGTCAAATGCCAATTAAGATCAACTTTCCCATATAAAGCTTGAATCAACACCTCAGAGTCTGATTCCACTTCTGAAAACACCAATGAGAACCTTTTGCAAATCCTGAAACTAGTGTGCAATGCTCTTACTTCGATATCTAACGAACATCCCAGCCCATGAAAGCTAATAAAAGCAAACATAACCAAACCATTTCTATCCCACACCCGACCAAACCCATGCATATTTCCATTCATAAAATATCCATCAATGATAAAATTTAATCCATTCTACAGAGGATTCCATCTAACCCAACAACCATGGGAACTAGGTCGATCCACTGGTCTATTTAGGAGACTACAAAGGCTGGCGGAGTGTTTTCCACCAATAACCTGCGAGCCTAGTTCATGTAGTAGAGCCTTCACTCTCACATGTAATAAAACAACTAACAACAAAACCTCTGTTATTTCTTTGTTCCTTTCCTCCCAGAGCATCTAGAATATCGTTGTAACAACAATACTGAGGATATTGGACTCCATATCATGTTGTTCCGAGCCCAAAAACCAACTCATGAAGAATTTCTGGATGGATTTGTATTTTTCATTATAGTTCTGCCATTTATCCATAATAGAACAAATACTGACCACCCATTCACTCTTGATAAATAGATAAACCACTGATTCTACTTGAGGATTATTACAATAGAAGCAACGAGAATCCAGATGAATGCCCTTATTTTAGATATTATCCTTCATAGGGAGAGCATGATTCCACGCTATCCAAACCAAAAAAGTCATCTTTCTGGGGACCTCCTTACACCATAAGTGTGATCCCAACTCATCACACTTTATAAATTTTTCATATAGTTTCCCCTTCCTTAGGGTCCTTAGTACAATTCTCAAGTGGTCTCCACGCTCTTCCTTACTCTTTAATTAAATGTGAATATAATCTATAAATACTACCACACCTGATCTAGGTAATATATAAACACTTTATTCATTAAATACCTGAATATTGAGAGGGAAATAGTAAGAGTTAATGGATTCACTAAATATTAATAGTTTCTATACCTTTTAAGTAATGTTTTCCTGAGTATATCCACCTTCTTGAACCTCAATTGATGACATCCAAAATGAAGTTCAATCTTGGAAAAGTATTGAGCTCTACACAATTGATCAAACAAGTCATCAATATAGGAAATTGGATACTTAATTTAATTATGATATTTTCAAGCACTCAATAATCAATTCATAGTCACATTAATCCATGATTATTTTTAACAAAAATAACAATCACACCATAAGGTGAAAAAATTGGATTAATGAAGACATTATCAAGGTTTTCTTAGATTTTCATATTTAATTTTTATAACTTATTCAGGGATATTGTTATAGGGAGTTTTTGAAATTGGTGTGGCACCAGGTATGAGTTATATTAAGAACTCAAAATTGACATTTTGGTGGAAGAATAGGAAACACTTTTGGAAAAACATCAAAAAATTTGTGTACAATAGGTATTTTATTGATGTTAATTTTCTCCCAAAACATTTGAGATAAGCACCCCTTTGAATGGGAATTAAGACCTATACAATGGATGTGATTTACATTGTATGTTTATACTTATTTTCACATTTATATATGATAGTAGGTTGGTTTAGAATAAAAAGTGTTACCTCTATTTTACAAAAATTAATGTGGGATTTTTTATAGAGAAATCCAATCCTTGCCTAAGATAATATCAAATTAAACCAGAGGAAGAATTAAAAGTTTTTTTGGAAGCACGTTCCCACAAAAATAAACTAGAAAATAATAATATAAATAATATTTGATAATCATACCATTAGGGATTTTCATTGCTAATTCTATATCTAATCATTTGGGTAGAATCTTGATTCCCTTAGTAAATTATTCAGATACAAAAGAATGTGTGGATTTGGAGTCAAATAATACATTTTCATTTCTAGAGGGGATGGTAGTATACCTTTCACCACATAATTATCGTACCCCTCATCAAAAATAGTGATCCTATGAGATTTCCCTTTTTCCATTATTTTAACAGGCTGCTGGAATTGATTACCATCATTAACCATCAAATTTGAGAACTTGTTATCATAATTCCCTAACACACATCATTTTAAATATTAGAGTGTGGGTGGTGCATTTTAGGTATGTTTATCTATATTTGGAGCATTATCTAACTTATTCTCATTATTTTAGAAATCGACTTCACCTTGAAATGCCCTTCCACAGATAAAACATTTACTATTCCCCTTAAGATAATTTCGTCTATACTTATTCCCACACTTTTAGCATACAGTAAATATAATATTCTTATCTCTATAGTTCTTAGATTTTCCTTTGGTTTCCATTTTCTCTTCTTATCAAAACCATGAGATTGATAAGTAATTCCAACCTCTATTTCCACCTTGATCACACATCAAACAATCTCTTCATAGCTGCTAAAGTCTCTTATGTATAATTCCCTTTGGAGACTTGGTTTTTAGCTACTAAAGAATTGATCAACCATACTTGTAGGTTGGATAATAATACCAAAAGTGTACCTTTAAATTATGGTAAAATTTTCCTCATCGGTTCCAATGGATTCAACATCCTTTTTCTTTTATAAAGGAACTCATTATCCATTTTTGAATGAATAATATGAGGAAATTACTTATTGAAAATTACGTTCTTGAACTCTTCCCAATTCATGGAGTCAATTTCATAATGTTTCCTTGGATTCCTCATAAGATACCACCATTGATCTTATTCACCTTCTAAATAGTAGAGAGAAAAAACGACTTTTTTATGTTATGATCCCTGGAGGATGGAAAATATCTTTTTAGTGGTACTTATTAATTTTTTAGAAACTAGTGGATTAGAAGAACCATTGAAATAAGGTGGATGTTTCCTCATGAACGAATCAACTAAATGTTTTCCCTCCTTTTTTGGAAGTCCAGTCTGATTTATATCTTGAGAAAGTTGTGTGAGAATACCAATATGATTTTTCATTCCAAATCCCATAATTCTTAGATGCTCTGGGGGGAATTCATTTCATTTTTTGATGCACTTATCATAAATTTCGTTCCTTAAGGTTCTAGACATTGACTACAACCAAAAATCATCGTGTAAGAAATAATAATCATTATGGTGAACCAGAAAATTAGGATAATCACATAAGAGATGTCTAAATCATGAAACCTTCTTTAATATATGACATTTTAGTTTTATCCTAGGTCATTCATAGTCATCATATATTTTAATCATTTATGATGGTTCGTATAAATTTTTTGAATTTTCAAAGCATATCCTCCAGGAGTGTCAGCCCATGTGGGCAGTAAGGCCCGTTTTCATGCACCATATGACGATTGAGTCAATGTCAACATTACCTTTTTAGATTTATTACCCCTAGGTACATCTGGGCTAGTGCCACATCCACTTGTAGTATCTATAAAGGGATTTAATTTCTTAGAAACCAATCGTTCTATCTTCTAACAAAATTCAAGGAAAGTTTTCTATTCTTTGACTCATACTTAGACTTATCCATAGACATTTCCTTAGGGATCTCACTAATTTTTTCTCATCCTAGTTTTGAAAGGGTAACCAATCCTATACTCTAGTCCCCACTATACCAACCCAAGCTTATCACACATAGATATTACATCATTTCAATGAATATTCATTAAATTATACAAAAACATACTAGAGTACCATAATATTTTAGTTCCTTTAGAAAATTGGAAACATAAACAACTGTTTCATTGGTGAGCTACATCATCTCTCACTAAGATCGTCAAATCCAGAACCCTTATTATAAAAATCCTATATAGTACATATCTTCATAACCTAGTGAAATTAACATAATAGAGGGTGATCTTAGATGCTCAGTATGGATAAATGTGAGAGATAAATTAGAATATAATGAACACAAGTGTATATAACATGAGTATAACATATGAAAACTATACCTTTCACATCAAATATTAGAATCTTGAGTCATGGAATTAAGATTGGTAGTTCATAAGATATAAATAATAAGGAAATAAATGAATATGAGCCATGATATCACAAAATTGGTGTAAGATATAGTTTTCTATCATACACATAATCATAGAAAATATTATGTCAAGGATTCCCAATATGACATTCAAAACATGTAATGATTGGTAAAATAACTCGTATACCTGTTTTGAGCATGGGATGAACTCCTGTGTACCCTCTTTTAAGCTTGGGATAACCACCCATGTACCCTCCTTTTAAGTGTTCGGCTAACCACCCATGTACCTCTCCCTTTAAGGATTGGACTAACCACCTATGTACTCTCTAAGCACATAGAAATTTTATCACAACACAATGCATTAGATGGAGATATAGGTCCAACCAGTCACATAATAAAAATCATACATTTGTGTTCCACAAGATTATAAAATAATCATCTTATCATAACCCATGAAATAAAATGAGTTTCACAAACATTTAATCATATCATAACCAATGGGAAAGAGATAGTTTTCATAATCATTTCATCATAGTATAACCTATTGAAAATGAAGTGGGTTTTATAAGAATTATATCATGGTACAACACATGGAAAAGGAATCAAGATTCATAATAATTACATCATGGTATATCCTCTAGAAAAATAAGTGAGCTTTATAAGAATTCTATCCAAGTATAACCCATGTAAAAAAGAACCGGGTTTCATAAGAATTCTATCATGGTATAAGCTGTGGGAAATGACATAGGTTTCATAAGAAACCTATCATTTTATAACTTTTGGAAGAGAAATGGGATTCATAAATATCATATCATTTTAAAACGAATTCATTATGATAAATAATAATTATGGTATCCTTGGGTCATATCCCTAGTATTTCATATGTAACACCAATGGATGTCATCTGAGATGGAAAATTATTTTGGTCTATCTTTTAAAACATTTATTGAAAAAAATATCCTTCCTACATTAAAAAACACTTTCTAGAAACATAAAACTTTCTGAAAATATTTTATTTTTAAAATAACCTTAAAAATATATAAATTAAACTTCAAATAAAATAATGTTAATGATGGTGTAAATTTTCATTCATGTCGTACACGTTAAATCAATGATTTCATTCAAATTTTTGGTAAAATCCAAATGAAAATTATTTGGAAAATGACATGAAGATTCCTTTAGAAAAATAAAAAAAATAAATCATAGGTGAAAATTTCATTTAAAAATAATAGGATAATAATAAAATATTTTTGAAAACATTTTCATAAAAATGGTTTTGTAAGGAAACATATTTCTAACCAAATAAGGAAATAAAGTAAAATTTTCTTCAAAACATTTTCTCAATTATCATATGTAAAAAAGAGTATAAAATGATAATATTATTTTAAAATATAAATAATAAAAAGAGGAGAATAAAATTCATGAGTTTCTTGCGATATGTATTATATGATTTTATTATAGGAAACACAATCAGAAAAATTTTGATAAATAGTGAGATTGTAACATAAAATCAATACCAATTTTGTGTCTTTGAATAGCAATCCCCCTAAAGTAATAATTTAAAATGGGACAAAAAATTTCATGAGGATAAATTAATTCATGACAAGGCTTTTCAACTGGGTTGGATATATACCTCATGAAATAATATTGGTTCATAACATAACATATGTCTCAGAGAAGCCAAATTGAGTCACAAATTTGTTACCTTAAATCTTGAATTCCTTCATACATATTCAAACCTGCTATATAATAAATATAAGTTTTCATTTACCAATTATAGAAAAATATTTATGTATATCATACCATATTTTTTTATTATGACATTTTATTACCTATTTATTAACAATCCCATATTAAAATTTTGTTTTTCTAATAACAACTTTTTTTTCAATATATGTTTTGATTTGTTATTTTTATTTTTCTTATTCCTTTTATCATTATTAAAAATATCTATAATTTCAATCATGATATAAATATAAATTATATTTATTATATTTTTATTTAGATTAATAAATAAAATTTAGTGATAGAAAGTGAAATACACCGTTCATGGAGATGGTATGTTGTATGTACGCAAGAACATTGTTTCCATTTTCTTAATAGATTTAAATTAAGAATTATAAATGATAAATTATAATTATAGATTCATTTTTATTTTACATATATATATAATAATTTCATTAAACCCATCCTTATTAATTTTTTGTAAAGCGTGGATGAATCAAATCGCTTCATGAGGCTATAGTCAGCCGTGCACATGAGCGACATTATCGTATTTCCAAACAACGGAGAGTGTGAATGTATATGTGATATTATGATTAAATAATATAAAAAAATATAAAATATAAAATTTAAATAATAAATATATCATTATTTTGTCCTTTAGAGGTTTCAATGGAATAATGAATATCATAAGTTCATGAGACATTAGTCTGTCATTCAGACGAACGACAATTTCATGACTCATTTGATGGAAGTGGTGAAGGTTGTAGTAAATTACATTTACAAAAAAAACATATTAGTATATAGAGTATAATTATTATATATATCAGTATGTTATAATAATAATTTAAGGATGTGGAGAAAAAAATTAAACTAAAATGCTCATTGATGAATGTTACATCTTCTTGGGGTATCCTTCCTAGGTTTGCACAAAAAAACATTCCTAGATCATATTTATATCCAAAATAAGGATTATAGGATGATATTATGGTTGTTAGAAAATTATTTGGGTGATTCATGGACAAACCAAAATTTTTTGAAGGTGCGAAGAAGAGAGGATAATGGGTGTCCTTTTATAAGTGGGGTGAGTGACACACTTGAAATGTTTTTAAAGAAATAATTCCAGCAACGTTTTTTCATGTAAAAAGGATCAAAAATTGATTATTATAGATACTAGATGGTATAAGGAAAAAATATTTGTTTAAAATAGGTTTTAAATATGTTTTGGGCTATTTTTTACCCTTATCGTTTGAGTTTAACCCCCCCCAGTAAACCCATTTTTATCTTAACCGCGATAAATAATTTTTTATGATTTAACTGTTAATTTTAGTAAAAAAATTATGTTCAACTGATTATATAATATAAATTTTTATGATTCAAAATATGGAATACATTTTTCAAAATTACATTCATAGAAGTTGCAAAATTTAAAATAAAAAAAATCCTACACGCATGATGTGAGAGCGGGTTTTAAAAGGGGAAATGCTCAAATGTTTAAAATATTTTTATATAAAACTTTAATATTAAATTGATATAAATAACCTGAAATATATTAATTTATCTCTAATTGAACTAATTTTACTTTTAAATGAATTTAAAATATAATTTTACTTTTTAAATTATGTAAGCAGGAGGGTTATTTTTATTTAAAATCCTGTATTTTCACAATTCTTTAAAAAATAATCTTTTTAAAAAAATCCCAAATTTTTATCCTAATATAATTTTTTCATTCTGATTTAAAAATGTCTTTTATTTTATCAAATTCCTTTTCTAAAATATTAAAAACTAATTTTATTATTATTCAAAAAAAGACATAAAAACATTTTTTTGAGAAAATAGTACATTTGAAACTTATAAAGACTTTACCAAAAATTTTATATTTTATTATCAATTTTTATTATTTATATTATACCTTTATAATTACAATTTAAAAAGTTGTTATTACTATTCATATTACTATGTTTAAGGGATAGGTTATATTATCCACATTTAAATAATAATAACAATAATAATATCATTTTTTTGTTTAAACTTAGTGTTGTGTGTAACGAAAGCTTACCCAGTATTATATGTGGTACAATATTAACATGGTGTTTCATATAACACAAGTTATCAAATAAATTTAATTTATTTGAAAAATAATAATTCAAAAAAACTCATGGTGTTGAACACAAACTATTTCCAACCTCGGAATTTTATTCATTTAATAGTAAATGGTTGTATATTAATATGTATATGAATAGAATTATTATTCCCTCCCTCAAGAAATTCCAAATTTTTTAGTTTCCCTAGCTGCATTTCATGTTCTCTAAAAATTTCATTACTAATTACAAGGATCACAACAGCCTTTACATTCTTGGAAATATTTTTATGGAGGATCGGAAACTTATTTCATTTTTTTAACTTATTGTTATTCCATTTACCCATTTTTTAAGGTTAAATTGAGACATGAGTTGGTAACCCAACTCACACCTCTAAAAAACAAGAAAACACTCCTTTTACCCTTGTTTTTCTTCCACTTTTCTTTTCTATTATCATTCCATTTTGGGTTAATGAAAAATCTTTTTCTATTAATCTCCTAGTTCATTATAATTCTGATGTTGAGTTAGAAGATGATGATGATTGTGAATCCATGGTCAGATAATTTCTTCAAAATATCAAAATTGAACAACCTTTTCACCCATAGGTGAAATAAAAATAGGAGGTATAACAACTCATCATGGATAAACTGAAGAACCTACTCAATTAAGTCACATGTAAATTTTGAACTCCTATAGAACAAGAATTTTATTATTGAGAGTTTGAAGTAGATAAATATGAGGTACAACCTCAAGAAATCTAAATAGTGAAAGTGGAAGATCTTGAAGAAGAGGAAGTCATGCGATTGTTTTTTCTTGAAGATATTTTCCTAGTTTACTCTCACTTTGAAGAATACGTATAAGTTGATAAAATTAAGGAGATATTTTTTCATTTGAATAATTATCTACTGATTTAATTGACTCTTATTGGAATCCTTATACTCCATATATTGTGAATCTCGATTCAAAACTCACCCAACAAGGCATGGATTTTAAAGAAGGAATAGATAAGCTAAAATTTGAGGAAAAATTGTAATTACAATATATGTCTATATATATACTAGAAAACTTATGAGTGGAAATTCACTTGAGAATGAAATAATTATTGAAATTAAAGAGGGGAAAGATCTTAAGTAAATATTACTTTATTCTCATTTTATTTATACTACATGGAAATATTACCTTCCATTTATTTCAATTATATATTTATCCCAAACCGTGCCTAACTTGGATAATGATGAAGGCACATTTGATGTATTCTATTTAGAAGAAATAATTGAGGACCCCTAGACTTTAAGAATTTTTAATGATTTTTCAGGGGTGTTTCAAGATATAAATGTTTTTAAAACTAGAGTACATGAAATAATTAATCAAACCTTTATATTATTACATTATAATTTCTAAAAAAAATTACATCTTAAAATATATTTTTGAAAATAGTAGAACTAGTACCATGTTTTCTTACCCTTATTGAAGATAAAGAGTAAGCTACCATGGAAGGGAAGTTTGGGCTAGAAATTGAAGAAATGTTTTCATAGATAAAAGAAATGAGGATCTTACTGAGTATTATTTTGATAATCTATTATAATTAGCCCTAGAGTGTTTAGAAGATGCTACCATAGAAATAAACATATTTAAATTTTAGGGAAATATGGTATTATAAGTGGATGATTCCCTAGATTCCTCTCATAAAAAACATAAGTAAAAGATTTTATATATTAGGGAGATAATTTCAATCTAAAATCATTGTATTTATTTCTCTTCAATTTGAGTTTCTTACTAATTCCACCCATAATGTGAATTCTGAAGCAGCACATGTGAGTTAGTTACTAGAGTCAAAATACTACAGAAGTGGTTGTAGAAGAACTTGGACCACCAATGGAGCTACCCTATGAATATCCCCCTCATTTATATAAATAATAACACTTTTATGAGGAAGGAAAGTAATAAATAGATAATTCACCATACATCATGCTTCCAATCCAACAATTTAGGCTATTTCGTATTTCCAAAGAGGATGAAAGAAAGGAATATATTAAAGGAGACCTCTAAGTAGAAGTAAATCTAACCATTTATGAAAGGAAGAGGATGTGGTGGTTTTCATCACACAAACCACACCCTCTACCATATTTGGGATAATTGTAAGGTTTTCCAACTATGTACAATAAAAAGAAAATCCCCTCTTTGGAAAGAAAAGCCCAATATTATTTCCAAATTCTCTCACATTATAATTTTCATAGTTTTTAATAAAATTTATCAATTTTAAACTCTATTTTTATTTAAGGTTTACGAAGTGGAAAGAACACAGAAGATTAGAACATAAATTTAAAAAAAAAATAAATAGGGTGGAACTTAATTCAAACTTTCAAAAAATAACTAGGTTATTTACCTCTTTTTACAATAGTTTAAATCACTACTAATATGTATTCATTTATTTTTTTGATATTAATTAAGCAGTGTTAAATAAGTGTGGTATAGTTTATTCAATCCTATTTTATATTAGTTTATATATAATGTTATAAATTTTTAAATAAATTTTTTACTACATTATCTTCTATTTTATCTTTTTATTGTGTATTTAGATAGAAAAAATTGAACTTCCAAATTTTCCTTCCTAATAGAGGATTACATGCTAGTTTTGAGGATTTTAGTAATTATGAAATTTCTTTAATTGAATTCTTTCTAACTGAATGTGTATTATTATTTCTAAGAAATCCACTTTTAGAACTAGGAAATTGATTTTGTTTGAAAAACATAAAGTGAAATTGTAATTATAACATGGGAAACTAGATTTTTGTTACTTGGACCTCGGTAAACTTATACTTTGTGAAAAATAACACATGAGGGATCCAATTCAAATTATATTAATTTAATTCTTTTTAAAATAGATAAAAATTGTAATTTTGGATCCAACCATGAAATGATGAGATATTTAGGCCCCACGTGGGTGAATAATAAAATCTCTCTATAAATTCAGTAAGTTATTTTCACATATATAGAAGGGAAATAAATAAATAAGTGGATAATAATCAAATATTAATTGATTGAGGTGATAGGAATATTTAACCCAATTTGAAAAGTGTGAAATTGATTTATAATAATATCATTTGAGTTGTATCAAATAAGTCGAAAATAGATCTTTGGTACAAGAAAACTATGGGTCATAAATGAAAGTTTCCCTTATTAAAATTTTAATTCAAATAAAATAAAATTTGTTTCACTCTTAGAACTAGAACTTTGAATTTGATTAAAGTAAGTAAATAACTTAGACTCACATAGGATACATGATATTTCTAACAATGGTTACGTCTTTACTTTTATCATTTTTGATCTACGCATTTGAAACAATGCATAGAAGATATATTTAAAATAATTGAATATTTTTATTTCTTGGGAGTGAAATAGTGTAAGTTTGGGGGTGATGAGAGAAAATATATCCTTTTTAAATGATTATTGATCTCCTGATCTATATAAAACATGGGTAATTAATAAATATTTTATACTTTGAAAAACCTAGTTTTAAATTTCTAAATGTATTTAATCGTTGATTTTTATTATTTTATTCATTTTTTAGAATTTATTGAAAATCCATAAATTGATTTTTGAAGTATATATTTTATTGTTAACAATATAATTTTCATGGTTTTTAATTAATTTAATCATTTGGAAACTTCATCTAGACAAATCCTTCTTTGAATTTTAATTTTCTATGTTTTGGGTTACCCTTATGCATGGGATACATACTCGTGTAAGGGAAACATCAACAGGATTTCATAATGGTAAATATTGCATCCCATGAGAGATGTAAGGGTATTATAGCCTCTTCACTACTTGAATAAAGGTAACAATATTGACCATGCATTGTGTAAAGGTCGCAAGCATAATGTGTCAAGGTAACCAAATGCTCTCTAAAGGTTACATAAGGATAATCCACACACTCCCTTAGCTACATTAAGGTCATAAATTCGATCCACAACTTTCATAATGGTAAAACATGAATGGTATAAAGGTTATTCACACACTATAAAGGTTATATAAATGTTTGGTCCTTATAAAAAGATCTTAACTCCAACACCTATAAGAACAAAACTTGCAATACAAGAGACCTTCACTTCCTAGATAAATTGAATCCAAACTTTTATAACTCAAAATAAACTTGATCCTTAGCCAAATAAGAATGAAGAAGCCTCATATAAAATGATGAAAGTTAATTTGGAGATGAAAAAAATGTATATTGGTATTTTCTTTGTGTGTGATCGAAATGGAGGGGGCATCAATTTATCATAGTTCTATGATTATTAGTGTAAAGGACCACACAAACCATATTATCAATGTAATGAATTAATAAGATCAATTTAAGTATCCAAATAAAGATACATAGCCATATTAAATATATTAATACTTATATCATATGACTTTATCATATGAATTAAGTCTATATTGTAATACATTAATGAAACTGTAAGACTTTTTAATCAACTGTATGACTTTTCTAGCCTGTATAAGACTTCAATAATATGAATTTGAAAGTGTATAACCTCTGGAAAACTAAATTTTATTTTGGATAGAGTTCCTAATACCTTGAAAACCTATAAAACACTATGTCCATCGATCCCATCTACTTCAATGTAGCCTCCACATAAGAAATATTTATAAAAGATGAATATTTTAATTCATTATGGATGGAAAAATCAGAAACAATCATTGGGGATTTCCATATGGTATTCATACATTCAAGAAGGTAACCAAGTATTGTATGATATATCAAAGAAGTGGGAGAAGAATATTCTTGAGAAGGTACCTCATAGAAGATGTGTTATCCCAACTAGGTTAAATGCCTTGAGAGAGGGGTAAATCAAGGTATAACAGATAAAAAACATCCCCTTAAAATTTTGTTTCATTGTTAAAAAAAATATTCTTCTCTCCCATTCCCATAGCAATGTATGAATATTAATTGAAGTATCGATGATACATGGAAATTTTACATGGTTTACCCTCATTGGGATACATCCAAAGAGCATACTATAGTAATGTGGCTGTGTACCAAATCCACTAAGGCTCACTGCCAAATTAAGTTTCGTGATAGACCACTTCTATGAATAGGCTCACTACCTTTACAAATTTTAGGGACAACTAACTGCTTCAAAAGTGTTTCTCCTTGACTCTCTTTTGATTTATCGCTACCGGTGGAAATGATCACCTTCTTCCACTTCCGTTTATCACAACTCGGGAAGGGATCAATACAAAGTTTATAGACACATAGGTCCCTTCATTATCAATAATGAATACATAATCAATTCTAGATATATGCTCTATTGAAGTCCTACTTTCATCAACATAATGAATATCACCTTACTACATATTTACTTAGAAAACCCTTTTTAATAATTTTTTCATTCTCCCTAACTTTGTGAAGCTCACACACCATTCAGAAAACTTAAAAATTATTCAAAAGTATATAAAGACTTTGTAAACCCCACAACAATCACAAATCTGACCACTTTCGTGAAGAACAACCATAATTTATGAAGAAACCTTCTTTCTCCATGTTTAAATACTTTCACAAAGCTCAACTAGCCTTCACGAAGAAACCATATTTTGTGAAGCTCAGTCACTTTCATGAACCTCACTTAGCCGTCATGAAGCTCACAATTTCTATTCATATGTTTATGGCCTTCACAAATTTTAGTAACTTTGTGATTCTTACAAATTTCGATCATCTTTGATAGCCTTCACTAACTTCCTTTCTTGGTGAATGATTTCGAAAGAAAAACAATCACAAATCACCTTCATGAATCTGGAGGCTTAAAATCCTAAGTAATTATTACACTTCTTTTTTAAAGGGGGTAGACTCATATTTATATGCATTGCCTCCCATTATATAATCCTCCATCCACATCATCACCATTTAGTGAAACTCATCAGTCTCATTCACGATGCTCCATATTTCATGAAGCACCAAGTAAATTTTCCATTTGGGAAGATTCTTGTATTCACTGAGATTACCATTAATCTTTCATGCATTCATGATTCTGCAGACCATCTCATAGTCATAGATATTACTATCAACCCTTTATGAATTTGTGATTCTCATTCACGATGATCCAAACCATCCTGCAATGCCCTTCTCGAAACCCAATATTTACAATACTCATTCCTTTACTATAAGTTTATGATACATTTAGGTGCATCCGACATTCATGATGATTGATCCGTCCTCCAAATTTTATAGTCCTATAATTTGGAAAACACTAGGAAATGGTCTCTCCTTACATACACAATTTTCTGTACTGCTTCCAGGGAATCCATTCTGTTGTCTTGGATCTTTTTCTATATACATGGTCAAAAATATTTTTGGAACTCTACTGATGACCATGGTAACTTTCTTTTTCCATAGAAACAATCAACCCAAATACACGACAATGTTACCTTAAGTAATTTTTTCCCAACAATATCCTTCTTTGGGTTGGTGGACAACTCTTCATATTTTGATACCTCATTAAAGCTTCTTTAGTCTTCTAACAAAATTTGATTCTTTTAATTCAAAAAGTTATCAAATATTTTACCTGACACACTCTAATCTCACAAGATCCATGCTCGGCATGAAAAACAATATTGGCATGAGAACTTTATCAATGAATCACTTCATTCAAAAAACACTCCACTACTTTCATCACGAACCTCATCTGTCATGATATATAACTTTTGATCGATCATCTTCAACATCATCATCTATAAAAAATACTCTTCTTCATTGATCCCAATATTATCTTCTCCCCTTTTCTTTATCAAGACATTTTCTCCCCTTTTATAGCAACAATTTATCTCTCTTTGTCAAAGAACCTGAAGTTCCTGTCAGTGTGGTCTGCAACAAGGAAAAGAACACAGATCATCATGCTAGGGAAAATACTTCATACCTCAGGGATAGGGGGTACCACATTCACACATTTTCAAGTTTTTTGAGTCTACAGAACTCCCAAATCCATTATATTTCCTTCTAATTTTTATTTACGTAAGGCCTTCATCATAATGTCTGAAACATGTAGTTTTGTAGGCACATAATCAAACATTACAAACCCATGACCCACCTTCTCCATGATAAAATGATATTTATTTAAATATTCTTAATCCTTGAGTGATGGACTATATTTTTTATCAGATTTTTAGCACATGAATTATCATAATGGATTCCAATTATAAACTTCACTTCAACTCCCATATCATCAAGATACTGCTTCATCGACAATAACTGTGTGAATGTTTTAGAAGACACAATATATTCATATTATATGGTGCTCAATGAAATTTAATATTTCTTCTTTATTTTCTAATAAATACTCAATCCACTAAGGTTAAATGCACCACATGACATTAATTTTATATCTTCTTCTGAACTAGCACAATATGCATCTGTATAGCCCAATAACTCTTACTGATATTTTTCATTGTATAATAAAACAAAATCATATATTCCTTTTATATATTAACTTATTATTTTTACTTAAAGTATGTGGGTTTCCTTTGGATTACTTTTATATAGTACTTCTTGTAATGTGTAAACACAATATCACGACTTGTTTATGTCGGGTATAATAGACTACCAATGATTTTCCTATATTCTATGACATTAGTTGCATTGCCTTCATCATCTCATGACAATTTTATTTGGGAAGCCATCAGAGTCATAAAATACTTGGAATTATTCATTCCAAATATTATAAAAACCTACTTGGAATATTTATATTGAGAAATGAATGTGACATTCTCCAATTGTGTCACATGTAAACCAATGAAAACCCACAGTTCAACAATCGTAGTCATTTCGAATTCAATTTTCATGAATTCTATGAACTGTTCACACTATGCTTCAGTTTATCTACCAAATATTATTTCATCGACATACACTAACACCACCATCCATTTATTACATTCATTGTTATCATATAGATTTTCATCAACTCAACCTCATTGAAAACCAAGATTCTTAAAAAATTGATCGATCCTTGAATACCATGCTCTTGGTTCCTGATTCAACCCATACAGTTCCTCTCTTAGCAAAAAAACTCTATTCTCATCTTGATGAATGACAAAACTATCTGGATTCTCAATAAAAAACTTATTCGTACAGAACTCCATTCAGAAATGCTGACTTGATATCCATTTGGAAAACATTGAACTTTCATTTCACTATTATAGACAAGAATAATATGATTGTCTCTTACCTAACAACAAGTGAAAATGTTTCATCAACATTTATAACCTCTATCTTAGAGTAACCTTTACATAATAGTCATGCTTTATTTTGAATCACTTCACCCTCTTCATTCATATTTTTGAGAAAGACACATTTAGTCTTAATTGAATTCTTATCTGTAGGCCTTGAAACAATCTCCCAAGTCTGATTATTCTCAATTTGGTCAATCTCTTTATTCATATCTTGAACCCAGTTTTCATCTCTAGCCAAATTTCTCAAAACATTTAGTCTCCACCTGCAATAATAATGATGCTTGTTGTAGATCATTTATCTTACTTGTATGGACTAGTTCTTTTTAATCACCGATTATGTTCTTTCTATCCATTTCAATAATAATATTTTTAATTTGTGTAGACACTAGTTTATGTTCATCTTTTTAACTATTTAAATATTCATTTGAATCATCCTCCTGAACTGGAACTTCCCCTGATCTTCTTATATCTTCATCCATGTCCTCCTACGATAGATTATGTATTTTGTAAAGATTTTGTCATTATCTATTATAGTTATATTATTTTTTTCAACTACCTTTTACATCTACTTATTGAAACATTTATATTCTTTTATTTTTCTTGACTTTACATGAAATGTCTCTTCATATCCTTAGGATTCAAACTTCCTCTATTTATCCTTATTAAGAATTTAACAGTTACTTCTGAAGACTCAAAAGTACTCTAATATTGTCTTCTTTACATACCACAGCTATTATGAAGTGTTCTCTTCTTTTATACATAATAACGCTCTATTTTATTTGTACGCTAATTTCATCACTACTTCATTCCAAAACATCTCAGGAAGGTCTTTATCAATGAGAATTATTCTAGCCATGTTATTGATAATTCGATTTCTTCTCCCAAATACTCCATTTTGTTGCTGAGTTCTTACTATTGAAACTTGGTTCCTTATCCCATGTTTCTTAAGATAATCCTCCACTTTGTTTTTTGTGAACTGTTTTCCATTATCTGTTCATATTTTTTGGATTTTTTGACCAAGTATCTTTTTAAATTCTCTTTGATAAATTATTATGAAACTGAACACATCATACTTGTGGGGGATGGCTGAAATCCATGCCATTTTGATAAAATCTTCAATTAATAGGTCATAATATCTCCTCCCATCAATAAATCTTGGTGAAATAGGTCTTCACAGATCAATATAAAACAACTTAAGCAATTTTTTTGACCATTTCTCTTTTTCCGTATCTTTATTTTGAAAGATCTTCCCTTGTTGACGAGCATCGCATGTATGGGTACGATCACATGTTAACCTAGGGAGGTCCCTAATATAATCACATTTCACCAGATTCTTTAATGAATTTTAGCTCAAATAACTGAGGTATTTATCCTATAACTTGTTTTCTTCATCCTTAGACAAAAAACATATATATTTTTCTCCACTTATAAGGTAAAGATTTACAATTTTACACTTTCCCTGTAAAACAATTGTACCATATTTTCCCTTAATAATACATAATTTCTTTGAAAATATTATGTAATGACATAAGTCACACAGTTGACTTACACTTAGCACGTTGTAATAGAGACCTTCAACAACCAATACTTCTACATGTCTCATATATTTTCCCCTAAACATGGATTTTTCTGAGCCAATAATTTTTAGGCCTTCATAATTACAAAATCACAAAATATCTTTCTTATTATATCTGATTCCTTTCACCAGTTCCTTATTTTTTGTTATATTAGAGGTTCATCCACAATCAATGATTCATATCCCAGTTTGATCTAATGCTTTGAAAGAAATCTATGTAACCAGTTTCTATTCGTCTCTCTTATTTTTTATCCATGTTTTTTTACTTCATACGTGGTGGAAATTGATAATCTTGATCTTCCTCAAAGTATTATGGAAGAGATTCATCTTACAGAGTTCCAAATAGATTTTTCATTTTGAACTTATTTTATGATACATTAAGTTGTTTCTTATGACCATATTCAGTCTGCGTTGGCACATTCCTCTGTATTATTAATAAGAAATATCTTACTATGTGTCTGAATCCTCCACTCATGAAATAGTAACCATAAAATGATATCATAGAATATTGATTTTGGTATGGATTCCTCTATTGGTATTGTTCCCATTGATATCTTTTGGCTATGGAAAAAACATTTTTTTAGTTTCACATATTTCCACAACAATAGCATCTAGTGTAGGGTGTATTTCTATGTGTCACTACTACACTACTGGTTTTCCCTTGGGTTATCTAAATCCTCCAGTTCTGATTCAAACCCAAATCAATCCTTAACACGAGGTGGTTATTTACGGTCTGACTTCAACCATTACTACTTTATATTTTTTATCAAGCCTCATACCTTCTATAACATTTGGAACTATCATTTTATTCTCTTAACATTACATTATCAATTTGACAGGAGATTCGAGTTAAAGGTTTATATCAGTGTTTCCCTTTGGTCAGCTTCTGATATAGTACCAATGTCAATACTGTTTGAAATTCCATGCATCATTACTGTAAAGAAATCCATTCCTAAATATCAGAAGTAGTGATGTATCTGATTCTTAAATAATTAAAAAAATCCATTATATATTGAAATCCATTTGTGATTGAAAACATCCATTGAAGCACTTGAGAGAGAAACACTGATATAAACCTTTAACTCAAATACCAACTATTACCTCGACTTGGTCAAATACCCTAATAGGGGTGAATCAGGGTATGACAAATTAAAACAACTTCCACTTCGGATCTTGTTTCATTATTAAACAAAAATTTCTCCTCTCCCTTTCTCATAGAAATTTATGAACAGAAATGAAATCATTCATGAGAAACAACAATTTTACTTGGTTTATCCTCAATGGTCTACACCCAATGAGAATACAAAAAAATGTTCTGATGTACCAAAACCACTAAGGTTCACAACCAAATTAAGGTTCAAGATAGATCACTTCTATTCTCAGGCACACTACCTTTTCAAAGTATAGGGATAGCTCACTTCTTCCCAAGGTTCATTACCAAACTCTCTTTAAATGGATCTCTATCGATGGAAATGATCACTTTCTTCCTCTTACATTGTTCACTACTCTGGAATGTATCCACACATATTTTATAGACATATAGGTCACTTCCTTATCAATAATGAATACAACCTTAGTCATAGATAGATACTCTATTGAATTCCTTCTTTCATCCACTTGATTAATATCACTTTACCACAGATTTTCTGGGAAATACATTTTTAATACTTATGTAATGCTTAAATCCTTTAAAAACTCACACAACCTTTATGAAACTACCCAATTCATGGAAATATATACTACCTTTTCAAAACCCAAAACATTCAAGAATCTCACCTCTTCGGTAAAATTCAACCAGGCTTCATAAAGAAAAATTATTTCATGAAGCTCAAACACTTTCATGAAGATCAACCAGACTTCATGAATAAACCTACTTTTGTGAATATCAAACACTTTTAAAAACTTAATTAACCTTCATGAAGATCACTTGGTCTTAACAAATCTCCCAACTTTCGGTCATATTGTTATGGTCTTCATGAATTTCAGTACCTTTCCACTACTTACAAATTTTTGTCAGCTTTCATAACCTTCATGAAAATCCTTTCATCGATAACTACTTCATAACAACAACCTTTGTGGATCCCCTTCGTGAATACCCTTCATGAATCTAGATCCTTAAAATATTAGTTATTCCCTTCTTATTTTTTAAAGGGGGTAGACGCCTACTTCTATATGTTTCCTCCCACTATATAATCTTCCATCCACATCATCACCATTTTTGAAAGCTCTTCCTTCTCATTTGTGATGCTCCTTATTTTCATGAAGCCCCATGGGAATTTTATTTTTTCAAATCTTCATTTAGTCATAAATATTACTGTCAACCCTTCATGCATTTGCAATGCTCCGGACCTTCTCATAGTTATAGATATTACTATCAACACTTTGCACAATCATGATACTTGTTCATGATGAACCACACCTTTGCAAAAATCCCTTCACTAAACCCAGTATTTGAAAAACTCATATTTTTAACATATTTTTATGATACATTGAAGGAAATCTAACTTTCACGATGATTGATCCATACTCCAAATTTTGGACCCCAAAGATTTGGTAAACACTGGGAAGTTTCACCACCTTACATACACAATTTTCAATACTTCTTCCAACAAATCATGTTCTTTTTCTTGTATCTTTGACAACATACCTTGTCAAAAATATATTTGGAGCTCTACAAATGACCAGGGAAACCTTCTTTGTCAACAAAAACAATCAACCAAAAAACACTATAATGTTACCTTGAGTGACTTTTTCCTGAAAATCTCCCCCTTTGTATTTGTTGACAACTCTTCATATTTTGATACCTTATTAAAGCTTATTCCATATTCTAACAATATTCTCTTCTTGATATTCTGATAGTGATTAAATATTTTACCCAAAACACACTCTAATGTGGCATGATCCATGCTCGTGTTTGTGAAAAATCATAGCATGAAAATTTTATCAACGAGCACATTCATTCCAAAAACACTCCAATTATTTCATCATGATCCTCATTTTTTATGATATATAACCATTAATTAATGATATTTAGCATCATTAGAATTAAAACTCCCCATTATTCATTTATCCTCCTATCAGTTTCTTCCCCTATATTGATTAATATATTTTATCCAATTTTATAACTATAATTTATCCCATTTTTCAATTAGCCTAAAGGTCATGTCCTTGTGGTCTTCAATAGGGTAAAGAACACAAATCAGAACATTTGGTAAAAACAAATCTTACCTTAGGGAGAGGTTGTCCCGTGTTCACACTTATTCAAGTGTGGGGAGTCCACTTAACTCCCAGAGCCAGTTGAAGTCGTTTGAAAACTTCTTTATGTTAGGCCTTCATCAAAATTTCTATAGGATGTAGTCATATTGGAACCTACACTAAAATCACAAGCCCATTCTCTACTTTATCCTTGATAAAATGATACTTTATTTCAATGTGATTCATCCTTGAGTGATGTATGGAATTTTTTCTATGATTTATAGCACTTAAATTATCTTAATGGATTCTTATTGGATACATTACTTAACTCACAGATCATCAAGTGGTTTCTTCATCCAAAATGATTGTTTTAAGGATTTAGTAGACACAATATATTCATCTTCTGCGATGCTCAAAGAAATGAAACCTATCTTCTTGATTAGATAATAAATACATAATCTACCAAGGTAGAATTCTCCGCCTGATGTTGATTTTATATCATCTACTAAACTAGCCCAATATGAATCGGTATAATCCAATAACTCTTGATGATATTTTTCATTGTAAAAAAATTGAAATCCAGTATTCA
Source organism: Viscum album (assembly GCA_963277665.1). Lineage (NCBI taxonomy): Eukaryota > Viridiplantae > Streptophyta > Magnoliopsida > Santalales > Viscaceae > Viscum > Viscum album. The sequence continues at coordinate 455,882,409 of OY728135.1, forward strand.
CATGATATACTGAATTATTATTTTCACTATAATCAAGTGGGTTTCCTTGGGATTAATTTGATACCATGCTGATTGTCTTGTATAAAAAACAGTATCATGTCTTGTTGCTATCAGGTATAAAAGACTACCAATGATTTTCTTTTATTATATGACATTAATTGCATTTAATTCATCATCCCATGATAGTTTCATCTGGGTAGACACCAGAGTCATCATATCCTTGGAATTATCCATTAAAAATCTTCTCAAAACCTCCTTAGCATGTTTATATTGAGAAATGAATGTGACATTCTATCCTTAGGTCACCTATAAACCAAGGTAAAACATCATTTCTCCAATCATAGACATTTCAAATTCACTTTTCATGATTCTACAAATTGTTTTCACTATTCTTTATCAGATCCACCAAATATTATGTCATCAACATACACCAAAACCATCATCATTTTATTAATCTCATTGTTTACATATAGAGTGTAATCAACTCCACCACACTAAAAAACCTAATTCTTCAAAAACTAATCAAGCCTTGAATACCATGCTCCCGATGCTTACTTTAACCCATATATTTCCTTTCTTAGATGAAAAAATCTATTCTCATCATCATTAATGAGAAACATATATAGCTTCTCAATAAAAATATATTCTTCTAGAACCCAATTTACATTTTATGACTTAACATACATCTAGAAAACTTTTTACTTTTTTTCACTAATATGACCAAGAATAATATGATTGTCTCTAGTCTTGGAATAAGTTCAAATGTTTCATCAACATCAATACCCTCTATTTGGGAGTACCATTTTAACACTAGTAATGCTTTGTTTTAAATCATTTCACCCTCTTTATTCATATTGTTGTAAAAGATCCATTTATTCTTGATGACATTCTTATCTGTTGGCCTTGAAACAAACTATCATGGAATGTTCTTATCAATTTAGTCAAGCTCTTCATTCATATCCTAAACCTAGTTGTTATCTATATCTTCCTCCTCAAAATATCTAGGCTCTACCTATGATAAGAATGATGGTTACTATAGAGTCTTCATTCTCCTTTTCTAAAAAAGTTTTTTTTGATAACTGATTATGTTCTTTCTATCATTTTCAGATCTACTATTTAGTCTTTGTGTAGATATAGGATTATGTTTATCCTTTTCATTATATTAATCTTATTCTGAAACATTCATTGGAATAAGAATTTCCCCTGAGCTTCTTATCTCTTCATCACTATCACCCTATGACTGATCATGTATTTGAAAAGATTCTTCTCATTCTCTACTATAGTTACATCATTTCTTTAAACTACCTTTCCTGGATTCTTATTGAAACATTTATATTATTTACTTTTTCTTCAGTATCTAAGAAATATCCCTTCATCTCCACAAGATTCAAACATCTTGTGTTTCTCCTTATTGATAATGAAACACTTGCTTCTGGAGACTAGAAATTACTTCAATGTTGGATTATTTACATACCATAGATCATATGAAGTCTTCCCTTATTTCGGACATAATTATGTTCTATTTGATGTATAGACTGATGTCATCATGGTTTCATTCCAAAACTTCTCAAGAATGTATTTCTCTTTGAGAATTTTCTAGCTATGTTGTTGATAATTCTATTTATTCTCTCAACTACTCCATTTTTCTTTGGAGTTATTACTACAAAAACTTAGTTCATTATCCTATTTTTCTTGAGATAATCCTATACATTGTTATTTTTTAACTCTATTACATTATTTATTCAGATCTTATGAATTTTTGGACCTATCATTTTTTTCAACTTCCCTTTGATAAGTTGTTATGTAACTGAACACCTCAGACTTGTGAGTGATAACTGAAACCCATGTTATTCTGCTAAAATAATCAATGAAGATAAAAAAATATCTCCTCTCATCAATAGATCTTGGTGAAATTTTTACATACATATTAATATAAACTAACTCAAGATATTTTGTTTATCATTTCTCTTTTTCCATATATGTCTTTCGAATGATCGTCCCTTGTTGACCAGCATCGCAGGTATGGGTACAATCACATGTCAACCTTGGGAGTTCTTGAGAAGCATAAAATTTCACCATATCTTCAAAATATTTTTTACTCAAATGACCAAGGAGTTTATTCCATGACTTTTTTTCTTCTTCCATGAAAAAAACATATATATTATTCTCCAATTACAAGGTAGATATTTCACTTTGTATGCTTTATCTGCAAAACAATTGCACCTAATTTTTCCTTAACAATACATAATTTCATTGCAAATATTGTTTCATTTCCTCAGTCACATAGTTTACTTATACTTAACAAGTTGTGACTGAGACCTTCAAAAACCAATACATATGCACGTCTCATGTCTTTTCCCCCAAACATGGATTTTATATAGCCAATAATTTTTAGGCCTTCATCATTACCAAATCATAAAATACCTTCCTTAACATATCTAATTCTTTTCACTAGTTCCTTATTTCCCATCATAAAGGAGGTGTGACCACTATTAATGATCCATATTAAGGTGCGATATGATGCTTTGAAAGCAATCTCTACAACCACTACCTTTTCATATCTCTTCTTTTTTATCCATTTTTTACTTTATACTTGGTATGGATTGAAAATATTGATCTTCCTCAAAGTATTATAGACCATCTACATATTTCAAATTTTTAATTCAATTTTTCATTATCAACTCATATTATGATACATTTAGCTATTAGGTATGACCATATTCAATTTTATTCAGCACATTGCTCTGCATTGTTTATGAGAAATATCTTTCCATGCGTATGAAACCTCCACACCCAAAACAGTGTCCATCAAATGATATCCTAGATTATTGAGTTTGGTATGGCTACCATTGTTGCTATAGTCCCCTTTGATACTTCGTGGAAATGGAATAGACATTTTTTCAGTGTCACATATTTCTACAGCAATAGCATCTAGTGCAGGGTGTATTCTTGTGTGTCACTACTACATGAATAGTTTTCCCTTTGGGGTTCTTAAATCCCCTATTTCTGATTCATACCCAAATCAATATTTAATCTCATGGTGGGTTATTATGTTCTAACTTCAACCATTACTATTTTTGTTTTTAATCAAGCCCTATTTGAGCTGTAACATTTAGATTTATCATTTTCTTCTCCTAACATTCCATTCTCTCTTTCACTAGAGTTTTGAACTCTACAATTCCATTTTCTACTGCCTTTATGACCTAATTTGATGGAGTCAATAGTTTCTCCTAATCTTTCTCTTTTCTTCACTAGATAACAACCACCTCCTTAAGCTTTTCAATGAGTTTTTCTTGACCTTTTGATGTATTATTCAAACCAATGATCACCCTTTTCTATTCTTAAACTTTCATCTTATACTTACCGATTGTATCTAAGTTCTCTAGCTTTGAATACTTAAGTATTTAAATCTCATTTATTATCTTAGACTTATCTTCTTCATTATCTAGTATAAATATTTCGGAATCATGAATTATCCTGTTGGATTTTTTGTTTTGGCTCTTGAAACATCTATCTCTTCAAGTGTAGCTTCAAATTCAACCTGAAGGTCAACTCTTCCTTAAACGTCTCCTTCATCTTTGTCACTTTATTATCTGGTTATAAATTTCTAAAAACAGCCACCATATCATTTCTTTCATGATCCATGTAGTTCTCTAACTCTTTTTCCTCGGATTCTTCTGAACCATCATCTTTTTTTGAAATATGATTCTTCTTTTTTATGAAATTTTTCTTAAAATTTTTCTTACCTTTCACATAGGCTGAATACTTCTTCATGGCAATTTCAATTTCATTCTCATCATCTTATTGAAACTTATTAGGGTACCTCACTGTAATATTTCTAAATCATTCACATTGAAATCATGTAATTTGGAGTTTCCCATTGATCTTTCCTTTTCCTATTTGTAAATTTGTTGAAAGGAATTAAATGACTTCATTTGTCTCTTCTTATTCCTACTCATCTTCAATAGTGATCTTTTTAATGGCCTTGAATGAAACTTTTTTAGACATCCCTTTTTCCACAGAATCATTATCATTATTTCTCATATTGTATGCAACTTGAGTATTGTGCAAGCTATCCAATGTCAACTCCTTTGGATAATTATCTTAAAATATAGAAACTTTCGGATTTAAACAAGGTGGAAGAATGCATCAAAATACTCATTAGGGTACATTTTGAGATCCTCATACTTGTTCCATAGAACCCACATCTTTATTTCTATGGATTTTGATTCACCCACATAAATATTTATAACCTTTTCCCACATAGAAAGTGATGACTTACATGACATCACCATTTATATATTACATTATATTGGGATCCCCTAAAGAATTGATTCCTTTGGTGTTAGTATTTAATTCCCTTTTTTAAGCTTTTGATAAATCACCATTTTCAATACTAGATGAAATTCTATGCATCCTTGTTATAAAGACATCCATTCCTAAATATTATAAGTTGTGTTTCATTTGATTCTTCCATAATTGAAAATTGTTTCTATAAAATATTGAAATCTATTTTTGAATGACAATATCTATTGAAACCCGTGAGAGAGAAACACTGATATAAACATTTTTCTTTGATACTAATTATTATCCAAACTGGGTAAAATACCCTGAGAGGGGTGGTGGATCAGGGTATGATAGATTAAAAAAATTCCCCTTAGGATCTTGATTTATTTTTAAACAAAACATTCTTCTCTCCCTTTCCCATAGTAATGTATGAACAAAAATGAAAGAATGCATGAGACACAAAAATTTTATATTGTTCATGCTCACTGGGATATATCTAATGAGCATACAATGGTAATGTTACAATTTACAAAATCCACTCTGACTCACTACCAAATTAATGTTCGGGCAAGATTAGTTCTCTTCCTAGGCTCACCGCCTTTATAAGGTTTATGGATACCTCAATTATTCCCAAAGGTAACTTCGTGACTATCCTCCGATGGCTCAGTATAAGTTAAAAGGATTAACTTCTTCCTCTTTATTTTTTTACTGATCAGGAAGGGATCCACACATAATTTATAAACATGTAGTCCCCTTAATTATCAATAATTAATACATCTTGATTTGTTTTAATTCATGCTTTCATCCCCTTAATGATTATCACCTTACCACATATTTATTGGGAAAACACTTTTTAATACTTTTTCAATGATCATTACCTTTACAAAGCTCCCACAACCATTAAAACCTTCCCAATTCTTGAAAAGTGTATACTATATTTGCAAACCCCAAAACTTTTGTGAAGCTCACCTCTTTCGTGAAGCTCAACCAACCTTCATGAAGAAACCTTCATTTTCAAAGTTCAAACACTTCCGTGAAGCTCAACCATACTTCATAAAGAAACCCTCTTTCACGAAGCTCAAAACTTTTCATGAAGCTCACTTAGCCTTTGTGAAGCTCCAAACTTTTGGTCAACTTTTTATGGATTTCATGATTTTTACAACTTTTGAAATGCTAAAAAAGTTGTTTTCCTTTCATAGTCTTCATGAACTTTCTTTCTCCATAAAATGTTTTGAAATAACAACCTTTTTGAACAACCTTCATGATTTCAGAGCCTGAAAATCTTAGTTAAGTCTTTCTCTACATTTCTGAAGGGAGTAAAAGTATATTTATATGGGTTTCCTCCCATTCTAGAAGCTTCCATGAATATCATCACCATTTTACCAAGATCTTCCATCTCATTCATTATGCTCCCTATTTTTTCAAATCCCCATGGGAATTTATCATTCTTGAAGATTCTTGTAGTCATAGAGAATACAATCAAGACTTCAAGAATTCCTGATGCACCATAACTTCTTGTATTCATGGAGATTACCATCAACCCTTCACACATTTGTGATGCTCATTTAAAATGATCCAAACCATTGTGAAACACCTTTTGAAAAATTCAGAATTTGTGAAACTTGTTCCTTTACCATATTTTTATGAGAAATTCAATGAAATCCATATTTTATAATGATTGATCCATCATCAAAATTTTGGACCCCCAAAATTTGGCAAGCACTAAGAAATGGTTCCACCTTACAGACAAAATTTTTGGTAATGCTTCAAGTGCATCCATTTATTTTTATTATATCTTTGTTAATATACCTTGTTATTAATATCTTTTAAACTCCAAAATTGACCATCAAAACGTGCTTTGTCAACAAAACCAATCATCCCTAAAACACTACAATGTTTCCTTAAGGGATTTTTTCTTAATAAGCTGGTGATGTAGATTGAATCTAAACCTATATTTGTAAAAGATAATTTGATTCTTGAAAATGTTGTTAAACATTTAAATGAGGATGAATATCATTAGAGATAGGGTTCCACTCTTACACCAAAATTATGATATCTCACAAGGGTTTTTTCTTTTTTCTTTTCTGAATCTCCAAATATATAATTGTATGTTATTATGGTATGTTTGATAAGGATTTTACGCATCCCAAAACATAAATTTCATTGAATTTATATTATAATTTCTCCTATATTATTTTTATAAGAACCAAAGATTTCATAGGAATAATAAATGATTATCATTGTAAATATGTATTCCTTCTTAGTTTATTCTCTTAATTTAGTATACACATTGTACAACCTCATTGTTATTTTATTTCTCATATGGTGTAGGATAGTGATGGGTGATCGAGAAGTGATTGAGCATTTATAATTACTGTGGGTGGGTAAAAATAGTACGACAGTGATCATTATTTTCATTGCCTATCCAAACACACTAAAGAGAGTGTGAGTGGATAAAGGTCTTGACTTAATTTTTGATATTGGATAGGGGATTGAATTTATTTATGAGAGGTAATTAGGGTGTTAATGGGGTAATTATATAAGTTTTTTTCAGGTTTATTTTTATCTATTTCATTTCAATTCCATTTATTCCTGGAACAAACTATTTATATCCTCAGTATTTTATTCTTTTAAAAGTGAATAGTTTATGTTTAATATGGATGTGAAGAGAATGAATTATTATTCCATTCCTTGGGAGAAAACCCCTGGTTATCTTCCTCATCTCAATTCAAAGTATTTGAAAATTTCATTATTGATTGCAAGTCATACGATAGCTATCACATCAAAATATTTTTTTGTATTCTTATCATGCGTGTAGGTCCATATAATGACTCAAATCAAATTTTCCATGAATACAGGATAAATTATATCATTCTACAAGCCCAATCCCAGATCACCAAGGGTTTGAAACTTTCACTTGGGGTCTAAGTTAATCAATTCATCAATAGAGAATTTCTTTCATTCCTTATTTGCAGAGAACTTTTTGAGAGCTTATATTGTCATACTCAAAGAAATTTCTTACCTAATGTCGAATATGTTTCTTGTTGTATAGATATAGTGAGAGAATCACAATTTTGTAGATACTCCTTTATAGGTGACTTTCACAAAATTATGGCATCAATCAGTTAGGATGTGGGATTTCCTTGTTTATGGTTAGTGTTGATTTCATTTATCACCACTATATCAATGTCGATGAATGGTGAGACCACCCTGCGGTGTGTGATACATATGACTATTTCATCCTAGTCTAAATATACTAGGTCTATGACTGTATTATCCAATAAATAAGAATGGTTATTTTGTGAAAATGAGATATGATATGGTGTTGGATCATAGGGGAGTTCAAACATCAAAATTTATTTACAACCAATCAAGGGGATAAATTATTCCTTCTTAATGGAATATAGACCATTGATATACTAAATTAAAAATAATTATTCATCCTTAATGTTCAAGAGGGATATAGATATCTATAGATCTAGCTCTAATCCTATAATGAGGGCTTGGTATTCCTCTTTTCTATTGATGAAACCGTATGATAGTAGGAAATAATATGGAATAATTTAATTCACTGGGGATATGAGTATACTCCCAAATACAACCCAGTTATTCCTATGTTTTATCATAATTCTTATTTTAGGGATTCTTAAGGCACTATAAAAGTATATTTTCCATTCTTAGAAAACATTGTGGATGGAGAAGTTCTCTTTATTATGTCGTTTTATGTTTAACATTGAGTTCTTTGTGATAGAGTTTTCTATGAGGAAATCTAATAACACATACTACATTATTACCTTTTGAGACACAAATTGAATGTTAAAATATTATATAATGACTATCCACAATTATAGATTCCCAGTTAACATCATCTGACTGGGGATGTATTTAAGAAAGTTAACACAAGAGATTTAGTGGACCTCATGGTGTTGTAGATAATTTATCAACTTTTACATAATGAAAATAAGTATGGTGAAATTATTTTTTACATGTAATATAGAGTCTCAGTATCCAGCATTATCCTAAAAATATACTAGATATTTTTAAACTTTCCCACACTATTATTATGATAAAATAGGGTGAAAAGTGATCACCCCAAGGTTTCCACATAGAAGACGAGAGGATTTCTTTCTACCAGCTACATCAAAACTAGTTGAAATATGAAATTCTACTTGAGATCCTTATAAGCCTTCTGAAAATCATTATCCCACTTATAAATGACTCAATTTTTCATCAAAACTATAAGGGGTAGGTATTTTTTTTATAAGGTTTTCCATGAAATTTCTGATATAGGAAATACATAATTGGATTCCCCTCAACTTATTGAGGTTTCAAATAGATGATAAATTGGTTTAATTACAGCCGTAGTTTTTAATTTTGGGGGCCCAAATTGAATTTCCCACTCTCAAAACTAGTATAGTGTAAGTATGATGTAGATCCATATGAAGATTTATGGTGTTCTGTACTTTGGGTTGGGATTAATTAACATAATTTTGATGAATTTTGAGTCAATATTTGTGGGTTTTGATATTTGTTTTGAATGGATGAGTGATTTGATTTCAAAATTATTTAAGATTTACTATAGAAAAAAATACATTAAAACTGTTTTTGATAATTAATAGAAGAAATAGGTCAGGGATATGGATTATTATGAAGATCATAGAAAATCGATTATCTTATCATGTTTTGTAATTCATAATAAATCACATATCTAGGATTAAAATGAAATAGAACTCCCATGGTCCAATGAGTTTGAATTGAGTTAATAAAAATCAACTTCTTGGTCTAAGAATTGGTTTTTAGAAGATTTATGAAAACAAACAATTTTTTAGATGATGAGTGCACTCAATGCTCATGGGATTACGTGTTGTAATTCCCCTATAAATCCCTATAAAATCCATTATTTATCTGATATATATGTCTAGAAAGATAAACATAATAATCATAAGAGAATTATGATAAATAAAATAAACTAACACAAAATCAATAAGTTGATTCAATTATTCAAGAATCTCCATTTCCTATAGCTTCAACACATAAAAATAATTAGCTACTCATTGAATAAATGACAATAAAAAACCTCTTAATACCTGATGTTTTCATTACAGCTAATAAATAAAGGAAAAAAACAAGAAACGATAATATAAATATTCAAAAAATGAATATAATGAGTTTCAATATTCCTTCCTCCCAAGATGGATTGTCTCTGGATGATCCTATCCCTCCCAAAAATAGTCCACTAGAATTAATTGGTCATATCCCAGTGTCTAAGGGTGGTTATGGGTTCAAATCCTGGGTCAAATGGTGGTTAGCAGGGGTAGAGGAGAATTGGGTGGTAGCCTGTTGACATTCACACAGTTAAGGAGCACTATTTGGAAAATCCTGCACAAACCCCTTGTAAGGATCTATCTTGGTGAAATGAGGTGCATGATTTTCTTGGCTAGTCTACGTTGTTTGGTTAACTATATAGAGATGGTGTGAGAATCCACTACCTCCTTACCATCACACCTCACACAGTTTTCTATGGGTCTTTATGGTTTGGTAAACCATGCGAAGACCGTGTGGGAGATTTTTTCTAGAGGATCCTAGCATCACATGGTCATATAGGTTGGGTTTCATGGTTTATTTGAATCCGAATTTACCATGCACCATGGAAAAAGTGTCAAAAAGCCTCTAATTTCCATATAAATTTCCTAGTTCATGCAATATTTTCTTGTCCATTCCATTGATGACTAGATTGCACATATCAAGACATGTTTAGGTTGTAAAATCATAATAATTTTTCTAAAAAACCATTTTCATTATGTATAAAATAATGGAAATTCCATACGAATATAAGTGTATTATACTCCCCCACACTTGATCGATTGTTTTTCCTCAAACAAATACCTAAAAATCAACTCAAAGGAATACCCAAAGAAATAGGTATAAATGTCATAGGTTAGAACAACTAAATGGATTTGGATTTTGGAGAAATTATTACTGAAATTCCTACATGAATTCTTCATGACTTACCCACCTTTTAAGTTATCCAATAAAGTGATCTCAATTTAAACCTTCCAAATATTCATTCCTAAATTATTGTTGTTTATAATTGGAATTGTCTTTATTCATTAAAATAAAGTTTGAAACTACATTTCCATCTCATCATACACTTCGGTAGGTTAAGAAAATATTTCATCATCACCAAATGGCGGACTATCACTTTTATAGGTCACACAAACTCATTGACTTTCAATTTTGAATAATGGTGAAAAGTCATTAATAGTTTGGGCATGCCTTTTCATATCTCGAATTGTTTTCATTGGGGTGGGATACTAGAATTGAAATCGAGGCCTAATTTTTTCATATTAAAACATGATGAATTGACGGAGAAAGTCATGAATTCATGAAGTTAAGATCGCATAATAATCACTAGTGTGGAATCAATAATTTCCATAATTCACTTCCCTTTATACATAAATTGATTTCCATTTTAAGGGGTTATTTAATTTAAACTACTCTATCACAATGTTCATTTTAAAAAAATAGGTTTTATAAATGAATATTTAAAGGTTTATCTTCATGAATTCCATTGCTTATTCACAACAAAAATAGGTTTATCAATCCAAACATATGAGTAATTTCAAACATAAGTCCCCAAAATCCATATTTACTTAGTTGATATAATTGTGTGACAACTATAATAGTATTATAGAAGTCCCTAAGGAAATCATTTCATCCTAGCTAATGTTAAGGAAAAGATAAAATGGGGTTCCATAAGTGGTTTCCCTCCCCCACACCTAAAATCGAGCACAGTACTCTATGAACATGTTAAGGTGGAGATGGGTGGGAAAAGAAAATTCATTCTAGGGGGAGGGTGAAACAATGGAAGGAATAAAACGTGAATCAAAATAGAAAAACTCCACCAGATAGATGATGGAAAAATTTAGTAGTTGTTGTGTGAGATCTCTCCAAGAGAAAGAGTTTCTTTGTTCCAATAATATCAATCCACCTACTATCATGATAAGGAAACCCAAAAAAGTGAAGTAATAATAGTATAATTGAAGCAAGTGAAACAAGAAAGAATCATACAATTACACCATTCATGAAAAATAAAACAATATCCACAATAAAAAACACACGAAAATAAAAAAACACACTAAAATTATCCTCTAACAACACACAAACAAGTAATTGTTTTGATGAAATTTTTGAAATTGCAAGTTACCTCCTTGTTAGTGCTACGTTTATTGTCTTAGGATTGACATACCTGGGCTTCTTGTTACCTGAATTTCATTTTAGAGACTATTCACAACATTTCCTCTTTTTTTATGTATGTTTTGAGGTGTTTCCCATTCACTATAAATGATTTTCCATCATCGCCAGCAACTTCCACCGCACCATAGTGGAAAATTGTGACCACTTTGAAAGGTCCAGACCATCAGAACTTCACCTTACTTAGAAAAAATATTAACTTTGAGTTTAATAACAATACTTTATCTTTAGGTTGTAATTATTTCTATGAAATTAGGAAGTTGTGAACCACATTTGTCTTCCCCTTGTAAATCATGGAATTTTCATATACTTCCAGCCAGATTTCATCGAGATCAGATAATTGGAACTTATTTTTCTCTTCAGCGGCTTTCAAATCATAATTAAAAGCTTTAACAGCCTAGTAAGACTTATGTTTGATCTCAAAAGGTAAGTGATACGACTTTCAATAGACCAAACTAAATGGGTACATACCCAATGGTGTTCTGAAAGTGGCTCGATAGTCCCATAGATCATCGTCTATCTTTTTAAAAAAATCATTTCTTGATACTCCCACCATCTTTTCAAAGACTTTTTTAATTCATGGTTAAAAGATTAAACACTTCCACTATATTAGGGGTGTTATAGTGTTCCCATGTGGTAATTCACCCCACATTTTGTGAGAATGATTATTATCTTAGAATTATAAAAATGTGTCCTCATATCACCGATGAGGACTCGAGGAACACTGAACCTGCTGAAAATGTGCTTCTTTAGAAAAGGGATGATGACCTTTTCCATGTTTTGGAATGTGGAAGTAGCTTCCACACATTTAGAAACCTAATACACGCATACAAAAATGTATGTGTTACCATAATATGGTGTAAACATACCCATGAAGTCAATACCCCCACACATTGATGACTTCCACTTCAATGATAGGGTGTTGAGGCATCTCAGCTCTACACCCAATATTTCCTTTCCTCTAGTTCTTATCACACTATGCTATATATTTTTGTACCTCCTTGTGCATCATTGTCTAGAAAATCTAGTTTTTAAGATATTTTCTATTATGCTATATGCCCCATGATTCCCTTCAGCAGGATATGAATGGAAAAATTCCAGAACACCATTGATTTCAATCTTATGGATGCATTAGAAAATGATGTCATCTCCACATGATTAGAAGTGTAGAGGATCTTCCCAAAAATATTTATTCACTTCTAATTGAAAATTATTTCTTCTCTAGTAAGAAAGATCAAGATGATGCACTCTCATGGAGAAATAATTGTCAATGTTAGTGAACCATGAACATGGTGTAGCGACTATTGAAATAGGTATTTATCTATGATATCTTCCTTAATCCATCAATATTATTCTATTTCTATTTGAGAAAACTCCAAGCGGGAGAGATGATCAAAAACTAAATTTTCACTTCCATTATTATCACTGATCTCCAAATAAAACTCTTGGAGAAGAAGCACCCAATAATTCAATAGTGGCTTTGTAGATTTCATATTTAATATGTACTTGAGTGCTTCATAATCAGTAAAAAATTATTTTTGGAAAACATCAAGTAATATTGAATTCCTTGAAATGAAAAAATCACTGGCATTATCTCTTTTTCTGAGGTTTTGTAATTTATTTGGTCTTTTTTAAGGTGTGGCCCTCATATTAAATTGGCATGAAGATGCGATCAAGCCACCTCCTAAGAAGTACCTCCATTGTATAGTCACTAGTGTCACACATGATTTCAAACTGATCATTCAAATTTGGAGAAATCGTGATATGGGTTCTAAAAAACATTGTTTCAAAATATGAAATGCCCCAACACATGCCTCATTTAATTCAAAGATAGAATTATTCAAGAGACGATTATTTTATGGTTGAGCTATCTTCAAAAAATATAGCATGAACCTTTGATAAAATCATCCCTTCCAAATAAATATTTGTATTGTATAGACCAAAGTTTTAATAGGAAGGTTTTCTATTACATCAATCTCCATGGGATCTACCTCTATCCCCTTCTCCGAGATATGGTGGCCTAAGACAATACTACTTTGCACCATAAAATGGAATTTTTCCCAATTCAACACCAGATTTGTCTACTCGCACCATTATAGAACCATTTCTATGTGTTTCAAGAATGTTTTAAATGACATCCCAGAGAGGAATAAGTTTTCCAAGAAAACATCCAAAATCTACTCCACCGTGTCATGGAAGCTTGATAACATGCATTGTGGGAAGGTGGTTGAAACGTTACAGATGCCAAATGACATACAACGGAATGAAAATGTTTTGTATGGGAATTTTAAGGTTATATTCTTTTGATCTTTACATGCAATAGATATTTTGTTATATTCTGAATACCCATCTAAGAAGCAATAAAATTCATGACCCAAAAAATTCTCTTACATTTTATCCATGAATGTGAGTGGGAAGTGGTCCTTATTTGTGGAGTCATTAAAATTTCTATAATCAAAACCCACCCTCCATCCCATAATAGTATGAGTCAGTATACACTCATTCTTCTCATTGGATATCATGGTAATTCCCCCCTTTTTGGGTACCACATGCAGGGGGATAATCTAATGACTATCAGAAATGTTGTATATAATTCCATAATTTAACCACTTTATCACTTCCCTTTTATCCACTTACTTTATTGGAGGATTTAACCATCATTGTAGTTGAATAGATTGTTTTTTTCCCTCTCCCAGAAGTACCTTGTGGGTACAAATGGTTGGACTGATTCTATTAAGTTTAGCTATCATCCGACCAGTAGCTTGTTTTCCTCTTCTTAGAACTTCCAAAAGTGAATCATCTTGTTCTTCTGAGAGGAATGTATTGTGAATAACAGGGAGTGTATCCTTGTCACCCAAATACCCTTACATCAGAGATGATAGAAGAGGATTCATCTCTAGTTGTGGATCCTTAATAAATCAAGGTACGATGGGTTCAACATATTCTCTTTCAAAACTTTTTAGGATTAATGATTTCTATAAATAATTAACTCCCAAACATGAGATATGCTATATATCTTCCTATTATTGTTCAGGTTGGATGTCCACTGAATCCATCTCATTAATAGAAGAAAAACATCCCACATTAATTACTACATAGTCCACTTGATCTTCAACTATGTTTATAGGGAAACAATCCTTAATTTTCACAAATAAGGCTTGTTTGAGAGCTTTGAGAACATTATAGGACACTATTTGATACCCAAAATGGGAGATTAATTCACCATAGTGGACATCAGTAAAAAAATTACCTGTATCTAAAAGGGTATCCCAAAAACCAGTGGAACTTCTATATGTTTTCCCATATCATGAATAATAAAGTCGGGTGGGAGTATTAACTTCCCAACCCTCACCATCACATTATCAAAAAGCCCTTTTGGGTATTTGATCAAGAGATCAAATAGTTGTATCACTAAACATGTAGTCTTTAATTCATTCAGTCCAAGATTCTTGAAAACTATAAAAGTAATTAAATTAACATTATCCCCCAAGTTGTATATGGCTTTCCCAAACTCACAAGATCTGATTGTATATATAATAGAGAAACTCTTAGGATCTTAAAGCTTTGGATCAATCTAATGTTGTACCACTATAGAGCACTCTTTTTTGAGTGGAATAGTTCTTAAATCTTTCATTTTCCTTTTCTAGGAAATTATATCATTCATTAACTTTTTATATGTGTTAATTTGACTCAATGCCTCCACAATGGGTATATTGATGTGGAGTTTCCTGAAAACATCCATAAATATTCCAAATTGTTGGTCAAGTTTCTTATTCTTCTTACATTTTGGAAAGGCAAAGGTGGGTTCATAAAAATTAACCACCCCCTTCTTTTTATCATGCATGGGATCCTTCCCTTTTGATAACTCTTTTAGTGGGGAAATATATATTGTTTCAACTTATTTTTTCAAATATTGTGAGGGATTATTTTGATTTTTAGCTTCACCTTCTCATTTTTTTTGCATACACTTTTTTTGGTAACTCCTTCCCAGTCCAAAAGTTTATTACATTAGCCTCATACTGTAGGTTCTTATCTATGCTTCCAAGTAGTGTGTTGGTTTTCCATACAGTGAGTTTATTTTCTACCTATACAATTTTATTCTCATCATTTTGAATAGACTCTTCTTGATTTTGAAATCTGGCTTCAGTAGTAGTGATGAATTTAAACATCATATCTTCTAACTTTTATGGTTGTTACTGCTAAGTTTGTAGATGAAAAACTTATTGATGTTGGGTTTTTCAAGGAGGTGGTTATAGATGAGGGTTTCAATACCCTTACTATTAATACTAGCCTTATTGGTATTGATTTTTTTGTTTTTTCCTTAGATACATATTTTGTTAATGCTGATATCTATAACTATGTGGCTTCTGAGGTTGTTGCTAAGGATTTTTCTACTATTGACCCCTACCTATATTTTCATTATCTTTAAATGTAGGGTTATGGTATTGGAGGAACAATTTTGTCCCTTGTTTCTGAGAAACATAACTTACTTCACTTTTTGAAGGGTCGACACTTAACCTACGGAATTTACCCATGATGTGGTTGTTTCCACATTATCTATGAGTAGGATGACTGATTTCTTGAACTTGTGAAGGTTCTTTTAAATTAAATGCATCGATATTATTTGACATGGAATCAATTTTGGAAGCTAACATCATTTTGGAATCAACATTATGAATGAATCTATTCAGAGATGTCTTCTAAAAGATCTAACAATCATTTAGGGGACTTTCTCATAACAATTCCTCCAGCAGTCGCATCAACCATATATTTTGTGTTTTTTGTTAGACCCCTATTAAATTTTTGAATTCGAATCCACAGTGGGAGTCCATGATGAGGAAATTTCCTCAAAATATCCTTTAATCGTTCCCATGAGCCGTACAAAGATTCTGATTTGTGCTGCTGGAAGTAATGAATCTCATTTTGATGTGTTGCCTTCTTGGAGTGAGGAAAGTACTTAGAGAAAAATACTTGATCCAATGCCTCCCATGTGAGTATGGAGCTTTAGGGAAAACATTTTATCAAATATTTTTATTTTTCACTTAATCATAATGGAAATAAATAGATATGAATAGGATCCTATGACACTCCATGGTAATGGAACGTGTTGCATACTTCTAGAAAGTTTGAAAGATGGGAATTAGGGTCCTCTCTAGGAAAACCCCCAAATTGAACCATGTTCTGAATGATCTATATAATGGATAGATTAATATGGAAGTGTTGTTCCTACACTGATGGCCTAAAAATGTCTATTTCTACTCCTTGAATTGAGGGAAATCCCTACTCTATAAGAGTACAACGTTGAGGCATTTGTTCTTGAGAAGGTGGAGGAATATATAGATACTCTTGTACAGAATAGGGTTATTTATTTTGAGGTATATATTGTAGCCATTATAGTGGAAGATACTAATTCAGTTGTTTATAACCATATCACAACCTAAATTGAAATGGAGTTCATTGATGGTTTTATGGAACCAACTCCATAAAGTTGGTCGGTGGATGCTGATTTGGTTCACCATCAATGGCAAGATGTTAGTTCTAATTTCCATCAAGTGAAAATTATTTTCCAACACCATGTATGGGATTTGGTTATTCCCCTTAAAAATTCTCCATGGGAGAATTCTGGTTTTCTTCTCCTGTATGTTCTTGATGTCTTCTATATATCGTTCTTTTAATTTCAAGGTCAAACAAAAGTGTTTCTACTAACTCGATTCTCTTGGAATGAGTAATCTGACTACTTCTGGACCTATGGTACTAAAAAACACTAAAAAACACATCAAGAATAAAAGGGAAAACCAAAAATAACCAAATATTTAAATGGGTTTCAGAATTCAATTTTTTATAATTTATAATTTTTTTCACTTAATTAATACAAACTCAAAATGACAAAACAACATTTAATTTCTCCCCAGCAACAACACATTAATTTGGTGACATTCCAGCCAAATTGTCTACTTTCAGTGGCCCAAATTGAATTTCATACTCTCACAACTAGTATATATTAAGAATGGGGTTGATCCATATGGATAGTTAATGTGTTCTACACTTTGGGTTGTGATTAATTAACTGAATGTTTCTGAATTTAGAGTTGATATTTTTGGGTTTTGAGAGTTGTTTTAGATAGATGAGTGATTTAATTTCAAAATTATTTAAGATTTACTTAAGACAAAAAGGAATTGAAAACTATTTTTGACAATTAATGGAATAAATACATTGGTGTTGTGGATGATTATGAAGATTACTAAAAATCTATTAACTTAACATGTATTGTTGTTCATAATAAATCACATCTCTAGGATTCAATGAAATATAACTCCTTTGGTCTGGTGAATTCTAATTCTGTTAATAGAAATCAAATTCTGGGTCTAAGAATTGGTTTTTAGAAACCTTAATAAATCAAACCATTTTTGAGAATATGAGTGAACTCAATGCTTATGGGATTAATTTTCAAAATTCCCATGGAGAACCCTAGAAACTTATTTCTTGATCCGATACAGAATTTTCAATAAGATAAAGAAAAAAATTGTAGGATAATTATTACAAATAAAATAAACTAACACAAACACAATGACAGTGTTCAATTATTCAAGAATCTACATTTCCCATAGCACCAACACATAAGAGTAATTATTTACTCATTGAATAAATAATGATGAACATTCTTTTAATACCTAAAGTGTTCATTACAGTTGAGAAAGAATTGAAAAACACAAAACAAATACAAGATAAATCTTCAAAAAAAATGCATAGAATGAGTTTCAAGATTCCTTCCTCCCTATATGGATTGGTTTTGGATAATCCTCCCTCCCCAAAAATGTCTCTTAGCATTAATTGGTCATCCCCCGGTGTCCAAGGGTGGTTAGGGGTCGAAATCCCGAGTCAAATGGTGGTTTGGAGGGGTAGATGATAAGTGGGTGGCATTATATTGACCTTCACATGGTTAAGGTGCATGGTTGGGTAAAACATGAGTAAACTTTTCCTAAGGTTCTTTCTTGGTGAAATTAGGTCCATGGTTTCCCGGGCTAGTCTGCACAGTTTAGTTAATCATGTGGAGATCATCTGAGAAGCCACTACCACCTTACTAGCACACCCCAAAAAGTTTCTTGGAGGATTCGCATGGTTTGGTAAACTATGTGAATACCATGTATGAGGTTTTGTCTTAAGTCTCCTAGATTTGTATGGTCATCGAGTATGGGTTTCACAGTTTGGTTAAATCATAAGTAACCATGCAACATGGAAAAAGGGTCCAAAAGCATCTTATTTCCATTCGAATTGCCTGGTTCATTCTAGGTATTCTTTTACCTTACTTTGATGACTAAATTACACCTATCAGGACATTTTTAGGTTGTAAAATCATAATAATTTATACAAAACAACATTTTAATTATGCATAAAAGAATGGAAATTCTATATGCACATATGTTCATCAAATATCAATCATTTCCTTATTATTCTTTTTGTTGAATTCAATAATGTAGTGGCGTACCAAAAATCCAAGTAATTTCCTCAATGTTATCCTTAAATCACACTTTAGGGGATTCTTATTTGATTACGCTCACCAAATGAGAATCAGAAAATCTATAAGGGAAGAAATACGCGAATCATGGGTATAATTATCCCTAAAAAAAGGAAGGGAAGGTGGACAGAACACGCGGATCATGTAACTTTGAAAAGGGAAGATGACTGCATGACCTTCAAAAGTTCATTAAAATTAGTTGTGCATAGTGCATTCTCTATTTGAGATCATAAAAACCCCTTTGACAATCCCCCTTATTCTTGAGAAGGAATAAAATACAATTGATGATCATGTGGAGGCTACCAGACATGTCTCTCCACATCATGGGACTTGTCAATTGGAAAATTCCTAACAATAATCCAAAACCCTTATAAAATAATGGTTGGAAGTATACATAAGGTGGAGACCCTATTTGTTCATTAATCTTCATATGATGCACCCATATGGTCTACAAGACACTGAAAAGCCTAGGGGATATGTGCACCTCATCGCGTAAGATCCCACTAACATGTCACCTTCATCATACAAAGGGTTCCGAGCATGTACAGTTGATTCCACACTCCCCCTATTGCTCTATATACAAGAATAGGAGGTGTCCCTGACAATAATTGAGCATCTTTAAAAGACACATTATTTTTCACACGACGCATCATAGATAAGGAGGGTGATTTTATTCGACAAAACTCGAATGGTATCATGAGATATCCTTCCCTTAAAATATAAAGAAGGAATTAAAAAAGAGAAAAATACAGAAGGCTATTGTGGAGTAAGGATATGATGGATTCATACGAAAGAGTTAATATACCATGGTCAATCAACCTTGATCCTGCAAAGGCCCTCTTGAAAATCCAGCATGATCTCACGAGACCCCTTGACATGTCAGTATAATATTGTGGAAGACCTCATGAAAAGCATCCATTTTCTCACAGAGAACATTAGATGAGTCATTTTTTATCACATGAAAGCCTTTCCACGGGCATCCTTATCTCAGGGAGACTCTTATATATGTCACTCTAATCATATAAAATCTCTTTGACATGCCCATTTGGTTAAGAAAAATCCATTTGATCGGCCTAGGGTCGAATAAAATGAAAAGTTTAAGATATTCCTATGTTCACTGAAAATATTTTGATACCCCCAAGATGACCTACAATAGGATCTCACAAAGAACGTAACACCATATTCCTCCACTAACCCATCCCAAATCTAGGATACATGTGTTGTGCAAGGAAAAATATAACTGGGATGGTGAGGCCTATAAATCCCCCCCCCCCTCAACAAAAAAAATCATCCACCAACACATCCATCAATCGATCGCACATGGGAGCCTAGAAGAGAACTTCTCATAGTTACCAGTCATGCAATAACAATAGTTTTATTCCATGTAAAAAACTTGGGAACAAACTAAGGTATCATAGGGATTTCATGGGCACTTCATGTGGTCATTTTAGATCAAGTGAAAGACTTATGGTGTGTTAGTCGGATTATGTGAAGGAAATCTTGCATGTTGTCTGGGTCCCATGAAACCTAAAATAAGATAAAAATGGACACACTTATGGTATATATGAAATAAAGGCTGGAATATAGATCAAAATGATGTGAGAATTATGAGGACATATATGCTGATCCTTAGGCACTTCGTATGACTCACCCAGATCATACGACAGAATCAGGACATGTCTCTAAAATCATGTGAAACTCCTTTGAAATACTATTTGGATCATATGATATCCCTTTGACATGTCAAATCAATTCACATGAAACCCTCCAAGCATATCACCCAAGTCTTGATAAGTCCCCCAGACTTTCCAACCAAACCTTATGATGTCCTCTATACATGTATCCCAAGTTATGTGGTGACACTAGGACAAGTCATCTAGGTCTCATAGTGACATGATGATATTTCATCTTGGATAAAGTGACATCCTTTGGATAAGTAACCCTGATCATGCATCACCCTCCAGACATGTCATCTTGAATCTTATAGAACCCTCTGGACATGTCAACATAGATCATGCATCATCCTCCAGAAACGTCAGCCAGGTTATGAAGTACCCTACAGAAATGTCATCCTGGATTATGTGAAACCCTCTAGATAAGTCAACCTGGATCATGAAATTTCCTCCGGATGTGTTTACCTTGATAATACGATGCTCTCCATACATTTAATTTAGGTTTAGTGATGTCCTATGGACAAGTAAACTAAATCATGAAATTATCTACATACATGTCTGCTAAGAAACCAGGACATGTGCAAACATCCTCAAACATGTCAGGAAAATAATCAGACATGTCAGGAATAGATTCAGGCCATGTCGAGCAGGTTTCCCGCGACATAGTAACTTTGTCCATAGAAATAATTATAGAAGCCTCAGTGTGTAATCCCCAACTAGGGGCAGGATATGACTACCCTTATGTTAGGAAAAACTCAACATGATATGACTACCCCTATACAAGGGAAACCATAGTGTGTAAGATCCAATCAGTTTCATGATATGATTGTCCTCATTTTAGGTTTTCCTCGATGTGTAATTCCCTGTCCAAGGAATGATATGATTTCCCCCATAATAGGAAAATCTCAGTGTGTTACCATCAATCAACTAAACTATGAGAACTCTTATTCCTACCATAAATAGGATACATAGGAATCCTTCCTATGTCTCAAGATCAGATGGGAATCCAAAAAAGTTTAATTCTCACTATGTCTCCACTATTTGAACCATTAAGACCATATCACTCCTATGGGTTGATCTTTCTTCCTAATCTACTAGTGGATTGAGCAGAAAACTGGACTATGATATCTATGATTCCTACCATAACTAGGATATATAGGATTCCATCCTATGTCTCGATCTCAAATTGGAATCCAAAAAAGTGTAAGTCCGGCTATTTATATGACATTCCAACCATCAGGACCTAATCACTACCATGGTCTAATCATTCTACCTCATCCACGAGCGGACCGAGAAATTAATTGAATTGTGGGAGCTCTGATTCCTTCTATAACAAGGATACATAGGATGCCTTCCTAAGGTCAAATATCCATATTAAACATCCAAATTATTGTCACAAAACATAATTCCTACATCGATATACAGTGATACTAATTATTTTCTATCTCTAGGTTATCACATTGATCATGGCTCATGCGGTCTTAGGGAGTTAAAATGGTCATATCCTTTACATCTTGAATCTCCATTGGATAGGAAAACTCATTGTGTAATCCCCATTCAGTGGAATGATATGACTACATCCATATAATGGGATTCCATATCGGTTCCAATCCCAAGGGTGTGATAGAACTACAATGAATCTGATTCCAACCATAACCAAGATACAAAGGATGCCACCCTAAGGTTTGAGCTCAATAACCTATCCCTAAGTTCCCTTATATATGTCATTTCCTTATGAAATTAAGTTTTATGGGTCTGATGAACTTCATGGTTTTTTAATCCTGTAATAAATAGGATATGTAGGGTGACTCATAACAGCTCAATCCCATCAAAAAAATATTAACCTCCTCCATAGAAAACATAAAACTCTTTAGTGCCTATTTATATGGAATCAGAAAATAAAAAAATATCCAATAATGAAAAACGGATGAAGCAAAATATGATACATATAAATAGAATCATCAATAGATCTCCCTTTTCACATGGAGGTGTTAAAAAATTGATTTTTTTTTGGAAACTCATCCCATATTGGTATTAGTAAGAGATTCATGTACATATCATAAATATATAAGAGATTCTGAGAGTAGGAAACAATTCCCCCCAAAAAAAGGTGTGATGACCCTGACCTACCATCCTCTCAACTAATGTGATATTATAAGTTCTATTGCATCTAAAACCCTGGTCGCCTTCTTGTATTTAGAAAGAAGTTATATACCCAATTATGGGTGTGGAACCGTGGATAGTTTCTATAGAAGATAAATATGAACAGTGAATCTGATATGAATGATTTTAAAAACATCAATCCCCCCCAATAAATCCATTGGACCATTTTTTTCCTTTCATATGAGTGATACACACATATATCTTTCTTGAAAAAAAATGGTGAACATGATGTGAATATATCAAATAGAAAAATGGTGGGTTTACCATTTTTTGGGACTTTTTGTTCACATATCCTATGTAAAAAGGTAGGGAACCTGACATGAATCCTTCAAATGATGAAAATGGTCATATGGTCCTTTGTAGTTGGGGTTATCATGAAATAAGTCTATCCTCACTTTGACATGTCCATGTGAGTAGAATAGTTAGACCATGAATAAGAAAAGACAATTTTGTTACCCATGCATATCTGATTGAGCACATATCAAGAATATGATCATGCACTGATCAGTGACCATCTTCCTTGTAGTCTTTGTGACTATCGATACTATTCCCACAAACAAAACCCTAACCCAATATAAATTCTTCATTTAGAGAAAATTCTAGAAATTTAGCTATGAATATAACCCTCATGGGTCTTATAATTACCTCACCCACCCAACACATTATGCATTAGGTGGAAAATGAAACATTTCCGGAATACCATCAACATGGTATGAACCCAACCATGGAGGCTTCTTGTGAGGGTCTCCAAACACTAAAACTGATGATTCTGTATCTTCCAAAGAAAGATATAGTAAATCTAGTAGAAATCATTTCCACCACCAATCACTTCATAAGATTAACCCCAAAGCACAATAATCACCACCATTAGTATCTGATTCAGGTGTATCAATGAGTTATCTATGGATAATTTCCAATTCAAGAGCCATCGAGGAGGGCTCATGTCAACCGTCATCGCCAGTTCCATCCCACTGGTACATTTTAGTTATCTTCTGAGGGTACCACCTGACACATATCCATTTATGATGCCCATTCATGGGAAACATGGAAGAAACATTGGGCACGGAAAACTTTGGATAATCAGAAGTGCGCTAATATCCCTGCTTCTAGTGATGAAGCATGCTGGTATATTCTAGAGGCAACCAGTGAATAGGATCATTTCCCTTCTCACTCCAAAGAATTATATAGGCCCATTCCTGCAGTAAACATTGGGGAGGCGCATATACCTACCCCCATGCATGAATTCCATTAGCATATTCTGGTGGCACAAGGAGGAAAGAAGTGGTCTCATATCCCTACTTCAATTGAAGAAATATTCCAGTATATAGGGGAGACAAAAAAATGTGTAGTCTTATATTCCTACACACATTATGCTAACATATCAGTACAACTTAGAAATAGCTAAATAACTACTATGGAATATTTTGGAACTCATACAAATATAGGGATAAGAACATATTCCTATACCAACATCCAGGGCATCACAACACTCTTATCA
The DNA here is from genome assembly GCA_963277665.1 of Viscum album. Classification (NCBI taxonomy): domain Eukaryota; kingdom Viridiplantae; phylum Streptophyta; class Magnoliopsida; order Santalales; family Viscaceae; genus Viscum; species Viscum album. The sequence continues at coordinate 455,906,800 of OY728135.1, forward strand.
TTATGCAAAAAAGTGGCTTCTCTAGGTAAATCACACATTATTTCTCCCATCCAAATGGATTGACGGCATATTCCAGTTAAGAATGAGGCACTGATATGGTCTCATATTCTTGTTCCAACCAAGTCTCACCAAGTAAGAGTGAGACATACCTTAGGATAGGGGAACCTTCCTATCGAAAAAGACCAATGGAATACCCTAAAAACTCAAGATTATGCTCATATCACCATTCTGACTGGGGATCACCAAGTGAGAGTGGAACATGCTTTGGGAAATAATAATATTCCTATTGAAAAAACTAATGGAATATTCCAAAATCTTTGGATTGGGATCATATCCATGTTCTAACCAAGGCTCACTAAGTGAGTGAATCACATGCCTTAGGAAAAGGTCATATTCTTGTCAGTGAAATTACTTGGCATATTCCAGCAACTCACTGAATCCAGGAGCATATCCCCACTTCCATCGACGAATGACTGTACCAGCATACTTATGAGGCTATACATAAGGATTCTCATATTTCTTATCCCATTCTAGGGGTCCATCAGCATATTCATATGAGGAATTAATATTCATACCTATCTCATATTCCCATTCCAATCGGGGCTCTCCAAGTGAGAGCAGCACATGCCTTGATATAGTCTCATATTCATGTTGAAAAATACTTGTTTCATACTCTAAAGGTTAGGTATTAGGCTCATATCCTCATTATGATTGAGGCTCATCAAGTAAGAGTGGAACATGCCTCAGGATAGGCTCATAATCGTATCATAAAATCTCATTGGAATATTCCAATACCTTCTCAATAGCAGGATCATACTCCCGCAGCACCAGAGAGTTTTCAATATTTTCTGGAAGCCATCATATTGTAGTTTAATATCCCTAGATAATCCAAAAAGAAAAGTTATAATATTCTATCCATCACACGTAATGAGTCCCATATTCCTAATATGCTCGATACCTATTTCCTTTAGGTTGTTTGAGACACATTCTCAAAACCCCAAGGATCTGTCGATTCTTCAACTTAAGTAGAAGGTGATCATTACTACAATAGTACTCTTTATAGTAGTGTGGAGATAGATCATAGGGACTCTACTCCTAAAATTTGTCATGGCCAACCTCACCATGGTGATATCTCCCATCTAAAAGTAAATCCACCCCTTTCCTAGACACCTCCATATAAATAGGTATATAAAACTTATATGCCTTCTAATAAAGAGGTTCTCGAAACATCGGGGTCAACCATATATAGTTCCCCGTCAACTTCCAACAACACTCCACTCTAGTTAGTAGGAGACCCCAAGAAGCACCATCTGTGGTCTAACCAGATAGAGGTATCTAAATCTAATGAAGAGGGAGAGGCCATTGATAAATAGATAGAGTTATCCAGAAACAATATCCCCACTATGTTCTAACCCTCACCACTTCTGACTATGAAATCCTAGACAAGCTAGAGAAGGAGATCATGCCTTATCTATACCAAAATATGTGTCCTACTCATCAGTAGCTAAAGGATAGAAATTTACCTTATCTAGGATGTGAGTATCACCATCAGACCATCAATACACTATGTTTTCAGCTGGATATATCCACGTTTTTCATATCTCGAAACCTAGGAATGGAAGATCATGAAAAATGAATACATAGTGTTTGTCTCTATATGATGACAACTCTATTTAAACTAATTTATAGAGCATTATCATTCATATATATCTGAGTATGGGAAAAATATGGAACATTTCACTTCACTATGTCCCCAGAATAGTATAACTCTTTAAATATGGTGTCCTGCAATTTCATAGCCTCTAGAAAAATCTGTGGACCGGGTAACACATGATCCAGTAGGTCACTACAACAGAATTCCACTTTTTAAATGGTGCCAATACATCATGAACAGGGGGATAAGATAGAAAAAAGGTATTTGAATTAGGCCCCTTGAAACAAAGAGAATTTATTTTAGACATGGAATCCAAAGTTTAGGTCAACCCAACAACTTCCCATAGAAACTGACTCCCATCATGGTTTGCCACTGCACCCAACTCCTACACAAGCATAAACAATCCATATCAAAAAGGTCACAATACGAGGTGTCGTAGTAGCTATCATGGATTGAACCCATCCCCCTAGGTTCAGAGAATATCTACCACTACCTCTACCACTCGGATAATCAATCCTTTAGATGATCTGGGATATATCAGTAGTCACTATAAACAAACCCCATATCATTGGTCTTGGGGAATTTTTATATCAATCACCATCACCCGGCTCGTCATCCCCTAAGAGGGCCCTAGGTAAATCAATGATAGTTCCAGATCAACCCCCATCCCATTATAATAGGGAATTTATATCTCAATGTTCTGTTTAGGAATCATCAAATCCTTAATTGGAATCATTGGATCTGTAATAACGGGATCAAACAATGCCAAGTGTGGCTGGGAATAGTCCCCATCCCATAGGGTTGAGGGAATTTTTATCATCATCATCATCAAAGAGGGAATCAGTCTTCTCTAGGTTGGGAGGTAAATATCAATGGTCAGCATCTCATCAGTTCCTCCCACCACAAGACAAACCCTATATATTCAGGTTTTGTTTAGTAATCTCTTTCAAAAACACCCTCAAGTTCACTACTCATAGGATGAGATGAGAGGAGCATATGGAGATGGAAAGAAAACCCCTCCAGGGATGTAAGACAAGATGGCTCAGCCAATACTACAAAACTAGGTTCATCCAGCATTAGCGCTTTAACAGCGCTAGCTAAACATGCTATTAAAGACCCTATTTTCAGCGCTAAAAAAAGCACTGTTAAAGGGGATATTTAACATGGATTTTTTTAATCCAGTTAAAAGCGGTCTTTAATAGCACTAAGAAAAGCACTGTTAAAGGGTTGACATAATCAACGCTTTTTTACAAGTTATAATAAAAGTATACATCAAAAATTTATATTTCATTAAAAATCATTTATTTATATATAAATATATTTATATTGATATAAATATAATATATATTTTTAAAATATGTTTTAGATAATTAAAAATGGAATTTACACTTAATATATAAGATATTTACTGGAAATAACTTATAAAATATATTAAAAATTATTTTATTTAAAAAGTAGCTTATTATTACAAATTAACGGTCATTTAATACCAATTTGAAGATAAAAAATCAAAAAATTAATAAAAGATCTAAAATAAGATGAAAATGTAACTTGAACTTCAAATGGTCTTAACATTCGATCCGAGTGTCTATTTGGGCTCTACCACATATCAAATCGAATCCTGGGACATTCTCTATTACTTTAATGATAGAGGTAAACTTTGTCAAAAACATTTAGGCCAAAAAAGACCCATAAGTCCCATAAGTCCCCTAAAACTGAGTTTTTAGTCGGAATTCCCCAATTTTTTAACATTCGATGGATTTTCAGGCTCATTTATGGGGGCCTTTTTCCCCTTTTTGGAGGGGACTGAATTTATTCCCTGGTCTTAAATTCAAATTGATATTATGGTTTTGAAATTTTATTATTTTGCGCTATATATGGTTTATTATATTAAAATATATAACAATATATACATATTTTTTATATATTCGCATAAAAAATTTATTTTATAAATAAATAATTAAACATATTTACATATAAAATATATTTATTAATATATAAAAACATATATAAATATATGGACAAAAAAATTTAACAAAATATATATAAATATATAGATATATTATAAAATGTGAAGCAAAATAGTTTAGGGGAGTGGAAAAGGCTTTGATGTATATATTATAGGTATAGGGTTCGAAACACGATGGAGGTAGGGGAACATGTGGGAGGGTGGGATTATATAAATTTTTTATAAAGGGGTGGGAGTGGGAAGCACTATTGAAGGGGGTGGGTGGTGTGTTGGAAAAAAATTTATATACCCTTTATCAGTGGGGCCTTTATTAGTGCTAAAAAGTTCTATTAAATGACCCTTTTAACAACGCTAAAAACACTGAAAAAAGAATCGAGCCTTTAACCTTACTCAAATTATTAGTGTTTTTTTAGCACTAATAAAGGCCTATTCTAGTGATATTAAAGTTTTTTTCTAGTGCTGAATATAGACAAGGGTTCAAAAATGACCCTGAAGAAGGTAGTACATAATCATCATGTTGCGTTGAGAGTAATGAGACAACTTATATTTCCAAATACACCTATGTGAATTTAATCATTGTCAACACAACAGATAATTTAGATCAAGACCAAGATTTAGAGGGACACAATACATAAAATATACCCTGATAGGAGGATCTTGATGCACCCATTAAGGCTGAATGTACCCGGAACCAGAGGAGGCTCCAAAATCTAGCACTTATGAATATCTTTTTCCACCTCCAGGGTAGAGAACTACCAAAGATGAAGGGAAATAATTATTACTATCTCACTCATCCCCCAAAATATCTGAAATTTCTTCCACTGAGGAGAATTTGGAACAATATGAAAATAAGATACAAACTCTTAGACAACTCAACGAGGAGCTACTCAGGGGAAACATTCCCACTATGTATCATCTTCAATATGAGGTGAATATTCATATTCCCATATATCATTAAAAATCTGATCTACTTGAAAGAGAATCATCTGAGCATCAAATCGGCTCTGGATCCAGTTCGCCAGTCAACATAAATAATGAAGTCAAATATGATGATAAATTCCATCCATTTCTATGACAGAATCTCCCTCACCAAGGTGATCATTTTTTCTTAGCATTAATTGAGAATCAGTGGGAAATGAAAACGAATCCACCTCATCAAACCTCACCTGTTCCCTGTATATGGGAGGTAAATCAGACAGCGGTACCTCCAAAACTGCTCAACTCCATCAAATCCTTGGCTTATCAAATGGAATCCATGAAAGGGATAAGTGCACCTATTAAGCCTGAGAAAAATCCATATCTAGAATGTGTGGATAACACTTTTCCCCCATCTAATTTTTTAAATCCTACCTTCCCCACCTTTGAAAATGTGAGAGACCCTGAACAACATCTCATGAACTTCATGTGATGATGTGGTCTAATGATGGGCCAAAAAGATCAACAGGAGGAAACAACGATATGGTGTTTTGAATATACTCTGATAGTGCGAGATTTTTTTTGGTACAACAATCTTCCAGTAGGATGAGTTGCAGGATGGGGAGACCTTCTTCATCAATTCATTTACCAATTTAGCTCCATGCTAATGAAAATGAAAATTGCCGACCGGATGAACTGAAATCAACATGAAAATGAGATCTTATCTAACTTCATAGCAAGATGGAAAATTTTAACCAATTCACTCAGTATCGCTCTCTCATATGAGTAATTTCTAGAGCTCTATGCTGAAATATATGGGATGAGCTGCAGTCAACTATGATCCCAATGAAATATCTAATTATATTCCATGAGATTTTATAAAATAAAAAACATTTATAATAATTCATTAATTAGACCCAAGCTAAGTCTCAACTCATTCCCTTGGCATAAGGGAAAAGGATCGACATGGTGGAGGCTGCTGCTTTGACCCTCAAACCAGCCATAGTTCTGTTGGGAAAAAATACCTCAAGGTTTCATCTTATTGATTTTTGGTGTGATTTTTTTTGTTGAAAAATCCATATGATAACGAATTAGTATTTTGGGTTTTTTCAAATAATATGTTTAAGGTGGTGCAGTTTCCAAGTGTTTTCCTAGTTTTTGGGTATCAAAATTGGGATTTTTTTTATAAATGAAGGTTTTAGATAATGAAGTTCATAGTTTACTGACTATGTAGCATAGTTTGAGGACCAAAAATTATGTACATGGAATTGAAAAGGGAAATTAGTAAAGGAATATTTCCAAATATCAGCGCTATGTGGGCTGCGAAGTACACTATATAGACCAAATATGGAAAATATTCTATGGGAGGATCGAAGTTCATGGGAGTTTTATAGTTCATGGGAGGCATGTAGTTTTCCGATTATGGAAATTATTTGAGGATATTCAAAGGGTTTTTGTTCATGGAATACATCATTCTCTGCAAAGGAGAAATGCGCTATGCCAAATGCATAGTATTACATGGTGAAAGTTGTACCTTATTGATGTTTTGGGTATTTTACATTACCATTTTCTTCAGATATATTTACCTATATAAAAATAATAATAAAATCAATAGTTGAATATATATTTTCATTAGAAAACATAATTTATCTGGGAATAATTCGGTGAAGTCTGAAAGAGTTCAAGAGGAAGGATTCCATGAAAGAGAGTGTTCGCAGGGAAGCAGTTCTGTGAAGGGTTGTCCATGAAGTCAATTCATGGAAAGGGGATTGTTGGGATCTGTATCCTATAAAGGAAATAGTCTGTGGAAGAAAAGGAATTCCTCATAAGAGGTGGCAGTCTATGTAAGAAGGGTTGGTCTTCATAAGCAGAGGTAGTCTGTGGAAGGAAAGGAGGTCCACGGAATGAAAGGTTATCCATGAAGTTGGGGTGCTCCATGGAAGTAGAGTCAATCCGCGAAGAAAATATGGTCCATGGACGAAGAGGTGGTCCGTAAAGAACTCATACCATGTGGTGCAAGGTAGTTCATGGATGACTCAAAGAATATCTCAGAAGTAATTTCTATAAACTAACAGAATGTGGAAAAGTGGGACTTCAACAGGGCATCTACCTACAGGTGAGGATGCATTCATTCATGAAAAATGAAGGGACCTACAAGTCCATAAACTATGGTTGAATCCCTTTTAAAAGTAGTTAAAAAATTAAGAGGAAGATGGTGATCCTTTCCATCGGCAGTTATCCAGAGAAAGAGACTCTAGGAGTGAACCTTGGGAATACAGTGAGATGACCCTAAATATTGTAAAAATAGTGAGTATGGTCATAGAAGTGATCTATCCCAAATATTGTATTTTGGTAGTGATCCTTAGTGGATTTGGTATATTCGAACATCACCATTTTATGCTCCTTATACATATCCCAATTAAGGATACCCAAGTAAAATTGTTGTGTCATGTTCATGATTTCATTTATATTCATACATTGTCATAGGAGAAGGAGAGAAGTATGTTTTGTGTAATGAAGAAACAAGATATGAAGGGGTAGTAGTTATAATATTATATAACTTTACTCACCCCCTCCCCAGGGTATTTGATCTATTGGGCCTAACAAGTTCCTATTCAAGAACCTAGGCTACTCTCAAATTTCCCAACACCTCCTATCGAGAGGTAGCAAAAAACAAAATTTACTTCATTCAAAAGAAAAAATAGATGAGGGTTGCCCAGGATTTGAGGAAAATATGAATAAAAAATACTCTTTCTAAAATGAACAAGGTCCCAATTATTTCCTTTTATCCTTGGATAATAACCTTCTTAAGCTATCACAACCCCGGAATCACAATGTTTTCAAACACATCTATCATCCAGAATACTACCCTTTTCATAAAAGGTTGGGTTATAACATCCTTGATTTCTCCATCTTGAAATTATTCCTCCATATCATGGTTAATTCTGGATAGGTGATGTTGGATAACTCTATGGTACATGTGACCTTTATAACCATTACCTAATCATAAGAAGAAGGTGATTAAAAAAAGTTTTGGCCAATCATGGAAAGAAGTTCAATAACTGGATCACTCTGAATATAGTATATCGGGGTCATTCCACCCTATGAGAATAGCTTCTATGACCCATAATGGTTTTATACACTATGTAGGTATCAAAAAATATGACTCCAAGATTTGAACGTGACAAAAAACATAATAATAGATAGAATAGGAAGAGTCATATTAAGCTCTGACATAGGTTCTGACTCTTGCTGATTTCTTCCCAGTGACATCTGAAGCATGGGAACTGACCCACAAAATGGAACCCTCATCAAATGAAGATCTCATTTTTGGTTCTATTAACATTATTCACTTTTTATACCCCTTATATGATGATGAATATGCCTCTAAGTATGAGTCCCACATACCTAACCTGGTAGCCAGAGGCCACGGGTTAATGGGTCGATGATACAAGGGGTAGAGTGGGCATGGTCAGGCCTCGTATTTTGGTCACATGACCAAAGAAGAAATATATATAGATGAGACCCATGGGAAGTCGCTCTAAAAATCCCAACATATACATGGAAGAGTCTTAGAACCCTTCATCAGTCATCCATGCCTAATCGTCTTACAAGACCACTGAGAAGGGGTATGATTATCTGATCATCCTAGAAAATGGGGAAGGCTGGAACAACCTATACCACTAGTATAAAATTCTCCCTCAAAATATTCATAAGAAACTCTAACTCAAATGCCTCATCTCTTGAACTGTATAATAAGAATAAACCCCAACTTTGGAAGTACTGGCCTCTGGCATAAAATTAAGACATTCCAAAATAGCTGGCAGTTGTCCCATCCTAGCTCTTAATCTTGGATGTGCTCCATATTTAAAAATAAATCATGGAGGAGCATGTTGAAGCCCTCTAGATACTACAAAAGTTCAATATATAAGTTACCGTAGCCAAGGAAAATTAAGTGGATACCATGACATCAGATATCAATTTCACCATCTCATTCACGGAGTATGATCAGGAAGAGGTCATATAGGGACACATAAGACCTATATATGATTTAGGTAGACTTGATAATGTATAAATTCAAAGGGATCTAATTGAAAATGGTTCTGGGATCAACCTCATCCCAATCCAGACCCTCCAATGTTTGGGATATAGAAAAGGGGATCTATCTCCCACAAATATGGCCATTCAAGGGTACGATAAGTGTGAGAAAATACCTCTTAAAAAGATCAATCTCAAAGATTGTTTTTGGGATCTCATATCTAACACTGATTTTATGGTCATCCAGCAAGACACTACATACAATTTCATGCTCATAAGGCCCTGACTCTATAGCCACATGGTAGAATATTCCACATTCCTTTGGTGTTTTAAATACCCCATATATGGAAATTTTGGCATACTACATAGTGAAAGTTCCCCCTTTGAGACTTGAAAAGACATATATGTTGAGGTAGGTTTCTATAAAAGGGATGGAAAACAACCAATGGTAGATGAAAATATACAAGTTATAGCTCTAAAAGGCTTGGGGACCACCCCTGCAAATCCTTGGAGTGTGTTCGACAGTAATTATGTGCTACCCATAAATCTAATTAAATCAATAGACATTATCTCAGATGTCCAAGCCCCTTCCTTCCCCAACAATAGTGTAACCGAAAACCATATCTATAATATCTCTATGATGAATTTGGTGGTGGGGGATGACAATAACTCTTTGCATGGATTCTCTCATCTCAATAATGATATAGATTCCTTCATATTACCAACATCATCTGAAAATACATCCATAGACTCAGAGGTTGAAGAACAAAAGGATGACCTCAGGAAAGTCCCTCCCAAATTTGAGGAAGGAATCTACACCACCACTGATGATATTTGGAAGGTAAATCGAGGAACAAAATAAGATCTATGGCTTATACTGATTAGTACCACCATTCCTCTCAAGGAGAAAGATATGTATATTTCATTTCTAAGAGACATTAATATGTGTTCACTTGGAACTATACATAAATGTTCAGACTAAATCCAAATGTGGCTATACACTATCTTGGCTTACCTCATGACCATCGAGGTTTAAATTAGAAAACCAAGAGGATAAATCCCTCAGATGCTACTAATGTAGAAGCGGAATTTGAAAAATTTATCAAATATTATTTTTTCTGAGAAATGTAATACCCAATATAGATTGCTAACATCATCCATTTAAATAAAAAGAATGGGAATATTAGGGTCAATATTTTTTCTAAGACCTTATTTATTACTTACTAAAGGATGAATTCCCATTTCCAATCACAAAACTCATGATTGATTAAACAGCTATATTGCATGCCCTTTCCTTTATGGATGGGTACTCAAGGTACAACCAGATAAAGATTTCCTCTAAAGATGGGGAAGCCACAACCTTCAGAGCACCCCAGTGGATCTTTTTATACCAGGTTATTCCATTTAGATTAATGAAAACTGAAACTAATTATCAATGAACCATGAATCATATATTTAATACCTTCGTGGGATGAGTAGTTGAATGTTATATTGTTAACCTAGTGGTTAAATCTCCACAGTGAGGTGATCACTTCACAGATATTTAAACATTCTTCAAAAAAATTGTTGCATCATAGTATGAAGATGAATCTACTAAGATGTGCTTTCAGGGTAACATCAAGGAAGTTAAAAGGCTTTGTGATATTCCACCATATTACTGAGGTCAACCCTAAGAAGAGCAGTGAAATATTGTAAATGGAACCCACTAGAAATCTCAAATTAATTATGGGACTCTAGGGGTTTCTCACCTATATTTTACGTTTCATAGCCAACCTGGCTAAAAAATCTCTTCCTTCACCAAGATAATGAATATGGAAATCTCTTATCAAATACATGGGGACTATAAATAATCCTTCAAAATTATCAATAAATACTTTCTACACCCACCGGTCTTAATGCCACTGATGGAAGGAAAGCAACTCATCTTATATGTGGATTCCATGGAATAATCACTTGGTGCTCTCCTTATATAGAAAAATGATGTCAGTAATGAGAACATTCTCTACTACCTCAGCTGAATGATGATGGGAATTGAGACCCAATATTGTGATGTTGATAAGTACTACCATGCATTCATCTTTGCATAGAAAAATATGAGGCATTACTTGCAGTAACATGAAGTCCACCTAGTCTTTTAAATTTATCCAATCAAGTACATTATTATCCTTCCCATACTAACTGGCCATTTTTTCCTGACCTAGTGGTAATTCTAAAACAATATGACATTTAGTTCATTTCATAGAATTTAGTGAAAGGGTAGGCCCTGGACAATTTACTCGTGGAACATCCCACCCCAAAAAGTACATCGGTAGACACCAATCTTCTAGAATAGGAGGTTTTATATGCCCATAAAACTACCTGAACATGGGAGTTTTATTTTGATGGTGCCTCCTTAATTCCTATTATAAAGTGATTAGAAAATATAAGACCAAATCAGGATGTCTTAGTGATTGTATTTGTTTCTCTGAAAAAATAAATTTTTCCTTACTCTTTCTCACTATATGAAGACTGCACAAATAACGAGGCTGAATACCAAGCCCTCATAATTGGCATCAAATTATCCATAAATCTATAAATAGGCTACTTAAATATAAAATGAGATTTAGAACTAGTGATAAAGTAGATAAATTGTGAATATACCATCAAAAGGGAAGAATTGGACCCTCTCACTAGCTACATTAGAGTACTGATGGCAGAATTTCCTTTTGATCCCATTTTGCAACATGACCCCTGGCCACAGAATGATCTTGTTGATGCATTGGATAAAATAGAAATAGTCTTGGACAACCTTGGTCATGAGGGATAGATCTTCCAAATTACACATTGAATATTGGTATCCTCAATCATTGTCTGTGGAATTGAAGAAATCAATAATTTCAACACCTCCCTAGAGTGTGATGACTCGATATACACCCCTAGATGGATGGAGCCCATAATTTATTATTTCTAAAATGGGATCATCATGCTAGACAGAGCCAAAGGGGAATACATTAAATTTAGATCATCAAATTATTTCCTATGGAATGGTAAAAATGAGAAAATATCCCTCTACAATAAAGGATTCAATGTAATCCTCCTCATATGCATAGCAGAAAAAGAGATCTCCAACCATAGTGGAAGAAGCCCATGCATTCTCCTATAGTTCTCATCAATCTCGGACTAAGATCTCCCACCAAATTATAATCCTAGGTTACTACCCACAAACCATGATACATGACTATGTGGAATTCAACAAGAAATTCAATGAATTCCATGTTCATGAAAACTTCATCATCAACCCTTGGAATTTCTATATGCAGCTAAATATTACTAGTTGTTTGTTGTGTAGGGAATGGATGTTGTGGTTCCAAATCCCCCATCCATGGCTAAATAGTTTAAGTAAATTATTACTACTCCCAAATTCTTTTCCAAGTGGTATGAGGAAATACCATTCAAGGAATTTAAGATGAAGAATATCATGAACTTCATGAAGTCACATATCACCACCAGGTATAGAGTCCCTCACATAATATTGATGGACAATGGCACCAACTTCTTTTCTATAGAGTTGAATAAATTGTACAAGGATTGCAACATCAAGTCCAATAACTCATCCCGCTATCACATAGTGTAAAATGGATAAATAGATTCCTTTAATAAGACTCAACCAAATATAATTCAGAAGATGGTGAAAAGGGACAAGAATTCCTGGTCATACAAGCTCCTCCAAGACTTATGGTCCTACCATACTACCACACATACCGACATATAAGAAACTCTATATTCATTGATGTATGTAACCAAGATAGTGTTACCCAAAAAATTATAGATTCCCTTACTTTGAATATCCATCTGCATGAAAATCTCATATTGTGAGAAATCATAAAAATGGTTGGATGAGTTTGATCAGCTCGATGAAAATAATTTTTGTACTTTGAAAAATAGTGAATTCCATCAGAATTAGATCCCGTGATCCTTTAATAAAAACGTTCACCTCTTCTATTATATTCAAGGTGAACTGGTATTGGATCTTATAACCCCAATGATACTAGTAAATAAAACTCCAAAGCTAGAACCCAAATGGGAAGGGCCTTATATTATACATGAGGTCTATCATAATGGAGCTTACTCACTAGACACAATAAAAAAGAAACATGTCACACCCCCCCCACCAATGCAAGGTTTATTAAGAAATACTTTTTATAGTCACTGTCAACCCCTCCCTTATCCAAACCTCAGGACGTTAAACTATATAGAACACATCCTAGTGGCATGACGTTAAACTTCACAGACACATCCTGACCATATGAAATTAAACTATACATATCATATCCTAACCACATGATGTTAAATTTTATAGAACATGTCCTCATAGCATGATGTAAAATTGTATTGATCCCTTAGATTCCTCTTCTTTCATGTTGATTCACCCTTGTCCTTACCACATGATGCTAGAATATATGACTGATGTCATTTCCGTATGACACTAAACTGCATGGAATTTCTATAACTAGATATGGATTGATTCTCATTCTAAAAAGATATATAGAGAAACCTAAATTTTATATCTTGTCCTAGCCACCATGTGATACAAAATCTCTTTTCCCTTTCTATAATTTCCTTTATCTCGTGAAAGGAACCTATACAATTCCTTATTTATCACAATGAGCATGGACCACGTGGGATTAAGACTTTTGGTAAGGTATTCCCCAAATGATTGAGACATATCATCTTATGATAGAGTTAACATGGTCCTGGATGCAAGACCTTAAAATCAACACCTTGAGTCCTAACCACATGAAGCTAAAATGCACAATTGATGTCCCTTACAGGATATAAAACTGTGCATTTCCATGGACCTCACCCAAAAGTACAACTATAATTGGTGTTATTCTCCCACCAAACATCCATTAAAGAACTACATGTGGCTTGACTCCTATCAACAAAGGATATATAGTGATACCTGGACTACTAATCTCAAGTCCAACAACAACAATCAAAGGGAACAATGCCCTCTATGGGTAAGGTCTGGACCTGTGTAGATTTTTTCCTATTCAAGAACTATTTGTGGATTGATTACAACCCCCAAAGGATATGTAGTGACAACCAGACCTCCCATTGTTGGTTCCATTCATTTTAAAACCAGAATGTCTCCACGTCCCTGTGTATGGGTTAGACCTACGCCGGTAACCTCTATAAAAGAAATACATATGACTTTATTCTTATCATCACCAGATATGTAGAGACACCCAAATATTCAATCATGTGTTCATCCATAATATATAAAAGATAAAATTCAACCCTAACTGCATATGTGTTATACCTATGTAGTGAATATCCTTACCTCATGACATTAAACTACAAGGAAAATAACCTAGTTGCATGACATTAAAACTACATGAGAAATACTTCCCCACTATATGATTTTAAAATGTGCAGGTTATTACCCATCATCATCCCTTATCAAAGGACCATAAGATCGTAACCCAATTTAACTAGAGTACAGGATTCTTCCATCATATCTTAATATTCTAAAACTATAAATTAAATTTCATGTCTTGGGTGACTTGGGACATAGAAAACATTTCACAGAAATTGGAAAGGAAAATAAATATATATTTTTAAATGTTCTATCAATGAAAAAAGGGCTTAAACATACCAAATAGTAAAATATTTTCCATGAAAGAAGGGATTTAATATCCTTGTGATCCTAACATCATCCTGGAAGAACTCATCACCTTAGAGTTTTCTGGGCCATCCCCAGAATGATCATCCAATATCATTACTCATGACCTATGAATCTTGATCTATGATTTATAACATGTATATCTCACACTCAGAAGGATGTTGGAGTACTATTAACCCTGGGTATCCTAATTAGGCTATGTTGTAACATTTTCCTCTTATTAGGTCAATGTGCGTCATGGCCTCAAATTTCATGCACTTTAATCAAAGTTTTAAGACCTTAAATTCGAGCCTCTGATGGGCCAAATAGAAAGACCCTAAACTTATAGAAAAATATACAAATAACTTTTCAGTTTGGAATCCTATAAGGTGTGGCCTAACAAAAAGTCAAGTCTTCACTCATTAAACTCTTCATCTCTAGATTTTACGAAATAATTAGGGAGTAAATAAATGAGGCATAAATTTCATAGCACTTACTTTGTATCCCTAATTAAAGCTGGTCCATGCTCACTAGATCCCCTGGTACAGGAAAAATTTTGAGTAATTACTTGTTACATCTCTTCACCGTAATAACGTGTTCACTAGGCAGTGGCGTAACTTTTAGGGTTCTCAAACCCTTATTGAATATTACATTTTCCAAAAAGCACACTTCATTATTTGTGCATCTTGGATCACTTTAAACCTTTAATTTCCCTTGTTAAATGATATCTGGCATTAAGGGACCCTTTGTTTGACTATGCATGTGTATCTATGGATCATGCATATGTTCATATCATCTTCAACCAAATGTGTAACTTTGGAAAAAGGTGTTTCTATCCCTTATGATTCCTGACATCATTATGGTAGAACTCAGCACCCTAGAGTATTATGGGACATTCTTGGCATGATTTTTACATATCATTATCATGGCCCGATCACTTTGGAATATGATTTACAATCCTTATAACAAGACTATTAAAGTGGATTCAACATCCTCAACATTATGTCATCATGATTTATACCCTTTCTTGGATAAGGAATGTGACACTCCATTATAGAACCCTTTTATATCCCACACCCCTTAACTCTAAACCATAGGGCATGGATCTTTAGATTCCCAATTAGGATCTAAATTTTCCTATATTTATAAAACCCTTGATGGATATATTTTCCATCATACCCAAATTCATCATTTAGAAGTTTGAGTCTTCACAAATATTTTATGGCCCTTGTAAAATGGTGGGGAAACCTCTGTTTTCCATAATATTGATGCATAAGGGATTTGAACCACCAACCAGAGGCATCTCCTCCTTGTATGAAAGGAACCCCAATCCTTGTGAGCTCTGGTAATTTCATGGTAGAACCCAGCACCTTTGGGTGTTATGGGTCATTCCCAAAATGTATTCCCCATTCCATATTCATCAACTCAAACTTTTGGGTCATGGATTACTCAACTCATATTTTAACTATCTATTTGGACTCATCTTCCCTAATATTTCACCAAAAATCCATATAATCTCCACGATCTTTTATAGCCATTGGAAAAAATTTGTTACACCTATGTTTCACCATGATACTAACTTATAATAGCTTTTAACTTCCAAACAAATGCAATTCCTCCTTGTATAAAAGGAATTAAAATCCTTGTGAGCCCAAGAAACACCATAGAAAAACTCATAACCTTACGATTTTTGGGTCATCCCTAGCTTGTCTACCCCATATTACATATTAACCAATAAAGTATTTGAATAAAGACTTTAAATATCACATTATTTAAATTCTTGTTAGTATGAATTTAAATTTCACAGCATATCTATTTCCTTAATACATGATATTAAAATGCATGGTAGATGTCCTTACCATATGACATAAAACTGCCTGAAGAATGTTTCTTTTAAAATGGTACATTTCCAATGACATAAGGTCCAAGATAAAAAAACCATAAACTATAGAAATCAAAGGTCCAAGATAAAATACCCTAAACTATAGAAATAGAAGTTCTAAGCTAAAAGACCCTAAATTAGAAAATAGTAATGATTTAGTTTACAATACTGTAAAAAGGCACAAAACCTATCAGGTTGTAAACTCGTAAGAGGGAAACCTGAGAAAAATCCAAATCCAACACTATATCACCTGAAATGGGATCATGATTTTGTGAGGGGGTATTACCCTATAAAGGTGGTTCATAAGGTGATAATTTTATTCCAACATAGGGATAGATAACCTGATATGATACACTCCTACCATAGAAGACAGTATCAAGAAAGTGGAGACTCTAACTCCACCCTTTCACTTTTAGGGAGTAAGTACCTACTTAGGTACATATTAAATAAATCAGACAGCTAAAAGGTCCAGTCAATACTGGATATAACCTCTCATCCCCAGTTATTAAATATCCCTTATTCAACTATAGGTAAATAAGTTCCCTCCACACCGCAGTAGTCCTTCGTAGGGTAGGCCTTTGGAATCTTGGATTTCAACTCAAACCAGATTTCTTGATGAAGTATCTCACCCACTTTTTTAATGGTATATCTTCCCCATGGAGTGTATCCTTCATGAGGGACTTTTTGGCTTTCCAGATCAACTCTTGGGTGGGGGGAGGGGTCCTCTCTATCTTATCCCATAAATACTGCAGGGAGAAAAACTAATCATATATCTCTACAAACATGGGTGTGCCACAGATCTTCTTGTATTCCTAGATACTAATTCCTACCTCACCATGAATTAGGTGGAATGTGTTTGTATTAGGACTCTAATGATTGAAAAGGTTCAAAATCAGGCCCTTTTTACAGAAGTAAAATTTTTAGAATATCCAGATAACCTCATACATCCCAATCCACTTCATCTATATGGAAAACTCAGAAGCAATATATTTCACCCAGAAGGGCCAAACCTAATCCATTACACAACATCCCCCTAATCAAAAGTCCTAGTTGGGAACCGACCCAGACCTATGGATGGTGGAAGACTTCCACATTATTTAACAATACATATAAACATCCAAATCTGGATCATGATAGTTCCCATAAAAAATAGTGGTCATAGACATTGGTATATTCTCATCTGTACATTCCCCCTTGGGAATGACATTTTCTACTAATCGTACCACGATTCACTGCTTTATTTCACCCTTACACCACTGTTTTAAACTGGTTTTGAAATTAATATTCCAAATATAATAATAAATTTCACTTATTGTTTTATTTAATGAATTAATATTTATTACTATTTAATAGGGAAATTTTACTTGTTTAAGTGTTTACATTGTAGGAGGAGGTGATTTGGAGGGCCCACGATGGAAATCAATCAAAACGGGCCAAACTGTGCAAGGGACCAAGCCTTTATGTAGACAAAATTATATACCATGGATACTCCATGCATTAAATTGGGCTAAAAATTGGTTTATGAATGTAAAATTGGGTGGGCTACATTTCTCTAGAAGACCATGGATCCCAATTCTCCCATTTAAAGGCCCATAATAGGCCCACAATGTGAAACAATTTTGGGCGAGCCAAATTAGACGACCCTTTTGTATTTGGACTATAACTCGGGCCTCAAAAATAAAATTGGGCTTATTATACGTCCCATAGACATCTAACCTGAAGGTACAACTCTCAACCAAATTTTAAGCCATTTTCACAAATTTTTTCAGTCAACCAGTTGGATAAAGATGGAGTAAAAAGTCTGCCCTGGATAGTGACCTAGTCTCTTTGGAACTTGACTTATTTTGTGGAAAGTGTTATGTGTATGTCCATAAAAACACCTCTTATCCCCATTCTCTCAGGTGTCACAAACAGGGTTGAATATGAGTCGAATTGGAGAGCTCCGTTCACCCATTTTAGTTCTCTTCTCCCTCATGTACTTCTAAGTTTCTTAGTGATCAACTTGGGGGTGTCCATTGTTGTAATCTCGAGCTCCACATTTTTAATATTCATAAGGTAATTTAATTTCCAGTTTTGTTGTCTATTTTTATTAATTTTTACCTTCTAAAGTTTTGTTTATTCTGGTATGATCAAATACAAATCAAAGGAACAAGAATCCTCGTGCTTCCATGCATAACCCGGATCTTGTGATGATTTGAGTGTGTTTGCCTCTTTTCTCACCTCTTCTCTTTCATGAGTTTGCTTTTGGATTGACTTGTTTGATGATATCCAGAAGTTATAACCCATGAATATTCATGTTTTTTTATTGAGATAAATTTTGATAAAGACCCAAATCGAGACATCTCATCACGTTGTTGATGTGATGCCTTGATTGAGTTTGGTTCTTACATCGACATAGTTTTATTGATTATGAGTGGTCACTGATAATCAATATCATTGATCGATGAAATCCTAGGTGGTAACCTAGTAATAACTCACATACTAGTGGTTTTAGTGGGTATAAAATCAAGGAATCAATGATCCTTCCCATTCCCTTGAGAGCGATGATGGATTGAGCATCAAGGGACACTTACCCGGGTTGATCACGATTTCTCCAACCAGTTTCTCTCACTTAGTTGTATAGATTCAATTTCTATTTTAAAATCATAGATACCCCAACCACTTAATTCAATTTAAATTTTTTTAACATAATCATAACCTTATTTTTAAATTAGTGATCTAAGGCTCCATCGAGATACGTCCTAGGGTTCCTGCTATACGGTGGAAATTCTAGTAAAAACTTAACCTCTAATTTGACGCGCTTGACAATGCGATCAAATTTTCGCACCGTTGTCGGGGATCCAAGATCATTTATTTCAATTTATTTATATATTTAACTTATTAATCAGTACTATATTCAATATCCCCCCATTTTATAGTTTTTGTTTTAGTTTTTTTTTTGTTTTTGTTTTTGTGTGTTCTTTCTCTTTCTCTCTCTCTCCCTCTTCTTTTTTTTTCTATCTCTATAACTCTATAGTATAAAATTCTAATTTATATACTCATTTAATTTCTTATTTTTTTTTAAAATTTTATTCACCTTCCATAAAACAAAAAAAATCTTTAAAAAAACAAACAATCAATCAATCAAATCGGACAGTGTTGTTGCATGACAAGATCTGGAAAAGAAACGCTACTCGAATTTGACCCTGAAATTAAAAAGTCACTCCAGTCACAAATCAGATCATCTAGAGTAGGAAAATCAGGTAACACTGTGGAACCCCATTTGGAACCTCAAGTGGTCTTAAACCAATCAGAAATTGAACCAAATCAAACCCTAGAGATCATGGATGCAAATAACAGAGCATTAAAAGAACTGGCCACCCTGGATGTGGAGTACCAACCTGCGTACATCCAATATCCTGAGGAAGCATCCAATTTTGAGCTAAGATAAGGCCTCATCCACCTCCTTCCAAAATTCCATGGTCTTCCCGGTGAGGACCCTCACAAACATCTTAAGGAGTTTCATATAGTGTGCTCCACCATGAAACCCCAAAATGTGTTTGAGGACCTCATTAAGTTTAGGGCCTTCCCTTTCTCCCTTGATGGTGTAGCCAAAGACTAGCTATACTATTTTCCTACCATAATAGGGGGCTGGAATGACTTTAAACGACTATTTCTAGAAAAGTTTTTCCCTGCCTCCGAAACTGCATCAATTAGGAAAGAAATTTGTGGCATTAGGAGGTTACAAGAAGAGACCCATCATGAATACTGGGAGAGATTGAAAATACTTTGTTCAATTTTCCCCCATCACCATATTAGTGAACAAATTTTAATTAAATACATCTATGAGGGAATTATTCCCATGGATCATGGAATGATTGATGTTGTAGATGGTGGTGCCCTAGTTGACAAAACCCCTTCTGCTGCTCATGAATTAATAGTCAACATGGCTCAAAATGCACAACAATTTGGTACATGGGCTATTGCACCAACCCGAGGAGTTCATGAGGTAAGTCATTCATCCCTAGAATAAAAGGTAGATAATAAACTTGATGAGATGAATACCAATCTAAGGTAATTATCTCAAGCACAAGGTAACTCACACTCTCCTCACGTTCCATTACATTGTTGTATTTGTTCTGATAATACTCATTTTTCTGACCAGTTCCCACAACTTCAGGATTAATCTGAGTCTTGTGATGCAATTTTCCCTAGGCATCCATTCTAACAACAACCACCATTCAAGAAAGAACAATTCTGGACAAATCCAAACCCCGGGTGGCAAGCACAATCACAATACCAACAAGGAGGAAACTCAAGCTACCCCAAGCAGAACTGGTATCAACAAGGCCAAGGTATGAAACCTTATTATCTTTCAACATCTCAAAACAATCCTCCTCCTCCCAAGTCTGAACCAAGACTTGAGGATATGTTAAAGAAAATGGAAACCCAGAACCTTCAGTTCTAACAAACCACACAATCAGATATTCAAGACCTATGAACTCATGTGGTGAAATTGGAAAACACCATCGGTGAGCTTAAGATGAAATTTTCTAGGCGACTACCATCCCAACCCATTTCCAATCCAAAGGAAAAAAAAGGTAATGTATGTGCAGTTAAACTTTCGTAGTGGTAAAGAAGTTTCTCCATCTACTGATTCTATAGAGCAGGTATGCCCCCCCCATGAAAAATCCCTTTCCTAACCCTCAAAAATTTCATGTAAAGAAAAACATGAAAATAATGGTAATCGAATTGTCATTAGTGATTCAAATGAACAATCCATTCCTCTTCCTTTCCCTCAAAGACTCTCTAAATCATAGAAGAATTTTGATAATGATATTGATAAAGAAATAATGGATACATTTGAAAAGGTTCAAGTTAAAATTCCTTTATTAAATGTAGTTAAACAAAATCCCTCGATATTCCAAATTTCTTAAAGAGATTTGCACCCATAGAAGGAAGATGAAGGGGAATGAGAAATTCATCCTTGGTAGGAATGTCTCGGCCTTGATTCAACCAGCAATTCTAATCAAATGCAAGGATCTAGGTACATTCACGATACTGGGTACCATAAGGGAGACCTTATTTTCTGATGCTATGCTAGATTTAGGTGCTTCCATTAATGTAATGCCTCACTCCATGTATACTTCTCTACAGGATGGAGAGCTTCAACCAATAGGCATTGTCGTGAAACATGCCAACCAGAGTACAATGCATCCAAAAGGAGTGATTGAGGATGTCCATGTCGGAGTGAATAATCTCATCTTTCCTGCAGATTTTTACATTCTTGACATGAAAGATACCCGAACCCAAGGACACGCTCCTCTAATACTTTGGAGGCCATTCCTAAAAATAGAAAATACGATCATCAACATTTACAATGGTATGCTGTCCATGGAAATCGGAGGAGAAAAAGGTAAGTTTTAACATCATTGAGGCTATGAAACACCCCGTTGAAGAGCACTCCACTCTTCATGTCTATTTGATGGAATTTATTTCAAACAATGCACACACACACTATTCTCTCCTCAAACGAAACTCTGATTCATTTTTATTTTCTTCACACTTGGATGATTTGATTTTTGATTCATCTTTTGATTGTTGTGTGGGTTATGAAAAGTGTAAATTTTGTACTTTATTTGATGAGTGTGTTCATTCTGAGGTACCCATGACCATCGATGATTCTGTAAATCTCATTTCTATAGATTATCTATTTTTAGAGAATAAACATGAGCAGATAGATAATTTAATAGACCTCACTCCCCATAAATCCACTCCCTCAATCCAAAAACCCCTAGTGTTGGAATTAAAACCACTTACATCAAATTTAAAATATGCCTATCTTGAGGGTATTGACCAATTGCCCGTAATTATTTCCAATAACCTCTCTCAACAGCAGGAATCAAAACTGCTTGATCTTTTGAGAGAGTGTAAAAAGGAAATAGAATGGACATTGGCTTATATTCCTAGGATTAGCCAATATATTTGTATGAACCATATACTTTTGGATGATGAGGCTAAGCCCGTAAGGCAGGCTCAACGCTGGTTGAATCCCACTCTGCTTGAAGTGGTAAAATTGTAAGTCAGTAAATTACTTACTGTAGGGATCATTTATCATATATCTGATAGTAAATTGGTTGGCCGAGTTCCAATTATGACTAAAAAAACAGGAATAACAGTTGTGTCAAATGAAAGTAATGAATTGGTTCCAATGCGTGTGCAAAACAGTTGGCAAGTCTGTATTGACTACTGTCGACATAATCAATCCACATGGAAGGACCACTTGGATTTACCTTTCATTGACCCACTGTTAGAACGACTGGCTGGTATGTCCCATTATTGTTTCGTTTATGGCTATTAGGGTTATTTCCAAGTCCATATAGCCCCTGAGGATCAAGAAAAGACCACATTTACCTGTCCATTCGGAACATTTTCATGCAGAAGAATGCCTTTTGGCCTATGTAATACTCCTGGTACTTTTCAGCGATGTATGTTGAGTGTTTTTTCTGAGTACCTTGAGAGTTGTATGGAAGTCTTTATGGATGATTTCACAGTTTATGGTTCTTCTTTTGAGAATTTTTTGGAAAACCTAGGTTCTTTCCTTTGTCACTGCATTGAAAAACATCTTGTTTTGAATTATGAAAAATGTCATTTCATGGTTGAGTGGGGGATAGTTCTTGGGAATATCATTTCAAATAAGGGAATTCAAGTTGATAAATCTAAAATTCAATTAATTTCATCCCTTTCATATCCAAAATGTGTTTGTGAGGTGCGTTATTTCTTAGGTCATGCTAGTTTTTATAGCCGATTCATTAAAGACTTTAGTAAGATCGCACTTCCCTTATCTCGGTTATTACAAAAGGATTCTGAATTTGTTTTTGATAAAAAAATTTAGGATGCTTTCAATTCACTAAAAATGAGTCTCACATCACCTCCCATCATCCAACCACCAAGGTGGGATCTTCCCTTTGAACTTATGTGTGATGCATCTAACTTTGTAGTTGGGGCAGTTTTATCACAAAGGGTTGAGAAGTCCCCTCATGTCATTGCATATTCCTCATGTACCCTTGACCCTACCCAGGCGAACTACACAACCACTGAAAAATAACTTCTTTCTATTGTGTTTTCCTTGTAAAAGTTCTGATCCTATCTCATTGGGTCAAAAATTGTTGTCTTTTCTCATCATGTTGCCCTTCAGTTTCTCCTTAAGAAACCTGGAGCTAAGCCCCACCTCATTCGGTGGATGCTCCTCCTCCAGGAGTTTGACCTTGAGATTAGAGATATGAGAGGAGTGGAAAATGTGGTGTCTAACCACATTAGTAGTATTTCCCCACCACTGGACCATCATGTTGACTCACCTCTCCCCATTGGAGAATTCTTCCCCCATGAGAACCTTTGTGATGTTGTTGACCTTACCCCCTGGTATGCAGACATTGTGAATTTTCTAGCAACATCTAGGGTCCCCACTGATTTTATCACATCACAATACCAGAGACTTAAACAAGATTCTCGGTGGTACATTTGGGATGACCCATATTTGTGGAGGATTTGTAGTGACCAGGTTGTTCGTAGTTTTGTCCATGACCATGAGTTCACCTTAGTTTTGAGCTTCTGCCACACATTGGCTTGTGGGGGCCACATTGGCTCTCAACGTACTACTCAAAAGTTCCTTGACTCAATATTATATTGTCCAACATTGTATAGAGATTCCCATAGGTTTTTTAAATCATGTACTCGATGTCAATTCACAGGTAATATCTCCAAGAAGAATGGAATTCCCCAACAGCCCATGTTATTCTATGAAATCTTCGATGCATGTGGCATTGGCTTCATGGGGCATTTTCCAAATTCATTTGGCTCTGTGTACATATTACTAGTTGTTGACTATGTTTGTAAATGGGTGTAATAAAAGGATACTAGTACCGATGACTCTCGATTTTTTTTTGATCTTGTGAGGTCCCATATTTTCAGTAGGTTTGGTCTACCAAGATTCATCATTAGTGATCAGGGTTCACATTTTTGCAATCGTAACATGAAAAACATGCTTCGTAAGTATGGGGTTGTTCATAAAGTCTCCACTTAATATCATCCCCAAACTAATGGACAAGTGGAGGTTTCAAATCGGGAAGTTAAGCAAATCTTGGAGAAAATAGTACAACCCAATAGGAAAGATTGGAGTCTGCGCTTGGATGGTGCACTTTGGGCATACCGTACTGCTTTTAAAACCCCGATCAGAATGTCACCATATAGGATTGTGTTTGTAAAGGCTTTTCACCTCCCGTTGGAGGTATAACACCGTGCATATTGGGCTGTTAGGAAATGTAATATGAATCTCTCAGATGCAGGTGATCATAGAAAGTTGCTGATTCAGGAGTTGGAAGAAATTCGGTGTGATGAATATGAGAACTATCGAATCTACAAAGAGAAGACAAAGGAAATACATGATGGGATGATTCATCAGAGGAAGTTTCATATTGGTGATAAGGTACTCATGTATAATTCCAGGCTAAATCTCTACCCAGGTAAGCTTCGCTCCTGATGGCTCGGTCCTTATACTGTTACTGATGTTTACCCTTTTGGTGCTATAAAGGTTTTTCATGAGAAGAATGGGAAAAGGTCTAATGTTAATGGCCAGAGGCTCAAACACTACTATAAGGATTTTCCCCAGCATCCTGTGGAGGAAATCCAACTGATGGATGCCACATATGACACCACTTAGCAGGTTGTCCCTTCTCCCTACCTTTATTTACTTGTCTATTTATTTAAATACATGCAATGAAGACAATGTAATTTCTAGGTGTTGGGGAGCGTGGCATGTTATATTTAGAATTAAAAAACATAAATATATATATATATAATATAAAAACAAAAAAAACACAAAAAAACAAAAAAATGCATTTTCATTTATTTTTCTTTATTGTGTGTCTTTAGATAAACATTGTTCTTAAAAGAATATCCAAATTTTTTTATTTTTGAGTAAATTATGTGAAACAATTCCATAATTTTTGGAAAAATGTTTTTCAAATGAATGTTGATATGAAATATTTTTCTAGAATTTGTATTTTCAAATAATTCTTAGGTTTTTAATGGTTTTTTGAAACCCATCGATCATTAGCACTGACCAATATTTCAATCCCTTACCCGAGAGATATTCTAATCCCTTTATTGCATATTCTTCCTTTTAATCACTTTCCTGAGAGTCTCAGGTCATGTATAGAAACTAGAACTTGCCTTAATTCTGTTTAAATATATAATATTAAAGTGTGATACATTCATGATAGAGGCCATCGTGCATTGAAAATCCCTTTGTACAATTAACCTCTATTTTGGCCACCTTGACATTTTACCCTTCTTAAGACTTAGAGACCATGAAATTCCTGTTAGGTAGCCACATTACAAGCTAATTTATCCCCACCTACCCATATCTTGTGTACATTCTTGTTTTAATTTCAGCAAGTGTGGGGGAGAGGGTGTTTCCATGGTAATTTGTGGGAATGATCATTGTTATGGGTTGATAGAATGGGTTCCTACATTTTACTTGGGCAGTGGGTTCACATGCCATATTATATCATTGTATTACACATTTTTCCCTCTTTATCTCCAATAAAAATTGTAAAAAAGAACAAAAAAACAATAGTTATGTACGTTTAAAAAAACATAACAAAAGAAAAAAATGGAGAAAAGAGGAAGATTATTCCTTATTATTCAATGATCGACTGTGACCCACACAAACAGACAATAGGGATAGTGAGTTGGAAGTGATTAATTTTGTGATGGGATGAGTGTGTACATTCATTGTGAACACTTGCTGAATTTTGACATGTTTTGTACTTAAGAGATTAAACTCTCATCTTCTGCCTCATATTTTTTTATATATTAAATCCTACCAACCCTTGAACCTCAGAACAGCCTGTTGTAAGTCCTCTTTAGTAGCACATTAGTTTCAGCCAGTAGATAACTTTGAATCTTTAAAATCATGTGGTAACATCTCATGAACTCTGGGAAAAGAGCATAACTACATTATAATATGTTCCTTTAGTGAAGAGGTAAATTTTCTATGTGAGGTAGGTTGCGACATGTTTCATGGGTGAACAAATTAAGTTGACCAAATTTTAATGTGAGAAACGAAAAATGATGGGAAAATTGATTTCATAAATGAGACATGATGAATTCCATTTCATAAAAATCATGGATATTTTACCACCTTTGATTTTGGAATGGGATTTGATTAGGATATATGACTTTTCCCAGGAGTGAAAATGTTTAGATGTGGGGGTGTGATCGTACCATGGTTCACTGCTTTATTTCACCCTTACACCACTGTTTTAAACTGGTTTTGTAATGAATATTCCAAATATAATAATAGATTAAACATACTATTTAATTTAATGCATTAATTTTTATTACTATTTAATAGGTCAATTTTACTTTTTTATGTGTTTACATTGTAGGAGGACGTGATTCGGAGGGCCCACAATGGAAATCAAGAAAAACGGGCCAAACTGCACAAGGACCCAAGCATTTATGTTGACAGAAATATATACTTTGGATACTATGTGACATAAATTGGGCTAAAAATTGGTTTATTAATGTAAAATTGTGTGGGATACATTTCTCCAGAAGACCATGGAGCCCAATTCATCCATTTAAAGTCCAATAATATGCCCACAATGTGAAATAATTCTGGGCAAGCCAGATTAGATCACCCTTATTTATTTGGGCCATAACTTGGGCCTTGTAGATAAAACTGGGCTAATTCCATGTCCCATATACATCTAACTTTAAGGTACACCTCTCCACCAAATATCAATCCATTGTCACCAGTTTTGGTCAGTCAACCAGCCAGATAAAGATGGAGCAAAAAGTCTTCCATGAATAGTGATCTAGTCTCTTAGATAGTTGACTTATTTTGTGGAAAGTGTGATGTGTATGTCCATAGAAACACCTCTCACCCCCATTCTCTCAGTTGGAACGACCAGGGGTGAATTGTTGTCTAATTGGAGAGATTCTTTCACCCATTTTAGTTCTCTTCTCCCTCATATACTTCTATGTTTCTTAGTGATCAACTTGGGAGGTGTCCATTGTTGCAATCCCGAGCTTCACATTTCTAATCTTTGTAAGGTAATTTTATTTCCAGTTTTGTTGTCTATTGTTCTTAATTTTTACCTTATGAATTTGTATTTATTATGGTATGATTAAATACAAATCAAAGGAACAATAATCCTCATGCTTCCATGCATAACTCGGATCTTGTGATGATTTGATTGTGTTTGCCACTTTTCTCACCTCTTCTCTTTCATGAGTTTTCTTTTGGATTGACTTGTTTGATGATATCAAGAACTTATAACCCATGAATATTCATGTTTTTTATTGAGATAAATTTTTATAAAGACCCAAATCTGGACATCTCATCATTTTTTTGATGTGATGCCTTGATTGAGTTCGGTTCTTACATCGACATAGTTTTATTGATTATGAGCGGTCACAGATAATCAATATCGTTGATCGATCAAATCCTTGGTGGTAACCTAGTAAGAACTCACATACTACTAGTTTTAGTGGGTATAAAATCAAGTAATCAATTATCCTTCCCTTTCCCTTGAGAGCGATGAAGGATTGAGCATCAAGGAACACTTACCCGGGTTGATCACGATTTCTCCAACCAGTTTCTCTCACTTAGTAGTATAGTTTCAATTGCTATTTTAAAATCATAGAACCCCCAACCACTTAATTGAATTTCAATTTTTTTAACATAATCATAGACTTCTTTTTAAATTAGTGATATAAGGCTCCGTCGAGAGACAACCTGGGGTTCCTGCTATACTGCAGAAATTCTAGTAAAAACTTAACCTCTAATTTGACGCGCTTGACAACGTGATCATCTACCTGGGAGATGTTCACCCAAATGGTGTTATGGGTTTTTATAATCCAAATTATGGGTACGATTTATGACTATGGAGAAGTAATGTAAGTGTCATTGGTAATACCAAACACTTTGAGAGGTAGGAAGTCTAATAGGGGATACTCTTTAAGGCTCACTCATGTTAGGTTCATCAGACTTATCTGTGATGACTCAATAGCATGGTGGTAGGTAGGACCCAAAATTTTTACGATAAAAATCTGGAGAGACATTGCTGCTTTGGATTCTTTCTTTAAAGGATTATGGGAACTCTGAAGATAACTAGAAGCAATCTGAAAAAAAAGTAAGTGTCATATTTCGGACAAAAAACACAATGTTGTGAAAGGAAAGACATAACTCTGATAGCATCATGATAATCGGATGACCCGTAAGGGGATTCATGGTTGCATGACCTAATACGGGTCTCATGGACTTAATGACCCATAGTGATCTCATGGACCACATAACCCATAGGACATATCATTATCGCAAGACCAGGCATGAGACTCATGGTCAGGTGACCCTGACTTGGTCACGCGATTCGCATAATAGACGAGTAGTCATGCGACCAAACCAGTGAATCCTATGAAACCTACACAAACAACCATTTATACTTATGGAAAAGGTTTAATCAATTATAGAAAATAGATTCATGTTAGAGTTGAATTTGTTTTGGTTAAAATCATATCTTCTGAAATAGTTCTCACAAAACGGTCTTGCGTACAAGTACCACGATCAGTTCTCGTAGAAGTTCTTACAAAGGGGTTATTCAACAGAAGAATATAGTAAGATATCTAGAGATTTAAAGTATTTGGGGAATGATCTCTCCTCCAATACCATATTTATAGGGCACTCTACGGGATATAAATGGTTGCTCAAGAGACCAAAAAACAATCGATACACTAATTAGCGACAACCTAAAGACTCGGATGGGCATGTACCCTCCTCAGAACTGAACCCGTGTCCCAATGGACATCTCTTATGAGGGGGGGAATTTTTTGAAGCCTATAAAATTAGAATTAGAAAATATAAAAGGTAATAAATACCTAAAGGATGGGTATCATTTTACTTATAATGAAATGGAAGGGAAGGTGGCCAAAACACACATATCATCTAACCTTCAAAAGTACACGCAATCACATGACATTTGGAAGGTCATGTGAATGGGTAGTGTGTAGCACATGATCTATTTGAGATCACACATATCTCCTTTTACATCCCACATTTTTCATTTGAAGTATTCCAAGCTAATTCCTGATCATGCAGAGGCTACCAGACAAGTTTCTTTATTTCACATGACTTTTCAATCAGAGAACCCCTTACAACCATCCAAAACCACTGTAAAATAAATGGTGTAAATATAAATAAGGTGGATACCTTATGAATTTTTTATCTTAATTTGATGATACCATATGGTACACAAGACTTGTAAAGTTCATGGTTACATTTCCATCTTGCCATGCAAGAGACCGCTGACAAGTCACCTTTATCATACGAAGGGTTCTCGGCTTGTTCGGTTGATTTTGTGATCCCCATTTGGATTCATAGAAAATCATAAGAGGTTTACATGATAATACTTGTGCATCACTGCTAGACCCATTATTGTTCAAGTGATGAATTGCAAATAAGGAAGGTGATAATCTTTGACAACACCTATATGGCTGCCCAAGATCTTATATCCTTGAAAAAATAAAAAGAGGAAAATTATCTCTTGAGGAGAGAGGATACAATGGAATTCAAATAAAAGAGGTAATATACTTCAAAATATCACCATTAATCCCATGGAGGACCTCTCAATAAGCTAGGATGATCCCTTAAGACCCCTTGACATGTCATCATGATCCCACAGAAGCTCTCTTGACAAGATTCCTTTGTCTCATGGAGAACCCCAGATGAGTCATTTTCAATCACGTGAGATCCTTTCCATGGGAATCCTAATCTCACAAAGACTCTTAGATATGTCATATTGAACTTTTACAATCTCATTAACATTCCCAAATGGTCAGGAAAAATCCATTTGATTTTCCTAGGGTCTAATAAAATGGAAAAGGAGGGACATTCTTGTTTCCGCTGAAGATCATGTGATGCCCCCCATGATGACCTATGGTAGGATCTCATGAAGTCTGTGACACTAAATCCTTCCACCAACTCCTACCCAAATATATGAGTATATGGAATGCAAGGAAACGTGTAACCTAGATAAAAAGGCCTATAAATTCGACCTCCTTAGCATAAAAAACATCCATAGATTCATCCAACGATCGATCGCACACCGAAGCATAGGAGAAGACTTCTTAGAGTAGCCAATAACATGACCAGAAAGTTTTTATGTCAGGTAATACTCTATAAACAACCTAAGGGATCAAAGGGAATTCATAAGCACTTCACATGATCATTTTAGACCATGTGAAGGAAATTCGGCATGTCAATTGGATTATGAAAAGTAAATCCTACATCTCATCTTTGTCATGAGAAGACTAAAATAAGAGAACATGGTACAAACTTGATGCATATATGCAATAAAGTTTGTAATAATTATAAAAAATATGGGAGACTTATGAGAATGACATATAAGCTAATACACATGCACATTTCATGAATTACCTAGATTATGCAACAACACCAGAACATGTCACTCAAATCATGTGTTGCTCCCTTAACATACTATATAGATCATCTGGTGTCCCTTGTATATGTAAAAGAAAGTCCCACAATGTACTCTAGTAATACCATAGAATTTTTGAGAAGTCCTCTAGACTTTCCCGTAAAATCTTATGATGTCCTCCAAGAATGTCACCAAAGTTATGCAGTGACACAAGAGAAAGTTAGTTAGTTCTCATGGTGACACCAATACATGTTAGACTGGATCATGCAATGTCCTCCGTTCAAGTTAGCTAGGTCATGTTTCACACTCCAGACATGTTAGCCTAGATCATATGGTACCCTCTATACATGTCATCCAGGATCATGTGATGTCCTATGGAAAAGTTAACAAGGTCATGTGGTAGCCTCTAAACATGTTAGCCTAGAGCATGTGACACCCTCCGGACAAGTCATCCTAGATCATGTGATGTCCTACAAATGTGTCATCCTTGATCATAAAATTCTCTCTAGGCATTTCACTCAAAGTATTCGACATCCTTCAAATAAGTAAATTTGATTTTCTGATTGTCTTCAAACATGTCATATAAGAAACCAGGACATGTCCAGACATCCTCAAACATGTCAGGTAGATAAAACGACATGTCTGGAAAACATTCAGGTCATGTCAAGCAGGTGTCATGGGACATGATAACCTTGTTTGGTGAAAATTTTAGAGAATTTTTAGTGTGCAATCCCCGACCATGGGAATGATATTACTTCTTCATATTAGGGAAACCTCATCATGTGAGCCCTGATCAGTGTCATGATATGATTTCCCCCATACCATGGAAACCTCAGTGTGTATGCCCTAATTAGTTGCATGATATGATGGCCCCCATACTAGGGAAACCTCAATGTGCAATCCCAGAACAGGGGCATGATATGAATGCCCCATATTAGGGTGGCCTATATGTGTAAGCCCTGACCAGAGGCATGATATTACGAACCCATTAATAGGGTAACCTCAGTGTGTTAGACCCAATCAACTAAACTATGAGAAATATGATTCCTACCATAACTATGATATATAGGATGAATTCTTAAGTCTTAATATTAGATGGGAATACATCTAAGTGTGTGTACCACCATGTCTCCAATATTTCAACCATCGGGACCCAATCACTTCCTTGGGATGACCATTTTCCCTCATAAACCAGTGGACTTAGTAGTACACTAAACTATGAAAAATCTAATTCCTACCTTATCCAGGATACATAGGAAGACCTCCTAAGGCTTGAGATCAAATGGGAATCTACCTACATGTAATTCTCTCCATGTATCTGACATTCAAACCATTGGGACCTAATCAATCCCATGGGCTGATCATTCTACCTCATCCACAAACGAAACAAGAAATCAATTCAACTATGAGAAATCTGATTCGTATTATAAAAAGGATACATAGTATGCCTTCTTAAGGAACGAGATCCATATTAAACATCTAAAGTTATGTTTCAGCTTATAATTCCAGCATCCATATGTAGTGAGACTAATTATTTTCTATCCCTTATTTATCACACCATGTATGGATTATGTGGGCTTAGAGAGTTTAAATGATTATATAATTCACATCATGAATGTCCACCATCTAGGTAAATGGTAGTATGTAATCCCCATTCAGTGGCATGATATGAATACTCCCATATAAGAGCATCCACTTTGGGACAAGTCCAAAGGGTGTGACTAAACAATGATTAATCTAATTCCAACCATTACTAGGATACATAGGATGGGTCCCCAAGGTTTAATCTCAATAATCGATGCCTAAGTGTCCTTATATATTTATTTTCCATATTGTGTCAAACTGAATGGGTTTGAAAAACTTTGTGGGTTTTTATTCCTGTTATAAATAGGATATGTAGGATTCCTTATAAAGTCTCAATCCAGTCCCCGAAATATTAATCACATCCTTAGATGACAGAAAACTAGGGAGTTTCTGGTTATATGGCTTCATAACATAAACAACTACCTAATAATAAGGAAACAAATGAAGAACCTTGGATATATATATATATATATACATATTCAACAATAGACCTCTCTTTTCACCTGGAGGGATTCAAAACATGATCATTTTGTTGGGGTAAATGGTCTCATATCGGGATTAGGAAGAGATTCTCAAACATATCTTGAATCTATAATAAAATCTTGGAGTAGGAAAAAATTCCCCCAAAAAGGTGTGATGATACTGACCTCCCATCATCTTGACCAAAGTGATCTCCTATGTTCCATTAGTTCTAAAACCCCAGTCGACTTTTGGCCTTTTGAAAGCATGTATGTACCCAATTATAGAGGTGGGAACCATTAGAGTTTCTAAGGAAGATAACCATGAATGGTTAACCCAGTATGATTGATTTTATGAACATAAAATCCCTTCATAATAAAACCATTGGACCATATTTTCCCTTCTATATGGGTGATCTACACACATAGCCTTCCATACAAAACAATCTTCAAGTTATGTTACCGCTATTTCTTAAAAAATATCTCAAAATCGAAAATATGATCCTAGAACTATTGATATTTGACTACCAAATCATTCACATAACATGTCAAGGTTTTACCTATAAGGGTATTGAAATATTATACATGGAACATTAATCTATGGAACCATCATTCTTTAAGACGAAAGGCATTACTTGATAGCATAATACCACTTTGTTTTCCCTAAAGGTAGTGGCCCCTTCATCTTTAAGGTCCATTCAAATCTAGTTACAAACAAAATATCCATCCAAGAAGGAGAATTATTCTAAACTATCAGTCACATGAATCCATAGTTCCATGATTAGGAATGGAAAATAATTCTTAGGTAAGTTTCCATTGAGATCTATAAAGTCAATACAAACCCAAATTTTTCTAATCTTTTTCATGATAGACATGGTTTTTGTGAGACAATTTAGATATTGGACTTCCCAAATGATTTTGGCTTTAATGCTATTATCAATGTCAACTTCCAATTTAATTTTGTTCATTGGATAAATTATACTCACTACCTATTTATAACCATGATAATCGTCTAGAAGACCCAACAGATGGGTGGCCACACTAGGATCTAATCCAGACATTTTTGTATATTTCCTAGAGAATTCATCTCAATGTTGTTTTCGGAATAAGATATATATATATATATATATAATGTTCTTAAATATACATATAATAACTAATCAACATAGTTCATGAATCATCCTCATGAACCCAGATTCACTTGTTGAAGTTCATCAATAGTGGTGGAGACACTTTCCTCAAATGTTGGAGGGGCATTCTTGAGACCTTCTTCTTCCTCTTATTATGCAAGGCACTTGTTGGAATTAGAAGGTGGATGGGAATTTTGTGATTTTTAGATGATATAGTGGGGAAATTTAGACCCTAATGATGATGGGGGGATCTTTAGATCTTGGAGGTGATATAGGGGAAACTTTACTATTCCCATTGGATTGAAATAATTTTTCTAAATGGTCAACATCTTATGATGACACTAATACCATGGGGATGTAAAAAAATGTTCCATAACTTTATGATCTTATTCTTCTAGTAGGATTAATTTATATCATAACAAATATCCTTTACATTTTTAACTAGATATCATTTGGGCCCACATTATGGAAAATGCATTCAGGTCCAGGTTGATATGCATGGACTGTGTAGCGATATTTTATTTCCTTGGTAGAGGTTTCTCCATGGGTAATTCACCTAGACATCATAGGAAAGGAAAGTTATTGTATTCTTTGGATTATTTTCTGACTAAACCCTTATGACCCAATGAATTCCTAGAATGGGAATCGTTTCCTCAATTCATTTGAAAGGAAACACGTACTCATTGCAGAGTTCACTCTATAGATTGGAAGAGCCAATTTCTAGGATATTAGGGGTATTTATATAGATAAAATTATCTACCACCAGCTATTTTGAATCCCTATTATAGAACCCTATATTTATATAATGATATTTATAATACTCAAAGGGGAAATTATAACCATACAATACCCTAACTTTTCCATTAAATAGGTATTTGAGGCACTAATGGTATGATGATAATACCGTGGCATGCATGTGGATCCACAAACATCCCAGAATAGATTTCAATTATATATCTTGGAATAAGACCATGAAATTAGAGTTAGATATCAGGTAATTGAATTGAGTTATAATATTGATCTTCCTAAGAGGATTCTTCTCACTTCTATCAAATACCTGAATTATCAGGATGAAAGGAGTCAAATCAACATTCATATAACCCAAGAATCATAGGGTTCATATCAATATCAGGTTGATCCTAGAACCATTACCAATTAAATATGTGTGTATTTTAATATAATCCAACTTTATAGATATATATACATGGACCTAATTCTTAATTGAATGGAATTATTCTAGTGTTTATCTATGAAGAAAAAATCCATTTGGAATTTCGTGTAATTACACTCCACATGGTATTCCTCAATTGTATAAACCATAGCCATGAACTCTTAAGGAGTTAAGAGAACCTCTGTGAGGTATTTCTTGATTTTTTTGGAGAGGTTAAGTGTATCCATGATTGAGAGATTATATAGGGAAACATTAATTTGGTTCAAGATATTATATTTTTCGATCAATATATATTCATTATATTTTAGTATTTCTCATGGGATTGAGGTCCTGGGCCAATGTTGATTCCACTGGAGACTCCATCCCTCTACTAGAACGAGGGAAATTTTCATTATCTAAACTATCCTTCCCATATTTCAATGTTAACAATTGAACTCCATGCATGTTAGTTATTTTCTGGTATTAATGGCTCTTAATGATCCCTAGATGATTAAATATTGGATTGATGATCCTATTGATCTCATTAGGGTGATTTTATTCAGATTTATTCTATATGTATAACCTCCTATAAATTTGTTTCCTGAATGTTAGAATCAATTTTATCCTCTTATTCCTAGACCTACTCATCCAATATAACCACTTCCCTGATTATGGATAGGGAACATAGATCCATATGAACCCACCACTTCATTGAAGGGGTCTTCGAAGTGGATATCGTTGACTAGTTCATATTATGACTCTTTATCTGATAGGAATCACATTTCATGGGAAAGTTCCAATTATAACATAAAAGCCTAGGAGACCCTAAAATGGTACCATAAGACAATTTTCCACATGGACTCATTCCCACCTCCCCATTTTCCAGAGGCTTATAACTATTAATAAGGGTCTAAAGGTAGTATAGTGGGGAGACTATACCCTCTAGATCAGTTATAAAACATAGAATAATCATAAATAAATGATAGGGGAATCAAATGAGTAACATATCTATGGAATATAATAACCTAAAATCAATAAATGATGAATAATGGACCATTCAAGGACCAGATACAATGTACAGTAATATACATACAAAAGGTAATACATAATCTTGCATAAAAAATGAACAAAATCCCTAATGTCTTTCTACATGAGCATCTTGAGCACCAGATATGTCATGGGTGTTGGAGTTGGTGACCTAGAACTAAATATTGTATACTTTATGATTACTTGTATTCATAGTTTTTAATATTAATAAACTTATTATCACTTCATGATTGTTCTTTTGTGTAACATAATATGTGATAATGTACTAAGAGTAATTGTCACACTAAAACATCTTATTAGTTCTCTGCTATGATGAGAACACATAAGTTCCATGAAAATATTACAAAATATATGTTTTGTAGACAAATGATATAATTTTTGGTACAAAAATGATACAGTATATCAGGGGTTGATACTTATAGGACTTTGAGGAAACTTCTCATGGTGTACTCTCTTAGTAATATCTAATGTAGGATATTATGAGAACGAGACCCACCAGTAGGAAATCAATATTTATATGTGTCATTGGATGTTCATATATATAGATGTGTGTATTGATCCTTATAATTTAATATTATTTTCAATGAGTATTATGAGTTTGGTAATTTGATGTATTGATGAAAACCATGATGACATTTGTTCACGAGGAGGTAAGATATGTTGGGTGCATCACGAGTAATATTTCATTAATGAATAATGTGAGAAATGAATTATCCCTTTTTTTCTTTAATAGAAGTTGATATCTCAATCCCTTTGATTTAAATGATATAGCATAAATAAATCCATGACCATGGTGTTCAATAGGAAAGTTTGATTTTTGAAAAGTCAAAGAAAGGGACATCGAGCACATAGGTTGATGGCACTAGCATGAAAACTACCCGATTTGAGATATCATGATAAAGATATTATTTTTCATAGTGAGTGTCCATATAAGGTATTATGTCATTCTGACATTTACTTATTTCTCTATGGGTGCATTGGTATGTTGTTAGATGCTAACCTTGGACTTTATGCTTCTTCTCCTAATGACACTGAGAAAGAGGCCTAGAGGGTGACACACTAAGTGTATCCAGAATCTCAGTTAAATGATATATTATTATTTATTATTTAGAATTTTGATTGTATATTATTCATACACATGGTTTAATAGTAATTTAGTTATTCTTGATCGCATATATTCTATCATCGGTTATTCGAGAGAATATTATGTGGGTTGAATATTTAATAAATAATTATTTTTTATTTAGTTAATATAATATGTATTTATTTTTTAGAAAATAATGAATTGATATTTATTTAATAAATAAATAGACATTATTCAAGGCTCAATAAATATTTTGGAGGAATGGAAGACTGGTTATAATGGTCTGATGATAAATAATACATGATAAATATTATTTAAATAAATAATTTTTAATTTTAATTCATAATTTAAGTGCATGTTGATAAATAAAAATATGATTATTAACATGGGGTTCCATAGGGATTAAATAAATATTAAATTTCACTTGTGTAAATATTTATTTCTAAACCCTGTTAGTATTTAAACACAGTTATATTTTGTTCAAGAGCGAAATTTTTTTTTCACACAATGAATATGTAAACTCTTTTTGAAGCCCTAGAAATTCCCCTTCTCTAAGAAAAATTCCAATAATGGAGATAAATATTCCTCCACCTACCACTCTAAAGTCAAGAGAGATCAAGATAATCCTTTCGAATCGATTCTCAAGGTGATCAAAGGAAAATGACGCAAGCAATAGGATCTATTGTGCTAGCACCTAAAGATTCATATGGTAACATTCGGGGATTTTTTGAACACATGTGGATCACTAGTAGAGGGAGTATGCTCTTGATTCTTAGAATTATAAAATGGTAAAACATAGATCTTTTATCAGATTCATAAATGAAGAAATAATTCTCATAAGTTAATTCTTTAATTGATTAAATTGATTACAATTAATTTGTGATGATCATGTTCGTATCTCTGGTGTTCTATCCCTTGTATGTTTTCTTTGATTCAATTATGTTGATCATGGTGTTCATCTTCATGTAAATCTTAGATTTATCATCAATCCTGAGAAAAAGTAATGTTGGGCATGACCCATCACATGCTTCTATTGCACCCAGAACTTAAACATGGTTTTAGAGTGGTTACCTAATTATTTATAATTATTTAAAAGATTATTGATTTATTTACACATTTTTTATTTAGTTTTAAATTCAAATTTTAATCATTATTTTATCTAAATTGGGATATCTTCTTATTTCTGTTTCAGTTCTCATAAATTCAATCAAACTGATTAATTTCATGAGTAAAATAAAATTGAAGAACTCATTCATAGGTGATGAGGATTCTCTCTGGATAAAACAAGAGTACACACTATGTACCTGGAGTAATACATCATCTAATATTGTTCAATGAACCAAGAATTAATTCATAATTAATTTAATGAGTGTGCATTGAACACACATGGTGTATTTAATTATACACTACATGCTTAATAGGTTATCCTGACATACGGTCAGTCAGTGTACATTTCGTGTAGCCCATGTTCATGATGTATATTTCTTTATTCATAGATGGGTCGTGTATCTACTTACATGGCCTAATTGACTGGTGATCTTGAAACTTGGAGACCACATACTGTGTAGTCCACAAACACGTCGTGTACTCCAACTTTTTCTGAGGCATGGTTACACACTGAGTCCCTAGGCGTGTGTCTCGGATAGATGATGAGAAACACACACATCATGTAGATGGATTGTACAAGCCATGTACTTATAATAAATTGCATAGAATTAAAATTGATTTATTATACTATGTCAACCTTGTCAACATGTTCTTTAATGTGGTCATTAAGTTGATAGGACATTCCATGTGATGAGTTTTTAATATATATATATATATATATATATATATATATTTGATTCATTTCTATGTAATTTTCATATCTTCATATCACATATGAGTTGTATTACAGTTAATAATATATATGAATTTAAGCATAAAAAATGAAAGAAAAATCATGTAATATATGTAATCATTGAGTCGATAGTACATATCATGAAAGTATGTGATTGATCGTGTATTTCATATTTCAAAAGAGTAAACAGTATACGAGTATAATGCATGTTGGGTATATTCAGATGGGTATTCACCGTGTTTCCTCCAAGGTACAATTATTTCCATAGTTAATTTTAAATAAATTTATTTAATTTGTTTTAAATTATTATGGATGTGAATCTCAAGGAAATTAGGATGATAATTAAGATAAAATAAATGATTAATTAAAGAAGATAATTAATTGATTCAAGATTGATTTATCTTAAATAAGAATGATTTGAATTGAATGCTAATTTTATTGAATGCTTAATTCATTTCATATTAATGAATGATAATGATATTAGAATAAGACCTTTATATGAGATTGGTTTAATTTAATTTATTTTTAAATTAAATTGTTTGTTTGTGTTTCATCTGTCGTCTCATTATGTAAGGGCCTACATGCTTGTGGTTTCTTTTATGTAAACCACTTCCCCTAACCTACATTTGAGTAAAAACATATGTAATGGATGGATCTCCTAAGATAGTGAAGGCGGTTCAAGTTTAGAGTTGAGGTGAAAACAATACAATTGAGGTACTTAGGTGGATAGGTGGAAATATGTAACACAAACATTAATTGGTTTGAGGTTTTTTTCACCTAGGTCAACTGTTAGTTTATCATCTGCTGGATAAACTAAACATTAGTAAAATCTCATGATCATAGCACTTTATTATTTTATTTCTATCAAGTCACAATATTAATTCATTATGGTTGTTTTATCATGGTCACATGAATTAATGAATTAACAAAAATTCAAGATAGAACTAAAATAATTTGATTAAGCATAAATATTATTGAAGACATGGTTAATCACTTAAGTAAATCCACTTAATATTAACAATCATGTAATAAAGATAATAATTTTATATTAATGAA
Source organism: Viscum album (assembly GCA_963277665.1). Classification (NCBI taxonomy): domain Eukaryota; kingdom Viridiplantae; phylum Streptophyta; class Magnoliopsida; order Santalales; family Viscaceae; genus Viscum; species Viscum album. The sequence goes on from OY728135.1 coordinate 455,946,734, forward strand.
TAAAAGTTAAAATCCATCAATTATACATATTAAGTTGGTATAACCATCCACTACTTCAATTAAAATAAAACCATAGTTAAAAGTGCTTTACCAGCCAAAGTTGGAGTGATTTCAATTATCGGGGAATTCTAACATGAATTTTTCGGTGGACTTAACTTAGTTCACATCAATGGATTACTACCAAAGGATGAATTACTGTAACTGAGAGGAAAAAGGTTAAGGAAATCCATGTTAAATATTTCAGTATTGGTGAGTCCACTCAACTGATCAAGGTACTATGAGTTAATGCAATTGGCATTTCAAATGCCTACTTAAAACCATTCAAGTTGATTGACCAAGAAAAGTTGGGGTAATGAGAAGGGGAATATGGATCCTTTCCACTATAATGTCCCTAAAATAGGATATTTTAAAGCTAATGGTGAGGGATATTGGGTTTTGATAAAATAGTTGGATATTAATAAATATAATCAATATTTATTTGTCTAAATTTTATTAGATGAAATACTAAAATTATATTCATATTATTTTTAGAAACACCAATAAAATTAATTCAAATGTATAATTGTGATCCATACTTGATAAGGATAACCTTATCACTATAAAAAATTTCCAATAGTGGAAAAGGTGCTTACACGTTATCCTTTACCATGAATGTAAACTGTATGTGTTGGATGAACCAATTCCTGATGTGGCTGGATATGAGGATAGTGATGAAGAGTTATCTCTATAAGAAACACTTCAATGATGCTACAAATATTTAGTGTTTCATGATATCAAATATGACCAATGTGATTTTGAAGAAACTTGAGGACATGCATGCATATAACATGATGTCTCACATTTGGGATCTCTATCAAGAGAAGGCGAGATAAGAGAGATATGAGATCACCAATTCTTTGTTTGTAACTAATCTTAGAGAGTATATACCATCTGGGAATCATGTATTCATGATTATTGGATACATTTAATGCTTATACATCTTAGGTATTAAATTCCTATATTATTTTCACACAAATATCATACTTTCATCACTACCCAAGACCTTCTCTAGTTTTATTATTAATTATAATATGATCAATAATGAGAATATTCTCTCAGAACTTATTACTTTGATTCCCCAAGTTGATAAGGACATGGGTTGTGACAAACCCACATTCCTTATGGTGAATAAGAAAATTAAAAACAAGGAAAGGGGGTATAATACTCATCACAAGTCTAATGATCATGAGCACCGCCCTTACAAGAATATGAAGACCAAGAGGTAGGGGAAGGAAAAGGACGTAGTAGGTTTTACATGTGGCTAGCAAGGACACTTGAAGAAGAACTATACCCAGAATAAAGGGGAAGATAAAGGTGAGTTCATTATCAAGTGTAATATTTCAATAACTACACTTTGGTTATTAGATTAATTTTTTGGTTCTTACGTCTATATCTAAATGCAGGAACCAAGTAGATTCTAAAATATTTCTAGTGGAGAGGTGGATTTGTGAGATGAAAATTGTTTGAGGCTATTTTCTCTAGAAATTGGTGAATACCACCTTTTATTTACAATAGGAATGATTTTGTTTTTAAAGTACTGTTATTATGTACCAAAGGGTACCAAGAACATAATTTTTGTATCATGCCTGGATACATATGGTTTTAATTTCAGGTTTAAAAATAAAAGTTGTTTCTTTTATAAAGAAAACATATTTTATTGTATGGATAATTTAAATAATAGTATTTATGTATTAAATTATAAAAACCAAGTATTGGAAATAGATAAATAATCAAGTTCATGTGAATCAAAGCACACCCGGCTATGGAATCATCATCTTGGTCATGTAAACAAGAAGAGTTTGATAAATCACTATCACTATTGTTACTTAGTCTCTTATGAGCTAGAACTAGGTGAAATATTTCAAGCTTGTTTACAATGAAAAAAAGACCAAACCACCATTCGGTGGAAAGGTTGAAAGTGCCACAGAACTTCTAGAGTTGGTAAACATTGATATGTGTGGACCATGTCCAGTAGAATCTAGTGTTGGGTATTATTACTTCATAAATTTTACTAATGACTTCAGTAGATGTTTCTTTGTAAACTTGATGAGGTATAAGTTTGAGTACTTCGAGAAAATCAAAGAATTAAATAATTAAGTAGAGAATCAACTTCAAAATAAGATAAATAAGCTTTGATCAAATAATGGTGGTGAATAAATTAACCAAGAGTTTATTGACTTTCTTCGAGAGTTTGGGATTTTATATCAACTAACTCCACCTTATACACCACAAAGAATGGTGTTAGTGAAAGGAGGAACCATACCTCAATAGACATGGTATGGTTGATAATGAGTCTTACAGATATTCCATTATCCTTTTGGGGATATGTATTACAAACTACGGCATGCACACTAAATTTAGTATCAACTAAAGTGGAAAATATAATTTCCTTCGAGTTATGGGGTGAAAAAGAAACCTTTTTTATTTTATAAACATGTATGTGGTTGCGAGGAATTTGTTAAGGCCTTCTAAGGTAACAGAATACCACCTTGGGTCCAAAATTATATATTTATAGAGTATCCTAAGGAAACAAAGGGATACTACCTATATGACCCCATAGACAATAAAGTTATTGTCGACATACAAGCCGTCTTTCTTGAAGGAGAGTATAACCTTAAAAAGGATAGTAGGATCAAGATTGACTTAGATGAATTTGATGCAAAAGATACACAAGATTTGGTACATAAATAGATTCAAATGGTCCCCATGTAAGAAGTAGTTTCCAAAACAAAAGTACTACATTTGATCAAAAGAGTGGTAAGAGAACTAAATATATATGCTTTTCTATTCAATGAATATGGTGACTAATTATTGGATAAAAAGTCTAAACTATCTCCTATAAAGAGGTAGTGATAGCTCAGAAGCTATAATATGGAAAGAGGCCCTGAATTCTAAAATGGATTCCATGTATCAAAACCAAGTTTGGGTTCTCATAAATGCGCCAATCGATGTATATCCCTTAGAGTGAAAATGGGTATTCAAGAGAAAACAATATATGTAAGGTAACATAAATACCTATAAATAAAGGCTAGTGGATAAAGGGTTTAAATATAATTAATGAATTGATTATGGTGAAATCGTTTCACCAGTTTCTATATTTAAATCCATCATAATTATACCTGCTAAAGAAGCTTACCAAGACTATGAAATTTGGTAGATGGATTTGAAAACTACTTTCTTTAATGGGAACCTTTATTTAGACGTCTATATAACACAACTAGAAGTATTTTTTACTCCATTTAATGAAAAAATATATATTTTCAAGTTGTATAGATCCATTTATGGATTAAATCAAGCATTAAGGTCATGGAACATTTAATTTTATGAAGCTATAAAAGAATTTGGTTTCATTAAGAATGAATGTGATTCATATATTTATAAGAGTTTTATTAAGAATTTAGTCATTATCCTAGTAGTATATGTTTATGACATATTACTTATTGGAAATTACATACCAGTATTATAGTCTATTAAGGACTGGTTGAATAAGTGTTTCTCTATAAACGACTGAGGTGAAGTAAACTATATTCTAGGGATCAAGATCATTCGTGATAGATACAAGAGTCTTCTTGGACTAAGTCAAAGTACATACATTGATCAGATATAAAATATATTTAGCATGGAACAATTCAAGAGGGTATTGATTCTTGTGTCATATGGTATACATATTTCAAATAAAATGTGTCCTTGGACCCCAATGGAGAAAGATATAATGAGTAAGATCTCATACACTTCAGCAATAGGATCATTCAAGTATGGAATGTTATTTACTAGACTTGAGGTTGCCTATGCATTGATCATGGTATGAAAATATTAAGCTGATTAAGGATAATTGTAATGTCCCAGACCCGCATGCCACCTGAGACGATGCCCCGAGCCCAGTTGGCCACATGGCCTCAAGCTCATCTCCTGAAATGCCATAGGCTACCAACTAGTAGATATGGCCTAGGTGATTTAGTGGGGAGACTATTCCCTCGTTACCAGAGTATCACAGCGAAATTTAAAACATATAGAAAATAGTGAAACCAAAATAAATAGAAGTCAACTGAAAGTAAGGCAATTATGACAAGAATACATAACAATAACTAGAAGTTTCTCATATACAAAATGATGTGGATGTTACATTTATCTAGAAAGCATCCAAAGCAGTTACATGGTAATGTAATATTTGTAAAAGTCCCAAAAAACAAAGACCAAAAAGGTATTCCAACATCACAAGCTTCGGCTTGGTCCTCTTCTCCCCAGCTCCAAATAAATAGTCAACAAATTTTACCAGGGTGCTTTCCCCTCTCATCACCTTCAACCATATAATATGTGTGGGTCCCCAAGGAGGCCCAAATAAGGTGAGATAGAAACATCCCAGTAAGAAACCACCCAAGTTTATACTATTCCAGCAGAAATATAAAAAAAATTAGAAAGTATAAACAACCAGTTAAGTAAGTGCATATTACCATGGCATAACTCTATAGTAGTAAGTAAAACCAACCAGCCCTCTAGGATACCTGTAAAAGAGTCATCTCCTAACAAGGAAGATAAAATAAAAAGTAAACAAGTCACATGGCCACATCGTACATCTATCTATATTATGAAACGCACAACCACACTGTATAAAGAAGTCAAGTATTCCACGACAATGCCATATAGTGAAGTAAAATATCCCATAGCCAAGCCATATAATGAAGTGTAGACAACAAGGTCTGGATCCAAGGTATCATGTACTAAGGAATCCATATAATAAATCTAGAACACAAAGGGTTAGATCCAAGGAGCTTTTCCAAGTAATCCCATCAAGTCACATCAGTATCCCGGGTGGAAACTCAGTTAGGCACTAATTGGGGTCCTAGGAGTATGGAAATATAAAGTCTTAAGTGAGCTCAAGCAATCCGAATCCATAGGGTAGAAATGCCTGAGGCATCCCTCAATATCAAGACCCAAGGGGAAGAGTCAACCTAAGGCATCCACTGCCGTGTTCCAGATCCATGGAGAGCAGTCCATGGCATTGATCAACCATTCATTCAAACATTCATTTTAAACATTTAATTGAAACAAAAATTCCATGTGGGTATACCCACTCACATAAACCTGCACAAGCCATGAGTATACCCACTCATGAAAACCATTTATCAACTACAATTATATGGGACTACCCTACCATATAAACCATTTAACATGGAATTAACATTTTATATAGGTATACCCACCCATATTATCCATTCAACAATCCCAGTTAAATTACAAAATCATGACTTAACCAGATATAATAAGTCAATGAGGCATTACATCTCATATTCAAGCTATTCAAGATATCAAGGAATTAATGGGCTTCCACTTACTAGAAAATCACAAGAACACACCCCTTGGGTGGTTTAAATATGCATAAATTGGTTATTTTCTTAAGGTTCGCCCCTTGAGTGGCCTTCAATCATGTAACTGGTTCAAAATCACCTAAACGAAACCTACAAAAATCCTCACTAGGTCTAACTAAGCCTACGAAAAGAAACTCGCTCAAAAACAAGGTCTCTATAGAAGGTCTGATGGGCGAAAAAAAGTTCAAATTCTCAAAAAGCACCTGAAATGCCTAAAGAAAGTATAGAACACCTACCTCACCTCATTAGTAGACTGTTCATCCAGCATCAAGTCCTGATTCATCCTATTTTGGAAGAAATTTAATGAAAATATGAATAATTGGATATTAGGGAATATGAACATAAATCCAAATAGCACAATCGTTGTTCTGAAGAATCAAGAATGACTAAAAAGTAATCGATTACATACCAATGTGATTCCAACATGATCGACGAAAGAATAAATAGATTCTGAATGGATTCTGAATTTTAAAAACTATAATAGAGATTTTTTTCTTCAAAAAACGTATGAAAACCTTAGGTCTATCAAAATACGGGGCTACTACCTCTTTTATAAAAAACCAAATGGGCCAGTACATGATGTGTAGTCCAAGTACACGGCGTCTACTACCCTATTCTTTTCTGAACCAGACAAGCTACACATCATGATGTGACAATACATGGCATGTACTAGAGGTACACAGCGTATAGGCTAACTACATGATGTGTACCTGTCATGTAGCTGGCTTTTAACCTCTTTTTTCCTTTCTTTCCCAAAAAAAACCAATTGGCACATGGCTTAGCATAGGGTCTAAGCCAAAAAGTAAAGAACATTTAACCTTAAAGGAAAGATACATACCTCAATAAGGACCCAGGATCTTACAATAACAACATTGGTATTTTGTTAGCGCTATCCTCAAGTATTTAAGAATAACTAAGGATATGTTCATTGTGTATAGAAGAGTCGAATAGATGGTCATTAGGGGTTATATTGATTTTAGTTTTCAAATAGATCAGAATGATCTAAAGTAATAGTCAGGATATGTTTTCTATATCAACGGATGAGCTGTAAGCTGAAAGAGTTCAAAGAAACTAGATATCGATGATTCTATAGTGGATTCCGATTATATAGTGGCTTTTTATGCAACAAAGTAATCCATTTGTATAGGAAACATTGTCCACAAGATTTATGAGATACCTAAAATTAAGGATCTTATCACATTGTATTGTGATAATACAACAGCGGTGGCTCTTGCAAAAGAGCCATGGTCACACCAACAAACAATGCACATACTCTGGAAGTATCCTCTTTTGATGTATTTTTATCATAGTGGTGAATTTACAGTTAGCAGAGTTCCTATGGAAGAAAACATGGTAGATCCCTTAACTAAAATCCTATCTTGGAAAAATATGGAGTATCATGTGAGAGCTAGCATACTGGGGTTGTTAATAGTTGGCTCAAGTGCAAGTGGGAGTCTGTTGGATTTGGCACCCTAGAACCAACTTATGTGTACTTTATGATTATCTATATTCATAGTTTCTAAAATTAATAAACTTACTATCACCTAATGGTTGTTCTTATATGTAATATAGTATGTGATAATGTCCTATGAGTACTTGTCACACTAGAAGGTCATAGCAGTTCCCTACTGTGATGAGAACCTAGAAATTTCACGGCAATATTCTTAAATATGTATTATATAGATAGATGATATCATTTAATAGAAACAAATAATATAGAATATCATGGGTGTATAATCGAATTACTTTGATGAATCTTCTCATGGTGTAAGCCCTTAGTAATATCTAGTGTAGGATATTATGAGAACAAGACCTACTAGTAGGAAATCCACATTTATATCTATCGTTTGATGTTTCTATATTCGAATGTGTGTATTGAACCTTAGACTTTTTTATTATTATTATTAATGAGTACTATTATTCATTTAATTTGATTCATTTTTGAAAATTATGATGACATATGTTCACGATGAGGTAGGATACATTGGGTACATCAGGAGTAATATTGAATTAATGAATAATGCGAGAAAGGATTTGTACATTATATTCTTTAACATGAGATTATATATCAAGAAGTATGATTGAAATGATATAGACTAAATAAATTCGTGGTGGTGGTATTATATAGGAAAGTTTGATTTCTGAAAATTCAAAGAAGAAGACATTGATCACATAGGTTGATGGAACCAGTATGCAACTTGCTTGATTTGAGATATCGCGATAAAGGGATTATATTATACAGTGAGCATCCATGTGAGGTATTATGTCATTGTGGCATTAATTGGTTTCTCTATGGGTGTCATGGGGTGTTCTTAGATGCTAACCTTGGACTTTAGATTTCTTCTCCTACTACCACTGAGAAAGAGGCCTAGAGGGTCACACATTAAGTGTATCCAAAATCTCGGTTAAATGATATATTATTATTTATTATTTAACAAGTTGAATAAATATTATTACCACATGTGGTTTAAAAATTATTCATGTTTTCTTGATCGTATATATCCCATCAACAGTTATTCGAGAGAATATTATGTGAGTGGAATAGTTAATAAATATTAATTTTCTATTTAGTGAATATCATATTTATTTATTTTTCAGTGGATAAGACAGTGAAATTTATTTAACAAATAAATAGATGTTATTCAAGGACTTATAAATATTGTGGAGGAATGGAAGGCCAGTTTTAATGGTTTGGTGTGAAATAACATATATTGAATATTATTTAAATAAATAATATTTAATTTTAATTCTCAAGTTAATCCCATGTCAAGAAATAATATTATTACTATTATTATTAACATCGGGTTCCTTACGGATTTAATAAATATTAAAGTTCACTTGTGAATATATTTATTTCTAAACCCTAGTGGTATTTAAACCCAATTATATTATTTTCAAGATAGAGAATTAGTTTTTTTGAAAAATGAATCCAGAGAATCCTCTCAAAGCCCTAGATCGATCCCTTATCCAAGAACACTCCTATGAATGGAGAGTTATCTTCCTCCACCTCCCATTCTCAAGTCAAGATATATCAAGATAATATTTTGGAATCAATTCTCAAGGTGATCAAAGGTGAATGAAGAAAGTTATAGGATCTTCTGTGATAGCACTCAGAGATTTCTACAGCGACGTTCGAAGATTTTCGGAACACATGTGGATCACCACTAGAGGGAATCTGCTCTCGATTCCTATAACTCAATGGTGGTACAATGCATATCTATAGTAAGATCCATCAGTGAAGAAAGAATTCTCACAAAGTCATTCTTTAATTGATTAAATTAATTATAATTAATATGTGATTATCCTAGACTTGGTTTTGGTATTTTATCCCTTGTTTTTTTCATTGATTCAATTCCATTGATCACAGCATCCATCATCATGTAAATCTCAAATTAATCTTTGATCATGACATAAATAAATTTTGGACATGACCCATCACACACTTCCGCTGTGCTTGGAACCTACAATGTGCTAATAATATTCCATGTATATAAGTAATATCACATAGCATAATCCATGATCTAGAACCTATAACCATGAGGACTATTCAGGTACCAAATGGAAACCCAAACAGGGTGTGAGATAAACTCAGTAGGCCACCACCAATGGTGTCTAATGCAATCCAGTATATGATTATAAAATAAGCAGTGTGTGTGTATCAAAAGTAAAGAAGTGTAGTAAATGTAAATGAAATCAAGTTGGGGTCAAGTTCTTTAAGGACACCTAGCTGGCCATACCTTCTTTGGCCAAAGCCATAAATTTCTCTGAACAAGTTCCATCATTTATATAAATACATACATTTAAATATGTATGTATTCATAGATATACATTCACTAGAATAGACCAGTGGATTAGTGCCTAGGTATCCACATAAGGATAATATAACAAGTTTCATATTTTAAATAAGGGTCATCATGCATAAAGATCATATATAATAAGGGATTCCATGCCCAAGTATATTGTTCAATAAGGTAATTCATTACTGATTATCATGTGTAAAAAGGGATGTCATGCTCATGTATCATGTGAAATAAGGGATTCAATTCCCAAGTGTCATGAATAATAATGGACTCCATGCTCTAGTATCATAGCTGAAAAGGGACTCTATGATTAAGTATCATGGATAATAAGGGAATACATTCCTGAGTATCATAAATAATAAGTAATGATTTAGTATAAAGTTATATCACTTTCCCTATGAGGATTTAACTTAGGGTTCCCATCAATAAGAACCCAGTATCGCTCAAGGTACAGTGTACTTTCATTATCATAAATCATTTAATATTATAACAACTACCATGATATTATCTATTTCATAATATAAATCAGGTTCAAGATATACCATCCATATCATTATCAACTTAACCATGCAATTATTTATTCCATTACTAATCAATATGGAGGCCATGATAATCAATCATTCCACAATATAATTCATCAAAAAAATTTCATTAAAAATATTCAAATTCTATTACATTAATAAGATTGACTAATTCACAAATGTTAGGAATAAGGTGAGATAATCAAGGACTAATAGATTCATATAGACCATTTTTATTTATTGATGAAGTTATAGATGTGTCATGGTATTTAAAGAACACACCCAAGGGTTAGTCTAATCACTAGTCAATGATGGTGAAAAATCATGTGATCGAACTCACTTTAAGGGATAGTTCAGTTTGAGGTCATCAACCTCCAACCATTAAAAGGGTCTAAAGAACATCAAGGTTTTTCTCTAAGCATTTGATTTAAGGAATTTTACGTTTTCATGGGAAACACATGGAAATTATAGCATGTGGAAAATTTTATCATTTTATAATGATGAAAATTTAAGGGGAAATCATATAAACCACCTACCTTATACCAAGGATTCTTCACTCATCCTATCTTGAGCATTGGTTTGAGCTGAAATGAGAGAATTTAAAGAATTTGATAAATTCTCTGAAAATAGGGAATAATATCTTACATAATAATATCATTTAATATGGTGATATAATAAGATAATGGAGGAAATATGAGTCTTAGAATTACCAAGAGGATTCCATTACATCTGATGGTGATGGAAAAAGACCGAGAATGAAGGAGAAACCCTATGGAGGAGTAAAGGGAGAAGAGGGAATATGGGGGTAGCCTCCTAGTGAAAAGGGGGTGAAAATGGGTAGAAACCATTTATGTAACAAAGGAGTAAAATGGTAATTTTTTCATTTTAATGAGATTCATGGTTTGTACATGTGGGTTGGCTAAGTATCCACTAATCATGTGGTGCTACTGGTTAGGTCTCACTAACCATTTGGGTTAGGCACACAATTTTTCCAAACAGTGCACAATCAATGCAACTCCTCTGCAATACCATGCATCATTTCTCATGGTTTACCCTAGACTATCACATGGTTAAAAAATACTGAGTCCCTGAACAAAACATTCCACATGTTTTAGGATTCATGGTTAGTACTAATCATTTTCAAATCGTGGGCCTCTATCTGGTTTTCCTGAAACTAAATTTTTAGAGCATGATGCCCCCCAAAACACATCAAAACTCTGGAGACACCTCTAGGGCCTTAAACCACATCCAAAAACATAACCTTTGAGTTATATAACTTTCATATTTACATTAAAATGATTATTTTAAGAATCATCTCATCCACTATATGAATATTTAAATATCTTTTAGCATTTTCAACCTGGTCCAATACACAGGGTGCTACAATCTACCCACCTTATAACTTCTCATCCCCAATAAGTATTAGGGGACAAAAAATGTAATCTGACATAATTGGGTAGTGAAAATCCCACTCAAAAATTCTTATTTCATTTCCCACACCGAACTCACCTTCATGTGTTACATTAAACATGAAGTATTTATACCGCTAAAAACTCAATTCAATGCTCATATTTAAAATTGAAACATCAAGAAGGCACTCACACAATCCCATATAAACTGAGACATGATCATGTTATTATCGCTTTTATCATCTGGACTATGGAACTTCCCACTATAGGTTTTTAATTTAGAAAATCCAATTCTAAGATATGATACTCCCACCGTATTGTAATTGAAAATCCTTGGTTGACTCTTAAATAGAAATTATATCCTTTGATTATGTGTAGGACACATTTTCTCACCTAACTACATTATTCAAAATAAGAAAACACAAGTCAATCCACTTTGGTCTAACTATGTTTAAAATTTATGCATTTAGGAGTTGATGCATTATCAAAATTAGATTCCATGGCCTCATTATAAGGCATAAAGTGGTCGTTTCAAGCACACTCATCAAACCCCTTTCCTAAATTCTGGAGATGTTTTTTATATAAACTATCTTATAAAAAACATTATCATTCCATATCACTAACCCTAACACTATACCAATCCATCATACATGGACCATCATAAGCTACTTTAGGTTTAACACCCACATCATGATTTCACCCAAATCTATAATCAAATCGTAATATGAATTTACCTAGTATTACAACTGTACATTGATCCATTTACTCAAAGGAATATGAGATCCAAAATGACCATCCCATGACCAGTCTCAATATCCTACGTCCCTTATCACTTAAGGATCTATCCAGAAAACTGAAAGGTCATATAATTAGCTCAGTGAAAATCCAATGATTTCCTGATGTAATTTGAATGATTTTGTGATAGGTAACATGATTGTCCTTAAACCGGTAGTACAATAATATTTTATTGACTGAAACCTTTGATAGGAATTTATAGTTATCTGAAGACATGCTCCATCAAAATAGGTTGTATTTTCTCTAAAGGAACCTATGGCACCGTGTCTTCAGATGATCTTTGACTAGGTTTAACTATGGGTCAACCACATTATTGAACACTAAAACCATGATTGTAATTCAATAAATATAGTTGTAAGGGTTACTCCTATAACATCCCGCCCCTCCAAATTGGCTTGAGTTGAGGTTAAGGTGCTACTCGACCTTAGGTAACATTCCCAAGGTGTCAAATGATAGAAATAAATGCAGAGGGCTTCAAGAAAAATTGGGGAATGATTTTACCTTAGAATAAAAGAATGCAACCAACAAGCCATAACCAACCAAAACTATGTGATGTGTGTCAACAATTTAAATCAATACAAACCATTACCAAGAAACAACCATGCCACCAAAAAAATTCCATAACAATTTCCAAAGACCAATATAACTAAACCAAAATAATATAGAATTAGAGTACCATGAAGAAGACTAAATAATAAAACCAAAAGACACTACATCATAACTTCATATATCCACACCAAGATCCAAGCTCCAAGCCCACAAGACAACCCAAGCATCACGACAAACACTAAGGAAATGAGATGATTTACCTTTATCAGTGTCTTGGATTACAACATATGTGAAATCATCAAAGTTAAAAAGTAGGAGGTGTGTAATAAAACTTAGTAGGTTTTCCCCAAATGACTTCCCTACACACATCACTAGGATAGAACATGTTATCACATTTATATAAAACAGTTTATATAAAACCAATAAAAAATGAAAAAATTTCAAGAAATTTACACTCACAACTTTATAAAACCATTTTACCCAAATCCACACAATACCAAGAAAAACAATCTAAACCAATGAAATCATACACAGAAGGTACACACACACACACTATCTTAGTGTTACCATTGATGATGGTAAATTCATTCCCAAACCTATCTCCTTGGTGGTGTAGCACATTCACGTCCATCACACACCCCTTTAATGATGGTACTTCATGTTCATAACCTCTGTGGTGCTACATTCGTGACCACCAACCATCCCACTAATGCCAATCAAAATTTATCAAAATCACAAAAATATTTAAAGAGACTATTAAAAAATCATATCCCCCCAACATTTCCAAACCAAAAACCCCTTTAATCCATACAAAAATTCAACATAACTTACCAAACAATAATTACCACATTATAGAACCAACATTTGTCAATAATCATGCCAAGGCATCATTTTCCAACCAAATAATACTTTAAGACAAAATCCTTTGATAAAATAACATTTATTAAAACACCATTATGTCACATACATGCCCCATATCATTTTGATAAAACCCCAATTTTATTGAAAACCATTTTCTAAACTCATTTTTCATAAAATATTACACAAGAATATTGCACAATAGAACCCCATTTTTTCCAAATCTATAAAGCAACACAACATGGGTTTCCAAAAACATTTGAACCTCATAATCACAAAAAATTTCAAGCAAAACAATTAATTTGAAATTAAATCCTTCAAGTTCTATCAAAATGGAGATGAGAGTGAAGCCACCTGCCTTAGGGTTCCAGTGAAATCGACCAACACCTAACTGCACCACAAATACAAGTGAAATCTCCACAAAACTACCTTAGATCTCTTTACCTAACACAAACCAGACTAAATATCATAATTTTAAACAACAAAAACCCTATATCTACATGTGGCAAATATATCTCCATAATACCAAGAGAGGGGGAGATATAGATCTAAGGAAAACCAAGAAATAACCAAGGGAGGAACCGAACTAGGGAAGAAGTGCCTTCACTGCACCTCAAAACCCCTTCGAATCACCTCCAAAATGACGGGGAGAGGTTCCCTAACCCTTAAGAAGAGAAAATCATATTTTGGGTTCGTATGGGATAAGAGATGAGTGATTTAGGGAAAATCATAAGTGACCCCATTTTTAAAAACCCCATTTTTAAAGCCCCGTATGTTTAGTTCACATAGTTAGACAACCCGTGTGCTAACTGTGTGACTGCTACTGTATAAAGGGTTCCCCACATGGTTGGACAAAATGGTTATTCAAACCGTGCAATGACCGTACAAAATCACATTGTATCAAGTAGAACTATTTAATTTCTCTAGCCACATGGTTTGTAAACTATGGACCTTAACCACGAAATGTATCTCATGCCTCTACCTCTACTGACACTGTTACCTGGGTTTGTTTCATGGTTTCTACTAACTGTGCTCAAACTATGCACCCCTAGAAAACCTATGAAACTTTCTAAAACCCTTCTAAAATCTCCCAAACATTACCCAACCACTTTTCATGCATAAAAAGACATAAAAAAGTGTTACATATGTATGATTTGGTGTCCTAGAATCAATTGGTTGTACTTTGTTTAAGTGGATATTTAATTTATTTAAGTATTAAACATCTTATTACATATTATTCATTATTCTTCAGGACTATGATGTAATAATATCCTATAGTATTTGTTGCATTGATAAGATCATGGAAGTTCCCCTCCACGATGAGAACCTTGAAATGGTATAACAATATTCTTAAATATATTTCTATGGTTGGATGACATACTATGATGGGACACATAGCATGCATACCGTCAGGTGTGAGTACTTGTAAGTATATGATACTTCCTCTCATGAAGTTTTCACTTGGTAATATCCAAGATAGGAGATTATGAGAATAGACCCACCAGTAGTAATTCTGCATGTTTTGGTGTCATTGGATATTTCTATCTATGATCATGTTTAATGATCCTTAGAATTTAATAATATCATTAATACATTTCATGACTCATGCACTTTGATTTACTGATGAAACCTGTCACATAGACAGTTGGAGGGATGTAGGGTACATTGGGTGCATCTCGAGTGGCATGTTATTAATGGATAAGTTGAGGAAGGATTTGTCCCTTCCATTTATGGAATTTGATATCTCATCCCTTTGATTGAAATAAAATCATCACGTAAAATTCCATGGCCATGGTGTAATGATGAGTTTATTTCATGTAGTCAAAGAACAACATATCAAGCATAAAAGTTTATGACACTATCATGAAACCTTCTTGATGAGATATTGTGACAAATTTATTATGTTACACAGTGAGCATTCGTAGGTGGATGTTGTTGTTGCAACTTTATGTTCTTTCTCTTGGGTACCTTGACCCATTTCTAGATAGTAATCTTAAACTTTAGGCAAGCCTGCCTAATGCCAACGAGAAAGAATCCTAGAGGGTTATACACTATGTTTTTCTGGTGGTCTTAGTTAAATTATTTTTGAATTAAATTAATAAATATTATTCTCAAGATAGTGGAATAATTTTATTCAAGTTAAAATGATTGCATAAATTAAATAAATATTTATTCACCAAATTGTGGGTAAAATATATTTATTTATTTATTGAACATTTAATAAATATTTATTTACTAGTTTGTAAATACAATATTTATTTAAGAGAATAAATTATTTATTTGGTTGTTTGGTTGTTTAATGAATGGATTTGGATTTAGAGCAAACCAAGGTTGGTTTGGTAGTAAAATAATTCTTCATAAGATGATAAATAATTATTTAACTAGTTGGCACAAATTAAAATAATGCTACTATTATTTTTTGACGTGGAATTTTATTCCATTTTGTGCTAGTTGGAGCACAATAAATAATGATGCAGTATTAATATAAATAGTAGGGGTTTTTTCTAAGATTATGAATGTATTTAATTGTTTTTATGAAATTAAATATTTTAACTGAAGCCTCATATCAATAAATAGACACATATGTCTATTTTTTCATGTACCATACTGCACACCCGATGAATTGATAATTGTTGAGCTAAACAATTTCTATATTGATTCCTCTTCCCACCCCTCTCAAGAATGAGAGACGTTATTCAAGGATGAATAACAAGTGATCAAGAATGATTGAAACAAGACACTCGCTTCACCGTGCTAGCACCCAAAAAATGAGTGATGTCTATCGGATGCCATCAGAGCACGTGTGGATCATCGCTAGAGGGATTCTAGTTTGGATCCTTGAAAGCGCAACAAGATAATATAGAAGGTTCATCCTGGAAGATCAACATCATCAACAAAGAAATACCAAAGATCTAGGTATTATTTTCTTTATAAATTTAATTAAATAAATTATAAACATGATGTGAAAGATCCTCTCTAAAGGTTTCAGGCCTCTTCCCTCTTTATCTAAATCTTTGATTCTATTATGTGGAGACTGTCATTCATCGCCGTATTGATCCCAGAATAATCATTGATCATTGTAAAAATTAAATTTGGGTGTCGGGCCAACCGCACATCCACTGTACCCAGATCCTTCAATTGGTATCAGAGCGGTTACATCATTGTTTATAATTATTTAAATAATTCTTTGATGATTTGCAGTTTAATAATTTAGTTTTTCAATTCAAGGTTAATCATTCTTGTAATATAGATTTTGATATCTATTCTCCCTCTTTTCATTTCTCATTCACCTTACAGAAACAGTCTTTTCTTTTAGTTTTTATTAAAATAAAAAAGAGGATCTCATCCAGAGGTTCCAAAGGTTCATGTATGTACAACATTATAATAGACATGTAGTTGGATTCACACGTCGTGTATCAAGTTTCAATGCATCGGGACTGGTCTGCCAAACCTAGCCATGTCATTGGAGTATGTCTAAGTCATAAATACTCTATGTGTTGACCAGGAACTGGTGGAACACGGTTTCCAGATTACATTCCATGTGTCCCATTAGACACTGTGTGTAGTCCCTTCTGGTTAGGGTTAGACCATGTACCTCGTACATGGCTTTCCCGGATATAGACCATGTGACGCAGATACTACATGTTGTGTGGCCCACTGGATACACACTGTACTCCAAATATTTATAAAGTACATTTACACACCATATCCCTGGGTGTGTACTTCGGATAGATAGTGAATGATAATACACGCCGTGTACTCATCCAAATTAAAAATATTTATTAAATATTTTTAGTATATTATATAAACCCTTGAAACATGTACCATGGTGGTGGAATAAAGGCGAGGCACAACATATGATTCATTTTTTATGTATGTGTGTTTAATTTAATATCTATGTAATGTTCATTTCTATTGATTGGGTATTTATGAATAGGAATTCACCAGGTTTCCTCCAAGGTACAAGTTACATACAAAGATAATTTTAAATGAATTTATTTGTTTAAAATTATGATGGATGAGAATCTCAAAGAAATTAAAAAAATGATTAAGATAAAAGGATTGACTAATTAAATATAATTATTAATCAATTCAAGCATAATTTATCTTAATAATAACAATTAATAAATTGAAAACTAGTTTTATTAAATGCATAACTCATTGCATGTATGTGGGTGATCATGAGCTAGACCAAGACCTTTTTATGAGATTGGTTTCCTATTAATTTATTTATTAAATTAATTGTTGGACTACGAGCCATCTCTCCTCATTAATATGTAGGGCCTGAATTCCCATGGTTTCTTTTATGTAAACCCCAATTTTTAGCCCTCACCTACATGTGAGTTTAAAATCATGTGTAATGGATGGAACTCCCAAGATAGAGGAGGCAGTTCAAGATGGAGCCAAGATGAAATCAATCCTAGGAGATATAGTGGTGGACAGGTGGAAAGCTATAAACACGAACCCAAAAGGTTCAAGGTGTTTCTCCCATAGGTCAGGGTTAGTTTATCAACTCCTAGATAAACTAACCATTAAAAAGCCTCATGATCATGCCCTTTACTTTATTTTATTTCTATCAGTTTCATGGTTTATCATTATGGATATGTAGTCACAATCACATAATTAATGTATTAAACAAGCATTCAAGAAGGAACTAAAATAAACCAGGCTTATGTGTAAATGTTATCAAGACATAGTTAATCAGTTAAGTAAGTTCCACTTAATATTAACAATAATGTGATAATGATAATAAGCAATTCATGCATAAGAGATAAAAATCCCTCATATAAAATATTAAGTCAGACCAAGCCTTCCAATACTTGATTAAGGGAAAAACTCAACAAAACTATGTGTTTGACCACCCTTGTTGGGATACTTACTTTTATAGAGGAATCCTTTATTAAAGGTTTTGGGTTGACTTAACCAAATTACATCAATAGGAGTATCCCTTTCTAGACTTGGTGTAATATTGGAGGAAAGAGTTGAAGAAATCCAAATTCAGGATTTCAGGATTGGGGAGTCCACTTAACAAATCAAGGAGTTGCAAGCCCGCAGTTGGAAAAGAAATGCCTACCTAAATACCTTCAAAGAGATTGACCAACTCTTGTTGGGTTCATGTGAAGGGGAATGTGGATCCTTGAAACTAGTATGTCATGAAAAATGGAAATTCTGAGTTAAATGGTGAGGGCCATTAGGACTTGATAAAATAGTGGGAGACTTAATAAAGTTAATTTATTATTTCTTATAAAAATCAAGAAAGTACTAATGATATGATCTTTTAATTGTAGAATAAAAATGACAAGCTTATAAACCACACTATCCCTACGATCAATTATGGATAAATATAACATCCTCACCAGTAGTAACTTCTAGTAATTTTTAAGATGCCTCTGAGTTATCCTACGCCATGAACAGAAGTCTTACGTGTTGGAGTCAGAATTACCTAATCCACCTGCCAAAGAGGCAAGTGATGAGGATTTCATGGTCTATGAGAAACATGTGAATGACATGTTAGGCATTCAATGTTTGATGTTGTCATCAATGTCTAGTGAGCTCATTAAGTCTCATGAAAACATGGATTCTTATAGCTTGCTTGATCACCTCTATGGTCTTTACCAGGAGAGAGAAATATAGGAAAGTTTTGAGATCTCCAAGTCACTCTTTCATAGTAATCTTAGAGAGGGTTCCCCAGCTGGGCCTCATTTAGTAAAGCTTATTGGATACATTGAGTTCCTTGAGGTTCTAGGGTTTAAACTCCCCAATGAACTGGCCACTGATCTCATTATCGCCTCACTCCCTCGTAGCTTCTCCAACTTTATTGTCAATTTCAACATGAACAACTTTAAGAAGTCTCTATTTGATCTTTTTATCCTCATTCAACAAGTGGAAAAAGATATGAAGTGTGAAAAGCCTTATGTCTTTATGGTTAATAAGAGTAAAGGGAAGGTGAATATCTTTAATACCAAATCTTCTTTATGGCCTTCTAAGAAAAATAACATCAAAGGAAAGGCAAGGTAACATGAGGCTATTTGTTTCGCATGTGGAAAGAAAGGCCACTGGAAGAAGAACTACACTAAGCCTAAGAAGCATGGGGAAGATTTAGCTTCATTTATTATCAAATTAAATCTATCAATTTCTACAAATTGGGTACTAGATACAACTTGTGGTGCTCACATATGAATCCTAATATAGGAACCAAGTAGATTTAGGAATATTGACCAAGGGGAGGTAGATCTACGAGTAGCCAACAGAGCCAGACTTACTGTTGTAGCTTTCGAGGACTACCACCTCACGTTGCCAACTGGGATGATCTTGGAGTTAAAGGGATGTTATTATGTGTCATCTGTTACTGAAAACATTATTTATGTATCTAGATTAGATACAGATGGATTTTTTTTCAAGTATGGAAATGGATGTTTCTTCTTTTACAAATATAGCATTTGTTTTGGTAGGGAACATTTATACAATGGCCTTTACATGTTGGATTAGACAAACCAAGTAATGGTAATCGATAACAAAAATACTTCACATGACTCGTACCACACCCAACTTTGGCATCAATAGCTAGGTCATGTAAATGAGAAACACTTGACAAAGTTACATCAAGATGGATATTTTTATTATTTCAAAATATAACCACTTGGCGTATGTCATGCATGTTTACAAGGAAAAATGACCAAAGCCACATTTAATGGGAAAGGTGAAAGGGCTAAAGAACTTCTTGAATTTGTTCATACCGATGTGTGTGGAATATTTATAGTTGAAAAAAGGGGAGGGTACTCATACTTCATAACTTTTACTAATGATTTAAGTATATATTGATATATCTACTTAATGGGGTATAAGTCGGATTCTTTTGATAAGGTTAAAGAATACAAGAATGAAGTTGAGAACCAGCTTGGTAAGAAGATTATAAAAATCTGCTCAGAACAAGGTGGAGAATATCTTAATCGGTACATCATTGATTACTTATGGGAGTTTGGGATCCTATCCCAAGTCACTCCTCCTTACACACCTCAATGGAATGGTGTGAGCGAAATGAGGAACCGAACCATGTTGTACACGGTGAGATCAATTATGAGTCATGTGATTCTTCCATTATCCTTTTGGGTATATGAGTTATAAACAACGATGCACATACTAAACCAATTACCAACTAAATCGATAAATGGTATTCCATAAAAGTTATAGAGTAGAAGGAAATCCATGTTATCGAATTTACATGTGTGCGGAAGCGATGTATTTGTTGAGGCCTGTTCCGGCAAAAAACTTTCACCCTAAGGCACAAAGTGTACCTTATAGGATACCCTAAGGAAACAAGGCGATATTACCTATACAACCACTCATACAAAAAGGTTACAGTGGAAAGCCACGCCATATTACTTGAAATAGAGCACATCTCCAAAAGAGATAATGGGAGTGAGACAGACTTTGATGAAGTTGAGGGTCAAGGTACACAAGAGTTTGTACAGTAGCATATTTCACAATGCTTCGTGGAATAAAGAACTGTTCTAGAGACACAAGAACTACGTGGGAGTAAAAGAGAGGTTAGAGAACTAGAACGGTATGGTTTTCTAGTTACCAAGGATGGTGGCTCATTATTAGTTGATAATAATGATTCTATAACCTACAAGGAAGCATTAAGCAGCACAGATGTTTCCAAGTGTCAAAAAGACATGAATTCTGAAATGGATTCCATTTACCAAAACCAAGTTTGGATTTTGTTTTTTTTAGATCCTCCAGTTAATGTAAATCCTATTGGTTGAAAATGGGTATTCAAGAAGAAACTGGACATGGAAGGACAAGTCAGTACCTAGAAAACAAGACTGGTTGAAAAAAGGTTCAAACACCATTAAGGTATTGAATAAGGAAAACCTTTTCAGCAGTTTCAATAATGAAATCCATAATAACTCTATTTTCCATTTCCACTTACCGTGACTATGAGATTTTGAAAATGGATGTCAAAACAGCCTTTCTTAATGGGAACCTTCAATAAGATGTCTATGTGACACAACCTGAAGGTTTTAAGACTCTAAAGGATTCCAATAAGATATGCAAGTTGCAAAAATCCATTTATGGATTAAAGAAATCATCTAGGTCATGGAACATTCGTTTTGATGAAGCCATAACGAAATTTGGTTTTTTTAAGAATGAATGTGAGCCTTGTGTCTAAAAATAGTTTAGTGGGAGTGTATTTGTTTTCCTTATAGAATATGTTGATGACATATTACTTATTGGAAATGAGATACCAATATTATAGTCTGTTAAGACATTGTTGAATCAATGATTCTCCCGGAAGGACTTGGGTGAGGTAGCATATATTTTTGGGATCAAGATCCATCGTGATGGATTCAAGAGATCTATGGGCCTATGTAAAAGTACATACATTGATAAGATACTGAAGAGATTTAGTATGGAACAGTCCAAAAGGGTATTGTTGCCAGCGTCACATGGCATTCATCTTTCCAATAAATGTGTCCTCAGACACATAAGGGAAGAAAGATATTGGAAAGGACTCTATACACATCAGTGATTAGGTCAGTAATGTATGTCATGCTATGTACTAGGTTGTATGTCGCCTACGCATTGATGGTGGTAAGCATACATCAAGCTGACCTAGGTGACCTTCATTGGATAGCAGTCAATATTATCTTAAAGTATCTGAGGCATACTAAGGATATGTTCTTGGTTTATGGAGGATATATGGAACTACTCATCAGAGGATATGTAGATGCTAGTTTCAAAACTGATCAAGTTGATATGAAGTCGCAAAAGGGATACATATTCACTTTGATTAGAGGTGCAGTGAGATAGATGAGCTCAAAGTAGAGTGTGGATGCAGATTCTACAGTAGAGTCCAAGTATATCATAGCTTATGAGGAATCTAAAGAAGTAGTTTAAATGCAAAGCTTCATCCGGGAGCTGGATGTGATACCTAGCAGTAAAGATCCCTTCACATTGTACTGTGATAATACTACAGTGGTGGCTCTCGCAAAAGAGTTAAGGCCAAATTAGCAGACAAAGGACATACATCATAAGTATCATCTCTTGAGTTATTTTTCTAAGAGAAGTGAAGTTTCAGTGAGCAGTATTTCCATAGAAGAAAACATGACATAACCGTTGACTAAAGCCTTGATTTGGCAGAAACATGACCACTATGTGAGGTCTATAGGATTGAAAGTCATAGGTAGTTGTCTCTAGTCCAAGTGGGAGTTGGTAAGAGTTGGTTTCCTAAAACCAGCTGGTTATACTTTGATTACATTGATATTTAATGTATTTAAATATTAAACATCTTATTACATATTTTTCATTGTTTTTCATGACTATGATGTAATAATGTCATATATTATTTTTTTCACTTCTACGGTCCTGGAAGTTTCCAACTATGATGAGAACCTTAAAATGCTATAACAATATTTGTAAATATAGTTCTATAGTTAGACGACATACTATAATGGGAGACATAGCTTGCAAACCGTCAGGTGCGAGTACTCATAAGAAGATGAGACTTCCTCTCATGAAGTTCGCACTTGGTAATCTCCAAGACAAGAGATTATGATAATAGACCCGCCAGAAGGAATTCTGCATGTTTTGGTGTCATTGGATATTTCTATCTGCGGGTGTGTGTAATGATCCTTAGACTTTAAGATTATCATTAATATATGTAGGACATGCACACATTGATTTACTGACGAAAACTGTCATGTAGACAGTTGGTGGGAAGTAGGGTACATTGCGTGCATCACAAGTGGCATGTTATTAATGGATAAGTTAAGGAAGGATTTTTTCCTTCCATTTATGAAAGTTGATATCTCATCCCTTTTATTAAAATAGAACCTTCATGTAAAATTCTATGGACTTGGTGTAACGATGATTTTATTTCAGGTAGTCAAAGAACGATGTATCAAGCATAAAAGTTGATGACACTATCATGAAACCTGCTTAATGAGATATTGCGACAAAGGTATTATATTACACAGTGAGTGTGCATATGCAGATATCATTGTTTCAACTTTAATTTCTTTCTCTTGGGTGCCTTGACCCATTTCTAGATAGTACTCTTGGACAATAGGCAAGCTCACCTAATGTCAATGAGAAAGAATCCTAGAGGGTCACACACTAAGTGTTTCTGGTGGTCTCGGTTAAATTCTATTTGAATTTAATTAGTAAATATTATTCTAAAGATAGTGGAATAATTATATTCAAGTTAAAATGATTTCATAAATTAAATATATATTTATTCACTGGATTGTGGATAAAATTTATTTATTTATTTTATTGAACATTTAATTAAAATTTATTTACTAGTTTGTAAATAAAATATTTATTTAAGAGAATAAATTATTTATTTATTTATTTTGGTGTTCAATAAATGGAAGTGGATTTCGAGCAGACCTAGGCTGATCCGGTAGAAAAATAATTATTTTTAAAATGATAAATAATTATTTAACTAGTTGGAAAAAATTAAAATAATGCTCCTATTATTTTGTGATGCGGAATTTTATTCAATTTTGCGAAAGTTGGCACACTATAAATAATGATGCGATATTATTATTAATATCATGGGTTTTCTCTATGGTTATGAATGTATTTAATTGATGTTATGCAATTAAATATTATAACCAAAGGCCCATGTAAATAAATAGACACATATGTCTATTGTGCCATGTACCGAACCACACACTTGGTGAATTGAGAATTGTTGAGCTAAACAATTTCTCTCTCGAATCCTCTTCCTACCCCTCTCAAGAATGAGAGACATTCTTGAAGGCTGAAGAACATGCGATCAAGAACGATCGACACAAGACACTCATTTCTCCGTGCTAGCACTTGGAGAATGAGTGGTGTTGATCGGAGGCCATCAGAACACATGTAGATCACCACTAGAGGGATTCTAGTTTGGATCCTTGCAAAGGAAATAAGATAATATTGAAGGTTCATTTCGGATGATCAACATCATTAATAAAGAAAATACAGAAGATCCATGTATTATTTTCTTTATTAAATTAATTAAACTAATTATAAATATGATGTGAAAGATCCTCTCTAAAGGTTTTGGGCCTCTTCTTTATTTATATAAATCCTTGATTCTGTTCCATGGAGACTATCATTAATCATCATATTGATCCCATAATTATCATTGATCGTGGTAAAAATTAAAGTTGGGTGTCGGCCCAAAAGTGCTTCCACTATGCCTGGAACCTGTAACATACCTCAAACTGGGGGTACTGCATTCTCTCCACCATTTTACTTTCCATCCTCATATAGTAGAGAACCATTTCTTTGTCTAATGAGTTAGGTCCATTTCTCGGCTATCTCTTTCTCTTGATCCCAAGTCTCCTCCTAAATCTGACTATGTTTCCACAAACCCCGAACTAGACTAATGCTTTTACCACACAAGGCTTTCTCTTTCCTGTCCCCAATTTTCACTAACACATGCACCAACGGAGCATCTGGTTGTAGTTTAATATGATCCCATCGAATTATACTATCAAGATCCAACTGATACTTCTGCAACTGAGACACGTAAAATGCATTTTGCACCACACTAAACCATGGTGGAAAGGCCAACTGTTATTCCACATCTCCAACCTGGCCAAGTATCTCAAATAGCCTAATATACCTTAGAGATAAATTACCCTACTTTCCAAACTGATGATGTACTAACCTCAGAGATATTCTCAAGAACACATAATTACCCACCTTGAATCAAAACGGTCATTGAAGATTCTCTGCATATTATTTCTAGTGACTTTGTGCCATTTATATTCTCTTCCTAATCTACTTTATTTTTCGTGTTGTCTCTTAGATAAGGCTTAGACCAACCAAATAAGATTCTCATGTTTCCACCCAACAAAGTGGAGAATGAAATGGGTGCCCATACAATGATTAAAACAAAGTTATATGTATATAGGTCTGGAAACTGTAATTATATGATAGCTCCACCAATGGAAATTAGTCCTCCCATGAACCACAAAAAACCCATGACAAAAGCCTGGAACATATCTTCAAACATTTGTATCATCCTCTTTGATTTACCATCTATTTGAGGATGGTATTTCATGCTCATAATCAATTGAATCCAAAGGTCCTATTGTGAGGATTCACTGAAATGAGATGTGAACCCTGGATCTCAATCTGATATAATCAATACTCGTACATCATGCCTCTTTACCACCTCATGAGTATAGATTTTGGAAAAATCCTCCACTGTATGAGATTCATGAATAAGGATGAAATGGGAAATTTTGTTGAGCTGATCCACTATCACCCATATGGAATCTTGCTTCCTAACTGTTCTTGGGAGACTTGTATCAAAATCCATCGCTATCTACTCCCATTTCTATTCTGGGATAGCTAAAGACTACAACATACCTAATGGAAGTTGATACTCTGCCTTGACTTGCAGAAAATTCAATCATCCAGATACAACCCAACCACTTTACTTTTCATACCCACCCACCAGAACTTCACTTTTAACTCCTTGTACACTTTCTAGATTCTAGGATGATTAACCGTCCAGAATGGTGATAAGCTCTGAGAAGCTGCTCCTGACAAGACACTTTTAGAACCAAATAATTTTGAAGGCACAACACTGAATTATTATCCATTTTCCAGCCCTCAATGGTCTCCCCACAACTGTAAAAAATGTGACATACATTTAATGGGATCACCCCTCCATTGAGATTTACTTATTAAGGCATTAGTCGATCCACTCCATACTAACAAATTTAAGATACATCTAGTTTAAAAGTTGATATTTTAATACTGAGACCCGATCATGTTGCTTTAAATCCCTAGGTACCTATTATCATTAAACATGGTTAACGAAGTCCAACCCTAACTCTCAACAATCATCAGTGGTTGAGTAATCAACCAGACACCTCACCATCATGCTTCCATGAACGCACAGACACACTTCTGAAAGGATAAACTACTGGATCTCTTGATCCTCCCAAGCCTAAATCTAGTGTCTAGTCTCATTTTAACCTCACATATGTGGTTTAAAGCTCATATTAATAACTGATCCTTGAAATATCAAATTTAAAAATTCACTTCATTCTAGAAGTTGTTCTGGCCATTTCAAAATAGTTCTTTATGATTATGTTCCCTCTAATCGTAAGGATATCCTTTTACAACTGATGTGATGATCCCCAAGTTTTATTTTACTAAAAATGAGAATTCATCCATGGAACACACTACCTCACCACAAAACATAGCTCCTTTACATGGTCAATGTTCTTATTCAAAGTGCTAACATGAGAATAGAGGAACCATCCACTTGTAAACACACTCAAACATGTATTCTTTTAGACACATGCATGGAATTAATCCCGAGTCAAGTTCATGCACGTCATCAGCATCCAGAATAAAATCCAAAACTAAAAATGATCAATATTGTTATCACACCTGATCATTTTTTAAATGTTATCTTGTGAATTGTAATAACTTAACCTTCTTATAATGAATCATGGATATATCTCTCTCTAGAATATTTCACACCCAATTCGCTCTACTCTAGAGATGACTTTTGAACAAAACCTTCTAGTACACATGACTATTTGTAATAAATCAACAATCCACATGGTTTAGAGTATTATGTGAAACTATAACTCAAATTACATGTGGTATAATGTATCACTTCTTTACTCAATAGACACCTCTTATTAAAATGCATTCCATAGAAATATCAAAATAGTGTAATAGGCACCATGCATTCTTAACATGAAATAGTGTACATATAGATCAAATCAGAGTCATGTTTCTGTATGACTATTAATAAGATGAAGACTCTATATTTATACTCCATTAGAAAATAAGAAAGGTAAAACTACCATCAAAATGATCAACCATGCCTCAGGCATTCCTAACTCACTAAACTGGAGAATAACATGATGCTCACAATTTCCAACAATGATCAACAAGCGCATGACCACTCACTTTACTTGAGTATCATTCTTTAAACTAAGAGTCCTACCCAACTCAAATGGAACTTTAATGGAACCTATATTTTAGAAACTTAAATCAAACATTTACTAAAGTGATTTTACCTTAAAGGGTGATACCTCAATCAAGATATCCCTATACTAATGCATAAAGAATCAACCATATAACTCAATTTTAAGAACCTAGATCTTATTTTAAGGTATTCATTTCAATTGCTGGTGTTTTTTAGAAAAAGATGGGTTTATATAAATTTCATGACTACACGCCGTGTACTTGTAATTACACGTCGTGTACTCAACTTTCATGGGTAGCCATGTGTTGGTCGTGTAACAGCTGAGTACATGGCCATGTATGGTGACCTAGAGACCACCTAAATTGGTGGCTGGTTAAGGCAAGTACACTTCATGTACCCTTGAAGAACGTGTCATGTACTTACATTTTATTTCATTAAACGGACCCGGGTCGCGTCTAATCTTCATAAACATCTTCTTCTTGACCTATCTCTTCTAGGACTGTCTGTTGCTGATGATTCTTCTCTGAGCCCCCTATCAAGAATCTATTCTCTGAATCGACCGTTGTAGATTACGTTGGATTTTCCATGGTAATATCTTCCTTCTTCTAGAGCATCGTTTATTGATTCCTCCTCTTTCTAGAGTTATCCTCGGCTGAATGTTTTTAACATTTTTGTATATCTAGGGCATTCTAGGTTAAACCTAAGGTTGAGGTTCACGTATAGTGATCTTACAACAATAAGGTAGGTGGTTTATACCTTTCTGTAGTTAGTCTTTGAGTTATATGTGAAAAAGTTCCCAATACCCTCATTCGGGGTATTGCATGTTTATTGATTTTAGTCCTATTGTTATCTTCTATGCCTTTTGTACTTGAGTAGAGGTTATTTGAATGTGAATAGGGTTAATTACCATGATATGGATCTCTTATCCCATGACTGAATTTTATTGACCTTTTGGTCTTTCTTTGCTCGTTGGGCATCTTTACTTTCCATGCCTAGTGCTGATAGGATGGAGTGATTTCACTATATGACATGCTATGATATGATGTAGACTGATTATCCAAGTATTACTTTAAGGTTTAATTTGGATTTTGATTATTGTTTGTGCATGATTTCTTTACATGGGGTTACAGGAACCTGGTGTAGTGAGACCATAGGGGAAATTAACATTGAGGGATTTCCCAGAGTTTTTGTTATATTTATCACGTTGCAGGACCATAGGGGGAATTAACATTGAGTGCTTCCCTAGAGTGTCTATAGTTCTGTTATGAGACCATAGTATGAATTAAAATTGAGTTCTTCCTTAGAGTTTCTATAGTTTACCATAAAAGACTATAGGGGGAATTGACGATGAGTGCTTCCTTAGAGAGTCTTTGTTTACATGAGACCAAAGGGGTTAGACTATAGGGGAAATTTATAGTGAGTACTTCCTCAAGGAGTCTATGTTTCCTATAGGGTTGTTTATTCATGATTGGTTGATTAATTTCAAAATGTAAATTATTGTAATGGAAACTCTAGGATAGTTTACTTTTGAGTACTTCCTTGATCATTACTTCTTTTTCATATTGCCTGCCATATATATTCACTAACTTTTAGGCATAAGTCTTTGGGTGGTTACCTATTGGGATTCGTCTCACACCCTGTTTGGGTTATGATTTTGGGACCAAATAGATTATATTAATGTAGGTCTAGATAATGGAAAGTTCTCTTCTACTTCAGGTACTTGATTGTTATGGAGCAGGAGAGCATGAGACCAAGTTGAGGCTTGCGATGCTGTGGAGTTGTTTACTTGTTTTCTTTCTTACTTTTTTTAGTACTATATTCCATCATTCTGACTTTTTTGGATGCTTTCCTAGACATATGTATCATGCATCATTTATATATGTGCTCCAGTTGTTTATTTACATTAGTATTCCATTTTTTATTATTGGATTGTATTATTACTACTTCCACTATTTTTATCTATTTATTTCTACTTCTTTACTCTACCAATGAGGGAATAGTTTCCCCACTATCACACCCAAGGCCCTCACTGCTAGTCAATAGCCTCTGGTATTTGGGGAAATTCACTTGAGTCCATGTGACCAACCTGGTACGGGGCACCTCTGGGCAGCACCCAGAACCGGGACGTTCCATCAATCTTGTAAAAATGCTCGATAGGCTTACCGAATGAACCTCTAAACTTAATTTAAAAAAATGGTCAATTCTGACCTAGGGGTAACATCCATGTTCCCATCTATAATAACAATTTTCAAATTACCCTTACTCAAGGGTTGACACAAAGAAAACCATGTTAAGGTTTCACGCTTGTGGATTTTAATTGATTCTCATTTACCACAATATATAAATCAGTTCATGTATAAAGGATATAAATTACCAATTTTCAAAGAAAATTA
This sequence comes from Viscum album, assembly GCA_963277665.1. Classification (NCBI taxonomy): domain Eukaryota; kingdom Viridiplantae; phylum Streptophyta; class Magnoliopsida; order Santalales; family Viscaceae; genus Viscum; species Viscum album. The sequence goes on from OY728135.1 coordinate 455,976,424, forward strand.
TACTAAGAACTTTATTTAGTTTATACCGTGTAGAATAATGGGAAAAATTCTTTATAATTTTCTTTTTAACCATTTAAATCATCCATAGTTCATTACAATTGGCTTATTTAAATAAAATGTCAATTGCAAGATATAGAGGAAAACACCCTTTAGGTTGTAATTTACATTGTAATTTACTAATGCCTCATAATATTAAATATAAAAAGAAGATAAAAGGTCTTTAATCAATTTAAGGGGATTTTTAAAGTAAGATACCATCATAAATTTATATATAACACCATATAATAATCTGCAACCCCTTAAAATAACCATCCCCTATTAATCACAAGAATTCCCTCATAGGGTTTAATAATAAGTAATATAAATATAAGGGAGATATTAGAGGGTCTCCATAATCCATTTTAGGTTCAATTATATGGGTATCCATTCCCAATTTATTAAGTCAAATATATATAAATTATAATTGGAATCCAATTTAAATGAAACCCATAATAGTTATGTTCTTAAAATTTCAAAAACTTCTTAATGAGTTTATCTCATAAAAAACATATCCCAACTGACCGACTTGGGTCCATTTGTGCATTTAGGGATTTATCTTATAAGCATCATGCCCTAACTAACCTACTTGGGTGTAATAACCTGAGATTTTATAAGATATATTCTTTTTAATTTATTTCATATATTTTTTTGTACGATACACCAAGATTATCTTGCACTATACGCAACACCGTATTATCTTGCAATATACGCAACACTATTCTTAGATTGTGTTACACACAATTTCAAGTTCGTTTGATAATAGTCATTCTACGCAACATTGAGTATATATATATATATATATATTCAATGTATAAATGAAAAAATGGTTGGATTCTGTTATAACGAAACAAAAAAGGAGTCTTTCACTATATGCAACCCTGACTTTGCTTGCATTACACGCAATCGCGACCTTCTTCGACAGTGTGTGTTGTACGCAATACCGGGTTTTACTAAACAACGATATGTTATTATAATATTATTATAAACTATCTGTTATGAATAATATTAAATATATTTTAAATTTTATAACATTATTATTCATCTTACACATTTTCTAGAACAAGGTATAAGAAAAAAATAAATTTTTCGGGTAAAATAAGTATTTTTCAAAAAATGCAGTTTTGCCGCCTTTTGATGGCGCACCCACTTTAAATATAGTTTTTGACATGTTTATAAGTTTAATTTTACAAAATAAAATTATTATTTGGAATCAGGATATAAAATTTTACCTTGGATAAATGTTTCATATTATTCTGATAACCTTCATATTTTAATGAATAGTAAAAACACGCTATATTTTAATTAAAAACAACTTTTTTCATCGTAATAACTTATGTGGTTAAATTATAATATTTAATGGTTTTAAAGTATAAATAGAATATATTTTTACCATTTCATATAATTTATGTCATTATCATTGATTTTACCTTGAATTCGTAGGTTAAATCAATTCAATCTTTTGTAATGTTTTAAAGAAAGACCCGTTTTCTTTCAACAACGGGATTAATTTTAATTTAATTTCTGCAACTTTTTTATATTGAATTTGGAAAAATGGATTCCATATTTGGAATCAGTGGATCCAAATTATGTAAATAAGCTACTTTTTATTTTTGGGATTATGAATAGTAACTACGGTAGATATTATTTACCATAGTTAAAGGTAAATCGGGTAATTAAGGGTAAATATAATATTATAAAATTACCCTAACACATGCCAAAATTTTATTGGATGGCTAAAAGTAGACCCATGTCACTTAAGGGTCATATTAGAATCATTTAACGGACTTTTTTCCATGAAGATAACTTAATTGTTATTAAAACCAAAGAAAGTGACAACATGTCACTCTATTAAATCTTATAAGTATAATAATTTTAATTTCGTGATAAACATCATAAAACTTCAAACATGAATAGTATCCAGAAATCTAATAAAATTATCTACATCATTATAATTTATTTATAATTTTTAGGGATTAAATAATTGTCATTAATGGTGATACATTAATGATGTAGAAATTATTTATTAAGTGAAAAATCAGTAATATAGTTTTTATTGAAATAATAATACCCATTAAAAGGCCCAGAAACCTGACCAAAACTTATTGGTAGTGTATATATATACCATAACCATCCCATTAATTAATCTATAACCGTTTGGAGTCTTATAAAAGTGATTATGACACTTATATTATTTCATTTTAAATGATGCCAAAGTTGTCACCTTCATAATTTAATAAATATAACAATTTAAATATTGTTATTTTAAGATGATAAATTCGAGTAAAAGAATTATTGGGAAAGTTAATAGATATATCTTCATCATAAGATTTTATTTTTAATTTTTATGCAACAAATAATTATATTAAATAATTATACAAAAATGTTGTAGTAATTATTTTATTAAGAGATAAACCAAATAAATGGTTTTAAAAATAATAAAATAAATATTATATGAACTATTTAATGTACTCCACTAATTTTCTAGATACATATGGCCTTTTATGAATCTATTAAAGCTTTTAGTTTGAACATATCTTCTTTATATATTTTATTTAAATTCATATAAATGAATAGTGTCAAAATTGACACTATTGTTATTTTATAAAAATAACATATTATAAAATTGTTTAAAAATCAAAAAAAAAATTTAAAAATTATAAATTTAAATTTATATGGTCTAAAATTTTATAAAGTATCCAATTATGGAAAATTAACAACAAATAAGTAATTTTTTGTTATAATTTAAAATTTATAATGTTATTACCACAAATAATATTAAATTAATTAAGGATAAATCAAGTTGATAATGTTTAAACTAATTTCCTAACATGTCTAAATTTTATTTGTTGATGAGATTACAACCCCATATCATCTTATATTCGAATATGATCCATTTTTTAAGGTTTTTAAGTGGGGTTAGATTTATTATAAATTAATATTTTTAAGAATTCCAAAGGTGCCCCTCTCCTCCCTTATAAAAGGGAACCTCCTCCCTCTCTTCCTCATACCACTTTGAGCTTTAAAGCTCGGCCAAACCCTGCCAAATTATCTTCTCCACTTCCCAAGAAACATACTAGAGGTCCTGGTCTTCTTCAAGAACCAATTTTAGTGCCCTAAGAGGAGGTCTCAAAGAGGCGCTTTAAAGAAGAGGTAATGTCCATTACCGATTCTTTCAACTTTATTTCTTATTCCACTTCTTCTTTTTTAGTTGTTTCATTATGAGATAGTAACATCAGTATCAATAATATACTTATATTTTGTATGAAACAACCATATTTCACCATCTATCCATCCAACGGAAAATGAAATCACCGCGCATGTGTACGTACGGAATACCGTCTCCACGCCGTGGTGTAATCTATTTTCCACCACCACCTTACCTGGATGGGTATAAGGGTGAAAGTAATGAATATATATGATTATTGTAAAGTGATATTGATTCTTTAATATTATACATACACTTTAATAAAATTCCACGATCTTGGGAATGATATCATCGCTCGTGCGTACGTACGGACTACCGTCTACACGACGCGATGAGATTCACTCTCCATGTTAACCATTCATGAATGATTATAAAGTATATATAATGAATAATAATGAAATATATGACATAATAATGATACTGGATTTATGTATATAAATATATATGTATGTATGTCATTTACTTAATTCCATTCAATTCAAAAGGGAAACGAAAACAGCGTTCATGCATACGTACGGCCTACCGTCTCCATGAACGGTGTATTTCATTCCTTTTATAGATATATAATATATATATGTGTATGATGATTATATATTATATATAAATCATGTTTTAAATTCTGGAATTATGTAAATTAGGATATAAGTAATAATATCAAGAACGAAAAGTCGAAACACGTACGATAAATAAAATGATTTTACCCAAAACGCTGCTTTAACATGGAATTTACAAAAGAACGGGTAATATAAAGTCATAAGTGAAACATATATGATATCATAAAAATGAATATGATTCATTAATAATTCAATGAAATTATTTAAATCATTATACAGGAGTTTCGGATACGTACGAAGCATATCAGACCTAAGGTAAGGGAAAATATCACAATCTCATTTTTATACAAGATTATTTATACTTTGGTATTTACTGGGGTGTATTTTATCATCCGCATCCATTTTTCCTCAATATGTAATATTATTTCCATCCACATACAATTTTTTAAATCCAATTTTACCCTTAGGTGAGTTTTTAGTAAAATATATGAAAGGAATCTTTTGTCATTCTTCGTACGAGGTACTTTTTGACTTTTCTGACAAAAGTACGAGAAGAATGTTTTTTTTAACTTATACGACATGAATGGATTTTTAAAACATTATTTCCAAGAAGCTTACTTTACAAGTTTTCAAGTTTATTTTTAATTAACTTCTTTTAGTTTAAAATTGTATGACATGTTAAGAAAGGAAAATGTTTTTTTGAAGTAGAAAGGATATTTTCCTCAAGAATGGAGTTCAAGTGTTTTATCAAAATTATTTTCCATCTAAGATAATATAGGGTTATGTTTCTATCCCTATTATTACATTGATTTGATTATGTTGTGATGGAAATATTTTTATGAATTCCTTTATCTTATATGAATTATTTTATGATGTCACGATGTTTAAGAATCCCATTTTTATTACATGGGTTATGCTATGATGTATGGTTTATGATTTTGTGTCACACATAAGAATGGTATAATTATGAGATGGGTGGGACCTATATCTCCCTCCAATGCATTGGGTAAAGATTTTATATCTCATGATATAGACATGGTTGGAACGGTAATTTAATCTGGTTCAGTGTTACAGGACTGAAATTGGGAGTGAACTCGATTCAGAATGGGACTTTGTCCACTAAGATGCTCTTGGCAGCAATTCCTTGGATACTATGGAAATAATTACATGTGATTAATGGGTTCCAAAATTACATTTTTTATTCCCATTCTATTTAACATGATTTATGTTCCATTATGATCTATGCCTTATGTACTTCAATGTTTTATGTCGTTGCTCAAGATTTTGATGTTTAAACATTATGTTCATGTTTTTAAGTTCAAATGTATATGGTATGTTTTATTTTATCCATGCTTACCCTTACTGATCATTTGAGATCACACTTTTTATGTTTTATATTCCCCCAAGATCAAAAGAAAGGTTTTAGGTAAGGAATGAAAAAGTGGAAGATCTTTATGGCAGATGTTGAAGATCTTGCACCACGATTAGAAGATTATGTTCCAAGCTTCCAAAGACACTAAACTATTACGGTCCTTATGTGTCTATTTTTGTTATGTATTAAGTATTCCACAAAAGTAATGTAATTTCCATGTAATCCAAGCTTAGGGTCTCTACATTTGGTATCAGAGGAAAGGTTTAGTCAACCATTGGAAACTGGGATGCGAGAACTTTATTGAGATACCTAGAGATATTTCTAAGGTATGTCTAGGGATGTCCCTAAAGATAAGTATACGTATAGGATATAGTCCTAGAACTACGCTAACGATATTAGAATTAAACCTAAGATGTTATATGTAGAAGTTACTCCCCCTTGATTATGTTATTTTCCTTGTATGATTTTTGCCTCTCTCAGAATTCTTTTTGTGTTTTAGTCAATGGAGGGAACCAGAAGAAATTCGGTTAACATTAAATCCAATGGACAAATTGGTGACTATGAGAAACAAAAAAATTTAATACCTAGAGAGAAATATATTGTGATTATGCCGAATCAGTCATCACGATATATGATTAACAAGGTGAAATCTAGTGGTATGCCTAATTCATCAAATAAGAGGAAGATAGACTTTTATGCATGTTCGCATGTTTAGGAGCATAAAGAAAGGAAGATTGAGATTTCTAAATAAGGGAAGAAAAACCTTTAGGAATGCCTCAAATGGAGGGACAGATGTTATCTGTGTGGAGAAAAGGGTCACAGAGTGACAGACTGTTATGGAGTTCAATGTCTTATTTGTGGAGAACATGGGCATTACCCAACTTAATTCCCTGACCTAAAAAGTTACTTCTAAATCAAGGAAGGACTTATTCCAGGAAAATCATTAAAGAGGATGGATTAAAGTGTTTATGTATTGGTATTGAAGAATAATGTTGTTGAGGTAATTTTATGGTGTATTAGAATATTTTTGTATTAGTCTACTGTGGTTTTCAATAATTTTATCGTACCGGTAACCATGAAAAGTGATTCAAATATTTTGGAAAGCAGATGATATGCGCATAATGAAGGGATAAGGAGAAAATGAAATGTTTGGCAGTATTCATGAGCTCATGATTGATATAAGGATTAAGTTATATCATGATTTGAGTATATAGAATTTTGAGGATTTTGGTATGTGGAAAGAGTTAACTTTTGACAGCACTCATGTTTTCACTAAGATTCAATGGGTATTCATTTTTCAAGAGAATACATGATTAAGGTATTCACATGACTAGAATGTGACCAACAAGATATATGATAAATAAATGATGGTATTCACGTGCTTGTTATATGACCTTTTTAGTAATCATTCTCTTTATACAATGATTTTGGAATGAAGTATTTTGGATAAGCCTAAAGATTGGAATGGATTATGTTGGACATAAGTTAGTATTGTTTAAGGATATAACTATTTTCGATATTATTGATGGGATGTTATAGTAATGTAGTTTTAGAAAAAGTACAACCTGCAGGACTGGTGACAGCCCATCGCGTCGGACAAGGCTGTGGGAATCAAACCCACAACCAAAGTGCGAATGACCTTTATCGCCTACCACTGGCCTACAGGAAGTCCCTGTTTAGTAGAAACTTGTTTTATTATATTAAGTAGTATGATATATGAAGTATAAGTCCATTTTAGGAACCATATATGATTAATCTCACTATAGATCGACTTATGTATATTTAATAACTTTTGCTAACCTTTTGTTTGAGACAGATGGAATGACCCGTCATTCTATCACATGATCTGCTAACACTTCACGAATAACAAATTCAACTTCATTTCTTTAAGAGATGAAGTGGAAATTTTTCAAGGCACGAACAACAGTGAGATTGTACGAAAATAAAGTAAGTATTTATTCTAATTCAAATTCTTTGACTTTAGGGAAATGATCTTGAAACCCAAAAATGTTGTCCTAGTGCCCTTATATCCGATGAATTAGATGGTACCCTAGATCATCACAAATCTATGGCTTTGTGATTGTTGGATTTTTCATAGCCATGTTCTCTACCACTCTCTATCAGAACATGATGGTCATATTTCTCTTCCATATCCATATTTTCACATATGTTCTCCTACGTGGAAACCTAGTGATTAGTTTATTTGGGTAACCATTACATTCCATACTTTAGTTTTTAAAGATAAGTTTTGGTATTCCTTTTTATGATGTGGGTTTCAAATAAAGAAACATTCAAGTCGAAAACCATTTATAACCCCGACGAATTTCGAGGGCGAAATTCATTTTAAGGGGGGTAGAATGTAATAACCCGAGATTTTATAAGATATATTCTTTTTAATTTCTTTCATATCTTCTGTTGTACGATACACCAAGATTATCTTGCGCTATACGCAACACCATATTAGCTTGCAGTATACGCAACACTATTCTTAGATTGTGTTACACACAATTTCAAGTTCGTTTGATAATAGTCATTCTACGCAACATTGAGTATATATATATATATATATATATATATTCAATGTATAAATGGAAAAATGGTTGGATTATATTATAACGAAACAACAAAGGAGTCTTGCACTATACGCAACCCTGACTTGGCTTGCATTACACGTAATCGCGACCTTCTTCGATAGCTTGTGTTGTACGCAATACCGGGTTTTACTAAACAACGATATGTTATTATAATATTATTATTAACTAGCCGTTATGAATAGTATTAAATATATTTTGAATTTTATAACATTATTATTCATCTCACACATATTATAGAACATGGTATAAGAACAAAATAAATTTTTTGGGTAAAATAAGTATTTTTTAAAAAATGCAGTTTTGCCACCTTTTGATGGCGCACCCACTTTAAATATAGTTTTTTACAATTTTATAAGTTTAATTTTACAAAATAAAATTATTCTTTGTAATCGGGATATAAAATTTTACCTTGGATAAATTTTTCATATTATTCTGATAACTTTCATATTTTCATGAATAGTAAAAACACGCTATATTTTAATTAAAAACAACTTTTTCCATCGTAATAACTTATGTGGTTAAATTATAATATTTAATGGTTTTAAAGTATAAATAGAATATATTTTTACCATTTAATATAATGTATGTCATTATCATTGATTTTACCTTGAATTCGTAGGTTAAATCAATTCAATCTTTTGCAATGTTTTAAAGAAAAACTCGTTTTCTTTCAACAAAGGGATTAATTTTAATTTAATTTCTGCAACTTTTGTGTATTGAATTTGGAAAAATGGATTCCATATTTGGAATAATTGAGTCCAAATTATGTTAATAAGCTACTTTTTATTTTTGGGAATTATGAATAGTAACTACGGTAAATTTTATTTACCGTAGTTAAAGGTAAATCAGGTAATTAAAGGTAAATATAATATTATAAAATTACCCTAACACATGCCAAAATTTTATTTGATGGCTAAAATTCGACCCATATCACTTAAGGGTCGGATTAGAATCATTTAATGGACTTTTTTCCATGAAAATAACTTAATTATTATTATAACCAAAGAAAGTGACAACATGTCACTCTCTTAAATCTTATAAGCATAATAATTTTAATTTAGTGATAAACATCATAAAACATCGAACATGAAAAGTATCCAGAAATATAATAAAATTATCTACATCATGATAATTTATTTAAAATTTTTAGGGATTAAATAACTGTCATTAATGGTGATACATTAATGATTTAGAAAATATTTATTAAGTGAAAAATCAGTAATATAGTCTTTATTGAAATAATAATACCCATTAAAATGCCCGAAAACCTAACCAAACTTATTTTTAGTGTATATATATACCATAAGCATACAAGTACTTAATATATAACCGTTTGGAGGCTTATAAAAGTGATTATGACACTTATATTATTTTATTTTAAATGATGCCAAAGTTGTCACCTTCATAATTTAATAAATATTATAATTTATATATTGTGATTTTAAGATGATAAATTCTAGTAAAAGTATTATTTTTAAATTTAATATATTTATGTTCATCATAGGATTTTATTTTTAATTTTTATTCAACAAATAAGTATATTAAATAATTATACAAAAATGTTATAGTAATTATTTTATTAAGAGATAAACCAAATAAATGGTTTTAAAAATAATAAAATAAATATTATATGAACTATTTAATGTTCTCCACTACTTTTCTAGATACATATTACCTTTTATTAATCTATTAAAGCTTTTATTTCGAACATATCTTCTTTATATATTTTATTTAAATTCATATAAATGAATAGTGTCAAAATTGACACTATTGTTATTTTATAAAACTAACATATTATAAAATTGTTTAAAACTCAAAAAAATATTTAAAAATTATAAATTTAAATTTATATGGTCTAAAATGTTATAAAGTATACAATTATGGAAAATTCACAACAAATAAGTAATTTTTTGTTATAATTTAAAATTTAGAATGTTATTACCACAAATAAAATTAAATTGATTAAGTAAGGATAAATCTAGTTGACAATGTCTAAAATAATTTCCTAAAATGTCTAAATTTTATTGGTTGATGAGATTACAACCCTATCTCATCTTATATTCGATTATGAGTCGTTTTGAAGGTTTTTAAGTGGGGTTATATTTATTATAAATTAATATTTTTAAGAATTCCAAAGGTGCCCCTCTCCTCCCTTATAAAAGGGAACCTCCTCCCTCTCTTCCTCATACCACTTTGAGCCTTCAAGATCGGCCAAACACTGCCAAATTCTCTTCTACACTTCCCTAGAAACATACTAGAGGTCCTGGTATTCTTCAAAGACCAATTTTAGTGCCCTAAGAGGAGGTCTCAAAGAGGCGCTTCAAAGAAGAGGTAATGTCCATTACCGATTCTTTCAACTTTATTTCTTCTTCCACTTCTTCTTTTTTAGTTGTTTCATTATGAGGTAATAAAATAAGTATCAATAATATACTGATATGTTATTATAAGTACGAAACAACCATATTTCACCATCTATCCATCCAACGGAAAACGAAATCACCGCGCGTGCGTACGTACGGAATACCGTCTCCACGCCATGGTGTAATCTATTTTCCACCACCACCTTACTTGGATGGGTATAAGGGTGAAATTAATGAATATATATGATTATTGTAAAGTGATATTGATTATGTAATATTATACATACACTTTAATATAATTCCACGATCTTGGGAATGATATCATCGCTCGTGCGTACGTACGGACTACCGTCTCCACGACGCGATGAGATTCACTCTTCATGTTAACCATTCATGAATGATTATAAATTATATATAATGAATAATAATGAAATATATGACATAATAATGATACTGGATTTATGTATATATATATGTATGTATGAAATTTACTTAATTCCATTCAATTTAAAAGGGAAACGAAAACAGCGTTCATGCGTGTGTACGGCCTACCGTCTCCATGAACGGTGTATTTCATTCCTTTTATTGATCTATAATATATATATATGTATATTATGAATATATATTATATATAAATCATGTTTTACATTCTGGAATTATGTAAATCAGGATATAAGTAATAATATCAAGAACGATAATTCGAAACACATACGATAAATAAAATGATTTTACCCAAAACGCTGCTTTAACATGGAATTTACAAAAGAACGGGTAATATAAAGTCATAAGTGAAACATATATGATATCATAAAAATGAATATGATTCTATAATAAGTCAATTACATTATTTAAATCATTATACAGGAGGTTCGGATACGTACGAAGCATATCATACCTAAGGTAAGGGAAAATATCACAATCTCATTTTTATCCGAGATTGGTTATACTTTGGTATTTAATGGGGTGTATTTTATCATCCACATCCATTTTTCCTCAATATGTAATATTAATTCCATCCACCTACAATTTATTAAATCCAATTTTACCTTTAGGTGAGTTTTTGGTAAAAGATATGAATTGAATCTTTTGTCATTTTTCGTACGAGGTACTTTTTGACTTTTCCGACAAAAGTGCGAGAAGAATGTTTTTTTAACTTATACGACATGAATGTATTTTTAAAACATTATTTCCAAGAAGCTTCCTTTACAATATTTCAAGTTTATTTTTAATTAACTTCTTTTAGTTTAAAATTGTTTGACATGTTAAGAAAGGAAAATGTTTTTTTGAAGTAGAAAGGATATTTTCCTCAAGAATGGAGTTCAAGTGTTTCATCAAAATTATTTTCCATCTAAGATAATATAGCGTTATGTTTCTATTTCTATTATTACATTTATTTGATTATGTTGTGATGGAAATATTTTTATGAATTCCTTTATCTTATATGAATTGTTTTATGATGTCACGATGTTTAAGATTCCCATTTTTATTACATGGGTTATTCTATGATGTATGGTTTATGATTTTGTGTCACACATAAGAATGGTATCATTAGGATATGGGTGGGACCTATATCTCCCTCCAATTCATTGGGTAAATATTTTATATCTCATTAGATGGACATGGCTAGAACGGTAAGTTAATCCAGTTCAGTGTTACAGGACTGAAACGAGGAGTGAACTCGATTCAGAATGGGACTTTGTCAACTAAGATGGTCTTGGCAGCAATGCCTTGGATACTATGGAAATCATTACATGTTCTTAATGGATTCCACAATTACATGTTTTATTCTTGTGCTATTTTATCATGGTTTATGTTCCATTATGATCTATGCCTTATTTACTTCCATGTTTTATTTCGTTGCTCAAGATTTTGATGTTTAAACATTATGTTCATGTTTTTAAGTTCAAATGTATATGGTATGTTTTATTTTATCCATGCTTACCCTTACTGAGAATTTGAGCTCACCCTTTTTATGTTTTATTTTCCCCCAAGATTAAAATAAAGGTTTTAGGTAAGGAAACAAAAAGTGGAAGATCTTTATGCAAGATGTTGAATATCTTTCACCACGATTAGAAGATTACATTCCATGTTTCCAAAGACACTAAACTATTACGGTCCTTGTGTGTCTATTTTTGTTATGTATTAAGTATTACACAAAAGTAATGTAATTTCCATGTACATCAAGATTAGGGTCTCTACATTGGGTCTAATTGTGCATTTATGGGTTCATTCATATAGGTCTCCATGCCCAAGTATAGAGGTATAAGCCTTTATAAATTTAAAATTTATATCTTTATTTAAAAAAAACATTTTCTGTAAGAATAAAAAACTAGCCTAGTTTGGTTAGATAAATTACCATTCCCAGGTTGTAAATGCACTTTCCTTTATAAGTTACAATTAGAATTCACGTAACTAAAACTAGGTTTTTACCTTTGATGTCAGAATAAAACAAGTTTATATATAATTGTTTGATTATATGGGTTATAATTCCCAATTTATAAAGGACCATAAACTTCATAAATTTTTATTTTAACCCATTTAATGACAACCAAAAAATTTCCATCCCATGCATCTAATGTTCCATGGCTCAAACATTTCATAATTGGTTAGTTAAGGTGCCACCATCAAGATATATGGGAAAACACCATTTAGTTTGATGTAGAAACTTTAATAACCCAACATATATCATAATTATAATAATAATTCTATCAAATATCAATTAATGATAGTAATCATTGAAATATTTCACATAAGAAGGGTATTGAGAGAAGTATTCTAAATAATCACACATGTGTTGTATAAAAATAATCATGCGTCAAGAAATCAACAATGTAATCTACATAGCATGGAATATGCATCGCATGTAAATATCTATGTGCCTATTATGATGCATTAACACACCCCATCTCTTGCCACATTGGGCTAAGACTTAAATCTCATAAATCCATAAATTATTAACTTGTAAAAGTATGACATGAACCAAGGTGAAATAATAATCAATTGTAATAACATATCATTAAACCCATCCTATGAGACTTTATCTTTCCCTCATGCATGGGTTGGTTGAAACCATACATTAGCTATTTAATAAGTTACAACACATTCTTATTCTTCTATATACCAGCCCAAAATATTAATAAAAAGGAAAATAAGCTCTAATACCACTTTAAAATGTCCCGAATTGGGAACTACTGAAACAGTTCCCTAATTCAGTTCACCACATGGCCTCAAGTGTGCATCTATGTACGCTAGAGTTTTTCAACTATAAGAAAGGATATAAAGGTGGTATAGTGGTGTGAATATACCCTTTAGATCAATTATAAAACATAGTGGAAGCATAAATGAAGAATAGTGGAATCAAATGAATAACAGATCAGTGGAATATAATAACTATCAATAAATAAATGATAGATAAAGGACCATTCATGAACATGATACAATGTATAATAATATATATATAGAAGGTAATTCATAATCATGAATAAAAAAATGAACAAAATCCCTCAAAGTTAAATCCATGAGCATCCTGAGTGCTGGCTCAGTCCTGTGCTCCTAATCATCCATGTACATGAGTAACATCGCATAGCATAATCCATGATACTAAACCGGCAACTAGGTATGTTCGAGTACCAAATGACGACCCAAATAGGGTGTGGGATAAACTCAATGGGCCACCACCAGTGGTGTCTAATGAAATTTGGCCCCTAAATATATAATAAGAAGTGTGAAGGTATATCAAAATTAAGTTAGTGGAGTAAATGTAAATGAAATCACGTTGGGATCAGGTTCTTCAAGGACACCTAGCCAACTAAACCTACTTCAGCCTAAGATGGAAATGTCTCTAAACAAGTTCCATCATATATATATATACACACACACATATATATATATATATGTATGTATACTTGTAAATAGGTATATATTCATATATATAAATGCACTGGTGAGGACCTGTGTCTTATTGCCCAGGCATCCACATAAGGATAATACAACAAGTTTTATATTTTAAATAAGGTTCACCATGCCCGAAGATCATGTATAATAAGGGATTCCTTGCCCAAGTATCATGTGCAATAAGGTAATTAATTCCTGAGTATCATATTTAAAAAGGGATTCCATGCCCAGGTATCGTGTATAATAAGGGACATTGTGCCTGAGTATAATGAATAATAAGGTACGTCATGCCTGAGTATCACAGATAAAAAGGGATTCCATGCCTGAGAATCATGGATAATAAGGGAATCTATTCCTAAGTACCATAAATAATAAGTAATGATTCAGTATAAAGTGATCTCACTTTCCCTATGAGCCCTTAACTTAGGCATCCCGTAAAGAGGAACCTGGTATCACTCAAGGCATAGTATACATTAATTATCATAATTCATAAAATATTAGAAAAATGGACATTATATTATCCATACCATAATATAAATTAAGGGAAAGTTAGACCATCCATATCATTATCAACATAATAATTAAATTATCTATTCCATTACTACGAAAAAATAAGGCCATGAGAAACATTCATTCCACAATATAATTCATCAAACACATTCCATTAAAAATATTCCAATTCAGTTACATTAATAAGATTGAACACTTCAAAAAAATCTAGTCTAAGGAATGATAATCGAGGAACAATAGGTTTATCTAAAAAATTTTAATTTATTAAGGAATTTATAAACATGTCAGGTCATTTAAAGAACACACCCAAAGGGTAGTTAAATCTCTATTCAAGGATGGTACAAAATCGATTGATCAAACTCACTTTAAGGGGTGGTTTGGGTTGAGGTTATTGACCTCAAACTATGAAAAGGTTATAAGGAACATCAAGTTTTTTCTATGTAACATCCCAACCTAACTCACCCCTAATACAGTGGTTGGACTTGTGGGTCACATGGCCTCAGGTGTGCCTCCCCATACGCTAGAGGCTTCCAACTAGCAGTAAGGGTCTATTGATGGTATGGTGGGGAGACTATACCCTCTAGATCAGATTCTCATTGAGATATAATAATATTAAAAAAATATTAGTGGACTCAATAATAATAAATACAACCAGCGGAAGAATAATAGAATATTTATATAAAAAATGGCCAACACCAATTTACAACAATGTATGTATGACAGATGCTGATACAAGTACAAGCAGTAAAAAATAACAATAGAAAAAAACCCAATGGTCAAATCCTCGAGAATCCTAATAAAGATCCCAGTCCTCTGCTCCCTAGCTCCCACGTACACAATACATCACAAGTAATGAATCCAAAGACCTACGAGCAAGAAGATCTACTCGGGTGTCAAAGGTCACCCAAGAAAGGTGTGAGATATAAATCTAAGTAGTCTGGAACCCATGTTGTCTAGCCCAATCCATTTTGTTCAATTAATAATTAATTAAAGTGTGACACACAATATTAATGAAAAGTGATAAAAATTAAAATAATATCACCTTGTTCAGGTATCCTAAATGGATACCCATCCCAGAACACCTACTTTCGTCTAAGCTGGATATCTATGTATGTGGGTAGATCCTCCTGCATTAGGAAGGATCACACAAAACAGTGAAAGATTCGCCTACCAAGGATGAATCACTTAAAATATACCATAAACATATGGTCTCTACCCTCTGGCTAACCAAAACCTCACCCTCGTTCATAACTAGAATCTCTCCCTCAGGCTGTCCAAAATCTCACCCTCGGGCATAACTAGAATTGCACACTCAGGCGATCAAAAATATCTCCCTCTAACATAACTAGAATCTATCCCTAAGTCTATAAAAAATATTACCCTCATGAATAACTAGAATCTCTCCCTCAGGCTATCTAAAATCTCACCCTTAGGCAGAATCGGAATCTCTCTCTTAGGCTATCCAAAATCTCACCCTCAGGCATAACTAGAATCTGACCCTCATGTTATCCAAAATATATCCCTCATACATGACTAGAATATCACCCTCATTCATTTTGTGACTGTGAATCTATCCCTAAGGAATAATACATAAACATATAATATGCTCTCAGGAATTTGGTACCAGTGTGCCTAGCCCTCAAGCAGTATGAAAACATACACCAAACCCTCAATCGTCACTTTAAATATAAGTTGTATCTTGAAAAACTCAACATGCCAAATAGTATCAAACACTGAGTTATCATTCACATCTATATCACATAAGCACAAAATCTCAAAAAAAAATCTCATTTCTAGTATCAAACATACCAGAATTATCATCATAAGACATAATGGTCAATTTATAAAAACAAATTACCATCTATCAACCTAGTTCAGTTCATAAATATAGGTTTTTGTCATTATCCTAATTATATCAAACCTATTTAATTAATAAATTGACCCTATATTCATTAATATTAATCAACCATTTTATCCAAGTTTATTCTTCCATATGAAATCATAAAATTTATTATCATGACACTTCAAAAGTCTAAGCCATAAATCAAACAATTTTTCCAATTTATTATAGGGATTTAATGTCAAAAAACCTAATTATTAATAATTTACAAGGCTGGAACACCTATCGAGTGGCTCCAGTTCTCATTCTCCTTACCTATGGACCTAAAGGAAATCCAAGGTATTGTTTGAAATGAACAATTATAATTTAATAGAGATTATTAAATTTATTTGGTCATGCACGGTATGCCGACGCAATCAATGATATTTCATATAATTTAAATAATTAAATCAGTCAAAAGGTATTTGTTTTATACCACCCACATCAATCACATTTAAATTAATTATATTAAACATATAAAAGGGCGCATTTTAACCATCCTACATATATTTCAACCTTTTAAACCATTAATTTATCATAAGTAGTGCTTATTAAATTAACTTGAGTCATGGTCGTGCCACCCTATTCAGTTCCAATTCAAGCTAACCATTTAATTAGTTCCATTTAAACTAATAAAGTATGACAAACCAATTCACATTATTCAAAGGGGGAAAATACTAACTTTACAAATAATAATAACAAACAACAAGGTAGATGGAAAACTCAAACAAAAACTAATAATGATATAAACAACTATTACTACTTTTTTTCTTGAAGGCAGTGCCCCTCTGATAGAGGGGTTTTATTATAAAATATTGGCTTTGTTTATCAAAAAAATAATTTATCTTATTTAAACATTACTTCTAATTCACCAAAGGAAAAATTTAAAAAAACCACCATACATAGAAATCATTAATTAGAAGTATGAAGAACATTTAATTAATTAATTAATTAATTCTTAAATTTAAAAGCACAAGGAAAGGGATCCTACCTCAAGTATTTGACTAAGATGACTCTCAGCACTTGTCAGATTTGGAAGTGACCACTTGAAACTATGCCACACCTGCATGCACATACACTTTTATATATATATATATATCCCTTAATCCAAAGAACATATTCCCATTTTCATGAGGTAATATATATGGGGAATATATATGTGTGTGTGTGTGTGTGCATACATACCTATGTATGTGTGTGTGCACCATCAAAGATGATCATAATTCCCTATAATTTATAAATAGGACTCAAAACACATAAACAACCTAAAATAGTAGGCGTGAAATAAAGAAATGGACAAAGAACGTCACCTTAGATGCTGGTGGAAACCCGAAATCATGCGGCAAGGTCATCACACTTAAAAAAATACCAGGGATTCATAAATCACAAAATCCCTAAAAATAAATTGAGCAACAAAAAATAATAGTTGAAACCATATTCGAAATTGATGATGGGCGATCCGAGGTGATCTGAACCACTTTCCCTTCAAATGTAGTTGCTGGAATATGAAAAAGGGGGTCCCGAGTGAGTCTTTTCATTCCATAATACTGAAAGAAACAACAAAACACAATTAAATCCTAACCTAGGGTTTCTTACAAACCATATCCGGTGATGGGGAGACCAAAAATCATACAAAAAATAGATGGAGAAGGAGAAAGAATCCTTACCTTGTTGAATTGAAGGAATAATCAGAAGGAATGGTGGAAGATCAGTTCACCAAGAGGGAGACGAAGGATAGGGGGTCATGCACCTCTGGGGGTTCATCCAGGGGGCTCACATGACAAAGGTAAGGAGAGGTTGGTGCATGCTTGTGTGAGGGGAGGAAAAAAAGGGGAACCCCTCGTGGGGTTCCTTAACCCTAAACTAAAAAAATAAATAATAATAATAATCTTAAACATATTATTTTTATCATTATTAAAACATTCCATTATCTTTTTCCCTATTTAAATTCATTAAAATTAATTTAATTAATTTAATTCCTTTAAATAAAACACACCTCAGTGTGCCAACTCTCAATAAAGCATTCTAAAACTCAGTTTCAAAAATGGCATATCTAGTAAACACAAAAAGCTTAAATTCCCTAAGATTTTTTTGGTTCAAAACACAAGATGTTACAACCTTCCCACCTTTGAAATTTTCATCTTCAAGAAGTATTCATGGAAAACAAAAACATCACCCTACTTACAGGGGGTCATGAAGTTACATTCAAATGGTTTTGTTGCATTTCCCAATGCCCAACGCACCTTTTATTACTTCTTAAACACGTGACACTTAAGCTGTCAAAGCCCGAGGTAATGATTGTTTTCCAACCAAATCAACAAGATAGCACTTAACCAATCCCATTTTTATAGATACATGATCACATCATCATATCATTAAACATATTGACAAATTTAATTCCCACTTTAGGCTTTGATATTAGAAATGTGAAAATTATTGAGCCACAACACCTTCCACCATCAGAATTTCCTAAAAGACATTCCCTTAATAATTCTAGTCATCCGCCTCTGTAAAATAGAGAGGCATGACTAAGGCCGTGTAAAATGATAATCTACCCATAGTCTTAGGGGTTAGCCAGGTCAGGGCATTATATTCTTTATGCATTTAATTTAAGTAAATTTATATTTTTAAGGGAAACATGTAGAAAGTATGCCATGTGTCATCATAGATCATTTTATACAAATATAACTTTAAGTTAAAATAAAATTGACCACCTACCTTATACCAAGGATGCTTCACTCATCCAACCTCTTGCTTTGGTTATAGTTGAAACAAGAGAAATCAAAGATTCATACAAATTCCTTAAAAATAAAGAATAAGAGCTTGCAAAATAATAGAATTTAAGATGATGGGATAAAATAAAAAAGGAGGAGAGAGGAGTCTTATAATAACCAATATTATTACATATAATTTGATGGTATTGAAATTAGACCAATAATGAGGGAGAAACACCATGGAGGGGGAAAGGGAGAAGAGGGCGCGCATAGGGAAGCCTCTTGGGGAAAAGGGAGTGAAAGGGGGTAGAAAACCTTTAAGGACCATAGAGGGTAAATGGTCATTTTTTCCTTTCCATTAGAAACACGGTTTGGATACATGGTTTTAATAACTGTTTTCCAAACATATGGTACTACTGGTTAAGTAGCACTAATCATGCAGGCTAGGCACATGGTTTTTTCAAACCGTGTGTATCCTATATGGCTCCTCTATAATAGACTATACAATTTCAAATAGTTTCCCATATAGTTTCACATAGTTAAAAAACCATTTACCTTAACAAAAGAGGCTACATAGTTTGGTCTGGATGGTTAGTAATAACCATGTGCCAACCGTGCACCTCTATCTGATTTTACAAATACTGAGTTTTTGGATCCTAATGCTTCTGAAACCCATCCAAACTCTTGTACAACTCTTGTTCCTTAAAAGATGTCCAAAAATATAAACTGTATTTTCTCCAATTATTTTATTTACATTCTAAGGCTTAGTTTAGTATTCGGCATGTCTACCAAATGAAAAGTTCAAACTCTTTTAGAATTTTCAACCTTGTCCAAAACACAAAGTGGTACACCCATTGTCTCATTTGGTGGGATATTATATATCCTTATAGTGGTGAGGTTAGGAATTATAAAATTTATTAGATCTTCTTAGTTATCATTAATGGATCCTACTTTTATGACATATTTATCCAACTATGACTGCATCAACTTTTGGAGGACTATGATGATGGGGATGTCACCTCTTGTTTTAAAAAGGGAATTGGGGTTATAATTTTTGGTTCGGTTGAGCCCTATGTATAAAATGTTCTTCGGTAAATTATTTTATAGTCATCCATACATTTAATTTCCCTATTTTCTTCTCATTTACATTCTTCCACTCTTCTTCTTCCTCAAGTGATGTGACACATGCCACCTATGTTAGGGATTTTTTCAACTTTACCTGTTCAGAGTCAACTATATTCTGAATTATTTCCTTGAATATGAATTATTTTTAGATATTTTTTCCCGATATTAAATTTAAGGTACAATAATCAAGATGATCATTCAACCTGACTTCATTGGGATTCATGGTCTCTAGTAGTTTGAGCAGGTTATTTTCCATAAAAGAAATGAAATACCCAGGAACCTACTCTCTTTGTAAAAAATAAACCTTATTCTTCTAGACCTAAAACTTTGAATGATTTTTATTATTATTACCACTATGATGAGTCCATTGTTTTTATTATTGTAACTCAAGGGATGGTACAACATAATATTGAGTGAGCTTGGGAACTGGAGTAGGCATCAGTGTCAGTTTGATCATAAGAGACAAAGTATCTATTTTACAATATCTTATTCCATATGTCATCAGTGTTGGATGATATTTGGATTTAGAAAATAAGATAGCATCCCCAAACCATTTTTCTATTATTGTAAACTCCCAAAATATAATAAGTTATTTTTGTGTAATAAGAAGTGATTAAAACTCATCCCTAAATTTTTTATACAAATCTATAGTAGCTTCTCCTACAAAAATTAAATATTCGTAGAGTAAGTTAGAACCATAAATTTAGAGATTAAATCTAATTCCCTCTCACTTTCACACTTCTTTAAATTACAACGATCAAGGATCATTATTTTTCTTAGTGTGGAGCTAAATTTGTAAATGAATTTCTAATGGAGGTCTTACTAATTAAAAATAAACACAGTTGGACATTTGTTATACCAGATAAATATTGGTCCCTCCAAAGTCTGAATAAAGTATATAATATTTTAAAATTCATTTTGTTTGATTATTTCCATCATTGGAAAACATTGAGACACAAATTACATCAACTACTATTCTAGATCACCCATTCCATTCAAGACTGGGAATATAGGATTCTAAAAGGTGGGTGTAGGAGGAGTCACATCCATCCACTATAGATACAATGTTAATTGCAGCTTCATAGGTATTTTCACCCTTAATTGTCTTCCATATGAGTGGAAAGGGATTTTAGGGAGTCAATGAGTTCCAGTGTTACTTTTGGGTATGTATACTCTCATATAGAGGTAGTGGGAAGATCCTGGTTTAGTTGCCTCATATGTGTCTAATAGATCTCTAGTTTGAGTTTTCCTGGGGTATCTTGCTTAAAATGGTGGTAATTTCTACCTCAATGAAGAAAATTCCTGATAATATTTATCCACTAGGTCTAGGTAAACTACCATTTTGTACTCAAAGATAATTGGATTGTTGAACTCTACTATTATTGGTTGAGAATATCTTTCTTTTTAAATATGTACAATAAGAGAGTCATTGGACTCTATTTGGGAGTTGTAGTTAGTAGGAATATCACCTATGAGTAACTTTTCATTGAATATTATTAGATTCTCTATATAATATTCATATTATATAAACCATTCTTGTATGAAAGGATGTCCAACTTCCTGAGGTTGCAGGTGGGTTGTGGATATAGCTTCATATTTCCATTTCTCTTTGTACGAATCTCACTAAGTAGGTGGTGACTGAGTATTTATAAGAGATCCTAGAATGGGAGCCTATATCTAATACTAAGTTTTCACACATTATTCAAGCACTTTGGTTTGTACCAAGTTTGGAACTGATGTCTCTTCATCATGTTATTCCATACCAAGGTCATACTCTGGGTTATCTATGATGCTCAGATCAATGAAATTTACTATTGTAAATCATGAGATAGGAATCATATGCTTATCAAATTTGTAAGGGGGGTTCATCCACTGGATATCCATCAAGGGAAAAATCATAATCCTATTTGATGGTAGCCTACCTTTTCTCCTTGATAAATGATGATCTTGATAGATTGTCTGATTTCCTTTACTAAATGAGATCTTAATAAAGATATGGATCATGAAGATGGAAAAACATCAATGTTGATTCTTTTGATGTCGATCCCAATCGAGAAAATAATGATTTCTATAGAAGAGGTAGGGTAATAATGCCCTCATCCATGTGGGTTGGCATTGGATTGACTCTTACACCATCACATCTTTGATCTTTTATGGATTTTAAGATCTAATAGATGAATGTGGTGGTAAAAACTCCCTTATCCTTGTAGACTGGGGTTTCTATCATACTGCTTCTAAGGAAATTATTTTTGTGGCCTTATTAAATTTTTGAGCCTCTATTCTGGAAACATATGAAGGAATTTCCAATTCAGATGGAGAATTTATTTCTATTGAGGGATAATCTAAAATATTAGTCTTTTTTTCATATATGATGCACCTATTTTACATTCTTTTCAGCTTGATGTAGGATTATTTCAATGGCTCATTCCCACCAAGTATGTCACTTATATGTTTTAGGAGTGATGGTATTTTTTCATATATACTAGCTAGAGTATGCATAACCCAATCTTGAGACTTATCCTGAGGTTATGGAATTTCATGTTTTCTTTATTGAAAGACTATGTAGATCATGGAGTAGAGTAATGTACATCACTCCATATTTTCTTCATCCCCGGATGTGCATGTTAAGAAAGGGACCCATGATGATTTGGCAGAGAACCTTCATGTTTCTTAGGTAATATTATTAGAGGAAACCATGTTTCTTCACTACCTTAGGGTTTTAATCCACTAAGAAGGTAGTGAAATCAACTTGGAAACAAAATCAATCAGATCATGGAGTGTCTAGTGTACCCCTCATACAAAAGATGTTTTTTATTAATATAGAAGAGAGTCACCCATTGGTTTTGAAATATATAAGGCATTAACTCCTATTTTAATGATTCTAGAATGTCGTATTAGGGAGTATCCATGGTCCAAAACATCACCAGTATATTTATCTTATCCATTTCCTTCTACATGACCATATAATTTTCTTCATCTTTAATGATGGATTCTTATACCTGATCTAACCATAGTGTCCATTTCCCCACTGCTTTTTCAAGGGGAGTGAAGTCATTAAAGATCTATCGTATCACATCATTGAGCCAGAGATCTAAGGGATGTTCAGATGGTACCTTTTACTTAGACTATATTTTGGTTGATAGGATATATCATTGGTCGAGGATGATGAACTCAGTGTGATTAGCCTAAAATTATTAAGTGTCTCTCGATATGAGGTCGACCTCATAGTGATTTAAACTCAGGGATGACCTTTTCATTGACATGAGATGCCATTATGGGTAGGTAATTCACAATGATCTCTTTGAAGGGACCTTCATAGTTAACTTCTGATTTTCCATCATAGGGAGAAACTTTAATTTAGCTTGATGCTTAGTCATAGAGGAATATCTATAATTAATTTCTCATGGAATACCTCCAAGAAGATAAACCTAGATCCCATAGGGAGGTCCTTAGAGGTTACCAATTTCTGATGAGTTAGAAAGGGTAAAAGATTCCTGGTTATGGATCTTCATGTCAGGGGGAATACTTATGCATCTTATGATACAAGGAGAAACTTCATAACTGATCTCCAAATCATCATAGGAAGTACCTCCATGGAGATTACCCTTGTGAAAACCTCCATAGTTTTCAGTTGTGGTACCATAGGGAGGACCTTAATGGTTATATATTCCTTTTCCTATAGAAAGGATCAGAAAACTCTTAATACACTATTGAAATAAATTTAATGGATTCAATAATACAAGCACTAAATGGTGAAGGAATATGAGCCTGCTCCTAGGTTGTATGATGCCCATGAATAGACCTTATGGATCTTCATGGAAAGGTGACTAGGGTAAAAAACATGATCATGATTGGATTTACACAATGTGTATAACAACCCTCATGCATAGAATCTCTTCTATCAAACTCCTTAACTTTCATCGAAACATGTCGATGAATTCCTTGTATAACTAAGAGAGTATGATATCATGATTTGTAAGTATTAACTGGAATGGGTATATAATCCCTCTTAAACTCTTCATCCATTTTCTTAATCAGAATGTGGTAATACTCATTAATGGGTGTTACTAGGATATTACAATGGGATTCATATATGTGGGATGGGATATAATCCTAACCATATTTTTCTCTGATACATGATATAGATCTTATTTTATGGGTTTAGGGATATAATCATACCCCTGAGTTACTATAGGGATATTCTAGAGAACTTCAATAGCGTGGGCATGGATATGATCTTATCCCTTATACTTCAGCAAACTATAGTAAGAATGGGTATATAATCACACCCTTTTTATTTATTATTTATAAAAATATATCGACAATCCTCTTTAATGGGTGTGGGGATATGGGATCACTTCTGAGTATCCAATAGGATATACCAATTAGATCCCTTGATGTTTCTAGGTACATGAATATAGTGTTGAACTCACCTGTTTTGATAATCCCAATTATGTGTTCATATATTATGCTACTCTCAATTACTGATGATCTACATTTTAATTCTTTCAAATCAGTGATCAAGTTAATAATAATGTTTAAATAATCTCTGATTTATGTTAATCTCGATTATCCCTGTTTAGCTTTGAAACAATTCTAAGTCAATTAGATGTTGTTTTTATAAGAGCTACCGATAGCCAGAGCTACCGATAGCCAGATCTACCGATAGCCAGAGCTACCGATATCCAGAGCTACCGATAGCCAGAGCTACCGATAGCCAGAGCTACCGATAGCCAGAGCTACCGATAGCCAGAGCTACCGATAGCCAGAGCTACCGATAGCCAGAGCTACCGATAGCCAGAGCTACCGATATCCAGAGCTACCGATAGACAGAGCTACTGATAGCCAGAGCTACCGATGCACACAGAGCTACCGATGCACACAGAGATACCGATGAACACAGAGCTACCGATACACACAGGGAACTACCGATAAGAGCTACCGATAAGAGCCACTGATAAGAGTTTGAAGAGCTACCGATGGAAGATCCCTATACCGAGTCAACTGTACACGTGTACAAACAAACGGCTACCTATAATGAACTGTGGAGTCAAATCCTATATCCTAGACTCTATTTGTTTATTATACTAATGGTTACATTTGTTACTTTTGATGCATTTAATGTTATTAAATGATTTGTGTTTCCATTTCAGGAAACCGTACCAAGTACGACCAAAAAGCATAATCATTCCTCCTCAGAAATACAAAAAGGAGTGGCATAAAAAGGACAAAGTGTATGTATCAAAGTGAGAGAGACACTAGACCAAAAGAGATCAAGCACACAGAACATACTGGCGATCAAGCTAAAAACGTGCCAAGAACAACTGGAGAACTTGCACTCACGAGACCACTACTACCAGCCTCCAGAACATAGAGCATACATCAAGAAATCTATGCTAAAGAAGAACCACACAAAACTCATCATTCTTTGAGCCGATAAGCAAGCTGAACCTGGAAGTCAAGGAAGCAGATGGTACTCTGTTTTCCAGACAAAAACCAGAAGAAGACTCAGAACGAATTCTGATCAACAAAAGGAGTCGAGAGCTGCACGAAGATCACTAGAGCCTTTTCTAATCTCTAAATCTTTATCTCTGTGATTTACTTTTAACATTACGAGCAGTGTGTGTCATCTGTTGTATTTTGAACACACACTGTCTCCTGAACCTTAACTGGAGGATTTGAAAATCCTCACTCACTATCTTTTCATTCTTTTTCCCACTGTGGATAGTGGTAGAGGTTGTGTGTGACCTGGACAGCTGGTTGCTGTTGTTTTGTTTCCCACGGATAACAGTGGTAGAGGTCTTGGACCTGGACAGTTGTAAACTATTGAACCCCGATCCAGGGTGTGGATCATCCTTATATAAACTTTTGAGAGGACTAAGTCTCGGCTTGAGACTGAACCTCCTGGTTAACTCCTCTGTGTTTTTAGTTAAAGTTTATATCCATACAATACATATCTATTTCATATTCCGCTGCTATTACTTTGAAATAAAATTTATTTTCAAGGTTACTTTGATAGTTAAACTCGCAAGTGTTTATATTTATTGTAAACCAGTAAGTTAGTTTCAAACGTTAAATTAATCATAAGATTAAGTTAACTGAGAACTAATCAATCTTTGAGAAACTAATTGAACCTTTATAATCTGTATAAATTCACTACAGTTTAATCTGTTTTTGAAATTGGGGGATTTTAATAGAAATTGTTTTTAGCATAAATTTTAATTGGAACTCAATTCACCCCCCCTCTTGAGTGTCCACTCCGACCAACATTTGGTATCAGAGGGTTGTTAATACCTTCTAAATTACTCTGTTTTCAACTGTGATTTTAGTTGTATTTTAAAGTTCTTAAAATTTCTGTTATTTCTAAATTTTTATCTCTTTAAATTTTTTTTATAGTTGATAATAGACTTGAGGGTGCTGCTACTAACCGGCCACCTTTCTTTAATGGAAATAACTATGCTCAGTGGAAACTTAAAATGAAAATTCATCTAGAAATCATGAGTTTTGATATTTGGACTGCTATTGAATCTGAATATAAAGTTCCCACTACTGATAGATCTACTTGGGATGAACCTACAAATACTGCTTACAATAATAATTGTAAAGCTATGAATGCTCTGTACTGTGCTCTAGGAGATGAAGAATTTAATAGAATTTCTGCATGTAAAACTGCTTTTGAAATTTGGGATACCTTGGTTGTTTCTCACGAAGGAACAACCAATGTTAACGAAATGAGATTAAACACTTATACTATTAAATATGATAATTTCAAAATGAAGCCTGATGAACCTATTTCTGACATGTATCTCAGGTTCAATAAGATAGTAAACACAATGAGCTCACTCGGAAAGATTGTTCCTGCAAAAGAAAAAATTATGAGAATACTGAGATGTTTGCCAAATAGATGGAGAGGTACATCCGTTTCAATTAGAGAATCATGTGACATTGGAACACTGCCTTTCAAGGAGTTAATTGGTAAGCTGATGATGTATTAAGAAGAGCTTAAAGTAAATAAAGAAGAAGATGAGGAACCCAAAAGAAAATCTGTAGCGTTTAAAACTACTTCCTTTAAGAGTAAAGACCAGGATAAACTACAAATGGAGACTGAGAGTTCAATGAGTGAAAATTCAGAATCTGACAGTGATTCCGAGATGGCTCAAATATCCAGGAGATTCAAGAAGTTTTATAGGAAGAAGAAATTCTTTAGGAAAACGAATTACAGAGGAAAGTATAATCAACAAGGCAAATGGAAAAAGGATTGGAAGAAGGCTGACAGGACTGATGAAGTTGTCTGTTATTAATGCAAGTGAAAAGGACATATCAAAGCAGACTGTCCAAAGTTAAAATTCAAAAAGAAATATGATTAAAAAGACAAGAAGTACAAGAAAGCCATGAAGGCTACCTGGAGTGCTTTAGAAGACAACACTAGTGAAGCAGAATCTTTGGACTCTGAAAGGAATCGAGCCAACATGTGTTTCATGACAAATACTTTTGAGGTAACATCTGACACTCCTGTTTTAAATTCATATTATTCTGGAGATGATTCTGATTCAGAAAACATGTCAAAATCTGAACTATTTGAGTACTGTGATATGTTGGAAGAAACCTGTAATGAGCTTAAAGAAAAATACAAAGGTTTAAAGAAACAGTATGCCTTAAGTGTTAAGCATAAATCTGATCTTGATATAGAAAAGGAAAAGAATGCTCAACTACTAAAGGAAAATACAGAACTGAAACTGTCAAATGAGCAACTTAGAAAGGACTTAGAAAAATTAACAAATGGAAAGGATGCTTTAACTCAAATGCTAGGAAAGCAAGTTGCACCTAGATATGCTACTGGTTTGGGATACCAACCTGGAAAGAGACAGTTCACCAGAACCCAATTTATTCCTAAGTCTGAAAAAAAATTCTGCTAGTTCCAGTTTTGGAAATTCATATGCTTCAACAGTATGTTCACATGGTTATAGACCAAATAAAGTTTATCTTTCAAAATCTGTTGTTTCTGTTAATTGTATGGGACCCATAAAACAAATTTGGGTACCTAAGGCCCTGATTGTTAACCTATCTGGACCCAAGAAAATCTGGGTACCAAAGTCATTTCCTGTTTAAATCTGTTTTATAGGAGACCTGCTTGAAGAGCTGTCACAAGAAGATATGGTATTTAGACAGTGGGTTCTCAAGACACATGACTGGAGATTATTCTTGCTTCAAGAGCTTAATAAAGGTTGATGGAGGTCATGTCACCTTTGGTGACAACTCTAAAGGAAAAATCATCGGCCTAGGCCAGATTGGTAACACTGACTCAGTATTAATTTCTAAAGTTTTATTCATTGATGGACTTAAATATAACTTGCTTATTATATCTCAATTATGTGACGATGGTTTCAATGTCAAGTTAAAAAATAATTCATGTGATGTTTTTAACTCCAAAAATTCTTTAGTATTTTCTGCTCTAAGGAATGAAAATGGTTATGCTGTTGATTTAAATTCTTTAGCCAAACAAAATATTTCTTGTTTGAATGCTTTTCATAAAGAATCTTGGCTATGGCACAGAAGATTAGGACACTGCAACATTCACTCACTTAGAAAACTGGCTAGGAAAAACTTAGTTAGAGACTTACCTAAATTAGAATTCCCAAATGACAAAGTGTGTAATCCCTGTCAAAAGTGAAAACAACACAAAGTTCCTTTTAAATCAAAGAAAGAAGTCTCAACTTCTCAACCACTTGAGTTGGTTCACATGGATTTGTTTGGACCATCAAGAGTTTCTAGTTTCAATGGGAAGCATTATGTCTATGTCCTTGTAGATGAATTTTCTAGATATACTTGGGTATACTTTCTAGCTCACAAAAGTGAAGCTTGTCCTTACTTTATTAAATATTCCAAGTCTGTAGAGAACCTTAGTGGACTTAAGATTAAAACCCTAAGAAGTGATCATGGTCGTGAGTTTGAAAATCATGAGTTTGAATCTTATTGCTCACACAATGGCTATAGTCACAATTTTTCTGCCCCTAGTACACCCCAACAAAATGGTTTAGTAGAAAGGAGAAACTGAACCCTTCAAGAAATAGCTAGAACCATGCTCAATGAATATGAACTGCCTATTTACTTTTGGGCTGAAGCTGTTAATACAGCTTGTTATGTTATCAATAGAGTCTTGATCAGACCTGTTCTTAAGAAAACCCCTTATGAGTTGTGGAACAATAGAAATCCTAAGGTTAATTACTTCAGAGTTTTTGGTTGCAAAGTCTTTATACTTAATACTAAAGATAATCTGGATAAGTTTTCTCCCAAAAGCGATGAAGGAATTTTTCTGGGTTACTCTATTTCAAGTAAAGCTTATAGAGTTTTCAATAAGAGAACCAAATGTGTGGAAGAATCTGTTCACATCAAATTCGATGAAACTGATCCACATGAGCCTAAAACCTCTCTTGAGAATCTTGAAGAAGATTTGTCTATTCTAAACCTTAATGATAAATCTAAAGAACCTGTTATAAAAACATCCAGTTCTGGACTTTCTCCAGAATCTGCTTCTGTTGAACCCGAACCTATAGATGAACCTGAAGTTTCTAGTCCAACCTTTACCAAATCGACTAAGATTCTAAAGAATCATCCTTTAGATGCTGTTGTTGGTAATCTTGATAGAGGAACACAAACTAGAGCTTCTCTAAGGAACCAGGTTGAACATCAAGCTTTTCTGTCACATCTAGAACCCAAAAATATCAATGATGTTATCAATGATGAATTCTGGGTAATAGTCATGCAAGAAGAGTTGAATCAATTTGAAAGAAACAAAGTCTGGGAATTAGTTGACAGACCCGAGGACACCTCGACAATAGGCACAAAATGGGTTTTTAGAAATAAAGTTGATGAATCAGGAAACATAGTTAGAAACAAAGCTAGACTAGTTGCACAGGGATATAGTCAAGAAGAGGGTATAGACTATGGAGAAACTTTTGCACCTGTAGCTCGACTGGAAGCTATTAGGATCTTACTTTCATATGCATCACATCTGAATTTCAAGTTATATCAAATGGATGTCAAAAGTGCATTTCTAAATGGTTTTATAATTGAAGATGTTTTTGTGGAACAACCACCTGGATTTACAAACCCTCATTTTCCAAATCAAGTTTTTAAACTTTCTAAAGCTTTATATGGTTTGAAACAAGCTCCAAGAGCTTGGTATGATAGACTCAACAATTTTCTTATTTCAAAAGGTTTTACTAAAGGGATCGTTGATCCAACTCTTTTTATTAAAAGAATTTCTAAATATGTTTTAGTTGTACAAATCTATGTTGATGATATTATATTTGGATCTTCAAAACACTCTCTATGTACTGATTTTTCAAAAAGTATGCAAAATGAATTTGAAATGAGCTTAATGGGAGAGCTTAAGTATATTCTTGGTTTTCAAATTTTTCAAACTAGAGATGGAATTATTTTAAATCAAAGTAAATATACAAAAGATCTTTTAAAACGTTTTGGATTGGATAGTATTAAGGAAAGTGATACACCTATGATTACTACCTGTAAATTAGATACAGATGAAGCTGGGAAACCAGTGGATCAAACCAATTACAGAGGTATGATTGGGAGCTTACTTTATCTTACTTCTAGTCAACCAGACATTATGTTCAGTGTATGTATGTGCGCGAGATTTCAAGCTAATACTAAAGAATCACACTTACTGGCTGTTAAAAGGATTTTTAAATATCTTAAGCATACTGTACATTTAGGTTTGTTTTATCCAAAAGGACAATCATTTGACCTAACTAGCTATTCAGATGCTGACTTTGCTGGATGTAATTTAGAAAGGAAGAGCACATCTGGAACATGTCATTTACTTGGTAAATCCCTAGTGTCATGGTGTAGTAAGAAACAGAACTCAGTTGCATTGTCTACTGCCGAAGCAGAGTATATAGCTGCTGGTAGTTGTTGTGCACAAATTCTGTGGATGAAACACACTTTATTGGACTATGGATTTGAGTTTAAACATGTTTCAATTAACTGTGACAACACTAGTGCAATAAACATATCTAAGAACCATGTATCTCACTCTAGAACCAAACACATAGATGTAAGACATCATTTTATGAGAGATCATTATCAAAAAGGTGATATTACTCTTGAATTTATTGGCATTGAACATCAATTGGCCGATATTTTCACTAAACCTTTAAGTTCTGATAGGTTATGTTACATTAGGCACGAGCTGGGGATGATCAATTCTCAACGATGTTGAAATTCTCACCGATGATCAATTCTCACTGATGTTGAAATTCTCACCGATGTGAAATTCTCACCGATGCTGAAATTCTCACCGATGTGAAATTCTCACCGATGTGAAATTCTCACCGATGTTGAAATTATCACCGATGTGAAATTCTCACCGATGTGAAATTCTCACCGATGTGAAATTCTCACCGATGTGAAATCCTCACCGATGTGAAATTCTCACCGATGTGAAATTCTCACCGATGCTGAAATCCTCACCGATGTGAAATTCTCACCGATGTGAAATTCTCACCGATGTTGAAATTCTCACCGATGCTATATTTTTAAAACTTCTGTCTGCCGCCAAGAATATGAATCATTTTATTTTTATGTTATTTTACTTTATTCGTTTATTTATGATTCCTACTTGATAAAACTAAGCCTAAACCGCTTCTCACTCCACCGGACCCAAAACCCTTCACCTTTGAATCCTTTCTCCCTAATCGACTGAGAACCCTAAATCCGCGATGGCAGAAACCAAGATTCCTGCCAACAGAGATGACAGTGTAGAGCCTAAAACAAAGAAGCAGAAAGTGCAGCAAGAAGCTCGTGGAAGTAATGTCATAACTAGGTCGGGAAAGCGACCAGTAAACCCTCATTTGCCGAATAGAGATATTGTGATTGAAAAGTAGCTATGCGTAGATTGGCTTCTACCAAGCAAGTCGTTGGTGCTTGCAATTCTGGAAGATCAGAGATGGGTAGATTTTTTTTCAAATAACAATGGTCCCTACTACCCGAAGTTAGTGAAACAGTTCTACGAATTCGTAAGCTTCGAGAAGTCTGAAAATGAGAATCGGGTAAGTTCTTTTTTAAATGGAAAAGAAATGTCGTTTTCTTCAGTAGAGTGGGAAGAATGTTTAAAAGTCCCACATGAAGGTGTATCCGGGTATGTCTTAAGAGCAATTACACCTACCAGTAACATCTTTGACTATGAGACCGCTTTAAAGGAGCTAACGGGTAATGGAAGTCAAAGGAAAGTGGTTGCTACTGAATTGGATGGAGAGAACAGACTGCTTTTCAAATTTGTTCAACATGTTTTGATACCGAGGAGAGGAGATTTTTCTAATCTGAGATATCAAGATATTTATCTTCTACATCTGTTAAGACATGGTGTGAAAGTTAATCTGTGAAAACTTCTGTTGAATCAAATGGAAGATATGATTAGGCCAAAATCAAAGACTAATGCCTTATTCTTTTCCAAAATGATCTCTGTGATGATAAAAGTGAAAGGGATAGCTGAGTATCAGGATGAGACAGTTGTAGTTAAGAATAACTTCTGTATCACTACTACAGTTTGTAAGTACATGAAAATCAATTGGAACCTGTGGAAAGGAGAATGGTTCAGTGATGACCAGAAGGTGTATGATAAATTTAATCCTGTGGATTATCCTTCAAGGCCAAAGGATAAAAGAGATCCAGGTTTAGGATGTGATGAAGAGGAACCCGAGTACAGTGATGAGTCAAAAGAAGAAGAGGAAGAAACTTCTATGGATATTGGAGGAGATCCAGACTTGCCCCCAAGTCCTGTTACTGAGTTTGTATACTCAAGAAAAGGAAAAGTAGAGGAAGTGTTATCTATTCGTGAGGAAGACCAGCCAGTTCCTCAGTAGGAAGGAGAAAAAGAGAATGTATCTGAATCATCTGATTCTTCTAGGTTGAGTCTGAGTCCATTTATTGAAAAATCAGTTGTGCCTACTGATGAAGTAGAAAAAGAAAGAGAAGAAGATGTACCTGTTTCAGAAAATCTCCTTACTGCTGCTGAGATAGAAGTTGTTGTGGAAGATTCTGATGAAGAATGACCAGCAGAAAATGTAGTTTTTGTACATAGTAATGCACCCATTGAGGGGGAGCATCATTCCAATCTTGGAAATGTTACAGTGGCTGTTGATATTGAAGACTGGGTAGAAGACCCATGTTTTATAGTCTGTGGTTTGGATTATCCTGATTCGGATAATGAAGTATCCTTTAATAGACCAAAGATCAGCTATGACATCAATTCTGAGTTATTACCTGATGATGTAGTCCGAGTACATGATTTAGATGTGCTGAAAGAAAATCTCAAAGTCAGTTTTGTAGAAGAAGTAAATACAATGGAATCTTTTTTATTTTCCTCGATTCAATCAGTCATGAATGATTCGGTTGTCAGCTTAGCTTCTGCAAGAGTATCTACTACAGTTGATCCTACTGATTTTGTTACAAAGTCTGATCTTGAATCCCTGAATCATGAGCTGAAATAATCCTTTAGTGCCTCAGTTACTGAGATGAATCACTGTTTTCATGAAGAAATGAAGTTGTTAGAACAATCTCTTGAGCTTTCTCTTGGTTTCAATCTGTCAACGTTTATGGGTGAGCTAATGGAAGCAGTCAAAGAGTGCCAGACCCAATCTTCTAGAATAGAAGCCGATCTTGAAGCCTTAAAAAAGTCTGTTACTACCTTAGATTCCTACATGAGCTCAAAGCCTCAAGATGATAAGGATTTAGCCTATGTGAAAAGTGTTGTAAGCCAAATGGTCTCAGTATTTGAAGATTTCAAATCTTCTATAAAGGATCATGTTAAAAATCAGGACTCTTAACTGCAAACTTTGATTAGTGGTTTGACCAAAAGTTTCAAAGAAACTGTATCTTTCTCGGTTGGTCCTCTAGCTTCAAAACCTGCATTTGATTTGAATCAATTACGAGCTATGATGAAGGAGGATCTTGGTTCTATTTCAACCAGTGGCTCTGTGGACTCATCAGATCTAAGCTGGGTAGTGCTCTCTATAAGAGATTCAGTAAGGGAAATAATGAAAATCATCCACGGCACTATGAAAGAGGCCTCTGCCTCTCAGGAGGAAATCAAGAACAAGGTGGATTATTATTTCCAAAGGATTTTTACCAAGCAACAACTCACCCATCATTTCAAGCTGATGTTGGAAAACATGAAGTTACCCCCTGTAACTCAAGCCTTCCGAGAAAAAGTGAGCAAGCCAAGAGAGCTGACTCCTGCCTTAGAAAAATTTATGGAGAACAAAGATGATTTTATATCTGCTATGGAAAGAGGGGGAGGAATCATTATGGATTTCAGAAATCTATTGCTGCCCTTTTTGCATGTTGATGCCAGACCAGTTATTGTCCCTCCTGCCTTACCTGCCTCTGCCTCTACTGAGTCTCCAGTCCAGATGACTCCTGCTCAGGCCATCCGAAGCCTCACACCTATGATCACTCAATAAACTTCCCAATCCAGGCCAGGAACTGTATCAGTGGCTCAGCCTCCTGTGATCATTTCTGGGATTCGAAAGCCCTCACTCACATCCTCACCACCAGCCTCCTCTTCTGATCCAAAAGGAAAATCTCATGTTGAAGATCCGGATTGCTGAAGTGGTCAGGCTATTTGAGAGGAATTTTTTTTCTCTCTTCTTCTTTTCTATTCTGTTTATGTAAGTTTTGTCTGGTCTAATACAAATGATTTTCTTTACACTATCTATGTTTCTCAGTTTTCTCTTTCTGCTTTCCCACTTTTTGATTATCACAAAGGGGGAGAAAATTATAAAGGGGGAGAAAATATAAAAAGAGGGGGGAAATATCAAAGGGGAGAAATTTTGAGCCTTTGCTACTATTCTTACATTTCCTTCTTTGGTACGAACTCTTTCAAAGCATATCTCTGATACTATTGTATTTAATACTTCCTATGATAATTTTTGATCTATTTCATTCTATTACTATTTCCTCTATTTCCTCTGATTGCTTTCTTTGAGAAATTAGAATATAAACGTTATATTCTCTAATACTCTATTCTCACTATTTTTTTTTGGTC
Organism: Viscum album; assembly: GCA_963277665.1. Lineage (NCBI taxonomy): Eukaryota > Viridiplantae > Streptophyta > Magnoliopsida > Santalales > Viscaceae > Viscum > Viscum album. The sequence goes on from OY728135.1 coordinate 456,011,737, forward strand.
ATTGTTTCGCGCGGAATCCGGGGATGACCTCCTGGACGGGAGATTCAAACGTTCCGATCGGTTTCTAACGGGTTTGTTCGTAGAACCGGAAACATCCAATGATTCCACATCCGTCTGGACCTACTTTCCAAAGGCAGGCGCTCATGAGTTTGTGGACTAATGAGGCTTAGGAATTTGCATTGGTCGAGAGGATGGAAGGTCGGACTCATCACACCTTTTTGAGGGGAATTATTGTCTACTCCGGGACTCTCTTTATAGATTTAAGTTATGTTCGTGAATCCTTATTACATTACCAAGTAAAAAATGTGCTTTCCTTTAGTTTTAACAATCAATGATTAAATATGCAAGAAATTTAGAGAATCTTTTATATGTATTCTAGGTTCTTCATCAATATAGAATCATCTATATTTGTTTAGAGATTCTTGGTCAATGGTATCCTTCAAAACATTTATATAAAAGTCTCTTGGACATTTTGATGACCAGGCTGGTTTTAAAGCCACTCAGTGGGGCACTTGAAGTTTATCGTCATTCAGAAGGACATAGATTATTTCAATGTTGGGATCGAACCCATAGATGGGCTACCTACGTATCCTTTGTTTTGAAAAAGGAATCAGAACCCACGTAGTTCGAGGAATGGGATATGATGTTTTATGATTGATGGCTCAAAGATGAATGTCATAATTACTTTTACACTCTAAGCTCACGTGAGTCATGCTCGATGTGAGAAACAAGAGGTATTGATAAAATTTAGACAATTGTGCCATAAAAAATGCAATCATAAGAATTTGTTTTGGGGCTTATGTATAGATGACTGCCCAGATAGACGAAGGTTTAGGATTTACTTTTAGGGAGAAAATCCAAGAACAGGGTCCACAAAGTTATATGTGCTTCATGGAGATTTGAATACTCTAATCTTGGGGCTTACTCCTAAGGAGGATGCCCAAGTTAGGAGGGGACTTATGATTGGGTTTTATTCCTGAAAAGGAAACCCAAATCAAAGGTAATTTATGACTAGTTAAGAGAAATTTTAAGAGACTTGGGGCTTACTCCTAAGAAGGATGCCCAAGATTTATGACTAGGACTTATTCCTGAGAAGGAAGCCTAGGTTAGGGGACTTGGGGCTTACTCTTGAAAAGGAAGCCCAAGGTTATGACTGAGTCTTATTCCAGAAAAGGAGACCCAGGTTAGGGATTAAGGTTTGGGGCTTACTCCTGAGGAGGATGCCCAAGATTAAAGGACTTGATTGGGGCTTATTCTTAAGAAAGATGCCCAGATCAAAGGTTTTTATAACTGGGGATTATTCCTGAAAAGGAGACCCAGGTTAGGATTCTCTCATCTTAAAGGATGAGGTTGAATGAATGAACTCTCAATCTTTGGTGACATAAATATGTTTAAATCACTAGGTTTTGAGAGGTATTTCACAGAATTCCTTTCAGATAAGGATGTCAAATCAAGAAATCATGCCATAAATGGATTTGAAGAGTATCTTGAAGACTGAATCTTAAATAGGAAGGGTGAAATGGCTTAAGAGGGGTAAAAATGGGCAAGATGGGCACCCAAAAAGATAGGGGCGCGCAAGTCTTGAAAGGCGCGCAAGTCCTGCGGCGGCGCGCAAGTATTGGTCGTGCAAGTATACTTGCGCGACATTAGGGGTACATGCGCGATTTTCAACCAGTATTGAAATGCTTGAGCGACTCTTTATTAAACCCTTTACCATCCTCTTGAGGTTCTTCCAGAAGAGGGACACGCAAGTTATATTGAAGGAATTAAGTAGGCGCGCAAGTGTTTGATAAGTTTCAACACTTAGGCCTTCCTTTTTCTCTTTAGATCTTCCGTTCTAGGTAAGAAATTACCTTAGAAGTGTTCTGGAAGCTTTGAGAAGAGACTTGGGCGTCGGGAGCTTCGATCCGAGTTTCTGGAAAAAATCCTCTCGAATGGGGGGCCCACAGGGTCTATTTATAGGCAAAAGAAGACCCCGGGCGGTTACCAATTAGGTCGCGCAAGTCACCTGCGCGACCAAGGTAGTCGCGCAAGTATACTTGCGCGGTAGTGGTATCACTTGCGCGGTAGATTTGCTGTTGATCCTTTGTTCATGCCTTTGTCGATTTTTGATGTTTTCTTCAAAGGATGAATCACTTTCAGCTGAGATATTCCCTTTTCCGATCTTTAGATTCTGTGACGAAAGGAGCGTCAACAAAAGTCCCCCCTCAGAGTTGGATCCGGAGAGAAATGAGGATTTGACTCTGAGGAAATCGAATCCTTCCAAAGGAAAAGGGAGGCGCGCAAGTTTTTCAGTGCGCAGAGGTCGGCGCGCAAGTTTGCATCGCGCAGGCCTTAATTGCTCTGGGTACGGCGCGCAGGTAGGCTTCCGAGCCTATAAATACATGGCCTCACCTCCGTACAAGTATCCGGATTTCCGGACATCATCCCTTCTCGAGCTCTCGCCGCGCAGGTCACCTTGACCGCGCAGGTTGCTTTGTTTTCTAGGGTTTCCTCGATGTCGCGCCACTGTAAAGGTATTTGTACTTGCGCGGTTTATACTTGCGCGTCAAAAACTAGCGCGACACACAAATACTTGCGCGCCATGTTTAGACTTGCGCGACTTAAATGCCTTAGTCATTTTTCTAAATTTCTTCACAAATTTTATGAAAATAAACCCATTTAAGAGTTAGTTTATTCATCTTTTTGTGCAGATTCAGTGGTTCCCAAGGGAATTGAAACGGCTGATGAACTGGCTAGCAAGCGGATTGATGACATGATGAACATTATTGGCCATGATTACTATGATATCTGCGACAGCACTTTCCCAGATTTGGATAAGTATTTGAAGAAATATCATCTTAAATTCTCACAGAGCATCTACCTGTCTCTGTGTGTTCATGGTCATCTGCAAGGAGTCAATGTTCCAAATGCAAACAATTATACACCTGAGATGCAGCTGCACTGCTACTTCTCTATTTCGGTTATGCTGTGCATTAAGAGTAACAACAATGGTGTGAACTTTCAAATTCTTCCTCCATGTCTTTCCCTTGCAGATATGAAAATGGCAAACCCATGGGCTGAAATGTTTTCCACTGTCGGTTGGTGGAGAGAAGACAAACATGGTATTAGATCAATATCTGAAAAGAGTACTCTCTCCAAATGGCTCTTTACTTCCAATGCTCCATTCTCAAATCCACGTATCCATCTTCCAAGTCTCTTGGACAGAAACAGAGTCACTGTTTGATCAGCAGAAAATTTTCTCAAACCGCACTCAAGAACATCCTTTTACAATTGTTCCAAGAAGAGCTGGTATCACTGCATATCTTATTGTATCCAGTTGAATGAATGAATTCTAGGTGGTTACTAATGAAGATCGGGATGCCGTAAATCAAATGAAGTGTTATGTTGAAAGCCTCTTGTAATTCTTGAAAGAAAAGAAGAGACTCCAGTCTGTGGATGTCCTTCTAACTCTTGTGTATCAATGAAAAACACTTTTGTCTTCAATCATTTGTACCTGCATTCTTCCATTACCTGTTTCAAATTTACTTAAGCCAATGGGCTTAGTAATCATAGTTTGATTTTTACTAGGATTATTACAAATAACCCTACAAACTTTGAACCTTTTAAATGCTCAATATTACCTAAATCATACAAAAAATGTATATTTAGTGAGCTGGAACTTGACTTTTTTTCAGAGTTCCTTTGTCTTTTGTGTGGGCAGTTTAAAGTCATGCACGCCGGACATAAAGGGGCTAATGTTTAAGGTCGAAAATAGCTTTGACCGAAAATGGATTAAAATGGATTCAATTCCTTGACAATTTATCTGAAAACATATTTACCATACTCAAGTATGAGGGAAAAAAAATGTAAACTATGGCTTAAGAATATTTGAATCTGAGGAATGATATGAAAAAAGAGCTAAAAGGCATTAGAAGAAGTAGTTTCCAAGAATGAAGTTACTATTATTTAACAAAACCCGTTAGGGGGTTGAAATATGCAGGGCCACCTATGGGCATTGGCTGCATAGTCAAATAAAATAGCACCTTTTGGCTGACAAGTCTGTTATGTGGACTGTTTATGCAAGGCCACCTATGGGCACGTGCTGCATAGTCAGGCAAAAGAACTCCCAGAAATTTACTTTCCTAGTGCTAAAAGCCAGTGAAAGTTTATGGAGATTCAAAATTTTCTAAATCATAGAGTTTGTTGTATGGAAAGAGGTACTTGAATATGGAGAAGATATTTCCAAACAAGAATATCGAAGAACTGGATGAATATCACTCCTACGAAGGTCTGACCCAAACGTAGGGAAGAAGAATAAACCATAGACTTGAATACTTTCAGATCATGAAAAAGGATATGGGACAAATATGTTAAGGATGGCTATTTTTGCGGATCCCTACATACTATCGTTTAAGACAAATAAGGACAAAAGAGGCATTCTTCCCAAGAATGAAGTTACTATTATTTAACAAAACCCGTTAGGGGGTTGAAATATGCAGGGCCACCTATGGGCATTGGATGCATAGTTAAATAAAATAGCATCTTTTGGCTGACAAGTCTGTTATGTGGACTGTTTATGCAAGGCCACCTATGGGCACGTGCTGCATAGTCAGGCAAAAGAATTCTCAGAAGTTTGACATTTTTGTGACTATAAGTCATGAAAAGGGTTATGAAGATCTGAAAATATTTAAGGTTAGGATTATAATACATAAATATGGGTATTTTCTAATGTATATAGAGATACATAGGTCAATGAAAACCATAATCATGTTGTGACTGGGTCCTGAATTGAAACTTGGACTTCACTACGTATCTCATAAGAATGAGAATCAAGCCATACGTAGTTCTTGAAATGCAGTTTAACGTCGTGCAGGACGAAAGTATGAGTGATCTTAGTTTAGGGTCATAGAATTTGGACCATAATAATGAATACACAGTGTGTGTTTTCATGAAGACTTTTCAGCCAAGGGACTGAAAGTGAAATTTGGGGTTAGGCCCAAAAGACTTGGGACTGGATTCGAGGGACACTCGAATGTTCCTACGTATCCCATAAGGATGGGAATCAAGTCCACGTAGTTCTAGATCTACCCTTTGTACAAATTTGGTTCGTACATGTGAAGGGTGAAAAGGGGACTTTAGTGCAATGATGGTTTTAACCTAAGATAAAAAGTTTAGGCATTACCATGTATGTACGTAGTCTTTTGAAAAATGAAAACCATGATTGAAAAAAGAATCAATGTTAATAATGGTTCCTTCTTAAATGAGGAAATCAAAGAATATTGTAGTTTATTGTCGTACCGGACAAAAGTGTTGTATAGTTTAACGTCATATAACAAGGACGAAAGTGAATCAATGTAAAGATATTGATTCCAGGGGTGGTTTCACAAATCATCATCATATGAGATGGTGGTGAACCAATGTGAAGAGATTGTTTTTGGGCTTGAACCTTTGGGAGGTTGCCTACATACCCAGCCTGGAGGGCAAGGATCAAAGTTCGTGTAGTTCAATTAAAGAATGAATCAATGATCAATTTGTTCTTGTGGACAATGATCTAATAAAAAAAATATTGTTGGGATTTACACATGGTTAGTGGCCCAAAGGGAGTGTTATGGTTGATGTTCGCTCTAAGCTCACGTGAGTCATACTCGGTGTGAGAAACAAGAGGTAATAACAACCTTAACGATGTACAGTTTAATGTCATGTAGGACATAAAAAAAAGGGACTTTCTGTACAGTTTAGCGTCATGTAGTTAAGACGATGGGGACAATATAGTTTAACGTCATATTGGACGAAAGGGGGATTGTGCAGTTTTAATGTCATGCTGGACTTTTGATGATTATATAGTTTAACGTCTTTCCGGACGTGAGGGACTTTTATACAGTTTAGCGTCATGTAGTTAGGACGTCACAGTTTAACGTCTTGCTGGACATATTTGCAAATAGTTTATGGTCATATACATGGACCAGGGATGATGCAGTTTAAAGTCATACGGGACCATTGCTGTATAGTTTAACGTCATATAGCAAGGACGAACTGGTGCTGTACAGTTTAAAGTCATGTAGCTAGGACTAAGGTGAACCAATATAAGGATATCAGTTCTGGGGATTTTTTACAGTTTAATGTCATGCTGGAGGATGAAAGTGTCACACAGTTTAATGTCATGTTGCTAGGACACAATATAGTTTAATGTCATCTCGGACAAAATATAGTTTAATGTCATCTCGGACATATACAGTTTAGTGTCATGTAGGACATATTAGTAACCAATGTGACAGTTTAACGTCATGTTGGACGATGAAAGTGCCACACAGTTTAATGTCATGTTGCTAGGACACAATATAGTTTAATGTCATCTCGGACAAAATATAGGAACTTCTATACAGTTTATTGTCATGTAGGACAAAATCAGGGACTATGAAGTTTAAAGTCTTGCAGTTAGGACTATTGGTGCTGCACAGTTTAGTGTCATGTTGCAGGGACATAAGTGCGAATAGTTTAAGGTCATATGCATGGACCGTACAGATTATCGTCATGCTGGACGTATTATAGTTTAATGTCATCTCGGACAGAAGTGTGACACAGTTTAATGTCATGTTGGACGAAGTTGTAGTTTAAGGTCATACTGGACCATTGCTGTATGAACCAAATGTAAGATTCTTGGTTCTGGGAACAATATTTTGTGTTTATACAAAATACTTCTTCAGAAATCTGGCATTAGTTGGAGTCGTGATGTGTTCTCCATCCATTGAGATTAGAGAATACGCTCCATTGGAGTAGACCTTATGTATTGAATAAGGTCCTTCCCATTTTGGTTCAAGCTTGGGAGGCTTCTTTCCTGGTATCATTGGTGTTCTGAGAACCAATACCAATTCTCCCTGAATGAATGAACGAAGACGAACTTTTTTGTTAAAAGCTCGTGCTATTCGATTCTGATAGATTTCCAAGTGGTGCAAAGTGCACAATCTTTTCTCATCTAACTGTTCCAATTCATTCAACCGCTTTTGGGATTGCTCATCTGTTGATAATTGATCACAAATGGCTATTCTGAGTGAAGGCAATTGAACTTCAATTGGCAAGACTGCTTCTGTTCCATATACCAATGAATATGGAGTAGACCGCGTTGCATTGCGAGTGGTAGTCCGATAAGCCCATAAAGCATGATAGAGTTTATCAGGCCATGACCTCTTATCTTTATCCACCATATTTTGCAGTATATTTGAAAGAGTCTTGTTGAAGGCCTCTATCTGGCCATTAGCCGCTGCATGATATCGAGATGAATGGTTGGACTTAATGTTGTATTCTTGATACAATTTCTTTACCTCAGAAGAACAGAAGTTGGTGCCGTTGTCTGTCAATATGGTATGAGGGACACCAAATCTAGTAATGATGTTAGACTTGATGAAGCTAACAATGCATTTAGAACTGACTTCTTTGAGAGGTACTGCCTCTGCCCATTTGGAAAAAAAATCAGTAGCAGTAAGAATGTACTTAAACTGCTTGGCCGTAGCTGAAGGGTAAGGTCCCACCACATCCATTCCCCATGTGGAAAATGGCCATGAGTATTTAGCTGTATGAAGCAACTCTGGAGGTTGATGAATGAAGTTGGAATATACTTGGCATGAATGACACTTCTTTGTGAAATTAACACAATCTTGTATCATTGAAGGCCAGAAGTATCCAAGCCTTCGAATTTGATCAGACAATCTATGTCCAGACTGGTGGGCACCACAGACTCCGGCATGCACTTCTTTTATGACAGCCATTGTCTCTTCACCATCAATACATCTGAAGAGAACTCCATCAAAACCACGTTTGTAGAGAATTTTCTCGAGGTGGTTTGGACCATCATAAAGAGTAAAATTGACCACACGTCGCCGAATTTGTTCTCTCTCGGCTCTATCAGGTGGAAGTGTTCCATTTTGAAGGTATTCCCTGATAGGTGAAATCCATCCTGTAGTATGACCATATGTTTCAGGAATGGGACTAATTTCATTAATTTCCTCTGTTCTGACTTGAACATAAGGTGAAATTGCACGACGGTGGGCAATACCGATGGTTGTCTCGTCCCGATTTGGATCTGCTAAAGCTGTGGCTATATTAGCCAGTGCATCAGCTTGAGCATTTTGTGATCTTGGGACATAAGAAAATGTCGGTTCTGAAGGGAATTCTGACATTAACTCTCTGACGTAATCATACAAAGGGATTAATTCTTCTTTTCTGATGGCATAATCCCCATTGATTTGTTTGATTACCAGGTCTGAATCACCTTTCACCTTTAAGTGATTCACTTGTGCTTGAAGCGCTAACTCCAAGCCTGCAATGAGAGCTTGGTATTCAGCTTCATTATTGGTACCACCTTCCCACAACAAAAAGGAATAAGGTAACACTGCCTTATCTGGAGAAATGAGCACAATTCCTAAACCAACTTTGTTGAATTTAGGATTTTCCATTTTCTTCCCTGTTGGACTTCTAGAAGCACCATCAAAATACATTTCCCATGTTTGAGGACTCTCTTGAATAGAAAAAACTTCCTCATCAGGGAGTTCGATATCTGAATACGTGTCTTCCACTGAAGGGTGTTCAGCCAGGAAATCAGCCAGAGCTTGGCCCTTAATTGCCTTTTGAGACACATACTGGATGTCGAACTGCTGTAAAATAACCGCCCACCTTGCCAGACGTCCTTTAAGCATTGGACGACTAAGGATGAATTTGAGTGGATTATTACGAGATACCAATTGGACCTCGTGATGTTGCAGGTAGTGTCTCAGTTTCTGAACTGCAAAGATTAATGCTAGGCAGCATTTTTCAATACTCGAATACCGGGTTTCTGCTTCAATCATAGTTCTACTAAGATAGTAGAGACTATTTTCATTCCCAGCATCATTCTTTTGAGCGAGAAAGGCACCCAATGATCGCTCTAAAGTTGTCACATAGAGGATAAGAGGCCTACCCTCAACAGGTGGCATGAGTACTGGTGGACTTAAGAGGTATTTCTTGAGAACATCAAATGCTTCTTGACATTCTTTAGTCCACTGGTAAGTGACTCCTTTCTTCAATAATTTGGTAAAAGGTAAACTTTTGTCTGCCAAATTGGCAATGAAACGCCGAATATAGGCTAAGTGTCCTTGAAGTCCTCTTAATTCTTTCAAATTCTGAGGAGGTGACATACCAAGGATTGATTTGGTCTTCTCAGGATCGACTTCAATACCACGATGGCGTACAACAAAGCCGAGGAATTTTCCTGAGGTTACCCCAAAAGCACATTTTAAGGGGTTCATCTTCAAATTATGTTGTCGAAGCTTGTGGAATATGATTTCCAAATCAGCCAAGTGATCAAAACGTTGTTTGGATTTAACCACCAAATCATCTACATAGCATTCAACAAATTTCCCTAGAAAAGGTTTGAAGATACGATGCATGGCGCGTTGATATGTTGCACCTGCATTCTTTAAACCAAAGGGCATCACCCGGTAACAAAACACACCTTGAGGAGCTCTGAAGGCTGTATATTCCTCATCTTCTGGGGCCATTCGGATCTGATTATATCCAGAATATCCATCCATTAAAGAAAGTACTTCATAGCCAGCCGTCGCATCAATTAAGAGTTCTGTAATCGGAACTGGAAAATCATCTTTGGGACAATACCGATTAAGATCTCTGAAATCGATGCAAACCCTAATTTGTCCGTTCTTTTTCTTTACGGGGACAATATTAGCCAACCACTTGGGATATTGAACTTCTCTGACGAAGTTAGCTTTGATAAGCTTATCCACTTCAGCCTCGATTTTGGAAGCATAGGTTGGGTGTGTTCTTCTCGCGGCTTGCTTGAATCCTCGATGTTCTTTTGGCAAACCCAAATGATGGGTGGAAACATCAGGATCAAGGCCAGGCATCTCTGTATAATTCCAAGCAAAAATATCTTTATTTTGCTTTAGAAAAGAAATATACATCTCTTGTTCTTCAAGGGTCATGGCCGCACTAATTAAAGTGGGGTGTGGATCTTTCTCTGTACCCAGATTTACTTCTCTGAGTTCATCCACAGTGGTAGAGATACCCTCTTCAAATGCTGGAGGAGCATCTCTAAGATCTTCCTCTTCCTCTTCATCATGTGTTATTTCTTCCGTTTCTACTTGCAAAGTAGATGAAAAAACGAAATTCTCATGATCATAAGAGATGTCAAAATTTTCACATTTTGAAGAAGAAGCTTCCATTTCCGACCCTATTGATGAAAAAGGGTCTTCTTTGGGAAATAAAGAGGAGATGATGGATTGAGAATCGACATCAACATTCACCTCTGGTGTTGCTATAACTTCTTCTGGCCTGATTAGCGAAGTATAGACTTTTTGGATTTCAGCAGACGAAATGAAAACGTCACCACTTATGTTTTCATCACTGCTTGGTAAGTTACCAATTTCTCCCATGTTGTCTGGCTCGATTGCCGTAATTGACATTATGGATCTTTCCATAAGAGTATTTTGATTTGGGCCTATTTTGTCAATTTGACTGATAGGTAACACATAATCTGTACTCACATGTGAAAATGGATTTATTGGAATTTTTTCCAAACCATATGGAGCATTAACTTTGGTAATTTCCTTCATTGTAGATTTTTCTCTTCCCTTCATGTGATAAAATTCCGCCTCAATGTATTGAGACTCACATGTTTTGAACGGGGCCTTATCACCATACAATGTTCCAACTTGACCATCGAAACAGTATTTGAGACATTGATGGTATGATGACGGAATAGTTGCATGCTGATGTAACCAGGGTCTTCCAAGCAAGATATTGAAAGCTGAGTCTTGATCAACAATCATGAAATCTGAATTGGAAACAAGATCTCCAAACTGAGTTCTGAGCGTAACTTCTCCCAGTGGTTCTTGTTCATTTTTATCATATCCTTGCAACATAATGGTAGAAGGAGATAAATCAGATTCCGTGAGGCCCAATCGACGAAGTGTGCGAATGGGCATGAGGTTGACTCCTGAACCATTGTCAATAAAAGCTCTTCGAACATCTATACCATTGACTTTGCCAGATAGGTATAAAGGTTTTATGTGCTCATGCACAACATCATCTTCATCTTTATCAGTAAAAGATATCACTGCATGGCATTCTGCAGGATTATTCTCTATGTGATAAATTTCAGCTGCAGCAATTTCAGCTTCAAACTCCTGAGGACTTGACAAAGCTTCGATGAGTGCTTCCCGAAGATCTTTTGATAGATTCAAAGCATCCAAAATTGATAATTTGGCTGGTACTTGGGCCAAGTGTTTCAATATATCATACTTTTGATCTAGAGGCCTGCGTTTCCCAATGGGAATATGCGGTTTAGCAGGTACCTTGGAAGCATATGCTTTGGAAGCTGATGCATCTTGTATTGAAGTTGGCAACATCTTTGGTTTTGGAAAATTAGACTGATTAGATCCATTTACTTGCTGAGATAAAGAAGATGGAACCTTTAATCGGTCTTCCAAAATAACTGTGCCGAAGCTGAGTTGGCCATTGGCAGAAGAACTTGCTTGTTCATTTTGAGCTCGCTGAAGGGATCTACCATGAGTTTCTGCTGCATATACAGTGCTAGCAGGGGTAGAATTAGAGTAGTGGCTTCGGAAAGATCCACGTCTTCCCCTATATCCTGAACCTCTAGAACTTCCTCGGGTTCCTTTATTTGATACAGGGAATTCAGGCTCATCAAGACTGGAATATGAATCTGTTAATTGAATCATATTAACAGAACCAAAGATTAACTCTTCGTCTGATAAAGACTCTGCCAAGTTAGCCTGTTTAGGCTGTGCCGTTTGGTGGGACGGTGCCCGTGGCTTTGAAGTAGATGGCATGAAATCTGCCAGAGTCAAAGACAATTTAGGCTTTGATACATACTCATCTTCTCCTGATTCCTCTTTCTTCTTTGAATTGCGCTGCCCTTTTGAGGATTTGTCCTTTGATGGAGGCTTTACTGCAGCTTTTGTAGGAGACACAATTGGCTTCTTCAATTGTGTTCGCAAAATGGAATGGGTCCGATTAATTGTCTTTCTGACCATCCAATCATCATATTTTTTCGCAGTTTTGCTTTTGACTTCCTGCCACTCGCCTCCTTCCTCTGGATCTGTAGCGGTAATACACGCTACATGAGCTGAAGAACCCTTCAATTTGACTTGTCCTAAGTCGACTATCTTTTGTAGGAGGTCTTTAGAGACAAAACACTCCTGGATGGGATGTCCCAACATTTGATGAAAGGGACAATAATTGGGACGGTCTTCATCTCCTTCCTTGTTTGGTCTCTTCGGCACCGGTAATTGAACCAAATTATTTTCCAGAGCTGAAATGAAGTAACCAGGAACTTGCTCACTTCGGAAAGAGTATGTTTTACTCTTCATATCCTCAAATTGTTTTCGTCGTTGATCTTTTTGATCATTTGGACGAAACAGCCTTTGTTGTTGGCGTTCAGGAGGTGGAGCCCTTCGAGAAGATGAAGGTTTTGAAGTAGAAATAGGTACAGGTGCCTGTTTAAGCATAACTGTAGCAGTTTCTGCTTTACCCATTCTTCTTCCTGGAGCTGATGGAATTACACGAGATTTAACCTTAGCCTGCATAAGGGAATCTTCAATCTGTTGAGCGATTGAAGTAAGGTCTCGAAACCCTCCTGTGTATTTCACAGGGATCAATGGCGTGCGTAATTCGTCACGCAAATTTGCCACACAGATTGGCAAAAATTCCTCCTGAGGGAGTGATAAACTCAAGGAATAGGTTAATCCCTTCCAACGAGCAATGAAATCAGAGACTCTTTCATTCTCCCTTTTCTTGCAGTTTGTAAGATCGAAAACTGTCGTTTTTGGCAAAGTTGAGCTAAACTGAAGAAGGAATTTTTGACGAAGATCCTCCCATCCGATGACTGACCGGGATTTCAAGCTTGTATACCAGACAAAAGCTGGTCCTTGCAAGGTTCGCACGAAGCATCTGAGTTTCACTGCTTCTTGCTGCTCTGGAGTTCCCATCATAGGATCACAACAAGACACGTAATGCGTCAAATGTTGTTCAGGGTCGCCTGATCCATTGAAAGTAGGGAAAATAGGGTTTCCAAAACTGGATGGAGGAGAAATTGAATCTACCCATTCAGGGTAAACTTTCTTTTCAGGTTGAACTTGCGCCTGTTTCCCTTCCATAGTTTCTAACCGAGCTGTTAATGACTCAATAGTAGTTATTAACTTTTGAGAAACGTCAGGTTGAACTTGGTTTTGGGTAGGTGCAATGAATGGAGCTTGGACAGCCGTGGAGGTTGGTGATGCAACTAATGGTAGTGCTGCCAACCGTTGTTGCGTTTGACCCGTAGGATTAGACCTCTGTGGGTGTACTGATAAAGGAGGATATTCCTGATCCATCTCAGTAGTTACAAAAAATTCCTTCGGCTGTCGGACTTCAGCATTCTTAAGAAGAAGACTACTCTGAAGTAGTTCTGCATTCAACCTTCTTAATTCTTTCATTTCTTCCTCCTGTTGTGCAAATCTTTGCTCTAATGAGAGCGATTGACCTCCTTCAGAGGAAGGGTGAGAAGTAACCTGATTCTTTCCTTTCCCCTTATTGGATCCTTTTCGGAGAGGGGGAAGTGGGTTACTTGAAGGAATACCCAGATTTTGGGTAAGCCTTTGATTACGTGTGCGCACACCTTCTTCATTTAGGTCTGTGTGCGCAACTTCTTGAGCAGGAACCTCTTCGTCTGATCCCTCTGATTGAGCCTCATCTGGTGAATCAGCAGCAACGGCAGTGATGACATTAATGGATGCATATTGCATGGAATCCTTTCTATCAGCATTTCTGTGATATTGTCTCCTTCTATGTCCATGATAAGACATGGCATTCCGTTGACTTGATCCCTCAGGAATTTCTTGGAGAACCGTCACTTGGAGAGAATCTCCTGACATCTTGGCTCTTCGTTCCTCTTGAGGCTTATTCCCTAATCGAGAGAATACTGACTTTCTCTGAGGGAGGGATTGAAGATTTGAAAAAGTCCCCAGTCCGGTGGACTGGGGGTGTTCCTGTTGCTTCCGCTCAACTCCTCGAATCCCATTCATTGATTCTGAGGGTTGGGTTAGAGAAGTCCCCAGTCTGGCAAGCTGGGGTGTCTCTTGACATGCTATGTCTGAGATCTTTTTAAAATCTCTCTGGATATTGCGAATCTTAGTTCGGAAATTAGCTGGATGCATTAACCTGTATCCACTTTTATCACCTGGTTCAACAGACCATTGGATGATTTCCGAAACTTCTGTCATTTGATGACGTGTTTGCTCCAGACGAGAGGCTTGTGCAATATTCTCGCCTGCTTGATGTAGGAGAAATTCAACAACCTGTTCTCTATATACTTGACTTTGAGAGGAACTAGTTGAAGCTTGATCTCGAGCAAGCTTTTGATTATGAACAAAGCCCATTGACTGTGGCCGGCCATGGGCACTAACATTGCATGAGACCATTTTCGGCGGGCTCTGCTGACCGGAAAGCACTGTGAAATGTAGTGCTCCGTGAACACCCCATCCTCTGATATGAACATTAGATGGAGCATTGGAAATTAATTGACGCAATCTTCTTAATGCGCCAAGGCATGAACGTTGAAGGGTTCTCTGTTGCTTTTCAGCCTTCGGATACCGAGAGACTGATAGAGATGCCAAATCAATCTGGCGTTGTAACCCTTCTATTATCTTAAGATGATTTTCATATTCATCGTAAGATAATACCTTCTTCTTTAATTGACAAAGAGTTTTCCATATGTTGAGACGAATATCATGGATTCCATCATCCGTCAACATTTTTGGAATGTCGTAATGGGAGTCAGCCAAAGGCCAAAACATGACTGGTACTTCACCTCTTGCCAGTTTTTTTCTCATGTTCAGCATTTCCTCTTTATCATTAAATGAAGATTCTTCTACCTGTTTGGACCAGAGTTGGCGTTTCCTTGTTGCTTCATCGGATTCAACAAGATTGGTAGAGGAATCACTATTCATGCTGGAAGATGAATGACCCAGGGAAGGTTCGGAGAATAACCTGAACCCCAGGCTATCTTCTGATGGAGAAAGAGTTTCACCTGCCGATAGTAAAGCATCAGACATGACTGGTTTTACGTTTGCAAGTGCCTCGAGATAGGAGGGATTTCTCGTCACTACATTGCCTTCTGAAGAATTTTCGAGACAATGTGAATCACTACTACGGAGAGGACTTTCGCAGCGAAGTTCATCACCATGAAGAGGACCTTCATGATGGGTTACAGCAAAAGATGAAATCTCTTGCTCCTTGTCCTTCTGACCACACAGAGGGTTCCTGTGGCTCTCATCTGAAGAAGAAACTTCAAGATTGACCGAATTTTCATGAAGCAAGTTTTCATGAGGAAGTGTCTGTTGAAGACCTTCGGGATTAATGTTCCTGTTTTTGGGAACTGAGGGAGTAGAATCTTGAATTTCAACAGATAAATTTCTGAGGGCTTCAAGAACTCCAGCATCGAGCAAGGCCTTGTTGCAGATTGGCCTTTGATCTCCTGACTGTGCTGGGCGGATCTTTTTCTTAGATGCCTTCTTACTCTCTTTAGAAACCACTTGATGACGAAAGTGATTGCTCTGAGCAGGTGTATGTGCCTGATCAAGAAAGATGGTCAGGTTAGGCTGACAATCATCGCTCAAATCAGGTGTATGTGCCTGACTTGGTTGTCCGTATGATATGGGGGAGTATGCCCCATAACCCTCTTGGACTGGAACAGATGTGTGTGTCTGTTCCGGAGTGAATTGTTGATGTGTCACTCCACTGCTAGGGATAGATTTATGTGTCTGTCCCTGAGATGATGCTGAAGCTGTTATGATATCCTGGCAAGCATCCAGAATATGAGCAGGAATTTGCTTCTGCTCTTTCACCATTGACAAAATATGTTTGGTGACTTCAGCCGCCGGAATAGGGATATACGTGCATTCCGGGCTTGGAGTAGGTGTATGTGCCTGCTCATGTCCTCCTTTTCCTGTCAGTGAATCCTGACAGTACTCAAGTGTGGAAGCAGAGAGTTGAGTCTGCCTCCTGTTTGTCATCGGGACTTTCCGACTGACTTCTCCTGGCGCTACCAAGCGAGATTGTTGGTAGGCTTGATTAGTATTAGCAGGTGTATGTGCCTGCTGATTACACTTCGCCAAACGCGGTTGACGAGATCCATCATATGTAGTCAGACGAGCCTGCTGACTAACTGCTGATGTATAAGCAGGTGTATGTTCCTGCCTATGGTACTCCGCCGGAATTGCCTGGCGGGATCGGCTTGATGCTGCCAGACGAGTCTGCTGGACAGCGGGATTAAAACGAACAGGTGTGTATGCCTGCTCGTTATTTGCCACCAAGTTAGGTTGGTGGACTTCTCCGGAGATGGCAGGGATGACAACCTGCCTATTGTTAACCGGATTCCGTCTCTGGCGATTCATCTTGCCTGCTCGGGTTCGAGGAACCTGAGCTGAATGCCTGGAGTCGGTACCCTCATCATGTTGAGGGCTCACTACCGCACGAGTCTGGCGGCTATTGTTGATGGGAGCCCTTGAGAAGGACTCCTGTTTTTTTGAATTAAGGCCCTGAGGGACCTGCTCATTCACTTCCTCAGAATAAGGGAGTGAATGGAAATTGTGTTCCGGGGATAACGACCCGAAACGGTTGGAGACGGTAGTCAGCACCGCCTGCTTCTTGATTGCTGGTCGCCGTTGTCCGGATGACCAGGTAGAATTGTTAACTTGGAGGGCTTGACGAGCGGCCTCCAGAGTTGGGATAGTACCGTTGAGACGGTACTCCTTAACCAGTGCATTAGAAACACAGCGTTGAAGACGCTGAGTTGGTGATGTCATCCTCAGAGCGGATGACGTTCCAGCAGGAGTAGCAGCATTGGTTTTCACAGCAGCAGACCTCACAGTAGAGGTGTTCCCAGCAGCAGTATTCACAGGGGTGAATTTAAGGAAAGCCATTTTTGTAGAAGATCTTGAAAAAAGAGTGCTTGGTTAAGGATTCACGTCGGGTTCACCATTTTTGTTTCGCGCGGAATCCGGGGATGACCTCCTGGACGGGAGATTCAAACGTTCCGATCGGTTTCTAACGGGTTTGTTCGTAGAACCGGAAACATCCAATGATTCCACATCCGTCTGGACCTACTTTCCAAAGGCAGGCGCTCATGAGTTTGTGGACTAATGAGGCTTAGGAATTTGCATTGGTCGAGAGGATGGGAGGTCGGACTCATCACACCTTTTTGAGGGGAATTATTGTCTACTACGGGACTCTCTTTATAGATTTAAGTTATGTTCGTGAATCCTTATTACATTACCAAGTAAAAAATGTGCTTTCCTTTAGTTTTAACAATCAATGATTAAATATGCAAGAAATTTAGAGAATCTTTTATATGTATTCGAGGTTCTTCATCAATATAGAATCATCTATATTTGTTTAGAGATTCTTGGTCAATGGTATCCTTCAAAACATTTATATAAAAGTCTCTTGGTCATTTTGATGACCAGGCTGGTTTTAAAGCCACTCAGTGGGGCACTTGAATTTTATCGTCATTCAGAAGGACATAGATTATTTCAATGTTGGGATCGAACCCATAGATGGGCTACCTACGTATCCTTTGTTTTGAAAAAGGAATCAGAACCCACGTAGTTCGAGGAATGGGATATGATGTTTTATGATTGATGGCTCAAAGATGAATGTCATAATTACTTTTACACTCTAAGCTCACGTGAGTCATGCTCGGTGTGAGAAACAAGAGGTATTGGTAAAATTTAGACAATTGTGCCATAAAAAATGCAATCATAAGAATTTGTTTTGGGGCTTATGTATAGATGACTGCCCAGATAGACGAAGGTTTAGGATTTACTTTTAGGGAGAAAATCCAAGAACAGGGTCCACAAAGTTATATGTGCTTCATGAAGATTTGAATACTCTAATCTTGGGGCTTACTCTTAAGGAGGATGCCCAAGTTAGGAGGGGACTTATGATTGGGTTTTATTCCTGAAAAGGAAACCCAAATCAAAGGTAATTTATGACTGGTTAAGAGAAATTTTAAGAGACTTGGGGCTTACTCCTAAGAAGGATGCCCAAGATTTATGACTAGGACTTATTCCTGAGAAGGAAGCCTAGGTTAGGGGACTTGGGGCTTACTCCTGAAAAGGAAGCCCAAGGTTATGACTGAGTCTTATTCCTGAAAAGGAGACCCAGGTTAGGGATTAAGGTTTGGGGCTTACTCCTGAGGAGGATGCCCAAGATTAAAGGACTTGATTGGGGCTTATTCTTAAGAAAGATTCCCAGATCAAAGGTTTTTATAACTGGGGATTATTCCTGAAAAGGAGACCCAGGTTAGGATTCTCTCATCTTAAAGGATGAGGTTGAATGAATGAACTCTCAATATTTGGTGACATAAAGATGTTTAAATCACTAGGTTTTGAGAGGTATTTCACAGAATTCCTTTCAGGTAAGGATGTCAAATCAAGAAATCATGCCATAAATGGCTTTGAAGAGTATCTTGAAGACTGAATCTTAAATAGGAAGGGTGAAATGGCTTAAGAGGGGTAAAAATGGGCAAGATGGGCACCCAAAAAGATAGGGGCGCGCAAGTCTTGAAAGGCGCGCAAGTCCTGCGGCGGCGCGCAAGTATTGGTCGCGCAAGTATACTTGCGCGACATTAGGGGTACTTGCGCGATTTTCAACCAGTATTGAAATGCTTGAGTGACTCTTTATTAAACCCTTTACCATCCTCTTGAGGTTCTTCCAGAAGAGGGACGCGCAAGTTATATTGAAGGAATTAAGTAGGCGCGCAAGTGTTTGATAAGTTTCAACACTTAGGCCTTCCTTTTTCTCTTTAGATCTTCCGTTCTAGGTAAGAAATTACCTTAGAAGTGTTCTGGAAGCTTTGAGAAGAGACTTGCGCGTCGGGAGCTTCGATCCGAGTTTCTGGAAAAAAATCCTCTCGAATGGGGGGCCCACATGGTCTATTTATAGGCAAAAGAAGACCCCGGGCGGTTACCGGGCGGTTACCAATTAGGTCGCGCAAGTCACCTGCGCGACCAAGGTAGTCGCGCAAGTATACTTGCGCGGTAGTGGTATCACTTGCGCGGTAGATTTGCTGTTGATCCTTTGTTCTTGCCTTTGTCGATTTTTGATGTTTTCTTCAAAGGATGGATCACTTTCAGCTGAGATATTCCCTTTTCCGATCTTTAGATTCTGTCACGAAAGGAGCGTCAACAGTCATATCATAAGTTGTGATTATAAAAAAGGGGGAGATTGTTGACCTCACCTGTTTTGATAATCCCAATTATGTGTTCATATATTATGCTACTCTCAATTACTGATGATCTACATTTTAATTCTTTCAAATCAGTGATCAAGTTAATAATAATGTTTAAATAATCTCTGATTTATGTTAATCTCGATTATCCCTATTTAGCTTTGAAACAATTCTAAGTCAATTAGATTTTGTTTGCATAAGAGCTACTGATAGCCAGATCTACCGATAACCAGAGCTACCGATAGCCAGAGCTACCGCTAGCCAGAGCTACCGCTAGCCAGAGCTACCGATAGCCAGAGCTACCGCTAGCCAGAGCTACCGATAGCCAGAGCTACCGATATCCAGAGCTACCGATAGCCAGAGCTACCGATAGCCAGAGCTACCGATAGCCAGAGCTACCGATAGCCAGAGCTACCGATAGCCAGAGCTACCGATAGCCAGAGCTACCGATAGCCAGAGCTACCGATAGCCAGAGCTACCGATAGCCAGAGCTACCGATAGCCAGAGCTACCGATAGCCAGAGCTACCGATAGCCAGAGCTACCGATAGCCAGAGCTACCGATAGCCAGAGATACTGATAGCCAGAGCTACCGATGCACACAGAGCTACCGATGCACACAGAGCTATCGATGCACACAGAGCTAACGATGCACACAGGGAACTACCGATAAGAGCTACCGATAAGAGCCACTGATAAGAGTTTGAAGAGCTACCGATGGAAGATCCCTACACCGAGTCAACTGTACACGTGTACAAACAAACGGCTACCTATAATGAACTGTGGAGTCAAATCCTATATCCTCGACTCTATTTGTTTATTATACTAACGGTTACATTTGTTACTTTTGATGCATTTAATGTTATTAAATGATTTGTGTTTCCATTTCAAGAAACCGTACCAAGTACGACCAAAAATCATAATCATTCCTCCTCAGAAATACAAAAAGGAGTGGCATAAAAAGGACAGAGTGTATGTATCAAAGTGAGAGAGACACTAGACCAAAAGAGATGAAGCACACAGAACATACTGGCGATCAAGCTAAAAACGTGCCAAGAACAACTGGAGAACTTGTACTCACGAGACCACTACTACCAGCCTCCAGAACATAGAGCATACATAAAGCAATATATGCTAAAGAAGAACCACACAAAACTCATCATTCTTTGAGCCGATAAGCAAGATGAACCTGGACGTCAAGGAAGCAGATGGTACTCTGTTTGCCAGACAAAAACCAGAAGAAGAATCAGAACGAATTCTGATCAACAAAAGGAGTCGAGAGCTGCACGTAGATCACTAGAGCCTTTTCTAATCTCTAAATATTTATCTCTGTGATTTACTTTTAACATTACGAGCAGTGTGTGTCATCTGTTGTATTTTTCACACACACTGTCTCCTGAACCTTAACTAGAGGATTTGAAAATCCTCACTCACTATCTTTTCATTCTTTTTTCCACTGTGGATAGTGGTAGAGGTTGTGTGTGACCTGGACAGCTGGTTGCTGTTGTTTTGTTTCCCACGGATAACAGTGGTAGAGGTCTTGGACCTGGACAGTTGTAAACTATTGAACCCCGATCCAGGGTGTGGATCATCCTTATATAAACTTTTGAGAGGACTAAGTCTCGGCTTGAGACTGAACCTCTTGGTTAACTCCTCTGTGTTTTTAGTTAAAGTTTATATCCATACAATACATATCTATTTCATATTCCGATGCTATTACTTTGAAATATAATTTATTTTCAAGGTTACTTTGATAGTTAAACTCGCAAGTGTTTATATTTATTGTAAACCAGTAAGTTAGTTTCAAAAGTTAAATTAATCATAAGATTAAGTTGACTGAGAACTAATCAATCTTTGAGAAACTAATTGAACCTTTATAATCTATATAAATTCACTACAGTTTAATCTGTTTTTGAAATTGGGGGATTTTAATAGAAATTGTTTTTAGCAGAAATTTTAATTGGAACTCAATTCACCCCCCTCTTGAGTGTCCACTCCGACCAACATATAGTTTTTTTCCCTAGTGGCTATCAAAAATATTAAGGTGGGTTTATTTTGTTGCTGCTGGGATACGGTGGTAGTATTGGTGGGTACAAGAATTTATATGGGGCCAATATTTGTTCACTAATAGAATATGATGATTGTATTCCTCATTTGGAATGGGGAGATAGGCCCCCTCTTGTTCTTTATTTTCAATTGAGATATGTCGATTAGCTTCATATGTGGTGGGGAAAATCCGATCATCCTCCTTAGTTTCCACTATGATTTTCTAGAAAACATTATAGGTGGAAATGAGAATATAGGATTTTTATATTTTATGGTTCATATGATTCCCTTAATGATACCTCCTTATTTTTTCTATGGTCTATGTGGTTGGGGTTGAGACCTTCTAGAAGGCCCCCTCAACATATTCCTAAGTATTTGGGTCCATGAAACATTAATAATAGAGATGTTTGGAATGAGACTTAATAGGAATCTCCAAGATAGTTATAGGTATGTAGTTAATATACTTCTCTATCTCCACAAGATTAGGGAGGTGGGTATTATCATGCTCTAATGATAAGATCCCAAAGCAGTCCCATGTGGTAATAGGAACCACTAACTTTTCTATGGTCCTCTATTTGTGGGATGGTCTATGGGGATTCATCATATAGAGGATCTCCCATTCTTCATATAAGGTATAAATTGAATTATTATGATGGTACTCGAAAACTATTTAATTCACTACATGTTTTTGGGTTTTTTTTGATTTTTTGAAAACATCCTCCTAGGTTAGGAGGCCACATCCTTTATCGGGACTCAATAAAATGTACAACTTGGTAATCAAATGATGGTTAGTGCATACTATGATGTCTCTATTTGGATCTAAGAGAACTCTTAGAGTGTTTTTTATTTTCCCACATGGATCAATAACTAAAAACTAGAAACTCATTAATAAATGATCAAAAGTAGGACCATGGTCGATCGATCACTCCCACAGGTAAAACATTCACATCGTGTCCACTATTTTGGTTCTAATACACCGCCATGATCATGCATATTGAGTTTATTCAAACCTATTTTCCAAATTTAAGTGGATACTATAACTTTACCAATGATTCTTTGGGTCCGACATTGGTAAATGGGATTTTAGGCTGGGCTTATCTCACCCTGTTAAGGGGAATTATTTCCTACTCCATGAATCTATTAAAGATTTTAGATATGTTTATGAATCCTTCCCAAATCTAAGTGTGGGACTGGTTATGACCATTCAAGTTATTAATCAAAACAATGCATCAATATGAAGAAAAAATTATATCATAGGTTTTCCATTTATTTTTTACTTATTAGTAATATTTTGGTTAAAAACTATATAGCTGGGAACTTAGAAATTTATCACCATCCAAGGATGTGGTAGGTGTTGTTGATTTGTGATTGGGTTGATGAGAGTTGATTCCTAAATTTCCCTATGAAGGGAATTAGAACCCATATAGTTTGGTACCACTTAATGGGACACATAATGCCTTTTAAGGTCATATGGAAAGGTATGATGTGATTCCTTTTAAGTTCATGCATCCATGACCATGTTAAGTTCCTTTTAGGTCCATGCATCCAAGACCAATTAAATTTCCATTTATGTTAATATATCCATGTCCCATTAAAGTATATTTTATTTTTTTCATTTAATACCTATGAGATGTTGGGGTTTAACCTCAGAAAGGCATCTAAAATATACTAGTTAACAAGAATCAAATCACATGTAGTTTGGGTTACATAGTTTATGATCATGTGACATGAAAAAACAATGTAGTTTAACATCTTATCGTAAGGATGTTTTGTTCATGAAAGGTGTCACAATAAGTTATTAATAAGGGATTACACATAGGTGGACCTTTTTGGTGCACCATGTCTATTTCTAAATAAATATGAGATGGTATGATAGACTCTCATTGAATATGTCCCATTAAGGTAGAGCTTATCCTGAGGAATATAGCCCATTGAGGATAAGTGGATTTTAGGGGATATAGAATATTGATGATAAGGGTTTCTTTTGTAATATGTACTATTTAGGATATGTGTTTCATGGAAAATATGGACCAATGAGGATAAGTTTTTCATGGGGAATATGGATTAGTAGGGATAAGGGTTTCACGAAGAATACAATCTAGTAAGGGTAACGGTTCAATGAGAAATGTGAAAAAGTGAGGATATTGGTTTCATGTGTAATATGGTCAAGTAATGATATGTTGTGGAATATTCATGGGTATACTATATTCTTCCATGGAGTATGAAGGATACATGTGGGGATTGCACACCTATTTCCTGAAGGTTTTTGACCTAGTAGGTGATTAGGTGAAGGAAAATTTTAGGTCTTACACGAAATTAGAGGCCCATAAGGAGTAAGATGGCTCATTTAGTGGACCAAAGGTATAAGTCCCCCAATGAGGATATGATTGGGGTTTACACCAGATTGGATTCCCTAGAATTTCCTAGGAGTATGAAGGATATTTTTGGGGATTACATATATACTTTCTAGATATGTATAACTTAGACGGTAACTTGGGTAAAGGTAGGAAGAGTTGGGGATCACACCTAGTAGAAGGCCCCTTAGGAGGTGGATGGATCATTGAGTAGACTAAAGGGATGATTCCCCCATCAAGGAAATGATTAGTGTTGCACAAAATTAGAGTCCCTAACCTTTACAAGGGTTAGGGATGATACGTGAGGGGATTATAAAAATGATACTTAGATATGCCTAATCTAGTTAGAAACTTGGGTAAAGGAAGGAACAATTGGGGCTTAAAACTAGTAAGAGTATTGTGGTATGCTTGTAGATCATTGAGTGAAACAATGAACTATTCTGGATGATTAAGATAATTGAGTGTTAGATATGATTTATCAATGATGGGAAGCATGATCCAGGGGATTTTTCAATGATATACTCATGATAGATACCATCATTATCAAGGGAATACATAGTAATTATTACACTGAGGGTCCTATCAGTCAAGGAATAAAACTCTAGAAGAACCTTTCATTAAAGGAATACATTATCGATGGGGTGTATACTGATGTGCATAGCCTAATAAAGTATCTCTAGAGATCATTGAGTATTCCTTACTGCAATGGGATTCTCAGAGATTTGACCTTAAAAAAAGGAAGGTGACAATGTCATTATGATTGATTTGTCCTAGGTATATGCCCTAAGTGAAGGAAAATATGTAATGGAGGATCAGTTTACCATAAATGTATTTATTTCTGAAGATACCGGGTGTAGGTTAAAGTAAATGTGATCATGGACTACTAGGGAGTGGGAGGTAATAAAATTAAGAGACCCCAACTTTTCATATGATCATGGTGTTGTGTGAATGGACATAGCCTACATAAGTCTTAGGTTAAAGGTCACTCACAAAGGGTTTTTCATGAACATCACTCCATGAATAGCATTTGCGGGACTCCTCCATGAAGAATCCTCATGGGAGTTCTCTATAAAGGAGACTCGTGATATTTATCTATGAAGGATCCATGTATGAGTATAGTAACACCCCAAAACATTATATATGATTCCTTTGAAAAAAACTTAAGTTATTTTTTAGCTTTATTTACACGCAACCCAATATCTAAAAGAATGTCGATATAGTAATGATTTATAACATAGATATTATATTAGTGGGTATGAATAGGATTAAATACATTATGAAATATATTTATAATTATTAATTATGGTAAAAATGTTTTGATAAGCACTCAAATTTAATGAAATATTTTAATGATTAAAATGCCTATTTTTTACAAAATATATTTTTCTACATGGTATGTATTTTTATCAAAAAATGAATATTTATCACTATATAAAAGTTATTTAAATAAAATATATTGATAATTTATATAAATAAATTATTAATCATCCATATATTAGTTATTTAATGGTCAAGAACGATGTTAAAATCATTTAAATATAAAAATAGTTATTTTTCTAAAAATTGTTTTTATATGCACAAAGTGTTTTTATCATAATAAATTAGTTAAATGATTATTGATTAATATTTTTAATTAAATTAATATATTATATATTCAATGAAATATTGTAACGTTCATCTAGTTTTTTTACAATATATGTAATGGAAGTAAATTCAGTTTTATGGTTAAAAATGCATTTTTCTAAAAAAAGTTTTTCATTGTGTTTTGAGCACTTATTTAAAATTAAATTATAACAATTATGGAAATTCAATTTCATAAAATGTAATAAATATTTATAATTATAAAAATTAATTTAATAATATAGATTCAACATAGTTTTTGTTCATAATTAATAGTAAAAATAATAAAATGTTGTTACCACGGTTAAGGTTAAAACAGGTTTACCATAGGTTAAACTAAGATATAATGGTAGGAATGAACATAAAATTGTATAATTATTATTTTTTGAATATATTTAAACCTTATATTATCTTATATTTTAATAATTGTCCATGTTTTCCACATTATCATGAAAGTGATCATATTTTATTGAAATATTTTAAGTAATTACATGTGTGTCCTTCCCCTAACTTATAAAAGGGAACCTATTCTCCTCCCTTATTAACAAATTTTATCCTTATAGATCAACTAATAACTACTCAAAAACTTCAAGACTCCTTTTCTGCATCCTTGGTACCTTGTTCTTCTCCTAATATTGATCTTTCAAGGATTAAGGTGTAAGCTAAAGGAGGTCTCTCAATGAAGAGGTATAAATATTAACTGATATATTTCAATTTTATTTCTTATTGGGAATTATCTAAACATATTTAATCTATAATAACATGATTTATATATTATTTAGTATTTCACAGCCATTTTCCACCTCCTTTCCAACAAATGGGAAATTAAAGTATCACTCATGCATATGTGTGGACTACCACCTCCACACATCGATATGATTCATTTTCCCCCACCATATTTAATGGTTGGTTATTATGATAGATTTAATGTTCATATATGATATTTATAACATAATTATTATTTTATAAATATAATAACTTATATAACTTATTATCATCACATTCATTGAAAAATGATAACGTCGCTCATGCAGATATGTGGACTACCTCCTCCACGAAGTGATGTGATTTGTATTTTCATTTACTATTTACATGTATGGTAATAAATACATAATTAATGAATATATATGATAATTATTATATAATAATTATTATCGTAAGTTGAACTATTATTTACCTTTCTTTCTTTCTGTCCTTCAAAAATTGAAAACCTCACTTGTGCGTGCTTACAGATTACTGTCTCCACAAAGTGGTGTAATTCATTTTCCATCATTGGTTTATATGAATCATTATAAAATTGTATATAAAGACTAAACATGATACTTATTACATGATTAATATTATGTATATGATTTAACCATGATTAAATTTCAATGATCATAACTTCTTAATTAAACATATATGAAAAATTAAATAGTTATTACCTAGAAATGAGGATATATTAAAGAATTATTATTAAATTGGTGTTAAAATATTATAAGTGGATCATATATGATATTATAACTATCTAAATGGTTCTTTTATAGAATTATAATAAATTTAAATTCATTATCTATTAGTTTATATCACTTAAAATCAAGCCGAACTTGAGGTGAGTGTTTACATTACAATCTCTTTTTTATCAGAAATGTTTATGATTAAATTTATGATGATGAAATTACATAATATATCTCTCAAAAATATAATTAAATTTATTCACCTTTGGTTATTTTTTGATATTTCATACTTTCCTTTTATTTTTATTTCTTTACGTACTCAATATACCAAAAAAATTAAAGAAAACTGACTTAATTTTTATCTTCAATAGGTAATCATTTAATTCCATGTCTATATTTTCTTTGAAATGTTTTCAAGAATGTTTTTACTTCTATCCAATGATTGATCAAAAAAACTATCCATGTGTGAATTTATATTAAATGGTTTAAAATGAACTTTATTATTATTTTCCAAATAATGTACTTTTTTCTAAAGGTTTGAATAGAATATTTGTTTTAATGTATACCGTGTGATTGAATTTTTACACCATAATGACTACTCTTTATTTTTAATATTCCTTTACAAGTTTCCATGGTTCTTTTAAAAGAAATTTGTTCCCTTAATATTTTTATAATTTTAAGATTTTAGATGAATTATTTCCAAATGAAAAGGGTATTTTCCTCAAGAAAATGTTCTAATTGTCTTTTAATGGTATTTTCATCTAGGAAAACATCCAATGATGTTTATTATGGTTCACTGGGAATATGATTAAATGATATTATCTTTATTCTTTCTATGTATGTTTTATGATTATGATGATTAAATAATGATGAAACTAATTTTATTTTCCATAGGTTAAGTTATAATGAAATGATAAATTTTTTCATGATCTTGTGGAATATATATGAATGGATTATGATTATGTGATGGGTGGGTATGTTATGGACCTCTAATTCATTCGGTAAATATTATTATTTTTTAAGATCAAGGGGTTCATGATAGGTTATCACAATCCCAAAAGTGGGTATATAGTAGGTTATCCCAATCCTAAAAGAGGGTATATTGATGGTTATACCAAGATTGAAGTAGGTACATTGTTGGTTAGCCTCACATAATATGTGATGAATATCTTGGTGAGTATACTTAACATAATATTTATATGATTAGGATTATTTCACAATTTATGACACTCTCTTATGAAATTTTCTTATTCCAAATTTATATTCTCATAGCACATGATCTTTGATTCTCTTATGATTCATGTCTTATTAACTACCAAATCCTTATGACATGATCCATGTTTGTGATCTATAAATTATTGGTTATGATTTTATAATGTTAAGATCATAATATCATACCCTTATGCTTATCTTATGCTCACTTATTTTCATTGAATAATATCTCCCATAGTTACCCTTACTGAGAATATGAGCTCACTATTTCTTATGTTTCCTTACCCTAGGTTATGAAGAAAGGTTTTAATTTGGATATGACTAATAATTGTGCTATATGAGAAGTATTTATGTGATATATTGATGATAATTCGTAAAATTAGATGATTATGTATATAGTATCGAAAGACACTAAAATTTTATAGTCTCTAATAAGGTATTATTGTGAAATTTATTGAATATTAATCTAAAATAATGTAATAATTATATATTTTATATTTGGGTCATATAAATTGATATCATAGGATGGTTTTGTTATTTTTTAATATTAGTATTAGAAAACTTTAATGAGAACCATTAAGATAATCCTAATTATAGTAGAATATCTTATGTTACAGTATATAAAGAAGTGTGATTCTCCTAGAAAATACATCACTTTCCAGATAATAGAAAGTGAATGTAGTTATAACACAGATGAACCTAGGGGTAACAAATCTGAATGGGGTTCATTGGATATTAACTTGATAGTCACTTGTGCATGATGAGTGGGACTAAAAATTCCCCCAAGGATAGATACTCTTGGGGGATTTGGTTAGGTTAATTCACATTTTATTTATATAACATTATAAATTATTTGAAAAGATAGTGACCATGGGTGGACTAGGTTAAACCTAATCTATCATATACTGAAAAGAAGGTTTCATTATTTAGACATCCTAAAAATTAATTTCATGATTATTTGATTTTACACTATGATTATTGTTTCTCGTACTATGATTTTTTGGTTTCAGTCAATAGATATAATTAGAAGGAACTATGTTAATGATGAATGTGAAAGATAATGAAATGATTTCCCTCACAAGAAACTGAATAATATGGTATCTAGGATGAAAAGTATTTTTGTTACAATTATGTAACTTTCTCAAACCATGAATCATGTTGAGCATTGAAACTGGAAAATGAGGGAACAACATACTGTTGAGACCTTCATGAGGAAACATCCACCTTATTTTAGTTGTTTTGTTGGACACTAATCACCATGTAATGGATGAGTACTAATAAAAATATATTTTATATTCTCTAGTTATCAAATAATGAAAAAGTTATTTTTAATTATTTGTCATTTGAAAGGTGAAGCGTATCAATGGTGGACTCTTATCAAGAATTAAAGGGAATGGGAAGAAATTAAATTCATGGATTGGGATGTGTTTAGGATGTAATTTTTCAATAAGTACAATCCCTGTATAATTATTATGAAAATGGAGGAGGAATTAATTGAGCTAAAGTAAAAGGATGATGAATACATTAGTATCTATTAGGAAAATTTTACAAGAAATGTGAGGTATAATTCTGGTATTATCATTAAACAAAAAAGTAACATTGATCGATTCTTTACTGGATTAAAACCAAATCCTTGATAGTCGTTAGAGATAATATACTTTAGTATCTATAAAGAAATCATTTGATCTTCTATAAAGATAAAAATGGAGATTAAGTTCACCCATCAATCGCATTGTCTTGATAATAAAATAAATATGGAATTCAAAGGGAATTGTAATAACAAAAACCATATAGTGAGGAAGATGAGTCTTCCTTTATACCAAAAGTGTAGAAATAAACATAGAGGAGATTATATTAAGGGGAATAGTAAATTAATTAAGTGTGTAAAGTGAGGTCATCAAGAGTTGGAATTCTGCTGTAATGGGAAGAAGTCAACTAATTATGAAAATAGAGATAAATCTCCATAGAATTCATCACTCATACTCTAATGTTTCAAATGTAAGGAGTATGGTTATTATTCTAACAAGTGCTCGGATACATGGGTTAATGATGATGATTTATGTCAGAAACCTCTTAATAACAGAGACAAAGGTAAATATCATGTGATCACTATTTTTGATGTGGGGTATGATAATGAAGTAGTGAAAGGTAAACTTATTATGCACTCTATAACTATTAATGTCTTATTTGATCTTGGTTTTAACCACTCCTTTATATCTAAATAAGTTTATAAGGGTGTCAAGTTACCATAGATGCTGAAACAGTATTGAAAACTCCTAATAGTACAATTATCACATATCAAGTATATGATTCTTCCCCAATTGAAGTTTTTGGGAATGTGCTTCCTACAAATCTCATTATTCTACCTCTAGTTGAATTTGATATTTTTTTTGTTCATTATTTTTATTTCTTTATATAGATCCCATATTAATTCTTAAGGAAGGGAATTCGCATTTGATATTCCAAACCAACATGTTATTCTATATCTGTGTGATAATAAATATGAAATTTTAATGGAAAATACATCCATTATAGGGGTCACAACTCCTATTAAAAGGTATTTTTATCTCATATGGTTGGGGAGAAACTGAATATAAAAAATATGCCTTTTATATGGGAGTTTGTTGGTGTATTTTCAAAATAGATTCATAGTAATACTCTAAATCATGAATTTAAATTTTTAATATAACTCATACATGGTGATATACCTATTTCAAAGACTCTATATACAATATCCTATATTTAGTTTCATGAATTAAAGAATTAACTATAGTATAATCTTGATGAAGGATTCATTCAGAAAATTGAGAAACCATGGGGTGAAGCTATTCATTTTTCTAATAAACAAAGATGGATCAATGCGACTTTATATTTATTATTATTAACTTAATAAGATTATGATCAAGAATAAGTACCGTATTCCTTGTATTTATGATTTTTATGATCAATTACAAGGAGTTCAATATTTTTCAAAGATTGATATGTGATCTAGACACTATTAGTTTAGGTTAAAAAGTAAAGACATGACTGAGATAGCCTTCTTTTTGAGGTATGGACACTATGAATTTATAATTATTTTGTTTTTTATTACTAATTCCCCTACTGTATTTATATATTTAATGAATAAAGTATTTATATTTAACATTGATCATTCTTTGTTGGTATTTATAGATGATATTACTATATATTCTAAGATTATGGAAGATCTTTTAGATCACTTTTTTTATTGTACTAAAGACCCTAAGGAAGGATAATTTGTATGAAAAAATTACCAAGTTTGAATTTTGGATACAAAAAGTTTTATTTTTGGGTCATATAATCTCAATAAAGGGTATATCAATGGATCCATCAAAGATAGAAGTTATTGAGCATTGGCCCAGACTAACTAATGTGACTAAAATCCTTAGTTCTCTTAGATTTATAGGATATTATTGATACTTTTTGAAGGATTTCACATGGATGTCCAATTCACTACCCAAGATAACTCAGTAGGGATTCAAGTTCCATTGGACTAATGAATGTGAAGAAAATATCAAGGAACTAAAGAAAAGGTTGGTTAGTGTACTTGTTCTCACACTACCCTAAAGTAAAG
Organism: Viscum album; assembly: GCA_963277665.1. Lineage (NCBI taxonomy): Eukaryota > Viridiplantae > Streptophyta > Magnoliopsida > Santalales > Viscaceae > Viscum > Viscum album. Next base: position 456,043,256 of record OY728135.1, read on the forward strand.
AATGGTTTTGATTTATATTGATACATCAAAGAAGAGGATGGGATGTGTTCTTATGCAGAACAATATAGTGATATCTTATGCCTCATTCTAATAGATGGTTCATGAGAAAAATTACTCGACTCATGATTTAATATTGACTATGGTAAATTTATACTTAATATATAGATGCATTATATATATGATTAAAGGTGTGATATATATACTAATAATAAATTCTTGATGTGTATATTCACACAAAAATAGTAGAATATACGCCAAAGTAAATAGTTGGAATTTCAAAAATATTATGACTGCTCAATACATTACCACCCAAGGAAAGTGAAAACGGTGGCAGTGATTTGAGTCAAAATTATTATGTTAGCTTATCTATTATGAAAATAAAAAAATATATAATATTTATGTATTTTCAAAGGATGTACCTTAAAATATTGAAGGGATAAGAGAAATACTATCGTGCTCAAATGAGTTTCCAACCATCTATACATGTGAAGATTAAATAAGAAAAGAAGGAGGATGTGGAGCTAAAAAAAGAAGGTGAAAATTTCCTTGAGTTCAACTTTGATTGTGATGGAATGATAAGGTTTAAGAACTGATTATGTGTCCCATAAATACCATACATAAAGAATGATCTATTAGAATAATATCGTAGCTCATCATTCTCTATTCATCTTGGAAGTGCAAACATGTATAGAGATATGAAAGACTATTTATGGTGGGAAAATATGAAGAGATATATTTCAAATTATATATCTCAATCCTTAGTACGTCTATAAGTTAAGTCTGGGAGAAAAAACTCTAAGAGGATGTAATAAATGTTACCCGTACTAAAATATAAATGTGAAAACGTCACTATGGATTTTTTCAAAGAACTCCTCAAAATGTATAAATTTCATAATTACATTTGGGTTATAGTTAATAACCTTATGAATTTAGTACATTTCCTTTATATATGATAATATTTACCACTTGATCATATTTATAGGATATACATTAAGTTGGTGGAAAGGTTTCATGGATTACCACATTCTATTGTATATGATCAAGATCCGAGGTTTAACTCAATGTTCTGGTGAAGTATTTAACAAGATATGGATACAAAGTTATGTTTCAGTACTTTTTATCATCCTCAGATAGGTGTTCAATATAATAGTACCATTAAAACCCTATAGGATATGTTGATATCCTATTCTTTGGATTTCAAGGGCATATGGGATTAGTAGCTTCTTCTAGTTGAGTTCTCTTATAAAAATATCTTTCACCCGAACATTCATATGGCACCTTATGAATCCTTATATGTAAAGAAGTGTATAAATATGAAATTTTGGGATGAATTTATAAAAATAAATCTATTATGACCTGAATTAGATAATAAAATTTTAGAGGCAGTTAGATCCATTCAGTAGTACATCAAGGAAGCTTAGAGTCAACAAAAGAGTTATACAAACAATAATCGATGAGATATATAATTAAAACATGGCAAGAAGGTATTCCTAAGAATTTATTCATGGAATAATTAAATGATATTTAGAAGAAAAAAATATCCCTACATGTACTGGTCTCTTCGAGATTCTTGATCGAGTATAGACTGTAGCTTAATGCTTAACGCTTCCACCAAACCTATCACAAGTCCCTTATTTGTTACATGTATCTATTTTGAGGAATTATATACCTAATCCTTTACAAGTAATAAACTCATAGGTTTTACAACTATAGAATGATTATTCCTATGAAGAAAAATAGGTATAAATCTTGGATCATAGAGATAAAATGTTTTAGAACAAGACTACTCACCTATTTAAATTTCATTAGAAGAATTAGAAATTCAAGGAAGCTATATGGGAACAATAGGATGTGATGAATTATAGATATACTCATTTTTTATCAATATAGGGAAAAAATAATTTTAAGGGGGTTATAATGTAACACCCCAAGATTTTATATATATTTCCTTTAAAATATACTTGAGGTAATCGATAGCTTTATCTATATGAAACCCCAAGCCTAAATGAATTGTGATATATAAATCCTTTATAAATTATACATTGGATTGATGTGTATGAATAAAATTAACCAAATTATGAAGTATTTGTATAATTATTATGTATAGTAAAAATGTTTTGATAATCACTCACTTTTAATGAAATTATTTAATGATAAAAAACCTATCTTTCGATGAAATGTATTTTTACCTAAAAAAATTTATTGATCACTATTGAAAATATATTTATGAATTATATAAATAAATTAAAAATAATCCATACATTATTTATCTACTAGTTATGAATGAAGATAGAATCATTTAAAGGATAAAAGAGTTATTTTTTAGAAAAATATTTTATTTGTGAAAAGTGTTTTTATCATAAAAAAATAAATAAACCATTATTTATTAATGGTTTTAATTAAATTAATATATTATGTAGTTTAAAAAATATTTAACATTCATTTTATTATTTATAAAGAATGAAATGAAAGTAAATTTAGTTTTATTCTTAAAATGCATTTTTCTAAAAATGGGTTTTGATTGCGTATTTCACATTTATTTAAAATTAAATTCTTGAACCTAGAGAAATTGAATCTACTAAAATTATTTCCATATTTTTAATTATAATAATTAATATAATTTAATAGGGTTAAATTAATTTTTGTTCATAATGAATAGTAAAAAAACTAAAATTGTGTTTCCATGGTTAATGTTAAAATGGGTTTACCATGGGTTGAAATAAGAGATAAGGGTAGTAATTCAACATAAAAATGTTCAATTATTATTATTTGAGGATATTTCAACCTTATATTATCTTATATTTAAATAATTGGTTATTTTTTCCTTTTTCACAATAAAGTGACCTTATATTATTTAAATCTTTTAAGTAATTCCATGTGTGTCCATCCCCTCACTTATAAAAGGGAACCTCTTCTCCTCATTTATTCCTAAAATTTGAGCCTTAAATCTCAGAAAAGTATTTCCTTATAACCTTCCTAGATTCCTTCCTTTCATCATTAATCCTTATGTTTTCGTGAATCTAAACATGATGGGTTAAGAAAACATGGGAAATTTGAATTTTTTATCTCTGGTGTTTTTTGAAGGGCACAACGATAATTTATCCTATAAAAATATCTCAAATTATTTTTCTACCACTCTATTGGTCCTAGAATATTTTTTCCCTATTATTTGAGATTGGTGGAATTCTTAGATGTTTAAATTTTGGTAGAATATTTAATATTTAATTAATTAAATATAATTTATCCATACATGTTCTTTTAGTGATATCTTCTGTAAAGAGTTCTAGTAATTATGACATCACAGTTGTGTCCAGATTAGGGGGTTTTTTCGAAGTTAAACGTAACATTTCATTATATGTTGGGGTCGAGTCAGGGCCCCTTTTCTTCTAATTCATATTTTTCCTTTTCTTTTTCCTTTTTCTCTCTTTTATTTTTTTCTTCTATTTTCTTCTTTTATTTTACTTTTCTTTATGTGTAATCCCCTCCCTTGGGGGCCTTAGGCTGAGAGATATAATATTGAAAGTGATAGGGAGATAAGAGATATAAAATGAGAAGGAGGGGTCGCTATAGAGAATGGGAGGATCCATATAGTCATACAGTAGATGCTGAACATGGATCAGATCGAAGTTTTGGTAGTTTCTACCAATAGGTAAGACCATTTTAATTTTTTCACCACAAACCCTTATATATTAGTTTTATTAAGTTTTCATCTTGTTTTTGGATTTTTGGAGACCCCTAGTAGGTCAATCTGGTGATTTTTAGGGGTAAATCAGGGGTTTCAAATAGGTTTTCAGGGGTTTTCTGTTCAGAAATCTTGATCACATGGTGTGTGGTTTCAAGAACACACACTGTGTGTTCTTCTTATTCACGGATAACTAAATTTTTAGAATCACGCATTTTGTAGTAGTTATTGGTCATGTGTCTAAGTACTTTTTTATGTGGATATTTAGGGACTCCACATCATGTACCTAGATTACAATTCATGTAATCGTACTTGGCCATGTACACAAGTACATGGGTAGATATATCTTTTGGAACTACATGTTTTTTATTGAGATTACACTCCATGTAGTGGTGCATGGCCATGTGGCTGGGTACCTAGGCAGACACCCTATGTGAGGGTGATATTATCATGTAATTGTAAACAAGTAGACCTCAAGGGTTCCATAGAATTATATATTTACATGTCCAAGTTCCACTATGATATTACACATTGTATACTTGGAATTACACATCATGTAGTTTTTGAAACAAGGGGTTTGAGTTGTCTGTATGCCTTCAGAGTCAGAATTGGACACAAGAGAAGTACATTTTGAGCATTTTTCAGTATAGATCACAATGGTGGAATAATTTCATCATTTAGAGGCCACCTGTATGGTTTTTTGGATCAATAGATATAGTTTAGTGGAGGATTTTTTTCAATTTGTTATTATAGGATCCTCTCAAGGATGGGTTGAAAGTTGTGAGGCTCAGGTGAGTGTGTGCACTTATTGATCACCATATTTGAGGATACCGAGGGAGATCATTTGAAGTTATTTGGATAGATACTAGGAGGTGGGATTGATTTTATTCTTGGTGAGACTGTTAGTTTTTTTTCTTTAGCTTTAGATCTGGTCTCTTGAGGTCTAAACCGGTAGGAGCCTTCAGGTTGGGATGGCATCATGGGATGTTGGTGAAGTTGGGTGTTATTGAGAAGATTTTGAGATAGATCATGGGGACCTATGTTGAGGAATTCCATTTTTTTAAAGGTGTTTCTTGAAGTTTCTATTATGGTAAATTTCCCTCTTGAGGTTTCTAATCTGGGCATAGTTCTAGTTGAGGTTTCTCTTCTTGTAATGGTAATCTTCAGACTATGATATGAAACACCAACTATGGTTTCTTTTATCAAGATTTTCATTAGGTTTATTATAGTACTACATATTAACATACATGGATATTGAATCATTTTTGTGGAATATTTATTACATTTCACATACACATACCTGAGGATAGTAATAGTTTAGTGACTTTTAAAACTTGGAAACATAAACACTGGTCCATGAGTGAGCTACGTTATCCCCCACTACATTCTTTATAACTTGAACCCAAATTAAACATAACATACATAAAATATATCTACATAACCTAGGGAAATGAAATATTAGAAAGTGTGAGATCAGATACTCAGTAAGGGTAAACAAGGGAGATACATAAGTATAACATGTGCATAAGGGTATGGGAACATGAGAATAACATTTTAAAACTATACCTTGTATATCAAATATCATATACATGAGTCTAGGAATAAATATTGGTAGTTCATAAGATATAAATCCTAAAATAATCAAAAAAAATGAGCCATAAGAGAATAATATTGGCATATTTCATGAATTTTTTTTATAAACATATGCCTAGAAAATCATTTCCACGTTGTTAAAGGCTCATTATTAAGGACATCATAGTAGAAAAATTCCTTCACTGTACCAATTTCACTCCATATTCCAACCTTTTCTTACTCTACCAAGTTCACTCCTAGTTCCAGCCATATCTAATTGTATCGGGTTCAATACCCATTACATCCATGTCTATATCATGATATATATAAATATTTAACCAATTCATTGGAGGGGGATATAGGTACCTCCCATCTCGTAATGAAAACCATATTTATATGTTCCATAAATCATAAAAATTCATCATATAATAACCCATGAAATGAAATGGGTATCAAAAACATTTCATCGTATCATAACTTGTGATAAATAGACAGTTTTCATAATCATTTCATCATATAAAACCCCATGAAAAGAATCGGGTTCCATAAGAATTTCTTCATGGCATAACACATGGAAGAGAAATGAGTTTCAAAAATATTGTGTAATAAAAAAACCATTTAGAGAAAGAATATGAATTTTATACTTGGATAATATCCCCAGTAAGGCATAGGTAACATCAATAGGTTTAATTATAGATGTAGAATGATTTTGATCAATAATTTAAAACATTTCTTGATAAAAATATCCTTCTCATTCTGAAAAATTATTTTTAAAAGATAAAACCTTTTTGAAAACCTTTTTCATTGAAAATAACTTTGAAATATTTTATAGGAATATTTGAAAATAATTTTAAACACTTTTTAAACATAAAAAAAATTATAAATCCTTTTATTTGAAAATAAAATTCAAATATCATTTATAAAATCTTTGGAAAACATTTTTAGAAAACATGGATTTGGAATAAAACATATTTCTAACTGAAGTCAGAAATAAAGCCATATTTTCTTAAAAATCCTTATAATTTTAAATAACAAGGAGTGGTAAAATGGTACAATTACTTTAATATATAATTAATACACATATGATAATAAAACTAATGAAAATTTGTTTCGCACGGATTCCGGGGATGACCTCCTGGACGGGAGATTCAAACGTTCCGATCGGTTTCTAGAGGGTTTGTTCGTAGAACCGGAAACATCCAATGATTCCACATCCGTTTGGACCTACTTTCCAAAGTTAGGTGCTCATTAGTTTGTGGACTAATGAGGATTAGGAATTTGCATTGGTCGAGAGGATGGGAGGTCGGACTCATCACACCTTTTTGAGGGGAATTATTGTCTACTCCGGGACTCTCTTTATAGATTTAAGTTATGTTCGTGAATACTTATTACATTACCAAGTATAAAATGAGATTTCCTTTAGTTTTAACAATCAATGATTAAATATGCAAGAAATTTAGAGAATCTTTTATATGTATTCGAGCTTCTTCATCAATAGATAATCATCTATATCTGTTTAGAGATTCTTGGTCAATGGTATCCTTCAAAACATTTATATAAAAGTCTCTTGGTCATTATGATGACCAGGCTGGTTTTAAAGCCACTCAGTGGGGCACTTTGAAGTTTATCGTCATTCAGAAGGACAGGGATTATTTCCATGTTGGGATCGAACCCATAAATGGGCTACCTACGTATCCTTTGTTTTGGAAAAGGAATCAGAACCCACGTAGTTCGAGTAATGAAGTATGATGTTTATGATTGATGGTTCAAAGAAGAATTTCATAATTACTTTTACACTCTAAGCTCACGTGAGTCATGCTCGGTGTGAGAAACAAGAGGTATTGGTAAAAATTAGACAATTGTGCCATGAAAGATGAAATCATAAGAAATTGTTTGGGGCTTATGTATGTATGACTGCCCAAATAGATGAAGGTTTAGGATTTAATTTTAGGGAGAAAATCCATGAACAGGGTCCATAAAGGTATATGTGCTTCATGGAGATTTGAATACTCTAATCTTGGGGCTTACTCCTAAAGAGGATGCCCAAATTAGGAGGGGACTTATGATTGGGTTTTACTCCTAAGAAGGATGCCCAAAATTATGACTGGGACTTATTCCTGAAAAGGAGGCCCAGGTTAGGGGACTTGGGGCTTACTCCTGAAAAGGAAGCCCAAGATTATGACTGAGTCTTATTCCTGAAAAAGAGACCCAGGTTAGGGGACTTGGGGCTTACTCCTGAAAAGGAAGCCCAAGATTATGACTGAGTCTTATTCCTGAAAAAGAGACCCAGGTTAGGGATTAAGGTTTGGGGCTTACTCCTGAGAAGGATGCCCATATTTGATATTGGGGCTTACTCCTGAAGAGGATGCCCAAGTATTTGAGATTGGGGCTTACTCTTGAAGAGGATTCCCAATTTTGGGAACTTTAAGAATTTAGGGCTTACTCTTGAGGAAGATGCCCAGATTAAAGGATTTATAACTGGGGATTATTCCTGAAAAGGAGACCCAGGTTAAGGATTCTCTCATCTTAAAGGATGAGGTTGAATGAACGAACTCTCAATCTTTGGTGACATAAAGATGTATAAATCACTAGGTTTTGATAGATATTCCACCGAATTCCTTTCAGATAAGGAAGTCAAATCAAGAAATCATTCCATAAATGGCTTTGAAGAGTATCTTTAAGACTGAATCTTGAATAGGAAAGGTGAAATTGCTTAAGAGGGGTAAAATGGGCAAGACGGGCACCCAAAAAGGTAGGGGCGCGCAAGTCTTGAAAGGCGCGCAAGTCTTGCGTGGGCGCGCAAGTATTGGTCGCGCAGGTATACCTGCACGACACATGGTGTACTTGCGTGATTTTCAACCAGCATTGAAATACTTGAGCGACTCTTTATTAAACCCTTTAGAATCCTCTTGAAGTTCTTCCAGAAAAGGGATGCACAAATTCTATTGAAAGAATAAGGCGGCGCGCAAGAATGATCAGTTCCCTTAAGGGTTGTCCATTCAGGCGCGCAAGTGTTGATGAGTTTCAACACTTAGGCCTTCCTCCCTCTCTTTAGATCTTCCGTTCTAGGTAAGAAATTACCTAAGAAGTGTTCCGGAAGCTTTGAGAAGAGACTTGGGCGTCGGGAGCTTCAATCCGAGTTTCTGGAAAAATATCCTCCCTAATGGGGGGCCCACAGGGTCTATTTATAGGCAAAAGAAGGCCATGGGCGGTTACCGGGCGGTTACCACTTAGGTCACGCAAGTCACTTGCGCGACCAACGTCGTCGCGCAAGTGTACTTGCGCGGTGCAGTTGATTTTGATCCTGTGTTCATGCCTTTGTCGATTTTTGATGTTTTCTTCAAAGGATGAATCACTTTGAGCTCAGATATTCCCCTTTTCTGATCTTTAGATTCTGTGATGAAAGGAGCGTCAACAAAAGTCCCCCCTCAGAGTTGGATCCGGAGAGAAATGAGGATTTGACTCTGAGGAAATCAAATCCATCCAAAGGAAAAGGGGGGCGCGCAAGTCTTCAGTGCACAGTGGGCAGCGCGCAAGTGTGCTGGAACTTGACTTTTATTCAGAGTTCCTTTGTATTTTGTGGGCAGTTTAAAGTCATGCATGCCGGACATAAAGGGGCTAATGTTTAAGGTCGAAATAGCTTTGACCAAAATGTACTAAAATTGATTCAATTCCTTGACAATTTATCTGAAAACATATTACCATACTCGAGTATGAGGGAAAAAAATGTAAACTATGGCTTAAGAATATTTGAATATGAGGAATGATATGAAAAAGAGCTAAAAGGCATTAGAAGAAGTAGTTTCCAAGAATGAAGTTACTATTATTTAATAAAACCCGTTAGGGGGTTGAAATATGCAGGGCCACCTAAGGGCATTGGATGCATGGTTAAATAAATAGCATCTTTCGGCTGACAAGTCTGTTATGTGGACTGTTTATGCAAGGCCACCTATGGGCACGTGCTGCATAGTCAGGCAAAAGAACTCCCAGAAATTTACTTTCCTAGTGCTAAAAGCCAGTGAAAGTTTATGGAGATTCAAATTTTCTAAAGTATAGAGTTTTTTGTATGGAAAGAGGTACTTGAATATGGAGAAGATATTTCCAAACAAGAATATCGAAGAACTGGATGAATATCACTCCTATGAAGGTCTGACCCAAACGTAGGGAAGAAGAATAAACCATAGACTTGAATACTTTCATATCATGAAAAAAAGATATGGGACAAATATGTTAAGGAGGGCTATTTTTTGCGGATCCCTACATACTATAGTTTAATACAAATAAGGACAAAAGAGGCATTCTTCCCAAGAATGAAGTTACTATTATTTAACAAAACCCGTTAGGGGGTTTAAATATGCAGGGCCACCTAAGGGCATTGGGTGCATGGTCAAATAAATAGCATCTTTCGGCTGACAAGTCTGTTATGTGGACTGTTTATGCAAGGCCACCTATGGGCACGTGCTGCATAGTCAGGCAAAAGATTTCTCAGAAGTTTGACATTTTTGTGACTAGAAGTCATGAAAAGGGTTATGAAGATCTGAAAATATTTAAGGTTAGGATTATAACACATAAATATGGGTATTGTCCAATGTATATAGAGATACATAGGTCAATGATAACCATAATCATGTTGTGGCTGGGTCCTAAATTGAAACTTGGACTTCACTACGCATCTCATAAGAATGAGAATCAAGCCATATGTAGTTCTTGAAATGCAGTTTAAAATCGTGCAGGACGAAAGTATGAGAAATCTTAGTTTAGGGTCATAGAATTCAGAACATAATAATGAATACACAGTGTGTGTTTTCATGAGGATTTTTCAGCCAAGGGACTGAAAGTGAAATTTGGGGTTAGGCCCAAAAGACTTGGGGCTGGATTCGAGGGATACTCGAACGTTCCTACGTATCCCATAAGGATGGGAATCAAGCCCACGTAGTTCTAGAAATTCCCATTGTACAAATTTGGTTCGTACATGTGAAGGGTGAAAGGGGACTTTAGTGCAATGATGGTTTAACCTGAGATAAAAAATTTAGGCATTACCATGTATGCACGTAGTTTTTTTTTTTGAAATGAAACATGATTGAAAAATCAATGTCAATAATAGTTCTCTCTCAAGTGAGGAGATCAAAGAATATTGTAGTTTATTGTCGTACCGGACAAAAGTGTTGTATAGTTTAACATCATATAACAAGGACGAAAGTGAATCAATGTAAAACAATATTGATTCTAGGGGCGGTTTCACAAATCATCATCATATGAGATGGTGGTGAACCGATGTGAAGAGATTATTTTTGGTCTTGAACCTTGGGAGGATGCCTACATACCCAGCCTGGAGGTCAAGGATCAAAGTCCGTGTAGTTCAATTAAATAATGAATTAATGATCAAGTTGTTCTTGGGGACAACGATCTAATTAAAATGTTGTTGGCACTTACACATGGTTAGGGGCCCAAAGAGAGTGTTATGGTTAAGGTTTGCTCTAAGCTCACGTGAGTCATACTCGGTGTGAGAAACAAGAGGTAATAACAACCTTAACGATGCACAGTTTAATGTCATGTAGGACATATTCAGGGACTATGCAGTTTAAAGTCTTGCAGTTAGGACTATTGGTGCTGCACAGTTTAGTGTCATGTAGCAGGGACAAAATAACAGTTTAATGTCATGTAGGACATATCAAGGACTTTCTGTACAGTTTAGCGTCATGTAGTTAGGACGATGGGGACAATACAGTTTAACGTCATATTGGACGAAAGGGGGATTGTGCAGTTTATTGTCATGCAATAAGGACAAAAGAGTGTACCATTTTAACGTCATGTCGGACGAAAGTGCGAATAGTTTAAGGTCATATGCATGGACCGTGAATGGTGAAGTTTAATGTCATACTGGACCTTTGAGATTATATAGTTTAACATCTTTCCGGACGTAAGGGACTTTTGTACAGTTTAGTGTCATGTAGTTAGGACGTCACAGTTTAATGTCTTGCTGGACGTAAGGGATTTGCAAATAGTTTATGGTCATATACATGGACCAGGGATGATGCAGTTTAAGGTTATGCTGGACGGTTTAGGGAAATTTTTTACAGTTTAATGTCGTGTGGGACGAAGTTGTAGTTTAAAGTCATACTGGACCATTGCTGTATAGTTTAGCGTCATATAGCAAGGACGAACTGGTGCTGCACAGTTTAGTGTCATGTTGTAGGGACATATTCTTTTCTACAGTTTAATGTCATGTAGGAAAATTCAAGTAACTATTACAGTTTAACGTCATGTTGGACAATAGAACATTTATACAATTTAACTTCATGTTGGACGATAGAACATTGCTGTACAGTTTAAAGTCATGTAGCTAGGACTAAGGTGAACCAATATGAGGATATCAGTTCTGGGCACTTTTTACAGTTTATCGTCATGCTGGACGATGAAAGTGCCACACAGTTTAATGTCATGTTGCTAGGACACAATATAGTTTAATGTCATCTCGGACAAAATATAGGAACTTCTGTACAGTTTAACGTCATGTAGATAGGACATAATATAGTTTAATGTCATCTCAGACATGCTATGAACCAATGTGACTGTTTTGGCTCTGGGAACAATATTTTGTGTTTATACAAAATACTTCTTCAGAAATCTGGCATTAGTTGGAGTCGTGATGTGTTCTCCATCCATTGAGATTAGAGAATACGCTCCATTGGAGTAGACCTTATGTATTGAATAAGGTCCCTCCCATTTTGGTTCAAGCTTGGGAGGCTTCTTTCCTGGTATCATTGGTGCTCTGAGAACCAATACCAATTCTCCCTGAATGAATGAACGAAGACGAACTTTTTTGTTAAAATCTCGTGCTATTCGATTCTGATAGATTTCCAAGTGGTGCAAAGTGCACAATCTTTTCTCATCTAACTATTCCAATTCATTCAACCGCTTTTGGGATTGCTCATCTGTAGATAACTGATCACAAATGGCTATTCTGAGTGAGGGAAATTGAACTTCAATTGGCAAGACTGCTTCTGTTCCATATACCAATGAATATGGAGTTGACCGCGTTGCATTGCGAGTGGTAGTCCGATAATCCCATAAAGCATGAAAGCGTTTATCAGGCCATGACCTCTTATCTTTATCCACCATCTTTTGCAGTATATTTGAAAGAGTCTTGTTGAAGGCTTCTATCTGTCCATTAGCCACCGCATGATATCGAGATGAATGGTTGGACTTAATGTTGTATTCTTGATACAATTTCTTTACCTCAGAAGAACAGAAGTTGGTGTCGTTGTCCGTCAATATGGTATGAGGGACACCAAATCCAGTAATGATGTTAGACTTGATGAAGCTAACAATGCATTTAGAACTGACTTCTTTGAGAGGTACTGCCTCTGCCCATTTGGAAAAGAAATCAGTAGCATTAAGAATGTACTTAAACTGCTTGGCCGTAGCTGAAGGGTAAGGTCCCACCACATCCATTCCCCATGTGGTAAATGGCCACGAGTATTTAGCTGTATGAAGCAACTCTGGAGGTTGATGAATGAAGTTGGCATATACTTGGCATGAATGACACTTCTTTGTGAAATTAACACAATCTTGTATCATTGAAGGCCAAAAGTATCCAAGCCTTCGAATTTGATCAGACAGTCTATGTCCAGACTGGTGGGCACCACAGACTCCTGCATGCACTTCTTTTATGACATCCATTGTCTCTTCACCATCAATACATCTGAAGAGAACTCCATCAAAACCACATTTGTAGAGAATTTTCTCGAGGTGGTTTGGGCTATCATAAAGAGTAAAATTGACCACACGTCGCCGGATTTGTTCTTTCTCGGCTCTATCAGGTGGAAGTGTTCCATTGTGAAGGTATTCCCTGATAGGTGACATCCATCCTGTAGTATGACCATACGGTTCAGGAATGAGACTAATTTCATTAATTTCCTCTGTTCTGACTTGAACATAAGGTGAAATTGCACGACGGTGGGCAATAAAGATGGTTGTCTCGTCCCGATTTGGATCTACTAAAGCTGTGGCTATATTAGCCAGTGCATCATCTTGAGCATTTTGTGATCTTGGGACATAAGAAAATGTCGGTTCTGAAGGGAATTCCGACATTAACTCTCTGACATAATCATACAAAGGGATTAATTCTTCTTTTCTGATGGCATAATCCCCATTGACTTGTTTGATTACCAGGTCTGAATCACCTTTCACCTTTAAGTGATTCACTTGTGCTTGAAGCGCTAACTCCAAGCCTGTAATGAGAGCTTGGTATTCAGCTTCATTATTGGTACCACCTTCCCACAACAAAAAGGAATAAGGTAACACTGCCTTATCTGGAGAAATGGGCACAATTCCTAAACCAACTTTGTTGAATTTAGGATTTTCCATTTTCTTCCCTGTTGGACTTCTAGAAGCACCATCAAAATACATTTCCCATGTTTGAGGACTCTCTTGAATAGAGAAAACTTCCTCATCAGGGAGTTCGATATCTAAATACGTGTCTTCCACTGAAGGATGTTCAGCCAGGAAATTAGCCAGAGCTTGGACCTTAATTGCCTTTTGAGACACATACTGAATGTCGAACTGCTGTAGAATAACTGCCCACCTTGCCAGACGTCCTGTAAGCATTGTACGACTAAGGATGAATTTGAGCGGATTATTACGAGATACCAATTGGACCTCGTGATGTTGCAGGTAGTGTCTCAGTTTCTGAACTGCAAAGATTAATGCTAGGCAGCACTTTTCAATACTTGAATACCGGGTTTCTGCTTCAAGCATAGTTCTACTGAGATAGTAGAGACTATTTTCATTCCCAGCATCATTCTTTTGAGCGAGAAAGGCACCCAATGATCGCTCTAAAGCTGTCACATAGAGGATAAGCGGTCTACCCTCAATAGGTGGCATGAGTACTGGTGGACTCAAGAGGTATTTCTTGAGAACATCAAATTCTTCTTGACATTCTTCAGTCCACTGGTAAGTGACTCCTTTCTTCAATAATTTGGTAAAGGGTAAACTTTTGCCTGCCAAATTGGCGATGAAACGCCGAATATAGGATAAGTGTCCTTGAAGTCCTCTTAATTATTTCAAATTCTGAGGAGGTGACATACCAAGGATTGATTTGGTCTTCTCAGGATCGACTTCAATACCACGATGCCGTACAACAAAGCCGAGGAATTTTCCTGAGGTTACCCCAAAAGCACATTTTAAGGGGTTCATCTTCAAATTATGTTGTCGAAGCTTGTGGAATATGACTTCCAAATCAGCCAAGTGATTAGAACGTTGTTTGGATTTAACTACCAAATCATCTACATAGCATTCAACAAACTTCCCTAAAAGAGGTTTGAAGATACGATGCATGGCGCGTTGATATGTTGCACCTGCATTCTTTAAACCAAAGGGCATCACCCGGTAACAAAACACACCTTGAGGAGCTCTGAAGGCTGTATATTCCTAATCTTCTGGGGCCATTTGGATCTGATTATATCCAGAATATCCATCCATGAAAGAAAGTACTTCATAGACAGTTGTCGCATCAATTAAGAGTTCTGTAATCGGAACTGGGAAATCATCTTTAGGAAAATACCGATTAAGATCTCTGAAATCGATGCAAACCCTAATTTGTCCGTTCTTATTCTTTATAGGGAAAATATTATCCAACCACTTGGGATATTGAACTTCTCTGACGAAGTTGGCTTTGATCAGCTTATCCACTTCAGCTTCAATTTTGGAAGCATAGGTTGGGTGTGTTCTTCTCGCGGCTTGCTTAAAACCTCGATGTTCTTTTGGTAAACCCAAATGATGAGTAGCAACATCAGGATGAAGCCCAGGAATTTCTGTATAATTCCAAGCAAAAATATCTTTATTTTGCTTTAGAAAATAAATATACATCTCTTTCTCTTCAAGGGTCATGGCCGCACTAATTAAAGTGGGGCATGGATCTTTCTTTGTACCCAGATTTACTTCTCTAAGTTCATCCACAGTGGTAGAGATACCATCTTCAAATGCTGGAGGAGCATCTCTAAGATCTTCCTCTTCCTCTTCATCATGTGTTATTTCTTCCATTTCTACTTGCAAAGTAGATGAAAAAACGAAATTCTCATGATCATAAGAGATGTCAAAATTTTCACATTTTGAAGAAGAAGCTTCCATTTCCGACCCTATTGATGATAAAGGGTCTTCTTTGGGAAATAAATAGGAGATGATGGATTGAGAATCAACATCATTATTCACCTTTGGTGTTGATATAACTTCTTCTGGCCTGATTAGCGAAGTATAGACTTGTTGGACTTCAGCAGATCAAATGAAAACGTCACCACTTATGCTTTCATTACTGCTTGGTAGGTTACCAATTTCTCCCATGTTGTCTGGCTCGATCGCCGTAATTGACATTATGGATCTTTCCATAAGAGTATTTTGATTTGGGCCTATTTTTTCAATTTGACTGATAGTTAACACATAATCTGTACTCACATGTGAAAATGTATTTATTGGAATTTTCTCCAAACCATATGGAGCATTAACTTTGGTAATTTCCTTCATTGTAGATTTTTCTATTCCCTTCATGTGATAAAATTCCGCCTCAATGTATTGATACTCACATGTCTTGAACGGGGCCTTATCACCATACAATGTTCCAACTTGACCATCGAAACAGTATTTGAGACATTGATGGTATGATGAAGGAATTGTTGCATGCTGATGTAGCCAGGGTCTTCCAAGAAAGATATTGAAAGCTGAGTCTTGATCAACAATCATGAAATCCGAATTGGATACAAGATCTCCAAACTGAGTTCTGAGTGTTACTTCTCCCAGTGGTTCTTGTTCATTTTTATCATATCCTTTTAACATCATGGTAGAAGGAGATAAATCAGATTCTGTGAGGCCCAATCGACGAAGTGTACGAATGGGCATGAGGTTGACTCCTGAACCATTGTCAATGAAAGCTCTTCGAACATCTACACCATTGACTTTGCCAGATAAGTACAAAGTTTTTATGTGCCCATGCACAACATCATCTTCATCTTTATCAGTAAAAGATATCACTGCATGACATTCTGCAGGATTATTCTCTATGTGATAGATTTCAGCTGCAGCAATTTCAACTTCAAACTCCTGAGGACTTGACAAAGCTTCGATGAGTGCTTCCCGAAGATCTTTTGACAGATTCAAAGCATCCAAAATTGATAACTTGGCTGGTACTTGGGCCAAGTGTTTCAATATATCATACTTTTGACCTAGAGGTCTGTGTTTCCTAATAGGAATATGCGGTTTAGCAGGTACCTTGGAAGAAGATGCTTTGGAAGCTGATGCATCTTGTATTGAAGTTGGCAAGATCCTTGGTTTTGGAAGATTAGACTGATTAGATCCATTTACTTGCTGAGATAAAGAAGATGGAACCTTTAATTGGTCTTCCAAAATAACTGTGACAAAACTGAGTTGGCCATTGGCAGAAGAACTTGCTTGTTCTTTTTGAGCTCGCTGAAAGGCTCTACCACGAGTTTCGGCTGCATATACAGTGCTAGCAGGGGTAAAATTAGAGTAGTGGCTTCGGAAATATCCACGTCTTCCCCTATATCCTGAACCTCTATAACTTCCTCGGATTCCCTTATTTGATACAGGGAATTGAGGCTCATCAAAACTGGAATATGGATCTGTTAATTGAATCATATTAACAGAACCAAAGATTAACTCTTCCTCTGATAAAGACTCTTCCTGGTTAGCCTGTTTAGGTTGTGCCGTTTGTTAGGACGGTGCCCATGGCTTTGAAGTAGATGGCATGAAATATGCCAGAGTCAAAGACAATTTAGGCTTTGATACATACTCATCTTCTCCTGATTCCTCTTTCTTCTTTGAATTGCACTGCCCTTTTGAGGATTTGTCTTTTGATGGAGGCTTTACTGCAGCTTTTGTAGGAGACACAATTGGCTTCTTCAATTGTGTTCGCAAAATGGAATGGGTCCGATTGATTGTCTTTCTGACCATCCAATCATCATATTTTTTTTGCATTTTTGCTTTTGAATTCCTGCCACTCGCCTCCTTCCTCTGGATCTGTAGCGGTAATACACGCTACATGAGCTGAAGAACCCTTCAATTTGACTTGTCCCAAGTCGAC
The DNA here is from genome assembly GCA_963277665.1 of Viscum album. Lineage (NCBI taxonomy): Eukaryota > Viridiplantae > Streptophyta > Magnoliopsida > Santalales > Viscaceae > Viscum > Viscum album. Next base: position 456,060,604 of record OY728135.1, read on the forward strand.
CATCTTTTGAAGGAGGTCTTTAAAGACAAAACACTCCTGGATGGGATGCCCCAACATTTGATGAAAGGGACAATAATTGGGACGGTCTTCATCTCCTTCCTTGTTTGGATTCTTGGGCACTGGTAATTGAACCGAATTATTTTCCAGAGCTGAAATGAAGTAACCAGGAACTTTCTCACTTCGGAAAGAGTATGTTTTACTCTTAAAATCCTCAAATTGTTTTCGTCGTTGATCTCTTTGATCATTTGGACGAAACAGCCTTTGTTGTTGGCGTTCAGGAGGTGGAGCCCTTCGAGAAGATGAAGGTTTTGAAGTAGAAATAGGTACAGGTGCTTGTTTAAGCATAACTGTAGCAGTTTCCGCTTTACCCATTCTCCTTCCTGGAGTTGATGGAATTATATGAGATTTAACCTTATCCTGTATAAGGGAATCTTCAATCTGTTGAGCGATTGAAGTAAGGTCTCGAAACCCTCCTATGTATTTCACAGGGATCAATGGCGTGCGTAATTCCTCACGCAAATTTGCCACACATATTGGCAACAGTTCCTCCTGAGGGAGTGCTAAACTCAGGGAATACGTTAATCCCTTCCAACGAGTAATGAAATCAGAGACTCTTTCATTCTCCCTTTGCTTGCAGTTTGTAAGATCAAAAACTATCGTTTTTGGAAAAGTTGAGCTAAACTGAAGAAGGAATTTTTGACGAAGATCCTCCCATCCGATGACTGACCGGGATTGCAAGCTTGTATACCAGACAAAAGCTGGTCCTTGCAAGGTTCGCACGAAGCATCTGAGTTTCACTGCTTCTTGCTGCTCTGGAGTTCCCATCATAGGATCACAACAAGACACGTAATGCGTCAAATGTTGTTCAGGGTCGCCTGATCCATTGAAAGTAGGGAAAACAGGGTTTCCAAAACTGGATGGAGGAGAAATTGAATCTACCCATTCAGGGTAAAATTTCTTTTCAGGTTGAGCTTGCGCCTGTTTCCCTTCCATAGTTTCTAACCAAGCTGTTAATGACTCAATAGTAGTTATTAACATTTGAGAAACATCGGGTTGAACTTGGTTTTGGGTAGGTGCAATGAATGGAGCTTGGAAAGACGTGGTGGTTGGTGTGGAAACTGATGGTAGTGCTGCCAACCATTGTTGCGTTTAACCCGTAGGATTAGACCTCTGAGGGTGTACTAATAAAGGAGGATATTCCTGATCCATCTCAGTAGTTACAACAAATTCCTTCGGCTGTCGGACTTCAGCATTCTTAAGAAGAAGACTACTCTGAAGTAGTTCTGCATTCAAACTTCTTAATTCTTTCATTTCTTCCTCCTGTTGTGCAAACCTTTGCTCTAATGAGAGCGATTGACCTCCTTCAGAGGAAGGGTGAGAAGTAACCTGATTCTTTCCTTTCCCCTTATTGGATCCTTTTTGGAGAGGGGGAAGTGGGTTACTTGAAGGAATACCCAGATTTTGGGTAAGCCTTTGATTACGTGTGCGCACACCTTCTTCATTTAGGTCTGTGTGTGCAACTTCTTGAGCAGGAACCTCTTCGTCTGATCCCTCTGATTGAGCCTCATCTGGTGAATCAGCAGCAATGGCATTGATGACATTAATGGATGCATATTGCATGGAATCCTTTCTATCAGCATTTCTGTGATATTGTCTTCTTCCATGTCCATGATGAGACATGGAATTCCGTTGACTTGATCCCTCAGGAACTTCTTGGAGAACCGTCACTTGGAGAGAATCTCCTGATAGCTTGGCTCTTCATTCCTCTTGAGGCTTATTCCCTAATCGAGAGAATACTGACTTTCTCTGAGGGAGGGATTGAGGATTTGAAAAATTCCCTAGTCCGGTGGACTGGGGATGTTCCTGCTGCTTCCGCTCAACTCCTCGAATCCCATTTGTTGACTCTGAGGGTTGGGTTAGAGAAGTCCCCAGTCTGACAAGCTGGGGTGTCTCTTGACATGCTATGTCTGAGATCTTCTTAAAATCTCTCTTGATCTTTCGAATCTTAGTTCGGAAATTAGCTGGATGCATTAACCTGTATCCACTTTTATCACCAGGTTCAATAGACCGTTGGATGATTTCCGAAACTTCTGTCATTTGATGACGTGTTTTCTCCAGACGAGAGGCTTGTGCAATATTCTCACCTGCTTGATGTAGGAGAAATTCAACAACTTGTTCCCTATATTCTTGATTTTAAGAGGAACTAGTTGAAGCCTATTCTTGAGCAAGCTTTTGATTATGAACAAAGCCCATTGAATGTGGCCGGCCATGGGCAATAACATTGCATGAGACCATTTTCGGAGGGCTTTGCTGACTGGAAAGCACTGTGAAATGTAGTGCTCCGTGAACACCCCATCCTCTGATATGAACATTAGATGGAGCATTGGAAATTAACTGACGCAATTTTCTTAGTGTGCCAAGGCATGAACGTTTAAGGGTTCTCTGTTGCTTTTCAGCCTTCAGATACCGAGAGACTGATAGAGATGTCAAATCAATCTGGCATTGTAACCCTTCTATTATCTTAATATGATTTTCATAATCACTTTAAGATAATACATTCTTCTTAAATTGACAAAGAGTCTTCCATATGTTGAGATGAATATCATGGATTCCATCATCCGTCAACATCTTTGGAATGTCGTACTGGGAGTCAGCCAAAGGCCAAAACATGACTGGTACTTCACCTTTTTTCAGTTTTTTCCTCATGTTCAGAATTTCCTCTTTATCATTAAATGAAGATTCTTCTACCTGTTTTGACCAGAGTTGGTGTTTCCTTGTTGCTTCATCGGATTCAACAAGATTGGTAGAGAGATCATTAATCAAACTAGAAGATGCATGACTTAGGGGTGGTTCGGAGAATGAACTACACCCTGGGCTATCTTCTGATTGAGAAATTATTTCACTTGCTAGTGATAAAGCATCAGACATGACTGGTTTTGCATTTGCAAGTGCCTCAAGATAAGAGGGCTTTCTCGGCACTACATTATCCACTGGAGTATTTTCCAGGCAATGTGAATCACTACTGTAGAGAGGAATTTCGCAGCGAAGTTCGTCATCATGGGGAGGACCACCATAATGGGTTACAGCAAAAGATGAAATCTCTTGCTCCTTGGTCTTCTGGCCACACAGAGGGTTCCTGTGGCTCTCATCTGAAGAAGAAACTTCAAGATTGACCGAACTTTCATGAAGCAAGCCTTCATGAGGAAGTGTCTGTTGAAGACCTTCAAAATTAATGTTCCCGTTATTGGGAACTGAGGGAGTAGAATCTTGAATTCCGACAGATAAATGTATGCGGGCTTCAAGAACTCCAGCATCGAGAAAGGCCTTGTTGCAGATTGGCCTTTGATCTCCTGACTGTGCTGGGCGGATCTTTTTCTTAGATGCCTTCTTACTCACTTTAGAAACCACTTGTTGACGAAAGTGGTTACTCTGAGCAGGTGTATGTGCCAGATCAGGAAAGATGGTCAGGTTAGGCTGACGATCTCCACTCAAATCAGGTGTATGTTCCTGACTTGGTTGTCCGTATGATATGGGGGAGTATGCCCCATAACCCTCTTAGACTGGAACAGATGTGTGTGTCTGTTCCGGAGTGAATCGTTGATGTGTCACTCCACTGCTGGGGATAGATTTATGTGTCTGTCCCTGAGATGATGCTGAAGCTGTTATGATATCCTGGCAAGCATCCAGAATATGAGAAGGAATTTGCTTCTGCTCTTTCACCATTGACAAAATATGTTTGGTGACTTCAGCCGCCGGAACGGGGATATACGTCCATTCCGGGCTTGGAGTAGGTGTATGTGCATGCTCCTGTCCTCATTTTCCTGTCAGTGAATCCTGACAGTACTCAAGTGTGGAGGCAGAGAATTGAGTCTGCCTCCTGTTTGTCGTCGGGGCTTTCCGACTGACTTCTCCATGCGCTACCAAGCGAGACTGTTGGTAGGCTTGATTAGTATTAGCAGGTGTATGTGTCTGCTGATTACACTTCGCCAAATGCGGTTGACGAGATCCATCAAATGTAGTCAGACGAGCCTGCTGACTAACTGGTGATGTATAAGCAGGTGCATGTTCCTACCTATGGTACTCCGCCGGAATTTCCTGGCGAGATTGGCGTGATGCTGCCAGACGAGTCTACTGGAAAGCGGAATTAAAACAGGCAGGTGATTGTGCCTGCTCGTTATTTTCCACCAAGTTAGGTTGGTGGACTTCTCCGGAGATGGCTGGGATGACAACCTGCCCATTGTTAACCGGATTCCGTCTCTGGCGGTTCATCTTGCCTGCTCGGGTTCGAGGAACCTGAGCTGAATGCCTGGATTCGGTACCCTCATCATGTTGAGGGCGCACTACCGCACGAGTCTGGTGGAAATTGTTGATGGGATCCCTCGAGAAGGACTCCTATCTTGTTGAATTAAGGCCCTGCGGTACCTGATCATTCACTTCCTCAGAGTAAGGGAGTGAATGGAAATTGCGTTCCGGGGATAACGACCCGAAACAGTTGGAGACGGTAGTCAGCACCGCCTGCTTCTTGATCGCTGGTCGCCGTTGTCCGGACGACCAGGTAGAGTTGTTAACTTGGAGGGCTTGACGATCGGCCTCCAGAGTTGGGATAGTACCGTTGTGACGGTACTCCTTAACCAGTGCATTAGAAACCCAGTGTTGAAGACGCTGAGTTGGTGATGTCATCCTTAGAGCGGACGACGTTCCAGTAGGAGTAGCAGCATTGGTTTTCACAGCAGTAGACCTCACAGTAGAGGTGTTCACAGCAGCAGTATTCACAGGGGTGAATTTAAGAAAAGCCATTTTGTAGAAGATCTTGAGAAAAGAGTTCCTGTTCCATATAACATACATAATCAAGATGAATCTGGCCACTGCATCTTTTGGATGAGCACATGTCAATGGTTGATTTGTTGGCCCAAGGATCCTAACAAATAAGAATAATATCACTTTAACTTGGTTAAGGATTCACGTCGGGTTCACCATTTTTTGTTTCGCACGGATTCCGGGGATTACCTCCTGGACGGGAGATTCAAACGTTCCGATCGGTTTCTAGCGGGTTTGTTCGTAAAACTGGAAACATCCAATGATTCCACATCCGTTTGGACCTACTTTCCAAAGGTAGGTGCTCATTAGTTTGTGGACTAATGAGGCTTAGGAATTTTCATTGGTCGAGAGGATGGGAGGTCGGACTCATCACACCTTTTTGAGGGGAATTATTTTCTACTCCGGGACTCTCTTTATAGATTTAAGTTATGTTCGTGAATCCTTATTACATTACCAAGTATAAAATGAGCTTTCCTTTAGTTTTACCAATCAATGATTAAATATGCAAGAAATTTAGAGAATCTTTTATATGTATTCGAGGTTCTTCATCAATAGAGAATCATCTATATATGTTTAGAGATTCTTGGTCAATGGTATCCTTCAAAGCATTTATATAAAAGTCTCTTGGTCATTATGATGACCAGGCTGGTTTTAAAGCCACTCAGTGGGGCACTTTGAAGTTTATCGTCATTCAGAAGGACAGGGATTATTTCCAAGTTGGGATCGAACCCATAAATGGGCTACCTACGTATCCTTTGTTTTGGAAAAGGAATCAGAACCCACGGAGTTCGAGTAATGAAGTATGATGTTTATGATTGATGGTTCAAAGAAGAATGTCATAATTACTTTTACACTCTAAGCTCACGTGAGTCATGCTCGGTGTGAGAAACAAGAGGTATTGGTAAATATTAGACAATTGTGCCATGAAATATGCAATCATAAGAAATTATTTGGGGCTTATGTATGTATGACTGCCCAAATAGATGAAGGTTTAGGATTTACTTTTAGGGAGAAAATCCATGAACATGGTCCATAAAGGTATATGTGCTTCATGGAGATTTGAATACTCTAATCTTGGGGCTTACTCCTAAGGAGGATGCCCAAATTAGGAGGGGACTTATGATTGGGTTTTACTCCTAAGAAGGATGCCCAAAATTATGACTGGGACTTATTCCTGAAAAGGAGGCCCAGGTTAGGGGACTTGGGGCTTACTCCTGAAAAGGAAGCCCAAGATTATGACTGAGTCTTATTCCTGAAAAAGAGACCCAGGTTAGGGGACTTGGGGCTTACTCCTGAAAAGGAAGCCCAAGATTATGACTGAGTCTTATTCCTGAAAAAAGAGACCCAGGTTAGGGATTAAGGTTTGGGGCTTACTCCTGAAAAGGATGCCCATATTTGAGATTGGGGCTTACTCCTGAAGAGGATGCCCAAGTATTTGAGATTGGGGCTTACTCCTGAAGAGGATGCCCAATTTTGGGAACTTTAAGAATTTGGGGCTTACTCCTGAGGAAGATGCCCATATTAAAGGATTTATAACTGGGGATTATTCCTGAAAAGGAGACAAAGGTTAAGGATTCTCTCATCTTAAAGGATGAGGTTGAATGAACGAACTCTCAATCTTTGGTGACATAAATATGTATAAATCACTAGGTTTTGAGAGATATTCCACCGAATTCCTTTCAGATAAGGAAGTCAAATCAAGAAATCATGCCATAAATGGCTTTGAAGAGTATCTTGAAGACTGAATCTTGAATAGGAAAGGTGAAATGGCTTAAGAGGGGTAAAATGGGCAAGACGGGCACCCAAAAAGGTAGGGGCGCGCAAGTCTTGAAAGGCACGCAAGTCTTGTGTGGGCGCGCAAGTATTGGTCGCGTAGGTATACCTGCACGACACATGGTGTACTTGCGCGATTTTCAACCAGCATTGAATTACTTGAGCAACTCTTTATTAAACCCTTTAGAATCCTCTTGAAGTTCTTCCAAAAAAGGGACGCGCAAATTCTATTGAAGGAATAAGGCGGCGCGCAAGAATGATCAGTTCCCTTAAGGGCTGGCCATTCAGGCGCGCAAGTGTTGATGAGTTTCAACACTTAGGCCTTCCTCCCTCTCTTTATATCTTCCGTTCTAGGTAATAAATTACCTTAGAAGTGTTCCGGAACCTTTGAGAAGAGACTTGGGCGTCGGGAGCTTCAATCCGAGTTTCTGAAAAAAGATCCTCCCGAATGGGGGGCCCACAGGGTCTATTTATAGGCAAAAGAAGGCCCTGGGCAGTTACCGGGCGGTTACCACTTAGGTCGCGCAAGTCACTTGCGCGACAGTGAGATAACTTACGCGGTGCAGTTGCTTTTGATCCTGTGTTCATGCCTTTGTCGATTTTTGATGTTTTCTTCAAAGGATGAATCACTTTGAGATCAGATATTCCCCTTTTCCGATCTTTAGATTCTATGACGAAAGGAGCATTAACAAAATTATTGATATGTGGATCATGATATTTCAACATTGGAGACTTGATCATAAATAATCCTGATAAACGATGATTTTGTAACACAAAATTATTACCACTTTGGTAACCTTGAATCATAATCCCCAAAAAGGAATAATATATAATGATACTTATCATAAGGATGAAAAACTTCATGAAATTATATGTAAAAAAAATTTATATACACCTTGTTAAATAATATAGGTTCATAACATAATGTACTTCTCAAAGAAGGAAAATCAAGACAAAAAAACTCTTACTAATTGAGTAACATTTGGCTGGTAATCCCTGAAAGAGAATAAAATAAATGGAAAATTAATTATATTTAAATGAGGTATATTCATGATATATCATATCATGGGTCATTATATACACCACACAAAATAAATGAGTGGTGAATATGGAATATGTCTCGCAGAAATAAAAGTGAAACTAGAAATCCCCTTACAGTAAGTCTTGACTTCCATCATACGCATTCAAACTTATTTTATAATAAATATAAGATTATTATACATATATAATAGAACCATATTTATATATATCGTACCATATATTATTTTCTTAGGACTTTATATTACCCAATTATTAACAATTCCATGTTAAAGTTACGTTTCAGTTAATAACCGCTTTGTTTTATTATATGTTTTAACTTGTTATTTTTTGGTCCTCTTATTTAGATCATGATTTCAGAATATCCAAAATGTAAACCATGATATAAATATCATATATATTTATTATATATTTATTTATTGTAATCAATAAAATTTAGTGACAGAAAATGAAATTCACCATTCATGGAGACGGTAGGTCGTACATTCACATGAATGTTGTCTTTCATTTTATTTTTATTTTGAAATAAATAAAAGAAAATGATATATTATCAATAAATAATAACTTTTATTTCATATATATCACATATTTTTATCAAACTCATCCTTAATACATTCCATGTAAATCATGAATGAATCTCATTTCTTTGTGAGGCGGTAGTATGTCGTACACTTGAACGACGTTATCGTATTCCCACAAAATGGAAAGAATGAATGTATGTGTGATATAAAATTTAAATAAGTATAATAATATCATTAATATCATAAATATAATATATAAATATTATTTTTATCATTATTATCAACCTTTAGAGGTGGTAGTGTAAAACTAACGCCTTCGGTTAACGAGGTCGTAGTCCGCCTTACACAGGAATGATGATTTCACAAATCATTTGACGAAAGTGAGTGTGGTTTTAGGTCATAAAATAAAAATAAAAAAATATTAGTATATGTAAGATACTTATTTTTTATATAATCATGATATAAAAATAATATAATGGGTTTTATAAATAAATAAAACAAAAATGTTTGTTGATGAATGTTACCTCTTCTTCGGGTATCTCTATTTGGTTTACACCAAAGTCCTTCCTGGGTTGGATTTATGCTCAAAATAAGGATTCTAGGATAATATTATGTATGTTTATAATTTATGTGGTTAGTTATTGTATGAACCAATTTTTTTAAGGTTTGAATATATGGGGAGAGTGGGTGGCCTTTTATAAGGGAGGTGAGTGGCACACTTGTAATTTTTTGAAAGAGTGAATTCCTTCCATGTTTTTTCATGTCACCAAACCCTAATAATGTTATATTATAGATACTACAAAGTATAAGGTCTAAATATTTCCAAAACAATGGGTTTTGGAATAGTTTTTTGTCATTTTTACACCTTATATTCTATGTTTAACCACAAAGTAAACTATATTTTACCTTAATTGATGTAATTAATTTTAATTGTTTTCACTAATCAATTTGGGAAAAAATTTGACATTATTATAAATTATAAATTACTATTATTCCAAATATGGAATTCATTTTTCAAAATTAAAATCACATAAGTGGAAAAAAAAAATTAAAATTAATCCTACATATGTGATGAGAAAGCAGGTTTTTAAAGAGAAAATGATCAAAAGATTACAATGTTTTTCTATTTAATTTAAAAATAAAAATAATTCCAATGACATAAATTGTATTAATATATGTATAATTAAACTAATTAAACTTTAAAACAAAATTAAAATATAATTTAACTTTGTAAAAAATTAAATTAAAAGACAGCTTTTAATTAAAATTCAATATTTTTCACTATTCATCAAAAAAATGAAGCTTTTTAGAAAAATCCAAAACATTCACCCTATGATAATTTTGAAAATATGAATTCAAAAATGAATTTTATTTAATCAAATTAATTTTTTATAACTTTAAAAAATTAATTTTAATATTTTTTGCAAAATAAATAAAAATAATTTCTTTGAGAAAATACTATTTTCAAACATATAAATACTTTACTGAAAACTATGTATTTTATTATAAATATGTTTCATTTATATAAAAAAATTATAATTAATATTTAATAATTAGTTATTAATATTCATTTTTCTAAGACTAATTACTATTTTATAATGGTCTAGTTTAAAAAACTATATTAATAATATGTCACGGTTTTGTTGAAACTCGGTGTCATGTGTCACGCAAGCTAACTAAGTGTTGTGTGTACTACAAGAATACCAAGTTTGTGCTTAACACAAGATTTAATTGGTGTTGTGTGTACTTCAAGGAAAATAAATTTAATTTTTTCAAAAATAATAATTTATAAAAACTCAAGGTGTTACATTTTACACCCCTTAAAATAAATTTCACCCTCAGAATTTGTCGCACCAATACAAAAAAAATGGGGGTAATTCTGCATCATTATAACATAAAGTTACCATATAGCTTCTAAAACTATTGGTTTCACTAAAATACATTGATTATGTGAGTGGTCTTGTTTCACATAACTTTCTATGTATGACCCCGAATATTCACTAGTTTTTCCTCATAAGAAAGATGTTTCTCCTGTGATATGACCTATGAGTTCAGTACATGTGAAGGGTCAGGTATGTACATTTTCAATATTAATACATGGAATACATCATGGACTTTATATAGGTTTTGTGGAAGCCCCAAAATATAGGCTATCATCTTGATATGATCAAGAATTTCAAAGGGACTGATATACCAAGGGCTAAGTTTCCCTTTCTTTCTGAATCCAATGACCCTCTACCATGGATAAATTATTAGAAACAACTTGTCAACAAATTCAAATTATAGATCATGCCTAAAATTTTCAGTAAAACTTTTCTACAAAATATGAGCTTCCTTGATGTACTTATGAATATCTTTAACCTTTTCTTCCATTTCTTCAACTATCTCAGTTCCCAATAGATTTATTTCTCCAACTTCATTCCAGTATGTTGGAGATCTACATTTCTTTACATAGAGGGATTTATGAGGATATATCTTAATGCTTGAGTAAAATTTATTATTGCATGAAAACTCAACTGGATGAAGGTGTTGATCTGAACCACCTTTTAAATCCAAAGAAAAATATATCAACATATCCTCTAGTATTTGAATATTTCATTTAGAATGACCATATTTTTTAGGATGATACATAGTGATGAAAATAAACTCTGTATCAAGAGCTTTCTAAAGACATCACTAGAAATTTAATGTAAACCTTGAATCATGATCAGATAAAATGGAATGTGGTACTCTATGTAACCTTACCACTTCCTTAATGTATATCCTGGTAGGTTAACCTAGAGAGAATTCATCTCTAATAGTTATGAAGTGTGTTGTCTTAGTAAGGCAGTCGACTACAACCCATATAGCATTATTCCATTTAGAGGTTTTGGGGGGTCCAATGATAAAATCCATGGTTATGTTTTCCCATTTCCATTATATTATAGGTAATGTATTCAAAATCCCCTTAGACTTTTTTCTATCATTCTTAACTTGCTAAAATAACAAGAACTAAGTTATATACTCTGTGATATCTCTCTTCATTCCATCCCACTATAAGTATTATTTAAAATATCTATACGACTTCATACTTCTTCGATGAATATAAAATGAAGAACTATGATCTTAATTTAACAACTCTTACTTAAAATTCGTTATAGAGAGAGCCCATACGCAGTTCCTTAACCGTATCATTCCATTATGATCATGGTTAAACTCAAGAGAATTTCTATCCTTCTTTTTCATCTCAAAATCCTCCTTCTACATGTCTTAAATCTTCACTTGGATAGATAGTTGAACATTCAATTAAGAAAGATAATATATATCCCCTTTTTTTAGGATTTTCAGATCTGTCCTTCTCAAATCCATAAATATTAGATCTTTTTTTATCATCATCATAGATAAGATAGCATGATCCTTTCGACTCAAACCATCAACAACATTGTTCAATTTCTTAGAGTGTTAATGTATTGAGCATTCGTAATCTTTAATCAGTTCTAACCATATTCTATGGTACATATTCAACTCCTTATATGTGAATACATACTTCAAAATTTTATGATCAATATATATATATATATATCACACTATTCTCCATAAATATAATGTCCCTATATATTTAATGTAAAGATTACTACAGCTAACTCCAAATCATGATTTGGGTAATCTTTCTCATGAATATTCAATTGTCATGAGGAATAAGCTATAACAATGTCATTATATATAATAACACATCTCAATACCATATTTGATGCATCACTAGATAATACAAACCCTTCTCTACTACAGGGTAATGTAAGCACAGGTGTACTAACTAATATTCTCTTTGGTTCCTTGAAATTTTCCTCACATACATCTGTCTAGACGAACTTGGCTCCCTTCCAAGTTAACATGGTCTTAGGATTAGATAATCATGATAAATTCCCTACAAACCATTGATAATATCGAGCTAAACCAAGAAAACTATGGATCTTTGTCACCATGGTTGGTCTATGATAATATTAAATAGCCTCTTTCATTAATGGATCTACTCATATACCCACTATTGATATTATTTGATATAAAAATGAAACTTTTTGCATCCAAAATTCACACTTTGTAAATTTTTCATATAGTTTCTCTTTCATTATGGTCTTTAGTACAATTCAAAAGTGGTATGCATATTCTACCTTACTTCTGAATAGATAAGAATATCATCTATAAATACTACCAAAAATGATCAAGGTAATCTATAAAGACTATATTCATTAAATACATGAAGATATTAGGGGAATTAGTAAGACCAAAAGGCATCACTATGTATTAATAGTGTCCATACCTTATACGGAATGATATCTTATGTGTATCCTCCTTCTTAACCCTCAATTCATGATATCTATAATCAAGGTTGATCTTGGAAAAGTATTGATCTCTATATAGTTGATCAAATAGGTCATCAATACTAGTAAGAGGATGATTTTTCTTTATTGTGATCTTAATCAACTCCCAATAATCAATTTAAAGTAACATTGATCCATATTTATTTTTAACAAAGAGAACAGGTTCACCCTAAGGTGACACGCTTAGATGAATGAATCCCTTGTCAAGGTTTTCCTGGATTTTCTTCTTCAATTCCTACAACTCAATCAGGTTCATTCTATAAGGAGTCTTTGAAATTAGTATGGTACCAGGTATTAGTTATATTGAAAACTCAAATTCATATTTTAGTGGAAGACTGGGAAATTATTCCATAAATACATCAACAAATTCCTATACAATAGGAATATCATTGATGTCGAGTTTCTCCCTAACCATATGAGATAAAAACACCTTCTAAATGGTAATTAAAACTCATACAATGGATGTAATTTTCATCAAAAACTCATAATTATTATCACATTGATAGATAATCATAGGTCGGTTTGAAATATTAAATGTGACTTCCCTTCCTTGACATTTGATGTTCTATTTATGTAAAGAGATCCAATCCAGGTCTAAGATGACATAAAATTCAACTATAGGATGAATGACAAGATTTAAAAGAAGCACATTCCCACCAATGTCAACCGAAGAGGAATCATGGACTTGAAATGAAATCATCATACCATTAGGGGTTTTCACTACTAATTCTACATATAATCATTTGGGTGGAATCTTGATACCCTTAGAAAATTCTTTAGATATAAAATAATGCATAGATCAAGATTCAAATAAGAAATTAGTTATTCTAGAGTAGATTGTGATTTTATTTTTCACCACATTGTTATTGCACCCCTCATTAGAAATAGTTATCACTTGAGATTTCCCCTCATCTCTTGAATTAAGAGGTTTCTGATGTCGATCATCATCATTAAACCTCGAGTTTGGAAATTGGTTAGTATAATTCCCATTCACCTTACACTTGAATCACCAAAGTGGGGGAGATGCATTATGTACAACTTTCTCTCTATTCACATTATTAGATAACTTCTTCCTATCACTTTTTCAATCCATTTCTCGATGAAATTCCCTTCCACACTTAAAACATATATTAGTACCCTTAAGAAAATTTTCTCTATACATCTTCCCACACTTTTAGCATAAATGAAAGATCATATTCTTATTTTCATGGTTTTTAGATTTTCCTTTGAACTTCATCTTCATTTTCTTGTAAAAACCATAAGAATGATATGTAACACCAACCATCATTTCCACCTTAATAGAACATATAAAAATATCTTCATAGATATTGAATTATATTATGGATAAATCCCTTCAAATACTTGTTTTTAAGCCCCTAAAGAATTGATCAACCATAATTTTATGTTGGATAATAATACCAAAAGATCACCTCACAAGTATTGTAAAATTAGCCTCATAGGTACCAATGGATTCATCATAATTTTTATTTAATACAAGGAACTACTTCTCCATATAAATATAAAGAACATGAGGAAAGTAATTATTGAAAAATATGTTCTTCAACTTTTCCCAATCCAAGGATTCAATTTCATCATATTGCCTCATATTCTTGATAAGATTCAACCATTGATCCACTTCACCTTCCAAATGGTAGACATCCAAAATGAATTTTTCATGTTTTAAACACTGTAGAATAGAAAATATCTTTTCAGTGGTACTAATCCATTATTCATAAACTAGTGGATCAATGGTTCCACTGAAGGAAGGAGAACATTTCTTAATCAAGGACTTAACAGAATGTTTATCCTCCTTCACCAATTTTCAAGTTCAGCATGCTTAATAGAATGATAAATCTTTGTGAGCATAAGAATGATATTTTTTATTCCATCTCCCTTAACATTTGTATTTTTAGGAGGATAGGAATTTCATTATCCATCACACTAAGTATTAATATGGTTCCTTCAAGTTCCATTCATTGACTAAAATTAAAAATCATACTGTTAGAAATATTAATCATGATGGGGAACCAAATAATCGTGAAAAATCCCTTATAGAATGTCTAAAACATGGAACCTTCTTTAATCTATGACACCTTATGTTTATAATATGTCATTCATAGTCACCTTCTATTTAAATCCTCCGGGATGGTTCGTAAAGAGTTTGTGAATTTCAAAAGAATGTCCCCTAGGAGTGTCAAACCAGGTGTGCAGTAAGACCCATTTTCATACAATGGTTCCTAATCCAGTATAGATCAATAAGGTTTTTTTTTGGGTTGTTTCCCCAAGTTACATATATCTCAGAGCCACATATACTTGTAGTATCTAGATAAGTATGTAATTCCTTGGATACCACTCGCTTTTTCCTTTAACAAAATTTCAGGACATTTCCTATACTTTGAAACATCCTTATAATTATCCTTAAACATGTCTTTATAGATCCCACTAAGGTTTTCTCATCATAATTTTCAAAGGGTAACAAAACCTATCCTTTGATTCCAACTATATCAACCCTAACTTAACATACATAGAAATTATATCATTTTTTGTGAATATTTATTACATTACATTGAAACATGCATGAGGACCATAATAGTTTAGTGTATTTTGAAGCCAACAAACATAAAAACTCGTCCATAAGTGAGTTATTTCATCCCCCACTACGCTATTCACAATTATAACCCTTCATAGACATATCATACATAACACATATCTTCATAACAATGGGAAAGTAAACATAAGCAAGGGTGAACTCAGATGCTCTATAAGGATAAAAAAGGGAGATATCTAAGCATAACATGAACAAGCATTACAT
The DNA here is from genome assembly GCA_963277665.1 of Viscum album. Lineage (NCBI taxonomy): Eukaryota > Viridiplantae > Streptophyta > Magnoliopsida > Santalales > Viscaceae > Viscum > Viscum album. The sequence continues at coordinate 456,075,924 of OY728135.1, forward strand.
GAATATAATGGTATGTGAACATGATCATATAATTTTAAAACCATACCTTTCATATAAAAAATCATATAAATGAGTTAAGTAATAGATATTGGTAGTTCATGAGACATGAATCATAAAATAATCAAATAACATGAGCTATAAGAGAATAACATTGGCATAAGTCATGGAATTTGTAGAATACACATAAGCAAAAAAATCATTTCCATATTTTCCAAATCAAACTCCCAAGTACATTATAGCATAAAAAGTCCTTTACTTTACTGAGTTCACTCCTCATTCCAGCCCTATCTTATTGTATCTAGTTCACTCCCCATTCCAGCCATGTCTTACTTTAATGGGTCCACTCCACTTTATGGACATGTTTATCTCATGAGATATATAAATCTTTACCTAATTAATTGGAGGGAGATATAGGTCCCATACATCTCATAAGGAAAACCATGTTTATGTCTACCATAAGATCATAAACATTCATCATATCATAACCTAAGAAATGAAATTGGTATCATAAACATTTCACGATAACATAACCTATGAAAAAATATAGGTTTCATAATCACTTCATTATAGAATAACTTGTGAAAATAAATTGGTTTCTCAGTTATTTCCTCATGGTACAACCCATGGAAGATAAATGGGTTTCATAAACATCATGCAATCGAAACATAAACCATTCATAGAAACAATATGAATGGTATCCTTGTGTTATATCCCTAGTAAGGAATAGGTAACATCAATGGGTGTAATCTAATATGGAGAATTATTTTGATCAATCGTTTAAAATATTTCCTGAGTAAAATATCTTTTCAACTTTTAAAAACACTTTTTAAAACATAAAAAAAATTAAAACCTTTTTCTTTGAAAATAAAATTGAAAATTTATAATGGAATATTTGAAAATAATTTAAAAAACTTTTTAAGTATAAACCATTTTCAAAATACTTTTTTTAAATAACCATATAATATTTTTTAAAATCATTTTTGAAAACATTTTTATAAATCATGGTTTTTGAATAAAACATATTTCCAAAAAAATAGAGAAATAATGTCAAATTTTCTTTAAAACATTTTCATAATAATTTTAAATAGCATAGAGTGGGAAAATATTAACATTAATTGAATATATAATGAATAACCAGAATATAATAAAATTAATTATAATTATTTATATGTGGATCGTGATATTTCAACATTTGAGACTAGATGACAAACAATCCCGAGAAATGATAAGATTGTAACATAAAATCATTACCATTTTGGTAACATTGAATCGTAAACCCCATGAATTAATAACATAAAATGAGAAATAAAATATCAAATGTATGAATAAATTTATGATATTAAATGTCAAATGGTCTGTATATACACCTTGTGAAATAAATATTGGTGCATAACATAACGTACGTCTCAAAGAAGGTAAATTGAGACAAAAATACCTTACTGCTTGAGTAACTTTTGGATCATAATCCCCATGAAAGAATAATGTAAATGGAAATATTAATTATCATGAAATGAAGTAGATTCGTGATATATAATTTCATAGGAAATTATATACACCACACAAAATAAACATGTGGTGAATATGGAATTAGTCTCTTAGAAATAAAAGTGAGACTAGTAATCCACTTACCTTAAGTTTTGACATCCATCATACTCATAAAAAAATATGTATAATAAATATAATTTTATGATAAATATATATTAGAACCATATTAATATATATAATACCATGTATAATTTTCTTATGACTTTATATTACCCTTTTATTAATATCTTCATGTTAAAGTTACGTTTTGGGTAATAAGAAATTTGTTTTTATTATATGTTTTGACTTGTTATTTTTTGTTCCTATAACTTCAATCATGATTTAATCATATCAAGAATGTAAAATATGATTTAAATATCATATATATTCATTATATATGTATTTATATAAATCAATAAAATATAGTGATTGGAAATGAAATGCGTCGTTAATGGAGACAGTAAGGCGTACGTATGCATGGATGTTGTTTTTCATTATCTTATTAGTTTGAAAGAAAGAAAATTAAATGATATATTATAATTCCATAATAATTATTATTTCATATATATCACATGTTTTTTATCCATTCGTAATAAAATCCATGTAAATCATGAAATAATCACATCACTTCGCGATGCGGTAGTTTGTTGTTCACGTGAACAACATTATCGTATTCCCACAAGATGAAAATTATGAAGGTATGTGTGATAAAAAAATTATAGGAGAATAATAATATCATTAATATAATAAATAAATATATATATATATATATATATAGTATTTACATCATTATTAACAACCTTGATAGGTGATAATGGAAAAATGAATGACATCGGTTTATGAGGTTGTAGTCTGTCATACACACGAACGATGATTTTTTAACCCATATGAAAGAAGTGTGTGTGGTTTTAGGTCATAAACTTAACATAAAGAAATCTTATTATATTTAATATAATAAGGTTATTATATAATCATTATATAAAAAAATTAAGGAGTTTTAGGAATAAATAAAACAAAAAATTTTGTTGACGAATGTTACTTATTCTTCTGGTATCTCCTATTAGTTTGCACCAAAGGTCATCCTTGGTTAGATTTATGTCCTAAGTAAGGATTATAGGATTATATTAGGTAAGTTTAGACGTTATTTGGGTAGTTATTTTCTGAACCAGTTGGTTTTGAAGGTATTAAGAGAGGGGGAGATGGGGTGGCCTTTCATAAGGGAGGTTAGTGGAACACTTGTAATTTTTTGAAAGAGTGAATTCCACCCACATTTTTTTCATATCACCAGGACACAGCAATGGTCCATTCTCAAAAAGAAAATTATAAGGTATAAATATTTCTATAAAATTGGTTTTTTTAATTTTTTATCATTTTTACACGTTATATTATAAATTTAACCACTAAGTAAACTTGTTTTTAACTTAATTGTTGTAATTAATTTTAATTGTATTCACTAATAACTTTGGTCAAAAATTAATTTTACCATATTATGAAGTATAAATTTTTATTATTGAAAATATGGAATCTATTTTTCTAAATTCAAATCATCGAATTGGGAAAAATTAATTTAAAATTAATCCTGTGGAGGTGACGAGAAAGCAGGTTTTTAAAATAAAAATGATCAAAAGTTTCCAAAGATTTTATATTTAATTTCAATATGAAATTAATTAAAATTATCTAAAATGGATTAATATATGTATAATTTAACTAATTAAACTTTAAAAAAATATAATTTAAATTTTTAATTAAATCAAATGAAAAGGTAGTTTTCAAATAAAATTCAGTATTTTTAACTATTCATTAAAAAAATGAAACTTTTAGAAAAATTATAAAAAATCACCTTAAGATAATTTAGGAATTATGAATTTAAAAATTAAGTTTATTTTATCTAATTTTATATAATTTTAAAAAAAATATTTTTATTATTGTACACAAAAGAAATAAAAAAACAATTCTTTGAGAAAATAGTATATTCAAACATATAAATTATTTACCAAAATTATTTATTTTATTATCAATATGTTTCCTTTATTTAAAAACATTATAATTAATATTTAAAAAATAATTATTAATATACATTTTTCTAAGTATAACAGCTATGTTATAATGTTCAAGTATAAATAAATATATTAATAATATGTCATGGTTTTATTAAAAGTCGTTGCCATGTGTCACACAAACTAACCAAGTTTTTCATGTAATGAAAGATAACCTAGGTTTGTGTGTAATGAAATATTGAATTGGTGTTGTGTGTAGCACAATACATCAAAGAAATTTAATTTATTCTAAAAAAAATTAATGCATAAAAACTCGGGGTGTTGAATTTAGATTTGCTGTAGGATCCCCTTGTAAAGTATCCTACCTGAGCTGAGGTTATTAGGGATTGTGGATGGTGCCCCATACTTGTCGCATAGAGATATTTTTAGTGTCGGTATTAGAAATTTTAGTTGGTGGGTTTGGGTGCATCCGACCATAGTGTTGAGATTGTGGTCTTAGAGGTTTGAGGCTATTCTTGTTCAGGACGGGATGAGAGGGGAGAGCATTAGGATAATACTAGACTTGGAGTTATCCCTAAGATTGGATTTGCTTCTATCCTTTATTGTTTAATTATTGTGAGGCAAGGCTAGGAAGCTAATGGATAATCTGGATGAGTGAATCTTCCCTAGTTAAGCTAATCTCCCTGGCTAGGGTTAGTGGACTGTAGAGTCTATTGTTCTCTCAGGCCTAAATTTTGAGTTTAGGTCAGGTAAGACATCCCAAAGATGTTCTGGAAAGTTCATTATTTCCTAGTTAGTTCCATAGGACTTCTAGGATATAGTATCATACTCTTGAGGTTGATCGGGAATCCTTATTGCTAGTTCAGATCATTCCATAAGAGTCTTAGTTCCTGGTAGATTCACATAGGTGTTTTAGAATCCTAGTATGATATCCTGGGGAATTTCCTTCATTCCTATTCTTTTATTGGACTTTAGATCTTCTTCTAGATCAAGTGGACTCATTTGACGTGTAGTTGTGCAATCCTTGTTTCATAATTCCTCTGGCTGGGGCCAGAGTGAGGGTATATTTACCTCTAGTGTTAGGCTATAACCTATAGTATGTTTTTTCCTTTGGTTTTTCCCTTTTTTAATTTTATGTCCTTGTTTATTTTCATACTTGGTGGTCACATTCAACTAGGTTTTACATGACACATATTACATGAACATGTTTTGAAAGTAGATATTAGGACCACTGTTGGGGGTGGCCTACTAAGTTTTTTTCCACCCCCTACATGTGCACCTTTATTGGTAAAAATTCCTCAAGATAACATTATGGTATTTTTTGGTTAATTGTGTTTGTTGATAAAGTGGGTTTCTAAGGTATTTTTTGGAGTCTATAGATATTGTTGAAATGGTATGTTGATAAAGATCTAAGATGAAGGAACAGATATAGAATTGACACACAAGAATGAACCTCACATCAACTTCTCTTAAATATCATGTAATTAAATAGAATGCCTTAAATGTATGGGTAATGATTGATATCCATTCCATTGTACTAAAAACATCAATGAAGAGAACATAGTATCTCCTCCCATAAATATCTCTTAGATAAACTGGTCCACAAACAATAAATTTTAGAATAAGAAAATAAGTTATGTCATAAGCATCAATCCTTTGAGAACCACTCTTCATGAAGCCCATCTTTTTGAAAATCATGCCTTTATCATATTTTATTATGGCCTTCAAGAAAATCCATTTATTATGATGAACTCAAAACTCCAAATTTTGGACCCCAAAAATTTGGTAGAAACTAGGAACCGGTGTCACCTTGTGTACGCAATTTTCTTTACTACTTCTAGGGTATCCATTCCTTTGTCTTGGTTCTTTAACAATATACCATGTCAAAAATATATCTGGAATCCACAACATACCTTGGAAAGATTATTTTTCAACAAAAACAATCAACTAAAAACAATGCAATGTTACCTTGAGGATCCATAAAAGATGTTTATTATCAGAATGACATCAGGAAAGAAGATCATTTAGGAAACTGAGAAGATGATAGTGGATCATAAGGCTTTATCAAAACAAAAGAGTTCACAAATTTCCAAGTGGAAAATTATCTTGAGAAACATGAGATAATGCACCATGTTTTAGAAGTAATAACTCTACAGTAGAATGGAGTAGTTTAGAGAAGAAATCAGATTATCAGTAACATGGTTGTCGCAGACTGACTACCTCGGCTTCAAGTTCTTCAATACGTTTGATTTTATTTTTCCAATTTTATCCAAACTATCGATTTCTCTATTCCATAACCTTTCAGTCCATGTCATCACCATTTCACAAATCTCCTTAATATCCTTCATAGCACTCCCCTTTTTCACAAAGCTCCACATAAATTTCCCATTTGTGATGCTTTGTCAGAATTATGGAGTAATCCATAAAAAACAATATCTTAAATAGATTATCCAAGACCCTAAATGTCATCCACTATAAAATTTACCCTGTTAAATAATGTATCAATATATTAATTTGGGTTAATTATCAAAGATGATTATGTCATAACTTATTTTCTTCTTCCTTAGATAGAAAACAAATATCTTAACTGAATTATTCAGTATTGGAAGATAAAGATCCAAAGGATATGACATTGGATAACTTGCATAGCACCCATGTATCATATAAAATGAGAAATGATGAAATGATGTTGTGGAAAGTTAGAAATCAAATGAGGTGTCATTCAAGGCCATGAAGAATCTCTCTATGTAATATGGATAGGAAGATGAAGAAATAGATGAGGTGATCTCATTCCATTCCTAAAATATTGAAAGAGGAAAAGGAAATTTCAAAGGGAAACTTCCACTTTCATTATTTCTATGTGGAAAAGTTAGACATCTTGCAGTAAGAGGATAATGAGGATGAAGTTGAAATTCCCATCGCAAAGGCTAGTTGAGCTTCGTGAAAGAAATAACTTCACAAAGGCTAGTTGAGCTTCTCAAAAGAGGTGTGTTTGAAAAAGTCTAAGTGATATTCATAAAAGGAAGGTGTGATTTTTGAAAGGCTATTTGAGCTTTGCAAAAGAGGATCTTTGTGAAGGCAGTGATCATCGCGAATGTTGTTCAGAAGGCATTTCCCAGTACATCCTCTCTTTTTTCTTATATGTATTTTGAATGATATTCCCTTGTTAACAAACATCACATGTATGAGTACGATCATGTGATAATCTAGGTAGGACTCAAGTAGCATCATATTTCACCAGATATTTTAAAGATTATATATAATGATAGTTGTGGTTCGTGATAAAAACAGAAGATAGGTTTTGGTATATGAGACATGTTGATGTCATAATTGTTGAAGGTCTCAGTCACAACATACTCAGTTTCATTCAACTGTGTAACTCAGGAAATTACAGAATATTTTTAAATAAATTATATGTCATCAAGTAAAAATATTGTGCAGTTGTTTTTTAGGGTAATATTACAAAAGGTAATCTCTACCTCATGAGTGGAGAAGAAGATATGTGTTTTCTGTCAAAGGAAGAAGAAAATAAGTTATTGAATAAGCATAAATCCTTCGCAAAACACTCTTCATGAATCCCATATTTTCGAAATTCATGAATTTACCATATTTTATTATTCAATTCAATAAAATCCAATTTTCACAATGAACTCCAAACTATAAATTTTGGACCCCAATAATTTGGCAAACACTAAGAAACAACGTCACCTTGCGTATGAAATTTTCTATACCACTTTCAGGGAATCTATTCCTTAGTATTGGATATTTTTCAACATAACATATCAAAAATCTATCAAGAATCCACAACATACCTTAGAAACCCACTTTTTCAAGACACGGGGAGAAGATAACAGGTGGATCAACGATATAGGGGGAGTAATGAGATAGATGAGAAGAAGCTGACAGGTGGAGTAGCAAGATAGGGGGAGAAAATAGATAGGGGAGTTTAAAATATAAAAATGATAGAAGTGATTGATAAAATATTATATATCATGCAACTGAAGTTTGTGATTAAAGCGGAATAGAGGTTTTTGAATGAAGTGATTCATTGATGAACTTTGCATTATACTCTTATTTATCACACCGAGCAATCACCTTCTTCATCTTCCTTCGTTCACTACTCTTGGAAGGGATTCACCCATATTTTACAAACTTGTAGGTTCTTTAATTATCTTTAATGAATATATACTCAGTTGTATATGGATTCACTGTTGAAGTTCCACTTTCATCCAATGTATGAATACCACATTACCACAGATGTACTGGGAAATTCCTTCTGAACAACTTTTGTGATGCTCACTACCTTTATGAAGCACCTCTTTTGAGAAGCTCAAACAGCCTTTTTCAAAGCACACATTCCTTTCATGAAGATCACTTATCCTTCAAAAATAACACCTCTTTCAAGAATCTCAACTATCCTTCACGAAGTTCCTTCTTTCACAAATCTCAACTAGCCTTCGTGAAGCTCAAAAGTTTTTTTTTTGGGTTTTTAGAGCCTTTTTGAATTCCTTACTTTTGCGATGCTCAAAAAATTCAATTGTCTTATATCCCTTCTTTTTTTGGCTCTCTAAACATCTATTTTTTCAAGAGAAGTTTTTAATTTGACTTGAAGGTAAAATCTACCTTCTAATTCTCCTTCCTCATTGTCTCTCTCTTCCCTTGTTTGTAAATTTCCCACAGCTGCCACCATAGCCTCTACATTATAATTTTTTCAATCATTTAACTCTTCTACTTTTTTTGGACATTGTAATTCTCTATTCGTTGTGTAGACCGATTTCATAACTTCTTGGAAGTTTCCTCTAGATATGATTCACATTCTTTATATCTTCAATGACTTCTCTAGGACCATGCATGTCTTCCACTACAACATTCACCCTGTCAAATAATGAATCAAAAGATTATAATGTAGTGAGTAGACCCTAAACCTTGTAAAGGTAGTGATCCTAGGCATAGAAGTGATCTATCCTAAACATCATTATTGATAGTGAGCCTTGGTGAATTTGGTATAATCAGCACATCTCTATTGTATGCTCCTCGGATATAGCCTAGTGAGGGTGAAACAAGTAAAAATAGTTTTGTCATGTGTATGATTTAATTTATGTTCATACATTTCTATGGGATAAAGAGAGAAGTTTGATTTCTTTAATGATAGGAAGAAGTTGATCGTTTCCACTGATAGTAATCTAGAGAAAGTGACTTAGGGAGTGGCCCTTGGGAATGTAGTGAGAATAACCTAAACCTTGTAAAGGTAGTGAGCATGGGAATAGAAGTTGTCTACCCAAACATTCCACAAAACCTACAGCATTTCATCTCTAACCTTTGAATTTAATTTTTATATATTCAATAGATTTTTTTCACATAACATGTGATGTTTTACATGACATCAACTTTGTATAAATTTCATTTGATAGGGCTACCCCTAAATCATTGATTCCTAGTGGTATTCATCTATTGGATAAAAGTGTTTGAAATTTTTTTCCATTAAAGATCATAATTCCTTTGTGATTGACCACCTCTATTTATTATACTAAGATAGAATCACTACCTTTTAACCCTTTCCTCTGATACCAATTTTTAGGTCCACTAAGTCAAATACCCTAAGAGGGGGGTGAATCAGGGTATGACAGATTATTCTCTTATTTCAACTTTTTCTAAGCACTACTATTGATATCATCTGGTATTCCATGAATAATTTCTATGAATACATCCTTTCCTAATGATTAGAATTAGTGTTTCATCTTCTAAGAGTCATTGTTTTTTGTGTGGGGGATTTGGACACATAGACAGATATTGTATATTAGCCATGCAAAGGAATGTGAAAAATCAAAACTAAATTGGTTTGTAAGCAGCAATTCAGTGAATCATCAAGAGAGATGAAAATGAAAAATTGGTTTGCAGCATTTCAAGATGAAGCTAGTCCATCATACACTGAGGAAGTTCAAGATTATCAATCTCTTCTGGGTATGAAGTCAAAAACATGGAAGAAAAATAAGAAGATTGTTAAATAAGTAGTGGTTGAAGAAATTACATGTAAAGAATTAGATTGCAGAGGTATATGGATTATTGATAGTGGATGTACCTATCACATGACAGGTAATAAATATTTGGTGACCAAAATCAAGTATGATAAGGAACGTATCATAATGTTTGGTAACGATGAAGGCCTAAATATTTTTGTCTCAAGAAAATCCAAGTTTGGGGAGAAAGATAGAAGGAATTTACCAGTACATCTTTTGTAAAGTGGTATTAATCTATTGGATGAAAGTGTAACTTCAACAGAGCATCCATATACTGGTATCAGAGCGATGATCATCAATTTTCTTGGAGATCAACATCATAATTCTTTGATCCTTTACAAAACACTCTTCATAAAACCCATCAAAGGGGTGGTATTTTTAATCTATCATACCCTGATTCACCCCCCCCCCAGGGTATTTGGCCTAATGGACCTAATAACCTCAATGTACATGTATAACTTATGCCTACTTTTAGGTTGATCATTTTGTAGTGGATTAGTTGAGTCCTAGAGTTTCCTGGTTGATAAGATCTTCTCGTATGGATTTTTGGTTCATTTTAGAACTATTAAATAGTCATCTGGGTATATTTTTCATCTTGAATTAGAGAACCTTATGTATTTATTTTATTTTATTCTATATATGGTCATTATACGGGGTGGCCAATGTCTGTATGCTTTTTCTTGAGTCTGTATGTATCACTTCATTCATTATTAGTTTGTTTTAGTTATTTATTTATTTATTCTCACTCTGATAATCATTGATATGTATGTTTTTATCTTATTACCTCAGTTATTTCACTATCATATGAGGGAATAGTCTCCCAACTATATACTTTTAGGTTCTCATCACTAGTTGGAATCCTCTATCATATAGGGAAGTAAACATGGGCCCTTGTTGCAAGTTGAATCTAGTGATGGTTTGGGTCAACTCTGGCATATTCATGGAAAAATGGTATAAGTGCATTGTTTTTATTTATCTTGCTATTTGTAGAGCTGTAAAATATAAGATCAAGGAATTTGTTGGAGATTTTAATGGATATTTGGATGGTATATCATGAACACTTTTCTAGTAGTAAGTCTTGGTTAATAGGCTTATGGGGTTGATTTTCATGGTTTTTGATATTATAGTTGTGTGATTTTCACCTCGAGTGGTGCACTTTTGTCAATGGGTTTTACAATTTAGATTTTTTAGACCTCATCCTAATGAAAAGAGACAATTTTTCATGAATCATGATAGATACAAAGGATACTCATGACATTTTCATGACTATGTATGTTTTTACTGATAAAATAGGTTGATTTGTTTAAAGTTTTAGCAGCTATTCATATAGTGTTTCCTCATATAAGTACTTATTGGATTTATACTCAACTAAACCATATGTATTTTCATTATTATTATAGGTCATGTGGATCTCATGGATAGGTGATCTATGGTGATAGAGATTCACTCCCCTGATTGAGAGATGCATGTAATACCCTTCTAGGTTGTTGTGGGATTTTTTCTTCTTAGGTGTTGTGATTGGATCGATGAACATGAGGATGCCTAAGATATGTTTGTATCATACTCAAGTTTCCTTTAGGTTGTGGTGTCCTTGAGAATTTTTGTTTTTAGGTTGAGGTTTCCTTGTGATTTTTTAGGTGGATCACTGAGAGTGCTTGTGGTTTCTTGGCTTTGTATTTGGTTTGATAAGATAGTTTTTATTAGATCCCTAGACCTATTGGTTTTGGTTGTGCTTTGGGTATCATGTTGAGAGCATGGTTGGTTGATCGTGGTTTTGGATCAATTATGAACTAGAGGGTGGTCGTGTGGTGCATCTTGGCATGAGAGAGATGCTTAGTTTTTGAAGAGGAGTTTTGAAAGTGCTTTGGTTTGTTGGAACTAGCCTGTGTAAGTGTCATGGTCAGTGGTTTTAGGAACATTATCCTAGGATCACTAGGTCATGTCTCATTTTATCATGTGATAATATGAGAGGTTTTTATATAATCACTCTTCCTTGAGAAGTAGAGTGGTGGTTTTGAGGATTTTGGGAGAATGTTTTGTTGAGTGAAGGCTTGTGTGTTCTGGTTAGGTGTAGTGTCAGGTGGATTGTGATATTGGTGCTTGAGGAGTGGTGTAAGGGAATATTTATGGTGGGAAGTTCACCATAAAAAATTGTGGGTTGTGGTCCTTATTTTAAGAGGTTCATTAAGTGTTGGGTATGTTGTTCCTAGTGAGCCAGGAATGGGTGGTGGTTGGTGTTAGGTGATGGAACTTTAGTGTGAGTGCTTTGACCATATCCATCCACTATGTTTAGTGGTGGATATATAATTCTATATAGATATAGTTTCTAGATTTGGGGAGATAATAGGGATACACTTATGGTGGGGAGAACCAGATTACTCACGGTTGAATTTCTCTAATGATGGGAGAGTTTCGTGGGCATTGTGAGACCGGTCAGTGGACATTAATGGATGTGTTAGAAGTGCCAATGTTTAAGGTGAATCTTAGTAGATGGTTAATCACCAAGGATTATTGGGGGTGAGAAACATTTATAGTGGGGTGATTATAATGAAAAGCATCATGATATTTTAAGAAAATTAAGGTAAATTTGAATTTGTTTCTCTTGAGTGGTTCTTGAGGGAAAAATATTGATTTCATTTATTAAGATATCTCATATAATATTTCTGACCACCACATTGTTCCTAGAATTTGGTTTTTATCCTAGTACAATAATTTGGTATAATTCCAAGTCATTCAAATTTTTTCAGAAAATTTATCATTTAATTAACTAAATATTATTTATTCATGCATGTTAGTTTGGTGATATATTTTGTTCAAATCATCATATTGGAGTTCTAAATTCATGGTTTATTCTAGAATTGGTGGGGTTCCTAGGTAAGGCGTAACCTTGTCTCGGTCGTCGGGGCTTGGTTGGACCCCCTTTTCTTCTCTTTCTTATTTTTCTTTTCCTTTTTCCTTTTTATTTCTTTTCTATTTTTCATCTTTTTCTTATTTTCACCATTTTGATTTTGTGTGTACACCCCTTCCTTGGGGAACTCTATCTAAGAGAGAGGATAGGGAAATATATAGGGAAATATTTGAGAGAGAGGGTGGAGGGAGAAGGAGGTGTTGTCATGGAGCTCGGGAGGAGCTGGATCATTATGTTGTAGTTTTCGAATATGGATCAGATCAAAGCTTTAGTGGTTTCCTTCTTGATGTAGTACCTTTTAATGTTTTCATCATAAATCCTTATAGAGTAGTTGTTTTATGTTTTAATCCTATTTTTAGGTTTTTGGGGGGCCCTAGTGGGGAGATGTGGTGATTTTCAAGGGAAATTATGGGTTTCATGAGGTTTATAGGGTTTTTTATTCAAAAATCATGATCACATTGTGTGTATGATTTCAAGAACACGCATTCTGTGTTATTGTTATTTAGGGAAAATGAAATTTTTAGAGGTACATGTTGTATAGTAGTTCTTGAACATATAGAGAAGTACTTGGCCATATGAATCTTTGGGGACTGCATGTTGTGTACCCAAAGTACACATTGTGTAGTGGTACTTGGCCATGTAGCCAAGCACATGGGTATATGGAACTTTTTGGACTACACACCATGTATTGATAATATACGTCTTGAAGTGGTGTATATCCATGTTTCCAGGTACCTGTGTAGACACCTCGTGTGAGGGGAGACATGGCCATGTAATAGTACATGAGAATACACTAGGTGTTCCCTAGACATGCTGAAATACATATCTAGGTGCACCTTTAATAGTACAGACCATGTACTCAGAATTACACCCTGTGTACATTTTCTGGCAAGGGTTTTTGGGTGTCTTCATTCCCCAGAATAATAATTGGACACAAGAGGAATCTATTCTAATAATTTTTCATCATATATCACAATGGTGGAATCATTTTGACATTTAGAGGCCATGTGGATAGTGTTTTGGATTTAGATAGGGACTCCTTCAAGTTTATTATTTTAGGATCCTCATGGGGGGTTGGGTTTTAAGTTGTGTGGCCCGGGTGAGGGTGTGTTCTCAATGGTCACCTTGGTTGAGAATCCTAGGTGATTTCATTTAACATTATTTGGATAGATCCTCAGAGGCGGTATCAATTGTTTTCTTTGTGAGACTGTTATTTCAGTTTCTTGAGGCTTAGGTCCAGTCTCTTGAGTTTTGGACTGGTATGAGACTTCGGGTTGGGATAACAACATGGGATGTTAGTGTAGCTGGGTTCTATTGAGCAAAGTTTAAGATAGGTCTCAGGGACCTATTCTGAGGAATTACCTTATGGGTAAAGTGTTTCTTAAGGCTTCCCTTTTGGGTGAGATGATTCTTGAGGTTTCCCTTCTAGGCATGGTGTTTGTTGAGGTTTCCCTTATAGGTGTGGTGATATTTGGGTTGTGAGCTATGACACTAGTTGTGGATCCATTTATCGATCTTATCTAGATATTTAGTTTTTCTGTAGGAGCCCCTTATAGGGTGTCTTTCTTCAGATATGGTTTTTGGGGACCATGGAGGGTGACCCATGCTTATTTTCTAGAGAGATGGTTGGTGTCGATCTTAGTAGTTCTAGTCCATGGGTTTGGGAGTAGTTGACCCTGGTGTTGAGCATGTGGTCTTAGAGGTTTGAGGCTATTATTATTCAAAACTATATAAGAAAAGAGACATTTTTGGGTATTATTGGAACAAAAAATTTCCTTGATATTGACTCTGTTTCTCTTCTCTATTGGTTGGTTGTTGTGATTTGGGGATAAGGAGCTAGTTAATGATCCGAATGAGTACAGGAACCCAAGTGTATCTGATTTCCATGGCTAGGGTTAGTGAAATGTGGAGGCTATTTCACTTACATGACTATTTTTTGAGTTTAGGACTTGTTAGGTAGCCCAAAGATGTGATGAAAGGTTTTCAATTTCCTAGTTAGTTGTATAGTAGTTCTAGGACATGGTAGTATACTCCTTAGTTCGACAGGGATTCTCTACCACTAGTTCACATTGTTCCATTGGAATCTTAGAGCCCGATATATGTGCTTTAGTGTTTTAGATTCCTAGGATGAGATCCTAGGGTATATCCTTAATTCATGGATTTTTGTTAGAATTTGGAGATACTTCTTGATCTGGAGGATTCACTTGATGTGTATTTTTGTGAGCCATGTTTCATAATTTTCTTGTATGGGGATAGAGTGAGGTTATATTTAACTCAGGTATCAAGAAAGAACCCATGGTATGTTTTTTTCCTTTAGTTTAGCACCTTTTTTCTATCTTTGTTTATTTTTATGTCGGTAGTTCTGTTAAACTAGGATAGAAATTAAATATTTTATATGCACATGTTATGGTAGAGGTTATTAGTACCACCATTGGGGGTGTCCTAATAATATTTTTTTTCAAACCCCCTACACATTCACCTTAGTGTACGTATATACCTTATGTCTACTTTCAGGTTGAGCATGGTGTAGTAGATCGGGAAAGCCCCAATGTTTCGTGATCAATCAGAGCTACTGATGTGGATTCTTGTTTTATGATGAAGGTATTCAATAGTCATGGAGAATTATTATGGGTTTCATCTTAGAGCAGCAGTAGATCATTGTGTAATTATTTTCTTTTCTTTTATTCTATATGTGATCGACTCAGTGAGAATGTAGTGTTTGTATGCTTATCCTTGAGTATGTATGAATCATTTCATTCATTAGTAGTTTTTTTAGTCATTTATTTATGTGAAATCTAATTTTCAAGGATGTGTGTGTGTTTATCTTATTTCCTCTCTTATTTCACTCTGATATGAAGGCATGGTCTCCCCACTGTATCCTTTTAGGCCCTCGCCACTATATGGTAGACTCTATCATATGAGGAGGCATTATTGAGGCCTTACTGTGATCTAGATTAGGTGATAGGTTAGATTTACCTAGGATAGTTTGTGACATATTTTTTCTCATATGACCAATCTTTAAAGTGTTAAGGTGTAATCCAAAGGAGGTCTCTCAATGAAGATGTATAAATCCTAACTGAGGTCTTCTAATGTTATTTATTATTCCACCTTATATAAAATTATTGTATCCATAATAACATTATGAATCCATTATAATTGATACATTGATATGTTTTTTGATTATGGAATAACCATTTCCCACCTCATTTCCATCAAATGGGAAATTAAATTATCACTCGTGTGTGCGAGTGAACTACCGCATCTACGTAGTGAAATTATTCATCTTCCATCGCCATGTTTTATGGTTGGTTATTATGATGTATTTAATGTTTATATATTATATTTATGGAATAATTATTATTTTTTAATTATACTACCTTATCTACCTTCTTACCATCTAATTCATTAGAAAACTATTTCATCGCTTGTGTGTACGTGTGGACTACAACCGCCGTGAAGTGATTTTATTAATTTTCCATTTTTTTCCTTACACGGATGGTAATAAGGATATATTTAATGAATATATATAATATATATGATATAATAATGATTCTATAAATTTGAATTATTATTTATCTTTCTTTCGTACCATCCATTGAAATGTGGAAACATCACTCGTGCGTACATAAGAACTACCATCTCAATGAAGTGGTGTAATTCATTTTTTATCACTATATTTTATGAATAGTTATAAAAGGGTATATAATGATTAAATATTATACTTATTAAATGATTAATATTTTTAAGATGATGGAACCATAATCAAATTTCAAGGAACATAACTACTGAATAGAAACATAAATGAAAAATGAAAAAATTATCAACGAGAAACAAATATTTTAATAAATAATTATTAATAAATGAGTATTGAAATGTTATAATAGGATCTAATATGATGTTATAAGTTATTAAATGGTTATATTATAGAATTATAATAAAATTAAATTTATTATATAGGATATTATAGTGCTTCTGAAGTAATTCAATCTTGAGGTAAGGGTTTTACCTTACAATCTCATTTTTACTATGATTGTTTATGCCTAAATTTTTATGATAAAATTATATGATAATTCTCTAAAAAAATTCATTAATTTTATTATAATATGGTTATTTTTTAAAAATACATGTTTTCCTTTTATTTTCCTCTCTTTAAGTATTCAATATATCAAAATAATGTTTTTATATAAAACAGACCTTGTTTCTCTCTTTGGTCAGAAACATTTTTATTCCATGTCCATATATTCTTTAAAAATTTCTCAAGAATGTTTTTAATATTATCCAATGATTTATTAAAGTCATTTTTGCCCATTTTTTTCTTTCTATAAAATTTTTTAATACGTATTTTCTTTTCAATTTACAAATAAGGTACATTTTACCAAAGGTTGGAATGGAATCTTTGTTTTAACATATACAACATGAATGGATTTTCACTTCCATCATAACTACTCTTTATTTTTAAGATTGTTTTACAAGTTTCCATGGTTATTTTTAAATAAAAATTTTTATTTATATTTTTGTAAATTTTAATATTTTAAATATGTTATTTCAAAATGAAAAGTATATTTTTCTTAAGAAAATGTTCTAGTGATCATTTAAATGAATTTTCATCTTTGAAAACAACCATCAGTGTTACTTATAATTCATTTGGGTTATTATCCAATGATACCATATTTATTCTTTCTCTTGATGGTTTATGATTATGATGATGAAATATTGATTAAATCTATTTTATTTTCCATGGGTTAGGTTTTGATGAAATGATAAATATTTTTATGATCTTATGGTATAAATATGAATGAATTATGATCATGTATTTTGTGGGTCTATTATATAACTCTAATTAATTGGGTAAAGATAATGTTTTATGAGATAAAAGGGTATATGGTTGGTTATCCCAGTCCAAAAATAGGGGACATGGGAGGTTATCCTAAGGAAAATTATGTACATAGGTGTTTATCAGAATACTAATATTTGATGAATATCTTGGTTGGTATCTCTGAAATAAGATTTATATGATTATGATTATTTCATAATTTGTACCACTCTATTATGACATGTTATTATTCCAAGGTTATCTTATCCTAGCTCATGATATTATATTATCTTATTATTCATAACTTATGAACTTCCAAATATTTACATGATGATCCATTTTTAGAACATATGGATTGTTGGATATTATTTTATAATGTTAATATCATGATATAATACCCTTATGATTTTCTTAAGGTCACTTATGATCATTGAAATATATCTCCCATGTCTACCCTTATTGAGCATCTGAGCTTACACTTTCTTATTTTTCCTTTCCCCATGTTATGAAGAATGTTTTTAAGTCAATTATAACTAAGAAGTGTAGTATGTGAGAAAAATTTATGGGAGATGTTGTAGATATTTTAGGAAATAATATTATTATGTATCTAGTCTCCAAAGACAATAAGCCTTTATGATCCTCAATCATGTATTATTGTGAAACATACTAAACATTATTCTAAAATGATTAAATATTTACGTATGTTATTTTTGGGTAATCTCAAGTACTCCATTAAAGAGACTCATGGGATTTGGACTTATAAAGGAGACTTACTGATGGGGCTTCATGAAGGAGCCTCATGGATGGGGCCTCACAAAAGAAATTATTGAACGAACCTCATGTTATATTAAATTTTATTTATCCTTAAGATTTGAACCAATAATTAACAATGGGATTTCTCTAAAGGTTTTCAAAAATGAAACATGCTCTCAATGCTATAGTATTGTCTCTCTTGAAGTGGAAAGGTTTCTCCAAATAGACAAATCTCTTTCTCTATCAAATAGTGGGGAAAGTTATAGGTGATTTCTTCTCTAAAATATATGGTTGTATAAAATTCATGTGACCTATAATGGGTAAAATATTTTTATAAATTAACACTAATCAGACTAAAGGTAACTCTGAATATGAATGGAGTATGTACTCACAAAGGGATGAGAGCATCCCTTTGAAAATGAACTCTATTCACAAAGGTGGTATATTCTTATGAAGGGATCATTTTTTCCTTTTCAAAAGATCATTTTTTTGTAAAGGGGTTATTAAATCAGGAATGAATTATGTGATCAATAAGGTATAATGATATAGTAAAGAGATTTATCACTTTATAGTGGCAATTTCTTTGATAAATTTAAATCCTTGTTTCATCGATCTTCTTTCAACTGGACTTCACACTCATGAAAAATACTAAAGAGACAAGATTATATTATATATACAATTCCTCTTATATAAAAGTAATTGTAGAAATAAATTCCATGCTTATATAATTTTAGTACATCTACAAAGGAGATAGTGGGAGAAATATAGACTTTGATGAAGTTTATGCCCAAGATACATAAGAGTTAGCACATGAACAATTTCCACAAAACCTAGTGGAAGAAATTTTTACAAAAAAAATAGTGTTTCATAAGTTCACTAAAGAGGTTAGATATCCATAGATATATGGTTTTCCTATCATCAATAATGGTTATAAATTATTAGTTTAAAATAATAAACTTTTTTCCTATAATGAAAAAATAAATAGCTTAGAAGTTATAAGGTGGAAAGAAGTTATAAATTCTAAAATTGATTTTATGTACCAAAATCAAGTTTGGATTTTGGTGGATCCTCCAATTGATGCAAATATTTTTAGGTTCAAATGGGTATTCAAGAAGAAAATAGGCATAGATCATAAATTTAGTAATTATATAGAAAAATAGTTGTTAAAGGTGTAAGACAATGTTAATGCATAAAATATAATGAATCCTTTTCACCAGTTTCAGTAATAAAATACATTAGAATTATAATTTCCATAACATATTTCCATGATTATATAAATTTTAAAATGGATTTCAAGAGTTATTTACATGATGTAAATCTTGTGGAAGATGTCTATATGACACAACCGGAAGGGTTTGTGACACCAAAGGACGATAATAAGGTAACAAAGTTTCAGAGATCCATTTATGGGTTAAACCAATAATCATGTTTGGTATCCAAAAGGATTGTGTTGGATTCATTGAAAATAAGGTTTGAAGTCTAAATAATATAATCTTGGATAAGAAAGAGGAGGACAATGACTTTGCACAAGGCATGTTGTATTAAAGTTTCCCAACATAGGAAATAAAACACCATAGTCAGTGGGTGTGGTGAATATGGTGAAGAATCTTGGAGCAATTCATGCCCATAACATAGGTCATATAGATAATAAAATGCCTAACATAGGAAACATGGATAGGGAATGCATTATTAATGTCTTTATGGTGAATCCTTATCATTAAAAATGGTCTATATGTGGTATACTACACCATAGAAAAAGTCGTGGTGGTCTGATAGTGTCCCAATGAAACATGGTGAATCCCAAAATAGGCATAGTAGCTCCTAATAAAATTTCTGTTTGACAATAATATTTATAATGGAATGGTGGTCGAGATATCTCCCTATAAGACATGAAGAATGCTAAAACAGTTGTAGTAGTGATCGTGTTGTGATGGAGCAGTTCCTATGAAAATCGGGTAACAAGATAGGACCACATAAAAGTGTTTAGTGTGTTAACTCTAAAATAGTGAATAATCCTGGAGAAATCCATTACCATAACATAGGGCATGTAGAGTTGAAAATTCCTAACATAGGAAACTTGGACAGAGACCAAATTGTTTTGGTCCTTATGGTAATGCCTTAGTATTCAAAATAGACAATATGTGTTAGAATACATCATAAAAAAGGTTTAGTGGTCTGACAGTGTCCCTATGAAACAATTGGAAGCACAAAATAGGCATAGTAGATCCTAATAAAAAATTTAGTAAATGTGATGAGTTTTAAGGGAATGGTGGTAAATATGTCTCCCTATGAGACACAGGGAATCCCAAAGTAACCATAGTGGTGATCATGGTGTGATAGAGGAGTTCCTGTTGAAATCAGGTAAGAAGATAGGACTGTGTCCTAGTGTTCAGTGTGTTAAGAAAAAAACAACCAAATATTTTTCACCACTTCATGGTAAAGGGTTTTTCTAAGGGTGATGAACATATTATTGAGAGAATCTACTATGACGATGATTGGATGGTTCTTGAATTCTTCCATAATCATAAACTTAAGTTTTAGTCCATTATTTTTCATGTTTTAAAGGTGGGGAGCTTAATTATTTAAGTGAATTAAATGGAATTAATTCATGTGACAATGAATATGATATTGAACCAGGATGCAGTTATGTATTGATTGTAATGATAGAGATTGTGTAAATTAATTGACAAGTTATGGGAGGTTTGTTTAATGAACCATAGTGTTCTTACTGGTTTTCAACTTAATTGGTGTGTGATACTACACTTAAAATATGAGGATATCTATTAGAAGTATAAGATGAGACAAACATGAGAGACTATATATATTAATGAGTAATACAGAACTCTAAGAGAGTCTGATGCACCCTTTATTGAGGAAATATTTGAGTGAGGTGAATCCTAGAGATATTTTGGAGGAAGAGAAGTCATTAGACCCTGAGTATTCATGAATCTAGGTAGAATCAATATCACACTAGATCTGGAAGGATTTTTAAGATAATTATCTATGTTCAATGATTATTGAAGATCTTGATAGAGTAAAAGTACAGGCCTACTCATCCATGTGTTCATAGAAGATGGAATCCCTAGAGGAATTTATTGTTTGGATATTTATTGTTGTGAATTTTTATCTTCTAGTGGTTTATAGAAGTGTTTTTTACATAGTGTAATCTGTGTTGTAAGATGTTGATGATATAGTTTATAATCCATGTTGGGAGGACTAACCAACATGGCAAGGATAAGTGGGTGGATGAACCTTGTAAAGATAATGTGTAATTATTTCTCTTTTATTTCCACATACGAGACAATTTTTAGAGATTATATTGAGTGATTGAGATCCTTCACTGATTTAAGAGGTTGATTTGAAAAGGAAACAAATCTTAAAATAAAATTGGATCAATATTTCACCCCCTACCCCACTTAGTGATCCAATCGGATCTTAAAAATTCATATCAAAGGGGTTTGTCTCTAAATATCCAAGAGAAGTTTCTAAGAAATAGAAAATATTAATTCTATGAATATTCGAGGAGTTCCAATCTTTTATGGAATGAACTACCATAGTTGGATTAATAGGATCTTTCATTACCTCTATTCACTTGGACTTCAAGTAAGAGATACTGCTACAGTGGTATTTCAACCCATTACTAAAAATGTTCATATGACACATTCTAATAAAACAAATATAGATATTGATAGAAAGGCACAAAATTAAATTTTGATGTGTTTATCAAGAATTTATAAACAAAGTTAAAGGGTCTTGAAACTTCAAAATAGATATGGGAAATAATTAAAATAAGTTATGAAGGAAATAAGAAATTTTATGGAAGTCAGGATATATGTTTGGAGGAACAGATTCAAAGATATTAGGATGGTTAATAATGAAGATATTGATAGGTACTTAAAACTGGTAAATGAAATTGAAAGAAATATTCATGCATTTGGTGAGAAACTTTAAGACTCTATAATTATGAAGAAGCTAATAAGGAATTTTTTAGTTCAGTTTGATCCCAAGGTATCAACTTCGGAAGATCAAGAATATATTTTATTAGATCAAATTCACAATATTATTATTTCATATGAAATGAAGAATTAATCAGGTTTCAAAAAAAAGATAAGGTAGTGATTTAATTTGAATCCATTATAAAGTGGAAAGATAAAGTGATTGAATATTATAGTGATTAATATGATGAGGATGATGATAATATCGACCAAATTGTTTCTCTCTTGTGAAAGAGATTCCTAAAGGTATAATGGAAGGGAAAAGGTATTCAATTTCATAAATGTTTTAAATTAAATATTATTGGTCATATTGAAAACTTTTTTAAAGAAGTGGGTTAAGGAATCTAAATAATATGATTTAGAAGAAATCCCATAAACTAAGAATGGGGATAAGAAGAAAAAGAAATATTTCAACACAAAAAGAACGAACCTTCTTGAGTAAGGATGAAGACTCATATAGAAATTTTAATAATGAATTCACTTTTTTTCTCATTTCTATAAATTTTTACATTCTTAAAGTAGTTATGATGATGTATAATAGAGAACAAAACTTGAATGAGAACTAAAAGGTAAGTTGTAATGTAGTCTTGATCAGATTTCACAACTTAATAAAGATAAGAGAAAGTTGTAAGAGGATAAAAATACAATGGATTATCAAATAATTGAATTTTATAAAGAAGAAATTTTTTTTTATGATGAAAATAATCACTAATCAAGAATTAATTATCTTATTTTGATGAAATCAATATCCACAAGTTGAAGATTATTGAACAAGAAAAGATAATATGTGATCCTAAAGAGAAGTTGAATGTTATAGAAGAGGAGTTACTTGAGTAAAAATATATTTGATTTTTATTGAAAACTGAGTTGAATTCAACCATATAATATTTCAAAAAAATTACTTAGATTAGAGGAGAATCCTCTCAAATAGGTGAATATATAGGATTAAAGGCACAATGTCACCCTGCACCTTTTATCATAAAAATATAATTTTTATTTCTAAGGGTGCGGGTGTTCAAAGAAAATATAATAATATTTAGAGAAAGAATGATGAGAATAAAACCTCAAAATTATAGGAATGGGGTAATTTTCTAAGTAAAGAACAATTCATCATGAAAAATAATTCTCAAGGTGGATAGCAACAACACCATTATGGACAAGTCTGAAATCAGAAAAAGAAATCATAATTCAATGTATATTGTTGGTGTTGTGTAAGGTATAGAAACAAAGATTATTTATATTGGTTTAACATGTATTTACTTGGGAAGAGTAAATAATAAAAGGGGGATTTAGTAAGAAATGGAATATGAGAACTCAAAGACATAATGTGGTCTTTATATAAGAGGTAAATGCTCATGATAAGTATTCCACAATTGATGACTTGAAAATATATTTAGTTTGTCAAATGTGTGGTAAATTTGGGCATGTCTCAAAGAATTGAATAACTATTTTCCATTACTAATAATAAATAATAAAAAATCACTTCCAATATAAGGATGTAAATATTTCTTAAAACATGTGGTTAATAAATTTCTTCACACGAGAATGGTATTAATATTTAAAGTAAATAATGCCCAATGCTGAGAGGAATCTCCCAACCTGAGTGTTACCTCAAAAGGAACCATATGTCCCTAAATATTCCCGTAATATTGTTTATATATTATCATAACTTAAAAGTAATATAAATAGAAATTTGAGGCTTCCAATTATGAGAAATTAATATGATTATTTTTTCTTGGAGTGCCTCTTTATGATGAAGTGGATAGGAGTGCCTCCCTTGAGAGGGAGCTCTTTTGAGAAGGAAGTTTTCAAAACTAGAATTTATAGGAAACTTGTATAAATATATAAATGAGGTATTAAAATCACACTTCTACTATATTATTATGAATATATTCAATATATCAATCAAGGGGGGTGTTTTTTAACCAAATATGATAGTATGGGGATCTATATTTCATGTGTATGAACTATTTTGATAGTTTTTCAAGATGTGTGTAAGAAATTCATGTTTAAATTGTTTATAGTACCCCATGATTTAAAATTTGAATTTTTCTAATAATGTTATCACATGATGAGTTTATATATATAGTTTAGAACACCTTGGTTATATCTATCTTGTTTTCTACACTAATTTTTCTCGTGTATTATTAAATAGGATTGATCAATGGCTCTTTTATAAAGAACTATGTGATATAATACATCTCTTTGAAATGTTTCATGGGAGGAGAAGATGTGTGTGAGAATATAATATAAGAAAATCCCATTCTTTTACATTTTAATTTCATTGTCAAAGAGGGTGAGAATTTGGAAAATAAAGGTGAGTATTATAAAAAAATCTAGAGGGGGGATTATTAGGTATCCTAAAGGATTATGTGGAATTTGTTGACAATAAGGTTTGATGTCTAAAGAAGAACATCTTGTAGAAGGAAGATGGGGACATTCCTTAGAACAGGTCTTGGTGTATTAAAGTTTCAAAACATTGTAATGACCATGCTATAGTCAGTGGGAATGGTGAAGATGAAAAAATAATCCAAGAGAAAGCCATGCCTATAGTATGGAACATGTAGAGAAGAAAATTCCCTACATGGGAAACATGGACAGGTTCCACGTCATAGAGGACCATGTGGTGTATCCTTAGCATTAAAAATAGTCACAATGAGGTATAATCCACTATGAAATAAATCGTGGAGTTCTGATAGTTTCCATGCATAACATATAGAACACTAAAACAACCATACTTGATTGAAACCATGGTCAATAGGATAATCTACAAGAAAAAATAGAATTCCTGCATTGTATAGGTGAGTTTGGTGGTCAATATGTCTCCATGTGAGATATAGGGAAGGCCAAAATGGCAGTAGTGGTGATCATGGTGTGATGTAAGAGTGATTATGTTTAAAAATAAATAGGACAGGACCACTCCATAGTGTTTAGTGTGTTGAAACCAAAATGGTAAAATATTGTGCACCACTCTATAGTGAAGGGCATATCATTGAGTGATGAGTAGATATTGGGAGAATCAACTATAATGATGCTTGAACAATTCTTGCATTCTTCTATAATCATAGGATTTGTTTTTAGGCCATGATTCTATAATTTCCAAACGTGGAGTGCTATAATTAATTAAGTGAATTAAATAGAATAATTTTACATGGAAATTTTCACATCCATGACTTATTTTAAAGGTAAATTTCATTTTATTTCCATTCATTCTTTGTTTTGGGGGTTTCATCTACATTTTTTGAGGAAAGGGTGAGTTTTCATGATTTGGTCCAAACCGTGAGCCCATTTCCAGATTAAAAAACCAATTTTTTTATTTTATAAATATTTCCTCTTTTAATATTATCACTCATTCCACTTACAAAATGGAATCCCCTGACATATTAACACCACCATTGAGATTTGGAACCTTTATTAATCCATAATAATGGTGGATTTGAGTTTTTATTAAAGGAATTGGGCCAGCCCGAAGGCCCATTTCCAGTTTTAAAAAAAAATTATTTAATAACTTATTCAATTTCTTTGATTTTTCGAGGATTCAATTTGTCACCCAATTCCACTGAACCCAGGATTTCTTTCCTCTTCTTTCCCCCCTATTTGGAGCACGTATTCATTGCAAATTAGTACAGAAATTAATGGGGTTTCTCAAATCATCCAGATTTGAAGAGGTAACTTCATTCCCTAATAACTCTCACAATTATTACTCTTTTTCATCCCTTTTAGTTCCTAAATGACCTCCTCGTCCTTTTTAGAACCTCGCTTGAATTTTGGATGTTTTCAATTTCAGATACTAGTGTATTTTGGTAGATTCCTTCAAGATCCCTCAAGTAAGTGAGTCTATTTCATTTTTATTTTAAATTACTTAGGGTTTTATTCAATTTTATTAGGGTTTCTTCCCTTTTTCTTGATGTTACTAATTTTCATATGGTAGGGTTTCTAACCTAGGTTATAACCTAGTGTTTTCTTGGTCAATTCTTAGGGTTTTAGGTTCGATCTAAGTCCCTCTAGGTGCGGCGGTGGTGCAACTTGATTTTCGCACGGTGATTCAAGGGTTTCCTTTGATTTGGTAGGTGGTTCCAATGTTTATGAACTATTTGTGTATTATAATGATATATTTATCATATTTTCAGGATTATATAATTTTATTATTGCTGTAAAAAATAGTTTTAGTGGTGTTTTTATTGAAATTGAATTTTAAATGCCAGTTTGGTGTCAAAGTAGGGGTTTTCCAAAGAAATGTTTTATTGTTGTATTTGAGGCTTCCCTATAAATACTTGGTTGTTTTTATTGAACTTTAATAGGTCTTAAAATAATGTTTTTAATGTTTATTCCATTTGTTTTTTGCTGAAAAAATGGGTTTTAATGTTGTTTGTAAAGAAAGTAAAGTTTTGGTGCCACTTTTCTGTGAAAATATAGGTTTTACAAAGTTATCACTTCTTGTTTAACATGGGGCTTCCTTAAAATTGATTTTTTGTTTTCATTTAAATTTATTAGGCTGCCTTTACTGTGTTGGTAACTTAAAAGTGTGTGCAGAGTGTACAAGTGTGGTTCTTAATGGGTTTTGTGTGCAAAACAATACGAGATTTTGAGAAATTGTTTCATTAAAAATCAAAGTGTTTGTTGAGTGTTTTAAGTGTTATAAAATGTGATAGCTACTGTAATTATTGTATGTTACTAGTAGTGGTGTTTTACATGAAAATAGATTTGTGTTGCATGCTGAAATTGTTTGAGCACGTAGGGGAAACCCGGGTACCTTGGTGGGGCGAATGTGTACTAGTACGGCTAGTGAATTGGATGGGTTTTGTCCCTTTTTCACTTAGCATTTGGATAAATAAAACTCTAAATAAACTATGTGGATAATGATTGGGGACCACTAGGTTATGGGTATGTTACC
Organism: Viscum album; assembly: GCA_963277665.1. Taxonomy (NCBI): domain Eukaryota; kingdom Viridiplantae; phylum Streptophyta; class Magnoliopsida; order Santalales; family Viscaceae; genus Viscum; species Viscum album. Next base: position 456,102,825 of record OY728135.1, read on the forward strand.
TACTAGTGCCTTGTTCACGAGAAAAGATTTTACTATGGTTACTTTACACCGAGGTATGAGGTACATGGGGCCTGAGACTATCTAGTACCTAGGGGTGTTCCCAATTTTATTTCTCATTGTATTTGTGGTATTTTCCTTTATCTTGGGGTGTTTCTGGAATTAATTTGCATTATCTAACATTTCTATTTAAATTTTTGAACATTCTGAAAAATTTATCTTGAAAACTATTTTCAATTGAAGGTTTCATTTCTTGGAATTTATCATTACTTTTCTTTGTGTATTAAAAACTGATTTCTTTTTCACATTGTATTTCATGATCGTTGGAATCATTGGGTGGTATCCTATTGGGATTAGTCTCACACCCTACTTACACCCCTTGGGTGTAAGTAGACTTTATTATGCTTGACTCAGGTAAAGGGAAGGTTATGGGTAATGGTGGTTCAGGGTGTTAATTCCCATCCTTAGTGTGGAGTGGTGGAGATGGCTTGTGGGTGATGACCCCATGTCATGTGGAGTCCTTGGGTCCATTTTTATGTTTTTTATTTGTGTATTTAGATATTTTTTAGTTCATTTTAACTTATGTATTCAGTTTTAGATTTTTGTATAAACCTTGTTTGGTATGAATTTTTCATATTCAGTTTATCAAATGTTTTTGATGTTTTATGTATACATATTCAAGTAAATCATTCCCAAACAATGATAAATGATACCCAGGAACTTGTTCCATCCCTTGGGGATAGGTAACACCCTTCATTACATGTCACAGTCTAGGTTTGGTGCTGGTTTTGGCGGTGAACAGATTCGGTTCTTGACAAAATGGTGTCAGAGGAGGTTCAGGTTAACTCTTTGGGTCTGGTTATTTGGGGAATAGTCAAGATAGTTTGGATTTAGGATTTTTGGTACATGAAATTATAGTTATGGGTAGTGTTCCTAATCACTACACCTCATGATGAGATTCATTTTTTCAAGGGAAGTCATGACTTATCTGAGTCCTTTGCGTTTCTTGGTTTGATAGTGATTAGGGGAAATGAAAAGAGAGTTGGGTTAATGGTCTCAGTGAGCTGGCTGGGCCTAGAATCCCATGTGGAGCTAAGGATATTTCCTTAGAACACACTCTATGATGGTGAATTGATTGGCGTATTTCCACCAAACATATTTCCAAGTCACCAACCGAAACTAGTTTCCCCTCTCACTATCTTATGCCCTCGGTTTTGGATCCAAAAAAAGACATTGTTTTAAGAAGTGTAAAGTTTATGTGAAATTATTTTCTAATAAAGATGGAAGAGTTTGATTTTGAAAAGGTGGAACTAAATTTTTGGAATTTTTCTTAAATAAAAAATGGTGTATTTACACCTCTTTTGAAAGAAGGAAATTATGTTAAAGTTTTTTTTTTGAAAAAGTGTTTCCAATAGAGTTTTCTAAACTATTGAAAGGTGTTTTAATGAGATGAGATGTTTTGAAATTTATGTGAATAGATTTAAATTGAGTTTTCATTTGAATTATTGTTCCTTTATGAAAATTTTGGTAAGTTTTAAATTGGGATTTCGATTTCACGGTTAGCGGTCTTTAGAAAAAGGGAGTATTGGTTGATTGTTTTAGTTTTGAAAAGTGGAAAGAGTTTTTATTTTAAACTTTGGTATTTTCATAAGGGACCACATGCATGGGTTTATATGGGATGATGAATGGTTAATGGAATGACTGTATGAGTTCTGGGATAGATATGAGGAGGTTTCTCAGTGTAGTATGGAAACATGCATATGGGAGGCCCATGGGTTACCATTGGTGGATACGCTAACCGTTGAACCGTTTTTTTCAAAGAAATGTTTTTAAAGGAAAACATGATGTATTGATAACTAGTTTGGATGGTTTTTCTTATGTGTTTTGGAAATTTTTTTGTTGTGGGATGTTTTAAGTCCAAGAACCCCTCCTTTTTGAACTGTGTTTTGGGTTTTTTCTCAGTCGGTAAGCTGGGTTGAAGGGCTGGTTAGTGGTATTTTCTGAGAAAAGTTTGGGAAGCCTTTATGGTGGTTCCTCTCATCTATTGAGTTCGGGTTTCTAGAATTTTTTGACCAATGGGCCATCTTGGTTTGGTCCTTGGGTTCTCTCATTGGATAAGGTACACCCCCATTAAGGGTTAGTGCATGACTGAAGTGCAACCCAAATTGTTTCTCCATTTTAAAATCCTCTAGTTGATCAATATAAGGAATCTTTTTCTCGAGATTTGGAGATTGAGTTAGCACCATTTTCATTCTTTGATTTGTGGATCCACTTGTAGCGGGAGAGTGATCGTGGAAGGTTGAAATAAACCTTAGTATCTTAAGTTACCTTAGTCGTCAAAGGTGGAAGTGATCTGGGGTTAATAGTATGGATGGTGTTTAAAAGGGCATTTGGGTCCTTCATAGTCTCTTTGAAGTAGGAGTTCAAATTAAACCACCAGTTCGAGAAATCTGGTCCTGAGAGGCTATTATGGACACTCCCTAGAATTGTGTGTTGTTTGTGGACTTAGTATAAGGTCTCTTTCCATGTATTGTTTCTATCAGTCATAATGGTCATGTTTGGTGATTCCTTGTGATATCGTGTGCTCATTTGAATGTAAAGGTGAAGGTCTTGAAATCCTCTGAGAGTCTCTGTGATGTTGGGATTTTGTATACCTTGGAAAATCTTTAAAATTATCTGTTTTAGAGGAAGGTGTTTATATACATCCTTTCCTTCTGTTGTTTCTCACCTGAAGAAACAAGGTGTGATGTCTGTGCATCTTCTAAGCCCTTATTTTAGTTAAATGTCGAGTTGGGGTAAAGTGAGTTCAGAATGTGTTATGTATTGGTGAACCCATCTGGGATCAGGGTGTAGTTTTCATGGCACTGAAAGGAAAATTTTTGTTCAAGGGGTTTCCAAAGCCTAACTACGAGGTCGAAGATGCTTCAATCCTTTGAGCTCCAACCATAGGTCATAAAGAGAAGCTGGTGCATAGTCAGGGGAAATACTAGGCTCCTTCAAACCCTTCTACAAAGCCCTATCCTTAGTATAAAAGATATTAATATTTTAAACCTATGGTGTCTTTGTCTTTCTTTTGTTGTTCCCTTCGATGGAAAGAGGTGGTGGGCCTCATCCCCATGTTACCTCCCGATGACATTCTTTTCCCCTTTGGTTTCCTTTGAGTTTTTGGAAAAGGTTTAAGAGTTGTCTAGACAGGTTGAGTGCATAGTTAGTAGTAACCATTCTCCATAAAAACATGCAGATAGAAGGATCCCCATAGTTAGTGCATGATTTCCCAAACTGTGTAGACTAACCATGTGTCCATCCTAAGTCATTAAATTCTGGGGTCTTTCTGTGTCGGTCGTGCTGGTTGATTAAGATGGTTGGTTCTTATGGTGGGGAGACCGAATATGAGTCTTATGTAAGTTCTTTTAAAAATTTATAATGGATATCTACCCCTTGTACTAGGGAGTTCGTTCGGGCCTCCCCTTGTTACTGTCCTGATTCTGTCTTGGGAAAATTTAAGTTGTCTCTTATGGTGGGGATCCCATCTGTGTCTCCCAATACTAGAAATTCAGATTTGTCTGTAGTTTTGGCTTGGTAATGGTTAGACTCATTTAGATATATCAAACTACCAACTTTTTCCTTGGTTAAATTTTGGGGTTGAGTTCTCCCAATGGTTTTGTTGAAGTGATTTTGTGGTAATCTCGCTCGTTTTTGTTAGTTCTTCTAGGCAAGTTGCTCACATTTCATTGAGCAGTGTTTGAGGTGTTTTGTTCTGGTATAAAATCCTGAATGTGCTTGATTGTTTCAGGAAAGTGGTGTATATTTTTATTCTGAGAGTATTCCTTCCTTAATTGATCACTGGAGGTGTTTTGACCTTTGGGGGCGAAGCTTGTCAAAGGAGTCCATTTCAGCCTTTCGGTTTGGTTTGGTTTTTTCTTTTGGCTTTGTTGTGTCTTTATGAGGGCGTAAAGTTTTATGGTGGGGATAATTGTCACATAAATGACTTATTTTAAAGGTAAATTTCATTTAATTCCCATTTATTCTTTGTTTTGGGGGTTTCCCACGCATTTTTTGAGGAAAGGGTGAGTTTTCATGATTTGGGCCAAACCATGAACCAATTTCCAGATTTAAAAACCAATTTTGTTTCTTTTATAACTATTTTTTTTTTAATATTCTGCACCCTTCTACTTCAAAAATGGCATCCCCTGACATATTAACACCACCATTTCAATTTGGAATCATTAGTAATCCATAATAATGGTGGATTTGAGTTTTTATTTAAGGAATTGGGCCATCCCAAAGGCCCATTTCCAGTTTTTTTAAAAAAATTAGTTAATAACTTATTAAATTATTATTATTTTTTGGTGATTTGAAGTTTAATCCAATTACACTGAACCCAGTCCCGTCCCATCCTCTTTCCCCTCTCTTTGTAGCTCGTATTCAGCGCTAATTAGTGCAGAACTTCATAGGGTTTCTCAAATCATCCATATTTAAGGAGGTAAATTATTTCCATCATAACTCTCTCAATTATTACTATTTTCCCTCCATTTCAGTTTCTAAATTACCTCCTCATCCTTTTTATAACCTCACATTAATTTTGGATTTTTTAAATTTTATATACTAGTGTATTTTTGGATATTCCTTCAAGATCCCTCAAGTAAGTGAGTCTATTTCATTCTTCTTTCAAATTACTTAGGGTTTCATTCAATTTAATTTATGGTTTATTCCCTTTTAATTAAGGATCCAAATGTCCATATTGTAGGGTTTATAACCTATGGATTAACCTTGGGTTTTCTTGGTCAATTATTGTGGTTTTAGGTTTGATCTAAGTCCCTCTTGGTGCGGTAGTGGTGCGACTTGATTTTCACACGGTGATTCAAGGGTTTCCTTCGATTTGGTAGGTGATTCCAATGTTTATGAAGTGTTTGTGTATTATAATGTTTTATTTATCATATTTTTAGGTTTATATCATTTTATTATAGATGAAAAAATTAGTTTTAGTGGTTTTTTTATTGCAATTGAATTTTAAATGCAAATTTGGTGTGAAATTGTGGGTTTTCCCAAGAAATGTTTTATTGGTGTATTTGAGGCTACCCTATAAATACTTAGATGTTTTTATTGAAATTTAATAGGTATGAAAATACTGTTTTAATGTTTATTCCCTTTTGTTGTTTCTGTGAAAATGGGTTTTAATGGTGTATGTAAAGAAAGTGAAGTTTTGGTGCCACTTTTGTGTAAAAATGTAGGTTTTACAAAGTTATCACTTCTTGTTTAACATGGGGCTACCCGAAAATTGATTTTTTGTTTTAATTGAAATTTATTAGGATGCCTTTACTATTTTGTAAACTTAAAAGTGTGCACATATTGTATAATTGGGGTCCTTAAGTGATTTTGGGTGCAAAACAATACGGGATTTTGAGAAATTGTTTCATTAAAAATCAAAGTGTTTGTTGTGTGTTATAAGTGGTATAAAATGTGATAGCTAATGTTCTGAGTGTATGTGACCATTATTGGTGTTTTACCTGAAAATTAATATGTGTTTCATGCTGAAATTTTTTGAGCACAATGGTGGAAGCCCGGGTACCTAGGTGGGGCGGATGTGTACTAGTACGGCTAGTGAACCGGATGGATTTTTTCCCTATTTCACATAAAATTTTGATAAATAAAACTATAACTAAACTATTTGGTTGATTATTGGGTACCAATAGGTTATTTTTATGTTCCCTACTAGTGGCTCTCTCATTAGAATTGATTTTACTATGGTTACTTTACACCGAGGTACGAGGTACATGGGGCCCGAGACTATCTAGTGCCTAGGGGTGTTCCTGATTTTGTTGTTCATTGTATTTGTGGTATTTTCAATTGTATTGGGGTATTTTTGGCATCAATTTATGGTATATAACATTTTTATTTAAATTTTTTAACATTCTGAAAATTTTAGATTGAAAACTATTTTCAATTGAAAGTTGCATTTCTTGGAATTTATCACTGCTTTTTTTGCGTATTAAAAACTGCTTTCTTTTTCACATTATATTGCATGATATTTGGAATAATTGGGTGGTATCTTATTGGGATTAGGATAAAACCCTACTTACACCCCTTCAGTGTAAGTATAATTTATTATACTTGACTCGGGTAAAGGGAAGGCTATGGGTGATGGCGGTTCAGGGTGTTAGTTCCCATCCTTGGTGCGGAGTTATGGAGACGGCTTGTGGGTGATGAACCCAGGTCACGTGGAGTCCTTGGGTCTATTTTGATGTTGTTTATTTGTGTATTTATACATTTTTTAGTTCATTTGAACTTATTTATTCAGTTCTGGATTTTTGTATAAACATTGTTTGGTATGAATTTTTCTGATTCAGTTTATCAAATGTTTTTGATGTTATATGTATACATATTTGGCTAAATCATTCCCAAACCAAGATAAATGAAACACAGTCACTTGTATCAGCCCGTGGGGATAGGGAACACCCTTAGATCCATTTCGCGGGCCAATTTTGGTGCTAGAAATAGTGGCAGCCAGATTTGGTTCGTGACTAAAATGAAGAGGATATTGATCCATGATGCATTTATAGATTGTCTACAATAATGGATATTGTGGGAGTTAATTAAGGATTTATGGGTGGTTTCTTTAATTACCCATAATTTATTTATAGATGTACAAATTGGTTGGTATATGATCCCTCATTTAAAATATTAAGAGATAAAATGAAATAAAAATATGAGACAGATTTGAGAGACTATGTACATTCATGAGAAACAGATCACTCCAAGAGAGCCCAATAAACCATGTATTGAGAAAGGATGTGAGTAAGGTGAATCCATGTGGTATTTAGGAGAAATATAAGTCCATATACCCAAATTGTTCTTAAATATGGGAATAATTTATATCTCACTAGATCTATAAGGAGTTTCAAGACTAATATTTGTATTCAATGACTATTGAAGATCTTGAAGGAGTACACATGAAGGCCTATTGATCCATCTGTTTGAAAAGGAGGATATCACCAGAGTTCATTCTTATTTGGATATTCATTATAGTAAAATTTTATATTATAGTGTACTCTATAATTGGTGTAGACACATTGGACTCCTAGTTTTAATATGTTAATGATATAGTGGAGAATCCATATTGGGGGGGCTAACCAATATAGCAAGGAGTAGAAATAGGTATTTTAACCTTATAAAAATCATGTTTCATGATTTCTATTTTATTTCCACATATGAGACAAGTTTGAAAGATTATATTTAGTGGGTAGAGAATAGTAACTGGTTAAATAAGATGAGTTTAAAAGGGAACAAATTGTAAAAGAAAAATAGGATCATTGATTCACCCCCTCACCCTCTCAGTGATTAAATTATATCATAACACAATAATATCATGGAATATTCATTTTGATGAAGCTATAATAGAGTTTGGTTTTATTAAAAATGAATGTGATCCTTGTGTCTATAAGAGGATTAATGGGAGTGTTATTTTTTTCCTGGTTATATATTTTGATGATATATTACTGATGGAAAATGTGATACTAGTTTTATAGTCAATTAAGACATGGTTGAATAAATGATTCTTCGTGAAAGACTTTGTTTAGAAGCCTACAATATAGGGATTAAGATTCATCAAGATAGGTTTAAAAGGATACTTGGACTAAGTCAAGGTACATATATTGATAAGGTATTGAAAAGATAAATTATGGAACAATCCAAGAGAATATTTTTTTCTTTTGTCATATAGTATATATCATTATAATAAAATGTGTCCTCAAACACAAGAAGAGAGAAATAATGAATTGTATACCTTATTAATCGATGAATGGATATATCATATATTCCATGCTATATACAAGGATTATTGTTTCATATGATTTTATCATGATGGGATGATATTAATTAAACATAGGGGAGTCACATTGGTCAGATGTAAAGACAATCATAAATTACCTTAGGCATAAAACGGATATATTCTAGGTCTTTAGATGAGATAAATAACTAGTTGTGAGGGGATACATATTGTCTAAGTTCTAATTAGATCAGAATGATCTGAAATCACCATCAAGATATGTGTTTTTCTTAAATAGAGGATTTGTGAACTAGAAGAGTTCTAAGAAACCAATGGTTTCCAATTATATAGTTTAATTAGAGTATATTATGGCTTATGATACAATTAATGAAGAAGTATTGATACGCAACTTTTTTCAGGATCTTGGTGTTGTAACTATCAGTGAAGATAATATTAATTTTTATTTTAATAATGTTATAAATATAATAAAATGGGTATATCATATTGTATGATATACCATGATTTGTAGCCAACAACATTATTGGGATTCATATCATAAATTAAGATTTTGATATCATGTAAAGCATGTGATGCCTCTATTATAGAATATGATATAAATATGATATTGAGTTCATGGAGTTTTCCATGTCTCATTCATGGTTTATTATACTTATGGATCACTAGTTTGACTCATTTATGGATACACTTAGTCGTTTGAAGCATTAAAATGATTATATCTCAGTAGGCATACATTAGTTTAATGTATATAGGATATCAGGTGTTTACATCCAATGATTTACTCTATTAATTTAATGAAGTGAGCATGCTTAAAGGGATATAATCCTCATGTTTTATATAGATTATACTATTAATCCATATTTGATATTCTCTTATTCTAAGTTCTCCCTTTGTCTTCATGGAGAATGTGTTAGCAGACTATAAGAGATCTCAGGTTCCTCTTATTATGATTGAGGATTCAAGTGACTGGTGGTATCCTTATAGATGCAAGATTCAGTCAGATGTCTCTCAGTGATTACAGTCAAGAAAACTCTTTCGATTTTATTGGAGATGAATCTTTCTATGTTTTAGGTATTCTTGTTTACATTTGTTGTTCTTCACTGTATATTTTTTTATGATAGATCAATATTTTAATGGTTTTCTTTCACTGTAATGATCATATGAGGATCCTAAAAAACTTATAAATGGTATTAAATTCATTTTTATCAATGAATAAATATTTTCTTTTATTGTTTTTATAAAGAAAATGTGTATTGTAATATTATTTAATCAATATCATAACATACGATGTGTCATGATTTAATTTCAATTGTTGGATCACATAGATTTATGATATCGGGTATCATAATTCTATTTTTTATAGTTATAGGGTATGTCTGGGGAATATCATATTCTATGATACACTAAAAACTCATGGTTTTGTTATATTTTGTAATCCATGATATGTGATATCATAGTCTATGATTGAAACCTAGGTTATCTAAAAATAGATAAAATATTCATAGTTACTATATAGCATATATCATAGGCTACGAGTGGTCCATACATAAGAAATTTCCCTTATGTAAAGTTTTTTCCTTTGCAAGAAAGATACTCTAATATATGTTATATCTCATACGTAATATTTTCAATTTCTAATATAAGTTTATAAAATATTACGTAAGGGTTTTATGAGGTTCTCTTATGTATGGATTACTCAATACATTAGGGTCTACCTTTCTATGACTGAATCTTGCGTATGGGTTACTCCAAATGTAAGGTTCATTGCCTTTGTTTAGGAAACAAAATGTAAAGGTTCTCACTAACTCCTACCATGGATTATGAGAGATAATTCCAACTATATCTATTATAAAATATGATATAATCCAAAAATGAGAAAAAATAATTATTATTTTTTCTAATATTTATTATAGTTTAAAAAACTTATAAAAGATAAGTGTTAGGCATTGTAAATATAATATTTTCCTGACTAAATAAAATATGAAATTTTCATATTAATATATCATCTTTTGAAAATAAATAAAATGTTTATTTATTTATTTATTCCTTTTAAATATTCATGTTTATAAATTGTTTATAAAATTATAATATTATATATGATTTAATTTATATGATAAATTGCTTCTAATAAATTGTCATGACATGAATTACATGATAGGTATCATAACAAAAGATTTAGTTTTAATCTACCTTTACCTTGGTTTTTAATAATAGTAATTATCATTAATTTAGTTATTGAACATAGTTTATAAATATTTGGTATTAGAGTTAGGATGAATTGGAATCCCTCTTGAGTAAAGTAACCTTGGGTAAAGGGAATTGGTTCAGACATCCCACTGGTTTAGAGTCTAATAAATTATTATATAAAGGTAGGGGTTAGATATTTATGGTTATAGGCTTAATTTTGTGGGGATTATCAATCTCATATAATTCTAAAAATTTAAATGAAGAGTTCATGTACAATATTGGTGTGATGTATTTGGATATGTGTGAATATTTTTAACTTCTATTTTTGGGTGTGTAACACAAATTGTGTGTTATGTAAAGAGTTACTCATTAATATAGTGTAAAAATATTGATTTGGTTGATGTAATAGGGATTCTAAAACTAAAAAATTAGAATCATGCATAAATAAAGGAATATAACATGAGATAATTATGATTTCATATGATGTAATAGTTATGAATTTAATATTCATGTTATGTATATTAAATTAGTGAAAATTTAAAAATAAAATCCCCCAAATACTAGGTTTTACATTCCTTACAAATTAGCACCTATCAAGACCTTAATCATTATGTATGGGTGACCTTAATGGTTAGGTTCCCATGCATTATATTCTGTAAGGAAAGAAAGTAATAAGGTGACACTAATTGTTTGGTACCTTGTTCTTGGAATTTCCTTTGGATTACACTTAGTTGGTAAACCCTACTAGTTAGGATTTTATATTAATATAGTTGGTTTTGTATCTATATGATGGGATTATATAAAGATTTATCCACTAATCTATCCAATAATCATATATGATATTATTGAAAATTATTCTATACCAAGTATAGTCATGGATTATTTATATTCTAAAACCAGTGTAAGTCGTGATAAAATATGGGTATTGGGTCACTTAATTGAATGATGTATGGGGTGGTCATTTTTCGTGGGATTACTTTCATTAAAATTTCTTGAGGAAAATATATAAAACATTATTATCACCCATAGATATGTCTTTTTTATATATTAAACCATGTATCATGTTTATTATTTTGAAATTATTTATATATATGACTAATAAAACTATTATAGATTGGTATCTAAGGTTGAGAAGTGTTCTCAAAGAGAATCATTATTAGAATTTGAATGTGAATGTTATAAAGATCAATTTCTACAACTTTAAATCATGGGTATTAGATATCAGGTGTAAATCATACATTTGAACTGATAAAAATAGACACAATGATATGATGGAATTGAAAAATGGTGAATTAGATCAATTTGTTGGCAATGGTTCAATAGTCACTATATCAAAATTTATTATTTCTGATCTAAGTCTACCCAGTGGATTAGTTTTAGAATTGGAAATTTGTTGTAATATTTCTTCTATAAAAATAAATTTTATTTATGTATCTTATTTGGGAGACACTACTGTTTCGGTGCGGATGTGCGTCGGGTTTCTGTTCCGACGTTGTTCCGCCAGGACGCGTTCGCGCGTGCACCCGTCGACCCGAGGGGATGGGCGCGCGGCTTGTGGCCCTGCAGTCCCGCTTTCCAAAGGCGGGCGGCATCCGTCCCTTGTTCAGGGGCGTCTGGTCCTTGATCGAAACCGGGATGATGGGATGTCGGCTCCTCCTTCCGTGGATGTCTCCTCGGAACTCGTCACCTAATCCGGGTCTCCCTCATAGATTTAAGAATGTTCGTGAATCTCGTTCCCGGCGCCATATCTTCATGGACACCAGTTAATTACGCTGCTTCCGCCCAGACGCTCCAAGGGGTCTGGTCGGGGCAGCAACCTGCGGTGAGGAGACCGGGTAGCTCCGGGTGTTGGGGGCGTGTCTTGACACTGCGGCTCTGCACATCTGCCTTCCGTCCCTAATAGGGCTTCTCGAAGGTGTGATGGCCTGAGGCATCCCGCGCTGGGTGCGGGGAACTGTGTTACCTGAGGTTTTCCTCAGCTTCCCATATTTAACACGGGGTATGCCGCGAGTTTAACGTCCAGCGAGGACGGCATCGGACTGATCGACACGAGGAGTGGATCAGATGACAGAACCCCTTGCGGGGAACCTCCGACGCTGGGGCCAGCACATGGGCGGCTTCCTGAGTGGAGTGGAATGAAGTGGCATGACCCCACCGGGCTGTGGCGGCCCGGGTAAGGATCAGGATGGACGATGGAGTGAAGATCTTGGACCCCGTAGGGGCTTCCTACGTACCGCGCGTTAGAGCGGATCAAAGTCAGCGTAGTTTGGATATACAGTTTAACGTCATGCTGGACGTCGTCAAGCCGACTCACGAAGAGGTCGAGGCTGCCGGGCGAAGGAATGAACCGAACCACCTCGCACAGAGGGGGATGGAACGGCCGGGTGGATTACAGTTTCACGTCATGCTGGACGTTGGCAGGAGAAATAGAAAAAGGCAGTGGGGAAGCACAATGGAGATACACATGTGCAGTCCCCCACAAGGGCGGATTCATAGGTGAATCGACGCAAATGTGAACCCGAGAGGGGTCCACTGATGGACGAATCGACGTGAATACGACCGGGACGACCAGGTGGTGGGCTTGAACCTCGGAGAGGCTTCCTACGTACCATGTTTAGGAGACAGGGATCAAAGTCCACGTAGTTCGTTCTGTCTGTAACACTCTACCCCCGTGGGCGAAGGCCACTCCAATCCCGACATCCCTACAGAGACGCGTGGGTGGGGGCCACATCCAAACCGGGGGGATCCTGCGTGCGAGACACGGGATCGGGTGATGCGGACAGTTTAACGTCTTACCGGACGAAGTACAGTTTAACTTCGTGTGTTGAGGACGAAGATGCTTGGCAGTTTAACGTCTTGTCGCGCGGACGATATGCTAGGCAGTTTAACGTCGTGCAGCTTGGACGTGTATGGTGCCGCCGATGGGTCCGTGTCACTTCGCGCGAGCCTGGAGGGCCGCACGGGAAGACAACGGACGGTGCGGTCACCCGGGATGAAGATCATCGGGCGCCACGCAGGCGGGTACCCTCAGGGGGTCAAAGGGGGCGACCTCGGCGGATTGCGCGCAAAAGAGAAGCTTGGCGCGCAATACCGCGGGTCGGCACGCAAACGGCCGGGCTGGCGCGCAATTGGGCCAGCGCTTTGCGCGCAGATGATTGAGATTGCGCGCACCGGGCTTCGGATAGCGCGCGGGGGAAACGGCTCATTCTCTAACGAATGGCCACTTTGAAAAATGGGGGTGCGCGCAATCGGGCTGGATTGCGCGCACCCGGGGGAAATTGCGCGCAAGAGGCTTCTTTTGCGCGCGAAGGCCTTTGGGTGAAAAATTATTCAAAAAGAAAGGAGCCAAAGGGATTGCGCGCGAAGGCGAACCCCAAGGCTTTCTTGCGCGAAAGAAAGGAGGTTACCTGAAGATCGGCATTGCGCGCGGAGCGGGTTGGATTGCACGAACGAGTGACTCTTCGAATTCCAGCAACCTTCAAAACTTCGGGGGTCGCCTTATATTTATAGGCAACCCCGGGCGCGGAATCTGGTTCGCGGGCGCGGAATTCCCTTCGCGGGCGCGGAATCGGGCCCGGCGCGCAAGGGAGTCGCGCGGGCAACGGGCGCGCAAAATTGCGCGCCGGCCCAGCGCATTGCGCGCATCCTGGGAGGTTTGCGTGCGGCACTCCAACTTTGCGCGCGACTCTCCAAAATTCCGCGCAAGGCTTCCGGGCCCTCCGAAACGGGCTTCCGACTCCAAATATGACCTCTCTTCCCGCATCCGGAGCTTCGTTTGGGAACAACGGACTTTTTCGGCGTCTACAAAAGCCCCCCCTTGGAATCTGATCGGCGAGAGGTCGCAACGATCGGGTTCCGAGGGAGACGCCGGAATGCCGAAGTCCTGGGTGGCGCGGGACTTTGGCGCGCAAAAAGGGGCGTCGGGTGCGAAATTCGCTGGTGCGGTCGCGCAAAGCGCTTTCCGCGCAGCGTGGAATCCCGGCCTTGCCTATAAATAGGGGCCTGGGTCCCTCGCACCGTACACCGGCTTTCCGCGCGACTAGCTTCCAAGATCTCGTTCGCGAAATTGCCTTTGCCGGCGCGAAATTCACCCGTTCGTCGCGCAAAACTTTCCGGATTTCGGCCTGTCTTTGCGCGAATACCCGGGGTTTTACGCGACGGACTTCCCAATTGCACGCCGTCCACTAGGATTGCGCGCCAACTCCCAAACTTCTCTACCAGCCTCGTCCGATTCCACACGCTTCACCCCTTAACCCGCACGACTCCCAGAGCTTCTGAGATGGCCGCGAATCAAGGAAATGAAGGGGATGCCGCCACTCGCAGAGCTGAGATGGCGACGAACGAGGAGGTCTACGGAGCCAAGGATATTGTTTCCAACAATCAATCCTTGTTCGACTTGCTGACGCCGGCCCAGAAGACATATCCGCTGTCGGACAACCTGCCGCTCTGGAACTTTGGCATCCTAGATGAGGTTCCGGTGCCAGGGTTCGAGGTTGATGCGCCACGGACCTGGGTGACTCGGGAGGACGAGCTTCCCCGCTATAACATCAACAACAATGGGCATCCTGCCAGGGAGACCAGGCACTTAGATGTCTATGTCTTGAACCCGAGGACGCGAACCATTGTCGGGGGTGAGCCTACTGCGGAGAACTCTCCATCCCTCTACTCGAGCACATATCGCCAGAGTGTTACTGACGACACCAAGGGCTGGCTGAAGGACTGGGACTTGCGGTCTGGGTGAAATTTCACCAGTGAGTGTGCCTGGGCGTTCTGGGTACGCCACACTTGCGATCACTTCGCGGAGGAGCTGCGGTACATCGGCCTGTTTGAGGCGGTGTGGACGTCGTAGTTCCACTTCTACCAGCAGTCCGAGCTCGGGCCGGAACTGTTCACCCGCTGGTCCCCGGATACCAACACCTTCCATCTTCACCATGGGGAGGTAGGCATCGGCCTCTGGGACATCCACTGCATCGGAGGTATCCCGCTGGAGGGTTACCAATACGATGAGTTCCTGCCTCCGTGGAACACCTGGGGCGACAGGTCACGGACTCCCATCCTGACATGGCATCTGCTGGACCTGGCTACAGAGCGGCTCGGGGTCAAGGACATAGCCTACAAGGAGTGGTTCGACCAGTTCTTGGAGCATGACCCAGCGGTCAAGATGCCAGGCAGGGGGAAGCGGTGCCCGACCGCGGCTCAGAGGAGCCGGAACGGGTCGTACTGGCGGGTCCTGGAGACGGGCGACTACCGCTCATGGGGGTACCGCGTCATCGAGGCCCGGGACCCAAATGTCCGGTACACGGCGTTCCTGGCCGCCTTTCTGAGTGGGTGGCTCCTGCTAGTGCGGGACGCGAGAATGGGCGTCCGCCCGGCGACACTGGCGATGGCGGGCGCCATGGCCGCCAACAAAAGATACAACCTCGGGGTCCCAGTGCTGACGAAGCTGTATGCCATCCTGGGACGCATCTCACGAGGGGGGTCGCCACGAAGGATCTGTGGGCCCTTTCAATTCTTCCATGGCTGGGTGGCTGCTCACCTCGGTGGGTACACGTTTCCAAACGCCGTCATTCCTCCGGGAAACGGCCTGCGACCCTCCCTGCTGAACATCGCGGGGGTCGCTCCGATGACCCTAAATGAGGAGGGTGTGAGGATTCAGATTGGCAATCACGCCAATTTCAACTTCAGCTCGTTCCCCACTCCCGTTGGCCAAATGATCGACAATGGGCAGGGTCCGCTGGAGCAGCACGAATACTTCCTGAACATGCGGGGCGGGGTGCTCGTGGCTCGGATCGACGGGAAGGTGATCTGCGAGCCTTACGTGCCAACCCGGTTCGCCAGGCAGTTCGGGTGCCTTCAACGGATGCCGAAGAGGGTATTCACTGCTGTTCGGGAGGAGAAAAACCCTTGCGTCCTTCGCCAGATGTGGCTGATGTTCGCCGCTTTCGGCTCTGGCGACGTCATCACTCTCCCTCCTACCGGGGTCGACGCAGGCTTGGCAACCGAGTACGCTGAACACTGGGTCATCGCGTACCCCGAGGGGATTCTACGGAAGCCAGTTCGGCGGCTCGAGGTCACCCGTGCGGAGACCGGGCGTCAAGGGAGGAGGCGAGGCGCCGTCACGCGGGGAAGAACGGAGGCGTGCCAAGCAGCGGAGCCGGCGCGAGCAGGGACTTCGGCGGCGGGCACATCGCAGGCTGCCGCTACGACCTCGGCGCCCAGAGAGGGGGCACGTGCGGTGGTCGAAGAGCGGCCCGGGAAGCAGGTAAGGCGTCTGCTCGAACCCTCCAACGATGCATTCTTCCCGGCGCTGTGGTCGGCCTGGATGACCCTGCGGCAGTCGCTGGGGACCGAAATCATCTGGCAGAAGATAACCAGCGAAGGAATCCATCTGCCAGAGGTCGGGCGCCTCCAGGTCGGCGACAGGGTGAACTTCCACCGGCGGTATGCGTATCTGACGGCCATGGACGAGTACGCGCGCCAACGTGGTCAGCGTGCGGAGCTGTCCCTTCTGGTGAAGGTGATGGTCGGTCTAGAGCCTG
The DNA here is from genome assembly GCA_963277665.1 of Viscum album. NCBI lineage: Eukaryota > Viridiplantae > Streptophyta > Magnoliopsida > Santalales > Viscaceae > Viscum > Viscum album. The sequence continues at coordinate 456,119,331 of OY728135.1, forward strand.
CTCCAGAACAGATGCCGCCGGAGGAAGATGACAGTAGAAACGACTCCGAGGAAGAGGAGGAGACGGGGGAGGATGAAGGCTCGGAGGGAAGATCCCATCAGGGGAGCCCGCGGGAGAGCGGCGAGGTGGCCGGCTCTGCCAATATTGACATCACTGAGCTCCTCGAGGTCCGCTTCTATCCCTACTCAGCCTGCTTCATCCATTCTCTTATGCAGCTTCTAACCCATTTCTCCACCTTTCTCAGGAGTGCACGGATGCTGGTCAGGCATCCTCGGCAGGAGTAGGAGAGGCGCCAGCAGGACAAGGCGGGGGCCAGACGCCCATCATTGAATTGACAAGCGCTGAGGGGTCCCCTGCTGCAATTGCTCCTGCGGCGGCCGGGACAACGGAAGATGACGCCTTGGATTCCCGTAAGTCTCCTTACCTTACTGTCGGTGCTTGCCGTTGACGATCCGTGACTAACCACGGCATGCCCTGCGCAGTGATCTCAACACTGGAGGCTCGTCGGGCTGCCGAACTCGGGCCATCCACGAGTGGACCAGTGGCAGACCTGCCGCCTGCTCCGGAACAGACTTCCCAAACCGAGTCGGCCCCACCAACTGCTGATCAAGGGGCTGCGGACGCCGGCGGTGCTGGCATCGGAGAGAGGTCGGGGGCTGACGAGGGTGTCAACGCCGCTGGGGCGGGAGAAGAAGGTCGCCCAGATGTTGGGGAACCTATCCCCCGTGAGGACACCCCAGGGGCGGACCCTGCAGCAGACCTACTGGCTGCCTTCCCTGCCTACCGGCCTGCCGACCCCGAGGAGATGGACGACTCGGACGCGGAGGCAGTCGAGGAGAGCCGGATAACGCGCCGCAGGGGGTGGAAGTGTATCCAGAGCTTCCTCAAGCGAGACCCATCGGAGTGGCTGGGGCGCATGGGATCCCTTCAAACCTGGCTGCGCTTCCTGTGTGCCGAGGGAGCTGATGCTCAACGCCTCCATCTGACGGTCCGTGATTTCATGGCCGAAAAGATGCGCGAGAGCCGCCGGCGTGCCGACGTCGCACCATGTCGGGACATGTCGGAGAGCACGCGGGCGCTCTTCGTGGCGGAGCAGGAAGTCCGGCGTCTCGAAGGGCAGGCGGAAGAGAAGGAGGCCTTCGTTGCAACGTGCACTGAGCTTGTGAAGCAAATAACGGCCCAGCTGGATGACGCCCATGTACAGCTGACGGAGTCGGGCCAACAGATGGTCACACTTCAAGTCGAGCGGGAGCGCGCACAGGCCAGGATCGACGAACTGCGTGCTGCGACCGCCGACGAGGAGAGGGCACGCAGAGAGCGAGAAGCAGCCCTGGAGGCCGCCAGCCAAAGGGTAGCGGCATTAGAAAGACTTATCCAGCACGCTAATCCCTAGGGGCTTTGTTTTTGCCACTCCCAGAACATTTTCTTCCGCTACTCGATATTTCGATCCATTTGTATGAACCAATATATTTATCTGCATCTTTTGGATTAACATGCTCAACCACAAATTCATTGTCTCGCGGGAGCGTTAACCAAGCTTCAGGCATCCGTAATTGGGCCTAGATTTCTAAAGAAAAGAGGGAGATCATTCCTAGGAAAGGAGACCTCAGACCTAATCAATGTATCATCCCCCCAACTTGTTCCGACACACGAGTGGGACAACGCTAGGGGCGTTAAGATTTTATCCGAACATAGGGAAATGAGAAAGGGTGAATCGCATGTCCCGAATTCAGAAATCCACGACGGTCGGCCTTCCAGGAAATGCCCAAGACGGCAAGCGGACAATGGATCAATCGACCATACTACTGCAATAGACGGACCGAAGGTCATTATTCATATTGCAGGAGGCGGATCACATGTCATCATCAATGCCGCTTTGGGGGTTCCTTCCGGCACAAGGGTGGAAATCCAGATCAACAGGGCATGCGAAGCGTGGGGCGAAGTGACGATTTGTTCGGACAGAATCCAACGCTCTCAAAATTGCGCCACCGTGGGGAAAGTGTATTAGGCGGATGCACTAATCTGGCCGTGAATCACCTCAATTCTTAGACAGAACCTCTTTGACGAGGAAACTGTCGCTTCCCATCATTGCAATGGGGCATCCCGAGCTGAATCGAGGAAAATATCACAATCGCACCACTCTACCAGAAGCCAGGTCAGACGGCCGGTGACGAGGAGGGGTGGGACTTAGCGATCCCTGAGGCTGGACCCGAGTCGAGATGTCCGGGCGTTCCTACGTACTCCATCAGGCTGGAGATCAAGCCACACGTAGTTCTGAAAGTGCAGTTTTAACGTCATGCGGGACGTAGAACCCCATTTGGGGAGATCTTAGTTTAAGGTCGTAGAGCTTGGACCATAGAGGCAGATCTTAGTTTAAGGTCTTAGAGCTCGGACCATAAGAACCTCAAAGCACGCCACATCATGGTCCCATCCCCTGGATATGCAAAGATGCACTGAGGGATAGTGTCAAGAGTGTCGAGGTTTCGCCTGGCCAGAATGGGTGGTGGAAAATGTAATGTGAATCATGCGGCCATTCACTCAAGGACTGGGGGCACCGACGTAACGATATGGGAGTACTGCCAACCGTGGCGGAAAAGCAGCATCAATATCGCATTGACCGCTGATGAAATGAGGCAGCAAACGAGCATCAACCGCTCAAGCGCAGGATTCATATCGATTTGCTGCCCGAGGCCCTTGGGGGCACTAGCCCGAGTCGGTGGGAGAGCACTGAGGCATTGTGTCCAAACCGCTCACGGGGGCTCCATCCAGGGCGTAGGCGATGGGTCCGAATGAAAGGGAGCACGAAGCCTGAAAAGTGGAAGGAACCTGACCAAGCTAAACCTGACCCTCCTGGAAATAAACCAGAGTACTCTTGACACCGGTGGACCACTGCAAGGGGTCGAGGGCCAAGCCTTGAGGGTGACCCGAAGGCGGCGGATTCCCCAGAGAAGGGGGAATCTTTAAGAGGTGGGGGGCTAGACCTGAAGTTTCAAACATCCGGGCGTTCCTACGTATCCCATAAGGATGGGAATCAAGCCACACATAGTTCTGGAAGCGCGGCGCAACACAATCGGGCACCAGCGCGGGGAAGGGTGCGGGTCTGACCCTCGCACACAGAAGAAGCGGTATTTGATATTTCTTGTTTGTCCTTAAAGGTGGATGGTTTTTCTTTGTGCAGCGACATTCCTGTGATTAGGGAATCCCTGGCGTCGCTACAATAATCAATCCATGAAAGGCATTGATAAATGGAGTGGTTATTAACCAGCGCCCAACGTGAGTGTCCCCTGAGGAGATCATCACGATGCAGTGCCGTTTCTCGTCGGGCGGCCAAGACGATCACAGTTTACGGTCGTGTGGTAGGACCGGACAACACAGTTTAAGGTCGTGTGGTTCGGACCATGGAGGAATCCGCTTATTGCGATATGGCGGACCCAACGGAGGTGGGAACATACCCAGCCCTGCGGTCACGCACGATTCCAGGAGAAGGATCCTGGGATAGGGGCCTGCGTATGTCCATCACCCGAGGGGCAGAGATGCTAGCCTCCAGTTATACTGGGCCCAGAACGCGATTGTTCGGGCGACTCCTTCCTCCTTATGGGGACGAGGGTCCAGCTACACATGGCCCTTAGGGAGGACATCAGCATATATCCTTGGTGCTCAGATCGTGGGAGCCTCGACAGACACCATTACCCTGGTTGGCCTGCCTAACGTGTAAAGGTGTACTGAAGGTCAATATGAAGAGAGTGTCGAGATTCCACTACAACGCACAAAGGCGGAGTGTGATGAGGACCGCGCAACCTACGTTCGGAGCCTGAAAGAGCCGACATGGCGATCAAGGATGTCGCTGACCATATTCGCAACACAACATCCGATCGCGTCAGCCTAGGACGGGGCAAGCAAACGAGTATCAACCGCTCAAGCGCAGGATTCATATCGATTTGCGGCCCAGGACCCGCCGGTAAATCGACCCGGAGCGGTAGGAGAGCAATGAGGCATCGTACCCAAACCGCTAACGAGGATCCCTTTGAGTGAAGGCTCGAACAAGAGGAAGCGCGCAGCCCAACAAGCAACACAGGACTTGTCGGGATTGAATCCGACACCACGGGTCATAGACTGAAGTACCCAAAACATGTTAACAGATCACCGGAAAGGGTTGGAGGACTCATCCTGAGAGCAACCAAAAGACAGCAGATCCCCGTGATCAATCAAGAGACGGGGCTGGACCTGAGACACAAGCGTCCAGGAGGTCCTACGTATCCCATAAGGATGGGAATCAAGCCGTACATAGTTCTTGAGAGGCAGTTTAACATCATGCAGGACGATGAGGGGTGTGAGGTAGTCTCACACACGGGGGAGGCGTACGGCGCGGCCAGTAGACCGACGTGAATGAGGACATAATCCCCCGCTCACGCGTTACGCCTCGCACAAAAAGGAGGGGAACTTGGGCCAGAGGCCCAATGCGGGATAGAGATTCCCGGGAAATGGGGCTGGGCCCGAAACATGAATGTTCAGGCGGTCCTACGTATCCCATAAGGATGGGAATCAAGCCGTACGTAGTTCTTGAAGTGCAGTTTAACGTCATGCAGGACGAAAAGAGAAAGGGGGGAGCAGAAGGCATCCCCAAGCATGGGGGGCGTACAGCGTGGCGAGCAAACAGACGTGAATGAGGGCATAGCCCCGCGTTCACACCATACGCCGCACACCCGGAGGCAACTGGGCCAAGGGCCCGAGATGGGATGGAAATTCCCGAAGGATGGGGCTGGGCCTGAAACATGAATGTTTAGGCGGTCCTACATATCCCATAAGGATGGGAATCAAGCCGTACGTAGTTCTTGAAGTGTAGTTTAACGTCATGTGGGACGGATGCTGAACAGTTTAACGTCTTGTAGCTCGGACGTGGTGCAGTTTAGCGTCATGCAGGACGAATGCAGTTTAACGTCGTGCGGGACGAACTGCAGTTTAACGTCGTGCGGGACGAAGTACAGTTTAACGTCGTGTTGGACGAAGATGATTGGCAGTTTAACGTCTTTCCGCGTGGACAAAGTGAACTCAGGCAAAGTACTGCTTAAGGAACCTAGTGTTGGTGGGAGGAGTGACACACTCACCATCCATAGTCGCTAGGGAGTACGCGCCATTGGGATAGACTTTATGGACGACAAGAGGTCCCTCCCACTTGGGATCCAACTTGGGTGGCTTCCTGCCGGGGATCATTGGCGCTCTTAGGGCCAGCACTAGGTCACCCTGCAGGAAGGAGCGGAGGCGAACCTTCTTATTGAAAGCTCGAGCCATTCTGCTTTGATGCCTCTCCAAGTTGTGCAAAGCGCGAAGTCTATTCTCATCCAGTGCTTCCAACTCGACTAGACGGGCTTCAGCAGCTCTATCTGGCGCTTGCTGGTCGTAGACCGCAGTGCGCAAGGACGGTAACTGGATCTCGATGGGCAGGACGGCCTCAGCTCCATACACCAGGGAATAAGGGGTCATCTGGGTGGAATTGCGAGTCGTCATCCGATAAGCCTAGAGGGCGTTGGGGAGCTTGTCTGGCCAACTCTTCTTGTTCTGACCAACCATCTTTTGTAGAATGTTAGAGAGGGTTTTTTTAAAAGCCTCAATCTGTCCATTCGCCTGCGCATGATAGCAAGATGTATGGTTCGAGCGAATGTTGTACTTGGCGTACAACTTCTTCAACTCGGCTGCTCGGAAATTGGCTCCGTTATCCGTGAGGATAGCGTGAGGCACTCCAAATCGATAAATTATGTTGGAGGTCACGAAGTCAGCGATCGAACAGGATTTGACCTCTCTGAGCGGAATCGCCTCTGCCCATTTGGAGAAGAAGTCTGAAGCGGTCAAAATGAACCGGCACTGGAGAGCCGTCGCCGGCGGGTAAGTTCCCACAACGTCCATCCCCCAGACTGCAAAGGGCCAAGAATACCTGATGGTATGGAGAGGCTCTGGCGGCCGATGCACAAAGTTCGCGTGAACCTGGCACGCATGGCACCTCCTGGCATACTCGATGCAGTCGTGGATCATGGAGGGCCAGAAGTATCCCAACCTCCGAATCTGGTGGGACAGCTTTGGCCCAGTCTGATGGGCACCGCATGAACCAGCATGAACTTCTTGCATGACTCGTGGGATCTCAACTCCATGAAGGCAACGGAGGAGAACACCATCAAATCCGCGTCTATAGAGGATCTGCTCCAGGCCTGGACTGCTCTGGAGGACAAACTGCGATGCGCGGCATCGAACTCGCTCGCGCTCGGCCCGATCCGACGGGAGAATGCCATGTTGGAGGTACTAAACCAAAGGCGTCCTCCAATCAGGGGCTGGTTCGACTGCCATATCTGGGGTACTCGGGGCTCCGGGCATAGGGGCAACCGTGGTGAGATTACTTACCGACGGGCCGCAATATCCCTCCGGGATAACGGGAGCGATGAGCCTGCGGTGCGTCACGCGGACGATCAGGTAATCCTGTTCAGGCTCTGCAAGTGACGCAGCAAGGCTGGACAAAGAATCTGCTCAACCGTTCTGCGACCGGGGAATATGGACAATTTCTGGCCGAGAAGGGAACTGGGCCATCAGAAGGAGGGTGCACTCCAGCAACGGCACAAGTTCCGGCTTCCTGACAACATAGTCGCCATTGATCTACTTAACGACCAGCTCAGAGTCCCCTTTCACACACAGATGGGGCACGTCGATCTCGAGAGCTAACTCGAGGCCGGTGATGAGGGCATGGTATTCCGCCTCATTGTTGGTACAGCCCTCTAACAACAGGAAAGAGTATGGCAGCACGGCTTGCTCCGGGGTAATGAAGACGATACCCAAGACCACTCTGTTGAGCTTAGGATTATCGAGCCTTCTACCGGTGGGGCTCCGGGAGGCACCGTCAAAGTGCATCTGCCAGCACGGATTGGCATGATCGACCGAGAGAATGGCCTCATCAGGAAAGCCTAGATCCAGCGGCTGATCCGCGGAGGTCGGGTGAGCAGCCAGAAAGTCTGCCAATGCTTGCCCTTTGATGGCCTTCTGAGACACATACCTGATGTCGAACTGCTGGAGAATCACAGTCCACCGCACTAGACGGCCAGTCAACATAGGCCGGATCAGGATATATTTCAACGGGTCTACCCAAGAAACCAACTGTACCTCATGGTGCTGCAAGTAGTGCCGTAATTTCTGTACGGAAAATACGAGCGCCAGGCAGCTCTTCTTGATGGGGGAATACCTGACTTCTGCATCGAGGAGCATGCGACTGAGGTAATAGAGGCTATTCTCTGTTCCCTCGTTGTTCTTCTGGGCGAGAAGGGAACCCAGGGACCGTTCTAGGGCGGTCACATAAAGGACCAGTGGCTTCCCGGATACAGGCGGCATCAGAACCCGAGGTTGAAGCAGGTACTGCTTGATTTCCTCGAAAGCGGTCTGACACTCTTTATCCCATACATAGGTGGCACCTTTCTTCATGAGCCGAGAAAAGGGCTTACACTTGCCGGCCAGATTCGCGATGAATCGGCGTATATAGGCTAAGTGGCCTTGGAACCCTTGCAGTTCCCGGATGTTACCTGGGGGAGGCATCTGGCTAATCGCCCTGATCTTCTCCGGGTCGATCTCAATACCCCGGTATCTTACCACAAATCCAAGGAACTTTCCGGAGGTGACCCCGAAGGCACACTTCAACGGGTTCATCTTCAGGCAGCGAGACCGGAGGAAGCCGAACACTTTCTCAAGATCTTTGAGATGGTCCTGACGCTGGCGCGATTTGACCACCAAGTCGTCGACGTAGCATTCCACCAGTGTGCCGATTATTGGCTTGAATATGCGGTGCATCGCCCGTTGATAGGTGGCACCTGCATTCTTCAGGCCGAAGGGCATGACCTGGTAACAAAAGATACCTTGGGGGGCCCTGAAGGCAGTGAACTCCTCATCCTCAGGGGCCATCCGGATTTGGTTGTATCCGGAGTATCCATCCATGAAGGAGAGGGCTTGGAACCCTGCCGTGGCGTCAATCAATAGCTCTGTCACCGGAAGGGGAAAATCATCCTTCGGACAGTGGCGGTTGAGATCGTGGAAGTCGATACAGACTCTGATCTGCCCGTTCTTCTTCCTGACCGGCACAATGTTGGCCAGCCATTTGGGGTACTGAACTTCCCTCACGAAGTTGGCTTTGATAAGATTGTCAACTTCGTCCTCAACCATGGCACCGTGGAATGGGTGCATCTTCCTGGGAGGCTGCTTGAACCCGCGATGGTTCGCCGGGAGACTAAGGCGGTGGACGGCTACCTGAGGATCTAGCCCCAGCATCTCGTCATAGCCCCAGGCGAACACATCACGGTGCTATCTGAGGAAGTCCACGTACTGCTTCCGCTCTTCAGAGGGTATGGCGGCACTGACAAATGTGGGTCTTGGATCTGCTTCGGTTCCAAGGTTCACCTGTACTAACTCATCGACCGTGGCGGAGACGCCCTCCTCAAAGGCTGGGGGTGCATCTTCCACGTCCTCTCCACTCGGGGAGGGATCGTCCACGGGAGAGACTGCGTTGGAAACTGCATCGAGGCTACCAGATCCTGCTGGGCCACTGGTGCTGGCATGGGCGGTCGCGGTCATCTCATCAGGAGACTCACAGGCCGTCGAGACCATGGCCACGTCCAACCGATGAATCGGGAGGACGTAAGCGTCATCGAAACTTGCCCAGGGATCACCTGCAACGGTGACAGGCTCAACCTCACCTGCCAAGATCTGCTTATCCTTGCTCTTGTAATAGTCCGTGTCCAGATAGTGGGCTTCACATGAGGCAAAAGGAGAGGCATCTCCCTGAATCACGCCTACTCGACCGTTAAGGGAGTATTTGAGGCATTGGTGGTATGATGAGGGAACCGCCGCGTGAAGGTGGAGCCATGGCCTGCCCATTAATGCGTTGTACGCAGTGTCTTGAGAGACTACCATGAATTCGGTGTTGGAAACCAAGTCACCGAACTGGGTCTTCAAGCGTATCTTGTCGACCGGGGTTTGCTCGGTGCGGTCGTACCCCTGGATCCTGAGGTCGGAGGGGATCAAGTCATCCTCAGACAACCCCAATCTCCGGAGCGTCCGAGTTGGAATCAGGTTAATCCCGGACCCCGTGTCGACAAGACAGCGCCGGACTTCAAGGCCATTGAACTAGCCAGTAACATACAGTGGACTAATGTGCCCCTGTATAGGAGGGTCTTCATCCTTACCAGAGAACGAGATAACTGCCTGACATTCGGCGTCCTCAATCATTTCGCCGTGAAAGGCCTCTGCAGCCGCAACCTCTGTCTCAAACTGGAGGGGGCTTTTCAGGGATTCAGCGAGTGCCTCACGCATCTCAGATGACATGCGCAGAGCCTCAAGGATGGAGAGCCTTGCTGGGATATCGGCCAAGTGCTTCAGGACATCATACTTTTTGGCCAAGCGCGAGCCCCTGGTTGCAGGAGGTTGCTCTGCGGTTGGAGGCATGACGGGCCTTGCTGATTGGACCGGCAGCTGACTGGTGCTTGGCGCATCCTGCTGTTCATTGGTTGAAGCCCGGGAAGTAGTCACCGTACTGGGGTCAGGAGGCCGGGACGGACTTGCGGCAGGGCGGAGCTGATCACGACGTGGCTGAGGCGGTTCTGCCTGGTCCCACACCACAAACAGTGGCGGAGGCGAATCCGTCATCCCCGGATGGGGGGGCTGCGCGCACTGAACTCGGTTTTGAGCCTGCTGCCTAGTCTCAGTGGCGTGCACGTCCTGGCTGGAGGTACCAACTGTTGTGCCCCGGCGACTCCTGTTGTTGCGGTTCCTCCGACGGTGGCGACGACCGGGGACACTAGGGAGGTCCACCTAGTGTTCTTCAACGTCGGGAACCGAAAAGGGATTTACCAGCTCGACGGTATTAACCGAAGCGTACCGAACACTGTCATCGGACGAATCATTCACCACTGGGCGGATCCGAGGAGGGATCCCCATCTCCGGGGGCATGAAATCGCCGAGAGTGCGGGATAGTGGCGGAACTGGCGGGGCGCGCTCTTCCTTCTTGCGCCGCCGCCGTTTGCTCTTCTCGGAAGAGGCAGGCTGGGATGACGATGCCGAAGCAGCACCCGCAGATTCTGGGGGCTCAGGCTGATTCAAGCGCGCACGGATGATCCCATGGGCGCGAATGATCGTCTTGCGGGCCATCCAGTTATTATACTTCTGGGATCCGCGGTCGGAGACCAGCTGCCATTCGTCCTCATTGCCACTATCGTCATCTGATCCCACGAACACGCCCGCCACTTGTGCTGGAGCTGGGCCCGACCTGATTACATTGTTGTTAATCTGGTCTTGGAGCCAGTCCTTAAACACGTAGCACCGCCGGATGGTGTGCCCCAGGGCCCGATGGTAAGGGCAGTAGCGGGGGTTATCCGTGAGATGTGCCTCCTCTGGCCTCCAACACTCAGGCAGTCACACAATCCTCTGCTCCAGGGCGCTCCGTAAATAACCGGGGACCTGATCCTCGTGAAATGAGTAAGTCAGGTATCGCGGGCCCCTGGGAGCGTGGTCTTGACGAGGGGATGGAGGGGCCTGCCGAGGAGGTGGACCCTGATTATCTCGCCTGGGTTGTGGCGGTACATTACGCGGAGGGGCCGGCCGGTTCTGGGGCTGCCGCTGCTGGGCCGGGAACTGAGCCCGTGGAGGCAGATTCCTGTGAGGATGTGGAGCTGGCCTCGCCGGCAGCAGCTCCAACGGCCTGGGGGCCTCTATCTGGGCAACAGCAGCGGGCTTAGCCCTGCTGGCTCTCCTTGCAGGAATCATAGGAGGCAGCGGGTGTGCCTGACTGGCCTGTTGCAGGGCTTCCTCAAGACGTTGAGCTTTGTCTGAGAAGTCCCTGAACCCTCCGGGGTAATTATGAGTGATCAGGGAAGGGACCAGCTCGGTCTTGACGTTCCCAACGCACATTGTCAGCAACTGCTCCTGAGTCAATGGCATGTCAAGGGAATACGTGAGACCCTTCCATCGGGCGACGAAATCCGCGACTCACTCATCAGGCCTCTGCTTGCACTTGAAGAGGTCTGTGATACTCGTCTTCCGGGTCGTGGAACTGAACTGGTAGAGGAACTGTCTACGAAGGTCCTCCCAGCTAGTTATCGACCCGACGGGGAGCTGGCTGTACCAGACAAATGCTGGCCCTTCCAGTGTCTGGACAAAGCAGCGAAGCTTAGCGGCCTCCTGCTGCGTCGGAGTTCCCAACATAGGCCCGCACCTCGAGTTGAAATGGGCCAAATGCTATGGCGGATCTCCAGTCCCGTTGAAGGGGTCGAAGGTGGGATTCCCGAATCCCGGAGGTGCCGGCATGTCATCCACCCATGCTGGGTATGGCTTGCCGTCCGGTGGGATCGCCACTTGCCGAGTCTCCAAGGCTTCCAAGCGGGCGATGAGTGCCGCCATCGGATCGTCCGGACATGGGTTACAGTCCTGGCGAGGATCTCTAACCACGAGCGCATTGCATGGCCCTTCAATCAGGTCGTCGACCAGGTCGTCGAACTCGGCGGCTCGTGGGATGGCGGGCGGAGCGGCCCTTGGGGCAGCGGGAGGAATTCGAGCGGGGTCTCTCAGGTAGTCACGCCGCTCAGGAGGGTGTGGTGAAACATACCGCGCCCTCTTGCCATAGGCAATGGCCTCTCCCCTGTCGGTGAACACTGCGTAATCACGGTTGCCCGGGAGAGCCTCATCGAGGGGTGGTTGTTCCTGTCCCTGCTGTCCTGGCCTAGGATCACCGTAGTCAGGCCGCTGCTCTGCAGTGCGCTCGGCGAGGAGCTGGTCAACTAGCTTCTTCTGCTCGGCGAGCTGTTGACGTAGCATAGCCTTCTCGGGATCCTCATCCGCCCTCTGTGTGGAGGCAGATGGGTCGGCGGGCTTCATAGCCCCGCCGTGCTCTTTACCTTTGCTGACGTTTCGGCTCAACGTCAGTGCTTCAGTGGGTGTGGGGAGACCCAGGAGGTTCCTCTGGTGACGAGTAACTCTCGCCGATGGATCCAACAACGGCTTGTCTTCGGGGGGAGAGCCCCCGTCGAGAAGTTCCAAGCCGTTCCCCTCCCCCGACAGGTCAGCCATATTGACCGTTTCTGTCCCTGGGGATGTACCCTCAGGGCCACCCAGTGAATCGGGCTGTCGGCGAATCGCACTGAAGTGTAGGGCAGCGTACTGCCCCCATCCACGGATATACACGTGGGGGTGGCTTCCTCGATAACCTTGCGGAGTACTTGAAAACACTCAACGCATCGTTGTTGGAGGGCCTCGTGGTGCCCAAATGACCCGGGGTGTCGAACCGCGGGGAGCGTGGCCAGGTCAATTTGACGGAACTTCTCACCAATATCCTCCAGGTGTGCTTGACTCCCGGGATATGGCATTTGTAGGCGGTGAAGACGGGAGTGAGTCTCCCGGAGAGTTCGGCGGAAGCATTCGAACTCATCCGGGGTGAGCGATTCGGGTGCATCAAAGTCTGGTCCTGCGACTGGCCAAAACTTCTCAGGGAAGTGGCCCTCTGCAAGGACGGTCCAGAAGCTCCACGACTCAAACTCGGCACCCAGGTCTCCTTGGTCCTCTTCAACGACTGGGAATGGACGGGGAACCGGTAGTGGTGCCGAGGCGGGCCGCCAGGCCGACGGGCTGGCCGGCGGTGAATACGGCGAGCAGGCCGATTGGCCTCCATATCCCGGGCCGCCCTCTGAGGGTGGCGGTGCCCCGGCTACCACATCACGATAGGACGGGCCGGCGAGCGAACATCCTGCCGTAGCGTCGGTGCTCGCCGAGGGTGCACTAGATCGTGGTTCGACCGTCGGTCCCCAGAAAAAGTCTTCGGCTTCTCCGATCGAGGCAGAAGGTGCTTCCGGAGGGGCTGGTACCAACCGCAAGCTTGGCCCTTGGGGGTCTACCAGGCCCTCACTACTCCGGATATACCTTCGGAGAGAAGCGGGGATCGTATCGATCTCGCTCTCAGGAAGTACGAGGCTGACGTGCCGCATTCCTACCCCTGCCCCTAACTGGAGGGATCGGGGGGAGGGCTCCGTCGCCGAATCGTACTCCGCCTCTGTATCAGAGAAACGAACCGGTCGGAGCTCTGTCCGGAATTCCCTAACATTCTTCCCTCGACGTCGACGCCTCGCCTTCCTGCCCCTGGGTGGTTCTTCGGGGCATGGCTGATCTCTGTCCTGGCGTCCTCCGGCCGCACCGGTTTTGGGGCCAAGAGGACTGGAAACCAAGGTGCGAGGAGCACCAGGACAGATATCAAAGAGGACGCGGGGAGAGATGATTCCGGGCAGGCCTCTGGGCCGGGATCGAAAGGTGGGGTGACCCATGCCTCTTGGATCGGCCACACGGAGTAGACCCTGTTGGTGAATAGTGCTACCGCGAGGTGGTCCGCGGTGGCTATTGCCTGTACCAGCAATCGGGAGAGTCAACCCAACCTGCCTTTGGGGCGGTCGGGGCCTCGATCCAGGTCGGGCATAGAAGTTCCCCTGCTCAGGATGCGCAGGGGCCTGGTGGCTGGAGCCAGCAGTGGCTTGAGCCAACGCGGCCGCTGTTGCTAGGGCCCCAAGGTAGGCATCCTCTTCCGCTCGTGCCCGACGTTGGCGTCGGGACAAATGAGTCGGGATGAGCAGCGCGGGCAGGTGGAGAGCCCGTTATTCGACTTGAGAGGCCTGGCGGCGGTGTCGCCGTGGCCTGACAGGAGCCCTTATCGCGGATCCCTGGAACAAATCTCGGATAGGGTGGTCCCGGACATCTTCCACCTCATCCGCATAGGGGAAGGAGTTGTCGGAGCGCTCCGGGGATAAGCTCCCGAAGCGGTTGGACGTCAAGGTAGGCAGCGGTGCCTCCCTACGCGGCCCTCGGGGGCGGCGTTGGTGGCGAGGTGCAGCTTCCTCGAGGTCTAGGCGAGCCATGTCCCTGGTGGGGATGACTCCCTCTTCCTCATATCTCCGCACCAAGTTGTTGATCACCCTTCTCTGGATGACCTCCGAGGGGGAGAGAGGGCGTGGTTGCCCCGCAGCTGCGGCTGCTGGGACGGCTGTGGAACGGGCGGGACCGCGCGGAGTAGCCGCGTCGGTGTTTCCCCTACCCCTGCGCCAGCGGGCGGGTGGCGATCGGGCACTGGATTGGGTGACTTGATTCCTGAAAGCAGGGAGAAAAACCCATTAACACTGACAGGAAAAAGAATCGACAACCAACCATTAGTGCCACGACGCCTTCCATGGGGGGAACCCAGGCCCTCGACGTCGTGAGACGGAGTGCCCGATTTCCCTTCCCCAGCCCCTGGCGGGTTCCGTGCCCCAGTGTTGAATGCTTGGTCGAGCATCATGCTGGTCTTCCAACAACTCTGAAAGCCATCGGTCTTTGTATTGAGGAGAAGAGATTCACGTCAGGTTCACCATTTTTCTGTTTCGGTGCGGATGTGCGTCGGGTTTCTGTTCCAACGCTGTTCCGCCAGGACGCGTTCGCGCGTGCACCCGTCGACCCGAGGGGATGGGCGCACGGCTTGTGGCCCCGCAGTCCCGCTTTCCAAAGGCGGGCGGCATCCGTCCCTTGTTCAGGGGCGTCTGCTCCTTGATCGAAACCGGGATGATGGGATGTCGGCTCCTCCTTCCGTGGACGTCTCCTCGGAACTCGTCACCTAATCCGGGTCTCCCTCATAGATTTAAGAATGTTCGTGAATCTCGTTCCCGGCGCCATATCTTCATGGACACCGGTTAATTACGCTGCTTCCGCCCAGACGCTCCAAGGGGTCTGGTCGGGGCAGCAACCTGCGGTGAGGAGACCGGGTAGCTCCGGGTGTTGGGGGCGTGTCTTGACACTGCGGCTATGCACATCTGCCTTCCGTCCCTAATAGGGCTTCTCGAAGGCGTGATGGCCTGAGGCATCCCGCGCTGGGTGCGGGGAACTTTGTTACCTGAGGTTTTCCTCAGCTTCCCATGTTTAACACGGGGTATGCCGCGAGTTTAACGTCCAGCGGGGACGGCATCGGACTGATCGACACGAGGAGTGGATCAGATGACAGAACCCCTTGCGGGGAACCTCTGACGCTGGGGCCAGCACATGGGCGGCTTCCCGAGTGGAGTGGAATGAAGTGGCATGACCCCACCGGGCTGTGGCGGCCCGGGTAAGGATCAGGATGGACGATGGAGTGAAGAGCTTGGACCCCGTAGGGGCTTCCTACGTACCGCGCGTTAGCGTGGATCAAAGTCAGCGTAGTTCGGATATACAGTTTAACGTCATGCTGGACGTCGGCAAGCCGACTCACGAAGAGGTCGAGGCTGCCGGGCGAAGGATTGAACCGAACCACCTCGCACAGAGGGGGATGGAACGGCCGGGTGGATTACAGTTTCACGTCATGCTGGACGTTGGCAGGAGAAATAGAAAAAGGCAGTGGGGAAGCGCAATGGAGATACACATGTGCAGTCCCCCACAAGGGCGGATTCATAGGTGAATCGACGCAAATGTGAACCCGAGAGGGGTCCACTGATGGACGAACCGACGTGAATACGACCGGGACGACCAGGTGGTGGGCTTGAACCTCGGAGAGGCTTCCTACGTACCCTGTTTAGGAGACAGGGATCAAAGTCCACGTAGTTCGTTCTGTCTGTAACACTCTACCCCCGTGGGCGAAGGCCACTCCAATCCCGACATCCCTGCAGAGACGCGCGGGTGGGGGCCACATCCAAACCGGGGGGATCCTGCATGCGAGACACGGGATCAGGTGATGCGGACGGTTTAACGTCTTGCCGGACGAAGTACAGTTTAACGTCGTGTGTTGAGGACGAAGATGCTTGGCAGTTTAACGTCTTGTCGCGCGGACGATATGCTAGGCAGTTTAACGTCGTGCAGCTTGGACATGTATGGTGCCGCTGATGGGTCCGTGTCACTTCGCGCGAGCCTGGAGGGCCGCACGGGAAGACAACGCACGGTGCGGGCACCCGGGATGAAGATCATCGGGCGCCACGCAGGCGGGTACCCTCAGGGGGTCAAAGGGGGCGACCTCGGCGGATTGCGCGCAAAAGAGAAGCTTGGCGCGCAATACCGCGGGTCGGCGCGCAAACGGGCGGGCTGGCGCGCAATTGGGCTAGCGCTTTGCGCACAGATGATTGAGATTGCGCGCACCGGGCTTCGGATAGCACGTGGGGGCAACGGCTCATTCTCTAACAAATGGCCACTTTGAAAAAGGGGGGTGCGCGCAATCGGGCTGGATTGCGCGCACCCGGGGGCAATTGCGCGCAAGAGGCTTCTTTTGCGCGCGAAGGCCTTTGGGTGAATAATTATTCAAAAAGAAAGGAGCCAAAGGGATTGCGCGCGAAGGCGAACCTTGAGGCTTTCTTACGCGAAAGAAAGGAGGTTACCTGAAGATCGGCATTGCGCGCGGAGCGGGTTGGATTGCGCGAACGAGCGACTCTTCGAATTCCGGCAACCTTCAAAACGCCGGGGGTCGCCTTATATTTATAGGCAACCCCGGGCGCGGAATCTGGTTCGCGGGCGCGGAATTCCCTTCGCGGGCGCGGAATCGGGCCCGGCGCACAAGGGAGTCGCGCGGGCAACGGGCGCGCAAAATTGCGCGCCGGCCCAGCACATTGCGCGCATCCCGGCAGGTTTGCGCGCGGCACTCCAACTTTGCGCGCGGCTCTCCAAAATTCTGCGCAAGGCTTCCGGGCCCTCCGAAACGGGCTTCCGACTCCAAATATGACCTCGCTTCCCGCATCCGGAGCTTCGTTTGGGAACAACGGACTTTTCCGGCGTCTACAACTACTAGAAAAGATTTTTATATCCATGGGTAGGGATGTCCATCAATATACTTATACTATAGAAACAAGTTCCTCAACCATTGGATATGGGTATTTTTTTACCACTAAAGTGCAGAAAACAAATTTCCTCATGGGAAAACTGTGAGAATAGACTAGTATCCATGGGTATAATACGCCAATGACTATAGGGCCTGGTATAGCCATAGGAAGAATAGCCTTTGGCTACAAGATACTCCCAAAAACCTTGTTTTCATGGGCATAAGTTCCCCATGGCTACATATCCCTCCCATAAATCTTATTTCTATGGTAATAACAATCCTATGGCTACATTCCCCTTGTATCCATGAGAAAAGTGGCCCATGGCTAAAGGATACTCCTAGAAACCCCATTACTATAGACATATTTGGCTTATGGCTATAAAACCTTCCTAGAAACCCTGTTTTTATGGGAATAAGAATCCTACAGCTTATATGACCCTCCAAAAACCACTATAGACATAGGCATATCCACACTTGAATATAGGTTAAAATTTAAAAATTATTGTATATATATATATATATATATCAATTTTCATCATAGTGTTCTGAAATATGTCGTTCACTGTACCCTTTTAGTCCACAATTTGAATCATGTTTCTATTTTAATTTTGTATAGTGTTTTAGATATATTTATATAAGGTTTTTTATATATAAATTATAAAAACTAGTTATAAAATAGTGGGATGAGGTGTTGGATATATGAAATGAGTCTCAGGTTCAAAACCTACCACAATTTTATTTTCCATACATGCATATATATATATTGATATAGACAGATGTGTTCCAATATATTAATAAAACATGTTTCAGGAGAGTGGAATTGATGTGTGATTATAAGTATAATGAATGAGTTTGAAATCCTATAGGGAATTTTATTTTTCAAACGTCATGTAGCCATAGTATGTTGATAGTGGAAATAGATTCATCTAGTTATACACTATGCCACGGTTAGGTTGCATGTGGCTATATTTCATTTAGGGGACCATGTTCTACATTGTACTAGATATAGACAAAAGGATGTATCCATAGTGTTTATATCCATATATTTTATGCCCATGGATATAGGCTATAGTAACTGGTATTTGGGTTATATCTATGGATGTTGTTCTTATTACTACATCCTATTGTTTTACTCATGCAAGATGGTATATTCATTCATTATTAAGAACAAGATTTGTTCAATATATATGAATGAACTATTTTATTGAATCAATAATATAGTAAATGGTTTATATATTCTGTATATAGATAATCATATCTATAACAATTAGAATAAGAAGGTCAAGATTGATTTTAATCTCACTTACATTTGGCATTGTCGCCTTGGACATATAAATGAGAAATAAATTCAAAGACTCTATAGATATGGATTGTTAGATTCATTTGATTATGAATCATTTGATAATTAATAATCATTTTTATTATAAAAATTACCAAATAACCTTTTAGTAGAAAATTTGAAAGGGAATGTGGACTATTGGATCTTATACATATTGATTTATTTTGACCAATAAGTACACAAACATGTGATGGTTTTAGTTAATTTTTAACTTTTACTAATGAATTTATTTAGTATGGTTATTTATTTCTAGTGATAAAAGATTAATAATATTTTGAAAATTTTAAAGAGTTTCACAATGAAGAATAAAATAAACAATGCAAAAGTATTAATATTCTTCGATCATATCTGGGTGGGGAATACATGATCCATGAATTCACTGATCATATGAGAGATTTTAGAATTATTCCACAACTCACTCCTCCTAGAAAACTATATTTTAGGGGTGTGTCTGAGAGAGGTAATCATACCATGTTGGACATGGTCTGATTAATGATGTGTTATTGTGACCATCCTATTTCATTCTGGGTATATGCTCTAGAAACTGTTTAATTTCTATTTAAATGTATTTTATATAAGGTTTTCATAAAGGCGTCATATGATAAATGGATTTGAAAATGTCTCAATATATCTTTTATAATCCTTTAGTGATGTTAATAATCTATAAAACATTTTTCTTATGATAATCTTATCCCTAAATTGAAGAGATACCTTCTTTTGGTTATCCCAAATAGATAATGAGATATTAATTATATAATCCTACTAAACACAAAGTTTTTTTTCCTTAGCACAGTGTTTTCCTTAATAAGTAAAATATCAATTGTGGATTTTGTGGGAGGAAAGTTAAACATAGAGAATCTCAAGTCCAATAAATAATAATTTTTCTTGATATGTAAGTTGAGTCAGTTCCACAAAGAGTTATAGAAGAAGAACTGACTCAAGTTACATAGGAACCTTGAAGATATGTTAGGATTCATAAGGATACTAAGAGATGTGGATTTCTTATAGTAAATTATGATTATGTAATATTCATATGAAATTAAACTACTTCCTACTAAGATGCTATTAAGAGTTATAATTCTGAGAGATGACTAAAATGCATGGAATCTAAAATAGACTCCATATACACCATCCAAGTTTAGAACTTTGTGGATATACCTAAAAGGGTGAGACCCATAGGGTGAAAGTGTATTTTATATAAGAAAAATAATATGGATGGTATAGTTCTTACCAATAAATACTTCCTCATAGAAAAGGGCTGCAAAGAAAATTATAGTTTTGAATATAAAAGATATTTTCAACAGTTGTAATGATAAAGTAAATTTTAATATTTATTTTCATATCATATCATTATTATTATGAGATATATCAAATGGATGTCAAAACTTATTCCTTAATGGTAATTTAGTAAAGGACCAGTATATGATACAACCTAAATTTTTTGAAGTTCTGAATGAGTCTTCTAAGGTTTGAAAGTTTCAATTATCCATTTATGGGTTGAATCAAACCCCTTGGAGTTGGAATATTCAATTTGATGATGTGATCAGAGAGTTTTGATTTATAAATAATGATAATGATTATTGTGTATACAATTGGATTAGTGGGAGTGTGGTGGTGTTTTAGATACTATTTATGGATGACATACTTATTATCAAAAATGAGTTCTCAAATTTTCTCTTTGAAATGATATATTTGGGAAAGTTAATCTCGATGAAATACATGGGTGAAGCATCCTAAATAGTATGTATGATGATATATATAGATAGATATAATAGGTTTATTGTACTAATTTAGAACACATATAATGGTAAAGTACTAAAGTGGTTTAGCATACTGAGCTCTAATAAGGTGTCTTTACCAGTGTTTCATGGTATAAATCATAGAAATATTCAAGATCCTTATAAAGAGTTAGAAAGGATGGATGGTATTCCTTTTGCATCCACCATATGATCTATAATGTATTTCATGTATTGTGCTCGACCTAATGTCACTTAAGCTTTGGGAATTCAAAGTCGATACCAATCTGATTCTAGTGAGATTCGCTGGATTATTGTTAAGAATGTCCTCAAGTAAATTAGAAGAATTAAGGATATATTCTTGGTATTTGAAAGAGAGTATTATCTCATTTTAAATGGTTAAACTAATTATAGTTTCTAATATAATAAAAAAAATATGAGATCTTAATATGGTTTTATTTTTTTCCTAAATAGTGGATCAATTAGTAGAAAGTGTTCCAAATAGGATATCATAGTAGACTCAACAATAGAGTAAAAGTACATCACTACATCATATGTTGTGAAGGAAGATATTTGGAATAATTATTTCATTACAAAACTTATGGTGGTTCCTATAATAAAGGGTAATTGATATTTACTATGATAATAATGGAGTTATTGCTCGTGTTAAGGAACCCCAGTCTCACCAAAGTACCAAACACATCCTTCTCAAGTTTTGTCTCATTCAAGAGATTATTGAGAGGGGGAATGTAAATATTTGTTGGTTGTATATAAGTAGAATGTATTAGATCCATTAAAACCCATTAATTCAATAAAACCATAAGGGTTTTGTTGAAGATGTTGGTATAAGATACATAAGATATTAGTATTAATGGTTGTAAAATGTATCATCAATTTATAATAAAGGAAATATTCATTTATCATTTATTCATGTGTGATGCAATTTATATTACATAAACAGTGGAATTATAATATCCCCTTGATGTATGAATATGATTTATCCCTATTCAAAGATCCTCATAAATTATTATGGGTTGTGAATAAATTTTAAGATTATCAAGAGTGGAATATTGTACTTAACACAAATAGTTTCATATAAGATATGAAGAATAGAGCCATGAGATGATAATTTTAGGATTATTATTTGGAATGACCCACCAAATTATATCACTTGGAATTGTATACATTCATTTATATATAGGGGTGTATGATTATCAGGAATCCTTATTAACTAGGGTTGGATAGAAACCTAGCATGAGAACCTTCATAATTTTATACATTTATTATGAAATCTTTGAGGATAGCTAATAAGGGGTGTTTAGGTATGATTTTTATTATGTCTCCAGTTGGAGATTAATTAATATGGTATTTTTCCACTCATGTAATGAGAGAATACATCTAGTCCCTTGTTTAATTGATTAAGTCAAGAAATTATTTTTCCTTTTTATATTAATGGAAGAAGATATATTTTCCCCTTTTATTAAAATATAAGAATCAAGAAAAATCCATGTCCATGGTAGTTTATAGAAGAGTTCATTTTTGAAATTGAATAATAATAAATCGATCATATAATGTGATGACATAATTATGCATTCTTCTTGATATGGTATCAATTTAAAAGAGGATTATATTATATAGTTGTGTTCATAGAATGATTTTTTGAGTTTATAAATTAAATTATTCATCAATAGGTTCCTTGATATGTTTTTAAACACTAATTTTGGACATTAAGTAGGTTCACCTATTATTATATGGGAAAGTGTACTAGAGGGTCACACACTAAGTGTATCTAGAATCTCATTAAATCCTATTGAAATTATGTTTATGAATAAATTTATTCCCTATATTTTAGAATAGTATTCATTCAAGAAAAGTTCGATCACATAAATTCAATCATGAGATATTTGAGTTTATAATATGTGATTTGAATTTTATCTCTTGTTTAATTATTCATAATGTTATAAATAAATATTTATTTATTTACCAATTTAGTGGATAATTTAAAATAAATATTTATTCAGATTATGTGAATATTAAAATAAATATTTATTCATAAGTTTGGTGAATATAATATTTATTATATTTTGTTGAACAAATATTTTATTATAAAAGTTTTGATAAATTCTATAGAAGGATAACTGTCGAGTTTAATGGTCCATTAAAAATGACATATTTAATATCATTTAATTAATTTTTATTTTTCTTATTTAAGAAATTATATTGGAACAAACATATATCATATAATTTAATAATAATATTAGTATTATTATTTAACATGGAGTTTTACTTAGCTAAAACAACTTGATAAGGGATTTCATGAAATTATTGATATTTAACCCTAAGTGTATATTCAAAATTATATAATTTTTCATGTGTGGAGTTTTTAACATAATAGCGACACTCTCTATATTTATCTCAATCTATAGAAAAAAATATTCTATTCCACCAATTGATACCAAGTTGTATTTGTTATCAATGGGTCAATATATTGGGTGATGATTCTTGGAGAATTGTTATAGATTCATGTAATGGAATTGGATTTCATGATTGAATAGTTCTCTTGGATAAATTTTCATGATTATTGAAATTGGTATTAAAGGTAAAATACATGTTCTAAGGAATTTAATGAAGTTCACATTGTTACAATAAGTTGAAAAAAGATCTTGTAAATATGGATTTGCAAGCGGATTTAAAGAAGGCCATGAAAAAATTATTTATTTCACGAGGAGAAGGACATACAAAAATATATTTATATTTTCAGGAATAATTCTTAGAGAAGAATTTTAAAAATTATTTAGATTCAGTTATGATAATATTGGTTAACTATTTTTATTAGAGTTGTATATTAGAAAATAGGGTCGACCCCACAAGCCACCATATCCATCTCAATTGAGGAATTTTGGGAGTTGGGCTCAACCATAAATAGGGGAGCTAGCTAGGATATCTACTACGGTGGTAGGTGAGTGAGTGATCCACATAGGTCCCATAGGTGCATGCTCCTAGGTAAGAGCACATGCGAGGGGGTAGGTGGGTCAGCGCATGAATGTGTGGCCCATGAAGCATAGGGTGCATGTATTATTATAGGTGTTGAACCCCAATATCATATCGAGAGGCTAGAGGTATAATATCTATTATTAATAAGATCCTAACTAAAGTAAACTTTGATTTGTAAAAATAGAGGTAGGTGTACTCTTCATCTTCCATTGAAGGTTATGGAAATTTTGGAACTAATTTGATATTCTTGATCTAAGTTGTTCAGGGGAGCCAGTGAGTGTCTTCTTCCCTGAGACTCTTCAGAGTGTTCTAGTACACCAGAGTTAATTCTGAAACTTTGATGGATCGAACCAATCTACTGTAAAAATTTTACTATCATTATAATTATTATTAATAGTATTTACATCATACATGAAATCTACATCTTTCATGAATACAAATAATTCAAAGTTTAATCTACGGCTGAATGAAAAAAAGTTGAAAAAGTTCATATGAGTGCATAGATGCATTTGAGATTCTAACAAGTGATGGATCACATGATCCATATCACATGAATTTGAGGATAAAACATGAATCCATGTATAAAAAAACTCCATGTAATTCATTGTAATATATTTAAGGATTGTTGAATGATTTGAGTTTAATAAAATCCTTGACATGGCATATTTTTTAGATCCCTAGAGTGGTTTGAAACATGTAGGTTGAGGTGGTGAAAGTTAGTGACGTTTTTCAAATAAATACCTAGGTTTGTGGTTGAGGATAATTTTCATCCTCTTGAAAAAAAGATTATATTTTTTTTGAAAAAATAGATCCACTATGAAATGTGTATTTAGTAAAGGGAAAAAGAGATCCCATGAAGATTTTATCTTCAACTAAGGAGAAGAAATGTCATGAGAATTTGACTTGTGTTTAACACACCCGAATAGCTTTGAAAATAACTTATTCCATAAAGAAATTTTGGATAGTTTTATAACCTAAAATGTAACCTCATTGGATTGTGCAAAGGACATTGAGAACTCACATGGTTTACATAGTTACAGTTCTTACTCTTGCGTGTGAACATCTACACTTACACAAAGGGATAGTGCATTTGAAGAATCCCTTGTGTGAAGTTGTTTCATTCAAGAAGGAAGAGTTAGCATACATACTAATGTGAATAATACAGCAAGATCAGTGCATTCATACATGAAGAAAGAAGGACTCTAATGTCATCATCCAACACTTGGGAAATAATTGAGTAACCCAAATCAGTGAGATAGAAAATGAAATAATAATATAAATAAATGAATATTCTATGGTTTATAATATGCACCATGCAATACATCATACATAATTGAAGTGAAGTTTTTGAGATTTTGTTGAGAATTAAATAATGAACCTAAAGTAATATTTTTCAAGTTATATCTTGTATAATGTAATACTGAAGATATTTTGTGAAACACTTGTACACATCTTAGTGAGCCCGAGTATTCATCAATCAGAAGAAATAATTCTTAAATGATCATTTAACAAGATTGGGGAATCTGATTATATATTGTTATTAAAAAATGATCAATACTTGAATATGTGAAAAGTTACTTGAATTATACAAGAGAAAGTGTGATCTAGAAAGAACGTGGAGGAGGATCTTCAAAAGGATCTTTCCACAATGTATGTAAGGACCTGTGTTTTGAACCGGATTAAAAAAGAAAGGGAATTTGAACTTTTTGTTTGTTGAACCGGTTGTTTTGAAGACCGGGATTCAGAACAAGGTTCTAAAGGATAGAACCCTTCCTTTTAATATTTTTGGGCATGGGAGAAGGCCCATTAAGTTTCTCGGGTGGCCTGAGTGGTTTCGGAAGCGCCAGACCCTTGTTTTTAAAAGAGCTGCAGAGGGCGCACGGTTTGGCTAACCGTGTGGCCCAAACCGTGCAGGCTTATTAAAGTAGGCAGTTTCTTGCGCACAGGTTGCACACGTTTTCCCAAACCATGCACCTATCTCGTGCGATGGATGTCTTGGAGGCAGAAGACTTCACACGGTTTGAGCATGGTTTGGCAAACTGTGCGGGTCAAACTGTGCGGTCGGGTGTGTTTTAGGTTTTTAATTAAAATTAAAATAAAAAGAAAATAAAATAAATAAAACCTAATCTAATCTCTCCCTCACCCACACTCGACCCACAAGAAGCCATGGATCTCCCCCTTTGAGCAGCGTGATTCCCTTCTCCGCTCGGCCTCCTCTCGATCGAGCTCCTCCCCATGTTTTCCGGCCGTTTCTTCGTCGAATCTTCATGGTAAGCTCCCCTATATCTCCACCTCTCTATTCTTGGCTTTGTTTCGACCTATTAGTCACCTGGTGAGGTGCATCTGAACCCTAGGGCTTTGGGGTGTTTCCGAGTTTCAGTTTTCTTTTAGTTCTAGGTCATGCAGAAGGTTTGTTGGCACTCCTTGGTGTGCGTTCCGGCAACCGCCGCCGAAGGCGAAGCAGTTCAGGTGGTTTCGGATCATCAGGTTGGTTTCAGGGTATGGTTTTCACCTCTTTATTTGTTTCTCACTTGTTGATTTTGGGGATTTTGATGGTTATGAGTTCCTAGCAGTGTTGTTTGTAGTGCGTTCAAGGTTTTGGCGTGGTTTCGAGTCGCCAAAGACTAGGCGACACTCCTGTGACTTTTAGTTAGAAAGCGCCAAGAGCCGGAGTGGACGGATGGATCCACCTTGAGGTAGGGTCCCTCTCCTTTCCCTTTTAATTTAAGTAAAGTGATAGTAAATAGTTATTTCCTTAGAATTTTAATTATGAAAGTTCAGTTATGATTGAATGCTTCTGTGAAAATCATGTGAATTGCAGGAATAAGATAAAAGAGGTTGCTTGGTAACTAAACTCACGATTTAATAATAAAACCCCTCAATCAGAGGTGTGATGCCTTCAAGATAATAATTAGCGATAGAATTTTTATGCTTGCCATGCTGGTTTGTTGTGGTGCCTCTTTAATTCTTTGTATGTGAACTTTCCTTATTGGGAAAAATAGAATGATATGGCCCTGATACTTGAGTTAGGGTCAATTTTCCATATTTAGGCAAATTGAGTATGATGATAACCATAGTGGGATGACTTAAGACCATCTGACATGTTTCCGCTAGAAGGTATAAAAGGGTTAAAGAATGATAAACATAGCCCTTAAGATGGGTTGCCTTAAGTATGAACGTGAGTGTGTTCGCTTGTGTGTATGTGGGATAATTCTTTGAATGCTTATGAGGTAGTTCCATAAGTAGTATACCATAGACATGTTTCCATTTTCATTATGGATGTGTCTTGAAATCCATTTTCCATGTGAGTCAAATGGGAGGGTTTGGTTAGGGCTTGTCTAGGATGAGTTAGCCTAAACCCCTTTTATTATTTTTAAATGCATGTTTGCTTGAAATGTGATTATGTGATATTGTGAGACGGAAATGCCATGTGTTATTGATATGAATGTTATAAGAAGTGTAATCCTTATAACCTATGCTAATTAAATGATTAAGCTTCGGTCCAGGGGTAGACTTTAAGAGCTCCCCTATGATATGGCTTTGGTCTAGGGGCAGACCGTGAGAGCTCCCCTAATTAAATGATTAAGCTTCGGGCCAGGGGTAGACTGTGAGAGCTCCCCTATGATACGGCTTCGAGCTAGGGGTAGACCATGAGAGCTCTCCTAATTAAATGATACATCTATGGGCCATGGGTATACTGTGATAGATCCCCTATGTTACAGCTTCGGGCTAAGTGTAGACTGTGAGAGCTCCCTTAAATAATTATTAAGACTTCAGGGTGGGGATAGACCGTGAGAGCTTCCCCAAGGTTGGGCCAGGGGTAGGATCGAGAGCAATGCCCCTGGTTTAAGGACATCTGTGAGTTATTTCCCTGTCCTACCCAGTTTATTATATATATATATATATCTCTGTCTCTAAATAATAAGGTGACTCATTCAGACATACCATCTATGAGCTAAAGCAGGTAGACCCACCAGGTGTCCTTTTGGAACCTGAGTGGGAAGGCTTCTATTTACTTTTCTTTACTTGCTTGCAGTCTATTACACACTGTTTACTTAATTCTCCATACATTCTCACTATTTAATTATCATACACTGTCTGGATTGGGTTTGACACTGGTGGTGTCAGCCTACTGAGATTTATATCTCACACCCTACTCGGGCCGCCATTGCACTGGGGTACCCAAGTAGACCTTCTTTCTTGCAGGACATAGGTTGTATGTTGTGTTGTTCGTACCTAAGGAGTTGGTAGAAAAGGACCAAGCGAAATCTTGGGATGCTCAGGGGATCGTCATCGGGCTTTGCTGTCTTTTCCTTTTGTATTGATTGTAAATAATGTTGTAATGTTTCCTACTTTCAGAAATGTATCATCATATGTACATGCATGTTTTGTAAACTGGCATTTCCCACCTTTTATAAAATGGATATTATTACCTCTCTATCACAATTGTATTTCAATTTCTTACCGATTCCTCTATTGAATGATGTTTACTCTGATGATACCATTGTGTACTCTGACATGAGGGTATAGTCTCTCCACTATCCTCTCCTGAGACCCTCACTACTAGTCGGAAACCTCTGGTGTACGGGGAGACGCGCTGAGGCCATGTGACCCACCGGTCCGGCCACCGGTTGGATAGTAAGTCGGGCCGGCATGTTACAATGTATCAGGCCATCGTAAGAGGTAGTTTGTAGTTGGGGATATAACTATTTACTGGAAGATTGTGATTGGGAGTTATAACCAATCACAATATAAGAATGTGCTTTGGGGTGTATAACCAATTGTTGGAGGTGGATTGGATCTATGGGTAGAGACATATTGTAATTGGTTGGTATAACCAATTAATTTTTTTAACCACGTTATGATATAGTGGATAATCTGTATTAGGTTGAATAACCATCAAGGAAAAGAGTAGGTCCTTATACTAAACCTTGTAAATCATTGTATTCTATGACTTTGATTTACAACAATATCAAGGGTGTGGCTAAGAGACCTAATAAGAGTGGTCAGGTCTTTAACCATCCATGTATGTTGAATTGAAAAGAATCAATTTTTAAAATGAAAAGGGATCAATGATTCACCCCATCCCCCTCTCAGTGATCCCAAACTAATATAGGCTCTATAAGTGGTATTAGATATGGGTTGCCTCTAAAATATTCAATAGTCTAATAAGTATGGAGAACATTAATTCAGTAAAAATTAGGGTTTCTCTCATTTTCAATGGTTATAATTATCATTTCTAGATAAATTGGATGATATCGTATCTCTTATCACTTGGGTTATAAGTGTGAGATGTGGTTATAGTGGTATTTATAAACTATAATGATAATTCTACTATGAATTTTTTAGAAAGTATGAAATTGGATATGGATGGAAAGGCTCAAAATTCAATCTTTATTCTTTTATTAGAAAATGTATACACTAAACTTTTGGGTCTCTAAACCTCCATGGAAATATGTGATAATCTCAGAAGCAGTTACGAAGGCAATATTCAATTCAAAGAAGCTAAGTTATAAATCTAGAGAAGAAACGTTTACTATATAAATATGGGTAATGATGAAAGTCTTGATTACTAATTTATAATATTAAATGTGATTATTAGTAGCATTAGAGGTTTCAGTGACAATTGGGATGACTCAACCATTGTGAAGAAGCTGATGAAAAAATTTCTAGATGGATTTGATCTAAAGGTTTCTACACTAGAAGACTAAGAAGATCTATCACTTGATAAACTTCACAAAATTATCATAGTATATGAAATTATAAAAATATCTTCATCTAAGAAGAAGGAAAGTGGTGATATGGAATATGAAGCCATAAAAAGGGATAAATCTATATTTGAATAAGGGCCAGAATCAAGTGACTGTGAGGATGACGAAGCTGAATAAGAATCAATAAAATGATTTCTTTATTCACAATAATTTTTAAAAGAGAAAAGTGGAAATTAAATGTAAATAAATATCACAAATGATGGAATTTACAAAGAAGTTTTTATTTTAATGGTTACTATTGAAAGAAGAATTATATTAATACCAAATCATATAAAGAAGAAAAGAAGTCCCAAAAAATGAAGTGGAAGAATCACAAGAAATGTCCACTTACAATAAGATAAATATTATTAGAAGATAAATGGATGAATTTTCATCATCAAGTAGGGAGTAAAAATATGGAAGATATTATAAGAATATTATGTGTCTTATAGTTAAATTCAAGAAATATAAAGACTCATTTGAAGGAGATGAAGGTGATGAGAGAAATAAACTTGAATTTATGTTAAAATAAAATCTATAAGATACACTTGTGATCAATATGCAACTCAAGAAAGAAAATAAAAGTCTGAATAAATAAATTGATAAGATCACCTTTGATAATAAAGAATGTGTCAAGAAACAGCAGAAAAAAAATTAATGAAATAATAGAAAATATAATAAATATATCTGAGTTAAAAGCTAAGATAAAAATTATTTAAGAAAAAGCAACTGGAAAGGAATATCTTGAAAATTAATAATCATCACTTCTTAAATAAAATTAACAAAATATATTAAAGTTAGATTAATTTTAGAAAATGGTAAATGATCTAGGTGAAAGTCTTACTAAGAAAGAGGAAGAGTTATCTATGACATAATCAATGTGTCTTATATCTCAAAATTATTTAAAGAAAATGAGAGAATACTTAGCTAGGGTATTTGAAATTAAAGATTAAACCTCCTATGCTACAGAGAAGAAGGGTTTAAGAATATAGTTTGTTTCTACTCCCAATCAGTCTCAATGCATATCTGATATCTCTAATAGTGATGGTTTGATAGGTAATATTTAAAAGGTCATAATTAATGGAATAAATAAGAAATAATAATCCAAAAAATAATAGTGAACTAATTTAGGAGGAGGGTTTCCTCCCAAGTAGAAACACCCACAATCTTCAAAAATATAGAAGAAAAAATCTTCATTGCAGAAGTATTATCAGTCTTGAAGTTCTAGGTTCATAGGATACTACTATTATTGTGGAGTTTTTTTCATAAATCGTAATCATGCTTATATACTATGTTACTAATAGGAAAGAGGCATGAATTATGGGGTAGAAATTCTAAATAAATGATATCATATTATCAGAAAGATAATCTTGTGACCAATACATTATCTAATTTATTAACACATAACAAATATGAGTGCTTGAATGAGGTTTATGGAAGATGTGGTTAGGGAGGTCACAAATTTAAGAAATTCAAAGTTATATCATCATGTGAGATTAATAACATTGTGAATGTGAAGAGAATTCAGATAGTGAATAAATATATATTCACTAATGAATTATGCGAGAATATTTTTGAGGTGAAAGAAAAAAATTAATGTCAGTTGAAGCATTTAAAACTTATGGGAAGTCATCTACATATGATGACTTAAAAATTATGTGGTGTGAAATAATTGGGAATGACACAAAACATTGTCTGAAAATTCTACCAACCAAAGAAGAAACCATGAAGAAGATATGGAAAGATCAAAGAAATGCTTATATTACTAGAGAGGAATAGACATCCAAATCACAAGTGTATACTAGTGAGGAAAAACCAATCACGCATTTCAAAAAAATCTAAGATTAAGAAGAAGTAAAAATTGAGATGAGACTCTCAGTATGAATGTGTATTTTATGGAAATTTTAGGTTCTTCTTATTCCCTTACTCTTTTTATATTAACTAACATAGAGGGATTTAAGGGAGAATATTTTTTCAAAATCGAGAATACTTATATCCATGATAATGAGTGAAGTGTTTCCCTTCAGGGGGAGAAACACTGATGAAGAGGTATGATAATCACACATGAACATATTCCTTGATTATTATAAATACTTATCATGGGGGAGTGATGAATAATTAGAAATATGAGATTCATGGGGTGATATTTTATGTACTTGGAATTTTTTTGTGTTTTTTAAGTTGAGTATAGGATATATCTTGAAAAACATACTCATATATCTCCTAAAATGAAGACGTTGAATGAGATTGAGGATGGTATCATAGATAAATGTTATTTAGGGATAGATTTTATGATTTTGGTAACATCAATATTGTTTTCAATGTTAGGTTAGACCATTTAGACTTAGATTTGACCAACTGAAATCTCATTTCCTTAAAAAAGAATGTGGTTCTATTCTTAAAAGAAAGAGAGCATTCTGAAATGTATAAAAAATAGTGATAAATTGAGAAGAGAACCCCTACATACTCCTTTTTATTTTATTATCAATAAGGAGTATAAAATAAGAATACACCACATAATTAATTTTATGTGATATGATATTGACAACACAATACAGTGGGGAGATTTTTGGGGCCAAGTTTCACTTGTTTTCAATGGGTTGATATATGAGGTGATGATGCTTGGAGAATTATTATGGATTCATGTAATGGAATTGGATGTCATTATTGAAAAATTATCCTTGATAAATTGTAATGATTTTTGAAGATAATATTAAATGGAAAAAACATATGCTAATGAATTTTATGAAGTGAACATTATTACAACAAGTTGAATAAGACCTTGAAAATATGGATTTATAATAGGATTTAAAGAAGTCCATGGAAAAGTTCTTTATTTCATGAGGATATGTCCATAAAAATATATTTATATTTTTCATGATGAATTATTATAGAATAATTTTGAGTATAATTTTTATTTGTTTATGAGAAAAATAGTTTATTTTTTTTATTAGAGTAGTATATTAAAAAATAGGGCCAACCACAAAATCTTCCCCAGAAAGATCAACTGAGGAATTGTGGGAGTTGGGCACAACCATACTCAAGGGGGCCATCTAGGCTAGCCCTTATGGTGGAAGGTGAGTGAGTGGTCTTCATAAGGTCTATAAAAGTGTGTTCCTGGGTAAGAGTTCATGGGATTGGGTAGGTGGGCCAGTGTGAAAAGGCATAGACTACGAATCCCAAGGTGTGTGTAATGTTATGGGTGCCTAACCCTACTATGGAAACAAGATTCTAGCAGCATAGAAATTATTATTAAATATTTCCCAACTAAATAAAACTTATATATATTTTATAGTAGTGGTGTGTTTATTTTTCGTCTACCATTAAAAGTTATGGGAATTTTAGTAGTTATCCAATCTACTAAATCTAAGTCATTTGATGGATCTAGTGAGTATCTTCTTCCTCGATCCTTGTCTGAGTGTTATATTATGTTAGAGTTCATTTCAAAACTCTGATGGATTGAACCAAGCTACTATGAACAAGTAAATCTTTTTAGAATGATTTTTAATGGTCTTTATATAATGTATTCAATCAATGTCTTACACGTATGCGAAAAATTCAAAAGTTGAGCGTTAATCGAATACAAATGAAGTTGGAAACGGACATCTGAGTTCACGGATGGATTCAAGATTCTAACAAGTTATGAATAATTTGATCCATATTTCATGCATATGAGGATAAAATTAGAACTCATGTAAGAAAAAAATACCAAGTTTTAGCGTAATATATTTAAGGATCATTGAATTATTTTTGTTTAATAAAATCCTAAAAATGAAATATTTCTCAAAACCTTAACACAGCTTGATATATGGATATTGAAGAGGCTTAAGGTAGAGAAACTTTTACTATAAATACCATGGTTTTTTTCTATGGAGAAGGTGTTTCTGCATGAGAGTAATATTTTGTTTTTCTATAAAAATAGAGCCACTATGAAATCTGTATTCTATGATGGGAAGAAGAGATATCATTAAGATTTTGGTTTTCATGAAGGAGAGAAAATATCATGGGCATTTGACTTGTGTTTAACACACTCAAATAGATTCACAAAGAATTTTTTCCATGAATTAATTCAGGATAGCATGATACCCTTATGTGTAACCTCGCTAGATTATACTGAAGAATGCTGAGAACTCATGTGGTTTACATAGTTGCAGTGATTACCCTTTCACATGAAAATCTAACATTACATGAATGGATAATGAATTTGAATAAAACCTTACATTAAATATGTTTCTTGCAAGAAGGAAGATTTTGTGTAAACATGTGAAGAAGATATCAAGAGTAGTGAATGCATGATTTCATGAATACTTGAAGATATATGGTTTTTTAATGCAATCATTAAACACATGAAAAAAATAACCCAACATAGTGAGAAGTCACAAAAATTAATAATATAAATAAATGAATGTGGTAGGGTTTATAATATGCACCATTTAATACATCATTCAAGAATGAAGTGTAGTTATTGAGTTTTTGTTGAGAATTCTTGATGAAAACTAGATTGGGAGTGTGAAAATTCTATCTTGCATAAAATAGTATTGAAGATATTATGTGAACCAATTTCACACATATTACTGAGGTTTAATATTCATAAATCAAAGGAAATAATTCTTTCCTAAGAATTTGACAATATTGAGGAAGTTTATTATACACTGTAATTAAAAATTGTTTGAGCAAGACCAGCATTTATGAAAAGGTAGTTAAATAGTACATGAGCAAGTGTGATCCAGTAATCTCATGGAGGAGGATAACCAAAAGGATCTTTCTATATTGTATCGGTCTATCTGAAGAGGTAGTCTATAGCTGGGGGTATAACTAGTTTCTAGAAGATTTTGATTGGGGGTTATAAGAAATCACTGTAGAAGAAGGTGCAATTGGGGGGTATAACCAACTACTAAAGGTGGATTGAATCTATGGGTATTTTCTTCTTGTAATTTTGGGGGATAACCAATTACTTTTTGTAATTACCTTATGATATGTTGGAGAATCCTTGTTTAGGGTAATAATAAACATGTTAATGATTAGGTCTTTGTACCAAACCTTGTAAATCCTTGTGTTTTATGCCTTTGATTTACATAAATATCCAAGGTAAGGCTAAGAGACACAAGAAGGTGGATCGAGGCTTTAACTAGCAACAGAGGTTTAATTGAAAAGAAACAATTTTTAAAAAATAAAAGTCATCACTAAATCACCCCTCCCCATCTCAATGATCACACAGTGATCTGGAATATACACCACCCTCACAAGAACATAGAGACAATAAGAGATTTATTATTTCCATCAATGATGAATTATTTAAATCACATGATCCTTTCACACTAGAACATGAGACATCATGTACTTTATTTAGATATTCCTAAAGAACATGTGGATTTTTCTTAAGGAATCATGACTTGGATTCTCTACCACAATAAGATAGCTGATGGAAATTGATCAAGTAGATTATCACAGATGAGGTGATTATTAATTTAAATAAATTATAAACTAAAGTTGAATGATACTATCTATGAGATGTTGTGGATAAATCATCTTGGTATTTGGATTTATTCATTTATATTGATGAAAAAAATTGGGAACCTCTCCAATTCTTTCATTGAACCTCGAAACCTTCAGTAGGCACCACCAAGAGGCCTCAACTACCATAAATTCAATTAATCCGGTGCATACATGTTCATGCATCATTAAAATTTACATATATAATAAATTAATAGTTAAAAATGTATATATAACATTATGTTCTATAGGTCACCCAAAGTATAAATCATAGGAGAGAAACCACTTCCTTATACACCACTAAGATAATTAGCGGCAAAAGTATTGGAAAACTCTCTCATCACTAAAAGGGTTTCTAATTACAATGATACCAAGCTCAAAATTCAATTTAAATAAATTTAACATCCTCTACATGAAGTAAAAACCCATATTTATCTATATCCATCCTCACTTAGGAGGATCTTCCTCTATTAGAGTGGAATATAACTAAATATATATATTCATACTCATATAGTCAGTCCATTATCTATTAGGAGTAAATATGAATAAAATATATCCTAAAATCATTAAACTAACCATAATAGGTTTCACCTAACCATGATTAATATCCCAAATAAAAAATATATGATACATTAGTTCCTAAACACACTAAAACTACTAAAGGTTAAAGGATATCTCCCAAAATACATGCCCCTTCACACCCCCTGAAATTGACACATGAATAGAGCCACACCATCTACCCCATGAACATTAAAACATCATCCTCTTACTTAAGATTCAAGGTCACTAACCTAATCACCCAACCATAAATAAAATCTCACAAATATTTATAACACCAAACCATAAATACAATATCATCATTATGTCTAAAAAATCACAATGGAAATAACATAGTAAACAATGAACCCTAAAAAGAAATTAAATAAAGAACAAGCCCAAGTGAAACAAGATTCTAACTAAGTATTACCAAGATTTAAAACTATAAATTCTTAAGGAATAATGGGGAAAATAGGTAATTAAGAAGGAAGAAAATGAAATCAAATATTAAAATCTACCTCAAAAAGAATACTATTGGGATGGTAATCCTAAGTCACTTGGTAGGATAGTTTTTTAGATTAATCACCAATACATAAGTTATTTCTCCAATTAGCCACTATAGAGGAAAGTGATTTGACAGTCCAAATAGTTATAGTTTAAATAGTTATTTATTTAAGAAATATCCTTTATTATTAAGAGACCAAATCATTCCTCTCACATCAACCAAATCCATCCATTATATCTCTAATGGTAAAATCTCTTAAGTGAAGGTCTCATGTTATTTGTTTACTTATAATTTATTAAAGTTTTATATACATAGGAAGGAATGATTTTCTGTTTCAATCATAATGGAAAAATTAAGATATAAGTATTAAAAACAATATATATATATATCAAAAAACTTAATTCAAGACCCAATAATAAATCATGTGAGGAAAAACATAAATAATCAAAGATAAATGATGTGACATAACTATATCTCAATCAATTAGCATCCTTTGTAAACTAAATTAATCAAATATATATTTCACTTAATATACTACACATGAATAAATATGATAAAAAAATTAATAATAATTTACTATTCTATTGGATATATAACAAAATATAGGCATTGGAAGCAAAAAATGTATGCCTCACACTTTTCCTCTTAAGGGACGATACGGTCCTCAGTTAGATAACACAACTCAAGTATGGGTGGAAAATTATCTTTGTACAAGAAGAATATGAAAATGGATCTCCATGTGACTTGTGATCACCAACACTTCTAGGGTTTGATACAGATCAAAAATGTTTTCTAGTCCAATGATGTGGTGTTGAGTACCTCCCACTTAGATTAGGATGTGGACTTTATCCGTTTTTAAATAAAGTGTTGATGTAGTATTTAGATACACCTTCATGACCTATAAAAACCTCTTTTTTCCTTAAAAGAAACAAGTTATGGAAATATTTTAATTTGAAAATTTATTTCATTTCACAAGACTTGATTTGATAGGTTTTGGATCCAAAAAACACTTATAGATAAAAAGTTGTGATTGTTTAAATTTGTCTTTTTATAGAGTTTTTTCAAAGTCCACACCTACCCTTCTTGTATTCTCAGCTCTGTGTGTGTACCATAAAATTGTATTCCCTATCAAAATCACCCAATATATGGTTTTTCAATAAAATTATCACTCATACCTTTATTATCAACACAAACAATGATAGAGGAAGTGTGGGTTTTGGATATGTGTCTATCTTCATACTCGTGCCCAGCTCTATGCTTGTGTCCATACAGCCCACAACCTACCTCATGAACCCTTTAGTACACACTCTAATCTATGCATGACCTTCCTCAAACCCTTCCTTTCACTCTCTTCTTTAGGAACCTTTCTTTGTGTTCCCTATTGTTGAATGCCAAAATGAGCATGCATGCATACACCCATACATAGTCATGTGCTCCCAGAAACCATACCTGATCTATTACCACCAATGGTTAGGAACCCAGGTTAGGGATTTCATATAAAAAGGATCTCTGGACCTCCCATTTTCGACATCATGTGTGTATAATTAAGTATAAACAAATCCGTACCTAAGTTTCAAATCACTTAAAATCACTGAACCCACTTTCAGGTGATTTTGGAATCTGAACCTAAAGGGAATGGAAAAAAAATTAACACCCATACTCTCATATTAAGATTTATTCCTTGGAAACTGAATAGTTGGGTGTTGATACCTGGTTTTTGTGGTTCATTGGAACCAATACATGGGCACTGCACCACCTGGTCATAGACAACCTAGGCATCACACCACCTAGCACTAAGCCACCATTGGCGTGGACAACCTGGGTGAAGTTACATTAGATATGTTGAAGTTATATTTTTTTTCAACCCCATGTAGGAATTATATTGGATTACCTAAGAATTTTTTTATTGATATAACCTTGAAACATGACACACATTTTTTTGAGGTGTGAAAAAAACTATTTATTTCCTAGGTTAATGCAGTGGTATTATTAACCCTATGTTGTCTTTCTAGAGGAGTGAACTAAATTCATTTTTCATTAGTTGGTTAAGAAGAAGGGTGTTTTTATTTTGAAAGAAATTGAACACTAAAAATTATTGAAAATTAATTGATGAGAAAAGTGATCGGGTTAAGGTTTTCTTTACAATTTTAATGTTATCTTGGTCTTCTAAAAGTAGAATTCTTCTTCTTATTAATTCATAAGTGATAGGTTCTTCAATTTCTTCCCCTTTCACCACTGGTTGAATTATAAAGGGGATTATATCTTAACAAAAACTTTTATTTGGTCTACCCTCCTTCAAATGTGTGAAATTGAGATAGTATATGACCACCAATTCACTTAGGAAACACCCAATTGTGTCTTTTTATTCGCAAATAGTCTAAGAGTACACACTGAACCCTTATCATGTTCCAGGAACCACTTAATACATCACCTCTAAGCCCAAACAAATTCCACCAGATGTGGTCTAAACTAAGTGGATTGATATGATAGTTCATTTAAAATGGAAATAAACAATATATCGAATTAATTAAAACATAACTACATTTAAAATTAAAATTTGTTATTAAATATTGAAATCAATAAAAAATAATGAGATTATTATATTCATTGAAACACTAATAATCAATAATTAAAAAGGGTTCACATTTAATTACCCAAATCACTTAGAATTTTTTACGTGTTTATTTGAGAGATAAAAAGATGAATGTAGAAGTGGAAAACATTACAGTGATAAATGGAAAAAGAAAACAATATAAGAGTGCAGTAGGTTTACAACAGATCATGATTGTACAGCACAACTCCCCTACATCCCCCCAATCCCCCTCTACTAATAGCCACTAAAGTTTATACCTTAGAGACCCTAAGGGTTTCCATTTAGATCATGCTTCATGGTCAAACATGCCTAATTCCATTACGAATATAATAAGATATCTTTTTATCCTTATGAACCGTAGTTTTAAAAATCTCATCCATCATGGAATGTGATCATGTGATATATTCTTATTTTAATTTTTACATAGATTAAATGAACATGACTGATGATTTATTGAAATTATGGAAGTTATTTTTATTGGAAGATCCACATGTACTTCCATATCATAAAAATCCTTATGTATGAGCATATTTTATTTATGTGTAGGGTGGTGTTTGGCATAATTCATGGAGGAGTCTATTCATGCATGGGGTATCCTCATGTGGAATTTACACCTATACATGGATAATTAAATATAAATTAAGATGTGGATTGTATGAATGATTATTCTAGGAATAAAATTTTATAGCATAGTGTAACCTTTCATCAATTTTTTATACACCTGGATGCCACATATTATTCTTATATATAATTTTTATGCATGAACATTCATCTTGATCTCCCCTTATCATCTTCTAAAGTCCCTTATTGATCTAAAGAAATGCATCATGGATATATATAGTATATTCATTGAACATAATGCATGGGAAAATATAGGATCTTTAGATAACCATGCATGACTATCCTCATTGTTATCATGAGCTCGGTATGATAACAAAATGATAATTCAAAATACTCATCTAAAGATAGAAAATTGGTGATATATTCTTCTAGTGGTAGCTTTATTCGTGTATGTAGGTACACAAGCTTCACCCTTCAACCATTTCTATTATAGTGAGGTATTGCTGGAAAATTTAATCACACAAATGGCATATACTTCTCTTTATCCTTGTGAGTGATGGATTGGGATTATATGAGGTCCCCGCCATCTTAAATTAGACTTATAATAGTGAGAAAACACTAGAGATCTCATTTTTCAGTAGTTGGGATCAGTATATCATTGTTACATCCCCTTTTATCTTTATACCATCTTTAGATCATCTTCCTAAAATCATATAAACTCAATCACCATCTTTCATTCAGTGTTAGATTAGGTTTCTTTATTTATTTTTGACTCAAGAAACACATTGGGGTATTATATTCCTTATCAATAAAACTTGGCCCATGGATTGATATTAGTTCTTTAGCCATTGCACCACGGAATCACATCTTCTTCAAGATTATAGTCTCAATTAGTCCTCCTTGATTTCTATTTCAAATAAGCGACTTCTAAATTCACCTAATCCTAGTTTGATCCTCTTATTATTCAACTTTTTACTAGTTTGTGTGGTGTGATGAAATTCATGTGGTAATTTCATCAATATTTTCATCATTATGAATTCCCTATTGACCACAATCACTCAAAACATGGGAGTTTCCAACATCATTTCAATAATATTCATCATCCAGACTTCTAAGTTCTCGAATCAGACTCCCTCTAGATTTTATGGCATGTATTCATCCTTAAGGGGTTTCATTGATCTCTAGTGGTGGTTCAAGGAAATATTGAGATTCACAGTGGAATTTTTATGTGGGACCGAGCTCTAGAGATTTATTTTAGTGAATTTACACATTTTTATCCATGAACTCCTTACCCTTATGAGAATTTTTCATTACTAAATTACCTTTATATGGATGAATATTCACCCTTAAACTTCTCTTTCAAGGAACCTTACCAAGAATTTTTAGTTAATCCCAGATTTCATTGGGCATCTTCATCGAAGCTCAAATCCTAAAATATACTCTTAAAATTGAGTCCTAGATCCACATAAATGGTTGATTCCAGTATCATGTAAGGATAGTTATTGGTTTCATGGAAGAATTGGGCATATAAGGTTGGCCATGGAAGGATGATTTTTCATAGAAGGTTGAGGATAGAATCCCTTCACAAAATTATGTTGGATTCTTATGGAAGCTACATGGGTACAAAATATATTTCACATAAGAATGAGTTTTACCATATAATCAAGCCAATGGTTTATAGTAAAAGGATTTTTCCCATGGAATAAATCCATGAGATATTTGGAATGGAATCATGTGTTTTCCTTTTGAGAAATTTTACATGGTTTTCCATGAGTTTGTGTGTCCTATTTGAAAATTTTTATCCTCAATTTTTATAGTGAAAAATCATAATTATTAGTATAATCTATGTTCAAAAGATACAAATAAGTATTTGAATAGGTATTTTCATTCAAACCCAAAAATTAATTAAGCATGTAAAAACCAAGATTTTATCCAATTTACCATTAAATTAAAAATTATTGAAAGTAACAAAAAATTAAGTTTTTCCCATGATTTATATTATTTTTACTGTTATTTTTAATGAAAAAAATTCAAAAATAAATTAAATTTTCAAGCTTTATAAAATCCCTTCAGTGAAGTCTGGAATACACAGGTTGGCATAGAATTTTGCACAATGGATTTCCAATATATTTATCTATTTACTCTAATTTATGTGTGAATGATGACCATCATATGTTTCTTTTATAGTTTACAAACATGTGATTACACACCAACATATGTTTCATCGTAAATGATTCATAGAAATTCATTAAAGGATGTCCAGTGTACAGGTGTTTCAATTGAGTATAAGTTTAATTTTTTTGAGCATGAGTTTCATTGAGTATATAATCTAAATAGGTGTCACTTGTGACCTATGTAAGTTCCATGTAACACTTAGGAAAATTCTGAGATTCTTCTGGTTGAAAAAATAAAGTTTCCATATTTATTGTTTTAATGAATAAAAAAATTAGATAATGTGTTGGTATGATCTTAATGGATTAAAAACATAATTATCAAGCATGTGATTGGGATCCAAGTTGAAATAAAAGGAGGACCAAAAAAGAGTGATGTGTCCTTGGATGAAAATTTTATTCCATAAGATATAGTATCACATAATCATGCATGAAACTATACACACATAGAATAATATTTAAATTGAATTAAATATTGTGTATTTTGTGGAAGATATTGAGAATGATCATGGGAGATTTAAAGTGGATTTAAAAATCAATATTTGAAATTTTATTTCAAGGTCAAATATAATATTTTTCAAAGATTATTCATGCTTCTAATAATTATGTTAGTTTCCATAGATCATTATGTAAATATTATTCTCGAATCATTTAGAATATAAAAGACAGAAATGAAGAAGGAAAAGGTGGTTTGATATTTTTTAGATTATAATGTGTTTCTCTATTGAAGAAATAGATTTGAGAAGATATTTTACCTCTATCCATTTAAAATTTCTATAGAGGTCAAATAAATATGGTTTTTTAGTGCTGCTGATTATGGTTCATGGTGCTGAGAAGAAATAAAATCATCTCATGTGTGCATACTCTCATGAACAAGTTGTTCATTCTAATTTGGTGAGAGTATGTTTAATCTAAAACTATTGCATTCATATTTATTTGGAATCCAAATTCCTTATTAAATAATATATATTCATTGATGCTGATATATCCTATTCTGTTATGAATATCTGATTCAACCAAGAGCGAGGAGGTGATATTCAGGGGTTGGTGGTGTTGATATATCCTATTCTGTTACCCCCCCCCCCAGTGATATACTAACTGATCCAGGTACTTCAAGTGCATCATATCCATGGTCCCACCCCAAGATCATACTCTTTATAAGGTCATAAATGGAATTATATAGTTCTATGAATAGTAGGGGAGTTATCTTCTTCAATGGTAAAAATTTTCATGGTTAAAAAATTGAATGATTCCTTATCTACTCTAAAAGGTTTTATAAGTTAATAATTTTATTACTATGTGATTTCCAAACATTATAGAATATGGATCATTGACATTTTTAGACAAGAGAAATCTTGAGATTGATGAAAAATCTAGGAATTCTATGTTATCATCCTTTTTCAGAAAATTTTACACTAAAGTGGTGAGATTAAATATAGAAATAAAATGTGGGGAAAACATGGGAATATCTATGGAGGGAAATAAAAGATCAAAGAATCAAAATTGTAACTTTGGATGGATAAGTTATAAGATTTCAAGTTGGATGAGGATTAAACCATTGATGACTATTTCACTAGGGTAAATTAAATTATTGGTCATGTCATAGATTTTGGAGAAAAGTTTAAAGACTCTATTATGGTCAAAAAATTAATGATAAACTTTTAAAACATGTTTGATCCAAATATTTCATCCATTGAATATATGAAAGATATTTCAATTAATGAGTTTCATAATACTCTCTTAAATTATGAAATGAGAAAAACCCCATCTTTAAGAAGAAGGATGAGGAAGAGATGGAATTTATATCCATGAGGAAAATGAAATTAAGGAAGACAAGGTTGATTCATCTAGTTTTTCATAAGATTATGATGAAAGTGATGAAATCTATAAGAAATTTATGGATTTTATATCAAATAATATAAAAATAAGAAAAGAAAAGTTTAAAGGAAAGCTCGCACTAAAATGATTTAGTTGTGGGGGTATAGTACATTTTTCTGTAGATTGACCTAGAAGAAAGAATAATGTGGAGTCTTATGGGGAATGAAAGGAAGATAAGCCTTGGAAGAAGTCAAAAGGAAGATCCTTCAAAGATAATAAAATATCATATGAATACAGGAAGAGAATAAAAAGAAGAAAAAAAGTAAATATGTTGAGTAAGAAGGAGGAATATCTCTCCTCAGGTAGTGATTCTAAAAAGGGCTGTGTGAGAAGGTATTCCAACCTCATGTGATGTTTTTTGAAGAAATGAGTTAAGAAAAGGGAATATGGATCAATAAGTAAAGGAAAAAAAGAATGAGATGTGGCTTATATAGTGCACATACTGAAATATGAACTTCAAGTATGTCTTTGATATAAATAATCAACTTAATAAATAATTAAAATATGTTAATAAGAATATTAAAACGATAAAGAAAGATGAATATAGGATTTTTACTAGAGAAAATGATCACATTGGGGAGATCAAGCCTATCAAAGTGAAACTGGGTAAGTAAGAGAAATTGTGAAAGATCTTTAGAAAAAGGTGATTGATTGAGATGAATATCTTAGTTAGACTAAATAAAATGTGTCTTAAGGATAAAAATACCCTTGGAAAAATAAAGAGTGATTTTGAGAATGGTGTGGAAGTGAAGGCCAAATTATCTCAATGCATTGAGGATTTTTGTGTATCATCTCAGGTAATATTTGTACATAATTTATCTAAAATTATAAAACCTATTTCAACTAATAGTGTGGAAATTTAATGTTTATGTGGGAAATATAGGTTGATAAAAACCCTCAGATGAAGTCTTCTTTAGCTAAGATAGTGTATGAAAATCATAATAGGGGAAATTATTTAAAATCTTTATATATGAAGACTCATATTTCACCAATACATCATGTATTTTTTCAAGAAAAAACTCATCAATTTCATGGAAGACTAAGGTTTAGGGGCTACTGCTGGTGTTGTGGTGACATTGGATATAAATATTATATTTTTTAGTACAACATTATTATCCATTAGAACCAAAAAAGGACTAGAATTTAGAGGTAGATTCTTAGATGATAGAGGAAACATATATATAAAAACAGAAAATGATAACTTATATGTTATGATTTACCAAAATAGGTTTTAAGGTATTTATGAGGTTTGTGAAATATTTGATCAATAAGGTCACCATACATAAGAATGTATTATCATGATTCCTATTCAATAACAAAATTTTAATGAGGAAACAGATATGTGGTAGAAAATAAATGGTGAGAGGTCACTTATTTTTTAGGTTCCTCTCTAAGAAATTAAAAGGAGAAACCCATGGATCCTAAACATGTTATACTCATCATACATGACTAGGGATACAAATATCTTTAAAAAACATTGAATATCATGATGGTGGTGCAGTAACCTTTAGTAATGAAAGTTCCTTAATGATCAAGGGTATTGCAACAGCTTAAATAGAGGCCTAAAAACTAAAATCAAGATATCTATTATATTTTTATGATATTAAACACATTCTAATCAGTGTGAGTCAGTTGTGTGATGAGAGGGGTGGGGTAATTTTTAGTAGGAAAACTTTTCTCATAAAGTGAATCAAAGATGGAAATATTATCACTTCATGAGAGAGGACTAGTGGAATTCTATTTCAAATTTTAGACGCATAAAATTCTTTCCACCTAAGTTCAAAACATAAAGAAAATGTCATAGAAGTTTGGGTAATCATTTTCAAGGAATTATGAGTAAAATCTACAAGGGTGATATGTTGAAGGAATTTCTTCACCTAAAAATAGAAAGGGAAGAAGTTTTTAAAAGATTTTAAAACGGGAAAATCATTCAAGGGAGACATAAAAAGAGTTGAAATTTATACCACCAAGCCTATTGAGTTAATACACTCTAGTCTATGTAGACCCATGAGAAATAATTCCACTCAAGGTGGTCTTTATTTCAACATATTTATTGATGGTTTTATGAGGATGACCAATGTGATGTTTAGAAAACAAAAATATAAGTAATTTGATGTGTTTAAAACCTTTATAAGAATAATTAATAAACAGTTGGGGATGTTCATCATGAAATTAAAATCAAATAATGGTAAATTATTTATAAGTAGATCCTTTGAATGTTATCTTGAAATATATAGAATTGAACACTAGTAGAGTACTCCATATACAACCCAAAAAAATATAGTTTTTGAAAGAAAGAACATCATCCATATTGATATGGGAATAACAAATTTAGTAGAATATGGTCTCTCAAAGTTCAATTGGATAGAAGACATCTGAAAAATTATTCACATTAAAAATAGATATCTTTTGAGATCAAACCCTAACATGTCCTCCTATGAGATGTGGTGTAAAAGGAAGAAAATTTTGGACTACTTTAAAGAGATTGGTAGTACTTGACTAATAAAAATTAAAAACTCTAAACTAGGAAAGTTTGATAAAAAGGCAAAGGCGAGTATCTCCTTAGGATATCTACAATGTAGAAAATGATACATATGTTTGAACAA
Organism: Viscum album; assembly: GCA_963277665.1. NCBI lineage: Eukaryota > Viridiplantae > Streptophyta > Magnoliopsida > Santalales > Viscaceae > Viscum > Viscum album. The sequence continues at coordinate 456,164,289 of OY728135.1, forward strand.
GAGGTTGAAAAAAGTTTTTGAATGCTATGATGTTAAAATTATTGAAAATTATCCTACATAAAATTATCTATATATATTAGATTTAAATGATGAATATGAAAATAATAAGAATAATTTTGAAGAGTAATGTGATGTAAAAACATAATCTGGACCACATATTATTGAAGTTCATTCATATCAAACTAGTTATGAGGATGAGGTTGCTGAGAATGAAAAATGAAATTAAAAAATCTCAAGAAACATGTAAAGATAGAGAATATAATTAGAGATTAGTTATGAAACATCCCAATATTCTATAATATATTTCTCTTAAAAATTTAAATTTTTTTGATAGCCTTCATTACATGCAACACTGAGTTTAAAAGAACCATGATATACTATTAAGATGTTATAATTTAAAACTGATGTTTATAACCTAGCCATTAAAAGTAGTAATATGAATTAAAACAACCAAATTATGAAAAAGTTGAATAAAGGTTCTATATAATTCAAATAATTTGATTAATTTATAATAAATAAGTACTCATTTTTTAGTGAAGTCATTTTAGATTTTCAAAAAATATGTTTTCTTCATAAATGATTTTTATGGAATTTATGAGAAAATAATATAATTAATTTTTAAAAAATTTAGAAAATAGATTTGAAAAATTGAATTATATTTTTAAAATCAACATTTCATAATTATCTTAGAGTGAATTTTTGATAATTTTCGGAAAAGGTTGATTATTTTTGGAATAGTAAAAAATACTAATTTTTATTGAAAACTATATTTTAGTTTAAAATAATTAAAAAGTAAAATTTTTTAACGGATTTAAAATTAACATAATTTCATCTAATTAATGTCATTGGAATTAATTTTATTTTGGATTTTGGTATAAAAAATTCTATACATCAAAAGGCATTTATTCTGGAAAATTCCATATCTATAAAATAAATCTTGAAAAACATATTCTGTATTTATAATTAGGAGGATCAAATTTGAAAAATTGTCCCCTTTTATTTTTATTCATTATGAATACTAATTGTGGTGAATATTTCTCACCTTGGTAAGGGTAAAGTGGGTAAAATAGGGTTAAAATATTAGGATAAGTCTTTAAAATTTCTCTAATTTTTTTCCTTAAGAATAAAAAGAGGTTTGGTTTTGTTTTTAATTTTTATTTGAAATATGAATTAATTTTTTTAACATGTTAATTTATTTTAAATTTTTAGATATTGAATAATTATCTTACTTTTTTGTGCGACGCTAATACAATATTAATTTAATTAATAGAAAAATAAAATAAATGGTTTTAAAAATATTAAAAGTAATTAAATTTTGATGAATTATTATGTTGCATGAATTTTATAGATATATATAACAAATTAGGTATTTTTTAAAGGTTTATATTCTAATTACATCTTTCTCTTGATGTCTTTAAAGTCAAATTAAATTAATCGTGTCAAAAATGACATTAATGGTATTTTATGAAAAATTGTATTTTATTAAATTATTTAAAACTCATAAAAACATGTAAGAGTAAAATTAGGGTGATAATTGGTAAAACTTTCATCTCATGTTTATTTATAAGAAAATTTGTAACATATAAGTAAAATTATAACCCTTTAAGATTAAAAAGGTAATTACTACCGTTAAGGTTAAAACAAATTTTTTGGTGGTTAATCTAAAAATATAAGGGTTAAAATGACCTAAAACATTGTTAAAACCCATTTTTTGGTTTTATTTCAACCTTACCTTTATCACCTTCAAATATGATTCCTTTTTTACATAATAATATTTTAAAACTTTGAAAAATACAACTATTTCACTCACCTCATTTATAAAAGGCACATCCTCCCCTCACGTCTTCACACCTTTTGATCCATTTAGCTCAACAAAACCCCAAAAAAATCCATTTTCAATATCCTTATACATGTTATATAGGTTATTGTCTCCCCAAATTTCTAATCCTATGGTTCTTAAGTGGGGATCTAAAGGAATTATTTAAAAGAATAGGTAATCTCTTAAATCGACCAGTTTCTTTTTACTTATTCTATTACCTTCTATTAATTTATGGTATTTATCATAAAATAATAACTTCAAGATAATTAATATAATTAAACTTTATTATTATTATTAAAATTCCATTATCCATCCTATTTTCCATCAAATGGGATGCAAAATTGTTGCTCGTCTATATGTGTCGACTATCGTTTCCACATAACAATACAAATCATTTCCCACAAAAATATTTCATGGATTATTATTATGATGATTTTAATATTTATATATGATAATTATGAAATAATTATTCCTCTATAATTATAATATAATATCTACCTTATTACCCTCCCATCTTTTGAAAAACAATAATGTCGGTCGTGCATACATGTGAACTAGCACATCCATGAAGCGATGTGATCCTTCCTTCATTTTTTATTTAAATGGATGGTAATAAGGATATATTTAATAAATAAATATGATATATATGATATAATAATGATTATTTAAAGGTAAATTATTATTTACCTTTATTTTGTTCCATCTATTGAAAAGTGAAATCAGTATTCATGCGTACATATGACATACAGTCTCCGTGAATGGTGTAATTAATTTTTCAATATATACCTTTTATGGATGAATATATAAATATATAATGAATATATATGATATTTATATCATTTTTAAAATTATAGAGGTGATTTAACCATGAAAAACTTCCAAGTACTAAAACTGCAAAACTGAAACTTCCATGAAAAATGAAATAGTCAACACATGGAAACAATGATTTTAATAAATAATTATTAGTAAATGGGTGTTCAAATGTTATAAGTGGAAAATATATCAAAATTATAGGTTTTTACATTATTATTTTATATAATTATAATAAATTTAAATTTATTATACATGTGATCATATCACTTTCGATGTAAGTCGAGTTTGAGGTAAAGGTTTCTCATCTCACTTTTACTCCTCTGTGACATATTCCATATTCACAAATTGTTTCTTTTGTGTGGTATATATACTCAATATTTTATATTTTATATCATTAATCTCTTCATATTAATGGTATTTAAATTTTCATTTGAATTTATTTCTTTCAAGGGGGTCATGATTCAAAAGTTATCGACGTGGTAAGGGTTTATTTCACAATCTCATCATTATTATGTATTATTTATTTTTGAGTATATATTAGGGGAATTATATGATATTTGTATATTAAACCCAATATATTTTATTATCCTCTCTTTATTTCTAAAAATTATAAGTTTTCCTTTCCTTTTCCTCTTTTAAGTACTCAAGAGGCCAAATAAATGTTTATAAAGAAAAACTGATTTTGTTTTCTATTCAGTCAAGAATATTTTTATTCCATGTTAGTATTTTCATTAAAATTTGTTAAATAATTCTTTTAATATTATACTATGATTTTTTAAAGTTATTTTCACCCATGTTTTAATTTATATAAAATAAATTGAAAGGAATCTTCATGTTGTTTTATGAATAAGGTACTTTTGACTGTTAAGAAAAAATGTTAATGGAATTTTTTTAACATACTCTACATTAATGTAATTTATTACCATAATGACCACCCAATGTTTTGAATATTCCTCAGGTTTCCATGATTATTTTAAAATAAATTTTTTTTACTAATATTCTGTAAATTTTTAGTTTTTAAATGTGAATTTCAAATTGAAAAGTTTATTTTCCTCTTGATTGTTTTTAATGATATTTTTATGGTATTTATATTCAAAAAATACAAAAACACTTCATTTTATTTATGATCCACTTTTTATATGTTGTAATGATACTATACTTATTCTTTATTTTAATTATTTATGATAGGTTTGACTTGGAATGTATTGACATTTCATATACTATTTCATCCAATATGAATAGTTTTTTATTATTAAAGAATGTTTATTAAGTTGTATTGTTTATTCATATGATGAATGAATTATAATTGTTTAGTTATGGGTGTGGCTCGTAATTTTATATCCCCTTGATGCATCGGTAATTCTATGAGAAAAAATAATAGGGTATTTGGTTGTGGCCTTACCCATTTATGTATGATTTCTAGACATTATGCATTGACGGTATGTTTAGAATGGCTTGGAACAAGGCCTTAAAGGTAATTTTAAGATGTCCAACATTATTAATTCTATAATTATGAAATAATTTTTGTATGTACATGTGATTATTTGAATAGTTATGTTATCCATGGATAAGTTTCCAGATCATATGATTATTTATATGGAATTATTTTATCATTATTTATTTCTACCATATTATTCTTTGTGATCAAGTTATTGATTAAATGGCATGTATTTTAAGTTATTTAACTTTAATTATTTATTATTACTTATTTACTCATGATATCTTCTATTGTACGTAACCCTTACTCAGTATTTGAGTTCTCCCTTATTGTTTTTTCTTTACCCATTATGCTAGGAAGTGTGTTATGAATGATATACAAGGATATGTTTGAGAGAGAATAATGATGTTATAAAATAAAATAATTTTTTGTATTTTATGTTTAAAAACGTATGTGGGGTTCAAGTATGACTCTAATTTACCATGAATACTAAAATATTATGTCCTTTGGGATTTAATCACGTGTATCTAGTTCCAATGTGATAAAGTAACCACTAACTTTGGGCTACTGGAATTGGGGTCTTTAAAGTTGGTATCATTGAAAGTTTAGTAAAAACCTTGGAAACTAGATTTATTAAAATATATATTGGGGAACATAACCCTATTAAAAACTCTGAGTTTATGCATAATTGTAGGATAATATCAGAAAATTTTTGGTAGGGTGTAAATAATGCAGTTTTACTAGAAACACATGCATGTCTGGATACTATAAGTGGACACGGTTTTGGCATCAATGTATCTTGGGGTAATAACACTAAAAAGAGTTGGTCAAATATATATCATCTATTATTCTAGTGCATGGTGAATGTTCCCTTACTTTGTATCTGTTTTGACACTCTTAGGGGATATGGTTGGGTTAATTCATATTATCTTTATGAACCATTATGATGAATGAGAGAATAGAACCTATTGAAACCTATGATATTACATAGCAATATGTGATAAACCTAAAGTTTCTTGTCTTGATAATTATAAGGATGATTATAAATTTAAAGGCACAGATACCCATTTTGAGGTTTTATTTTATGGTATTTAAACATGGTTAAGGATATCTTAGGAGACATTTCTTGGAATACAACCCTTTGGTATAGTATATTTTTTATTGTCAATTTTATGTGAGGAATAATGTTTTTATATTTTTTGGAAATAAGTTTAAAGTTATTAATAACCATTAGGGATAATATGATCATGGATGTTAAGGTAAAAATATTTAATTAAGATTATTTTATTTTATGGAAAAAAATAAGTTGTATAGAAAACCTTAGTGATTAAAAAGTGATTTGATGAATAATTTTAATTTTTAGGATGTTCACCAAATTTTTGGGGAAACTATATGAATTATATAGTTTTATAAAAATGACAACCCGCAGTCTAGGTGACAATCCATTGCATCTAGCAAGGTTATGGGGTTTGAACCCATAATTGAAGGTTGATAAGAGTGCAGGGTCTACCACTGGCCTACATGATATCCTAGTTAGTATGAAATTTTGTTTAATTAAATGATTTTATAGAAAGATATTAAGTTGATTTTGGGAAATGTATTATATGGTCAAATATTTTTGAATTTTTAGTAATTTTAGTTGATTAATGATATTTCAGGAGATATTTTTTGGTTTGAGGTATATATATCCATTAGGATTAACATAAATGATTATTTAGGAATAATTATATATATCCTTTTTATTATAAAATTATGAATTTTATTTCTAAGGTTGCGGGTGTTTAAAGAAAATCTAATAATATTTAGAGAAATAAGGATGAGAATAAAACCTCAAAATTATAGGAATAGGGGAATGGTCTAAGTGAAGAACAATCCATCATGAAAAATAATTCTCAAGGAGGATAGCAACAACACCATTATGGACAAGTATGGAATCAAAAAAGGAAATCATAATTCAAGGGATTGTTGGTGTTGTGTAAGGTACAGAAACAAATATTATTTATATTGTTTTGACATGTATTTACTTGGGAAGAGTAAATAATAAAAAGGGGATTTGGTGAGAAATGGAAGATGAGAACTCAAAGAGATAATGTGGTCTCTATAGAAGAGGTAAAAGCTCATAATAAGTATTCCACAACTAATGACTTGAAAATATATTTAGTTTGTGAAATGTGTGGTAAATTTGGGCATGTCTCAAATAATTGAATAACTATTTTCCATTACCAATAAGAAACAATAAAAATTCACTTCCAACATAAGGAAGTAAATATTTCTTGAAACTTGAGGTGAATAAATTTCTTCACACAAGAATGGTACTGATATTTAAAGTAAAGAATGCCCAATGTTGAGAGGAATCTCTCAACCTGAGTGTTGCCTCCAAAGGCAAAATATTTCCCTAAATATTCCCTTAATATTGTTTATATCTTGTGATAACATAAAAGGAATTGAAAGAGAAATTTGAGGCTTCCAATTATGAGAAATTAATTGGATGATTTGTTCTTGGAGTGCCTCTTTATGATGAAGTGGATATGAGTGCCTCCCTTGAGAGGGATCTCTTTTGAGAAGGAAGTCTTCATAACTAAAATTTATAGGAAACTTGTATAAATATATAAATGAGGTATTAACATCACACTTTTTCTACATTATTATGAATATATTCAATATATCAATCAAGGGGGGTGTTTGTTAACCAAATATGAGAGTATGGGGATCTATATCTCATGTGTATGACCTATTTTGATAGTTTTTCAAGATGTGTGTAGTAAATTCATGTTTAAATTGTTTATAGTACCCCATGATATTAAATTTGAATTTTTCTAAGAATGTTAACACATGATGAGTTTATATAGATAGTTTATAACACCTTGGTTATATCTATCTTGTTTTCTACACTAAGTTTTCTCATGTATTATTAAATAGTATTGATCAAAGGCTCTTTTATGAGGAACTATGTGATATAATACCTCTCTTTTAAATGTTTCATGGGAGGAGAAGATGTGTGTGAGAATATAATATAATAATATCTCATTCTTTTACATTTTAATTTCATTGTCAAAGAGGGTGAGAATTTGGAAAATAAAGGTGAGTATTATCAAAAAAATCTAGAGGGGGGGATTATTAGGTATCCTAAAATATTATGTGGAATTTTTTTACAATAAGGTTTGATGTCTAAAGAATATCATCTTGTAGAAGGAAGAGGGGGACATTCCTTAGAACAATTCATAGTGTATTAATGTTTCCAAACATTGTAATGGCCACGCTATAGTCAGTTGGAATGGTGAAGATGAAAAAATAATCCAAGAGCAATCCATGCTTATAGAATGGATCATGTATATAATAAAATTCCCTACATGGGAAACTTGGATAAGTACCACGTCATAGAGGACCATGTGGTGGATCCTTAGCATTCAAAATGGTCACAATGGGGTATAATACACTATGGAATAAGGCGTGGAGTTCTGATAGTTTCCATGCATAACATATGGAATACTAAAACAACCATACTTGATTGAAACCATGGTCAATAGGAAAATCTACAAGAAAAAACAGAATTCCTGTATTTCATAGGTGAGTGTGGTGGTCAAGATGTCTCCATGTGAGACATAGAGAAGGAAAAAATGGAAGTAGTGGTGATCATGGTGTGATGTAGGAGTGATTATGTAAAAAAATAAATAGGACAGGACCACTCCATAGTGTTTAGTGTGTTGAGGCCAAAATGGTCAAAGATTGTGTACCTCTCTATAGTGAAGGGCATATCAATGAGTTATGAGTAGATTTCGGTAGAATCAACTATAACTATGCTTGAACAATTCTTGCATGCTTCTATAATCATAGGATTTCTTTTTAGGCCATGATTCTATAATTTCCAAATGTGAAGTGCTATAATTATTTAAGTGAATTAAATGGAATCATTTTACATGGAAATTTTCACATTGATGACTTATTTAAAATTTAAATTTCATTTAATTTCCATTCATTTTTTGTTTTGGGGGTTTTATCTGCATTTTTTGAGGAAAGGGTGAGTTTTTATGATTTGGTCCAAACCGTGAGCCCATTTACAGATTAAAAAACCAATTTTGTTTCTTTTATAAATATTTCTTTTTTAAATATTTTACACCCATTCTACTTCCGAAATGGAATCCCCTGACATATTAACACCAACATTAAAATTTGTATCCTTTACTAAAATATAATAATGGTGGATTTGATTTTTTATTAAAGGAATTGGGCCAGCCCGAAGGCCCATTTCCAGTTTTAAAAAAATTGTTTATTTAATAACTTATTCAATATTAATGATTTTTTGGAGATTCAAAGTGTCTCCCAAGTCCACTGAACCCAATACCACTCCCATTCTCTTTCCCCCCCTCTTTGGAGCTTGTATTCATTGCAAATTAATACAGAAATTAATAAGGTTTCTCAAATCCTCCAGATTTAAAGAGGTAACTTATTTCCCTCATAAATTTCTCAATTCTTACTATTTTTCCTCCATTATTGTTTCTAAATTACCTCCCCATCCTTCTTAGAACCTCCCTTGAATTTTGGAAGTTTTCAATTTCAGATACTAGTGTATTTGGGGATATTCCTTCAATATATCTCAACTAAGTGAGTCTATTTCATTCTTCTTTCAAATTACTTAGGGTTTTATTCAATTTTATTAGGGTTTATTCCCTTTTCCATGATGATCCTAATGTCCATATGGTAGGGTTTCGAACCTAATGTTTAACCTTGTGTTTTCTTGGTCAATTCTTACGGTTTTAGGTTCGATCTAAGTCCCTCTTGGTGTGGCGGTGGTGCGACTTGATTTTCTCACGGTGATTCAAGGGTTTCCTTTGATTTGGTAGGTGATTCCAATGTTTATGAAATATTTTTGTATTATAATTCTATATTTATCATATTTTCAGGTTTAAATCATTTAATTATTTCTTTAAAAAGTAGTTCTAGTGGTGTTTTTATTGCAATTGAATTTTAAATGCCAGTTTGGTGTGAAATCAAGGGTTTTCCAAAGAAATGTTTTATTGGTGTATTTGAGGCTTCCCTATAAATACTTATTTGTTTTTATTGAACTTTAATAGGGATTAAAATATTTTTTTTAATTTTTATTCCCTTTTTTGTTGCTGAAAAAATGGGTTTTGATGGTGTTTGTAAAGAAAGTGAAGTTTTGGTGCCACTTTTGTGTTAAAATGTAGGTTTTACAAAGTTATCACTTCTTGTTTAACATGGGGCTGCCTTAAAATTGATTTTTTTTTGTTTTAATTTAAATTTATCAGGATGGATTTATTTTTTTGGTAACTTAAAAGTGTTCACATAGTGTACAATTGGGGTTCTTAATGGGTTTTGTGTTCAAAACAATACGGGATTTTGAGAAATTGTTTCATTAAAAATCAAAGTGTTTGTTGAGTGTTTTAAGTGGTATAAAATTTGATTGCTATTGTACTTAGTGTATGTGACCATTAGTGGTGTTTTACATTAAAATGGATATGTTTTTCGTGCTAAAATTGTATGAGCACAAAGGGGAAACCCGGGTACCTTGGTGGGGCGAATGTGTACTAGTACGGCTAGTGAACCGGATGAGTTTTTTCCTTGTTTCACTTAGAATTTGGATAAAGACAACTATAAATAAACTGTGTGGATAATTATTGAGGACCACTAGGTTATGAGTATGTTACCTACTAGTTTCTTGTGCATGAGAATGGATTTTACTATGGTTACTTTACACCGAGGTATGAGGTACATGGGGCCTGAGACTATCTAGTACCTAGGGGTATTCCCGATTTTATTGCTCATTGTATTTGTGGTATTTTTCTTTATCTTGGGGTATTTTTGGAAGTAATTTAAATTATCTAAAATTTATATTTAAATGTGTTAACATTCTCAAAATTTTATCTTGAAAACTATTTTCAATTGAAAGTTGCATTTCTTGGAATTTATCACTGCTTTTCTTTGTGTATTAAAAACTGCTTGCTTTTTCACATTGTATCACATGCTCTGTGAAATAATTGGGTGGTATCCTATTGGGATTATTCTCACACCCTAATTACACCCATTGGGTGTAATTAGACTTTATTATGCTTGACTCAGGTAAAGGGAAGGCTATGGGTGATGGCGGTTCAAAGTGTTAGTTCCCATCCTTAGTGTGGAGTTGTGGAGATGGATTGTGGGTGATAACCCCATGTCATGTGGAGTCCTTGGGTCCATTTTGATGTTTTTTATTTGTGTATTTAGATATTTTTTAGTTCATTTGAACTTATTTATTCAGTTCTATATTTTTCTATAAACCTTGTTTGGTATGAATTTTTCATATTCAGTTTATCAAATGTTTTTGATGTTTTATGTATACATATTCAGGTAAATCATTCCCAAAGAAAGATAAAGGATAATTAGGAACTTATGTCAGCTTGTGGGGATATTGAACACCCTTCGGGCCTTGTCTCGGTCTAGGTTTGGTGCTGGTTTTGGCGGCGAACAGATTTGATTCATGACAAAATGGTATCAGAGGTGGTTTAGGTTAACTCTTTGGGTCTGGTTATTTGGGAAATAGTCAGGATAGTTTGGAGTTAGGATTGTTGGTACATGACATTCTAGTTATGTGTAGTGTTCCTAATAACCACACCTCATGATGAGATTCATGTTTCCAATGGAATTCAGGACTTATCTGAGTCCTTTGGGTTTCTTAGTTTGATGGTGATTAGGGGAAATGAAAAGAGAGTTGGGTTAATGGTCTTAGTGAGCTGTCTGGGCCTGGAAACCCATGTGGAGTCGAGGATATTTTCCTAGAAAACACTCTATGATGGTGAAGTGATTGGCATATTTCTACCAACCATATGTCCAAGTCACCCACCAAAACTAGTTTCTCCTCTCACTGTCTTGTGCCCTCGGTTTTGGAGCGAAAAAAGACATGGTTTTAAGAAGTATAAAGTTTCTGTGAAATGATTTTCTAATAAAGAGGGAAGGTTTTTATTTTTGAAATGTTGGAACTAAATTTTCGTAATTTTTTTTAAATAGAAAATGGTGTATTTACACCTCTTTTGAAAGAAGGAAATTATGTTAAAGTTGGTTTTGAAAAAGTGTTTCCAAAAGAGTTTTCTAAACTATTGAAAGGTGTTTTAATGAGATAAGATGTTTTGAAATTTATGTGAATATATTTAAAGTGATTTTTAATTTGAATGATTATTACTTTATGAAAATTTTGGTAATTTTTAAATTGGGATTTTGATTTCACGGTTAGCGGTCTTGAGAAAAAGGAAGTATTGGTTGATTGTTTTGGTTTTGAAAAGTGGCAAGAGTTTTTATTTTAACCTTTGGTATTTTCATGATAGACCACATGAATGGGTTTATATGGGATGATGGATGAATAATGGAATGACTGGATGAGTTCCGGGATGGATATGAGGAGGGTTCTTAGTGTGGCAGGGAAGCATGCATGTGTGAGGCCCATAGAGTACCATTGGTGGATACGCTAACTGCTGAACCAGTTCTTTTAATGAAATGTTTTTAAAGGAAAAAAATATGTGTTGATAACTAAGTTTGGATGGTGTGTCTTATGTGTTTTGGAAATTTTGTTGTTGTGGGATGTTTTGAGTCCAAGAACCCCTCCTGTTCGAACCGTATTTTGGGTTTGTGCTCGGTCGGTAAGCTAGGTTGAAGGGCTGGTTAGTGGTCTCTTCTGAGAAAAGTTTGGGAAGACTTTATAGTGGTTCCTATCATCTTTTCAGTTCTGGTTTGTTGAATTTTTTGACCAATGGACCATCTTGGTTTGGTCCTTGGGTTCTCTCATTGGATAAGGTATGCCCCCATTTAGGGTTAGTGCATGACTGAAGTGAAACCCGAATGGTTTCACCATTATAAAATCCTCTAGTTGATCAATATAAGGAATCATTTTCTCAATATTTGGAGATTGAGTTTTCACCATTTTCTCTCATTGATTTGTGGATTCACTTGTATCAGGAGAGTGCTCATGGAAGGTAGAAATAAACCTTAGTATCTTAAGTTACCTGAGTCATCGAAGGTGGAAGTGATATGGGGTTAATAGTGTGGATGGTATCTAAAAGGGACTTTGGGTCCTTCATAGTCTCTTTGAAGTAGGAGTTCACATTAAACCACCAGTTCAGGAAATCTAGTCATGAGAGGTTATTATGGCCACTTCCTAGAATTGTGTGTTGTTTGGGGACTTAGCATAAGGTCTCTTTACATGTATTGTTTCTATCAGTCATAATGATCATGTTTGGTGATTCCTTGTGATATCGTGTGCCCATTTGACTGTAAAGGTGAAGGTCTTGAAATCCTCTGAGAGTCTCTATGATGTTGGGAGTATGTCTCCCTTGGAAAAACTTCAAAATCCCATTTTTTTAGAGGAAGGTGTTTATATGAATCCTTTCCTTCTGTTGTTTCTCACCCAAAGAAACAATGTGTGATGTGTGTACATCTTCTAAGCCCTTGTTTCAGTTAAATGTAGAGTTAGGGTAAAGTGAGTTTGAAATGTGATATGTATTGGTGAACCCATCTGGGGTCAGGGTGTAGTTTTCATGGCATCTAAAGGAAATTTTTTGTTCAAGGGGTTTTCAAAGACAAACTACGAGGCCGAAGAGGCTTCAATCCTTTGAGCTCCAACCATAGGTCATAGAGAGAAGCTAGTGCATAGTCAGGGGAAATACTAGGGTCCTTAAAACCCTTCCACAAAGTCCTATCCTCAGTATGAAAGATATGAATATTTTAAACCTATGGTGTCTTCATATTTCTTTTGTTGTTCCCTTTGGTGGAAATAGGTGGAGGGACTCGTCCCCATGTTTCCTCCCAATGACATTCTTTTCCCCTTTGGTTTCCTTTGAGTTTTGGGGAAAGGTTTGAGAGTTTTCTAGACAGGTTGAGTGCTTGGTTATTAGTAACCATACTTCATAAAACCATGCAGATAGAAGGATCCCCATATTTAGTGCATGATTTCCCAAAAAGTGTAGACTAACGGTGCGGTCATCCTAACTCATTAAATTTTGGGTTCTTTCTGTGTCGGTTGTGCTGGTTGATTAAGATATTTGGTTCTTATGTTGGGGAGACCCACTATGAGTCTTATGTAAGTTATTTTGGAAATTTCTAATGGATGTCTACCCCTTGAATTGGGGAGTCCGTTCGGGCCTCCCCTTGTTACTGTCATGATTCTGTCTTGGGAAAATTTAAGTTTCCTCCTGTGGTGGGGATCCCATTTGTGTCTCCCCACACTAGTAATTCAGATTTGTCTGTGGTTTTGGATTTGTGATGGTTATACTCATTTAGATCTATATAACTACCAACTTTTTCCTTGGTTAAATTTTGTGGTTGGAGTTCTCCCAATGGTTTTTTTGAAGTGATTTTGTGGTAATCTCCATCATTTTTGTTAGTTCTTCCAGGAAAGTAGCTCACATTTCATCAAGTGGTGTTTGAGGTGTTTTGTTCTAGGATAAAAGTCTGAATATGATTTATTGTTTCAGGAAAGTAGTGTAAGTTTTTGTTGTGAGAGTATTCCTTCCTTAATTGATCACTGTAGGTGTTTTGACCTTTGGGGGTGAAGCTTGGCAAAGGAGTCCATTTCAACCTTTCGGTTGGGTTTGGTTTTTTCTTTTGTCCTTACTGGGGCTTTCTAAGGGTGGAAAGTTTTATGGTGGGGATAATTGTCGCATAAATGACTTATTTTAAAGGTAAATTTCATTTAATTTCCATTTATTCTTTGTTTTTGGGTTTTCCCATGCATTTTTTGAAGAAAGGGTGATTTTTCTTGATTTGGGCCAAACTGTGAACTGATTTCCAAATTTAAAAACCAATTTTGTTTCTTTTATAACTATTTCTTTTGTTAATATTTTTCAAGAATTCCAATTCAAAAATGGAATCCCCTGTCATATTAACACCATCATTTCAATTTCAAACCTTTAGTAATCCATAATAATGGTGGATTTGAGTTTTTATTTAAGGAATTGGGCCAACCCGAAGGCCCATTTCCAGTTTCAAAAAAAATATTAAGTAACTTATTCAATTTTTAGGGTTTTTTGGTGATTCCAAGTGTAACCCAAGACCACTGAACCCAGGACCTCTCCCATCCCCCCCCCCTCTTTGTATCTCGTATTCATCACTAATTAGTGCAGAACTTCATAGGGTTTCTCAAATCGTCTAGATTTGAGGAGGTAACTTCTTTCCCTCATAACTCTATCAATTCTTACTCTTTTTCCTCCATTCCAGTTCCTACCTTACCTCCTCATCCATTTTATAACCTCCCTTTAATTTTGGATTTTTTTCAATTTTAGATACAAGTGTATTTGGGGAGATTCCTTTAACATCCCTCAAGTAAGTGAGTCTATTTCATTCTTCTTTCAAATTACTTAGGGTTTCATTCAATTTAGTTAGGGTTTCTTTTCTTTTACTTGAGGATCTTAATATTTTTAGGGTAGGTTTTATAACCTAGGGTTTAACCTTGGGTTTTTTTGGTCAATTATTGTGGTTTTAGGTTCGATCTAAGTCCCTCTTGGTGAAGCGGTGGTGCGACTTGATTTTCACACGGTGATTCAAGGGTTTCCATGGATTTGGTAGGTGATTACAATTTTTATGAAATATTTGTGTATTATAAAGTTGTATTTATCATATTTTTAGGTTTATATAATTTTATTATTGCTACGAAAATTATTTTTAGTGGTTTTTTTATTGCAATTGAATTTTAAATTCCAATTTGGTGTGAAATTGGGGGTTTTCCAAAGAAATGTTTTATTGGTGTATTTGAGGCTTTCCTATAAATACTTAGTTGTTTTTATTGAACTTTAATAAGTCTGAAAATACTATTTTTAATTTTTCTTCCCTTTTTTTTGTTTCTATGAAAATGGTTTTTAATGGTGTTTGTAAAGAAAGTGAAGTTTTGGTGCCACTTTTGTGTGAAAATGTAGGTTTTACAAAGTTATCACTTCTTGTTTAACATGGGGCTTCCCTAAAATTAATTTTTTGTTTTAATTGAAATTTATTAGGCTTCCTTTTCTATTTTGGTAACTTAAAAGTGTGTACATAGTGTAAAATTTGTGTTCTTAAGGGATTTTTTGTGCAAAACAATGTGGGATTTTGAGAAATTGTTTCATTAAAAATTAAAGTGTTTGTTGTGTGTTTTAAGTGGTATGAAATGTGATAGATAATGTTCTGAGTGTATGTGACCATTAGTTTTGTTTTACATGAAAATGGATATTTTTTGCATGCTTAAATTTTTTGAGCAAAAAGGTGGAATCTCGGGTACCTAGGTGGGGCGGATGTGTACTAGTACGGCTAGTGAACCAGATGGGTTTTGTCCCTATTTCACTTAGCATTTTGATAAAGAAAAATCTAACTAAACTATGTGTATGATTATTGGGTACCACTAGGTTATGTTTATGTTTCCTAATAGTGTCTCGTGTATGAGAATTGATTTTACTATGGTTACTTTACACCGAGGTACGAGGTACATGGGGCCCGAGACTATCTAGTGCCTAGGGGTGTTCCTGATTTTGTTGCTCATTGTATTTTTGGTATTTTCCATTTTATTGGGGTTTATTTGGTATTAATTTAAAGTATATAACATTTCTATTTAAATGTGTGAACATTCTGAAAATTTTAGATTGAAAACTATTTTCAATTGAATGTTGCATTTCTTGGAATTTATCACTGCTTTTCTTTGCGTATTAAAAAATGCTTACTTTTTCACATTGTATTGCATTATATTTGGAATAATTGAGAGGTATCTTATTGGGATTAGGATCAAACCCAACTTAAACCCCTTCGGTGTAAGTAGAATTTATTATGCTTGACTCGGGTAAAGGGAAGGCTATGGGTGATGGCGGTTCAGGGTGTTAGTTTTCATCCTTGGTGTGGAGTTGTGGAGATGGCTTGTGGGTCATGACCCCATGTCATGTAGAGTCCTTGGGTATATTTTTATGTTGTTTATTTTTTTATTTAGACCTTTTTTAGTTCATTTTAACTTATGTATTCAGTTCTGTATTTTTGTATAAACCGTTTTTGGTAAGAATTTTTCAGATTCAGTTTATCAAATGTTTTTGATGTTTTGTGTATACATATTCGGGTAAATCATTCCCAACCAAAGATAAATGACACCTAGGAACTTGTATCAGCCCGTGGAGATAGGGAACTCCCTTCAAACCATTTCTCAAGCCAATTTTTGTTCCAGAAATAGTGGCAACCAGATTCGGCTCGTGACAGAAATGAAGAGGATATTGATCCATGATGCATTTATAGATTGACTACAATGATGGAGATTATGGGAGTAAATTAAGGATTTATGGGTGGTTTCCTTAATTAACCATAATTTATTGATAGATTTCCAACTTAGTTGGTATATTATCCCTCCCTTAAAATATGAAGAGATAAAATGAAATTAAAAGATGAGACAGATTTGAGAGACTCTGTACATTCATGAGAAACATTTCACTCCAAGAGAGCCCAATAAACCATGTATTGAGAAAGGATGTGAGTAAGGTTAATCCATGTGGTATTTAGGAGAAATATAAGTCCATAGCCCCAAATTATTCTTAAATATGAGAAGAATTTATATCTCACTAGATCTATAAATAGATTCAAGACTGATAGTTGTATTCAATAACTATTGAAGATCTTGAAGGAGTACACATGCAGGCCTATTAATCTATCTGTTCGAAAAGGAGGATATCACCAGAGTTCATTATCATTTGGATCTTCATTATAGTAAAAAAAATTATTATAGTGTACTCTAAAAGTGGTGTAGACACAGTGGACTCCTAGTTTTAACATGTTAATGATATAGTGGAGAATCCATATTGGGGGGGACTAACCAATATGTAAAGGATTAGGTATGGGTAGTTTAACCTTATAAAAATCATGTTTTGTGATTTATATTTTATTTCCACTTATGAGACAAGTTTGAAAGATAATATTGAGTGGGTAGAAAATAGTCACTGGTAAATAAGATTAGTTTAAAAGGGAACAAATTGTAAAAGAAAAATAGGATCATTGATTCACCCCCTCACCCTCTCAGTGATTCAATTAGATCGTAACACAATAAGATCATGGAATATTCATTTTGATGAAGCTATAATAGAGTTTGGTTTTATTAAGAATGAATGTGATCCTTGCATCTATAAGAGGATTAATGGGAGTGTTATTTTTTTCCTAGTTATATATTTTGATGATATATTACTGATGGAAAATGTGATACTAGTTTTATAGTCAATTAAGACATGGTTGAATAAATGATTATTCATGGAAGATTTTGTTGAATCAGCCTACACTATAGGGATTAAGATTCATCAAGATAGGTTGAAAAGGATACTTGGACTAAGTCAAGGTATATATATTGATAAGGAATGGAAAAGATAAATTATGGAACAATCGAAGAGAATATTTTTTTTCATATAGTATACATCATTATAATAAAATGTGTCCTCAAACACAAGAAGAGAGAGAAATAATGAATAGTATACCTTATAAATCGATGAAAGGATATATCATATATTCCATTATTTATACAAGTATTATTTTTGCATATGATTTTATTATGATGGGATGATATTAATTAAACATGGGAGAGTCACATTGGACGGATGTAAAGACTATCATAAATTACCTTAGGCATAAAAAGGATATATTATTGGTATTTAGAGGAGATAAAGAACTAGTTGTGAGGGGATACATACTGTCTAAGTTCTAATTAGATCAGAATGATTTGAAATCACCATCAAGATATGTGTTTTTCTTCAATAGAGGATTTGTGATCTTTAAGTGTTCTAAGAAACCAATGGTTTACAATTATATAGTAGAATTAGAGTATATTATGGCTTATGATACAGTTAAAGAAGAAGTATTGATAAGAAACTTTTTTCAGGAGCTTGGTGTTATAACAATCAGTGAAGATAATATTAATTTTTATTTTAATAATGTTATAAATATACTAAAATGGGTATATCATATTGTATGATATACCATGATTTGTAGCCAACACCATTATTGGGATTCATATCATAAATTAAGATATGTGGATATCATATAAGGCATGTGATGCCTCTATTATAGAATATGATATAAATATGATATTGAGTGCATGGAATTTTCCATGTCTCATTCATGGTTTCTTATAGCTATGAATCACTAGGTTGGCTCATTTATGGATACACTTAGTCGTTTGAAGCATTCACATGATTATATCTCAGTAGGAATACATTATTTTCATGTATATAGGCTATCAAGTGTTTACAGCCAATGATTGACTTTATTCATTGAATGAAGTGAGAATTATTAAAGGGATATAATCCTCATGTTTTATATAGATTATATTGTTAATCCATATTTGATATTATCTTATTATAGGTTCTCCCTTTGGCTTCATGGATAATTTGTTAGCAGACTATAATATATCTCAGGTTCCTCTTATTATGATTGAGGATTCTAGTGACTGGTGGTATCCCTATAGATGCAAGATTTAGTCAGATGTCTCTAGGTGATTATAGTCAAGAAAACACTTTCAAGTGTATTGGAGATGAATCTTTCTATGTTTTAGGTATGCTTGTTTACATTTTTTGTTCTTCACTGTATATTTGTTTTATTATAGATCAATATTTTAATGGTTTTCTTTCAATGTAATGATCATATGATGAACCAAAAAAACCCATAAATGGTATTAATTTCATTTTTATCAATGAATCAATATGTTCTTTTACTGTTTTTATAAAGAAAATGTGTATTCTAATCTTATTGAATCAATATCATAACATACTATGTCTCATGATTTAATTTCAATTGTTGGATCTGTTAGATTTATGATATCGGGTATCATAATTCTATTTTTTATAGTTATAGGGTATGTCTGGGGCATATCATATTCTATGATACACTAAAATATCATGGTTTTGATCTATTTTGTAATCTATGCTATGTGATATCATAGTCTATGATTGAAACCTAGCTTATGTGAAAATAGAGAAAATATTCATAGTTACTATATTGCATATATCATAGGCTATGAGTGGTCCATACATAAGAAATTTTCCTTATGTAAAGTTTTTTCCTTTGCAAGAAAGATACTCTTATATATGGTATATCTCATATGTAATATTTTCAATTTATCATTGAAGTTTATAAAATATTACGTAAGGGTTTTATGAGGTACTCTTATTTATAGATTACTCGATAAATTAGGGTCTACCTTTTTATGATTGAATCTTGAGTATGGGTTACTCCAAATGTAAGGTTCATTTCCTTTGTTTTGGAAATAAAATTTAAAGGTTCTCACTAAATCCTACCATGGATTATGAGATATAATTCCAACTATATCTACTATAAAATATGATATAATCTAAAAATGAGAAAAAATAATTATTATTTTTTCTAATATTTATTATCGTTTAAAAAAATTATAAAAGACAAGTGTTAGCCATTGTAAATAGAATATTTTCATGACTAAATAAAATATGAAATTTTCATATTAGTATATCATATTTTGAAAATAAATAAAATGTTTATCTATTTTTTTATTCTTTTTAAATATTCATGTTTATTAATTGTTTATAAAATTTGAATATTATGTATGATTTAATTTATATGATAAATTACTTATAATAAATTGTCATGTCATGAATTATATGATAATTATCATAACAAAAGATTTAGTTTTCATATACCTATACCTCTATTTTTAATAAAAGTAATTATCATGAATTTAGTTATTAAACATAGTTTATAAATATTTGGTATTAGAGTTATGATGAATTGGAATCTCTCTTGAGTAAAGTAACCTTGGGTAAAGGGAATTTGGGTCAGACATACCACTAGTTTAGAGGCTAATATATTATTATATAAAGGTAGGGGTTAGATATTTATGGTTCTAGGCTTACTTTTGTGGGGATTAACAATCTCATATAATTCTAAAAATTTAAATGAAGAGTTCATGTACCATATTGGTCTTATGTATTTGGATATGTGTGAATATTTTTAACTTCTATTTTTGGGTGTGTAACACAAATTGTGTGTTATGTAAAGAGTTACACATTAATATAGTGTGAACATATTGATTTGGTTGATGTAATAAGGATTATAAAACTAAATCATTAGAATCATGCATAAATAAAAGAATATAACATGAGATAATTGTGATTTCATATGATGTAACAGTTATGAATTTAATATTAATATTATGTATATTAAATTAGTGAGAATTTAAAAGAAAATCCCTCAAATACTAGTTGTTATATTCCTTAAAAATCAGCACCTTTAAAGACCTCAATAATTTTTTATGGGTGACCTTAATGGTTAGGTTCCCATCCATTATCTTCTGTAAGGAAAGAAAGTAATAAGGTGACCCTAATTGTTAGGTACCTTGTTCTTGGAATTTCCTTTGGGTTACACTTAGTTGGTAAACCCTACTAGTTAGGATGTTATATGAATATAGTTGGTTTTATATCTATATGATGGGATTAGATAAAGATTTATCCACTAATCTATCCGATAATAATATATGATATGATTGAAAATTATTCTCCACGAAGTATAGTAATGTATTATTTATATTCTAAAACCATTGTAAGTCGTGATAAAATAAGGGTGTTGGGTCACTTAATGAAATGATGTATGGGGTGATCATTTTTAGTGGGAGTACTTTCATTAAAATTTCTTGAGGAAAATATATAAAACATTATACTCACCCATAGATATGTCTTTTTTATAGATTAAAACATGTATCATGTTTATTATTTTGAAATTATTTATATATATGACTAATAAAACTATTATATATTGGTATCTAAGGTTGAGAAGTGTTCTCAAAGAGAATCATTCTTAGCATTTGAATGTGAACGTTATAAAGATCAATTTATACAACTTTAAATCATGGGTATTAGATATCGGGTGTATATCATACATTTGAACTAATAAAAATAGACTCAATGATATGATGGAATTTAAAAATAGTGAATTATATCTATTTGTTGGAAATGGGTCAATAGTTACTATATCAAAATTTATCACTTCTGGTCTAATTATACTCAATAGATTAGTTTTAGAATTTGAAAGTTTCTGTAATGTTTCTTCTATAAAAATAAATTTGATTTATGTAGCATATTTGGGAGACACTACTAGAATATATTATTATATCCATGGGTAGGGATGTACATCGATATAGTTATACTATAGAAATAGGTTCCTCTACCATTGGATGTGGGTATTTTTTTACCACCAATGTGCATAAAAAAAATTTCTTCAAGGGAAAACTATGAGAATAGACTAGTAGCCATGGGTATAATAATCCAATGACTATAGGGCCTGGTATAGCCATAGGCAGAATAGCCTTTGGCTACAAGATACTCCCAGAATCCTTGTTTTCAAGGGAATAAGTGCCCCATGGCTACAGATCCCTCCCATAAATCTTGTTTCTAAGGGAATAACAAGCCTATGGCTATATTCCCCTTGTATCCATGATAAAAATGTCCCATGGTTAAAGGACACTCCTAGAAATCCCATTACTATAGACATCTATGGATTATGGCTATAAGACCTTCCTAGAAACCCTGTTTTTATGGGAATAAGAATCCTACGGCTTATATGACCCTCCAAAAACCACTATAGACATAGGCATATACACACTTGAATATAGGATAAAAATTAAAAATTATTATATATATATATATCAATGTTCATCATAGTGTTCTGAAATATTTCATTCACCATACCCTTTTAGTCCACAAATTGAATCATGTTTCTATTTTAATTTTGTATAGTGTTTTAGATATATTTATATAAGGTTTTTTATATATAAATTATAAAAACTAGTTGAAAAGAGTGGGATGAGGTGTTGGATATATTCAATGAGTCTCAGGTTCAAAGCCTACCACAATTTTATTTTCCATACATGCATATATATATATATATATATATTGATATAGACATATGTGTTCCAATATATTAATAAAACATGTTTCAAGAGATTGGAATTGATGTGTGAAAGTATAATGAATGATTTTGAAAGTGTTGTCACCGGAAAAAACGTCCCCAAAAATTTTCCAAATGCTTCTATACATGATCCAAGATTGTATTCCATTTTTCAAGATTCAATTTGGTAGGTCTTAGGGCCCGAACGGAGCTACGGATTAGGATTTATGGACATTTGAAGTTGGGCTGGAAAAACCGGTTCGCAAAGCCCATTCGTGAAGCCCCCATCCGTGATTGCGGAGTGCCGCCATGAAGCAATGAGGCGGGATGCTCTTCGAACCCGTATGATGTTCGTGACGTGCCGCGAAGACCCACTGCGAAGCACAGGAGGCAGTACCGCTCCGCGAATCCGGTTGACGTTCGCGACCTACCGCGAAGCAACTGAATTCCCCCTTCGCGCCGTGTGAGCTTTATTTCGTGGCGCCCCTTGCCTATAAATACCTAGCTCAACCCCCTTCTCTGGACGTCCATGGCCACTTCACCCCTTGGGCGGCCGAGCAGAGCTCCGCATTGCGGCTCTGTGAGGCCATTCTCTACGAGCAGCTTCCTCCGCGTTGCTGCTCCGCGAGCCGAGGCTCCGTGAGTCCATGCTCCGTGAGCCCATGCTTCATGATGCTGCTCTGCAAGACCAAGTTCCGTGATACCCCTTTTCTCCGCGAGAGCCCTTTGCTCCACGAGACCCCTTTGCTCCGCGAGACCCCTTTGCTCCGTGAGAGACCATTGCTCCGTGAGGCCATGCTCCGCGAAGCTACTTCGCGAAGACCTATCCTTTGCGAGGATCCTACCTTCACGCCCACCGGTCCATACCGTGGGGGTTGTGCCCCTGCACCCCCACTCAGGGTCACTGCCAGGTTGCGGTCCCGGCCCTCCAGACCGGTCCCTTCACAACTGTCACAGACCCCCATGAAAAATGGAGAGTCGCACCGCGAACTTTTCGGGTCGGGACGTCGGGATTTTCCATTGCGCCCTCATGCGCACCCACCTTCAACCTATGGAATACCATAATTTGAGACACTCCTCCACACACCATGAAACACCTTGAGTTGATGTATTCCTCTTGGTTTGTTTCCTATGTCGTGAGTTGAGGTTATCATCATCAATTCCCCGAGTACCTTGAGTCGAACCATTCCTCAGGAAACTCCTCCAAACCCTATCACTTGGTTCATATGCCAGGTTGAACCCAAAAGGGCCGCCCTTGCGTAAGTCCCAACACCAACCATTTCTAGGCACCTTCTACCTAACAGTCCTTTCTACATGACTCTAAACTATAGTAATCCCTATGTGCCAAACATAGGATGCCTTTTGCTCCAAACAAGAGATGTCATGTGCTCCAAGCATAAGATGTCAATAGTCCTATCTACATGACTATAAACTATAGTACTCCCTATCTAACAAATGATAGGATGCCTCTTGCCCTATACGGGAGATGCCTTATGCTTCAAACATAAGATGCCAATAGTCCTATCTATATGACTATAAACTGTAGTACTCCCTATCTAACAAATGATAGGATGCCTCTTGCCCTATACAAGATATGCCTTATGCTCCAAGCATGAGATGCCAATAGTCCTTTCTACATGACTCTAAACTATAGTAATCCCTATGTTCCAAACATAGGATGCATCTTGTCCTATGCAAGAGATGCCTTATTCTCCTAGAATGAGATGACAATAGTCCTATCTACATGACTATAAACTGTAGTACACCCTATCTAACAAATTATAGGATGCCTCTTGCTCCAAACAAGAGATTCCTTGTGCTCCAAGCATAAGATGCCAACAGTCCTTTCTACATGACTCTAAACTGTAGTAATCCCTATGTTCCAAACATTGGATGCCTCTTGCTCTAAATAAAAGATGCCTTGTTCTCTAAGCATGAGATGACAATAGTCCTATCTACATGACTTTAAACTATAGTAACACCCTATGTCCCAATCATAGGATGCCTCTTGCCCTATACGAGAGATGCCTCATGCTCCTAGCATGAGATGCTAACAGTCCTCGCTACGTGACTATAAACTGTATTTCACCCTATGTCCCAGACATAGGATTCCTCTTCCTCCAGATAAGAGATGCATTGTGCTCCAAGCATGAGATGCTAATAGTCCTATCTACATGACTATAAACTGTAGTACACCCTATGTTCCAAACATAGGATGCCTCTTGCTCCAAACAAGAGATGCCTTGTGCTCCAAGCATGAGATACCAACAGTCCTTTCTACATGACTCTAAACTATAGAACACCCTATGTTCCAATCATAGGATGCCTCTTGCTCCAAATAATAGATGCCTTATGCTCCTTCATGAGATGCTAACAGTCCTATCTATATGACTATAAACTGCAGTGATCTCCTTTTGTTCCAAACATAGGATGCCTCTTGCACTAAACAAGAGATAACTTATCCTCCAAGAATACGACGCCTAATGCCATGATTACAGTGGAATAATTCCAATACCCCTTGGAATTATCCCTCTTGTGAACCAGTGCACAGGTGAGGGCCTCAATTCACCAGTGAGTCGGGATTCCCTCATGGCCAGACATGAGGAAGACATTACGGGCAGCTTCCTAGCGTAAGCCCCATGCACCATTGCCGCTCCCTAGCAGCACTCGGGCAGCTTCCTAGCGTAAGCCCCATGCACCATTGCCGCTCCCTAGCAGCACCCGGGCAGCTTCCTTGCGTAAGCCCCATTCACCATTTCGGCTCCATAACGGCACCCGGGCACCTTTCTTGCGTAAGCCCCATTCACCATTGTCGCTCCATAGCGGCACCCGGGATGCTTCCTTGCGTAATCCCATTCACCAGTGTCGCTCCATAGCGGCACCCGCGCAGCTTCCTTGTGTAAGCCCCATTCACTAGTGTCACTCCATAGCGGCACCCAGGCAACTTCCTTGCGTAAGCCCTATTCACCATTGCCGCTCCCTAGCGGCACCCAGGCAGCTTCCTTGCGTAAGCCCCATTCACCATTGTCACTCCTTAGCGGCACCCGGGTAGCTCCCTAGCATAAGCCCCATTCACCAGTGTCACTCCTTAGCGGCACTCAGGCAGCTCCCTAGCAGAAGACCCATTCACCAGTGCCGCTCCTTAGCGGCACCCAGGAAGCTTCCCTGCGTAAGCCCCATTCACCATTACCGCTCCCTAGCGGCTCCCGGGCTGCTTCATAGCCTAAGCCCCATTCACCATTGTCGCTCCCTAGCGGCACCCGGGCAGCTTCCTTGCGTAAGCCCCATTCACCATTGCCGCTCCATAGCGGCACCTGGGCTGCTTCCTTGCGTAAGCCCCATTCACCAGTGCCGCTCCATAGCGGCACTCGGGCAGCTTCCTTCCGTAAGCCCCATTCACCATTTCCGCTCCTTAGCGGCACCCAGGCAGCTTCCTTGTGTAAGCCCCATTCACCATTGTCGCTCCATAGAGGCACCCGGGCAGCTTCCTTGCGTAAGCCCCATTCACCATTTCCGCTCCATAGCGGCTCCCGAGCAGCTTCTTTACGTAAGCCCCATTCACCATTTCCGCTCCATAGCGGCACTCAGCCAGCTTCCTCGCGTAAGCCCCGTCCACTATTGTGATCCCAATCAGCGGTAAGCCGTTGTGATCCTATGCAGCGGTAATCCGTTGACATCCTTTTCCAGCAGTAATCCGTTGTGACCCAATCCAGTGGAAAGTCGTTGTGACCCCATTTAGCGGTAAGCCATTCACATCCTTATCCAGCGGTAAGCCGTTTGACCCAATCCAGCGGTAAGCCGTTGCGACCCCATTTAGCGGTAAGCCATTCACATCCTTATCCAGCGGTAAGACGTTGCGACCCAATCCAGCGGTAAGCCGTTGTGACCCCATTTAGCGGTAAGTCGTTCACATCCTTATCCAGCGGTAAGCCGTTATGACCCAATCCAGTGGTAAGCCGTTGAAACCCCCAATCAGCGGTAAGCTGTCATCATAAGAACTACGTGGACTTTGATTCCCTACCACGAGGATACGTATGAAGCCTCTTCAAGGCTCAAGCCCGAAACCATCGTCATCCTCATGACAGTTCCACCCCTTCACCATGGCCTTGCCAGTACCTTCCCTCCCCCAAGGAACAGAGGGTACCGGTTATGTAAGTCCTAGGGTTGTAGAGTAAACCCACTTCATCCGAGCCACAGAACGTTAAACTGCCAAGCACCTCATCCTCAACACATGTCGTTAAACTGTGATCCGACCTCGTGCCTCACACGCAGGGTCCCCCAAGCTCGGACATTTTTTACGCCACTCGTCTCCATAGATACGGGGTCACCCCCTCCACAAGGGATGATATCCTTCTTCTCGGAGTAGCGTATGTCCATGGGAGAAGGGAAACCACCCCAGTATATGCCCCAAGCCTCTCTTGCGGAAGGTAGCACCCATGAACCTCCGCACTTCCCCACTTCCAAGGCCAGCGGAGGGCACGATAGGGAATGAAGAACCTTACATCTTTAGTCCCAAATCCCTCTCCCGCCGTGCTTTGTCGCACTTCGGGCCTCCTTCCTGAAGTAAGTCCCATCACCATGGGCCTCCCAACATGTAAGCCCCTCTTCGTTTCTCACGGACGCACCCTTCACGACGTGATCATCGAGCCCCAACTGCCTCTTGTTTCTCACACTGAGCACGACTCACATGGGCTTAGAGTAAGCATTGGCCATGAAAACACCTCATCCAGCATGACGTTAAACTGTATGTTGTCCAGCATGACGTTAAACTGTATGCCCTCATCCAGATTGACGTTAAACTATATTCCCTTGTACCGAAAATATATTAAACTACATACCCATTTGAACTACGAGGTATTTGATCCATGTCACGGCATGGTACGTAGGAAGCCTCCACGAGGTTCAAGCCCATCCGTCATTTCTTCACGTCGAGTACCATCTACGTCCAGCATGACGCTAAACTGCATTCCAGTCCGACGGCAAGCCGTTGTGACCAACCCGAACTGTGAGGACTTTGATCCATGTCAAGGAATGGTACGTAGGAAGCCTTAGGAGGTTCAAGCCCATCTCTCATCGAACCAAGGTCCCTCATTCACATCGGTTCGCCGACACCCACCGCCATTCCCGAACTACGAGGACTTTGATCCATGTCAAGGCATGGTACGTAGGAAGCCTCATGAGGTTCAATCCCACCACCAAGTAGACCCCCAGGTTCACCTTCACGTCGGTTCGCCGATGAAGCCCCTTTGAACTATGGGGTCTTTGATCCATGTCAAGGCATGGTACGTAGGAAGCCTCCATGAGGTCCAAGCCCACCTCTCATCATTTATTCACGTCAGGGTTCATCTTCATCCCGCAGGATGTTAAACTACATTCCGGTCTAGCGGAAAGTCATTGTGACCAACCTGAACTACGTGGTCTTTGATCCGTGCTAAGGCATTGTACGTAGGAAGCCTTCACGAGGTCCAAGCCCACCACCACTGGGACCCCCTAGTCCTCCTCATTCACGTCGGTCTTCCGGTGTCCAACCTGAACTACGTGGTCTTTGATCCATGTCAAGGCATGGTATATAGGAAGCCTCCCAGAGGTTCAAGCCCACCACCTATTGGTTACTCCGACCTTCTTCACGTCAGGTCACCAGCACCTGGGCAGCCTAGTGTGTAAGCCCCACACCATCCAGACCATGGTCCTCACTAGCGTCGGTTCGCCGACACACCATCTGAACTACATGGACTTTGATCCATGTCAAGTCATGGTACGTAGGAAGCCTCCATAAGGTTCAAGTCCATCACCCGGTCGTTCCGACATCACTCACGTCGGTTCACCCTCGTCCCGCATGACGTTAAACTGTATTCCACATTCCATCTGAACTAAGGGGACTTTGATCCATGTCAAGGCATGGTACGTAGGAAGCCTTCACGGGGTTCAATCCCACCACCAGTGGACCCCCGGGTTCACCTCCACGTCGGTTCGCTGACGATTCCCATCGGACCAAGGTCCACCTTCACGTCGGTTCGCTGACGACACCCATCGGACCAAGGTCCACATTCACATTGGTCCTCCAGTGCACCAACCCGAACTACGAGGAATTTGATCCATGTCAAGTCATGGTACATAGGAAACCTCACGAGGTTCAAGCCCAACATCCATCGGGCCAAGGTCCACCTTCACATTGGCTCGCTGGCACCATCCCGAACTACGTGGACTTTGATTCCCTGCCACGAAGATACGTAGGAGGTCTCTTCGAGGCTCTAGCCCAACTTCACTATTTCCCTTGCGATGGTCCCATTTCATTCCCCCTCCACTTCATTCATCCTTCCATCATCCACCCTGATTCTTACCCAGGCTGCCACATCCCGGTGGGATCATTCCATCCACTTACTCGCTGCTCCAAGAAGTACATGGGCCATTATCCACGCGTAAGCCCCAACATGTCTCCGGGTCATTGTTCTCTGTGTACACCTCGATTCATCACCCCTTTAAACTACGTGGGTTTTGATACCTGTTGTCTATATAGGGTACGTAGGAAACCTCCCTGAGGTTCAATCCTAGGAAATGGTAAACCTTGGTATTTCCCCATTCTGGGGTGCACACTCCCTGATCTGCCCTCAGTGGTGTCCAGATCAGCTTTCACGGTGTGACATCTCCCCTCTACGGGACACACCACCTCCGATCCGTCTCTATGGGATGTTATGATCACCCTCATTTCCTCTCCGCAAGACGTTAAACTCACGGCCTATCTCGTGATAAACATGAGATGCCTAAGGAAAACCTCGGATGACACGCCTTTTGCGTAACCATCTTTGCAAGACGTTAAACTCGCGGCATACCATGTATTAAACACGGGAAGCTAAGGAAAACCTCAGATACATTCCTATGGCATATGATTCCCCTCATTCAACGTGGGATGCCTTGGGTTATGCACCCTTTAGATGCCCTCTCATGAGGAAGAATACAGGTTCCCCAATGTCTATGCACCTAGAGATGCCCTGACATTCCTGATGTTGTCATCTACTCCGACCGAAGGTCTCTGCCATGTCAAGATCCAATGGAATGTCTTGACAGAATTAGTGTAATTAACCGGTGTCCATGAAGATATGGCACCAGGAAAGAGATTCACGAACAACATATTAAATCTATGAGGGAGACCCGAACTAGGTGACGAGTTCTGAAGAGGAATCTACAGAAGGAAGAACCGACATCCCATCATCCCGATTTCAATCAAGGAGAAAACGTCCCTAAACAAGGAGCGAATTCCGCCCACCTTTGGAAAGCGGGAATGCGGGGTCATAGCTGCCTGTTCTCGCCCCAGCGAAAGCATCAGAAACAGAAATCCTAGAGGGAATTTTATTTTTAAAACATCATGTAGCCACAGTATGTTGATAGTGGCAATAGATTTATCCAGTTATACACTATGCCACGATTAGGTAGCATGTGGCGATATTTCCTTTAGGGGACCATGTTCTACATTTGAGAAGATATATCCAAAAATATGTATCCATAGTGTTTATATCCATAGATTTTATGCCCATGGATATAGGCTATAGCAACTGGTATTTGGGTTATATCTATGGATGTTATTCTTGTTACTACATCCTATTGTTTTAATCATGCAAGATGGTATATTCATTCATTATTAAGAACAATATTTGTTCTATATATATGAATGAACTATTTTATTGAATCAATAATATGGTAAATGGTTTATATATTCTGTATATAGATAATCATATCTATAACATTTAGAATAAGAAGGTCAAGATTGATTCTAATATCACTTACATTTGGCATTGTCTCCTTGGACATATAAATGAGAAATAAATTCAAATACTCTATAGATATGGATTTTTAGATTCATTTGATTATGAATCATTTGATAATTAATAATTATTTTTATTAGAAAAATTACCAAATAACCTTTTAGTGGAAAAGGTGAAAGGGAAAGTGGACTATTGGATCCTATACATATTGATTTATTTTGACCAATAAGTACACAAACATGTGATGGTTTTAGGTACTTTGTAACTTTTACTAATGAATTTATTTAGTATGGTTATTTATTTCTAGTGATACAAAATTAAGAATATTTTGAAATTTTTAAATAGTTTCACAATGAAGAATAAAATAAAAAATGAAAAAGTATTAATATTCTTCGATCATATCTGGGTGGTGAATACATGATCCATGAATTCACTGATCATATGAGAGATTTTATAATTATTCCACAACTCACTCCTCCTAGAACACTATAGTTTAGTGGTGTGTCTGATAGAAGTAATCATACCATGTTGGACATGGTCTGATTAATGATGTGTTAGTGGGACCATCCTATTTCATTCTGGGTATATGCTCTAGAAACTGTTTAATTTCTATTTAACTTTATTCCATATAAGGCAGTCATAAAGGCATAATATGATAAATGGATTTGAAAATGTCTCAATATATCTTTTATAATCATTTAGACATGTTAATAATATGTAAAAAAATTCTTCTGATAATCTTAGCCCTAAATCAAATAAATACCTTCTTTTGGTTATCCCAAATAGATAATGAGATATTAATTTTATAATCCTACTAATACAAATTTTTTTCCCTTAGCATAGTGTTTTCCTTAATAAGTAAAATATCAATTGTGGAGTCTGTGGGAGGAAGGTTAAACTTAGAGAAGCTCAACTCCAATAAATAATAATTTTTCTTGATATGTAAGTTGAGTCAGTTCCGCAAAGTGTTATGGAAGAAGAACTAACTCAAGTTACATAGGAACCTTGAAGATATGTTAGTATTCATTAGGATACTAATAGATACGGATATCTTAATGTAAATTATGATTATGTAATATTCATATGAAATGAAACTACTTCTTACTAAGATGTTGTTAAGAGTTCTAATTCTGAGAGATGACTAAAATCCCTGGAATCTAAAATAGACTCCATTTACACCATCCAAGTTTATAACTTAGTGGATATACCTAAAGGGGTGATACACATAGGGTGAAAGTGTATTTTATATAAGAAAAATGATATGGATGGTAGAGTGCTTACCAATAAATACTTCCTCATGGAAAAGGGCTGCAAAGAATATTATTGTTTTGAATATAAAATATATTTTCAACAGTTGTAATGATAAAGTAAATTTGAATATTTATTTTCATAGCATATCATTATGATTATGAGATATATCAAATGGATGTAAAAACTTATTCCTTAATGGTAATTTAGTCAAGGACCAGTATATGATACATCCTAAATGTTTTGAAGTTCTGAATGAGTCTTCTAAGGTTTGAAAGTTTCAATGATCCATTTATGGGTTGAATAAAACCCCTCAGAGTTGGAATTTTCAATTTTATGATGTGATCAAAGAGTTTGGATTTATAAATAATGATAATTATTATTGTGTATACAAGTGGATTAGTGGGAGTGTGGTGGTGTTTTAGATACTATTTGTGGATGACATACTTATTATTAGAAATGAGGTCTCAAATTTTCACTTTGAAATGATATATTTGGAAAATTGATTATTGATTATATACATGGTTAAAGAATCCTATATAGTAGGTATGACGATATATATAGATAGATATAAGAGGTTTATTGGAATAAGTTAGAACACATATAATGGTAAAGTGCTAAAGTGGTTTAGCATAGTGAGCTCTAATAAGGTGTGTTTACCAGTGTTTCATGGTATAAATCTTAGAAATATTCAATATCCTTCTAAGGAGTTAGAAAGGATGGATGGTATTCCTTATTCATCCACCATATGATCTATAATGTATTTTTTGTGTTGTTCTCGGCCTAATGTCACTTAAGCTTCAAGAATTCAAAGTCAATACCAATCTAATTCTGGTGAGAGTCACTGGATTATTATTAAGAATATCCTTAATTAAATTAGAAGAATTAAGGATATATTCTTGGTATTTTAAAGAGAGTATTATCTAATTATAAAGGGTTAAACTAATTCTAGATTATAATACAATAAAAAAATATATGATATCTTAATATGTTTTCATTTTTTTGCTAAATAGTGGATCAATTAGTTGAAAGAGTTCCAAACAGGATATCATAGCAGACTCAACAATAGAGGAAAAGTACATCACTGCATCAGATGTTGTGAAGGATGCTATTTGGAATAATTATTTCATTACTAAAATTATGGTGGTTCCTAGAATCAAGGGTAATTGATATTTACTATGAAAATAATGGAGTTATTTCTCAGGTTAAGGAACCCCAATCTCACCAAAGTACCAAACACATCCTTCTCAAGTTTTGTCGCATTCAAGTGATTGTTGAGAGGGGGAATGTAAATATTTTTTGGGTGTATATAAAGAGAATGTATTAGATACATTAAAAACCATTAATTCAATAGAACCATGAGGGTTTTTTTGAAGATGTTGGTATATGATACATGAGATATTAGTATTAATGGTTGTAAAATGTATCATCAATTTATAATAAAGGAAATATTCATTTATCATTTATTCATGTGTGATATAATTTATATTATATAAATAGTGGAATGATAATATCCCCTAAATGTATGAATTTGATTTATCCCTATTCAAAATTCCTCATAAATTATTATGGTTTGTTAATAAATTTTAAGATTATCATGAGTGGAATATTGTACTCAATACAAATATTTTCATATAATATATGAAGAATAGATCCATGAGATGATAAATCAAGGCTTATTATTTGGAATGACCCACCAAATTATATCACGTGTAATTGTATACATTAATTAATATATATTGGGTTGTATGATTATCAGGAATCCTTATTAACTAGGGTTGGATAGAAACCTAGCATGAGAACCTTCATAATTTTATACATTTATTATAAAATACTTGAGGCTTAGCTAATAAGGGGTGTTTAGGTGTTTTTTTATCATGTCATCATTTGGAGATTAATTAAGATGGTATTTTCCACTCATGTTATGAGAAAATACATCTAGTCCCTTGATTAAATTAGACTAAGGATATTCATAGACACACTTAGTTTAGTGACATGTTATGTTCTCAGTTAATTGGATAAGGGACATGTGATGTGATCATCTAATAGATGAATGACATGTGTTGTATCTTCAAAATGTTTATTCAATTTAGGATAATCATGAATATATGATTTAACCTATATTATATTAATATGCTCCATGTCTAGTGGTAACTTTATGTAATGGAAATAGGTATTTTAAATGTATACATATGATTTATATGATACATCTTATGGTGGAAATGTTCATATGAAAAATATGAGTATACATGATCGCAATCACACTGGAACCCTTTGTAGCTTGAGTAACACTGATATTTTTCTAGAGGAATATCCTTTCTTACATCTAAAAAATAATGATTTAATATTTGTTTTCAATAATATAATGGCTCGTACTGTCACACAGTTAGGATTTAGAATAAGAATTAAATTTTAGACAATTTGATTATTTCACAATAAAGAGAGTGTGATAAACCATATTAAAAAGAGTTTGTATGGATTCACAAAGATTTGTAAAGTTTTTTCATAAAGTCCTAATATGATTTTAGTGAAAGTGAGAGATTTTTTTAAATTCACTAAAATGGGTATATTGTATAGTGTGATATACCCTGAGTCATAGCCTTTAATATACATGTGATTCATATCAAATATTATGATATGAGGATATCATATTATACATGTGATGCCTTTATCATAACATAATATTTTATTATGATATCAAGTTTATGGAATTTTCCAGAGCACCCACACGATTTCGTTCAGTTTTTAATTAATTATTAGATTCATTTATGGATAAACATAATCATTTGAAGCATTAAAAAAATATATCTTTGTAATCATATGTTATTGTAATGTATATCGGGTGTCAATTGGTTATAATCAATGATAAATTCTCTTCATTTAATGAATAGATCCTATATAAAATAATATGGCACCCTATTGGATATAGATGATATAGTTAATATATAATTAATATTCCTTTCCTTGTGTTTCTCATTTTTTATTTAGGGAGATAGATATATTACACCATTGGATATCATAGGGTCCTCTCATTATGAACAAGGATTCTATTGGTCGGTGGAATCCCTGTGGAAGTGAGAGTCCTTTGGTAATCACTAAATGACTAAGATCAAGAAAATTACATTCAGTACATTGGTGATATATCTTATTTAATTTCAAGTATGCCTATTTATATTTTATCCCTTTAATAAATATTGTTTCGTTAATAATAGATAAGTGTTTTATGGGTTTCTTCCACTATAATGATCATATGATGATTCTAAAAACCCATCAGATAACACTATAATAGTGGTTCTAGCTATGGATCCCATGTCTCATCAACAAAAGAAGCATATACTTCGAAAGTGTCATCTCTTGAGAGATTTTTCTCAAAGAGGTGAATCTATAGTTAGTAAAGTAGTCACAAATGAAAATGTTTCAAACCCTTTAACTAAAGTCATACCTTAATAAAATCATGAACATCATTTGACATCTAGAGGGTTGAAAGTTGTTAGCAGTTCGTTCTAGTAAAAGTGGGAGTCTATTGGAATCAGTTCCATAGAATCAAATAAATTTGTACTTCTCATTAGAATAATATAAATATATTTATTCTTATAACATAATTATCTTTCTTATACATAACTTTAATTTGATAATTTCCTTATAATATTTTTCACATCAAATGGTTTTAAGCAGTTCCCCAATATAATAAGAACCAAGATATGATATGAAAATATTCTTAAATAAATATGTCATATGGTCTAGACACATATATCTGGAGGGACACAGATTATTTTTGACTATTAGGTATTAGGGGCTCATAATAATTGAGACTTCTTCTTATAAATTTCACACTTGGTTGTCTCCAGGGAGGGAGGTCATGAGAACAAACCCTCCAATAGGAATTCCATACGTTTTATGTGTCATTGGATATTCTTATATGTGATTGTGTGTGTATTAGTCATTGGAATTTATATTATTATTAATGTGTGTCATAAATCATGTACTTTGATATATGAATGAAAACCATGATGACATATCCTCATGGTGAGTTTGTGTATGTTGGTTGTGTCACAAGTGATATAACATTAATTGAGTAAGTCAAGACATGACTTTTTTCTTTTATATTAATGGAAGAAGATATATTTTCCCCTTTTATTAAAATAGAAGAATCAAGAAAAATCCGTGTCCATGGTAGTTTATAGAAGAGTTCATTTTTGAAAGTTCAATAATAATAAATTGATCATATAATGTGATGACATAATTATGCATTCTTTTTTATATGGTATCAATTTAAAATGGGATTATATTATATAGTTGTGTTCATAGAATGATTTTTTTAGTTTATAAATTAAATTATTCATCTATAGGTTCCTTGACATGTTGTTAAACACTGATTTTGGACATTAAGTTAGTTCACCTATTATTATATGGGAAAGTGTACTAGAGGTTCACACACTAAGTGTATCCAGAATCTCATTAAATCCTAATGAATTTATGTTTATGAATAAATTTATTTCCTTTATTTTTGAATAGTATTAATTCAAGAAAAATTCGATCACATAAATTAAATCATGATATATTTGAGTTTATAATATGTGAGTTGAATTTTATCTCTTGTTTAATTATTCATAATGTTATAAATAAATATTTATTTATTTACCAATTTAGTGGATAATTTAAAATATTTATTTATTTAGATTATGTGAATATTAAAATAAATATTTATTCATAATTTTGGTGAATATAATATTTATTATATTTTTTTGAACCAATATTTTATTATAAAAGGTTTGATAAATTCTATATAAGTATATCAGTCGAGTTTAATGATCCATTAAAAATGACATATTTAATATCATTTAATTAATTTTTATTTTTCTAATTTAAGAAATTATATTGGAATAAACATAAATCATATAATTTAATATTAATATTAGTATTATTATTTAACATGGATTTTTACTTAGTTAAAACAGCTTGATAAGGGATTTCATGAAATTATTGATATTTAACCCTAAGTGCATATTCAAAATTATAGAATTTTTCATGTGTTGAGTTTTTAACATAATAGTGAAACTCTCTAGATTTATCTCAATCTATATAAAGAAAATATTCTCTTCCACCTATTGATACCAATTTGTATTTTTTATCAATGGTTCAATATATAGGGTGATGATTCTTTGAGAATTGTTATGGATTCATGTAATGGAATTGGATTTCATGATTAAATAGTTCTATTGGATAAATTTTCATGATCATTGAAATTGTACTTAAAGGGAAAATACATGCGCTGAGGAATTTAATGAAGTTCACATTGTTACAATAAGTTGAAAAAAGATCTTGTAAATATGGATTTGCAATAGGATTTAAAGAAGGCCATGAAACATTTATTTATTGCATGACGAGAAGGACATACAAAAATATATTTATATTTTTAGGAATAATTATTAGAGAAGAATTTTGAAAATTCTTCAGATTCAGTTATGAGAATATTGGTTAACTATTTTTATTAGAGTTTTATATTAAAAAATTGGGTCAACCACACAAGCCACCATATCCATCTCAATTGAGGAATTATGGGAGCTGGGCTCAACCATAAATAAGGGAGCTAGCCCGGATATCTACTATGGTGGTAGGTGAGTGAGTGAGCCACATAGGTCCCATAGGTGCATGCTTTTAGGTAAGAGCACATGGGAGTGGGTAGGTGGGCCAGCGCATGATGGTGTGGCCCATGAAGCATAGGGTGCATGTAGTATTACAGGTGTTGAACCCCGATATTGTATCGAGAGTCTAGAGGTATAGGATATATTACTAATAATATCCTAACTAAAGTAAACTTTGATTTGGAAAAATAGAGGTAGGTGTACTCTTCATCTTCCATTAAAGGTTATGGAAATTTTGGAATTAATCTGATCTTATTGATCTAAGTTGTTCATGGGATCCAGTGAGTGTCTTCTTCCCTGAGACTCTTCCAAGTGTTCTAGAACACCCGAGTTCATTTTGAAACTTTGATGGATCGAACCAATCTACTGTAAACATGTTAATCTCATTAGAATGATTATTAATAGTCTTTAAATCATGCATGAAAACTACATCTTTCATGAATACAAATAATTCAAAGTTTAAGCTACTGTCGAATGCAAAAAAAAGTTTAAAAAGTTCATATGAGTACATAGATGCATTTGAGATTCTAACAAGTTATGGATCACATGATCCATATCACATGAATTTGAGGAGAAAACATGAATCCATGTATAAAAAAACTCTATGTAATTCATTATAAGATATTTGAGGATTATTGAATGATTTGAGTTTAATAAAATCCTTGACATGGCATATTTTTTAGATCCCTAGAGTGGCTTGAAACATGTAGGTTGAGGTGGTGAAAAATAGTAAAGTTTTTCCTATAAATACCTAGGTTTGTGGATGAGTATAATTTTTATCCTATTGATATAAAGCTTATATTTTTTTGAAAAAATATATCCATTGTGAAATGTGTATTTAGTGAAGGGAAAAAAGAGATCCCATGAAGATTTTAGCTGCAACTAAGGAGAAGAAATATCATTGGAATTTGACTTGTGTTTAAAACACCCAAATAGCTTTGAAAATAACTTATTCTATAATTAAATTGAGGATAGTTTTATAACCTAACAAGTAACCTCATTGGATTGTGCAAAGGACATTGAGAACTCACATGGTTTACATAGTTATAGTGCTTACCCTTGTGTGTGAACATCTACACTTACACAAAGGGATAGTGCATTTGAAGAATCCCTTCTGTGAAGTTTATTTCATTCAAGAAGGAAGAGTTAGCATACACACTAATGTGAAGAACACAGCAAGATCATTGCATCCATACATGAATAAATAAGGACTTTCATGTCATCATCCAACACTTGGGAAATAATTGAGTAACCCAAATCAGTGAGATAGAAAATGAAATAATAATATAAATAAATTAATATTCTATGATTTATAATATGAACCATGAAATCATAAATAAATGAATTGAAGTTGTTGATATTGTGTTGATAATTAAATAAGGAACCTAAATTAATATTTTTCAAGTTATATCTTGTATAACGTAATACGGAAGATATTTTGTGCAACACTTGTACAAATCTTAGTGAGGTCGGGTATTCATCAATAAGAATAAATAATTCTTACAAGATCATTTAACAAGATTGGGGAATTTGATTATATATTGTGATTAAAAAATGATCAATACTAGAATATATGAAAATTTAATTTAATTATACAAGAGAAAGTGTGATCCAGAAGGCACATAGAGGAGGATCTTCAAAAGGATCTTTCCACAATGGATCAGGCCATCTTAAGAGTTAGTTTGTAGTTGGGGATATAACTAGTTACTAGAATATTGTGATTGGGAGTTATAACCAATCACTATAGAAGAAGGTGTTTTGGGGTGTATCTCCAATTGTTGAAGGTGGATTGGATCTAGGGGTAGAGAAATATTGTAATTGGTTGGTATAACCAATTAATTTTTTTAACTACCTTATGATATACTGGATAATATATATTAGGTTGAATAACCAACAATGAAAAGAGTAGGTCCTTATACTAAACCTTGTAAATCATTGTATTCTATGACTTTGATTTATAAAAATATCAAGGGTGTGGATGAGAGACATAATAAGAGTGGTCAAGGATTTAACCATCCACATATGTTGAATTTAAAAGAATCAATTTTTAAAATGAAAAGGGATCACTGATTCACCCTATCCCCCTCTCAGTGATCCCAAACTAATCTAGGCTCTATAAGTGGTATCAGATATGGAATGCCTCTAAAATATTCAATAGTCTACTAAGTATGGAGAACATTAATTCAGTAAAAATAAGGGCTTCTCTCATTTTCAATGGTGATAATTATCATGCCTAGAGAAATTGGATGACATTGTATCCCTTATCACTTGGGTTAGAAGTGCGAGATGTGGTTATAGTGGTATTTATAAACTATAATAAGAATTATACTATGAATTTTTTAGATATTATGAAATTGGATATGGATAGAAAAGCTCAAAATTCAATATTGATTCCTTTATTATAAAATTTATACACTAAAGTTTTGGGTCTCTAAACCTCCAAGGAAATATGGGATAATCTAAGAAGTAGTTACAAAGTCAATATTCAATTCAAAAAATCTAAGTTATAAATATATAGAAGAAACTTTTAATATATAAATATGGGTAATGATGAAAGTGTTGATGACTAATTTATAATATTAAATGTGATTATTAGTAGCATTAGAGGTTTCGGTGACAATCTGGATGACTCAACCATTGTGAAGAAGCTGATGACAAAATTTCTAGATGGATTTGATCTAATGGTTTCTACACTAGAAGACTGAGATGATCTATCACTTTATAAACATCAAAAAATTCTCATAGTATATGAAATTATAAAAATACCATCATTTAAGAAGAAGAAAAGTGATGAGATGGAATATGAATCCATAAAAAAGGATAAATATATATTTGTATAAGGGCCAAAATCAAGTGACTCTGGGGATGAGGAATCTAAATAACAAGCAATAAAATGATGTCCTTATTCACAATAATTTTTAAAAGAGGAAAGTGGAATGTAAAAGGAAAAAAATATCACAAATTATGGAATTTCCAAAGAAGTTTTTATTTTAATTGTAACTATCCAAAGAAGAATTCTATTGATACTCAATCATATAAAGAAGATAAGAAGTCCCAAAAAAGGAAGTGGAATAATCACAAGAAATGTTTACTTCCAATAAGATAAATATTATTAAAAGAGAAATGGATGAATTTTCATCATCAAGTAGGGAGACAAAATATGGAATATATTTTAAGAATATTATGTGTCTTATGGTTAAATTCAAAAAATATAAAGACTAATTTGAAGGAGATGAAGGTGAGGAGAAAAATAAACTTGAATGTATGTTAAAATAAAATCTATAAGATACACTTGTGATCAATATGCAACTCAAGAAAGAAAATAAAAGGCTGAATAAATAAATTGATAAGATCACCTTTGATAATAAAGAATGTGTCAAGAAAGAGGAGAAAAATATTAATGAAATAATAGAAAATATAATAAATATATCTGAGTTAAAATCTAAGATAAAAATTATTTAAGAAAAACCACCTAGAAAGGAATATCTTGATAATGAATAATCATCACTTCTTAAATAAAATAAACAAAATAGATAAAAGTTAGCTGAATTTTAGAAAATTGTGAATGATCTAGGTGAAAGGCTTACTAAGAAAGAGGAATAATTATTTGTGACATAATTAGTGTGTCTTACATATCAAAATTATTTAAATAAAATTAGAGAATACTTCGCCAGGGTAGTTGAAATTAAAGATGAATCGTCCTATGCTACTGAGAAGAAGGGTTTAAGAAGATAGTTTGTTTCTACTCCAAATTAGTCTCAATGCATATATATATCTCTAATAGTGATGGTTTGATAGGGAAGATTGAAAAGGTCAGAATTAATGTAATAAATAAGAAACAATCATCCACAAAAGAATAGTGAACTAATTTAGGAGGAGAGTTTCCTCCCAATAAAAAACACCCACAATCTACAAAAATATAGAAGAAAAAATATTCATAGCAGAACTACTATCAGTCTTAAAGTTCAAGGTTCATAGGCTACTACTATTTTCATGGAGTGTTTTTTCGTAAATCTTAATCATGCTTATATACTATGTTGATAATAGGAAACAGGCATGAATTATGGGGTAGAAATGCTAAATAGATGATATCATATTATCAGAATGATAATATTGTGATGAAGACATTATCTAATTTATAAACACCTAATAAATATGAGTGCTTGAATGAGGTTTATGGAAGATGTGGTTAGGGAGGTCATAAATTTAAAAAATTCACAGTTATATCATCATGTGAGATTAATAATATTATAAATGTGAAGATAAGTCATATATTAAATAAATATACAGTCACCAATGAATTATGTGAGAATATTTTTGAGGTAAAATAAAAAAATTTATGACACTTGAAGAATTTAAAATTTATGGGAAGTCATCTACATATGATGACTTAAAAATTATGTGGTGTTAAAAAAATGGGAATGACACAAAACATTGTATGAATGTGTATTTTAAGGAAATTTTTGGTATGAATGTGTATTTTAAGGAAATTTATGGTCCCTTCTTATTCCCTTACTCTTTTTATATTAACTAACATACAGGGAGTTAAGGGAGAAGATTTTTTTCAAAATCAAGAACACTTATATCCATGATAATGAGTGAAGTGTTTCCCTTCAGGGGGAGAAATACTAAAGATAAGGTATGATCATCACACTTGAACATATTCCTTGATTATTTTATAACACTTATCATGGGGGAGTGATGAAGCATGAGAAATATGAGATTAATGGGGTGATATTTTATGCACTTGGAATTTTTTTGTGTTTTTTAAGTTGATTATAGGATAAATCTTGAAAAACATGCTCATATATCTCCTAAAATGAAAAATTTGAATGAGATTGAGGATGGTATCGTAGATAAATGTTATTTTGGGATAGATTTTATGATTTTGGTAACATCAATATTGTTTTCAATGCTATGTTAGACCATGTATACTTAGAGTTGACTAACTAAAATCTCATTTCTTTAAGAAAGAATTTTTTTCCATTCTTAAAGGAGAGACCAGTCTGAAATGTATAAATAAATAGTGATAAATTGAGAAGAGAACCCCTACATACTCTTTTTTTTATTATCAATAAGGAGTTTAAAATAAGTATACAAAATGTAATGAATTTTATGTAAGATGATATTGACAACACAATACAGTGGGGAGATTTTTGGGGACAAGTTTCACTTGTTTTCAATGGGTTGATATATGAGGTGATGATGCTTGGAGAATTATTATGGATTCACGTAATGGAATTGGATGTCATTATTGAAAAATTATCCTTGATAAATTTTAATGATTTTTAAAGATGATATTAAATGGAAAACAGATATGATAATGAATTTTATGAAGTGAAAATTATTACCACAAGTTGAATAAGACCTTGAAAATATGGATTTATAATAGGATTTAAAGAAGTCCATGGAAAAGTTCTTTATTTCATGAAGATATGTCCATAAAAAATATATTTATATTTTAATTTAAGAATTATTATAGAATAATTTTGAGTATAATTTGGCTTTGTTTATGAGAAATTATCCTATTGTTTTTTATTAGAGTAGTATATTAAAAAATAAGGCTAACCACAAAATCTACCCCAGAAAGATCAACTGAGGAATTGTGGGAGTTGGGCTCAACCATACACAAGGGACCCATCCAGGCTAGCCCTTATGGTGGAAGGTGAGTGAGTGGTCTTCATAAGGTCCATAAAAGTGTGTTCTTGGGCAAGAGTTCATGGGAGTGGGTAGGTGGGCCAGTGTGAAAAGGCATGGACCATGAATCCCAAGGTGTGTGTAATGTTATGGGTGCCTAACCCCGCTACTGACTCAATATGATAGAATGATAGGAATTATAATTAATTAGTTCCCAACTAAATAAAACTTATATATTTTGTAGTTGTGGTGTGTGTGTTTCTCATCTACCATTAAAAGTTATGGGCATTTTAGGAGTTATCTAATCTACTTAATCTAAGTCGTTTGATGGAGCTAATGAGTATATTCTTCCTCGATCCTTGTCTAAGTGTTCTAGTATGTTAGAGTTCATGTCAAAACTATGATGGATTGAACCAAGCTACTAGTAACATTTAAATCTTTTTATAATGATTTTTAATAGTCTCGATATAATTCATTTAATCTATGTCTTAAACGTATGCAAAAAAATTCAAAAGTTTAGTGTTAATTGAATGCAAATGAAGTTGAAAATGGACATCTAAGTCCATAGATGCATTCAATATTCTAACAAGTTATGAATAATTTGATCCAAATTTCATGCATATGAGGAGAAAATGAGAACTCATATAAGAAAAAAATACCATGCTTTCAGCGTAATATATTTAAGGATCATCAAATGATTTTTTTTAATAAAATCCTAAAAATGAAATATTTTTCAAAACCTTAACACAGCTTGATACATGGGGATTGAAGCGGTTCAGGGTAGAGAAATTTTTACTATAAATACAAAGGTTTTTTTCTAAGGAGAAGGTGTTGCTGCATGAGAGTAATATTTTGTTTTTCTATAAAAATAGATCCACTATAAAATGTGAATTCCATGATGGGAAGAAGAGATATCATTAAGATTTTAGTTTTCATGAAGGAGAGGAAATATCATGGGCATTCGACTTGTGTTTGACACACTCAAATAGCTT
Organism: Viscum album; assembly: GCA_963277665.1. Classification (NCBI taxonomy): domain Eukaryota; kingdom Viridiplantae; phylum Streptophyta; class Magnoliopsida; order Santalales; family Viscaceae; genus Viscum; species Viscum album. The sequence goes on from OY728135.1 coordinate 456,207,521, forward strand.
CACAAAGAACTTTTTTCATGAATTAATTTAGGATAGCATGATACCCTTATGTGTAACCTGGTTAGATTATACTGAAGAATGTTGAGAACTCATGTGGTTTACATAGTTACAGTGCTTACCCTTTCACATGAAAATATACCCTTACATGACTGGATATTGAATTTGAATAATACCTTACATTAAATATGTTTCTTGTAAGAAGGAATATTTTGTTTACACATGTGAAGAAGATATCAAGAGTAGTAAATGCATGATTTCAAGAATACTTAAATATTGATGGATTTTGAATTCGATCATTAAACACATGAACAAAAATTAAGTAGCCCAAAATAGTGAGATATCACATAAAATAATAATATAAATAAATGAATGTGGTATGGTTTACAATAGTCACCATTCAATACATCATGCAAGCATGAAGTTCAATTATTGTGTTTGTGTTGAGAATTCATGAAGGAAACTAGATTGGGAGTGTGAAAGTTATATCTTGAATAAAATAGTATTGAAGATATTATGTGAACCAATTTCACACAAATTAGCGAGGTTGAATATTCATCAATAAAAGGAAATAATTCTTTCCGGATCATTTGACAATATTGAAGAAGTTTTTTATACATTGTAATTAAAAAAAATTTGAGCATGACCAACATCTATTAAACGGTATTTAAATAGTACATGAGAAAGTGTGATCTAGTAATCTTATGGAGGAGGATCACCAAAAGTATCTTTCTACATTGTATCGGTCTATCTGAAGAGGTAGGCTATAGCTGGGGGAATAACTATTTTCTAGAAGATTTTGATTGGGAGTTATAAGAAATCACTGGAGAAGAAGGTGAAATTGGGGGGTATAACCAACTGCTAAAGGTGGATTGAAGCTATGGGTATAGCCTTCTTTTAATTGGAGGGATAAACAATTACTTTTTTTAATTACCTTATGATATGTTGGAGAATCCTTGTTGAGGGGAATAATAAACATGTTAATGATTAAGACTTTATACCAAACCTTGTAAATCCTTGTGTTTTATGCCTTTGATTTACATAAATATCAAGGGTAAGGCTAAGAGACAAAAGAAGGTGGATCAAGGCTTTAACCATCCACAGAGGTTGAATTGAAAAGAAACAATTTGTAAAAAATAAAATTTATCTCTAAATCACCCCTCCCCATCTCAATGATCTCACAGTGATCTGGAATATACACCACCCTCTCAAGAACATAGAGATAATAAGAGATTTATTATTTCCATTAGTGGTGAATTATTTAAATCACTTGATCCTTTCACACTAGAACATGAGACATCATGTACTTTATTTAGATATTCCTAAATAACAAGTGGATTTTTCTATAGGAATCATGACTTGGATTATGTACCCTAATAAGAGAGGTGGCGAAAATTGATCAAAGAGATTATCACAGATGAGGTGATTCTTAATTTAAATAAATTATAAACTAAAGTTGAATGATCCTATCTATGAGATTTTGTGGATAAATCATCTTTGTATTTGGATTTATTCAATTATATTGATGAAAAAAATTGGGAACCTCTCCAATTCTTTCATTGAACCCTGAAACCTTCAGTAGGAACCACAAAGAGGCCTCAAATCCCATAAATTCAACTAATCAGGTGCATTCATGTTCATGCATCATTAAATTTACATATATAATAATTTAATAGTTAAAAATATATATTTAACATGATGTTCTATAGGTCACCCAAAGTATAAATAATATGAGATAAACCACTTCCTCATACACCACTAAGATAATTAGCGGAAAAAGTATTGAACAACTCTCGCATCACAAAATGGGTTTCTACTTACAATGATACCAAGCTCAAAATTCAATTTAAATAAATTTAACATCCTCTAAATGAAGTAAAAAATCCATCTATATCTATATCCATCCTCACATAGGAGTCTCTTACTCTATTAAAGGGGAATATAACTAAATATATATATTCATACTCATATAGTCGGTCCATTATCTATTAGGAGTAAATATGACTAAAATATATCCTAAAATCATTACACTAACCATAATAGGTTTCACCTAACCATGCTTAATATCCCAAATCAAAAATATATGATACATGAGTTCTTAACCACACTAAGACTACTAAAGGTTAAATGATATCTCCCAAAAGACACGCCCAATCACACCCCATGAAATTGACACATGAACAGAGCCACACCCTCTACCCCATTACCATTAAAACATCATCCTTTTACTGAAGCTTCAAGGTCACTAACCTAATCACCCAACCATAAATAAAATATCACTAATATTTATAACACCCAACCATAAATACAATTTCATCATTATGTCTAAAAAAATCACAAATGAAATAACATAGTAAACAGTGAACCCTAAAAATAAATTAAATAAAGAACAAGCCCAAGTGAAACAAGCTTCTAACTAAGTATAACCAAGATTTAACACTGTAAATTATTAAGGAATAATGGTGAAAATAGGTCATTAAGAAGGAAGAAAATGAAATCAAATAGTACAATCTACCTCAAAAAAGAATACTCTTGGGATGGTTATCCTAAGTCACTTGGTAGGATAGTTTTTTAGATTAATCACCAATACATAAATTATTTCTCTAATTAGCCACTATAAAGGAAAGTGGTTTGACAGTCTAAATAGTTATAGTTTAAATAGTTATTTATTTAAGAAATATCCTTTATTATTAAGAGACCAAATCATTCCTCTCACATCAACCAAGTCCATCCATTATAACTCTAATGGTAAAATCTCTTAAGTGAAGGTCTCATGTTATTTGTTTACGTATAATTTATTAAAGTTTTATATACATAGAAAGGAATGATTTACCGTTTCAATCATAATGGAAAAATTAAGATATAAGTCTTAAAAATTATTTATATATATATATATATATATATATATATATATTAGAAAACTTAATTCAAGACCCAATAATAAATCATGTGAGGAAAAACATAAATAATCAAAGATACATGATGTGACATAACTATATCTCAATCAATTATCTTCCTTTCTAAACTAAATTAATCAAATAAATATTTCACTTTATATACTAAACATGAATAAAAATGATAATTTTTTTAATAATAATTAACTATTCTATAGTATATATAAAAAAAATATAGGCATTGTCAGCAAAAAATCTGTGCCTCGCACTTTTCCTCCGAAGGGATGATACGGTCCTCAGTTAGATAACACAACTCAAGTATGGGTGGAAAATTATCTTTGTACAAGAAAAATATGAAAAGGGATATCCATGTGTCTTGTGATCACTTACACTTATAGGGTTTGATAGAGATCAAAAATGTTTCCTAGTCCAATGACGTGGTGTTGAGTACCTCCCACTTAGAGTAGGATGTGGACTTCATCCATTTTTATAGAAAGTGTTGCTTTAGTATATGGATACACCCTCATGACCTATAAAAACCTCTTTTGTCCTTAAAAGAAACTAGTTATAGGAAATATTTTTATTCAGAAATTTATTTCATTTCACAAGGCTTGATTTGATAGGTTGTGGATCCAAAAAATACTTACAGATAAAAAGTTATGATTGCCTAAATTTGTCTTTTTATAGAGTTTTTTCAAATTCCATGCCTGCCCAGCTTGTATTACCAGCTTTGTGTGTGCGCCACATAATTTTATTCCCTTTCACAATCACACAATATATGGTTTTTCAATAAAATTATCACTCATCCCTTTATTATCAACATAAAAAATGATAGAGGAAGTATGGGTTTTGGATATGTGTCTATCTTTATGCTCGTGCCCAGCTCTATGCTTGTGGCCATTCAGCCCAAAAACTACCTCATGAACCCTTTAGTACACACTCTAATCCATGCATGACATACCTCAAACCCTTCCTTTCACTCTCTTCTTTAGGAACCTTTCTTTGTGTTCCCTGTTGTCGAATTCCAAATTGAGCATGCGTGCATGCACCCATACATAAGTGTTCCCAGAAACCATAACTGATCTATTACCACCAATGGTTAGCATCCCAGGTTAGGGATTTCCTATAAAAAGGATCTCTAAACCTCCAATTTTTTACATCAAGTGTGTATAATGAAGTATAAACGAATCCATACCTAAGTTTCGAATCACTTAAAATCACTGAACCCACTTTCGGGTGATTTTGGAATCTGAACCTAAAGGGAATGGAAAACAATTAGCACCAATACTCTCATATTAAGATTTATTCCTTGGAAACTAAATAGTTGGGTGTTGATACCTGGTTTTTGTAGTGAATTGGAATGAATACATGGGCACTGCACCACCTGGTCATAGACAACCTGGGCGTCACACCACCTAGCACCAAGCCACCGTTGGTGTGGACAACCTGGATGAAGTTCCATTAGATATTTTGAAGTTTTCTTTTTTTTCAACCCCATGTAAGAATTATATTGGATTACCTAAGAATTTTTTTATTGATATAACCTTGAAACATGACACAAATTTGTTTTGAGGTGTGAAAAAATCTATTTATTTCCTAGGTTAATATAGTGGTATTATTAAACCTATGTTGTCTTTCAAGAGGAGTGAACTAAATCCATTTTTCATTAGTTGGTTAAGAAGAAGGGTGTTTTTATTTTGAAAGAAATTGAATACTAAAAAATATTTAAAATTAATTGATAAGAAATGTGATCAGGTTAGGGTCATCTTTACAATTTTAATGTTATCTTGGTCTTCTAAAAGTAGAATTCTTCTTCTTATTAATTCATAAGTGATAGGTTCTTCAATTGATTCTCCTTTCACCACTGGTTGAATGATAAAGATGATTTTGTCCTAAAAAAACTTTTATTTGGTCTACCCTCCTTCTAATGTGTGAAATTGGGATATTATATCACCACCAATTCACTTAGGAAACACCCAATTGTGTCTTTTTATTCTCAAATAGTCTAAGAGTACCCACTGAACCCTTCTCATGTTCCAGGAACCACTTAATAAATCACCACTAAGCCCAAAAAATTCCACCATATATGGTATAAACTAAGTGTATTGATATGATAGTTTATTTAAAAGGAAAATAAACAATATATAGAATTAATTCAAACATAACTGCTTTTAAAATTAAAATTTGTTATTAAATATTGAAATCAATCAACAAGAATGATAGTATTATATTCCTTGAAACACTAATACTAAATAATTAAAAATGGTTCACATTTACTTACCCAAATCACTTAGAATTTTTTACCCCTTTATTTTAGAGATAAAAATATGAATGTAGAAGTGGAAAACATTACAGTGATATATGGAAAAAGAAAACAAAAAATAAGAGTGCAGTAGAATTCCATCAGATCATGATTGTCCAGCACAACTCCCCTATAGCCCCCCAATCCCCCTCTACTAATAGTCACTAAAGTTTAAACCTTAGAGACCCTAAGGGTTTCCATTTAGATCATGTTTCATGGTCAAACATGCCTAATTCCATTATAAATATATCAGGATATCTTTTTATCCTTATGACCCGTAGTTTTAAAAATCTCATCCATCATGGAATGTGATCATGTGATATATTCTTATTTTAATTTTTACATGGATTAAATGAACATGACTGAAGATTTATTGAAATAATGGAAGTTATTTTTATTGGAAGATCCAAATGTTCTTCCATATCATAAAAATCCTTATGTATGAGTATATTTTCTTTATGTGTAGGGTGGTGTTTGGCATAATTCATGGAGGAGTCTATTCATGTGTGGGGTATACTCATATGGAATTTACACCTATAAATGGATAATTAAATCTATATTAAGGTGTGGATTGTATGAATTATTATTCTAGGAATAAAAGTTTTTATCATAGTGGTAGCTTTCATCATGTTTTTATACACCAGGATGTCACATATTATTCTTATATATAATTTTCATGCATGAGTATTCATCTTGATCTCTCCTTATTATCTTCTAAAGTCCCTTATTGATCTAAATAAATGCATCACGGATGTATCCAGTATATTCATTGAACATAATGCATGGAAAAATATAGGATATTTAGATAACCATGCATGATTATACTCATTGTTATCATGATATCAGTATGATCTCAAAATGATAATTAAAAATAATCATGTAAGGATATAAAAGTGGTGATATGTTCTTCTAGTGGTAGCTTTATTGGTGTATGCAGGTACACAGGCTTGGCCCTTCAACCATTTCTATTATAGTGAGGTATTGTTGGGGAATTTAATCACACAAATGTCATACACTTATCTTCATCCTTATGAGTGATGGATTGGGATTATATGAGGTCCATACCATCTTAAATTAGACATATAATAGTGAGAAAACACTAGAGATCTCATTTTTCAGTAGTTGGGATCAGTATATCATTGTTACATCCCCTTTTATCTTCATATCATCTTTAGATCATCTTCCTCAAATCATATAAACTCAATCACCATTTTTCATTCGGTGTTGGATTAGGTGTCTTTATTTATTTTTGACTCAAGAAACACATTGTTGTATTATATTCATTATCAATAAAACTTGGCCCTAGGATTGATATTAGTTCTTCAGACATTGCACCTCGGCATCACATCTTCTTCAATATTATAGTCTCAATCATTACTCCTTGATTTCTATTTCAAATAATCGACTTCTAAATTTACCTAAGCCTGGGTTAATCCTCTTCTAATTCAACTTTTCCCTGGTCTGTGTGGTGTAATGAAATTCATGTGGTCATTTCATCAATATTTTCATCATTATGAATTCCCTATTGACCAAAATCACTCAAACCATGGGAGTTTCCAACATCATTTCAATAATATTCATCATCTAGACTTATAAGTTCTTGAATCAGACTCCCTCTAGATTTTATGGCATGTATTCATCCTTAAGGGGTTTTATTGATCTCTAGTGGTGGTTCATAGAAATATTGAGATTCACAGTGGAATTTTTATGTGGGACCAATCTTTAGAGATTTATTTTAGTACATTTACACATTTTTCTCCATCAACTCCTTACCCTTATGAGAGTTATTAATTACTAAATTACCTTTATATGGATCAACATTCACCCTTACACTTCTCTTTCAAGGACTCTTACCAAGAATTTATTGTTAATCCCTTATTTCATTGTGCATCTTCATCGAAGCTCAAATCCAAAAATCCACTCTTAAAATTGAGTCCTTGATCCACATAAATGTTTGATTCCAGTATCATGTAAGGATAGTTATTAGTTTCATGGAAGAATTAGGCATAGAAGGTTGGCCATGGAAGGATGATTCTTCATAGAAGGTTGAGGATAGAAGCCCTTCCCCAAAGTATGTTGGCTTCTTACAGAAGCTACATGGGTCCAAAATATATTTCACATAAGAATGATTTTTACCATATAATCAAGCCAATCTTTCATAGTAAAAGTAGTTTTCCCATGGAAGAAATCCATGAGATATTTGGGATGGAAGCATGTGTGTTAATTTTATGAAATTTCACATGGTTTTCCATGATTTTGTGTGTCCTATTTGAAAATTTTTATCCTCAATTTTCATAGTGAAAAATCATAATTATTAGTATAATCTATGTTCAAAAGTTACAAATAACTATTTGAATATGGATTCTCATTCAAACCCAAAAATTAATTAAGCATGTAAAAAACCAATATTTGATCCAATTTACCATTAAATTAACAATTATTTAAAGTAACATAAAATTATGTATTTACCATTATTTATATTATTTTTTGGGTTATTTTTAATGAATAATTTCAAAAAAAATCAAATTTTCAAGCTTCATAAAATCCCTTGAGTGAAGACTGGAATACACAGGTTGGTGCAGAATTTTGCACAATGGATTTCCAATATATGTATCTCTTTACTATAATTTATGTTTGAATGAGGACCATCATGTGTTTATTTTACAATTTATATACATGTGATTACACACCAACATATGTTTCATCGTAAATTATTCACATAAATTCATTAAAGGATGTCCAGTGTACAGGTGTTTCAATTGAGCATAAGTTTCATTTGTTGAGCATGAGTTTCATTGAGTATAGAATCAACATAGGTGTCACTTGTGACCTATGTAATTTTCATGTAACACTTAGGAAAATTCTGAGATTCTTCGGGTTGGAAAAATAAAGTTTCCATATTTAATTTTTTAATGAATAAAAAAATCAGATGATGCTTTTGTGTGATCTTCATAGATTCAAAACATCATTATCAAGCATGTGATCGGGATCCAAGTTGAAATAAAAGGAGGACCAAAAAATAGGGTTATGTGTTATGGGATGAAAATTTTATTCTACAAGATATAGTATCACATCATCATGCATGAAACTATACACACATGGAAGAATATTTAAATTGAATTAAATATTGTTTATTTGGTGGAAGATATTGAGAATGATCATGGGAGATTTAAAGTGGATTTAAAAATAAATATTTGAAATTTTCTTTCAAGGCCAAATCTAATATTTTTCAAAGATTATTCATGCTTCTAATAATTATGGTAGATTCCATAGATAATTATGTAAATATTATTCTTGAATCAGTTATAATATAAAAGAGAGAAATGAAGAAGTAAAACGTGGTTTGAGATTTTTTAGATTCTAATGTGTTTCTCTATTGAAGAAATAGATTTGAGAATATCTTTGACCTCTATCCATTTAAAATTTCTATAGAGGTCAAATAAATATGGTTTTTTAGTGCTGTTGATTAAGGTTCATAGTGCTGAGAAGGAATAAAATTATCTCATGTGTGCATACTCTCATGAAAAATTTGTTTATTCTAATTTGGTGAGAGGGTGTTTAATATAAAACTATTGCATTCATATTTATCTGGAAGACAATTTCCTTATTAAATAATATATATTCATTGATACTGATATATCCTATTCTATTATGAATATCTGATTCAACCAAGAGTGAGGAGGTGATATTCAGAGGATGGTGGTGCTAGGATAAAAACATCTTTTATATGTTTCTATAGTAAAAGTTTAAGGATAACACCTTCCCTTATCTTGTAATATCTTTTAACAGCTTATCCAGAGTTAAGTATTTACACAACCCCTCTCTTGTAACCATTGGTTTATTAGTGATAATCTAATTCTGAGAACAAAAACTTAACATGGTAGGTATTAGACTCTCACACTAAGGTTGAACATTTTATAAATCTCTTTGTATTGTTTGATTATTATTTTTTTGGGTGTATAGGTGATGAATATATTTTAAAAAAAGTCTACTAATATAATAAAACATGGGGTTTAATTTATAAAATAAAATTATTTTTAAAAAACCCACTAATTTACCCCCCCCCCAGTGATATACTAACTGATCCAGGTACTTCAAGGGAATCATTTCCATGTTCCCACCCCAATATCATACTATTTATGAGGTCATAAATGGAAGTATATAGTTCTATGAATAGTAGGGGAGTTATCTTCTTCAATGGTAAAAATTTTCATGGTTAAAAAATTGAATGATTCCTTATCTACTCTAAAAAGTTTTATAAGTTAATAATGTTGTTACTATGTGATTTCCAAACATTATTGAATATGGATCATTGAAATTTTCAGACAAGAGAAATCTTGAGATTGATGAAAAATCTAGGAATTCTATATTATCATCCTTTTTCAGAAAATTTTACACTAAAGTGGTGAGATTAAATATAAAAGTAAAATGTGGGGAAAACATAGGAATATGTATGGAGGGAAATAAAAGATAAAATAATCCAAATTATAACTTTGAATGGATAAGTTATAAGATTTCAAATTTTATGAGGATGAAACCATTGATGACTATTTCACTATGGTAAATTAAATTATTGGTCATGTCATAGATTTTGTAGAAAAGTTGGAACACTCTATTATGGTCAAAAAATTAACGATAAACATTTAAAACATGTTTGATCCAAATATTTCATCCATTGAATATATGAAAGATATTTCAATTAATGAGTTTCACAATACTCTCTTGAATTATGAAATGAGAAAAAAACCCATCTTTAATAAGAAGGATGAGGAAGAGATGGCATTTATATCCATGAGGAAAATGAAATTAAGGAAGACGAGGTTGAGTCATCTAGTTTCTCATAATATTATGGTGAAAGTGATGAAATCTATTAGAAAGTTATGGATTTTATATCAAATAATATAAAAATAAGAAAAGAAAAGTTTAAAGGAAATGTCCCACTAAAATGATTTAGGTGTGGGGGTATAGTACATTTTGATGTAGATTGACCTAGAAGAAAGAATAATGTGGAGTCTTGTGGGGAACGAAAGGAAGATAAGCTTTGGCAGAAGTCAGAAGGAAGATCCTTCTAAGATAATACAAAATCAGATTAATACAGGAAGAGAATAAAAAGAAGAAACAAAGGAAATATGTTGAGTAAGAAGGAGGAATATCTCTCCTTAGGTAGTGATTCTAAAAAGGAATGTGTGAGAAGGTATTCTAACCTCATGTAATGTTTTTTGAAGAAATGAGTTAAGAAAAGGGAAGATAGGTCAATAAGTGAAGGAAAAGAAGAATGAGATGTGACTTATATGGTGCACATACTGAAAAATGAACTTAAAGCATGTCTTTGATAGAAATAATCAACTTAATAAATAATTGAAATATGTTAATTAGGATATTAAAATGATAAATAAATATGAATATGGGATTTGTACTAGAGAAAATGATCACATTGGGGAGATTAAGCCTATCAAAGTGAAAGTGGGTAAGTAAGAGAAATTTTGACAGATCTTTAGAAAAAGGTGATTGATTGAGATTAATATCTTAGTTAGACTAAATAAAAGGTTTATTAAGGATAAAAATACCCTTGGAAAAATAAAGAGTGATTTTGATAATGGTGTGGAAGTGAAGGCTGAATTATCTCAATGCATTGAGGATTTATGTGTATCATCTCAGGTAATATTTTTACATAATTTATCTAAAATTATAAAACCTATTTCAACTAATAGTGTGGACTTTTAATGTTTATATGGGAAATCTAGGTTGATAAAAACCCTCAGATGAAGTCTTCTTTAACTAAGATAGTGTATGAAAATCATAATTGGGGAAATTCTTTAAAATATTTCTAGAAGAAGACTCATATTTCACCAAGACATCAAGTATTTTTTCAATAAACAACTCATCAATTTCATAGAAGACCAAGGTTTAGGGGCTACTGCTTGTGTAGTGGTGACTTTGGATATAAATAATATATTTTTTAGTACAACATGATTATCCATTAGAACCAAAAAGGACTAGAATTTAGATGGATATTCTTAGATGATAGAGTAAAAATATCTATGAGAATAAAAACATAAAATGATAACTCATATGTGATGATTTCCCAAAATAAGTTTGAATGGATTTATGAGGTTTTTGAAATATTTCATCAATAAGGTCACCATATAGAAGAATGTATTATCATGATTCCTATTCAATAACAAAAGTTTAATGAGGAAAAGGTTATGTTGTATAAAATCAATGGTGATAGGTCACTTATTTTTTATGTTCCTCTCTAATAAATTAAAAGGAGAAACCCATGGATCCTAAACATGGGATACTCATCATACATGACTAGGGATACAAATATCTTTAAAAAACATTGAATATCATGATGGTGGTGTAGTAACCTTTATTAATGAAAGTTCCTTAATGATCAAGGGTATTATAATAGCTTAAATAGAGGCCTAAAAAATAAAATAACAATATTTATTATATGTTTATAATAATAAACACATTATAATAAGTTTGAGTCAGTTGTGTGATGAGAGGGGTGGGGTAATTTTTAGTAGGAAAACTTTTCTCATCAAGTGAATCAAAGATGGAAATATTATCACTTCAAAAGAGAGGACTAGTGGAATTCTATTTCAAGTTTTAGACTCATAAAATTCATTCCACCTAAGTTCAAAACATAAAAAAATAATGTCATAGAATTTTGGGTAATCTTTTTCAAGGAATTTTGATTGAAATCTACAAGGTTGATATGGTTAAGGAATTTCCTCACCTCAAAATAGAAAGGGAAGAAGTTTTTGAAACATTTTAAAATAGTAAAATCATTCAAGGGAGACATAAAAAGAGTTGAAATTTAGACCACCAAGACTCTTGAGTTAATACACTCTGGTCTGTGTAGACTGATGAGAAATAATTCCACTCAATGTGGTCTTTATTTCATCATATTTATTGATGGTTTTATGAGGATGACCAATGTGATGTTTATCAAACAAAAATATAAGGAATTTGATGTGTTTAAAACCTTTATAATAATAATTAATAAATACTTGGGGATGTGCATCAAGAAATTAAAATCAAATAATGGTAAATAATTTATAAGTAGATCCTTTGAATGTTATCTTGAAATATATAAAATTAAACACTAGTAGAGTAATCCATATACAACCCAACAAAATATAGTTTTTGAAAGAAATAACATGATCCATATTGATATGGGAATAAAAAATTTAGTAAAATATGGTCTCTCAAAGTTCAATTAGATAGAAGACATTTGAAACACTGTTCACATTAAAAATAGATATCTTTTGAGATCAAACTCTAACATGTCTTCCTATGAGATGTGGTGTAAAAGGAAGCACATTTTGGACTACTTAAAAGAGTTTGGTAGTCCTTGACTAATAAAAATTAAAAACTCTAAACTAGGAAAGTTTGATAAAAAGTCAAAGTCAAGTATCTCCTTAAGATATCTATAATGTTGGAAAGGATACATATGTTGGAACAAGTGGTTGAAAAAAGTTTTTGAATGTCATGATGTTAAAATTATTGAAAATTATCGTACATAAAATTATTTATATATATTATATTTAAATTATGAATATGAAAATAATAAGAATAATTTTGAAGAGTAAGGTGATGTAAAAACATAATCTGAACCACATATTATTGAAGTTCATTCATATAAAACTAGTAATGAGGCAGAGGTTGATAATAATGAAAAATGAAATTAAAAAATCTGAAGAAACATGTGAATATAGAGAATATAATTAGAGATTAGTTATGAAACATCCCAATATTATATAATATATTTCTCTTAAAAAATAAATTTTTTTGATAGCTTTCATTACATTCAAAACTGAGTTTAAAAGAACCATGATATACTATTAAGATGTTATAATTTAAACATGATGGTTATAACCTAGCCGTTAAAAGTAGTGATATGAATTAGAACAACCACATTATAAAAATTTTCAATAAAGGTTATATATAATTCAAATAATTTGATTAATGTACAAGAAATACGTACTAATTTTTTTAGTGAAGTCATTTTTGGTTTTGAAAAAATATATTTTCTTCAAAAATGATTTTTATGGAATTTATGAGAAAATAATATAATTAATTTTTAAAAAATTTAGAAAATAAATTTGAAAAATTGAATTATATTTTTAAAATCAACATTTCATAATTATCTTAGAGTGAATTTTTTATAATTTTTGGAAAAGGTTGCTTTTTTTTGGGAATAGTAAAAAATACTAATTTTTATTGAAAACTATATTTCAGTTTAAAATAATTAAAAAGTACAATTTTTTAATGGATTTAAAATGAACATAATTTCATATAAGTAAGGTCATCATAATTAATTTTATTTTATATTTTGGTATAAAAAATTGTATACATCAAAAGGCATTTATTTTGGAAAACATATTTTCATCAAGTTCCAAATCTATGAAATAAATCTTGAAAAATAGATTCCATATTTAGAATTAAGAGGATACAATTTGAAAAACTGGCCCCCTTTATTTTCAGTCATTATGAAAACTAACTGTGGTAAATATTTCTCACCTCGGTAAGGGTAAAGTGGGTAAAATAGGGTTAAAATATTAGGATAAGACTTTAAAATTTCTCTAATTTTTTTCCTTTAGAATAAAAAGAGTTTTGTTTAGTTTTTAATTTTTATTTGAAATATGAATTAATTTTTTTATCATGTTAATTTATTTTAAATTTTTAGTTATTGAATAATTAGCTTAACTTTTCATGCGATGCTAACACAATATTTATTTAATTAATAGAAAAATAAAATAAATGGTTTTAGAAATATTAAAAGTAATTAAAATTTAATGAATTATTATTTTTCTTGAATTTTATAGATAGATATAACATATTATGTATTTTTTAAAGGTTTAGACTCTAATTCCATCTTTCTCTTGATGTATTTAAAGTCAAATTAAATTAATAGTGTCAAAAATGACACTAATGGTGTTTTATGAAAAATAGTATTTTATTAAATTATTTAAAACTCATAAAAACATGAAAGAGTAAAATTAGAGTGATAATTGGTAAAAATTTCATCTCATGTCTATTTATAAGACAATTTATAACATATAATAAAAATTATAACCCTTTAAGATTAAAAAATTCATTACTACGGTTAAGGTTAAAACAAGTTTTTTGGTGGTTAATCTAAAAATATAAGGGTTAAAATGACCTAAAACATTTTTAAAACCCATTGGTTGGTTTTATTTTCACCTTACCTTTATCACCTTCAAATATGATTCATTTTTTACATAATAATATTTTAAAACTTTGAAAAATACAACTATGTCACTCACCTCATTTATAAAAGCCACCTCCTCCTTTCACTTCGTTACACCTTTTGTTCCATTTAGCTCAAAAAATACCAACAAAAATCCATTTTCAATATCCTTATACATGTTATATAGGTTATTGTATCCCTAAAATTCTTAACCTAAAGTTCTTAAGTGGGGATTTAAAGGAATTTTTTAAAAGAATAGGTAATCGCTTAAATCGACCACTTTCTTTTTACTTATTCTATTACCTTCTATTAATTTATGGTATTTATCATAAAATAATAACTTCAAGATACTTAATATAATTAAACTTTATTATTATTATTAAAATTCCATTATCCATCCTATTTTCCATCAAAGGGCAAGCAAAATTATTGCCCGTGTGTATGTGTCGACTACCGTCTCCACGTAGCAATACAAATCATTTCCCACAAAAATATTTCATGGATTATTATTATTATGATTTTAATATTTATATATGATAATTATGACATATTTATTCCTCTATAATATAATATCTACCTTATTACCCTCCCATCTTTTGAAAAACAATAATGTTGCCTGTGCATACATGTGGACTACCATATCCATGAAGTGATGTGATACTTAATTCATTTTTTATTTAAATGGATAGTAATAAGGATATGTTTAACAAATAAATATGATATATATGATATAATAATGATTATTTAAAGGTAAATTCTTATTAACCTTTATTTTGTTCCATCTATCGAAAAGTGAAATCAGTATTCATGCGTACATATGGCATACCGTATCCATGAACGGTGTAATTCATTTTTCAATATATACCTTTTATGGAAGAATATATAAATATATAATGAATATATATTATATCTATATCATTTTTAAAATTCTAGAGATGATTTAACTATGAAAAAAGTGCAAGTACTAAAACTACAAAAATGAAACTTCCATGAAAAACGAAATAGTCAACACATGGAAACAATGGTTTTAATAAATAATTATTAGTAAATGGGTGTTGAAATGTTATAAGTGGAAAATATATGAAATTATAGGTTTTTTCATTAATAATTTATATAATTATAATAAATTAAAATTTATTATACATGTGTCCATATAACTTTTGAAGTAAGTCGAGTTTGAGGTAAAGGTTTCTCATCTCACTTTTACTCCTCTGTGACATATACCATATTCACAAATTGTTTCTTTTGTGTGATGTATATAATGGATATTTTATATGTTATGTCATTAATCTCTTCATATTCATGGTATTTAAATTTTCATTTGAATTTTTTTCTTTCAAGGGTGTTATGATTCAAAAGTTATCAAAGTGGTAAGGGTTTATTTCACAATCTCATCATTATTATGTATTGTTTATGTTTGAGTATATATTAGGGGAATTATATGATATTTATATATTAAACCCAATATATTTTATTATCTTCTATTTATTTCTAAAAATTATAAGTTTTCCTTTCATTTTCCTCTTTTAAGTACTCAAGAGGCCAAATAAATGTTTATAAGAAAAACTGATTTTGTTTTCTATTCAGTCAAGAATATTTTTTTTCCATGTCATTATTTTCATTAAAATATGTTAAATAATTCTTTTAATATTATACTATTATTTTTTAAAGTTATTTTCACCCATGTTTTACTTTCTATAAAATAAATTCAAAGGAATCTTCATGTTGTTTTATGAATAAGGTACTTTTGACTGTTAAGAAAAAATGTTAAAAGAATTTTTTTAACATACTCGACATGAATGTAATTTATTATCATAATGACCACCCAATGTTTTGATTATTCCTCATGTTTCCATGATTATTTTAAAATAAATTTTTTTTACTAATATTCTGTAAATTTTTAGTTTTTTAAAGTGAATTTCAAATTGAAAATTTTATTTTCCTATTGATTTTTTTTAATGATATTTTTATGGTATTTATATTCAACAAAGACCAAAACACTTTATTTTATTTATGATCCACTTTTTATATTTTGTAATGATATTATACTTATTCTTTATTCGAATTATTTATGATAGGTTTGACTTGGAATGTATTGACATTTCATATATTATTTCATCCAATATGAATAGTTTTTTATTATTAAAGAATGTTGATTAAGTTGTATTGTTTATTCATATAATGAATGAATTAGAATTATTTAGTTATATTTGGGGCTCGCAATTATATATCCCCTTGATGCATCAATAATTCTATGAGACAAAATAATTGGGTATTTGGTTGTGGCCTTACCCATTTATGTAAGATTTCTAGACATTAGGCATTGACGATATGTTTAGAATGGCTTGGAACAAGGCCTTAAAGGTAATTTTAAGATGTCCAAAATTATTAATTATATAATTATGAAATAATTTTTGTATTTCCATGTGATTATTTGAATAGTTATGTTATCCGTGGATAAGTTTCAAGCTCATATGATTATTTATATGGAATTATTTGATCATTATTTATTTCTACCATATTATTCTTTGTGATCAAGTTATTGATTAAATGGCATGTATTTTAAGTTATTTACCTTTCATTGTTGATTATTACTTATTTACTCATGATATCTTCTATTGTACGTAACCCTTACACAGCATTTTAGTTCACCCTTATTGTTTTTCCTTTACCCATTATGCTAGGAAGTGTGTTATAAATGATATACAAGGATATGTTTGAGAGAGACTAATGATGTTATAAAATAAAATAACTTTTTGTATTATATATTTAAAAACGTATGTGAGGTTCAAGTATGACTCTAATTTACTATGAATACTAAAATATTAAGTCCTTTGGGATGTAATCACTTATATCTAGTGCCAATGTGATAAAATAACCACTGACTTTGGGCTACTAGGTTCAGGGTCTTTAAAGTTGGTATCATAGAAAGTTTAGTAAAAACCTTGGAAACTAGATTTATTAAAATATATATTGGGGAACATAACCCTATTAAAAACTCTGAGTTTATGTATAATTGTAGGATAATATCAGAAAATTTTTGGTAGGGTGGAGATTGTGTGGTTTTACTAGAAACACATGCATGTCTGGATACTATAAGTGGACATGGTTTTGGCATCGATGTATCTTATAGTAATAACACTAAAAAGAGTTGGTTAAATATATATCATCTATTATTATGGATTATGGTTAATGTTCCCTTACTGTGTATCTGGTTTGACACTCTCATGGGATATCGTTGGGTTAATTCATATTATCTTTATGAACCATTATAATGAATGAGAGAATAGAACCTATTGAAACCTATGATATTCCATAGAGATATAGGATAAACCTAAAGTTTCTTGTGTTGATAATTCTAAGTATGATTATAAATTTAAAGTCATAGATTCCCATTTTGAGGTTTTATTTTATGGAATTTAAACATGGTTAAGGATATCTTGGGAGGCATTTCTGGGAATACAACACTTTGGTATAGTATATGTTTTAGTGTCAATTTTATATAAGGAATAATTATTTTATATTTTTTGGACATAATTTTAAAGTTATTAATAGCCATTAGGGATAATATGATCATGGATGTTAAGGTAAAAATATTCAATTAAGATTATTTGATTTTATGGGAAAAAATAAGTTGTATAGAAAACCATAGTGATTAAAAAGTGATTTGATGATAAATATTAATTTTTAGGATGTTCAACATATTTTTGGGGAAACTATATGAATTATATAGTTTTATAAAAATGAAAACCTGTAGTCTAGGTGACAATCCATCACATCTAGCAAGGTCGTGGGGCCTGAACCCATAATCAAAGGGTGATAAGAGTGTAGGGTCTACCACTGTCCTACGTCATGTCCTGGTTAGTATGAAATTTTGTTTACTTAAATTTTTTGATAGAAATATATTAATTTTATTTTGGTAAACATATTATAGGATCAAATATTTTTGAATTTTTAGTTTTTTGAGGTGATTAATGATATTTCAGGAGATACTTTTTTTGTTTGAGGTATATATGTCCTTTAGGTTTAACATAAATGATTATTTGGGAATGATTATGTTATGTTCCTGGTTGTGTAAGATGAAAGGTATGAGATAACCTTGGAGTTTGAGAATTTATTTAATGTTGATTTTATTATTGTTATTTTGGATATACGATTATTTATTTAAGGAATGATATATGTTAAACCTTTGGTTTTATTATTATATTTTGTATATTAATGTATTACTTATTCATATAAAGGTTTATTAATGTTGGGTATTATATAAAATTTTTCTAACCATTTTGGTTTAGAAAATATAATAGGAATATCTTGTTATTATTTTATGGATCATACAATCAGTTAAAAGTTAGTTTTTGAGCTTCAATCATGACAATTTTTTCTTCATTTCTAGGAGTAAGAGATGTAGTGTGGATTAATCGAATCACAACCAATGGATGAATTTATGCTTACTAAATAGAAAGAAATTAACTAATTATATTTTACCATGTTATTTATATTGATAGTAAAATAATACCTTAAATTTAGGAGAAGGATATTGAAATAAAAATGTTATACTTTTACTTTCATTTTTGATGAATCGATGGTCTTTTCACCCATCATAGATATATGGTTTTGTTCTCATTAATTTTCTCATGGTAATATTCTCTATCACTTTATATTAGTATTTAGATGCTAGTTTTATCCTCCATGTCCAAATTTTAACTTCCCTCTAATGTTCTCCCTATCTGGGAACCTGATTATGTGTTATTTCAAGTAACCTTTAAATACCCACTTCCCCTTTTCAAAGGAAGTTTTACAATCCCACTATATAATGTGGGTTTTCAATAAAGTTATTTTAAAATATTGAACATTTGATGACCAAGATAAATTTTTTAGGGGGTAATTTATTTAAGGGTTAGAATGTAAAACCTCTAGATTTTATAATATATTTCTCCTAAAAAAATTATTTTTATAGCTTTTATTACACGCAACACCGAGTTTAAACAAGCAACAATGAAATATTAAAATATTATTATTTAAACATGGCCATTATAACCTAGAAATTAAAATTGGAGGTATTCATAAGGATAAACATGTTATAAAAATATTTATGAAGGTTTTTTATAATGAAAATACTTTGATTATTTTACAATAAATAAGTACTCATTTTTTAGTAAAGTCATTTAAGGTTTCAAAAAAATATGTTCTGTTAAAAAATAGTTTTTATGGAATTTTGTGATAAATTAATATAATTAATTTATATAAAATTTAGAAAATTTATTTTAAAAAATTAACTTCATTTTTAAAATAAAACTTTCAAAATTATCTTACAGTGATTTTTTTATAATTTTCTAAAAAACTAATTTTTTGATGAATAGTGAAAAATACTAATTTTTATTGAAGGCTTTATTTTCTTTTAAAACAATTAAACAGTTCGATTTTTTTAAAATGTTTTTAAAATTAATATAATATAATCTAATTAAGTTTATTTTAATTAATTTTATATTTTATTTTGGTACAAAAACTTTTATACTTCAGAAAACATTTTTCTGGAAAACTGCTCTTCGTTGTGTTTTATGGCTTAAATTTTAAATTAAATTATATAAATTATGTGAATTAAATATTTAAAAGTGTATTATATATTTGGTATTAATATTATATAATTTTTTAAATAGTTTCCATTTATTTTTTTCATTATGTATAGTAACCTTGGTGAATATTTGTCACCTTACTAAGGGTAAAACCAGTAAAACTAGGTAAAAACATTGGGATAGGGCTTTAAAATTTATATAAAACATTCATCTATCCTATTAAATGAATATATTTCATCAATTTAAATGAAATTAACTAAAATATGACCACTTGGTACCATTTTTCTTTGATATTTACCATTATATTACTTTAAGAAAAGAAGAAAAACAAAATGTCACACTCTTGAATTTGATATCTCTAATATTTTAATAAGTATAAAAAGAGGTCAGTTTTTGTTTTAAATGTTAATTTTAAATAGGAATTAATTTTTTTTATCATTAAAATTTATTGAAAATTATTATTTATTGAATAATTAGCTTAGATTTTTAAGCAATGCTGAAAATATATTTATTTAATTAATAGAAAAATAAAATAAATGATTTTAAAAAGATTAAAAGTAATAAAAATTGGATGAAATATAATTTTAAGTAAATTTTTTATATTAATATAACTTATTGGGGATGTTTTAAAGTTTTATATTTTAATTCCACCTTTGTCTTGATGCCTTTAAAGTCAAATTAAATTTTTAGTTTCAAAAATGACATTACTGATATTTTATGAAAAAAATATTATATTAAATTATTTAAAAATCATTCAAATATTTTAAGAGAACAAGTAAGATTATAATTGGTCTAAAATATCATAATATGTCCATTTATGATCTAATTTTTAACTTATAAATAAAATTATAACCCTTTAACATAGAAAAACGTGTTACCACATTTATGGTCAAAACTGGTTTACTGGGGTTGATCTAAAAAGATAAGTGTTAAAATTAACTAAAAACTTGATTAAAAACCATTGGTTGGTTTTATTTTTACCTTACCTTGTAACATTATAATGTGAGTCATTTTGGAGCCATTTTCCAAATAAAGTGAAATAATAATATTTTAAAACTTTGAAAATTTACAAGTGTGTCACTCACCTCAATTAAAAAAGGGAACCTCCTCCCCTCACTTATTCACACCTTTTGAGCCATTTAGCATGAAAAAAAACCTAATAAAATCCCTAAAAACATCCTTCTACATGTTATAAAGGTTTTTTATTCCCAAAATACCAACCCTAGGGTATTTAAAAGGAGATCTAAAGGAGTTATTTTAAAGAAGAGGTAATCGCCTTAACGGATGACTTTCTTTTTAATTCTTCTCTAAACTCATATTAAAATATGGTATTTATTTTAAAATAATAAATTAATTATCATAAATATAATTAAATTTTATTATGATTATGAAACCACATTGATCTATATTATTTTACATCAAATGGGAATCAAAAGTATGCTTGTACGTATATGTGGATTATCACCCCTACATAGCGATACAATTCATTTCCCAAAAATATATTTTATGGATGGTTATTATGATGGGTTTAATGTTTATATATGATTATTATTACATATTTATACTTATGGAATCATAATATTATATCAACATTATTAGCTTCTCATTCGTTGAAAAACGATAACGTCGCTCGTGTGTACGTGTGGACAATCACCTCCATGAAGCGATATGATTCATTCTTAATTTATAATTTACATGGATGGTAATAAGGATATATTTAATAAATATATATGATATATATGATATAATAATTATTCTATAAAGATGAATTATTTTTTATCTTTCACTCATTCCATCTGTCAAAATGTGGAAACTGCGTTCATGCATACGTACATCCTAATGTCTCCATGAACAGTGTAATTCATTTTTCTATTTATACTTTTTATGGATGAATATATATATATATATTGTGTATATATTATATTTATATTATGGTTAATATTCTATAGATTATGTAACCATTATCAAATTATAACAACCGAAACTGATAAACCGAAACGTCTATGAAAAACAAAACAGTTAACACCTGGAAAAGATGATTTTAATAAATAATTTTTAATAAATGGCTGTTAAAATATTATAATTGGATCATATATGATATTTTAAGTATGTACATGAATATTTTATATAATTATAATAAATTTATATTTATTATATATGATTTTGGAGTTATTTAGAAGCAAATCGAGCTTAAGATAAGGGTTTCAAATCTAAATTTTACTCCTGTGAGACATATATCATATTCACCACTTTTTATTTTTTATTTTGTATATATGATGTGGATCTTATTTCTTTACTTTTTTCCACATCATTTAGTGTAATTAATTGTTTTTTTTTTATTTTCAAAATAATGTTTTATTAAGAAAATTATAGTTGTCGATAATTTTTTGATTAATTATTAAAAATATAAATTTAATTTACTTTGTTTATTTTAGTTATTTTGTTAATTTTTAGTTAAATAAATAAATAATTTATTAATCACCACTTTTCATTCCTATGTAATTTTTTAAATAATTGTTTTTCATTTCTTTATTTCTTTTAAATTTTTTTTCATTTTATATTATTTAATATATTAATATTTCATTTATTAGTGTCATTATTTAATTTTATTAATTTCGTTGCAAAATGTATTTTAAAATAATAATTTCAAGTATTCTAATTTATTATTTTTTTTAAAAATATTATTATATTAATTAATTAATTTTATTATGGTATTCTTTTATCTTAATATAATTTCTATACACACTTAATAAATTTAATCATTTTTTTACTTATTCATAATTAAATTAATTTATTCTTGAATTAATTTTATTTATTTTTATTTAATTATTATTAGAGTTTTAATTTATTAAATTTATTTATTTATTTTCAAGTGAAGGACCATTGCATGTGTGCCACCTCTGCCTACCACCCCACTAGACTATTCCACCCTACCATGCCCAACCTACCATGAGACATTACTCCTACCTACTATGTCCCTCCGTTCCACCTAACTATACCACCTTACCGGGCCCCACAGCTAGCCTATCGTGATACCCTCACACAGTAACCTATCCTGCCTATTGTGTCAACTAACCATGAAGAAAAGAACTTTTGATCGCTACTGAGGCAACTGATCCAACCATCGACCTCTAAAATGAAATCCCAAACCAAATCTTGATCCACTGATGTCCAAATCTTGAGGAAACCCCCAATTCGTGCCATAGTAGTTGAATGGGATAGCCTGAACGGTCATTGTTACCGAATAAAGGATCTTTGTCATCATCAGTGTGGAACCCACCAAAAATCCATGACCATTGTGGATGGAGGAGATGACTAGCATTGATTCTCCCCTAATAAACCTTGATTCGTACTATTTAGTGAAGACAAACTGAAATCCAGACTTGCCGAAGTAAGCTAGGTTATGCCTCACCAGAGCCGATTGAAGATGACCAACAATCCACACCCCTGTTGAAGATAGTCTTGGTCCTGTTAAATAAGATCCAATGCAATTCAAATCCAGAGACCATTTTGTGGCAACCCAAGCTCATTACACCACTAAATAAGACACCTAAGCCAAAACACACATATGAAGAAAAAAAATGAAAATTATATAATTAGAATTATAATAATAATAAATATAATATATATATTAATAATAAGTATATAAATATATAAATACATAATATATATATATGTTTATTTATTTATTTAATACTAAAAATAAAATTAATTAATATATATATAATAATATAAAAAATATCAGGATGTCAAATAGTGATTTCCAAGACCAAAAAATGAATTATGGGTGCACGGGATTAGTGCTCCAAGGGCCCAAAGTGAGTCAAGGTCCAAGAAATTATTAACTGATCAGATGTCTTAAAATTAGAATTGGGAAAATAATTTCTCAATTTGGAGCTTCTTGCATCTGAAGTTGCTTAAAAAATTTCCATTTTTCTTGGCTGAATTAGGTAAAATTGATGGAAGGCAAAAGAGATTGTGGGAACTAGAGTGTCCTCACTCGGAAATCACAACCATTGATCATTACACATAGAGTGAATTTGGGTGTGGGATCATAGTTGATGCATGGAATGTAGCTTCAAGGATTTGAGAATTCTATTGAAAAGTCTTATGATCTGATCACCATTGAGTAGAAAAGTGCATAGTAAATATTCCATGTGGAGGAAATAGTGATCATATGGGAGATGTGATAGGAGATGGAAGTGGAATATGGATATAATAAGAAGATTCTGGAAAGGTGGAATGACTAACACGAAGAAACTCATGCTCCCAAAAAAATAAACACACACAAACACCAAAAAAACACCACCAAGACACATAGAAAGAGGATAGAGAAAAATTGGGAGTTACTGGGTATTGATCGGGAGCTACTAAGAATCAAGTAGGAGCTACGAAAGAGAGAAAAGAATCTTCTCTATTTTAATTTACTTATTCATTGCTTACTATATGGATTATTCTATTTCTAAATATTTTAATATGTTTAATTCAATACTAATTTTTGGATAAACACTTTTGGGGGAATAGGTTTTGCGGGTTGATCTATTTTACTTTGTTCATTCATTTCCTTAACTAAATGATTCTCTCTATTTCTCTTCCAATAATCATTTTTTTAAAACATCAAGTATCAATGAAAACTTCTCATGATCATGCATAAATTCAATCTATATTCAATCTGAGGATTTCACTGAAATGTAAATCAAACTCAATAGAGAGTACCACACTGAGTTCAATTGAATCATTGAACTCAGTGATAGCTGATTTGTTCTCACTCATTGATTGAGTGACTTATATAGTTTAAAGTCTATATTAACCATTCAATCATAGGTTCACCTGATGAAAAATCAAGTTATCCACTTTGAATAAATTCTAGGCATTTAAATTAAAATGCATGAATGATGGAAAATCATTATAAAAATTATCTAGGAGATTTCTCCTATTTTATCAATTATGTGTTCTCACTATTTTTTGTGCTTATGTATTTTCTGATATTCTGTCTATCTTTATTTCTTGCACTCACACTCACTTTCACACTCACATGAATCTTCATTCCCATCATTACTTTATCACCATTATCATTTTAATATTTTTCTTGTGATTTTTTATTTTCTATTTTTCTATTTTTTTACAAGGTCACACACTTAAATCACACACTATGAGTCCTTCCCTAGGGATCGACCTCTACTCATCACTATACTAGTTTTAAGTATAGTCATAAATAATTAATTTTCATGAGTCTAACGACCTCGTGTAAAATTTTGGATCTATTTATATGGATGGAATGTGTGACCAAGAATAAAAAAAAACAATATATATATATATATATATATATAAACAAACAAGAACAGAAATATATAAAATAAAAAAATAGATATACAAAAACTATCAAAAAAACTGCAAGAAAATTCAATAAATATCTGTTGAAGCTACTTTGTGTATGAAAAATAGGTCTAAAACCAAGACCATAGAGCCTTTCGTACATAAAATTTAGAGATACCTAAGGGGATTGAAGAATATAAAACAAAAAAATTAAAATGTAAGATAATAGAGAAGCTAAGAACCAGAACATTAATAATCAACCACCTGGAAATGTGAATCTACCTAGAAATGAAATAATCAAGGGGGATAGTTTGATATAATTCTTATTTCCTACTATCTCTATTAACATTTCATGAATTAGGCTCTCACTAAGGTATAAGAATTTTTGAAATAAAACAATCCATGTTATCCTAGCTACCTACCGTCAATGGAATGCCCATTGAAGACACTCTTGACTTCATTAGGGGACTTCAATAGTGGTGTTCAGTAGCTTCCACTGAGAGGCCTGAGTGAGGAAGTGCTTAAATTTGGAGTATAACCTTTCTTCCTCAAATTAAATTCCCAAACATGATTTTAACCATTATAAGAGGAAATATTTGTCACCTAAGATCATGTTTACAATGTTTTCACCATATCCTATGATATTGACTTCAAAAATCATAAAAAAAAACCATTGTTATCTTGTAAGATGAGGTAAAATTATTCCATGAAGCTTGGGATAGATTTATGGTATTACTTAGACAATGTAATAACCACCAATTCACTCCCCAATTCCCCATGGACAATTTCAATAATAGTATCACCCCATACAATTAAACATTGGTGGACCAATATGTTGGTGGGGATTTCAGTGATAGAACTACTGAGGAGATAGAAAAAAATTTAACACATTAGCACAAAACTCACAAAAAAATGTTCTATTATAAGAACCATGTTGAGGAAATAATCCAATATTCTTCCACAATATGAGGCACAAAATGGTGGATTTTTCAATGAAAATACTCAAAATACTCTTTGGGGGGAAATTTCATCACTGGGACATGTTTGGGAATTTACAGTCTTAATGCCCCTTTTTTCCTAACTGAGGAAGAGATTAAACTAAGATTATTCCCTTTCTTCCTCAAAGTAAATTCTTGACCATAATTTCAATATTTATATGAGGAAATATTTTTCACTTGAGATCAAGTTTACAATTCATTCACTATACCCTAGGAGACTGGCTTCTGAAATTAGATAAAAAATCACTAGTTTATTGTAATATGAGGGAGAATTATTACATTAATCTTGAGATAGATTTAGGGTATTACTTAGATAATTTCTAAATCACCAATGAACTCCCCAATTCCTTATAGACACTTTCTATAATAGTATCACCCCTTACCACCAAAAATTGGTTGACCAATCTACTGGTGGAGATTTTAATGATAGAACTTTTGAGGAGCTAAAACAAATTTTTAACATGTTAGAAAAAAAACTCACAACACAAATTCTCTAAGAGAAGAACCATATTGAAGAAATAACCATATCTTATTCCACAAGTTGAAGGATAAGCTTATGTATTTTTCAATAAAAATACTCAAAATACTCTTTGGGGTAAATGACATTGTTATAGCATGTTTAGGCATTACAATCTTGATGTCCCAATTTTGATTTTCCTTTCTACGCTCCCAAAAATTCCAACATTTTTGGATATGTCCCTAGGATTCATCTTAGGGAAGACCCATTTTCAAATACTTATAATTAAGGGCATAAAAACTACCCAAATCTTTATTACAGAGAATAATGAGTTCTTAGACCTGCTTTTCCCCCTACTTTTTAGCAACCACCTAGGTAGCAATACCAACCCCAAACAAAACCTATATCATCTAACTCACAATATTAAGTCAGGCATATTTTCCAATAGATGGTAGGTAGGTTTGATGAACAAAATTCTAAATATTATTTGATAAAGTGAAAATGGATTCTAGGATGAAAAATATAGAAATTAAAATGAGGATGTTGGATAGAGAATTTGGTGGTGGAGAAAATGGTAAGCTTTCAAGCACCACTGAAGTAAACCCTAGAGAAAATTTTATGGTTGTGACAACTATAAGTTATATCCAAACTTGACAAGAATCTAAATAATTACCCCAAACTAGTAAAAAATAAAAAATGGATAAATCTGGAAATTCTAATCTAGATAATTTTAAATCTAAAAATTTGGATAGAACACTAAAACCCCTCTGAATCCTACTATTCCAACTGAAAAATAAGAAAATGGATTAAAAAAGAAAATAAAGGTAAGAAAAAGTTTCAAGAGGAAGCTAAAGGGATGACTAAAATCTCTAGGAACTTTTCTTCAACAATTAATTGTCCATAAAGAATAAAAAAAAGAAAACCATGATTCTAAACTATTAAAACCTCTAGAAGTTTTCAAGAAACTGAACATTGAAATTCCCTTACTTAAAGCCTTAATTCAAATCCCATCTTATTTTAACTCACTCAATAAAAAAATTTAAATAATAAAACCCTAGAATAATTTTCCCCTTAAAATTTCACATAGGTGAGTAGTATTATGTTGTATAAAAGCCACCTCCAAAACTACAAGACCCAAAGAGATTTATCATTCATTTCACCTTTCATGATAGAGGAATAAAGTTCAATTGGTTGTGTGATATTTGAAATATCATCAATTTAATTCCACTATATTTTTTTAAACACTTGAGATTAGGATCTCCCCAACCCACCATTGTTGTATTACAGCTTTTTGATCAATCCATTACTCACCCAATTGGTAGGGTAGATGACTTTATAGTAGGATTAGGAAGGCTCTTGTTGCCTAATGATTTTTTCATACTTTATATTGAGTGTTTCCAAGATGTGCCTATCATCATTGGAAGGCCCTTTCTCTCCATATAAGTAGATTTCATTAATCTATTAAAGAGGAAATTAATTTTCAACCTGGTGAACAAAAGGAGGAATTCAATGATTACAAAAAAAATAAAAAAAACCACCCAAAAACAAATTTTTCCTAGAGATTAGGGGATGAGGAATATATTAATGAGGAGTACGATGAGTTTTTGAGGATTTTGGAATAAATTAATTGTGCACCTACGTTTCCAATTGAAAATTTAATGGGAATTAGATCTGGTGAGGAAAATGATCCCTTTGATGAGTTTGAGGGGGAATTCTTAGAACACCTAGATGATTTTTCCTTAGAACATATCTTGACCCCAAAAAAATATAGATGTGAGGGAACATTTTTTGGAAATAATAGTGATAATGGGGAATCTTTCTACACTACCTTCTTTAAGAGGCAACATAAGGACCTTGGCCAACCCAGAACCAAGTGTATTCCCTCAAGATAGGAACCACCCAATCTAGAGCTCCAGCCACTACCATCCCATTTGAAATATTATTTTTTAGAATAGTTCTCAACATTATCGGTCATCATCTCATTCAAACTAGAGGAAATTCAAGAGAAAACCCTTCCAAGTGTATTACGGAAGTACAAGTCTGTTACTGGTTGGTCAATTGTTGATATCAAGGGCATAATTATATTATTTTCATGCATAAATTCCCTACTGATCCTGAGTGTAAACCAAGAGTGGAATACCAGATAAGAATTAACCCAAACATGAAACAAGTGGTCAGAGAGGAAGTGATCAGGTTTCTTGATGATGGGATAATATTTTCTATTTTTGAAAGTCCTTGGGTAATTCATGTTCAGGTAGTCCCTAGGAAGAGTGGAGTGACTATGATAACAAATAAAAAAATGAGTAAATTAAAATAAGAAATATGAACAAATGGAGGGTCTATATAGACTATAGAAAACTCAATGATTCCACATTGAAGGATCATTTACCCATGCCAATTTTGGACCAAATACTATAGAGGTTGGATGGTAATGAGTCTTTTTGTTTTTTTGAAGGATATTTTGGTTACAACTAGATTTCTATTTCTCCTAATGATTAGGAGAATACCTCATTCACTTATTTATTTGGGACATTTTTCTACTAAATAATTCCCTTTGGCTTGTGTGGTGCTCTAGAAACTTTTCATAGATACAAGATGAAAATTTTCTTAGATGTGATTTAAAGGATTATTGAAGTTTTAATGGATTATTTTTCAGTTGTTGGAATTTATTTTTAAAACTACCTTGAAAATATGGAAATTATTTTGAAAATATTCTAAGAAACAAGTCTTATTTTAAATTGTAAAAATTTCCAGTTCATGGATACTTAGGGAATAGTGTTGGGTTACAAGGTTTTTAGTAAGGGATTAGAGGTTTATAATGCCAAAATTGTGGTAATTAAAACACTTCCACCGCCTAAAAATGTCAAGGGATTATAATTATTTTGGGATATGTTAGATTTTATAGGAGTTTAATTAAATATTTTTCAAAGATCACTATGCTTATATTCTTTCATCTTGTTAGGGAAACACATTATGTGTTTAATGAGAAATTTCTAAAGTCTATTAACTTGCTTAAGGATAAACTCACTTCTTCAACAGTGATCACTGACTCTGATTAGAAGTTGTCATTTTAAGTGATGTGTGATACTAGTGATCTAGTTATTGGTACTGTTTTAGGGAAGAGGAAGGATAAGAGCCTATATTTCATTTATTATACTGGATTATTATTGGATGATTCTCAAAATAATTATTCCAGCATTTAAAATGATTTAGATGTTGTTATGTTTTCCATTGAAAAATTGAAATAGTACTTGATAGGGTCTAAGTTGATCATTTTCACTGATTGTTCATCCCTTAACTACCTACTTCATAAGAAGGACCCAAAGATAAGTCTCATAATGTGGACTCTTCAGTTGAAATAATTTGATCGAGTTATTGAGGATAAAAAGGGGAAGAAAATGTGGTTGGATTCCATTTTCCTAGGCTACCCAACACCCAAATTGAGGAACTAATGGATATTAACACAACTTTCTTAGATGAACAATTGTATTCTATTTTTATGAAGAAATATTCTTGGTTTTTATATTATGTTATATTTATAGTTTTATGTGTTTTTTCAAAGGACCTTTCATAGAACCAAAGGAAGAGGCTTATATCTGATTTGAAATATTGTTTATGGGATGACCCTCTTCTTTTTAGAATATATGATGATGGTATTTTGAGAAGGTGTGTAGATGAGGTTTAAATTATCCCCATTATTGAAAGATTACATTCATCACCTCGGGATAGACACCTTGTAGTGGAAAGAACTAAACAGAAGTCTTTATAGGCTAGGTTCTAGTGGAAATAATTATTCAAGGATTCTACGAGTTTGGTGATTAGATGTGAAAAGTTCCAAATGCATAGAAATATATTTAGAAGTTAGGAGATTACATAAAAAGGAATACTGGAGGTTGAAGTTTTCAATGTATGGGGATTGGATTTCATGTTACCCTTTCCATCCTATTAGGGGAATGAATATATTCTTTTGGTTGTGGACTATGTGTTCAATTTGGTTAAGGTAGTGGCTCTGCCCAACAATATTTATGATAGTATAGATAAATTCATCAACAAAAACATATTTTATAGTTTTAGAGTACTCATAGAATTAATTACAAATAATGGAACTCAATTTAAGAATTATAAGTTCAATAATTTAATAGAGAAATATATATTTTCTCAAAAAATTGGCACATCCTACCACCCACAATCCAGTGGTTAGGATTAAGTTTCTAACAAGAATATCACAAAAAATTGTAGAAGATAGTTTCTAACACAAGAAATGATTGTACTTTAAAGTTGGATGAGTGTCTATAGGTTAATATTACTCTTTGGAAATACTTTCCATCTACCTATGGAACAATATTTAAAGTCTTTTTGGGCAGTAATGACCCTAGAATTTGACATCAATTTAGCTAGTGAGAGGAGGTTGTTGGAGTAGAGTGAGATGGAATAAATTAGGTGGGAATCATATGAAAATTCAGAAATTTGAAAAGAGAAAACAAAAGACTTTCATGAATCAATAATTTAGAATAAGGATTTCAATGTTGTTTAGAGGGTCTTGTTATACAATTCTAGGATGAAACTTTTCCCATGTAAATTGAAAACCAAGTGTTCATGACCTTTCACCATCCTGAGAATGCTTGTTAATGGGGTTGTGGATATTTTTGGAGAGGGAAATAGACCATTTTAGTTCAATTTCCTGAGAATCAAACCTTTCTTTGAATGGAATCCAAAGGTCTTGGTTACCATTTCTTTTCTTCAAGGTTAAATCTATCTCAATTCTAACTGAGAATTATAAATCTAGTGTTTCATGGGAACTAACCCATGGTTCTTTTTTTATATTTTTCAATATATTTAACCCCTATTGTTGATTCTCTAGTATGTGATCCCATGAAACCATACTTAATTTAATCTTCTTGGTACTTCACTAATTTAAATTTTAATAGTTTTTCAAGGAAAAGGGAGAAATACACTGCATCATCTGGATAAAACCTCTTAAACTCAATCTTTGGTTGAAATTTTTTTTGAAGTTTAATTTTTTTATTCTTATGTATATTTTAATAACCTTGCAGAAAATTAAAATTACCAATTAGGGGAATTCACTCAGGGCTGAAGAGGAGGAAATTTTGAATAAGATTAAACGACCAGATCTCCCACATTTAGGGAAGTTTTGTTTTTCTATTTCAAGTTCAATACTCTATTTTTCTATTTTTTTGTTCTAATTTGAATTAATTATTAGGGAATACCCCATGATACTGTAATAATTGTGAACCTTATTTCTTTGTTGGGTGTCTAGCTTGTTGGTTTCTAGAAAATTAAAAATCAATTTAAGCTGAATTTCAAAATCTGGATAGCTCCCAAAAAATGTCTTTGGATTCAAAATATTGTTTTTTTCTACCTCACTGTTTACCATGATTATATTTGAGATGATTTAAGAAAAAATTGTTCTATTTATAATAATTAAAATCATGACATTTTAAAAAAAAAATTGCACGGTGCTTGATTGTTTGGAAGTGGCTGGTAGGTACTATTTGAACATATTTTTGTTTTTTATAATTGATTTGTTGTGTGGAATAAGTGATTTTAAAACATTAATGTAACCCCCTTCACATTCTTTTTACTACTAAATTGTAAATTTATTTTTAATGAAACTGTCTCCCACCTTAGGATTCAATATTGGGGACAATGTTGGGTTTTAAGTGTGGGAGATAGAGGTCTTTCTTTATTCTAAGTTGGGGTTTAATTCTAGACACATCAAAATCCCCCTCAATTTCATGTAAAAAAAGGTTTATTCTTTCAAATTATTTCACAAACTAAGGGTATTAGGCTTCAAATTTCACTAACTTTTGTCCTACCTAGAACATAATAGCATGTTGGTTATTTATCTTTGCATTGATTATGTAATTTTTGGGGCTGTATGATTGTTTAGTGGTGTTGCATGTTGTTTTTATGTATATTTTGTAAGAAACTAAGAAAGGGAGTGGGATAGGATAGTTATTTGTGGAATTATGAAAATAACTTGAGAAAACTGAAAATTTGGACTTGAACCTAGGAGAAACACCTTTTAAAAAACAATCACCTTAGGGATCCCACTCAAATAATAATTATATACATCATTTGAAACCAAAGTAAAATGGGAAATTGGGATCCCATTGTGATTCTATGATATAAGGCCATTGGGTGCGTTTCTGTAAATAAATAAAATTCAAACTCAATAAGTTCTTTTCACAGATCTATAGACAAACCTTTGACTATGAAAAATTTAAAATAAATGGCCTTGTCAAACATATGGTCATTAAGGTGAGGGGAATATTTAACCCAAAATAAGAAGGGGACAATTAACTTATATGAAAATCATCTAAGCAGTATCAATGAAGTGAGAGAGAAAAAATGAATTTTTGATTCCTTCCTTATAGATCGACCTCTCCTGTTAATATTTTATTTCCACTTAAATATAACTTGCCATCACACTTAGAATTGTAATTTGAATTAGAATTGAAGTAGGGTAGTGAGGTAATTCATCTAGGAGGTAGGATATATTTAATAGTGAATGAATCTGTGTTCCCTTCATTTCCTATTGTGTATCTGAACTTATGTAGGACCTCTTGTGGTCATTATTTGAAAATCATAACTCACCTTAAGTTTTTTCCTCTGTAAAAAAATATTCTTGTCTTACTTCATTTTGAGCTTACTTTGAAATTTATTATTGTCTGTTTTACAGAGACTGAAATCATGAAATTTTTTGAAGACAAGAAAACATTTAAGTGTGGGAGAATTTGATGTGGCTCTTTTTTATTTACTTTTTTCCACATCATTTAGTGTAATTAAATATATTTTTTATTATCAAAATAATTTTTTTACTGAGAAAAATACAATTGTTAATAATTTATTGTTTAATTAATAAAACTCTAAATTTAATTTTCTTTGGTTATTTTAATTATTTTTTTAATTTTTAGTTAAATAAATAAATTATTTATTAATCACCATTTTTCATTCCTATATAATTGTTTAAATAATATTTTTTCATTTCTATATTTATTTTAATTAATTTATTCATTTTTTTTCATTTTATGTTTTCAATATAATATTATTTCATTTATTAATGTCATTATTTTATTTTATTAACTTCATTTCAAATTTTATTTTAAAATAATAATTTCAAGTATTCTAATTTATTCTATTTTTTAACAAATTTATTATTTCTATAATTAATTGACTTTATTGTGTTATTATTTTATCTTAATATAATTTATATACACAGTTAATAAATTAATTCATTAGTTTGTTTATTTATAATTAACTTGATTTGTTCTTGAATTAATTTTATTTATTTTTATGTAATTATTATTTTTATTTAAATTTATTAAATTTATTTATTTATTTTTAGGTGAAGGACCAACTGACCATGTGCAAGAAAAGGCACAGTCACTTAAGTGACCGTGTGAACTAACCGTGCATATGCCCCCATTTTAACACTCACCTCATGCTCATCAGACTGTCTATGAGCCACCTCTGCATACCGCCCCACCAAACCATGCAACCATACCATGACTATCCTATCATGAGAATACACTCATGTCTACTATGTCTCTCACTCCACCTTACCACACCACATTACTATTCCCCAAATCCATCCTACTATGATACCCTCTCATGCTAACCTCTCTTGTCTTTCGTTCCTACTAACCGTGAATAATAAAACGGCCAGCCACCACTGAGGAAACCGAGCTGACCATCGACCTCTGTAAATAAATCCCAAACCTAATCCAGATCCATCATTGTCTTGAACTTAAGAAAAAACCCCATTCATATTGTCATGGTTGAAATAGATAGCATAAACGATCGTAGTTGCTGAAGAAAGGTGCCTCTACATCAACAGTGTGGGACCCATCGAAAATATAATATCATCATAGAGATAGGAAATGACTAAAACCGGTACTCCCCTAATGAACCTTGATCCACGTCATTTGGTAAAGATGAATTGCAATCGAGACCCACCAAAGGAATTCGAGCTGAGTTGAGCTGGAGCCGATTGAAGATAACCAACGACCCGTGCCCTTGTTAAATATGGTCTCATTCCAGCTGAAGAAGATCCCTCGTAGCATAGATCTAGAGACCAAGCTACTGAAACTCAAGCTTGCCACACCATTGAAGATGGCACTCAAACCATGACCCACAGATGAAGGAAAAAAAGAAAAAAAATATATTAATAATTATAATAATAATAAGTATAATATATATATATATATTAATAAGAATAAGAATATAAATATAAAAATACATGATATATATGTATGCATATATTTAATACTAATAATAAAATAAATTAATATATATATATATATATATTAATTTAAAAAATACTCGAATGCATGAGCCCAAAAAATGAATTATGGGCGCGCGGGATTGGCGCTGTAAGGGCGCAAAGTGTGTCAAGGGCCAAGAAATTATTAACAGGTCGGATGAAATAAAATTGGAATTAGGGAAATAATTTCCCAATTTGGAGTTTCTAGAATCTAAATTTTCTTAATATTTTTCATATTTTCTTGGTTGAATCTAGTAAAATTAATAATAATAGAAGGAGATCATGGGAACTAGAGCATCATCGCTCAGTAATCACAACCATTGATCATTCCATGTAAAGAGAATCCACATGTGTGATCGTGGTAGCTACATGGAATGGAGATTCAAGAAGTTGATCATTCAGTTGGAATGGTTTGTGCTCTGGTCACTATCAAGGAGAAAAATGCATAGTGGATGTGTTGTGTGGAGGCCTGATAGGTCATCTAGGAGTTGTGAAAGGAGTTGAAAGTAGAAGATCATCAGAATAAGAAGAGTCTAGAAAGGATGAATCACATGCTTGAAGATACTCATACTCCTAAAAAATCAAGAGGCACAAGAACCAAAAAAACTCCACCAAGGAACACAGGTAGAGGTCAGAGAGAGAACAAGAGCTACTGGGAATCAATCACAAACTACTGGGAATCGAGCAAGAGTTGTAGGACAGAGAAGACTCTTCTCTCTTTTCTTATATTTCTTCATTACTTACTGCATGGATTATTTTGTTTCTAAATATTTTAATATGTTTAATGGGATCATGATTTTTGGCTAAACTCTTTTGGGGTAACAGTTTTTGCAGATTAATCTATTTTTATTTATGCATGCATTTTCTTAACTAGATGAATTTATCTATTTCTATTTCAAAAATCATTTTTCATAAAACATCAAGTATCAATGAAAACTAATTTTGATAATTATTATTTTCAAATTTTCTTTAATCAAAGTATTTCATTGAAATGTAAATCAAGCTCAATAGATAGTTACACATATTTCGACTAATAAATTAAACTCAGTGATAACTGATTTATTCTCACTCAGAGATTGAGTAACTTCCTCTGTTGAAAAGCTATCGGATCCATTCAGTCATAAGTTAACTGAGATAAAATTTAGTTTTTTCTTTGAATTAGTTCCAAGTGTTTAAATTCAAATTCATTAATGAAGTAAAATCATTATAAATATAAGCCATTTAATTTCCAAACTTTCATCAATTGATTGTTCAAACTAGTTTATGTGCTTCTATCTTTTCAGATCTTCTTTATGTCAAACTTTCCTTCACTCACACTCACTTTCACCCTCAAAAAATCTTTATTATCATCAGTGATTCATCACCATTCCAATTTTCATCTTCAAACTATGTTATTTTAATTTATTTCTGTTCTATTTTTCTACTTGGTCACACACTTAAATCACACATTGTGAGTCCTTCTATGTGGATTGACCTCTTCTCATCACTAGACTAGTTTTATGTAGAGTTATAGATAATTAATTTTCACAAGTCCAATGACCTTGTGTCAATATAATACCCATTTGATCTGTTATATCATGAATTTCTTTGTATCTATGGTATTCAAATTTTCATTTTATTTTATTTCTTTTATGGGTGTTATGATTCAAAAGTGACCAAAGTGTTAAGGGTTTATTTCACAATCACATAATTATTCAAGATTGTTTATGTTTAAGTCTCTGCTAGGATAGTTATATCATATTTCTATATTAAACCCAATCTATATTATTCCCCCTATTTAATTTTAAAAATTATAATGTTTCCCTTCATTTTCCTCTTTTGAGTACTCAAGAGACTGAAAGAATATATTTAATTAAAATTGGTTTGGTTTTCTATTCAGTCAAGAATATTTTTCTTCCGTGTCTATATTTTCATTAAAAAATAATGAATATTTTTACTATTCTAATATGATTTTTTAAGTCATTTTTACCCATTTTTTGACTTTCTATCAAAACATTTCAAAGGAATCTTTTTATCCTTTTCTAAATGAGGTACTTTTTTAATTTTTACCTATAATGTGAAAGGAAACTTTATTTTAACATACTCAACGTGAATATAATTTCCTACCATCATTACCACCCAATTATTTGATGCTTAATTTTCAAGTTTCCATGATTTTTTTCAAATAAATTTTTTTTTCTAATATTCTGAAAAATTTTAGTTTTTAAAAGTGAATTTCAAAGTTAAAAGTGTATTTTTATAAATAATTTTTTCAACGATATTTTTATGGTTATTCTATTAATTAATGAAAAAAACGTTTTATTTTATTTATGATATTTTGGGGATATGTTGTAATTATAACATCTAAATTCTTTCTTTGGATTGTTTATGATCAATGTGACTGGGAAAGTATTAACATTTCATATAATAGTTCTTCCTATATAGACATTTTTTTATTATTAATGCATATTGATTAATTTTTGTTGTTAATTTATATAATGAATGCATTAGACATATTAAGTGAAGAGTGGGTACTAGAATTATATAGCCCCTATATGCATCAGTAGATCTCATGAGACAAAACATGTTGGGTATTTGGTTATGGCCTTACCCATTTATATAATATGTATAGGAAAGAGGCATTGATGGTATGTTTATGATGTATTGGAATGAGGCCTTGATGGTAAGTTTAATATGTCTTACATTATGCATTTCATCATTATAAAATAATGTATTGTTTTCCATGTGATTATTTGAATGATTATGATATTCATGGATAAGTTTTGAGCTCATGTGATTATTTATTTGGCATTATTTGATCATCATTTATTCTTAACATATTATTCTTCATGCTCAATTAATTGATTAAATGGAATGTTTTTTTAGTTATTTAACTTACCATATTTATTATGTCTTATTTACTCATGATAAATTCTTTTGTATGTAACTCTTACTGAGAATTTGAGATCACCCTTATTTTTTTCTTTTCTCGAGGATGTCAGGAAGTGTACTATGAATGATATTCAAGGATATTATAGATAGATAATAATGATGTTATCAAGAAAAATATATTTTTGTATTTTATTTTTTAAAATGTATGTGAGATTCAAGTATGTATTTAGTTTATGAAGACTACTAAATTATTTAGTCCTTCAGATTTGATCGCTTGTATCTAGTTCCAATGTAATAAAGTAACCACAAACTTTGTGCTACTACGGTTGGGATCTTTACAATTTATCTACAATGAAAACTAAAAAAATTACATCTTGATAACCAGATAACTTTAATCTTATATATCAATCAACATTTAGTGGTTGAATCCTATCAACATAAGGAGAAAATTAAAGTTGTGGATGATGAGCTAAATTAGATTGATAAGAATGATAAATGGGATCTTGTTCCAAGACTTAATAAAAAATATAAATGGGGGCAAGTGTAATTTTAGGAATAAGATGAATTACCATGGAAAAGTTATCTAGAAAAAATAAATACTTGTATACATGGGACACTCTCAAGTAGAAGGTGTTGATTTGGAAGAGACCTTTTCTCTAGTTACAAGGTTGGAGGATATTGTTGTTTCATCCTACAGGAAGTATAAAATTTATCAAATTTATTTCAAACCAAAAATTTTAAATTGTGAACTTTAAGAACACGTGTATATAGAGAAAATTGATGGTTTTTTACTTGATAATGATGGAAAAAGAATATAAAAATTTAATAAGGCTCTTTATGGATTAAAACAAACCCCAAGGACTTGGTATTCAAAGTAGGAAAACTTTTTAAGGTAATTAAACTTAATCAAAGTAAAAGTGGATAGAAAATTTTATATTAAATATAAGAAGATAGGTGCACTCATTATAATTACATATGTTGATGATATCATTTTTTAGGTGATCATGAGAATGCTTCTCAAGTTTTTTCAAGACAAATGAAGTTGTAATTTATGATGGCCATGCTTGGTGAGTTTAAATACATTGTGGTATTGTAGGTGATGAAAAAAATAGAATTTTATTTTCTTATCCCAATAGAAGTAGTCTAGATAATTGTTAAATAAATTTTATATAAAGGAGTCAAATCCAGTGTCTACACCCATTTAAATGGGACTAAAATTGCTTAATGATATTGAAGGTGAGAGTGTAAACCAAATGGAATTTAAAATACCAATTATGAGTTTACCTTACCACATAGATACTAGGTTTCATATTGATTATGTAGTGAGTCTCTATGCAATATACCAAAGTGACCCAAAATACACACATATTATGGATGTTAAAATGGTTCTCAAATACATCAAAGGGATTGTGAGCTATGGACTACTGTACAAAGAATATAAATAATATAAATCTATCTATATTTACATATATTGATTCTGTAGGTGATTTTGATGATATAAGTTCAAATTTTTTGAGTGGATCCTTTTCCATTAAATTCTCATCTTGGTTTTGATAATTACATCAGTCCATTTTGTTTTTACTAATAGGTTTGTTTTAGTGATTTCAGATTTGCTATGTAATTGTGTTTAGTTTACATATGAATCTATATTGATAGGATTCTTATAGAATTTATTTCATTGGAAATATAATAATATTATCTTCAAGTTATATTTTTATGTAAAATGTTAAATCAGTTGTTTTGATCGGGTAAAAATTCACTGAATATGTTATAAAATTTTAGTGACATTACAGTTTTTCAATTTAAGGTCACCACTATATTTTGATAAAAAATCAAGCTATAGTGATCATATTTTCACACAACTTTTCATGTTATATAGCCAATATATTTAACTAAATTTCATTAACATATGACAATGTATGAAATTATCACTTAGGTTCTCTAAAAGTTCACCAAAGTTTCTACAAAATTTAATGGATTATAAGTCTACATATTTTAATGGATATGGTTTTTTTATTGTTTATAAGAGATAAAAATATCTAAATCGTATGGAAAATGGTGTGATGGATATAAAAGACATTTATCTTGATTTCATTAATTTTCATGGAAGGCTAAAGAGGTCATTTTTGTGCTCTATAAATAATCTGAATTTATTCTATGTTTCCACCAACCTGAATTATATTTTTATTTTAAATTTCAATGATATCTTAATATGTGGAATTTAGATTGAGATTATTATTTATCCATTGGAAATGTATAAAAATTAAATAAATATAATTTTGATGGAGTATATATTAAATTTGTTGTTAAAAGGCTCTAAAAATAGAGAGAATATTTAATAGTGAATTTTATAGTATTTTAGATGGGTAATCATCCCTAAATTGGTCTTCCTTACATTGTTATTGAATAAAACCAATGTTTAAGTTTGAATTTAGGTTTGGGAACCTAACATTTGTAAAAGTATACCTATTTTGGTGTTGAATATGAACCCTATGTTACAAATATTCTTTATGTTTTCATCCAAGATGAACCTCATGTTGATGTTGTCGCACTAGATATCAAACTATTGTATATTGCTACAAATCATTATAGAGATAATTATGTATATTCTCACAAAACTGGTACAACATTCCACCCACAATCCAATGGACTGGCTGAAGTTTCAAATAGAATGATCAAACATATTTTGGATAAGATAGTTTCTACCTCAAGAAAGGATTGGAAATTGAAGTTGGATAAGGCTCTATGGGATTACATAACAACTTACAAGACCCAGATAGGGATGTTCCCATATAGATTTCTATTTGGAAATACTTTCCATCTACCTATGGAACTACATCAAAATTATTTTTGGGTACTGAAGGACCTAAATAATGACTTCAATCCTGATGGTGAGAGGTGGTTGATGGAACTGATTGAGATGGAGTAAATTAGGAGGGAATCATATGAAAATTATTAAATTTACAAAGATAAAAAAATCCTTTTATGAATCAATAATTCAAAATAAGGATTCCAAGGTTGGTTAGAGGGTCCTGTTATTCAATTCTAGAATGAAAATTTTCCCAGGTAAATTGAAACCCAAGTGGTCATAACCTTTCACCATCCTGAGAGTGCTTGTTAATAGGGATGTGGAGCTTATTGGAGAGGGAAACATAATATTTTTTTTAATGGCTATAGAATCAAACATTTTTTTGAAGGGAATCCAAAGGTATTGGATTCCATTCTTTTCTTGAAGGACAAATCTATATCAATTATAATAGAGGATTATAAATTCATTGTTTCATGGGAACTAACACATGGTTCTTTTTCTTTGGTCTTCTTATTTCTCTTTTTCAATAAAGATAATCCCTATTATTGAATCTTCAGTATGTGATCACATTAAAACTTACTCAAATTTTTATCTTAGAACAACACTATGTGTAATTGCAATAGTTTTTCAAGGAAAGAGGTAGTGATACACTACATCATCTGGATAAAACCACCTAAACTCAATATTTCATTGAAATTTTTCTTGAAATTTAATTTTTTGCATTCTTATAACAATTTTCTTAACCTTATAGGAAACTGAAAGTACCAACTAGAGGAATTAACTCAGGTCTATAGAGGAGAAAATTTTTAATAAACTTAAATGATCAGAGCTCCCATGTTCAGGGAAGTTTTTTTTACTTTTACCATTTCAATAATCTAATTTTTTATTTCTAATTTCTGTTTTGAATTAGGTATGGGGGAATTCCTCCTGAACCTATTATAATTTTGAACTTGATTTCTTTGTTCGGTGTCTATATTGTTGGTTTCAATAAAATTGAAAATCAATTTGAGTTGTATTTCAAAATATGGATAGCTCCCTCAAAATGAATTTGGATTCAAAATGATTTTTTATACTACCTCATTGTATACTATTCTTCTATTTGAGCTGATTTGAGAAAAATTTTGTTTATTTTTAACAATTGAAATCATGATCATTTCAAAAACAATGCATTGTGCTTGATTGTCTGGAAGTGGCTACTAGTGAAAAGTTTTACATATTTTTGTTTTGTATAGTTTTTTGGTTGTGTGGAAAAAGTTATTTTAGAACTTTCATGTACCCCCCTTCAGATTTTTTTACTACTAAACTGAAATTTGTTTTTGAATGAAACTATCTCCCACCGTAGGATTCAATATTGGGGGAAATTTTGGGTTTTAAGTATGTGGGAGAGGGGTCTTTCTTTGTGCTAAGTTGTGATTCAATTCCAGACACATCAAAATCTCCCTTAATTTCATATAAAAAATGGTTTATTTTTTTCAAATTATTTCAT
This sequence comes from Viscum album, assembly GCA_963277665.1. Taxonomy (NCBI): domain Eukaryota; kingdom Viridiplantae; phylum Streptophyta; class Magnoliopsida; order Santalales; family Viscaceae; genus Viscum; species Viscum album. The sequence continues at coordinate 456,249,734 of OY728135.1, forward strand.
AAACTAAGGGTCTTAGGCTTTAAATTGCACTAAATTTTGTCCTAGATAGAAGATAATAACAGATGGGTTGTTGAAGTTTGCATTGATTCTGCAATTTTTGGGGGTGTATGATTGATGAGTGGTGTTGCATATTTTTTTTATAGATATTCTATTTAATAAATGATAAAGGGAGTGGGATCAGATATTTCTTTGTGGAATTATGATCATAACTTGAGAAAACTAAAAATTTGAACTCAAATCTAGGGGGCTCTCATTTTGAAAATCAATCACCTTAGAAATACAACACAAATGATAATCATATACATCCTTAAAGACTATTGTAAAATTAGGAATTGGGATACCATGGTGAGTCTCTCAGATAAGTCCAGTGGGTTCATTTCTATAAAAAAATAAAATTCAAACTCAATACGTGTTTTTCACAGTGCTTTGCACAAACCTTTGACTAGGAAATTTTAAAAATAAATTGGATTTTCAAAACATTTCTCATTGAGGTGATGGAAATATTTAACCAAAATTAATAAGGGGAAATTGACTTATATGAAAATCATTAGAGTTTTATCAATGAAGTGAGAGAGAGAGAAATGAATTTGCGAGTCCTTCCCTATAGATCGACCTCGCCTGTTAAAATTTTATTTACACTTAAATCTAACATCTCATCACTCTTAGAATTGGAACTTGAATTAGAATTAAAGAAGAGCAGTGAGTGAATTCATCTAAGAGGAATGAAATCTTCAATAGTGGATGAATTTGTGTTCCCTTCATTTTCTAGTGTGTATTTGAACTTAGACATGACCACCTATGGTCATTATTTGAAAACTCTGACTCACCTCATATATTTTTCCTCTGTAAAAAATTCTTGACCTTCTTTATTTTGATCTTACTATGAAATTTATTAATGTCTTTTTTACAAAGACTAAAATAATGAAAAAAAATTAGGGCAAACAAACATTTAAGTGTGGCGGAATTTAATGTGGGTCTTATTTATTTACTTTTTCCACATTATTTAGTGTAATTAACCATGTTTTTATTATCAAAATAATTTTTTTAATGAGTAAATTACAATTTTTGATAATTTATTTTTTAATTATTAAAACTCTAAATTCAATTTTCATTGGTTATTTTAGTTATTTTTTTAATTTGCAGTTAAAAAAATAAATTATTTAATAATCATTATTTTTCATTGCTATGTAATTGTTTAAATAATAGTTTTTCATTTCTATATTTATTTTAATTCATTTTTTCATTTTTATATTTTATATTCTTAAATATAATAATATTTAATATATTAATGTCATTCTTTGATTTCATTAACTTCATTTAAAATTTTATTTTAAAATAATAAATTCAAATATTCAAATTTATTCTTTTTTTTAACAAATTTATTATTTCAGTAATTAATTTATTTTATTATGTAATTATTTTATCTTAATATAATTTCTGTATAATATTAATAAATTTATTCATTTGTTCATTTATTTATAATTAACTTAACTTATTCTTGAATTAATTTTCTTTTATTTTAAATACTTTTTATTTTTATTTTTATTTATTAATGTTATTTATTTATTTTTAGGTTAAGGGCCAACTAGTTATGTGTAAGAAAAGGCACAGTCACTTAAGTGACCATGTGAACTAACCATGCGTGTGCCCCCATTTCAACCCCCATCTCACGGTCAGCAGACTGACTATGAGCTACCTCTGCCTACCGCCCCACCAAACCATGCCACCCTACCATGCCCAGCATATCATGAGACTGCATTCATGTTTACCATGTCTCTCTACTTCACCATACTGCACCACATTACCATTCCCCACTGCCAACCTACGGTGATACCCTCTCATGGTAACATCTCATGCATGTCTTTCCTACTAATCATGAAGAGTAAAACTGCCATATGCCACTAAGGATACTAAGTCGACCAATGACCTCTGCAAATAAATCCCAAACCCAATACAGATCCTCCTTTGTCTAATTCTTGATAAAAAAACCCCATTCGTGCCACCATAGTTGAACTGGATAGCACGAATGGCCATCGTTTCTAAAGAAAAAAGCCTCACCATCATTAATGTGGAACCCACCAGAAATATGAGAACACCGTGTATAAAGGGGATGATCAGTGATGATGCTCCCCTAATGATCCTTGATTCATTCCATTCGGTAAAGACGAACTATGATCCAGACCCACCAAAGGAATCTGAGTCGAGCCTCACCGGATCCGATTGAAGATGACATGTAACCCACACCCATGTTAAAGATAGTCTTGGTCTAGTTGAAGAGGATCCCCCACAGTGCAGATCTGGAGACCAAGCCACTGCAACCTGAGATTATCGCTCCACTAAAGAAGACTCCTGATCCGAGAACCGTGGATGAAGAAAAAAAACAAAATAAAAAAATATAATAATAATTATAATAATAATAAATATAATATATATTTATTATTAATTATTATTATATAAATATAAAAATATAAAATAAATATATTTATATATTTATATATTTAATACTAATAATAAAATAAATTAATATATATAATACTATAAAAAAATACTCAGACGTCTGAGCACAAAAAAATGAATTTTGGGCATGCAGGGTTGGTGCTGCAAGGGCGCAAAGTGCATCATGGTCCTAGAAATTATTAACTATCCATATGACCTAAATTGGAATTGGGAAAATAATTTCTTAATTTGGAGTATCTCGCATCTAAAGTTTCTTAACATTTTCCCTATTTTCTTGGTTGAATTAGGTAAAATTAATGGAAAGCAAAGGATATTGTGAGAACTAGAGCATCCTCACTCAGCAAGCATAGGCATTTCTCATTCCATGTGCAGATAATCCACATGTAGATCATGGTTTCTACATATAATGGAGATTTAAGTAGTTGAGCATTTTTTTGGGATGGTTTTTTCTCTGGTAACCATCAAGGAGAAAAATTCACAATTAATGTGCATTGTGGAGGAAAGATTGGCCATCTGGGATCTATAACAGGAGATGGAAGTGGAAGATGGGTAGAATAAGAAGGGTCCATAAAAAAGGAATCACATACATGAATACACTCATGCTCCTAAAAAAATCAACAGACACATGCACCAAAAAACCAGCAAGACATATAGACAGAAGATAGATAAAGATTGAGACCTACTGGGAATCGATTAGGAGCTACTGGGAATCAAGAAAGAGCTACTAGAGAGAGAAGTATCTTCTCTATTTTCTTTTGTTTATTCATAACTTACTAAATGGATTATTTAATTTATAAATATTTTAATATGTTTAATGCGATTGTGATTTTTGGATAATACTTCTGGGGGAATAGTTTGTTCTAATTGATCTGTTTTATTTTCATCATGCATTTTCTTAATGGGATGTTTCTCTTAATTTGTCTTCTGATAATCATTTTTTATAAAACATCAAGTATCATTGAAAAATAATCTTTATTATTCTTAAATTCAAATTGTATTCAATCTAAATATTTCACAAAAAAAGTAAATCAAGCTTAAGAAAGAGTAACACACTGATTTAAACAAAAAAATTAAACTCAGTGATAACTAATTTATTCTCACTCAATGATCAAGTGACCTCTACAGTTGAAAAGTTTTAGGAGACATTTTTTCATAGGTTGACCTAACAGTAAATCATTTTAGCCACTTTTAATCAGTTCCCGATGTTTAAATTTAAATTCATGAATGGTGGAAAATCATTATAAAAACTAGCCATCCTATTTCCCCTATTTCATCAATTTATTGTTCTCACTTATTTGTTTATTTATTCATTTTATGATCTTCTATCTGTCATCCTTACCTGCACTCACACTCAATTTCACACTCACACAAATATTCATTATCATTAATGCTTCTTCAAAATTACCATTTTCACCTTCTACCTGTGTTATTTTATTTATTTATTTTCTATTTTTCTACTTGTTCACACACTTAAATCACACATTATGAGTTGTACCTTGTGGATCAACCTCTGCTCATCACTGGACTAGTTTTAAGTAGAGTTGCAAAAAATTAATTTTCACAATTCCAATGACCTTATGTCAATATAACACCCCTTTGGTATGTTTAATCATAAATCTCTTTATATCCATAGTATTCAAATTTTCATTTGATATTATTTCTTTTATGGGGGTTATGATTCAAAATGTAACGCCCCGACCCCAGTTACCCTGAGTCGGTGCATTATTACGTAACATTGGCATGATCATAAAAGATCAAGTCTCGAAAGACTGATTAGTTTAGTAGCCTTATAAACACTAGATACATTCATAAATGTTACATTACATCATAAAGTGAAAAATACCAATAACATAGTCTTCATAGTCCACACTCCTATCCCCTTTAGACAATCCCTGTAGGTCAGTCATAAAATATTTCTTCACATCCTAGGAAAATAAAACATAGAAAGGGGTGAGCTCAGATGCTCAGTAAGGATAACAATACAACGGAAACTTTCAGAAATAAATGTAAATATTTAAGGCAATGTATAACTAAAACAAAAGCCTTTTAAACTTGAACTTCAGCATAATATGGAAAAAATAAAATGAAATAATGTCATTTAATTATTCACATGGATATTCTACTAGTATAATAATCACATGAAATATCAATAACCACTTTCATAATGATGGAATGCATAATGTTAGACTATCATAACCACGTAGCCAAGGCCTCGTGCCAAGACTACAAATAAGATTTTGTCAAGGCCTCGTGCCAAGACACTAATTTGTCTCATGAGACCTACCGATGCATTGAGGAGCTATAGCGAGCTCCACCCGTCACTTATTAATTCCAACTCATTCCTTATATGAAAAGGTTTAAACATATCATAAACCATAACATAATCATATCACATAAAACATGCATAAAGGAAACATAACATTTCCACATTTCAATCACAAGATATCAATAAAACACATTGATATAATAAAAACATTATCAAAACCATTTTCAATACCAAAATAAAAGAAAATTAAAACATGGTATTTATTTTTCATTTAAAAAACTTTATGGCTTGTAGAGGAAGCCGAAACTCAAATAATGGTCACGGCAGTAGAGAAGTCGTTCTCGCCGCATACGTAGGATAAAAAAACATTCTATTTTGTCATTTAGTAAAACGGTTCGTATAAAAATATTCCTTTTGAATAAACGTAAAAGTCAAAGGGGTTTATACACCGTATAAAACAAAGTTGTGTATAAAACAAAATATGCCTCAATGAAAGGAGATTGAGACGAAGTCCCTTACAAAGATAGTTTTTTAAATAAAATAGATTTATTATGTGTATTCACTATAAGTACACATAAATAGAGTACAAATACAAGATATGACATAATAATATCATGACATAATTTGAAAGTAGGAGATTAACCCAAAGAACGGAAATTGGGTTAAGAAGTTCTCTTACCTCATGTCCGGCTTGAATTGATCGTTATTTAACCTCCTGAATAATAAACTAGAGTTAACTTCTATTTTCTTAAGAACCTTTTTAGAGTTCATTATTCCTTTTATATCACTTATTACCATGTTATTAACATTATGTAATTATTTAATTTAATAACGGTCGTTTTGTCGATCTTTGGTACTTGAGTCAAAAATAAACTTCTTATAATTACAAGTTGTTCATGTGGTAAAATATCCATTATATCCATAATTATATTCATGATATAGATATCATATATATCATATATATCCAGTATATATATGCATTTATAATATTACATAACATTTAGAGGTAACAAATGAAATGCAAAGTTCATGGAGACGGTAAGTCGTACGTACGCATGAACGCTACTTTCATTTCTATTTCATATTTAATGGAAAGAAATCATAATGATATAAAGGTATATTATAATTCCAGTATAATGTCATATATAATATCACTTACTCCATCCTTTATAGTTCCCACATATGGAATTAACGATTCAAATCACTTTGAGGGGGTGGTAGTCCGTACTTCCTAAAATGAAATTATCGTGTTTACCCCTAATAGAAATCACAAAGGTATGCCATAAATTAAAAATAAAGAAGAATAAGGAAAATATAAACATAATATATATCATATATAAAAATATTGTCATCATAATGTCCACCATGAGAGGTGTTAAAAGAAGATTGAACAATCATCGTTTCATGAGGCAGTAATTCACCACCCATAGAAACAGTATGTTCTTTAACCATTAGAAGAAGGTGTGTGTAAGTGTAAATAAAATACTTCTCATAAAAACATCCAAGTATATTAAGGATACTGGTGTTTTTACAAAATAAAATAATAAAAAGAGTTTATGGGGTTGGAGAAGCAAAATAAAACAAAACAACATAAGAGAATACATTACCTTAAAATTGGGTAACTCTTTTTGATTTGAGCCAAAGGCTTCCTTGGGAAGACTTCTGTCCAAAGTGAGGCTTCTAGGGGTACGATACGGAGGTTGAGATAGTATTTTGGTAGAGTTTTTCTGAGCCAAATGTATTTGAAGGTGTGAATAAGGTGGTAGAGGTGGGGGCCTTTTATAAGAGGAGAGGAGGGGCACTCTTGCAAAGTCATGAAATGTTACATTATTATGAATTGCTTTTCGGATTTTAAAGGTCCCACAATGATATATTTCTAGGATAAGGTGATAAGGGTTCTAAATCCACCCATCCAATAGGCTTTAGACAAGTGTAAGTCTTAGATTTTACCTTATTTTTTCATTTTATTTAAATCGTTCATTAATGAGGTAATCGCTGCATCATCATGGTGTCATAAATAAATTTATTTATTTAATGTCTAAAAATTATAAACAAATTACTATGATTTAGGAAATCTCTTTATCTTTCCAATTAATATTTATAGTCTAAAAGTTAACTTATATAACCCCATGTAATAATTTTTTTAGTAAAACAACACATGTTCGTGACAATTTTATTTTTACTTTAAATAAAAAGTTATTAATGTCATTTTCTTACCCAAGTGGCTCCATGGGGTCCCCAAGTTGACCCATGGATTGTCTTGGTCGGTCATTACTCATCCAATAATATTAGGACAAGTGTAAAGGTAATTTCATATTATTATAACATTATATTTCCCTTAAATTACACTAATTACCTTTAATCGCGATTAATAAAACTTAAAAGTTACTATTCACCAAAAATTATTTTCATCCCATTGAACCACATTTTACTTACTAATGACAAGAATGTATGTTGTATTTTTGAAATTCAATTCACAGAAGTGGTAAATTTTCATTTAAACGAAAAATTAGTTTTTTAACTACCACTTAGTGGTTTCACTATTCATCAAAAACTGAAGTTTTTCAGAAAAATACCAAAAATTAACCCTAAGATATATTTGATATTCCTAATTCAAAAATGATGTCTATTTTTTAAAATTCAAAACATATAAGTTGAATTAATTAATTTAATAATTAATTCCCATTGTCACAACAAATAGCGTGTTTTTAAGAAACAATATATATCAAAAGATTGACAATTGTTTATGTCCAATTTCAAAGTAAAATTAATTATAATGACCACCATTGGATAAAATGGTAAAAATATATTCTAATTATACTTTAAAACCACTCAATGGTATAATTTATCACAACAAATTATTTTTATTAAAAAAGTTGTTTTTAAGTATTTTTTCGATTCATAGAAAATTGGAAGTTCTCAGAAAATTACAAAAAATTCAACTTAGGATAATTTTGATATTCCGAATACAAAAATAAAGTCCATTTTGAAATATAAAATTTATATAATTTCAAAAGGTGGGTATTACTATTCATAACTTCTACTTTGATTGGTCACGGTGTGTTAGAATCTCGAACTTCCATACAATTCAAGCTATTGCATTATTGAAGGAGAAGCTTACCATGGAAGCTTGGGGTGTTACATTATTCCCTCCTTCAATAAATCGCGTCCTCGCAATTTGAAGAATGTTCTTTGAAAATAAAAGGTTGAAAATAGAAAATACCTTTGTGGAAAACTCATATCGGAAATAGGGTTAATAAAAATATAACTTTAAAATAATAAAAGAGAAGTACAAAGGTCACCCGAGATAGCCCATACTAGGATTCTATGAAAACATGGATATGGAGGAGAAACAAACCATCAAGGTCTGATAGAGAGTTGTAGAAAACAGGATTTGGAGAAAGTTAACTACAAGAAAATCACAAACTTGTGATTGGTTAAACGATCATTGATTCCCCGGTAGGAAAAGTTAACCGATAATGTTTTTGTTTTAAGTTACCTTTCATACAATTGAGGAATTTATTTAGGAGATTTACTAATAATTTAAGGAAATATACATACTTGTCATGTAGACTTTCATTCTTTAATAAATTTTTACCACAAACCCATCTTTCACTCAAAAATATTATATTTATCCTATTCGTACAAGGTTCCAAATATTAACACATACCATTTAGATTAGGATAACTATTTTGTAATAATCAGGTACTTCATGTAGGCTAGTGGTAGGTAATAAAGGCTTATCGCACTATGGTTGTGGCTTCAATTCCTGCAGCTTTGTCAGACGCGACGGGTTATCCCCCGACCTGCAGGTTGTCCTTTTCCTAAAACTATAGTATTATAATATTCCAAAAATAATCTTCAAAAATGTTTTAACCTTAAACAATACTATCCAAAGTTCAACTTAATCTATTTCAACCTTTATAGTTATCCAAAATACCTCTGTCCAGACTTTCTCTAAAAGGTTTCTAAATTTCAAAATCAATTGTAACATCAGATTCCCCAAATAAAGTAAAGTTTCTCTTATTGTCACATACTAAAAATATGATTACCTTTATCATATTAAAACCTTAATGAAAACAAAAAGTACTGCAGTACAATCCTTATATATATTTCACATTATTCTTATAACCATAATATATTTCTTGAGTCCAAAAACACAAATACAATAATTATTCAACTTTATCTGTAGTAACAGCATAAGCTTGGCCTTGATCCCTTGGCCTTTTCTGAGGTAAGTTTCCCTGATGCTTAGGACATTCATTTTCATAATTCCTCATTTCTATACAATTGTAGCATTCAACATTGATAGCCTCTTTCTTTCCCTTGCAATCACAAGCCTGGTGACCTTTTTCTCCACATTTATAACAAACTCCCATTCCTTTTAGGCAAGTACTGGGGTGATTCTTCCCACAATTATCGCATAATGGAAAATCCTTCTTTCCCTTTTTCCCTTTATTGTCTCTTGTTCCACCGTTCTCTTCTTCTCTTGATTTACTTTGTTGTCATAAGACTTAGAGAATTCCTTTTCTATGTTGATAGCACACGAGAATATATCTTCGTATATTGAGAAAGATTTTGATACTAATTCTCGACAGAGAAATGGTTTTAACCCATCAAAGAAACGATCAATCTTACTTCTTGGGTTACGTATATAATCTGCAGCATACCTCGTTAGCCTTGTAAAGTTGGCCTCATACTTTGCGACATTCTCATCCTCCTTTTGTCTCAGACTCAGAAATTGCCTTTCCATATCTAATTGATGGTCACGAGGAAAGTATTTTTCTAAGAAAATCTCTTTTAACTCCCTCCATTCCATATTTGATACTTAATCATCTTAATTTGTGTTTTGAATAAATGAACGCCATTGATTAGCATCTCCAGTGAGGTGGTAAGCTTCCATGACTACTTTTTCCCTTTCACTACCCCCTAAAGCCTGAAATATTTTCTCTAGGGAATTTATCCATTGCTCAGCTACTAATGGATTTTTACCCCCATTAAATGTTGGTGGTTATTTCCTCATGAAGCGATCTAATATTGATCCTCCACATTGTGGATCAGGGTGCTCCATACGATTAAGGTTATTATTCATAACCTGAGTGAGTTGTCCCAGTATGGTGATAAGCTGATCAGCACCAGTTGTATCACCAGCTCTATTATAATTATCTTGAGCAGGAGGGAAATCCCTACATGGAGTGTGTGCATTGATACGGTTTCCATTCCTTCCACTAGGTGCCATTTCTAAACAATGGCATAAACTAGATTAGTTTATGAATCGAAATACAAAATAACAAACTTGTAAAACACCTAACATAAATTGAACAGTTTATGGATATAATCCATAATCATAAAAAGGTTTTCTTTGAGGAGGTATATACTCATAAATCCTTCATAATGGTTTGTAAATAAAATGAGAATTATCCTAATCATATCCCTCGGGAGTGTCGTAACCAAGAGTGCAGCAAGGCCCGTTGTCGTGCACCAGTTCCCGTTTGAGTCTAGCTCAAAGCAGTGTTTTTTGGGTATTACCACTAGGTACATCTGTTCCAGAGCTACCTCTACCTTCTCGTATCTAGACAAGGATGTATTTCTTGTAAAATACACAAAATCTATACTTTACCAAAATTCTAGGAAGTTCTTCTATACTAATCCTCAAAGTATATCTTAGGTCTATGTGCTCTAATAAGAGTTTATATAAATCTAGCTACCAAGGTTAGTACTAAACTACCTCTGATACCAACTGTAACGCCGCAACCCCAGTTACCCAGAGTCGGTGCATTATTACGTAACATTGTCATGATCACAAAAGATCAAGTCTTGAAAGACCGATTATTTTAGTAGCCTTGGAAACACTAGATACATTCATAAATGTTACATTACATCATAAAGTGAAAAATCACAATAACATAGTCTCCATAGTCCACACTCCTATCCCCTTCATACTATCCCTGTAGGTCAGTCATAAAATATTTCTTCACATCCTGGGAAAATAAAACATAGAAAGGGGTGAGCTCAGATGCTCAGTAAGGATAACAATACAGCGGAAACTTTCATAAATAAACATAAACATTTAAGGCAATGTATAACTAAAACAAAAGCCTTTTAAACTTTAACTTCACCATAATATGGTAAAAATAAAATTAAATAATTTCATTTACTTATTCACATGGATATTCTACTAGTCGAATAATCACATGCAATATCAATAACCACTTTCATAATGATGGAATACATAATTCCAGACTATCATAACCATGTAGCAAAGACCTTGTGCCAAGACTACAAATAAGATTTTGTCAAGGCCTCGTGCCAAGACACTAGTTTCTCTCATGAGACCTACCGATTCATCGAGGAGCTATAGAGGGCTCCACCCATCACTTATTAAGTCCAATGTATTCCTTATATGAAAAGGTTTAAACATATCATAAACCATAACATAATCGTATCACATAAAACATGCATAAAGGAAATATAACATTTCCACATTTCAATCACAAGATATCAATACAACACATTGATATAATAAAAACATTATCAAAACCATTTTCAATACCAAAATAAAAGAAAATTAAAACATGGTATTTATTTTTCATTTAAAAAAAAGTTATGGCTTGTAGAGGAAGTCGAAACTCAAATAATGGTCACAGCGGCGGAGAAGTCGTTGTCGTCGCATACGTACGACAAAAAAAACATTCCATTTTTTCATTTAGTAAAACACTTCATATAAAAAGATTCCTTTTGAATAAATGTAAAAGTCAAAGGGTTTTATACACCTTATAAAAGAAAGTTGTGTATAAAACAAAATATGCCTCAATGAAAGGAGATTGAGACAAAGTCCTTTACAAAGATCATTTTTTAAATAAAATGGATCTATTATGTGTATTAACTATAATTACACATAAATAAAGTACAAATACAAGATAGGACACAATAATATCATGACATAATTTGAATGTAGGAGATTAACCCAAAGAACGGAAATTGGGTTAAGAAGTTCCCTTACCTCGTGTCCGACTTGACTCGATCGTTATTTAAACTCCTGAATAATAAACTAGAGTTAACTTATATTTTCTTAAGAAACTTTTTATATTTAATTATTTTTTTTATATCAATTATTACCATGTTATGAACATTATGTAATTATTTAAGTTAATAACGGTCGTTTTGTCGATCTTTGGTACTTGAGTCAAAAATAAACTTCTTATAATTACAAGTTGTTCATGTGGTAAAATATCCATTATATCCAGAATTATATTCATAATATAGATATCATATATATCATATATATATCCAGCATATATATTCATTTATAATATTACATAACATTTAGAGGTAAGAAATGAAATGCACCGTTTATGGAGACGGTAAGCTGTACGTACGCATGAACGCTACTTTCATTTCTATTTCGTATTTAATGGAAAAAATCATAATGATATAAAGGTATATTATAATTATAGTATAATATCATATATAATATTATTTAGTCCATCCTTTATACTTCCCACATATGGCATTAACGATTCAACTCACTTTGAGGGGGCGGTAGTCCGCACTTCCTAAAATGAAATTATCGCGGTTACCCCAAATGGAAATCACAAAGGTATGCCATAAATGAAAAATAAAAAATCATAAGGAAAACATGAACATAATATATATCATATATAAAAATAATGTCATCATAATGGCCACCATGAGAGGTGTAAAAATAATATTTAACAATCATCGTTTTGTAAGGGAGTAATTCGCCACCCACAGAAACTGTATGTTCTTTAACCATTAGACGAAGGTGTGTGTAAGTGTAAATAAAATCCTTCTCATAAAAACATCCAAGTATATTGAGGATACTGGTTTTGTTACAAAATAAAAGAATATAAATATTTTAGGGTGTTGGAGAAGTAAAATAAAACAAAACAACATAAGAGAAGACATTACCTTAAAATCGGGTAACTCTTTTTGATTTGAGCCAAAGGCTTCCATGGGAAGACTTCTTACGAAAGTGAGGCTTCTAGGGGTAAGAGAGGGAAGTAGAGAGAGTATTTCGGCAGAGTTTGTCTGATCCAAATGGATTTTAAGGTGTGAATAAGGTGGTAGAGGTGGGGGCCTTTTATAAGAGTAGAGGAGGGGCACTCTTGGAAAGTCATGAAATGTTACATTATTATGAAATGCTTTTTGGATTTAAAAGGTCCCACAATGATATATTGCGAGGATAAGGTGATAAGGGTTTGAAATCCACCCATACAATAGGCTTTAGACAAGTGTAAGTATTATATTTTACCTTATCGTTTCAATTTATTTAAATCATTCATTAATGAGGTAATCGATGCATCATCATGGTGTTGTAAATACATTTCTTTATTTAATGTCTAAAAATTATAAAAAAATTACCATGATGTAGGAAATATATTTATATTTCCAATTAATATTTATATTCTAAAATTTAACTTATATAACCCCATTAAATAATTTTTTTAGTAAAACAACACATGTTTGTGACAATTTTATTTTTACTTGAAATAAAAAGTTATTAATGTAATTTTCTTACCCAAGTGGCTCCATGGGGTCCCCATGTTGACCCATGGATTGTCTTGGTCGGCCATGACTCATAAAATAATATTAGGACAAGTTTAAAGGTAATTTCAAATTATTATAACATTATATTTACCTTAAATTACACTAATTACCTTTAATCGCGATTAATAAAATTTAAAAGTTACTATTCACCAAAAATTATTTTCATCCCATTGAACCACATTTTACTTACTAATGAAAACCATGTATGTCGGATTTTTGAAATTAAATTCACATATGTGGTAAAGTTTCATTTAAATAAAAAATTAGTTTTTTAACTACCACTTAGTGGTTTCACTATTCATCAAAAATTGAAGTTTTTCAGAAAAATACAAATAATTAACCCTAAGATATATTTGATATTACTAATTCAAAAATGATGTATATTTTTAAAAATTAAAAACATATAAGTTGAATTAATTAATTTAATAATTAATTCCTGTTGTCACAACAAATAGCGTGTTTTTAAGAAATAATATATATCAAAAGATTGACGATTGTTTATGTCCAATTTCAAAGTGAAATTAATTATAATGACCACCATTGGATAAAATGATAAAAATATATTATAATTATAATTTAAAACCACTCAATATTATAATTTATTACAATAAATTATTTTGATTAAAAAATTTGTTTTTAAGTATTTTCTCTATTCATAGAAAATTGGAAGTTCTTAGAAAATTACAAAAAAATCAACTTAGGATAATTTTGATATTCTGAATACAAAAATGAAGTCCATTTTGAAATATAAAATTTATATAATTTCAAAAAGTGGGTATTACTATTAATAACTGCTACTTTGATTGGTCGCGGTGTGTTAGAATCTTGAACTTGCGTACAATGCAAGCTATTGCATTATTGAAGGAGAAGCGTACCGTGGAAGCTTGGGGTGTTACACAAAATCCACAAAAATGGTAAGGGTTTGTTTCACAATCTCATCATTTTTTAGGATTGTTTATTTTTAAGTCTCATCTAGGGGAATTATATGATCTTTCTATATTAAACTCAATCAATTTTATTCTCCCATAGTTAATTTTAAAAATTATAATTTCTCCTTTCATTTTTTTCTTTTAAATAATCAAGTGACTGAAAGAATTTTTTTAAGGAAACCTAAATTTTTTTTCTATTCAGTCAATAATATTTATATTCCATTTCTATATTTTCATTAAAATATTTTCAAGAATGTTTTTACTATTCAAATATTATTGTTTAAATTCATTTTTACCCATTTTTGAATTTCTATAAAAAAATTAAAGGAATATTATTTCACTTTTCTGAATGAGTTACTTTTTGAATTTTTACCAAAAATGTGAAAAGGAAAAAAAAATTAACATACTCGATATGAATAGAATATCCCTCCTTCACGACCACCCAATTATTTGAAGATTGATTTACAAGTTTCCATGCTTATTTTTAAAGAAAAATTTTCTCCTGATATTTTATAAATTTTTAGTTTTTAAAATTGAATTTCAAAATGAAAAGGGTAATTTTATAAAGAATGTTTTTAATGGTATTTTATGGTATTTCAATTCATAAATGTCAGAAACCCTTTAGTTTATTTATCCTATTTTAAGGATATATTGTAATTATACCATCTAAATTCTTACTCTAGATTGTTTGTGATCAGTTTGACTAAGAAATTATTGACATTTCGTATACTAGTTCTTCCTATATAGATAGTTTTTTATTATTAAAACATATTGATTAAGTTGTATTATTTATTCATATTATGAATGAATTGGACTTATTAAGTGAAGAGTGGGGACTAGAATTATATATCCCCTATATGCATCAGTAGATCTCATGAGACTAAATAGGTTGGGTATTTGGTCAAGGCCTTACCCATTTATGTAAGATGTATAGGTGGGAGCCCATAACGGTAGGTTTATGATGTCTTGGAATGAGGAATTGATAGTAAGTTTAATATGACTTACATTATGTATTACATCATTATGAAATATGTTATTATTTTCCATGTCATTATTTTAATGATTATGATATCTATGGATAAGTTTTGATCTCATGTGATTATTTATATAGAATTATTTGATCGTCATTTATTCCTATCATATTATTCTTCATGCTCAAGTTATTGATTAAATGACATGTATTTTTAGTTATTTAACTTACCATATTGATTATTCCTTATTTACTTATGATAAATTCCATTGTATATTACTCTTACTGAGCATTTGATCTCACCCTTATTTTTTTTCCTTTATCTAGGATTCTAGGAAGTGTGTTATAAATTATAAACAAGGATATTCTAGAGAGTGAATAATTATATTATCAAATAAAATATATTGTTGCATTTTATGTTTTCAAATGTATGTTAGATTCAAGTATGCATCTATTTTACTAAGATTTTTGTGAAACCTGTCATATTGGATATAAAATATATTTATCCAAATTTCATTAATATATGAGGATGTCAAAAATTATCTATTAAGTGCTTTAAGGATTCAACAAATTTTCTACAACATTACATGGATTATATAGTCAACATTTTTTTATGGATATATTTTTTTATTTTTTATATGAGCTAAAAAAATCTAAATAACATGAAACATGGTGTGATAGATATCCAAGACATTTATATTCATTTCATTAATTTACATAAAAGGCTAAAAAGGTCATTTTGGTGCTCTATAAATTGTATAAATTTATTCTATGTTTTTTCCAAGCTATAGATTTTCAAATTATATTTTTCTTTTAAATTTTAAAGAAATTTTGATCTATATAATTCAAATTTATATTCTTATTAATACATTAGAAAGGTATCAAAATTTACTAAATATATGTCTGATGGGCTAGATACTAAATTTATTTTTAAAATCCTTTAAAAATTTGTGAGAAGATTTGATAGTGAACTGTACAGTATTTCAGAAGGGTGGTCATCCATGTGTTGGTCATCCCTAATGTATAGGACCCTATATTAGTCATCCCTGGTGAATTCATCAGATCTGTTTGAAGGATGATGTATAGGACCCTGATTAATTCAATCTTTTAGTGTCTCTCATGATAACAGTTAAAGGAGATCATAATTTACTCACCCTCATCATGCATATCACAGAGTTTATAACTGAAAGAGAGACGTCATTTCTTGATGGATGACATCTTTCATGAACAGTATACTTCAAATAGAACTGGAAATCTCACCTCACCTTCTAGATCCTCTACTAATGTACACCATGGAAATTTCATGCAAAGATACTTTAATAAGATTATGAAATTAATTATTTATTGGTAAATCAAGTAGAGGAATCAAGCTATGACTCTTTACTGTATTGAAATGGAGTTAGAAATATTTATTCAGTTCACCCCATGAATTCACTATAATGGCTAGAACTAGAGGCTTGTGCATTATTTTATGGACTTGAGTTAGAGGTAATGTAACGATATCTATGCAGTATAAGACATGGCCTCTTTAAACTCTATATAAAGGATAACTGAAAGTGTGATGCATTTATCCAGAGGCCTCACCATCTTTTCTTCATGATTAAAGGTAAATTCATATAACTCTAGTATATTTTGTATTGTCATAGAACAGATTATCTAAATAGAGAATATTTTTTCCAAATCTCAAGAAAAACATGTCAAGATTATTAAAAATTATGAACTGGTGGAAGAAGAAAGTTATGATACTCTGTTTTTGATATTTTTATCTTCCAAGTTTTTATCTAGATTATTCTTAGGGGTTTATTAGTTGAATAATCACTCATAAAATCAATGAATTGTGATTTAAGTATTTGTAAATATTTTGGAATAGAATTTAAAGAGAAAAATGATAATATTATTTTATCATCATTTTAATGAGTAATCGGATGACACCGGGTTATTTAAATTCAAATATTTGAATTTTCTTAAGGGTGATGTTGCAAGATTTTAGGTTTTATTTCAGATATTTTAAAATAATATTTTAATGATAATTTGAAACTTTTTTATTGGAATATTGTTCAATGATTGTTCCAAAATATTGAAAGAGTTTAAATTTATTTAACTTAGTTTATTTTGAAGGTTTTATTTTCAAAAGAAAATAATGAAACAGTGCTATGATATTCTTGGAGATATTTTTGAAAGATCTTGAATTGGTATATCTTGAATTTATAAAGGAGGATCTACTGAAACTACTAAATATTTTTATTCCCTATAAATATTTATCTAGTAAGTTCAATGGTAGTGCATGAAAAATATTACTCTGATGAAAATAAAAAGTTCTTAAGATTTTCATATTATTTCTTGATATTTGATGAAGAAAGAAAATATTTCTCTATAAATTTTTATTCTTTCTAATTTTAAAGAATATGAAGGCATTTATGAATTTTTCTATTCCTTTGTTTTTGTTTAAATAAGAATAATTCTAAATGTTATTGAATATCAATTGGTTGTTTTTGTTTACTTTATTAAAGATCAAATCATCAATAATTTTCAGAGGAAACAATGAGTTGAAATAGTATTCAACAATTCTACATCTCATCACAATCTACTAAAGTATAGACTACTTTTATTCATTTTTGGTAGAGTTTCAGCTTCTCATACTAAGTTTTGGTTATCAATGTTCCCTTTAAAATAATATGGAGGCCCTATAAAATCATTTTTTTTAAGGTTTCAACCACCTGAACTTAGTTTTTGAGGTCCCCGGATAAAAGGACATGCTTAGTGAAAATCACCAAGCTCGTAGAGAGACCGTTGGTGGAGTGTACTAGGGGATTTCTATGCAAACTCAAAATTCATTGTGATAATCAAAGTGTTATATAACTTTCAAAAAATCATGTGCAACACTCATGGTCCAAGCATATAGATATCATATATTATTTTATTAAAGAGAATGTGTCCAATGGAGACATCAAGGTGTAATTTGTTCCTACCCAAGACCAATTGGCTAATATTTTCACAAAGGTTGTACCAAAGGTTAAATTTGAGTGTGTGAGGATGAACATGGGTTTTAATCGCTCCCACATCATTAATAAACCTTGGAAGGTACCCCCACTGAGCCATCAATTATATTTTTAAAGGGGTAGAGAAGGTACACAACTATTTTCCTGAAAAGTACCTTTAATTCCTTATCTACGCGGTTGTGTTTATTATAAAAAGGGGGAGTTTATTAAAGATAAGTAGAGTGTGATTTCAGGGGGAGATCATTTTATCACTTGAATAAAAATTTTACTTATCACCAAGATATGGAGTTCTCCAAAAAACACTAATCTAACTTATGGTGTGGTGTTATGATGGTTGTATTTTAAAAAATGCTATGATTTGGTGTCTCTTGCATCAAATATTGGTTTTTAAGATTATGCTGAGAAAAATATACTTGGGTTTATAAAAAATAAAAAGGGATATATTTAAGTATTCGTAGATTTTTTTGAATTGTCTTTTTTTTCAACTACATATGAGAATTATGTTGGGTTTCTTGATAAGTGTTTTTGATGAAATGGCCTCAAATCCCTTGAGTAATGTTTGGAATACATAAGATGGAGATTAATTTTTCACAAAGGACTACCAATGTATGTGTCTTTTAGATCCTGTTTATGTTTGAATAAGGAATAGAATATGTTTTATTTTCAATCCATGTATGTGTGATTACACACCAACATATGTGTTACCTCAGAGGATTCATGGAAATTTAGTAAAGGATAATTAGTATATGTGTGCTTTATCTGAGCATAAGTATGATTTATTAGGTGTAAGTGATATCGATCCTAGTGAATATGTGAATCAATATATGTAGGTGTCATTTGTGACTTTTGTAAGTGTCATGAAACACTTAGGAATATTCTTAGATTCTTTCAGTCCAAAAACAAAAGCTTCCATATTTATCTTTCTGAAGAATAAATAAAATCAGGTGATGCATTGGGATAATTTCATGGATTGAAAACATTATGATAAAGAATGTGGTTATAATCCAATCTGAAATCAAAGGATGTCCAGTCAAGGAGATTGTTGATTTCTAAGATGAAAACTCCATGCTGTAATATATAGTGCCATGTCACAGTGCATGAAACTGTGTGAATGTGGATGAATATTTAAAGTGATTTAAATGTCATGTATCTTATAGAAGATATTTAGAAGGATCATGGGTGATTTTTAGGGGATTTAAAATTCAATATTTGAAATTGTATTTCATAGTGAAAGCAATTATTCTTCATAGATTAGTTATGCATCTGAGAATCATGATATTTTCCATATATCATTAAGGAAATACTATTCTCGAATCAATGAGCATATGAAGGAGAGAAATAATGAAGGAAAAGGGGTTGAGGTTTTTAAGATAGGTGGATATGTTATTGTATCAAAGAAAGATCTTTGCGAATATCACCGACCTATATGCATCTAAAATTTCTATTAAGGTAAAATTAGGTTGTTTTTTAGTGTTTTTTATTAAGACGCTTGCTAGTGAGAAGTAAGAAGATCATCTCATGAGTTTATTCTCTCATTCATGAGTTTATCATTTTGATCTGATTATAGGAAGGTCGATCTACTACCCTTGCATTCATATTCATCTAGAAGTCAAATTATTTCCTAAAAAATATATATTCATTGATGTTGAGGAATCATATTCTATTTTAAATATCTAATTCAACCAAGAGATAGGAGTTAATATTTAAAGGCTAGTGGTGTTATGATAAACAACTTTATTCATTTTTTTTTTGTGGTATAAGTTCGAGGATAGAACTTTCCCTTACTTTGTACTATATTTTAACAACTTATCAAGAGTAAAGGATATACACTTCCCCTCTATTGTAATTATTGTTATATTAGTTATAATCTAGGTATCAAAACCGAAACTAAACATGGAAAGGATTAGGCTCTCACACTGAGGTCAAACCCTGTAAAAATCCATGTGTGATGCTTGGTTCTTATTATTCTTTCATACGGGTGGGGAATAGATTTTAAGATTAGATCATGAGTCTAACAAGTCATATGGTTTTGATTTCTATAAGAAAATAGCTAATAAAAACAAGCACCGCTAATTCACCCCCTAGTGGTGTTCTAACTAATCCATGTAATCATTGGACACAAACAACCTAGGAGTCGACCACCTATATACTACACCACCTGGGTGCCACACACCTAGGTGTTGCACCACCTGGGTTCCCATTAGCCAACCTGAGGGCCACTTTTTCTAGGTTGTCTACATGGTTTCCCATTCACCCAAGTCACCTACATGGGTATACATTCACCCAAGTCACCTATCCAGGACCCCATTAGTTTATACAGTAGGGTGATTAACCCTCGCACCCATGATTGAGATCAGTGAGGACCTGTGGTCTTGGGACTTTAACCCAATCCTTATATTTTTTTCACTGAGCCCCATGAAAAATTAATAGTTGCACCATTAACTTTTTAGGTCAGTTCAAACATGATTTGGTTTTCAATAATTAAAACCCCAAACTTTATGTCAATAAAACCTTGATTCAAGATACCCCTATTGGTCCCCAAAATACCTTGAGTTAAGATACTCCTCTTGGTTTCCTCATATTCCTTAAGTTGGGATACTCCTCTTAGTTTCCCTAAAATACCTTGAGTTGAGATACTCCTCTTGGTTTCATCATATTCCTTATATCGAGATACTCCTCTTGGTTTCTCCATATTCCTTAAGTTGAGAGGATCTTGATTTTCTCAAACACATTGAGTCAAGATACTCCTCTTTATTCCAAAAATACCCTCACCTGATTCATACCCTAACCTGATTCATCTACACTCCACATGACGTGAAACTACTTAGAAGCATTCATGGATACATGAATATAAATAGAACCACTACGATCATTTTCACACAAACTTAAAAGGTATGACATATCCTATTAAGTGGCACCAAACTGTGTGGTTTTTGATTCCCTTTATAGTAATACGTAGGGAACCCCTTTCATGTGCCCGATACCAATTCCACAACACCTCCTACCTCATTTAACAGGAGTCGCGATGCCTCCCAGGATAGTAATAAACTCCATAGTGCCTATTTATATGGATTTAATCTATAAAGTGACCATATACATGGATAAAATGATAGATAGTACAATTATCATATGTAGTTTCCCCTTAAGTGAATATTGTTAGCTGATCAATTTTACTTAAGGGTAATAGGTATTATTACTGAGAAGGATTTATAAACATGAATTAAATCTATAAGTGAGTCTCGTTCTAGGAAATAAGACCCCTTGAGTTATAAGTGGACCCACATCCTCTCATATAATAAAATTTTCCATCATCACCATCCTAGGTGATCGATATGGTGCCCACCATTGGAAAGAAGGAGAGCTGTGTGAGACCCGAAATAACTAAAACAATCATGTGGGGATCAAAATCCAATATAGATAATAAGGAATATGACAAATTATCTAGAAATAAATGAGAATATTAAAGTAACAGTACAGAGGGTAAAATTTAATTTTAATAAGAAATTTATTTACAAAAAACTTCCATTTATATTTCTAAAATCAAAATTTAACTTTTATTAAAATTTTATAAATTAATTTCTTTATACATCACAAACATAACCTAACTAAACTCTGGGGTTAAGACCACCTACTTTTTGGAGTTTTTTCCCTTGGACCAACTGTTTTTACTTTGATTACATATTTATTCAGTCATTTGAATATTAATAAAACACTTGTAACATATTGTTCATTGTTCTATATAAATTTAATGTAATAATTTCCTAGGGTATTTGTTGCATTGATAAGGTCATAGAAGTTCCTCTCTATGATAAAAACCTTAAAGTGTGATGACTATATTATTAAAAATAGTTATATAGTCATATAACAATATAGGATGGGATGCATAGAACGTGACTGTCGGGTGTGACTACTCATAAGCGAAGAAAGATTCTTCTCATGAAGTTCAAACTTGGTAATCTCCAAGATTGGATATTATGAGAACATACCCACCAGTTGGAATTCCATGTGTTTTTATGTCATTGAATATTCCTATTTATGATCATGTTTAATGGTCCTTAGACTTTAAGATTATCATTAATTCATGTAATGACACACACTCTTAGATTTACTAATCAAAACCATCATTACATATATCGGTAGGAAGTAGGATATGTTGGGTGCATCATGAATGAAATGTTATTAATGGATAAGTTGAGTAATTATTTTTCCATTCCATTTTATTGAAGTTTATATCATAAACCTTTGATTGGAATAGAACTATCGCATTAAATTCCATGGTCATGGTGTAATGATGTTTTCATTTAAAATAGTCAATGAAAGACACATTGTGCATATATGTTGATGACACAAATCTGATGAGATATTATAATAAAGGGACTATATTTCACAGTGAGTGTTTGCATGTGGTTGTCATTGTTGTGACATTAATTTATTTCTCTTGGGTTCCTTGACTTGTTACTATATAGTAACCTTGGATTTTGGGTGATCATGCCTAATGCCAATGAGAAATAATCCTAGAGTGTCACACGCCAAGTGTTTCCATTAATCACTATTAAATTATATTTGAATTTAATTAATGGAATAAATATTATTCTCAAGATCAAGGAATAATTTTATTCATGATTTGTCAATTGAAAATATTTATTGATGAATGAAATATATTATTAAATATTTATTTGGGTATTTAAAGAATGATGAGTAGTAAGAATGGACCAAGACCGTGTTCGTTGAAAAATATTAATTTACAATCTCATAAAATAATATTTTTTATTTTTCATGTTTTCATAAATACCATAAAATATTATTATTATTATTATTATTTTGGAATGGGGTTTATTAAATTATATTATTTTATTTAAGGTTTGGTATTAAATTATGTAATATTTTAACCTAAACCATAGCTCTATGAATATATGGTTATTTCTATTGTGTAAGGTTAATCAAAAATAAAGAACTAAGAATCATCATGCATAATGGAATTCTCTCTCAAATCCTCTTTATCACTCCCTCTCAAGAATAAGAAACATAAGAGAAATTTCTTTAGTATTGAAGGATGAGTGATCAACACAAACAACACAAGAAATTTGATTAGCTATATGAACACCTATAAATCAATTGGAATTTATTATATATTAAAACATCATGTGTGCATCACCACTAGAGGGATTCTACACTTGAATACTTATGTCAAATAAAGGTAATCAGAAAGGGTTTTTAGAAGATCAACATCTTCATCGAAGAAATATCCTAAGACATGGTAATCATTTATTCTAGATCTAAATAAATTAATTATAAATTTAACATGAAAGATCCTCTATTGGGTTTTTGGGACATTTTATTCAAAATAAATTTTAAATATATCACCCACCAAAAGTGTTTCCACTGTGATCAGAACCTTCAAGTGGTGTCAAATGGTCATGTTTCAAATTTATAATTATTTATTTGATTGTTTATTTATTTACAATAGTGGTCAGATTTTATTTCATAATATTTATTCTTTAATTTTAATTTAATTAACATGTTATCGACATATTAATCATGTTTGTTCATTGTTAAGTTTTCTTAAATATCTAATAACAAATGAAGAATGTCTATATATGACATCAAGAAGTTCCAAATTATTGGCCGGTAATACTGGGTTACACGGCCTGTAGCTAGATTACACGTCGTGTACCCAAGTACATTATATCTAGATGTGTTATGAGATTCAAAAAATTCCAAATCGCAATTACACGTGGTGCATTAATTGAAAACCACATATAAACCAGTCTAACCTGGAACATGATATGTCGAATTACACGATGTGTATATGGCGTACACGTCATGCAGTCTACATGGGTTAGTGGTGAAATTTGCATAATCTATGTGTTCATTATATATGGTCAAACCACATGATAATGAAAACCCATAAAAATAATGACATACATGATGTGTAACCTCTGTTCATGGTATATAGTTAATTATTTCCCGCATCTAAAATACATGTTGATACATTAAGTGAGAAAAGTTGACACACGGCATAATTGATACAAAACATGTAGCTAGACTGTACACATCATGTATTCTCTCATCTGAGAACATGACAAGTCTTTAGGTGAGTTTCATAGGCGCACAACATTCAAACCACACAACATGTAACTAGACTATACACACCATGTAATCCTTTGAGATACACACTGAAGACCCAGGCATGTATCTTGGGCGCAAAAAAAAAGAGGAACACAAAGCATGTAGCTAGTTAGTATACACCATTTAATCCAGCAAAGGTGCATTCCAAATCCCCAAGCATGTATCTTGGATACATGGAAACTGAGGAACATGGCATGTAGCTAGACAGTACACGTCATGTAGTCTCCCAATTAATGAAATAATTAAATTACATTATATTGAAAATTTCAGCATTAAAACCTTATTTAAATGACTAGAAGTTGTTGCATTTAAAAATTTAATAATGGTTTTAAAGAATTATTAAATTATCAATTAATTTATTTTAATAATCAGTAATTGTTAGTTTAATCATTTATTTTCCATTAATACCATTAATGATGGGTATCTCCAAAAGAATTCATATGATCATTAAGATGAAAAGTAATTAATTAATTAATTAATTCTATTGTATTTATATTAATAATAAATAAAAAATAAGAAATGAATGATAATCAGATTTAATTTTTCATATTCATTAAATATATGATCATTAATGATCTTTTCCAAGACCTATTTATGTTTTGGATGTTTTAATTAATTTATTTCATGGGTTTAAAATTATTTAATATTAAATTAAATTTATGGCATGTGTATTATCCCTCCTTCCATTACTATTTTGGGTCTATGTATCCATGGTTAGTTATTTAATACTTATTAACCAATCCTTTGGTTCCCCTCATCTATGTGTAAGTTATAAATACTTCCAATTAATGGAGTGTCTCAAGGCATGTGGAGGTAGTTCAAGATAGAACCATTATGATTCCAACTCGGATGATACATAGGTGCACAAGTGGAATGTTGTAACTCATGTTAAGACTAGCACAAGGAGTTATTCCCCTAGGTCAAAGGTTAATTTATTTTCCGCTCAATTAATCAACCATTATATAATCTCATGATCGATTCATTTATAATTTATTTATTTCTATATTATGATTATTTATGTTACGGTTGCATGACCGCTATCACATAAATAAATGAATTAATGTGGAAATATGTAATTTAAATAAATGGATTATGTGTAAATATTTTATCCAACATGGTTAATTAATTAAGTAAAATACACTTAATATCAACAAGTTATGTAAATGATAAAATGAGATAAAATTTATCCATATTAAATTAAAATTTCTCAAATATATTTTAAGTAATACTTGGCCTTCCAATACATGGTTAGAAATGAAAGCCTTAGAACTAAGTGTTTAACCAGCCCTCATTAGGACACTTAATTTTAATATAGAGTTCTTATAAAGGTTATGGGTAGAAATAACCATATTACATAAAGATAAGTATCCCTCACTAGAATAGATGTAATGTGAAGACAAGTTTTGAGGGAATCCAAGTTAGGATTTTAGGATTGGGGGGTCCACTCAACAGATCAAGGATCTGTAAGCCCATAGTTGGCAAAGACCTACCTACCTACATAAATACATTCAAGTAACTTGACTAACACTCATTGGGGTTATAAAAATGGGGATATGGATCCTTTCTACTAGAATATCATGGAAACTATACATTTTGAGTTCAACGGTGATGGATATTATGACTTTATAAAATAATGAAAGATTTAATAAAATTAATTATTATTATTTCTCACATTATTTGTAATCAAGAAAAGTACTAATAAAATACTCTTTAATAATTTTATAAAATGGAAAGTTCATCATCCACACTATCCCTATTATCTATATTGGATAAATACTATCTCCTCATTGGTATTAAATTATAGGATTAGTTTAGATGCCTTCGGGTAGTGTTGTTCCATGAAAGGAAATCTTATGTGCTAGAATCCTCAATGCCTAATTCTCTTGCCAAGGAGGTGAATGTTAAAGAGTTCCTTGAATATGAAAAAAACATAAATGATGCAGTTTATGATCAATGTTTGATGTTATCATCTATTTCTAGTGAACTTATGAAGTCTCATGAAAACATGGATGCTTATAGCATGCTCGAGCATCTTTATGTTCTATACTATGATAGAGCCATACAAGAGCATTTTGAGGTCTCAAATTCTCTTTTTTAGAGAAATATTAGAGATGGTACACCAAATGGCCCTCACTTATTCAATACCATTGGCTTCATTTAGATCCTAGAGGTTTTAGGGTTTAAACTCCCAGAATAACTAGGCACTAATATCATTCTTGCATCACTCCCTCATAGATTCTCTGTCTTTTTTTTAATTTTAATATGAACCACATTTATAAGACCCTTATATATCTACTCACTCTTCATCACCAAGTAGGTATGGAGATGAAGTGTAAAAATCCTTTCATACTTATACTGAACAAATGTAAATAGAAATTGAAGATCCCTAAGACCAAACTTCTTCATGCCCTTCCAAGAAGATTAAGATTAAGGGGAATTAAATGGAATAGGATGTTCTCTATTTTGTATGTGGAAAGAAGGGTCACTGGAAGAAAAATTTGACCCAAGGAAAGAAGCAAGTGGAAACTTCAAGTGAGTTTGTTATCGAGTGTAATTTATCTGTTCCTAAAAATTGGGTATTAGATATAGCTTGTGGTGCTCACATATGTATTGAAGTATGGGAACCAGGTAGATTCATAAATATTGACCAAGGGGAGATAGATATATGAGCATCCAACAGAGATAAACTTTTTTTGTAGTTATCAATGACTACCACATCACATTTCCAACTGGAATGATCTTGGTTTTAAAAGATTGTTACTATGTGTCAAATACTACCAAAAACATTATTTATGTATCCAGACTAGATACTAATTGATTTATTTTCTAATTTGAGAATAAAATTTTCTTATCTTATAATGATAGCATTTTTATGGTAAGGCACATTAAAATAATAGTATTTATGTGTTTGACTACACAAACCAAGTAATGGAAATCGATAACAAAACTACTTCGCAAGACTCATATCACACCCAATTTTTTCATCACCATTTTGGTCATGTAAACAAAAAAATTTGGACTAAATTTCATCAAGATGGATATTTAGACTCTTTTGAACTAAAAACACTTGGTGTATTTCATGCATGTTTACAAGCTAAAATGAAAAAATACCCATTTAGTGAGAAAGGTGAAAGGTCCAAAGAGCTTCTTGAATTAGTTCATACCGATATGTGTGGACCATTTTTTATTGAAGCAATGGGTGGGTATTCATAATTGATAACTTTTACTGAAGATTTTAGTAGATATGGATATGTATAATTAATTAGGTATAATTCATATTCCTTTGGAAAAATCAAGGAATACAAGAGTTAAGTTGAGAACCATCTTGGTAAGAAGATTAAGAATCTCTACTAAGAGTGTGGTGGAGAATATCATAATCAAGACTTAATTAATTATTTATGGGAGTTTGGGATCCTATCTCAACTCACTCCTCTTTATACACCTTAGTGGAATGGTGTAAGTGAAATGAGGAACCACGCATTATTGTACATAGTGATTTCAATGATGATTCGTGTGATTCCTCCATTATCCTTTTGGGGATACACACTACAACCAGTAGCATAAATACTAAACCAAGTTCTAACTAAGGTAGAATATGGTATACCACACCAATTATGTAATGGAAATAAACCTATGTTGTCATACTTACATGTCTTGGGTTGAAAATTGTTTTTTAATTCCTCCTCAGGTAACAAACTTGCACCCAGAGGCACAAAGTGTACCTTTATAGGATATCCCTAGAAAATGAGGGGATATTGCCTATATGACCCCTCAGAAAGAAATGTAATAGTGTAAAGACACACCATATTCCTTTAGAGGGAGATATTATTCGATGAAGTCAAGGATTAAGATACAAAATAGTTAGTACAGGAAAAGATTCCATAAAGCCCCATGGAAGAAGAAGATGTTCTAGAGACACAAGTATTGGGAGTATAAAAGAGGTTATAGAACCAGATTATTATGTTTTTCTAGTCACCAATGATGGTGAATCATCATTAATTGATAATAATTATCCTAAAACCTATAAGGAATTAGTAAGTGGCATAGATGTTTCCAAGTGGCAAGAAACCATGAATTCTGAAATGGATTCCATATACTAAAACTAAGACTATATTTTGGTATATCCTATATTAGATGTAAAGACTATTGGTTATAAATGTTTATTCAATAAGAAACTAAACATGAATGGGAAAGTCAATACCTATAAATCATGGCTAGTTTCAAAAGGGTTTAAATAGCGTCAAAGCATTAACTATGAAGAAACCTTTTCACCAGTTTCTATACTGAAATCCATTAGAATTATACTTCCCATTATGACTTTAAATGATTATTAGATTTTAAAAATGGATTCTAAAATATCCTTTATTAATGGGAACCTTCAAGAATATGTCTATATAACACAAATTAAAGGTTTTATGACTTCAAAGGATGTCAATAGGGTATAAAAATTACAATGATCCATTTATGGATTAAAGAATGCATCCAGATCATGGAACATTCATTTTGATGAATCCATAATGGAATTTAGTTTCATAAATAATGAATGTGATTCATGTTTATATAAATAGTTTAGTGGGAGAAAACAGTCATTTCTTAACAGTATATGTCGATGAAATATTACTTATTGGAAAAGAAATACCAGTATTACATTTTGTTAAGTCTTAGTTGAATCAATGATTCTCCATAGAGGACTTAGGTGAGGCAGCATACATTCCTGGGATCAACATCCATCATGATATATCTAAGAGACTACTCAGCCTAAGTCAAGGTATATATGTTGTTAAGATACTAAAGTGTTTCATTATATAACAATCCAAGAGGGGATTGTTTCCAATGTCACATGGAATTCATCATTCTAAGAAAATGTGTCCTTGAAAACATGAGGAATTAAATAGAATGGCATGGATTCCAAATGTTCCGGTGATTGGGTCAGTCATGTATGTTATGCTATGTAATAAGATATATGTCACAAATACATTAAGTGTGGTAGTAATATATCAAGTTGACCTAGGTGACCACCATTGGATGGAATTCAGGACTATACTTAATTATCTGAGTCATGTTAAGTATATGTTCATGTTCTATAGAGGATATGGGGAAGCATTTATCAGAGGACATGAATATTCTAGTTTCTAAATAGATCAATATGATATGAAATCTTAAATGGGATACATCTTCATTATGAATAGAGATGTTATGAGCTAGAAGATCTCAAAGAAGGCTATGGTCCCAGATTCAACAACAGAGTCTGAGTATATTGTGACTTATGAGGCAACTAAGGAAGTAGTATGGACACACAACTACATCTAAGGTCTTTACATTGTACCTAGTATTAAATATATTATCACACTCTATTGTGATAATACTCTAGCAATGGCTCTTATAAAGGATCTAAGGTCACATTAATGGATGAAGCATAAACATTGAAAGTATCATCTCTTGAGGGGGTTTTCTCATAGAGATAAAGTTTTACTGATAAGAATTTTAATAGAAGAAAATTTGTAATACCCCATGAATAAATTCTTAACTCATCAAAAACATGAATATCATGTGTGGTCTAGCATACTGAAATTCATAGGCATTTGGCTCTAGTCTAAGTGTAATTTTGTTGGATTTGATTTCCTAGGACCAACCATCTGTACTTTGATTGCATGTATATTTAATAATTTGAATATTAATAAAACACTTATTATGCATTGTTCATTTTTATTCATAACTTTAATGTAATAATGTCTTAGGTTATATGTTTCATTGATAAGGTCATAACAGTTCCCTGCTATTATGAGAACATTGAAGTGTTATGTTGATATTCTTAAATATATTTTTACAATTAGATAACATTATATTATGGGACACAAAGAATGTTATTTTTAGGTCTGAGTAATCATAAGTGGATGAGACTTCTTCTCATGAAGTTCACACTTGGTAATCTCTAAGATGGGAGATTATAAGAATATACCCACCAGTAGAAATTTCGCATATTGTTGTGTCATCTTATATTCCTATATGCGGTGTGTGTAATGATCCTTAGAGTTTAAGATTATCATTGATTCATTTCATGACTTATAAACTTAGATTTATTGATGAAAATCATCACACCATATATTATTGGGAAGTAGGATATGTTGTTTGTGTCACAGATGACATGTTATTAATAGATAAGTCGATGAAGGACTTGTCCCTTCCATCTTTATGGAAGTTGATATCTCATTCCTTTGATTGGAATATAACCATACCATTAAATTCCATATCCATGGTATAATGATGTGTTTATTTAAGATGGTCAACGAAAGATGCATCAAGCATATAGGTTGATGAAACATATGTGCAAACTACTTGATGAGATGTTGCGACAAAGGGATTATATTGCACAGTGAGAATTTTTATGTGGTTATCATAATTGTGACATTAAGTTCTTTATATTGGGAGTCTTGAACCATTTCTATATAGTAATATCATAATTTAGGCAATCCTGACTAATTCCAAGGGTCACACACTAACTATTTCTATTGATCTCGATTAAATTATATTTGAATTTAATTAATGGAATAAATATTATTCTCAATACTGAGGAATAATTTTATTCATGATTTATTTATTTTTAAATATTTATTGATAAATGAAATATTTATTATGGTATTCAATAAATTCTGAGGATTATGGATTGATCAAGAATGCGTACGGTGAAAAATGTTAATTTACAAGATGATAAAATAATATTTTTTATTGCAAAAGTTAGTGTGCATGCCAATAAAATATTATTATTATTATTATTATTATTTCATGGGGTTTACTAAATATTATTATATTATTTAAGGTATTTTATGAAATTAAATAATATTTTAACCTAAACCATGTCTCTATAAATAGATGGTTATGTCTATTATGTAGGGTTAATCAAAAATTGATAACTGAGAATTGTTACCCACAATGGGATTCTCTCTCATATCCACTTCCTCTCTCCCTCTCAATAATAAGAAGCAAATTAAGATTCCTTCAAGATCAAATGATGAGTTTTCAACAAAAAAACTCAGAACATTTTATTTGCTACTCTTACACCTGAAAATCAACTAGTGTTTCTTAGAGATCAAAGGTTCTTGCGTGGATCACTACTAGAGAGATTATACACTTGAATCCTTACAGCGCAATGAAGGTAATCTAAAAGGGTTTTCAGAAGATCAAAATAATCATCAAAGAAATATCCTAATATGAGTTAATCATTTTTTCCATATCAAAATAAATTAATTATAGATTTAACGTGAAAGATCCTCTCTCAAGGTTCTAAGACATTTAATTTAAAAGATATTTTAAATATATCACTCACCAGAAGCACTTCCACTATTACTAGAACCATCGCTTCCATTATAACCTAAAGGTGAGCTCATCCTAGTTTGAAAACCACAAAGATTCTCCCTATAATCAATAAATAAATATACTTAAACAAGTAAAAATAATTAATAGGATAAAATACACGAAGACAACTCCAAATGGAGTCTGGGCACTATAATTCACAAAATAACGAATTATAAACCTAAACCAATCATGAATTTAAACCTAAATCAAATGAATTTATATATAAATCCATCTAGAAACAAATATTTACCAAAACAGTTATTAAAGGATTTTAGTCAACCTTCCTCAGTCTCCTTTAGCCATAAAATAGAGAAACCTTTTCAATTGAAAGTGATTCCATCATGCACTGAAGATATCACAAATCAAATTCCTAAAAAACTAATACAAATCAAAGAAAAAGAAATGAAAATATGATAGGAATAAGAAAGGGTGAAAATACTATGTTTTAGTGAGTCAAATCCGCCTCAAACACCATGGATTAAAGAGGTGGAAAGGGGGAGGAAATAAAATGAGGGAAGGGAGACTCCTCCCTCAATTCATGTGACTTAATATGGGAAACCTAAAAGAGGGGTTAAAAAATAATGGGTAATGGACAAAATTACCATGGTTTAAAAAAACATGATTGGACACCACTATTAGTTCTAGGCATAGTGGAATCATGAAGTGGTAGAAAATATATTAAAATTTATTTTAATAATAATTGCCTAAAACCATGATTGATGGTCTTTCATATAAAATTTATAATTAACTTATTTAATATCTGAAGAAATAAATAACTGGGCTTATAAAATTTCTTCATTGATGAATGTTGATAGTCTAAAAAGACCCTTTTAGATTTACTTTATTGCACTATGAGGATCTCAGGATAGAATCCCTATAATGGTGATCCACACGTGTTCGAATGATCTCTAATCCATACCACTAAATATTTAGGTTCTATCACAACAAATCAAATGTCTTGATTTTTTTGTTCTTGATCTCTCATTATTTGGTCTTGAGTAAATATCTCTTGTATTTCTCATTCTTGAGAAGGAGAGAAAATGAGGATTCATGAGAGAATTCATTGTGAGCAACAATTCTCTATTCTCAATTTTGGATGCAATACACAACAGATATAACCATTTATTTATAGAGTTAGGGTTTAGGTTAAAATATTAGTTAATTTCATGTCATTCATTAAATATCATTTAAAACCTTTAATAAAACCCATGCCTATAATAATATTATTTTTATTTTGTGGTGCTCCAACTTGCATAAGTTGATAAATAATATTTACCAGCTTGTAAATAATTATTTTATCACCAGATATGGACTTGGTCCATTCAAACTCATTATTATTTATTGAATACCCGAATAAATATTTTATTCATAAATAATAATTTCATTCACATACCAATGAATAGATATTTATTAAATATTCGATAAAATAAATAAATATATTTTTATTCACATGTCGGTGAATAAATATTTTTTTAATTTATATGATCAATATAACTTCAATAAAATTATTCCTCAGTATTAACAATAATATTTATTCAATTAATTAAATTTATAAATAATTTAATTGAGATAAATGGAAAAAATTAGTCTATGACCCTCTAGGATTATTTCTCATTGGAATTAGTTGTCCTTGCCTAAATACCAAGATTACTTTCTAGCAATGAGTTAAGGAACCCAAGAGAAAGATCTTAATGTCACAATGATGAATACCAAATATGAATACTCACTGTGTAATATAATCTCTTTATCAAAATATCTCATCAAAAAAGTTATAATATGGTTTCATTAACCTATAATCTTGATACGTATTTTTTTTAATATATGAAATAAACGCGTTGTTACACCATGGCCATGGAATTTAGGTAACGGTTATATTTCAATCAAAGTGATAAGATATCAACTCCCATAAAGATGGAAAGGACAAATCCTTCCTTGTATTTTCCATCAATGACAGGTCAATCATGAAACACCCAACGTACCCTACTTCCTGCCAACATATGGCTAGACGGTTTTTGTCGGTAAATCTATGTGAGTGAGTAATAAAATGTATTAATGATAATATTAAAGTATAAGGACCATTACACATGCTCGTAGATAAAAATATCCAATGACACCAAAACATGAAAAAATACTACTAGAATTTCTATTCTCATAACCTCTCATCTTGAAGATTACCAAGTGTGAACTTCATGATAATAAGTCTTATCCACTTATGAGTACTCACACCAGATGGTCTAAATACTATGTGAAGTTCAAAAGGATTGAATAAAAACTGATAAGGGGGGGTTGAATAAGTTTTTTACTTTTTATAAGTTTCAAAACTTCTAGAAACTTAACCACTTCAACCTATTAAATTTCATTACCTTATCATCTTTTAGTAAATAATAATTCATGTAAAAGTATGAAAGCAAGTAAAGAACACGATATTTACAAGGTTCTTCCTTAGTGTGAGAACCTGCATCCTTGTCATAGCCACTCCCCTGGTTCTATATAAATTAACTATTATTAAAAAGTGAATAAAAATTGTGCCAACTTCTATTAGACACCTTATATCTCCCGATAGGAATTATTATACTGACTCCAATCAGTTTACAAAATTTTCTTACAAAAATTTTAAAAAAAACAAAAGAATAAAGACTTTGTTCAAACTTCTCCACAAATGATTTGTATGGATCCTCATTTCAATGTGGATGGGTCTGATTCTCTCAGTCTGATGGGGCTGGGTCTGATAGACTCAATCCGATGAATTCGGTCCAATGGAATCAGTAAGATGAACCAATTTTCAATTTTCATGACTCAAACTCTGCTAAAATGCTCATTCAAATATTCCTCAATCTGATCTTCCTCAGTTCGGTAAGAAAAATTTTAGCTTTCTAATATTCTAACAAAATCGCTTTCAAGAAAGAACTCTGACTCGAATCTATAGTGCTACGAATTTTTCACACATGAAAAGGTTGTGAAGTATTAATTTACTATTCTTCTATTTATAAGGATCTTGGAAAGATAAAGGTGGAAAACTGAAAAAAAAATTACCGCTTACTAAAATTCAAAAAACTCCAAAATTCACTCATATTTGAACTTCATGTTTGACCACTTCAACTCTTCTAGAACCTTCTTGAATTGTATTGAGTATTCTTAGTAATCAGCCTTATCAAACTTCCTAACCTTTCTTCAGTGTGATGGAACTTCTTTAGTTCATTACGATGAAACTTCCTAAAATCATTACGATGGAACTTCCTCATCTTCTTACGATGAAACTTCCATAGCTCATTATCGTGGAAATTATTCATCTCATTATGATGGAACTTCATCAGCTCATTCTAAATTGACTTTCCTCATCAAAGTTAGTCTGATTGACTTTTCTTCTCAGAGTTAGTCTGATTGCCTTTCCTTCTTAGAGCTAGTACAAAGGAACTTCCTTATCTTCAGTCTAATGGAATCCTCATAATAATGGAATTCTCATTACAATGGATTCTCATTATGATGGATTTCTTATTACAATAGAAACTCCACTATACAACTTTGAAATTATTCAAACCTCATCAGTTGTAACTCATTTAGACTTCTGAAAACTTCTGTGTTCAGTACTTTTAGATATGATGTAAACCTCTCCTTAATTCCTAGAACCGATATAATCTTTATGATCCCTCCATTTCTTAAAAATCTTTTATCATGACAGTTTTCATGATTTATGAGAACTTAAAGATTGTAAAATAATTGTCTGAATTTGGGATAGAAATTTTTAGAACATTTTAACTCCTGGCATCACTGTCTTCATTAAACCTCTTCAGAAAAAATCTGACTTTCTAACAACCATGGTGTTTGATGAATCTTGAACTTCATACTGATGAAATTGAGACTAATGGAGAATCCAATCAATAACTTTATATTTATTATAAATTCTATGAACAGTGATGCCCAATTTGATACTCTACATCTGGTGCTTCTCATTATGATACTATGTATCTGAAAAAAATTACTCAATAACAAAACTTCTCTCCCCTTTTTATTTGGGATTAAAAATTCAGTAACTTTCACATTATTTTCAAAAACATTCTTTTATAAAATATTATTTTTACAAAAATACAAAAACTTTGTTAAAATAAAATATCATAAATTTTCTTCAATCTCCCCATTTGGATTTGTTTGACAACATTCATTAACAGCTTTTAAAAATCACATTTTTTATACAACTCAAGTTTTTTGACTTTTATCAAAACACAGCCTTTCTCAAAAGAGAGTGTCATGAAACCACACTATTGGATAATGTCATTTTTTGAAGGAATTTCATCCCTCAATGATAAGAAAACAAATTAGCCTTGTTAAGATAAACTCCCCCTCACTTTTATCTTTTATCATGTTTATTTTTCTCTCACTTTTATTTTCCTCTCCCCTATCATCTGATAACCACAGCTTCAAATTCATAAAATAAATATAATTATTAACTTTTTATGGAGTAAAAAAATGTTACTTTTTCTCCCCCTTTTTCAACATAATCCAAATCATGGAGGGGTCCTTCCTTATGATTTTTAGGAAGTCATTAGAGGTGGATGAATATGAAGTTACATCCTCAATTACACAAATCTCTTCGGCATAGCTTTTGTGAAGATATCATCAATTTGATACTTTGATGAGATATATTCCAGAAAAACATCTCCAATAGAAAATTTCTCTATTATAATGTGAAACATTATATCAATGTGTTTTGATAATGAGTGTTGAAAAAGATTTTTAGAAAGATCAATTACACTCTGATTATCACAAATAATCATCACCGGTTTAAAAACTTCCACTTTCAAGTCTTTCAGCTAAACTTTTATCCACAACATTTAGCTACAGCATATTCTGATTCCATTGTTCTCAAATTTACTAAAATTTCTTTCTTACTATTACAACTCACACAACATTCTCCCAAGAAAAATGTTCCTCTAGAAGTTGACTTTATATCATTATAATATCTAAGACAATCAACATCAAAAAAACCATGAAAGTTTTTTCCACAACTTAAATGTATAAAATACCGTATGAAGTTGTTACTTTGCTAGAAACATATGAGATTCTTTTGTATTACTTTGATACCTATCATAAAAAGTTATAGAATAAACAATATCAAGTCTTGAGTCTGTGAGATAAAGAAAACTTCCTATTATCTTCTAAAATTCATTCTGATTCACACTTTTTCTAGAATCATCTTTACTCAACTTTTTTATCACTGAAATTGTAGTAGAAACTTATTTGGATTCTTTCAACCCAAACTTAATTAAAAATTCTCTAGTATGATTTTATTAAGATAACAAAATGTAATTTTCCTTTTGTTAAACTTTTAAACCAAGGAATAAATTTAATTCTCCCAGTATTGACATTTTAAAATTCTTATTCATTTCCTTAGTAAATTATTTAAAATAATTTTCTTTATCCTTGGAAAAATTATATCATCAATATACACAATAACAATTAGTGTGTTCGAGTTAAATTATTTCACATACAATTTACTATCAACCTTTCCTTTATAAAAATTAAACATTCTTAAACAACTACCAAGTTTTAAATACTAGGCATGTGGGGCTTGTTTCAACCCATATAATGATTTATTCAATCTAGGAAACTTTTTTCATCATTATAAAGTAAAAAACCACAAGGTTGTTTAATATAAACTTGATCCTAAATATCTTCATTTAAGAAATATGAATTTACATCCATCTAAAAAACTTTGTAATTTTGTTATATAGCCACTGAAAGAAACATTCTAATAGTATTTAATCTTATAACTAGGGGAAATATTTCTTCAAAATTCACTCATTCCACCTGTTAATAGCCTTTACAACGAATCCTTTCATTATTTCTTAAAACTTCTCCACGTTCATTCAATTGTTTTTTTATAAACCCATTTTTTTATGATAACATTTTTACCTTTCCAACATGATACAATTACCCATGTTTAATTTTCTTCAATCTAACCCAACTCTTCATTTATAGAATCCACCCATTATTTTTATCGAATAGATTTTGAAATTGATTTCGGATCAACTTTTGAGATAAGTGAAGTCTAATTCTCAAATCTCAATGTTCTTCTAGTCTGAACTAGATCCTTCTGATTCCCAATGATGTTTTTGGTCTCAACATGATTTTGTAAAGTATTAAATTTAAAAGTTTCTTTTATAGATTCACTTTCCTCAATACACAATTCTTCATAATCTTGATAATTATATTTTTTATCATTCTCACATTCATTGGAAACCTTCAGTTTTTCCTTTTCAACATTCTCAACAACTTTTGTTAGATTTTCAATAACATTCACATTATATATATCCACTAAATTGTGTAAACATTTTTTCCAACATTTAAAACTTCATTCATTGGGTAAATAACCCATAAATATTCATTCTTCATCTTTCTCATAAAACTTTACAAGATCCTGATTTTTAATTTTTAGCAAATATGGACCTCTAAAAAATAAATTATTTCAATGAAGGTTTTTTATTATACCAAAATTCATAGGGAGTCATATAGGATTCTGGCCTCAAAAAACTTATGTTCTAAACATGTACAGTAGTACTTACAGCTTATCTCCAATAGAAATCTGAAAGTTCGAATTCTACTAACATGCTTTATTTATGTTGAGAGAATCTGTTAGTACTACTGTACATGTTCATAACAGAAGTTTTTTCAAAAGTTACACAAACATATTCTTCTCCTATTTTCAATTCTAGAAAATTTCATAGATCATCAAGAGTTTTTTCATAATTTTATACCCAAGGTGGAAAAGTATCCAGTGCTACAACTTATTCTCATCTTCATAACATAGATAACATGAATTGTAAAGTTCTCCAATCTGAAAAATATTTTTGCGGGTTCTTTATCCCCTGGTCACAAATTTTTTATCTTCAATTATTCTGGTGATAAAAGAATATTTTCACAAAAAAACTTCTTTTTAATCATCAAAATGTTGACACACACTACTTAATGAGTTATTTTTGAGTCCATTAATAAATAAGACTTCTTTTGTTTTTTGTTTTTGAGGTTCTATCTCAGCAGTTCATATCCCTCTAATTCTCAAGGAACTATCATTTCCAAAAGTAACTCCTCTACCATCATGTTTTTCAACATGTTTCAAGATTTTTTTTATTACATGTAATGTGTGAAGAACAACAACTATCAATTATCCTTGGTTTATTCCTTTTACTTTCTTTCAAAGTTTTCTCAACAACAAAAGCTCTTTCCTCAACTTTATTCTTTCCAACTTCCTTTTATTTTCTCCCATAAGAAAATTCTTCAAGAATGAGTTTCATACAACTTTCTTCATGATGACCATTATGATTAAATCTTCCATATAATTCTTCAAAACATTAAAATTGATTGTTTTTTGGAAATTTTCTCACATCTTGATATTTTTATTTTCTAACTTCTTGTGTTCTAGGAAAGTTAATCATTCTTATTTCACCATTTTTTCTATCTATTAAAACCTTCTTCCAGGAAGTGATAAGTTATGCCAAAAATTATAAGCCTTGTTCCCATAGATTCCATAACACCAAAAAAACCATAAAATCATGATTTTCTAGTGATTTAATATATTTCTCTATAGAAACTTTGTTTAGGTTGATAATTTTTTCCTACACCAACATACTCTAGGTATGGACCATATTTCCTTCTGAGTAAGTTTTCAACTTTTGTAGATGTGATAGGTTTCTCACATCCTTTCTCTATCCAAAATTTCCCAAAACTTATCTTCTCACCATAAATGTTAGAAAAATAAGATGAAACATTATTTTTGGTGGGTGGGGATTTCACAAAATTATTAATTTGAACTTTCTCAGTAACTTTAGAAGTATCATTTTTTACTTCCAAAGATTTGTTGAATTTTTCATTCATCTTCATTAAGGTAATTTTGGACTCAAGAAATTTTATTAAAAATTTTCAACTTATTCTTCATTAGATACTATCTTCTTACTGAGATCTTCAGCTATCTTTCCCTATTCATCAATTCTAACTTTTTCACTTAATATCTCCTGGATGTATTCTTCTTATTTCTTAACAACATCTTTTTTACCTTCAACAACTTTTCCACCACATTTATTTATCATTGTGATATCTTTATTTATAGATATATTTTTCTAGATACATGAAAAAAGTTCTGTTCTGAGATGATACTCTCTGTAATATTCTTCACCACCTTCTTCTTCACTATTTGATGAGTCTTCAATTTTCTCAACTTTTGTAATTAATGTTCTAACCTTTTATGAACTTTCCCCTTCTGAAGAATTGTTTTTAGTTAAGTTTAATTCATCTTTATTACTCAAAATACTTATCTTTTTTCCAGTAAACTTATTTTAAGATTTATTGGATGATTTTTTTATTTATAAATTTTGTTTCACTTTTCTCTCAAAGTATTTCATGAAAATCATCTCAATATTATCTAACATTCTACTTAGGAAAATTTAGAGAAAAGTGTATAATTCCACCACACTCAAAACATTTGAGAGGAAGTTTACCTTCATACTTTTATCTTCCTCTATGATGGTTCTTGGAGATAAGAGATATGATTTTATCATTCAACTCATCATCCACTTTATCCTAAAAATCACAAGGATAGGAATCTTCAAAATCTTGTATTTTTATCTTTATCAAAGCATCAAAATTCATTTTATATTTCATCTAATTTTTGAACATCGGAGCTTTTATTATTTTTTAAGTAACAATAAAGTTATTCAATTCATCAAGTGATAAATAATATTTATCTTATAAAGAATAAATTTTAGAATCAAACCTATCTGGAATGTTTCTCATAAGTTTCTTCACTATTATTGAATCTTCCAAAACTTCTCCAAATCCTCTAATGTTGCAAACAATTTCATTTACCCTGGAGAAGTATTCATCAATAGTTTATTCCTATCTCATTATTATGTATTTAAACTTAATATTACATATTTGTAGCTTTTCTTCCTTCACTTTACTATTCTCTTAAAAAAACTTTGAAGCATGTCCCATATACTCTTTGAAGTTTTGAGACTCATCACCTTCATATAAACTTTTTTTGATAGAGAAATAAGAATGTAATTCCTAGCCTTTCCATTAGATTCAATATTTCTTTTTTCAGCAATTTCTATAGGAGATTATTTAACAATAGGTGGAAATCCAATTGTAGCAGCATCAACAACTTCCAGGATAACAGATAGGAGATAAAGAATCATACTATTTTTCCAATAAGAATACATTTTTCCATCAAATGTATAAATTCCTCTACAATTTATATAATTGATATTATCCATGATAATGATTCAATAAGGGAATCCTGGATTTGAAACCAATTGAAGTTCCAAATGATCTTATAATAACTGATAAGGGGGGGTTGAATTATTTTTTTACTTTTTATAAGTTTAAAAACCTTTAGAAACTTAACCCTTTCAATCTTTTTAAGTTTATTACCTTATCATCTTTTAGTAAATACTCATGCATGAAAAAGTATGAAAGAAAGTAAAGAACATGAGATTTACAAGTTTTAGCCTCAATTTGAGAACCAACATACTTACTATAGCCACTCCCATGGGTCTATGGAAATTCACTATTATAAATAAGTGAATAAAACTTGTACCAACTCTTGTTAGACAACTTTTATCTCCCGACGGGAATTTTTATACTGACTTTCATAATTTTACAAAGTTTTATTACAGAAAATTAATCCAAACTAAAATAATAAAGACTTTTTCAAAACTTATCCATAAATGCTCTGTTCAGATCCTTGGTATGATGTGGCTAGGTATGATTCTCTCATTATGATGGGGATAGGTTTGATGGACTCAGTCAGATGAATTAGTTTCATGGACTTAGTATGATGAAATCATTTTCAATCTAAATTACATAAAATCTAATCAAATACTCAGTCTGGTCTTCCTCAATCCGATATTCTTCATTATGGTAATAAATCTTGTAGCTATCAGATCTTTTAACAAGATCTCTATCTAGAAAGATATCTGACTCAACTCTGTAGTGCTTCACCTTTTTTACACATGAAAATGATGCAAAGTACAAATGTGATGTGCTTCTATTTATATGCATCTAATAAAGAAAAAGTTGGGAAACTGAAAAACTTTTCACACTTACTCAAATTCTAAAACCACTAAAATTTACTCATATTTTAAATTCATGTTTGACCTCATAAACTCTTCTATAACCTTCTTAAATCGTATTGAGTATTCTTATTAATCAACCTAATAAAACTTCCTAACTTTTCTTTAGTATGATGGACTTTCCTTATATCATTACAATGGAACATATTTAGCTCATTATAATGGAACTTCCTCAGCTCATTATGATGAAAATTCCTTAGCTCATTTTGAATTTGAATTCCTCATTAGAGTTACCCCGATTGACTTTTCTTCTCAGAGGCAGTCCAATTGACTTTCCTTCTCATATTTAGTTAAACGAAACTTCCTCAGATTTAGTTTGATGGAATACTAATAATGATGGAATTATCATTATGATAGAATTATCATTATAATGGAATTCTCATTAGAATGGATACACCACTCTATAACTTTGAAATTCTTCAAAACTCGTTTAAAATTCTAGAAACATCTATGCCCAATACTTTTGGATCTGATTCAAACTTTTTCTTGATTCCTAGAATCGATACAATCTTTAGAATTCCTCTATTTAATAAAAATATTTTATTATAATATTTTTCATGATTTATGAGAACTTTAGTGTTGGAAAAGAATTGCATGACTTTGGGTTATAATGTTTATGAAAATTCTTACTCTAGAAATCATTGTCTTCATTCAACCTCTTCAACAACATTATAACTTTATAAAAACCATGGTGTATGATGAATCTTTAACCTTATTCTAATTAAATTGAGATCAATGGAGCATCTAATAAAAAAATTTATATTTCTAAGTACTTATGTGACCATTGATGCTGAGTCTGATACTCTGTGTCTGGTGCTTCTCAGTCATGTCCTCTACATTCATAAAAACAATGTCCTCAATAAAAAAAACTTTTATATCCCTTCATGTTTGGGATTTAACATTCAAAAAAATTCACCTTCTTTTCAAAAACATTCCTTTACAAAATATTAGTTGTAAAAAAATATAATAATCTGTTAAAAAAACATCAAAAATGTTCTTCACTCTTTGTCCCATCATAGTACATTATCCAATCATAGAACTATATTATGAATATTATAATTATACTTCAAGGTTCTCATCATAGTGGGTAACTACTATTACCTTATCAATGAGACAAATTTCCTAGGAAAATATTACTTTAAATTCATGCAGAACAATAAACAATATGTAATAATATGTTTAATTAATATTCAATATATCAAATATACATGTAATCAAAGTAAAATCAGTTGGTCCGAGGACACTAACTCTAATAAACTCCAACTTGGAATAGATCCAACTACCTTTGACTTTCTTTCTCCTATACCTCACATGATAATAATGGTTTTTTTGAGTCAAGGATTTAGTCAAGGGGTCTTCTATGTTGTCTTATATGGAAATACTTCTGACTGTAACCTCACCTATCTAAGAAAAATCCCTCAAAATATGATACTTTTGAAGTATGTTCTTTGTCCAATGATGTGACCTTAGCTATTTTTCAAATCCACCACTATAGTATTATCACAATAGAGAGTGATAGGATCTTTACTATTAGGTAACATATCAAGATATTTAATGAATTTATATGCATCAATAATACTTACTTAGCTAACTCAGAATCCATAATATACATGGAATCTTCTATAGAATCTATAACCACAACCTTATTTGAGTTCTTATAGCTTACAAAACCTTTAATAAAAGTGAAGATGTATCATGTTTTTTACTTCATTTCATTTTGATCAGTTGGGAAACTAGCATCCACATATCCTCTAATGACTAGTTCCTCATATCCTCCATAAACTAGGAACATATGCTTTATACACCTTAGATACTTAAGGATAGTCTAGGTTTCCATCCAATAGTGGTCAGGTGGATCATCTTGATATCTTCATATCATGCTCAATGCATAGGAAACATCAAGCCTAGTACATAGCATAGCATGCATGATTGACCCAATCAATGACTTGTATGGAATAATTTACATTATTTTTATTTTCTTATGTGTCTAACGATACATTTTCTTATAAATATTAATTTCATGTGACCCTGGAAACAGTCCCCTCTTAGACTGTTCCAAACTGAATCTATTCAGTATCTTGTCAAGGTATATACTTTAACTTAAGCCGAGAAACCTCTTAGATCTATCATGATGGATTTTAATTCCAAGAATATATGTTATCTCACCAAATTCCTTCATAGAGAATAATTTATTGAACCATGAATTAACAGACTATAATATTGTTATCTCATTTTCAATAAGTAATATGTCATCAACAAATATTATAAAGAAAATTATTGCAGTCCCTCTAAACTATTTATTGAAACACAACTCTCATTAATTTTTTATGAAACAAATTCTATTATGGTGTCATAAAAACAAATATTTCATGACCTGAATGCTTGTTTTAATCTATAAATGGATCTTTGCAGCTTTCATAACTTTTTGGAATCCTTTGGAGTCATAAAACCTTATGGTTGTGTCATGTAGAAATCTTCCTAAAAGATCCCATTAAGGAAAGTTAATTTTAAATACATTTTATAAATCTAATAATCATTAAAGGTTGAAATGAAAATTATAATTCTAATGGATTTCATAATTGAAACTAGTGAAAAGGTTTCATCATATTCAATGCCTTAATTCTATTTAAATCCTTTTTCAACCATTCATGCCTAATAGGTATTGACTAGTCCTTCTATGTATAGTTTCTTCTTGAATACCCATTTTAAATCAATGGGATTTACATCTACTAGAGGGTCTGCCAAAATCCTGACTTGGTTTTGGTATTTGGAATCCATTTTAGATTTCATGGATTCTTTCCACTTGGAAACATATGTG
This sequence comes from Viscum album, assembly GCA_963277665.1. Classification (NCBI taxonomy): domain Eukaryota; kingdom Viridiplantae; phylum Streptophyta; class Magnoliopsida; order Santalales; family Viscaceae; genus Viscum; species Viscum album. The sequence continues at coordinate 456,294,350 of OY728135.1, forward strand.
TCATTTACTGATTTATTGTAGGTTACAGGATCATTGTTATCAACTAATAATGAGTCATTATCCACAGTGACTAGAAAACCATAATGTTCTAGTTATCTAACCTCTATTATACTCCTATGTAGTACTTGTGTCTCTATAATAGTTTCTTCTTCCACAAGGATTTGTAGAATCTATTCATGTATCAAATCTTGAATTCCCTGAGCCTCAACTTCATTGAAGTCTATCTTTCTCCCACTATATATTTTAAATATGTTCTCCCTCTAAAGTAATATGGTGTGTTTTTCTACTGTAGCCTTTTCCTCTAAGGGGTCGTATAGGTAATATCCCCTCATTTCCTTGGGGTATCCTATAAGGGTACACTTTGTGCCTCGGTGTGTAAGTTTGTTACCTAAATAGGATTTAACAAACAATTTTCTTCCTCACAGATGTAAATTTGATAACATGGTTTTCTTTCCACTCCAAAATTCATATGGAATACTATTTACCAATTTAGTTAGTACTTAGTTTTTTGTATGTGATGTTATTTTTAATGTGTATCCACAAAAAGATAATGAAAGACTAGAATGACTTATCTTTGATCTCACTATGTCTATCAAGGTGTGGTTTCTCCTTTCACTTACGCTATTTCAATAAGGCATGTTAGGAGGAGTGAGTTGGGATAGGATCCCAAACTCCTGTAAGTAATCAATGAAGTCTTGATTAATATATTCTCCACCACAGTTTGATCGAAGTTTCTTAATATTCTTACTAAGATGGATCTCAACTTCATTCTTGTATTCCTTGAATTTATCAAAATAATTTGACTAATACCTCATTAAATAGACATATCCATATCTACTAAAATCATCAATAAAATTATGAATTATGAGTACCATCCCCTTTCTTCAATAGGAAATCGTCCACACAAATCAGTATGAACTAATTCAATAAGCTCTTTAGACCTTTCACATTTCCCACTAAATAGGGATTTGGTCATTTTTTCTTATAAACATGAGTGATATACACCAAGTGTTTTTAGTTCAAAAGAATCTAAATATCTATCTTGATATAGTCAAGCACTTTTCATTTACATGACCTATCTAGTGATACCAAAGTTGGGTGTGGTATGATTCATGTGAAGTAAATTCATTATTTATTACCATTACTTGGTTCATGTAATCCAACACATAAATAACATTATTTAAATGTGTCTTACCATAACAAATAATATCTTTAAAACTGAAGCAAAAAAATTCCAAATTGGAAAATAAATCCATCAGTATCAAGTCTGGATATAGAAACAATATTTTTGGGTAATATATAGAAAATAATAACAACCTTTCAAAAGAAAGATCATTATGTTCATCAATATGATGTGGTAGTCCCAGATAGCTACAACTGTAACTTTAGCTCTATTGGCTACTCATAAATCTACCTCCCCTCATTTAATCTTTCCTTTCTGAAAAGTTACACAAAAATCTTCTTCTCTTATTTTCAATTATAGAAAATTTTATAGATCATAAAGAGTTTGTTTATAATTTTCCACCCAAGGAGGAAAAGTATCCAGTTCCACAACTTATTCTCATCTTCATAACCTAGATGACATGGATTGTTAAGTTCTCCAATCTAAAAAATATTATTTCTGGTTATTTTTCCCCTAGTGACAACTTTTTTATCTTTAATTCTTCTGGTGATACAAGAATATTTTCTAAAAAAACTTCTTTTTCATCATCAAAATGTTGACTCACACTAATTAGTAAGTTATGTTTGAGTCCATCAATAAATAAAACTTCTTTTGTTTTTTTTTATTGAGGTTCTATCTCAGCAATTCATATTTCTCTAATTCCCAAGGAAATATCATTTCCAAAAGTAACTGCTCTACCATCATGTTTTTCAACATGTTTCAAGATTTTATTTATCACATGTAATGTGTGAAGAACAACCACTATCAATTATCCATGGTTTATTCCTTCTAATTTCTTTCAAAGTTTTCTCAAAAACAAAAGTTCTTTCCTCAACTTTCTTCTTTCCAACTTCCTTTTATTTTCTCCCATAAGAAAATTCTTCTAGAATTATTGTTATACAACTTTCATCATGATGACCATCCTGATGAAATATTCAATATAATTCCTTAAAACATTAAAATTGATTGTTTTTTAAAAAATTTATCACATATTGATATTTTTATTTTATAACTTCTTGTGTTATAGGAAAGTTAATCATTATTATTTCACCATTTTTTCTATCTATTCAAACCTTCTTATGGGAAGTGATAAGTTATACTAAAAATTATAATCCATGTTCCCATAGATTCCATAACACCAAAAAACTATAAAATCATGATTTTCTATTGAATTAATATATTTCTATATAGAAACTTTTTTGAGGTTGATAATTTTTTCCTACACCAACATACTCTAGGCATGGACCATATTTCTTTTTAAGTGATTTTTCAACTTTTGTAGATGTGATAGGTTTCTGACATCCTTTCTCCATCCAAACTTTCTAAACACTTATCTTCTCACCACAAATTTTAGAAAAATAAGATGAAACATTATTTTTGGTGGGTGAGGATTTCACCAAATTATTAATTTGAACTTTCTCAGAAACTTTAGAAGTATCAGTTTTTACTTCTGAAGATTTGTTAAATTTTTCATTCATATTAATTATGGTACTTTTGGACTCAAGAAATTTTTATTCAAACTTTTCAACATATTCTTCATTAGCTACTAGCTTTTTACTGATATCTTCAACCATCTTTCCCTATTAGTCAATTCTAACTTTGTAACTTAATATCACCTGGATTTATTATTCTTATTTCTTGACAACTCCTTTTTTACCTTCAAAAACTTTTCCACTATATTTCTTTATCATTATGATATATTTATTGATAGATCTATTTTTTTTGATACATGAAACAAGTTATGTTCTGAGATGATACTCTCTGTAAGATTCATCACCACATTCTTCTTCACTATTTGATGAGTCTTCAATTTTATCAACTTTTGAAATTAATGTTATAACCTTTTATGAACTTTACTCTTCTGAAGAATTGCTTTTAGTTGAGTCTAATTCATCTTTCTTACTCAACATACTTATCTTTTTTCCAATAAACTTATTTTTAGATTTATTGGATGACTTTTCTTATTTATAAATTTTGTTTCACTTTTTCCCTCAAGGTTTTTCATCAAAATCATCTCAATATTCTCTAACATTCTACTTATGAAAATTTATATCAAAGTGTCAAATTCCACCAAACTAAAAACATTTGATAGGAAATTTACATCCATACTTTTGTCTTCCTCTATGATGGTTCTTGGAGATAAGAGATATTATTTTATCATTCAAATCATCATCCACTTTATCATCAAAATCACAAGGATCATAATATTCAACATCTTGAATTTTTATCTTTCTCATAGCTTCAAAATTCATTTTATCTTTCATATAATTTTTGAACATCAGAGATTTTATTATTTTTTAAGTAATAATAAAGTTATTCAATTCATCAAGTTATAAATAATCTTTATCTTCTAAAGAATAAATTTTCGAATCAAACCTGTCTGGAAAGTTTCTCATAAGTTTCTTCACTATTATTGAATCTTAAAAAACTTCTCCAAATCCTCTAATATTGCAAACAATTTCATTTAACCTCATGAAGTATTCATTATTACTTTATTCCTATCTCATTATTTATGTATTTAAACTTAATATTACATATTTGTAGCTTTTCTTCCTTCACTTTACTATTCTCTTAAAAAAACTTTGCAGCATGTCCTATATACTCTTTGAAGGTTTCAGACTCATCACCTTCATATAAACATTTTCTGATAGAGAAATAAGAATTTAATTCCTAGACTTTCTATTAGATTCAATATTTATTTTTTCAGCAATTTCCATAGGAGAATATTTCCCAATAGGTGGAAATCCAATTGTAGCAGCACCAACAACTTCCACAACAACAGATAAGAGATAAGGAATCATACTATTTTTCCAATCATAATATTTTTTTCCATAAAATGTAGAAATTACTATACAATTTATAGAAGTGATATTATACATGATAATGATTCAATAAGGGATCCTTGTATGTGACACTAATTAAAGTTCCAAATGATATTATAATAATTGAGAAGGGGGGGTTGAATCATTTTTTTACTTTTTATAAGTTTATACACTTTTAGAAACTTAACCCTTGCAATCTCTTTAAGTTCATTACCTTATCATATTTTAGTAAATAATAATGCATGAAAAAGTATGAAAGTAAGTAAAGAACATGATATTTACAAGGTTTAGCCTCAATTTGAGAACCTACATCCTTACCATAGCCACTCCCATGGGTCTATGGAAATCACTATTATGATGAAGTGAATAAAACTTATACCAACTCTTGTTGGAAAACTTTTATCTCCCGAAAAGAATTTTTATACTGACTTTCATCATTTTACAAAGTTTTATTACAGAAAAATAATCCAAAATAAAATAATAAAGACTTATTCAAAATTGATCCATAAATTCTCTATTCTAATCCTTGGTATGATGTGTCTAGGTCTGATTCTCTCAGTACGATGGGGCAAGGTCTGATGGACTGAGTCAGGTGAATTCAGTTTCATGGACTCAGTATGATGAACTCATTTTCAATCTACATTACTTAAAATCTACTCAAATACTCAGTCTGGTCTTCCTCAGTCCGATATTCTTCATTATGGTAATAAAACATGAAGCTATTAGATCCTCTAACAAGATCTCTATCTCAAAAGATATCTAACTCAACTCTTTAGTGATTCACCTTTTTCACACATGAAAATGTTGCAAAGTACGAATGTACTATGCTTCTATTTATAGGCATCTCATAATGAAAAAGGTGGGAAATTGAAAAACTTTTCACAATTACTCAAATTCCAAAACCACAAAAATTTACTCATATTTTAAATTCATGTTTTACCACATAAACTCTTCTATAACCTTCTTAAATCATATTGAGTATTATTAGTAATAAACCTAATCAAACATCCTAAATTTACTTTAGTATGATGGACTTTCCTCAACTCATTACAATGAAACATCTTTAGCTCATTATGACGGAACTTCCTGATCTCATTACGATGGAACTTCCTCAGCTCATTTTGAATTGACATTCCTCATTAGAGTTAGCCCGATTGAATTTTCTTCTCAGAGTTAGTCCAATTGACTTTCCTTCTCATAGTTAGTTAGATAGAACTTCCTCAGATTTAGTTTGATGGAATCCCTTATAATGATGTAATTCTCATTATGATGGAATTCTAATTACCACTCTATAACTTTGAAATTATCCAGAACTCATTTAAAATTATGGAAACTTATGGGCCCAATACTTTTGGATCTGATTCAAACTTTTTCTTGATTCCTAGAACCGATACAGTCTTTAAAATTCCTCCATTTATTCAAAAGATTTTATAATAAGATTTTTCATGATTTATGAGAACTTCAATGTTGGAAAATATTTTCCTAGCTTTGGGTTATAATTTTTATGAACTTTCTTAAACTCGACATCATTTTCTTCATTAAACCTCTTAAAAACATTCTGACTTTATAAAAACCATGGTGCATGAAGAATCTTGAACCTTTTGCTGATTAAATTGAGACCGATGGAGCATCTAATAAACAACTTTATATTTCTAATAACTTATGTGACCGGTGATTCTCAGTCTGATACGTTGTGTCTGGTGCTTCTCAGTCCTATCCTCTACATTCATAAAATCAACTTCCTCAATAAAAAAACTTTTCTATCCCTTCGTTTTTGGGTTTGAACATTCAAAAACTTTCACCTGGTTTTCAAAAACATTCCTTTACAAAATAATAGTTGTAAAAAAACATAAAAATTTGTTAAAAAACCTCAAAAAGGTTCTTCACTATGTGTCCCATCATAATGCATTATCAAATAAAAGAACTATATTAAGAATATTATCATTTTACTTCAAGGTTCTCATCATAGTGTGGAACTACTATTACTATATCAAGGAGACAAATTCTCTAGAAAAATATTACATTAAAGTCATACAGAACAATAAACAATGTGTAATAATATGTTTAATTAATATTCAATACATCAAATATACATGTAATAAAAGGAAAATAATTTGGTCCTAAGACACCAACTCTAACAAAATCCCACTTGGAATAGAGCCAACTGCTTTTGACTTTCATTCTGCAAGACCTCAAATGATAATCATGTTTTTGCTGAGTCAAGGCTTTAGTCAAGGGGTCTTCTATGTTGTCTTCTGTGGAAATAATTCTGACTGTAACCTCACCTATCTAAGAAAAATCCCTCAAAATATGATACTTTTGAAGTATGTGCTTTTTACACTGATGTGACCTTTGCTATTTTTCAAATCCACGACTATAGTATTATCACAATAGAGAGTGATAGGATATTTACTATTAGGTAACATATCAAGATATTTAAGGATGTTATATACATCCATACTAATTCCTTAGCTACCTCATAAGCCATAATATACATGGAATCTTCTATAGAATCTATGACCATAACCTTATTTGAGCTCTTCTAATTTACAGCACTTCCAATCAAAGTGAAGATGTATCATGTTTGTGACTTCATTTCAGTTTGATCAGTTTGGAAACTAGAATCTGCATATCCTTTAATGACTAGTTCCTCATATCCTCTATAAACCAGGAACATATGTTATATACCCCATAGATACTTAAGTATAGTCTTAGTTTCCATCCAATAGTGGTCACCTAGATCATCTTGATATCTTCCTATCATGCTCAATGCGTAGGAAACATCTATCCTAGTATATTGCATAGCATGCATGATTGACCCAATCAATGACATGTATGGAATCCTTTACATTATTTTTCTTTCCTTATGTATCTAAGGACACATTTTCTTATAAATATGAATGCCATGTGACCCTGGAAACAATCCCCTCTTAGAGTTTTCAAAACTGAATCTCTTCAGTATCTTTTCAAGGTATGTACTTTAACTTAATCCGAGAAACCTATTATATCTATCATGATGGATTTTAATCCCAAGAATATATATTATCTCACCAAAGTCCTTCATAGAGAATAATTTATTCAACCATGCCTTAATAGACTATAATAATGTTATCTCATTTTCAATAAGTAATATGTCATAAACAAATCTTATAAAGAAAATGATTGCAATCCCTCTAAATTGTTTATAGAAACATAGCTCTCATTATTTTTTTATGAAAAAAATTCAATTATGGTGTCATAAAAACAAATATTTCATGACCTGAATTCTTGTTTTAATCTATAAATGGATCTTTGCAACTTTCATACCTTGTTGTCATCCTTTGGAGTCATAAACCCTTCGGGTTGTGTCATGTAGAAATATTCCTAAAGGATCCCATTAAGGGGAGTTAATTTTCAATCCATTTTCTAAATCTAATAATCATGAAAGGTTGAAATGAAAATTATAATTCTAATGGATTTTAGAATTGAAACTAGTAAAAAGGTTTCATCATATTCAATGCCTTAATTCTATTTAAACCCTTTTTCAATGATCCATTCCTTATAGGTATTGACTTGTCCTTACATGTATAGTTTATTCTTGAATAACCATTTTAAATCAATGGTATTTACATATACTAGAGGGTCTTCCAAAATCCAGACTTGGTTTTGGTATTTGGAATCCATTTTAGAATTCATGGATTCTTTCCACTTGGAAACATATGTTCCATTTACTGCTTTATTATTGGTTACAGGATCATTCTTATCAACTAATAATGAGTCACTATCCTCAGTTACTAGAAAACCATAATGTTCTAGTTATCTAACCTCTCTTATACTCCTATGTAGTACTTGTGTCTCTATAATAGTTTCTTCTTCCACAGGTCTTTGTAGAATCTATTCATGTATCAAATCTTGAATTTTGTGAGCCTCAACTTCATCGAAGTATATCTTGATCCCACTATATATTTTAATGATGTTCTCCCTCTAAAGTAATATGGTGTGTCTTTCCACTGTAGCATTTTCCTCTAAGGGGTCGTATAAGTAATATCCCCTCATTTCCTTGGGGTATCCTATAAGGGTACACATTGTGCCTCGGGGTGTAAGTTTGTTACCTAAAGAGGATTTAACAAATAATTTGCTTCCTCACACATGTAAATTTGATAACATGGTTTTCTTTCCACTCAAAAATTCATATGGAATGCTATTTAATAATTTAGTTAGTACTTAGTTTAGTATATGTGATTTTATTTGTAATGTGTATCCCCAAAAGGATAATGTAAGACTAGCATGACTCATCTTTGATCTCACCATGTCTAACAAGGTGTGGTTCCTCATATCACTTACACTATTCACTAAGGCATATAGGGAGGAGTGAGTTGGGATAGGATCCCAAACTCCTGTAAGTAATCAATGAAGTCTTGATTAAGATATTCTCCACCACAGTTTGATCAAAGTTTTTTAATATTCTTACTAAGATGGATCTCAAATTCATTCTTTTATTCCTTGAATTTATCAAAATAATCTGACTAATACCTCATTAAATAGTCATATACATATCTAATAAAATCATCAATAAAATTACGAATTATGAGTACCATCCCCTTTATTAAATGGTAAATGGTCCGCACACATTGGTATGAAATAATTCAATAATCTCTTTTGACATTTCACATTTCCCACTAAATAGGGATTTGGTCATTTTTCCTTATAAACATGAGTGATATACACCAAGTGGGTTTAGTTCAAAAGAATCTAAATAACTATCTTGACGTATTCAAGAATTTTTCATTTACATGACCTATCTAGTGATACTAAAGTTGGGTGTTGTATGAGTAATGTGAATTAACTTCATTATTTATTACCATTACTTGGTTCATGTAATCCAACACATAAATAACATTATTTAAATGTGTCTTACCATAACAAATAATATCATTATAAATGAAGTAAAAAAATACAAATTTGAAAAAAAAATCCATCAGTATCAAGTATGGATATATAAATAATGTTTTTGGGTAATAGATAGAACATAATAAAAACCTTTAAAAATCAAGATCATTCTGGTCAGCAATATGATGTGGTAGTCCCAGATAGCTACAACTGTAACTTTAGCTCTATTGGCTACTCATAGATCTACCTCCCCTCATTTAATCTTTCCTTTATGAAAAGTTACAAAAACATATTCTTCTCCTATTTTCAATTCTATAAAATTTAAAAGATCATCAAGATTTTTTTCATAATTTTCTACCCAAGGTTGAAAAGTATCCAGTGCCACAACTTATTCTCATCTTCAGAAAGTATATAACATGAATTATTAAGTTCTCCAATCTGAAAAATATTTTTTCTGGTTCTTTCTCACCTGGTCACAACATTTTTATCTTCAATTCTTCTGGTGTTGCAAGAATATTTTCTAAAAAAACTTCTTTTTCATTATCAAAATGTTGACTCACACTACTTAGTAAGTTATGTTTGAGTCCATCAATAAATAAAACTTTTTTTTTTTGAGGTTCTATCTCAGCAGTTCATATTCCTTTAATTCTCAAGGAACTATCATTTCCAAAAGTAACTGCTCTACCATCATGTTTTTCAAAATGTTTCCATATTTTTTTTATCACGTGTAATGTGTAAAGAACAACCAATATCAATTATCCATGGTTTATTCCTTTTTCTTTCTTTCAAATTTTTCTCAACAACAAAATCTCTTTCCTCAACTTTCTTCTTTCCAGCTTCCTTTTCTTTTCTCCCATAAGAAAATTCTTCTAGAATGAGTGTCATACAACTTTCATCATGATGACCATCTTGATGAAATCTTCCATATAATTCTTCAAAACATTAAAATTTATTGTTTTTTGGGATATTTATCACATCTTGATATTTTTATTTTCTAAATTCTTGTGTTCTAGGAAAGTTAATCATTCTTATTTCACCATTTTTTCTATCTATTCAAACCTTCTTCCAGGAAGTGATAAGTTATTCCAAAAATTATAAGCCTTGTGCCAATAGATTCCATAACACCAAAAAAACTATAAAATCATGATTTTCTATTGAATTAAGATATTTCTCAGATACTTTAGAAGTATCAGTTTTTACTTATGAAGATTTGTTGAATTTTTCATTCATCTTCATTAAGGTACATTTGGACTCAAGAAATTTTTATTCAAAAATTTCAACTGATTCTTCATTAGCTACTAGATTCTTACTGAGATCTTCAACCATATTTCCCTATTCATCAATTCTAACTTTGTAACTAAATATCTCCTAGATGTATTCTTCTTATTTCTTGACAACACCTTTTTTACCTTCAACAAATTTTCCACCATATTTCTTTATTATTGTGATATCTTTATTGATAGATCTATTTTTCTTAATAGATGAAACAAGTTCTATTCTGACATGATACTCTCTAAAAGATTATTTACCACATTCTTCTTCACTATTTGATGAGTCTTCAATTTTCTCAACTTTTGTAATTAATGTTCTAACCTTTTCTGAACTTTCCTCTTCTGATGAATTGTTTTTAGTTGATTCTAATTCATCTTTCTTACTCAACATACTTATATTTTTTCTAGTAAACTTATTTTTATATTTATTGGATGACTTTTATTATTTATAAATTTTGTTTCACTTTTTCACTCAAGTTTTTTCATCAAAATAATCTCAAAACTTCTCCAAATACTCTAATGTTGTGAACAATTTCATATACCCTGGTGAATTATTCATAAATAGTATATTCCTATCTCATTATTATGTATTTAAACTTAATATTCCATATTTGTAGCTTTTCTTCCTTCACTTTAGTATTCTCTTAAAAAATACTTTGCAGCATGTCCCATATACTCTTTGAAGGTTTGAGACTCATCACCTTCATATAAACATTTTCTGATAGAGAAATAAGAATGTAATTCCTAGCCTTTCCATTAGATTCAATATTTCTTTTTTTAGAAATTTCTATAGTATAATATTTCCCAATAGGTGGAAATCCAATTTCAGCAGCATCAACAACTTCCAGGACAATAGATAGGAGATAAGGAATCATACTATTTTTCTAATCATAATAATTTTTCCATCAAATGTAGAAATTCCTCTACAATTTATATAATTGATATTATCCATGATAATGATTCAATAAGGGAGCCTTGGATTTGACACCAATTGAAGTTCCAAATGATATTATAATAACTGAGAAGGGGGGTTGAATCATTTGTTTACTTTTTATAAGTTTAAACACTTTTAGAAACTTAACCCTTTCAATCTCTTTAATTTCATTACCTTATCATCTTTTAGTAAATACTCATGCATGAAAAAGTATGAAAGAAAGTAAATAACATGAGATTTACAAGGTTTAGCCTCAATTTGAGAACCTACATCCTTACCATAGCCACTCCCATGGGTCTATGGAAATTCATTATTATGAAGAAGTGAATAAAACTTATACAAACTCTTGTTAGACAAATTTTATCTCCCGACAAGAATTTTTATACTGACTTGCATCATTTTACAAAATTTTAATACGGAAAATTAATCCAAAATAAAAGAATAAATACTTTTTCAAAATTGATCCATAAATGCTCTATTCAGATCGTCAGTATGATGTGGCTAGGTCTGATTCTCTCAGTATGATGGGGCTAGGTCTGATGGACTCATATGAATTCAGTTTCATAGAGTCAGTATGATGAACTCATTTTTAATCTACATTACTTAAAATATACTCAAATACTCAGTCTAGTCTTCCTCAGTCTGATATTATTCATTATGGTAATAAAACTTGCAGATATCAGATCTTCTAACAAGATCTCTATCTGGAAAGATATCTGACTCAACTCTGTAGTGCTTCACCTTTTTCGCACATGAAAATGTTGCAAAGTACGAATGTATTGTTCTTCTATTTATAGGCATATCATAAAGGAAAAGGTGGGAAACTACAAAAAATTTCACACTTACTCAAATTCCAAAACCACTAAAATTTACTCATATTTTAAATTCATGTTTGACCAAATAAAATATTTTATAACCTTCTTAAATCATATTGAGTATTCTTAGTAATCAACCTAACCAAACATCCTAACTTTTCTTTATTATGATGGACTTTACTCAACTAATTACAATGAAACATATTTAGATCATTATGATGGAACATCCTCAGCTCATTACGATGGAACTTCGTCAGCTCATTTTTAATTGAAATTCCTCATTAGAGTTAGCCCGGTTGACTTTTCTTCTCAGAGTCAGTCCAATTGACTTTCCTTATCAGAGTTTGTCAGATGGAAATTCCTCAGATTTAGTTTTATGGAATCCTCATAATGATGGAATTATCATTATGATGAAATTATCATTATAATGGAATTCTCATTAGGATGGATACTCCACTCTATAACTTTTAAATTCTTCAAAATTCATTTAAAATTATGGAAACTTTTGTGCCCAATACTTTTGAATCTGATTAAAACTTTTTATTGATTCCTAGAACCGATACAGTATTTAAAATTCCTCCATTTATTCAAAGGATTTTATAATAATATTTTTCATGATTTATGAGAACTTCAATGTTGGAAAAGAATTGCCTAACTTGGGTTATAATGTTTATAAACTTTCTTACTATAGATATCACTGTCTTCATTAAACCTCTTCAATAACATTCTTACTTTATAAAAACCATGGTGTATGATGAATCTTGAACCTTATTATGATTAAATTGAGACTGATGGAGCATCTAATAAACAAATTTATATTTCTAATAACTTATGTGACCGGTGGTGCTCGGTCCGATACTCTGTGTCTGGTGCTGTTGAGTCTTATCCTCTACATTCATAAAAACAACTTCCTCAATGAAAAAAAGTTTTCTATCCCTTCTTGTTTAGGTTTTATACATTCAAAAACTTTCACCTTCTTTTCAAAAACATTCCTTTACAAAATATTAGTTGTAAAAAAATATAAAAAATTGTTAAAAAACATCAAAAAGGTTCTTCACTCTGTGTCCCATCATAGTACAATATCCAATCATATAACTATATTAATAATATTATCATTTTACTCCAAGGTTCTAATCATAGTGGGGAACTACTATTACATTATCAATGAGACAAATGCTCTAGGAAAATATTACATTAAAGTTATGCAGAACAATAAACAATATGTAATAATATGTTTAATTAATATTAAATACATCAAATATACACATAATCAAAGTACAATCAGTTGGTCCTAGGACACCAACTCTAACAAACTTCCACTTGGAATAGAGCCAACTAGCTTAGACTTTCATTATGCTAGACCTCACAAGATAATCATGTTTTTGCTGAGTCAAGGCCTTAGTCAAGGGGTCTTCTATGTTGTCTTCTGTGGAAATACTTCTGACTGTAACCTCACCTATCTAAGAAAATTTTCTCAAAATATTATACTTTTGAAGTATGTTATTTGTCCACTGATATAACCTTAGCTATTTTTCAAATCCACCACTATAGTATTATCACAATAGAGAGTGATAGGATCTTTACTATTAGGTAACATATCAAGCTCTTTAATGAAGTTATATGCATCCATACTACTTCTTTAGCTACCTCAGAAGCCATAATATACATGTAATCTTCTATATAATCTATGACCACAACCTTATTTAAGCTCTTCTAGCTTACAACACCTCCAATAAAAGTGAGGATGTATCATGTTTGTGACTTTATTTCATTTTAATCAGTTTTGGAAACTAGCATCCACATATCCTCTATGGAACAGTTCCTCATATCCTCCATAAACCAGTAACATATGCTTTATACACCTTATATACTTAAGGATAGTCTTGGTTTCCATCCAATAGTAGTCACCTGGATCATCTTGATATCTGCCAATTGTGCTCAACGCGTAGGAAACATCTAGCCTAGTACATAGCATAGCATGCATGATTGACCCAATCAATGACATGTATGGAATCCTATACATTATTTTTCTTTCCTTATGTGTCTAAGGACATATTTTCTTGTAAATATGAATGCCATGTGACCCTAGAAACAGTACCCTCTTAGATTGTTCAAAACTATATATCTTCAGTATCTCTTCAAGGTATGTACTTTAACTTAAGCCAAGAAACATATTAGATCTATCATGATGTATTTTAATCCCAAGAATATATGTTATCTCACACAAGTACTTCATAGAGAAGAATTTATTGAACCATGGATTAACAGACTATAATACTGTTATCTTATTTTCAATAAGTAATATGTCATCAAAAAATATTATAAAGAAAACAATTAAAATACCTCTAAACTGTGTATAGAAACACGGCTCTCATTCATTTTTTATGAAACAAAATCTATTATAGTGTCATAAAAACAAATATTTCATGACCTGAATGCTTGTTTTAATCTATAAATGGATCTTTGTAATTTTCATACCTTGTTGGCATCCTTTGGAGTCATAAACCCTTCGGGTTGTGTTATATAGAAATCTTCCTAAAGGATCCCATTAAGAAAAGTTAATTTTCAATCCATTTTCTAAATATCATAATCATGTAAGGTTGAAATGAAAATTATAATTCTAATAGATTTCAGAATTGAAACTATTGAAAAGTTTTCATCATATTCAATGCCTTAATTCTATTTAAACACTTTTTCAACCAGTAATTCCTTATAGGTATTCACTTTTCATTTCATGAATATTTTCTTCTTTAATACCCATTTTAAATCAATGGGATTTAATTCTACTAGAGGGTCTACCAAAATCTAGACTTGGTTTTGGTATTGGGAATCCATTTTAGAATTCATGGATTCTTTACACTTGGAAACAAATGTGCCATTTACTACTTTCTTGTTGGTTACAGGATCATTATTATCAACTAATAATGAGTCACTATCCTCAGTGACTATAAAATCATAATGTTCTAGTTATCTAACCTCTCTTATACTCCCATGTAGTACTTTTGTATTTATAATAGTTTCTTCTTCCATAGGGATTTGTAGAATTTATTCATGTATCAAATCTTGAATTCCTTGAGCCTCAACTTCATCGAAGTCTATCTTGCTCCCACTATTTATTTTAAAGATGTTATCCCTCTAAAGTAATATGGTGTGTCTTTCCACTGTATCCTTTTCCTATAAGGGGTTTTATAGGTAATATCCCCTCATTTCCTTAGGGTATCCTATAAGGGTAAAATTTTTGCCCTGGGGTGTAAGTTTGTTACCTAGAGAGGATTTAACAAACAATTTGCTTCCTGACACGTGTAAATTTGATAACATGGTTTTCTTTCCACTCCAAAATTCATATGGAATAATATTTACCAATTTTTTCAGTACTTAGTTTAGTGTATGTGATGTTATTTTTAATGTTTATCCTCAAAAGGATAATGGAAGACTAGCATGACTCATCTTTGATCTCACCATGTCTAACAAGGTGTGGTTCCTCCTTTCACTTACACTATTCCACTAAGGCATGTAAGGAGGAGTGAGTTGGCATAGGATCCCAAACTCCTATAAGTAATCAATGAAGTCTTGATTAACATATTATCCACCACAGTTTGATCTAAGTTTCTTAATCTTATTACTAAGATGGATCTCAACTTCATTCTTGTATTCCTTGAATTTATCAAAAGAGTCTGACTAATACCTCATTAAATAGACATATCCATATCAACTAAAATCATCAATAAAATTATGAATTATTAGTACCATCCCCTTTCTTCCACAGGAAATGGCTGGAACACATCGGTATGAACTAATTCAATGAGCTCTTTAGACCTTTCACATTTCCCACTAAATAGGGATTTGGTCATTTTTCCTTATAAACACGATTGATATACACCAAGTGGTTTTAGTTCAAAAGAATCTAAATATCTATCTTGATGTAGTCAAGCACTTTTCATTTACATGACCTATCTAGTGATACCAAAGTTGGGTGTGGTATGATTTATGTGAAGTAACTTCATTATTTATTACCATTACTTGGTTCATGTAATCCAACACAAAAAAAACATTATTTAAATGTGTCTTATCGTAAAAAATAACATCATTATAAATGAAGAAAAAAATGCAAATTTTAAAATAAATCAATCAGTATCAAGTCTGGATATAGAAATAATGTTTTGGGTAATAAATAGGACATAATAACAACCTTTCAAAAGCAATATCATTCTGGTCAGCAATATTATGTGGTAGTCCTAGATAGCTACAATTGAAACTTTAGATATTGGCTACTCATAGATCTACCTCCCCTCATTTAATCTTTTTGAATCTATTTGATACCTTTATTTGAAAATATATGTGAGTACCACATGCTGTATCTAATTCCCAATTTGTAGAAATAGATAAATTTTACTCGATAAAAAATACACCTGAAGATTCCCCTTGCTTCTTTGGATGGGTGTAGTTTTTCTTCCATTGTCCCTTCTTGCAATATGAAAAACAGACAGCATCAAGTTCCCTTCCTTTCCCCTTAATCCTCTTCTTCTTGGAAAGTCATGAATAAGATTTGGGCTTAAAATTATTTTCTTTCCCTTTATGTTTTTTCACTATAATGATGGAAGGTTTTTACACTTTATATCCTTATCCACTTGATGAAGAAGAGTAAGAATATCTCGAAGATACTTCTCAATGTTATTCATATTAAAATTAACAATAAATCTGGAGAATATCTGAGGGAGTGATGCTAGAATGTGATCAGTGCCTAGTTCTTTATGGAGTTTAAACCCTTAAACCTCTAACCGCTCAATGTATCCAATGAGCTTTACAATGTGAGGCCTACCTAGGGAACCCTCTCTAAGATTTCTCTAAAATAGAATCTTGGAAATCTCAAATAATTTCTATCTAGCTCTCTCCTAGTAAATACCACAAAGGTGCTCATGCATTCTATATGCATCCATGTTTTCATGAGATTTCTTGAGTTCATTAGAAATAGATTAAAACATGAAACATTTAATGATGATTTCATTTTTAATATTTTTCTCATAGACTATGAACTATCCATTACTCGCCACCATAGAAGGCAGATCAGTAAATGAGGATTATAGCATGTAATATTTCTATTCATGGCATAGCACAACCCAAAAGCCTTTGTACAATTCCTGGAAGTTACCACCAGTTAAGAGGTTATCTTTATCCAATATTGATCATGGCGATAATATGGATGATGAGATTTCATTTTATTCTACAATTAAAATAGTAGATTATTAGTACTTTTCTGGATTATAAATTATCTGATATATAATAAACTAATTGATTTTAATAAATATCTCGCTATTTTATCAAGTTCTAATATCCCTCACTATTGAACATGTAATTTCTAGTTGCTCTGACATTCTAGTGTCAAGGATCTATATTCCCCTTCATATAACTAGAACAGGGTTTAGTCAATCTACTTGAAGGTATTTAGGTAGGAATGTATTTTCCAATTATGGGCTTGCAGCTCCTTAATCCATTGAGTGGACTCCCTTATCCTGAAATCTTGACTTGTATTTCCTAAAAACTTGCATCTAAATTATACAAAGCCTAGAAAGTTCTACTCCTCTTGATGTAAAATGGTTAAGTTAACCCATAAACTTCATAATAACTTCCCTTATAAAAGTAAGTGTCCCAATAAGGGTTGGTCAAACACTCAGTTCTATTGAGTTCATTCTCAATCAAGTAATGGAAGGCCAAGTCTGACATAATATTTAATTGAGGGATTTTTAATTTATTATGCATAAATTTTATCTTTTTTTATCCTTTACATGTATTGTTAATATTAAGTAGAGTTACTTAATTAATTAATCATGTTGGATAAAACATTTACACTTAATTTATTTATTTAATTTTTATCTTTGCACATTAAGACATTTATTTATGTGATTGTAGCCTTTCATCCATAAAATAAGTAATTACATAGACAGAATTAATTAATTAATTAATTAACCCATTCATGAGCTTTATCTAATGGTTGATTTAGTGAGTGGATAGTAAATCAACCTTTAACCTAGGGTAAAAACTCATATTTTTTATCTTGTCATGAGTTATAACATTCCACCTATCCACCTGTGTATCACCTGAGTTGGCATCATAATGGATCTGTCTTGAACTGCCTCCACAGACATTGGGAACTTTTTATTATCTCTTATTCCCTATTTTATAGGATATTTCAGTGATGTTATGGGATGTTGACACATATTTATTTTTATATGTGGTGGGATCTAAATGCAGTGGAAATCTGAGGGTATTTTCTCCTAATGGTTATCCAAGGGTCATCTCCCTTGCCTTCCAATTTCTTCTTGCACTTGTTGTGGTGGTCTTCACGCTCATGCCTCCTTCATAAAGATAGGAAAACTTGGGTGTAGTATCCTACATTAGACATGATGGGTCACCTCTAGAGGATTTGGTTTAGCAGAAATGGGACTCGATTTGATGTCATTGGATTCTCCTATGTGTTGCCTCACACAAGCAGTGGCAGAGAGCTTCGGGAATTCATATATGGTTCTTCATAGTAGTGCATGAGATTCATTGTACGGTACCAGTGATCATGAGGGTGTAATTTTCACTCATGTGGGAGGTACAATGTCATCAATTTTTGTTCCAAGGCAACAGGCAATGAAGGGGAAATCTTGAGTATTGAAGATCATCCTTGTAAAGTGTGTATCTTTAGGTCTGGACTGGATCACATAAAGGTTTGCAATGGTTAACTCAAATAAAAGTGTGGTGGGACTTCAAAAAGTATATTTTTTTACCCTTCAGTAGTACACCAATGGTGATTATCAGTGGTCCGTGATTGACACTGGTATCCATGGTTTGTCCCACACTCATTGTGGTAGCTCTTCACATTGGTAGCCATGGTCTATCCCTCCATTGTTGTAGTGGATCTTCACACTGGTAACCATGGTTAGTTATTCCCTCATTTCAAAGGATCTTCACTCATTTCTAGAGATGATTCTGATCCCATCTCCCTCACCTTCCTCTTCTTTCCGCACTCGTTGTGGAATCCCTTCACGATGGTAGTCATGGTCGGTACCTTACATTTAACAGTATCTTTCTCTCTATTTTTAGGTTTTTTCAAACTGTTTTAATTTTTATCAATTTACACGGGATTCAAAGAAGAATATCTTTAACCTGATGTACAAAATAAAAGTTCAAATGCTCATTCTCAACATCTTCATAGGTGAAAGTTGTGATCGTCTGACCAGGGCAGCGAAGGTGTTATTCCAAAATCCAACCCTTGTCACTATTGATTTCAATATCTACCATTTTCATTTGATTGGTAATCGATTTATAGCTTCTATAGCAATTTAGCTATCAGAGCCTCGTCTTCTCTAAAAGTATGGTTTTGTGCATGTATATTTCAACTATTGAAATAGTTGTTTTTATTAAATTATTTGGAATGGAAGATTCATGTTCAGTTGTCGATTAGTTGTCCGTGATGAGTAGAGAGATACACCATGAGATCTTTCTCAATCAGGTCTAAGGAGTACGAGCTGCTATAGAGGAACTTTAGTGATAAAGGATGTTTTGAATTTGGTATCTAGGATCACATTGATCTTGAAATCAAGTACCTAGATAGAATCTACATTTGGATGTATCCTTTTACTGTTAATGATAAATTTAAAACATTAGTGAGTTGCTTATACTTAGGGGTATAATTGAACTAGCTTACTATATTATGCCCAATTGAATAAAAAGTATATATGATAGTTGAATAAAATTCAAATAGTTTTCAAGTATTATTGTATCATTTCCTTATTCTTAATACATCTCCTCATGTTTGTGGTGTTTTTCTCTCATTGCAGGTATGATCCTTAAACTGGCATTTATGGTATGGACTTCTATGTTGTTTTGGAGATGATGGGATACCGTGTTGGTTTCCACTAGAGGTTCAAATCCCACATCGGGCTGTAGAACTGAGTTATGAAGTAGGATGAAATAAAGTGATTCTAGGTAAAATGTGAGGGTTTCACCCTTAACAAATCTCAAAAACTGACTTCATGATGGTGAGTCATTTTTATTGTTTTTTCTACCTCTAGACATCTCGTTTCAGATGATGTTCTTAAAAGGTTTTTTTCATGATTTAGTTCCATTATTAGCCACAAAAACTCGACATCATTTAATGTTGAATATTTTACACCTTTTGGTAGGTAAACATTCTTGGGATAACAAGCCATTGATCTAAATTGATGATAATGGAGATGGTTTTTGTGGTTTATTCCATATGAATTAATTTAGTTTGTGTTTGGAAAATTAATCAAGGGTTGCTTTAATTTTTATTCTAAGAATACAATGGATTGACTATGGAAAGTTTGAGGGAACCAAAGTCAAATCGGTTTAATAATTATAAATTCTATTGATCGTTTATTTATTATAATAAGACATTATCTTAATCATATATTGTATTGTGGAACTTATAAAGGAATTTCCACTAGAACATTCTTTGATACTCTTAATTGATTAATAAATATTTTTTATAAAGATTTTGCAAAAAATATATTCAATATATTTTATAAGTAATTTTATTATAAATTTTCTTGAATATATACATTTTATTTACATTTTTATTCATGTATTATATACATTTTTAAATGGTAAATTATATATTTTTTAAATTTATGTAAAAAATGTAATAAATATTTTATATAATTGGATTTAATATAAATATATTTTTAAAATTTTAATTTTTATTAATATATTCTATAGATTTATAAATATATACTTTTTTTGTATTGTGGAACTTCCACCGGAACTTCCATCAAAACTTTTATCAAAACTTTTAATGTATTTATAATTGTTGTTTGTATAGATTTTGTAAAAAAAATATTCAATATATCTTATAAGTTCATTTATTATAAATTTTCATAAATATATACATTTTTTTACACTTTTAGTCATGTATTATATGCATTTTTAATGGTAAATTGTGTTATTTTTATAAAATTTATGTAAAAAATGTAACACGTATTTTAAATAATTGCATTTAATATAAATATTTTTATTAAAATTTAAAATTTTCAACATATTTTTTAGTATTATAAATATATACTTTTTTTGTATTGTGGAACTTATATTGGAACTCTTAATTGATTTATAATTTTTATTTATACAAATTTTGGAAAAATATATATTCAGTATATCTTATAAGTGAATTTATTTTAAATTTTCCTAAATATATACATTTTATTTAAATTTTTATTCATGTATTAAATACATTTCTAAAAGGTAAATTATATATTTTTTAAAATTTATGTAAAAAATGTAATGAATATTTAATATAATTTCATTTAATATAAATATATTTTTTAAAATTTAATTTTTATTAATATATTCTTGAGTTTTATAAATATATACTTTTTTTATATTGTGTAAATTCCATCGAAACTTCCAATAAAACTCTTAATGTATTTATAATTATTATTTATACAGATTTTTTAAAAATTATATTCAATATATCTTATAAGTACATTTATTATAAATTTTCCAAAATATATACATTTTATTTACATTTTTATTCATGTGTTATATACATTTTTAAATGGTAAATTATATTATTATTATAAAATTTATGTAAAAAATGTAATACATATTTTGTATAATTTCATTTAATATAAATATATTTATTAAAATTTAATTTTTATTAACATATTCTGTATTTTTATAAATATATAATCTTGTTGTACTGTGGAACTTCCATTAGAACTTCCAGTCGAACTCTTAATGGATTTATAATTTTTATTTATTCAGATCTTTTTAAAAATACATTCAATATATCTTATAAGTGCAATTATTGTAAATTTTCCTAAATATATACATTTTATTTACATTTTTATTCATGTATTATATACATTTTTAAATGGTAAATTATATTTTTAAAAAATTATGTAAAAAAATGTTATACATATTTTATATAATTTAATTTAATATAAATATTTTTTTTAAATTTAATTTTTATAATCATATTCTATAGTTTTATAAATATAACTTTTTTTGTATTTTGAAACTTCTATTAGAACACTTAATAGATTTATAATTGTTTTTTGTATAGATCTTATAAAAAATATATGCAATATATCTTATAAGTGAATTTATTATTAATTTTCCTAAATATATACATTTTCTTTGCATTTTAATTCATGTATTATATACATTTGTAAATGGTAAATTATATATTTTTTATAAAATTTATATAAAATATGTAATACATATTATATATAATTGCATTTAATATATATAAATTTATTAAAATTTAATTTTTATTAATATATTCTTTAGTTTTATAAATATATACTTTTTTTGTATTGTGGAACTTCCACTAAAACTTTCATTAAAACTCTTAATGGATTTATAATTTTTTTTATGCAGATTTTGTAAAAAATATATTCAATATATCTTTTAAGTTCAATTATTATTAATTTTCCTAAATATATACATTTTATTTGCATTTTTATTCATGTATTATACACATTTTTAAATGGTAAAGTATATTGTTTTTATAAAAATTATGTAAAAAATGTAATACATATTTTATATAACTTCATTTAATATAAATATATTTATTAACATTTAATTTTTATTAATATATTCTATATTTTTATAAATATATAATTTTTTATATTATGAAACATCCACTTGAACTCTTAAAGGATTTATAATTGTTATTTATATAGATTTTGTAAAAAATATATTCTAAATATCTTATAAGTGAATTTATTATTAATTTTCCTAAATATATACCTTTTATTTATATATTAGGTGCTTAAGGGTATAATTACATTAAACACACACACATGGTCTTGAAAGGAAGGTCCCAGACCCCCCCCTAAGAAATAGCCCACCCATCAAGCCTTTAATTATTCAATACATTGCCGAATGCCCAGTGGGAATGAAGTCCATTAAATTTTCCAAAGGCACAAAATCTGGCTTAAAGGTCCAGTGCTGCATCATGCCCACATCATGCCTACATCACCATCTATTTTCATCATGCCTGCATCACTGCCTGCTTTCGTCATTCCTACATCACCTCCTGGTAGCAGTAATTCACTTCAACCCAGATTTCATTTAATATAAATATATTTATTAAAATTTATTTTTTATTAATATATTCTGTAGTTTTATAAATATATAATTTTTTTTAATGTGGAACTTCCATTGGAACTCTTAATGGATTTATAATTGTTATTTATACAGATTTTGTAAAAAATATATTCAAATTATCTTGTAAGTGAATTTATTTTTAATTTTTCTAAATATATACATTTTCTTTACATTTTTATTCATGTTATTTTATAAATTTATTAATGGTAAATTATATTTTTTTATAAAATATATTTAACTTCCAATCAAACAGGCATAATAACTTCCACTAGGACTTCCACTTAATGGATTTATAATTATTATTAATGAAGTTTTCTAGATTAATCAGAAACATTTCCTTCAAATTTTTTACAATGAATCTTATTTTTTGGAAATGTTCATAGAAATTTTTCAATGAAAGTTCTAGTGGAACTTCCATTTCAATTTCCACTGGAACGTCTAGTACAAGTTCCACTATAACTTTCAGTACAAGTTCCACAAAAAGTTTATTATTACTTAACTTTAGTTTACCCTTAGTTTACACTTACTTAATATTGTTTTACCCTTACTTAACTTTAGTTTTACCCTTACTTAACTTTTTTTTAGCCTTACTTAATATGTAAAAGTTTCTATTTACCCTTACTTAACATGTGGAAACTCCATCACACCTTGACTTAACTTATATAAAATTTATATTACCTTTAGACAACCAAATCTAATTACATTTACTTAGCAGAAATTTTGAGTTACCCTTATGTAACTCAAAATAATAATGGATTCTTGATTTCCAATCTATGTTTTCTAACATATTTTGATCATAACTTGATATATACACTTTTTAATTGATGTACAAGTCATTTTTATTTCTATTGGTTCCAAATTAAATGCAAGTGTCCATGAAAAATACTTGACTAAATCACTTTTAAGGAAAAGAGACTAGTTCACTTTATTTTAAACACTTTGAAAATACATTTAAGATTGAACTCAAATCCAAAATATATTTGAATTTGATGTTTCAATTTTAAATTATTTTTATGAATTAAATTTTATTTTTAAAATATAAACATACATTTTTTTTAATAGGCATAGAAAATTATTAATTATTTGTCAGAAAATATGTTTTAAATGGATAAAATTTTATTTTTTTAATTTGTTATAACATTTCCAAAATTGATATTTTTAAGAATAGTTCTTTTCTTGTTTATTAATTTTGTTTTGAATAATTATTTCCAATATTCAAATCCGAATTATTAATTTTTTTATATGGTTTTGCCATGTATTTTTCTGTTTTAAGGTGTCTTTATGAATTGAATTTGTTCTTTTTTAATATATTTATAAGATTTTTTTAAGCCTTTAATTTTTTTAATTATTTTTGAATATAATAAAATATATATATGGATGTCAATTTTTTTACTTTTTATAACAATTTCGAAATCATCTTTTTCTAAAGTGTCATTTTTCTTCTTTTTGAATTGAGTTTGAAATTTTTATTTCTGACACATAAATAGACATTATTATTTTTATAAGGTTTTAAAAAATTAATATGTATTTCTTGTCATAAAAAATATTTTTTTACACAAATAAAAGAATTAATTTTTGAAATGATTTATAATTTTTAAATTTTTTCAAAATATTTTTTTTTCTATTTTTATGAATTTAGTTACAAAATGTTTTTTTAATGTATAATTAAAAATTATTAAATTTTTAAAGTTTTAAAAAAATAATATTTGACTCTAAATATAAGAAATATTTCATATATGAATAAATAATTTATTATTTGTTTTGTCACATTTTACAATTTTCTATAACTTTTTTTAACTTAATTTTAGAGTATTTTTTAAGAGTAATACAATTGTATAGTGGTAAGGGCATAA
The DNA here is from genome assembly GCA_963277665.1 of Viscum album. Taxonomy (NCBI): domain Eukaryota; kingdom Viridiplantae; phylum Streptophyta; class Magnoliopsida; order Santalales; family Viscaceae; genus Viscum; species Viscum album. The sequence goes on from OY728135.1 coordinate 456,319,191, forward strand.
TGGGTTTTTTCAAAAAATTAGGTGGCATGGGTTATTTTAATTGAATGGTTGGTCTCAATTTATAAAACGTAGCATCATCTCTGTTATACTAGATATTCCATTAAAATAGGTTAACTAGAGACGATTTGAATCCCTACCTTGGGGTACTCCATTAATTACATGTATTTTGGACTCACACGTAGGTGAGGGGAACCAAAGTATTTGCTAAAAGGTTATTACATAAATTTCCTTAGACTCGTAGGTCATACATAATAATGGAGGGAGGGATGACTTGCAGACCATCATTTAATTTAATATTAAATAATTGTAAACTCATGTAATATGTTAAATTAAAACATCCAATACATACACAGGTCTTGGTCAAACTCATGAATGGTCATGCATGCAACGAATAAGCAAAAAATAACTATCTAGAATTCATTTATTCATTCATTCTTTATTATTAATATGAACCTGATTGATTTAATTAATTAATTCCCTTTCATTGTAAAGATCATATGAACGTGATTAGAGATACCCATCATTTATGGCATTCATGGAAAATAAATGACAGAACCAATAATGACATATTTATTATAATAAAATAATTAAGCATTTAAAATTATTTACAACCATTATTAAAATTTCAAACACACAATGGTGTGTCAATCAATAAAATAAGGTTTTAATGATGCAATTTTCAAATTTAATGTAAATTTTGATTCTATTCATTAATGGGAGACTACAAGACATGTATACTGATACACGTCATGTAATCTGACAATTTTTTGCTAGGTTTTCCGGTCAACACACTGCGTACACCACGTCTAATTACTACATGGTGCACCATGTATCCCTCAGCACATCCAGATTCATCACACTAGGGTACACAGTGTGTACTTCTGAGTACACACACACTGTGTAACCATGTCTTACCAGCCAAAAATTGGTAGTTTCTTGATGGCATCTTCGATCATTTTTCATCTATTCTTAAACCTTTAAGAAAATGAAAACACTTAAATGAATATGATTAATATGTCAAAGCATGTTATTCAAATTGGATTAAATAATGAATAATATGAAATGAAATTATAACCATAATTATGCATAGATCAACAATCAAATATATAATTATGAATTTAAATATGACTACTCTGATACTACTTTTAGGTTCTGGATGTAGCAGAAGCATGCAGTGGTGGGTGATATATAGATTTCCTTTAATAATCGTTGTCTGAAACCATAAACGAGGATATTTCACTTCAAAATAATAATTAATTTATTTAATATCAAGAAATAAATACATGATCTTAGGAACTTTATTCATTGATAAATGTTGATCATCTAAAAAGACCCTTTTGGATTTCCTTTGTTACACTATGAGGATCCAAGGGTAGAATCTCTCTAGAGGTGATCCACACGTGCTCCAATGGTCTCTAAGAAACATCACTCGACCTCCGGGTGTTAGCACAGCGAATCGAATGTATTGCATTGTTCATTCATTATTGCCCATTCTTCAGACTTGAAGAAATATATCTTGTGTTTCTCATTCTTGAGGGGGAGAGAAAAGGAGGAGTCGATAGATAGTTCATTGTGTGCAACAATTCTATATTCTCAATTTTGGATGCAATACACAATAGACGTAGTTTTCTATTTATAGAGTTAGAGTTTAGGTTAAAATATTATTTAATTGTATGTCATCCATTAAATAACATTTAAAACCTTTAATAAACTTCATGCCACATAATAATATTATTATTATTTTGTGGTGTTCCAAATTGTGTAAATTGATAAATAATATTTACCAGCTTATAAATAATTATTTTATCACTAGATGTACTCTGGTTTGTTCAAACTTCTGGATATTTATTGAATACATGAATAAATATTTTATTCATAAATAAATATTTCATTCACATATCGGTGAATAAATATTTATTAAATATTCAATAAAATAAACAAATACATTTTTATTAATATGCCAATGAATAAATATTTATTTAATTTGTGCAATCAATATAACTTGAATAAAATTATTTCTCAGTCATGAGAAGAATATTTATTCAATTAATTAAATTCAAATTGAATTTTATCAAGATCAATGGAAACACTTAGTGTGTGACCCTCTAGGATTATTTCTCATTGGCATTAGGCGGGTTTCCTTAAAGTCCAAGATTACTGTATAGCAACAGATCAAGACACCCAAGAGAAACAACTTAATGTCGCAACATCGACAACCACATATGAACACTCATTATGTAATATAATCTCTTTGTCACAATATCTCATCAAACATTTTGAACGATGGTTTCATCTACCTATATGTTTGATACACCTTTCTTTGACTATCTGAAATAAACATGTCGTAAAGGGCCGAGATATCAACTCCCATAAAGGTGGAAGAGACAAATCCTTTCTCAAAATATCCATTAAGGACATCACTACCACAAATTCAAGAAAGGGATGCATCGGCTTTTATCCATGTTAAACAGAAAGTGCTGATAAAAGAGGGGGTATTTATCAATGCTAGATAAAAGCGCTGATAAATCTGCCATTTCTGAGTGCTAAAAAGAAAACTGATAAAGGTGTTCCCTTTATTAGTGCTTTTTTTAGCCCTGATAAAGGGTATATTTATTAGCGCTAATAATAGCACTAATAAAAGTTTTTAATAAAAAATATTATTAATTTATATAAAATTATTATATTTATATTCAAAAATAATGTTTATTTGTGTACATTAAATAAAAAATGTATGTTTATAATTAATATATATATTTAAATAATTCAAATATATATATAATTTTTAAAAAAAATATTTCTAAGATTATAATTAAATATCTATATATTTAAATAATTATAAGATTATAATAAATTTCATTAAATAATAATTATATTTATTATAGTTATTATAGTTATTATAGTTATTATATTTATTATATTTATAATATATATATATATATATATAATTTTTAAATATAAATATATATTATAATTATGATTATAAATATATATATATATATATTTAAATAAATACATGTTTCTAATGAATTTGGTCAATAAATATATTGATGTGTGAGTATAATTGACATGCATATATATTATGTATTCATAATGAATGTTCATTTATACATTACACCCTTCTTATTATTCATGTTGTTCATATGTGATGACTCATTTTTTATTATCTATACTTTACTAGGTATATGATTCATTCATGTTATACCTATGAATCTAGTATACTCTAAAAAATACTTATAAAATTACAATAAATATATTTAAATAATAAATATATTTATTATATTTATAATTATAAAAATTCAATTATATATGAATACTTTTTAAATATATTTATTTGTAATTATAATTATAACTATATATATTTATATATATTTAAATAATTATAAAATTATAATAAATACATCTATTATAATTTTATAAATATATATATATTTATATATTTATAATTATATACAAATATTTATAATTATATTTTTTATATTTATAATTATAAATATATATATATATATGTAAATAATTATAAAATTATAATAAATATATTTATTATACTTATAAAGTTATAAAAATATGTAATTAAATAAATATATTTATAAATATATACAAATATTTATAAATAAATACAAATAGTTATAATTATAATTCTAAATAAATATAGATATATTTAATTAATTATAAAATTATAATAAATATATGAATTATATATATTTATATAAAAATATTTATAAATTAATACAAACGGTTATAATTATAATTCTAAATAAATATAGATATATTTAAATAATTATAAAATTATAATAAATATATTAATTATATGTATTTATAAAATTTTAAATATATTTGTTATAATTTTATAATTATTTAAATATATATATATAACTATAAATAGATTGATGGTGCCCCAATTGCCCGGCTCCCCTCTCCTCTCTCGGCTCCCCTCCTAGGGTTTCTGAATCCCTCTTTGATGGTGATGGATCTCCATTTCAGACTTTCTCCTTTCTGGTTCTTCCCTTTTCTTCATTATCCTTCTTCATAGTGGTTCCCTTCTTTGGGATTTCTGCTTCTTTTCTTTGATGCTCGATGTTGTGGATCTTCTTCATCAACTCTTTTGATCTTCCCATCGACGGTTGCTTCCTATGGAACCCTCAGCCGCTCAATCCTTGCTTTAGCCTCAAGTTCCCTTGAGCCTCTCTTGGTCAGATCAGGAGCAGTGGTGATAAAGAGGTTTTGGGTTATGTGGATTGGCGGTCAGCGTGTCTTCTGAAACTACATAATTCGGCCTGTTTTTTTCTGTTACTACTGGTTTTATGCTGCTTCGACAATGATGGTGTTTGGATTCCACTGCCGCTCAAAGCCCTGCTCTAGCCTCACGTTCCTCTGCACCTCTCCCATTCGGATCTAGAGTAGTGGTTACATTGAGGCTTTGGGATGTGTGGCTCAACGTCTGTTGGTCCTCTAGGTGCGGCTTTAATCGTTTTTCTCTAGTGTATTTGTGTATTTGGTTTCAATGTTTTTTGTTTTTGAGGCGGTGATGATGAAGGCATAGTGACGATGGTACAGATGTTTTATGTGATGGTTGGAGACGACGAAAAAGTGATGATGTTTTACGGTGGGTCGATGGTCTTCGACGGTCCTCCAATTAAAGGTTGACGGTGAGAATGGTTGAAGGATGCATTTTTTTTTACTCCGGTGATGGGCAGAAATACCAACGGTGGTTTCCTACGTTGATGATAGAAATAACAGGCAACGTACTGCTGAAGATAGTGATGTGATGGTGGTGGTGGTGTTGACGCGTTGGTGCCATGGTTTCTCGGGTGGATCACGTAATTTGTAGGATAATGCATTGATTTGCGTGATTTGTGGTTTTTGAATTTTGAATGTCCTGCTGAACAGTGTATTCGATCGGTTCCCACTACCCTAAAGTGGCTTCTATGAAAATAAAAAAAATGATTTGGAGGAACTATAAATAAATAAATATTTATCATAATTTTTAATTACAAATAAATATATATTTATTAATAGTTATAATTATAAATAAATATTTATTTATTTAAATAATTATAAAATTATTAAAATACATATTTATTATTCTTATAATGTTATATATAATTAAATAAATATATTTATAAATATATACAAATATTGATGAATAAATCCAAATATTTATAATTATAATTATAAATAAATATAGATCTATTTAAATAATTATAAAAATATAATAAATATATTAATTATATATATTAATAAAATTATAAATATAATAAATATGTTTTTTGAAATTTTATAATTATTTAAATAAATAAATATTTATTTATTTATAGTTATAATTATAAATAAATATATATTCATTTAAATAATTATAAAATTATAAGAAATATATTTATTATATCTATAATCTTATAAATATATATAATTAATATATTTATTATATATATTTATATGATTATAAATATAATAAATATATTTATTCTAATTTTATAATTATTTATTTAAATGAATATATGTTTATTTATAATTATAACAATAAATAAATATTTATTTATTTATTTAAATAAATATTAAATTGTAAAAACTATATTTATTATATTTATAATTTTATTAATATATATAATTAATATATTTATTATAATTTTAAAATTATAAATAAATATTTATTTATTTATAATATTTATAAATATATATAATTATATAAATATATATTATATATATATTTATTTATTTATAGTTATAATTATGAATAAATAAATATTTATTTATTATATATATAATTTTATAAATATATATAATAATATAAATAAATTATTAAAATTATGTCTTTATCATCACTTTTTTAGCACTAGTAAACTGTGTCTTTATCAGTGCTATAATTTTATCACTGAAAAAGGTATGTTTTATCAACGCTTTCTATTTTAGCGCTGATAAAACATACTTTTATCAATGCTTCTTAACTAGCGCTGATAAAAACTTCACCCACTTTTATAAATGAACCCTAAAAATCGGCTCCTTCTCTCACACACCTCAACCTCTTGCGGAAGCCGATCCCTACGCCGCCAAATCCTCCTTTTCCCCGACCTCATCTCTGCTACCACCAACCCCTCTATTATCAACCCCTCCGCCGCCGCTGTGAAATCCTCCTTCATAGTCGTGAACCCCTCCTCCGTCGGGAACCCTCCTCCGTCGGGAACCCTCCTCCGCCGCGAACCCTCCTCCGCCGCGAACCCTCCTCCTCCGCGAACCCTCCACCGCCGCGAACCCTCCACCGCCGCGAACCCTCTGCCGTGAACCCTCCACCGCCGCGAACCCTCCGTCGCGAACCCCCCTCCGCCGCGAACCCTCCTCCGCCACGAACCCTCCTCCACCGGGAACCCTCCTCCGCCGCGAACCCACCTCTGCTGTGAACCCACCACTGTCACGAACCCATCCTCCACCACGAACCCTTCTCCTCCGTGAACCCACCTCCGCCGCGAACCCCACCTTCGTTGTGAACCCCTCCGCAGCCTCCGCCACTACCTACCCCTACTCCGCCGCTGCCGGAACCTACTTCTTCCACCATAGGGGTATTCCATTTTCTTCACATTATTATGAATTCTTAATATATAGATATATTTTTACTTTAATTATGTTTTGGTTTGTTCTTAAATTACAATCAATATGCAAGAAATCCCTTTGAATACCTTCAAATGGAGTGTCATTGATTCAACAACCCCAATAGTATAATACAAATACTTTAAAACATCTATATTTTCTATATTTTCCACAATAACATTGTTGGAATTCTTAATAGGAGTTGTTTTAGAAAAAGGTCATTCCCCCTTCTAAACTGAACAATCCTCTAAAATTAACATTCCCATCTCTTGTGAAAAGGAACTAGCATATTGAGATCCCCTACAAATATTTTCATCTTATAAAATTCCAAAGCCTTATTTCTTTTGAGTTTCTATGACTATCAACGAATCTTTATTCGGTTTCTTTGATATTGTAACATTCTGCATAAACTAGTCCAAAACTCAATAACATGATATCCCTTCATATTATGTTTGTTTTATTCAGCTAAACATTTGTAGCATTCTTCCAACCTCACTTTTTCATTCCATTCCATATGCTCCACAAACTCATTTTTTCATAATTTATTTATGGTCAAATACCTTATATTGATCCATAGAGAGACCCATAAAATTACCTGACCTGCAAAATGATGGAATATTTTCATTTTAAATTCTTAAATAAAACTATTGGAATAATTATTATTAGAGCTAGTACTATAGATCTAACTAACATTGTACTTTCAATTTCCAAAAATATTTATATATATTTATATCACATAGTGATTATTATTATATTTAACATTAATTTTTTAATGTACTTGGAATATAATTCACATTAATATGTTATAATAGTTTCCCACTGTAATGAGAACATAGATATTCCATAAATATATTCTTAAATAAATTTATCATATAGTCTAGATACATTTATCTTTCGTGACATATATGATGGTTAACTATTAGGTGACGGAGTCTCATATGAAATTGGGATATAGAGGTCACCATAGAGCATAAAGAGACAATATTCATTTTGTATTATTTTAAGATATTTACTATAAAGTACCTCTCTTGTAAATAAATTTATTTTTGGTTTACCTTAATATTTTGGATCATGTGTAAACCTTTTATAACATTATATTTTATAAAATGTTGGTTATTTTTTATTCATGTATCTTTTATAAAGTGCCTCTCATGGGATTTATGTCTTTGTGAAAATTCATAAGTGGCTCCTTTAAAATTATTCAAGTGTTTTGAAATATTTCTTAAAAAATTATACATGTTCAACATACCCTTTTTGGGTTTTAAATAGTTTTAAAATGATTTAAACACTTTTCATGGACTTAGGTTGCATGCCAAGTGTTTTTTAACTCACCCGATTGGCTTTCATGAAGGTATGTGAATGTTTTGAAAGCATATTTAATGTTGGTTTCATTTTAACAAGGGGTGTGTGAAGTTTTAAATGAAAATTTGTCTAATATAGAGGGTTGTATCCAATTTTAAATGATTAAGATTATTGGTTCATAAAGTTTCCTTGAATGATTTAAAAAAAGGAATTGTGGTTTTGTTAAAGCGTGATTGGAATTGATTGGTTTATTTTAAAAAGTGTGTGTTATTTTAAAGAGTAATTTTTGTAAATGTTTGGTTTTTTAATGGGATTTCAAATGTGATTTTATAAATAGTTTTGAAATGGAATCTGAAATGTAGTTTTTCCATAATCTTTTAAGTTTATATTTTTATAGAATTTGGAAAACCAATACATTATATAGGTGATAAGCCTAAATGTTATATAAATTTTGTTGTCACTTTTCCTTTGTTTTCATTCATATAATGGATAATGCATGTGTTAGATGTCCAATTTTACAGGAAAAAGAGCTTCACAAGATTCCAAGGAAGAAAGGAAGAAAAGATACAAAAATGGCCAAGTACACATCGTGATGGCCGCGCTCACCTTGTGTACATGATAATCACAGCCTGAATCAAGCTGTGAAGCCTAAGTCATGACCAACCACAAAGACAGAAGAATTTATCATTTCATTTCGTGAGTCCCTCCTACACGTCATGACACTAGTCAAACCGGATGCTGAGAAAACTGCAATGATTTAATGCGAAAATCCAGCTGGCCATGGGGTACATGTTGTGAACCACCTGTACATGATGTGACCATGGTCAAACTTCATTAACCTGCTGAATATCCCCATGCCATGCTGGATATCCTAGTCAAAATAATGCAGATTAAGGGTTCATGACATGACTATTAAGTACACATCATGACCATTTCCACCTATTTAAGAAGAAGCTCGATAGCACATTAAGACATGCAAGGATTAACTCTCTCTCCCTTTAAGGCTCCCTTCAGAATTCCCTCCTCTTTTCCATCTTAAAACATTATAGTTCTTTGTAATTTCTTTACATTTTCAACCAAAGAGCCATGGATTAATTTTTCTTCTATGCCTTTAATTCTTGTTTCATTTCAATTCCATTTCATTCCTGTCAAGTAAGGTTTTATTTAAAGTATTCTTTCATGTTCATTTTATATCATTACATGTTCAATTATATTAGCATTGTTGTCATGATTTTCTATATACCTTTTATTGATTTAATTAACATCATGAGTATCTAAACGCATCTAGGGTAGGGATTAATATTCAATGTATCTACACACATAATTAGACCTTTAGTTATAAACTTGGAAAACCTAATTGGATTGGTAATTAGGATATAAATTATCGATAAAATCCCATTTGTGCAACTGTACTGTGACCATCAGACAGTCAAGCAAACAACCCTATACTAAATGAAATAAACTATGACTATGACCATTATCTTAGGGAACTTTCTACAATAGAAGTTGTACATAATGCATCTAAGAATGTAGCTAGCCTCCTGACCATGTAATAGTTACATCCTAGGTAAAAATAGAAGACTGGACCAAGGTTGACTAGTGACTACCGCTTACTTCGTAGACTAAGCACTTAGGACCTTACCAAGATTAGAATTAGGATCACCTTTATCTAGGTACTCGGACTTTATTCCGACCCCTCTTTAATCACTTGAAGTCAACCCCAAAATTAGTTTAAAACCACCCAAAATTTAGTTAAAAGTTGTCATTTCTGCATTCTCCTCTCTCAGTGGGTATGACCCTGTACTTCTTCTATACTACACCTTTGTAGATAGTATGGTTCGGGACATTATAAATTTATAATTTGTCTCATTCTTGGAGGAATTAATGACACCTTTCGAGCATGTCAAATTTTAGTATCATTGCCGGGGAGAAGTAGAGCATTGCAGATGACTTGAGACTGATTGATTAGGTCAAAAACTATTCTTATCCCATTTCTGTTTACTGATTTTAGTTTAGTTAATTAATTTTTTAGCCATTTTTTTATCATGTATTATGATTCTAGTAGTGTTTCATGGTTTGTATGATCATTTTTCAAATCATGCAATATTATGTTTCACCCCATTAGAATATATGGAGTATCTGACCACTTGGGAAGCACTGAATTCAAAAGGGTGGACACAGCAGGACAACAGTCAGAATGACTCATGTTTTCATGAGTATGATTAATCTCAACACATGTAGTGGAATGAAACCTACTATCATCCTGATGGAGGAACTCACAACTATAAATTCTACCAAGAAAATTGTCCGGATGAGAAATACACTAATTACAATTACTACTTTAAAAAAACTCAAAAGTTACATCCTGATGAAAGACTATCCAAATTGCTCACCCAATGTATTTAAGTAATAGAAAAAAGGATGGACTATAAGGAGGCTAAAATCAATGAGCAGGGAGAATTTACTACTCACCTTGCTCAAATAATTTTAAATTTTAATTATCTTATCAATTTTCTACCAATAGTTTCTAATACAAATACATGTTGTTTTATAGATGAAGTATGTCAAGGGGAAGAGGATTTCAAAGATATTGACATAAAGGAACCTCAAGAGTAGTACTTTTAATAAGACCATTCCTTCCAACAACCTCAAGAAAATGATTCAGATGACAGAATAGCCACATTATTCATGAATTTCATTCTAGTGCTGGATAAGCAGATAGATGATCATAAAGCCCAACTCAGTGAATAGGGAGAATTACTTACTCACCTGTGTCAAGTTATTTCAAATTTAAATTCCATTGTGAATAATCTACCATTAAATTATAATGTAGGAATTGAGTATTATGAAGATGATGATGAGGGGAATCAAATTGAAGATGTTCAAACTATTGGAGAAACAAATGGACAAAATAAGGACGAGTCTCTCAAGGAGGGATTCTTGGAGAATGATGAGATCTTTCAAAGTGATGTACCTTTGGATTTAGAAGAAGTTTCAGAACCTAAGGCATCACTTCTATATATGAAACAAGATCAAAAAGAACAAAGGGAAGTCCTTTTGCAACTACGAGAAGAGGAGGAGGAGTTCGAAGGAATACAATCTATAGAATCAGAGGAAGAAGAAGAGTTAAAGGAATAGGAGAAGGATTTTAAGGAGGTTCAATCCAGTGAATTTATGATGGATAAAGAAAAAGTAAAGGAAGATGATAATGAGAAAACATCTATTGACCTCATGGGTTTTCTTGATACCTAAGATGAATGGGACTCCCTCCTAAAATTTCAAGATGATGAGGAGACCAAAGAGGATCCTAAAAAAGAATTAATTATTGAATGTGAACCAATGTATGATAAAGAAGGAGTGGTGGATCAGGCGAAATAGAAAATCTGGTCAAATTTTGATTTCATATTATTTTCATTACATCTTTCCTCAAATTGCATCCCACCATTAGTCAAGATGAACCAATAGAGGAGGAAGAAAAAGACAACCCAAGATACACAAGAGATTCATAAGTGGTTAAATCTAATATGCTTAGCTTTGTACCATGTTTTAATTAGCTAACAAAGGTAAAATGTAGGGCTAAACAACCATAAAAAAGAGCAGCTATTGGGAGGCAACCCTAATTTAAAAAAATGATTTCTAGGACTCTGATTTATATTATTTTATCAGTTTAAAAAAATCTACCTATGGTTGGTCTCTTTACCTATATGATCCAGAAGTTTTAAACTCTCAATGGGATGTACTTTCATAGTTTATTTTTATTTCAGGTCCCAAGAAGGAAGGAGAAAGAATCAACTTAAGAGCTATAAACTAGAACATTCCACGTCATGTACCTGGCTAGACATAACCTAAGATACTCATTCAAAAGAATCAATGGAAGGGGTGTACTATTTCTACTTTTTTATATCTTTTCACCCATAGTTTTTTCTAGAACATGATTTGATAAAAATGAATGAATAGAATTATTGCATAAACTAAATTGAATCAGATTCACCCAAAATAATGCTTGAATTTTTTCCTTGGACTCACTGGTCAACGAGACGTCAGAACCGAAGATAAATATTTTGAAATGTTAAAAAATTTGAAATATGATTACCATAAATGAAAATATATAAATGGAAATTTTGGAATCCAATTGCTTACTTTAATTTGGGTTTTCTTGAAAATGATTGCTGATATGATTTATTTTCATGATGTTGATTCCTAGAAGCATGCATTGAGTAAACTGATTATTGATTTTCATGCGATGACCTAATTGACTCATATTCTATTCCCATTCTTGAAAGGATTCTAAACCTAATATTTCCTATTTCTCTAAGCATATTTCTTGAGTAAAACTTATGGCATGTCAACCAACTAAAACTTTCATTGTTATCTTGTTAAATCTATGACTGTACAAATTCAATTTTGAAATGACTAAGGAATTTTATTAATAAACTCTTTTATCCTGAGACCCACCTTTACATTGATCCTCCTTTAGCCCATAGAAGCCATGGATGACCTTGTTAGGATTAATCCATGTTACAAGCCATTATTTCCTTTCCTACCCAGTTCTTTGTATTTTTCATGATATTCAATTGAATGGGTGTGGGGGAGTTATTTATGGTGGATATGGGATGTGATATCTTGAGGGGAGACTACAGGGTGCTTTAAAAGGATTATGGGGAAGGTTCATATTTACATTCATTATATTCCATTGTATATCCCACTTTTTGTTAAAAAATGAATAAAAAATGATGAAAAAATGGGTTGTGAATTGGGAGAATCAAAAATCACCATTTTCCAGAACGATGATTTTTATCATATGTGGTTAGGTGGTGGATGTGAGATTTATTCCAAGCATGAATTTTGAAAAAAAAAAGGACAAAACAATGACAATAAGAGAGTGTTATTTTTCATTTGTATGTGAGCCTTCACTCTATTATTTGGTGGGTGTGTGATATGGCATTACATTTTTGAGGAGGAACATTTCAATGAGATTTTATTTTGAATATCAAGAATTATACATTAGAGATTATCCCCCTCCTTGAGCCTTACATGATTTTCAAAATTTCACCTACCTACCCTCAGCCACAGAGTCATTTTATCCTTATTTCAAAGCCCTCATGATTAAATGTTATATTTGTCTTTATGGGGTGGATAAAGTAGATTCAATGCAAGTCTATGGTTAGGAACATGTACTTGAGGTATGAGTATAGCTCCATTAAATTGTTGCCTTAAGTGATGAGTGGAAATATTTATGGTGAGGTAAATCATAAATGGAATAGGGGTTGATGAAATGTTGAAAACTGTGTGTGAAAAGGTATAAATGTCTTTAATTGAACATTTTAAATGAAGCATGATTTTAGGGATTCTTTGTTGGTTAGGATTTGTGCTTTAAAAATCTCTAGTTATAACTTTTTTTATGAGCATCACAATTTGAAAATTCCCTTATTGATGCATGTATCATTGGTGATATGATTTTGAGGTTTTTCTTGAGGACAAACAATGATTCAAGTGTGGGGGGATTTGATAAGCCTAAATGTTATATATATTTTTCTGTCACTTTTTCATTTTTTTCATTCATATAATGGATAATGCATGTGGTAGATGTCCAATTTTGCAGGAAATAGAGCTCCACAAGATTCCAAGGAAGAAAGGTATAAAAGCTACAAAAATGGACAAGTACACGTCGTGATGGCCAAGTTCACGTCGTGTACGTGATAATCACAGCCTGCATCAAGCCATGAAGCCTAAGTCATGACCAACCATGAAGAATGAAGAATTTTTCAGTTCACATCGTGAGTCCCTCCTACACGTCATGACACCAGTCAAACCGGATGTCGAGAAAGCCACAAGGATTCAATGTGAAAATCCAGTTGTCCATGGGGTACACATTGTGAACCACCTGTACACGACATGACCATGGTCAAACTTCATTAACCCGTGGAAGATCTGCATGCCACGCTGGAGATCCTAGTCAAAATAACACAGATTAAGGGTTCATGACATGATTATTAAGTACACATCGTGGCCATTTCTTCCTATTTAAGGAGCAGCTCGACAACACATTGAGATATTCTTGGATCAGCTCTCTCTCCCTTTTAGAATCCCTTTGGATTTCCCTTCTCTTTACCATCTTAAAACACTTTAGTTCTTTGTAATTTCTTTACATTTTCAATCAAAGAGTCATGGATTCATTTTTCTTCAACACTTTCAATTACCATGTCATTTCAATTCTATTTCATTCCTTTCAAGTAAGGTTTTATTTAAATTATTCTTTCATGTTCATTTCATATCATTACATGTTCAATTCCATTAGCATTGTTATCATGATTTCCTCTATCCCTATTGCTTTAATTACCATCATGAGTAGCTAAACACATCAGGGGTAGGGATCAAGATTCAATATATCTACACACTTAATTAAACATCTAGTTATAAACATGGAAAACCTAATTGGATTAGTAATTAGGATATAAATTAACGGTCAAACCCCATTTGTGTGATTGTATCGTGAACATCTAACATTCAAGAAAAAGACCCTATCCAAATTGAAGTAAACTATGACTATGACCATTATCTTAGGGAACTTTCTATAATAGAAGCTGAACTTAACGCATCTAGGACTATAGCTAGCCTCCTAACCATGGAATAGTTACATCCTAGGTAGAACTAGAAGACTGGACCAAGGATGACAAGAGACTACCGCTTTCTTCGCAGACTAAGCACTTAGGACCTTGCTAAGATTATAATTAGGATCACCTTTATCTAGATAATCAGACTTTATCATAACCCCTCTATAATCACTTGAAGTCAAACCCAAAATTAGTTCAACACCGCCCAAAATTTAGTTAAGAGTTGTCATCGCTATGTTCCCTGCTCTCTGTGGGTACAACCCTATACTTCTGTTATACTACACCTTTCTAGATAGTATGGTTCTAGACATTATAGATTTATAATTTGACTCACACTCGGAGGAATTAACGATGCCTTTCGGGTGCATCAACTTTTGGCGCCATTGTTGGGGAGTAGCGGAGTGTTGTAGATGACTTGAGACTGATTGATTAGGTCAAAAACTATTCTTATCCCATTTATGTTTACTAATTTTAGTTTAGTAAATTAATTTTGTATCCATTTTTTGTATCATATATTATGCTTCTAGTAGTGTTTCATAGTGTGTAGTATGAGTTTTCAAATGATGCAGTATTATGTTGCACCCCCATCAAAATATTTGGAGTACCCAACCACTTGGGAAGCACTGAATTAAAAAGGGTGGACACAGTAGAATGACAGTAGGAATGACTCATGTTCTCATGAATATGATGAATCTCAACCCATGCAGTGGAATGAAGCCTACTATCAGTCTGATGGAGGAACTCCCAACTATCAAAGCTACCAAGAAAATTTTTGGGTTGACAAATACACTAATTTCAATTACTACTTTCAACAAACTCAAAAGTTACATCCTGATGAAAGACTATCTAGATCTTTCACCCAGTTTATTGAAGTAATGGACAAAAGGATAGACTATAACGAGGCTAAAATCAATGAGTAGGTATAATTGACTACTCACCTTGCTCAAATCCTTTAAAATTTTAATTCTCTTTCTAATTTTCTACCAATAGTTTCTAATACAGATACATTTTGTTTTGCATATAAAGTATGTCAAGGGGAGGAGGATGTACAAGATATTGACATAAAGGAATCTCAAGAGTCCTTACACCAACCTCAATAAAATGGGTAAAATGAAAGAATAGCCACATTGTTCATGAATTTCATTCCAATGTTGGATAAGAAGATGGATGATCACGATGCCCAACTCAGTGAATAGGGAGAATTACTTACTCACCTATCTCAAGTTATTTCAAATTTAAATTCCATTCTAAATAATCTACCATTAAATTATAATGTAGGAATTGATTATTATGAAGATGATTATGAGGGGAATCAAATTGAAGATGTTCAAACTATTGAAGAAAAAAATGGACAAAATAAGGGGGAGTATATCAAAAAGGGATTCTTTGAGGATGATGAGATCTTTCAAAGTGATGAACCTTTGGATTTAGAAGAAGTTTCGGAACCTGAGGCATCACTTCTATACATACAACAAGATCAAAAAGAACAAAGGGAATTTCTTTTGTAACTATGAGAAGAGGATGAGGAGGTTGAAGGAATAAAATCTATAGAATCAGAGGAAGAAGAAGAGTTAAAGGAAGAGGAGAAGGATTTCAAGGAGGTGAAAAATAGTGAATTTATGGTAGATGAAGAAAAAGTAAAGGAAGAGGATAATGAGAAAACATCCATTGACCTCACAGGTTTTCTTGAGACTGAAGATGAATGGGACTCCCTCCTACAATTTCAAGATGATGAGGAAACCAAAGAGGATCCTACTAAAGAAGTCATTATTAAATGTGAACCAATGGAATATAAATAAGAAGGAGTGGTGGAGCAGACAAAATACAAAATATGGTCATATTTTGATTTCATATTATATTCGATGCATCTTTCCTAAAATTACAGCACACCATTAGTTAAGGTGAACCAACAGAGGAGGAAGTGAAAGACAACCCCAGATACACAACAAAGTCAAAAGTGATTAAATCCAATATGGTTAGCTTTGTACCATGTTCCAAATAGATAACAAAGGTAAAAGGTCAAGTTAAATGACTATAAAAAAGAGCATCTACTAAGAGACAGCCCGAATTTAAAAAAAATGATTTCTAGGACTTAGATTTATATTATTTTATCTATTTAAATAAATCTCCATGTGGTTGGTCTCTTTACTTGAATGATCCAGAAATTTTAAACTCTCAATGGGATGTACTTTCGTAGTTTATTTTTATTTCAGGTCCCTAGATGAAAGGAGTAAGAAGAAACTTAAGAGTTATAAACTGGAACATTTTACGTCGTGTAATCATGAAACATGTCGTGTACCTAGCCAGAAAGAACCTAAGAGACTCATTCAAAAGCATCAATGAAAGGGGTTTATTATTTATACTTTTTTATATATTTTCACCCCTAGTTTTTTCTAGCACATTATTTGAGAAAAATGAATGAATAGAATTGTTGCATGAACTAAGTTGAATTAGATTCACCCAAAAAATTCTTGAATTTGTATCTTGGACTCACTGATCAAGGAGACATCAGTACCAAGGAGAAATATTTTGACATGTTGGAAAATTTGAAATATTATGACCATAAATGAAAATATATAAATGGAAATTTTGGAAGCCAATTTCTTACTTTAATTTGGGATTTCTTGAAAATGATTTATTTTCCTGATGTTGATTACTACAAGAATGCATTGAGTAAATTGATTATTTATTTTCATGCCATGACCTGATTGACTCATATTCTATTCCCATTCTTTAAAGGATTCTGAACCAAATATTTCATATTTCTCTAAGTATATTTCTTGAGTGAAACTTTCAGCATGTCAACTGACAAGAACTTTCATTGTTATCTTTTCAAAGCTATGACTGTAAAAATTCTCTTTTAAAATGACAGAGGCATTTTATTAATGATCCCTTTTATCCGGATACCCACCTTCACATTGATCCTCCTTTATCCCATAGAATCCATGGATGACCTTGTTATGATTAAGCCATGTTACAAGCCATTATTTCCTTTCCTACCCAGATTTTTGTATTTTTCATGATATACAATTTAATGAGTGTGGGGGAGGAGTTATTTATGATGGATATGGGATGTGTTATCTTGAGGGGAGACTATAGGGTGATTTCATAGATTATGGGGAAGGTTCATATTTACATTCATTATATTCCATTATATATCCCTCTTGTTGTTAAAAAATGAATAAAAAATGATGAAAAAATGGGTTGTGAATTGGGAGAATCAAAAATCACCATTTTTCATACCGATGATTTTTATCATATGTGGTTAGGTGGTGAATGTGAGGTTTATTCCAAGGATGAATTTAGAAAAAAAGGACAAAGAAAAAAATGAAAACAAGAGAGTGTTATTTTTCATTTGTATGTGATCCTTCACTCTATGCTTTGGGGGGTGAGATGGCGTTACATTTTTGTGGAGGAGCATTCCAATGATCTTGTATTTTAAATATCAAGAATTGTACATTAGATTTTATCCCCCTCATTGAGCCCTACTTTATTTTCAACATTTTACCTACCTACCCTTAGCCACAGAGTCATTTGATCCTTATTTCAAATCCCTCATGATTAAATGTGATATTTTTCTTTACAAGGTGGAGAAATTAGATTCAATGCAAGCCTATGGTTATCAACATTTACTTGAGGTGTGATTATAACTCCATTAAATTGTTACCTTGAGTGATGATTGGAAAAATTTATGGTGAGTTAAATCATAAATGTCTTAGGAGTTGATGAAAGGTTAAAAAATATGTGTGAAAAGGTAGAAATGTCTTGAATTGCATATTTTAAATGAAGCATGATTTTGGGGATTCTTTGTTGGGTAGGCTTTGTGCTTTAAAAATCTCCAGTTATAAATTTTTTTATGATCATAACAATTTTAAAATTTCCTTATTGACGTGTGGATCCTTGGTGATATGATTTTAAGTTTTTGCTTGAGGACAAGAAATGATTCAAGTATGGGGGGATTTGATAAGTCTAAATGTTATATATATTTTTCTGTCACATTTCCATTATTTTTCATTCATATAATGGATAATTCATGTGGTAGATGTCCAATTTTTTAGAAAACATAGATTCATAAGATTCCAAGGAAGAAGGGAAGAAAAGTTACAAAAATGGCCAAGTACACATCATGATGACCAAGTTCACGTCATGTACTTGATAATCACAGCCTGCATCAAGATGTGAAGACTAATTCATGACCAACTACGAAGACTGAAAAATTTATTATTTCACATCATGAGTCCCTCCTACACGTCGTGACACCAGTCAAACCAGATGCCGAGAAATCCACAAGGATCCAATGCGAAAATCCAGCTGGTCATGGTGTACACGTTGTGAAAAACCTTTACACGATGTGACCATGGTCAAAATTCATTAACTCATGGAAGATACGCATGCCATGCTAGAGATCTTGGTCAAAATAATGTGGATTAAGGGTTCAAGACATGACTATTAAGTACACATCATGACCATTTCTACCTATTTAAGGAGCAGCTCGGCATCACATTGAGACATGCTTGGATCTGATCTCTCTCCCTTTTGGACTCCCTTCATAATTCCCTTCTCTTTTCCATCTTAAAACACTTTAGTTATTTGTAATTTATTTACATTTTCAATCAAAGAGATATGGATTCATTTTTCTTCAATTCCTTTGATTCCCGTGTCATTTCAATTCCATTTCATTCCTTTGAAGTAAGGTTTTATTTAAAGTATTCTTGCATGTTCATTTCATATCATTACATGTTCAATTTCATTAGCATTGTTATCATGATTTCCTCTATCTCTTTTATTACTTTAATTACCATCATGAGTAGCTAAACACATCAGGGGTAGGGATCAAGATTCGATGTATCTATACACTTAATTAGACCTCTAGTTCTAAACTTTTCAAACCTAATTGGATTAGTAATTAAGATATAAATAAACGGTCAAACCCCATCTGTGTGACTGTACCATGACCATCGGACAGTCAAGAAAATAAACCTATCCTAATTGAAGTAAACTATGAATATGACCATTAGCTTAGGGAACTTTCTGAAATAGAATCTGAACATAATGCATCTAGGACAGTAGCTAGCCTCCTGACCATGGAATAGTTACATCCTAGGTAGAACTAGAAGACTAGACCAAGTTTGACTAGAAACTACCTCTTTCTTCATAGACTAAGCACTTAGGACCTTAACAATATTATAATTAGGATCACCATAATCTAGATACTCAAACTTGATCCCAACCCCTCTTTAATCACTTGAAGTCAAACCCAAAATTAGTTAAACACCACCCAAACTTTAGTTAAGATTTTTCATCACTACGTTCCCCACTCTCTGTGGGTATGATCTCATACTTCTGTTATACTACACCTTTGTAGATAGTATGGTTTGGGACATTATAAATTTATAATTTGACTCACACCCGGAGATTTAACAATGCCTTTTGGGTGCATCAATAGGGAATACAAGTAGATTGATAATAACACCATGGAAATGGAATGTCACTAACTCTATCCAACCCATAGGATATACATAATGACCTCACTCCTATAAAAGGTGAATTAATTTTTAACCCCATTGCAACTCCTAAACCTACTTTGCATCCAAAATCACCTGCATGGTTTAAATTTGGGGCCCCTTGTTTGATATATCTATTTAGGCATTTTCCATCACAGGGATGTGATTGGTTATTAATATGAAATTCTTGATACATATTCATGGATGTAAAAATGGTATCTTTCTTATGAGGGTGTTAGAGTTGACATGTGATTTACTAATTATATTATATTTATTCATTTGATGGTCATTTGATTTTTATTTCTCACTTCCACTTATTTGGATTCATGGGAACCCTATGAATTAAGAAATAGTTCCAGATGTATACTACACTAGTTATCTCACACACTAGCTATTTCCCCCTAGTTGTATGGTTTGATTAGTCTATAAGAGTGTCCCTAATGAGTAATGTTTGGGTATGTTAGGTGGATTTTATATTTTTTTAGGATTCAACATAGGATGACTATTGGCCTCATTGTAGTTTGGGTAAAAAATGAAGGAATAATTGAATTCCTTGATTTTGATAGATTGCAGATAATATAATTGGAACCAAGAAAGAGGGTTCTATATAAAAATTAGATTTATCATCTAAAGAAGAAAGTGTATGATAGGAAATAGTGAAAGGTGTCTATATTTGTGCATGTATTTCAATAATTATAAGGATTAGATTTCAGTTAAATTTTCTCTCCTACTATAAAGCATATAATAATTCAGATGGTTCTCAGCACGGTTTCCACTAAAGGTTTATTTATAGAAAAAATGGATATCATGATTATATTCCTTCATGGAGATTTGGGGGAATAGATCTACATAAATCAACTATAATGTTTCATGCTAAATAGAATAGAAGGTTCGTTTATAGTCTCAAGTAGAGTTTTTGTGGGCTTAAGTAGGAACCAAGACAGTGTAACTGGAATTTCAATGCTTTCATGGTAAAATTAATATTCATGCATTGTAATGTAATTAATTGCTACTAGATGAAGGTGTATTATGATGGTATTTCTATCATTTAACTTCTTTATGTGGATGAATTTAACTTAGTTGTACCAATGAAGGAAAGGCTGGAAGAGCTAAAGATTTATTTATCTAGAAGATCCCAAATGAAGCACCTTGGTTATAGACAGTGGATATTAGGGATAAATATTGAAAGAGTCTTAAGGTCTATAACTTTTTTTAGCCTTGGTTAATTTTTATATCAACATTTTGTGTACTTATTTTGTTAAATATTAATATTACTAAATCAAATAGGATGAATATAAATAAATAATGGATGGATTTCAATCATTTGACAAAAGAGTATGAAGATGACGTAAAAGAGTTCATCAAGTTTGCAAAATATTATGCATATAACACTTCTAAAATCCTTTTTGTGTTTACACAGTTGTTATTCAAGACAAATTAGTCCAAAGGAGTTGGAAGAACACTTGATATACCATATAATAGATCAAAGTTATAAATACTAGAATAAACACAGGGAAAAGTGAATGTATCTAGTGGCTAGGATAGCACTATATTTTATGGATCATCTGATATGATTACAAGTGTAGACAATGAAGAATAATGTATCGAGGATGTGATTATAGATGTGAATTATGATGAATATCGTATTGAAGAAATGATAAGGATAGTTGAAGGTAAACTTTGTGATTGCCCAAAATTGTTTGAGAAGTTAAAGAGTTGTGAAAAGACATCATTGTATGATAGTTACACTAAATATAAAACATTATCATCCATACTAGAACTGTATAATTTGAAAGCAGGAAATAGATGGAGTGATTCTGATTTTACAGAATTACTTTATCTCTTAAATGACATGATCCTAGAAGATAATGATCTCTTTAACCAAACATATAATTCCAAACGAATGCCACGCTCGATGGGTATGATCTCTAAAAGAATACATGTCTACCCGAATGACTGTATAATGTTTCACAAGGACCACAAATCACTTATATAATTCCCATAGTGTGGTGCTTCTTGATACATTAAAGATGAATCTGGTCATACACAAGTTTTATGGTACTTTCCAATCATTCCACAATTTAAGAGCCTATATGAAAGTGAGGTGACTACATGAAAATTGAAGTGGTATATAGATACAAGAATTAAATATGGGAAACTATGTCACTTAGAAGACTCTCCTCAGTGGAAGAGAATTGATCATGAGTAACATGAATTTAGAAACAAGATGAGAAACCTTCATCTTGTGTTATCTACATATGGAGTGAATCCTTTTATTTTTCAAAGAATCACTCATAGTACATGGCTGGTTATATTGGTAAATTATAATTTACCACTGTTGTAATGGCTTGGAACTCTTTGGTCCATTCCTTTGTGAGAAACTAGTGTTTGAGGCATTCTGGGAGACCAAGGTGACTCATTTCAAGAGTTTTCCAAAATTCCAATTTTCCAATGGTAGATCACCCTAATGGTTCCTCACCAACAGTGTCTCAACCTAGAGGTAGATCACTCTGATGGTGTCTCGTCAATGGTGACTCTCTAAACGGTAGCTCGTGATAATGACTCGACCAACGGTGAGTCATCCAATGGTGACTCGTCCAATAGTGAGTCATCTAATAGTGCCTCATCCAATAGTGACTCATCCAATGGTAAGTTGTCCAATGGTGCCTCATCTAACAGTGACTCACTGAATGGTGACTCGTTGAACGTTATCTCGTGATGGTGACTCGACCAATGGTGAGTCATCCAACGGTGACTCGTCCAATGATGAGTCATCCAATAGTACCTTTTCTGATGGTGCCTCACCCAATAGTGTCTCATTTGAAGGTGTCTCACCCAATGGTGCCTTGTCCAATGGTGATTCATGATCAGTTTTTCTAGTTTTATATAGGTTCACCCCTTTCATGTTATCTTTGACATAAAATGGTTTTAAGATTTGTTTTAACAGCTTTAAGGTTGATTCAAATCCCATAACTCCTATCTAAATTTTCTTAAGGGTCTGGGTGCCTTACTCGGTCAAAATACATAATCTTGGATAGATCCTCCTTTAATGGAAAATCTAAACCTTATCTAAACCACTGCTTAGATTTTCAAAAGTTTTACATACCTTCTATCCTTGTTCTTCCTTCTTGTTTTTCCTTGGTACGAGATTCCTAGATTTCTTCCTCCCATAGGAATAATGTTATCCAACTACAATCCTTGGATCATGTTCCCCTTAGAGTTTTTCCTGCTGCATGCACACCCCCTATTTGGTGCAACCAAGAAGTATCGATCCGTCTTCAATATAAGGTATGTTTTAACTCTGTTCTTTTTGGTTCATTGATCTATTTACTCTTGTTTCTCCTTTCCATGTGATTTAATATGATATATATATATATATATGTGTGTGTGTGTGTTTCTAATGGAGTTTTATTGATTGTTGGTTGGTGCAATGGTGTCGCGGCATCCTCGAGTGGATGCAGTTGTTTTGGGAGAGGTGATCGTGATCCGTTGTGTGGTTTGTTCTTGTGCGAAGAACATCGGTGACCTTTTTAGGTAGAGGTTAATTAATTCTCTATTTATTTACATGTAATCGTATAGTTATCATGATTTATCCCTTAAAATATCAATGAAATTGACATAATAAATATTGAACCATAGTAAATATTTGGTATCGATCGTATATTGTTGCTTTATATCATGATAATGGTTTTCCTCTTGATTTGCTAGATAGTGTTATATTTATTCCTTGCTTGGTTAGCATGTTTTTCTTGATGGAAATTTTTAAAGAACTTAAAGTCGGAATTAATTGATAATTAATTGGATAAAGGTTTAAAGGGGCATGTTTAATGAATCTGGTTGTTATTGTTGTTAAGGTTTCCCATAGTTGGAACCTGTGAATAATGAATCTGTTAATTAAAGAAGAAATAAAGAACCAGTTGTGTGATAAATTTAATGCATTATGGGGTCTAAGTTACCCTCTTTCTTATAAAGGACAAGTGCCTTGTGTTTTAGATCCATGAGAGCTCATTGTGTGTGAAGTATGGATGCCTTGTCTTAGGGACAATATCCCAATTTCCATGTTTATTTCCTACTTCTTTTGATGTGATATGAACCTAGGATGAATGATCTTGGAGGGCTATTGTGGTTATGGGGTTAGGGAGGGCTGGTTGTGATGTGAGCCTGGGATAGCTGAGTCTAGAGGGTCATTGTGGTATGTGGGGTAGGGAGGCCCGATTGTTGTGGAAAAATTTGATGCCTGGAGTGGCGAGATGCATTGGTTTATGCATGTGAGTGTTGGGTATGACACTGAAGATGATGGAACGAAAAGTGATAATTTTTTTAATAAATTAATGAATGAATGAATTTTTAACCCATGGGGTTGGAGCTTGTTGGGATTCAATGATGAGGTTATATTTCTGAGAAGCCATGGACTTAGTTTGGTTATGCATGGAGGGCATGGATCTTGGTTGGAATGCTAATGAAATGTGATGTGGAATCATTAATGGTTAATTAATGGTTAAATAATTAATTAACGTAAAGTGAAATTGATTTAAAATGGATAAAGTAACTTAATGTAGCTATTTACATGGTTGTGTGCTTATAAGATATGTAATCTTAGCAGTGGTAGCCTGGAGTCTAAGAGACGTTATCTATAGTTGAGTCTGAGACAAGTTTTTTCCGATAGTGTGGTTAAGAGATATATTATATCATGTAATTTTTGTGTTTTTATACGCTACTCCACCCTGTCGATTGGGGAGACTTACACCCTAGGGATTTTGATCCCGGGGGGTGTTTTCCCCATCATCCTGGTGGGAGGATGGATGGATGACTACCCCCTTTGGTCCCACTCTCTTCTCTTATTAGTTACTTATGCTGGTATGCATGATGGTTAGTTTTCCCCATATATGTGTGTAGAGGGATGTAATATATTATGGTTATTTCACACACATGTTTTCTAGATATATTTTCATATGGACTACTATAGGTATAACATGTATAGGTTGTGATGTCTTGAGGATCCTTACTCGGCGTATGGGCTGTAATGGCTTGAGGTATAATACCTGATGTATGGTACATGTTATAAATGTTGTGGTGGATCCAGAAAACTACCTAGTTACTTTTGGATATGTGGTTGTGGTGGTAGTTTGTTGCACAATGTATAGGTTATGGTGTTTCATCCATGTAAAGACCCATAATTTTCCATGTAATTTTTTTAATTATATAAAAATATTACGAGTCTGCAAAAATTAATGGCGTGTGATTCCGAGGCTCAAAGTTCTCGAAATGAATTTCTCAACTTTTTTTCGAGTACGTTCAGTAAACTCATGAGCTGTGTTTTGTAACTTTTAAACCAGTGCTTAGATCCGAAATTTGAGGACACTGTTGAACTCACAGCACTGATATTCGCTTAAGGGAGCCTTCATCTCGACCGCATTAGGTCGATGGTGGAATTTGGTTTTCCGGTCTTTCATGGGAGAGTTTAAAAAAAGAGAAATAATAAAAATAAAACAATTAACTTTTATTTTTATTTATCTGAAACCTCCCATTTGAATCTTGGTAGTGGGGAACACCTGACCCTAAACCTCTCTTTTAATGTGAGGTAACTCTTGGAATTCCCCCAATTAATGAGACAACATTAATTGATCAATTAATTAACTTGATATTAATTAAGTTGACTCCTCACCTCTTGTGGTGGAGGAATTGTTGGCAAAGGAGAGAACTTGGGAGAGCCTTTAGAGAAACAACCTCCAACGAAGAAACAACCTCCAACGAAGAACGAACCTCCAACGAAGAACGAACCTCCGATGAGGATGATGCTCGAGCTCGGATTGGGAGTGTGTTGTGGGAGCGACGAACGTCGACATCTTCATCTTCTTTCTCATGCCATCTCCAACTAAAGAATGAGGTAGGGTTTTTTTATGATTGTTCTTTATTAATTTACGTTGAATCATTCTTCTCGAGTCGCATATTATTGGTCTAACGCAGGGGGTGCGGGCCAAACAAACACAGCCCGATCCATCCGCAACTTCATCGTTTGATGTGTTCTTTGCGGACGAACTCCAGGATGAGCGGAGGCCCACCGATGCGACGGCACCAGCGACCGACACCGGTAGGGAGCAAGGCAGCGGTCGGCACACCTACTGGCCGTGATGGTGGCGGCGGCGCAACTGCACTGCTGGAAGAGGCCGTGGTGGAGGTGGATGGCGGTCAGCCGTGTGGAAGCTGGGGTGGCACATGTCTGCGCTGCCAGAGATGGAGGTCGTGGCTGCTGAGCCACGGCGGCGCACTCGGAGGGAGGCTGGCACCCGCCCACCCGCGGTAGGACAGCGGCGTAATCATGTCGCTAGAAGGGGGTGTCGGCCGGACTTTCGGCTGGCCACGTCACACCGAGAAGGACTGCTCCGGTGGGACCCATGTTCCAGTAGGCGTTTCCACATGGTGCCTCCGGGTTGTCCAAGCCGAACGGTCCAGTGGACCGTTCGGAATTCTGAGGGGTTACTTTCCCCCCAGGTAGCGGCTAGGGTGGGCCCCGCCATGGTGAACCGCACCTAGCCAAGCGGGTCGAGCCCCATGGGATGAACCCAGCGGGCCGGGCCACTCCCTTTTCGGGCCAGTACAGACCCGGACCGGGTCGGACCGGACCCAGACCCATCTTGACCCAGATACACTTTTTTGGTCATATCTTGAGAACCGGGCATCCGTTTGACGAACCGTCTACAGCACCAAAATCCTTGGATAGAGATGGTCCTTTTGGTATACTCTACTTGAGTTTTGAATAATTTTGGAGTATGGCAGGGTTGTATCAAACCCTAATCCAACCGGGCCCTTGGAACGGAAATGCTAATAACTTACAGACCTAGCGTCTGATCGACACGCTGTCAGTCGCGTTGGGTCCCTTTTGACATGACGGACCTTCATGATACTTCTTCATGGGACTTAGTGGTAGTTGAAGTATCGAATGATTTCTTGATGAGAGGATCATCCCGTAATAATGCGTGCTTAGTGCGGGAACCCTGTGGCTGGTTGTACATGGAGAATCTTCAGATCCTATGTGGGTTAGCATCTACCGATCCTGTTTCGGTCAACTTTAGATCATGTGTGGGTATTCTTCAAATCCTATGTGGGTCATCTTCAGATCCTGTGTGGGTCATCTTTGGATCCTTTGTGGGTCATCTCCGATCCTGTGTGGGTCAACAACAGAGCTTCTCGACGAAGTAAGATGATCTAGCAGTACATCTAATCATCTATACTTCCGTACTTAATTCATATCTGGTGTGAGCTGAGTCTTTACCTTGTGGTACACTTCTATGTGGTGTTACTTTCATGGTATTCCTCTATGTGGTATTACCTTCATCGTATTCTTCTATGTTGCATTACCTTTGTGGTACGTACCTTCGTGGTGTTACCATTGTGGTAATATTTCCTTCATGGAACAGTTGTGATTTTGGCTAAAGAGTTGGGCCTTGTGTTTCCTCATAAATGAGATGGGTTTACTTGATAACTTAGGTATATGTATGGGCATATACCTAACTAGGGTTTATTGTTTCTTCATGCTTTGTAATTGTGGTATTTCTTTGAGGATTAATCTTTGTGGATTCTGAGAGACTTTTAGGGGTCTTGAGGTCTCTACTGAGTATTGTTATACTCACCCCTGCAAGGGTTATGCCTAAACCTTGTTGTGTCTTGTGCAGACGATGAACAGCATTGATTGAGGCTGAGGGTGACAGGATGGGAGGCTGCTCGTAGGTGGATCATTAGATGAGACATACCACAGAGATGACCGTTCAAGAGATGTACCTACCTTTCAGGTGGGATCCTTGGTGGGTGTTCACAGGATATGTTTTCAGTTTTACTTGTACTTTCTAATTGGGCTTGTATTCCGGCCCCTTTACTTACTTTACTCACCCTTTTTACTATATAGTTTACTTGTGATTGTATCTTTTTGTGTTCTTGGATTATGTGGGTTTGCAGGTTAAAAAGGAAATTCCTTCCCGATTTAAGGGATATGCCTTTTCGGTGCTAGTCGCCAAACCCTGGCCTATGGAAGTCGGGCTTGGGGTAGTCACGGCATGGGACCCGAGGGATGGGTCATGAGAAATTGGTATCAGAGGAGTCGGTTCTACCGAAGAACTTAGACTCTGATCTTTTAATCAAAAATAGTGTTAAGTGTTATGAGTGTGGTTATCAGTTTGGGGAATCCACTGTTGTTGTGGCGGCCGACGTATCCATACACCAGGACCCTGACTTCTGATTTCCGACCCAGTGCATGAAAACACTAATTGCGTGTGTGTTTTGAAATGATTTCTTTGTGGTCCCTTTGAGTCAGCTCACCAGGTTTAACTTATTGACTGTGGCGCACCTGTTTGTTTTCAGGATGCTTCCACATAGACAGCTAGCCAGGGTTCTAGGTGGAGTATACGATGAAAGCCTACCGAGTGAGGATACTTCAGTACAGGGACCTCTTTTGGCACTTGTACCAGCAGGTGGTGTACCAGGAGCACCACTACCCATTGGGTAGCCGATGCCACCAGCCCCAGCAGTAGAGGGTGCACTCCAATTGAGCGTGTTGCATAAGTTCCAGCACCAGAGGCCACTGAGGTTCTAGGGAGAGATGGATCCACAGGCGGCTGGGGACTCGATGGAGTTCATGATGAGAGTTTTATGACTGGTAGGGACACCAACAGACCTCATGGTTATTCTTGCAGGCAGCCTTCTTTAGGTAGCAGTGGGAAGATGGTGGAGCTTGATGCTCCAGGTTCATAATGAGGTGACTCTCCTCTGGGCGGACTTTGAGAGCCTCTTCAGGGCATAGTTCATCTCAGTGACCTTAAGCTCTATGCGTATACATAAGCTTCTCCATTTGCAATAGGGCAGCATGACTGTGGCTCAGTATTCAGCGAGGTTCACCGACATCTTGTGCTACTCTACTGACATGGTGTGGGACCCTTTCTTCAGGGTCCTGACCTTCGAACAGGGTCTCAGATGGGAGATTAGAGCTTCGATGATTTTTCTCATCATTCCGACGCAATCTAGGGTGTTAGAGAGAGCACTCTTGGTGGATAGCTTCCTTGCTGAGTAGTCACCGGCAGCAATACCCACCACTGAACATCATGTAGCATAGTCATCTGCAGCTGGTAGTAGATAGATGAAACAGAGGTCCAAGAGGACCAGACCTATGGGTTGATGACTGCAGGATATAGGGTCAGTTGTGCGGGGCTCTTGAGACAGAGCATGATAGGCAAGGAGCAGGCAGTGTTACTCGTGCAGCGGGTAGGGTCACATGGCTCTCTACTACCCGACTCACTATACGGACAACCAGAAGATAGTCTAAGGACTGCCTAGGAAGAGGTGAATATTCGATTGAGGAGGTATGCAGGCAGCAAGAAGATGTGGCAGAGGATCTAGCCATGCAGCAGGCGGTGGGAGGCGATTTGAGGTTCTACCGCCGCCACCTCCAGGAGGTCCAGCCCAACCATAGGTAGTAGGTGGACAGGGACGAGTTCAGCTCCAGGCAGCTGAGGCCTATGACCACAGTGCTCTGGAGATGATTTGAGGTATGATCTGTGTCTACTCCACCTTAACTACAGTACTTATAGACACAGGTTCCAGTCACTCTTTTATTTCCACAGCCCTCGTTTGGAGCTCAAATATTCTGGTGGAGCTGTTGGCTCGATCCTTATGGATAGATACTCCTACGAGAGAGGATTCGATGATTACACACTGGTGACGGAAGTGTGAGCTTACTCTAGGATGTGAGAGATTCGGCTGGTATCTCCTAGTAGCGGTGTCAAGGCCTTGCGACGTTGTTTTGGGTATGGACTGGTTATCCATAGTCCATGCTCAGATTGACTATATTAGGCACAAATTGCGGTGTGTCTTCAAGGATGGGACCAGTTTTTCCTTCACCGGTGAGAAGGGAAACTTTGCAGCACAGGATAGAATTACTCAGAGGAGGGTGCAGCCGATCACACATCAGTTGGCTAGCCTTGCCCTCGGATCGGTTGATATTGAGAGTCCGAGTTATCCTATAGTGGTGGACCAGTACACTGATGTTTTCCCTGATGATGTTCTAGGTCTACCTCCTCGAAGAGAGGTGGACTTTTATATCGACTTATACCCCAGGACAGCACCGATATCTACACCAACATATCGGATGGCTCCTGCGGAACTTCAAGAACTATGAGTACAGTTAGAGGACTTACAGAGCAAGGGGTTTATTAGGCCCAATGTTTCTCCTTGGGCAGCCTCGATTTTGTTCACCAAGAAGGCGGATGGGATTTTGAAACTCTTTGTGGGATATCAGTGCCTGAATTAGGTGACCATGAAGAGCAAGTACCCACTACTGAGGATTGATGATCTTTTTGATCAACTGAAGGGATCATGGTGGTTTTCAAAGATAGACCTCAGATCATGCTATCACCAGCTCAGGGTACAAGATGAGGATGTGCATAAGACGACCTTCAGATGTCGGTATGGACATTATGAGTTCTTGGTTATGCCATTTGGCATGACTAATACCCAAACAGTGTTCATGGGAATTATGAACAGAATCTTCTAGCCATACCTTGATCACTTTTTGGTAGTCTTCATCGACGACATCCTGATATACTCAACTACAGAGGAGGAGCATTTCTATTATCTGTATATATCTCTGGACACACTCTGAGAGCACCAAATTTATGGTAAGATCTCGAAGTGCCAGTTATATATCCGAGAGGTTCACTTCCTGGGACACGTAATCTCGGAGGTTGGAGTTGCGGTGGATCCAGTGAAGATTTAGGCTATTCTTTATTGGTATCCACCCAGGAGTGTGATGGAGGTGTGGAGTTTCCTAGGTCTGGACGGTTACTACTAGAGGTTTGTGCATGACTTTTCTAGAGTTGCGGAACCCTTATCAATGTTCAAGAAGAAGGGGAAACCCTTCATGTGGTTGGAGATATGCCAGTAGAGTTTCCAGGAACTGAAGTAGAGACTGACAAGTGCCCCCATATTGAGTCTACCGAAGGAGGGCGTTGGGTACGTAGTCTACTGCGACGCATCAGGGACCGAGCTTGGATGTTTCCTAATGCAGGAGAAAGCAGTGATCGCTTATGGTTCTCAACAGCTGAGACAGCATGAGCAGAACTACGCTACCCATGACCTAGAGTTAGCAGTAGTGGTATTCTCCTTGAAGATGTTATGACATTACTTGATGGGAGAATGTTTTACAGTCTACTCTGATCACAAGAGTCTCGAGTATATCTTCTCTCAGAAGTACCTTAACCTGAGACAGCGGTGTTGGCTTGAGTTCCTCCAGTACTATGACTTTGAGATAGTCTATACCCCTGGGAAGGGGAACGTAGTAGAAGATGCAGTCAGCAGAAGATCTAGTATACATTTACTGAGTGGAGTTATGGAGCAGCTAGCTGCTTTGCGGATACCCTATGTGGATTGAGATGGAGCATCTTATCTTCAGTCTCTGACAGTCACTCCCCCACTCCTTCAGCAAGTCATGGAGGCATAGCTTGGGGACACTAACTATGAGGCTCGACATGCTCAGATATCCATAGGATAGGAACCTGATGGATTTTATGAATGTGGGGAGCACGTCATCCTCTTCAGAGGACGTATTATGGTACCAGTGGCGCTACGGGAGGAAGTGTTGAGGGAGTTCCACATGTCCCCTCTAGAGGTACATCTTGGAGTGGAAAAGATGTACCAGGACCTTCAGCGTCAGCACTGGTGGCTGGGAATGAAGAAACCGATGGAAGAGTTTGTCTCGTGGTGCCTCACTTGTCAGCAAGTGAAGGTATAGAATCAGGTTCTAGGAAGATTAATTCATCCACTAGAGGTTCCAGAGTGGAAGTGGGATAGAATTTCCATGGACTTTGTGACAGTAATTCCACACATGTCCAAGGGACATGATTCCATATGGATGATCGTTGATCGACTCACCAAGTCGGTCCAATTCCTATCTATCAGTGAGCATGGATCAGTAGAGAACATGGGATGCCTCTACGTACAGGAGATTGTACGGATTCATGGAGTACCCTTGACAATTGTCTCCAATCATGATGCACGTTTTACTTCCCAACTATGGAAGGGGTTGCAGGAGGTGTTTGGGACTCAGCTTCGTTTGAGCACCACCTTTCATCCTCAGACAGATGATTAGATGGAGCGGACCATTTAGACTCTCGAGGACATGCTTTGTGCTTGCGTCCTTGATTTCGGCTGCAGCTGGGAGGATCACTTACCCTTGGTGGAGTTTGCATACAACAACAGTTATCACTCCACTATCAGTATGGCACCATTCGAGGCATTTTATGGTCGACCTTTTAGATCCCCTCTGTGATGGACTGACCTAGGGGAGTCAGCACTCATGGGACCGAATAGGGTATCGGCTACCATGGAGAAGGTGCAGATCATTCAGGAGTGGATGAAGAATACACAGAGCAGACATAAGTCTTATGATGACAGGAGACGGAGACCTCTGGTGTTTGAGGATGGTGACCATGTCTTTTTGCGGGTCTCACCTCGATGAGGTTTGCAGAGATTTGGTTGGGCCGGAAATTTATCTCTGAGGTTCATAGGACCCTTTCAGTTCCTCGGTAGAGTTGGAAAGGTGGCATACCACCTAGCCTTTTCCCCTAAGTTTCACTGGGTTCATGATGTCTTCCATGTATCCCAGTTGAGGAGGTACGTGCATGATCCTTCGCACATCATTGATTGCGGCGAGCTGGACATCGAGGATGGGGAGACATTTTTGGAGGTTCTAGTATAGATTGAGGTTCGACATGAGAGAGTTCTTCTTGGGTGATCGATACCTCTGGTGCGCATAACTTGGTAGCACGGGAACCTCTAGGAGAGCACATGGGAGCAGGAGGCACAAATCCATGCTCAGTACCCCCACTTGTTTCCCTAGTTTGTGTTGTGGCTTTCGGGGGCGCAAATCCCTAAGGTGTGGAGAATGTAAAGACCCATAATTTTCCATGTAATTTTTTTTAATTATATGGAAATATTACGAGTTTAAAAAAATTAACGGTGTGTGATTCTGAGGCCTAAAGTTCCTGTAATGAATTTATGAACTTTTTTTCAGGTACGTTCAGTAAATGCGTGAGAGAAGTTTTGTAACTTTTGAACCGGTGCTTGGAACTGAAATCTGAGGACATCATTGAACTCACGGTGCCGATTTTCGCTTAAGGGAACCTTCATCTTGATCGCAGTTGGTTGAGGGTGGAAGTTGGTTTTCCGATCTTTCGTGGGAGAGTTAAAAAAATAGAAAAATAATAAAAATAAAATAATTAACTTTTATTTTTATTTATCTGAAACCTCCCATTTGAATCTTGGTGGTGGGGACCACCCGACCCTAAACCTCTCTTTTAATGTAAGGAAAATCTTGGAATTCCCCTAATTAATGAGACAACATTAATTTATCAATTAATTAACTTGATCTTAATTATGTTGAATCTTCACCTCTTGTGGTGGAGGAATCATTGGCAAAGGAGATAACTAGGGAGAGCCTTTGGAGAAACAACCTCCAACCAAGAACGAACCTCCAACGAAGAACAAACCTCTGATGAGGACGACGCTTGAGCTCAGATTGGGAGCGTGTTATGGGAGAGATGAATGTTGACATGTTCATCTTCTTCCTCACGCCATCTCTAACTAATGAATGAGGTAGGGTTTGTTTCTGATTGTTCTTATTAATTTATGTTGAATCATTCTTCTCGAGCCGCATGTTATCGGTCTAACACGGAGGTTGTGGGTCAAACAAACACAACCTGATCCCTCCGCAACTTCATCGTTCAACATGTTCTTCATGGGTGAACTCCGGGATGAGAGGAAGCCCGCCGGCGACCGGCACCGGCAGGGAGCAAGGTGGCGGCAGGCACACCGATTGGCCACGATGGTGGCGGTGGTGCAACAGCACCGCCAAAAGAGGCCACGTCCAGTTGGCCACGGCAGAGGTGGATGGGAGTCGGCACGCCGGCCGGCTACGTGGAAGCTGGGGCGGTGCGCGTCCGTACTGCCAAAGATGGAGGTCACGGGTGTTGAGCTGCGGAGACACACCCGGAGGGAGGTCGGCACCCGGCCAACAAACGGGAGGATAGCGGTGATGCCTCACCGCTGGAAGGGGGTGCCGACCAGACTTTCGGCTGGCCGTGTCGCGCCGAGCGGGACCGCTCCGGTGGGTCCCGCGTGCCAGCAGGCAGCGCCACGTGACGCCACTGGGTTGGCCAAGCCAAACGGTCCAGTGGACCGTTTAGAATTCTGGGGAGCGCCTTTCCCCCTGGGTAGCGGCTAGGGTGGGCCCCGCCATGGCGGACCGCACCCAGCTAAGCGGGCCGAGCCCCGCGGGCCGCGCTGGGTGGGCCGAGCCCCTTAGGCTACTCCAAGAGGGCCACGCCCAGCGGGCCGGGCCGCTCCCTTTACGGGTCGGGCCAGACCCGGACCGAGTCGGGTCAACCCAAACTGGGTCAGGTCGGCCCAGGCCAGGTCGGACCGGACCCGGACCCATCTTGACCCAGATAAGCCTTTTTGGTCATATCTTGAGAAACAGGCATCCGTTTGATGAACCATCTACGACATCATAATCCTTGGATTGAGACGGTCCTTTTGGTATACTCCTCTTGAGTTTTGTATAAAGTTATAGTACGGTCGGGTGGGATCGAACCCAAATTCAACCAGGCCCTCAGAAGAAAAATGCTAATAACTTACAGACCGGGCGTCCGATTGACACGCCGTTAGTCACGTTGGGTCTCTTTTGACATAACGGACCTTCTTGATACTTCTTCGTGGGACTTCATGGTAGTTTAATTATCGACTGATGGCTTGAGGAGCGGATCCTCCCGGAATCAAGCGTGCTTAGTGCAGGAACCCTGTGGTTGGTTGTACTTGGAGAATCTTTGGATCCTGTGTGGGTCAGCATCTACTGATCCTGTGTGGGTCAACTTCATATCCTTTTTGGTCATCTTCAGATCATGTGTGGGTCATCTTCAGATCCTATGTGGGTCATCTTCAGATCCTGTGTGGGTCATCTTCGATCCTCTGTGGGTCAACAGCAGAGCTTCTCAACGAAGTAAGATGATCTAACAATACAGCTAATCATCTATAATTCCATACTTAAGTCATACCTGGTGTGAGATGAGTCTTTGCCTTATGGTACACTTCTGTGTGGTGTTACCTTCGTGGTATTCTTCTGTGTGGTGTTACCTTCTTGGTATTCTTTTGTTTGGCGTTACCTTTGTGGTACTTACCTTCATGGTGTTACCATTTTGGTAATCTTTCCTTTGTGGAATAGTTGTGATTTTGGATAAAGAGTTAGGCCTTGTGTTTCCTCATGAACGAGACAAGTTTACTTGATAACTTAGGTATATGTATGGGCATTTACCTAAGTAGGGTTGAATGTTTCTTTGTGATTTGTAATTGTGGTCTTTCTTTTAGGATTATCCTTTTTGGATTATGAGAGACCTTTGGGGGTCTTAGGGTCCCTACTGAGTATTGTTATACTCACCCCTACACGGGCTACACCCGCACCTTGTTGTGTCTTGTGCAGATGATGGACAGAATTGATTGAGGCTGAGGGTACCAGGACTGGAGGCTGCTCAGATGTGGATCATTAGACGAGACGTACCACAGAGATTATCGTTCAAGAGTTGTGCCTACCCTTCAGGTGGGATCCTTGGTGGGTGTTCATAAGAGCTATTTTTAGTTTTACTTGTACTTTCCAGTTGGGCTTGTATTCCATCCCCTTTACTTACTGTACTCACCCTTTTTACTATATATTTTACATGTTCTTGTATCTTGCCATGTTCTTGGATTGTGTGGGTTTGCAAGTTAAAAAGGCAATGCATTCCCGGTTTTAAGGTTATCATTTCCGATACTAGTTGCCAACCCCTGGCGTATAGAAGGCGGGCTTGAGGTAGTCATGGAACGTGCCCCAGGGGATGGGTCGTGACAATAAAGGTGTCTTCAGGCTAGCCTTTTTGGATAAAGATGCTTAGGATGTGTGATATTGGGGAAAATAGGCAAACCAGTGGGGAAGTGGTAATGGGGTACCCTTGATATTTGTTATTATATTATATACTCTTGTATGCGATACTTGGTGAGAGTAGCCATGGTGAGGTTGGGAACTTAGTAAACCTATTTAGGTGATGAATTAGTTTCACTTGTTGTTCAATGTTATTTAACATGCTTTATTTAATTTGAATGAGAGGCTTTGGGGAGTATCCTAATGAATATACTATTATACTCAACCTATGTTATATAAACTATTTTTCAGGTCAGTTGGAGAAATTTTTAGATCAGTCTAGTTACTACTAGCTTGGGGTTTTTAGGATCTATTTGGGCTTCGTAGTCGCTGTCATTTTATTTCCTTTTTGGTACTTATAGTTTTCCTTCCATTTGTAGTAGTTCTTGCATGAAATTACATATATTTACTTGGGTTTCTTTTATATTGTAGTCTGAGTATGAGTTAGTTGGTTTCTATCCTATCTCTCTCTTTTGCATGTGTTCTATTAGAGGGTAATGTCTCCCATCTGTGTGTTTATTATACCCTTAGTGTTAGTCACCAACTTGGGGCCTACTAGAGGCGGGACTCAGGTGTCACTATCTCTCTTCTCCCATTTCCAGCCCAGTAGGGGTACACTTTGTGGAGAGGGGGTCATGACAGAGTGGTATTAGAGTTCTGGTTATGGGATAGGATGGAGTTTGTAGTTAGGAACAGGCGAGGTTTCATGGGTTAGTAGGGAAATAGTGTCAGCTAAGTTTAGAAAGCACTGTAAACATAGGATATTGTCTTAGACATGGTTATTTAGGGACTCTTGTGATCTGATTCATAGACCTTTAAGTTTACAGTGGATACTAGATGAGGTGATACTTGTTGCAGGGTAGAGACCTAAGGAAGGATCATGCATCATTCTTCTTTTCACCTTTATTTGAATGGGTAAACCATGGGATAGGTTGAACTAAAATTAATAAAAGAAAACAATTCATCAATGTTACAATCTTTTGTATTCTACTTTTAGGAGCTCTAACTATTTTTTCTTTTACAGGTATGTCTCTAAGTCGACCTCCTCATCAGGTTCGCATCGGAGATGTTCAATAGGTTATGACAGCAGTTCACTGTAGAGAAGAGGTTGAAGATGACGACACATAGAGGAGGACACTCTGAGAGTTTCAGTGCCAAAGTGTACAGAAGTAGAAGGGATTCATTTTAGATGTAGTCACAAAATACTGGTTGGAGGAGGTTGATATAGCTTTCAGTTCAATCTGTGCTCAGAAGGAGCACTGGGTATCATTAGTTGTGACGATGTTGCATGGGATAGTGACGTGGTGGTGGTTCTTATTCCTTGGGGATCATGAGGAGTTGATAGTCTTATGGGAGAATTTATGAGAGGATTTTAGAGCTAAGTTTCTTTATTCGACCATGAAGGTGGCCAGTCTCCATGAGTTTTTTACCCTTCGGCAGTGGATCTCCAGTGTGTGGGAGTTTGGGATCCATTTCAGGAAACTTCTGCGGTATGCTTCAAACCTATTGATGGATGAGGAGGCTAGGTCGAGGCATTTTGAGGAGGCTTTTTTTCAGAGATCCAGCATCAGTTCACCCCATTTATTCTTAATACATGTCTCAAGGTGTTGGTGAGGGAAGAGGTCATCGATGGGATTTTATCCAGAACCAAATCTTCCACTAATAGAATTTTGGGCTATAGCCACGACTTGTAAAAACCATGGATACAGCATAAAATATTCCCACAGTTTATAAAATAATTGTGGCACTATGCCTTCAATCCCACCCTTATCGTGATTCTACCCTGCTTTTTCCCATCATGATCTTTCATCCCAGCGAGTCTACAAACCTATTCACCTGATTCTTCCACCTGAACTCCCTCAATCCTCTGATGATGACGCAGCCACCTCGGGATGATCCGACGACGACGACGTGACCACCCAACCTTGGGATGATCCTCTGACGACGACGCGACCACCAACCTCCCTGAAATCCTCTTCTTCTGACACGAATCCAATGCAGCTCTGCCTCTACCTTCACCTTTGGGACACCCTCATCCTTGACTCACCAATAGATAATTTATTTCCTGTCTTCACACATTCTAGGCACCCCTCCACATCTCACCAGTGGTTGGTCCATAACTCACATCTTCTGAGTGGCCTATTGTAGGGTGTGTTATGGTTTTTTTCTATTTCCACAAATATATATTTGATTTATGATGTTGGGGTTTCAATTAACTATGATTTTATTCAATAAAAAGCTGCATACATATGAACCAGGACGGTTCTAATTCCTCACAAGCCCACTGATTTCTTGATTACAAATTCACTGCCTCTTCAATTTTTATTGGGTAAGATTTATTTGTTTTAATTTATTGACTTCTTAATTTTCACACTTGTCTTGGATAGAGTTTATTTTTTTAACTTATTTCCTCGAGTATGATTTATTTTTTTTTTTTGTCTGATTTTCATTGGGTTTGATTCTCTTATAGAGTTTAAATCTGCAAATGCTGGAAATCAGAAGTTATGATGACATAATTTTAAGATGGATTAATGGTCTATGGTGAGCTCTAAAATAAAATTTCATAAATATATGGTATTTATTGATTATTATTACTTTGGTTAATTTAAACCTATGTTTCATAGTGATGGATATATGAAATATCATGATATTGTTGTAGTTGTTGATTAGAAGTAATGTTTGAAGGATTTACTAGATTGAATTTTGAGTTATCAAAAAAAAAATATAGAAAATCATTTTCCCATATAAATAAAATCCAATAATATTATAATGATTTATATAGAACATGTATGTCCTGAAACCATGATGTGATAGATTTATAGGAGACTATTTTCCCACATGGTCATATTCATTTTCCATTGGTTTTTTTGACTCTAGTTTTACTTCTAGAGGTTAATCCACACTACCCTATACCTCCCTACAAATTTTTATAGAAATGACACTTTGGGTTAATAATTGGTTAAGATAAGTGTTTACCTAAACCTTTATTTATCAATGTATTTAAAATAATAAGGATTTTTTCATATTGGATTTTTAACTCCTTAATCTTAGAACCATGGGTTGTCAAAGTAGATTGTTGATTACCTCGGTACTCCATTTTTCTCTATAGGTCCTTCATGGATGGATCTTGAATTTTTCCTTAAGTTTGGTAACCATTTGAAGGTTTAGAGTTTTTAATTACCTACTAGAAATGTATGGGATGATAAATCTGTTATAAAATCTATTGGAAAGGTGACTTGAATTGATATTTCCTTGCATATCCATATCAAAATATTGAATACTCCTTGAAACCTTGGTTATTCATTGGTTAGAATTATCTCCAGTTCATAGTGTCACATCTTTTAGTGTTATACATTTAAGGTAAAAAGTATATAAAAACTCTTATGAAAATACACAATTGAGAGACTAATGGGGGTGTATTTCGTGCTTCTTTCACTTTTCTCAGCACTAATTATCTCATAGGAGAGGTCGGTTCTTTAATTATAGACTCAAGTAAATGTGAGTTAAAACTTTTTACCTCTTTCACACTTTTAGTAGTGGTCCATGTATTAAAATTTTGAGATTTCTAAGAGACCTTCTCTATAAAATCCTTGGACCCTATTAAATAATTTTCCATGAGATCTCCACCTGATGAAGAATCCAATAAGTTTCTATCACTGTTCAGAAGGCCTCAATATAATAATTTTAAGAAATTATGATCATATATGTTAGTTCGATGTGGATTAATAGCAACAAACTTCTAGAACCTGTCCCAATACCCATAAAGAGATTCTCCATTAGCTTTTATTATCCCATAAATATCATTTTTTTACTATGTTCTCCTTGAATCAAAGAATAAATTTTAAATAATGGATCTCTAGGGCTCATACTAGCTTGCGACCTCACCATGTTATATTTTGTACATCCATTCCTTTGTTGAGGCCTCTATAGAGAATGGTAATTCCTTCCATTTTATTTGAGCTTATGAAATTTCTCTCATTTTTAAAGGTAATGCATACGGTTCTGAATTCCTTCAAGTTATTGTTGGGGTCTTCACCTACCAAACAATGAAAAATAGGAAACATTTGGATTAGACCATGATTTAACACAAAGTCTACTTGATTATTTGGAAACACCAATCGGGTATTCTAATAGTTAAAATTTTGTGCACACAAATCTCTAATTGGTCGCTTTAATTGAGTTAGGTTCTCTTCCATATTGTCACTATTTAGTAAAAATATAGAACAAGTATGTGAGAATTAATAATTTTTAATAAAATAGTAACAAACTATATCTAAATTCTAAATGATTTTTAAATTTATAACTCAATCTAGGAGAGTTCTCTCAACCTATGGATCATAACCAAAGAGGTGATTTTATTTAGGTATGATCAGGTGATTGAAAATTTTTAAATAAGAAAAACTTTATAGAAAATAATGAAGGGTGGGGGCAGGAGGGTGTAGGGGGAAGTGGGGGGGTTACAGTGGGGGTGAGGGGGTGTGGGGGGAAGGGGGTGTGGGGTGTAGGGGGAAGTAGGGGTGAGATAATAGTATTATAAATTTTATATATATATATTTTAAGGAACACCTTTTACTATTTTTTTATTTTCTTTATTAAAAAATGGATTTTTTATTATGAAATACATTTTACATGTTTGGTTTTGGATTCTAAGGATTGTGTAATCTAGAGGGATAATTCTTGGTTTTGAGAATTTTTTGGCTTGCTTAAAGATTTAGTTTAGGTAACTTCATTTCATTTTTATTTTCATTGGTTTAGTTTAAGTTGGGTTTTCTTGATTCTAGTAGTGTTAGTTTAGTTCCATTTAATTTGGATTAGGCTAAATCTAGTTGGTTTAGTTTAGGTCTATAACTTTAGGTTTTTATTTTAGTGAATCAATTTGGTTGGATTACATTTATTTAGTTAAAGCCTTGTTACTTTGTTCATGATACTAATATGCTAGTCTATAATAGATCCATCTACCACTAACTCTATATCATGAAATAAAAACACATGAGTAGGATTGGTCACATACTTTCTTAGTTTTGAGAAAAGGAAAATATTCTGATGCTAAGAGTGGAAAAGTCTCAAATTGTTATAAATGATCCTATCATTAGATAAGATGAAAGACACTTCTTACTCCTCTCCAACTGTTCACCCAATAAAGTATTAACACTCCTGAGGTTTTGAGATATATCTACTTATAATCCCAATAAAGATACCAGATGATCAGAAATAAAATAAGTGGAAACTTTTGTGAAAAAAGTGCATAAGAAATGGTATATGTCACTAGATACAATCAACCCACTCCTCCACTTCCCATGGAGAAACTTCACCCTCAATAGAGGGTGGGGGATGCTTCTTCTTGGGGTGGTAAGGGGCAAGGGGGATGCTGCAGGGGGGCTGGGGGTGGCATGGGTTGTGGGGGATACTGTAGGGGGTGTGGTGGTGGGGGGGGGGAGGTTGTTGTTGGGGGTTGGGATGGGGCCATGGGGTCTGGGTGTGGGGGGGTCTGGGTGTATGGGGGGTAGGGGGTCTGGGTGTGGGGGGGGGGTCTAGGTGGAGGTGGGTGGGGGGCAGGGGTGGGGTGGGGGTTGGTATGGGGGTAGGGGGCTGGGTGTGGTGGGGGATGGGGGCAGGGGGTTTGGGTGGGTGTGTGGGGGGTCTGGGTGGGGGTGGGGGTGGGGGTTGGGATGGGGGCAGGGGGTTCGGGTGTGGGGGTGGTATGGGGTTCTGGGGGTGTGGGGGGTCTGGGTGGAGGTGGGGTGGGGGTGGGTGGGGTTGGTATGGGGGCAGGGGGTCTGGGTGGGTGTGGGGGGATTCTGGGTGGAGGTTGGGGTGGGGGTGAGTGGGGGTTGGGATGGGGGAAAGGGGTCCGGGTGTGGAGGTGTTGGGGGTTTCTTTAGGGAGTTGGGGGGAAGGGGTCTGGATGTGGAGGTTTTGGGGGTTGCTTCAGGGAGTTAGGGGGGAAGGGGTCTTGTTGGAGGTGTGGGGGCAGGGGTGGGTGGGGGGTGGGATGGTTGCAAGGGGTCTGGGTGTTGGGGTGCTACTTCAGGGGGTTTGGATGATGGCAGGGGTGGGTGGGGGTTGGGATGGGGGTAGGGGTAGGGGGTCAGGGTGGGGAGGGGCTGCTTCAGGGGGGGTCTTGAGGGGGCTGCTGGGTGTGGGGGTGGGGGTGGGTTGGAACTACTTGAAATTGAAGATATAGCCACACGAATATATCCAAGGTTTAAAAAAACCATGGCTATAGGTTAAGGTAATGCCACGGGTCATAAAATACTCATGGATTCACCCATGTTTTTCCTATATGATCATGATCCCCACCGCCTTCCTCCCATGCGCTCACAATCCCCACCACCTTCCTGCCATGCGCTCACGATCCCCACCCCATTTCTACCCTACTCCTCACTCTTGATCCCCACCTCCATCCCTTTCTTCCCTACTCCCTACAACCCTCCTCACCCGATGTTGTCACCCAAAACTTTTTCCATTCTACTCCTCCAACGTGGCCACCCACCTTGGGATGATTCTCCTCCGACTATGCGGTCACCCCCACCTCCCCACTGGCATTCCTATTCCTCTTTTGACACTCTGCCACAGCCAACCCACCTCCCTGCCGACGTGGCTCCGATGCGGCCTCCCCACCTCCCTGTTGATGCAATTTTGACGCTGCGGTTTGAGTTCGTCCAAACCCTAAGGTACTCATATGGGACTATTTTTGTGGGTTCTCCTTGTAGCTAGGATTTCTTCTATATTTCATGCTTCCTTGGACCAGATTGAGGCTGGATTAGGTCTCACTTGGACCCGATTGTAGCATGATTGAACTCAACTCAAATGATGGTGCTTTCATCACTTTCTAATTAATGAAACATATATTTCTACTTAAACTCACATGAATAAAATCATATGAATAAAATACTCAAATTATGGTGCTTTCATCACTTTATAATTAATTCAACTCATATATTTCTTCTTTAACTTGGTTTTGAGTGTATTACATAAATATCTATGGTCATGCATAATTTACCTTTTCAATGTTGTTAAATAAACTATTGTTGTAGGAATTTACTTTTCTACACAACTTCAAGGTTTTCCTCTTGAACCTTTATATAATATTGATGGATATTTGAATGATCTCCTTGCTAAAGTAAGTTTAGGAACATAGATTGTGTGACCACATTTAAATAGAATCTTTACTTCTTGTGAATTTAATATATAATATTAATAAAATCATTACTTCATTATTTAAACTGTAAGAATTGTAATTCAATCACCCATACTTAAATTTTATTAAGAGTTTAGTATGTGATGAGGTAACATATAGGATGATTTCAAGTATAAATTAATTTATGCGATACTTAAAATTAATTTGTTTCATCAATTGGGTTCCAAATCAAATTAGAAAATTGCTTTGAATACCTTCACAT
Source organism: Viscum album (assembly GCA_963277665.1). Taxonomy (NCBI): domain Eukaryota; kingdom Viridiplantae; phylum Streptophyta; class Magnoliopsida; order Santalales; family Viscaceae; genus Viscum; species Viscum album. The sequence continues at coordinate 456,362,584 of OY728135.1, forward strand.
ATTTTTGTTTCACAAAGCCTTAGATCTCTTCTTTATTTTCTAAAAAATATTTTTCAGCACAATATGACTTTTATAAAACCACTTTCTCTCCAAGACTTGTTTTACATTATATTTTCCGAAGTATAGAGTTCAAAGTAAAACTTTTGATAACATTGTAACCCAGATGTATGTTTTATATAATATATATTCAAATAATAAAAACTTATTTTGAAAATAATTGTGGTTTTAAATTAGCATCCTAAATTAGGTACCTATACCTACTTTAAATATTATCTTGGGTGATTTGGGTTTGAATTGGCTAAGACTAATACTATATCCGGTCTATCACATAGGAATATACTAACACATACTAGTAACTACCCAAGAAATATTTAGAACGTTGTTTGTTTAGGTTATAGTGAAACTTATTTTACCCATTATATAGGTTATGATAAGTATGTTTTATTTATGTCCAACACAATGTTTCCCATTTAGTTATTTTTGATACACACTAGTGATTACCCATGTTTTTAGTGAAATATTTGGTTGAAGTGTTTTGAAACTTGGATTGACACCCACCACATGATTTATGTTTGGCATGGGGTTTTACAAAGTATTCCATTCCATGATTAGATATATGTTTGAATTTATGTCTACTTACTTATTTTCTTTATATAATATGATTTATATGGATTCATTTATGATTTAGGGAATATTTATTTGTATCCCACGTGTCTAGAATATCGATGCATTTCAAAACTGTGCTTATTGACTAATATTGTCAGAAATATTAACCTTGATCATAGAATGATATATTTTACTATATTTATCTCTTGAGTTGGTATACATTATTGGATAATAGGTTGAATGGATAGAAAGGATCATAAATCCTTAACCATGTATTCCATATTTATCATTGATGAACATGTTGAGGGAATGAAAATGGTTGTAAATTCCTATAAAAATGTTTTTGTTCATTACTTATTAGGATGGAAAGTTATTTCTTGAATCATTATTGGGATGGGTATTTAGGTTTTCCTAAATCATTACCTATTTACCTTTCCACAGTGGGGGTGAAGGTGGGGGGTATTGGGGGTGTAGGTGGGGGGCAGTGGGGGTGCAGGTGTGGGGGGGTGCAGGTGTGGGGGTTGTGCAGGAGGGGGTGTCCAGGAAAGGGGGGAAAGGGGGGTTTGTAGGGGGGAGGGTTGTTCAGGGGGGTCCAGGAGGGGGGAGGGGGTATCTAGGAGAGATCGGGGGCTATCCAGGGGGGTTTCCAAGAGGGAGGGGGGTTGTCCAGGGGGAGGGGGTGTTTAAGAGGGGGTGTTTGGAAATAGTTTCTAAAAAGAAGGAATATACAATCAAGAAGAATGAATATCATGCACCAAAAGATTGTCTAATCATATTAGCAAACTGGTTTGAAAAATACAAGAGGATTGAGTAAGAATAAAAGAAGGAAAATTCTCTACTTTATAAAATTGATAAACCTATATAAACTAAGAATAAAGGTAAATTACAAAAGAATGACATGCTAAAAATGAAATCTAGCGCAAAAAAATTATGTTTTTTACTTTTCATATCATCCTTATTATAATATATATCTTCAATGAATTATTCCACTCTAACCATGTCATATTTTATGGCCATTTTGGCCTAGGATGCTTCACACAAGTATTCTAGATGATCACTACAGAGACTACCACGACTATATTGGACTTGTTGTTTCACACAAGAACATTATCATTGCATCATGACCATCATAATTCCCTATTTGATGGGTGTGTCCTTCCTAGATACTTCTCCATCTTCACTATGTCCAAAACTAGTTTGTTCCTTTCTTATGGTATGAAATTCCTTCATGATGAACCAATCATGATTTTTGTAAACTTGAAGATTATTTCACATGGAATTTTTAGATTTATAACTTCATCCAATGATCCATGGATGAACCTTGTGAGAATTACTTCATCGTATATATTTATAGAAAATATCAATGGAACTCCAAATAAGAACCTACCGCATGAAGATATATGGATCAACACATGAAATATTATTTATCTATCGCACATTAGTTCAGTTGGAGACCTGTTTTGTTTTCCTATACTTTGTGCATTTATTCTATTATTGTTGATTATATGACTATACTATTCTTGATTATTGAGTTATATTCTTTGTGAATTTTCTAAGATGTTTTGTTGTACCATAACTTTAGGGGATGAGAACTACTATGTTCTACCTTGTGTTGTAGATACTTATGAGCTAGTTATAGACTTATTTGATATTTTTTCTTATAGGGAGACTCATGTAAGTGTAGTTATGTGTTTTTTTATATTTGGAGTTGTTTAATTCTTAGTATAAAAGTAGATTTAGTGTATAATTTAATTTGGACAGTGAGTACCATGTTGATCTTCTATATGATAAATAGAGAAACTCATACTCATTTTGTAACATTGTTTTTAAACCCATGAAATATATTTAGTGTTTGGGAAATTTCACCAATGGTTAGTAGATCCTCTGACCTGATACAAGACAATGGGTTGGGATGTTAGTAGGGAGGGGGACTGATAGGAGTAGGGTGGAGGGGGACTGGTAGGGGTTGGGGGGAGGGGAAACTGACATGGTGGGGGGGACTACAGGGGTGGAGGGGACTAGCAGGGGTAGGGAGGAGGGTAAACTGGTAGGGGGAGGGGGGGAACTGGCAGGGGGGACTCCCAAGGGGTGAAAGGGGGGACTGGAAGGGGGAGGGGGACTGGTAGGGGTAGGGGAGGGGAAACTGGAAGCATGGGGGGGGGGCTGGACTGGAAAGAGGGGCAGGACTGGCAGGGGTAGGGAGGCAGGACTGGCAGGGGTGAATGGGGTGGTTAGGGGGTGTGATGGGGGCAGGGGAAGGGTCTAAGGGGTGTGATGGGTTTTTTTCAAGGGGTAGGGGGCAGGACTGGAAGGGGTGAATGGGGTGGTTAGGGGGTGTGATGGGGGCAGGGAAAGGGTCTAAGGGGTGTGATGGGTTTTTTTCAAGGGGTAGGGTAGGGTGTAGGGGGTGGGCATGGGGGTGTGCAGTGTGAAGGGGGTGGGGTGGGTAGGGGGTGTGCAGAGTGAGGGGGAAGGGGGTGTTGGGGGGGAGGGGGCAGGGGGTGCAAGGGGTGGAGGGGGGTCCAAGGGGTGTGCAGGGGGGTGTGTTGGGTTCTTTTGAAAGGGGAAGGGGTAAGGTGCTGGGGGTGTACTGGGGGGGAGGGGGGGTGCATGGTTCATGGGGAGGGGTGCAGGGGGTAGGGGGAAGGGGGTGCAAGGTGGCATGGGTGTGTAGGGGGGTGTTCAAGGGGGCTGTCCAGGGGAGTGTAAGGTTAACTTAATGAATTGAATGAGTTAAATGGAACCAAACATGGTTAAATTAGAACATGAGAGGTAATTCCTCATGTAGTGAATTTTGTTATGGTTATGACTCCTTTATAAAGTTTAATTGGATGGCATGACAGTAGATATCAACCTAGGATCCACACAATTGCGCCAAATGGTTTGGTAAGTCTTCCACCATATTGGATTCACGAATAGGTATGAAGTGAGATGACTTTGAGATCCAATCCATAATCCCCCATAATAAATCCTATTTTCAAACCATTATTAGTAAACCTATGAAAAAATTGATAGTTATTTTCTCTAATTTCCACATAGATATAGGTTTGGTTTGCAACATGCTGGGGGTGTTCAAGGGGGCTTTCCAGGGGGGGTGTTGTCTAGGTGGGGGGTTTTCCAGGTGGGAGGGGGTGTTGGGGGCTTTGTAGGGGGGGGATACTGCAAGGGTTGGGGTGAAAGGGGGATTTCCAGGGGGTATGTGCTACTACAGGTGGGGTACAAGGGGGTGTTCAAGGGGGTTGTCCATGGGGGGTGGGCTACTACAAGGGGGGTGCTAGGTGGGTGTTCAAGGGGGGGAAAGGGGGATATCTAGGGGGTGTCCATGAGGGGGTGAAAGGGGGAATGGGTGTATAGGGGGGTTTCCAGGAGGGAGGGGTGTCCAGGAGGGGGGGTTGGGGGCATGGGGTGCAGGGGGGGTATTCAAGGGGGTGCAAGGGGGCTATTCGTGCGGGGGTGCAGGGGGTGTTCAAGGGGGTGCAAGGGGGATGTTCAGGGGGTGTTCAATGGGGCTATCTAGGGGGTGAAAGGTGGATATCTAGGGGGCATGGGGTGTAGGGGGTTTTCAAGGGGTGCAAGGGGGCTATCCAGGGGTGCATGGGGGTGTAGGGGGGCTATTTAGGGGGTGCAAGGGGGATGTCCAGGGGGGTGCGAGGGGGTGCAAGGGGGCTGTATAGGGGGGTATGGGGGTGCAGGGGTTTTTAAGGGGGTGCAGGGGGTGTTCAAGGGGGTGTAAGGGGGTGTTTGGGGGTGAAAGGGGTGGTCCAAGGGGGTGTTCAAGGGGGGTATCCAGGGGGTGCAAGGGGCTATCCAGGGGGGCATGGGGTGTAGGGAGTGTTCAAGGGGGTGCAAGGGGCTATCTAGGGGGCATGGGGGTGTAAGGGGTTTTCCAGGGGGTGAAAGGGGGCTGTCTAGGGGGGCATGGGGGTGCAGGGGGTGTTAGGGGGCTGTCCAGGGGGGTTCACAGGGGTGAAAGGGGGATATCCAGGGGGTACGAGCGGGTTATCCAAGGGGGGCATGCGGGTGTATGGGGTGTTCAAGGGGGTGCAAGGGGCTGTCCAGGGGGTGCAAGGGGTTGTCCAAGGGAGCACGGGGGTGCAGGGGGCTATCCATGGGGTGCAAGGGGGTTGTCTAGGGGGGTATGGGGGTGCAAGGGGCTATCTAGGGGGATTCAAGGGGGCTATCTGGGGGGGCATGGGGGTGAAGGGGGGGACTGATTTTTTTTTTATACCATATAAATAATATCTCCATGGTCTTAACTATGACATTAGGGGCCTAGTACCATGGTTTAACCATGGAAATAGGCCTCTACTACCACGGCGATAGCGGCCACAGTTTTCTAAAACCGGGGCCATATACTATTACCACAGTTTTCAGGCCTACAGTCGCGGTTCCAAACCATGGATGTAGGTGAATTTTCTAGTTGTGTTCATGAGAGGGGGGTATTTAGTATTCCTCATGAAGTAGATTTGTGGTCTGAGGTTCCCATTTGTCAAGAAAGAAGGCCTTCCAATCAGTTGGGGGTAGGTCCCAGCCCTTAGTGTCTCATTTATCTAGGGGTGGTGGCTCTCAGACCTATGCCAAGGGATCAGGAACTTGTTTTTATTATAGATTCTAAGTTCATCTATGGAATGAGTGTATAACCTTTCAAAGCAGTCAGCATGCACCAGGTGTTTTTCTCTAGGTTCCTCTGTTGAGGTAGTTCCAACCGAGGCAGCAGTAGTAGATTGCACCAGCTTTGGATCAATAGCGAGTGTATGGGTAGGTATAGGATAACCCTAGGATTCTCCTCATCCTTATATATCATATAATGACTATTTATGTGGTTATCATTAGGATCATAGAGGTCATGGAGCAAGTCGTGGTCAGCTTCATGTGTTAGCGTTGCCAGTGCTAGGTGGGCCAAACATCGTTTGAGGTACTATTTTCTTATTTTATACTTGGGTGAAGTCTTATTTCATTCATAAGTGACACACTCCCTCATATCACCTACCCTTGTCCATGCCTTGGGACTTGAGGAAGTGAGACTTCCAGTTCCCTTGGTGTTAACTATGTTAGTTGGAAGTTGAGCTGACTTGTTTGAAGTATGTAGAGACTATGAGATAGTGTTGGAGAAGCACTGATCTTGGGGAGATTTCCTATGTTTACGAATAAAACCATATGATGTCATCCTTGACATGGATTGGTTGTATTCGGTGCAGGCTATCATGGATTGGTTCCAGAGTCGGGTGGTGTTCTTCGATGCTAATGGAGATCCAGTAGTGTTTGTTGGTGAATGAGACCCTTGAATGGGTTATATGTGTGTTCCTTCCTTATCATCCTTGATGGCTGAGCTGATGTTGAGTTCATCAGAGGTTTAGTAGTCAACATTTCCCAGGGTCGTGGAAGAGTACCTTGATGTCTTTCTAGAAGAGGTTGTAGCATTAATCCCATGATGGGAGATCGAGTTCGGGATCGAGCTATAGACAAGAGTGTCTCTTATCTTAATATCTCCATATAGGATGGAACCTTATGATTTGTGAGAGCTTCATATAAAAATCGATGGTCTATTGTAATGCATTTTCATTTGGCCAAGCATGTCACTATGGGGTGCACCAATTCTATTTGTGAAGAAGGAAGATGGCATTTTTCGGTTGTGTGTCGATTATCATCACTTGAAATGAGTGAAAGTGAAGAACCTCTATCATATTCCATGGATTAATGATTTATTCTATCAAATGAAGGGTTAAATTTGGTTCTCAAAGATCTATTTATAGTTAGGATATCATCAGGTGTCTGTAAAGGATGAGGATATCCTAAAGACTGCTTTTTTGTTATCATCATGGGCATTAAGAGTTTTGTGTGATGCTGTTTGATGTGACTAATGCTCCAGCTGTGTTCATGGTGTTAATGAACACTGTGTTCTGCAAGTTCCTGGAAAATTTCATGGTTGTCTTTATCGACGACATCCTTGTGTACTCCACATCTGATTAAGAGCATACAGAGCATCTATGTACCCTTTTGGGAGTTCTTCATCATCATTGGTTTTTTGGGAAGTTGTTAAAGTGTGAGTTTTGGGCTCAAGAAGTCCATTTATTAGGGCATGTTTTATCCCAATAGGGAATATCTATGGATCTATCAAATATAGAAGCATTTGTGTCTTGGGAACCCCCTAAGATAGTGGTAGAGGTGCAAAGTTTCTTTAGTCTCATAGGATATTATAGGAGGTTCATATCCAATTTTTCTTAGGTTACAACTCCTCTAATAATGTTGACCATAAAGGATCAAGAATTCGTGTGGACTGATCAATGTTAGGCATCTTTTGAGTATCTGAAGGAGAAGTTGGTTAGTGCTCCAGTTCTTTTTCTGCCAGTAGAAGGAGTTCAGTTTTAGGTTTTATATGATGCTTCATGTATGGGGTTAGGCTGTGTTCTGATGCAGTAGAGATTATTCATTTCATATGGGTCTCGGTAGTTGTATCCCCATGAATGTAACTATTCCAACCATGATCTTGAGTTAGCGGCAATGGTGTTTACCCTAAATTTGTGGAGACATTACCTCATCGATGATTATTTTTTGGTCTTCACCGATCATAAGAGCCTTAGGTACATTTTCTCCCAGTGTGACTTGAACTTGAAATAGTGTCATAGGATGGATTTTTTACATGATTATGACTTTAAAATTTCATATACACCTGGAAAGGGGGATGTTTTAGCTGATGCGTTGAGTAGGAAGTTTTTTAGTGATGCAGTGTGTGAATTAGGTGATTCCTAAAGAGTGATGGAAGAACTTTTAGCATTACATCTAGATATGGGAGATGTTGGGGGAATTTTTTGTCTTTTTAGATGACGGTGCAGTCATCTCTGATGCAGTGGGTAGAAGAGTCCTAGTTGGGGGATCTTGAGGTGGAGGTCTGGAGAAACCAATTTTTTGTGTCGAGGCTTGCGATGGTTGGTCGGAGGATGAATAACACCGAGTGTTATTTCAAGTAAGGCTCTTCATTCCTTTAGTGATGCATGAGATGGTTCTCAGGGAGTTCCATTGTTCGACTGTAGCAGTACATCCTGGCATGAAAAAGATGTATTGAGATTTGAGAGGTCAGTTTTGATGGTCTTGGTTGAAGTGTGCAGTTGTGGAGTTTATGTCTCGATGTTTGGTATGTCAGAAGGTAAAGGCTGAGCATCGTGTTCCCGGAGGTTTTCTCTAGCCATTAGATTTTCCTCAATGGAAGTGGGAGGACATCTCAATGGACTTTGTTACTGATTTACCTCGATCTTATGGAGGATATGACTCTATATGGGTAGTAGTGTATCGTTTTATAAAATCATCTCACTTTATAGCGATTAAGGAGTCGAGATTAGTGGAGGTTTTTTCAAGGTAGTATATAGAGGAAGTGGTGAGACTCAACAAAGTTACAAGGAAGATCATTTCCAATAGAGATCCTCATTTTACCTTTAGGGTGTGGAGAGATCTCCAGCATGATTTTGGTTCTCAACTATGCCTTAGTACTGCTTTTTATTAGAAGACGGATGGTCAGATAGAATGGACCATCCTGACTCTTAAAGACATGTTGTTCTCTTGTGTCTTGGATTTTGGAGGTTTGTGGATGAGGAACTTTCCCTTGGTAGACTTCGTTTACAACAATAGTTTTCACTCCACCATCAGTATGGCACCATTTGAAGACTTGTATGGCTGACCTTTCCATTCTCTGTTGTGATGGACTAGGTTTGGAGAGTCAACAATTCTCAAGACAGAACTGGTGCAAAGTATGACAAAGATGGTTCAGGTGATTCACGAGTAGATTAAGGTAGTGAAATATCATCATAAGTCCTATGTCAATCATAGGAGTATACATATGGAGTTTGATGTTGTAGATAACATGTTTCTAAAGGTGAATCCCCGTCATGGGAAGCGAAGGTTTGGTCATGGGATTAATCTTTCTCCTTGGTTTGTTGGGACTTTTGAGGTGTTGGCTCGTGTTGGATCCATGGCGTATTGGATAGCACTTCTCCCACATATGAGATGGATACACGATGTTTTCCATGTTTCGCATATCCATTGTTATCTTTGTGATGGATCTCACATCATTTATTGGGTCTAGATCGATGTTTATGATGATGTGACCTTCAAGGAGTAGCCTATAGGTATCCAGGACCGCAAGGAGAAGGTGTTGTGCGGGTGTGATATCCCATTGGTTCATGTCTTGTGGCAGCACGATGGCGTAGAGGGGAGTCCTAGGATCATGATTCATAGATACATTCTCATCACCCTGAGATATTTTCTATTTATCTATTCTCTTGTAATGTTGTTCATTGGTGGTTGTAGACCCCTTTCTATTTATTAGATGGTTTTATCTTGTTTATTATTGTGTATTTCTCTATTTTGAGAGGTATCTCCCTCTGGAGAGTGTTTAGGAGCTGGTTGAGGTTGTCTCATGGTTTCACATTGTTCCTTTGATGAAGTGGTTGACCTCCTGTGCTGGAAAGATCTTTAAGAGGTATCTTGCAGGGTGGTTGTTTGGACAACCCCTTTTTCTATTTCCTCTTTGGGTTGGTTTTGGATTATCAAGGATGATAATGTTTTGAGAGGTATCTAATATAATGGCTCAGACCTCTCTGGTCCATTCCTTTGTGAGAAACTAGTTTTTGAGGCATTCTAGGAGACCAAGGCGACTCATTTCAAGAGTTTTCTAAAATTCTAGTTTTCTAACAGTATCTCACCCTAATAGTACCTCACCAATAGTGTCTCAACCAAGTGGTAGCTCACCCTGAAGGTGTCTCAACAACGGTGACTTGCTAAATGGTTACTCACGATGATGACTCAACCAACGGTGAGTCATCCAACAGTGACTGGTCCAACGGTGAGTCGTCCAACAGTGAATCTTTCAATGGTGACTCATCCAATGGTGAGTTGTCCAACGGTGCCTTATCCGATGGTGCCTCACAAAATGGTGTCTCGTCTAACGGTGCCTCACCCAATGGTGACTTTTCCAATGGTGATTCATGATCAGTTTTTTCAGTTTCCTATAGTTTCTCCCTTTCATGTTATATTTGACATAAAATGCTTTTAAGCCTTATTTTAAGGGATTTAAGTCCAATTCAAAGCCCATAACTCCTATTTAAATTTTACTAAGGGTCTAGGTTCCTTACTCAGTCAAAATGTTTAATCTTGACCAAATCTACCTTTAATGGAAAATATAAACCATATATAAACCATTGCTTATATTTTCAAAAGGTCAAGATACCTTCCATCCTTGTTCTCCCTTCTTGTTTTTCCTTGGTATGGGACACCCAGAGTTCTTCCTCCCATAGGCGTCATGTGATCCCGCTACAATCCTTGGATCATGTTCCCTTTGTAGTTTTTTCTATTGCATGTGAACCCCCTGTTTTGGTGCAACTATGAAGTGTCGATTTATCTTTGATATAAGGTATGTTCTACCTCTATTATTCTAGGTTCCTCGATCTGTTTCCTCTTGTTTCTCCTTTCCAGGTGATGGAATGTGATCTCCATGTTTCTAGTGAAGTTTTCTCAGTTTTTGGTTGGTTTAGTGGTGTTATGGAATCCTCGGGTGGATGCAGTTGTTGCAGGAGAGGTGATTATGATCCGTTGTGTCGTCCATTCTTGTGTGCAGAGCATCGGTGACCTTTTGAGGTAGGGTGTTCATTGCTTCTATATTTATTTACATTCAATCCTAGAGTTATCATGATTTATCCCTTTATATTTTAATGAAATTGACATAATAAATATTTAACCGGAGTAAAGATTTGGTATTGATCATATGTTGTTGCTTTATACCATGATAACAATTTGCCTCTTGATTTTCTAGATAGTGTGATATCTTTTCCTTTCTTGGTTATCATGTTATTCTTGATGGAAATTGGTAAAGAGAATAAAGCCAGAATTAATTGATAATTAATTGGATAAAGGTTTAAACAGGTATGTTTAATGAATCTGGTTGTTGTTGTTTCTTAGGTTGCCTATAGTTGGAACCTGTGAATAATGAATCAGATAATTCAAGATGGAATAAAGAACCGGTTGTGTGATAAATGTAATGCCTTATGGAGGTTGAGTTACCCATTTTCTTATAAAGGCAAAGTGCCTTGTTTTTTGGAGCCATAAGAGCTCATTGTGTGTGATGGTTGGATGCCTTGTCTTGGGGCCAAGATCCTGATTGCTATGTTTGTTTCCTGCTGCTTGTGATGTGATGTGAGCCTAAGATGGATGATCCGAGAGGGATGTTGTGGTTACGGGGGTAGGGAGGCCCGGTTGTGACATGTTTCGAGAATGGATGATCCTGGAGGGCTATTGTGGTACGTGGGGTAGGGATGCCCAGTTTTTGTGGCATCATTTGATGCCTGGAGTGGTGAGATGCATCGGTTTATGCATGTGGGTGTTGAGGAGGACACCAAAGATGATGGAATGGGTTGAATATGGGATTACCTATTGATGTGGAGTTGTATTCTGGTTGAATCTATTGTTTGTTTATCCACCTTACTTTCCCCACTTCTTGAGGCAACTAGTTTCACTTAATATCCTTCCAAAATAGGCAAAGACATGTGGGGTATGCACATACTCTCTGTTTTTATCTTCTCAAGGATGGATAGTTCTACGCTCCTATAATAGGTGGAAAGACTCAACGGGTAATTCAACTACTCACCGTGTTGATCCCCTTGTGTTTGGTAGCTTAGAATGTTTTCTTAGAATACTTATAACTATGTAAAGTGGTAATGTTGTTAATAAATGAATTAATGAATGAATGTTTAACTCATGGGGTTTGAGATTGTTGGGATGAAATGCTGAGATTATATTTCTAAGAAGCCATGGACTCGGTTTGTTTATATATAGAGGGCATGGATCTTGGTTGGAATGCTAATGAAATGTGATGTGGAATTGTTAATGGTTAATTAATGGTTAAATAATTAATTAACATAAAATAAAATTGATTAAAAAGTAATAAAGTAACTTAATGTAGCTCTTTACATGGTTGTTTGCTTATAGGATATCTAGTCTTAGCAGTGGCAGCTGAGAGTCTGAGAGACGTTAGTTGTAGTTGAGTCTGAGACTATGTTTTTTCCATAGTGTAGTTGTGAGATATATTATATCATGTACTTTTTATGTTTCTATAAGCTAATCCACCCTGTCAGTTAGGGTGACTAACACCTCGGGGATTCTAATCCCTAGGGGGTGTTTTCCCGAACATCCTGGTGGGAGGATGGATGAATGAATACCCCCTTTGGCCCCTCTCTCTTCTCCTAGTAGTTACTTGTGTTGGTATGCATGATGGTTATTTTTTCCCATACATGTGTGTATAGGGATATAATGTTTTGTGGTTATTTCACACACATGTATTTTGGATATAGTTTCCTATAGACTACTATAGGTATAACGTGTATAGGGTGTGATGGCTTGAGGGTCCTTACTCAGAATATGGGTTGTAATGGCTTAAGGTATAATACTTGATTTATGATACACATTATGCGGGTTTCGATGGCTCCCGTAAACTACCTGGTTACTTTAGGTTATGTGGTTGTGGTGGTGGTATGTTGCACGAGGTGCAGGTTGTGGTGCTTTTCCCAAGTGTCTTCATTCTAGCCTTCTTAGAGAGAGATGTTCTCACACCCCAACCATTATAATTATTCTATTTTATTATTTCTTGGCTTTGTATATTCTCATTGAGGTTCATGTGGAGTTATTTTTTAAAATTTTTTAAGTTTGGTAATTTTGGTGGGTTTCAGGTCGGTGCACAGGCACTGCATGGCTAGTGGTAACCGTGTGGTCGGACCAAGTGAATGTGTAGTTGCCCAATATTTAAAATAAATAAAATTTTATGAAAATAAAATTTAAAGAATGTTTTAATAATAATAATATTATTATTATTATTATTATTAAAAAATGAATATTATTATTATTATTATTATTATTATCATTAAGTTCTTATTGATATTTATAACATTAAGTTATTATTATATTTTGTATTTATTTTTTTTAGAAACCCTAATTGAATTGGGTTACCCCCTTCTCCCTTCCCTTCCACAGTGTGACTCACCCCCCTCCCTTCCACCCTACGCATTGCACACCCCTACTCTCTCCCTCTCGCATGACCACCCCAGCCCGAAACCTCCCTCACCGGCACCTCGATCGGACCTCCTCCTCTCACCGATGTCCCCCTCTACGGCCGCACCACCCTCACTGGCACCCCCACTTGTGAAATCCCTTTCGAGGCCCTCTGCTCGTGCCGCTCTCCCTCTTTGGCATGAAACCCACCAATGTCGGCCCCCTCTCCGGTGCGCGACCCTGTCGGCACCGCCTCATCTCTGGCGTGCGACTTCCCCCCGATGAGTCTCCTTTACGGTCTTCTATTGATTTCTTAGGCGCATAGGGCTTGTTCAAACCCTAATGGTTGGGGTATATGCTAGGTTTGTGTTTCCTTTGAATCTAGGGTGTGTGAATGGTCTACGAGGCTCGGTTATACCTTATCTTGAAGTTTTACACAGTCTGCATGCCATTGAGGTAGGCGTTTCCATATTTTTCATTTCCTACACAACCCATTAATTCTTGTATTTTTTCAATTAATTATTAAATACATTTCTCAACTCTATAATACATATGGATAGATTAATTTGGTGATTTATTGTTGGTATAATTAATTAAAAATATGTTTTCAAAGGGATTTGTGTATTATGCCTACGTTTATTGAAACACCTTTTGTCCTTTTAAAGAGAAATTGATTCTTGAGTGTTTTAATAAATTTTTATATATGATTCATACCTTTTTAATTCATATGGTTAATCTATTGTGGTGTTTCCATGGTATTAGAATTTATTAAAAATATATTTTGAAATGATTCTTTAATTTTTCCTAGGTATTTGTGTACCCATTGTGTTTAATGGAATGCCTTGTGTTCTTTTAGAACAAAATTGGGTGATTGAGAAATTTTCAACCTCATTGTGTTATGATAAAATTATTGGTTTTTGATTTAGCATTATGTGTGTGTTTTGGTAATTTTGTGGCTTGGTGGTTATGGTCAAGTATTTTGGAAAGGCTTGCATGGTTTTTAGAAAAGGTGTTGTTTATGCTTTTGCAACTAAATGGGGTGGTTAGGTTGTTTTAGAAAGCAAGTAGTGTTTTTGAAAAAGATTTCAAAAAGGGTTTCTTGGTTACCTAGAGTGGGGCCATTGGATATTGGTACATCCATGGGTGCACTAGGTGCACACATGGATGTGCCCTCAAATGAAGATGTCACTTTAAAGTGGTGTTTTTCCTTAAACCTTGGTCCCTTAAATGGATCTTGATTTTTAAATAATGTTGGTTCTCTTGGATGATTTCCAAAAGTGGATTAAAATGGAATCTCAAAAGTTATGTCAGTTTGGCACTTAGAGTATGTTCGGTGAATGCTTGGCTTAAGGTCCTGTTTGGCACCTTCTAAGTTCAAGATATTTTTTACCATGTGTTTTGTAAATGGTTCATAAATGTATTGCGTTTTGGAAACCCTTAGGGCCAGTTTGTCATTTCAAGCATAAAAGTGGTGTTTGGTGTTGTATAAAAGAAAGTCGGTTTCTAAATATTTTGAATTCTCGATTGGTAATTCAAAGTGTTTTATAAAATGGTTTTGATATTTATATGATATGACGGCCTGGTTGTCACTTTAAATGAAGTTATGTATATATGTGTATGTATATAGTGGGCACCACTATCTATAATTTCCCTTTATGGGTTATCATATAGGAGATATCCATGTTTGGGTAGGTAAGTGTGGTGGCATCAGGTAAGGTGAGTCACTCATGCGAGGGCCTTCCATTTACATAGTTTATTATTACCATGGGTTTCTAGGTGTCTTTTAAGGGATCGAGTGACAATTTCTAACCAACCCTGATTAAACAGGTTGGTACCCCCTGGATCATAGATAGGTCAGGTGGGATGTGCCACTGGATTGGTCTGTTTAGGGCGTCCATTGGTTATTGACTTAGGGGCTTCACCATATTTCACCAGGTGGATCCAAATTAAGTATGTGTAGGGGTCTTTTAGGGATGTTTAGGATCACCCATGGTTACTTCTATATCTTCCTGTTTACTTTCCATTGCCTTTAGTTTTAGCATACACAGTTTACATACTTATTTATTTATTTATTTTCAGCACAACCCTGTATTGTTATGATTAGGTGTTTGGTTTAGTTTTTGGTATCAAAAGGATAGTCTATTTTGAAAATGAAATGTGGATTGTGTTGGATTTTAAAATAGGAAGCTATTTTTGTTTAATAAAATGTGAAAAACTTATTTTTATAAATGTATTTCAAACTAGTGTTAATGGAATGTTTTCATGAAAGGAGAATACATGGATTCCATGGTTTATCTTTTTCATTCCTACTGATCATTTTGGTGCTCAAGCCTACTTTATATTTTCAGTTTTAGGTTCTAGTTGTGGATCACTTTTGTAGAGAGCATGGTTTTGTGTCAGGTGGTGACCTACGTGGTCACTTGGAGGTATGTTTGGCTGTGTGACTTTATCATATTTCCAATGTTAGTGTTTATCTATTTTGTTCAGTTTATATTTATTTATATGTCTTTTATATATAGGACAAAATCATTCCAAACTATTTTACTTTGGTGCCCGACACTAGTTTTCAACCCGTGGGGATTGGGAATACCCTTTGGGCCGTGTCGCGAACCTACTCTGGTGACTAGTTCAGGGTCGACCTGGGTTGGTTCATGAAAAAATGGTATCATAGGAGTCCCTTCTTATTTGGGGTGTATGGTAGATGGAGATTAGGATTTTAGAGACTCAGGAGGTAGGTCATGGGCTGGTGCCTGATCACCACCAATCATGAGGAGACCTGAGTTACCAGGGGTAGTTTGGTAATTGGTCCTTTTGTCTTTATTTTGGATTGATTTTAAATGGATTAGTGAACCATGTTGAGTTCGATTACTTGGTTTAAGATCCTCCTAGTTGTTGATGATTACTTGGGGCATGGCTCACTACCATGTCGTTGGGTTAATCATAACTACTAGTTCCTCATTCTAATGGTTTGGTGCAAGTTTCAGTTCACTTGGGTTCTAGTTGGAGTAAGTGTGTTTTTAAAATGAAAAGGGTTTTAGAAATGAAAATTATTTATTTTAAATGGATTTAAATTGTTGAGATGGGTTTTAAAATTTAAAATATTTTTTTTGGAGAATTTGGTAAATGTTTGCAATTTTAATGAAAATGGATTGGGTGTGACCCTCAGTACTTGTTATGAACACTTGCACATGTGAGGGTGGGTATGGGAAGTGCATGTTGGCACCTATGGATGGAAGCGGATGAACGCATGTTCAATGGTTCATGGGATTACTTGGGTGTTTATTTGACATTAAAGTCTTGGCCTTATTTTTCTAAAGTGATTTTGAAAGGGGAGATTATTTTGGAAATTGAATTTGGTTTAAAAAGTGGGTTTCAGTATTTGGAATGTTTCCTTGAAAGAAGGAAGTTTTGAAATTTAAATGAAAATGGAAAGGGTGTTTTGGTTATGCTTGTATGTTTCTGGATTATTAGCATGTTGTTTTGGCTTGATATATTCTTCCTGATTATGTTTCGGATTGATGTTGTATTTGGTTTTATGTTTCTCATGTTGTTTAGAAAATGTCACCCAAAAAGGTCCCCAAAGTTTTTGATGAGTCATGACTAGTTTTTTATTCTTTTAAAATGTTACCTATCTTACACGGTGATCGAGGTACGTTAGAGGAAGTGAGGTAGATTGAAGAGGTTGAGCGTGTCTTCAGGGCATTGGGAACTCTTGAAGCTTTTAGAGTGTGTGTTGTATTGGGTATATTCTAAGGTCCATCTTTGGATGAATGGGAGCTGTTCGCCCCACCATCATTGCAAGTCAGGATGGATTCGGAATTTTTTAAGTCTTTCTTCATCTGATGGCTCATACCTTAGTAGGTGAAGATGAATAAAAGGGAAGAGTTCATGTGTATTCAAGAAGGCCAATGAATGGTGAAGTCATATGTTGACTATTTCAAGGATTTGGATCCCTTTTCTCTAAAGGTGGTGTCACAGGATATGATGAAGACTTCTCTTTTCCCAAGGGGGTATTCATCCAGATATCAAGGAGTAGGTCCTCTATTCTAAGGACCATTGTTTTGAGAAGCTGTTATATGAAGCGTTCCTAGATAAGTTGGTTTCTAGAGCGTAGGTGGTTGGAAATCTGGAATCCATTACTAATCATGAAGGTTCCCCATCTGGAGATAAGTATATGCCAGAGGAACCTACTTCTAAGGAGTCTCCTTCAATGGTTTTGGTTTCTGGTTCATCGGATCATCCTTGTGTGTGCCACCAGTGTGGCCAGTTTGGGAACTCGAAGTCATCGTGTCGCATCCCTCTGAAGACATGCCATCATTGCGGAAATTTGGGTCATCTTGAGAAGTTTTGAAGAAATAATCACCTGAAGAAGACTTTAAGACTGAGGTATGATCATACCTGACTGTGAGGCAGAAGATGCTTCAGCCATCAGATCCCCAGCCACAGGTCTCGGGGGGAATCTTGCGTGAAGTCAAGGTTTCCAGGTATATATGAGACCATGGCCCAGTTATTTATCTTTTGTTTTGGAACAGTGACATATAAAGTTTCCTTATTCTTATTTTCCTGATGTTTTAAGTTCATCCTTTGCAGTTATAGTGTGATCAAATTATCCTTTCGTGATCTTAGTGGTTGTGTTCTTCTGAATGTGGCCTCTAGAATCGTTTGTTTTTCTTAAAAGTGTATTTGTACTTATGTGGGTTAGTCCTATTTTTATTAGTGATCATTTAGATATTTGATTTATTGGGGAGATCAATGTTTGTAATTATGTTTGAGTTCACTGTCTAGTTAAGTTCTTCTCTTGGCTTGGGTTGAGAGCTCCAGGTTTCAGCGGAGGTGTTGTCTTTCTCATGCTAAGGAAGTTGGATGTGTTTGTTTTGGGAGTTTTAGATTGAAGTGGGCGATTCTTAGTTTTGGAGGTGTTGTTAAAGGTAATTCCTTCATCCCAGTGCCCCGGTATGTTGGGTTTCCTTGTAATAGGATTTCTGTTTAAGTCTTGGTGGTGTTGTTTAGTTGTGTGGAAAAGTTGAAGGAGTTCAAGTTGGGGGTTCCCTAGTACCCGGTTGCATTAAGGGTGTTTTTCAGTTAGTGTGGAAAGATTGAGTTAACTCCCAGGGTCCCGGTTGTTGGGTCTCTCTAGAGTGGGTTTCCTGTTTAAGTTTTGGTGGATTTGTTTGGGTTTTAATTTCCTTGCTAGTAGAATCCTTGTGGTGGGGAGAACCCCCTTGTGTTATCCCCTTTTTTTGGGTTGTGGTTTCATCCAGATCAGTCGGGTGTGACTTGGTAAATAAATATTCATCCCAGAATTCCTTGTTTCTTTTGATTGTGTTTGGTCATGGACTTGATTTTTTATTAACTTTCAGCTTGGTGACTTTCTGGGGGAATAAATTTTTTGTGGTGGGGATAATTGTCACACCCCAACCTTTAAAATTATTTCATTTTATTATTTATTGGCTTTGGATATTCTCATTGAGATTTGGGTTGATTGATGGTTTAAAATTTTTGAAGTTTGATAATTTTGGTGGGTTTCGGGTCGGTGCAAAGGCACCGTACGGTTAGCGGTAACCGTGTGGTCGGCCCAAGTAATCGTGCGGTTGCCCAATATTAAAAATAAATAAAATTTTATAAAAATAAAATTTAAATAATGTTTTAATAATAATAATAATGATGATGATAATATTGTTATTATTAAAAATTAAATTAATATTATTACTATTATTATTATTATCATTAAGTTGTTATTATTATTATTAAGTTATTATTATATTTTTTATTTATTTTTTTAGAAACCCTAATTTAATTGGGTTCCCCCCTTATCCCTTCCATTCTACAGTGTGACCCCCCTTTCCCTTCCACCTTGTGCATTGTGCCCCCCTTCTCTCTCCCTCTCATGCGACCACCCCATCCCAACACCTCCCTCACCAGCACCCCAGCCGGACATCCTCCTCTCCTCCCCACCCCTCTCCATATGTGCCTCCCTCACCAATGCCCCCACTTTCTCGTGCGGCCCCCTGCTCTCACCGCCCTCCCTCTCTGACATGCGAGCTGTTGGCGTCGGCCCCCTCTCCTACGCGCAACCCCACTGGTGCCGCCACCTCTCCGGTGTGCAACCCCACCAACGTTGCCTCCTCTCCGGCGTGTGACTTCCCCCCAGTGAGTCTCCTTTGAATTATTATCTTGATTTCATAGGTGCGTAGGGTTTGGTCAAAACCTAATGGTTGGGGTATATTCTAGGTTTGTGTTTCCTTCAAATCTAGGGTGTGTGAATGGTCTGCGAGGCTCGATTCTCCCTTCTCTTGAAGTTTTACACAATCTGTACGCCATTGAGCTAGGTGTTTCCATCTTTTTCATTTCCGACACAACACATTGATGCTTGTATGTTTCCAATAAATTATTAAGTTCATTCCTAACCTCTATAATACATATGGCTAGATTAATGTTTGATTTCTTGTTGGTAGAATTAATAAAAATATGTTTTCAAAGGGATTTGTGTATTATGCATGGGTTTGTTGAAACGCCTTTTGTTCTTTTAAAGTGAAATTGATACTTGAGTGTTTCAATAAATTTTTATATATGATTTGAACCTTTTTAATACATATGGTTAGCCTATTGTGGTGTTTCCATGGTAGTAGAATTTATTAAAAATAGATTTCGAAATGATTCTTTAATTTTGCCTAGGTATTTTTGCACCAGTTGTTTTTTATGAAATGCCATGTGTTCTTTTAGAAAAAAATTGGATGATTGGAAAATGTTTAACCACATTGTGTTATGATAAAAATTTTGGTTTTTGATTTGGAAATATGTGTGTGTTTTGGTAATTTTGTGGCTTGGTGGTTGCGGTCAAGTATTTTGGAAAAGCTTGCATGGTTTTTAGAAAAGGGGTTGTTTATGCTTTTCAACTAAATGGGATGGTTGGGTTGTTTTAGAAAGTAAGTAGTGTTTTTGAAAAATATTTTAAAAAGGATTTATTGGTTACCTATAGTGGGGCCATTGGATATTGGCACATCCATGGGTGCACTAGGTGCACAAATGGATGTGCCCTCAAATGAATATGGCACTTTAAAGTAGTGTTTTTCCTTAAACCTCCATCCCTTAAATGTCTCTTTATTTTTAAATAATTTTGGTTCTCTTGGATGATTTTTAAAAGTGGATTAAAATGGAATCTCAAAAGGTATGCCCTTTTGGCACTTAGAGTATGTTTGGTGAATTCTTAGCTTAAGGGCCTGTTTGGAACCTTCTAAGTTCAGGATATATTTTACCTTAGGTTTTGGAAAATGGTTCGTAGATGTATTTGGTTTTGGAAACCATTATGACCTATTTGGCGTTTCAAGCATAAAAGTGGTGTTTAGTGTTGTATAAAAGAAAGTTGGTTTCTAAGTATTTTGAATGCCCGGTTGGCAATTCAAAGTGTTTTATAAAATGGTTTTGATATTTATATGATATGACGGACCGATTGAAACTTTAAATGAAGTGATATATATATGTGTATGTATATAGTGGGCACCCCAATCTAAGATTTCCCTTTATGGGTTATTGTATAGGCAATGTCTGTGTTTGGGGTAGGGAAGTGTGGTGGCGATAGGTAAGGTGAGTCACGCATGCAGGGGCCTCCCACTTTCACAGTTTACTATTACCATGGGTTCTTGGATGTATTTTAGGGGATTGAGTGATAGTTGCTGACCAAACCTGATTAGATGGGTTGGTAACCCATGCAGATAGGCCAGGTGGGATGTGCTGCTAGATTAGACAGTTTAGGGCAGCCAATGGTTATTGACTTAGGGGATTCACCATATGCCAGTAGGTGGTTTCAAACTGAGTACGTCCATGAGTCTTCTAGGGATTTTTAGGATCACCCATGGTTACTTCTATATCTACCTATTTACATTCTATTTCCTTTAGTTTTAGTATGCACTATTTACTTACTTATTTCTTTATTTATTTTCAACACAACCCTGTATTGTTCTGATTAGGTGTTTGGTTTAGTTTTGGGTATCAAAAGGATAGTCTATTTTGAAAATAAAATGTGGTGCATGTTGGATTTTGAAACGGGAAGCTATATTTGTTTAATAAAATGTGAAAACTTATTTTTATAAATGTATTTAAAAATAATGTTAATGGAATGTTTTTGGGAAATGAAAATACATGGATTCTGTGGTTTATCTTTTGAATTCCTACTAACCATTTCGGTGATCACACCTACTTTATCTTTTCAGTTTCAGGTTCTAGTTGTGGATCGCTCTTGTAGCAAGCGTGGTTCTGTGTCAGGTGGTGACCCACGAGGTCACTTGGAGGTATGTTTGGCTACGTTAATTTATCTTATTTCTGCTGTTATTGTTTATCTATTTTGTTCAATTTGTATTTATTTTTTTTCTTTATAGGCCAAAATTGTTCCCAACTGTTTTACTTTGGTGACCGGAACTAGTTTCCAGCCCGTGGGGATCGGGAACTCCCTTCAGGCCATACCATGGATTGACTTGGATGACCAGTTCAGGGTCGACCCAGGTTGGTTCGTGACAGATGCTCAGGACGTACGACGTTGGGGAAAAGTAGAAAATGAGTGGGGAAGTGGTAGCGGGGTGCCCTTGATATTATTTATTATATTATATACTCTTGTATGCGATACTTGGTGAGAGTATCCATGGTGAGGTTGGGAACTTAGTATACCTATTTAGGTGATGAGTTAGTTTCACTTGTTCATTGTTCTTTAACATTCTTTCTATAATTTTTCATGAGAGGATTCGAGGAGGATCCTAATGAGTATACTGTTATACTGACCCTACATTATATAAACTATTTTTCAGGTCAGTTGGAACATGTTGGAGATCAGGTTGGTTACTACTAACTTGGGGTTTACAGGATTTGTTCGGGCTTCATGGCCATTGTCATTTTATTTCCTTTTTGGTACCTTTAGTTTTCCTTCTAGTGTTGTAGTAGTCCTTGCATGAAATTACATATATGTACTTGGGTTTCTTTTATATTGTAATCTGAGCAGGAGTTCACTACTAGAAAAATGACCTATAGCCACGAATCTATAGCCACGGTTTTGTGATTCATGGCTATAGTTCAGTTTATAGCCACGGTTTTAATTAAAACCCATGGCTATATGGTTGTTAAACCCTCAACAGCTCTGTCATCTCCCCGACCCCTCACGGCCCACCTTACCCACAACCTCTTCTCTCTCGACGGCCCTCTCTTCTTGGTGGTGAATTCTCTTTTCGGCTTCCCTCCTCCACCCTCACGACTTCTCCTCTCTCGGTGGCGACCACTCCTCTCGGTGGAAAACTCTCCTCTCTCGGCCTCCCTCCTTCACCCTCGCGACCTCTCCTCTCAGTGGCAACCCTTCTTCCCTGATGGCCTTCATAACCTCTCCTCTCCAAGATCCTCATCCCTCGACAGTTCCCAGACATCTTTCGCAATACTGCCCCATCCTCATCCCCCTCGCAACGCTACCTGTCACTGTCACCGAACGAGGAAACCATGTCGCCTTCATGGTAACATGTCACCTCTCAAGCATGTCCAAGTGGAATTCATTGTTGAGCTTTGATAGTCTCCTTCTTCTACCAAAATACTTCATGCTCGTGATTCTAGGAATTTTCACATCCCCCATTCTTCCTTTATTTTCTATAGCATTGTGCAGTATTTTGAGGCAATGAAAATTGTTCATATATCCCCCTATTTTTGGTTTATTTTGATTTGAAGCTTACTTCCAGGTATGGGATTCTTATTCTCTATTATTTTTTTCATCTTTTCAACTAGCATATTTCAGTTTTCCTTTAGGTGGATGGAAGGATTAACTAATGAAGGAAATGATATATATTTAAATGAAATTTAAGGGGATTTAGTGTTTTTACATGTTTGGCCAGTTTATTATTATTTCTAAGTGATGATTCTTTCTCTGAATTTGAAGTTTTTATTATGTTCATGTTGTGACTATTGTGAAATAGTTAAACCCTATGGTTGATTTAGAGTCCTTATTGTCATTTTTTTTAAAAAATAACACTCATAAAAGGATAAGCACTTATATAAGAATAAAAAATTCTTGTGTGTGAACCTGGAATTTGTGTGAAAATACTTGTGAAAGTGATGATGAATTAATGAGAAAACTCACCCTTTAGGTGAATTATGGATTTATGTGGTTTGGAAATTTTTTGTTGTGCACTGCTAGTATGTTTATTTTTTGCCTTATGGTTGGGTGGCCTTTGTGGTGTTTGGCAATGATGGTCATGAATAGTTCAGGTGCATGATGTGTTCTGGGTAGTGGAAGTATAGTGATTGATATGTGGTTTTGGTGAGATGGTTGGGTTTAGTTATTGGATTTAGAAGGATATGTTATAGTTATTATTTTGAGGTAGTTGGGTTGTTGTGTCATGTCATGTTTTAGTAGCCTGGTATCAATGGAATATGAATTAGGTAATGATGAATGGGTAATGGTGTGGGATGGAAATTAATAAAAATGGGTTGGATTTTACATGTGTTAACTAGTTTGATGAATTGAAAAATTATTAATGGGTTTAACTTGAATGGGAATTAATAGTAGAAATTGGATACAATAGGTTGTCTTTATATATGTGTCCAAATGGATTAAATAATGAATATTTTTTTGGTAATGTAATAATCAGGAAAAATGGATGGATCTGTAATTGAAATAAAGGAAATTATGGGTTTTGTGTCTTGGTTTTGTGTGGTGAGTTTCATTTAGTTGTGTCATTGTATGGTAACAATGGTATAGTTTTTATGATAAGATAGATATTATGAGTTTTAATGTGAAACTTGTAGGTTGGAATTGTATGTTTTGTGTGTGTGTGCTTGTATTTTCATGTTTCTTTTATAAACACCCCATCTGCATCGATAACTATGTATCAACACTGAAATATTTTAAGGTGTGTTTTCCCCAATATCCTGATAGTGATAAAAAATGTCACAATTAACAACATATGATTATCCACAGGTATTTTTTTTTACTATTTGGATTTTACCATTCTTCTTAGTCATTTTTAGCATGTTATACATTCTACATTTTTGAACTTAGGTTTTTTCTATTTACAATGACATATGGATCAATTGGGTAGTAATTTTTTTCTTTTGGGATTTTTTATTGTAATTTCTTGTACTTGTTTGCATTGGTAAGTGCATCATGTGGGCATTCTTTTGATGATCATGAAAATGAATGATGGATGATGTGTCCTTAAAAGGTAATGATGTAGTGTTTTAATTAGATTTAACATATTAGGTTTCAATATACTTTATGATTACTAGGATGGCATGCATGAGTGCCTTAATGCAAGGAGTTTTTGCACCTATTAAGAATGTAAT
The DNA here is from genome assembly GCA_963277665.1 of Viscum album. Lineage (NCBI taxonomy): Eukaryota > Viridiplantae > Streptophyta > Magnoliopsida > Santalales > Viscaceae > Viscum > Viscum album. Next base: position 456,386,530 of record OY728135.1, read on the forward strand.
ACTTTCTACATTTTCGAACATATGTTTTCTCTATTTGAAATGGTAGATGGGTAGTAATTTTTTTATCTTTTTTCATTTTAGAATTCAATTTTCTCCACCTTTCATGAACCTATATTGCATGAATCACCCTTAGTTAGATATCAATTGCTTCATAAAATTTTATACATGACTACTCAGATTGATCATTATGTCGTTTCATGGAGGAAAGGAATAGTAGAGAACCCTAGAGCTGGGCCAAGTGAGAGAAATCACATCCCTAGAGAAAGGGGGAGGGTGTAGGGAGGTTTGTAGGGGCAGGGGGTCGGCAGGGGAAGGGGAAGGGGGAGGGTGAAGGGGGGAGGGTGCAGGGGGTTTACAGGGGCAGGGGTGGTGTAAGGGGTATACGGGGGGGAGGGGGTTGCAGGGGGGATGTGTAGGGATGTGCAGTGGGGGTGTGCAGGGGGTGTGAAAGGGGGTTTGTGCAGGTGTGCCGGGGGGTTATGCAGGGTGGGGTGAAAGGGGGGCTGTGCATGGGGTGTCTGTTCAGGAGGGGGGTGTAGTGGGGGTGTCCAGTAAGGGTGGTGCAAGGGGTGTCTAGCAGGGGTGGTGCAGTGGGGGTGTTCAAGGGGGTGTGTGCAAGGGGACAGGGGGTGAAAGGGGTGTTTCTCATTTTTAGGAGGTCCAATAGATAATGCATTGCCTTGGAGTTCAATAAACTAAGTGTGGGGGAGTGATCGATCTAGAAATTTCATAAATTTTTATATGTAATTAATTGTTTTATTCCCTCAAATTCCATTAAAATCCTTGGCATTACTATATTTTCACATTTTGTATGGTTTTCTATGAGTAAAATAAATCTGGATTGATATGTTGATTTTAATGATAACCTTTTTATGTTTTCATTAATTAAATGTGTTCTCATTTATTCGTGTTCGGTTTATGAGGATTCTTCTGCTCCTTCCATTGATTTAGGTGCATATGCCAATGTGGATGTTGATGATGGTGGTGGTATGAGAGGAGGAGATAATGATGTTGGTGTTTTTGAAGGTGATGATGAGGGTCATGATGGTTTTTTTGATACTGATATTGAGGTACATTTTAGATGTAATTTTTATTCTTGGTTTATACATTTAATTCTACCATATAATGATGTTAGTGTTTGGTAGATGTTGTGGTGTATGTTGTTTTAGGGTGCAAGGGGTGTGTAGGTGTGCATGGGGTGCAGGGGTAGGGGGAGGGGCAGGGGTGCAGGGGAAGAGGGGGTGTGAAGGGGGCAGGGGCAGGGGGTATGGGTAGGGGCAGGGGTGTGGGTGTGTAGGGGGCAGGGGTAGGGGTGTTCTGGGTGCAGGGGGTGTGCTGGGGGTAGAGGTAGGGGGTGTGCAGGGGGTAGGGGGTGTGGGTGTGCAGGGGGAAAGGGGTAGGGGGTAGGGGGAGGGGGTGTGCAGGGGGTAGGGGGAGGGGTGTGCAGGGGGTGTGAAGGGGCAGTAGGGTGTGGGTGTGTAGGGGGTGTGGGTGTGCAGGGGTGCGTGCAGGGGGTAGGGGGCAGGGTGGTGTGCTGGTGGAAGGGGGCAAGGGGGTGCAGGGGAGGGGGAAGGGGTGTGCAGGGGAGGGGGCAGGTGTGTAGGGGAGGGGCAGGGGGTGTGCAAGGGGAGGGGGCAGGGGGCAGGGGGTGTGGCAGGGGGAGGGGGTGTGCAGGGAAGGGTCAGGGGGTGTGGTAGGGGCAGTGTGGGGGTGAGTAGGGGGTAGGGAGCAGGGGGTGGGTGTGTAGGGGTGTGGGTGTGTAGGGGGTGTGCAGGGAGCAGGGTGGTGTGCAAGTGGCAGGGGCAGGGGGAGTGCAGGGGAGGGGGCAGAGGGGTGTGCAGGGGAGGGGACAGGGGGCAAGGGGTGTGTAGTGGGGGGGGGGGTATTGTCGGATATCATAACTACATTTCTAATTTATATTAATTTAAAAAAAATAATGATATCCCGAGCATGGAGCTTACAAACTAAGGACACCAAGTTGGTGATGACACAGGATGGAGTCTACAAGTCCAAGGTCGTGATGGCTCTGAAAACTACCGATGGGGATATGGTCACTGCTATCATGGAGCTTACCAACTAAGGTTTGTGGATATTTTTCTTTCAGTTCAGTTTCATGTTATGTGTTTGTCTTTCTTTGAGTTGGAAGTTTCTCTCATTCATCTTCCTTTTCTAATTTATTATCTTCATCTGTAGTGTTAGTTACATGTTAGAAGTTTATATTTAAGATAATTTGTACTGGGTATGTATTGTCTATGAAAAATACTATACATGGTCTATTACCTATAATTTTATTAATACTCCCTATTCACCACCCATACAATAGTTAGAGACTTGTTTTGATAGGTATTAGAAAACCAAGAAAATGCTCATCCCACATAACATAAAATTGCTTTCACCTATCTCTAATGTATCTAGAAAAGAATGATGTTTTATAAACTATGTTATGTTTGTCTTAATGCTTGTTTACCATTTTAGAAACCATAATGTGGTGTACATGTATTACATATTCCTTTGTTATAATTGTGTAAAATGTAAATTTCATGTTTAATTTCATTGATGTAGGATATTAAATTGGATATTCCACATCCCTATTGCATGAATTGAAACTTCATGATATGTTGGCTCCTCATTAGAGAGGAAACCTTCACTTCAAGTGTTGATGCTATTATCATCATAACCTGTTCTATTATTGTCTTTCTCACTAATCATGTTCCTCCCACTTCAATTTTTAGGTTCAATTAATGATGATTCATCATTTCACTGGCATTTTGTTGAAGTCTCTCGGGACCTGTTCTTGTGTGTTGAAGCAACCAGAGTCAAAGGTGACTCACCGCGTATGAATAGGTAAGCATATATATAATAAGTTCTCTCATTATATGTATATCTACCCATGGCAGCACGATTACATATAAGGGGATAGGTGTGCTTATGTATATATATGGAAAATGCATACGTGTGTAGGTGATAACGGGCTTATGCATGTGAGCATATATATAAGGATCCTCTTGTGTGTGTTCAAGTCCATGACGACACGTACATAGGGGTTAGGGCAACCTTATGTAAATGAAAAGGTGCATATGCCCAGAGGATAGATGAAGCAGCTTACAGTTGTTGCTGATAAAAGTGTTAAGCGCTGAGTGTGGATTGGCTCCTTTGAGGTATGGTCCATCTCCTAGCCTCTTTAATTCAAGAATGTTTTAAATTTAATTTAGCTTCCTTCTTAATTTTTTTTATATTAAATTGAAATTCTTGAATAAGTGTTAGTTAAGATAATTGTTTTTTTTATAAACAAGTCATGGTTTTGTAATAAAACTCCTCCAATGGAGGTGCACTGTCTGCGAAAACTCACAGTGGTATACGTTGCTTGACGTTATTGCATTGATGTTTTCCATATACTTGATTTCGTTGTTAGTTGTAAAGCGCACAACGTACTTGACCCTTTTTATATCCCTGTAGGGGGTTTCCCTCTTTTTATTAAAATGGTTATTTTAACCAAAACACCCTTTAAGTGTCGTTAGACTTTTAAGATGGAATTTCCCAAGTAGGCAAGTGGTGTAATGACCAAGTCACCACTAAGTGACCCCCCTTTGATCTTATAAATGGAAAGGCTTATGCACAACATTTTCATATGACATTATAAGTCATACGATCATCAATGTTGAACAACATAACCACAATTTCCATATCATTTTTGAGTTCTTCTTGGGAATTCACTTCCAATTCGAATAATAAATGTTTCCATCAAATCTCACCAGTACTCACAATCATTTCCATCAACTATGGGTGATCTTTTATGATTAATATTTTCAATATTTTCGACATGGAATCCTTCCACCATAAAAAAAAGGAAAATACATTCTCTGCTATAGGTTAGTGCAAGGAATATGATATGGTCAAAAATATGATAAAGTAATGAATATTTAGAATGATTATGTCAAGCTCGGTCTCAAACATAGAGACCTACTTTGATACCAAATGTTATCCCAAAATATTGATATATTCACATTATAAGGGGTGAATATTGGTTTAAAAAAACTAATAATTTTTTTCCACCTCAAGTATTAAATATATTGAAAATGTAAAGATCTAATATACCCAAAAAAATTAGAGAAAAATAAAGGTAAATGTATTAATAATAGAATAATCAGTATATCATATCTAACAATAAAATTAATAAATAGAGTATAAAATTAAACTAATGGTATTATAACAACAACCACTAAAAGTATAATATCATCATAAATAAAAAACACATAGTATTTATTTACTAATAAAGTAACTAGAAGCTGGGGTTTTAAGTCATTTTAAATCCTCTTCAATATTTTTATCTTTTAACTAATATAATATAGCAGCAACCAGGGTTGTCTCCCAATGAGACTGTATTTACTGAGCTTCTTTTTCATGTTTTTTATTTCTTATAATTTTTACTAAACTAAATTTCTTAGGGGGGTTTCTATGAAAAGAAATGAAACTAACCTAATTTATTAAACTATTAGAATACATGAAAATATTAAACAAAATATAACAAACAACATTGAATGAAAACTAGAGAGAAGTTAGATAAGATCAGTGGGCTTTCCAAGTGACTCAATTGGTTCATTCATTCTTCATTTCTTTGAATGAATTAATTCCATAAATTATCTCAACACACAGTCCAAAATATCTAAACTGAATATTTAATTAAGTTTGAGAAGTCAAGGTCATCAACTAAGATCTCAGTTTTAACCTTCTTTCATTAATATCGAGTCAAAGTATTCAACGATTTCTAAACACTTTGACAGAGTCGAAGCTGTTGGGAAAAAAATCCCTCAAGGTATCATTAAAGCATTTTTGAGGTGATTGTGTTTGTTGACAAAGCGGGCCTACATGTTGTGTTTGTTGACAAAGCAGACCACGATGTACAAATTTGTTGACAAAGGGGGTTTTCATGGTGAGTTGTTGAGTTCAAGGGATGTTGTCAACAATTCATGATTGACTGAAGAACCTCGAAAAATGAATGGATGGTCTGGAGGCGGTTCAAAAAGAGCAGATACAAGGTGGCGCCATTTTCCAGTGTTTGCCAAATTTTTGGGCCTCAAAATCAAGAAATGGAGAAAAGTGTTTTTGGCAAAGGGACTTGCGCACCGGTGTCTTGGAAGCTTGGAAAGTTGTGTGCCATATTTTTTTCAAGATCAGAACATCAAAATATGGTAAAGGAAATATGGGCGCCTAAGTTTTGTTTTGGTCGTGCAAGTGACTAAGGCGCCAGAGGCTCGGGCGGCTAGACTTGTGTGCTGAGAGGAGACTTGTGTGCCGGTGCTCAGGGTGTCTAAAATGCCTATAAATATAGGACTATCCCTCCTCATTTTTAACAGAGTTAAACACTTAGAGAAAATTAGAGCTCCAGTCACGCAGGTGGTTTGGTCACGCAAGTGGTGGTATGGGCGCACAAGTATAAGGTTTTTCAGAAGTTGCGTGCCAGTTGATAGTTGTGTGCTAATATTGTTTTGGGCGTAAAGGGTACGAGTCACCCAAGTTTGGAGTTGGTGAAGGAGGTGTCATGCAAGTTGTTAGGAGAAACTTGCGCGCTAGTCTTGGAGAAGCGCGCCAAGTATTGGAGTATTGTGACAGTCATTTTAGGGATGCACAAAAGTTGGAAGATTTCCTGGTACCTTTGGGAAAAACTGTGATTCATCTGTGGGTGAAATTTGGACGTAAACAGAAAATCTACATACAAAGGAAGGTGCATTCATTCATGATAATGAAGGGACCTACAAGTCCATAAACTGTGAGTGGATCCTTTCCAGAGCAATGAGCAAAGGAAGAGGAAGAAGGTGATCCTCTCCACCGGCAGTGTGCCAGAGAGAGAGAAATAGGGAGTAACTATTGGGAAAGCAGTGAGCTAACCCTAAACATTGTAAAGTCAATGAGCCTGGGAATATGAGTGATCTATCTCAAACATTATAAACAGCAGTGCGCTTTTAGTGGATTTGGTACATTGGCACATCGTCGGTGTATACTCCTTGGACGTAGCCCAGTGAGGGTGAACCAAGTAAAAATCACCGTGTCTTGTGCATGATTTAATTTCTATTTATATATTGCTTCGGGAAAGAGAGAGAAGAGAGTTTTACTTAACATAGAAACAAGATCAATAGGGGCAGTTGTTTTAATATGTCATACCCTGATTCACCCCCCTCTCAGGGTATCTAACCTAGTGGACCTAACAGAAGCATTATTCTCACAATTCCCGACCATGAATTTTCAAGATTCAACAACAAGAATCGAACAACAAACTCCTAACTGGACTAACCTAATAGTCCACACCAGATGTAAAATACACATTGATTTCCAATGTATCGGTCAATGAATGGAAGAGAAAATAAAATATAAATATGGAAGAATAATTATTAAACAACAATCGCATATCTAACAATTTTAAATCTAGAGAAAATTACATTTTTATAGAAGATTATAAAATCTTGGAATGAAATCACTGGAAGAAAACATAAGGATCGACCACTGAAAAATTACCCAATCATGTCTTCGAAATGTGAATGGTGTTCAATCTTCATCTCCGTGCTTAGTATCATATCTTCTTCAAGTTCGCCAAAAGATCTCTCAGCTCTGCTCTCCGTCAGTCTGCTCTAGTGTTATAAAATTGTATTCTATCTACTATCTCATATGGAACTCTATCTAGAATTAATCCTGAATATCCTGAATGAAATGAGTGGAGTCCCTTTTATTCTCCCCGAATATCACCAACAAAACCACCTCCTCCTTTGGTGACGCTCAAATGAGAGAAATTATTTTTCGAGTCTTATGTAACTTCCCAAGTAACATTAGCATAACTTATCCACAAACTTTTTTATAACTAATGCTACATTCAATGTCTTATCCAAACACCTCTAACTAAAGCTCAACAATAAACATAAATTCTATCCATCTAGAAATCAATTAAATTTCTCATCTACTAAACCACTTTTCTCCCAGTAATGTGTGCTCAGTGGATTCTAATTTACTAGTATCAACAAATCAGTTCCCATCATCCTCATGTGTATATTATTATGTAGAAGACCTCATTCTCCATGAAGTAGTTTAAAAATGACCAGTCTCACTCAAACTCAAGATGAGTCATTTCCTTAAGAACCTAGTGTTCACATTGAAACGATATAGAAACAATAGAAAAGGATACCGATCCTCTTGGAAACTCCTTCAAAAGATCCCATGCAACACAAAACAATGAGTAGTCGAACACCTCCATATCGACAGAGGAGTCAGAAATCCCAAAAACAAGAATCATATCATCAAAGCTCAGACTACACTTCACACAGGTGCAGACGATTCCCAAAGATCATCAAAAGAATGGATGAGTCCTTCACCCATGCAATAAGCATTTTTAATGGTGTCTCAGGAAAGATCATCTCCTTAAGGGGGTAGTGGGGGGCAGTGTGCAGGGGGGGAAGGGAGGGGGGCAGGGGGTGCAAGGGGAGGGGGTGTATAGGAGGGGGGTGTCCAGGGGGGTGGGGTGGGGGGGAGGGGTGTCCAGGAGGGGGGTTAAGGGGGTTGGGGGAGCAGTGTTCAGGGGGTGCAGGGGGAGGGGTGAAGGGGGTTGGGGGTAGTGTGTAGAGGGTGTGGGGGGCTGGGGGGAAATGTGCAAGGGGTGTGGGGGTGTAGGGGAAGGGGAAAGGGGGTAGGGGTGTCCATAAGGGGGGGTTAAGGGGGCAGGGGGCAGGGGGTGCAGGGGGGGTTGTCCAGGAGGGGGGTGTCCAGGGGGTGAAGGGGGCTGGGGGTAGTGTGCAGGGGGTGTGGGGGTGTGGGGGTGCAAGGAGGACAGGGAGGGGGAGGGGTGTCCAGGAGGAGGGGGTCCAGGAGGGGGGTTAAGGGGGCTAGGGGAAGTGTGCAGGGGGAGGGGGCAGGGGGTGTGGGGGTGCAGGGGGAGGGGGTTGTCCAGGAATATATGCAGTGGGTGAAGGGGGTTGGGGGGCAGTGTGTAGGGGGTGTGGGGGTTCAGGGGGAGGGGGAAGGGGGTAGGGAGGGGCCAGGCGGTGTGGGGGTGCAGGGGGTGAAGGGGGTTGGGGGGCAGTGTGCATGAAGTGTGAAGGGGGTTGGGGGAGGGGGGAGGGGGCAAGGAGGGGGGCAGGGGGTGTGGGGTGCAGGGGGAGGGGGTTGTCTAGGAATATATGCAGGTGAAATAGCTCAAAAGAGAGTTTGGATTCCTATTTGTGGCTTCCTGATGGCTTTTCCTTTTCGATCATTTTTTGATTTTGATGACTTATATTGGTATGAAGGATAGGGATGCATGCTATGCAGAGAACCGGCAATAAAACATAGCCCATGCTTTTGATGATTTCGAGTTTACTCCTAAGTGTATAATATTCAATCTTCTGTACATTGCTCTGTATCATGGTTGGATAGTTGATTCCTAGGTATTCACTTTTGAATCCTGTACCTTTATATTTTTTTGATAAAAAATATGTTATACATTCTCTCAGTTTACAGTTTTCCTTTTTTCCCTTTTCTTCTTGTCTTTTCTTAATATGCATGTTTGCACGTATATGCATGCATGGGGGTGTCCATGGGGTGTCTAGGGGGTGTCTAGGGGGGTTTCCAGGGGGTGTCTGGGGGTGTTTGGGGGTGTCTAAGGGGAGGGGGGTCCAGGGGGGTCTAGTGGGGGTGTCCAGGGGGGTTTCCAAGGGGGGGGTGCTTAGGGGGGGGTTCTAGGGGGTGTCCAGTGGGGGTGTCCAGGGGGGTGTCTAGGGGGAGGGGGTGTCTAGGGGGGGCCAGTGGAGGGTGTCCAGGGGGGTGTGCAGGGGGGTCCAGGGGGGTGTCCAAGGGGGGAGGGGTCCAGGGGGTGTCCAGGGGGAGGGGGTGTCTAGGGGGGTCCAATAAAGGGTGTCCAGGGGGTGTCCAGGGGGTGTCCAGGGGGGTCCGGTGGGGGTGTCTAGGGGGAGGGGTGTCCATGGGTGTCTAAGGGGGTGTTTAGGGGGGGTGTCCAGAGGGGGTGTCCGGGGAGGTGTCCGGTGGGGGTGTCTAGTGGGGGGTGTCCAGGGGGGAGTGGTGTCCAAGGTGTGTCTAAGGGGGGTGTTTAGGGGGGGTGTCCAGAGGGGGTGTCCAGGGGGTGTCCAGGGGGTGTCGAGGGGGGGTGTCCAGTGGGGGTGTCCATGGGGGTGTATAGGGAGGAGGGGGTGTTCAGGGGGTGTCCAGGGGGTGTCCAGGGGGTGTCTAGGGGGAGGGGTGTCCAGGGGGTGCAAGGGGGGGTCTGTCCAGGGGGAGAGTGGGGGTGTGCAAGGGGGAGGGGGTGTGCTGGGGGTTTGTCCAGGGGGGAAGGGAGGGGCTGCAGGGGGAGTGGGGGGCTGTGGGGGTGTTTTTTTATGAAATTAGAAGGTCTATAGCCATGGTTTTAAACTGTGGCTATAGGCCTGTTGCCACGGTTTCAAACTGTGGCTAAAGGCCTATAGCCACTGTTTCAAACCATGGCTATAGTCCCTATGTGGCTTAAGGTTCTACCATGGTTTAAAACTGTGGCTATAGGGTTATAGCCACGGTTTGAACCGTGGCTAGAGGGATTTAGCCATAGTTTGAAACCATGGATATAGGTCTTTCCCTATAGCCACACCAATACCAGCCACGGTCCATGGAACCGTGGCTATAACTTATAGCCACGGTTTTTGGGCTTATAGCCACGATTTCAAACCATGTCTATAGCCTTAATTTCTAGTAGTGGTTGGTTGGTGTCTATTTTATCTCTCTCTTTAACATGTGTTCTCTTAGATGGTAATTCCTCTGATCTGTGTGTTTGTTATATCATCGGTGCTAGTCGCCAACTCGGGGCCTACTGGAGGTTGGACTTAGGTGTCATTTTCTCTCTTCTCCCATTGCCAGCCCGGGAGGGGTACACTTTGTGGGGAGGGGGTCATGAAAACTGTGGTTATGCATGAAATGAAAATACATCATATTATTTATGCTTATATCAAGACCAAAACAATTGTGTAATGATATTGATGTTTATTTGTCTCTATTGATCGAGGATTTGAAATTATTATGGGATTCAGGTGTTACGTTGTATGATGCTTATAGAAATGAAGATTTCATGTTGAGAGCCATGTTGTATGGGATGATAAATGAATTTCTTTTTTATGGAAATTTTTCAGGATATAGAATTAAAGGAACTCAAGGGTGTCTCATTTGTGAACAAGGTAGACTGTCAATTAGGTTGAAACAATCATCGAAAATCGTGTTTCTAGAACATTGTAGATTTCTACCCCGACAACATAAGTACCGATATTGGATTATATAATTCAATGGATGTTCAAAATAACATGCAACACTGTCTCCACTAACAGGTGATCAACTATTTGATAAAGTAAAAGATGCGTACATTTCTTTTGGTAAACCGTTCTCAAAAAACCTTATGAAATTCGGGTTGGAAAAAGAGATCAGTATTTTTTGAAATACCTTACTGGAATTGTCTGTATGTCAATAATTTTCTTGATGTTATGAATGTTGAAAAAAATTATGTGATAGTGTCATTGGAATGTTACTAAATGCACTCGACAAAACAAATGATGGAATTAAAGTTAGGTTGGACATGGTTGACATTGGAATACGAGAAGAGTTGGCACTAGTGAAGGTTGAAAATGATCTTTTCTTCCTTCATCTGCTTACAGTCTTTCTAGGAAGGAGAGATATCAGTTTTTCAACTTCTTAAATGGCGTAAAGCTTCCAGATGGGTATTCATCGAATATAAAGAATATCATGTCAATGACCGATTTAAAGTTAAAGGGTCTGAAATCACGTGATTGTCATGTTTTGATACAAGATCTAATGTCTATAGCTTTACGTTGCATTTTTTCCAAGAATGTCTGTTATACATTAACCAAACTCTGTTTCTTCTTCAAAGCTATATGCAACAAAGTTATAGACCAGATGAAATTGTCGACTATAGAAAGATAAATTATCGTCATATTATGTGAATTGAAAATCTTTCTCCGCCAACATTCTTTGATATGATGGTTTATTTGATGGTTCACTTGGTGAGAGAGATTCAACTATGTGGTCTTGTACACTATAGATAGATGTACCCTATTAAATGGTATATGATGATTTTAAAAGAGTATGTCAAAAATCAAAGTCGGCCAGAGGGTTTTATTGTGGAGCGATATATTTTTGAGGAAGCCATTAAATTTTGTACTGAATATTTTTTCAGTGTGGAAAGCATTGATCTACCAAAATCTCATCACACTGAGCGTCTTGCGGGTGAAGGAATTTCTTGAAGAGATGTTGTCACAATCAATATTATATATCAGGAGCAAGCCCACCTTTATGTTTTTCGTAACAGTTTGGAGGTTTCCCCATATGTTAAAACTCACAAAGAAATTCTTAGGAATTTGAATCCATCCAGGGAAGAAATATGGATATCAAATACACATAATCAATGGTTTATATGATGGTTCTGGGACCATATTTTTAAGGATTTAGATGAAAATATGGATTCAATTTCAAAACAACTTTGATGGCTAGCCAGAGGACCAAGTGTGTATGTATTATCTTACAATTGTTATATAATTAATTGTTATACATTCTATACAAATGAACATGATGAAGACAGTACCATGAAAAATAGTGAAGTTACACTTGTGGCTGAAGCGATGCATGTTTCTGGTACTTGGGAAAAAAATCCAAATTATGCGAATATTTCATACATTGGAATCATCAAAAAAAATATGGGAGTTGGATTATACAACATTCCAAGTGCCGATTTTTCAATACAAGTGGGTTGATAAGAAGAGTGTTGTTAAAATATATGAATTGGGATTTGTGAAAGTTGATTTCATTAAGGAAGGATACAAAGATGAACTATTTATAATGGCATCATAGGCAATACAAGTATTTTATGTTCCAGATCTCGCAAATCGAAAGTGTTCAGTTGTTCTGTTATCGACTAAAACCACTGAAGGGTCAGGTAAAAATTCAACTGAGTATGACCCTTTCATTGGGACGTCGCAATCATTTCGCAGTGGTCCCAATATAGACGGCATTTTTTTATGTCAAAGGAGACCACAATGAAGGGATTTGGATAGTCGGTAGAGGGGTCAAATCCCTTCTTCCTTTAAAAAAAAGAGATTTCAATAATCATGTTATATTTTTTTATAATATACATCGTGTTACCTCATGTTATTATTTGTTCATTGCTGCATTTATATAATCTAAATTAAATGTTAAACCACTTCTGCAGATAAGGACTTTTGCACATGTTGGTGCTCCCAATCCTGATGCACAACAGATCTCTCAACCTGCTGTTACTCGCAATGCAGAGGAACAACGACCTTCTACACGTACTGGTGCTCCCAATCCTGAGGTACAACAGGTTTCTCAACCTACTGTTACTCGCAATGTAGAGAAATAATGACCTTATGCGCGTGTTGATGCTCACATTCCTGATGAACAATAGGTTTCTCAACCTACTGTTGCTCCCAGTGCAGAGGTACAATGATCATCTGCACATGTTGATGCTACCGCTCCAGACGAACATATTGATGGTATTGAATCTGAGTAAATGGTAGGAAACAAAGGAGCGGCGACGTAGAAAAAATAGGAGCACCATAGTTTGACAGAGTTAGCAAAAATCATTAAGGAGAAAGTTAAACGCATCAAATACGAGGTCATATGGAATGTGTTGGACCAGAATGTTAACCCCAACAATGTCATGTTCAGTAGTTATATTGGAATCATCACTCGACAATGTGTGCCAATTGATATAGATTTGTGGCACCATGTTGTGTCTGCGCTTAAGATACCGATGTTGGAAGAAATTACGGTAACATTATGATATCATTTCTTTATTTTACTAAAAAATAAAATAAGTAAGCATTGATTTACTCTTCATCATCTATTGCATAGTATATTTATAGTAGATGACCCCCATAAGAAATATGTATTAATGCTTTATGGAAGGATTCACAGAGTATTTCACATAATTATAACTAGACATCATCTTAAAGATGCTAAAGGGAAAATAAACATGCACCCCTTGCTTATCTATGCACACCTGATAACCCAAGAAGCATGGGATGTGTTCACTAGATGTCGTGCAGATGTGTCTTTTCAAGTACATTATGGCCAGTAATATGTTGTTTGATGATACATGTATTCATCACTTTGACAATTTTTTATTTATGGAACAGCAACTGAGTGCTGGAAATAAGGAACGAGCATCAAAACTATCATACTCCTACCGTAAAGCAAGGATGGGGTACGCTTCACCTGGAAAAAAATTGGTACGTATTTTAAATCTACCATAATACTTTTATGTGATATCAAACAACACCATAATTATGTTCCTCTATTTATATGTAGATTGATGACTCCAAATCCAAATCCACTTCCATCTCATGTCATGTTCTATGGAAGGAGGCACGTGTAAATAAAGATGGGATACTAATAGATGAAAACATACAAAAAGTGTGGGAAACATGTGAAAGCATTACATAATAAAAATTTATTTTCCTTTAAATCGTTATTGCATAACAATGATCATTTATTTTTCTATATTTTCTATCTAACATAGTCACAGGAATCAACAACATTCGTACCAGATAAACACATACTATTAGTGACCTTAAAGTGGCCCGAACAGTATGGTCGTGTCAGACGTGCAGGTTTTGGGGTGACACCCCAAACATATTTTGAGGGAAAAAACAAGAGGATCAAAGTGAATAAATGAAACAGATGAGAGAAATACTAGCTACCCTTGAAGAACAATTCCAATGTTAGAGAGAGATGCTAGCAACTTTTAAGGGGGGGAGCAACGAGAAGAAACTACTCAAGAACAATCACCACGTGGAGATCTCACCCCACCCCCCACCATCTTTGAGACGAGTCATTCCCCTCAAAGAGATGTCTTAGCCGAGATAATCGATGTTCTAATAAATTTTTCTATGAAATGTGAATCAGACAGACATTGATACCTTTCCTGTACTGATATTCTATAGGATGATAATGACTATGATTTATATCCATCAACACCCATGTTGGAGTTGGTGTCCTACAACCAACTACTTTGTACTTTATTCATTAATAAATACCTTATCATATCTTGATTGTTCTTCTGCGTGACAATGCATGTGATAATGTCCTAAGGATAGTTGTTGCATTAATGGGTCATAGCTGATCCCTGCTATGATGAGAACCTGGAAGTGCCATAACACTGTTCTTGAATATATGTTCTATGGCCGGATGATGTTATTTGAGGGACACAAATAATACAGGTCATTAGGGGTGAGGACTCATAAAACTTTGAGGCACCTTCTCATGGTGTGCGCCCTTGGTAATATCCAGGAGGATGTTATGAGAACGAGACCCGCCAGTAGGAAATCCACATTTCATAGTGTCATTGGATGTTCCTATCAGCGGACGTGTGTATTGGTCCTTAGACTTTAAGATTATTATTAATGGGTATTGCAACTCACGCACTTAGATGTATTGACGAAAACTGTGACAACACACTGTTCGCAGGGAGGTAGGATACGTTGGGTGCATCACGAGTAATATTGCATTAATAGATAATGCGAGAAAGGATTTTTCCCTTCTGTTCCATAACGGAAGTAGATATCTCAGGTCCTTTGATGGAATTGATATAGCCTAAATAAATCCATGGTCATGGTAAGGTATGGGCGAGTTCAATTCCGGGAAGTCAAAGAAAGAATAATCGAGCACATGGGTCGATGACACTAGCATGCAATCCGCTTGATTAGAGATATCGAGACAAAGGGATTATATTACACGGTAAGTGTTCGTAGGAGGTGACACGTCATTCAGGCGTTAACTTCTTTCTTTATGGGTGTATTGGCGTGTTGCTAGACGCTAACCTTGGACTTTGGGCAGGCTCCGCCTAATGCCACTGAGAAAGAGGCCTAGAGGGTCACACACTAAGTGTGTCCATGTATCTCAGTTAAATATTAATTTAACAAGTTGAATAAAGATTATTCCCGATTGTGGTTTAATAATTATTCAAGGATGTATGATCGCATTTATTTCGACACTAGTTATTCGAGAGAATATATTGTGGGTGAAATAATATAAATTTATTAGCGAGTAATGCAGTTACATTTATTTAAGAAATAAATAGCCATTACTCAAGGTCTAATAAATATGGTGGAGGAAAATAAATAAAACTGAAAAAATAAAAGTACACGCCGTGTATATTTATATATACACGCCGTGTAGTTTATTTTTCGGGATTCGTGAGAAAATATTGCTTATTTAATTAAATGGTATTAAATGTAATACATTGGACGCATGTCAAGTAATAATGATGGTCAACTGTCATTATTAAGACATGGGGTATTACTAAGAATTAAATGAAATGATTAAATGCTTATGAGCAATTAATTTATTTTATTATTCTACGTATTATAAATCCTAATTACATTATTCTCAAAAAGGTTAGCCATTTTGGTTGTGCACAACGGATTGGAAAAACTCTCAAGCCAAGAGAGAATTCCCTTTCCACCAAGAACGCTTTCAAGTTACGAAAGCAAGATCCTCCACCGGATCAAGGCGATCGAAGACGGAAATCGCAAGCGAATGATCTTCCGCGCTAGCACCCGGAGTTCCCTTCGGCGACGTCCAGAGATACGTGACACACGTGTGGATCACCGCTAGAGGAATCCTACACTTGGATTCTCCGACGCAACGACGGATCACAGGATCGTGACCGGAGACACCAACGAAGAAAGAATTCCATCGAGGTAATTCTTATGAATTAATTAAATTAATTATAACCAACATATGAAGATCCTATTTCAAGGGTTCTGGGACTCTTCTTTTCTTTTTTGTTCTTCGTTCTATTCCGAAGATCCGGCGTTTTATATCGTGACGGATCTCGGATTGAACGCCGTTTAACGCTAAAATTAAAGTTGGGCAAACCCACCAACGTGCTTCCGCTGTGCCCGGAACCTTCAACCCACCCATCGCCTTGTATCGAGGGCTATGGTGTTCAATATCCAAAACGACATGCTACACAACAGACCACTTCCAACAGGTCATGTGAGAGTGTTGATTAGCGTATCCCATGAGCCAAGCATCGAGCTACCTATTTCAATTGATGAGGAAGATATTCATACGATTGAAAATATTTTGAAACTTTCATCGCATGGTTGTCACATCTTGTAAAAAACATGTCGACAAGAAGGTATTCATTTCTAATTTATTTTTCAAGCTAAACCTTTAACAATTAATGAAAAAAGGTTTGAACTGATAAATGTTATTACATACGGACAAAGGAAATGGGATGAAACAAAAGACCGACTCAAAACCATCTAAAGGATCGACCAACCGATCGAAAAGATATACCGAAAACACCACCTGTTCTATATCCACATTAACTATCATTGAAGGTTCATGTGGATACAAAGTTAAAAAATGGTCGTACTCACATAGTTGATTTTGAAGAAAATATTTATGGAGAGGAATTTCAAGACTTCACTAGTGTTGAGAATGTAAGTGAAATCCTCAACAATGATTGGCTAGGCGGATCAGTTGTAAATGTATACATGAGGTGTGTTTTCATGATTTGATTTTCCAAAAGATGATATATTGTGTTAATTATGACTAAATACATTTCATATTTTTGGAAGGCGTATATATGAAAAACAATTGAAGGGATTTTCCCATGAAAAAAAATTGGACTCGTTAGTCCTCACATCTCCTCTACAGAAAAACCAAAAATAGATACCAAAAAAAGGATGAAATAGTGGCAAGCCTGATCAAATTGTTTGAAAGAAAACTTTCAGATGACAAACTCTATTTAATACCAACGATGTAGGGGTAAAACTCTACAATTTAATCATATCAAATATATTTTTATTTCTTTCATTACTTATTCCTTTTTGTGTTTTTAAGCAGTGTTGGATGCTCATTACAATAAATTTGGATACTCCAAAGATTTATTTCCTAGATTCGATGCATGGATATTGAACAAACCATCCACACATGATGGCATTTGTCAAATTGTAATTCACTATATCCAACGTTTTAGAACTAAATATCAAGTTATATAATTTATATTATCTTTTAATGAGGATTCTATTATGATAGGGTAATGCATCAATATCATGAAAAATAAGGAATGAGGCCAGAGGCTAAGCACAAGGAACAAGACAAGTTCTACGACTAGACAAGTATCAGGGTATATATAATAATATTTCACTATCCAAACACATCAAAAAAAATTACTTATTCCCCTCAAGGTTTCTGCAGTGTCTAAAACAAACCAATGGAAAAGTTTGTGGTTGTTATGTTTGTAAATTTATGAGAGAGATCATACTCCATGAACAAACTAGCATCCCTAAAGAAGTATTTTCAAAGATAATTACTATTTCATTTAAAATATTTATTAATCCTTTTTGTATTTATATTTTTCCAGTACTACTATGACTGTTGAAAAGACTCATATTCACAAGATGATATAGATGTGCTCAGAAATGAATGGGCAGCATACCTGATGGAAGAATGTACACAAATAACATGAAGATGTGACTTCCATAGAAGTAGTAGATTGTTTTATATTTATGTTAAATTTAATTCTTTTTATTATTACTCACATAAGAATTGTTTTCTTATACAGGTGGATACCTTTGTTTGAGTCGGGGTGGTTCGTTCGAAGATGCTCATGCTCGTGAGAGATAGGACTTTGAGGCTACAACTGAGAATTCAATGAGGAGATAAAGTTTTTTTTAATATACTATGTTTTTCCTCATAATATTATCTGTTTTTTACTGCATTAACATAATCTAAATTAAATGTTTGACTGCTCATGCAGACAATGTCTTCCACGGACTTATTCTCCCTCGAAACCTTGTCACCCCTACATTGTCGACATTTATCACTTTCCTTCAAAGGCAGTGGAGGGAACCTGAAGGAAAATGATAAATATCGACTATGCAGTGTCTCTATTTCGACAAAGAAAGAAAATAGAAATCATGGTAATGCACGATGTGGCCGGTATGACTCAAAATGTGTTTTTTTATTAAAATTTGATATTAATTTAATGTAAAAAAACAAGTGACATACTGAAAACTGAGCAAACATATTCTGATTGTTTTGATACTTTAGGACAATGATCCATGAGTCATTTGTGATGTGTAGGAATCAACCACGCCACAATCCGACGCACGGTGTGAGTGGTATGACTAAAAGTGTCTGTTATCAGTTTAAAATTGACATTTTAGCTCAAAACATGTCACTCACTGAAAACCAAGAAAACGCACTCTGACTGTCTTCATATTTTAGGATAGTGATTCATAAGTCATTTTTGACATTTATGAAGCAGTATCATGTCAAACTGACGCACGGTGCGACTGGTGTGACTCAAAATGCGTGCTTCTAGTTTGAAATGACATTTTAGTAAAAAAACAAAACTAGCATACTGAAAACTAAGCAAATGCATTCAGATTGTGTTGATACTATAAGAAAATGGTCTATCAATAATTTTTGATAGGTATGAATCATCTGCACCTCAATCTGATGCATTGTGTGACCGGTATAACTCAAAGTGTCTCTTTTTATTTAAAATTGACATTAATTTTAGTAAAAAGAACAAGTGACATACTGAAAATCGAGCAAACACATTCAGATTGTTTTGATAATTTATGACAATGATCCATGAGTCATTTGTGATATGTAGGAATCAACCCCACCTCAATACGACGCATGGTGTACCTGGTATAACACCAAATGTGTCTTTCTATTTAAAATTGACATTAATTTAAGTAAAAAAAAACAAGTGACATACTGAAACCCGAGAAAACGCATTCAGATTGTTTTGATACTTTAGAAAAATGATCCATGAGTCATTTGTGATGTATAGGAATCAAATACACTTCAATCTGATGCATGGTGTGACCAGTGTGACTAAAAGTATCTGTTATCAATTTAAAATTGACATTTTAGCTCAAAACATTTCACTCATTGAAAACCAATCAAACGCACTCTGATTTTCTTCATAATTTAGTACAAAGATTCATAAGTCATTTGTGGCGTGTATGAAGCAGTCTCGCATCAAACTGACGCACGATGTGATCGGTATGACACAAAATGCATGTTTCTAGTTTGAAATAACATTTTAGTAAAAAAACACAACTCACATACTAAAAACTGAGCAAACACGTTTGGATTATTTTGATACTTTAGTACAATGATTTATAAGTCATTTGTGATGTGTAGGAATCAGTCACACCTCAATATGATGCATGGTGTGGATGATATAACTCAAAGTGTCTCTTTTTATTTAAAATTGACATTAATTTTAGTAAAAAGAAAAAGTGACATACTGAAAACCGAGAAAATGCATTCGGGTTGTTTTGATAATTTAGAAAAACGATCAGTGAGTCATTTGTGATGTGTAGGAATCAACTTCATTTCAACACGATGCACGGTGTGACCGGTATAACTTCAAATGTGTCTTTTTATATAAAATTGACATTAATTTAAGTAAAAAAGAACAAGTGACATACTGAAAACCGAGCAAACACATTCGGATTGTTTTGATACTTTGGTACAATGATCCATGAGTCATTTGTGACGTGTATGAATCAACCACATTTAAATTTGATGCACGGTGTGACCGATATGACTAAGTGTCTGTTATCAATTTAAAATTGACATTTTAGCTCAAAACGTGTCACTCACTGAAAACCAAGCAAACATGATCTGATTGTCTTCATAATTTAGGATAGTGATTCATAAGTCATTTGTGACATGTATGAAGCAGGCTCACATCAAACAGTTGCACGATGCGACCAATATGACTCAAAAAACGTGTTTTCGGTTTGAAATGACATTTTAGTAAAAAACACAACTAACATGCTAAAAATCGAGCAAACACATTCAGATTGTTTTGATACTCTATAAAAACGATCTATCAATAATTTTTTATAGGTAGAAATCAGACGCACCTCAATCCGACACACGGTGTGACCGGTATAACTCAAAATATCTCTTTTTGTTTAAAATTGACATTAATTTTAGTAAAAAGAACAAGTGACATAATGAATATTGAGCAAACACATTCAGATTGTTTTGATAATTTAGGATAATGATCCATGAGTCATTTTTGACGTGTAAGAATCAATCACACCTCAATACGACGCACGGTGTGACTAGTATAACTCCAAATGTGTCTTTTTATTTAAAATTGACATTAATTTAAGTAAAAAGAACGACAGACATACTGAAAACCGAGCAAACACATTCAGATTGTTTTGATACTTTAGGACAACAATCTATGAGTCATTTGTGAGGTGTAGAAGTCAATCATACCTCAATCTAGTGCACGGTGTGACTGGTATGATTAAAAGTGTCCGTTATCAGTTTAAAATTGACATTTTAACTCAAAACGTGTCAATTACTGAAAACCAAGCAAATGCACACTGATTGTCTTCATAATTTAGAACAGCAGTTCATAAGTCATTTGTGACGTGTATGAACTAGTCTCACATCAAACCGACACACGATGCGGCCGGTATGACTCAAAATGCATGTTTCTAGTTTGAAATGACATTTTAGTAAAAAAGCGCAATTGGCATACTGAAAACCAAGCAAACGCATTCAGATTGTTTTGATACTTTAGGGCAACGATCTATCAGTAATTTGTGACAGGTAGGAATCAGTCGCACCTCAATCTGACGCACGGAGTGACCAGTATGAATCCAAATGTGTCATTATTTAAATTTGATATTAATTTTAGTAAAAGAACAAGTGACATACTCAAAAACCGAGCAAACACAGTCGGATTGTTTAGATATTTTAGAACAACAATCCATAACTCATTTGTCACGTGTAGGATTTAACTCCACCTCAATACGACACACGATGTGCCCGGTATAACTCCAAATGTGTCTTTTTTATTAAAAATTGACATTTTATTAATGTATTCTTTCATATTAATTTTTAATTTATTTCTTTATAGCATTACTAACATAATATTTGTTTTATTATATAGGTGGAATCTTTTGCTTGAGTTGGAATGATTTGTTCAACAACTAATGCCATGGGCGAAATTTTTGAGAGGCGATCACGGACGTCAAAAGATGAAACATTAATGTTTTGAACTGTTTGTTGGATAATTGTAAATGTAATTAATGTATATAGCAGTATTTTTTTGTATATACCATGGGTTGATATTTTTGTATTCATGATGCCAATTAAATGTATATAGCATTGTTTGCTGGGTGTGCTGTATATACCTGCAAGTTTTTGCTGGGTGTGTTGTTATATTAACATCACATTGCAGTTAGCTAGGCCTTTATCAGCGCTCGAAATAGCGTTGATAAAGGGGGTCCTTTATTCGCACTAAAATAGCGCTGATAAAAAGAGGCTTTTATTGGTACTTTTTTAGCGTGGACAAAGGACCCCCTTTATCAGTGCTGCGATTAACAGTACTTTTTTAGTGTTGTTAAAAACCATTTTGCACGTAGTTAAAGGGCATATGTGTGGTAGTGCATGTCAATCGTGACACACCCAACGTACCCTACTACCCATCAACATATAGTGTGATGATTTTTGTCAATAAATCTAAGTGTGTGAGTCATGACATGTATTAATGATAAACTCGCAGATAAGAATATCTGATGACACCAAAACATGCAGAATTCCTACTTGCGGGTTTGTTATCATAATCCCCCATTTTAAAGATTACCAAGTGAGAACTTTATGAGAATAAGTCTCATCCGCTTACAAGTATTCACACCTGACGGTCTAAATACTATGTCTTATCATAGTACGTTATCCAACCGCATAACTATATGAAGAATATTGTCATAGCACTTCAATACATCAAATATACATGCAATGAAAGTACTATCAGTTGGTCCTACGACACCACTGGGTATGAGATGGCACCACATCGGCCACCTGGTGGCCCATTGGAGACCTGGGGGAAGCCCATCAAGCTTCTGGTGACAACCTAGTGGGTAATATCCCACACCAGGTGACCGGTGGCCCATTAGGGACCTAGTGGAAGCCCATCGGGCTTCTGGTGGCAACCTAGGGGGTACTATCTCACCAGTTTACTCAACGGGCACCTAACGACACCATACCAGGTACTCGGTGGCTTATCATCATTACCTCTGGATTTTTCATTTACTAAAACTCCAAATCTCAACTCCTAACAACCATCTCACCCTCCAAACACTCGCTTTAAACATTCTAAAAATATCAAAAATAGTCGCTCTTAATCAAAATCCAAAAAAAAAATAAACAAATCCGAATTTTCACCACTAAATTCCCAAATTAAATCCAAAAAAAAACTTTTATTGATTTAATAAGATCATGGGTCATTATAGCCTAAATCAGACCAAAGCACACAAATTTTTTATGTTATTTTCTTGCTTTTGTTTATGTTTTCATCACCTTTGTTTTTCTAACTCGATGAAACAATTTCTTTGATTGTGTGTGGGCTATCTTGATTAAACAAGGCGATCATATATGATTATTGATTTCGGGTTTCTATCTTTTGTTAACCTTTATCCTACCAATACCTGACACTTTAAAAGTTTCTCAAGTTTCATTCATAAGTACACATATTTGTCACTAATGAAAAATTTCAAACATAAATATGTCAAACTTCCAAAACATTAAATCGTGACAATGTTTACGAATGATGCATGTTTTATCTTCCAACTGGCTTCAAATTTAGCAATAAAACACTTCAACCCTTTTCATTGATCTTTTTCTAACATCTAATTGGGCAGAAGTCTGTGATGCAAAAAATGTAAACCATGTGATGGAGTTTGGAAGATGGATTTCAAAAGATGTAATTCGATACAAATCAGACAATCCATGTTCATAATTTTAGGCCATATTCAATAACAATATTTCTTGATTACTGAAGTTAGAGCTCCATATAACATTTCCTCTTAAAAACATCTTAAATTATCAAATACTAACTAATTATTTTTTCTACGTATAAGTCAATGATTTGCAATAAAATTCACATTGGACACCGAATTTCATGTTGCCCCGCATTTGTTAGTTATTGATAAACCAATATATAATAGATCAATTACATCTGCTACTGCGAAGCACAACGCAAGAGAATCACAATAAATCAACAGACCCAAGGAAACCAATACATAAAAGATTCTAGAAGAGTGATTATGAATAAATCAGATAGAAGGTATATCCAATATCTTAAAAAATCTTCTTTGAATTTTTTTCTTATTATTTTATACATATTGTTATCAATTATTTATATATTTCATGTTGATTTTAATTTTTTTGCTACGGGATATCATTTGTACAACAACATAAATTGGACATTGGTTGTCAAAAAAAAGCTTTCAGTGCGAGATAAAATAGTGTTAGAGATAGATAACTATATTTTTTTCTTTCAAAAAAAGAATCCACAAGAGTGGCCTTTTCGAACTCTCCACACCAGAGAACCTTCATCCCCGTGAAGAAGTCACTTCAAAAAGAACCCTAGCCGAAAAAGAGCCGTTACCAATCAAGATGGCACGGGGTGACAACCCAATCAACAATAGTTAGATATGAGAACTATTGTTTTGCTATGTTATTCTTCTTTCGCCTAATAGAACAGTTGCTTGACTAATATTTCATGATTCAAGCTTTTTCAAAATGTAGGTGATAAATGAAAAATATTAAAATGAGTAATACTTTAGTCATATAGTTCAAAAAACAAGTATTTTTTGTTAATATAAATATTTTAAGAATTGTAAAATTATGTTTGAGCATTGAAAAATGACAGAAGAACCATCAACAGTAAATTTCTTCATAAAAAACAGCATTCCCCTCTTTACTGAAGGAAAGTAGCACAAAATCAAAGCAATTTTTAGGGCAGTACTTACATAGGCATTGTGGTTTCACACCAAACTGTAAATGGCATCCATAAGAAGCTGGGAACCAGCTTCAAAGAATGTAATCACCAATGAACACATTGCCAGTTGCATTCCCAGCCACCCCTCCCACCAAATTCACCACATGGATTCCAAGAACCACAAATGACCATCATCAAGTGCAGCCCATTGGCAGCTTTCCCATGAACGGTCTTTCGATGAGCAGCAACTGCGGGTCACATAATTGAACAAGCACACTTGCTCGGTTTTGATGTTTTCGATGTTTTCTTATCTGTTTCAACAGCCAGAGGAACATTCAAAATGAAATTGCCCAGTATAATAGTCTTTCAAAAACAATTTAGATAACGATCTTAATAATTTATGTTCTTTAAATGACTTAAATATTAAAACACAATCAGGAATCCATGCCTGGGAATGAATAACACGGCCAGGATCCCCACCGGTACTGGAGAGCCAAGCACAGTCCATCAATGGTTGTGAATGTGTCATGGTTATAAATATATTGGATGGCACATTCACAGCCGTTGATGGGAGTATGCATGAGTAGAAATAGAATTTCTCAACAGTCTAGGAAAAATCAGTACCTTTCTCTGAGGGCAATGGCTGTACAACAACATGCATGGTGGTGATTTCATCAGGAGTGACATACAATGGGCTCCGGCACTCCCCAACGTTTTTCTCATTCTCAAGTATTTTCCCCGCGCATATTAACTTCACTTCTTTCACAGTCTTCGGACCATTGTTGTTATCTGGTCAGAAGATATCAAATTTAAAAGGGATTGACAAGGCAATGAGGTATACAGGACTGAAATAATGAAACTCAGCTACTGCTACAACAATTAAGCCATTATCTAAATGCAGAAATGACACAAAGTTTTTGGCATGCTGTATTAAATGGACAGAAAGAAAAACAAAACAGAAAAACAAAATAGAAAAACAGTCTCCCGTGAAATGCTTACAGACAGTTTGGTTCATGGAATCCTTGGAAATGGAATGGAATAGAATGAAGTGGAATTGAATCGGGTGGAATGGAAAGGGTAAAAGAATAGCTATCCATTTGGTTGCTTCTAAAACAATAGTGTTTTGTATGAATTATATCCCGAAGTTAAAATAAAAACATTTCAAGGGGATATAATGTGATCTTTTTAGTTCCACTCACTCCTGGGAAATCAG
The DNA here is from genome assembly GCA_963277665.1 of Viscum album. Lineage (NCBI taxonomy): Eukaryota > Viridiplantae > Streptophyta > Magnoliopsida > Santalales > Viscaceae > Viscum > Viscum album. The sequence goes on from OY728135.1 coordinate 456,411,555, forward strand.
ACCAGTATTCTTTGTCTCTGCCACAGATTATAGTTGCTTAGCAAGGTGCAAGACACTACTAATGGATATGGACAAATATGCATCACAGCTAACGAAATAAAATTCATTTTTAACAAAGCAAAGAACAATTCCACATTGGTTTCAAGGAAAACGTGATTGATATTTTCTGCAAAGCAAACAAAATAGATATAGAAAGGAGGAGATTTGACAACCACAGTATTGATTCCACAAATCATCATTGGAAGTGGCCCTGGGTGTAATCAGTCGGAAAAAGTAAATGTTGATCAAGCAGAAAAGAGGATGAACCTTTGGGCCAACGAGAAAGAAGGCTTTCTTTCAAGGCTGCAATGCTCGCAGCAGCAGGAAAGCTTTGGGGGCCAATATCAGACCCATCAATCAACCTGAACCTGATCTCCAGCTGATCCTGAATGACTCCAGACATTTTTAATAACGATCAAACGGAATTTCAGATTCCACGCACCCGACGTTTGATCCTGGCTTTTCCACGAAGGCGCGCTTGATCAAAAATTAAAGACTCGTCAAGATATTCAGTGGGTTATTCTGAAAGAAATTTTATACACGCAAATATATATCAACTGCAAGCCGAAAAAGGCAACACCAAACAGAAATCTCAACAGAATCGTTTACAGATCATTCTATTTTAAAGATGAAGAAGAGAAAAGAACTTGCAGAAAATGGAGGGTACCTTGATGGCTCCCGGAAACAAAGTGAAGAAGAAATTCCCTCGAACCTCCGAATTTTCAAACTCTTCAAAACCCAAGGTCAATTCTCCAATCCCAAAACCCTAGATCCCAACAGGCTGTCTCGGACCCTTCGAAGTCTTCAAACCCCATAGTCAACGCATCAATCCCATTCGTCGATCCCCATTCAACCAGGTCTTCTTAGTCTCGACGGCTACGGAAATCGACGAAAGGAGGAGCCACCGTACCCAATTTCCTGCGGACCCTCGCCCCCGCCCCCGGCTTTCTAGAATTATGTTATGTGCATCGCGCCTAGACTGCCTACGGTGTGAATGCTCCATCCCAGCCGTCGATTTATCAAATAAAATAAGGATCGGACTCTAAACCCTCCGATGATGTTGCGGATCGCACCGCATCGAATCTTTCCTATCATACTCATAAGAATGACCACCAATACTTAATGACGATATTATGAATTTTAACATCTCCAATTATTTTGTAAACCCTGAAGGCATCAATCATATGTATAATGTGTAAATTCTTGTGATATAGATATACTTTTGGTTTTGTCATATTTTTCAATGAATTTGCATGTTTTACTTCATATCCTTTTATTTTATTTCTTATATGCATGTCTTATTTTCTTTTAAAAAGAAATGGATGTTATGTACCACTCTATATAGATTATTTATCATGATGAAGATATTTGTCTTGTTGATAACACCATTACGAACACAATTCTTCAATATAAGAAATATTTTATCAACTTTAAAATGAGAAGTTCACATGTAAGTATATTAACCGACAGTACATAATTAATCAAGAACTCTAAAAGAGTAAGAATATGCCTACAGGTGCTACACAAAGTTTAATAAATAATGCTGTGTTTTCTCCTAAGTCTTGATGAAATTTATTAAACTTTCAATATATTCATGAAAATAGATATTATATTGAGACTATGAATGAAGGAGATATTGAATATCTTTATATAAAAAACATTAATAATAAGCATAAGTTGATTTGAGAGAAATTTTCAAGACTTCCCTCTGGATTATACTATGTCAATATATGTACAATCAAATAAAAAAATGGTAAACCAGATTTTTACCGACCATGATACATTTATTACAAGGCCTGACCGTCTCGGTCATCTACAATCAAGAACGTCGAGGAAAATAATTAAATGTATTCATATCCATCCATTAATTAATAAAAAAGTTCTCACATACAACAATTTCTCATGTGATGCTTGTTTATAAGGAAGATTGATTATAAGACCACCATCATTGAAAATTTGGACTAAATCCCTTATGTTTTTTTGAAATAATTCATGCTGACATATGTGGTCCAATTCATCTGCCATGTGGACCATTTAAATATTTTATGATCTTGATTGACGCATCAATGACATAACTCATATTTACACCACTTTTACTTTTCATTTCAATGAATTAATTCCCACCATTTTGTTATTTTAATGGAAATTACATCATTTTGAGGTCTTAGAGATGATTTTGATTTGTGAAAATGTATTAATTCTTGATTACCATGTATTTTTATATATTTTTAATTATTGGAAAATTCATAAACTTAATCTTTGTTTTTGTTAATTTTTAGATAGAGGACTTACATGTGTTGGAATTATCCTAAAAAACTCAATTTGGGTGTAGAAGTCATTTTGGACTTATGTTAAGGAATCTGGAAATGCCTGGAAATTTTTTGTTAGGGAGGAGAATTGGCTAAGTGATTTTCAGAAGGGTAACCCAGTACTTTGAAATGAATACAAATGACAAAGACATGATTTCATAAAGGTAACTCATATTTTGGAAGGGTAACTTACATTTCAGAAGGGCAGCCTATATTTCGTAAGGATAAACTCATTTCAAAAGGGTAAACGGTTTCTGAAAATCAGTAAAGGGTGATTTGAAAGGGTACTTGGAAACTTCAGAAGAGTAAGAGAGATTTTAGAAGGGTAAGTAGTTTTTGGAAAAATTATTAAGTCTTGAAGACTTTGTAAGGGTATCCTATGCTTTGGAAGGGTAACATAGATTTCAGAAGGGTACTCTGGATTTTCGTAAGGGTACTTGTATTTCAGAAGGGTAAAGGAGTTTGTGAAAAGATTAATAATTATAACTTCATTAGGTTACCTCATGGATTCATAAGGTCCAATCCCTTATGATTTTTGGTACTCAAGAGGCGACTCAAGGAACTTCATAAGGTTCCTCATAAGAGTTCACAAGGTTTATATGTGTTGCAACCCAAAGAACTATGTATCCACATTAATATGCATAAAATCCAATTGTAGTCATCCACATGTATTATATTAAATAATATCAATCATAATTAATTATTGATATTTCAGTCAAAAACAATTATCGAAACATGCAGTTATCAAAAGGAAGTTGCGAATTTTGTGGAGAATTGAAGACCACAAATTTAAGGGAGATCATAAGGAAAGATGGAATATTCAAAATTCATAGAAGCATTAATATTGTAGGGTTTGAACAACCGAATATGGTAGGAAGGAAGAATCTATAAAAAAGGTAGGGAGGCAAAGAAGAAGAGAGGAGGAGTTTGGCTCATGCTGCCGCCGCCGCCAGAGTCTCCAGAATTTATTTTTTGTTGCAATAAATTTTCTTTTCTTCTCTACCTTCTTTTGTTACCCCTATAACTAAGGGGTAAAAATTTTTGGTGATTGGGGAAGGGATGGAGATTTGATTATAATGCTTGAGTCTTGTACTTAATGAATAATATATCTTCTCTGTTAATAGATTTCAGTATATAGTAGTAGATTATTATTTTAAATATGGTTGTGTTTGACTTATTTAACTTGTTCATTGTTTAATGCCTCAGTTGTTGAACCACATTATCACTCCAATTAGTGTAGTTAGTATATGATGTAATAGTCTAGGATGAGTGGCGAGTGTCTAGTGATTGTTGGCATGTGTGTGAACGAAGTGAATTATTTTTGAGCTGCTTAGGAAAACCAAAACCCGATTGGGTATTTCCTAAGTAGTTTAGGACTGGTTCACCATTTTGGGTGTCATTGATACATTTTCACACACATGGGAATGAGGAATGATCAAACAAAGATTACTATCAAATTATTCTTCACCATATCCTCTAACCTAGGGTGATTGATGAAATAATTATGTATTCTTTCAGTTATCAATTAATAGGAAGATGAGGAAACTACTTTGAAGACTATGATTACATCATAGGAGGAAATCCAATCTTGAACCCATCGCCTTTCATTTACTTGATTTCAACCAACTTGTTAAAATTGATTCCAAGTTCCACTACTACAAAATTGGCCTTTAATAGCGCTAGAAATGACCTTTATCAGTGCTAGAAAAGCGCCAACTGTATGAGCAATGTTAAAAGACCTAGTCTTTTATCAGCGTTGAAAAAGCACTGATAAAGGGGTTCTTTATCAGTGATAAAATAAGAAATGGTAAATAGGACCTTTATCAGCGCTGATAAAGGAACCATTTATCAGTGCTTTAATTTAGCACCGCTAAAGGAACAATTTATCAACGCTTTTATGAGCATTGATAAATGTGGGCTTTTTTAGTGCTTTTAAAAGCGCTGATAAAGGGTCATACTGCAGTGTGCTGTAACAGCACACCGCAACACCAAAAACACACCAGATATCAACAAAAAGAAGGCCCAAAATAGGTTTTAAATGAAATAAAATTTACAACACAAACACAAGAAAAACGCTATATTATAGACATTTCAAACATTGGTTCATACAATTACATAAATATAAATTATTACATACATTCAAAAACATCAATGTTCCTCTATCTTTTAATCCTGACCTGACTCATGCTATTTCCAAACAAACCACACCTGCTCGAGCAAAAGAACACATTTGTATAAGAAAACAATTGTTATGTTAGTAATAATATAAAGAAATAAATTAACAAAAAGTGTTAATTTTACTAAAATTGATGTCAATTTTAAATATAAAGACGCACTGAGAGTCATATCGGTCACACTGTGCATCAGATTAAGGTGTGGATAATTCCAACACGCATAAAATGAATTGTGGATCATTTTCCTAAAGTGTCTAAAAAATATAAATGTGTTTTCTTGGTTTTGAGTACGTTAGTTTTCTTTTTTTATTAAAATGTCATTTTAAACTGGAAACATGCAATTTTAACTCATTCTGATCACATCGTGTATCAGTTTGACATGAGACAAATTCCAACACATCAAAAATGAATTATGATTTTTTTTCTAAATTATCAAGAAAATCTAAGCGTGTTTGACCATTTTTCAGCGAGTGACACTTTTTGAACTAAAATGTCAATTTTAAACTGATAACAGACACTTTGAGTCATACCGGGCACATCGTGTATTAGATTGAGGCGGGGATGATTCCTACATGTCACAAATGACTTATGGATCATTTTCCTAAAGTGTTAAAAAAATATGAATGTGTTTTCTCAGTTTTAAGTATGTCACTTTTCTTTTTTACAAAAATGTCATTTTAAAATTGAAATATGCACTTTCACTCATACTGATCAGATTGTGTATCAGATTGAGGTGCAACTAATTCCTACACATCAAAAATGACTTATGGATTATTTTAATAAAGTATTTAAACAAGTTTAATGAGTTTTATTGGTTTTGAGTAGGTTAATTATCCTTTTACTAACATTGATGTCAATTTTAAATAAAAACACACACTTGAAGTCATATCGGTCATACCATGCACTATATTGAGATGTGGTTGATTCATGCACATCTCAAATCACTTAGGGATCATTGTAATAAAGTATCAAAACAATCTAAATGTGTTTCCTTGGTTTTGAGTAGGTCATTTTGTTTTTTTACTAAAATTGATGTCAATTTTAAATAAAGACACACTTAGAGTCATACCAGTTACACCATGCATCGGATTGAGGTGAGGATGATTCCTACACATTCTAAACCACTTATGGATTGTTTTACTAAAGTATTAAAACAATATAAATGTTTTTTCTCAGTTTTGAGTATGTCATTTGTCTTTTTTATTAAAATGTCATTTTAAACATGAAACATGCATTTGGACTCATACGGATCACATCGTGTATCAGTTTGGTGTGAGACTGATTATTACACGTCAAAAATTATTTATGAATTGATTCCCTAAATTATAAAGAAAATACGAGCGTGTTTTCTTAGTTTTCAGTGAGTGAAACTTTTTAAAGTCAAATGTTGATTTTAAAATGATAACGGACACATTGAGTCAGTTGTTTTTTTTACTAAAATTAATGTCAATTTAAAATAGAAAGAATTACTTGGAGTCATAACGGTCACATCATGTGTCATATTATAGTGCGCCTAATTTTTACATGTCCCAAAGTCTCAAAACAATCCTAACTATCAATGTTACCACAATTTACATTGACTTTATTTGTCAGACTGCCAATACTGCATGAGAAACTTCGAACAAACCACATAAACTCGAACAAATGAATCCACTTGTATAAGAAAACAATTATTATGTGAGTAATACTAAAAAGAAATAAAATAAACATAAATATGAAACAATTCATTAATTCTATGGACAATAATTTTATTGCGCAAACATCAATATTATCTCTGTAATTGAGTAGAGGCAACATCATTGTTCTTCCTACAAATACAGTGAAAAGAACTTGAAATAAAGTGATAAATGAAACACTATAGGTTGAAAAGGTTTTGAGGGAGAATAAGCATGAAAGTTGGACATAGCACCCCAAATCAAACAAAAGAAACCACCTGTATAATAAAACAATTATTATGTGATTAATACTAAAAATAAATAAATTAAACATAAATATGAAACTATACATTAATTCTATGGACAATGATTTTACTATGAAAATATCAAGATTACCTCTGTGATTGAGTAGAGATAGATTCATTGCTCTTCCTGCAAAGGTAGTGAAGGTAACCTGAAATAAAGTGATAAATGCACCACTATAGGGGTGAAAAGGTTTTAAGGGAGATTAAACATAAAATTTTGACAGAGCACACCAAATCAAACAAAAGAATCCACCTATATAAGAAAATAATTATTATGTGAGTAATACTAAAAAGAAATAAATTAAACATAAATATGAAACAATATATTAATTCTATAGACAATGATTTTACTACGAAAACATCAAAATTACCTCTGTGATTGAGTAAATGCAGCATCATTTCTCTTCCTACAAAGGTGGTAGAGGTAACTTGAAAGAAAGTGATAAATGCACCAATATAGGGGTGAAAAGGTTTTAAGGGAGAATAAGCATGAAAGTTGGATAGAGCACCCCAACTCGAACAAAAAAATCCCATTGTATAAGAAAAAAATTATCATGTGATTAATACTAAAAAGAAATAAATTAAACATAAATATAAAATAATAAATTAATTCTATGAACAATGATTTTACTATGAAAATATCAATATTACCTCTGTGATTGAGCAGAGGCAGCGTCATTGCTCTTCCTACAAAGGTGGTGGAGATAACTTAAAAGAAACCGATAAATGCACCACTATAAGGGTGAAAAGGTTTTAAGGTAGAAGAAGCATGGAATTTGGATAGAGCACCCCAACTCGAACAAAAGAATCCACCTGCATAAGAAAACAATTATTATGTGAGTAATACTAAAAATAAATAAATTAAACATAAATATGAAATAATACAATAATTTTATTTACAATGATTTTACTCTGAAAATATCAAGATTACCTCTGTGATTGAGTAGAGACAACACCATTTTTCTTCCTAAAAAGTCATAACACATGGACAAAAATATTCTAAAATAAATGAACTCTGCAAAGAATAATAAAAACTAAATCAATGTTTCATTATATAATTTTTTGGTAAAATAGATAAAGTATATCGCAATATTACCTTTACATCTTTTCAAATGGTTTCCTTCATTATAGTTTTATCTTCCATCATGTTCAGAAGACATTCTATGCATGAGTATTCAAACATTTAATTTAGATTATTTTAATGGAGTAGAGAACATATAATATTATGAGTGAAAAAATAATATATTAAAAAACACTTTTACCTTATCATTGAACTCACTTTCTTTTTTTAAATATTTCAAGGATTTGGTTCCTCTATCGAGAATCCAAATCCCCTATTTGTGGTCCCCTCTAATGTACAAGATATTATATACATTGGGACCAACATGAACTGATTGTGATGTTCCAATGAAAGGGTCATCCTCAATTGAATTTTCATGTGACTCAACATTTGTTTTAGTCACCAGTAGGACAATCAACCAATTATTGTTTGTTGGATCATAGACATAAAATACTTTCACTTCTTGTAATGCCATTATTAATGACTCATCTTTTCCCTTTTCCACACTGAAATTCACCTTCACAAATCCCATTTCATCAAATTTCACTCCATTGATATTGTCAACCCATTTTCAATGGAAAAGAGACACTTGAAATTTTGTATAATCCAACTTGTATATATGTCCGATAATGCCAAAATATGAAATATTTTCATAAATTGGATTTATATCCTTAGAACTGGATATTTTCATCACTTCAACCATAAGTGTAACACCACTATTTTTCATTGTACTAAATTTATCACGTTCTTTTATACAGAGTGTATAACCATTGATTACAAAACCAATGTAAGATATAACATTTTCATTCGGTCCTCTGGCTAGCCATTAAAGTTTCCCAGAAATTAAATTCATATTTTTAAATAACTCCTTATAAATTTGATCTATGAACCATCCTATAAATTGTTGATTATGTGTATTTGATATCCATCCTTCTTCCCTTAATGGATTCAAATATCTACAAATTTCTTTGCGGGATTCAATGTATGGATCAACATATTCACTATTATATAATATTTAAAGATGTTCTTGATCCCACTATGTCAAGGTAATTTTAACAACATCTTTTATAGAAATCCCTTCGCCTATAAGGCGTTTGTTGTGACGAGACTTTGGGAGACCGATGCTTTCACCATCAGATAGGTAATTAGTACATAATTCAATAGCTTCTTCAAAAATATATCATTCTGCAATAAAACCTTCTGGGTAAATTTGATTCTTGACACACCCCTTCAAAATATTCATATACCATTCAATGGTGTACATCCAACTGTAATGGACAAGACCACATAGTTAAACCTCTATGACTAAGTGAACCATCAGGTGGACCATTATATCAAAGAATTATAGTAGGAAGAACATCTCTAATTTACATAATATGACTGCAATCTCTTTATTCATGATGGGAAACTTCGTCGGGCCTACAACTTTACTATATACGGCTTTGAAAAAGAAGTAGGATTTAGTTAATGTATATCATACATTTTGAGGCAGAATGAACCAAAAATAAACTGTCATTAAATCTTTCATCAAAACATGAAAATCATTTGATTTTAATACTTGTAAATTCAAATTAGTCATTGACACGACATTCTTGATATTTGATGAATACCCCTGTGGAACTTTTACACTAGTAAGGAAAAGGGAATACTGCAATTTTTTCTACATGGATAGAGTGTAAGTTGCTAGAGGACAAAAAGTCTACCTTTTACCCTTCACTGGTGCCAACTCCCCCCTTACCCCCATTTCAATCAAGTCCAACCTAGCCTTGATTCCATCCTTCATTTTTTTAGGAACATTTAGTAACATGCCAATAACACTATCAAATAAATTTTTTCTACATGAACGACATCAAGAAAATTTCTGACATACAAACAATTCCAATACAGAAATTCAAAGAAAATTGATATCTTCTTATAACTTGATTTTGTAAGGTTTTTTGAAAATGGTTTACTGAAAATAGTTTCAATCTTTTTTATTTTTTTGTATAGTTGATCACCTGTTATTGGAGACAATGTTGTACCTTTTTTGATATTACCATCGAATGTTTTCATCTAAGATTGGTATTTATGTCATCGAGGTAAAAAATTCCGATGTCCTAAAAACACATTTTTTGAGAAATGTTTCAATTGAACTGAGTATATGCATTATTCACAAATGGGACACCCCAACATTCCTTTAATGCTATAGTATGACAAATTTCCATAAGCAGGGAAGTCATTCATCATTCCATACAACATGAACCTTAATGTGAATTCTTCACTTCTATGAGAACCATACATTGTAACACCTATATCACACATAGATTCATATCTTTGATCAATGGATCCAAATAGACATCAATATCATTATCAGGTTGATTTGGTCCAGATGTAAGTAGAGACAACATAATGTATTTTCACTTCATGCATAACCATAACAGCAAGTTATAATTTACCAATATGATGAGCCATGTACTGTGAGTACTACTCTGTACACCAAAAGTATTTATTCCATCTGTAGATAATGAAAGATGAAAGTTTTTTGGCTCATCTCCAAATTTAGGAAACTCATAATCGATTTTCTTCCACTGAGGAGAATCTGCTGGATGATTTAGGTTCTAATATTTAATTCTTGTATCTTCATGCCATGTTAATTATCTCACGGTTTTTTGAAATACATATAGTCTTCTAAACTATGGAATAATAGGAAAGTACCATAAATATTTATAAGGACTTGATTAATTTTTCTTGTTTTGATCTGCACCACACTTAGGGAATTTTATGAGTGATTCAGGGTCCCTACAAAACAATATGAAATAATTTGGATATGCATGCATTTTTTAGAGATCATTCCCATTGAACATAACATTCGTTTAGCGTCAATGTTTGGCATGGTAGTTCATTTTCTTCTGGTAGCATATCTTTTAGAAGAACAAGTAGTTATGTAAAGCTGGTGTCACTCCATCCGCTTCCATCTTTCAAATTATATAACTTCAATACAGTTGACAACATTGTATAGTAAGTAAAATCAGTATAAAATGGTTTCTTGGAACAACTATTAAACTCCTCAAACAACTTTGGAAAATCATGAAGGTCATATTCAATCGACATTGTCATTTCTTCCATGCAATCTCCATCATCTTTTACAAAGGTATTCATATCAAATGATTCATAAGCTGTAATATCATCCCAATCGATGTCCACATCCAGTTTTTCCCTATGTCTAGTCCAAAATTTATAGCTTTGATCTATTCCGTGAAAAATCAAATGTTCTTACAACTCTTCCAGACTAATTTGTATTGAATAACAATAACATAAACACGAACAGAGGATTTTAGAACAGTCGTCCGCATGATCTCTTGCAAAACTGATGAACTCTTTAACTCCATCTTCATATTTGTTTGTCAAACAATTACTGTGCATCCATTTTCGGTTCATATCCATCCTATTGGGTTCATAAAAGATTAATTTTATACAATATATAAATAAATACACATAAGATATTCATTATCAAAAGTGAAAGTTATAGACAATTATAATAGGGGAAACTCAACATTTGATTATTTCAAAGAATTTCAGTATGTTGAAGAAAATAGGTAATTGAATTTATGAAAATAATTACTCCACATAAAATCTTTATTAATGGATGGTTTAAACTTTGAGTGTAAAAAATCATAAATGAGAGATGGTCCCCCCTAAAAAATAGAAACAATTAGTACCAGAGGTCAGGGAAAATTCTAGCATGACCCTTGGGGTCAATGGACATGCAGACCCAAAATCATCATTACCCAATATAGGCATACCTGTTAGAAAAACAACTATGGAAATAAATGACGCAATAGCTATATATACACACATACATGTCACGCCAGTATAAAAACTCACTTATAGTCTATAAGAAATATCAAATAGATAAAAACCTGATATTCAAACATAACATAAACTAAAGGCACCATAATGATTCAAAAAGTGAAGTCTTGATGTGATAAAACCTCATGTTATTAAATGGGGATAACCCCTTTGAATCTTATATATAAGAAAACTAAGGACCATATTGAATTATAAGACGAACTAGATCCTATGATATATATAACCAATAGAGGAACATACATCACTCCACTAACTTGGTTCCTAAAAAATAGAATCTGAAGCTGCATGTTCACTGAGGTGTCCATGAAAGGTGTCATCATATATATAATCATTAGGGAAACACCAATGTGACTCAAATTAGTAGTCAATAAACAATAATATACATGAAAATTCCTACAAATTTATATACATATATGAAAAAATTATTTAGTAAGAAAATATAAAACATAGGAGTAAAACAATAATGAATAAAGTGTCAAATATAAAAAATGGATCATACATCGGTATTCAACACAAAAAAGGACCACAAATCATTCCCTAAACAACGGATCGAAAAAAAATCATAAACAACAAATCATAAACAATGAATCATAAACAAATTGTAGAAGAAGAAATTAAAAATGAAACAAAAAATACACAATGAAAATCAGAAGGCTAACCTCGCTAGGTTGAAGAAACTTTGAGACCCTCTTCGAAAACCCTAACTACAATCAAACACCAAATGTCGGATGAGATGTTCGAGCAACTGGAGGCATCCGAGTGGTGTACAATTTGACCTTCGATTCACTGAGGAGGAGCACCGACAGAGGGTGTCTTCCACGGAAAGATTCTGATATCGTGACAGGTTCGTAAATGGTTAGGGTTTTTAATTAGATCAGGACACTTTTATCAGTGCTTACAAATAAGTGCTGATAAAGAGCCCTTTTATCAGTGCTTATTATTTAAGCATTGATAAAAGGTCTCTTTATCAACACTAAAAAAGTGCTGATAAAATAAATCTTTATCAGCATTATAAGTTTAGTGTTGATAAATGTTAATTTTATCAGCGCGTTGTTTAGTGATGATAAAACCTCATCTTTATTGGTGTGAATAAAACGCTGATAAATATGCTTTTATCAGTTCTTATTACTTAAGACTAATAGAGGATTTATAATTATATATTTTTTTAAATATTTATATATACTTAATAAACATATATAAATATAAATATAGTAAATACATCCCTTTTTAAATATATTTATTATAATTTTATAATTAATTATTTATAATTATAGAAATATTTTTAAAAAATAATATTTATATCATTATATATATTTATATAATTATACATATATATATTTAATAAATATATATAAATATAAATATAGTGAATATATTCATTATTTAAGTGAATTTATTATAAATTTAATAATTATTTAAATATATATAATTATTTATTTATAATTATTTAAATATATCTATTTATTTATTTATAATAATATAAATACTTTTAAAAAATATTTTTTTATTTATAATTATAAATATATAATTGTATAAATATAGTAAATGTACATTTATAAATGTATTTATTTATAAATATTTTTTTACAAATATATTTTTAACACCATTAATGAATATCTAATTTTAAGTGCATGCATATATGTTAAAAATAAATGAAATTGAATAAATTAATAATAAGTACACTTTAACAATATTGAAAAAATGGATAAGTTTAATGTGTGTGCATTGAATATAAAAATACATTAATTACGTATATATGAAATAAATACAACACAAATTTCATCTATGTTAAATTGAAAAATCAAACGACATTCAGTTATATATTGAGTACTATGCAATTAATCAATATTTTTAATTCATATTAATTTTTAATTATAAACCTTTATTCAATAAATTATGACTATTTAATATAAAGTGCATAAATATTTTTTAATATATAAATCATATTTATATACATTATTATAGATCTATATATTTAATATATACAATTTAATAACATCAATTATCATAATTATCTAATTAATAAATGTTTAATATTTAATAATGTATAATTTATTTATTCATTTTTATCAATAATTATTTAATTAATAAAATTTGTATTTTTTTTAATAAAATCATTTTTTAGTTTGTTTAATTATTTCATTTTATTTATTCGAAACTTTTAGTAGCACTAAAGAAGTGTTGATGAAAGAAATATTTATCACCACTAAAAGTAAAGCATTGATAAAGGATACCCTTTATCAGCACTAAATATAAAGCACTAGTAAAGGATACCCTTCATCAGTGCTAAAACTAAAGCGCTAATAAAAGTTCACTTTATCAGCGCTAAAAAAAGTGTAGATAAAGGGTTAAATTTATCAGAGCATTCCTTAGCACCGATAAAGATTCCATTTATTAGCGTTTTTTAAGCACTGATACATACCAGCACTGTTAAATGCAGGTTTTGTATTAGTGTTCTATCAAAACCAAATTAAATCAAAATCAACACCTTAAACTAATTATGAAAACCAAATTTTTGTGCCCTTCTTTAGATACAACAACGATTTCCACTATACTATATATTTATTAAGCACATGTTTTTAATAGCTTTTCACACACCCATGAAAACTATGTAAAAACTTTGCTCTATTTCTAGGGAGGTGGTTCCAAAAATTATTAACCTTTTAATTATATAACTATATATAATACCAACTAACTCTTACCTCTTAACCCTAAAATTGTGAAACTTTACAAACAAAACTTAATAAATTAAATTTACATACCGATTTCAATGATATTTATTTAATAGGATCTAATTAAACTTAGAGTGCTCACTGTGATCCTATCAACATGGCAAGAAACCATAACCAAACACCGAGGGATGTTTATGCACCTCACTTCATTAATCAAAACAACCAAATTTCCATTCCTTCCTTAAAAACTAATTTTGAACTAAAGACTAGTTTGATACAATTGTTTCCTATATTTCATAGCCTTGCAAGAGAGATCCCTAATAAGAACATATAGTAATTTAACTTGGTTTGTTCAACACTCAATCCTAAAGGAGTGGAAAAGGAGAAAGTGAAGTTGAGGGATTTTCCATTTTTTCTAGAAGGTGAAACTAAGGAGTAGTTATATAATATCTACACTAGTGAGGTAAATGACTGGGATGATCTTTAGAGGAGATTCCTTTAAATACTCTTCCCTACTTTAATAAGAAAAAAATCAGAAAGTAGATATATGAGATAGTTTATATGAGTACCAGTAGAGGTTTAAGAAGTTATGTGCTAGTTGCCCTCACTAAGCCATTAAAGAGCATCACTTCCTAGTATTTTTCTACTAATTCCTACTTTATAGTGTCATGAACCTATTATATATTGGTTATGGGTGTAGCGAAAGCATTGAATAGGAAGGATATATATTAAAATTTATTTTAATAATCATTGACCGAAACCAAGAGCAAGGATCTTTCACATCAAATTTATAATTAATTTATTTAATATTTAAATAAATAAATATCTAGGATTAGGAACTTTCTTTGTTGATGATTATTTATCATTCGAAATGGCCCTTCCAGATTGACTTTGTTTCTCTTATGAGGATCCAAGGGTAGAATCCCTCTAGCGGTGATCCACACGTGCTCCAATGGTTTCTAAGCAATGCCACTCATTCTCCGGGTGCTAGCGCGGTGAATGGAATGTCTTGAATTGCTCATTCTTGATTGCTCATTCTTCGGTCTTGAAGAAATTATCTCTTGGGTTTCTCATTATTGAGAGGGAGAAAGGAGAAGGATTCAAGAGAGAATTCATTGTGTGCAACAATTCTCTATTCCCAAACTTGGATTTGGTTTCGAATTCTTTACACAATATACATAGATGTCTATTTATAGAGCTAGGATTTCTGTTACAAAATTTAACTACATAACATCCATTAAATATAATTATAACCATTTATAAAATCCCATGATACATAATAATAATAATAATATTATTTTTTGGTGCATTAAATTGCCCAAAATGGATAAATAATATTTATCAGCTCGTAAATAATTATTTTATCACCAGACACGATATTGGTTCGTTTAAACTCCTCTTGCATTTATTGAACACCCAAATAAATATTTTTATTCTCTTAAATAAATATTTTATTCAAAAACTAGTAAATAAATATTTATTAAATATTCAATAAAATAAATAAATATATTTTATTCATAATTCAGTGAATAAATATTTATTTAATTTATGAGATCAATATAACTTGAATAAAATTATTACTCAGTCTTGAGAATAATATTTATTCCATTAATTAAATTCAAATATAATTTAATCGAGATAAAAAAACACCTAGTGTGTGACCCTCTATGATTCATCTCATTGACATTAGGAGGGCTTGCCTAAAGTCCAAGATTACTGTCTAGCAATGGGTCAAGACACCCAAGAGAAAGAACTTAAAATTGCAATGATGACAACCACATATGATTGCTCACTATGTAATATAATACCTTTGTCACAATATCTCATCAAGAAGGTTGCATGGAGGTTTCATCAACCTATATGCTCAATACATCATTCTTTGACTATCTGAAATAAACTCTTCGTTACACCATGGCCATAAAATTTAGAGTGACAGTTATATTTAAATCAAAGGGATGAAATATAAACTTTCATTACTATGGAAGGGACAAATACTTACTTGACTTATCCATTAATAACATGTAATTCATGACGCATCCAACATACCTTACTTCCTGCCAACATATGGAGTGACAGTTTTCATCAGAAAATCTAAGTGTGCGAGTCGTGACATGAAGTAATGATAATCATAAAGTCTAAGGACCATTACACACACTCATATATAGGAATACCAGATGACACTAAAACATGGAAAATTCCTACTAGTGGGTATGTTCTCATAATCTTCCGTCTTGGAGATTACAAAGTGAAAACTTCATGAGAAGAAGTCTCATCTTATTACGTATACTCACACTTGACAGTCTATATACTATGTGTCCCATTATAATATGTTATCCAACTACAGAACTATATTATGAATATTGTCATAGCACTTCAAAGTTTTCATCATAGTGGGGAACTACTATGACCTTATCAATATGACAAATACTCTAGGACATTATTACATTAAATTCATGAAAAAAATGAAAAATATGTAATAGGATGTTTAATTTAATATTTAATACATCAAATATTCATGTAATCAAATTACAAACAGTTGGTTCTAGGACACCAACTCTAACAAACATTTACTTGGACTAGATCCAACTACCTACAACTTTCAATCTGCTAGACCTCACATGATAATCATGTTTCTGCAAAGTCAAGGATTTAGTCAAGGGGTCCTCCACATTTTCTTCCATGGAAATAATTCCCACTACAACCTCACATCTTTGAGAAAAATCCCCCAAGGGATGATACTTCTGAAGTATGTGCTTTGTCTGCTGATGTGACCTTGTCTCTTTTGCGAGATCCACCGATGTAGTATTATCATAATAGAGTGTGATGGGATATTTACTTCTAGGTACCACATCAAGATCTTGGATGAAATTTTACATCCAATATGCTTCTTTAGCTATCTCAGAAGCAATAATATACTCAGACTCTGCTATAGAATCTGCGACCATAGCCTACTTTGAGCTCTTCCAGCTCACAGTACCTCCATTCAAAGTGAAGATGTATCCCTTTTCTGAATTCATGTCATCTTGATCATTTTGGAAACTAGCATCTGAATATCCTCTGATATCTAGTTCCCCATATACTCCATAAACCAAGAACATATCCTTAGTACACTTCATATACTTAAGCATAGTCTTGACTTCTATCCAATGGCGGTCACCTGGATCAGCTTGATATCTACCTACCACACTTAATACATAGGCTACATCTATACTAGTACATAGTATATCATACATGACTGACCCAATTGTTGATAAATATAGAATAATTTCCATTTTATTTATTTCCTCATGGGTTTGAGGATGCATTTTCTTGGAAAGATGAATGCCATGTGACACTAGCAACAATCCCCTCTTGGATTGTTTCATACTGAATATCTTCAGTATCTTGTCAATGTATGTACTTTGACTTAGGCTAAGAAACCTCTTAGATCTATCACAATGGATCTTAATCCCAATAATATATGTTTCCTCACCAAAGTCTTTCATGGAAAATCATTTATTCAACCATGTATTAACAGACTGTAAGACTAGTATTTTATTTTCAATAAGTAATATGTCATCAACATATACTATTAAGAAAATAAATGCACTCCCACTAAACTGTTTGTATACAAAAGCCTCACATTCATTATTTATAAAAACAAATTATGTTATGGATTAATCAAAATGAATGTTCCATGAACCATATGCTTTCTTTAATCCATAAATGGATTTTTTCAAATTGCATATCTTATTGTCATCCTTTGTAGTCACAAACCCTTCAGTTTTTGTTGTGTAGACATCTTCCTGAAAGTTCTCATTAATGAAGGATGTTTTGATGTCCATTTTCCAAATCTCATAGACATGGTAAGCCGTAATGGAAAGTAGAATTATGATGGACTTCAATATTGAAACTGGTGAAAAGGTTTCTTCGTAGTCAATAACTTGACGCTGTTTAAACCCTTTTGTAACCAGTCGCACCTTATAGGTATTGAATTGTCCTCCCATGTCTGGTTTTTTCTTAAATAACCATTCTCAACCAATGGTATTTACATCCACTAGAGGATCTACCAAAATCCAAACTTGGTTTTGGTACATGGAATCCATTTTAGAATTCATAGATTCTTGCCACTTATCAACATCTGTGCTACTTACTGCATTTTTGTAGGTTAGAGGATCATTATTATCAACTAATAATTAGTCACCATCCTTAGTAACTAGAAAACCATACCATTTTGGTTCTCTAACCTCTCTTGTACTCTTACACAATACTTGTGTCTCTGGAACAATGTCTTCTTCCATGGGGCTTTGTGGAATCTGATACAGTACCAACTCTTATATGCCTTGAGCCTCGACTTCATCAAAGTTTATCTCACTCCCACTATCTCTGTTAGGGATGTTATCCCTATCAAGAAATATGGAATGTCTTGCCACTATAACCTTTTTTTACAAGGGATTATATAGGTAATATCCTCTTGTTTTTTTGGGGTATCCTATAAAGGCACACTTTGTTCATAAAGGTGCAATTTTTTTACCTAAATAGGACTTAACAAACACTTTTCTTCCCCACACATGTAAATTCGATAACATGGTTTTTCTTTCACTCTAAAATCCATATGGAATTCCATTTATTGATTTAGTTGATACGTGGTTTAGTATGTGTGTTGTTGTTTATAACACATATCCTCAAAAGGATAATGAAATACTCACATGAGTCATCATTGATCTCACCATGTCCAACAATGTTTGATTCCTCATTTCTTTTATACCATTCCACTGAGGTGTGTAAGGAAAAGTGATTTGGGATAGTATCCCAAACTCTTGTAAGTAATCAATGAAGTCTTGATTAAGATATTATCCACAAAGTTCTGAGTGGAGTTTCTTAATCTTCCTAATAAGATGGTTCTCAACTTCATTCTTTTATTCCTTGAATTTATCAAAAGAATCCGACTTATACCTCATTTAGTAAATATATCCATATCTACTAAAATCATTAGTAAAAGTTATGAAGTACGAGTACCCACCCTTGCTTCAATAGTAAATGGTTCACACACATCGATATAAACTAATTAAATAAGCTCTTTATCCCTTTAAAATTTCCCACTATATGGGGTTTTAGTCATTTTTCCTTGTAAACATGAATGACATAAACCAATTGGTTTTAGTTAAAAATAATATAAATATCCATATTGATGTAAAATTTTCAAGTGTTTTTATTTACATGACCTAGCCGGTGATGCCAAAGTTGGGCATGGTATGAGTCATGTGGAGTAATTTCATTATCGATTTCCATTACTTGGTTTATGTAATCCAACACGTAAATACCATTATGTAAATGTTCCTTACCATAAAAAATGATATCTTTATAAAATAATCAATATTTATTTCCAAATTTGAAAATGAATCCATCAGTATCTAGTCTAGATACAGAAATAATGTTTTTGGTAACTGAAGGCACATAATAAAAACCCTTTTAAAAGAAGATAATTCTAATTTTCAATGTGAGGTGTTAGTCCCCAATAGCTAAAACATAAAGTTTAGCTCCATTGGATGCTCGTACTCCCCTCTGTCAATTTTTCTGAATCTACTTGGTTCTTGTATTTGAATACATATGTGAGAACCAAAATCTGTATCTAATACCCAATTTATAGAAATATATAAATTTAAATTGATAATAAACACACCTGAAGCTTCCCCTTTCTTCTTTAGCTGGGTGAAATTTTTCTTCTAGTGGTCCTTCATACCACATGTGAAACAGACAACATCCTATTCCCTTACTTCCCCTTTGATCTTTTTCTTCTTGGAAGGGTGTGAAGAATCTCTGGTATTAAAGATATTTTATTTACCTTTACATTTGTTCACCATTATGATAGAAGTATTTTTTTGCTTCATATATTTATCAACTTGGATAAGGAGGATATGAAGATTTGGTAGAGACTTCTCAATGTTGTTCATATTAAAATTCATATCAAAACTAGAGAAACTTTGAGGGAGTGATGCCAGAATGAGATTGGTGCCTAGTTCTTTAGGGAGTTTAAACCCTAGAACCTCTAGGTGATCAATGTATCCAATTATCTTGACTATGTGAGGCCTAACTAGGGCACCCTCTGATCGCGTTGTCAAGTGTGTCAAATTAGATGTTTATTTTTAACTAGAATTTATGCAGTATAGCATCAACTCCATGTCGTCTCTCAGCAGAGCCTTATATAATTAATTACAAAATAAGGTTCGGATTATGAAAGTAAAAAAGGGTAATGGGGTTTTATGAAAATTGAGTCCTGAATATTAAAAATATAAATTGAAACTATATTACTAAGTGAGAGAAACTGGTTGGAGAAATCGCGATCAACCTGGGTAAGTGTCCCTTGATGCTCAATCTGCCATCGCTCTCAAGGGAATGAGAAGGATCATTGATTCCTTGATTTTATACATACTTAAACCAGTAATGGTATGTGAGTTATTACAAGGTTACCATCTAGGATTTGATCGATCAATGATACTAATTACTGATGACTGCTCAGAATCAATAAAATATCGTTGATATAAGAACCAAACTCAATCAAGGCATCACATCAACAATGTGATTAGATGTACAGATTTGGTTCTATATCACAAATTGTTCTCAAAACAAACATTCATAAAAATGGGTTATACCTTCTTGATTTAATCAAATGATACCATCCATAAGCACACCCATGAAAGAGAAGAGGTGTGAGAAGAGGCAACCACACTCAAATCATCACAAGACCCGATTTATGGATGGAAGCATGAGGATTCTTGTTCCTTTGATTTGTATTATATCAAACCAGAATAAAAGAAAATAAAAAGTATAAAATTAATAACAATAGAAAACAAACCTAGAAATCCAATTACTATATGAATATTACAATCATTGAGCTCGAGATTACAACAACGAACACCCCCCAAGTTGATCACTAAGAAGCTTAGAAGTACATGATGAAGAAGAGGAAGATAATAGATGAAGAAAGCTCTCTAATTCAACTCACCCTTATCATTGGTCATTACTCCTTATATAATGAGGGGTAGGATTAATTTTATGTACAACTACATCAAAATTTATATAAAAAGTGGTCAAGTATCTAAAGGGCTATGTGACTATTCAAGGCATAATTTTTACTCCATATTTATCTAGCTGGTTGACTAACCAAAACGTGTGAAAATGACTTTAAATTCTGTGGAGAGTCGGGCATTTGAGTTAGCTATCCAAAGGAGCTTTAATCAGCCCAATTGTATCTCTGAGGCCCGAGTTATGTCCCAAATACATAAGGGTGGTCCAATCTGGCCCACCCAGAATTTCTTCACATTGTGGGCCTATTTTGGGCCTCCAAATGGATGAATTGGGCTCCATGATATTATAGAGGAATTTAGAGCACATTGTTTTTCATTTATACACCCATTTTTAGCCCAATTGGATCACATATTATCTATAGTACATATTAATGTCCACATGCATGCTTGGGCTCTTGCGCGGTTTGGCCCATTTTTCTTGAATTCCATCACAGGCTCTCCAAATCACCTCCTCCTATAATGTAAACATCAAAACAGGTAAAATTCCCCTATTAAACAGTGATAAAAATTAATTCATTGAATCAAAAATGAAGTGAAATTTATTATTATATTTGGAATATTCATTACAAAATCAGTTTAAAACAGTGGTGTAAGGGTGAAATTGAATAGTGAATCACTATGCAATCACACCCCCACACCTAAACATTTTAACTCCTGGGAAAAGTCTAATATCTTAATCATGTACCATTCCTAGATAAAAGGCGTGAAAAATTACAATATTCTTTTGAAATGAAATTCATCATGTCTCGTTTATAGAATCAATTTTCCTATCATTTTTCTTCTCTCACATTCGAATGTGTTCAACTTCATTTGTTCACCCATGCAACATGTCACAACCTACCTCACCTAGAAATTTTCCCTATTCACTCATGGAACATATGAAAGTGTATTTATACTCTTTTCCCATAGTTCATGTGATCTTACCATATTCTTTCCAAGATTCTCAGTTCACTACCAGCAGAAACTAGCGTGCTACTCAAGAGGACTTCCAACAGGTTTTTCTGAGGTTCAAGGGTTGGTAGTATTAAATGTTTAAAAATCTAAGGCATAAGAGGAGTTTTTAATCTCTTAAATACAAAACATGTCAAAATTCAGAAATTATTCACAATTAATGTACACACTCAACCCCTCACAAAGTATATCACCTCCAACTCACTATCCCCATTGTCCATTTCTATGGGTCACAAACAAGTAGTGAATAATAATGAGTAAACATCCAATTTTCTCCATTTTTTTATTTTTTTCTATTTTTTATGTACATAACTATATATTTTTTAATATAATGTTTTTGGAGATAAATAGGGAAACATGTGTAAAACAATGATGCAATATGGCTTGTGAACCAACTGCCCAAGGAAAATGTAGGCACCTTTTATATCAACCCATAACAATGATTCTCTCCCCAGAATTCCCATGGAAACACCCTCTCACCCACACTTGCTAAAAATAAAAAATAACATACACAAGTTATGGGTAGGCAGGGATAAATTATCTTGTAATGTGGATATCTAATAGGCATTTCTTGGTCTCTAAGGCTTAAGAAGGATAAAATGTCAAGGTGGACAAAAATTGAGGTTAATTGTACAAAGGGATTTTCAATGAATGATTATATCTATCATGAATGTAGCATACTTGAATCTTATAGCTTTAAACAAAATCAAGTAAAGTTCTAGTTTCTCTACATGACTCGAGACTCTCAAGAATGTGATTAAAAGGAATAATATGCAATAAAGGGCTTAAAATGTCTCTTGGGTAAGGGATTAAAATATTGATTAGTGCTAATGAGGCATGGGATTAGAAAATCCATTAAACACCTAAGAATTATTTAAAAATACAAATTTTGGAAAAATATTCCATATCAGCAATCATTTGAAAATCATTTTTCCAAAAACAATGTAATTTTTCACACAATTGACTCAAGAATAAAAAATGATTTGGGATATTCTTTTTAAGATCATTTTTTATATAAAAACAAAAAATAAAGAAAAATAAATCAAAAATGAAAATTCATTTTCAGTAATTTCCATGATTTGGTGACCATAATGGGGGAGGGGGAGTAAAATTAACATAAAGAAGGCGAAAAAATAGGAGAAAGAAGAAAAAAAATGAAAATACTAATGAACTCGACAAGACGGGGAAAAGTGAAAATGCCATAAAGATGAAGAAAAAGAGGAGAAAGAAGAAAGACAATGAAAATCCTAATAAACTCGACAAGATGGGAAAATTAAAAATACCATAAAGAAGGCAAAAAAAAGAATAAATAAGAAAGACAATGAAAATCCTAATGAACTCAGAAATGTATCCACCCCCCACACCTAGAATACGCAGTGTCTTCACTGTAATAATTGAGAATGTGAGAAGGAAGGATAAAACCTGATGTGTTTCACTGGTATGTTTCTTCTAGAAGGTGGATTTCCTCCACCGAATTCATTGAAAAATCCTCATAGAAGTGTTTAAGTCTCCACCCATTGATGGTAAGACTTAGTCCACTCTGCTTATGAAAAATCTGTATTGCACCAAAAGGGTAAACATTAGTAATAGTATAAGGACTGAGCCATCAAAAACTAAGCTTACCTAGGTATAGATTTAGCCTAGAATTGTACATGAGGACCGTCTCACCAATATGGAACTTCCGCTAATGAATCATGATATAATGGATAGACTTTTTCTTATCTTTATAGATTCTGGAGTTCTCATATGCATCATGTTGAATTTCTTCCAACTCTTGAATCTGTAGCTTCCTATGCTCACCTGTATCTGAAAGATTCATATTACATTGTTTAAAAGCCTAATATGCATGGTGTTCTACCTCTACTGGGAGGTGACAAGCCTTTCTAAACACAATTTTGTATGGTGACATTATGATTGGGGTTTTAAAGCTATATGGTATGCCCAAAGTGCATCATCCAAGTGTAAAATCTAATCCTTCATGTTGGGTTGTACCATTTTTACAATATTCTTTTAACTTATTGATTTGAGATTTCTGATTATTTGTTAGTTTGGGGCTGATATGCAGTGAAGACTTTATGATCAACCCCAGACTTACAAAGCAGAATTTTCATATTGTGATTACAAAAAAGTGAACCCTGATCACTAATGATGAATCTCGGAAAACCAAACCTACTAAAAATATGGGACCTTATAAAACAAACAACAACTCAAGAGTCATCGGTCCTAGTAGCCTTTTCTTCCACCCATTTAGACACATAGTCCATAACTAATAATATGCACACAAAGCCAAATGAATTTGGAAAATTCCCCATGAATTCAATGCCCCATGCATAAAAAATTTCATAGAATAGCATGGGTTGTTGGGGCATTTCATTCCTCTTAGAGATATTCCCTATGAATTGAAAATGACTACATGACTTGAAAAATATATGGTCATCCATATACAATGTTTTTTAATAAATTCCTGAGTCAAGGACCTTTAGAGATGTACTTTGAGATCCAAAGTGGCCCCCATAGGCCAAATTGTGGAAAAAGGTCAAAACAGATGTGAACTCATGATTAGGGACACATCGACGAACTACTTGGTCACCAAAAATTCTCTAAAAATATGGGTCATCCCAAATGTACCACTGAGAATCATGTTTATGTCTCTGGGATTGGTAAGTGTTGAAATCAGTGGGGACCCTAGATGTTCTTAGAAAATTCACAATGTCTGCATACCAGGGGTAAGGTCCAGAACATCATAATGGTTCTCATGAGGAAAGAATTATACAATGGGGAGGGATGATTCAACATGATGGTCTCGTGGTGGAGAAATCCTAGTAATGTGGTCAGCTACAACATTTTATACTCCCCTATTATCTCTAATCTCAAGGTCAAACTCTTGGAGGAGCATCCACTGAATGAGGAAAGACTTAGCTTCAGGTTTCTTTAGGAGAAATCTAAGGGCAACATGATCAGAAAATACAACAACTTTTGATCTAAGAAGATATGAACGAAATTTTTCCAAGTCAAACACAATAGAAAGAAGTTATTTTTAAGTGGTTGTGTAGTTTACCTAGGTAGGGTCAAGGGTACACGAGGCATACACAATGACATGAGGATCCTTCTCAACCCTTTGTGATAAAACTACCCCAACTGAAAAGTTAGAGGTATCACACATAAGTTCAAAGGGGAGATCCCATCTTGGTGGTTGGATAATGGGAGGTGATGCGAGGCTCCTTTTTAGTGAATTGAATGAATCCTAACAATTTTTATCAAACACAAAATCAGAATCTTTTTGTAATAATCGGGACAATGGAAGTGTGATCTTACTAAATTATTTAATGAATCGGTGGTAAAAACCAGGATGACCTAAGAAATATCTCACCTCATGAACACATTTTGGATATGGAAGGGATGAAATTAATTCAATTTTAGATTTATCAAATTGAATTACCTTATTTTAAATGACATGTCCAAGAACTATCCCCCACTCAACCATGAAATGACATTTCTCATAATTTAAAACAAGATCTTTTTCAATGAATTAGTGGAGGACAGAACCTAGGTGTTCCCAACGATAGTCAAAGGAATAACCATATACTGTGAAATCATCCATAAATAATTCTATAAAAATATCAAGGTATTCAGAAAAAACACTCAACATACATCACTGAAAAGTACCATGATCATTACATAGACCAAAAGGCATTCTTCTATATGCAAATGTGCCGAATGGATAGGTGAATGTTGTCTTTTCTTGATCCTCAGAGGCTATACGGATTTGGAAATAACCCAAATAGCCATCAAGGAAACAATAATAAAACTTACCATCCAATCATTCTAACATTTTGTCAATGAAAGGTAGAGGAAAGTTTTCCTTCCACGTGGCTTGATTCAGTCAAAAATAGTCAATACAAACTCACCAACTGTTTTTCACATGTGTTGGAACCAATTCATTACTTTCATTTTACACAACTGTTATTCCTATTTTTTAGGTAAAATTTTCACTGGTCTAACCCATTTATTATTAGATATAGGATAAATGATCCCAACAACAAGTAATTTACTGACTTCCAATTTTACCACTTCAAGGAGAGTGGGATTCAACCAGTGTTGATATTGTCTTACGGGCTTAGCCTCATCATCCAAAAGTATATGGTTCATACAAAATAGATGGGAAAATCCTAGTAATATCTGACAATTTCCATATTATCTTCTTTTTTACACTCTCTAAAAAGGTTGAGTAGTTTTTATTCCTGCTATAGAGAGAATTTATTGGAAAAAATGATAGGAAATTGGTCAATACCCTTAAGATGTACATATTTTAAATTAAAAGGAAGTTTTTAAGTTACAACATTGGTGGTTTTTGGATTGAGGGAGGGGGTTTAGGGGGGTGAGATCCATGAAACTGTCTATCTGCTCATGTTTATTCTCTAAGGAAAGATAATCTATGGAAATGAGATTTGAAGAATCATCGACGATCATGGGTACCTCAGAATGAACACACTCATCAATCAAAGTACAAAATTTACATTTTTTCAAACCCACACAACAATCAAAACATGAATCAAAACTCAAATAATCTAAGGGAGAAAAAGAGGAAAATGAGTTAGAGTATGGGTTGAGGAGAGAATTGTGTGTGTGTGTGTTAGTTTAGAGAAATTCCGTAGAATAGACAGGAAGAGTGGAGTTCTCTTCAATATGGTGTTTCATAGCCTCAAGGATGTTAAAACTTACCTTTTCTCCACCGAACTCCATGGATATCATACCATTGTGAACGTTGATGATCGTATTTGCTGTTTTTAGGAATGGCCTCCCAAGTATGAGAGGGTAATGTCCTTGGGTTCAGGTATCCTCCATCTCAAGAATGTAGAATTCGGCAGGGAAGATGAGATTTGTAACAGCCCAAGATTTTATGAAAAAAATATTCTTTTTAATTTCATTAATGTCTTGTATTGTACGCTACACCAAAAGGAGCTTGCACAACATGCATCCTTGACTTGCCTTTCATTACACGCAATCGCGACCTTCCTCGATAGCGTGTGTAGTACGCAATACCGAGTTTCACTAAACAACGATATGCTATTATAATATTATTATAACTAGCCGTTATAAATAGTAATAACCACCTTTTAAAATTTTAGAAATTTTAGCTCTCAAAATGGACTTCATTTTTGGATTCGGAGTATCGAATTTAGCCTAAGGTGAAATTTTGGTACTTTTCGGATAACTTTCATATTATGATGAATAGTGAAAATTACTAAATTATAATTAAAAACAACTTTTTTAATCAAAATAATTAATAGTGATAAATTATTAATTTGAGTGGTTTTAAAGTATATTTAGAATATATTTTTACAATTTAATACAATGTTGTTCATTGGATGCAATTTCACATTTAAACCAGACATAAACAAGTGTCAATCTTTTGATAGATATTGTTTCTTAAAAACACGCTATTTGTTTTAACAGCGGGATTTAATTATAAAATTAATTAATGAAACTTCTATGTTATGAATTTGGTAAAATAGACTTCATTTTTGAATTTGGAATATGAAATATAGCTTAGGATGAAATTTTGGCATTGTTATGAAAAACATCAATTTTTGATGAATAGTGAAACTACTAAGTGGTAGTTAAAAAAACTGAATTTTTCATAAAACTTAATTTTACCGCTTCTGTGAATGGAATTTCAAAAATCCGAGAGACACGGTTGATGTCAGTAAGTAAAATGTGGTTCAATGAGATGAAAATAATTTTTGGTGAATAGTAACTTTTTACTTTTATTTACCACGGTTAAAAGTAAATAGTGTAATTAAGGGTAAGAATGATATTAATATTACCCTAACACATATCCTAATTCTATTAGACAAGTGTATCTCGACCAAAAACAACCTTAAGTGTAAAATATTATCATTTAGGCCCACTTGGATTAGATTAGGACATTTATTATTAATTTATTTAAAGAAGGGTTAAAATAGTTAAAATCAAAGTTTAATAAGTAAATCATTTTTAATATGGGGTTATACATAAGATAAATTAGACTATAAATATTAATTAGAAAGCTAAAATGATTTCCTACATAATGGTATTTTATTTATAATTTTTAGACATTAAATAATTTAATTTATTTATGACACAATGATGATGCAGTAATTATCTTATTAATGAAATATTGACATAATTGATGTTATAAACACCAAAATAAATGTAATTTGAGTCTTTTTATGAATCCCACTAATTTTATAGGTTACTATGATATATTAGTGTTGATTTAATCAACTTGGTTCGAACATATAATTCTGTTATGACTTTCACAAAAATCATATATCAAATAGTGTCAAAATTGAAACAAAATAGTTTTTAAATAAAATATTATATTATTAATTGTTATTTTATTCATAAAAATCTAAGGTTCGGCCAAATGACTTATATAAGGATATATATATTAATAATAAACAATTTGGTGTTCGTTTGGCATGTTATAGTAAGTGTATTAACCATATAGTGAAAGAAAACAGAAAGACACGGTAAAAGTTAAATTATTTAACTTAGAGTTAAATCTAATTGATAAGGTTAAAATAATACCCTAAACTTGTATAAATCCTATTGGTTGATAGTATTTTGACCCATCACAACTTTATCTTAGAAATAAGACCCTTTGGAACCATTATAAACCGATTTTTACTTTAATATAAAATAATATTTTGAGATATTCCTAAGGTGCCCCTCTCCTCCCTTATAAAAGGGCACCTCCTCCCCCTCCTCCTCACACAACTTTGAGCCTTCAAGCTCGGCCAAACCCTGTAAAAATCTCTTCTCCACTTCTCTAGTATCATCCTAGAGGTCCTGGTCTTCTTCAAAGACCATCCTTAGTTCTTTAAGTGGAGGTTAAGAAAAGGCGCGTCAAAAAGAGGTAATATCCATTACCGATCTTTTTCAATTTCTTTCTTCTTCAACTTCTTCTTCTTTAGTTGTTTCATGATAAATTAATAACATCAGTATTTCTTATATACTGATATGTTATTATAAATATGAAAAAACTCTAATTAACCTTCTATCCATCCTACGGAAAAAGGAAATCACCGCGCGTGCGTACGTACGGAATACCGTCTCCACGTCGTGGTGTAATCTATTTTCCACCACCACCTTAATTGGATGGGTATAATGGTTTAATGAGTAACTATATATGATTATTATAAAGTGATATTGATACTGAAATAGTATACATACACTTCAACACAATTCCATGACCATGGGAACGATATCATCGCTCGTGCGTACGTACGGACTACCGTCTCCACGACGCGATGAGATTCATTCTCAATGATTAACCATTCATGAATGATTATAAAGTATATATAATAAGTACTAATGAAATATATGACATAATAATTATACTGGAATTATTTATATTTATATGTATGTCATCTACTTAATTCCATTCAATTCAATAAGGAAACGAAAACAGCATTCATGCGTACGTACGGACTACCGTCTCCATGAACGGTGTATTTCTTTCCATTTACTGATTTATTATATATGTATATTCTGAATATATATATATATAAATCATGTTTTATATTCTGGAATTAAGTAATCATGATCTAAGTAATCATATGAATAATTACAAGTTAAAAACACGAACGACAAATGAGACGATTTTACCCAAAACGCTACTTTAACATGAATTTACAAAAGAACGGGTAATATAAAGTCATAAGTGGACCATATATGATATAATAACAATGAATATGATTCTGGAATAAGTCAATAACATTATTTAAATCATTATACAGGAGGTTGGGACACTTACAAAGCAAGTCAGACCTAAGGTAAGGGAAAATATCACAATCTCATTTTTATCCGAGATTTCTTATACTTTGGTATTTACTGGGGTGTATTTTATCATCCACATCCATGTTTCCTCAATATCTAATATTGTTTCCATCCACTTACAATAGTTTAAATCCAATTTTACCCTTCGGTGAGTTTTTAGTAAATAATATGAAAGGAATCTTTTTTCGTTTTTCGTACGAGGTACTTTTTGACTTTTCCGACAAAAGTACGAAGAATGTTTTTTTTAACTTATACGACATGAATGGATTTTTAAAACATTATTTCCAAGAAGCATCCTTTACAAGTTTTCAAGTTTATTTTTAATCAACTTCTTTTAGTTTAAAGTTGTATGACATGTTAAGAAAGGAAAAATGTTTTTGAAGAAGAAAGGATATTTTCCTCAAGAATGGAGTTCAAGTGTTTTATCAAAATTATTTTCCATCTAAGATAATAAAGGGTTCTGTTTTTATCCCTATTATTACATTGATTTTATCATGTTGTGATGGAATTATTTTTATTAATTCCTTTATCTTATATGAATTGATTTATGATGTCATGATGTTTATGATTCCCATTTGTATTACATGGGTTATGCAATGATGTATGATTTATGATTTTGTGGCACACATAAGAATGGTATCATTATGAGATGGGTGGGACCT
This sequence comes from Viscum album, assembly GCA_963277665.1. NCBI lineage: Eukaryota > Viridiplantae > Streptophyta > Magnoliopsida > Santalales > Viscaceae > Viscum > Viscum album. The sequence goes on from OY728135.1 coordinate 456,442,122, forward strand.
ATATCTCCCTCCAATGCATTGGGTAAAGATTTTATATCTCATGAGATAGACATGGCTGGAATGGTAGGTTATACCGGTTCAGTGAAACAGGACTGTAACAAGGGTGACTCGATTCAGAAAGGGACTTTGTCCACTAAGATAGTCTTGGCAATGAGTCTTGACTAACAAGAAATGATTCTCTATGATTATGTGTGTATGCCACAAAGTTTCATGTTTTATGTTATGATTATTGGGATTACATTTCACTTCTATGATTTATCCCATGTTATGATATTATGAGCTCTCTTTTTTGCAGGTTAAGATTTCCAAAAGCTATGTTCTTATGTATATGATGTGATTGATATTTCTTTTGTTTACCCTTACTGAGCATTTGAGCTCACCCTTTTATGTTTTCTTTTCCCCAGGATATAAAGAAAGGTTTTAGGTATAAAAAAAAGAAGATCTTTATGGGAGATGTTGAAGATCTTTCACCACGATTAGAAGATTATATTCCGAGTTTCCAAAGACACTAAACTATTACGGTCCTTGTGTGTGTGTTTTTGTTATGTACTAAGTATTCCGAAAAAGTAATGTAATGTCCATGTAAGTCAAGCTTCGGGTCTCTACAGCTGGTATCAGAGGAATGGTTTAGTCAACCTTTGGAAACTAGGATGCGAGAACTTTAGTGAGATCCCTAGAGATATTTATAAGGAATGTCTAGGGATGTCCCTAAGGATAAGTATACGTATAAGATACAGTCCTAGAACTACGGTAACGATCATAGAATTTAACCTAAGAAGTTAGATATTGAGGATACTTCCCCTTTACTATGTTGTTTTCTCTAGCATGATTTTTTCCTCTCACAAAATTATTTTTTTGTTTTAGTTAATGGAGGGAACCAAAAGGAATTCGGTTAACATTAAATCCAATGGACAAATTGGTGACTATGAGAAACAAAATTATGTAATTCCTAGAGAGAAAGTTGTTGTGATTATGCCGAATCAGTCATCGCGATATATGATTAACAAGGTGAAATTTAGTGGTATGCCTAATTCATCAAAGAAGAGGAAGATAGACTATTATGCATGTTCGCATGTTGAGGAGCATAAAGAAAAGAAGGTTGAGATTTCTAAAGAAGGGAAGAAGAACCTTGAGGAATACCTCAAATGGAGGGACCGATGTTATCTGTGTGGAGAAAAGGGTCATAGAGTGACAGACTGTTATGGAGTTCAATGTCTTATTTGTGGAGAACATGGGCATTACCCAACTCAATGCCCTGACCTAAAAAGTTACTTCTAAATCAAGGAAGGACTTCTTCCAGGACAATCATTGAAGTGGATGGACTGAAGTGTTTATGTATTGGTATTCAGAAATAATGTTGTTGATGTACTTTTATAGTGTATTGAAATATTTATATATTGGTCTATTGTGGTTTTCAATAATTTTAAGGTACCGGTAACCATGAAAAGTGATTCAAATATTTTGGAAAGTAGATAATATGCCCATAATGAAGGGATAAAGAGAAAATGAAATGTTTGACAGTATTCATGAGCTCATGATTGATATAAGGACTAAGTGATATCATGGTTTGAGTATATAGAATTTTGAGGATTTTGGTATGTGGAAGGTGTCAACTTTTAACTGCATTCATGTTTTCACTAAGGTATTCAAGAGAATACATGATTAAGGACTTTGAATGTTTGGAATGTGACCAACAAGACATATCTTATGATATATGGGGATCGACGATGGTGTTAAATCTCGGGTAATCGTTTTCACTATGTTATGAGAGTGGACTGCAGTATTATGGATAAGCCTAAAGATTGGAATGGATTATGTTGGATATAAGTTAGTATTGTTTAAGGATAGAAGTTTTTTTGATATTATTGATGGGATGTTATAGTAATATAGTTTTAGAAAAAGGACAACCTGCAGGACGGGCGACAACCCATCGCGTCGGACAAGGCTGCGGAAATCGAACCCACAACCGAAGTGCGACTGGCCTTTATCGCCTACCACTGGCCTACAGGAAGTCCTTGTTTAGTAGAAACTAGTTTTATTATATTAAGTTGAATGATATATGATGTATAAGTCCATTTTAGGAACCATATATGATTAATCTCACTATAGATCGACTTATGTATATAATTTTTGCTAACCTTTTGTTCGAGACAGATGGAATGACTCGTCATTCTATCACATGATCTGCTAACACTTCACGAATAACAAATTCAACTTCATTTATTTAAGAGATGAAGTGGAAATTGTTCAAGGCACGAACAACAGTGAGATTGTACCAAAATAAAGTAAGTATTTATTCTAATTCAAATTTTCAACTTTAGGGAAATGATCTTGAAAACCAAAAATGTTGTCATAGTGATCTTATACCTGATGAATCAGATGGTACCTTAGATCATCACAAATTTATGGATTTGTGATTACTGGCTTTTCCATAGCCATGTTCTCTACCACTCTCCATCAGAACATGATGGTTAGATTTCTCTTCTATATCCATATTTTCACCTATGTGGAAACCCAGTGATTAGTTTATTTGGGAAATTGTTACATTTCATACTTTAGTTTTTAAAGACAAGTTTTGGTATTCCTTATTACGATGTGAATTTCTATTAAAGAAACTTTCTAACAGTAAACCATTTATAACCCCGACGAATTTCGAGGGCGAAATTCATTTTAAGGGGGGTAGAATGTAACAGCCCAAGATTTTATGAAAAAAATATTCTTTTTAATTTCATTAATGTCTTGTGTTGTACGATACACCAAAAGGAGCTTGCACAACACGCATCCTTGACTTGCCTTGCATTACACGCAATCACGACCTTCCTCGATAGCGTGTGTAGTAGGCAATACCGAGTTTCACTAAACAACGATATGCTATTATAATATTATTATAACTAGCCGTTATAAATAGTAATAACCACCTTTTAAAATTTTAGAAATTTTAGCTCTCAAAATGGGCTTCATTTTTGGATTCGGAGTATCGAATTTAGCCTAAGGTGAAATTTTGGTACTTTTCGGATAACTTTCATATTCTGATGAATAGTGAAAATTACTAAATTATAATTAAAAACAACTTTTTTAATCAAAATAATTAATAGTGATAAATTATTAATTTGAGTGGTTTTAAAGTATATTTAGAATATATTTTTACAATTTAATACAATGTTGGTCATTGGATGGAATTTCACATTTAAACCAGACATAAACAAGTGTCAATCTTTTGATAGATATTGTTTCTTAAAAACACGCTATTTGTTTTAATAGCGGGATTTAATTATAAAATTAATTAATGCAACTTCTATGTTATGAATTTGGTAAAATAGACTTCATTTTTGAATTTGGAATATGAAATATAGCTTAGGATGAAATTTTGGCATTGTTCTGAAAAACATCAATTTTTGATGAATAGTGAAACTACTAAGTGGTAGTTAAAAAAACTGAATTTTTCATAAAACTTAATTTTACCGCTTCAGTGAATGGAATTTCAAAAATCCGAGAGACACGGTTGATGTCAGTAAGTAAAATGTGGTTCAATGAGATGAAAATAATTTTTGGTGAATAGTAACTTTTTACTTTTATTTACCACGGTTAAAAGTAAATAGGGTAATTAAGGGTAAGAATGATATTAATATTACCCTAACACATGTCCTAATTCTATTGGACAAGTGTATCTCGACCAAAAACAACCTTAAGTGTAAAATATTATCATTTAGGCCCACTTGGATTAGATTAGGACATTTATTATTAATTTATTTAAAGAAGGGTTAAAATAATTAAAATCAAAGTTTAATAAGTAAATCATTTTTAATATGGGGTTATACATAAGATAAATTCGACTATAAATATTCATTAGAACGAGAAAATGATTTCCTACATAATGGTATTTTATTTATAATTTTTAGACATTAAATAATTTAATTTATTTATGACATAATGATGATGCAGTAATTATCTTATTAATGAAATATTGACATAATTGATGTTATAAACACCAAAATAAATGTAATTTGAGACTTTTTATGAATCCCACTAATTTTCTAGGTTACTATGATATATTAGTGTTGATTTAATCAACTTGGTTCGAACATATAATTCTGTTATGACTTTCACAAAAATCATATATCAAATAGTGTCAAAATTGACACAAAATAGTTTTTAAATCAAATATTATATTATTAATTGTTATTTTATTCCTAAAAATCTAAGGTTCGGCCAAATGACTTAGATAAGGATATATATATTAATAATAAACAATTTGGGGTTCTTTTGGCATGTTATAGTTAGTGTATTAACCATATAGTGAAAGAAAACAAAAAGACACGGTAAAAGTTAAATTATTTAACTTAGAGTTAAATCTAATTGATAAGGTTAAAATAATACCCTAAACTTGTCTAAATACTATTTGTTGATAGGATTTCGACCCATCCTTACTTTAGCTTCTAAATAAGACCCTTTGGAACCATTATAAACCGATTTTGACTTTAATATAAAATAATATTTTGAGATATTCCTAAGGTGCCCCTCTCCTCCCTTATAAAAGGGCACCTCCTCCCCCTCCTCCTCACACAACTTTGAGCCTTCAAGCTCGGCCAACACCTGCCAAAATCTATTCTCCACTTCCCTAGTATCATCCTAGAGGTCCTGGTCTTCTTCAAAGACCATCCTTAGTTCTTTAAGTGGAGGTTAAGAAAAGGCGCGTCAAAAAGAGGTAATATCCATTACCGATCTTTTTCAATTTCTTTCTTCTTCAACTTCTTCTTATTTAGTTGTTTCATGATAAAGTAATAACATCAGTATTTCTTATATACTGATATGTTATTATAAATATGAAACAACTCTAATTAACCTTCTATCCATCCTACGGAAAAAGGAAATCACCGCGCGTGCGTACGTACGGAATACCGTCTCCACGCCGTGGTGTAATCTATTTTCCGCCACCACCTTAATTGGATGGGTATAATGGTTTAATGAGTAACTATATATGATTATTATAAAGTGATATTGATACTGAAATAGTATACATACACTTCAACAAAATTCCATGACCATGGGAACGATATCATCGCTCGTGCGTACGTACGGACTATCGTCTCCACGACGCGATGAGATTCATTCTCAATGATTAACCATTCATGAATGATTATAAAGTATATATAATAAGTAATAATGAAATATATGACATAATAATTATACTGGAATTATTTATATTTATATGTATGTCATCTACTTAATTCCATTCAATTCAATAAGGAAACGAAAACAGCGTTCATGCGTACGTACGGACTACCGTCTCCATGAACGGTGTATTTCTTTCCATTTAATGATTTATTTTATATGTATATTCTGAATATATATATATATAAATCATGTTTTATATTCTGGAATTAAGTAATCATGATCTAAGTAATCATATGAATAATTACAAGTTAAAAAAACGAACGACAAATGAGACGATTTTACCCAAAACGCTACTTTAACATGAATTTACAAAAGAACAGGTAATATAAAGTCATAAGTGGACCATATATGATATAATAACAATGAATATGATTCTTTAATAAGTCAATAACATGATTTAAATCATTATAAAGGAGGTTGGGACACTTACAAAGCAAGTCAGACCTAAGGTAAGGGAAAATATCACAATCTCATTTTTATCCGAGATTGTTTATACTTTGGTATTTACTGGGGTGTATTTTATCATCCACATCCATGTTTCCTCAATATCTAATATTGTTTCCATCCACTTACAATAGTTTAAATCCAATTTTACCCTTCGGTGAGTTTTTAGTAAAGAATATGAAAGGAATCTTTTGTCGTTTTTCGTACGAGGTACTTTTTGACTTTTCCGACAAAAGTACGAAGAATGTTTTTTTAACTTATACGACATGGATGGATTTTTAAAAAATTATTTCCAAGAAACATCCTTTACAAGTTTTCAAGTTTATTTTTAATCAACTTATTTTAGTTTAAAGTTGTATGACATGTTAAGAAAGGAAAAATGTTTTTGAAGAAGAAAGGATATTTTCCTCAAGAATGGAGTTCAAGTGTTTTATCAAAATTATTTTCCATATAAGATAATAAAGGGTTCTGTTTTTATCCCTATTATTACATTGATTTGATCATGTTGTGATGGAATTATTTTTATGAATTCCTTTATCTTATATGAATTGATTTAAGATGTCATGATGTTTAAGATTCCCATTTGTATTACATGGGTTATGCAATGATGTATGATTTATGATTTTGTGGCACACATAAGAATGGTATCATTATGAGATGGGTGGGACCTATATCTACCTCCAATGAATTGGGTAAAGATTTTATATCTCATGAGATAGACATGGCTGGAATGGTAGGTTATACCGGTTCAGTGAAACAGGATTGAAACGAGGGTGACTCGATTCAGAAAGGGACTTTGTCCACTAAGATAGTCTTGGAAATGAGTCTTGACTAACAAGAAATGATTCTCTATGATTATGTGTGTATTCCACAAAGTTTCATGTTTTATGTTATGATTATTGGGATTACATTTCACTTCTATGATTTATCCCATGTCATGATATTATGAGCTCTCTTTTTTGCAGGTTAAGATTTCCAAAAGCTATGTTCTTATGTATATGATGTGATTGATATTTCTTTTGTTTACCCTTACTGAGCATTTGAGCTCACCCTTTTATGTTTTCTTTTCCCCAGGATATAAAGAAAGGTTTTAGGTATAAAAAAAAGAAGATCTTTATGGGAGATGTTGAAGATCTTTCACCACAATTAGAAGATTATATTCCGAGTTTCCAAAGACACTAAACTATTACGGTCCTTGTGTGTGTGTTTTTGTTATGTACTAAGTATTCCGCAAAAGTAATGTAATTTCCATGTAAGTCAAGATTCGGGTCTCTACAAGATTATTTACTCTTACAAGGATATCCTCAATCACTCCTGTTGGATGCATAGTTTTCCAATTGGAAAGTTTCATGAAAATGCTTATTGGTTGAAGCTCTCCAACCTACAGATAAGTATACATGAAGTGAGTCATTACATTAATAGAATCACCTAAATCTATTATAACATCAGAAAATAAGGTCTCCCATATGGTACACAATATCATGAATGTGCCCGAATCCTTGCATTTGGTTGGAATTACTGGTTGAATCAAGGCTGATACATTCCTTCCCAAGTTGACTCTCTCATTCCCCTTTACACTCCTTCTATGGGTGTAAATATCTTTAATAAATTTGGAATATCTATGAATTTGTTTAACTACATCCAATAAAGGAATGTTAACTTGAACCCTTTTAAATGTATCCATTATTTCTTTATCAATATCATTATAAAAAAATCTTATTAGATTTAGAGATTCTTTAGGGTAAAGGGAGAGGAATGGATTGTTCATTTGAATCATCAATTATAATTTTATTACCCTTTCTATTTTTTTCTTCATTGGAATATTTTATTGGTGGAGAAAGAGTGTTTTCAAGAGGGGGAAATACCTGTTGTGTAGAATCATTGGATGAAGAAACTTCCTTAACACTGTGAAGTGTGATGGAAAAAACATTACCTTTATCTTTTGGATTAGCAATGGGTTGGGATGGTAGTTGTCCAAAACCTTTCATCTTTATCTCATCGATGGTGTTTTCCAATTTTCTAACTTGATTTCGTAGGTCTTGAATTGCTAATTGTGTGTTCTATTGAAACTGGAAGTTTTAGGTTTCCATTTGCTTCACTATATCCTTGAGGCTTGGTTTAGATTTGGGAGGAGGAGGAGGATTGTTTTAATAAAGTGAAGGATAATAAGGTTGCATACCTTGGCCTTGTTGATAACAATTATACTTGGGGTAGCTTGATTTTCCTCCTTGTCGGTACTGGGGTTGTGCTTTCCACCTAGGGTTTGGATTTGAACTGAATTTTTCTTGCTTAAAGGGAGGTTCTTGTTGGAATTGACGCCCTGGGAACACAAATGCATAAGAATTAGGTGAATATTGAAGTTGTGGATAGTGGTCATATAAATTAGTATTTTCATAACAAATACCACAATGTAATGGAATTGAATAAGAGTATGAGTTACCTTATGCTTGACCTAATTTCCTTAGAAGGGTATGCATCTCATCAAGTTTATTATCTACCTTTTGTTATTGGGATGAATGAATTACCTCATGAACTCCTTGGGTTGGTGTAATATCTCGTGTACCAAATTGTTGTGCATTTTGAGCCATATTGGCTATTAAGTCACGAGTAGTGGAAGGAGTTTTATCAACTAGGTCACCACCAGCTGTAGCATCAATCATTCCATGATCCATGGGGATAAGTCTCTAATAGAAGTATTGGATTAATAGTTGTTCACTAATTTGGTGGTGGGGGAATATTGAACAAAGTCTTTTGAATCTCTCCCAGTATTCATGAAGGGTCTCTCCTTGTGATTGCCTAATGCCACAAATTTCTTTCCTAATTGATACAGTTCGGGAGGCAGGGAAGAAATTATCTAGAAAGAGTATTTTTAGGTCATTCCATTCTCCAATTTTGGTAGGTAGATAGTATATCCAATCTTTAGATACACCATCAAGGGAGAAAGGGAAGGACCTAAAATTAATTAAATCCTCAGAAACATTTTGGGGTTTCATGGTGGAGAACACTATGTGAAACTCCTTAAGGTGCTTATGAGGGTCCTCACGGGGAAGACCATGGAATTTAGAAAGAAGGTGGATGAGTCCTGATCTCAGCTCAAATTTGGATGCTTCCTCAGGGTATTGGATGTACGCAGGTTGGAACTCCACATCAGGGGTGGTCAGTTCTTTTAAAGTTCGATTATTTTCAGCCATGATTTCTGGGGTTTGATTTGGTTCAATTTTTGATTGGTTTAAGACCACTTGAGGTTCCGCAAGGTGTTACTCAGTGTTACTTGATTGACCTAGTATAGATTCATTGATTTGTGAGTGAAGTGTCTTTTCAATTTTAGGGTCAAATTCAAGCAGTTTTTCTTTGCTATATCTTTTCATGCAATAATGATGTCCAGTTTTATTGATTGATTGTTTGTTGTTGTTTTTTTTGATTTTTTTAAAACATTTATGGAATATGAATGAAATAAAAAAAATAATAAATTAAAGGATAAAATAAAAGATAATGTTATACTACAGATTTAGAGAGAGAGAGAGAGATAAAAGAAGAAGAATAATAGAGAAAGAGATAGAGAGAGAACACAAAAAAAACAAATAAAAACAAAAACCAGGACAAAAAAATATCAAATGAGGGGTGGTATATTTAAAGAATTACTAATTAAGAAGTAAAATAAATTAATAAAAGGAAAAAATGATCTTGTCTCCCCAAAAATGATGCCAATTTTTTTTTGCGTTGTCGAGTGCGTCAAATTAGATGTTTATTTTTAATTATAATTTCTGCAGTATAACAGCAACCCTAGGTCGTATCTCAAAGGATCCTTAAATCATTAATTCCAAAATAAGGTTCTGATTATGAAATTAAAAATGGAGAATGGGGTTTTATAAAACTTGGGTTTTGACTATTAAAAATAGAAATTGAAACTATATTACTAAGTGAGAGAAATTGGTTGAAGAAATCGTGATCAACCCGGGTAAGTCTCTTGATGCTCAATCCGTCATCGCTCTCAAGGGAATGGGAAGGATCATTTATTGCATGATTTTATACATACTGAAACCAATAATTTCATGTGAGTTCTTACTAGGTTACCACCTGGGATTTGATCGATAGATGATACTAATTACTAGCGATCGCTCAGAATCAATAATATATCGTCGATGTAAGAATCGAACTCAATCAAGGCATCACATCAACAACGTGATGAGATGTCTAGATTTGGGTCTATATCAAAAAATTTTCTCAACAAAAAAATTCATAAAAATGGGTTATATCTTATGGATTTAATCAAATGATACCATTCATAAGCACACCCATGAAAGAGAAGAGGTGAGAGAAGAGGCAACCACACTCAAATCATCACAAGATCTGATTTATGCATGGAAGCATGAGGATTATTCTTCCTTTGATTTGTATCATATCAAACCAGAATAAAAAAAAATAAAAAGGATGAAATTAATAACAATATACATAAAACCTATAAATTCAATTACCTTATGAATATTACAAGCATTGAGCTCAAGATTACAACAACGAACACCCTCCAAGTTGATCACTAAGAAGCTTAGAAGTACATGATGAAGAAGAGGGAGAGAATGGATGAAGAAAGCTCTCTAATTTGACTCACCCTTACCCCTGGTTGTTCCAACTCAGAGAATGATGTGGAGGAGTGATTTTATGGACAATTACATCAAAATTTCCACAAAAAGTGGTCAAGTATCTAAAGGGTTAGGTGACCATTCAAGGTATATTTTTTACTCCATCTTTATCTGACTGGTTGACTAACCAAAACACGTGAAAATGAATTTAAACTCAGTTGAGAGTCGAGCCTTCAAGTTATATGTACAAGGAAGGTGGAATTAGAAAAAATAGAGCTTCGATTCCCGAGTTTGGTCCCAAATACAAAAGGGTGGTCCAATCTGGCCCACCCAGAATTTCTTCACATTGTGGGCCTACTTTGGGCCTCCAAATGGATGAATTGGACTCCATGATATTCTAGAAAAATGTAGACCACATTTTTTTTCATTCATACACCCATTTTTATCCTAATTTGATGCATGTATTATCCATAGTCCATATTAATGTCCACATGCATGCTTGGGATCTCGTGCAGTTTGGTCTATTTTGATCGAATTCTATCATAGGCTCTCCAAATATCCTCCTCCTATAATGTAAACACCAAAACAAGTAAAATTTCCCTATTAAATAGTGATAAATATTAATTAATTAAATAAAACATGAAGTGAAATTTATTATTATATTTGGAATATTCATTACAAAAAAAATTTAAAATAGTAGTGTAAGGGTGGAATTGAATAACGAATCGCTATGTGATCACCCTCTCCAAGCTTACTCTGAAGGAGCTCCTTGGAAATCTCAAACCGTTCCTGTATAGATCTCTCTTGGTAAAGACCACAGAGGTTCTCAAGCTTGCTATATGCACCCATATTTTCACGAGACTTAATAATTTCACTAGACATAGATGAAACTGTAACACCCCAATATTCCATGGTACGTTTCCCTTTGAATAATGCAATAGCTTGCATTGTACGCAACTTCGAGATTCCAACACACCGCGACCAATCAAACTAGACGTTATGAATAGTAATACCCACTTTTTGAAATTTTATTAATTTTATTTTTTAAAATGGACTTAATTTTTGAATTATGAATATCGAAATTAACTTAGGGTAAATTTTTGGTATTTTTCTGAAAACTTTCAATTTTTGATAAATAGTGAAAAACACTACATTATTGGTTAAAACTGACTTTTTATTTAAATAATTATTTATTTTATTAAAATTTATTTTAGTAAAAAATAGATACATAATACCTATATAAGTTCAATGTAATTCATTGGAGTCATTTTATAATAAGTTTAGATATATAAAAATTTTATTGAACTTTTTACCATCTTTTACCCACATCCTAGAAGCATTTGCAAATTTGCATAAAACATAATTTTACCACTTCTATGAGTTGAATTTTAAAAATCTGAGAGACAAGGTTAATATCAGTAAGTAAAATGTGGTTTAATAAGATGAAAATAATTTTTGGTGAATTGTAACTTTTGACTTTTATTTACCACAGTTAAAAGTAAATAGGGTAATTAAGGGTAAAAATGATATCATAATTACCCTAACACATGTCCTAATTATATTGGATAAGTATAATTCGAACAAAAAATTATTAGGAATAAAATATGATCCTCTTTGGTCCACATGTATTAGATTAGGACATTTATTATTATTTTATTTAAAGAAGAGTTAAAAGAGTTAAATTCAAAGTTTAATAACTAAACCATTTTTAATATAGGGTTATACATAAGATAAATTCTACTATAAATATTCATTAGAAATATAAAAATATTTCCTACATAATTTTATTTGATTTATAATTTTTAGACATTAAATAAGTTAATTTATTTATGACACAATGATAATGCAGTAATTACCTTATTAATGAGAGATTAAAATAATTGATATTATAAATATCAAAATAAATATAATTTGACACTTTTTATGAATTACACCAATTTTATATGTTAATATGAAATGTTAGGGTTGATTAAATAATTTTTTTTGAAGTAATCATGCTGTTATGATTTTCACAAAAACCAAATACTAAATAGTGTCAAAATAGACATAATTGAGTTTTTAAAACAAATACTATATTATTAATTGATATAATATTCCTAAAAATCTAATTTTCTGCCAAAAGAATTATATAAGTTTAAATATATTAATAATTAACCACTTGGGGTTCTCTTGGAAGTTTATAGTATGTTTATTATCCATATAATATAAAAATACAAAGAGGCATGGTAAATGTCAAACTATTTAACTAAGAGTTAAATCTAAAAGAAAAGGTTAATATAGTGACCTAAACCTGTCTAAAACATATTTTTTGAGAGGTTTTAAACCCATACCCACCTTATCCTTGAAATAAATCATTTTATAGCCATTATAAACCGAAAATTATTTTATTATAGAATAATATTTCAAGATTTTTCTAAAGTGACCCTCACCTCTCTTATAAAAGGGTACTTCCCCTTATCTTAATTTGAAACCTCCAAATCCATTTTTTCTCGGCCAAACCATGACCAAATATCCTCCAAACTTTCCTCCCTTCATCATAGATTCCTTAATTTGGTCAAAATCCAACCTAAAGAGCCCTTTTGATCAAATCAAAAGGAAGAACCTGAATAAGAGGTAAATATTTCATCACCTCTTTCAAGTTCTTTTCTTCTTCCACTTCCTCTTTATTTGTTGTTTCCATTATAAAATAAAAACTCCAGTATCTTCTATATACTGTGATGTTATTATAAAAATGGTACAACCATATTCATTATTCAATCCATCATATGAATGAAAAAGTCACCATACGTGCGTACGTACGACTTACCGTCTCCACGTCGTGGTGTAGTTTGTTATTCAAACACTTCATTATTTGGATGTGTATAATAATGAGTATAACTGATGTAAATAATAAATATAACATGTTATTTATTATTTATATATGATATACCATCCAATTATATATGATTTCACCATCAATATAATGATATTTTCACTCGTGCGTACGTACGGATTACCGTCTCCACGAACACGATGTGATTCATTCCCCATCGTAATCATTCAAGAATAATTTTCATTTTATGATTAAAGATAATTTTTGAGAACTTAATATAATTCTGGATATGAATAAAATACATTCTATCCATAACAAACATGGCTTACGTAACCGATCATATAAAGGAAAACAGATGAGTAAACACCCAAAACGATGATATTACTAAAATATTATTAACAAAGTAATATTAGAGGATCATATATGATATCATATTTATGTATATAGTTTTTTTATAATTTAATAAAAATTATTTAACTATTATACTGGTGGTTAACATACCCTCAACCAAGGAAAAGTATAAGGTAAGGGTTAATTTCACAATCTCTTTATTATCCGAGATTGTTTTTACGTAAGTATCTACTGGGACCTCTTTATCATCCAAATATGTGTTTTCTTAAAAAATGTATTTAATGTTTTTTAATATTTACTAGAAAATGGTTTAAAGTCATTTATGACCTTATTTTATCTTATATTTTTTGAAAGGAATCTTTCCGTCGTTTTCCAAACAAGGTACTTTATGACCCTTTCGACAAAATTAAGGTAAGAATGTTTTGTTAACTTATATGGTTAGTGTGGATATTTTCCACCATTATAACATCGTCGAAGATTCCCTTACAAGATTATAAGAATATTTTCAAAATAAATGTTTTCTTTTATAATTATATTACTTTTAAATGATTTCAAAATAGAAAGAGATATTTCTTTAAAAAAGTTTTAATTTCATCTATGTCAACATTCTTTGATGGATTTTAAGATTGTTTGAAGTTGATTTATTATGATACAAATCTTCCATATTGTATTGAAGGTTTTTTTGATATGTTTTAATGTGGATGTGTTATTCTTATACCATTCATGGTTTATGGATAAAGTATTGACATTTCGTATGATAGTTTTAATACGAATGTTTATGTTATCTTTAAACCTTTTCATATGAGGAATGCATTGGACTTAGTAAGTGATGGGTGAATCCCACTATAGATCCTAGATGCATCGGTAGATCTCATGAGACAAACTAGTGCCTTGGAACAAGGCCTTGACAAAATCTTATTTATAGTCTTGGCACAAGGCCTTGACTATGTGGTTATGAATTTTGGTATTATGTATTCCATCATTATGAAAGTGTCTATTGATATTTCATGTGACTATTCGAATGGTATAATGTACATGTGAATAAGTAAATGGAATTATTTGATTTTATCTTTGACATATTATGATGAAGTTTAAGTTTAAAAGGCTTTTATTTTAGTCTAATACAATGCCTTAAATGTTTATGCTTATTTATGAAAGTTTCTGCTATATTGTTATCCTTAGTGAGCAACTGAGCTCAACCCTTTCTATGTTTTATTTTTCCTAGGACGTGAATAAGTATTTTATGGTTGACTTGTAGAGATAGGATAAGGATATAAGTGTGTTCAAAATGGGACAAAATGTTTTTGATGTTTTTATTTCATAATGTAATGTAAAACTTATGAATGTATCTAGTACTTCCAAGGCTACTAAACTGATCGGTCTTTCAGGACATGTTTCCTTGTATCATGCCAATGTTATTTAATAATGAACCAACTCTGGGTAATTGGGGTCAGGGTGTTGCAGTTGGTATCAACGTAAGTTTAGTACAAACCTTTGAAACTATATTTAGAAAAACTCTAATTAGAGAACACTAACCTAAGATAGACTTTGAGGATTAGTATAGAATAACTTCCAAGAATTTCGGTACTATAGAGATTTTGTGAGTTTTCCAAGCAATGAATCCCTGTCTGGATATGATAAGGTAGAGGCAGATTTAGCATAGATGTACCTAGAGGTAAAACTTGAAAACACCACTTTGAGCTAGACTCGAACGAGAACTGGTGCATGACAATGGGCCTTGCTACACTCTTGGTTACGACACTCCTAGGGGATATGCTTAGGATAATTATCATTTTCTTTACAAAACATTATGAAGGGTTTATGAGTATATACCTACTCAAAGAAAATATTTTTATGATTATGGATTATATTCATAAACTGTTCAATTTATGTTAAGTGTTTTATAAGTTCAGAATTATGTATTGTGATTCATAAACTAATCTAATGTATGCTATTGTTTAGAAATGGCACCTAGTGGAAGGAATTGAAACCATATCAATGCACGTAATCTATGTAGGGATTTCACTCCTACTCAAGATAATTATAGTAGAGCTGGTGATGAAACTGGTGCTAATCATCTTATCACCATACTGGGACAACTCACTCAGGTTATGAATAATAACCCTACCCATATGGAGCACCCTGATCCACAATGTGGAGGATCAATGTTAGATCGCTTCATGAGGAAACAACCAACAACATTCAATGGGAGTACAAATCTGTCAGTAGCTGAGTAATGGATAAGTTCCTTAGAGAAAATATTTCATGCTTTGGGGAGTAGCGAAAGGGAAAAAGTTGTCATGACAGTTTATCGCCTCACGGGAGATGCAGATCAATGGTGATCATTGATTAAAAACACAAAGGAAGATGAAGAAGTATCAAACATTTAATGGAGGGAGTTTAAGTAGATTTTCTTAGAAAAATACTTTCCTCATGACCATCGAGCAGATATGGAAAGAAAATTTCTAAGTTTGAGGAAAAAGGAGGATGAAAATGTCGCAAAGTATGAGGATAAATTTACAAGGTTATCAAGGCATGCTGTAGATTATATACGTAACCTAAGGAGTAATATTGATCAATTATTTTATGGGTTAAAACCATTTCTCTGGCGATCATTAGTCTCATGATACTTCTTATCATATAAATATATTGTATCATGTTCTATCAAGATAGAAAAAGAATTATCTAAGTATTATGACTTTAAAGAAAATCAAGAGAATAAGAGATCTGCTGAACACTCTGGAAGTGGAAATAAGGGGAATAAGGGAAATTTTGAATATTCATCCTATGGTAAATGTGGAAAGAAATACCCCGATACTTTCTTGAAGGGAATGGGAGTCTGTTACAAGTGTGGTGAAAAAGGCCACCAAGCTCTTGATTACAAGGTAAAGAAAGACGCTTTCAATGTTGAATGCTACAATTATAGAGAAAAGGGGCATTATGCAAATGAATGTACTAAGAACCAAGGGAAATTACCTCAGAAAAGACCAAGAGAGAAAGGACAAGCTTATGCGATCACTACTGCTGAGGTTGAAGCTCCGAAAGGTGTGGTGGCAGGTAATTTAATGGTTTCCTCAAGTTTATCCAATGTTTTATTTGATTCTGGATCATCGCATTGTTTCATATCTTCCTAGTTTGCCAAGAAAATTAGATATTTCTAATTTTATTTAACAAGGGATTTGTCAGTTAAAACTCCTAAGCGAAGTATCATTCCAACATAGTTTTTTGAATCAATTCCCATTAGGTCATATAAATGTTCTTTATCTGCTTATCTCATCATCATACCCATGATCGAATTTGATATAATCATTGGTTTGGATTGAATTTCAGACCATGATGTAAAAATTTATTGTAAGAAGAAGGAGGTTACAATTTTTGATGATAATAAGGAGTACCTTATCTTTAGAGCAGAAACACCACCATCTAATTCTTATCTAGATCCACCCCCAATAGCTCTACTAAATTCAATTATTGTGGAGGATGAGAATGAAATAATTATGGGTGAGGAAAAGAATGTTCAAATAGAGGACATACCTATTTTTCAAGAATATGTTGATGTGTTTCCAGAGGATTTACCTAGACACCATATAGAATGATAAATTGAGTTTTCCATTGATTTAATTCATGGTTCAAGGACCATATAGAATACCCCTTATAGAATGACCACTGTGGAATTAGTAGAATTAAAGAAACAACTAGATGAATTGAGTAATAAGGGATTTATCCGCCCTAGTGTTTCTCCATGGGGAGCCCTTGTCCTTTTTGTTAAGAATAAAGATAGATATATGAGGTTGTACATTGACTACAGGGAGATCAATGCTATAACAATAAATAACAAGTATCCCCTACCTCACATTGATGATTTATTCAACCAACTTAATGGAGCTCAATATTTTTCAAAGATTGACCTTCGATCTGGATATCATCAGTTGTGCGTGAAGAAGGAAGACATTCCAAAAACAACATTTCAAACCAGGTACGGGCATTACAAGTTTATAGTAATGCCTTTTATATTGACTAATGCATCCTATGTATTCATGTATCTAATGAATAGAGTTTCAAGGAATATATTGATGACTTTGTAGTGATATTTATTGATGATATCTTGGTATACTCCAAAAGATATGAAGATCATGAAAATAACTTGCGTAGTATTCTAAAGACTCTTAGAAGAAATGAATTATATGAGAAGTTTAGCAAGTGTGAATTCTGGCTTCAGTAGATTTATTTTCTTGGCCATATTGTCTCTAAGGATGGAATCTCTGTTGATCCTTCAAAGACCAAGGCAATCCAAGAATGGCCAACACTGATGAGTATAACTGAGGTATGCAGTTTTATTGGTTTAATAGGTTATTATCGACGTTTCTTCCAGAAATTTTCCCGGTTGGTTAACACATTAATCAAGCTCACACGTAAAGGGGTTAAATTTGTTTGTAAAAAAGAGTGTGGATAATTTTTTGAAGAACTGAAGAGAAGATTAGTCAATGCTCCTATCTTGACTATACCATCAGAGAATGATGGTTTTGTTATTTATAGTGATGCTTCAAAGAAAGGACTTGGTTGTGTCCTTATGTAGAATGATGGAGTTATTGAATATGAATCACGACAGCTAAAAATTCATGAGAAAAACTATCCTACTCATGATCTTGAGTTAGTAGCTGTAATCTTTGCTCTGAAAATATGGAGACAAAATCTCTATGGTGAAAAATGTGAGATTTATACTGATCACAAGATTTTGAGGTATATTTTCTTACAAAAAGAAATCAACATGAGTAAAAGGTGATGGATTCAACTACTCAAGGATTATGATTTCAATATACACTACCACCCGGGGAAGGAAAATAAGGTGACATATGCTTTGAGTAGAAAGGATCATGGAGTTTTGAACAAGATGAGAGTTGAAAAGGATCCTATTTTCATGGATCTAGTAAAGATGGATATGGGAATAACCATGGAAGGTGAAACATCAATGATTTTTCAAATGGTTGCCAAACCATATTTTCTAGAAAGGATAAAAAGTTCTCCGATTGATGATGAGGAGTTTCAAAAGAAGATTAAAGCCGTGAATGATGGGAGATTGAGTGACTTCGTATATGAAGATGGAATTTTGAAATTTGGGAAGATACTTTGTGTTTCTAACATACCTGATCTAAAAAGGTAATTGTTGGATGATTCTCATAGCTCCAATTTCTTTATAAACCCTTAAAGCACTAAGATGTATAGATATTTGAAGGAATATTTTTGGTGGGACAACATGAAGAGGGAGATTGCTGATTTTGTGTCAAGATGTATGGTTTGTCAACAAGTGAAAGCTGGAAGGAAATAGCCTGGAGGAGTCATGCAACCTCTTCCCATACCTAAGTGGAAATGGGATAATATTATTATGGACTTTGTCATCGGGATACCAAAGACTCATAGAAGGAATGATGCAATATGGGTCATTGTTGATCGTCTTACCAAGTCATCACATTTTCTTTCTATAAGATAAGATTTACCACTTGAACGTCTAATAAGAATATATATTAATGAAGTTTTAAGAATCCATGGTATACCCATATCGATTTTTTCTGATCGTGATCCCCATTTTACACCAAGATTCTGGAAAAGTATTCATAAGGACCTGGATACTGAACTTCATTTGAGCACTGCCTACCACCCTCAAATTGATGGAAAATCAGAATAGACTATTTAGACCTTAGAAGACATGTTGAGATCTCGGTCACTTGACTTTCAAGGTATGTGGGATCAATATTTACCTCTGGTATAATTTTCCTATAACAATAGCTTCCATTCAAGTATTTAAATGACACCATATGAAGCGTTATATAGAAAGAGATGTCTCACACCAACTTGTTGGGATGATGTTGGTGAAAGAAAACTTATAGGCCCAAAACTTCTTGAGGAAACAATGGAAAAGGTAAAGGTTATCCAAACCCACATCAAAGCAGCTCAAAGTAGGCAAAAGAGCTATGCCGATAACTGAAGGAAGGATTTTGAATTTTAGGTAAGAAATCATGTTTTCTTAAAGGTATCTCCATGGAAGGATGTTATAAGTTTCGGTAAGAAGGTTAAATTGAGTCCCAGGTACATCAGACCTTTCAAAATTCTAGAACTAATTGGAGTTGTAGCTTATCGTTTGACAATTCCTCCAAGTATCTCCAAAGTTTATGATGTGTTCCACATATCACTGTTGAGAAAATACATGCCTGACCCAATACATGTACTCACTTATGAGGAAATTGAACTGGAACCTGATCTGTCTTATTATGAAGAGCCTGTTAAGGTTATTAATACAAGAGAATAAGTGTTGAGAAACCCAACGACTCGTCTGGTAAAAGTTCTATGGAGAAACCATAAGATGGAAGATGCAACGTGGGAACCAGAGGAACTTATGATGAAGAACCACTAAAATCTTTTTGTGTGATAGTATTATATAAATTTTGAGGAAGAAATTATTTTAAGGAGGGAAGAATGTAACACCCCAAGCTTCCATGGTACATTTCCCTTTGAATAATGAAATAGCTTGCATTGTATGCAACTTCGAGATTCTAACACACCGCGACCAATCAAACTAGCTATTATGAATAGTAATACCCACTTTTTGAAATTTTATAAATTTTATTTTTCAAAATGGACTTCATTTTTGAATTCATAATATCGAAATTATATTATGGTGAATTTTTGGTATTTTTATGAAAACTTTCAATTTTTGGTGAATAGTGAAAAACACTGCATTATTGGTTAAAACCGACTTTTTATTTGAATAATTATTTATTTTATTTAAATTTATTTTAGGTCAAAATAGATACATAATACCTATATAAGTTCAATGTAATTCATTGGAGTCATTTTATAATAAGTTTAGATATATAAAAATTTTATTGAACTTTTTACCGTCTTTTACCCACCTCCTAGGAGCATTTACAAATTTGCATAAAACTTAATTTTACCACTTCTGTGAGTTGAATTTCAAAAATATGAGAGAAACGATTAATATCATCAAGTACAATGTGGTTCAATAAGATGAAAATAATTTTTGGTGAATAGTAACTTTTGACTTTTATTTACCACGATTAAAAGTAAATAGGGTAATTAAGGGTAAAAATGATATCATAATTACCCTAAAACATGTCCTAATTCTATTGGATAAGTATAATTCGACCAAAAAAACCTTAGGAATAAAATATTATCCACTTTGGTCCACTTGTATTAGATTAGAACATTTATTATTATTTTATTTAAAGAAGAGTTAAAAGAGTTAAATTCAAAGTTTAATAACTAAACCATTTTAATATAGGGTTATACATAAGATAAATTTGACTATAAATATTCATTAGAAAGATAAAAATATTTTCTACATAATTTTATTTTATTTATAATTTTTATACATTAAATAATTTAATTTATTTATGACACAATGATGATATAGTAATTACCTTATTAATGAAAGATTAAAATAATTGATATTATAAATATCCAAATAAATGTAATTTGAGACTTTTTATGAATTCCACTAATTTTATAGGTTAATATGACATGTTAGGGTTGATTAAATTTTTTTTTGAAGTAATCATGATGTTATGATTTTCAAAAAAACCAAATACTAAATAGTGTCAAAATTGACATAATTGAGTTTTTAAAACAAATAATATATTATTAATTGATATAATATTCCTAAAAATCTAATGTTTGGAAAAAGGAATTATATAAGGTTATATATATTAATAATTAACCACTTTGGGTTCTATTGGAAGTTTATAGTAAGTTTATTAACCATATAATATAAAAATTCAAAGAGACATGGTAAATGTAAAACTATTTAACTAAGAGTTAAATCTAAAAGATAAGGTTAATATAGTGACATAAACCTATCTAAAATCTATTTTTTGAGAGGGTTTCAACCCATCACCACCTTATCCTAGAATTAAATCATTTTTTAGCCATTATAAATTGAAAATGATTTTATTATAAAATATTATTTCAAGATTTTCCTAAAGTGACCCTCACCTCTCTTATAAAAGGGTACTTCTCCTTCTCTTAATTTCAAACCTTCAAAGCCATTTTACTTGGCCAAAACCTACCAAAATATCCTCCCAACTTTCCTCCATTAATCCTAGATGCCTTCCTTTGGTCATAAATCTAACCTAAGAATCCATTTTGATCAAATCAAAAGGAAGAACCTGAAGAAGAGGTAAATATTTCATCACCTCTTTCAAGTTGCTTTCTTCTTCACTTCCTCTTTCTTTGTTGTTTATATTATAAAATAATAACTATAGTATCTTCTAAATATTTTGATGTTATTATAGAAATTATACAACCATATTCATTATTATATCCATCATATGAATGACTAATTCACCATACGTGTGTACGTATGACTTACCATCTCCACGTCGTGGTGTAGTTTGTTATTCAAACACTTCATTATTTGGATGGGTATAATAATGAGTATAAATGATGTAAATAATAAATATAATATGTTATTTATTCTTTATATATGATATACCATCCAATTACATATGATTTCACCATCAATATAATGATATTGTCGCTCGTGCGTACGTACGGATTACCGTCTCCACCAACGTGATGAGATTCATTCACCATCGTAATCATTCAAGAATAATTTTCATTTTATGATTAAAAATAATGTTTAAGAACTTAATATAATTATGGATATGAATAAAATACATCCTATACATAACAAAAATGGCTTACGTAACTGATAATATAAAGGAAAACAGACCAGTTAACACCTGAAATGATGATATTACTAAAATATTATTAACAAAGAAATATTAGAGGATCATATATGATATCATATTTATTGTAAGAACCCGGGTTTTCGTAAAAGGAAAAAATCTTTTTCTTTTCAGTTTAATTATTCTGTTGAGGCCTAGTGTGGATGTCTAACTTGAACAAGGAAGTTACAGAGGGTTCGGGGCTTGTTCAGATCCCAGAACCAAGTTTTAGGATGGAAATGGCCTGGCACACAGTTTGCACACGGCCTGCGCATGGCCTGGGTAAACCGTGCACCTTGGTGCAGGCTTGGTAGAGGCTGGAGCATGGCCTGCGCATGGTTTGAGGAAACCGTGCGGGGTGGCCTTGCGGTTGCTCCTTGCCTTCCAGGAAGGTCCGTATAGTCTCTGCATGGTTTGTTAGGCCGTGCAGGTAAACCATACGGCCTGCTGTGTTTTGAAATTTAATTAATTTTTTGAGGCTTAGTGTTGACGCCTACCTTTAACAAGGAAGTTATGGAGGGTCCGGGGCTTGTTCAGAAACCAGAACCAAGTTTTAAGATGGAAATGGCCTGACACATGGTTTGCGCACGGCCTGGGTAAACCGTGTGCCTTGGTGCAGGCTTGGAAGAGGCTGGAGCAAGGCCTGCACATAGTTTGAGTAAACTGTGCAGGGTGGCCGTACGGTTGCCCCTTTTTTTCCAGGAAGGTCTGCACGGTCTCCACATGGGTTTTTAGGCCGTGCGGGTAAACCGTGCGGCCTACTGTGTCTTGAAATTTAATTAATTTTTAATTAAATTAATTAAATTTTTATAAAAACCCAACCTAGGCCTTCTTCTTCAACCAGAAAGCAGCAGGGGATCTCTCCAAGGAAGCTTTGGAGGATTTGAGCCTTCTCCTTTGTTCGATCTCCATTTCGAACAGCGTTCATCTTGTTGGATCTGCAACGGTAAGTCCTCAATTCCTTTTTAATCCTTCTCGATTTTTCTGGTTATAACAAACACAGATTGGATTAAGGCTCATATGCCCTAATTTATTGTTCTTCATCTGTTCTTTAGATTTCTTCCAAACAAGGACGAATCAGAGCCTGATACTGGATGAGATATCTAGTATGAGCCTAAGGTAGGTGGTCTCATTCTTTTCGCTGATTTTCAAGCTGTTTATATATGCTGGAGTGCCGCGCTCCCAGTTTTGGGATGTTGCTTGAACCTGGAATTTAACCTTGTTATTACCTAGCATATTGTAGGTAATCTGAATATGATCATATGTGCTTGAGTTAGGTTGTATACCTTGGACAGGAACCACCCCTTAGGTGTTTTGCCTTGAATGACTCTTTTATGGTTTTTGACCCAGGATGCCTATGAGGCATGTTTTTCCTTTCACTTGTGGGTTGTTAAAAATGGAATTGAATATGAATGTAATTGAAATAGAATGAAATTATAATTGAAATGGTTTTGGGTATGGGATGGAGTTTTTCCCCTTGACCCTTGTATGCTAATTCTTGAATTGCTATCCCTCGTGAGTTAAATGCTTTTGAACTGCTTAAAATGTGAAACAAAGTCATGGGTGAACTATGGAACCAATGTGAGTTGCCATGGACAGACTCATACAAGACTTGTTACTGAGATGTCGAGTGAATCATGGATCCAGAGTGAGATTCCATGGATGGACTCAACAGGGCATGATATGTCATGGGAGATACCTGGATCTTATTTATAGGATCCCAGGGATGGGCTTAGATGATGAACTATACCGCACCTAGAGTGAGGCTGGGTTCCTAGGATGTTGGCCAGAATGGGCTTGTAGAGCGATGCTGGGTACCAAGGAGGTTCGCTGGAACAGGCTTGTAGGGTGTTGGTGGATTTTTCTCCCTGAGTAATGCCAGGTTTCCGAATTGATTATTCTAGGAATGGGCTCAAGGAATGGTTTGAAAATATGAGTGAAGTTATTAATGAATGGAATGGATACTTGAAGCGATGCCAATCCAAATAATAATCTTGGGTCAGTCTTGCTAGTTTCCTTGTTTACTGCTTTCCATATTACACTGCCTGTTTATATATTCACTGACAAATTGGCACAGATCTTTGGTGGTTGCCTACTAGGATTCAGTCTCACACCCTGTTTGGGTCATGTTTTTGGACCCAAGAAGATTATATGATTTTAGGTAATGAGAAGGGGAAACACCCTAGTATAGGTACTTAACTTGCTGCTTGGAGTAGGAGTGAACGAGACCAAGATGAGGCTTGCGATGCGATAGGGGATTCTATTTGGTTTCTTTTTGGTATTTTGTGTACTTGTACTGTATTGTATTTACTTTCACCCTTCTACATTTATCATATCCTTCTATTGTTATCTATTTCTACTATCTATGTGTTGTCCACTGGTTACCTTATTCCGCTATTGTATGTTGTAATTCCACTTTGGTGCTTTGGTAATGAGGGAATAGTCTCCCCATGGACTCACTTAGGCCCTCACTGCTAGTCGGCAGCCTCTGGCATTTGGGGAGATGCGCTTGAGGCCATGTGGCGACCGGTCCGGCTATCGGGTTGTATGGTAAGTCGGGTCGGGACGTTACATTTATGTATATAGTTTTTTTATAATTTAATAACAATGATTTAATTATTATATAGGAGGTTAATGTACCCTCGACCAAGGAAAAGTACATGATAAGGGTTAATTTCACAATCTCTTTATTATCTGAGGTTGTTTTTACGTAAGTATCTACTGGGACCTCTTTATCATCTACATCCGTGTTTTCTTAAAAAATGTATTTCAATTTTTTTTTAAGATTTACTAGACAATGGGTTAAATTAATTATACCCTTATTTGACCTTATATGTTTTGAAAGGAATATTTCCGTTATTTTCCAAACAAGGTACTTTATGACCCTTTCGACAAAATTAAGGTAAGAATGTTTTTTTAACTTATACAGAGAGTGAGGATATTTTCTGCTGATATAACATCTTCTAAGATTCCCTTACAAGCTTATAAGAATATTTTAAAAATGAATGTTTTCTTTTATAATTATATTACTTTTAAATGATTTCAAAATAGAAAGAGATATTTTTATAAAAAAGTTTTGATTTCATCATTGTCAACATCCTTTGATGGATTTTAAGATTGTTTGAAGTTGATTTATTATGATACAAATCTTCCATATTGTATTGAAGCTTTTGTGATATGTTTGATTGTGTATGTGTTATTATTATACCATTCATGGTTTATGGATAAAGTATTGACATTTCATATGCTAGTTTTAATACGAATGTTTATGTTATGTTTAAACCTTTTCATATGAGGAATGCATTGGACTTAGTAAGTGACAGGTGGAGCCCAATATAGCTCATCAATGCATCGGTAGGTATCATGAGACAAAATAGTGTCTTGGAACAAGACCTTGACAAAATCTTATTGGTAGTCTTGGAACAAGGCCTTGACTATGTGGTTATTAAGTCTGACATTATGCATTCCATCATTATGAAAGTGGCTATTGATATTGCATGTGATTATTAGACTAGTAGAATATCCATTTGAATAAGTAAATAGAATTATTTGATTTTATATTTTCCATATTATTCTTAAGTTTAAGTTTAAAAGGATTTTATTTTAGTCTAACACAATTCCTTAAATGTTTATGCTTATTTATGAAAGTTTCTGCTATATTGTTATCCTTACTGAGCATCTGAGCTCACCCCTTTCTATGTTTTATTTTTCTCAGGATGTGAAGAATTATTTTTTGGTTGACATGAAGGGATAGGATAAGGATATAAGTGTGTTAAAAGGGGGATAATTTTTTTTTGATGTTTTTATTTCATGATGTAATGTAAAACTTATGAATGTATCTAGTACTTCTAAGACTACTAAACTGATCGGTCTTTCAAGACATGATTCCTTGTATCATGCTAATGTTAAGTAATTATGCACTGACTCTGGGTAACTAGGGTCAGGGCATTACAAAAACCATAAAACATTGAACATTTTCTATGTCATTAATATGTTTTCCATATATTAGGAACTCTTTATCACTCACATCTTGATCAGGAGAATCAAGCATTGAGTATTCTAGCACGTAAGATTTCCATTCATGGTGTAGAAAAACTCGAAGCCATCTAAACCAATCTTGGAAGTTACTACCAGTGTGGAGATTTTTTTATCCAATATTGATAATAGGGATAATGTAGATGATGAGATTTTCATTTTATTCTACAATTAAAAGAGAATATAATTAGTATTTTTCTTAATTACAAATTTTGTGAGAAATAATAAATTAATTGATTTTATTAAATATCCTACTATTTTATCAAGTCCAAATATCCCTCACCATTGAACTTGGAATGTATAGTTGATAGGATATTCTAGTATAAAGTAACTATATTCCCCTTCACATAACCTTAACAAGGGTTGGTCAAGCTATTTTGAAGGTATTTAGGTAGGAAAGTCTTTACTAACTACGAGCTTGCAGCTCCTTAATCCGTTGAGTGGTCTCCCCAATCCAGAAATCCTAACTTGTATTTTCTCAACACTTACCTCTAAATTACAACAAGTATAGAAAGGCCTGATTCTCTTGATGTAAAATGGTTAAGTCAACTCGAAACATTCATAAGAACCCCCCTATAAAAGTAAGTGTCCCAACAAGGGTTGGTCAAACACATAGTTCTATTGCGTTTTGTTTTTAATCATGTAAAAAAAGGCTTAGTCTGACTTAATATTAGATTGAGGGATTTTATTTAATTATGCATAAATTTTTATCTAGTTTTATCCTTTACATTTATTGTTAATATTTAAGTGGATGTTTACTTAATTAATTAACCATATTTGGATAAAACATTTATGCATAATCAATTTTATATAAATTACATATTTTCATATTAATTCATTTATGTGATCACAATATTGAATCAATAAATATAATTTTAATGCATTAGATTTAAAATAAATAAATAATTAAATGAACCGATCGTGATATTATCTAATGGTAGATTTAACGAGCGTACATTGAATCAATATATGACCTAAGAGAAATAACTACTTATGCCAGACATGGAATGAGCTACAACATTCCACATGTCCACCTATGTATCACTCAGTTGGCATCATTATGGTTATATATTGAACCATCTTCAAGTGCATTGGGATGATCCATTAATTACAAATATTTATTACTCATACATAGGTGAGGGGAACCAAGGGATTAGTTAAATGGAATTACATAAATATCCTTGGACATGAAAGTTCTACATAATAATGGAGGGAGGTATGACTCATAGGCCATCTTTTAATTTAATATTAAATAATTGCAAAACCATGAAATAAATTTAATAAAATAAATTCCAACGCATACATAGGTCTTGGTCAAGTTCATGATTGGGAATTCATGCAACAAATATGAAAAACGTAACTAGCTATAATTCATTTCTTTATTCATTATTTATTATTAATATTAACATTATTGTATTAATTAATTAGTAAATTAATTAACTCCCTTTCATCTTAATGATCATACAAAATTAATTGGAGATGCCCATCAATTTTAAATTCATGGAAAATAAACAACAGAACCATTAATGACATATTTATTACAGTAAATTAATTGAGCATTAAAAAATATTTAAAACTATTATTAAATTTTCAAACACACAATAGCGTTCCAATCAATAAAATAAGGTTTTAATGATGCATTTTTTCAAATTTAATGTAATTTTAATTTTGTACATTAATGTGAGAATACATGACGTGTACATCCAAATACACGCTATATACCTCAGTTATCATATATCCAAGTCACATGCCTGGGGATTCAGCGTGTTAACTCGACCAGACTACACGGTGTGTACATGCCAGCTACACACATTGTATCTACTTACCACATTCCAGGTTGGCCCATTCAACATGCGGTGTTCAATAAAATCATTGCATGTTTTTAATTGCTCGGTGCATCTAGATACAATGAAAATGGGTATACGATGTGTGCTATGACCGCATGCCATGTAACCCAGCTTTACCGGCTAAGGTTTTGGCACTTCCCGATGACATATCTGGCCATTCTTCATTTGTTATTAAATATCTAAGAAAATGAAACACTGAACAAACATGATTAATATGTTGATAACATGTTAATCGGATTAAAGAATGAATAAAATGAAATGAAAATCTAACCACAATTTTACATAGATCAATAATCAAATAAATAATTATAAATTTAAATGTGACTGCTCTAATACCACTTGTTGGTTTTGGGAATAATGTAAGAATTGCAGAGGAATGTGATATATTAAAATTTATTTTTAATAATCATTTCCCAAAACCAAGAGCGAGGATCTTGCACGTCAAATTTATAATTAATTTATTTAATATATGAAGAAATAAATACATGGGATTAAGAAATTTCTTCATTGATGATTTTTGATCTTCCAAAACAACCCTTTTGAATTTCTTTCATTGTGCTTGTGAGTAACTAAGGGTAGAATCCCTCTAGAGGTGATCCACATGTGCTCCAATGGTCTTTGAGCAACAACACTTATTATTCGAGTTCTAGTGCAGTGAATCAAATGTATTGCGTTGTTTGTTCTTGATCACTTGTTATTTGGTCTTGAATAAATTATCTCTTGGGTTTCTCATTCTTGATAGGGAGAGAGGAGGATGAGTCAAGATATAATTTTCTATGCACAAAAATTCTCTATTCACAAACTTGGAATTGGTTTTGAATGATTTACACAATAGATCCATCAATTTATAGAGTTGGGATTTTGATTACAAAATTTAATTTCATAATAACCATTAAATATAATTATAACCATTAATGAAATCCCATTCCACATAATAATAATAATAATAATAATTTATGGTGCACGAACTTGTGAAAAATGGATAAATAATATTTATTGGCTTATAAATAATTATTTTATCACCGGACATGGTCTTAGTCCATTTGAACTCCTCTTGAATTTATTGAACACCCAAATGAATATTTTTATTCTATTAAATAAATATTTAATTCAAAAACTAGTAAATAAATATTTATTAAATATTCAATAAAATAAATAAATATATTTTATTCAAAATCCGGTGAATAAATATTTATTTAATTTATGTAATCAATATAACTTGAATAAATTTATTCCTTAGTCTTGAGAATAATATTTATTCCATTAATTAAATTCAAATGGAATTTAATCGAGACCAACAGAAACATTTAGTGTGTGACCCTCTAGGATTCTTTCTCATTGGCATTAGGCGGGCTTGCCTAAATTCCAAGACTACTTTTGAGCAATGGGTCACGACACCCAATTCTCAATACATAATTCTTTGACTATCTGAAATAAACTCATCATTACACTATGGCCATGGAATTTAGGGAAATGGTTCTATTTCAATCAAAGGGACAAGATATAAAATCCCATTAATATAGAAGGTATAAATCCTTCCTTGACTTATCCATTAATAACATGTCATTTGTGATGCACCCAATGTACCCTACTTCCCACCAACATATGGCGTGAGGATTTTCATCAGAAAATATAAATGTGAAAGTCATGACATGCATTAATGATAATCTTAAAGTCTAAGAACCATTAAACATACTTGCAGATAGGAATATCCGATGACACCAAAATATGAGAAATTCCTA
This sequence comes from Viscum album, assembly GCA_963277665.1. Taxonomy (NCBI): domain Eukaryota; kingdom Viridiplantae; phylum Streptophyta; class Magnoliopsida; order Santalales; family Viscaceae; genus Viscum; species Viscum album. The sequence goes on from OY728135.1 coordinate 456,471,849, forward strand.
CTAGTGGGTCTGTTCTCATAATCTCTCATCTTAGAGATTACCAAGTGTGAACTTCATGAGAAGAAGTCTCATACACTTATGAGTACTCTCACCTGAAGGTCTATATACTATGTGTCCCATTATAATATGTTCTCTAACTACATAACTATATTAGGAAAATTTTCATATCACTTTAAGGTTCTCATCATAGTGGGGAACTACTATGACCTTATCAATGTAACAAATACTCTAGGACATTAATATATTAAAGTCATGCAGAACAATGAACAATATGTAATACTATGTTTAATTTAATATTTAATAAATAAAATATTAATGTAATAAAAGTACAAAAAGTTGGTTCTAGGACACCAAATATAACATTACATGCATCCTCAAGAGGAGATATCACTGAAAAATCACCAATGGAGGCTAGTGTACTCAGAGAAAAGATAACAAAAAATTCCTAACAGTTTGGTATAAGAATTATTGATACTAAAGGAATACATGAGGTAAGATATTAAAAATATACCTTATTAGAATCCATTCTTGAGTAACTAACTAGCATGGTTAGAAAAATGGCTCTCAAACAGTCAAGTGTACATCAAACAATAGTAAGGGTATGTGGTTTGTTTTCTTCTCCTAATTATTATACTGACCAATGTGTTAAGGTGTTAGGAACTAAGTTTTGTGTAGTTTTATCACCCCCAATTTAAATTAAGTATCCCTTTATTTATGTATTTATGTATGCAAAGTGTTTGGTTGAAGTTTAAGAAGGTTTGGAGGACTTTTGGAATGTTTTTGGAGATTTTATAGATGTTCATGGTTTGAGAAGGATTAGTATAAACTGCGAAACTCCTATAGAGAACTGTGTAAAGTGTGGTAGTGGGATATAGTTAGGTTAATAGTTAGGTGCATAGTTTTCCTAAACCATGTGGCCAACTATGATAAACCGCACGTTTGGGGACAAATGCATTTGAACAGTACTGCACGGTTTTCTTAACTGTTCGCCCTAACCGTGCATGGTAGAAAATTAGATCCGAAAATTGTGGAAATGATTTGGTTTTTCTTCTTAATGGATCATTTCCCGCTAGGATAACCCTAACATGAATTACTCTCTTCCCAAAGGCTATATAGACCATTCCTCTTGACTCAGGAATGATTCATTTGCGATTCTGAGTACGTTGAAGCCTATATTCCTTGGTAAGTCTCCATTCATGGTCATTTTCCTTATATCTATTATTCTTCCCTCTCTTTAATTAATATATCTAGTCCATTGGGGATATATATATAATAATTTATGCTAATAGTGATGATATTTGACTGTGTTAATGTTAGAGAATGAGATCTAAGGAGGGTTTTTGGATATTTAACCCGATTTTATTGAAGAATTTGCACCGTTCTTCATTTTCTCCATAGTTTTTGAGGTATGTGGCTTCAATATAGACTCCTCTTATTAGAACATGAAGGATTGGTTTCAAATTGATTTAATTTCTTGGATTTGATTGTGAAAATTTTGTATAAATCTTGGTAGAAACCTTCTTTAATGATGGTTTGTGAAATTGTGGAATTGTTGTGAAAAGTGATTTATTGAATGATTTTAAAATGAAAATTTTAAAAATGTTTGTTTGGTTTGATTTATGGAAAAAGGTTTTGTGGGAAGGTTTTTAATAAAAATATTTTTTATTGAAATGGTGTGGAATAATTGTTTTGTAATGGTTTTGACATAATTGGTTGGCGTGTGTTCATTTTCATCAATGCGACCCTATGGAAGGGGTGTGTGCCATCGAGACACTGGTATATTATTACCTTGTGATGACTTGGTAGATTGATAAGAAACTATTAATGAGTATGAAACTATCACCTGGGCATGCATGTGTGGATGTGAAGATGTATGGAATGGAATGGGTTATGCCAAATGGATTTTTGAAATAGTTTTAAAGACTTGGCTGGTTGTTTTCCATGAAAAATGTTTTCTTGTGAAAATGAATTGGCTTGTTATTAACTATTTTGCTGTGAAAATGGATTGTATTGTTATAAACTATTTTAAAGTGTTTATATAAATTTTTTATATAAATTGTTTATATAAATGTACTAACATGTTCAATGTTAGTAGCATGAGTAAGGAAGTCATTTGGGGAAAACCTATTGAGTTTTATACTCACCTCTTTCTTGGGAACTTTGGTGTGTTTATAGATATTGTTTACCAAGACATAGGTAAAGTAAATGTATCTCATTTCTTTATTTATGTTTCATGATACCTTGGGAATTTATTATGGAGTTGGAGCTTTGAGCATGTTGGGAGATATGGAGTTAGTGTCTTGGAGTTTTGAGTTTTGTTGGTTTTGTCTTCTATATTTTACTCTAAGATGGTATATGGTTTTAGTTTTGGTTGTTTCTAGTTTGGTTTATTTTTTTATACATTTAGTAATATCACATTATTACCATGCATCATGCAGTTTTTGTTGTTATGGTTATCTTGGTTTGGTTGTTTTACTTTCAAAGGGTAAATCACCCCCCAATTGTATTGAATCCCTATATTGTTATCCTTTGGTGTCTTAGGGATTTCTCTTAAGTCCTGGTAGTGATTCCACTTCAACTCAAGCCATTAAGGAGTGGAGTGATGTTACAAATGGAATCATCTTGTTCGGTCCTTGACTTTCAAGTGGTATCAGTATTTTCTAGTCCATCTTTCATTTTGGAAAAAATGGTATTGGTTACTGGTCTTGGAGTTGAACATCATTTTTTTAGTAATTATGTTGGGTTGGTAAAAAAGAGTAGGATTTTTGAGACTTGAAATATATATCATAAAAGACGTAGGTGACCTAATTATTCTGAACTTCAAGTTACAAGGTAGTTGGGTACATAAGTGTTTTCAAGACATTTATAGGAGTGTTAACTCATTATCATGGGTCTATCCAATGCACATGAGCCTTATCCTAGTTGGTGAGGTCTCTCTAAGTGCATCCAAGAGACCCAGGTTCAAAAACAGGTGGAGGCATAATTTCAGGGTACTGTAGCAGTTACTGTAGTAGTTACTGTTCGGTACTGTGGAAGCCGAAACTATTCACCTTGGGCCTCCAGTTTGGGCTTGGAGTCCTTAAGGCCTTCGGGTTAGTAAGGATTTCAGGCCACCTCATGGCCTTCGGGCCACCTCAAGGCCTTGAAGGACACCTGATTCGCAGTTGCACAAACATATTCTACAAGGAACCACTCCAGAGGAGGAAAGATTAGAGCACATTCACTAGAGTAGGGCTAAATGAACTTGGAAGAATGAGAGGGTATGAAATTTTCCATTAGTACCATGCCTATGAACCTCTGCACATGGATATTCTAGATGAACATTCATGCAAAGTTGAAGAGTTGTTCATGATGCAGAAGCTGGGGAGGAGCAGTTTCAAGTAGTCATATTTGTATGATTTCCTTAAGACCTACAGGTCCTGTAATGTATTCAAGCCTACGGGTAATGTAATACATAAGACTACGGGCCTTGTAAGGGTTCCCCCTCATCCCTCGAAAGGGGGGTTATCAGAAAATTAATAAAAAAATAAGGCCTTTAGGTAATTCATTCAATCATCATGGGCCTATCCAATGATAAGATCATGACATGAATTGATAGAAATGACTTCCCACTATGAGTTCATATTTCATTTTGAGTAATGATTTATGATTTTTGTGAAAAAGAGTTGATTATTGAAAAATTAATGAAAATATTTCAAATGTGAGATTTTTAAAAGGCATGGTTGTGGTATTTTGAAAATGGTTTGATTTTCAATATGAAATTGTACTTTTAAAAAATGGGTTGAAAATGAAGGGTGTTTAAATTGTGGAAAGAATTATTGTGAAAGTTGTGATATGATAATTTGAAATTGTTATGGCTTCAGTTTCTAGAGAGTGAGACTTATGGTGTTTTTTTGTTATATAAAATGACACTCACTAGGCATCATAGAAACAAAATAGAAGAGGCTGCTGAGAATGTGGTTGAACCTAATCAATAGGAAAACCAACAACTGGTTCAAAGTATTGTCCAAGATTTTCATGATGTGGATAGAGGAAACAAAAGGGATGAACCAAGGAAAGTGGATCATTTCATTTAGTTCTAGAAGAAGAATCCACCCATCTTTCGGGGTGATTTAGAACCAGAGAAGGTAGATGTGTGGATGGATAAGATGAATCGAATCTTTGATTTCCTTAGTACACCAGTAGAGTTGAAAGTCAATTTGGAGACTTATATGTTGGAGGATCTTGGACGCCAATGGTGGGATTTATCAGTTCGGGCTAAATTAGACCAAGGCATTTCATTCGAGTATTTTAAATAAGTTTTCAATAAACAATTCTATCCTCACACATTTAGGATTGCTATAATGAATAACTTTTTCATCTTGAAGAAGGATAATCTCTCAGTGATAGAGTATGTTTCTAATTTTATGAATTTAATATGTTTTTCACCTAAATTTACTGTTACTACATCCTTGAAGATACACATTTTTGAATTGGGGCTAAGGTAATAGATTCAATCAAAGATTTTCATGCTTTGTATAAAGAATTATACAGAGATGGTTAATAGAGTTATGGTGTCATAAAGGTACATCTCAGGAGATATGGGTGGAGGGATCATGTTGATACCTATGGGAAGTGGTGGGAACTCTAATACTGAGAACATGAAGAAGAGTGAAACCTATTTCCAAGGTAGTGGATTGACTCAGAATCATATAGATGGATCATAAATCATCCTCCAAAACCCAAGAGTAAAGTTGGATGTTTCTAATGTGTATATTTTGATCACATCAAGAGAGATTGTATGGTTCCACCTAGAGCATGCCACAATTGAAACTAGATAGAGAATCTTTAGCACTATTGTCACATTTCTCCATGACTGGGTGTTTGAGACACATCTCATGTTTCACAAATGTCGTATGATTCAACGGGATGAGGGTAGAAGAATACCTATCATTAGTTGAATCTATCTAGACATGGTGATTCTAGAAATACCATGACTCCTCGTCAAGGGAAATATCAATAGGACAATAAATAACAAATTGAAAAGAGTAACCTGTTATATGGAGATGAAAAAGTTATTATGGATGATCAATCTGGACCATCGATGATGAGAGGTACAATTATTTTGAATTATAACCTTATGTAAGATTTGTTTGATACGAGTGCATCCCATTCATTTATTTCTTCTCATGCTATTGATCTTATGGGTTTTCATGTTGAGATGATGCCTTCTATTTTGAAACTATAAACTCCTCTTGGTTAAAGAGAATGGAAAGCCTTTATGTATAAAGTATGTTCCATAACTATTGATGGAGTTGAGTTGATATGGGGACTCTCTATGATTGAGGACGTAATACTATGAATGTATTGGTTGACTATGTTCAAATCTCACATCGACTGTTATTACCCGAAGGGTTAGTTTTACGACTGATGATCATGTAGAGAATCTCTTTAGAGGAGACCAAAATGTAAAGGTAGGTGTAGTAGGTTTGTTAGAACCAGTAGTTGGAACTATCTCGTAATCATTGGTATCTTTGAATTTGACATCAGTGGATGAGATCAGGGATAGTGGTTTTCTATAACTTATTGATCAATTCTAGGATGTGTTTCCTAAAAATTTCTTAGGGTTTCCACCCACAAGAGAAGTGGAGTTTATGATTGATCTCCTTTAGGTGACCAGTCCTATATCACTTCCATCTTACAAGATGAAACCAACATAATTAAGGGAATTGAAAGGCTAGTTGTAAGAGTTATAAAGAAAAGGGTTCATTTATCTTAGCATGACTCTGTGGGAAACATTGATTTTGTTTGTGAAAAAGGAGGATGGAACTCTAAGGCTGTTTGTGGATTATCATAAGCTTAACCAAGTTATGATAAAGAATTGGTATCTACTTCCACACATTTATGGACTTTTCAATTAGTTTATGGGAGCTTAGTGGTTATCAAAATTTGAATTGCGATCGGGATATCACCAATTGCGGGTTCTAAAGGAGGATATTTTGAAAACAACTTTCAGAAGTAGATATGGACATTATAATTATGTTATTATTCCTTTTTGTCTTACAAATTCACAAATAATATTTATGGAATTGATGAATTAGATATTTAAAAGGTATCTGGATTCTTTTATAGTGGTGTTTTTGGATGAAAAATTGGTGTATTCAAGGACAAGGGTTGAGTACAAGCAACACTTGATGACAATGTTAGGAATCTTGAGGGATCACCGGTTTTATTACAAAATTTCCAAGTGTGTTTTTTGGGTACAAGAGGTATGTTTCCTTGTCCATGTAATCTTTTAAAGATGTGTTTCTATGGATCCAGAAAAGATATATACCATTATCTCTTGTAAATTATCAAAGAATGTCTTTAAGATACATAGTTTCCTTGGCTTAGCTGGTTCTTATTGATGTTTTGTTTGTGATTTTTTACAACAAGTTTTACCTATGATAGATTTTATGAGGAAAGGTGTTACATTTCAATGTAATGATGAATGTTAGAAGTATTTTCTAGAGCTTAATGTTCACCTTATATCAACACCAATCTTGATTTTTTTGGAATCAGGAAAAGGGTATGTGGTGTATTGTGATGCTTTAGGATTTGGATTGGGATGTGTCCTCATACAGGGAGATCATGTGGTTGCTTATGGATCATGATAGTTATAGTTTCATAAGAATAAATATCCAACACATGATTTGGATTTAAATATTATAGTCCATGATTTTAATACTTGGCATCATTACCTCCTTGGTGATAAATTCACTGTGTTTATGGACCATAAGAGATTGAAACATAATTTCTCATGAAGGGATTTGAATATGAGACAAAGATAATGGATGAAGTATCTCCAAATTTTTGACTTTGATTTGATGTATACAATAGGTAAAGTTAATTCATTATAAGACACATTAAGCATAAAGTCATATTCTTAGTTGGTAAAAGAGGCTTTAGATCAGTGACAGTTGATGTAGGTGTTTACCGACATACACTTGAATTGTGGAGACTGAGGCAATGTTGCAGTTTTCTTTCTAGTTTCTTTTGTTCCTGATTTGGTTGAAATGGTTAAAAAGGCACATACATCTGATTCATGATATGTTTCTATAAGGTCAAAACTCAATGGTGGGGAGACCATTGAGGGATGGAAACTGGATGGGAGTTCAGTTTTTTTGGTTTTAAGGTCGGATGGTCATACCTTTGGCTTATCATGAAAAAATTATTCATTATTACCACCATTCAATATGGGTTATTAATCCTGGAATACATAAGATGTATAAGGCATTGAAATCACAATTTTTGTGGGTTGTCTTGAAAAGGAAGGCAGATGAGTTTGTTTCGATATGCCTCACCTATCAATAGGTTAAGACATAGCACCCGTAACTAGTAGTATGTTGTAGTCTTTACCTATTCCTATTTGGAAATGGGAGCATATAACCATGAATTTTGTGATAGGTCTCCCAAGGACGGTTTAGAAATATGATCCATATGGGTGATAGTGGATTGTCATACAAAGTCAGCTCATTTAATCCCTATTTTTGAATCTCATATAGTGGTGGAATTGTCTATAATCTATATTTGCGAAGTATAAAAGAGGCATGAAGTACCAATTTTGATAGTATCGGATCGAGATCTGAGGTTTACATACTATTTTTGGAAATACTTATAGAAATCCCTTGGGACTTAGTTGGCCATGAGTATGGAGTATCATCCTCAGACGAATGCACAATCCAGACAGATGATACAAACATTGGAATACATGCTTTGGGCTAGTGTAATGGATTTTGGTGGCTCATGTGAGGATCACGTATCATTAGTGGAGTTATCATATAACAACATCTATTAGTACTTGAAACATATGTCTCATTTTGAAGCATTATATAGTCATCCTTGTAGTTCTCCACTTTGTTGGGTGGAAATAGGCGAGACTTCATTAGTTGGGCCTAGCCTTGTCTTAGAGACAATGGAGAAGATCCAATTGATCATGGAATATATGGATATGACATAGAGTCATCATAAATCATATGCAGATCACCATCAATGACCATTTTCGTTCTAGGTGAGTGATCATGTGTTCTGGATAATCTCTACAAGGCTTGGGCTTCATCATTTTAGAAAGTAAGGAAAGTTTTATCCTCAATATATAGGCCATTTTGAGATAATTTAAAAAGTTGGTGAGGTGACATATTGATTGTATTTTCCACCATGGTTCAGTGTAGTTCATAATGTGCTTCATGTAATTTAGTTGGAAAAATATTAGCCTGATCCTGACCATGTGATTCGATAGGATCACATTGACCTAGAGTTGGATGCTTCATTGGTTCATATGATGGTATAAATAGTGGATAGGAAATAAGAAGTATTTCATGGAAAAAACATCGTTATAGTGTGGGTTTTGTGGAAACATGGTCATATTCAGGAAGAATATTGGGAACGAGAAAAGGAAATGGTCGAGAAATGGACCAAACTCTTTTAGGGAAATGGTGATTTTCCACTTTCTAGGGATGTAAAGGACAATGGTGGGGAGAATTTATTACCAATAGTTTCAATTAAGTAACCCTTTCTTTTTGTATTTTATGTATGTAAAGTGTTTGGGTAAAGTTTTAGATGGTTTTGAGGACTTTTGGAATGTTTTTGGGGGATTTTATGGAGGTTCATGGTTTGAGAATGATTAGTAAAAACCATGAAAATTCTATATAGAATCATGAAAAGTGAGGTAGTGGGATCTGGTTAGGTGAACAGTTAGGTGCATGGTTTGGACAAACCATGTGACCACATAGGGAAAACCATGCATTTGGGGACAGAGGAATGTGCACGGTTAGTGCACAGTTTTCCCAACCATGCACCCAAACCATGTACGACAGAAAATTAGATCAAATAATTGTGGATCTGAATAATTTTTTCTTCTTAGTGGCTTGTTTTTCCTTAGGTCAACTCTAACATATATTTCTCTCTTCCCAAAGTCTGTGGAGACCATTACTGTTGATCAGAGAGTGATCCATTGGTGATTCTTGGTGCTTTGAATCCCATATTCCTTGGTATGTCTCCATTCTTGGTCATTTTACTTAGATATATTCTTCTTCCCTCTCTTGGATTAATATATTTAGTATATTGGGGATAGATCTATGATATTTGATACCAATCATGATGATATTTTACTATTTTGATATTATAGAATGAGATCTAAGGCATGTTTTTGGATATTTAACATCATTTTGTTGAGGAATTTGTTCCATTCTTAATTTTCACCATAGTTTTGGAGGTAGGTGGCTTCACTTTTGACTCCTCTTATTATAAATTTAATGATTGGTTTCAAATTGATTGAATTTCTTAGATTTTATTGTGAAATTATTGTATAAATCTTGGAAGAAACCTTCTTTATTGATGGTTTGTGAAATTGTGGAATTGTTGTGAAAAGTTCTTTGTTGAATGATTTTAAAATGATGATTTAAAAAAATGATTTTTTGGTTTGATTTATGGAAAAAGGTTTTGTGGAAAGGTTTTCGATAAATTCTATTTAATTGAAATGGTTTTCCACATTTTTTTGGGATGGTTTTAACATAATTTGTTGGTGTGTGTTCATTTTCATTGACTTGACCCTGTGAAAGGAGTGTGTGACATTGGGGAACTAATATATGATTACCTTGGGAAAACTTGGTAGATCGATGAGAGACTACTCATGAGTATGGAACTATCACTTGGTCATGCATTCGTGGATGTAAAGATGTGCGAAATAGAATGGGTTTTGGAAAATGGATTTGTGAAATGGTTTGAAATATTTGGTTGGTTGTTTTCTATGAAAACTATTTTGTTGTGAAAATGGCTTGTCTTGTTATAAACTGTTATTTTTGTGGAAATGGATTGGCTTTTTATAAATTATTTTAAAGTGTTTTATATAAATTGTTTATATAAATGTTCTAAAATGTTCTATCCTAGTGGTGTGAGTAGGGAAGTCATTTTGTAAAAACCTAATGAGTTTTATACTCACCCCATACTTGGGAACTTTGGTGTGATTGCAAATATTTTTTACCAAGAAATAGATAAAGGAAAGGTATCTCATTTCTTTAGTGATTCTTTATGATACCATGGGCATTAATTGTGAAGTTGGAGCCTGGATCATGTTAGAATCTGTGGAGTTAGTGTCTTTGAGTCTTGAGTTTTATTGGTTTTGACTTTCATATTGTACTTTGATATGGTATATGGTTGTATTTTTGGTTGTTACAAGTTTGGTTTAGTTTGTTATACATTTAGTAGTATCACATTGTTATCATGAATAATGTAGTGGTTGTTGTTATGGTTATCTTGGTTTGGTTGTTTTGCTTTCAAAGGGTAAATCATCCCCTGATTATATTGAAGCCCTTGTCATTTATTTATAGCCTTTGACATCTTGGGGATGTCACCTAAGACCTATGAGAAATTCCATCTCAACTCAAGCTAATAAGGAGGGTAAGGATGTTACAGTAGCAGCCTATCAACAAAGGTAGTTTCAATATCCTAGTCAATGATGGATGAATCCTTTACAAATCCAATTTGGATTTGGGAATCAACAAAATACAACCAAATCATACTATCAAAACCAATATCAATAACCTACACCCTTCCAATAACCATAAAAAAATACCTATAAAAAACCATCTTACTAACCACCCCTTTCTAATAAAGGAAACCTTTTGATAAACCCTCAACTAGTTAAAAATTGCCTTTGTATAACCAATATGGTTATAAGGTTGAGTAGTTTAGGAATTAAGTAAAGGAATTAAAGAGTCATCTTGGATGTTTTTTATATAATATCCAAGAATCTAGAAAACTACCAAATCAACCATTCCAAAACCATAAAGGAATGTGATCCTAGTGACAACTAAAAGTGATAAGGAAATACACCCCATTTCCACACATGATTCTAAGAAAAACTATCCCTACACTAAGGATAATGAAGCAAATGAATCTGAATAGAACCATGAGAACTAGGATAGGGAGGAAGAAAAAATAAATAGAAAGAAAAGTTTGGAAGAAATACAAAGATACCAGAAACACCCTTGAAAAAATTGAAGAGGGGAAAGAATGAAATTCCACTCCAATTTCCATCAAGAATGATCCAATCAAGAAAGATACAAGAGGAATAAAATCAAAATAAGAATTTAAAAACTTTTTATAAAGTCTAGATTAATATCTCTCTCTATGAATATCTCAAAAAAATCTGTAAGTATGATAAGTTACCTAAGGAACTATTCACTAAAAAGATAAGACATTGAGGGAATGAGAGAATAAAATTAGAAAGAAGTGTTTTAGACTTGATCACCACATAACTTCTTACTAAATATAATGTTCTGGGGAAATTTTCTATACCTTGTACCATTGGTTCTATGTATTTTAAATATTATTTTTATGAACTTGGAGTCTCTATAAATTTAATGATACATTCTATTTTTTATTCCTTATAGATGGGAGAACTAAATCCCACAAGAGTGGTTATTCAATATGAAAATAGATCTACTGCATTTTCAGTAGTCAGTTTATAATATGTGATAGTTAGAGTACAAAATTTGATCTTTCCAACTCACTTCTATATTACGAACACGGAGGATGATAGGACCCCAACATAGTCACCCATAATTCTGGGTAGACACTTCTTAAAAATAATAAAAACATCATAAATGTATATGAGGGGACTCTCAAAATAAAATTTAGCGAGACACTATCCATTTCAACATATTTGATTTCATGAAGTATCCCTAATAGGATCATACACTTCTCACACTATTACAAACTAAAGAGGATAATCCTAGTGAAGAATCTGGTATGTTATAAGAAATTTTTACATTGGGAAAATAATTAAACTTTAAAAATTTTGTGAAAAATAATTGAAAGAAACTTGAAAAATCTAGGTAATACTTGGAAGAAGAGGATATCCATGAATTATTTGATGTATTTGATTGTTTTTTAATGATGAGGAAACTGATATTTCATCTTATATATATGAATTTTAATCTATAGAGGTTAGAAATCCAAATATCACTCTATTCTTAAAACATCCGCCAAACGAAGTGGTAGAACTCTTACCCAATGATTTGAAATATGTGTACCTAATAGAAGGGGAAATTTTTCCATTAAATATTTCAATCAAGTTTTCTCCTAACCAAAAATAAATATCGAATTTTTTTTAATTGAAAATGTGTAAGCTATATGATAAATTCTAGGAGATATTCTTAGGAGAAGTCTCAAAATATTCATGCACAGAATTTTTCTTGAAGAAAATTAAAAACTGGTTAGACAGCCCTAGAAAAGACTTAATACTAGCATGATAGGGATAGTCAAGAAATAGATATACAAATTTTTATAAGAAAGTACTATTTACCCCATCTCTGACTCACAATGGGTCATTCCCATTCACACCTTTCCCAAGAAAAATGGATCGACTATAGTGATAAATGTGAATAATGAATTGGTTCTTATTATAATCCAGAATAGTTGGAGGGTGTGTATAGATTAAAAGAAGTTAAACTAGGTCACTTGGAAATATCATTTCCTTATTCCATTTATTGAGAAAATTCTATAAATATTATTAATAAATACTCATTAATATTTCCCAGATGGGTTTTCTAGATACTTTTTGGTTCCCATTGCCCCTGAGGACCAAGACAAGATAAACTTTACATGTCCCTATGGTACATTTTTCTACAAAAAAATTGCATTTGTATTAAAAAATTCACTTGGTACCTTATAAATATACAAGGTAAGAAATTTATAGGATCATATTAAAGACTTATTAGAAAAATTTCCTGATGATTTTACCATGTTTGGAAACTCACTTGATAACTATTTGAAAAATATGGGCAAAGTTTTGAAAAATTTCATTGAGAAAAACCTTATTTAAAATTTTGAAAAGTTTAATTTCATGGTTAAAAGAGGTATAGTAATGGGACATGTTATTAAAAAAAGTATTGAGGTTGATAAGACTAAAATTGAAGTGATAAATTCATTTCCCTATCCAAAAAGTGTATAACATGTTAGATATTTTCTAGGATATGTGTGATTTTATAGTAGGTTCATAAAAGATTTTAGTAAGGTTTCTCTTCCAATATCCATATTACTTTTGAAAGATTATAAATTTACTTTTGATGACGATTTTAGGGAATCTATTGATGAACTGAAGAGTAACCTGACTACACATCTAATAATGAAACTACCCAACTGGGAACACATCTTTAGACTGCTTTGTGATGCTTCCAACCGAACTGCTAGAGCAGCATTGCCTCAAAAAATTTAAGGAATACCTCAAGTAATTTTATATGACACAATAACATTGGATGCTAATCAAAACTATTACCCAACCACTGAAAAAGAGTTTTTATAATTTTTATTTCTTTTGATAAATTCATATCATACTTCCATGGATTTAAGGTTACTGTTTTTGTTAATCATGAAACCCTTATATATAAAATGAAGAAAATGAAAGTTACAAAAATTATAGTTAGATTATTTATAATTATTTAGGATTTTTATATAGAAATAAAAGACAAGAAGGTAGTTTAGAATTAGGTAGTAGGACATTTAAGCAAGATTCCCCATAAAACTGAAGTAGAGATTCCAGATAAAAAACTATTCAATGATTTCATTTCAGGAGAGAAGTTATATTTTATTGAAGGATAGGTACCTTGGTATGTTTATATGGTAAAATTATTAGAAACTTCTCAATTTTTAATTAAATCAAACCCCAAAAAGTCCCCAGAAGAAAACATGAATAAAAGTTTTATATTTGAGATGAACTATATATTTGGAAATTTTTTAATAACAAGATGATTAAGAGATGTTTTCTTGAGAGTGAGACACAATATGCCCTTTAAATTTTCATAATCAACCTCATGTAGGCCACTTTTGACCTCAAATAATTGGTATGAGAGTTTTATAATCTTGTATATACTGGCCTACTTTTCTTAAATATTCTCATTACCTTTTTTAAAAGGTGTGATCAATTCCAGTTCACTGGTAACATCTCCAAAAGAAAATAAAGTAGTAAAAAACCCATAAGATTTTGTGAAATATTTCATGTTTTGGGAATAAATTTAATGAGACCCTTTCTTATATTCTTTAAAAACACTTACATCCTTTCAGAAATTGACTATGATTCAAATTGGGTGGAATCTAAATCCACCGAAACTAATGATGATAATGTTTTTTTTGTTATTTTGTTAGGATCAATATTTTTTTATATATATAGAGTATTAAGAGAAATCATTAGTGACCAAGACACTCATTTTAGTAATATGAGCATAAAATATTTGATGTGAAATTATAGAGTGCATTACAAGACATAAATACCCTACAATACACAAACTAATGGACAAGATAAAGTTTCAAATAGAGAAATTAATAGAATCTTATAGAAAAAATTTAATCTAAATAAAAAATATTAGAGTAAAAAGTTGTAAGAAACCTTATGGGTTTATAATAAAACATATAAAACCCCCATTTTAATGAGTCCATATTGATTGATCTATGGGAAGAGTTTCCACTTACTTGTGGAACTAGAGCATAAGACCAACTGAGTAGTCAAGGAGATGAATCTAGATCTGGAAATAATTGGGAAGGAAATAAGACTATATCTTCAAGATATTGAATCAATCTGAAGGGAATCTTTTGTAAACCTTGTATTTATAAAGATATAAATAGAGTGTCCCATGAAAAAATAATTCTGAAAAAAATCCTTTCATTAGAGAGAAAAATTATTATTTTATAACTCCAGGAATAATATGATTTTAGGAAAAATTTATTCCATATGGTAAGAGACTTTTATTTTTAATCTTGTATACACCTTTTGTTCTATGTAGATCATTAAAATAGGATAACAAAACTAATTCACTATTAATGGGAAATGGCTGAAGAAGCACCATGAATATCTTTCATAAGCATTGATAAAGGATATAACACTCCTCTAACCCATATACTAATATAACCAAGAGGTTTTAACTTTTTGTAACACTTGGTTGATTTCTATTCCAAGATTAAATCTATTTTAAATTACTATATATTTTTTAATACATTTAGTACATTGAATCATTCAAGTGTGGGAGAGGGAAACCTTTGTAGTTTTAGGATTTTTAAATTTCTAGTCTTTATTTTTTATTTTCATTTCATTTTTCATGTGTTTATTTTTCATTTTTATTGTGTTTTGAAACTTAATGAGCTAAATATGAATGCATTTAAAAATTTTGAACCTATCCCAATGATGAGAAACTGATTTGACATATGAACCTAACTTATAAGAATGATAAAATGAACCTTTTTTAAATTCATAATGTAGAAAATTCATGAAAAGACTTCTGATTTTTAAATCTCATTCTGTGACATACTTACCTATATTAAAATCACTTACTTGAGAGTATTATAAACCAATTTTTAGATATTCTTAAAATTCCATCATTTTTTAGAGAACCAGTGAATGCTTTAGTAACCAAAAATTTATAATTAATATAGTCAAAAAAATTATAGCACTGAGTACCATGTATTTTAAATGATTGAATCATTATTTTTAATACATAACCCTTTTTACAATGAACTTTTATTTTGGAATACCATGAAATTTTAACCTTGTAGTCCCTAGTATTCATGAATGACCTAATTATATAGCCATATTACATGTCCAAAATCTTTAACTAACTATATCTTAAAGTTAATGAATGAATCATAGTTGAACTCAGGATTGGGGGAGAGAGATGGATGATCGAAATTGAGGTTGTGTAAACACTAAAGTTGTTGTTTATGTATCAATTTGGAGGTGGATCTTGGGAAATTTATAAATATGTTTTAAAAAGGGATTTATAAATAATAAAAGATAAAGTAAATGATAGGATAATATATTCCAAAATGGATCAAGGAATTTCACACTGTTTCTTAAAAACCAAAGGTTCCTCTCTACCTAAAAAACTCAAATTTGAGCAGAACAAAAAAAATAGTAGAGTAAAAAAGGAAGTAAATATGTTTAAGAACATAAAGAGATTAAGTGTTTTGTATTTCTGAAATGTTCAGGGTGTGAAATTCCCTGAAAATTCAAGATGTGCAAGAACTGGACCACTACCAGGGAGAGCGATTAAGAATTCCATTTTTGAGGGAAATTGTAAATCATGAATTATGCTTATAAATAGATCCAAACCTCTTATTCAGACTCAAAATCCTCTCACATCAGATTATACTAACCTTTATAAAAAAAATAACCTAGAAAAATCCTTATGATAATCACCCATGCTTGAATTATTGGGAGTATATGTAGAAATTCATCAAGCCTATATGACCCCTAAAAGATCTTGGAATGAGATTTTCTCCCTTAAATTCATACTTGGAGTGATGAGTGAAATAATTCAAGGAATTTAGATACAAATGAACATGGTAGGATAAAAATGTGGAAATGAATTGAATTTACTTTATGAAAAAATGTAATTTTGAACATTTAGGAGGAATGATAATTTGGAGTTACTTGGATATTAAAAAAGAGAATTCATATTAGCTAGTGATTTTAATTTGTCTCTATAAATATTTTTCATGCTTTCTTGTCTTAGAATCTATGGTTAAGTGTGGTGGAATTGATTAAAATCACATTTTAACCTCCTTTTCTTTTCCTTTCAATGAATCAATTCCCACTATTTTTTTATTTTAAGGTAAATTGCATCATTTTGAGGTCTTAGGGATAATTTAGATTTAATTGTGAAAATGGATTAATTCTTGATCACTAAGTGATTTTTATATAGTTGTAATTATTTTTAAATCTATACACATATTTGTTTTGTTAATTTTTAAGTTAAGGGGTTATGTGTGAAAAACATATCCCAAAAAACCCAATTTGAATGTAAAAGCCATTTTGAAGATGTGTCGAGGAATCAAGAAAAGTCATAAAATGTTGTGTTAGGATGAGAATTGGCTAAGTTATTTTTATTAGGGTAACCAATTACTATGGAATGAATAAAAATGGAAAAGGAATAATTTTAGGAAGGTAACCCTCATTTCAAAAGGGTAATGTTCATCTCAAAAGTTCACTATAATAAACTGACCTAAGGTTAACCCAACCCAACACTCAAGTTGATCCCCCACAAGACTCAAAGGGTGTTCTCAATCCCTATAGGTTGACAGCTAGTTCCTGTGTATCAAGAAGACACATTTTAGAATGATCTCATCCTCATACAATAATATAAATAAGATGAAAAATCTATCAAGAATCTAGTATGATATATCCATACATTGGACATCCATGGGCATCAAATGAAAATTTATAAATAAAATAACAAACCAAAAAGGGAATAGTGACATATATAACTTGAAATTGACATAATCAATTAATGTGACTATTCTCATTCAATATAAAACAAATTTAAATAACCTAACATAACTTTAAAAACATACAATATAAGTAGATACATCACATAAATAAAACATTAAAGACTATAAATAATGGAATAAATAGCTAACTTAGCTAATTAATACTTATCCTAAAAATAAAACAAAATCCTTAAAAACTGACACAAAGTCCACTTAACCCATGATCACCACCACATCCCAAATAATTCACCAAAAAACCAAAATAACCTCAATGAATGGAATCAATATTTGGGTACCAGGGTGAAAACATAAATTTTTTATACACACACACACACACACCGGTGCATATACAGATTTTTAGATAAATGTGCCTAATAGGATTTTACTAACGAGTCTATGAAATTACTTATATAAAAAATTTCATGAATTTTATTTGAAATAAAATTTTAAAGTAAGTTTTACATATAAAAAGTTATAAATAAAAAAACCACATGCTCTATCCTTTTTAAATAAATATACACCCTTTTTCTATTAAAACACACCTTTCAACATCCACTTTTGAAAACCATTTACCACCTATTTTATAAATCAAAAATCAATAATTTAAAATCATACTTTCCAAAAAAAAAATTAAATCAATTTGAAAGTAATCTAGAACCATAACTTCACAATAAGAACCAAGGAATCAATGGGGAATAATAAAAATAAACCACAACTAAAGAAATAGTGTCATTTCACTAACTCAAGATCTAGGGGATGTAAATGTGGAATGGGATACCCTAAATAATTTTTAATGGGAACTAATCATCTGGGAAATTCACTAGGTTTTAACATTATAGGATCCTAGACATACTCAAGAGAATCAATATTTCAGTAATATCCCACCATCTTATCGGGTCACCATCCAATTACCTCCCATAGTTTAATAGACTTACCAACCTTATCATAGATAAAAAATACACTAGGGGTTACTAAAAAAAATACTAAATGAAGTTATCTAGGATAAATACATCATATAATAGAGTTCCCATGACATGTAAAAATGGGTTGTTAGAAAACAAGTGATCCATGATATTAACACATAAATCAATAATGAAAATATTTCAAGTAAACCTCACCTTACCTCCAATACCCTCACAAGAAACAACCATTTTTTGAATCATTAAATCATAAAATAATAATCACCAATTGGAAAAAATTCTACAAAAGTCATAACATAAAATGTGGGTTCAACAACCGAGGGTATCTCAATATCAAGTGAAAATATTTTTCATAAAATATAAAATGATCTTTTAAAACCAACTCAAAATTAAAAGTCATTTGCCTTCATTGAAAACAAATTATAAAACATCCTTTAAAATTAATTTATAAATCAACACATACCTTATAAAAATCTTAAAAATATTCAAATATTATTGAGTCTTAAAATAAATTCTTTGAAACTCAATTTTACCCCTTAAAAACTCAAACCAGTGTCAAACACCTATTTAAAATCTCAAAATACTTTAGAAAGAGCCTCTTGAGAATTTAAGTAAAGAACTAGAATAAACAAATGTTAACCTCAAAAACAAAATATTAAAAACCATACAAATCCCATATGACAAGCATAAAATCATTAAAATCGTTCCATAAAATAATCATGAATATCACATATAGGTTTAACTTAAAATGACATGAATTTATAAACTTAAATCATTTCAAGACATGTAAGATAATGTAATTTCACTAAAGCACCTACCTCAAGATAAGTGGAAACCAATAACCTTCAATTATTAAAGAAAAACCAATGTAGAAGATGACCTACTCAAGATCTAAACATTAAAAGTCTTAAATTAAACCAAACCCAAACTTTAAAGTATGATGTTGTATTTATTATACATGATTTATTGTAATTATTATTAAACCAATATTTATGAAGATATGACATGTAATGACCTGATATTTTGAATTTGTTTCCTAAAAATGTAAGTTTTACTGTGTCATAATCAATAGAACTATATTGTATAATTGAAAGGTAACCATAGAGTTTTGACTGTTATATGACCATTGGTTAACATGAACATTGGAAACCATAATATTTTTTAACGTTATAATTATTATTTATAAATAGAAATAATAATGTATAATTAATGTATAAATAATAGTCAATGACCTCTACTAGTAGAATTATACCATACAAATACCATTTTTCAGAGCTGAGGAAGGAGGTAGCATCACTGGGCTTTGCTCTGGACCAAGCCCAAGTCGAGCTTTAACATGTTAAGCTTGAATGAAATCACCTATAGGAGAAGTTTAAGTTGATAAAAATCACCACTCTGGCAATGTTTTCTGAGCCTCCACAAGATTCTATCACCATTTAAAACCTTACTCTTAGGTCCTATGCAGGTGTTATAAGGGGTTATGTAATGAGCCCTTAGTTACGTTGTGTAATCCATTTGTATAAATAATTTTTTTTATGGTAATATAAACATCATTTTTGAATTTCAAACATAAAAATTAATATAGGATGAATTTTTATTATTTTTATAAGAAGTTTCATATTGTTGATGAATATTGAAAAAACCTGTATTTTAAAATAATTTTTATACTTTAAATAATTGATACTGTGAAATGATTTTTGAAAAACAGACATATACAGTTGTGATCAGTAAGAAATTTAGAGTCTGATAAGATCAACTTAATTTGTGGTGAATATTAACTTATGAATAGTAATAGTACCCTAATGAATATTAATATGACCAATAGAATAGTAACCTCACCTAATGAAGTATAAATGTAATTTAGGCATCTTTAATGGTAATGTGATATAATTGTATAAGTAAATATCTATTTTAGAAATTATTAGTTAAGTATTAGTATTTTTTTTCAAGTAAATAGTGATTTTACTTAAAAATTAAATTTCTCATATTGATAAAATTGTTTTCATAAGATGGATTTAATTTTTTAATTCAAAAAATCGATATTAGGCTAGGGTGAATTTATGATATTTTTATAAAATGTTTTGTTTTTCGGTGAATAGTAAAAATACAATTTTTGATTTTTTGGTGTGTTTTATGACATCATAGTGATGTAATATGTAATTTAAAATGTTGGTAGAATCATTTGGATTAAAATATTATATTAATTTTCCCTAGTGGCCAAAACCATGGGCAAATACCTTGGTAAAGCCCATGGTTTTGCAAATACCACCGATGAGATATCCTCAGAAATTAATTAAAAATTCCCTCTCTTTTACTATAAATACCAAGAAATTACTTCATTTATATTCATTAAAAATTCATCATCAATAAATATATGCTATTTATACCTCCCAATGAGTCCTAATAAGGTGTTATAAATCCTTCAAATTCCCAATCTTATAGTTTTAGAAGTTACTCTTCAAGGCAAGGGAATTCTTAACTTCTCTTTTTTCCATTCAAGTTATCTTTTATGTGGTATGTCTTTCAAGTTTCCATAAAATGTTCCTATTTACCTTATATTTTTCCCCTATACTATATTATTATTCTTTTATTAATGGGTGACCCTCTATCCCCTCTCTTTTTAATGTTTTCTAAAACCATGTAGCATAGCCGTTATACTGTATAATTTTCATCTTAAAATCTATCTCTTTTTCTCAAGAAATTATCTTATTTTATTTATGTGAATAAAAAAACCCATTTCATTTATAGGGGTATTAATAAATAAATAAAATTGATATATTTTATTCAGGAACTGATATACATAAAACCCTCATTCCATTTCCGTGGGTTATAATTGACATAATAATCATGTTTTTAATCACTTTTTAAAACGTCGTGATTTTGATATAAAACCCTTTTCTTTTATTCTCCTTGGGTTATTTATGA
Source organism: Viscum album (assembly GCA_963277665.1). Taxonomy (NCBI): domain Eukaryota; kingdom Viridiplantae; phylum Streptophyta; class Magnoliopsida; order Santalales; family Viscaceae; genus Viscum; species Viscum album. The sequence goes on from OY728135.1 coordinate 456,492,971, forward strand.
AATTTTTTATTATTATATATGTGGATCAAATGAAAATAAATAAATATTAAGGGTACACCCTGATAGATCTCCAATGCATTGGGTAAAGAAATTAATCTCTAGAGATGATAAGTTTTATGATACCTTGGTGAATAACCTTGGTAATTTTTATAACACCTTGGGGATGAACCTTGGTGATATGATTATGAATGTATATATTAAATATTATAGAAAAATTTTAAATGTATAACTCAAGTTATTATTATCATTATATTCCTCTTTATCATGACTTTATGATATTCCTCATGTTCTTATTGATGTCTCTCAAGTTCACATGTAAACCGTTTCACTTGTTTTATTTACCAGGCCTTATGCTCACCCTTTACTTTGATGTATGTCCCTAGGTTATGAGATGTAGTAATTTTACTTAGGATTAACCTATTATTAATCCTTATAAGTGTATTATAATAATTTTTTATGTTTTCTTGTATTATGTATCTTATTTACAAGACACTACACTTTAAAGATCCTCTATTTGTGAAATGCAATGAAAAGTTGTGTAATAAAAAGGAGGGATGCTATAGTTGGTATCAAAGTATAGTTTAGTTATTTATGGAAATTTGGATTTAATAACAATAGTAAGAACCCTATAGAAAAGTTTAATTATAGGAAAAATTCCCTATATTTTGGTGAAATATTAAATAAGTGGTTTCCAAACAAATAAATCCCTATCTGGATACGAACAAGTGGATGTGGCTCTGACATAGATGTATATAGGGGAAAACCCAAAAACACCACTTTGAGATAGAATCGAATAGGAACTGGTGAACGACAACATGCCTTGATGCACTCTTAGTTTGACACTCCTAGGGGATATGTTTGGTTAATCACAAGAATTTTATGAATCATTATGAATGATTGATAGAAACTTTGAATTATTTTTAATGAATAATGTGTTTACGCATGATGTTTTAAGACATAAAAATCTTTTAGAGTTATAATATTATTAAATGGAATAATTTTCTCACTAAGTTTTTCTTATTTTATAAAATGATGGGAAATAAGAGGAACTGTGAAAATTGTGACCGGAACAGACCATGTGTTGAGGACCCTCTGATGGAAGACATAATGGAAACATTCATGAGAATGATGAATTAACAAAATAACGTTATGGGAAATAACTTAAATCAAGACGAGAGACCAGTTTCATCACAAAGGGAACAAATTTATGTTGAGTCCTTTATGCGTCAACAACCACCAATATTCAATGGATCTACTGACCCATTTATTTCTGAATAGTGGATAAGCTCTATCAAAAAGATCTTTTATGTAATCCATTGTTCAAAATAGGAGAATGTCAACCTGTCTATTTACCGTTTAGAGGGAGAAGCTCATCAATGATGGGAACTAATTAAAAAATTTAGGCCAAGAGGGGAGATTTATGCTTTGGAGTGGGTATAGTTTAGGGTAATCTTCTTGAATAGGTATTTCCCTCATTCGATGAGAACAAAAATGGAGAAGGAATTTCTTGAGCTGAAGTAGAAGGAGAATGAATCTATGGTAATCTAAAAGATAAACTTCACAAGGCTTTCCCATTACACCTATATCTTTTTCATGGATCCTAATGGTAAGGTTAATAGATTCTTTGGTGGACTAAGACCTCATCTACGAAAGAATTTAGCGAACTGGGACTATGAAAGCTATGAGGAAATCGTACAAAGTGCTATGAAGGTCGAATTGGAGTTCAGTGAGATGCAATGGTCTTATAAATAGAATGAAAGAAGAGATAAATAGAGACAATCTTGGGAAGGATCTTTGATTTGGTAATAGGAGGAAAGAAAGTGGAACATCCCATGTGTAATAAATGTGGGAATAAACATTTGGGGGGAACTACCTACTCGGGAGAAGGAAGTGTTACAAGTGTAGAATATATAGACATATTTCTCAGAATTGTCAAAGTGAGGTGAATACTCAACTTCCCAACACCAAAGACAAAGGGAATATGGTGTATTACCTACCAGAAATCCAATTCTTCAAGTGTAAATAGCTTGGGTGCTTTTCCAATCACTGCCCAAATCTGAGGGCAATGGAGGGGAATCACCACCTGATTCAGAAAAGGGCAAGGGAGAAAGGTAATGCTTTTTCTATCATGAAAACTGAAGTAGAAGCTCCAAATAATGTGGTGGAAGGTACTATTATTATTCTCTCAAATCTAGCAAGTACTTTGTTTGATTATAGTTCTACGTATTCTTTTATTTCTTTAAATTTTACAAAGAATATATAATCAATCTCTGAATTTCTTAAAGTAGAGTTATTAGTCAAGACTCATGGTGGGATTATCCAAGCATTATCAGGGTTTAGAAACTCTAGTATTTACTTTAGTGATCACAATCTTATTGAAAATCTAGTAGTCATTCCCATGTTGTAATTTTATATTATACTAGGGATAAACTATCTCTCAAAGTATAATTCTAATATCAAATGAAGAAGTAAGGAAATATCATTAGTCTTGAATGGGAAACCTATGGTTATATTCTAAGGAGATATTTCTTGACTAGAGCTTTGTCTATAAGCACCTCCTATAGACTTCTTTATGAAGTTTATCAGTGAGGATGAAGAAGTAAATGATAGTATAAGGATAGAAAATGTCCCCATATTCTAGGAATACATTGACATATTTCATAAGGAGTTACCTGGACCTCCCCCAGAAAGAGAGGTAGAGTTCTCTATTGAACTCGTACCTAGATCTCATCCTATATCAATAATCCTGTATAGGATGGAAAATGTAGAGCTGGAGGAATTAAAGAAACAAATCCAAGATATTTTGGATAAGGGGTTTATCTGACCGAGTGTGTCTCCTTGGGGAGTGACTTCTCTATTTGTGAAGAATAAGGATAGATTAATACAACTATGCATTGATTATAGAGAACTGAACGAGATCACAATGAAGAAAAAATACCTTCTTCTAAGAATTGATGAATTATTTGACCAGCTTTGTGGGGCTCAATTATTCTTCAAGATTGATCTTCGATCTGGTTATCATCAATTGAGGGTGAAGAAAAAAGATATTTGAAAAACTACCTTCTGATCAAGATATGGTCATTATGAGTTTTTTTATTCCCTTTGGCTTGACTAATGCTCCTACTATTTTAATGTATTTGATGAATAGAGTCTTTAAGTATTACCTTGATAAATCTATGGTAGTTTTTATTGATGATATTATAATATATTATAAAAGTCATGAGGAGCATGAGGATCATATAAGGGTTATTTTGAAAACTCTATGGAATGAGAGGATTTTTGGAAAGTTTAGTAAATGTGAATTTTGGTTACAAAAAGATGCTTTCTTAGGGAACATTGTAACCAATGAAGGAATCACATTTGACCCTACAAAGATAAATGTTATAGAGGAGTGGACTCATCCTATAACAATAACTAAGATTCATAGTTTCCTTAGATTAGCGGGATATTATAGGAGGTTTGTGAAATTTTTTTCCGACTTTCTAATACATTAACCAAGTTAAATAAAAAAGGGTTTAAGTTCATCTGGATAAAGGAGTGTGAGAAATGTTTCCAAGAGATGAAGAAGAGATTGGTTACTACACCCGTGTTAACTCTGCCATCAAGCGGAGAAGGATTCATTATTTTTAGCGATGCATCTCTGAAAGGGATTGGGTGTATCCTCATGCAAAATGATAATGTGATTTCTTATGAATCTCGATAGTTGAAGACTCATGAGCATAACTATCCTACACATGATCTAGAGATGGATGTGATTTTTTTGCTTTGAATATATGGATGCACTATATTTATGGGGAGAAGTGTGATATATACACATACCATCAAAGTTTGAAGTATATTTTCATAAAAAAGGAATTGAACATGAGATAGAGGATATGGTTGGAACTTCTTAAAGATTATGATTTTTCAATTCATTATCATCCTAGAAGAGTAAACAAAGTCATTGATGCATTAAGTAGAAAGAAACCAATTGTTCTGGCAATGATGAGGATTCAAATAGATCCCTTGATCAAAGACCTAGTAAAACTTGACATGGGAATTCTAAGGTAAGGGACATCATCAACTCTATCCCAAATTATTTTTCATTCATAATTACTAGAGAAGATCAAGAAGGATAAAAAATAATATCCTTTATTATAGAAAAAGTTTGAGGCTGTGAAGGATGGGAAGTTTTCAGAGTTCAATATTGATCATGAAGGTGTACTAAAATTTCATACAAGGCTATGTGTTCCATCTATTCAGGAAATAAATAAGGATATGATGGATGAATCTCATAGATGTACTTTCTCTATACATCATGGAAGCAAAAAAATGTATAGAGACCTTCATGATCATTATTGCTGGGATAACATGAAAAGGGAGATTGATGACTGCACTACAAGGTTCTTAATGTGTCAGAAAGTGAAGGCAGAGTGAAAACTTCCTAAAGGGGAATTACAACCACAAACCATACTATTAGGGAAGTGGGATAATATCTCTATGGACTTTATCATTGGTCTCATGATAAATTACAAAGAAAATAATGCGATATAGGTTATAGTGGACCATCTCACAAAGACTTTCCATATTATCTCTATTCAGTAAGATTTATCTCTTGATCAAATTACTGGGATTTATGTGAAGGAAGTGGTAAGGATGCATGGAGTTCCACTTTATATCATATCTGATAGTGATCCAAGGTTTACATCAAATTCTGGAGAAGTCTTCAGCATAATCTGGGTACCGAATTAAATTTTAGTACAACCTATCATCCCTGAACCGATGGCCAATCTGAAAAGACTATTCATAAACACGAGGACATGCTAAGAACATACTCAATGGAAATTAAAGGTGGATGGGATAAACATATCCCATTAGTTGAGTTCTCATAAAAAAACAGCTTCCACTTGAGCATTCAAATGGAACCCTATGAAGAACTATATGTAAAGAAATGTATAACTCCTAATTGTTGGGATGAATTTGGTGAGAGAAATATTCTTGGGTCTGATTGTGTGTAAGAGATGACAGAAAAGGTTCATGCCATCCAACAACACATAAAGGATACTCATAGTCAGTAGAAGAGTCATGATGACAACCATCAAAGGGACTTGTATTTTGATGTTGGTGACAAATTATTTCTTGGAATTTTACCTTGGAAGATATTAACGGGGTTTAGGAATAATGGGAAGCTCAGACCTAGGTACATTGGCCCCTATGAAATCCTTGATCACGTAGGAGCAGTGGCCTATCATCTTGCACTTCATCCAAATCTAGCATAAGTTCATGATGTATTCCATGTATCTCTATTGATGAAGTACATACTTGACCCTTCACATATACTAAATTTAGAGGTGGTACAAATAGAACACGACCTCTCTTATGAGGAGAAGCCAGTGGAGATCTTGGATCACAGAGACAAGGTTCTACGCAAAAGACTACCCACCTTATTAAAGTGTTGTGGAGGAACCACAAATATGAAGAAGATACATGGGAAGAAAAGGAGACTATGAGGTATAAGTACCCACACCTTTTCTCTTTTGAGGGTATGAGTTGAAATTTTAGGGAAAAAATTTCTAAAGGGGGGAAGAATGTAATGACCCGAACTTTTGAATAATATTTTGTTTTTTTGAAAATGTAAGTTTTTCTGTGTCATAATCAATAAAACTATATATGTATAATTTAAAGGTAACCATTTAGTTTTGACCATTATATGACCGTTGGTAAACATGACCATAGGAAACCATAATATTTTTTAACATTATAATTATTGTTTATAAATAGAAACGATAATGGATAATTAATGCAAAAAGAAGAGTCAATGGCCTCTACAAGTAGAATTGTACTATACAAAACCCATTTTCAAAGCTTAGGAAGGAGATAACATTACTGGGCTTTTCTCTGGTCCAATCCCAAGCTGAGATTCCACATGTTAATCTTGAAAGAAATCACCTATGAGAGAAGTTCAAGTTGATAGAAATCACCACTCGGGCAATGTTGCTCGAGCCGCCCCAAGATTCTATCACCATTGCACACCTTACTCTTAGGTCCTATGCAGGTGTTATAAGGGGTTATGTAAAGAGGCCTTAGTTACATTGTGTAATCCATTTGTATAAATAAAAATTGTTTTTAAGGTAAAATAAACACCATTTTTGAATTTCAAATGTCAAAATTAATATAGGATGAATTTTTAGTATTTTTCTAAGAAGTTCCATATTGTTGATGAATATTGAAAAAAAGTGTATTTTAAAATAATTTTTATACTTTAAATAATTGATAGTGTGAAATGATTTTCGAAAAAAGGACATATACAGTTACGATCAATAAGAAATTTAGAGTTTAATAAGATCATCTTAATTTTTGGTGAATAATAACTCATGAATAGTAATAGTACCCTTATAAATAGTAATATGAACAATGGAATAGTAACCTCACCGAAGGAAATATAAATGTAATTTAGGCATCTTGAATGGTAATGTGATATAATTGTATAAGTAAATAACTGTTTTAGAAATTATTAGTTAAGTATTAGTATTTTTTTTCGAGTAAATAGTGATTTTACTTAAAAATTAAATTTATCATATTTATAAAATTATTTTCATAAAATGGAGTTCATTTTTGAATTCATAACATTTATATTAGGCTATGGTGAATTTATGATATTTTTATAAAATATTTTGTTTTTCAGTGAATAGTAAAAATATAGTTTTTGAGTTTTCGGTGTGTTTTATGACATCATAATGATGTAATATGTAATTTAAAATTATGTTTGACTCATGTGGATTAAAATATTATATAAGGTGTCCCAATTGGCCAAAAACATAGGCAAATACCATGGTAAAGCCCATGGTTTTTCAAATACCACTGATGAGGTGTCCTCAGAAATTAATTAAAAACTCCCTCTCTTTTAATATAAATACCAAGACATTCCTTAGTTTATATTCATTCCAAATTCATCCTCTACAAATTTTTGATAGTTATACTTCCCAAGGAGTCCTCCCAAGGTTCCCTAAATCCCTCAAGGTCTCGATCTTAGAGTTTTAGATGATACTCTTCAAGGTAAGGAAATTTTCAACTTCTCCTTTTCTATTCAAGTTCTCTTTTATGTGGTATGTATTTAAAGTTTCAGTACCATATTTTTATTTTTATTTTATTATATACCTATACTATATTATTAGTCTTTTATTAATGATTTACCACTATCCCCCCTCTTTTTAATGTTTTCTAAAACCATGTAGCATAGCAGTTATGCTGCATAATTTTCACCTCAAAATCTCAATCTTTTTCTCAAGCAATTCTCTTATTTTATTTATGTGAATACCCAACAATATTTCATTTCTAGGGGTATTCATCAAGATATAAAAATTATATATTTTATTCTGCAATTTATATACATAAAACCCTCATTTCATTTCCATGGGTTATAAATGACATAATGATCATGTTTTTAAGCACTTTTTAAAACGTCTCGATTTTGATATGATACCCATTTCTTTTATTCTCTTCAGGTTATTTATGAAATATTTGATTATGATCTATGTGTATAACATGAAAATAAATACATATTAATGGTTCACCCTGATAGTGCTCTAATGCATTGGGTAAATAAATTAATCTCTAGAGATGAAAAATTTTATGATACCTTAGTGAATAACCTTGGTAATTTTTACGACACCTTAGGGATGTACCTTGGTGATATGCTTATGAATGTCTAAATTAAATGTTGTATCCAAATTTTCAAGTTATGACTCAAGTTATTATTATTATGATATGAATCTTTATAATGCCTTTATGATATTCCTCATGTTCTTATTGATGTCTCTCAAGTTCACATGTAAACTATTTAACTTGTTTTCTTTACTGGGCCTTATGATCACCCTTTCCTTTGATGTATGTCCCTATGTTATGAGATGCAGTAATTGTACTTATGATTAACCTATTATGAATAATTACAAGTGGATTAGAATAATTTTTTATGTTTTATTGTATTATATACCTTATTTCCAAGACACTAAACTTTAAAGACCCTCTATTTGTGAAATGTAATGAAAAGTTGTGTAATAAAAAGGAGGGATTCTATATGACATGTGTCTATAATATTTTATAAAGACTTTTATGTGAATATTCCATGTAAAAATTCAATATCTACCATCAAAATCTTTCATTAATGGAAGGTGGATGCTTTTGAAGTGTTTTAGTTTGCTAAGAGATGATTAGAGAAGTCCCAAAATTTAATTTAAAGATAATAAAATTTTATTTGAAGATATTTTTCATGTTCTATGCTAGAGTTGAAAAATGATAACATATTATATGAGTATATGTGTAATAAAATTCAACTATATAGGGATAATTATGAGTAGGTTAGTTTTGGAAAAGGGATTTATCTTATGCGCATAAGATATTTAAGTGAATGTAAGATAATTTTCCCTATGGGTTGAATGAGAATATGGAAACCACATTTATTTTATGTGGAAGTTATTTTTAGACTACGTTAGTAAATTGACTGACATGACTTATATCATCTGAGATCTTGTAAGATAATCTACTTACATGTGGAGAATGTTTTAGTTTCCCATAAGATAATTTATCTTACATGCCTTCCATGTATTTCCAAATTCATATATTTTAATGAAATAGGAAATAAAGAATACGATGCTTTGTGTTATATTCTTCATGAAGAAAGCAGGATAATCATACATGATTATGATTCTTTTTGAGATCAAAGGATAGGATCATCCAAGGATATTTCTGGAAGCTGAGGGAGTTCCACACCACATTCTGAGATGCCACATCACTATTCCTATGTGGAAATATCAATAAAACTGAATGATAAAGATTTTTTGGGAGTATTTAATAAATATTAATACCATTATAATTCAAATATCACATGGAGGAAACAAGAACATTCATCATCCATTTTTACAAGATGAGTTTAATGAGTATAGAAAAGCCACAAAAAATCAAGGGAGGTTTCCATAACTTAACATGGAAGCAATATTCACACAATATTAATTGAATATAAATCACAAGGGATGATGAAAGAGACGAGTAAATAATTTTGATAAAGTTAGATAATATGATATTGTATCGAATAAAAATAATAAACACTCAGAACAAACACACGAGATCTCTATGAAAAAAAATAGGAAGATGATCATTATCTAGAGTCCATGTGGAGGCTCATGCACTCATCAAAGTTCATTATTCAGAATGAGTTTCTTGGTTTAGTTGGTGTGAGATTGTAATTGGTTTGTTCCAGTAGTTTTACAAGTTCATGTTCACACCCTTTATTTAGTTCCTTTTGATAATAAGAAGGGTACTGTGTGTGTGGGATAATAATTACAACAAACCAGGGATGTAGTCATTCAAAAGGAGGTAAAACTCATTATAAAACTTGGTGTTTCATTATTATTTTCTATATCAGTGAGTATCTTTAGAGAGAGGTAATAAAAAGGCTTGAGAGAGTATTGGACTTGGAATTTCTATACACATTGATTCAAGCCCCTCAATGTGTATCACCTTTAATGTGATCTAGCATTTGGTATCATAGCCAAGTTTACTCTCTTTTTCTCTCAATTTCCTAAAATGGATGAGAAAAATTCTATCAATAATAAAATAATCTTAAAGAGCACTATCGTGAGTGCCCTCAAATTATTAGTGTGATTTTGGGGTACTTAGGTGCAGCAGAGTGGCTGACCAAGGTCATTTCTCAAAGGAGGAAGTGAATTAAAACAAATTTTTAGTGGTATTATAGAAATAAAATAAAAGAGAATAAAAACACTACTTTAAAGGATGGGGGTAGTTTTTTATATTTTATAAAACTTGAAGAATTTTTCTGGAAGAAGATTGCATTTTTTTTTGTTTTTTATTTTGAAATGAAGTTTGATAAAAAAGACACAACAATAAGATGTTTTTTTGACAATATTTTAAAAGGTGTAATCGATCTAACTATACATATTCACTCTATTATTAATCATTATCATTTAAATTAACATTAACTTAATTATGATCCATTAATTTGTTAAATCCCAAACCCTATGAGAATTAACTTTACCACGAAGATGAAGTGAATTTAACCCTAGGATAACTTCGGAACATGCAATCGCAACACCCTGCATTGATTGATGTTATAAGATTAGCTTATGGTTAGTGGTAAATTTAGGCACATATCCATTCTGTAAATGAGGACTAATTTAGTTTAGGGATTATGTTTGAACTATACAAATTAATCCCATGTGGTTTTGAATCACCAGTTAAGGTTGCACTCTCACAGTTCACACAATTCCCGACCTCGCGTATTTTGTGTTAACTATTAAATTTCATGATTAGTTTCATTTAAATTAAAAACTCAATTAATAGATCATAATATGTGAATTACAGTATCTCATTTATTCAAAATAAATTAATAAAGAAGGATAGAGGTCGATCGATTACTAGAAAGAACTACTCTTCCCTGGGTGACGTAATCATCGTAGAAGTGAATTGCATTTGCAAAGGTTTATAATGGGTATAACCCAATAACGCTTCTACTAAAGAATTCCATCCCAAATAGGAAGATTAATAGAAGAATAAATTTAAATAAAATATAAGAAAAGAGAATAAATCAAATAAGAACAAAGAAGTTTAAAACACAAATGAAAATATTACAACATGAAGAAGAGAAGGAGTCTTCGATGAGGGGATCCTTGCTTCAAGAGCTACCCCTCTTACAATGTTTGGAGAATTTGGGTTAAACCAATTCTCCACTGCCTCCAATATCCTAATTCACGTCCCAACCCCTCCAAATGAGAAAAATACTAATTTATAGAGTGGAGGGGAGTCTAAGTTAAAAGAGGTTTCAAGTGTGAATGGGAAATCTCGGCCAAATATTTTAATGAAACTTTCACCGCCCATTTGACCTCCAAAACACGTGAATTGGCTAGCCTTATAGAAAGATTATTTGTGAAAAATCATGTCCCAGAGATTTCCTCAAAATTTGGGCTCAATCCAAGCTCGGATGGAGAAGATATGGTCCAAATACAGAACCCATGTCCATTCTGCCGAGTCCAACCCAACGTTGACTTCATGGCCCATTTTCAACAACCAAATGCACTCTTTAACTCTAGTGTCCTGAATAAAAGTTGTATACAATTAAGTTAGGAACACTGTTACAAAATTTAAAATTCAAATAATAAATTTAAAAAGATTTATCTTCGAAATACTACAGTGCACTATAAAGGGTAAAACTAGAATTTTTACTAAATTTTCAAATGAATGATAAAATCCCAAATATTTTATAAATAAACATATTTACCACAATGTGGGGAAATTATATCATTTATTATAAATAAAATATTCAAAAAAATAGTGTTTTATCAACTTCACCACACTTACCCTTTTGCACTCCTGGGAAAAACCTCATGTCAAGTAAACATCAATATCAAATCAAAACCAATTTTAAAACACATATCCTTGAGATCAGACAATTACACACCAAGAAAAAAAATATATCATGCCTCATAAAAAACCATTATTTCAAGTTTTTCATTTATATAATTCAATATATTTCCACTTTATTTATCATCCCATGCACAAAACACTTACCTCGCTTGAATTTTCTCTTATCACACAAATATAAATTTTTTTGCAATGTCTTTCTCATCCAAACTCATACAAGGGTCACCATAGGCTTGATAAATTCCTACATCACCACTCGATGTGAGTCAAGGAAGTATGTTTATCATGAGGACTTTTCAGGTTTGTTCTGTGGCTTTCGATAGGTAGGATTTAGATGTGAAAAATTCTAAGGCTGAATGAGGAGGGCTTGACTCTTTTTGAAGCAAAATTACATTAATCTAATTTTCACATAAATATGGTCTTTTCCTCAATCCCCATAGTATCAATTCAGATCAATCATCATGAAAAGTCATGGAAAGTTTACACCATTCATCATTTCAGCATAAAAAATGTTAATCTTCTCAAACATGATTTTCTTAAAAGCTCCAGACAGGCACAAACTTTCCACCTCAATTAGAATCTCCAGAAAAGGCACAGCTTCACTTGTCATGAAAGCTCCAGAAAAGGAACAACTTTCAATATAATGACTTTCTTCAGCAGCAAAAAATCTCTTCAGAATTTAATTTTCCACCCAAGGTATCAGAGAATGTGGTAGCACAACACAAGATAGATTCCCCCACACTTAAGCTCAACTAGATTATGCAATTTCACTTTAAGAGTTGGTTGGATAGGGGAAAATTGTCATGTAATGTGGCTAACCTAATAGGATATGCATGGATTATAAGGTCTAAAAGGATTAAATGTTCAAGGTAGACCATTATAAAAAAAGATTCTTTGAAATAGGGTCTTTAATACCAAACAAATGCCTCAATCATTTAAACATAAGTACCTCAAACCCTCAAGTTCTGACAGGAATAAATCAAATTCTGGTTAAATCAAGCATGGTTTGGTTCTCTCAAGAAGTGAAGTGAATGTAAAGAATATGAAAATAATGATTCAGAAGCCTCACAGGAATGTGGTTTCAAATATAAAGACAGTGAGATGAGGCATGTGATTCAAAATTCAGTGTACTTTTCATGAAATTACTAAATATTTGAACTTGAAACAAAGTCATTTTCAGCATTCATTTATGCTCAGTTTCATGGGATAAATTGTTTCACTCATTGATATGCATTTCAAAAATTTTGATGAGAATCATTTCAGCTCAAAAATTTCAAAAACACAAATAAAAATTAAAAATAAACACACAAAATTTAAAAAACACACATTTTTTTTAAACAGGGAAATAATTGAAATTACTAAACTAAAAGGTTACCTCCCCCACACTTAAAATATTGTATTGTCCTCAATGTGAACCAATGAGATGATATATGCACATGAAATGCAGAATTTTTAAATAGGACAAAGAATATAAAAGTGAAAGGGTTAGGAACATCCTGATGTTCTCAAGTGATGATGGGGTCATGCAGTATGATAAAATCCACTGCATTAGTAGGAAGTCCCTAAATGTATCTCTTAAAACGTTGTCCATTGATTGTAAAGATTCTTCATGTGTCCTCTTGTGTGATCTCCACTACACCATAAGGAAAAACATTAGTCATAACATAAGGACCTAACCATCTGGAACGAAACTTACCAAGCATCAGCTTCAGTCATGAACTGTAGAGAAGGACTTTCTCTCTAACATGAAACTCCCTTTGTTGGATCATTCTATCATGAGATAATTTTGATCTTTCCTTGTAGAGCCTTGAGTTCTCATATGAAGACAATCTAATCTCCTCAAGATCTTGAATTTGCAGCTTCCTTTAGATTCCATCTTGGGCCAAATCCATGTTTCATTTCTTTATAGCCCAATAATCTCGATGCTCAACTTCCACGGGGAGATGACACGCTTTAACAAAAACAATCAGAAATGGGGACATACCAATGAGTGTCTTGTATGCTGTCCTATAAGCCCACAATGCATCATCCAAGTGCTTTCTCCAATCCTTCCTATTTGGCTACACATTTTTTTCCAATATTTGTTTCAACTCATGATTTGAAACCTCAGCCTGGCCATTTGTTTAGGGGTGGTATGGTGTTGATGTTTTGTGTGTAACCCCATACTTTCGAAGGAGGGAAGCAAAATTACTATTGCAAAAGTGTGTCCCTTGGTCACTGATGATGGCCTTTGGTACTCCAAACCTGCAGAAAATTTGAGCCTTGAAAAAATCCACTACAACATGAGAATCGCCAGTCCTAGTGGTCGTGGCCTCCACCCATTTAATCACATAATCAAAAATAACCAAAATATAAAAAAATCCAAATGAACTAGGAAAAGGACCCATAAAATCAATGCCCCATACATAAAAAATGTCACAGAATAGTATGGGTTGTTGGGGAATCTCATGTCTCCTAGAAATGTTCCCAGTGTGTTGGCAAAGAGAGCATGACTTAAAAAACACATGGGAATCATGGAATAAGCTAGGCCAATATAATCCAGAGTCCAAAACCTTCCTAGTTGTCCGTTGGGATCCAAAGTGTCCACCACAAGCAAGTGTATGACAGAAATGAAATACAGACTCAAACTCATGATCGGGAACACACCTCCTAATGACTTGGTCACTACACATGCGCCAGAGGTAAGGATCATCCCAAACATAAAACCTATACTCACTTTTTAATTTTTGGACTTGATGCTTCTTTAAATTTGCTGGTATTTTATAGGAAACAATGTAATTAACTAAATCAGCATACCAAGGATGCATACCTGAGATGGTATAGAGATGCTCATCGGGGAAAGTGTCCTGAAGTGGTACCTGGTACAAGGTGTCACCCTCTAGTGTGTGAGTAAGCCTACTCATGTGGTCTTCCACCAAATTATCTAACCCCTTCTTGTACTTTATCTCAATATCAAATTCTTGAAGAAGGAGCATCCATCGGATTAGCCTGGGCTTTGCATATGGCTTCATCAAGAGGTACCTCAGAGCTTCATGGTCAGAAAAAAAAAACTACTTTAGAGCCCAATAAATACGAATGGAATTTATCTAAAGAAAATATGACAGTAAGAAACTCATTTTCCATGGTTGTGTAGTTTGATTGGGCTGAATACAGTGTCCTCGATGCATAGGCGATCACATGTGAACGTCCCCCCATCCTCTGAGATAAGACAGCTCCAATCGCGAAGTTGGAGGCGTCACACATAAGCTCAAAAGGAAGGTCCCACCGTGGGGGCTGTATGATCGGTGGAGTGGTCAGAAATTTCTTTAGCTCATCAAATGATACCCTACATGAATCATCAAAATTGAAGTCAATATCTTTTTGAAGCAATTGAGATAAGGGTAGAGCGATCTTACTAAAATATCTGATAAAGCGTCGATAAAATCCAGCATGTCCAAGGAATGATCGAACATCACGCACACATGTAGGATATGGGAGGGATGAAATAATGTCTACCTTATATTTATCAACTTTAATGCCATGTTGTGAGACTATATGACCTAAGACAATTCCCTTTTCGACCATGAAATGACATTTTTCAAAATTTAAGACCAGATTATTCTCAATACAATGATGCAACACATCACCCAAACTAGAGAGACATTCATCAAATGAGGATCCATAAACTGTAAAATCATCCATAAATACCTCCATGAACACTCAATGAAATCTGAGAAAATACTCACCATACATCTCTAGAAGGTACCTGGGGCATTGAAAAGTCTGAATGGAATCCTCCGGTAAGCAAAGGTACCGAATGGGCATGTGAATGTTGTCTTCTTCTGGTCCTCTGCTACAATGGGAACCTGAAAATAGCCAGAGAAACCATCCAAGAAGCAATAACGTGTCCTACCTACAAGTCTCTCAAGCATCTGGTCAATGAATGGAAGTGGGAAATGGTCCTTATGAGTGGATTGATTTAGTTTCCTATAATCAATACACACTCACCAACTGTTTTGTACTCTCACAGGAACTAGCTCATCATTTTCATTTTTTATAACAGTGAAACCAGTTTTATTTGGTACAACCTGGACAGGGCTAACCCATTGTGAGTCAGAAATAGGGTAAATTATACCTTCCTTGAGAAATATTTCAACCTCTTTTTTAACAACCTCTAGAAGGGTTGGATTGAGTCTCCTTTGTGGTTGCCTCACCAGTTTAGCCCCATCCTCCAAAATAATCCTATGCATGCAAATGGAGGGGCTAATAACTGATATGTCAGCCAAGGTCCAGCCAATTTCCCTAATGTTCTCCCTCAAAAGATTCAAAAGTTTTTCTTCATGTTCAAAAGGGAGATTGTTAGAAATGATAACATGTAATTTCTCGCCACTCAATAAGTATGAGTATTTGAGATTTGGTGAAAATGGCTTGAGTTCCAGTGTAGGGGGGTGGTGTATGGATGGGGTCATAGAAGGAACTAAAATATGTGCACAAAGAGCATCACTATCAGAATATACATCATCAAAATTATAAAATAATGCATCAAATCCATCAGTATACTCAACAGCCATGTTATAATTAGAGTTCACATGATCAAAATCAGAATATGATTCCATTTCAAAATCAAATCTTAGAGAGTCTTGTTCCTTAGAAACAGGTGTGGAAGTTCTCTTAGACATTAAATTAGATCCAATACTCATAATCTACCTAAGAATAGGACAATACAATTCCATGGTGTTTTTACTTGGTGGTTCAAACTGGGAGATAAAAAATGCAGAATGATCCTATGAGGGGTACTTCATGGAATCAATAACATTAAATATCACAACTTCATCCCCAAATTCCATGGAAAGTGTACCCTCATTGACATTTATGATAGTTTTTGTAGTTTTGAGGAAGGGTCTACTTAAGATAATAGGGGCATGAGAACTTACCTGATCATCCTCCATGTTAAGCACGTAGAAATCTTCTGGAAAGATCATGTCTCTTACCTGGACAAGTACATCCTCAAGAACTCCCGCTGGATATGCCATAGATCTTTTCACCAACTGCACCACTACTCTCATCTGTTTCAGCTTACCAACCTGTAAAGAAGAGAATACAAAGTGAGGCATCACATTTATGGAAGCTCCCAAATCACAAAGTGCATCAGAAAAGTGTAACTCCCCTATGGTGCATGGGATAGTGAATGTCTCGGGATCCTTGCACTTTGTTGGCATTGCTAGAGTTGGTGTAATGAGTGGTGACACATTCCTTCCAAGATTTATCCTCTCATTTCCCTTGAGCCCTCTTCGATTGGTACAAAGTTCTTTTAAGAATTTCTCATACCTTGGAATTTTCTTAATGGCTTCAAGTAGAGGAATGTTGATCTCCACAAGCTTGAATGTGTCCAAAACCTCCTTTTGCATTGCTTATTCAGCCATCTTCTTGGTTTAAACAACCCTATTTGGAAAGGGAAGAGGTTTAGGAGGAACATCATAAATCTTTTTCTTACCTTTATCTTTCTCCTTGGGTTTCTCATTAGTTGGTATGGAATGGGGATTCTACGGAGTTGAGGTGAATCTGGGTGGAATGGTAGGTACAGATGTATCATTAATTTTCTTCCCACTTCTCAATGTGATGGCACTAACATTACCCTTTGGATTTGGAGTGGGTTGGGAAGGTAGATTTTCTGAATTCTTACTTACAAGTTCATGGAGGGCGGTGGCAATCTGGATCATTTGAGTCTTCAACTCCCTCATCTCCGAACCATGACTCTTCATCTCATTCTGTTGATTAAGAACAATTTGTTTCAAAAGATCATCAGTGTTAGAGTCTACCTTGTTTTGGAGATTCCCTTGTTGCTGACTTGTTGATGTTTTAGCTTCTAATCTCCTTTGGGGTTTTTGGAAACCCTGTTAGTAAGGTGGAGGCTGCTGGAAGTTTGGTTGAAAAGGGGGACTTTTTTGTTGCCCAGAGCCATACCTTATGTCTGATTGATCCTTCCACCCTTGGTTGAATGTAGGTGCAAAGGAGTCATACTTCTTTTGGGGATGTGGTTGTTGTTGTTTCTGATATGCTCTCCCAGGGAATACTACTGCACAATCTTCTGTTTCTTGTAGTTGGGGGAAATAGTCAGTTGGGTGACTTGTCTTAGTGAAAATGCCACAAGGCCTTGAAAGAGTGGATTGGGATGTATTTTGAACCAAAGCAATATGCCTCACCATAGTGGTCAATTCTTCTAACTTGGTATCAATCAAATGACTTTCAAGAGAAGAAGGACTTACCTGGTGTACTCCCCTGACATGTGGTGTACCTCGATCGCCAAATTGTTGGGAGTTTTGGGCCATTTTGTCGATCAACGCATGTGCAGCTACTGGTGTCTTGTCCACCAATGCCCCTCCTACTGCGACATCCACCATGCTTCTCTCCATAGGTGTGATTCCTTTATAGAAGCACCGGATGAGTAATTGCTCACTGATTTGGTGATGTGGGCAGCTTACACAAAACTTCTTGAATCGCTCCCAATACTCATACATTGACTCCCCTTAGGATTGCTTAATCCCCAATATATCCTTACGAAGGGAAGTGGTCCTTGATGCTAGAAAAAATCTCTGCAAGAAAATATATTTTAAATCGTTCCAACAAGTTACATCTTCTGGTTGTAAATAATACATCCAGTCTTTCGCAGCTCCATAAAGTGAGAATGAGAATGCTCTTAGTTTGATTTGATCTTCAGAGACATTTCTATGTTTTAAGGTTGATAAAACCACATTAAATCATTTCAAATGTTTATTGGGATCCTCACCAGAGAGGCCATGAAACTTTGTAAGTAAGTTAATTAACCCATATTTTAGTTCAAAGTCCGATTCAATATTTGGGTATGCAATACAATTTGGTTGATAGTTAATATCAGGTGCAGCCAATTCTCGAATGGTTCTATTAAGTTCATTTCCATTATTTTCAGCCATTGGTTCTTGTTTTATGGTTAAATTTTAATTGCTTCTAATTTTAAGGTTCTGATATTGGAGTAATTCTCTAACTGGTTGAATGTTGAAACTTCCCGTAGATTGAGAATGTCTAATTTGTGCCCTAATACTATGTTCAATATCAGTGTCAAGATCTAAGAGATCTTTGGGATTAGTTCATGTAATAAATCAAATAAAAATGAAAAGAAAGAATTTGGACCATAGTAAAATAAAAATTAGAAGTTTGAGTTGATGGTCCAAAAAGAAGTATAAGAAAATAAAATAAGAATAAGAAAAAAGAAATCAAATTGGGTAAAGAAGGAAGAAAGAAGAGAGGAAGAGAATAAAATATAAAATAAAATAAATACCTCTAATTGGTTGAAATAATTACTTGCCTCCCTGGCAACGACTCCAATTTGAAAGAGCACTGTCGTGGGTGCCCTCAAATTATTAGTGTGATTTTTGGGTACTTAGGTGCAGCAGAGTGGCTGACCAAGGTCGTCTCTCAAAGGAGGAAGTGAATTAAAACAAAATTTTAGAGGTATTATAGAAATAAAATAAAATAGAATAAAAAAATATTTGAAAGGATGGGGGTGGTTGTTTATAGTTTATAAAACTTGAAGAAGTTTTCTGGAAGAAGATTGCATTTTTTTTGTTTTTAATTTTGAAATGAAGTTTGATTAAAAAGACACAACAAGAAGATGTTTTTTTTTGAAAATATTTTAAAAGGAGTAATCGATCTAACTCTACCTCTTCACTCTATTATTAATAATTATCATTTAAATTATCATTTATTTAATTATGATCCCTTAATTTTTTAAATCCTGAACCCTACGATAATTAACTTTACCACGAAGATGAAGTGAATTTAACCCTAGGATAACTTCGGAACATGTAATCGCAACACCCTGCTTTGATTGATGTTCTAAGATTAACTTATGGTCAGTGGTAAATTAAGGCACATATCCATTCTGTAAATGAGGAATAATTGAGTTTAGGGATTATGTTTGAACTCTAAAAATTAATCCCATGTGGTTTTGAATTACCGGTTAAGGTTGCGCTCTCACAGTTCACACAATTCCCAACCTCGCGTGTTTTATGTTAACTATTCAATTGCTTTTTTAGTTTCATTTAAATTAAAAACTCAATTAATAGATCATAATATGTTAATTACAGTATCTAATTGATTCAAAATAAATGAATGAATAAGGATAGAGGTTGATCAATTACTAAAAAGAACTACTCTTCTATGGGTGGCGTAATCATCGTAGAAGTGAATTGCATTTGCAAAGGTTTATAATGGGTATAACCCAATAACCCTTCAACTCAAGAATTCCAGCACAAAGAGGAAGATTAAGAGAAGAATAAATTTAAATAAAACAGAATAAAAGAGAATAAATAAAATAAGAACAAATAAGTTTAAAACACAAATGAAAATATTACAACATGAAGAAGAGAAGGAGGCTTCGATGAGGGGATCCTTGCTTCAAGAACTACCCCTCTTAAAATGGTCAGAGAATTTGGATGAAACCAATTCTAATCTTCCTCCAATCTTCTAATTCATGTACCAACCCCTCCAAATGAGAAAAAAACTAGTTTATAGAGTGGAGAGGAGGCTAGGTTAAAAGAGGTTTCAAGTGTGAATGAGAAATCTCAACCAAATATTTTAATTCAACTTGCACTGCCCATTTGACCTCCAAAACGCATGAATTGGCCGTCCTTATAGAAGGATTATTTGTGCAAAATCATGTCCCCAATCTTTCATAAACATTTGGGCTCAATACAATCCCGGATGGATAAGATATGGCCCAAATATAGAACCCATGTCCATTCTGCCGAGTCCAACCCAACTTTGACTTCATGGATCATTTTCAACAACCAAATGCACTCTTTATCTCTAGTTTCGTGAATAAACGTTGTATACAATTAAGTTAGGAACACTGTTAAAAAATTTCAAATTCAAATCATAAATATAAAAATATTTATCTTCGAAATACTACAGTGCTCTATAAAGGGTAAAACTAGAATTTTTACTAAATTTTCAAATGAATGGTCAAATCCCGAATATTTTATAAATAAACATATTTAACACAATGTGAGGAAATTATATCATTTATTATTAATAAAATATTCTACAAAATAGTGTTTTATCAGAATCCCAACATTTTTTGGAAAAGGGTTTGGAATTGTTCCTTATATTCTTTATCTAGGGATTGATATTTTTTATTCCATTCAATATGTATTTACTTTTCTAGATTAAAAATGAACATGGTCTTTAACTATTAGAATAAATATAAAAAATTACAGGAATGAAAAAAATTATTTATTATCTTATTTATCAAAAAATGAGTTGAAAAGGGTTATGGGATATAGGGATACTAATGCTATTTGGAATAAGATTTATAACATTTATAAAAAAATAGGTGAAAGAAGTAAACCAGTAAATCAATCAATAATAGTTTGAAGATGTTAGATGATAGACTGACGAAACTATTGATGAATTCTTTACCAGGGTAAATCTAATTGTGAGCACTATTAAAGGATATATAGAAAATTTTGAATACTCGACTGTTCTAAAAACATTGATGAGAATACTACTAGATAAATTTGATGGTCAGATCTCAGAACATGACAAGATGGATCTTGATGAATTTACCATTGATGCACTTCAAATAACTTTCATTAATTATGAAATGAAAATCGGATATAACACCTTAAGATTTTGGAATATATTTTCCTAAATTAATACTATGTTTGATAACTTGTTCCACATGAAACACTAACATAAAATGAGCCATGAAATAATAGATTAATATTATTAATAAAATTTAAGAACACTAAAATCTATAGTAAATAAAATTTTTTTAATAAATTAAAAATTCATATAAAATAGGATTAAGAACATTAAAAATTTTAATGGATAATTTTTCAATAAACATAGATTTTATTTATATATTTTATTTTCATTTAAAAGATAAATTTATAAATTTTATTATTTGAAATGAATTTAATTTTTGAATTCAAAATTTTCTTAGGGTGAATTTTTAATTTTTTTCTAAAATAATTGATTTTTAAGTAAATAGTGAAAAAATACATGTTTTTATGAATACCATCACTTTTATAAAACATGAATGAATAAAAAGTTTTTAAATTTTTTTTATAAAATTTATATATTTATAAATGAAAATAAATTATAAAAAAAATATTATTTTGGATTTATAAAACCCATGTTTAACATTTTGGATATTTAAGTAATATTTTACTCTAAAAGCTGTTTTTATTCACTTATATTATAAATTAGTTTTTGTCAAATTTAGAAATTAAATATAAAAAAGGATTTCATATTTGAGATAAAAATGTTCATATTATATAATAAGGTAAATTTCTTTTTAATCATAAAAGTATGATTACTAGGATTAAAGTTAACTATATAGACAATGGTTATTTTCAAAGAATTATTTTATTATCATTTTGTAAATTTTATCTAATAAAATAAACTAATATATTCTATAAAATGAATCTAAAATAATGTTTAAACCTATATATATATTAATTCTCTTTGAATTAGTAATAAATACTAAATAATATTAAGAACACTAAATAGTGAAGGCAATAATTTTCTACAAAACCATTTTTCTATTAGATATTCTAATTTAAAAGTTTGGTTTCCCAAATTTAGAAAATGAATCATATTATATGGATACTATATTTAGGTTGATTATATACAAATTTTTTAAAATGGGTTATTTTATATTTTTAGTAAAACATATGTTACTTGGGTAATGACTAGTTACCCCAGTAAAAACAAAAAAATCGTAATAGTAAACATAAAAAAGAAAATGACTTTAGAAATGTTTATAAAATGTGTAGAAATTATTTATAGAAGATTTATCATACCAATATCACCCCAAATACCATTATTTATCACTTTTAGAACCATTTACCCTTGAATAGTGTCATGTCATTATTGAAAATTAATGGGTATTCACAAAAGTGCATTTTTATTACATATAAAAGGGGAACACTTCCACCACTTAATGATAAACCTAACCCTTAAATTTTAATTATAAAAATCATAATTTTTTCCTCCTAGAAAACTATATCATTTAATAATAATTTGGACTCAATTTTTTATCGTAATCCTATTATTACCAAGGATTCATTCAAGAAAATGTTTAAGGTCCCAACGTGAGTATAACTTAATAGTTAATATTTTATTATTAATCATTATCTTCCAAACATATCCTAACCATAATAATATAACAAACTTAGTATAATTATTACACTGAAGTGTTATTATATTAATTTAACAACCATTATTTATTCCTTCCCATCTAATTAGAAAAACAAAAGAACATCGATCACGCGTTTGTGCATACTATCGCCTCCACGAAGCGTTGTATTCTATTTTTCACCACTGCCTCTATTCATTGGTTATAAGGATGAAATTGAATAATACATTTTATATATATAATATAGTTATTATTATGAGAATATAAATTATAATCCATATTCTTTTCATCTTATTCATTTATAAATGAAAAAGTTAACTGTGCGTTGTGCGGATTGCCACATCCAGGAAGTAAAATATCTCATTTTTTCATATAGTTTATTTAATATTTATTTAAATATATTAAAATATGATTAAAAACCATAAAATAAATAAATAATATCATTATACTTCTGTAATAATTATATTATTCCTAAAGAAACCATTTTTTTAACCGTACTCATCCATTAATTATGGTATACTCGTGTTTAGGTCTGTCAAACCACTTACTTGAACAATGTTATAAAATAATTTCATAGATGACTATTATAACCTAATTAATGGTGATATATGATATAAATAAGTAAATAATTATTTTATTTTGGTTTTATAATGGTACCATTAATATTAAACTCATTAATTAAGATACCACCGTTCATTTGTTAAAAATCCTAAATACATGCTTGTCCCCAATTTTGTCTATAGGAACCATAAATAAAACTATTATATAATGAAATTATAACATTATAAAATATTATAAAACATAAATTAAATTACATTATATGATCTAGGAATTATGAAATTTGGTAGAATAATAAAAAATAACACCACTATTACAAAACTTGTTAAAAACAATCAAGAATACTCATACTTAACATTGAAAGTGAATAACAACTAACTAAATACATGTAGAGAATAGTTATAAATTGATTTTATAAAAGTTTATAGATATTAATAAGTTTATTAAATAGGTTATTAAGATATTTATTTTTTTATACCAGATATTCAGACCCTTTAGTGGAAGTTCAAAATTAAAGTACGGGTTTTTTTGTCTCAAATTTAATTTCTTGAGACATATTTCATATTATGAACCATTATATCTTTGAAATGGTGTGATTAATACCCAATGTATGTATTTTAATATATTAATATAATTCATGGTGTTTGAAGATACATAACATTTTCTTTATTTAAACTCCTTTCAATTCAAATGATACTATGATTATAAGGGTTATTTGTCTCTATTTTCAATTCCATGAGACATGTTTAATATTGAACACTATAAATTATTTTTATATGGTGAATTAACTAACCTAATTTAATTAAATTATAATAAATATATTTTAATTCATTATATTTTAATTTCATGTTATCCCACTCATATTATTTTGATTCTTATGTTACTATTACCATAAAGGTTTTTGAATCTTAATTTTTCTTCATTGAGATACGATTAATATTAATGAATTGCTTCATTTTTTTGGTCTATATATTTTACATGGGTTAATTTCTAAATCCTATCATAGTATTTTACTTTGGGGTAATAAAATCATAGAAATTCATTCCAATGTATTTCCTCTTTGAATCCCATTTTTTATTACATTTTTTGAAGGGAATTAACCTAGATATCTATACATAGATTAATTGAAAGAATTATTAAATTAACCATATAACACTACTATATATGGTGTTAGTTTGAGGATGATTACATAAAAAATATTCCACTTATTGACCGGGGAAATGTTGAAAATTGATATACTTTGTTATTCCAATACATATGTTTATTGACTACTTAGGAATGTTTATTATGTATTTTTTAACCATCCAAATTTTTTCTCTAGATATATTATGTTCATTTATTTACTATAAAAGTATTTAAATTCTATGTATTTATATTTCAATATAGATTTTTATGGATTATTAAGGCATGTTGATCATGCATTGTATTTATATTTATAACATTGATATGGTTAATTCATTGAACTTAAATAAGTGACAAGTGGGGCTTGTTATTATATAGACCCTAAATGTGTTGGTTGGTCTAATTATACAAAGTATTTTTGGTATTTAGTGAATGTATACCTAATTAAATCATGGTGTTTGGGTTGTGACCTTGATGACAAGAATGATGTCTTGGATGCAACCTTAATAGAAATAATTATGCCTTGGATGAAGACTTGATGGTAAGGATCAATATGTATGACATTATGTATTCCATCACCATGAATTAAATTATTGTTATCTCTGTGATTAATTACATTGTTATGTCATCCATGGATTTATTTCAAGATCATATGTTTATTTATATGGAATTATTTGATTCTTATTTATTCATTTCATATTATTCAGGCCATTATAGATTCTGATATACATTTTATCTTCATGATAATTTGATCTCAGCCTTATCATGTTTCCATTTCCCCAGGTTATGAAGAAAATAATTACACAAGATATTTCTAGAAGAGTAGAATGTGTGGATGATTTTTTGAGAGATATTGAAGAATTATTACAGATTAAGTAGTTTCTTATATTGTGAAAAAATATCCATTTAAAGAGAGATAAATGGTATTTTTAGTTAATTTTTTTTCTTTAATATCTAAAACTATAAACCTAAAAGGCCCTTTGAATGAAAGTGACTCAATATTTTTTTGTGATATTGTAATTATTTATAGTTAAAATTGGGTCGCTTCAGTTTATTTCAAATCTGATATGAAAAGAATGTATTTATTCTCACCAGATTCCAAGATCATAGGTTCAAGGCATCAAAATTGGTATCAAATGTGGTTTTATATAACTTTATATATTATATTGTTACCAGTTGAAGATAATTTATGAGTTATAAATTTCATAAAGGTTTGATAAATTAAGGTTGATCATAATTTATAAGGTATAAATAATCCTTTAGGATTGGTTGAAGTAGTATTGGAAACTTAATATTGTTTGAGGATTAAGATAAGATATACTTAGTAAAATACCTAGGGATTAATATGATGGATAATTATAAGTATAGGATAACGTCCTGAAATTTTCGAAAAATAGAGATTGCAAAGTTTTCTCAATAATAAAATCCCTATCATGATACTACAAGTGGATAAAGGATATAGAACAGACATACCTAGAGGTAATAACCCTAAAAAAGGTGTGTTGGGTGTTAACTTAATTGTCTCTAGGTGAAAGAAAACGAGGCCTAACTACACATCTGGTTTGAATATCCCATGGGGATTGTTTTGGTTAATCACATTCTATTTAGAAGCCACTATTAATCAATTATTATGTTTTGGAATTAGGAAAATAAGTATAAGAGAACTCAAATTAAATAAACCTAGATTTAACCAATAGTGATTTAGTTTCAGTTGAAATCTAGTGTGATGATTTTCAAAAGTAAAACATTTCAAGGTTGAGTTTTCATGAGATAATTTATGATAATTATATTATGATTTTAATTTTTCATCACTTATGTTCACCACTTTTAGTTTTTTAGTGGTTGAAGCTTGAAGGAATCATGTTAACAATGAGTTCCATAGACAATGTATAGATTTTCCAAATAAGAAACCTAATGGGATATGATATGGGGTTAGAAACATTATGATTATGATAAAATAACAAGAAATAATTATGATTGAAAATTTGAAATTAGTTTTGTTTCCTAACACACCAAATAAGAGAAGTATGGAATCTCATGGAAGTTTATGCGATGAAGATAATGAAGGAAAGAATACTTAATTGCCTTTGTGTAAAAAATTTGGGAAGAGACACCCAGGGTAATGTCTCAATAAAACTAAAAGATGTTTTATTTGTGGTAAATGAGGAAATTGGGAAACAATTTATAGAGGAAAATAGGATGTGTTTAGACAAAATAATGGAGGGAAATAATTTTTAGGTACCATGGATATTTCAATAACTAAAATGTGTAATTTTTTTTGTATTATACAAGTAAATTCACTAATACAAGGGCTAATAAGCATGATAGACATCCGAAATTTCCTATAAAAAGGGAAAAAGAGAAAGCCTATGCGGCCACAAATACTAAAGTGTGTTCCAAGAATTATGTGGAGTGAGGAAAATTGACCATCCACTCAAAAACCATAATTTTTGTATTTGTATCTTGTTTAAACCACTCCTTTGTACCTAGAATGATTTACAAGGACATCAAATAACTACCTCAATGAATAAATGCTTAATTATTAATAAAAAACTTATAGTGTTATGCTTATTGTATATCGAGTTTATATTTATAGGAATTTACTTTATGAAAATCATATTACCATTCCTTTAGATAAATTTAATGTGATTTTTGAAATGAATTAGTTCTATTAACATAGAGGAAAGTTATTTGGAATAAGTATATCACAATTAATATCAACCTATGATAATCTATAAGGACCTAACCTTAAATGTTACATAATCTTGAGTTAATTCAAGAATTCACATTGAGGATCTTTTCAGGTTTAGAGTTTTAGAGAATTAGGCCATAACTATTACATAACATTTCAAATATTACAAAGTATACAAGTCTACATGCCATTATTTTTTTTCATAATTTAAAATATTTTAAAATAAAATAGAAATTATGTTCCTTGATAAAAATATTCATATCATTCATATTGACTTCTTATTTTATCTTACCCATCCTTATACCCAGTGGAAAAAATTTCAAAAACTTTAGATGAGCACAAAAACCTCAGTAAGGGATATAAAATAAGGAATGAAACCGTTAGTCCATGAATATTTAAAACTCATGAAAACATTCTCACAAAATCATAATTTTAACCCATAAAACAAAAAATCATTAACATACCTCATGAAATCATCAGATTCTTGAAAAAAATCTTAGAAATCATAAATAATAAAGGTAACTTGTGGAATCCAAAACAGACTTACTTTGTAGCTTTCATAGCTACATAGGGAGTAACCTACATGGTTACGTTTGGAATACCCATCACACTACATTCTATAAATCTCTTAAGAAAAACCCAACTGGTTAACTCCATCTCATTACCCAATACATTAGAGAGCTATCAAGGGCTCACCCGTTATCAGTTTATCACAGAAACATCTGTATAAATAAGTAATTCCCAAAAACCATAACATAATCATAACACATAAAACAACCATAAAGGAAAAATAATATTTCTACTTTGAAATCACATTTCATTTTTTTTACAATGTAGGACACTCATAAATGATAACAAATTATTTGGAAATAAAAGTGTAAACTTTTAAAGTAAACATAAAAACATTAAAGTGACATAAAAGTGAGATATTATATTCATGACATATATGTTAAATAAAACATTCAAAGTTATTGAAATAATCAATACAATTTTGAAACACATTTAAAACATTTGAAAAGATGATTTTTGAATCAAAGTGTCCCATAACACTTTGAAACTTTTTAAAAGAATTAAAATTTGAAAATATTCATGTCCATATAAATAAAAACATTAAAACCATTTTGAAAACATAGACATAAATGAGAAACATTTAGAATAATAAATATTTAAAACATTTAAAATGATGTTTTAGTTAAAGAGTAGCTTACCACTTGAGAAACAATTGAATAAAAATCATTAAATAATAACATTAAAGAAAACTTTACATACCATTATAATATAGTAATTAATGATATAACATTTTAAAATGTTTGTATATACATCTTATAGGATAATAAAGATGTACAATATCAAGACATTCCTCAATGAAAGGAGATTGAGACAAAATCCCTTACCCTGAGTCCGAATCATCACGTACAATCTTTATAATCTTAAATAATAAACTTAGGTTAATTTATAATTTATTTAGAACCTTTTTTGTATTTATTATTACTTTTATATCACTTATTACTATATTATAAAAATTATATAATTATTTAAGTTCATATCATACATTTTGTCGATATTCGATACTTGAGTCGAAAATGAACTTGTTTATGATGTAAATTGTCCATGTTTTCATAATTACAACATATATATAATATAAAAAAGGATATAAATATATTATATATTCATTATTTAAATTTTTATAATTATATTTTAAGATAAACTAAAAACACCGTTCGTGGAGATGGTATGCCATACATATGCATGAACACTATTTTCGTTTTTACTGCCGTATTGAAAGAGTGAAATTAAATTAAATATATATAAATATGTATACATATATAATATCATTAAAGTATAATCAATATTTCATTTATTTTATATATAATAAAAAATCCTTAATACATTCAATGTGATGTGTGAACGAATCACATCATTTCGAGGAGGCGATAGTCCATACATCCTTAAATAAAGTTATCATATAACAACAATATGGAAAGCATGAAGTTATGTTCAATATAACATATATATAATATTAAATAGGTTATAATATAAATATTAAAATATTATTTGACCATACTAATGGATTTAAGACCATCCATGAAGGTGGTAAAGGATAAAGAACAAAAACATTATTTACAGAGGCGATTAACCGACATAACTTAGAGAAATTTTTTGTTTATTTGAATAAAAGGAGGTGAGAAATGAAATGGATATGAGATATCCCTTTATAAACATAACACTTGAGTATATAAAAGTAGAAAAAGAAAATAAATTAAGAGAGGTACTTTTGAGAAAATTACCTCTTGAATATCCTCTCCTTGAAAGACCCTTGAGGACCTTGGGTTTGGACTTTTGGTGAGACCAGTCACACATGGACACAGGGAGTGTTAGGAGTAGATTTTTGGGAATAGTTTTTAGGAGATAAAATTCTTTTTTTTTGAAAATGTGTGGTGGAGTGGTGGTATTTATACTTGAGGAGAGGTGGGTTCTAGTGATTAATTTATTAATTATCTTATATTAAAAGACAACTATATAGAGGTTGAATTAAATTACATGACTTTGGATTGTAATTAATGTTGTATTTGATGGTTATGATCGATTAAAAACTAAAACACCCTTTAAATTTTGTATTTTTAGGTTGGTTAAGCTTTTAACTTTTAATTTTAACCCTTGTCAAAATTTTACTTTTACAACAGTAAATAATTTTTTTTACCATCGTAAATTTTTAATACCTAAAAATGAAATTGAACATACAAAATAATTTGGAAATTATGATTCCAAATATTTAATCCATTTTACCTAATTAAATTAAAATAATTTGGAAAATTGTATTTAAAAGTAATTCTGCAGAAAAGACTAAAAAGTGGGGTTTTAAAGTGAAATGTTCAAAATTTTGAAAGGTTTTTATATCTAATTTCATTTTGAAATTGATTACAATTAGATAAATTGTATTAAATGATAAAAAATTAATCTAATTTTAATATAAAACCAATTAAAATTACAATCTAATTATATAAATAAATTATTTGAAAAAGCAGTTTAGATTCAAAATGCACTATTTTTCAGTATTTATTAAAAAAGGAATATTATCAAAAAAATTCCAAAAATTGATCCAAAGTAAAATTTTATGTCCCTATTACAAATAAGAAGATTATTATGTTAAATATAACTTATAAAAGTTTAAAAAACTATATTTAAAATGGGTTCTCCATCAAAAAGTGTAAAACATCATTTTTTCAAAAAATACTTCTTTTATCTGAAAAATAGAACTTGTTCTTATGTCATGTCTAAAAAGCATATAAGATGAATCTTAAAAAATAAATTGAATATATTAAAAATATATTTCATTAATAAAACCAAAAAAGAGTTATTTTATTACATTATAAACTCACTTATTTTCATTTTAATTGTTTTTTAGAAAAACATTTCATTTTATTTAAAATGGACTTTATATTCATTTTAATATTAATTGTGAACCAAATAATTAATTATGAACATGTGTAAACTATTTTTTAATAATTCTGTTAATACTATTCATTCCCACCATTCCAATGGCTGGTATAATGGTAGCATTTAAATAATAATATTTAGTTCGTTTAATCTCGATGTAGCGTACCATGTATGCTATCGAACATAGTGTTTCATTCTTAAAACTAGGGATGTTACATCCTCCCCCTTTAAAAAATTATATTCTTTAAATTTGAATTTTATATTGTTAACTAAGGTATTAATTTTCAAAATTACTTCATTGAAATACCATATTTAAAAAAGAGTTAATAAAACATCCACTTTAAAAGAAAGAAAGTGAAGTATAAAGGTCATACAAGATAACACATACTAGGATTTCATTTATGAAAAAATGGATATGGAAGAAAAACTAACTGTAAAGTTCTGATGGAGAGTGATAGAAAACATTTTCAAGAGAAATATAATAATAAAAAAACCATAGATTTGTGATGGGATAAACAGTCTTTGACATTGTATTAGGAAAAGTAAACATAAAATGCTTTTGTTTTAAGATCCTTTTCATATATTTGTGGAATTAATTTATGATATTGACTAAGAACATATGAAAACATTATTACTTTTCAAGTAGAGTTTCATACTTTAATCAATTTCCACCATAAACTCATCTTTTTTCTCCAAACGATGAGTATTCAAGATGAATTTTTTTCACCTAAAATACTAGAATAAACTTATAGAGAATCATATAATCCACAAAATATTAATTATCAATTCATCCTGTCTTGAAACATTAACCAAAACCAAAATTTTTAGGATAATATTAGATAATTCCACCAAAATAATAAATCATTGTATGATGAAAAACTAATTTTAATCTCTAAAATTTAATAGTAAAACCCAAATTTCAATATAGACCATTTGATAAATAATTATCCTTAAAATTCCTCAGAATAATCCAAACTAAGATTGAAACCCAAAACTCAGAATAATTTGATCACATAATATTCCAAGATAAATTTTAACATTTATCTCTAAATAACATCAATCATTCTTAATATCTCATACAAAAAATGTAATTTCAAAAATCCCATATTCTCTAAGATAGGTTAATTATTTATAGAAATAACCCAAATCGCCATAAGTCCTCTATAAAAACATTGATTCTTCCAAATAAATTTCAACAATTACTCTTAAAATAAAATCCCATAGTTTTATATTTTACTTAGGAATATTGGGTTCCCAAAATAGTGAGCAACTTCCAAAAAACATTTATCACTTAATTCCCAAATCAGTTTCTAATTCCACGGATATCAATTTGATAAAACATAAGCTCCAAAAATAAACTTTATTCATATTTCATAAACTAATTTAATTAAAAAGAAAAATTCATACTAACTAGGGACTTAATGTAGTCTAGTGGTAGGTGATTCACCCTTATTGCCCTTCGGTTGTGGGTTTGATCCCCGCGGCCTTGTCGGACACGACGAGTTGTCACCCATATTGTGGGTTGTACCTTTTTATAAAACTCAAAAATAATCATAACATGTTTTAACCTCAAAGGTTGTCTTATACCTATCATTTTCATCCCAAATCATTATGACATCAATAAATTAATTCATGAAGTTTTTTATTTCACCTCCATATGATTTAATAAAACTATTCCCAAAAGAATGAACATTATACCTTGACCATGGTATCCACATGGTTTCATTGTCATTTTGTTCATGAAGATAGAAGGTCCATGTATTGAAATAATTATTTATATATTCTTCAAAATAACTTTCTTCCTTTATCCCAATACACCTTGTACAACTTGGGTCGTATGGGTGTTCATAGAAAAATAGTTTTGGAAAACAATCATATATGATCTATAATTTCAAAACACTTGATAAAACTTGATTTTTATAAACCATTAAGATTGAGTTTGACTTAAAACTTTTAATCAATGTTCCTTATAAAATACAATAAGTATGTGTTGAAATATTATATTTAAAATAAAGTATAAATAGGCTATGCAAGGGTATCCTTCTTCAGTAGATTTTTCCAAATCATAATATTCTTCATAATCTTGTGACAAGGTAAAATATTTAAAAATTCCTTGAAAATATTTATCTTTTTTAAAAATATGAGAATATTAAGAAATATGATTTGATTAAAAAAAACCATGATCCATGATGGTATCGAGGTATATAGGAGCTGTTTGATATCTCATACAACTGTTTTCAAGATAATTATATGTTAGAAAAAGTTTCATAACCATTTGAACATGAATTTGAAATAATTGTTCCAAGCATTTCATTATTAAAAGATAGGAATGTTTTCTGAGATACCCCTTCTTCCATTTGTAACCTACTTTCCTCAATCTGAAAAAGTTACAGAATAAGTATTTAACAAAAAATAATAGACAAAGAAACTTAGTACAGGTTTAACCAAAACTCATAATCCCTAAATTTTCTAAACCTTTCTTTTGATACAAACTATAAGGAAAATAACTTAAATGTTAAATAATCTTGAGTTAAGTAAATAATTCACATTTAGAATCTTTTTGGGTTTAGAGTTTTATAGAATTATGAAATAACTATTACATAACATTTCAAATATTACAAAGTTGACAAGTCTACATGTCATCCATTTTTTTTCATAATTTAAAACATTTTAAAATAAAACATGAATTCTTTTCCTTAATAAAAATATTCATAACATTCATCTTGACTTATTTATTTCTCTTACCCATCCTTATACCCTATGGAAAACATTTCAAAAACTTGGGATGAGCACAAAAATCTTAGGAAGGGATATAAAATAAGGAATGAAACTGTTAGTCCATGAATATTTTAAACTCATGAAAACATTCTCACAAAAATCATACTTTTCACCCATAAAACATAAAATCTTTAACACACCTCATGAAATCATAAGATTATTGAAAAATTTATTATAAATCATAAACTATAAAGGTAACTTGTTTCATCCATAAAATACTTACATTATAGATTTCACAGCTATATTGGGAGTAACCTACATGGTTAGGTTTGGAATACCCATCACAGTATATTCTCTAAATCTCTTAAGAGAAATCAAACTGGTTAACTTTGTATCATTACCCAATGAATTAGAGGGCTATCATAGGGTCACCCACCATCAGTTTATCAAAAATACACCCATATAAAAAAACAATTCCCAAGAAACATAACATAATCATAACACATAAAACAAGCATAAATAAAAAATAACATTTCTACTTTGAAATCACATTTCATTTTTTTACAATGTCGTGCACTCATAAATGATAACACATTATTTGAAAATAAAGTGTAAACTTTAAAAGTAAACATCAAAACATTAAAGTGAAATAAAATATAGATATTTGATTCATTACATTATGTTAAATTAAAAATTCCATGTTATTGAAATAATCGATCCAATTTTAAAACACATTTAAAACATTTAAAAAGAATATTTCTGAATCAAAGTGTCCCATACCACTTTGAAAATTTTGAAAGGAATTAAAATTTAAAAATATTCATGTCTATATAAATAAATAATTTAAAATCATTTTGACAACATGGATATAAATGAGAAATATTTAGAAGAATAAATATTTAAAACATTTAAAAAAAGATGGTTTAGTTAAAGTGTAGCTTACTGCTTAAAAAACAATTGCATAAAAATAATTAAATAATAACATTAAAAAAATTTAAATATCATTATAATATATTAATTAATGATATAACATGTCAAAAGGGTCATATATACACCTTATAGGATAATAAAGGTGTACAATATCAAGATATGCCTCAATGAAAGGAGATTGAGACGAAATCTATTACATTGAGTCCAACTCATCATGTATAATATTTATAATCTTGAATAAAAAAATTAGGTTAATTTATACTTTATTAATAAATTTTTTAATGTTTATTATTCCTTTTATATCACTTATTACCATGTTATAAAAATTACATAATTATTTAATTTCATATCAGACGTTTTGTCGATATTCTGTACTTGAGTCGAAAATGAACTTGTTTATGATGTAAACTATCTATGTGGTCATAATTTCAACATCTCCAAAATATAAAACATTATATATTTATTATTTAAGTATTTATAATAATATTTTAAGACAAAATGAAAACACCATTTATGGAGATGGTAGGTCGTACGTATGCATGAACACTATTTTCATTTTTCCTACCGTATTGAAAGTGTGAAATTAAATAAAATGTATATAAATATGTCTAAATATATAATATCATTATATTATAATTAATATTTCATTTATATAATATATTTTTATTAAAAATATCCTTAATACATTCCATGTGATGTGTGAATTAATCACATCATTTTGAGGAGGCGATAGTCCACACGTCCCCAAACGAAGTTATCATATAACAATAATATGGAAAGCATGAAGGTATTTTTAATATAAAATATCAAGTAAATAGGTTATAATATATGTATTAAAATATTATTTGACCATAATAATGGTTTTAAGTCCATCCATTAAGGTGGTAAAGGATAAAGAACAAAAACATTATTCATAGAGGAGACTAACCAGCATAACTTGGACAACAATTTCGTTTATTTGAATAAGAGGAGGTGAGAAATTAAATTGATGTGATATATTAAATTATAGACATAAAAAATAATTATATACATGATTTTTTATTAATCATGAATTTATAGATGAATGAGGTGAGGATAAATTAGAAAAAGAAAATAAATTAAGAGAGGTGCTTTTGAGAAAATTACTCTTGAATATCCCCTCCTTGAAAGACCCTTGAGGACATTGGGGTTGGTCTTTTTATGATAACAGAAGCACTTGGACGTGGGGAGAGTGAGGAGGAGATGTTTAGGAATATATTTTAGGAGATAAAAGTATTTTTGGGTAGAAAATAGGAGGTGGAGTGATGGTATTTATACTTGAGGATAGGTGGGTTCAAGTGATTAGTTTATTGATTATCTTATATTAAAAGCAAGCTATATAGAGGTGGAATTAAATTCCATGAATCTGGATTGTAATTAATATTTTATAGGAAATTTAGGTTCAATATAAACCTCAAACACCATTTAAATGTTTTATTTTATAGGTAGGTTAAGCATTTAACTTTTGATTTTAGCCCTTGTTAAAATTTTACTTTTACTACGGTAAATATTTTTTTACCATGGTAAATTTTTAATACCTAAAAATTAAATTGACCTTACAACCTAATTTTGACCTTATGATTCCAAATATGGAATAAATTTTACCTAATTCAATTTACATAATTAGGAAAAGTTTATTTAAAATAATCCTGTAGACAAGAATAAAAAGTGTGTTTTTAAAGTGAAACGTTCAAAAGTTTGAAATGTTTTTATATCTAATTTTAATTTGAAATTGATTAAAATTACCTAAATTGGATTAAATGATAAAAAATTAATCTAAATATTCTTTAAAACTAATTAAAATTACAATATAACTATATAAATAAATTAGATTAAAAAGCATTTTTGAGTTAAAATGCAGTATTTTTCACTATACATTAAAAAAGAATATTATCAGAAAAATACCAAAAATTTATCCAAAATAAAATTTTATGTCCCAATTTCAAATAATAAGTTTATTTTGTCAAATATAACTTATAAAAGTGTCAAAAACCATACTTAAAATGGGGTTTCCATCAAAAAGAGAAAAACATCATTTTTTTTGAAAAATGATTCTTTTTTCCAAAAAATTGAATTTGTTCTTATGTCATATCTAGAAAACATATAAGACGAATCATAAAAATTAAATTTAATATATTAAAAATATATTTCATTAATAAAACCAAACAATATTGATTTTATTACTTTATAAACTCACTTATTTTAATTTAAATAGTTTTTTTAGAAAAACATTTCCTTTTATTTAAAAAGTGTTTTACATTTATATATAATTAACTATAGAAAAAATAATTAATTATAAACATGTTTAAACCATTTTTTCATAGTTAAATTAATACTATTCATTACCTCCATTCCAATGGCTTGGTTACAACGGTAAAATTTAAATAATAATATTCAGTTGTTCATTTAAGCTTGATGTAGCATATCATGTACACTATCGAACATAGTGTTTTTTCTTAAAACTCATGATTTTAGATAATATATCAATGAATGTATGATTATGAAAACCCTTTATAATTAAATTATATAATTAGGTTCTTGATACTG
Organism: Viscum album; assembly: GCA_963277665.1. Classification (NCBI taxonomy): domain Eukaryota; kingdom Viridiplantae; phylum Streptophyta; class Magnoliopsida; order Santalales; family Viscaceae; genus Viscum; species Viscum album. The sequence goes on from OY728135.1 coordinate 456,529,564, forward strand.
AATAATGATTAACTCTTGGCTCAAATGGTTGGAGAAAACTCAATATTAGGGTTAAGCCTATTTTGAGGAAAAATATATGTTTAATAAGTTTATAAGGTTAATATATCTATATAAATTATATATGTGGTTGTGTCAATCATTATAATTCCCTTAAATATTTCCATTGGTATCTAATAATTTAAATTTTGGGGATGAGATTTACTTATGGGGGAGAATGTAACATCCTTAAATTTTGAAAAATATTTTTCTAAATTAATACTATGTTTAATAGCTTACTCCACACACCACACTCAACAGAAATGATTCATGACATATTAAAAGAATATTATATATAAAATTTAATAATAATACAACTTCTATAAAATAAAAATATTTTAATAAATTATAAATTCATATAGAATAGGATGAAGAAAACTCAAAGTTTTAAAAGGTAAATTTTCAATAAAAGAAGTTTTATTTGTATATTGTATTTCCAAATAAAATATAAATTTATAAATTTTAGAATTTTAATTTTTTAAAATGAATATAATTTTTGAATCTAGTATTATCTTAGGGTAAATTTTTGATATTTTTCTAAATAATTTATTTTTATAAAACCCATGTTTAACGCTTTGGAAATTTAAGTAATATTTTACTTTAAAAATAGATTTATTTACGTATATTCAAAATTAGTTTTTATAACTTTTATAAATTAAATATAAAAAATATATTTCTTATCTGAGATAAAAAATTTCTTATTATGTAATAATATAAATTTTATTTTTAATAATAATAGTATGATTACTAGGATTAAAATTAATTAATGCAATAATGGAAAAAATATTATTTTTAAAGAATTGTTTTATTAACATCATGTAATTTTTTTCTAATTAAACAAATTAATCTATTCTAAAAAACGAATCTGAGATAATATTCATATGTATATATATATATATTAACACTCATTCAATTGGTAATCAATACTAAATAATATTAAGAACCCTTAATGCTAAAAATAATTAGAGGAGAAGGATGGGTTTAGGGGTTCTCCATTTTGACGATGAGAATAGATTTTAGGATTTACCTATAGATTTTCCATGTGACATCAATTTTGATCTTTAGGATGGAATTCATGATGTTTCCTTGATTATGTTTGACACTTCCATAATGGAGTTAGTGGACCACAATATACTTTCTTAGATGGGGTTCTCAATAGAGGAGGATGTTAATCTAAGGCATTTCACTTTAATGTTTTATGACACCTTTGAGCGTGTAATTAAAAAAGGTATAATGTATTATGTGATATCTATTCAAGAAGCTATCAATAATAGGTTTATGATTTTTCTTTTTTCGATCATCTCCCACTTGGTTTTACCAGTTGGAAGTAAGCCATGGAAAAAGGATAAAGCGGTGTGGTGTTTTTCTAATGTATGGGGATTCTATGATTGGAAATGAATTCCACTTATTAAGGGTTTTATCCAAATATTGTTCCCCTCATAGGAACTAAAGTAAAGAGCATGGGGGAATGATTAAATTTCCTTGAAACCAAGTATGATTACTTTATATAAATTAAATTTCTATTTTAATACATTCACTCAAAGGATCACCTATATCTAGACATGGATTAGAATTATGGGTCTTAACTGGATTTTATCGAATCCTAGAATTTTGTTTGATATTTCTTCTATTGTGGGAATCACAATCAAAATTGATAGGATACAGAGGTAGATCACTTTGGGTGTTATGATATAATCATATTAGATATAGATATTAGTTTTACATTAATCAATAAGGTTATTTGGTCAAATCCAAAGGATGTTACATGTATGTTGGTTTAGTATGAGAATATCCCTTCATTTTGTATTTCTAGAGAAGTTATTGGAAATTATAATGATAACGACTTTAGAAATAAGGTGTGTTATCATTGCTCTATAAATGTACATGACCATAAAGGTTACTAAAATCTTAAAAAAATGTAGGCCAGGGATGGTTGTGGTTCCTATGAAGCTAATGGAATGGTTTATAAACAAAGGCAAGGGGATGAGTTTGGTTATACTAGAGCTGATAATGATTTCCAGTTATTAATGAACGAGGCAGGGTATTATGCTAATGCTGGTAGTGCATGTATCTCTAGAAATATTGAGGCTATTTGTATTGGTAAGTTTTGGTCGAGGTACAGTACTCAAGAGGGGGTGAATTGAGTATCTATAAAAATTTCTATTTAAAAAGTATTCTTAAAAAGGTTCCCCAATAAATTTAAATACAACCCAATTAATCAAAGTAATACGGTTAGGAAAGTTTGAATCTTTAAATCACTTCTCATAATATTGATTAATTCTTAGTAATCTTAATATCAGTTATTTAAATTACTTTTGAAGCTATTCTAATAAGGAAAAACAATTATAACTTCTTTCCAAGATTAAATATCAAAGTAAATTTAGTGATTTCTAAATTATATAGTAAAACAGAGAAAACTAAATTAAACAGCACATCAAATATAAAATAAGTGGTTCGGTCTCAAGCCGAGACCTAATCCACTCCACTTGGTGATCACCTTCCACCAAGTAGTTTATATAAATAAACTTGATACACACCTTGGATTGAGGTTAAGAATAGTACACAGGACTGTCTAGGTCACACGACCTCTTCTATAGTTCTTTATGGGTATGAACTAATAGGTCACACATGGAAATCTTCCACACTTATCTATGGGAATGAAAAAGTGTAACAAGATGTGATAGGAAGGATATCTTGTATCATCCCGTTAAATGCAGGAGACAATGTGTGATTTTATACAGACACACACACACTACTCTAAAGATAAAAATAATACATAATAGATAAAAATGATGAGATAAGGTTAGAAGTGCTCTGAGTGTTAGTCTATGCAGCTCTGGACTTATAGGATGAATTAGATGTTGAAATTGAGTCCTCTTGCGGAAAATAGAGCATCGCAAGTCTGCTATATCTGGATTGTGTTCTTCATGGAGTTGATAGTGCGAAAATTTTCTCGACTATAGGATTTGAGTATGCTTTGTGTGTTCTTCAGCAGTGCCAGATTTCATGTGTTGGTTCTTCTTTCAAGAATGCTCGTGCTTCTTCATTATCGCGCACACAATTGTTTCTCTGTTGTCACTATTGTCGCACTTTGCTTCTGGCCTCACTGTTCTTTTTATTCTTTGAATGCATGTGTTGGAGCTGATAGGATGCATGTATTCTACAGCTCGTACCTTGTACTATCAGGTGACATGTCTATAAAGAAATATTAATTAGGTTAGTGTATTTAAAAGCTTCAAATATGACCATCAGATATTAAATTAAAAAAAAAATAGATTAAGAAACGGTGTCACATTCTGTCTAGAAATAGTGTCTTCATGAAATGGTGTCTCCTTGAAATGATATCTCCTTGAAATGGTGCCTCCTTGAAACAGTGTCTCATTGAAATGGTGTATCCTTGAAATGGTGTCTCCTTGAAATAATGTCTCCTTGAAATGGGGTATCCTTGTTTGTCTTTGAGCGGCAAGATAGTTATGATGGTGCAATTTTATAGAGATCAGGAACCGATAGCACATATGTAGTGTTTGATAACAATGTCTAGTCACGGTGTCTGGATGGTCACATTGTTTGGTCATGGTGTCTGGGTCACGGTGTCTGGGTCACGATGTCTAGGTCACGGTGTCTGGATCACTTTCCATAAAATCATAACCAGTGGTAGACTCATGGTTTTTCAGACTTAGCAAAATATCTATACACAGACTAAAATAGTGATATTAATAGAATGAATTAAACTTAATCATTCATAAGACAATTTCATTATAAAAAAAATAATTTACAATAATTATTTAAGGCATAAAGAGACTAATCATCTGTACACATGATTTTAGATAGATTAAATAAGATTAATAATATTTACAAAATGTATAGGATTTCTGATCATTGAAACATGATTAACACATGAGGAGTCTAATAATATCCCCCTTTTTGATGATCATAAATCATGTGAGTGAAAGATATATTCTTAGGCAATGTGTCTCTTCCTTAGTGTGCATATAAAATACATATTTCTCCCTATTTTGGGATTATCAAAAATATTAAATAAGAAATATACAATAAAAGTTCACAATTCATTATATGGATAAAAAGTGTTATTACAAAAAGTAAGTAACAAGAATACAGAAATCATATCTATCAAAAGATAGTAGTCACTTTTCTTCAACACTAGCTTGTCTTCTCTTTTCCCTTGGCAGTATCATCAGAAGAGGAAGCCATAGGAGTAGAGGTAGAAGTGGAAGAAGGGAGTGAACCAGTTGACATAGAAGGTAAAGGGAGTCCTTCAAAAACATAAGGGTCCAAGGTAGGTGCAGTGGAAGACTGAGGAAAATGTTGATCAAGGATAACCGGTCTGATCTGACTCAGAGCCTTAGAGACAAACATAGATGTAGAGGCAAGGTTATAGGATGAGAAGGTAGGAAAACCAGTTCTCATGGGTGCAGATGTAGGATACACAATGGAAGTATTCTATACATGAAGATAAGGCCTCAAAAACTTGATAAAGTAATCAATAATCTCTCCACCATACTTCATGGATTTTTCAAATTCATCCTTGTTCTCCATAAACTTATCTAACAAAGGAGTGAAATCTTTGAGCTTTTGGACTTGAGTTTTGAAAGCTTCAGTGACAGGACGGATTCTCATATTCTCTACAAGGTACCTGAAGTGGTTGGTCATATCATGCTTTGAGAATATCCTATTGAAGTAGAAGTACACCTTCTTAGTAATCTCTTCTTGAGCATCATTTGAAATCTTGGATTGAATTCTCACCAAATCAAGAACTTTGTCACTGTTCTTGACAGCTTTAGATAGAGATTCTTTGTCAAAACCACTAAGCATGACTTGAATTTATTCTTTGACAACTGTTATGAGAAGATCACTATCTAAAGAGGGTTAAGATGATTTTACATAAGCAAGAGAAGTAGTAACAACCAAAGTAAGGGATTTCAGTTGATTTAGAACATTCTGGAGACAACCCTTATACTCATCAGTCAACTTGTTAAGACCAATAATAAGTTCACACATCTCTTGAAAAATATTATTATTTCTTTCAACTACCTTTTCATCCAAGTAGGTTATATTAGGTTGAATCAGGGAGGATACTTCCTATGTAATCAAAATAACAATATCCTTAATAGGATGAGAAATAGGTTCTGATTTTGAGTTCATCACTCTATGAATTTCTTCAACCATACCTCTGAGAGTCTTTACTTCATCACTTAACTGTTTTTTCTCAAATCCGACTTCTTGAATCACATGAAGAATCTTTGGATGAATCTTCCATGTGATCTTTTACAACAATAGGGAAGCATCTCTTTCACTTAAATTGGTTACAGGAGTTGGTTGGGTATTCATGATCTTCTCAACCCCAGCCAATAGGGTAGCTTCAAATGATTTAAAATCATCTTTACTTACCAAGGTAGAAGGTTCTAGTGAAGGCTCAAGAATAGGAGCTGAGATAGGCTCAGGATCTTTAGCAGAGATAACATCAGGAGAAGATGCCTGTTTCAATTGAAACATAGTAGAAAAATCTATTCCTTTAACTGAGACTTCCTGGGAACCAGTCACATCAAAATAACTAGGGAATTTATACCATGTATCCACTAAGCTTGGATCAACGGGATTGGGGACTTCAACATGTTCTAGATTCGGGTGATGCACCCCCTCAATAGGTGCATATTTATTAGGAATGAGAGATTTATATCCTTGTTCTATTTCCAAGATTTCATCCCTAATATCCTCACCCATTTCCTTTCTAGCCAACTGAAAGGCTTGCTCCATTCTCTCTTTAGTAGATGGAATAATTTCAAGAACAACTTGTTCCTCTGGGTGTTCCCCAAGAGAAAATTTTTGCACAATAGAAAGATCTTCTTCTATATTATCTTCTTCAAAATACTTTTCATTTAACTTAGAAACAGATTCTTCTTTAGCAGTAGGTTGTTCTTGCAAATCAGCAACTTCTTCAGGAATAGGTATTTCCTTCTCAGTTAAGTCTTGGAGAATAGGTTCACTATCTTTCCCATCCAGAACAGTTTCTACTATAGGTACAATATCCTCTTCATCTTTTTCCTCATTATAATACTCAAAAATCTCATTTGGCTCCAAACCAAAATCAGAAATATCCTTAGGTTTTGAAGAGTGTTCCACCAGATTAAACTTTTTATAAACCCTGTCATTATCTTCCACCCATGCTTTTCTCTATGGATTCCAACTGATTTTCATTTTTTTTACAGTAAATTGTAAAAGACAAAACTCATAATCCTTAATAGATTCTTCATCTGGTCCAACCAACCCTTTTTCATGAAGCGTAGCTGAGATAATCCTTGAATAGAACATGGAGGTTGACTTTGATGTTTTTTTGATCAACTCACACATATGGAGTATAACATATTTTCATAGGTTGATCTGATGTAAATTTTTCATGAGATGTATCAAAAACCCATCCTGATACTTGAGTGTAGAAAAATCACCTTTTCTAGGACTAATCATATTCTGAATAAATTTAAACAGAAGTTTTGTTTCACCATCTAGCTCATCATCTATGGCTCTTCACTTTGTTTCATTCCCATTTAAGCTTCCTAATGCATCTTCCAAATAAAATATATCACTTGGAGGTGGAGGACCTCTCTGGTAGTCCTAAAATATACCCTCATGAGGTATCCCAAGGCATGCATCTCATAAACTCGAAGAAAAGGTACATCTTTGTCCATTTATCCAGCTTCTCACAACATATCCATCTTCTATATCAAAAGAGAATTGAACATACTGGTAAAACTGTGAAACTAATTTTGGGTAAATAGGCCTATCCTCTTTTGTGAACCAATCCAGCCATATTTTCTCTATAAGTACTTTCAATACCAAAGAATTACTTGATAGAAGCCACTTAGGGAATATCTCCTTTTTGGGTACCACTATTCTATCTACCAGATTCAGATTCAGAGGACCTTCGGGTGCTAACTTTAGTGATATTTTCAACTTCTACTTTGAAATGCTCTTCTCAGGAGTTGACGATGATGGGCATTTCATCCTGGGAATTCAACAAAGGTTTGAGAGAGAGAAAGAGAAAACTGAAGTGTTGAGAGAGGGATTGTGATTTTATAGAAGAGATCTTGAGTGGAGAAGGATTGAAAATTATTTATTTTTTATCATTTAGGGATATCAAGCATCGCGAGATAAAAAATGCAGGAAAGTAAATGGGTAAAATAATTAATTACCATGATACGAGTTATAATGTATAAATAAAAAATAAAGCATCTTTAAGGTGAGACTGTAATCAAATTTCATGGTGAGACCGTAACTGGCTTTCACGGTGAGACCGTAACTGGATTTCACGGTGAGACCGTAACTGTGTGATTTCTAAACTGTGAGACCGTATTTTTTAAGATAGTAAGTGCCAGACAGTAATAGAGAGAGGGAGAGAGAGAGAGAGAGAGAGAGTAGCTATGATAACATAAACATGAAAAATTATACTTAATACCAATTTATCATTCCCAATTCATGTATGATGTAATCTATTCTTTTAGAATTTAATGGTTTGGTGAATATATGAGTGAGCTGATATTCAGTTCCAATGAATTCCAAAATGATGTCACCTTTTTGATAACGATCTCTCAAAAAGTGATGTTTTACATAAATATGTTTTGTCCTAGAGTTTGAGATAGGATTTTTTGAGATGTTAACATCACTTGTATTGTCACAATTTATAGGTACATTCCTAAATTGATATCCATAATCTAGTAATGTGTGTTTCATCCACAAAATTTGTGCACAATAACTACAAGCATCTATGTATTCAGCTTCTGTAGTAGATAATTCAATAGAGTATTGTTTCTTACTACACCATGATACTAGTGACTTGCCTAAAAAGTGACATGTTCTAGAGGTGCTTTTTCTATCTAACTTACAACCATCAAACTCAGCATCAGAATAACTCACCAACTCAAATGATTGTCTTCTACGATAGAACAGTCCTAGATTGGGTGTATGCTTGAGGTATTTGAATATTCTTTTAATAGAATTTAAATAAGATTCCTTGGGGTTTTCTTGAAAATGAGCACACATACACACACTAAACATAATTCCAGGTCAGCTAGTAGTTAAGTAGAGTAGGCTTCCAATCATCCATCTGTAAGTGGTTTGAGTAACAGATTTTCTATCTTCATCAAGATCCAACTTACAAGTAGTACTCATTGGAGTGTCACTACTTTTAGTGCTATCCAAACCAAAACGTTTTATAAGATCTCTAGTATATTTTCTTTGATTTAAAATAATACCATCATTATTTTTAAAGATTTTAAATCCAAGAAAGAATTTTATTTCACCCATTAAACTAATTTCAAATTTTTTTTGCATCATTTTAGAAAATTCAATACATAAAGAATTTTTTGAAGATACAAAGATAATGTCATCTACATAGATTTGAAATACTAAAACATTATTGGAAATTCATTTTATAAAAAGGTTAGGATCAAATATTCCTTTTATAAAACCTTTGAAAATAAGAAAAGTACTTAATCTATCATACTAGGGTCCTGGAGATTCTTTTAAACCATATAATTCTTTTGATAATTTAAAAATATGATTTGGAAAATGAGGATTTGTAAAATTAAGGGGTTTCTTAATAAAGACATCCTCAGATATATACCCATTTAGAAATTCACTTTTAACATCCATTTGATATAGATTGAAATTCAAATGTGTAGCATAAGTAAGCATAATTCTGATGGCTTCAAGTCTAGCTACTGGTGCAAAGGTCTCTTTATAGTTAATTCCTTCTTCTTGACTATAGACTTGTGCAACCAATCTAGCCTTGTTTCTAACTATATTACCAGCTTCATCTACCTTATTTCTAAACACTTATTTAGTTCCTATGGTAAATGTGTCTTTGGGTCTATCAACAAGTTTCCAAACTTTATTCCTTTCAAACTGATTAAGTTATTCTTATATATCCATCACCCAAAATTCATCATTGACAACATAATTAATGTTTTTAGGTTCATGTTGTGACAAGAAGACTTGATGTTCAACCCGATTTCTAAGAGAATCTATAGTTTGAGTTCCTTTATCTAAGTATCCTACTCCAACATCTATAGGATGGTTCTTAAGAGTTCTAACAGCTCTAGAAAAAGAAGTACTAGTGATTTCAGGTTTCATTGTGACATGAATGTAAAGAGTTTCCAAGACTGGAAGCTTTCACAGATTCCTTTACAGGATGGTTATAGGATTTTGAATTAATTTATGGATTTCATACATCATCCTCTAGGTTCTCTAGAGTGGTTTTACACTCATGTGGATCTGTTTCATCAAATTTGACATGGAAAGATTCTTCCACACATTTAGTTCTTTTATTAAACACTCCATAGGCTTTACTAGAGATTTAATATCCTAAAAATATTACTTCGTCACTCTTGGATAAAAAATTGTCAATATTGTACTTAGTATTAAGGACATAGACTTTGCAACTAAATACTTTGAAGTAGCTCACTTTGGGTTTTGAATTGTTCCATAAATCATATGGATTTATTTTAAGAATAGGTCTAATCAATACTATATTTATAATGTAGCATGCTTTATTTACAGCTTCAACCCAAAAATAAATAGGTAATTCATATTCACTAAGCATGGTTATAGAAATCTCTTGCAAGATTATATTTCTTATTTCAACAAATCCATTCCGTTGAGGTGTTATAGGGCCATAAAAATTATTACTATAGCCATTTTGTGAGAAAAAGGATTCAAACTCTTGATTTTCAAACTCACGGCCATGATCAATTCTTAAGGATTTAATTATGAGTCCACTAAGATTTTATACAGTTTTGACATATTTGGTAAAATGATAGAAGGATTCACTTTTGTGGGCCAAAAATAAAGTCTAAGTATATCTAGAAAATTCATCTAAAAGAACATAAACATAGTGATTCCAATTTAAACTAGAAACTCTAGATGGTCCAAAAAAATCCACGTGAACTAATTCAAGAGGTTGAGAAGTTGACACTTCTTTCTTTGGTTTGAAGGAAATTTTGTGTTTCTTTACCTTTTGATAAGGATTACACACTTTATCATTTGGAAACTCAAGTTTGGGTAGTTCTTTGACTAAGATTTTTCTTGTTAAATTTCTAAGGGAGTGAGTATTACAGTGTCCTAGTCTCCTATGTCAAATCCAAGACTCTTTGTGAAATTCACTTAAACATGAAGAATTTTGAGAGACTAAATAATATAAGTTAATATAATAAACATTTTCATTTATTAATGTAGAAAATACTAACTCATTTTTAGAATTAAAAACAATGCAAGCATCATCATCAAATTTAACATGAAATCCATTATGACATAGTTGTGAAATACTAAGCAGATTATATTTCAATCCATAAACAAAAAGTACTTTGGAAATTAAAACTGAGTTAGAGTTACTGATTTGGCCAATGCCAATAATCTTTCCTTTGGAATTGTCACCAATGGTGAAATGTCCTCCATTAATTTTTGTTAAATTCTTGTAGAATTAATAGTCTCCTGTGATGTGTCTTGAACACCCACTGTCCAAGTACCATAAAATTTTATAGTAACTCTTTAAGAAACTTTCCTAAAAAATAGTCAGATAAAAACAAATTTTGGTTCCCATACCTGTTTGGGTCCAGTAATATTAGTGACTAGTTCTTTAGGAACCCATATCTTCTTCATAGGTTTTCTATAAGTATTATGTAAAGTACTTGAAAAATAAACTCTATTTGGTCCAGAAAATCTTGAAACATTAGAGAGTGTATCATAACTTGAACTAGCTTAATACCTTTTAGAACTAGGAGTAAAGTTGTATGTCCTAGACTTAGAAACAAAATTATTTCTTCCCAAATTTCTTTTACCATGTTGATATCCAATTATAGTGGTATATTTAAGAGAAATTAGTTTACCTAGAATTTGTACCAAGGAATCTTTACCATTAGTAAACCTTTGAAGATCCTTTTTCAATTTCTCATTAGATAGTTTTAGATCATTATTTTATTTGAGTAATTGAGCATTTTTCTCCCTTTCTACAGTGATTTCAGTTTTAATGGTTTAGGTAAGAGCATGCTATTTCTTTAAAGGCTTGTATTTTTCTTTTAGTTCATTGCATGTATCTTCAAGAATATTACATTATTCAAACATTTCTTCATTAGACATATTTTCAGAGTCACTCTCATATCCAAAATAATAGGAATTGTGTACATAAGATTCCAGTGTTACCTAAGATGTATTTTTCATAATACATATATTGGCTTCATCGACCTATTCATCATGTGGAGATTCTAAGTTACTTGAACTATCCTCAGAAGCACTCCATTTTTCTTTCATTTCATTTTTATACTTTCTATCTTTGTACTCATATTTCTTTTTGTACTTGAGATTAATACAGTCAGCCTTTATATTTCCCTTTTATTTACATTAATAGAAAACTATCTCATCGGACCTGTCACTTCTTTTCCAATCTTTTTTCCAGCTTCCCTTTTGATCATATCTTCCCTTGAAGTTAGGCTTTCTGAAAAATTTCTTCTTCTTATAAAATCTCTTAAAAATACTGAATAATTGAGCTATCTCCTCATCACTGTCAGGTGATGATTGTTCACTGCTAGAACTTTCTATAGAAACTTCCAATTTCCCTTTCACTTTGTGTTTAGAAGTGGTGGTCTTAAATGAAATAGATTTTCTTTTGGGTTTATCCTCCTCTTCCTTGTTGAATTTCAACTCCTCTTCATACATCATTAGTTTTCCAATAAGTTCTTTGACAGGTAACTTTCTGATGTCACATGATTGTCTAATAGAGATAGAAGCTCCTCTCCATCTATCAGGTAGGCATATGAGAATCCTCATGATCTGTTCTTTAGTAGTGAATTCTCTCCCAAGAGAAATCATTGTGTTGAGAATTTCATTGAACCTAAGATACATGTCAGAAAAAGGCTCATCAAGTTTCATTATAAAGTCATTATATTTAATAGTATAAGTATTAAGTATCATTTCTTTCTCACTAAAAGTTCCTTCATGTGAAACAGACAAGGTATCCCAAATTTCATGGGCAGTTTTACATGCAGAAATTCTATTAAATTCTTCATCTCTTAAAGAGAAATATAAACCATTAATGGTTTTGAAATTTTTATTGTAGGAAGTCTTGGTAGGGTCATCCCAAGTGATTCTATTAGTTTCAAGAATCTTATACTCATCTATAATTGAAGAAAAAATTTCAAAACTCATACTTTTTAAAATTCATTTTAATTTTAATTTTCCATTGGGCATAATTGGTTCCATTAAAGAATGGTGGTATGTTTGTTGCAACACCTTCAAAAATATTATCCATAATAAATAAATACTTTTAAAGAGCTATAAATTTATAATTAACATAAATTTACATATCTTTAAAGTACAACTAAAATCACAGTTGAATAGTGTCAAAAATAGAGTCTTAATAAGAATTACAAGAAACCCTCTAATACCAAATGTTGGTCGGAGTAGAGTACTCAAGAGGGGGGGGGGTGAATTGAGTATCTATAAAAATTTATATTTAAAAATTATTCTTAAAAAGGTTCCCCAATAAATTTAAATGCAACCCAGTTAATCAAAGTAAATGGTTATGAAAGTTTGACTATTTAAATAACTTCTTAGAAGATTGATTAATTCTTAGTAATATTAATATTAGTTATTAAAATTACTTTTGAAGCTATTATAATAAGGAAAAACAATTATAACTTCTTTACAAGATTAAATATCAAAGTAAATTTAGTGATTTCTGAATTATACAGTAAAGCAGAGGAAACTAAATTAAAGAGCACAACGGATATAAAACAAGTGGTTCGCACATGAGCCTCAGCCGAGTTGGTGAGGTATTATTAAGTACATCCAGGAGACCTAGGTTCAAAAACTAGGTAGAGGCATATTTCTAGGGGGCACTGTAGCAGTACTGTACACTATGTGGGTACTGTATCAAAACTATACACTGTGCAGGCACTATAGCAGAACTGTACACTATACGGGTACTATAACAGGTATTGTTCAGTACTGTAGTAGTTGGAACTATTCACCTTGGGCCATCGGTTTGGGCTTGGATTACTTAAGGCTATTGGAACACCCAGGCCTTCGGGTCAGTAGGGATTTTGGGCCACCTTTAAGGCCTTCAGACCACCTCAAGGCCTTCGGCCACATGCAGTTTCCCCAGACAGACTCTAAAAAAAGGAGCAGCCCGGGATGAGGATTCAGAGCAGGTGCACTCACCAGAGTAGAGCCAAATGGATTTTCTGAATGATAGGGTATGACTATGCCATTGGGACCAGCCTGTGCTTGCAGGGGAAGCCTAGCCAGACGACCATGCGAAGGTGGAAAGCTACTATCACGATACAGATACTGGGGAGGGGAAGTTCCTTGTAGATAGTCTGGTTAAATACCCTAAGACATTCGGGTCATGTAATCTCTTAAGACAACGGGCCTTGTAATCTATGATCCTACGGGCCTTTTAAGGGTTACCCCTCATCCCTTGAAAGGGGGTTATCAAAAATCAATAAAAAAGGCCTTTGGGACATTCAGGTATAAAACAAGTGGTTCAGTCTCAAGCCGAGACCTAATCTACTCCACTTGGTGATCACCTTCCACCAAGCAGTTTATATATATAAACTTGATCCAAACCCTAGATTGGGGTTAATGACAATACACTGGACTATCCAGGTCACACGACCTCTTCCACAGTTCTTCATGGGTATGAACTAACAGGTCACACAGGGAACTCTTCCACACTTATCCGTGGGAATAAACAAGTGTAAAAAGATGTGAGAGTAAGGATATATTGTATCCTCTAGTTTAATGAAGGAGATAGTGAGTGATTTTATATAGACACACATGCACTACTCGAAAGATAAAAATAAAACACAACAGAGAAAAAATGATCAGATAAGGTTAGAAGTGCTATGAGTGTTAGTCTATGCAGCTCTGGAATTCTAGGACGAAGCAGATGCAAAAATCAAGTCCTCTTGCGAAAAACAGAGTATTTCAAGTCATCTAGATCTGGATAGTGTTCTTCGTGGATTTGATAGTGAGAAAATGTTCTCAACTCTAGGATTCAAGTATGATTCATGTGTTATTTAGTAGTGTCAAGTTGCATGTGTCAGTTCTTCTTTCAAGAATGCCCGTGCTTCTTTGTTATCGCACACACATTTATTTCTCTATTGTAACTATTTTCGCAGTTTTCTTATGGCCACACTATTATTTTTATTCTTAGAATGCATGTGTTGGAGCCAACTGGATGCATGTATTCTGCACCTCGCACCTCGCACTATCAGGTGACATGTCTACAAAGAAATATTAATTATGTCAGTGCATTTAATAGCTTCAAATATGACTGTTAAAGATTAAATTAAAAAATGAAAAAAATAAGAAATGGTGTCACAGTCTATTTGGAAACAGTGTCTTCATGAAACAGTGTCTTCATGAAACCGTGTCTTCATGAAATGGTGTCTCATTGAGATAACGTCTCCTTGAAAAAGTATCTTCTGGAAAAGGTGTATCATTGAAATGGTGTCTCCTTGAAACAATGTCTCCTTGAAACAACATCTCCTAGAAATGGTGTATCCTTGTTTTTATTTGATTAGTGAGATAGATATAATAGCACAGTTGTATAGAGATCAGGAACTAGTAGCACATATGCGGCGTTTGATCACAGTGTCTAGTCACAATGTCTAGATGGTCACAGTGGTTGGTCACAATGTCTAGGTCAGGATGTTTGGGTCATGGAGTCTGGGTCACGGTGTTTGGGTCATGGTGTCTAGTTCACTTTCCATAAAAACATAACTGGTGGAAGACTCACAGTTTCTCAGACTTATCCAAATATCTCTACATAGAATTAAAAATTGATATTCATAGAATGAATTAAACTTAATCATTCATAATATAATTTCATTATAAACCAAATAGTTTACAATAATTATTTATGTCATAAAGAGAATAATCATATTTACACATGATTTTAGATAGATTAAACATGATTAACAATATTTACAAGATGTATAGAATTTGTGATCATTAAAACATGATTAACACATGAGGAGTCCAATAGTAAGGTTTATAAGAGGATTAGAACTAATGGAGGACAAGATCAAGAAAAGGGGTATAAGAATCCTTGGTATGTCTATACTAGTTGTGCAAGTAATTATAGAAATTATGAAGAAATTCATGACATACAAGGGGAACATGAGTTGGATATTGGGAATCCTAAGGTTCGTAATGATTCACTCAAGTAGTCACATGGGAAAGACAAGTAAATTGAGGTGCATGGGAACTGTTCTGGTGAATATTTGGTTCAAGATGATACAAAAAAGGATCATGGGAAGATTTTTCCATCATAAAGTTTCCATGTTTAAAAGGTTTCATTTGGTACACAAAACCAAAGAACTGAACTTGAACATGGTGAAATGTCTAGATAGCTGTAGGAGCTGAATTTTCAGTCTGAAACATTGAGGTGGGAGGATGTTATTTATTTTCATGAGAAAATTATTTGGTTGGGGTAGTTTCATGGTATTCAGGGTTTCTTTTTTTTACATGTAAGAGCCTAATCCTCCCAATAAATCTTCTTACAAAGATATTTTTTTCCAAAGGGAAGCAGGTCCGAGTTGAAAATGATGAGTTTCAATCAGTTCCTTCAAATAATGATTTTGATTATGATCATGATTTATTATATTATGATCAGTGATTTTTCTTTTTTATGGCCATTAAAAGAATTAATGTATGAACTCATCCCCCCCATTTATCCTTTTATTTTTTCATTAATAAAGGGTCTAGATACTTTGACCCTTGTCTTGACTATTTAAAAAATGGAAAAAATAATATTTATCTACAAAAATAAATTTTCCATTAAGACTTTTGATTTAAAAGATAATTTTCTATTATATATAAATGAAGTAGATTAAATATAGATTAAATTTAGGTTTAGGACACCCAAATTTTAAAAAAGGTTTTATTTTATATTTTTTTAAAATATAATTTACTTGGGTAAAGACTAGCTACCCTGGTAAAAACAAAAAAATGTTAAAAGTAAAAATATAAGAGTAAATTACTTAAAAAATGTTTAAAACATGTGTATAAACTATTTATAGAGGATTTATAGATCTAATATCATCAAAAAACCATTATTTATAACTTTTTTAAGCATTGATCCATGAATAGTTCATGCCATTATTAAAATATAATGGATATTCATAAATGACCTCTTTTCTTCACTTATAAAAGGAGAACATTTCCACCACTTCATTCCAAAAATACCCATTTGAATTTAATTCTAAAACTCTAAAAATTTTATACTCCTATAAACCAATATCAATTTCATAAGACTCATGTCTCAATTAGTTAGCATAATCCATTTATTTCTAATGAGACTTTCAGGAGAAAGTTTATGGCCCCAATGTTAGTATTACTTAACCTATTATTAATATTTCTCATCCAAACCTATCCTAACCATAGTAATATAATGAAATAAGTATCATTATTATAATAAAGTGTTATTATATTAATTTAAAAAACACTATTTATTCTTTCCCATCCTCTTAGAGAAATAAAACAACATCGATCACGTGTTTGTGCAGACTGCCACCTCCTTGAAGAGACATCTTCCATTTTCACCGTCGACTCTCTTCACTAGTTATAAGGATGGGATTGAAGAATAAATTTTGAATATATAATATAATTATTATTATGTGGAGAAAAATTATAATGTACCTTATTTTACTCACATTCATTGAGAAATTAAAACTTTAACCATGCGTTGTGCAGATTACTGCCTCCATGAAGTAATATATCTCATTTTTATCTGGTTTTTATTATTATTGATTAAAATCCCTTAAAATCTAATTTATGACATTAAAAATATCTAAATAATTTCATTATATTTCTATAATAATTATATTATTCAAAATGATACTACTTTCATAACCATACTCACCCATTAATTATGATATGTTCAAGTTTGGGTTGGTCTAGCCACCTACTTGAAAAATGCTATAAAATAATATCACAGATGACTATGAGAACTTGATTATTAATGATATATGATATAAATAAGTAAATAAATATTTTATTCTGGTTCTTTAATTAATAAATTAATACTAAAATCATTAATTAAGATACCACCATTTATTTGTTAAAAATAACTGAAACATGCTTGTCACCCATTTTTTCTAAAAAGAACGCAACTAAAAATTACATATAATGAAATTATAAATTTATAAACTATCATAAAACATAAATTCTAGTAAATTTTATGATCTAATATTGATGAAATTTATGATAATAATGGATAAAAACAATGCTATTATGAAACTAGTTCAAAATGACTAATATTACTCACACAAGATATTGAAAATAAATAATAACCAACTAATATAAATATAGAAAAAATTTATAAACTAAGTTTAAAAAAGGTTATATATAGTAATAAGGTTCAGAAATAGTCAATTAAGATAGTTTTTTTGTTATATAGGAGATTCAAGCCCTTTAGTGGAAGTCAAGTGTTGGCACCTCCGTCTATAGTATGTTTGAAACCCTCTTATTTTAATAATCACAAAATATGATTCTTTTAGTAATAAAGATTAACATGTTGTTTGATAGAATTTTATATGGTAAGACTATTTCTATGATAATTATGCTAAGTTTTATGGTGAGTCATCATTGCCTGGGATTAACCGTTATCGATAGCCAGAAGCCATCACTGATGTGAGTTACCACCAGAGGAGTTACCACTAGGGAGAGCTAAAACCAGGCTCTAAGTCATCATTACCACCATAATGAGATACCACCAGACTATGAGTCATCATTACTTCTAGAATGAGCTACCGCTAGAATATGAGTCACCATTTCTACCAAAATGAGTTGCCGCCAGACTCTGAGTCACCGTTACTGCCAGAATGAGTTACCTCTAGACTTGAGTCACCATTACAGCTAGAGGAGCTACCGCCAGAGGAGTTACCACTAGAGGAAAGTCATCGCCAGATGCTGAGTCACTGCTAGCTTCTTGTTACTATCACTCTCTAAGGACTATGACATGAATGAATCAATGACTATTTCATTATGAAATTATTTTTTATCAAGTCTTTAGGACATATTCAAAGACTAATACAAGGATTTTGGATCTACTATAGCTTTATATACATGATGGATATCTCTCATGATGTTACAGACACAATACATATACAATGAAATTTTACTTATAGATAATTGTGCGGATGAATCTATAAATTCTCATAAGCTTACTAATTCATGTTTTTTGAAGATCAAATGACACAGAAGCACATAATTCATCACCAAGATTGATTGACATACTAATAGAGATCAACTAAAACATTCTTATAGATTTTCTATGATCATATATTTTCTACAAATTTCGAGAATGATTAATGAATTCCTCACCCATGGTGATCTAAGGACTATAAAAATTCATAACATATCATACTGAGATTTTCTATTCTTTATTTTTCTATCTATTTTATTTTGAAATGTGTATTGTTACCTTGTTATCAAACACATGTTGTCTCATGCACCTACCAGGAGAATACTTGTTATTCTATTCTTTCTCTTCATTTGTTTCACACTGTGTTTGTAGAATAGGTCCCTATGTGACCTGTACTATTCTTACTTCCCATGAATATCTATGGAATAGGATTTTTATCCTGGACATATTGCAACGATTGATTTTTTATCTGATATAGTTTTTGGATTCATTTGATTATAATTATAATCTAATTGGAATCATGTGATTTCTAAGTGGAGGGGATTCAGTCTCACCTTGAGATTGAACCTCTTGTTTATTCTTTTATGTCATTGTTTTGTGTCACTACTACATTCTAGATCACTTTTTTATCTACAAATAAAACTATTACTTTGATAATTAATATTAACTAGTGTTTATATTTGTTTCTATCTAAGTAAATTGATTTCAAAAGGTAAGGTATTTCTAAACAGTATTTTAACTAAGACTTAATCACTCTTTAAGAAATATTTTAAAAGGAAATATCTTATATTAATATGCCATTTTGATTAATTGGATAGTTTATTTTATTAAGGGGTTTTTATTTTAGTATAATTATTAACAAAATTTTTTATTGGGAACTCAATTCACCCCCCTCTTTAGTTACTCACTCTAACCAACATTTTATATCAAAGGATTTTTAAAATTAACTTTTTAATTTTTATTTTAGCTGTATTATAAAGATATCAAATTTCTTTCAATTATAAATTTTAGTTCTTTATAAATAATAGACAAGAAGTATCTGCTACCAATAGACCTCTTTATTTTAATGGTACAAATTATTCTCAATGGAAAATCAAAATGAAAATTCATTTATAAAGTATGGGTTTTGAAATTTTGATTGTAATAGAATATCAACATGAAATACCAAAAACAATAAGAATTACTTGGAATGATGATACAAAATCCACCTACAATAATAATTGTAAACATATGAATTCCTTGTTATATGCCTTAGATGAAGATAAATTTAATATAATATATACTTGCAAATTTTCTTTTGAAATATGGGATACCTTATCTGTTTCACATGAATGAACATATAATATCAAAGAAATGAGACTAAATACACACACAATCAAGTATGATACTTTAAAAATTAAATATGATGAAACTATTTCTGATATGTATCTCAAGTTCAATGAAATAGTAAATACCATGCACTTACTTAGAAAACAATTAACAGACAAAGATCAAGTGATGAGATTTCTTAGATTCTTATTAGACAGATGAAGAGGAACATCTGTGTTAATTAGAGAATCTTATGATGTAAGTAAACTACCTGTAAAGGAATTGATAGGAAAGATGATTTTGTATTAAGAAGATCTTAAAGTCAACAAATATATTGATGAAGATGAACCTAAAAGAAAATTAGTATCCTTTAAGACTACTACCCCCATACAAATAGAAAAATTATAAGCTAAAGATACCAGTGAAGAAGAATATCTTGATTATAGTGATGAATAAATGGCACACATGGCTAGAAGATTCAATAAAATCTATAGCAAAAAAAATTATTCAAAAATTCAAAATTTAGAGGAAATTATGACAAAAAAGGAAAGTGGAAAAAGGATTGGAAAAGGATGACACTCAAAATGAAATCACCTACTATGAATTTAAGAGTAAATGACACATTAAATATGACTGTCCAAAATTAAAATATAAAAAGAAGTATGCGGATAAGTACAGAAGATACAAGAGATACATGAAATCAACATAGAGTTCCTTCAAAGATAGCTTGAGTGACTTAGACACTAATCAAGAAGATAAGTATGATAGGAAAAATATGTGATTTATAGAAAGCACATCAGAGGTACAAAATATTCTTACTATTTCTCCTACCAATATTTTATATATTCTTGGAAATGAATAAAATGATGATAATGAGGAAATAATTACCAGTAAATATCTGTATGATTACTATAACATGATGGAAGACACTTTTCCTGTGCTAAAAGATAAATACAAGTCACTTAATAAAAACATGATTTAACAGTAAATATTAAAACAAATATTACTTTTTAAAAATAGAAAAATGATCAACTATCTAAAGAGAAAAATTAATTAAAATTTTCAAATGAACAATTTAATAAAGACATAGAAAGGTTTACCAATGATAAGAAAATGTTAACTCAAATACTGGTAAATAAAGTTTCTCCCAAGTATATAACCGACATAGGTTACCAACCAGGACAAAGAAAAATTATAAAAACCAAATTTACATCAAGTAACTATTCTGGAAATTCATATACTCTCAATACCTACTCAACTAGACCTAGTAGAGTAATTATTTCTAGAAAATTACAATCTTCTTATAAGAAAACCATTTGAAAAATATGGATTCCAAAATCTCTTATTACTAACATATCTAGACCCAAGAGGATTTGGGTACCAAAATCATTTTTGGTATAAAATTTGTGTTATAAGAAACCTATTTAAAAACCTCCATCAAAATCCTATGATATCTGGATAGTGTATGTTCTAGAAATATGTTTGGTGAGTATTCAAATTTGAATAATTTGATCAAAGTTGATGGTGGTCATGTCACTTTTGGTGATATGAAAAAGGGAAAATCATCATCTTTGGACAAATTGGTAATTGTAATTCATTATTAATTCCCAAAGTTTTATATGTATACGGTTTAAAATTCAATCTGCTTAGCATATCTCAATTATGTGATGATGGATTTAAATTAAAATTTAAAAACAATGCATGTAATGTTTTTAATGATAAAAATGTTTTAATTTTTACTGCTTTAAGAAATGATAATTTTTATTCTATTTATTTGAATTATTTATATTCTAAAAATATTTATTTCTTAAGTTTCTTTTACAAAGAATCCTAGATTTGGAATAGGAGACTAAGACATTGCAATATTTATTCACTTAGAAAGAAATCTAGGAAAGGGTTAGTTAAAGATCTTCCAAATCTTTAATTCTCAAATAATAGAGTTTGTGATCCCTTCCAAAAAGTAAAAATTCATAATATTTATTTTAAATATGAGAAAGAAGTTTCAACCTCTCAGCCTCTAGAGTTAATTTATATGGACCTCTTTAGACCTTCTAGAGTTTCCAGTCTAAATAAAAAACATTATGTCTATGTTCTTGTAGATGACTTCTATAGATACACTTGGTTATTATTTATATCTCACAAAAGTGAAGATTTTTATTACTTAATTAAGTATTCCAAATTGTAGAAAACCTTAGTGGATTATAATTAAGACCTTAAGAAGTGATCATGGTTGAGAATTTAAAAATCAAGAATCTGAATGATTTTTGTTCTCAAAATTGTTATAATCACAACTTTTCTGTTCCTAGGACACCACAAAAAAATGGTGCAGTAAAAAGAATAAATAGGACTCTTCAAGAGATAGCCAAGAGTATGTTAAATGGGTATGAATTACCTATCTACTTTTGAGCGGAAGATATCAATATATCTTATTATACTATAAACAAATTATTAATCATACCTCTATTAAAAATAACAACTTATGAGTTATAGAAAAATAGAAAACCAAAGGCTGATTACTTTAGAGTTTTTGATTTAAAAGTTTTTATTCTAAATATAAATGATAATTTAGGAAAATTTTCTTCCAAGAGTGATGAAGGAATTTTCCTTGGGTATTAAACTTTCAGTAAATCTTATAGAGTGTTTAATAAGAGATCTAGAACAATGGAAGAATATGTTATCATAAAATTTGATGAAAACGATCCCAATGAACCAAATACTATCTTATAAAACCTTGAGTAGGATTTTTAAACTCTAAATATCAATTCTAAAACTTTTGAAAATTATGTTAAATAAGTATAAAGTTCACCCATTGAACTACCAGAGCACAAACCTGAAGAAGATATTGAGTCTTCCATACCTTCTTTTCAAAGACCTATTAGGAATCATAGAAACCACCCTTTAGACGTTGTAATAGTAAACTTAGATAGAGGTTCTTAGAAAAGAGATTCCCTTAGGAATCAAAATGAACACCAAGGCTTCTTGTTATATCTTTAACCCAAGAACATTAGTGATTCTATAAGTGATGAATTATGGGTAATATATATGCAAGAAGAACTTAATAAATTTGAAAAAAGGTTTAGGAACTTGTTGACATACCTAAAGACAACTTAACTATTGGCACTAAGTGGGTATTTATAAATAAGGTTGATGAGTCAGGCACTATATTAATAAATAAAGCTAGATTAGTTTCACAAGGTTATAATCAAGAAGAAAGTATTGATTATAAAGAAACATTTTCACCTATATCAAGACTTGAATCCATTAGGCTATTACTTTCCTATACAACACATTTTCATTTCAAACTATATAAAATGGATGTTAAAAGTTCATTATTAAATGAATTTATAATTGGAGAAGTTTTTTTGAACAACCCCTGAGATTTCAAAATACACATTTTCCAAATCATGTTTTTAAATTAACAAAAGATTTATATGGTTTAAAACATGATCCTAGATCTTGGTATGATAGACTTACTTCTTTTATTATTTCAAAACGTTTTTGAAAAGGTATAGCTGATCCACCCATTTTTATAAAAATAACTTCAAAAGATGTTTTAATAGTACAAATATATGAAAATGATATTATTGTTGGATATACTAAAGATTCTCTATGTACTGATTTTTCAAAACTAATGAAAAATGAATTTAAAATGAGTTTAATGGGTGAACTCAAATTATTTATTGGATTTTAGATTTTTAAAAATAAATAAGGAATTATCTTGAATTAAAGAAAATATACTAAATGTATTTTTAATTTTTTTGGATTAGATAACATTAAAATTAGAGACACTCCCATGAGTACCACCTATAAACTAGATCTTAATGAAGCTAGAAAATCAATAGATCAAACTAGTTACAGAGGTATGACTGATAGTCTTTTGTAATTAACTGCTAGTCATCCTGATATTATATTTAGTGTGTGTTTGTGCATTCTCTTTTAGAAAAATCCAAAAGAGTCACACCTAATAGCCATAAAAATAATGTTTAAATACCTCAAGTATACAACCAATTTAATATTGTTCTATCCAAGAATACATGCTTTTGATTTAGTAAGTTATTCAAATGTTGATTTTTGTGGTTGTAAGATAGATAGAAAAAACACATCAGGAATATGTCATATTTTAGGAAAATATCTATTTTCATGGTGTAGTAAGAATCAAAATTATGTTTCAATATCGACTTCTAAAACTGAATATATAGCTGCATGTAATTTTTGTGCACATATATTGTAGATGAATCATACTTTACTGGAATTTGGATACCAATTTAGACATGTACCTATAAATTGTGATAACACAAGTGCAATAAACATTTCCAAAAATCTAGTATATCACTCTTAAAAAAACACTTTGATGTGAGCCATCACTTTTTGAGAGATCATTATCAAAAGGGATATATAAATTTAGAATTTTTTGGATCTGAACATCATCTTTCTGATATCTTTACAAAGCATTTGAATTATAAGAGATTAAACTACAACAAACATGAATTAGGAATGATAAATTTTGGTTGATGAGTCACTGTTGATGAGTCACCATTGATGAGTCACCATTAATGAGTCACCATTGTTGAGTCACCGTTGATGAGTCACCATTGATGAGTCACCATTGATGAGTCACCATTAATGAGTCACCATTGATGAGTCACCATTGACGAGTCACCGTTGATGAGTCACCGTAGACGAGTCACTCTTGAACGAGTCACCATTACTTTTTATTTTACTGTTGTTTTATTACCATTTTAATTTTATTTTACTGATTAAAATTTTTATTGTTTAATTTTTTTTTATTATTTAGAATTCCTAAATGATATAAATATTGGGATAAATATAAATTGATTCACTTCCCTTAAAATCCTTTATCTCATGAACCTTGGACTTCTTAATGAAAAAATTGTCTTTCTCTGTTGTTCCACCTAAACCTCCAACCGATCCGAAAGGCCTGTGTAAAGAATGTAGAAGAATCGAGTCGAGAAGAAATAAGAAAATAAAAGAAACAAAAGGTATTTACAATCTTGGACATTGTTTCACGAAACCCACATCTGGAAAATGAGTTTTTGTAGCAGAAAATGTGATCAATGCCTAATGGCTCCCAACTAGTAGTATGCTAGTGTTAAAGGTTATCAAAAATAAAAAATGGATGAACTGGTTCACATCGAATCACCAAGTTTATTATCCAAGGTTAGTCTATGAATTCTATCAGAATACAGAATTTATTTTTTGGAAATAAAGTCGATATGATAAAAATTCTCATTGACAGAAAACATATTTCTTTCTCTTCAAGGGAATGGTAAAAGTTCTTACAAATACCTTATAAAGTATTCTATGAGGATTTTCAAGGTAGTATACTTAGTGATAGTGAAATTTTCAAAAATGAAGAGGGTCTCCTATAGTTGACTGGAGATAGTACCCTAAGGATACCTACTGATTCTGAACTTGATAGTGAGTGAAAGTTTCTATTCAAGTTTTTACAACATGTTTTATGTCTGAGAAAGGGAGATTTCAATACCATGTGGTATCAAGATGTTTATTTTATGTATATGATTAAACAATAGAAAATAATTAATCTGTGTAGATTTTTGATGGTTCATATGTATCATATATGCAATAAGATTTAATTTTCGAACTCCTTAATTTATAATAAAATTATATCTTACATATTAGATTAAAAGGGATATTTCAAAGAAAGAGAATTAGCTAAAGATAAACGTGGTTGTTTTTTCTTATTAAAAATGATTTTTAAAAGGGTTAAAGTGAGTTAGAATCCATTAAATAAATGTTGGGTAAGAGAAAATGAGAATTTTTATGAGGGATTAAACATTATAGATCATTTAAAAAGACTTAAGGATATGAGGGATCTTGGTATCAAGCCAGATGAGTTAGTTGATTACTCATATGAAAGATTTGAACCTGCAGTGGAAGAAGAATATTTTTTTAGTAGAAGTAGGGAGTGATCTGATTCCTAAATATCCTTATAAAGATTTTGTTGAACCTATTAGTCCATCAGTTTCTCTGCCTACCTGGGAATATCTTCTAGATGAAAATGATAATGAAGACGCTGAAGTATTTAGAGAGGCTCATTTTATGTTATCTTCCTCTAAAACATCAAATGATCATAATGGTAAGGGAAATGGAAGTATTGATATTGCTTATAAAGAAGAAAATATTGACACTGTGGATCTTGAGAAATTAGATAGAAGTTATAAGTAAAGATGATGAGGATCATGATAAGGATCCTGATGATGTAGATAATGATGGTGTACCTGATCATAGAGATGATAAAAATAAAAAGGTGGTAATAATCATGACAAAGGCAATGATAAGAATAGACATGTTCCTGTTGACCATGATCAAGAGATAGTTCAATGAAAACCTTATTCACCAGTGGTATCTAGTTCCAAAAGAGATGAAAATCAGCCTAAAGATACTCTAATTCCTCATGTCACAACTATTCCTATAGAAGGTATGAAATCTAGAAGTGAGGGGGAGATGTCTACCATTCATTTTGATAAGTAAGTTCATGTGATTCAAGTAAAACAAGAAGATTCCATGAAGACCAATCAAATAACATCTACCCCTTCTATAATTGAAGTTGGTCAAACTTCTCAATTACCCATAGAATCACCAACCCTTCGTTATACTAGACCTTTAGTTAGTTCTTTTGAAAAGTGGGAAAAATATCCGGGTTTTATTTTAATTGGATTAGTTTATAGTGGTTTAGATGATGAGAATGAAAAATATTGGCAGAGGATAAAGATCTTTAGTGGACCAAATAGATCAAGATGGGGAGTTGCATCATTTTACTCCCATGGAAATAGATAGATCAACTAAAGTTGATGTACCTCATGAGAAAAGAGATCTTCCTCCTACTCAACATGTTCTACCTCCTAATGAAGTAACCCAATATGATTTTGATTCTTTTCATAGGACTATGCATTCTGACTTGGACTCCATGAGAAGGAATTTAGTTTCAAATTTTACACAAGTCTTGAACTCTCAAACATCTCCAATTTCAAGACTCAGTAAAGACAATACTCGGTATTTGGTTGAATTGGTTATATATCATATAAAACTAAGAGTAATATTTAATATTCAAGAAATGGAAGTATGTAATAGAACTTTGGCTATAGAAGTATAAAGTTTGAAATATTCATTAGAGGATCTAACATCCTCTATTTCAGAATTTATGACTTCTATGTCTCAGAAGTTGGAAAGCTTGACTGCTGCTACCTTTACATCAACTGAACCACCTCCTACACCAATGCAAATTGATAGAGATATACTCCAGCAGATTATTAGGGATGAGATAAGAAATTTTATGGGTGATGTGACCTCTCATGAGTAACAAATTTGGAAGATACATCATCATGAAGATCATGTTTATCAGATTATAAAAGAATATGCCTTTTAACTCAGGATGATAAGGACATCATCAAAAAATCCATAAAGAAATATCTTTCTAGAATTTATACGAAGAATGGTATTTCAAATAATTTAAAATTTCTAATAGATAATTTGAGATTTACAGCAGTGAAAAGGGTATTCAAAAAGAAGGTGAGTCAGTTGAAAGTTCTCACACTAGACCTACAAATATTCATGGATGAGAAATTAGATTTCTTTAGTGTGATGGAAAGGGGAGATAATATAATCATGGATTTTATCAACATCATGAAACCCTTCCTCCATGTCCATAGTACAAATATTATCTCCAGAGAAGCAATTCCTATGTCTACAATTCTTTCAACCACAACCACAGTGCTGGTTTGGTACATACTTGCAGTGACAACTCAGTCATATGGTCTTCTACCTCTAGAGTTTTAACCTATGAGTTTGTCACCAACTAATGAAATCAAGCACCTCCGACCAGTTCTTATGCATGAACCACATCCTACTGCTACCACAATACCTTCCATTATGACCTTTGTCCCAACTTACACTTCTACTATCTCCTCCCAGTATAGGGACATAGGCAAAGGGAAAGAAAAAGGGAAAGAAAAGGTTGATCAACCACCACCCTCTAACCAGTGAATATGATTAGATAAGTATTTTTGATAAGGACCATGTTTTTTATTTTCATCATTATATTTCTATACTCAAAACCTTTTTAGAACCTATTGAATGAAATATCCTTTTATTTTTATGCTTTTATAGTTTATACTATTGTTTTATTTTTTGGTAATCTCAAAGGGGGATAAAATTGAAATTTATATTTATATAGGGAAAGAACATAAAATTCTTAATAATTTTTTGATATGTATATTTTTTTTAAAATCAAATACATCTATGATTATTTATGATTCCTCATATAGTATATGATTTATAAAATTCCATGTTTTTTTATCATAAAAATGGGGTAGAATTTTGGAACCTCCTTGTAGAGTATGTTTGACACTCTCTTATTTTAATTATCAAAAACTATGATTCTTTTAGTACTAATGATTCACATGTTGTTTGATAGCATTTTATATGGTAAAAATATTTCTATGATAATTATGCTATGTTTTATGGTGAGTAACCATTTCTGCCATCCAAAATCCACCATTGAGGTGAGTCACTTCTAGAGGAGTTACCACCAGGGCAAGCTACTGCCAAACTCTGAGTCACCATTATGGATAGAACGAGCTACCACTAGACTCTGAGCCACAGTTGCGCCATAACGATCTACCGCTAGAATATGAGTCACTATTACTACTAGAAAAAGTTATTTCTAGACTTTGACTGACTATTACCACCAGAATGAGAAACCACCAGACTTGAGTCGCCATTACTGCTAGAGGAGCTACTAATCGCACCAAGATTCATTGTTTCATTTTCACCGTTACACCACTATGCTAAACTAGTTTTGTATTGAAAATTATAAAAATAATAAAAAATTTAACTTCATTTTTGATTAAATTATTTTTTTATCACTTTTAAAAGATAAATGTTACTTGTTTTGATAATTTCATTTTAGGTGGAGGTGATTTGGAGGACCTATGATGAAGTTCAAGAAAAATGGGCCAAACTACACAGGATCCAAGCACACCAGTGGACTCAACCGCAAACTTCTACTAAAACTTGAATCAAAATGGGATAATATTTTGTGGAATTGTTCTAAATTAAGTGGGATACATAATTTATGAAGGAATACAAGCTCAATTCATCCATCTGTTGGCCCATCCAGACCGATTTGTCTAAGAAACCGAATATGCATGAAGTCAAAAGTGGTGTGCTGTGTTCTATCGATATCTCAAGATGTGATTTTCCAAATGGTAAAAAATTTTCTATGGAGATAGTCAAAAGGTGGGGGTACAAATTTTTTATTTTCTTAAAAGTGATATAAGACTTTATAAAGGTCTAAAAACATAAGACAAATGGTTTCTTGAAATCTAGGGGCTCAACACCACCTTCCAATTTTCCTATAAATTGGTACCTTGGGATCCTCATTTGTAATTTCGTCCAAGAGGAAAAGATTTGATATTTTGGAGATCAAAAATATTAATCTCCTTATCTAATAAGTTTTGTATGCCCTTATCCTCATAAGGGGATCAAAGATGAAGGTAAAGTTCTACCCAAGACTCCTCCTCCTCTCGATGGCGAGCTAAACGGTGGACGATCATTTCGAGGGAGCTATACATATCTAGGAGGGAGTTCCAACACTTGTTATTATATTGGTTTTATGTAATTTACATGTTAAATATTTTACTTATGTTTAGTTTTTATGTTCTTCTACTCTAAATATATTTCTTTTGTTATAATTAAGTGAAACACATTTTCTTTCATCATAGATAGGGTTGAGATTTCAAGTGGGAATCTTGGATTGTTCCGATTAATCTAGACAAGAACCCTATTTCTATCACACATACATAAGATTTTAGTATGATTTGTTATACCTTTTTAAATGTTTTATAACCAATCCTTGAAAACACGATTTTTGTTTCAAGGGGTGATTCTTTGAGCATCATTTTAAGAGGTAAGAGGGAAGTTGAGATCATGAGAATACTCAACCAAAGGATTACATTAAACCATATAAAATTTTCATAATAATGAACTATCCAAGATGTAGAGTGAAATTGAAATTATATCCTTCTCTCATAATACTAAAATACCGCATTTATTTATCAACTATTAAACTCTTTAAATCAATTCATTTTCTTAAAACTATTTTAAAAAACCCCCTATTTTGTTTATTTTTATTAAAAATTCACACTATAAACCACCAAAACTCCTTGAGAGATAACCAAGGGTTTTCCCTATACTATAAATCAACCTTAAAAACATAATCAATTTGAGCCACCTCTAAAGGGGTTACTTCTAGAGGCAAGTCATTACCAGATGCTGAGTCACCACCATCTTCTTATTACCATTATTGTCTGAGGACTATGGCGTGAATGACTCAACAACTATTTCATTATGGAGTTATTTTTGACCGAGACTTTAGGACATAGTCAAAGACTAATCCGAGGATTGTGGATCTACTGCTAATTTATATACATGAAGGATATCTCTCACGATGTTACAGAAACAATACATATACAAAGTGATTTTAATTATAGAGAATTGTGAAACCGAATATATATATATATATATATTATAACGATCTTACTGATTCATGTTCTATGAAGATCAAATGGCACAAAAGAACAGAATTAGTTATCAATATTGATTGATATGCTGACAGATATCAACTAAAACATTCCTACATATTTTCTATGGTCCTCTGTCTACTACGCATTTCCATAACGAAGCACAAATTCCTCACCCATGATGATTTTAGGACTACAAACATTCGAAACATATTTGACTAAGCTTCTCTATTCTTTATTATTCTATCTGTTTTATTTTTAGATGTGTGTTGTTACCTTATTATAAAACACATGATGCCTCCTACACCTACCTGGAGAATACTTGTTATTCTCTTCTCCCCATTTATCTTTTTTCTATTGTGTTTGTGGAAGAGGTCCCTGGTGACTTGTACTATTATTACTTCCATGAATAACTATGGAAGAGTTTTTTTATCCCAGACATCTTGAAACTATTTATTTTTTACTTGATCTGGGTTATGGATTTATTAGATTATAATTATAATCTTCTTGGTAGCAGGTGATTGCTAAGTAGAGGGGATTAAGTCTCACCTTGAGACCGAACCTCTTGTTTATTCCGCTGTGTCATTGTTTTGTTTCAAATCTACATCCTAGATTAATTTTTGTATACAAAAAAACTATTACCTTGATAATTAATCATAACTAGTGTTTATATTTGTTTCTATCTAAGTAAATTTATTTCAAAAGTTAAGGTATTTCTAAATAGTATATTAACTGAGACTTAATCACTCTTTATGAAATATTTTAAAAGGACCGATCTTATATCGATATGCTATTTTGATTAATTGGCCAATTTATTTTATTAAGGGGTTTTTATTTTAGTCTAACTATTAACAAATTTTTTTATTGGGAACTCAATTCACCTCCCTCTTGAGTTACTCACTACGACCAACATCACAAAATAAGGTATGGGATCCTTTATATCAAATTTAATTTATTGAGGCATATTTCATATTGTGAACCATGATATCTTTGATATGGTGTAATTAATTCATAATGGATTTTTTTTAGAAAGATGAGCGCGAAGCTCTAAAATTGATAAAAAAAAAATTACACAAGACGAAAAGAAGGAATTTTACATTTGTCCCTAGAAAGAAGCAGGACCAAGTCACAAGGAATGGTGTTGTTATGTATGTACCTATCTTCTAACACCCCTTTGTTTGTAAGGCCATCCGCAATGTAGTTCGCCTCCCGAAAGGTATGCGTGATGAAGTAGTTAAGGGAGGATATTTTTTCAATGCAATTAATCCATTTACCTACTAGCTTCCATGACAATCTAGTTTGTCCAGTTCTAATGGCATAAACAAGAGTGGTCGAGTCACATTCGAACCAAATGTTGTTCCATTGTCGTTGGCAAGAAATACCCAATGCTTTAATGAGTGCCATCATTTCAGCTTCCAGAGCAGTGGTATGCCCACATGGGCCATAATTTATAATGGATGTATTTTACTATATTAATGTAATTAATGGGTTTTTAATATCCATAGTATGTTATTTATTTAAATGGATTTTGATTCAAAGGATATAAAGGTTGTAAGGGTTATTTTTATATATTTTCAATTCCATGAGACATGATTGATATTATGAAGCATAATTTATTTTATATGGTATATTCACTACCCTAATTGACTTCAAGTATAATATATATATTTCCTTTAATTATATTTTAATTTCAACTTATCCCTCTCATCTTCTTTTGATTCTTACATTACCATTACCTTAAGGGTGTTTGCATCTTAATTTTACTTTATTGATATAAGATTCATATTCACCCCTTGTTTCCTTTTTGTGGTTTATATATTAGTTTATGGATTACATTATCAATCATCTCATATAATTTTACTTTGGGTGATTAAAATAATATAAATCCATCACTACCTACTACATCATCCTCTATTATGGGTATGATTTTTCTTCCAATGTCTTTGCTATATGAATTCACTATTTTTTATTACATTATTTTAAGGAAATTCACCTAGATGGCCATATATAAATTGATTATAATTTTTTTGACTTAACCATGTACCATTACTCTATATAGTTTTGGTTTTATGATTCTTACATAAAATCTAATACAATTATTAATTGGGGAAATATTGACAATTGATATACTTGTTATTATGCTATGGATATTTATTGACTACTTAGGAAAATTGATTATCTATTGTTTAATCATCAACATTCTTTCTCTCAATAGATTATGTTCATTTATTTACTGGAAAAGTTTCTAAATTTTGTATGTTTGTATCTCAATACTAAAGTTTATGGATCACTAATTCAAGTTGATAATGCATTGTATTTTTATTTATATATTTAATATAGTGAATCCATCAGACTTAAAGAAGTGACGGGTGGGGCCTGATATTATATTTCCCCTTGGTGCATCAATTTGTATCATGAGACAAAAGGTTTGGTTTTTTGGTGTATTCTTAACTAATGCAAGAATTATGTCTTAGTCGCGACCTTAATGATAAGAATGATGTATTTGATGTGGCCTTAACAACAATAATGATGTATTTATTAAGTTTTTAAAAATAAAGATCAAGATGTATGACATTATAAATTACATCACCATGAATTTAGTTATTAATATCCATGTGATTATTTATGTTTTTATTCCATCCATGGATTTATTTCAATCTCTCATGTTAAATTATTTGGAACTATTTGATTACTATTTATTACTTATATATTATTCATTCCATGGTAGATTCTGATATATGTTTTCCCTTATTGAGTGTTTAAGATCACACTTCTTATGTTTCTATTTACCATGATTATAAAGAAAAGTATTACACATGATATTTCTAGAAGAGTAGCATGTGTGGATAATTTTATAGGGGACGTTGAATACTTATTATGAATTAATTAGTTTCTTATATGGTGGAAAAAATATCCATTTTATGAGTGTGACATAGGATTTGTTAGTTAATTTTTTTCCTAACTCTCTAAAACTATAAACCTAAATGTTACTTTCAATGTAAGACACTCAGAATTTGTTAGTGATATTTTAATTATTAATGGATAGAATTGGGTTTCCTTAGTTCATTTAAAATATGATATGTAAAGAATGTGTTTATTCACACCAGATTTTGAGAGCATGGGTCCAAGGTGTAACAATTGGTATAAAAAGAGGGTTTATATAACTTTATAGATTAATATGCTATCAGTTGAAGATAAATTATGAGTTATAAATTCCATTGAGGGTTCATAAATTAAGGTTTATCATTTTATATATGGTATAAATAACTCTTTAGTATTAGTTGAGGTTGTATTGGATAATTTATGTTGTTTAAGGATTATGATAAGATAATTTTAGTAAAAATACTAGGGATAAGTATAATGGATAAGTCTTAATATAGGATAACATCCTAAAATTTCAGAAAAGTAGATATTTGGTATTGTTATTGGCAATAAAAAACTTGTTGGATATTATAAGTGAATGAATAATCTAACACATATGAAGCTAGTGAAAATAACCCTGAAAATGACACATTGAGTAATAACTCAATCATCACTTAGTGTATAAAAAATATGCATAACTACACACTTGATTTAACACTCACCAGGGATATGATTTGGTTAATCACATTATCTCTATAATCTATTACAAAGTATTTATTATATTTAGGAATTAGGAAAATAAATATGAGATCGCTCAACTTAAAGAAACCTAGATTGAACTGAGAGTGATTTAGGTTGAATTGAAAGCTAGTGTGATGATTTTCAAGAGTAATACATCTCAAGGTTGATTTTGATGAGGTAATTTATGATAATTATATTATGATGTTAATTTTTCATCACTCATGTTAACCCCTTTCTGTATTAGTAATTGGTGAATCATGAAAGAATCAAGTTAACGATGTGTTTTATGGATAATGTGATGATTTTACCCACAAGTAACCTAATGAAATAAGATCCAGAGTTAGAAATATTTTTATTATGCCAAACTAGCTATCAAGAATTATGATTAATTGTATAAACTTAGTTGAGTTTCCAAAAACACAAAAAAAGAGAAATATGGACTCTCATTGAAGTTTAGTTGAGGAAGATGATGAAGGAAATAATATTCAATTTCCTTTGTGCAAAAAATGTGGGAAGAGAAACCAAGGTGAATGTATCAAAGGAATTGGAAGATGTTTTATTTATGATAAATGATGAAATCGAACAATAAATTTTAGAGGAAAAAGGAAGAGTTTAGTTACACAATAGAGGGAAATAATTCTCAAATACCATTTATTGTTCAATGAATCAAATATAGAAAACTTGGTCATTATTCAAGAAAATTACCTAATATAATAGATAAAAAGGATGTAAATAATCATAAATTATTAGGTCAAAATGAAAAATACAATGAAATAAGAGGGGGTGAATTGTGTTCCTTTAAAAATTTATAGAGACAATACTTACCACATGTTTTTAAAGCAATCATTTCTTTCTCTTTTAAAGAAAAGTGAGCAGTGGAAAATAAATAAAGGAATGAACAACACACAATAATGTAGAGTGGTTTGGGGAATAAAAACCCCCTAGTACACTCCACCAATGCTCTCTCCATGATATTGGTGATTTTCACTAGAATTTACTCTTATATAAATACCTCTACAATTGAGTATAGGTTGTTGGAACCTTTATAATAATGATTTTATACAACCTTTTGTTTCTTTTATAGGGAACTGAGATATCCACATATTAGTATGAGAAGTTGATACTCCACCATGACTGAGTACAAGTAGTTGAAACTTTAATAGAAAATGGATTATATGTATAAGTTGAATACTGGTTTAGATCACATTTCCAAAAATAATTGACAAATGTAGATGATATTTAATAAAGAAAAACAATAGAAAAATAATCTTCAATGTAAAAAAGAATTAATTTAAATAGTAGTAGGTAAAATACTAGGAATATGATAAAAAATGTATGTCTCTAAAGTGTATCTCGAATAGATGATTTACCAAACCACATCAAAATATTAAAAAATAAATATTGTAGCAGTAACACGATGATCAAAACATGTATGTATAAAAAGTGTAGATTTTATAGGGAACCAGTGTTGATAAAGTAATATTATTTTCAAATACACTTATATCTCTCTTATTGAGAATAATAAACTCTCAGTATTGAATAAGATTATCTAATTAATTCATATCAAACATCTCTAGAAATATCACATGATAAATCCCGATTATTCAAATTCAAGATGTTTAAATAAAGTCATAACTTTCCTTAGAAATAATAATGATTTAATATGTTAAACACGAACCTTTGAATTAGACTTTAAATATATTTAAAATATATATTTAATTTGGTGATACCATTGCAAGAAATGTGGAAATAATCCAAAATTTAAAGCTTCATAGTTGACTAAGTTAAATGTAGGGTTTCTCTATGTAGCAATCTACTTAAAAAGTATTATTGGAAATATATGGTTGATTAAAAAGGTAGGGATAATGAACCATACATTTTTTTCTAAAATGTAGGGATGCTTCCAAAATTAGGGTTCTTTATCCATACGTTCACTCCAAACACAGGGTACAAAAGTATAGTTCCTTATTTAAATTAGGGTTCAAAAACCATATGTTTTGCTTAAAAAATTTCGGTTATAAATAGTTTTTCCAGAATCCTTTGATATGAACAGAACTCTTAAGAAATCAGAAAAACTCCCACATGATTAAAGTTGGAAAATTATTTCAGAATAAAATAATTATTCCAGTAATAATTATATAAAATTCACTTAAAGTAACTTCATTAGTAACATAGATGTGGGTGTTTGTGAGCATAAAAATCAAAAATAAATTAATGAAATTTTTGAATCAACACATTCCCAAAAATATCCCCTTTTTGATGATATAAAAACCCATAAAACTAATATAAACATAAACACATAAATAATTAACAACATCGAGGTATAAATTATAGTTATATCCCAAATTCTATAACATAGACAAATTATTAAAATAGTATAAAAATAGATTTCTCCTATATATTTTATTCTATATATTTTCTTCCATTTTTAGATTCTTATTTCCATATATTTCTCATATTTATTTTTCAAAAAATTTCTCCCATTTTTTTTATTTCTCCCCATACATTTCTCCCCTGTTTTGTGACATCAAAAAGAAATTAAGAAACACATTTGATATAATAATACATATGAATAATGAGATTAAACTGAGGAAAATAGTAAATATAACAGAAAATAATAGAACATTTTGATATTTTTAAACATTAAGGATTTAAAAATATATTTTGGATTTGATTTTAGATCAACTATGGTTGAGGAAAATAATCAAGACTTTTGTAAAGGTTGAAAAATTTATCTTCCCAATCCAAACATTGAACTCTTTTACTCAAAATATCTAGAAATATCAACAGTAGTTCTGTTCTACTTTGATTATCTGCAAATTTCTAATCCATCAAAGAAGAGGAAAAGCATTTAGCTAAAAACACTTTTTGCTCATTAAGATATGATTTAGAAATAGTTTCATGTATGATCTTCTCCATTTTATTTATCATTTACACTTTAAAAAAATAAAAATATTCTCTATAAATTGAGCTTTCTATCAAACTTTAATACTTCCTTTTAAGAGAAACAAAGACTTCTTTTTCAAACAATTTTTTTTCATCTCTTCATAAGATTTTATAGACCTTTTAAGTTCTTCATGAAACTTCAAAAATTCTCCTTTTATAAGATTAAACTTTGACACAAACTCTATAAATGGAATTATACCTTTTTGTACTTGAGAAGATTTAAATTAAGGTTCTTCACAATATTGGATTTATGTACCTTTTCTAGAAGTTTTTTCTAGGGAATCCTCAATAAAAGAAAGAGACGGTTCTCCAAACAGATCATCCATAGCTTCAGAAAATGAGTTATCTTTCTTAAAGAATTATTTTAACCCTACCTTATCAAATTATTTTGAATTAATAAAAAAATAAAATGATCCAATCCTTGAACACTTATCATTTGAGAATAAAATTTTATAAGCTTGAAGTCCTAGGTATTTTATGCCACTTGGACTAGATTCTTTAAAATTCTTTGAGTTTGGAATTTCAAATAAGGAAGAAGAAAGGTTTGATATGGTTCAATAAAGAGTTCAGGTTCAATGGGGGAAGAAGAAAGGTTTTATTCTTATAGTTTTTAGGAAAAAATTTAGATTCTTGAGAAAAGACATTGTAATAATTTTATATTGCATAGTTAAAAATACAGTTTTGTGTAATAAAATATTATAAAAGAATAACTTCAAATAATCAAATAATATTTATGAGAAAAATAAATTTTAAAATTAAAAGAGTTTTATGAAATAAAATATTAATTGATAAAATAGTTTTTATTTGTAATTAAATAAAACTATATTTATTTGTGTGATTAATATACAAAATACTACACACTTCCACTTAGCTATAACTTCTTCTAGAAAACTAGTCTTAATAAGAAGCATAAAAAATTATTTAATGAATTAAAAAGAAATTTTCCAATAATAAAATATTTTTTAAAGTAGTTACACATATTGAAATATTTTAATAATTTTATCATATATCTCTGTATATCATGCAATTAAATTCTGCAGTTATTATAAGATCTTTAAGGAGTATTCATGTTGTTAAAAAAGTTCAACAAACTGATTCATAAAAATAGAATGATAAAATATTTAATAGTTTAATATTATGAATAATTAAATGTAAAGTGAAAATGGTAAAACAATTAAAAGTTTTTATCCCCCTATATAAAATAGTTAATGCATTAAGTGAAATACTTCATAGATTTTTAACAGCTCCATCCTTCCTTTAAGATAAATAACTACTTTAGAGTTGATCAAAAATAGAAGAATTCATTTTTTAAATATCCACTCATAAATATAATAATGGATTTTAGTGGCATGTATTTTTAAGAATATCAAACATAGGTTCCTTTTTATACCCATATGATTTTGGGTCTAGTAGTATTAGTAACTAAAGATTTAGGTAACCAAATCTGTTTTTTTTGAGAAGAGACTCCATAACTAAAGAAATATAATGATTTCAAATAATGATCATGATCAAAACTAAAAAATTGAGGTTTTATAAAATGATATTCATTATCATAATTTTTGTTTATTCCATAATTAAAACATTTAACAGTAGATATACTCTTTCTTTTTTAACTAAGAACAAAATAATTCATGTATAATTTGGGGTTTTGTAAATTACTAAAAATCCCAAGATTTACCTTATTATTATCTTTATTTTTAACAAGAATTTGATTCAAATAGTTTTCTACCTTTATAATAATTATATCGGATTTCTTTAAAGTATTACATTCATCTATTAGTTCCTTAATTTTATTTTCATACAAAGTGCAAGAATTTTTGGAATAATTGGATCTTAAATCTACAATATGTTTTGATAAAATATATTTATAAATTGAAATAGAATCATAATATTTTCTAAGTTTTATATGATATTTATTTAAAGATTCAAATTTTTCTTAGAGAAAAAATATTTTTTTAATTCATTATAAGAATGTTTTCAAAAATTAGAACTTTTTGAGTTATAAGATTGTACCTCATTAGTATGAGCCATAAGATGTAAATTTACCATTTTATTTTCATGATTATATTAATATTATGTAGTGGATTCATGACTTTAAT
Organism: Viscum album; assembly: GCA_963277665.1. Classification (NCBI taxonomy): domain Eukaryota; kingdom Viridiplantae; phylum Streptophyta; class Magnoliopsida; order Santalales; family Viscaceae; genus Viscum; species Viscum album. The sequence continues at coordinate 456,568,338 of OY728135.1, forward strand.
CATTAGGGGTACTCTAGTTATCCTTTATTAATTTATTTCCTTTTTTTTCAATTAGCTTTCATTTGATCTTTTAGCATAGGACAACTATATCTCATATGTCCCTTTTTGTTGAATTCATAGCATATGTATTCTTTATTATTTTTTAATTTATTTTTTATCTTGTTGTATAACTTTGGTTTTTTTAGAAAAAATTGATTTCTCTTTAATTGAATATGAAGAACCAAGATTAGAAAATTCTTCTATAATAATTTCCAATGAATCAAATTCCTTTTTGATAGAGATATGATTTTGAAATTATGATTGCATCTCATCTTCGTACATCATCAAGGTGCCGATCAGTTATTTTATATTAAACTATTTAATTGGTGTAGATTTTCAAATAGTAGTAGATATTCCATTCGAATAATAAAGTAAAACTCTACATACCTTTATTACAGGATTTGGTTCTAGAATAGGTTCTCCCAAGGCAGTAATATAATTAAAACAATTTGTTATTATTTTATTCATCTGAGTGATGATTTCATATTAATGTATCCTCAAAGTATCAAATTTCAAATTTGAATTATTTCACCTTAGTTTCATGACATTATGAGATCCTTCATAGGTAATAGAAATGGTTTGACACATCTCATATGTGGTAGTACATTGATAAACTCAATTCAATTCATCATATCCTAATCCATAAATAATAACATTCATAGCTCTCAAATTGAGATCGTAATCTTTATCTTGAGTATCAACCCACTTATACAGATCTCCATTAGGAATTTTAGAGGGATCAAATAATTTCATTTAGACACTTATTCCTATATTTTTTAAATAATTAATCATGCCTAATTTCCAGTATCCATAATTATCACTATTAAAATATGGTACACAGATCATCAACATACCTTCTCTAAGATCAACCATTTGATATTTATCTTTTCATGGATATTTAAAGTAAAATTTTTTATATTCAAAAGAAATATAACCACTTGAATATGAACTTTAGATACCAATTTTTGGTATCAGGAATAAATGGAAAAATCTTCAAGGGTTTTTAGAAAGATAAATATATCAATATATCCCTTCCTATGATACAAATTTTTTAGGTTGGAATGAAAAAGAGTAAGAGTTTTTCATTAGGATTTGAGGTGTGGATGGGATCCACTCAATGGTTTGATTATGGCGGTTTTGTGTTGTGAAAAATCATGAACATATGGATACCATTGGTTCTCTTACTAGAAACTCTTAATGGTTCACTCATCCATAACTATGTACAGACCTACCTTCCAAAGGTAGTTGGTCACCTGGGTTTTCAGGGCCAATGACTCTTGGGAACTCACATTGGTCAAGAGGATGAGAGATCAGCCTCAACACACCCTTTTGAGGGGAATTATTGCCTACTCTAGGACTCTCTTATAGATTTAAGATATGTTTTTAAATCTCTTCCTAATCCCGATACGAGACCGGTTACCCTAAAAAAATGACTACAGTTTAATTCTATTTCATTTAGAAAAGACTAGGGTCTCTTTAGTGAATCCATCTGTATTTATCCGAGGTTATCCATCATTTTTTAGTAATGGGAAGATGATTATGTGCTAAAGCCATATAACCAAGTGTTTCAGAATTTTCTGTCACACAAGGAGGTGGTTAATATTTCGAGGAGGGGATTGAACCATTATGAGGAATCCTCCATATCCAGGTTATTACAAGAATAAAAACCCACATAATTTTTTAGATCCATGCAGTTTAACATCATGCGTAGAAGACTTATATGGGTGATCTAGGACACTAAGTATTCAATATTGAGTCCTAGATGGATTTCCAATGTATATTGAGTATAACGAGAATCAGATTTTCGATTGTTCATTTTTTGGGAATTACACACTGAGATTTCCCTTGTCATTATAGAGACTCATGGTGTTGATGAAATTATTATTGAAATTCCCTAGGCCCACATGATCTATGCTTGGTGTGAGAAGCATGGGATATAAAATGATCATTTTCATTGATCATGATGTGAGAATTAAATGATGGGACTACCCTGATATGATTTATTATGGAACTCGGGCCTCAGAGAGGCATCATACATATCCTAGTTATGGAAGGAATAAGAGTCATAATAGTTCAGTTGATCTATCAGTACGATGATGGATGAGTTAGAGTGATTAGATCATGGGAATAATTGGTTCCTGTTGGATGAGATGTCAGAGTCAATAAATGACTTAATCCAAAAGGGGTTCTTATTTGAGATCAGGCTTTAGGAATGCACCCTACTTATCACAGTTATTGTAGGAATCAAAGTTCTCATAGTTCAATTTATCAGATCTTACACACTGATGGTTCCCTTACCTTTTTAGAGGTTTATAGTGAAGATGTTATGACCGTTCAACTCCCTAAACCCATATGATCCATGATCATTGTGATAAATAATGGATAGCAAGTAATCAATGCCATTAATTTGAATAGGGGAATTAAATTATGGAATTTCCCTGGGTGATCAATATGGAGATCAAACTTTAGGGATAGGTGGCCTATGTATCCTGAATTTAGAAGGAATTAGAGTCTCTATAGTTCCCTTTATTGGGGCTTACACATTGAGACCACCCTAACTATTGAGACATATCATGTTATGTTGCTGATCGAGGCTTACAATCTAAGGTTTCCCTTATGGCCTATTTTCCTTCTTGAAATGCATTAATTGTTCACATTTCCTGATATATAAGAGAGTATCTTCTTGGAATATCTAAAGAAAACTAAATTATCCAATTGGTCTTTCCAAAGGACATCACGTAACCCGAGTGGCATATCCACAGGTTGTTGCATGATCAAAGTTGACTTTTCCAGAGGATATCACAAGATCCAGGTGGTCTATCCTAGAAGCCATCACATGACCTATTTGGCTTGTCTAGGGGGTGTCAGATGATCCAACTGACTTTCCATGTTTTTATACACAAGAGTTGTCTTGACACATATAGAGGGTGTCACAAGAGTTAATAGGAAATGTATCATAGGGTGTCACATATCTTGGATAACATCCCTAAGAGGAATTGCAAGACCTAGATGACATGTCTTGAGGTTGTTGAGAGTCTTGGATAAATTTCCCAGAGGGTATCAAGAGATATTAGTTTACATGACTAGATGCAACCGCAAGACTTGGTTAACATGAGATGGAATCGTTATACGAGTCAAGATATTTATCTGAAGGACATCAATAGACTTGGGATATAATCCCATAGGGTTTCAAAAAACTAAAGAGGCATGCCTAGGGGGATCCATGTGACTTTATCTAAAGTTTTTTAAAGATTTCACATGACCTAAATAGCATGATGAAGGAGTGCTGTGAGATTCGGGTGACATGTCTCGGTACTGTTGCATGTCTTGGATGACTCATGGGAAGTGCATGGAGTCTGCAAATATGTATTCTTTTCTTAATTATTTAACTTTTAGTCTTTTTTCTAGACCTTTTATTGATAATTCCTTAGATTTATTTAGTATTAGTTTATTTTAAGTCTCAGATGATCTGGCAGACATGGGTGATGTTCTTCACACATCTTTCTAAAAGTCCTTTTCATGATCTATGTATGATCATGTGAAGTGATCTATTCATGATGCATGATAGATATAGTTGTTCATTGGTATATTATATGATAGAAGAATTTTCATTCATGAGATCAGATGCTCCAAGAAATCTTCTCAGAGTTCGTCTTATTGGTCATGATAGGCAGCGGTGCATTTTTCATCCTAGGGCGGGGGATTTATATTCCTTTCTACCTTGGTTGTTCATCGGTTTGTGTAGAACATATGGTGAGAATCCATGTTGGAGTTAGTGAAGGAGACTGATGCCACACTATTTTCAAGCCACTGTTGTGGATAGTTCCAATGGAATCACCTAATTTTCAATGATCACAATTCCTTCTCATCAACAACTCCATTATTAGATTATTTCTAATTAATGAGGACTTGTTTAATCACATATTCATGCTGAAGGACTTCTGTATTGTCATATTGACATGTCTAAGGGCCTTCACGAGATCTAATTACCTATTAAAAGGAATATTCGATATGCTCGATGACTTTTCTAGGAATTTCCATGAGATAAGGATGGTTTATCAAGGGGATTTCTTAGGATTAGTCCAGCTTGTCCTAGAGTCTTATAGAACAACACTGCTAACTTTTTTAGCACATCACAAGCATTTTATGACCATGAGAGGATTCTGACTTCTCCCTCTTTTATTTCCTTTGTTTTATGTGACAATGGTTGGAAGTCATGCGAGATTGCATGATTAATGTGAAAGACAATTACTCTATTTTTTGATGATGCGTTGCATAACCAACAGGGGTCCTATGGAGGTGTGCGTTCATTTTGTGGAAAAATAAATACAATTTTTATTAGGGATCCAAAAGGGAAGTGAATGGTTTCTTGTACATTCCTGAGGCCTTTCTTGCATTGAGAATGAAAATAAAAAGGGCTTGAGATGAGACAAACATGTCTCCAGGGAATCACGATGTCTTACCGATCACCATGGGCAAGCCACATTTCTTTCAGCGATCATGAGTGGGTTCCACCTCTCCTACTTTTATGTCCTTTGTTTTATTTTACAAAGGATCAAGGATTTCGTGATTTTTATCAAAAATTTTCAAGGATAATTACCCTTATAATCAGTGATGATTCACATTAACATTATGACTGCTAGGGGTCTCCACATTTTGGACATCTTTCCTCCCATTTTTAAAGGATTTTCAGGTGTGATTTTCAGGTTCTTGCTGTCGGTAATCTACGTGGCCTAGGGGAGCTTATTCAGCTATCAGTGTGTGGATACTAGTTGTCCAAAGTGCCTTTACAAGAGTATAAGGACTTGTGGAAATGGGTTCCATGGTATCTACTTTAGGTTATGCACTATGTGTGGAGTCTTCATGTGACTTTATAATGGTCATGCGATCGTGGGTCCTTTAAATGCTCACACGATCCACATGTCTCATCCACCTTCTTTTTCCTTTGATTTTGTAAGGAAAATAATACCCATATTTAGGTATTTATTCCTTTGTGGATTTGTCTATGTTCATTTGGAAGGCATCAAAAAATTACCCCCCTCAAGAGAGATGTCTTCGAGGACAAGGGATCAGTTCTGAGGAAAGTAAATGCCCACCAGAGTCTTTGGCAGTGTTTCAAATCAGTGTCTTGGGTGACTTTTAGTCTACCTAGTGATGCTTGGTATTCTATTTAATTCTCTATATATAGAGGGATATATGGAATCTTTATACACAAAATACAATTTCTCTAGAGATCTATCACCCTTACTCCATTGCATACTCCTACCACAAGACCATTTTATAAGTCCTAATTATGAGACCCTACCACGAGTTTTCATCATGAGATCTGTCCCACAAGACCATTTTTTCTCAGGCGCTTGTCCATTCTAAATATGAATCGTACTTTAGTAATTATTTTTTAAACTTAGAACGTGAGGTGCTATGATTGTATTAAGTGTTTCTTGGAGTCTACTAGCACGATCATTATATCGAATGATTGTCATACCATTCACATTACCATGTCCATTTCATGTGACCGTGAGTCTCCAAAGGGGTTATGTTATTACATGATGTCCTGCGGGTGTTATGCAACCTACAAGTCCTTTAGAGGTTAGTTGATTCATGAACCCTTTATGAAGATTCAAAAATTCATTGCTAATTCACGCAATGGACAACGAGCCCGTACCCGAGTGGTAAGGACTCCTGCTTGGAATCCAAGAGACCCTGGTTCAAAACCAGGTGGAGGTAAATTTCTGGGTACTATAGCAATACTGTAATAGGTACTGTAGTAGACACTGTTTGGTACTGTAGCAGCCAGAATATTCACCTGATTTGGGATTTTGGGCCACCGGTTTGGGCCTACGGGTCTCAGGGCCTTTGGGCCATCAAAGGCCTTCGGGCCACAGGGCCTTCGGGCCATTGAAGACCATGAAGTAGCCCAGTTCACACAGAGAAGGTCCCATATGAGGATCAGAGCACCAGTAGCAGTCACCAGAAGTAGAGATAACCGGATTAGAAGAATGAGTGGGTATGGAAACCGCCATCAGGACTAGGCACCATGTAGCTTTGTACGGGGCAATTCTAGACGACCAGTAATGCAGGTGGGGAGCTAAAGGCAATCAATGATGCAGAAGCTGGGGAGGGGCAGTTCTAGTGGGCTAGGCCTACGGGTCATGTATTGGGCATGGTATGCCTCTAGTCCTTCGAGTCATGTATTACGGGTCATGTCGGGCCTTGTGCCTTGGGCCTATAGGTCATGTATGGGTTCCCCTTAAACCCTTAAAAGGGGGATTATCTATAATAAAATAAAAAAAAGGCCTTCGGGCCATTCAGGCTAAATTAACGCAATGCACATGATGTTGCCGAAACTTTTATGTATTTCCTTTGACAAGATTTCATTTTATCTGTCTAACGTATTCCACTTACTTATTTTAAGATGGCTTCTAGTTATTGCTGATCTTCCCCAATTTCGATTAATCAAAGGGCCATGATTGATATGAATCGAAACTTTGATCCTTGATATCACGTGTACAATTATAATGATATTCTAAAGAGGTTCCACTCATATGAGATTAAGGACTATCCTTTATCTGAATGAATCCCTCTATACGAGTTTGGTCTGCTAGATGAATCCCCCATCCCCCCTCCTGACTTCAATTTTCTATCTTTCTAGGTGGTAGTTTCTCTTGACTATATCCAAAAAAATATTTTCAAGGACGTTTGACTGATCAAATCTTAGTCTCAAGAGTTGTATTATATATTTTAAAACTCTACCTTAGGTCAAGATGGTTGTAACTTTTCTCATAAACCCATTGCTGAGAGCTATTTGAGTATATTTTATGCATCTCTGAACAATCTTGGTACTGGGTTGGGTTAAAAGTGGGATCTCTATCCCAATGGTAATTTCTATTATGAATGGGCATGTCCATTTTGGATTAGAAAAAGATTAATAGAGTTTGCTGATCAGCTATACAAAGTTCATCTCTACAAAGTTGTGTGGATTTCTCAGTTCATCGTTTACCTCAAACCCGACCTTCTTCGAGATATGATCAGTCATTAGTATCCTGGAACCAAAACATTCTACCAGTCCCATGGTGAAGTGGGTATCATCTCATGGGATATCTACCAAATGGGTGGTATTACCCCTCTTTGAGAAATGTATGATGAATTCCTCCCTATTGGGGATGTTTGGGATGATCCATCACAGACCCCAGTATTGGAAAGGAAGATTCTTATTATTTTAAAGGATAAATTGAAGAAGGAACTGATGAATCATTCAATAATTTCTCTCAAGAATTGGATCAAAATATTTATTTGTTATAGTGGAGACATGCCAACTTTTATATGTCATCATTAGCACCCTTGTCAGAAAGTCTGTGGAAACACTATCTCATATTGGGATATCTTAGAATCTGGGGATTATACCTTTGGGGAATCTGAGTGAACTCGAATATCTCTCCAGACCTTAGGTTGGTAGGATTTATAGCCATGTTTTTGAATGGATGGATTTTCCCAACTTGGGATGCATGCTCGGGGATTTGAGTTGGCACATTGGTGTGGGTGGTGCGACTCATGGAAGGCCAACATCTTAATTTGGTAGTACTAGTCCTTGTACAACTTTACTAATTCCTGGTCAATAATCGAGAAGGTAGAACCCCTTATAGGATCATCAGTCCTCTCTAATTTATATTTTTATAGATATAATAACAATTTCATTGTTATGAATATTATAACACCACCTGGATCCCTAATGCTTCATCCCATCCAAAAAATATTGAATATACCTGGGGTTGGGGCCATGTCTCTAATATTTTATAAGGTTAAATATTCATTGATAAAATATGAAATCTTCAATTTTATTTCTTTTTTTGTACCTTATATACTGATTATTAATAATGATAACAATTCTCTTGATGAAGGATCATATATGATCTCTCTTTAAGATGGGATTCTTGCAACCAGAGTGGAAGAGCTAGTTATCTTCAAACCATATGTACCTCATTTTTTTCTCTTCAGTTTGGATTCATTCAAAGGGTATCCCATCTTCCTTTTGTTGGCATTCGAGGGGAGTGACATCCTAGAGTCATTTTACAATTTTGAAAAATGATGGCATGTGAAGATACTGATTCTTTTTTCTCTTTTTTACCTAGGATTATGCCCAGTATTGGGTAACAACTTATTCGAATGGTGTGATAAACTAGTTGGTTCATCAGGTGGATATGCCTTTTTCCTCTCTAACCCCATTGCTAGAGGCAATGTTGGAATTGACCAAAGATCTGATCGAGACATCAAGAAAGAGACCTCATTTGAGTGATGATTATTCTAATGATGAAATAGACTCTATTGAGGAAGTTAACCCTTTAACACAAGATATAGATGATAAACTTGTTAAGATAAGGTAATATGGAGATTATTCATCAGTTTTCACATTGGTCTAGGAGAAACATAGGATGATATAGCAATAGATCCATGAATTGATCATTGAGTACCCCTTGGAAGTATTTCATGACCAAGGGGAATGCCTTCACCAGTTATTTCATGACTTGGGGGTATGTGTTTTTTACTGACATCCTCTGTATAAAATTATGCATCAAATCATCCTAACATGAGGAGATCTGACCATGAGTGAAAGGGATTTGCATGATCTTATAGATAAGGATCCTATTACTAAGAAAATGAGGGATATGTAGAGGGAATTATAGTATGTTTGCCAGTTGATATCTAAATTGAAAGCTCATACGGATACCTGTACTACACATATATGGAGATGTGAGGTGATGATTTCCCATATGAGGTCCAACCTTTTGACATCATTATCCTTATTGGTCACTGCTTAGAAGAGGGTTTAAGAGTTTACTAGTTTGGTCAAGACCCTCTGTACTAGGACAGAAGTGAAATAGGCAGTGAGAGTGGAACTCAGATATTCAATTGACACTTCTCACCAGACTCTTTCCCATATTACTAGCACAACTGACTGACTTTTATCATGATTATACTTTTATAATACACTCCAATTTTTGTGAGACTTTAGAGATAATTTAGAATGTGGAGATTCATCTATCTTTTGAACACTATGAATGGATGAATTTTATGATATTTTTATACTAATATCCAGTTTTATTTTATTTCATAATGTTCATGAAATCTCGTTACTTTTATATTATGAGAATCGCCAATGCTACCCATACTTTTCATAACATTAAGTAATCCTGAATGTATAGATCTAAATATTTAAATCATAACATATTCTTTTAGATAAATACTTATAAATTCCCACCAACATGAGATTCTTTACTAACATATCTATTTTAGTTATCTTGAGATACCATGATTTTCATAAGTATTTCTTGGATTGGATACATGTCCCAGAAGGGGAGTGCTCTATATTTAACCAAAGCCGATAGGCTTGGAGAGAGAATCTCGATTGTGCTAATTCCATGAAGTGGTACTTAAAATATTTTATAGACTAAATAACTACCATGCTATAGATTATAGTCTTTTTAGCCTGGACCTGATATCACTTTAGTTTAGGGTATTTTAGATCATACCTTATATCTCTTTAGTTTGTGGTCTTTTATCTCAGACATGATATCACTTTAGTTTAGGGTCTTTTATCTTGGACTTGATATCACTCTAGTTTAGGGTATTTTAGCTTGGGAATGATATTTATTTAGTTTAGGGTCTTTTAGATCAGACTTGATATCCCTTTAATTTACAGTCTTTTAGTTAGGACCTTCTATATGATAATAGGATATGGTGAAACATGTCAAGAATGACCTAAAACAATTTGAGGTGATGGGTTCTTCCATGGTGTTACTGAGTCTTAAAAGGATAAAAAATCCCTTTTTACAGAGTGATTCATTCTATTGATGGACATAAGCACATATGCAGGTTCCATAGACATGCATGCATAGTCAAGAAAAAGGTATTTTGAAGCTGGGTATCTTTTCTAGGGGTGATGGAAGATTTATAGAGGTAATATCGGTTGAGGGAGAAATACTAGGGATGCTAGGTACACCTAGATATTTTTTAGTATGGATGATGTAAATAATAACCCAAAAGCTTAAGTCCGTGGATATATGATGGAGAAAACATACCAGGTATGTCTTGTAACACTCTAAGATGTTTGGTTCTGCCTCATTGTTTCTGGGGATCACAAGGATTGAAGCTCCTTTCTTGCAAGGAGGACATTTCTTTAGTTTGTGGGTTTAATCCCTTATGCTTTGATATCATGTCCAAGAAAAGATAATCACAACTTCTTTGCTAGGGCTATGAAAGATTTGAAAAGACTCAATTGTCTAGGTGATCAAGTTGGGTATAGAAAGAAAGTTATCCAAGAAGGATTCTGGAACCCTAGGGAAACTTATCTCTTGATTATGAAACTCGATCTATACGACTTGTGGTTTGAAATCTTGAGGTGTGGTCCATCAAATGTTAGGGAATGAAGTTTCACATTCTAGCCTTGAGAAAGGGTACAAAATATAATAAATTAACTTCAAGGGTGTAGAATTCACTCGAATAGTTTGGTATGGGTATTGTGAATCATGGTCCAAAATGTTCGGTTTAAGAGGATGATATAGGAAAATCATATTTGGAGTAGTTCAACCACACTGAGGTGTTGAGTGCTTCCATGATGATGTTAGGGATCATAAGGATTAGAGTGTACTTTTTACAAAGTTACACATTTGGTTGATGTCCATAGGTGCATATTCATGAGCCATAAGCATGCATACATAATCGATAAAAGGGTCCCTTGTAGCCAGACATCTTTTCCATGGGCCATGAAATGTTTACGGTGATCCAAGACACCCAAATCATGAATTAAGATTTTCAGAAAGTTTAATATCAAAGAAGGATTCTAACACCCTAAATTTTGTGTCACCTCCTAATGAACATATTATCGTAGTAAGGAGATGTGAAAAATCATTTCTCTAACTTTTTCCTAGACCAGGAGGTCCAGTGAGAATATATTGGATTTTACTAGGGATATAAAGTTGGCCCTATGAGTTTTATGACATATTTATTTAAACCCTAATTTTTCCTAAACTCTGGTGATGAATATTTTATCAAGCAGAGACTTGATTTTTTTTTTCAGGTCACCCTTTGCGGGTTTTTAACCTGACAATTTTTGTGTCTCTTTCACTATTAGTTTAAGGTCTTGTGATTTGGACTATTATAGGATAGAGTTTAAGGTCATACATTTTTGACCGAAGTGAATGTATTTTGAGGTCATGACTCATGTAGACCTAATATGGGAGATTCCACACAAGATCCTAATTAGGATACACAGGATCAAGAGCACTCCAACATCCTTCTGAGGGGGAGATGAAAATCACAGCTTGAGGTTCTTAGGTCATGAGTGATGATATGAGGTAGAAATGATGGGTATTTCCCATAACACCTTAAGATATTAGATTCTACCTCAGTGTTTCTGGGGATTTAAATAATTATAAATCCCATTATATTGGACCATGATGTAATCTGTTGGTGGGTCTCAATCCCTTCTTCGTCAATAGCATGGCCGAAACGAGATATCTCTTTTCTATTCTATGGGCCGTGAAAGGTTTTTGGAGACCTGAGGTGCTCAAGACTTCAAGTTTGGTATATGGATTGAGGTTATGAAAAAGATGTTAGAAGCACCCTATACTCCGGTTGACCGAGGTAAGGCTCTTGTTGTCCTATAATAAGGGATAAAGATGGGAGATGGCCTGCACAATTATCATCATGTAGTGGGGAAATTTTTTGGGCATTTTTTTGTGCAGTTTTAATTTCATGTAACCAATATATTTACCTTGTAGTTTGAAGTTATGTGGTAAGGATTAAATTCCATGTAGTTCATTGTCACATGGTGAGGAAATCAGAATCAATGTGAATAGATGGAAATTCCATGGTTGGGCCCAAGGGTGGAATCCTGAGTATCACTATGTATCTCATGGAAATGATAATCAAACCACACATAGTTATAAATAGAGTTCCCTACGTAGGTCTGACCCGTATGCAAAAAGTGGGGCACATTTATTTTTATTTGTTATAACTGGGCACAGTTTTGGAAATACGGGCATTAATACATATCCTATGATGATAGGAATCAAGACACACATAGTTCTTAAGTGGGAAATAGTCTATGTAGGTTTAGACCATACATAGAGGTGGGCATTATTTCTATTAATTATTGCAGTTTGACCCAGGATTGAAGACCTAGGCATCACTACGTATCCTATGATGGAATGAATCAAGACATGTGTAGTTATTAAAGAAACATGTAGTTTTACATCATGCGACAAGGAAAAATATGGGCTGATGTGGAAAAGTGGTGATGTTATGGATGGTCCCAAGGATGGAAGTTTGGGTATTCCTATGTATCTCATAAAAATGAGAATCAAGACACATATAGTTCTTGAATAACTATGCAGTTTAATATCATGTTGCAAGGATGTGGTCTTCTCAATGTGAAGAGGGATCGCGTGGTTGGAGGTGTGGTTGGTGACCAACAACAATTTTAATGGTCCTCTCAGGTGAGGTTCATAGGAGTGTGTAGTTTCATGTCATGTAGGGGAAATTAACTATGTAGTTTTACATCATGTAGTGAGGACACATGGTATTTACTTTATGGTCTTTCATTTATAACTGAGATGGGCCTGTTGAAAGATATTATGCCTTGTTTGTGCAAGGAAGTCGTTATCAATAATCCTAATACCACATGAGCTATGTTCAGTGTAGAAAAAAGGAGTGGAAATGGTTCCTCTTACTATAAAGAGGCATTTAAGAGAAGGAAAAGGGAATTTTGAGTCATGTGGTGGGTAGACCAAGATATAGGATCAAGAATACCTACATATCTCATTGTAAATGAGAATCAATCCATACACAGTTCTAGGAATCCCGTGCAGTTTAACATCATGCAGTGAGGACATGGATGTCTTGATGTGAATGAAGATGGATGTTATGGAGTCATACAGTTTTACATCATACAGTAAGGATGCTGACCACGAATTTTAACATCATGTGGAAAGGAATCATAGTGTGCCTTTTATGTTCTTGCATTCAAGACAATGATATACCTATCATGTACTTTCATGCCTTGTTCTTATGGGGAAGCTCTTACTATAATTCCTAAGCTCACATGAGATATGCTCGGTGTGAGAAACAAGGGGTGTCAGGGGTCCCTCTCACAATATAGAGGCAGTTGGGGGTACAAAATGGGTATTTTATATCATGTAATGGTTAGACCAAGATATAGAATCATGGGGTCCCTATGTATCTCATTGAAAAATGAGAATCAATCTGTACATAGTTCTAGATGGGCTGTGAAGTTTTATTTCATGAAGTGAGGACATTAGCCGTGCAGTTTAACATCATGTGGTAAGGAAATTGGTCACCCAACATGAAAAAGGAGAGAGGTTATAGATCCATATAGTTTTACATCACGTGGTAAGGAATTTTTCCTTGTAGTTTGAATTCATGTGGTAAGGAAATTGGATCTCCCAAGGTGAAAGGAAAGTAATCCTATGGCTGAGCCCAATAATATTGGTTCGAGTGTCACTAAATATCCTATGATGATAGGTATCAATCCATACACAGTTCTTAGGAAACCGTGTAGTTTAACGTCATACATCAAGGAAAAATGGAGAGGCTTAATCTAATATGGATTCCCATCCTCATGATATCTTATGCAAAGTATTTATTGAGAAATCTCACATTGGTGGGTGGTGTGTCACGATCCCCATCCATGGTGGCCAATGAATAGGATCCACTATGATTAACCTTATATATTACATAAGGCCCTTCCCACTTGGGTTCCAATTTCAAGGGATTATTTCCTAGTATCAATGGGGTTCTTAGAGCTAAAACTAGTTCTCCTTGGAGGAATGAACTAAGGAGAATCTTTTTATTAAAGGCTTGTTATATCCAATTCTGAAGGAACTTTAGGTTGTGCAATTTGAGAAATCAGTTCTCATCTAGACGTTCCAATTTGTCTAGACGCTTTTTTGAATATTCATCACCTGAAAGCTATTAGTAAATAGATATTTTGAGTGAAGGTAGTTAGACCTCTATGGGTAACACTACCTCAGTACCACACACCAATGATTATGGAATTCTTGTGTGGTAGTATGTGTGGTGGTACGGTAGGCCCATAAATCATGGAGGAGTTTATATGGACATGAATTCTTACCATTTTTCACCATCTTCTAAAGTATATTATATAGAGTCTTATTGAAGGCCTCTATCTACCCATTTTCTACTACATGATAGTGATATGAGTTATTGGACTCGATATTGAACTCTTGGTACAACTTCTTCAACTCCGTGGAATATAATTTGGTTTCATTGTCCATAAATATTATGAGAGGGACCCCAAACCTAGTGATGATATGGGACTTTATGAAGTTGATGATATTCTTTGTCTCAAATTCCTTGAGGGATATTTCCTTAAACCATTTATAAAAGAATTTGGTAGTATTAAGGATGTATTTTTTACTACTTAGTTATGGCTAGGGGATATGGCCCCAAAACATCCATTCCCCAGATGAAAAATAACTAGGAATATTGAGCTGTATATAGAAATTCTAGGGGATAATGGATGAAGTTTGCATGAATCTTTCATGAATGACATTTCTTGATGAATTCTATATTGATGGGTGCTGTAGGAGCCTACATGGACTTCTTCCATGACATTGAAAATTTCTCCTTCTATTATTAAGTTGAGGAGGATTCCATAAAATCCACATTTTAGAGGATTTTTTTCTCATTTGGACCATCATGAATAGTGAAATTTTCTGCCTAGTGTTGAATCTATTCCCTTTCAGCATTATTTGCTGGTAGAATCCTATTCTAGAGATAACCAATTGTGGGCTCCATCCATTTAGGAGTGGTCATTGGTTCTTCACACTCTAGGGGCAGTGATGAATTGATTGATTTCTTCTATATCACATACAATGATTGATGAGACCATTATTTGATGTGTGATATGGAAGATTTATTCCTCCAGATTAGGGTTGAGAAGGATGGTGGCTGCATTAGACAATGTGTCAATGTGATCATTTTGTGATCGGGGAACATGATGGAATGTGGGGTCAAAATAGAATTCCACCATTAGTACCCAGATGTAGCTAGTAAGGGGGGCCAGTTATTCCTTTTTAATAAAATATTCACCATTGATATTATTTATCACCAATTATGAGTCCCTTTTGATATTCTGGTAGGCTATTTGAAGCTATAGGGACAGTTCCAATCTAGCGATGAGGTCTTGTTATTTTACCTCATTATTTTTGCAGCCTTCAGATAATGAGAAAGAGTAGGGTAAAAATGCCTTTTCTAGAGAGAAAAATAAAATCCTTAGGCCAACCAAATAAGCTTAAGGTTTTCCATCCTTGTGTTGAAAGGGATCTGAGAGGTGAAATAAAAGTACATATCCCATGTACGGGGAGTTTCATGGGTATATAATACCTCTTTATTTGGAAGCTCATTGTTCTTCAGTTTATTTATAGGGTATGATATACAGTGAGGAAATCATCCTGATATTTCCCTTTCACTAACTTTTGTGATATGAATTGAATTTCATATTTCTTCAGAATGACTTTACATCGATCCAAGTACCTAGTCAATATAGGAGGACCAAGGATATACTTAATAATATCAATACAAGATACCAAGTGGAACTTTTGGTGCTATAAGTAATTCCTCAGCCTTTTCACCACAAAGATAAGTGAAAGGCAGTTCGTTTCGACATCCGAGTATCTGGTCTCAGTACCTATCATCATATAACTGAGGTATTAAAGACTATTCTAACTTCCCTAACCATTTTTATATGTGAAAAGGGTTCCTAGTGAGTTCTCCATGGTAGACACATATAAGATGAGTGGCTTCCCTTCCACTAGAGGCATCAAAATTGGTGGGTGTAGTAAGTACTGCTTCATACTTTCAAAGGATTTTTGATAGTCATTGTCCCATTGATAGGAGATTCCCTTCTTCATCATCTTGGTGAAGGGGAGAGTTTTTTCAGCTAGGTTGTCTATGAATCACCTAATTTAGTAGATGTTCCCTTGGAGTTCCCTTAGTTCCTTGAGATTTATCGGGGGTGACATTGCTAAAATAGCACTATTCTTCTTTGGATTAACCTCAATTCCGTTGTAGCATACCAAAATGCCAATTAACTTTCATGATGTTACCCTAAAATCATATTTCAATAGATTCATCTTTAAAATCTATTGTAATAACTTGTCAATGGTTATTCAGAGATCTATGAAGTGATCACATCACTATTAAGACTTAATAACTAGGTCATCGATATAACACTCATCAATACTTCCCAAGAATGGATTAAAGATATGATGAATGTCATGATGGTATGTAGTTCCAACATTCTATAATCCAAAGGGAATGAAATGATAGAAGAAGATACCTTGAGTCACTCTAAAGGAATTGGATTATTTATTTTCAGGGGCCATATTGATCTGATTGCACCCCGAGTACCTTTCCATGAAGGAAAGGGTTTAGAAGCCAACAATTGCATCGATCAAGAGTTTTGTGATCAGAAATGGGAAATTATCCTTATGGAAATTCTTATTAAGTTCTATTAAATCAATGAAGACCCTAATATTCCTATTATTTTTCTTGATGGGGATGATGTTGGAAATCCATCTTGGGTATTTCACTTCTTAGAAAAAGTTTTGTTTGATCAACTTGTCATCTTCCGCCACTACATTGGTGGAATGAGAGGGGTGGATCCTCCTAAATTCCTATTTGAAGCCTCAATTATCATTGAGTAGTCTAAGATGGTGTGTAGACACATATTCATTCAGTCTGAGAATCTCTATATAGTTCCAGGAAAACACATATCAGTGCTTCTTTAAAAATTATATGTACATCTCTTTCTTGTCGAGGGGAACGACAACACTAATCAGAGTAGGTGGCAGGTCTTCTTCTGTTTGCATATTTATTTGTCTGAGCTCATCTATGGTAGTGGAGACACCTTCCTCGAAAGATGTAGTGTCATTTCTGACTTCATCCTCATCCTCTTATATAACCAAGTCTATGGAGATGTTTTTAAGTGAATATGGAAATCTGGGGGCCTCTCCATCACTATCGGGGTGAGAGAGGCTATTAGAAGATACATCATCATCCCTTTCAATCTGAGTTGTCATAGAGAGATTTCAGAAGTAATTTTATTTCATACTATCATTATGGATAGGAGGGGATTGGATATTTTGGATTAGATCTTCTAATTTGACTAGATTTATGGGGAGTACATAGTCACTATCGAGCATACTCTAGGGATTCACTAGGGAGGTTCCCAATCCATTGGGAGTTGAAACCTATATATCATCATCCACCATTGGTTTCTTGCATCCCTAAATGTAGAAATATACTTCAGTATATGCGTCTCCACATATTTCAAAGGGGGGTTCTGTCATCATGCAGTATGCCTACTTTTCTATCGATGGGGTAATTCAGACATTGATGGAATGTTGATGGTACCAACAAGTGTCTATGGAGCCAGGGTCTCCTGAGTAGAATATTATATGAGGTGTCTTACTAAAAAACCATGAAATCAACATCAGATATGAATTTATAAAACTATACTTTGAGTTTGATCTTCCTAATAGGTCTTTTCTCACACTTATCAAACCTTTTAATGGCCATATTTGTGGGAGATAAATCCACTTCTCCATATCCCAAACATTAGAGGGTTCGAATTGGGATGATATTGATCCCAGATCCATTATCAATCAGAACCCTTTTGAAATTGACATTATTGTGTCTAACTGAAACATATATGGGCTTTATATGTCCTTGTATATCCTCTTACATATCTTGATTAGTGAATGAGATGGTGACATGAAATTCCGAGGAGATAGACTCCACTCGATAGACCATATCCATAGTGGATTTGGTCGAAAACTCTTATGGTCTCGAGAAGGATTCAATAAGTTACTCCTTGAGTTCTTTTGATAGATAGAGTACATTGAGGATTGAGATATTGGATAAGACAATATTCATCTATTTTATAACATCATACTTACGTGTCAAAGGCTAGTGCTTCCCAACATGGGTCTTCTCTTGGGCATGCAGTTCAGGATCCAAGGCATTTGAGGTGGACAACCCTGGTGCTTTTGTAGAGGTTGTGGGAGCATCTTCTGTTGGTGATATGGACCATGATGTCCCTCACCTTTTTCTGGGTTTATCAAATGATTGAAACTTGACTAAGAAATCATGCAAGACAATTGGGTGTGAATGGTCACTGGAGGGTTCTGGGACACCTCCATGCCTCTGTTGTTATTGTTAGAGCATTTTATCATGGGTCTCAACTGTATATATGTATTATATGGGAATATGACCAGAATATTGGGTCCAAACACATATGTGATGTCCCCTATATCCTTGGTTTCATCACATGATATCTCCCATTCCCTGGTCACGTGTGGGAAAACCATATCCGATGGAATATTCATCACAAGAGAAGGGGTATTCCAAGTGTATCATGTTTAAATAACCTAATATGAGATATTTGTATGATGAGGATTCCATTTGGTGGGGTGGTTCCCATACTATAGATATTCCAAGGAATAAATCTACAAGAATTAGGGATTATTTTGGAGTAGAATATTATTCATCTTCTTCTATTTCTTCCTACTTCTAGTGGTCACACCCACCTTTGGGAGGAACTTCTGATGTCTCCTTATTAGGTGGTGGAGCTATTACGAGTTTGTGCAGCTATTATTTCAGGGTGACATGAGCTCGATCAACTGTTTTTTGAGTCATCCAGTTGTCAAACTTTTGCACATGCCTGTCCAGAAGTTTCTGCCAACAATCTTCTTCTTCTAACGAAATGATAGTTATGTAAGCCACCTACTATGGGGAGTTTTCTAACATCACCTACCAAGAGTCGAACATGCCTTGAAGTACATCTTTGAAGATGAAACAATCCTAGATATTATGACCCAAAATCTATAGTAAGGGAAGTAGTCAGAAAGATCAGTGAGGTGGACCTCATCTAGATTCTTGGGTTTTGGAATCTTGAGTAGGTTATTTTCCATGGCCACTAAGAAATAACCAGGGACTTATTAATTTTGGAATGAGTATACTTTGTTCATTTTTCCTTAAATCCCATGCAACCCTGATTTCTCTATACTTCTGAATGAGAGTGATTATATGGTTATCATCGATTGATAGAAGGTGTTGTGTAGTTTAGATCCTACCTAGGTTCCTGGATGGGCACTACTACTATCTTGAAGGTGATAGCCACAACTTCTGCTCTACTTCGATCTCTCCCCTGTGATGTGGGTATGAGTTGAGTTTTGGATCAGGTTCACTGAATAGTCTCCTTAATATGTTGTTCTATTTTAGAGAACTCTCAGAACCTACCTAGATATTTCATGGGGATAAGAGGTGTCTACAACTCAACCCTAAGGTTTTTAGCATAGAGTTCCATTATCTTCTATTACGAGAGAGGGATACTAAGAAAATAGGTTAAACCTTTCCATATTTCTATGAAATCAGAAAAACTCTCATTCTAAAATTATTTTTAGTTCATCAGGTATGTGATAATTTTTTATTAGTGTGGACTTTAACTAATAAAGGAACAGATGAATAAGGCCTTCCCATCATGAAATAGATCCTACTGGGAAGTTTCTATACCAAACAAAGGATGAACCTATCAAAGTCTATACAAAACATCTCATCTTTTTTGCCTTATATTGATCTAGAGGGCCCATTATTGGCCCACATTGGGATACGAAGTGTGTGAGATGTTGTTCAGGGTCACCTACACTGTTAAAGGTATAGAGGGTAGGATTGCTAAAGTTAGGTGGAGGTGGAGTATCATACACCCATTTGGGATATGGTTTCCTCTCAGGCTGTACTGGTGAACATTTAACTTCCATGGATTCCATTCGAGTATCCAAGGACTCGATAATGTTAAGTAACTTCAAGGTAACCACTGTCTGAGCCACATCCCATCCATAGGTAGTGGACATGGACTGATGAGGTGGTCCTACTTTCATCACCCACTGATTCTCAATTCATCCTATGACAAAATTATTATCCTAATGAGGGAGAGGCTATCACCACAATGGGGGGAAGTCATGATCAATTTTGACTTCCCCATTTATATAGGCAAGCTGTCTAGTTCCAGAGCTAGTATGATGCTCAAATACCACTCTTGCTGGTATATCAACTATGGGAGGAAGAATATTCATCTCTTCCTGAAGACGATACCCAGTGGGAATATTTCCCTTGAGTAGCTCCTCGTTGAGTTGCTGAAGAACTCTTATTTCACTCTCATATTGTGAAAACTATTCCTCTGGGAAGTAACTTAAATTATTTTGGGAGGTGATTATGATGTAGCTGTACCTTTCCCTTTTTCTTTAGCAACATTCCACTGAGGAGGTGGCAACTTATTTTTTTGTGGTGCCAAATTTTGAAGCCTTCTTTGGTTTTGGGTGCGCACAAACTCATTTTGTGCCTCCAAATCACCCACCTAATGAGGTACATTTTCCATGTTTCATCCCTCAACATTTGAATCTTGATGAATGTCTTCCATAATGATAGTGTGAAATTCACAGAGGAATATCCGGCAATGGTGGTTATGCCATTAATTTCAATGAAATAGGTTGATTAGGAACTACTTTCATTAGGGTTGTTATTTAAAACCTTGTCTATATTGGGCTGTTTTTGGATTGTGACCCCTGTGGGGTCTGATCACCTTTGTTTTACACTCCTCTCATATTAGAATATGAATAGTGAATTTGATGGAGTTTCTGGTTATGATTGCTGATCAAGTCCAATCCAAGAGAGGTTTGTCTTGTGGTGGGAGTAATAGGTTGGAAACCGACCATTGATTTTTACCTCCCAACCTAGAGAATATTAGTTCTCTCTATGGTGATAATGATGATGAAATTCCCCCATCCCAATGGAGTGAGGGTTATTCAGGGCTGTAATTAAAACTTATTGCTCCTGTTGTTGAGAATCCAATGATTTCAATCAGGGAATTCATGATTAATAGGACATATATGAAGATATAAATGCCCCCATACTAGTGGTATGAGGGTGATATGGAATCACCACTGATTCTTCTAGGACCCTCTCAAGGGATGATAAACCTAGAGACAATCATTGAGATATAAATTCCCCCATCCCAGCTGACTGGAGTTTTCTTGAAGCTACTGAGGATATGTCCTGAATCCTCTCAAGGATTGATGATATGAGGGGTGGAGTTAGTGGTAAATATTATCCTAGGCCAGGGGGCCGATTCCACTCTTGGAAAACTATTATGGTAGCTGATATTATGGCCCGTTTGATGTGGAATAGCTATGCTCTCTTGAGATCTGGGTGCGATGGAATCCCATGATGATAATTATTATTCATGGGAAGTTTTCTAAATGATAATAAATTTTTTATACATGTCTGAAATGTGTTCTCATTACTTCTAGGGGCCCGTTTTGATGTCCATTTGGATATAATATCCCTCCCTTTGTGATGTATGGGCATCTTTAAAGCAGACACATTTAATTTTAGTGACCGACTAGCCCAAGCATTACCCGATCCCTTGATTTTTTTGGAGGCTATAACATTACAGGATTCCGAATTTAAGGGGTTATATTGTTCTAGGGTTGTTGAAAAGTGTAATTCTATATACTATCCCCATCATGGAATACAAATGCATGATGTGACTTCGAAGACCATCTACCAAATTTTCATGATCCAATGACGTCAAGCATGTAGAAGATTTGTGCTATGACTTTCCAGTTTTGGATACCTAGCCATGGAGATAGAATCCAGGTCTAGCTGACAATAGAGTATCTTGGTTGTCTGAATGTGACACTGATATCCTATATAAGGGAGATATCGAACCTTTAGTTACTGATGAGTATCCCACATATTTTATCATAGATAAGGAATGAACTCCTTTTCTAAATCATATGGGATATTATAGATAGAAGTAGTGAGGGGCTAGAACACTAAGTGGAGTTTT
The DNA here is from genome assembly GCA_963277665.1 of Viscum album. Taxonomy (NCBI): domain Eukaryota; kingdom Viridiplantae; phylum Streptophyta; class Magnoliopsida; order Santalales; family Viscaceae; genus Viscum; species Viscum album. The sequence goes on from OY728135.1 coordinate 456,590,326, forward strand.
TTGGATAACTCTCTCTATATGTCAATATGAGACTCCTCCTCATCAGACCTACATGCCTCCATCTGATCAGACCATAAAATATGGCTTTGATGGTCACCTGCTGATGAGAGTGGAGTGCTACTAGAAGTTGATGTGTAACCATATACAATTGAACCCAATGTTTCAAACACCTCTCTATATGAAGGTGTTAGAGTTTTGAACATCTATCTATATAGAGGTGTTTGGGAAAGGGGGGGGGGGATTTCTCTATCTGTGAGAGATATCACTATGAGGAGGTTGACCATGGTGTATGTCAGGAGTAGAGTTCCCATGATCTATCTCCACACTACCATGAGGAGGAATATTGTGGTAATGAAAATATTCTTCTTCCACTTTGATATAAGAGTCAATAGACCCTCATGGTGTTGAGAATGTGCCTCGAACAACCTAAAAGACACTAGCATTGAGTAGATTAAGAATATGGGCCATGTTCTACATTGTAGTCAGAATATGCTGACCCACATTTTGGGATTGTGTAGGGATATGAGCTTGCTATATGACGATTTCGAGAACTTTTATATAACTGTATGGTGCTTTAGGAATATTCTCCAACTACTGAGAAACTGTTAAAATAATCCAATAAGTTTTCTCTTTATTGATAGGAATATGGGTCTATCTTGAGGTAAGGTCCATTCTCACTTGGTGATCCTCAGTCAAGATGGGAGTATGAACCTGATATTGATCCTTTGGGATATTCCACATGTCTTTCTTGGAAGAAGTATGAGCATTACCTGAGGTATGTGTTGCTCTCACCTGGTGATCCCTAGTTTGAATAAGAATTTGAGCCTAGTTCGAATATGAATTCCATATCAAAATATGCCGAAGGACCTCCAAAATGGGAGAAGAAATATGAGCCTCCTCATATATTGCCTTGGAATGATGTTGGAAAAATTGTTCATTGGTAGATATAGGAATATGTGCCTTGCTTCCATGATCTACTAGAATATTCCAAGAAGATTCATTGATAGGAATATGAGCCTATCTTGAGACATGTTCCACTCTCACATGGTCATCCCTAGCTAGAATAGGGATATATGCTTAATCCTGGGCCTTTGGAGTATGCTACTGGACTTCTTCGATAGTAATATGAGCCTATCGCAAAGATTGTGCCCCTCTCACATGGTGAACCTGGGCTAGAACAGGGGTATGAACCTGGTCCTGAGCCTTTAGAATATGCCACCAGAATTTTTTGATAGAATTGGGACCCTTTCCCAAGGCATGTGCCACTATCACCTAGTGAGCCCTGGTTGGAACGAGATTATGAGACCAGTCTGATGCCTCATCCTTTATTGGAATATGCCGATAATCCTCCTGGAAGGGAGTAAGAGTGTGTGTTTTCTCTGGTACAACCACTTGTTTCTGAGGATTAGAGTGTTGAGTATACCTGGCTGTAGGGATAGGAGTATATGCTTATACATTTATCTGAAAAATGTCAAAATATGCTGACATAGTTCTTCAGATATTTCTAAAATATATATTAATTTTAGCAAAGTATGTTTAGGGATATAAGGCTGTACATTTTTTATCTCCATTATACACTGGCAGATGTCTTTTATTGAAGCAGGGATATGCACCCACGTTTTTCGTCCTTGTTCTATCAGAATATGCCGATGGGTTTCATACATGAGGGTATGGATATGTGCCACCCCCATGACTGCTGTGGGAGTATGCCCCTATACTCGTTCCTACTTAGATGGGATATGAGATTTCTTGCTGGTTCCTGCTGGAATATTCTGATATGCATCGTCAACAAGAGTGGGGATATGAGACCTCTCCTGGATATCCAGTGCATCCCTCTTCCGATGGTCCTTCCTTGTTGCTCATGCATGGGCATCAGAGGCAGAAACGTGTTGGGTGGTACCCTCAGCTAGTGACTGGTGGGTACCAGAGGGATGAAGTTGTTGACAGTGGTTGATAGGTTCCCTCCTTTATGATAGCTGAATTGACAGGGGCATATTTGGATTCCTGATTAACCTTCATTACATACTAAATGTGAAAATTTTCATGCTCAGGGGATAAGTACCCGAAGTGGTTGGTTGTAGCGATGATGTCTACTGGCTTAGAACTAACCTTCCCCAAGTGATGCGGACTTTCCAGATTCCATGCTTGGAGAAAATTGTGTGAAAATTCCATGGTCAAGATCATACCATGATGATGGTACTCCCAAACCATCATCTTTTCCACATGTCATTGGAGTTGTTGAGAAAGTAAAACTGATTTTCCTCCCATGAGGGTCACAACCATAGATGATATACCAGAGCGAATGCTGGATGATGAAGAAATTGTCTCAGGTTGGGATTCTATCAATTAAAGTAGTATCTAAAATCAAAAATACAATAAGGATTAAGGTTATCTATTAGTGAAATATCATAGGCATGACGTTATCAATCACATATGCATAGTTAACACAATTGAACCATTTTCCCAATTCGACCATTCTACCCACATGGACTTGTCCACATGAGGATGGACTTACAAAACCCCGATTACAGAGGATCATCTTTTAGATCATGCTAGTATTAATGATTTGTTTGTTTATGTTAAGAAAAAAAAGTATCCTAATGCATGGTTATTCTATCATTTTATAGATTCACATTAGATTTTTCATTCTTATTTGCATATGGAGGGAAAGAAAAATGGATTGAAGGATTATAACCCAATCGTTTATTATTAAATATATTCATGTAAGGTTCACCATTTTTTTTCATATAGTGGGAAAAAATAGTTTTACATATAATAATTGATAATTTTTTGTTATATAGATTTACATCAGGTTCACCATTTTTGTTTCATTGGGATTCGAGGCATAGATGGGATTCACCAGGTGATTTGATTGTGGGGGGTTTTATGTTGTTCACAATCATAAACATTGAGATACCATTTTCTATCTTACTGAAAACTCCCAATGGTTCCCTCATCCATAACTGGGTATAGACCTTCTTTCTAAAGGTAGGTGGTCACTAAGGTTTTTAGGCCCAATAACTCTTTTGGAATCGCATTGGTTGAGAGAATGGGAGATCAAGCTCATCACACCCTTTTGGAGGGATTTTTTCTACTATAGGACTCTTTTATAGATTTAATATATTTACATTAATCTCTTACTAATCCCAATATAGGACTAGTTACCCTAAAAAAATAACTAAAGGATAATTCTCTTTCATTTGCAAAAGACTAGGGTCTATTTAGTGAATCCATTTGTATGTATCTGAGGTTCTACATAATTTTCTAGTAATGGGAAGATTCTTATGTACTAAATCCATATAACCAAGTGCTTCAAAATTTGATTCCTTTAAAGGAGGAGGTTAATATTATGAGGAGGGTATTTAGCCATTATGAGGAATCCTACATATCCTAGTTATTTTAGGAATCAAAACCCACATAGTTTGTTGGACCCATGCAGTTTAACATCATGTAGAAAAAACTTACATGGGTTCTCTAGGACACCAAGTATTCAAGATTGAGTCCTGGAGGGATGTCCTACATATCCTGAGTATAATGAGAATCAGAGTTTCAATATTTTATTTTCTTGGGTCTTACAAAATGATATTTCCCTTGTTATTGTAGAGAATCATGGTTGAGATGACATGATTATTTGAATTCCCCAAGACCATGTGATCTATGGATAGTGTGATAAACAAGAGACATTAAATGATCATTTTAATTACTCATGATATGGGACTTATATGCCGGGACTTCCCTGATTTGATTTATTATGGAACTTGGGCCTTAGGGAGGCATCCTACATATCCTGGTTATAGTAGGAATAAAAGTCATCATAGTTCAATTGATTTCTCAGTTTGCTGTTGGATGAGGTAGAGAAATCAACTCATGGGAATAATTGGGTCCCGATAGATAAGATGTAAGAGTCATAAAAGGTCTTACACCGAAACATGTGTTTATTTGAGCTCAGGCCTTAGGAAGGGGTACTATGTATCCTGATTATTACAGGAATCAGAGTTCTTCTAGTTTTAGTTATTAGGTATGACACATTGAGGCCACCCTTACCTTTGTAGAGGTTTATAGTGCTGATTTTATGACCATTTCAACTTCCTAATATCACATGATCCATACTCGTTGTAAGAAAATAATAATAGAAATTAATCACTATCATTGCTTTGAATAAGGTAATTAAATGCTGGGATCACCCTAGGTGATCAATATAGTGATAAAACCTTAGGGAGAGGTGTCCTACGTATTCTAAACATTGAAGGAGTTATTTATTTGATATTATGGATGAATGGGTACACAAGGATCATTTCATTTTTTTAGTTTATTCTAGTCTTCTTTCCTTGTTCATATTTTTATTTAGGAGGTTGGTATGCCCTAAGAAATTACAAAATATTTCTTTATCCAATGATCCCATCAGAGGGAGAATTGGAACTATGCTATAAAAATTATTTTTATACCATTATCAATGATATATGAATAACTGAGGCTACCATAGATATTGGGACATATCATGTTATGTCGCTGATCAAGGCTTACACTCTGAGTTTTACCTTATGGAATATTTTCTTGATTGACATGTATTGATTATATTCTTGTCCTAATATGTAGGAGAGTATCTTCTTGGAATATCTAAACACAACTAAATGATCCAGTTGGTCTTTCTAAAGGACGTCACATAATCTGGGTGGCATATTTGCAAGTTTTTACATGATCAAATCTGACTTTTCTAGAGGACATCAAAAGATCCAGGTGGTCCATCCTGGAAGCCACCACATAACCTGGTTGGCTTGTCTAGGGGGTTTCACATGATCTGACAAATTTTCCCTGGTGTCATTCACAATAGTTGTCTTGAAACATATGGAGGTTATCGTGAGAGTCAATATCGCATGTCTCTAAGGGCGTCTCATGTCTTAGATAACATCCCTGAGAGTCATCTCAAGACTTGATCTCCATGTTTGGAGGGTGTCACAAGTCTTGTATGATTTTCCCAGAGGGTATAAAAAGAGAATATTTGACATTCCTAGATGTAGCTAAGATACTTTCCTGACATGAGATGGAACCATTATATGAGTTAGACAATGTATCGGAAGGACGTTGCGATACTTGGGTGATAAGCCCAATGTGTTTTCGCAATACTAAATTGGAATGCCCAAGGGGATCCATGTGAATTTATATGACATGTCTGTAAGATTTCACATGACCAAAATAGAATAAAAAAGGAGCATCATGAGATCTAGGTGATATGTCTCGGTACTATCACATGTCTTGGATGGATCACATGAAGTGCATGAGGGTCTACGAACATGTAATTTTTTATTAAGTCTTTCACCTTTACTATTTTTTCTAGAAATCGTATGATAATGAATTATATTTATTCAGTATCAATTTATTTTATATCTCGTGAGATCTGGAAGACATGCGCTATGTTCTTCGCATGTTTTACCAGAATTCCTTCGTGTGATCTATGTATGATCACAAAAAGTGCTGTATGCATAGAGAATGATCTATCTGGTTGTTCACCGGTATATTACCAAATAAGAGACATGTCATTTGTGAGATTATACATACTAAGAAATCCTCTCATATTTCATCCTCTTGGTCATGATAGGTAGCAGTGCAATTTTCATTCCGGGTTGCAGGATTTATAGGCCTCACCACCATAGTTGTTCACCGATTTGTGCGGAAAATATGGCATGGATCCAGGATGGAGTCGGTGAAGGAGCCTGACACCATGCGTCTTCATGATCCTTTGTCCTGGATCATTTTGAGGGAATCGCCTAATTTTCAATGACTGCGAGTCCTTCTCATCAATGAATTAATTATCAGATTATTTCCAATTAATGGTGACTTTTTTAATCATGCGAGTATGTCAAAGGACTTCCTTATTGTCATATTGACATGTCCAAGGGACTTTGCGATATCTGAGTGCCTATTTAAAGGAGTATGTGAGATGCTCGATGACTTTTTTGGGACTTTCCATGAGACAAGGATGGTTTGTCAAGGGGCTTTCATGGGATTAGGCTAGCTTGTCCAGGAGTCTTGCGGGACCATGCTATGTAATTCCTTAGTGCATCACAAATTTTTTATGATCATAAGAGGATTCCATCTCCTCTATATTTTATTCCATTTGTTTTATGTGACAAAGTTTGGGAGTCATGTGAGATTGCATGAGTAATGTCAAAAAAATTACACTATTTTTTAATGATGCGTCACATGACCTACAAGGGTCCTATAGAGGTGTGCAATCCTTTTGTGAAAAAATATATCCATTTGTTCTTAGGGAAATAAAAGGTAATCACATGGATTCCTGGATATACCCGAGTCCTTTCATGTGGTGAGGATGAAAAATGAAAGGGATTTCGCAAGATGAGATGAACATGTCGCCGTGTACTTACGGTGTCTTACAAATCTCCACAGGTGCACCACATGTATTTTAGTGACCACAAGTGGGTTCCACCTCCCCTCCTTTTATATCCTTATTTTTTATTTTACAAAGGATCAAAGAGCCCTCGTTTTTTCTCTAATGTTGTTAAGGAAAATTACTATTCCCATCGGTGATGAGTCACATGAACATTATGGCCACTAGGGTATCCACATTTTGGAAATCGTTTTTATAATTTTATAAGGATTTTAAGGTTGGATTTCTAGGTTATTTCTGTTGACAATCTGCATGGCCTGGGGGAGATAATAACATCCCACCTTTTTATTACATAACTTTAAATGACATTTTACAAACAAAGGATCTTTTGGGTTTAGTTTCTTGGAAATCGGGAACATAATACATGAAAAATTAAAAAACATTATTCTAATCCATTTGAAAGGCTTATTGAAGGTCCATATTAAGTAAATTTATTGCATCTCATAACCTGTGGACATAAATCAAAGGAAAGGGTGAGAAGAAGGCCTAGTAAGAGAAAACAAGTGAAATAATTTACATGTGAACTCGAGAAATATTAATAAGAAAATGAAGAATATTGTAAAGGAATGATAAATAGGCATATCATAATAATAATAACTTTAATCATTATTTGAAAATGTTGCTACAATATTTAATTTAGACATTCATAAGCATATCACCAAGGTCTATCCCCAAGGTGTCATAAAAGAATTACCAAGGTTATTCAAAAAGGTATCATAAAAGAATATCACTAAGGTTTATCACCGAGGTTTCATATAAATTACCACTATTATTCACCAAGGTATCGTAAAATCATATCACCAAGGTTGATCACCGAGGTGTCATAAAAATTACCAAGGTGATTCACCAAGGTACCTTAAAACTTGTCATCTCTAGAGATTAATTTCTTTACCCAATGCATTGGAGAACTATCATGGATAACCCTTAATATGTCTTTATTTTCATGTGATCCACATAGATCATAATAAAAAATTTCATAAATAACCCATATAGAATAAAATAAATGGGGTTCACATCAAAATCATGGTGTTTTAAAAAGTACTTAAAAACATGATCATTATGTCATTTATAAATCATAGAAAGGGAATAAGGGTTTTATGTATGATAATTATATAATAAAATAAATAATTGTTATGTATTTATGAATACCCCTATAAATTAAAGTGGTTTGGGTATTCACATAAATAAAATAAATGAATTTCTTGAGAAAAATAGAGAGATTTTGAGAAGAAAATTCTAGAGCATAACGAGTATGAAACATGGTTTTATAAAACATAGAAAAGAGAGGGGACATGGGTCACACATTAATAGAAGAATCATAATAAATTACAGGTACATAATAAAATGGAAATAAGAACATGTTATGGAAATTTTAAAGACACACCACATAAAAGAGAACTTAAAAGGAAAAAAGAAGTTGGGAATTCCCTTATGAAATTTTGGCAGCCTAACGACGCCACTTAAAAATTCATAAAATGAGTTGATTGATAGAAAAAGGGGTATAGAATTATTTTTAAATAATATGGACATTAATGGGGATATGTAATGACAAATCCCAACATAAGAAAATATAAATTAAGAAGGCATAACATTAAAGGAGTGTTTGAAAGGAGAAGGGTGGTAAATTCCCTTACCTTGAAGAGTAACTTCTAAAACTCAAAGATCAAGACCTTGTGGGATTAAGGACACCTTGGGAGGTAATAATATTATATATTCTAGGGGAATTATTTTGTAATGAAATGAAAAAATTAATGGGTGGGTATTTATAGTAAAATAGAGGGAGTTTTTTATTAATTTCAAAGGACACATCATTAGTGGTATTTGAAAAACTATGGGCTTAACCATGGTATTGGCCACTTGGGACACCTAATATCATATTTTAATCCACAAGAGTTGACCAAAATCTTATCTTACTCATTACATCATTATGACATAGTTATGATTCCATTAAACTTACCGAAATCTCAAAACTGTATTTTTATTATTCATAAAAAATTTAACTATTTCATATTAATATAAAAAATCCACCTTAACCATTTTTTGATGTTTAGAATTCAAAAATGAAATCTGTTTTTTATGGAAATTAATTTAATTTTAAATTAAATTAAATAAATAAAATACTAATACTTAACTAATAATTTCTAAAGTAGTTATTTACTTAAACTATGAAATAATTATATCACATTACCATTTAAGATGACTAAAATATATTTATACTTCCTTAGGTGAGGTTACTATTCCATTGGTCAAATTACTATTCAAAAGGTTAACATTACTATTCCAAAGGGTCAAGTTACTATTCACTATAAATTTAAGTTGAACCTATTAGACTTTAAATATCTTACCGATCACAACCCTATATGTATATTTTTAAAAAATCATTTCATAGAACTAATTATTTAATAATTATTTTAAAAAAATATTTTTTTTCACTATTCATAAAAAAACTATTCATCAAAAAATGAAACTTCTTAAAAAAACTACTGAAAATTCAACCCAGATTAATTTTGACATTTTAAATTCCAAAATGATGTTTATTTTACCATAATAATTCTCTAAATATGAAAAATTTGACTTTGAAATCTAAGAATCCTTAGTTATTAAAAATAATAGCATATAGAAAATGAATAGTGGAATTGCATAGTGAAATTTCTGAAACTGAAAAAAATAAAATTATTTTATCATTTACATTTAAAAGGGGTGTTTTAATCATATTATTTAATTAAAATAATCATTATTCAAAATACCTTATTTTTTTTATAATAATTATATCATTTATGAAAAGTACAATTTGGGTATGAAAAGAAAATTTATCAAATTTGTCTCAATTAAAAATATATTTTATTAAGAAAAACTATTATTAAATGTGTATATCCCATTATTGTTTATAGTTTTAATAATAAAACTTTATGCATGATGTATAATTTTCTCATGAAATAAAAATTAATTCTATGCACTTCTTTTTTAAAACATAATAAAAATTTATCGAGAGGAAAGAGATCCATAAATAAAATAAGTACATTTTTCAGGTTTTTACATTCTTCCCCCATAAAGAAATTGCATCCTCACAATTATATCTTATTAGAAATTTTTTACTATTAGAAATCTTATAATTATATAGTAATTTTAGGTCTTGAAAAAAATCATGCTTAAAAAATCTTATTCTTTAACAACAATTACATTTTCTATAAATCCTTCATAATGATTCATAAAAAACTTGTGATTAACAAAACATATCCCCTAAGAGTGTCAAACTAGGAGCACAATGAGGCTTGTTGTTGTGAACTGGTTCCCATTTGAGTCTAGATCAAAACAGTGTTTTTAGGTTTTACCCCTAGATATATCTATGCGAGAGCCACATCCACTTTTTTGTATCAAGACATGGATTTATTTATTCAAAAACCACTTAATATTTCACCAAAATACATGGAAGTTTGCCTATATTTAAACTTTAATATAGGGTTCTTCCTAATGTTTTCAAATGATAATTTCAAAAAATATCTAAACCGTCCACTGATACGAAAAATAAAATCATGCCTTTTTATTACATAACTTTACATGACATTTTAAAAACATAGGATCATTTGGGTTTAGTGTCTTGGAAATTAGGAACATAATACATGAAAACTTAAAACACATTCTATAAAGACCCGACCTTAAACATTACATAATATTGAGTTAAGCCAAGAATTCACATTGAGGATCTTTTCAGGTTTAGAGTTTTAGAGAATTAGGCCATATCTATTACATTACATATCAAAAATTAAAAACTAGACACTTCTACTCAGTATCCATTTTTTCATAAAATAAAAACTCTAAAAAAATAACATTTCTAGTTCCATGTTTTAGACAACACAAATTTTCCTTGATCCCATCCTTGACCCTATTCATCTTTAAGTCCCGTGAAAAACATTTCAAAACATGGGGTGATCATAAAATATTAGTAAGGGTTATAATGTAAAGAACTGAAATTTCCATTGAATTTTTTTTCTTAAATACATTGGAATTTTACGAGTCCGCGAAAATTTACAGCGCATGATTCTGAGGCCCGGTGTGCCTGGAATTGATTTCTGAAATTTTGTTAGGGTGTGTTCAGTAAACGTATGAGTGGGTTTTTATAAATTTTGGACCAGTGCTCAGAATTAAAATCTGAGGGCACCGTTGAACTCGCAACGCCGATATTTGCTTACGAAGACTTTCACATTGACGACAAATGATCGGAAATAAAAGATAGTTTTTGGGTTTTTAATGAATTAAATAAAAATAAGGTTGTGTAAACTTTATTTTTATTAGTTGGTTAAAACCTCCATGTGGAGGTTGGAGGTGGGGACCACCACACCTTAACCTCCCATGAGGGGTTATGGAGGTGGGGCCCACCCGATCTTCTTGTTTAATATGGTCGGGACCACCTGAGTTTAGAAACCTCTTGAGCTCTCCACTTAATGGTGCCACCCCTCATTTTAATTTATTATGCCAACACCTCTCGAATTAATGGTGCAATTCAAATTAAATTATTAAAACATAATTTAATTTATACTGGCCATTCCTTTGTTGGGAGAGGGGTTGGAAGAACACTTGGAGAAACTTATTCTATCCAACGAAGAATGACCATCGAAGACCGAAGAACACTTCATCCACCAATGAAAGACATCTTATTCTTTGATCTTCAACTGGAACAAGGGAGGATGCGCCATCCTTGAAGAATGCAGATGACGTCATCCTAGACTTCTTCATCTTCTTTCCCGACGTCAACGAATCGACATCCGCTTTCTCGCACCAACATCGATGATCAATGATCAAAGGTAGGGGTTCGAACTTTGTTTTGTTTCTCATTATTCGTTTTCCATTGTGGATTATAAATCGAAGCTCCATGATATCACCCTAATGCCGAGGGTACGGGCTGAAAAAAAACAACACGACCCCTCCGCCTTCTTTGTGGAATTTGATTCCAAATGCAGAATGAGACTGGGATGAGCGATTATCATCAACACTGATTGCGGATCTAAGGCGACGTTCCAAAGAGTGAGCGACTTCTTCCGGAACAAGAATCGGGCCACCAGAACTCATCCGGTGACCAGTGGAAAGTTCGCTGGTGGATGGAAGTCACGAATGACACTGCATGACGGTGGTGGTGCAACCACGCTGCCAGAAGAGTAACCCGGGGCCCTTGGACGCGACAGTGCAGCGACGACCGGCGCAAGCCCAGCCGCGAAGAAGTCCGGTGGCTCGAGCACCGGGTTGCTGGGGAAGGCGCGACACAACCGCGCCGCGTGGTGGAACCAAAGGGGGTTGTGGCCAGCCGCAAGGAGGACCGATGACCAGAGCCGCCGGTTTGCCAGAGGAGGTGCGGCTTGCGCTGTGGGAGGCGGCTGGTCGCTTGGCCAACCGGGAGGAGTGGGACCCCTCGCTCGGTCCTTTGTGATGCGGACTGGCGCCACATGGTGCCGATTTTGTAAACCACCCGAACGACTATGTCGTTCGGGTTACCAGGGGGCACGACCTTCCCCCTGGACGTGACTAGGGGGGACCCCATGGGTTGTAGGGCCGGGCTGGGCCTAGTACAGGCCGGACCCGGTGCGGGCTGGAACCAACACGAGCTGGGGTGCCCCCGCGGACCGGGTCGGACCCGCGGACGGGGTCGGACCCGCGGACGGGGTCGGACCCGCGGACCGGGTTGGACCCGCGGACGGGGTCGGACCCGCGGAACGGGTCGGACCCGCGGACCGGGTCGGACCCACAGACCGGGTCGGACCCTAGTCCGGACCTGTTTGACCTGTTACCACTCTTTTGCCCGTAACTTGAGCTACATGCATCCGATTGGCGAATCGTCTATGGAAACAAAAACCTTAGAAGGAGATAGGTCTTTTGGTATACCCCACTCGAGGTTTCAACACAGTAGGTGTATAGCCGGTTTGGATCGAACGTAAATCCAACCAGGCCCTTAGAACGGAAATGCTAATAACTCTCAGACCGGGCGTCCTATTGATACACCGTTTCTCGCATTGAGTTTTTTATGGAAAGACAGATCTTTAGGATACATCAAATTGGGACTTCGTGGAAGTTGATGTATCAAAACATGGCATGAGGAGCGGACCCTCCTGGAATCAAGCATGCTTTGTGAGGAACCCTATGGCTGGCTGTGCACTGAAAACTATTCCTGGATCCTGTGTGGGTTCGACAGCACTGACGACTGTTCCTGAATCCTATGTGGGTTCGATAGCACTGAAGGCTGTTTCTGGATCCGGTGTGGGTTCGACAGCACTGACGACTATTCCTAGATCCTGTGTGGGTTTGACAACTTCGACGACTGTTCCTGGATCCTGTGTGGGTTCGACAACTCCGTTTACTATTCCTGTATCTTATATGGGTTCAAGAGTTCTGATTTCTATTCCTAGATCCTATGTGGGTTCAACATAATAGATGATTTAGTGGCTACATATGATCATCTCCATCTCTCCACATAAGTTGTATACCTATGTGAGCTGAGTCAGTAACTTTGTGTTTTCCTCATGATTGAGATGGATTACTTGATAAATTATGTATATGTATGGGCATATACCTAAGTGGGGTTATCAGTTGATTTCACACTTTTTGGTTTATCCTTGTTGGATTTTGTGAGACCTTTAGGGTCTCAGGGTCCCTACTGAGTATCGTTATACTCACCTCTGCACGGGATATGCCCGCACCTCGTTGTGTTGGATGCGGATGACAGACAACGCTGACCGAGGTTGAGTGTACTAGGACTGGATAGTGCCTAGATGTGGACCTCACGGTGAGTCAGTACCTAGAGAAGACTGATGAACGTGGAGTGCTGAGGAGGCTATATATACCTACCCTTTAGGTAAGATCCGTGGTGGATGATCCAGGAGCTACTTTTCACCTTTCAACTCTTTTTTCCTTTTTCAGTTGTACTTGTACTTACAGTTGGGCTTGTACTTCCAAACCCTTTTACTTTTCATCACCCTTTTGTTATATAGTTTTACTTAATGTTTTCCTTCTATATTGTACTCTGTTGTGTGCGTTTTTAAGTTATAAAGGCAATGCCTTCCTAGTTTTTGGGATTTATTCCTTTGGTGCTAGTCACCAGCCCCTAGCCTATGGAAGAAGGGCTTGGTGTAGTCACGGTACGGGCCTCGGGGAACGGGTCGTGACAAATTAGTATCAGAGGAGTCAGTTCTACCGCAGAACTTAGGACTCTAATATTTTCTATGAAGTAATAGTTTTAAGGGTAATGAGTGTGGTTTTCAATTCAGGGAGTCCAGTGTTGGTGCGGCGGCCGACGTATCCATACACCATGACCCTGACTTATGATTTCTGACTTAGTACACAAAACCCTTATTTCGTGTGTGTTTTGAAGAGTCTTCTTTTTGACCGTGGCACACCTATCTCTTTACAGGATACCTCCATGAAGATAGCCAGCCAGGGTTCCATGCTTTTTACGAGATGGAATCCCACCAAGCGACGAGGCCTCAGTGTAGGGCCCTATCACAGTGGAGGTACCAGTGGTACCACTACTCGTTGGGCCACCGATGCCATAAGCCCCAACAGCATAGAGTGCACGCCGCCTGAGCGCGTTGCATGAGTTCCAGCGCCAGAGGCCTCCCTGGTACAAGGGCAAGACGAACCCACAATTAGCTGAGGATTAGCTAGAGGCTGTGGTGAGAGTCTTCAGACTAGTAGGGACACCAACAAACCTTATGGTGATCCTTATCGCGAGTCTCCTACAGGAAGCAGCAGACAGATGGTGGAGCCTGATGCTCTAGGTGCATGACGAGGCGACACTTCTCTGGGAAGACTTCGAGAGCCTGTTTTAGGTAGAGTTTGTCCCAGCCACCCTACATGCGGTGTGGATACAGGAGCTACTGCATCTACAGAAGGGTAGCATGATGGTAGCTTAGTACTCAGCAAGGTTCACCGACCTCTCGCGCTACTCCACAGATATGGTAAGATACCCATTTTTCCGGGCTCGTAATTTCAAGAAGGGGCTTAGGTGAGAGATCAGGGCTTCGATGATCTCCCTCAATATCTCGATACAGGTAGGGGTGTTGGAGCGAGCCCTATTAGTGGAGAATTTCCTTGCAGAGTAGTCACTAGTAACAAGACCCACCATTGGGCGTCACGTAGTGGAGTCTTATGCAGCAGGAAGTAAACAGATTTCACAGAGGTCCAAGAAGACCAGACCATCTGATGGACAACCTCAGGACACAGGTTCAGTTGTGTGAGGCATATGAGACAAAGCCAGTCATTCGAGGAACATGCATTCTTTCACATGCAGCGGGTAGGGTCACATGGCTTGTGACTGTCCGACCTACTGTTCGGATGATCAACAGATAGTTGAGGGACCTCCCAGGAAGAGGAAGATATTCAATCGAGGTGATCCGCAGGGCGTAGGCAGACGTGGCAGAGGAGCTGGTCGTGTAGCTGGAGGTGGACGACATTACAAGGTGTTACCACCACCACCACCAGGAGGTCCACCCCAACCACAGGGAGCAGGTGGACAAGGGAGAGATCATCTCTAGGTAGTTGAGGCATACGATCATGGTTCTCCAGATATGATTTGAGGTATGGTGTGTGTCTACTCCACCTTAGCTTCAGTTCTTATAGACACAGTGTTTAGTCACTCTTTCATTGCCACTGCCCTCGTTCGGAGCTCGGAGATTCCGACGAAGCCGTTGGATCGATCCTTATGGCTTGAGACTCCTACCGGAGCAGACTCGACGATAACACACTAGTATCGGTAGTGTGAGCTTACTCTAAGAGGTGAGAGATTTGGATGGGATCTCCTTATATCAGCGTCGAGGCCTTACAAAGTCATCTTGTGTTTGGACTAATTATCTACAGTCCATGCTCAGATTGACTGTATTAGGCGCAAAGTGCGGTGTGTCTGCACGGATGGGACCAGGTTCACCTTCACTAGCAAGAAGGGAGCCTTTGTAGTGTAGGACAGACTTACTCAAAGGAGGGTTCAACTGATCACTCATCAGTTGGCCTGCCTTACCCTCGAAGCAGTTGATGTGGAGAGTCTAATCTATCCTGTAGTGGTGGACCAGTACACGAATGTTTTTCCTGATAATGTCCCAGGACTACCTCATTGTAGAGAGGTGGACTCTTACATTGACCTGTACCATGGGATGGAACCGATATCTACACCAGCATATCAGATAGCTCCCACTGAGCTTCGTGAGCTGCAGGTACAGCTAGAGGAATTGCAAGGGAATGGATTCATCCAGCCCAGTGTTTCTCCCTCGGTATCCCCAATTTTGTTTTCCAAGAAGGAGGATGGGAGATTGAGGCTTTGTGTCGACTACCGTCACCTGAACCAGGTGACTGTGAAGAATTAGTACCCACTCCTGAGGATTGATGACCTCTTTAATCAGCTGAAGGGAGAACAATGGTTCAATTAGATATACCTCAGATCAGTCTATCACCAGCTCAGAGTTAGAGATAAAGATGTGCAGAAGACAACCTTTAGATGTCGGTACGACCACTACGAGTTCTTGGTTATGACTTTCGGAATAACCAACGCTCCAACAGTGTTTATGGGACTCATGAACATGATTTTCCTGCCATAACTTGATCGTTTTGTTGTAGTATTCATCTAAAACATTCTGATATATTCGACTATTGAGGAGGAGCATGCCTACCATTTGTAGGTAGTACTAGACACACTCCGAGAGCACCTGCTTTATGGTAAGCTCTCGAAGTACCAGTTTTAGATCCGAGAGGTTCACTTTTTGGAACATGTCATCTCAGAGGTTGAAGTTGCAGTAGATCCAGTGAAGATTGAGGTGGTACTTTCTTGGGAGCCACCTAGGAGTGTGACGGAGGTATGAAGTTTCCTGGGTTTGGATGGATATTACTGGAGGTTCGTACCATACTTCTCCAGAGTTGCAGCACCACTATCTACCTTGACGAAGAAGGGACAACCCTTCGTGTGATCAGAGAGATGCCAACAGATCTTTCAGAAGCTGAGGCAGAGGCTGACTAGTGCCCCCATCTTGAGGCTTCTAGAGGAGGGCATAGGGTACGTAGTCTACTGCGACGTGCCAGGGACTTGACTCAGATGTGTCCTGATATAGGAGCGAGCAGTGATTTCATATGGTTCTCATAAGTTGAGACAACATGAGAAGAACTACGCTACCCATGACCTGGAGTTAGCAGCAGTGGTCTTCACCTTGAAGATGTGGCAGCACTATCTGATGGGCGAGCGTTTCACAGTCTACTCTGACCACCAGAGTCTCAAGTATATCTTCTCTTAGAAGGACCTGAACCTGAGACAATGACATTGGCTTGAGTTCTTCCAAGACTATGAATTTTAGATAGTCTATACTTCTGGTAAGGGGAACGTTGTTGCTGATGCACTCAGAAGAAGATTTGGTATACAGGCGAGGCGGTGAAGTAGCTGGCCGATTTGCAGATATCCTTTGTGGATAGGGATGGAGAAGATTTCCTTCAGTCCCTTACAGTCACTCCCCCACTTCTTTAGTGAGTCAGGGTGGCGCAGCGTGGGGATACTAACTATGAGACACACGTGCTCAGATATCCACAGGGTAGGAACCTGATGGATTTTTTTGAAGGTGGGGAGCATGTCATACTCTTCAGAGGACATGCTATAGTACCAGTGTCACTTCAGGAGGAAGTTTTGAGGGAGTTCCACACATCCCCTTTAGCGGTACATCCAGGAGTGGTAAAGATGTACCGGGACCTTCGATAACAGCACTGGTGGCTAGGTATGAAGAAGGAAGTAGCGGAGTTTGTCTCTCAATGCCTCACTTGTTAGCAAGTGAAGGCAGAGAACGAGGTACCAGCATGCTTGGTTTATCCTTTAGAGGTCCCATAGTGGATGGGGGATGAGATCTACATGAACTTCATGACATGAATTCCATATAAATCCAGGGGTCACGACTCAATTTGGGTGATCGTTGACCGACTCACCAAGTCATCCCACTTCCTACCGATCAGAGAGCAGGGTTCAGTAGAGAGCTTGGGATGCCTCTACGTGCAGAAGATTGTGCAGCTATATGAAGTACCTTATTCTATTATCTATGATCGTGACGCAAGGTTTACTTCCCGAATATGGAAGGGGTTACAGGAGGCTTTTGGGACGCAGATTCGTCTAAGCACCGCCTTCCATCCTTAGAAGGATGGCCAGACTGAGCGGACCATTTAGACCCTCGGGGACATGCTATGTGCTTGTGTCCTCGACTTCAGTCGCAGCTAAAAGGATCACTTACCTTTGGTGGAGTTTGCGTACAATAACAACTATCACTCCATCATAGGGATGACACCTTTTGAGGTGTTATACGGGAAACCTTGTAGATCACCCTTGTGCTGGACTGACCCTGGAGAGTTACCACTAGTGGGACTAGAGATGGTACAAGCTACCATAGAGAAGGTTCAGATCATCCAGGAGCAGATGAATACTGCACAGAGCAGACATAAGTCATATGCTAACAGGATACAAATACCTCTAGAGTTCGAGGATGGAGACCACATCTTTCTACGGGTCTCACCTTGATGAGGATTACATATATTTGGCTGAGGCGGCAAGTTATCTTCACATTTCATCGGACCTTTTCAGGTCCTCAGCAGAGTTGGCGAGGTGGCATACCGCCACTACTACAACCTGGCCCTTTATCATCGCTAAAAACCAGCATTAATAGTGCTAGAAAAGCGCTGTTAATGCTGGCGTAGATAAAGGGGGGTCCCCTATATCAGCGCTTCTTAGAGTGCTGATAAAGGACCCATTTATCAGCGCTTCTTTTAGCGCTGATAAAGGTCTCCTATATCGGTGCTTAACGGAGCGCTGATAAAGGGTTCCTTTATCAGCGCTCCTCTAGCACTGTTAAAGGTGTCCTTTATCAGCGCTAAAAAAGCACTGATAAAGTCCCCATCGCCTGCACCTACAAAACAGCACCTGCACACCTGCACACCAGAATACCTGCACAAAGTAGCACATGCACACCTGCACACCATATCACCCACACCCAATATTTTGACCGACAACAGTATATACATTTACTTAACATTATGAATACAAAAAAATTCATTGCTATATACATTTAAAACATTGTTTTACATGGTTACATTTACAATTATTCAAAAATAGTTATAAACATTCATGTTTCATCCTTTGATATCCGTGATCCGCTCTCGACGGTATTTGTTGCCGAACAAAGCATCCGAACTCAAGGAAAAAAATTCACCTATATAAGAAAACAAATATTATGTTAGTAATGAAATAATGAAAGAAATTAAAATAGTAATATGAAAGAATACATTAATATGGAAATGTGAAACTAAAATATGAAATTTTAAACTCAAAAGTTTTAATTTTCATAACAATGAAAGGGAATAATGTAAAATCAATATGTTTTTGATTGATTTATCTCATTTAATAAATACTGATTCTTTATCTAATGAAAATATTTACCGGTCACACCGTGCATCGGTCGGATTGAGGTGCGGTCGATTTGTAAATGTCACAAATGACTCGTGGATCGTTTTCCTAAAGTATCATAACAATCCGAACGCGTTTGCTTGGTTTGCCGTATGTCATTGGTGTTGTTTTCCAAAATTTATCTCAATTTGAAACTGATATCAGAAACTTTTAGCCATACCGGTCACACCGTGCATCGGATTGAGGTGAAGTTGATTCGTACACGTCACAAATGACTCGTGGATCGTTGTCCTAAAGTATCAAAACAATCCAAATGCGTGTGCTTGGTTTGGCGTATGTCGTTGGTGTTGTTTTCCAAAGTTTATCTCAATTTGAAACTGATATCAGACACTTTTATCCATACCGGTCACACCGTGCGTCGGATTGTGGTGCGATCAATTCGTACACGTCACAAATGACTTGTGGAGCATTGTCCTAAAGTATAAAAACAATCCGAACGCGTTTTCTCAGTTTTCCGTATGTCATTGGTGTTGTTTTCCAAAGTTTATCTCAATTTGAAACTGATATCAGACACTTTTAGCCATACCGGTCACACCATGCGTCGGATTGAGGTGAGGTTGATTCGTACACGTCACAAATGACTCGTGGATCATTTTACTAAAGTATCAAAACAATCTGAACGCGTTTCCTTGGTTTTCCGTATGTCATTGGTGTTGTTTTCCAAAGTTTATCTCAATTTGAAACTGATATCAGACACTTTTAGCCATATCGGTCACACTGTGCATCGGATTGAGGTGCAGTCGATTTGTACATGTCACAAATGACTCGTGGATCGTTTTCCTAAAGTATCAAAACAATCCGAACGTGTTTTCTTGGTTTTCCGTATGTCATTGGTGTTGTTTTACAAAGTTTATCTCAATTTGAAACTGATATCAGACACTTTTATCTATACCGGTCACACCGTGCGTCGGATTGAGGTGCGGTCGATTCGTACACGTCACAAATGACTCGTGGATCGTTGTCCTAAAGTATAAAAACAATCCAAACGCGTTTTCTCAGTTTTTCGTATGTCATTGGTGTTGTTTTCTAAAGTTTATCTCAATTTGAAACTGATATCAGACACTTTTAGCCATACCGGTCACACCGTGCGTCGGATTGAGATACGGTCGATTCGTATACGTCACAAATGACTCCTGGATCGTTTTCCTAAAGTATAAAAACAATCCAAACATGTTTTCTCAATTTTACGTATGTCATTGGTGTTGTTTTCCAAAGTTTATGTCATTTTGAAACTGATTTCATACACTTTTAGCCATACCGGTCACACCATGCATCAGATTGTGGTGCAGTCGATTCATACACGTCAAAAATGACTCGTGGATCGTTGTAATAAATTATCAAAACAATCCGAACACGTTTGCTCGGTTTTCCGTATGTCATTGGTGTTGTTTTCCAAAGTTTATGTCAATTTGAAACTGATATCAGACACTTTTAGCCATACCGGTCACACCGTGTGTATGATTGAGGTGCGATCAATTCATACACGTCAAAAATGACTCTTGGATAATTGTCCTAAAGTATCAAAACAATCCGAACGTGTTTGATCGGTTTTCCGTTTGTCATTGGTGTTGTTTTCCAAAGTTTATCTCAATTTAAAACTGATATTGGACACTTTTAGCCATACCGGTCACACAGTGTGTCGGATTGAGGTCCGGTCAATTCGTACACGTCAAAAATGACTCATGGATTGTTTTCCTAAAGTATCAAAACAATCTGAACGCATTTGCTCAGTTTACCGTATGTCATTGGTGTTGTTTTCCAAAGTTTATCTCAATTTGAAACTGATATCAGACACTTTTAGCCATACCGGTCACACCGTGCGTCAGATTGAGGTGCGGTCAATTCTTACACATCACAAATGACTCGTGGATCGTTTTCCTAAAGTATCAAAACAATCCCAACGTGTTTGCTCGGTTTTCTGTATGTCATTGGTGTTGTTTTCCAAAGTTTATCTCAATTTGAAACTGATATCAGACACTTTTATCCATACCGGTCACATCGTGCATCAGATTGAGGTACGGTCAATTCATACATGTGACAAATGACTTGTGGATCGTTTTCCTAAAGTATCAAAACAATCCGAACACGTTTGATCAGTTTGGCGTATGTCATTGGTGTTGTTTTCCAAAGTTTATCTCAATTTGAAACAGATATCAGACACTTTTAGCCATACCGGTCACACCGTGCGTCGGATTGTGGTGCGGTCAATTCTTACACGTCACAAATGACTCATGGATCGTTTCCCTAAAGTATCAAAACAATTCGAATTCTTTTTCTCGGTTTTCCGTATGTCATTGGTGTTGTTTTCCAAAGTTTATGTCAATTTCAAACTGATATCAGACACTTTTAGCCATACCGGTCACACCGTGTGTCGGATTGAGGTGTGGTCGATTCTTACATGTCACAAATGACTCGTGGATCGTTTTCCTAAAGTATCAAAACAATCCGAACGTGTTTGCTCGGTTTTCCGTATGTCATTGGTGTTGTTTTCCAAAGTTTATCTCAATTTGAAACTGATATCAGACACTTTTAGCCATATCGGTCACACCGTGCGTCGGATTGAGGTGCAGTCGATTCATACATGTCACAAATGACTCGTGGATCGTTGTCCTAAAGTATCAAAACAATCCGAACGCGTTTTCTCTGTTTTCCGTATGTCATTGGTGTTGTTTTCCAAAGTTTATCTCAATTTGAAACTGATACCGGACACTTTTAGCCATACCGGTCACACCGTGTGTCGGATTGAGGTGAGGTCAATTTTTACACGTCAAAAATGACTCGTGGATCATTTTACTAAAGTATCAAAACAATCTGAATGCGTTTTCTCGGTTTGGCATATGTCATTGGTGTTGTTTTCCAAAGTTTATCTCAATTTGAAACTGATATCAGACACTTTTAGCCATACCGGTCACACCGTGCGTCGGATTGTGGTGCGGTCGATTCGTACACGTCACAAATAACTCGTGGATCGTTATACTAAAGTATCAAAACAATCCGAACACGTTGGATTAGTTTTACGTCTGTCATTGGTGTTGTTTTCCAAAGTTTATCTCAATTTGAAACTGATATCAGACACTTTTCGCCATACCGATCACACCGTGCATCGGATTGAAGTGCAGTCGATTCGTACACGTCAAAAATGACTCGTGGGTCGTTTTATTAAAGTATCAAAACAATCCGAACGTGTTTGCTTGGTTTTTCGTATGTCATTGGTGTTGTTTTCCAAAGTTTATGTCATTTTCAAACTAAGTAGTAGGAATTCACTAATCTAAGGATATGAATCATAAGAAAAGGAGATCATAGATTCTCAATAATTGTAAAGGGATATATCAATGACCATATAAAGATAACATAAGTATTATTAATTCACCTTAATTGTCCTATTTTTTTACATTCTTCCATCAGGTATGATGCCCATTCGTTTCTAAAGACATTTATATCATCTTCTGAATAGGAGTTTTTGCGACAGTCATAGTAGTACTGAAAAAATATAAATACACAAAGGATTAATAATTATTTTAAATAGAGTAGTAATTATTTTCAAAAATACCTCTTCAGGGATGCTAGTTTGTCCATGAAATACGATCTCTTTCATAAATTTACAAACATAATAACCGCAGTCCTTGTCATTTGTTTGTTTCAGACACTGCAGAAACATTGAGAAAAATAAGTAATTTGTTTTGATATGTATTTGGATAGTGAAATATAATTATATATACCCAGATACTTCTCCATTTGTAGATCTTGTGGGCATTGTCGTCCTTACGCCCTGGATTCATTCCAGCCTTTAGACGATATTCATACACCGCATTATCATAACAAAATCCTCATTAAAATATAATATAAATTATATAACTAGATATTTAGTTCTAAAATGTTGGATCTAGTGTATTACAAATTGACAATTGCCATCATATGTGGTCGGTTAGTTGGATATCCATGCAGTGAATCCAGAAAATAAATCTTTGGAGTATCCAAATTGACTGCAATGAGCATCCAATGTTCCCTAAAAACACAAAAAGAAATAAGTACTGATAGAAATGAAAATATAATTGATATGATTAAAATGTAGAGTTTTACCCTTGCATCGTTGGTATTAAAAAGAGCCTGTCAGTCGTAATTCTTCTTTGAAACGTTCTGAGAAGATTTGACATCAATTCAGCCTGAAAATTAGAATCTATTTCTGTTCATTGTGTAGAAATGGTGTGAGGACTAACGAGTCCAAATGTGTATTCATGGGAAAATACCTTCAATTTTTTTTCATATATACGCCTGTGAAAAATATGAGATGTATTTATCCATAATTATCAAAGTATATCAGCTTCTGTAAAATCAAATCATGAAAACATACCTCATATATACATTTATAACTGAGGCTCCTAGCCAGTTGTATGTGATGATCTCAGAAACAGCGTCTGCACTAACAAAATATATTGTTTCCTCTCCGTACATATCTTTTTCAAAAAAAATTTTATGAATCTTGCCGTCTTTCATTTTCATATCCACATGATCTTGCAATGATATTAAATGTGGATATAGAACGGGCGGGGTGAACGCGCTCTTAGTAGATCGTTTTGATCGGTTGGTTGATCCAATGTTGGAGCCGCTCTTTTGTTTTAGCTTCTACATTTTATCCTTCTGTAATAACATTCATCAGTTCATCCATTTTCTAATTTAATGTTAAAGGTTCTTCTTGAAAAATGAATTGGAAATGAATACCTCCTGCTCGACATGTTTTTTTACAAGATTCGACGACCATGCAACGAATGTTCCAACAGCTTTTTCCACCGTATGAATGTCATCATCGTCATTTGGCATGGGTAGATCGGTGCTCGGCTCATGAGCTACATTAATCGACACTTTGACATGACCGGTTGGAAGTGTTCTGGAGTGTAGCGTGTCATTCTGCATATTGAACACCGTAGCCCTCGCTACAAGGTGATGGGTGGGAGTTGACAGATATAAATCACAGTCATTTTCACCATGCATAATATCATTACATGAAAGGTATCAGTGTCTATGTGATTCACATATCACAAAAAAAAATATTATAACATTGATTACCTCGGTTATGTTAGGGATTTGAGGGGAATGGCTCGCCTCAAAGCTGGTGAGGGGTGGATCTTCTCGCGGGGGTTGTTCTTGAGTTGTTTGTTCTCTTCGCCTCTCCTCCATCAAAATCGTTAGCATCTTTCCCTAAGTTTGGATTAGTTCTTCAAGGTTAGCTACTTTATCTCTCATTACATGCAATTCTTTAGTTTGTTCATCCTCTTTTTTTTTTCTAAAAATATGTCCGGGGTGACACCCCAAAACCCACACCTCTGACGCGGCCATACTATTCTGGTTGTTTCAAGGCCGTTGAAAGTATGTCTGCATCCGGTGCGGGTGTTGTTGATTCCTGTGACTATGTCAAATAGAAAATATGAAAAAATAAGTAAGCATCATTATTTAATAGTGATTTAAAGCAAAAAAAGTTTATATTATGTCATACTTACACATGTTTCCCACACTTTTTGTGTGTTTTCATCTATCAGTTTCCCCTCTTTATTAACACGAGCCTCCTTCCATAGCACATGGCGTGGAATGGAAGTGACTTGAGATTTTGCTTCATAAATCTGCATATAAACAGAAAAACATGGTTACAATGTTGTTTTATGTCACATAAAATTATTACAGTACTTTTAAAATACATACCAATTGTTTTTCAATTGAAGCGTACCCCAACCTTACTTTACGGTAGGGATACGCTGGTTTTGCTGCCCGTTATTTATTTTCAGCACTCAGTTTCTGTTTCATAAATAAAAACCTATCAATCAACGTGATGAATACAAGAAACGTTACAAAACGTGTAACCAAACACAATATACCTGAAAATTCTATTCCGCACGACGGTTGCAAAACACATCCCACGTTCCTTGGGATATCAAGTGTGCATAAAGAGGAGGCGGGTGCGGCTTGATTTTCCCTTCGGCATCTTTCAGATGATGTTTCGTTAAAATGCTGCGAAAACCTCAATGAATCCTTCCTGCCAGTATGAAAACATATTCTTTGTGCGAAACATCTACTATAAATACACTCTGCAAGAAATGATGAAGGGTTAGTCAATATTTCAATATTTTATTTTATTTTATTAAATTAAATAGATGATATCGTAATGTTACCGTAATCTCTTCCCACATTAATGTTTTCAACCCGCTGACAACATGGTGCCACGACTCTACGTCAATCGGCACGCGTTGTCGAGTGACGATTCCATTGTAGCTACTAAACATGGCTTTGTTGGGGTTTACATGCTGGCCTAGATTATTCCATCCCACCTCATATTTGATGCCTTTTGCTCTTGCCTTAAGGATTTTTGCTAAAACTGTCAAACTACGACGCACCTGTTTTTTTTGTTTCGCTGGGGTTTCATCGCCTACCATTTCCTCAGTTTCTACATCATCATTATGTTTCTCCGAAGTGATAGCATCGACACTGACATCAGCTGCAACAGGTTGAGAGACCTGTTGTACGTCAGTAGTGGGACCAGCTGCAATAGGTTGAGAGACCTGTTGTCTCTCAGCAGTGGGACCAGCTGCAAGAGGTTGAGAGATGTGTTGTGTCTCGGGATTGGGTGCATCAGCAGGTGAAGAAGTCATTATCTACAGAACTGGTTTAAAATTTAATTTAGATCACATAAAAGCAGTAGCGAACAAATAATAACATAATGTAACACAATCTATATTACAATAAAAATTAGTAACCTAATTATTGAACTCTCTCTTTTTTTAAAGGCTGAAGGGATTTGACCCCTCTATCAACTATCCATATCCCTTCATTATGGTCTCCTCTGACATAAAAAACGTCGTCTACATTGGGACCACTGCAAAATAATTGCGAAGTCCCAATGAAAGGGTCATCTTCCGTTGAATTTTCATCTGACCCTTCAGCTGTTTTGATCGATAACAGAACAATTGACCAGTTTTGGTTTGCGGGATCTGGAACATAAAATACTTGTACTGCCTGTGATGCCATTATAAATGGTTCGTCTTTCTCCCCTTCCTTACTGAAATCAACTTTCACGAATCCCAAATCATCTATTTTAACAGCAATCCTGTTATGAACCCACTTGCATTGAAATATAAGAACTTGAAATTCTGTTTAATCCAACTCCCATATTTGTTTGATGATGCCAAAGTATGACATATTGGCATAAATTGGATTTCTGTCCTTAGCACCGAAAACATTCATCGCTTCAGCCACAAGTGTAACCCCACTATTCTGCATGGTACTATCTTCATCATGTTCATTAGTATAAAATGTATAACCATTAACTACATAAGCATTGTAAGATAATGCATACACACTTGGTCCTCCGTCTAGCCATCGAAGTCGTTCAAAAATTGACTTTGGATTTTCATCTGACTTCTTAAAAATATGATCTCGAAACCATCCTATAAACTGTCGATTATGTGTATCTGATATCTATTTTCAGCCCTTGATGGATTCAAATGCCTAAGAATTTCTTTTTGGATTTCAACATATGGGTCAACGTCAAAACTGTTATGAAAAACATAAAGGTGGGCCTACTCCTGATCTGTAATATTGATTGTGACAACCTTTCTTCCAGAAATTCCTTCACCCTCAAGTCGCCCAGTGTGACGAGATTTCGGTAAGCCAATGCTTTCCACACCAGACAAGTATTCAGTACAGAATTCAATGGCTTCCTCAACAATATATCGCTCTGCAATACAACCCTCTGGCCGACTTCAATTTTTGACATACCCTTTCAAAATCTTCATATACCGTTCAATGGGGTACATCCATATGTAATGTACAGGACCACATATTCAAATCTCTCTCACCAAGTGGACCATCAAATGAACCATCATATCAAAAAATGAAGGCGGGAAAATATTTCTAATTCACATAATATGACGGCAATTTCTTTTTCCATAGCTGGTAATTTCACCGGGTCTATAACTTTACTGCATATAGCTTTGAATAAGAAACACAGTTTCATTAATGTATGGCGGACATTCTTGGGCAAAATGCAACGTAAAGAAATTGGAATGAGATTTTGCATCAAAACATGACAGTCATGTGATTTCAGAACTTTTAACTTCAAGTCGCTCATTGACACAAGGTTACTGATATTTAACAAATACCCCTCTGGAACCTTTACGTCAATCAAGAAGTTACAAAACTAATATCTCTCCTGCCTGGAAAGAGTGTAAGCAGTAGGAGGAAGAAATGTTCGTTTTTCACCCTTCACTGGTGCCAACTCTTCTTGTATTCCCATCTCAACCATGTCCAACCTAGCCTTAATTCCATCTTTTGTTTTGCCAGATGTATTTAGCAACGTGCCGATAACATTATCAAATACATTTTTTTCTACATGCATAACATCAATAAAATGTCTTACATACAGACAATTCCAGTATTGTAATTCAAAAAAAAATGATCTCTTTTTCCAACCGATTTTCGTAAGGTTTTTCGAAGCCGGTTTACCAAAAGTAGTGTCCACATTTTTAACTTTCTCAAACAATTGATCACCTGTTAGTGGAGACAGTGCTATACGTTCTTCTGAACTTCCATCGAATGATGTCTTCTAAGAATGGTACTTATGTCGTCGTGGTAGAAATCTACAATGTCCTAGAAACACGGTTTTCGATGAATGTTTCAACCTAATTGATTGTGTACCTTCTTCGCAAACGGGACAACCTTGAGTTCCTTTAATGCTATATGCTGACAAATTTCCATAAGCAGGGAAGTCATTTATCATCCCATACAACATGACTCTCAAAGTGAAATCTTCCTTTCTGTAAGCATCATACAATGTAACACCTTAATCCCAAAATAATTTCAAATCTTCTATCAATGGAGCTAAATAAACATCAATATCATTACCCGGTTATTTTGGTCCTGATATAAGCATAGATAACATGATGTATTTTCGTTTCATGCATAACCACGGTGGTAAGTTATAATTTATCAACATAACCGGCCATGTACTGTGACTGCTGCTTTGAAAACCAAAAGGATTCACTCCATCTTTAGATAACGCAAGACGAAGGTTTCTCGACTCGTTTCCAAATTCAGGATACTCATGATCGATTCTCTTCCACTGAGGAGAGTCTGCCAGGTGACGTAGTATCCCATCTTTAATTCTTGTATCTGCATGCCATGTTAATTGTTCTGCAGTCTCCTCACTTCCATATAGGCGTCTAAACCTTGGAATGATTGGAAAGTACCATACAACTTTAGTAGGACTAGATTCATCTTTCTTGTATCGATAAGCACCACACTTTGGGCATTCTTTAAGTGATTTGTGGTCCTTGAGAAACAATATACAGTCATTCGGGCAGGCGTGTATTCTTTCAAAGATCATACCCATAGAGCGTAGCATTCGTTTGGCATCGTATGTTCGGCTCGGGAGATCATTGTCTTCTGGGAGCATGTCATTCAAGAGGGAAAGTAGTTTCATAAAACTGTCGTCACTCCACCCGTTATCTGCTTTCAAATTATACAGCTTCAGTATGACTGACAATGCTATATATTTAGTGCAACTAGCATACAATGTCATCTTTGCAAAACTTTTTAACTTCTCAAACAATTTTGGGCAATCAAGAAGTTCATCTTCGAAGGTCCTTGTCATTTTCTCAATACGATCTTCATCATCATTCACATCTGTAATCACATCCTCCATACAGTCATCTTCATTGTTCATGTTTGTAATCATATCAGATGATCCATAAAACGCAGTGTCACCCCAGTCACTACTTACATTTGTTGTTTCCTCGTGTTTATTCCAACATGTATAACTTTGATCTATTCCATGAAAGATCAAGTGTACTTCCAACTCATCTAGACTAATTTTTTTTGAATAACAACAATGTAAACACGGACAAAGGATTTGAGAAGAGTCACATGCATGATCTTTTGCAAACTTGATAAATTCTTTCACGCCTTCTTCATACTATTTTTTCAACCGATTGGCATTCATCCATTCTTTATTTATATTCATCCTATTTGAAATCCATAGGATGAGTATATAGGTTAGAGTAGAAATGACTTCTAGAACCTTTTCTGGATAACCTATAACTCCTTCCAAGGAAATAATGTGACCATGAAACAATACTTCTTAAAAAAAATATGGGGAATTTATAATATTGTAATAAAGAAAAAGCTCTCTAAAAACACCCAAAACAACCTCCAGATTATCGGAGTACTCCTCCTATATATTGTAATACACCAAGAAGTATTCTAAAAAAACGAAAATGGAGGTGTCTAGAAAGATATTAAAGATCTAGTTCATCAGTTCCAAGAAATAGATAGAGCATTGGTGATCCCAAATGGAATTCATAAATACTTTAAATTTCCATATTGACTTTAAAAATCTATCTTTTGAGAATCCTCTTCCCAAACCCACAACTGTTGGTACCCTGATCTCTATAAAATTTTCAAAAACCAATAAAACCTTATAAGATGGTCAAACAAATCATCAATTATAGGCAATATGTAATTATTCATTACTGTCACCTGGCTATGACTACGGTAGACTGTTAAAATTAATAGGATATGATATGGCTTCATTGAAAACAGAATTGGAAAATCCCATAGTGACATGATCATATAGATAGAACCATTTCCCTAAAGATCTTCTAGATGATCTTTTAGCTCCTCTAAATCGGCCAGAGCCTTATGATGTGATGGAATGGAAAATGGGATCTTCCTGTGAAGCAAATAGATAGAAAACGCAAACACTCATTAGGGAGGTTATCCCATGAAGTCCTCTAGAAATGATTTTGTGTACTTTTCCATGACCACTGGAATTTCACATGAAGAACACTTCTCAACAACCCCAAGGAAAACCTTGAAAAAATGACATGATATGAACCATAACATAGAAGCAACTTGTCATACCCTCCATGGTTATAGATCAAAATCTCCATAAAAGACATGGAATCTCCTGTTAAGAGTAAGTAACTGAACCCAATGGTGATAATAGTCATCTAGTGCACTAAATCCAATAAAAAAATCCAAGATGATGATGAGGTCGGAAAAGACCAGGTCCAAAACATGGAATTCCGAAATGTCCTCCATGCCAAGTACCACAACAAAAATCTCAAATAACATGAAACCATGACCATTTTTCCTACCCAAAAGGGTTAGGCAATACATGAAATAATTCATAAACTCTACCGTCATAACCAAGTAATAAAAAAATATGTGAAATTAATGACTAGGATTCACCATTTTGAAATGAAACCAATACTATAGAAGAATTAAAAAAAATTCACCTCGAATTGTTGTTGGCCAAGATTATGAGTCCTCATGAATGACCTCTACTGCATTGATTTTTTCTGGATTAGACTCGTCTATGTATTATTTCCCTATTAATAATCCCACTCTCTTTTAGGATGTGATCCTCCACCATTTGAAGCCTCTTATTTTAACTAAGATCCCTTAAAAAGGTGGAGCCTACACCACCCATTAATGGAACACCATTGAGACCAATATTTCAATTAAAATATGCCTCTCACATCAATACCTTGGGAAACACCTAAAAATAGGTTGGTAGACTTAGAACAATAAGACTAAATCTGATATATTTCCTCAAACCCATCTCAAAATTAATAGCCATAAGATAATCATTCGTGGGGAGATAAACAGATACATGAACCAAATGAAAACACCAAAACATAAGAATAACTAAATAAATCTAGTGAAGTAGTGGGAAATCATAAAAACAACCCATAGTCAGGATCAAAACATAACCACAATCCCAAACCACCCATGGAAACTGAATATTCAACACGAAGAATAGTTGGCCAAACACTTACCCATTCCAAACATAATTAATTAATGAAAATTAAATTTGAATCACCTTAAGGAGGAGGACTCGGTGGCAGAGGAGAAGGAGGTGTCGACAGAGGAGGAACCAGAGGTAGCGCGAAGGCAGCGCGGAGGAAGGGCGGAGGTAGGGCGGAGGCAGTGGAGGCAGCGGAGGAGGAGGAGGAGGAGGAGGAGGAGGCCGTGGTGGAGGAGGAGGTAGAGGAGGAGGAGGCGCTGGTGGAGGAGGAGGAGGATGATGCCGCGGACTAGGAGGAGGAGGCGGAAGCGCCGATGGAGGAGGAGGAGGAAGCGCTAGTGGAGGAGGAGGAGGACGAGGCCGCGTTGGAGGAGGAGGAGGAGGAGGAGGAGGTGGCCGGAGGAGGAGTAGGCGGTGGCCGGAGGAGGAGGAGAAGGAGGAGGAGAAGGAGGAGGCGGCGGCGGCAGCGGTGGCAGCGGCGCAGAGGAGGGCTTCCGCAAGAGCTTGACCGGGTGCAGGGAGGAGGAAGAGGACCCGCTGGTTTTTAACAAATCCGTGTGAGCCTTTATCAGCGCTAGTAAAAAGCGCTGATAAAGGGTGTATTTATCAGCGCTAAAATGAAAAGCGCTGATAAATACAACCTTTATCAGCTCTTTTTTAGCGCTGATAAATAAGCCCTTTATCAGTGCTAAAAAAAGCGCTGATAAAGGCCCGACCCTTTATCAGTGATTTACTGTTAGCGCTGATAAAGGCAGGCACATGCCTTGCCCGGTTTTGTGGTAGTGCACTTAGCTCTTCCACCTTAGTTGCACTAGGTGCATGACGTCTTACACATATCCCAGCTGAGGAGATATGTGCACGACCCTTCTCCCATCATCGACCATGGAGAGATGGACGTCGATGATGGGGTGACTTTTACGGAGGTTCCAGTGGAGATTGAGGATTGAAAGGAGCGGGTCCTTCATGGATGGTCAATACCTCTGGTGCACATTTGTTGGCAACACAGGAAGCTCCAGGAGATCACATGGGAGTGGGAGGCTCAGATGAATGCTCAGTACCCCCATTTTTTTCCTTAGTTCGAGTTGTAGCTTACGGGGAAGTAAAGTCCTGAGGTGGGGATAATATAAAGATCTGGAATTTCTGTGGATTTTTTTTCATAAATACATGGGAATTTTACAAGTCCACAAAAATTTACAGCGCATGATTCCGAGGCCCGGTGTGCCCAGAATCAATTTCTAAAGTTTTGTTCAGGTACGTTCAGTAAACGTACGAGCAAGTTTTTATAACTTTTGGACCAGTACTCGAAATTAAAATCTAAGGGAACTGTTGAACTCGCAGCAACAGTATTCTCTTAAGAAGACTTTCACCTTGATGGCAGATGGTCGGAAATAAAAGATATTTTTTGGGTTTTTAATGAATTAAATAAAAATAAGGTTGTGTAAACTTTTTTTATTAGTGGGTTAAAACCTCAATGTGGAGGTTGGAGGTGGGGACCACCACACTATAACCTCCCATGAGAGGTTATGGAGGTGGGGCCCACCCGATCTTCATATTTAATATGGTGGGGACCACCCGAGGTTAGAAACCTCTTGAGCTCCCCACTTAATGGTGCCACCCCTCATTTTAATTTATTATTCCAACACCTCTAGAATTAATGGTGCAATTAAAATTAAATTATTAAAACATAATTTAATTTATATTGGCCATTCCCTTGTTGGGAGAGGGGTTAGAAAAATACCTAGAGACTCTTATTCTCTCCAATGAAGAATTACCATCGAAGAATAAAGAACACTTCATCTGCCAATGACAAACATCTTCTTCTTTGATCTTCAACCGGAACAAGGGGGGAAGCACCATCCTTGAAGAATGCTGACGACATCATCCACAACTTCTTCATATTCCTTACTGATGTCAACTAATCGATGCCTGATTTCTTTCTCCAACGTCGTTGATCAACGATTAAAGTTAGGGGTTTGAACTTTATTTTGTTTCTCGTTCTTCGTTTTCCGTCGTGGGTTATAAATTGAAGCCACATGAAATCACCCTAACGCGGAGGGCATGGGCCGAACAAACACGGTCCGACCCCTCAAACTTCTTTGTGGAATTTGACGCTAAAAACAGTATGACACCGGGATGAGAAATTCTCATCAACACTGATTGCAGATCAAAGGTGACATCCTGAAGAGTGCGCGACTTATTCCAGAATGAGAATCGGGCCACCAGAACTCGTCCGGTGACCTGTGGAAAGTTCGACGGTGGATGGAAATGATGAACGACACCGCATAATGGTGGCAGCACAACCACGCCTCCAGATGAGTAACCTATATCCCTTGGCCTCAGTGGTGAAGCGGCGGCCGACGCAAGCCCGACCGCAACGAAGACCGGTGACTCAAGCCGCCGGGTTGTCGGGGAAGGCGCGACGCAACCACGCCGCACTGTGGAACCAAAGGGGGACGTGACGGTGCAGCAGAAACCGGCGACGAGGAGGACCGGCGGCCCGAGCCGCTGGGTCTCCGGAGGAGGCACGACTTGTGGTGTGGTAGGTGGCTGGTCGTTCGGCCAGCCGGGAGGAGCCGGACTCCTCACTGGGTCTCGTGTGACGCAGACCGACGCCACGTGACATAGGTTTTGGAAACCACCCGAATGGATAATCCATTCAGGTTACCAGGGGGTGTGACCTTTCCCCTGGATATGGCTAGGGCGGACCCCACGGGCGTCCAGGCAAGGCTGCCGGGTTGGGCCACTGGGCCAGACCCAGCGCGTGCTGGACCCAGCGTAGGTCGGACCCAAAGCGGGCCGGACCCAGCGTAGGCCGGACCCAGCGCGGGCCGGACACAGCGCGGGCCGGACCCAGCGCGGGCCGGACCCAGCGTGGGCCGAACCCAGCGCGGGCCAGACCCAGCACGGGCCGGACCTCCCCCGTAGATTGGGTTAGACCTGCAGACCGGGTCGGACCTGCGAACCCGGTCGGACCCGCAGACTGGGTCAGACTCCAGTCCGGACCCGTTTGACCTATTTCCACTCTTTTTCTCGTAACTTGAGCTTAGAGAATCTGATTGATGAACCGTCTACGGTGATAGAAACCTTGTAAGGAGAAAATTATTTTGGTAGACCCCAATCGAGTTTTGTACATAGTTGGGGTATGGCCGGTTTGGATTGAACGTGAATCCAACCGGGCCCTCGGAACAGAAATGCCAATAACTCTCAAACCGGACGTCCGATTGACGCATCGTCTGTCGCGTTGAGTTTCTTATGGGAAGATGGATATTTAGGATACATAAACTCAGGAATTCATTTTAGTTGACGTATCAACACTTGGATTGAGGAGTGGACCCTCCCAGAATCAATCATGCTTTGTGCGAAACCTTGTGGCTGGCTGTGCACTGACGACTATTCCTGGATCCTGTGTGGGTTAGATAGCACTAACGACTGTTCTTGGATCCCGTGTGGGTTCGACAACACTGATGACTATTCGTAGATCTTGTGTGGGTTCGACAGCACTGATGACTGTTCCTAGATCATGTGTGGGTTCGACAACACTGACGACTATTTCTGGATCCTGTGTGGGTTCGACAGCTTCGACGACTATTCCTGGATCTTGTGTGGGTTCGACAACTCCGTTTACTGTTCCTTGATCCTGTGTGGGTTCGACCATTTTGATTTCTATTCCTAGATCCTATGTGGGTTCTACAAAATAGATGATTCAGTTTCTACATCTGATCATCTCTATCTCTCTACATAAGTTATATACCTATGTGAGCTAAGTCAGTAACTTTGTGTTTTCCTCATGATTGAGATGGATTACTTGATAACTTAGGTATATGTATGGGCATATACCTAAGTGGGGTTATCAGTTGATTTCATACTTTGTGGTTTATCCTTTTTGGATTTTGTGAGACCTTGAGGGTCTCGGGGTCCCTACTGAGTATCATTATACTCACCCCTGCACGGGTTATGTCCGCACCTCGTTGTGTTGGATGCAGAAGACGGACAACGATGACCGAGGTTGAGTGTACTAGGACTTGTTGGTGTCCGGAGGTGGACCTCATGAAGTTTCAGTACCCAGAGGAGACTGACAGACCTGGAGTTCTGAGGATTCTATCTGTACCTTCCCTTCAGGTAGGATCTATGGTGGATGATCCAGGAGCTACTTTTCACCTTTCAGCAATTTTTTCCTTTTTCAGTTGTACTTGTACTTACAGTTGAGCTTGTATTCCTGGCCCCTATTACTTTTCAACACTCTTTTGTTATACAATTTTACTTAGTGTTTTGCTTCCATCTTGTACTCTGTTGTGTGCGTTTTTATGTTATAAAGGTAATGCCCTCCTAGTTTTAGAGATTTATGCCTTTGGTGCCAGTCGCTAGCCCCTAGACTATGGAAGGAGGGCTTGGGGTAGTCACTTTACGGGCCCTAGGGGATGGGTCGTGACATATAAAATATATAAAGGAATCATTAACACATGAATAAATACAAATCAATGAAACCGTACTTTTCAATCATAACATACCTCATGAAATCATATGATTTATGAATAAAACATATAAATCATAAATCATAAAGGAAACTTGTGGCATCTATATCATACTTACCTTATAAATATCACAGATACATAGGGAGTTATGTTGGAATACCCATAATAGTATATTCCCTGCATCTATTAGGAGAAAAATTAATGTTTACCTCTGTCACGTTACCCAATGCATTGGAGAGCTCTCTCGGGCTCACCCGCCCTAGGTTTATCATAGAACTACCCGTATACGTAAATAATGCCCAATAACCATAACATATTCATAACACATAAAACAATCATAAAATAAAGATAAAATTTACAAATTTCAATCATAATATATCATTTCAATATATTGAAATAATCAATGATTTATCAAAACATTTTCAAAACCATTTAAAAAAGAGATTTTTGAATCAAAGTGTCCCATACCACTTTGAAGCTTTTAAAGGAATTTAAAATTTTAAAAAATTAATGTACATATAGAAATAAATCCTTAAAACCATTTTTAAAACATGTACATTAATGATAAATATTTAGAAGAATAAATATTTAAATCTTTTAAAACGATGTTTTAGTTAAAGAGGCTCATGACACTTGAGAAACACTTGACTAAACATAATTAAAGAATAAAATAAAACAAAACTTATAATATAATGAGAATAAGTATATCTATGATATAATATTTCAAAGGGTAATATATACACCATATAAAAGTGAATTGGTTCATAAAAACAAATAACTATCAATGCAATGTAGATTGAGATGAAATTCCTTACAAAGATGGTATCCTTAGATTAAGGATAAATCAATGACATAATTATGCGATACAAGTATAAATACACCCAATATAAGTGGATATTAGGTGTAAAACAATTATAGGTTTTTCAAACTTATTCATCGCACGACATAATCAAGAAGTGTAAGTTTAACCCAAAGAATTGAAATTGGGTTAAGGAGTTCTCTTACAGAAATTCGGCATCCTAATGGCGTCACTTAAAAATTCAGAAAAAAGAGTTGATGAGAGAAAAAAGGGTATCTAATCACATGAACATAAAATTACAGAAATAAGGATATATAAGACCATATCACAACATAAGATAATGTACATTAAAAGACATAACATTAAAATAAGTCTTTGACAAAAAGTGGAGGGTGAAAGGTTCCTTTAACGATTTGGTAACTTATGAAACATACACCCCATGAAAGAGGGATCATAAAATGAAGATGTAAATACCCATAAATTAAATTATATTACACAAATAATACAATAATGTTTAGTACATCCACCCTAGAAAAGGAAATAGTATAAATTAGAGCATTAATCTCACAGGAATAAAAAATGAGATGAAAACCCCTTACCACGTTGTAATTAATTGTGTCGTATGACCAAAAGTTAATAACCACAAAAATGAATCACATAATAAAATGAATATAAATATAATCATGACAATATCTATCAAATGGTAGTACAAAATACACCACATGCAATAAATAAGTGGTGAATAACTAGAAATCTCACAGAATTAAAAGTGAGATAAGAGACCCTTTACCTCGTGCCCGACTAGACCTGTTCATTCTTTAATCTCATGAATAATAAAATAAAGTTAATTTCTACTTTATTAAGAACATTTTTAAAGTTTATAATTACTTTTATATCACTTATTACCATGTTATAAACATTATGTAATCATTTAAGTTAATAATGGTCGTTTTTTTGATATTTGGTACTTGAGTCAAAAATGAACTTCTTATAATTACAAGTTGTTCATGTGGTCAAAAGTCTATTATATACAGAATCATATTCATGATTTAAAAATCATATATATCATATATATCTAGTATATATATATATATATTTATAATTAGTACATGACATTTGGATATAATAAATGAAATGCACCGTTCATGGAGATGGTAAGTCGTACGTACACATGCACACTGCTTTCATTTCTATTTCATATTTAATGGGATGAAAACTTAATGATCCATATGTATATTATAATTCTAGTATAATATAATATGGTATATATGTTACATAATTTCATTAACACCATCCTTTATATGTTCCATGTATGTCATGAACAAATCATATCACCTTGAGCAGGCAGTAGTCCACACTTCCTCAAATGAAATTATCATGTTTACACATATTGGAAAGCATAAAGGTATGTTTGTAAATAAAAATTATAGAAGAATAGAGAAAACAGAAACATAATATATATCATATATAAATACAGTTTCATCATAATGTCCACCATAAGAGGTTGTAGGAGAAGTTTGAACAATCATCATTTCGTGAGGCAATAGTTCGTCGTCCACAGAAACATTATGTTCTTTATCCATTAGACAGAGGTGTGTGTAAGTGTAGTTCGAATACTTCTCATGAAAATAACCTAGTATATTTAATACACTATTTTTGTTATAAAATAAACAAATAAATAGATTTTAGGGGGTTGGAGAAGTAAAATAAAATAAAAGAACTTAAGAGATGACGTTACCTTTAAATCAGGTAACTCCCTTTGGTTTGAACCAAAAGGCTTTATTAAAGTGCCTTTTGACTAAGGTAATGATTCTAGGTGGAAGAGAGGGATACTGAGATATTATTTAGGTAGAGGTTGGATGATACAAGGGGATTTAAAGGTGTGATTAATGGGTTATAGGTGAGGGCTTTTTATAAGGGGGAGGAGGGTCTCTTTTGGAATGTTTGAAAATATTTTTTTTATATAATGATTTTCGGTTTCTAAAAGTCCAAAACTTATTAAAGACAAATATAAGATTACTATTGTCCGAAATAAAATAATCCAAGAATAATTGGATAGGTTTTTGATATTGTTTTAATTTTTATAATCTTATTTATTTAAATCATTCATTAATGAGGTAAACACTGCATCATTATTGTGTCATAAATAATTTTATTAATTTGATGTCTAAAAACTATAAAAAAATACCATGATGTAGGAAATATTTTTAGATTTAAAATGAATATTTATAGTCAAATACATAACTTATAAAACCCATGAAAAAATTGATTTACTAAAAGATATATGTTTATGTCATTTTTGTCTTTACTTTAAATTAATTAATATAAAGTGTCATTATCACTCTTAAGTAGATACATGGGGTCCCAAAATCTACCCAAGGATGCCCATGGTTAGAAATGTATCAACCAGAAGGATTAGGACACATGTTAGAGTAATTTAATATTATTATAATATTATTTTTACCTTGAATTACCCTATTTACCATTAACCAAGGTAAATAAAAGTCAAAAGTTACTATTCACCGAAAAATTATTTTCATCTTATTGAATCAAAATTTACTTACTAATAACAACCATGTATGTTTTATTTTTTAAATTAAATTTCTAGAAGCGTCAAAATTTCATTTAAATGAAAAAGTTGGTTTTTTGACTATCATTTTATGTTTTCATTATTCATAAAAAATTAAAGGTTTTCAAAAAAATACCAAGAAAATCAGCCTAAGATTTATTTGATATTAAAAATTCAAAAATAATTTATATTCTACCAAATTAAAAACATATAAGTTTAATTAATTAATTTAAAATTAATTCCCATTGTCAAAACAAAAAGCGTGTTTTTAAGAAATAATAACTATCAAAAGATTGACACTTGTTTATGTCTAATTTCAAAGTGAAATTACTTCCAATGACCAACATTGGATTGAATGGTAAAAATATAATCTAATTAAACTTTAAAAACAATTAAAAAGATAATCTAACCATATAAATAAATTATATTAAAAGGTATTTTGTAATTAAAA
This sequence comes from Viscum album, assembly GCA_963277665.1. Lineage (NCBI taxonomy): Eukaryota > Viridiplantae > Streptophyta > Magnoliopsida > Santalales > Viscaceae > Viscum > Viscum album. The sequence goes on from OY728135.1 coordinate 456,629,277, forward strand.
TACGGTATTTTTCACTATTTATTAAAAATGAATTTTATCAGAAAAATACAAGAATTTTACCCAAAGTAAATTTTGATGTCCCAATTCTAAATAAGAATTTTATTTTTTCAAATAGAACTTATAAAAGTTACCAAAACTATATTTAAAGAGGATTCACCATCAAAAAGCAATAAATCGACCTTTTAAATAATATTAGAGTATTTATGCTTAAAATCCAATTCATTCACATTTTAAGCCTCAAACTTTTATTGGATAAATGTAAAAACATTTAATGAACATATATAATAATATTTTAGTTAGTTCTATTCATTACCACCAATAAAATGACTATGTGTTAACTACCATTTATAATAATAATAATAATATATTATTTTTTAGTATAACTCAATGTTGTGTGCAACGTAAGATTTCAAAGAAACTCATTGTTGCGTATTGGGTACGTCATCGAACGTAGAATCCCTTTTAAAGTAAAATTAATATTTAATTAAAAAATATTAATAAATATGAAAATGTTATATTATTTATTTACTTGGGATGTTACACATTCTTCTAATCTACTTGAAAGGTTTTTTCAAGGTTCATCCTAAGTAAATTTATTGCATCTCCTAACCCGGGGACAAACATCAACGGAAAGGGTGAGCATAAGGTCCAGTAAGGAAAAAAAAAACAAAACGGTTTACATGTGAACTTGAGAAAAATAAATAAGAAAATGGGGAATATCTCAAAGTCATGATAAAGAGTCATATAAAAAATAATAATAACTTTAATTATAACTTGAAAATGTGGCTACAACATTTAATTTAGACATTCATAAGCATATCACCAATGTCTACCCCCAAGGCGTCATAAAAAAATACCAAGGTTATTCACCAAGGTATCATAAAATAATATCACCAAGGTTTATAACCAAGGTGTCATAGAAATTATCAATTCTATTCACCAAGGTATCATAAAATCATATCACTAAGGTTGATCACCGAGTTTTTATAAAAATCTCCAAGGTGATTCACCAAGGTATCGTAAAACTTATCATCTCTAGAGATTAATTTATTTACCCCATGAATTAGAGTGATATTAAGGAAAACCCTTAATATTTATTTATTTTACTATGAGGAACATAAATAATAATAAAAAATTTCCTAAATAACCCATAGATAATAAAACAAATGGGTATCACATCAAAATCATGGTGTTTTAAAAAGTGCTTTAAAACATGATCATTATGTCATTTATAAATCAAGAAAAGATAAGGAATGTTTTATGCATGTAAATTACAGAATAAAATAAATCATTTTCATATATTTATTAATACCCATAAAAATTAAATAGGTTTGGGTATTCAAATAAATAAAATAAAATAATTTCTTGATAAAAAGAGAGAGATTTTGAGACAAAAATTCTACATCATAACGGGTATGAAACATGGTTTTATAAAACATTGAAAAGAGAGGGGACATGGGTCAAACATTAATAAAATACTCATAATAAATTATAGGGAAAAAAAATGTAAATATGAACATGATATGGAAATTTGAAAGACATACGACATAAAAGAGAACTTGGAAGGAAAAGAGAAGTTGTGAATTACCTTAAGAAATTTTAGCAGCCTAACAGTGTCAATTAAAAATTCATAAAATGAGTTGATTGAGATAAAAAGTGGTATCTAATTATTTTTAAATAATATTTATATTAAGTGGGATATTTAATAACAAATCCCAACATAAGAAAATATAAATTAATAAAGAATAACATTAAAGGAGTCCTTGAAAAGAGAAGGGTGGTAGATTCCATTACCTTGAAGTGTAACTTCTAAAACTCAAATATTAGGACCTTTTGGGCTTAAGAAAACCTTGGGATGACTCCTTGGGAGGTAATACTATCAAATATTTTAGGGGAATGATTTTTTAATTAAATTAAATGAAGGAATGGGTGGGTATTTATAGTAAAATAGGGGGAGTTTTTTTATTAATTTCAAAGGACACCTCATTAGTGGTATTTGAAAAAACATGGGATTTACCAGGGTATTTTCCCATGGTATTGGCCAATTGGAAAACCTCATATCATATTTTAATCCACAAGAGTCTTCCAATATCTTATCTTACTCATTACATCATTATGACATGGTTATGATGTCATTAAACATACTAAAAACTCAAAACTGTATTTTTTACTATTCATCAAAAATTCAACTATTTCAAAAAAACCAAAAAAATACACCCTGACCATTTTTTGATATGTTTAATTAAAAAACTAACTTTTTTTATGAAAATTAATTTCAATTTAAATTAAATTATATAAATAAAATACTAATACTTAACTAATAATTTATAAAACAGTTATTTACTTATACTATGAAATAATTGTATCACATTATCATTTAAGATGACTAAAATATATTTATACTTCCTTAGGTTAGGTTACTATTCCATTGAAAAAATTAATATTCACAAGGGTAACAGAACTATTCTAAAGGGTCATGTTACTATTCACCAAAAAATTAAGTTGAACCTATTAGACTTTAAATATCTTACTGATCGAAACCGTGTATGTCAGTTTTTCAAAAATCATTTCACAAAAATTAACTATTTAACAATTCTTTAAAAAAATATTTTTTACTATTTATCAAAAAACTATTCATTAAATACCATTCATAAAAAAACTATTCATCAAAAATTGAAAGTTCTTAGAAAACTAATAAAAATTCACCCTAGATTTATTTTGACATTTGAAATTAAAAAATGATGTTAATTTCACCATAATAATTCTATAAATATGAGAAATTTAACTTTTAAATATAAAAATACTTAGTTATTAAAAATAATAGTGAATAAAAAATGAATAGTGAAATTGCATAGTGAAATTTCTGACACTTAAAAAAAATAAAATTATTTTATCATTTAAATTTAAAAAGGGGTATTTTAATCATACTATTTAATTAAAATAATCATTATTAAAAATACATTAATTTGTTATAATAATTATATCATTTCTAAAAAGTACAATTTGGGTTTGAAAATACAATTTATCAAATTTTTCTCAATTAAACATATATTTTATTTAGCAAAACTATTCTTAAATGTCTATATCCAATTATTTTTCATAGTTGTAATAATAAAAATTTATGCACGTTGTATAATTTTATCATTAATGAAAAATTAATTCTATGTGATTATTTTGAAAAACATAATAAATAGTTATTGGGAGGAAAGAGATCCATAAATAAATGAAGTACATTTTCAGGTCGTTACAGAGCTTATCTGGATACCACCGCATGACCAGTAGTTGTCCAGAGCACCTTCACAAGAGGAGAGGAAATTTTGGAAAGGGGTTCCATAAGATCCACTATAGGTTATATTTTATTTCTGGAGTCTTCACGTGACCTTATAATGGTCATGTGATCGTGAGTCCTTTGAGGGATCATGTGATCTGCAGGTCTTAGCCACCTTCTTCTTCTTTTTCTTTTACGGGAAAAATAATTCCCATATTCATGAATTTCTTCCTTTGTGTATTTTACAATGCTCATTTTGTGGGTATAAAAAGACACAAGAGGGGGAAGGGATTGTGTTCCATTAAAAACTTGATAGAAACAATAATTACCTCTTGTTTTTAAAGAGATACTTCTCTCATAATGGCTAGTGACTAGTGGAAAATAAATAAAGGAAAGAACAATACACAACAATGTATAGTGGTTAGGGGAAAATAAATCCCATAGTCAACTCCACCAATGATCTATCTATGAAATTAGTTCTTTTCACTAGCAGGTCCACTTATCTAGATACATGTATAACTGAGTGCAGATAGTTGACCCCTTTATAATGGTTATTTTATAGGGACTTATGGTTATTTTACTAATAATTGAGAAATCCATAGATTAGTGTGAGAATATGATACTCCACCATGAATGAGTATAAATAGTCAACAATTAAATATAAAATATATTATATGTAGAAGTTGAATACTGTTTTAGCTCATAGTTGCATCAACAACTGAAAAATATTGATGATCTTTAATAAAGCACAACAACAACAGAATAATATTTAAAATAAAACATGCTTCCTTTATACAATATTAGAGAAAATACTAGGTAGATGATTAAACATGTGTTTATCCAAATTGTAGCTCTGATATATGGTTTTTCAAACTATAACAAAAGAATAAAAAATAAATATAGAAGAATCATGATAATCAAAACATGCATGTATTTAATGTACAGCTCTAATATAAACCTAGATATGAAAACCCAATATTATTATCAAATGTGAATATTTCTATCTTATTGAAAAAATAAACTCTTGGTATTTAACAAGAAACCTGAATTTCTTCAGGTCAAACAACTCCCGAAATATCACACAATAAATAGAAATTATTCCAATTAAAAACATTCTAACACTACTGGAAACTTATCCATTACCAATAGTTTCAAACTGTTAGTAAAGGTTGGACAACCGTTGGTTGTGGAGCCATGTGGATAGACATAACCCAACAGTTCTATGAGAACCATTGGGATATGGAAAGAAAATGGATTATATACCAAAAACTTTATTTAACTATTGGTATAAATCTTTACCAACAGTTTAAAACTGTTGGAAATATCAAACATCATGTCTATACCAATGGTTTGAAAATCATTGGTATAGACTTTTACCAATGGTTCCCCAAAAACCATTAGTAAAATTAAAGTAAAATGTTCTATACCAATGGTTTTTAAACCATTGGTATATAATTTTTCCAATGGTTTACATGAAACTGTTGGTATATGTTCTGTTTAGACACATATGACAACGGTTTACAACAGTTGGCATAGGATTTATACACCTACAGCAAGCCTACCTCCCCCCTGTGCACCTACAGCACTACCACCAGCAGGTCTACCTCCCCTTATATAGAATTCATACAGAATTATCAATACCTGCAGAATACATACAAAATTCATAAAACACATAATTCTAAATGCCTCCAATTATGTATTTAATTACAGACATAAAAAATTCATAATTCATAATCCATATGTTAATTAACAATTAACACACACAAAATTAAATTACCCTATGCAATACAAAATTTTGAATTGAATACATACAATATTGAATTCTCTATAACACATACAAAATTGAATTTAGAATTCAGAATGTAATAACCCCTATATAAGAAAATCATGTTTGAGGTTTTGAATATGGAATTGTTGTTCATAGGCATGGGTGAATTCAGATGACATTTAGATTTTTGGATAATGTGGTATGCCAGATTGTAGTAAGGGGTAATGTGACATGGGGGGTGGGGGAGGGGGGGGGGGGGTGTCCAGGGGGTTGGGGGGGGGGGGTGTCTAGGGGGGTGGGGTGTTGTCTAGGGGGTGGGGGGTTTTCCAGGGGGTGGGGGGGGGGGGTTGGGGGTGCTATCCAAGGGGGTAAGGGGTGTCTGGGGGGGGGGGTGGGATGTCTGGGGGGGCTGTCCATGGGGGTGGGGGTATTAGGGGGTGGTGGGGGGGGTGTCCAGGGGTTGGGGTGGTGTCCATGGGGGATGGAGGGGATGCCCAGGGGGTTGGGGGGACTATACAAGGGGGTAGGGGGTTTGGGGGGTGATTTCCAAGGGTGGGGGGATGTCTAGGGGGTAGTGTCAAGGGGGTGGGGGGTGGGGTCTATCTAGGGGTCTTTGGGGGCTGTCCAGGGAGGTTGGGGGTTTCCATGGGGTGGGGGGTGTCCAGGTGTGGGGGGAAGGTTTTCCATAGGGGTGTGGGGCTGTCGAAGGTGGTAGGGGGTGTCTAGGGGTGGGGGTGGGTTGTCCAGGGGGTGGGGGATGTCCATGGGGGTGGGGGGAGGGGGGTTTTTCCATGGGGTGGGGGTGTCCAGGGGGTGGGGTGGGGGTTTCAAGGGGGTGGGGTGGTGTCCTGGGGGGTGGGGGGTGTCCTGGGGGTGGGGTGGTGTCCTGGGGGTGGGGGGGTGGCTGTCTAGGGGTTGGGGTGGCTGTCTAAGGGGGAAGTGGGTGCCCGAGGGGTGGGAGGGTGGGGGGGATGTCCATGTGGGTGAGGGTGTCCAGGGGGTGGGGGTGTCTAGTGGGTGGGGGTGTCTAGGGGGTGGAGGGGCTATCCAGGGGGTTGGAGGGGGGGGGGGTATCCAAGGGGGTAGGGGGTGTTCGGTGGGGGGAGGGGGGGGGGGCTTTCCAAGGGGGTGAGGGATGTTCAGGGGGGTGGGGGGGGGGTTCCAGGGGTGGGGTGGCGTCCAGGGGTGGGGGGAGGGGCTGTCCAGGGGGTTGGGGGGCTGTACAAGTGGGAAGGGGGTGTCAGGGGGGGTGGGGTGGGGTGGGGGGCTATCCAGGGGGGGTCTATCCATGTGGGTGGGGGTGTCGAAGGGGTGGGGTGGGGGGTGTCCAGGGGGTGGGGTGGTGTCTATGGGGGATGGAGGGGTTGTCCAGGGGGTTGGGGGGGGGGGGTCCAAGGGGGTTGGGGGTGTCCAGGGGGGGTGTCCAGGGGGGGCTATCCATGGGGGTGAGAAGAAGTATATTATGATTAACCTGGAGGAATAGAATAAGGGATATGAGTGTGTTCAAAGGGGACACAATGTTGTTGTTTTTCAATTTCAAGATGTAATGTAAAACTTATGTATGTATCTAGTACTTACAAGGCTACTAAAATAATCTGTCTTTCAAGACTTGATATCTTGTGATCATTCCAATGTTATTTAATAATGCACTGACTCTGGGTAATTCGGTTTGGGGTATTATAGTTGGTATCAGAGTAAGTTTAGTAAAAAAAACTTGGAAGCTAGATTTAGAAAAATCTGATTAGAAAACACTACCCTAAGATAAACTTTGAGGATTAGTATAGAAGAACATCCAATTTTTTGGTAATGTAAATATTATGTGATTTTTCTAATAAATACATCCCTGTTTGGATACCAGAAGGTAGAGGTGGATCTGGCACAGATGTACCTAGGGGTAAAACCCGAAAACACTGCTTTGAGCTAGACTTGAACAGGAAATGGTGCACGACAATGGGCCTTGCTGTACTCTTATTTATGACACTCCTGGGAGATATGCTTAGGATAATTCACATTTTCTTTAAAAACCGATTTGAAGGATTTTAATATAAGATGATAATAAATAACCTTGGTTAATCCTAAGGTGTTTTAGATTAAAAATAAGGTGTCATGATATTCTATAAACGATTTTATGACTATTGTTACTCACACTGTGGTTTTTGGTTTTATTCAATGGATGGATTCCAAGGAATTCATAGTAAAAATGAACATGATGTACAAGGTAGGCACAATGGTGGAGATGAGAAACTAAATGGAATGATGATAGGCATAAAAGATATCGTATTTATGCTGAAGTAGGTTTCCAAAAATATGATCAATAATATATACATTAACTAAATTATAAACTCAACAAATAAAAGAAATGCATAGAACAATAATAGCTCTAGTAGTGGAGACCATGGAGAAAAGAAATCTCAATTTCCATCATGTTGGAAATGTGGAAGGAGACACCGAGGAAAGTGTCTTAATGGAAGAAATAAATGCTTTATGTGTGGGAAAGAATGACATAAAGTAAATAATTTCCTACGTAAAATGAAGATTACTATGAAAGAAAATAAAAATGATCATAAGAATCCATTTACAGTCATTTTCCGTAAATGTAGGGGACCCAGGAATTACCCTAGTCAATGCCCTATTCAGTAGGATAAACACTCGGTCAAGGAAGAACCTATGTAAAAATAAATGGATGGAAAAATGTTTAAAAGTATTAATTCTCTTTTTTATGGGAGTACTTTGGAATAATTTTCTCTTGTATGTGTAACTCTGAATTTTGTTATGTGAAAAATACTATTTCAGGAATAATTATTCTTTCTTTTGTGGATATAGTTATAAAGGCCCATTTGGGTTCATATTATCCTTGAATTTGAGGCAATTACAGGTCATTAATTTTTGGGATGAAAATGCGAGGTATGAGATAACATTTGTGGTTAAATTATGTTATGGTCATTTTGAGGAGTTTATCTCATTTTGGGAATGTCATAAAATATAGTTTTTGAAAAAGGACAACACAAGACTATGTGACAACCCATCACGTCGGACAAATCTATGAGAATCGAACCCACAACCAAAGTGTGATTGTGATTTATCGCCTACCTCTGGACTACATTAATTCCCAAGTTAGTGTGACTAATTTTTTTTAGTTAAATGATTTTATTGATCAATAATAAGTTTATTTGGGATATTGTGTTTTATCAAATGAATATCCTTAGTATAGGAAAATGATTTGGTGATTAAGTGATAAATTTTATTTTGGAAGACATTTTCTCTATTGGGAACACTATATGCCTAAGGAAAATAAAATACTATGGGATTTAATTTGAGGAGTAATGGTGGATTTTTTTTATTTTGGAAGAATATATGTTTTAATAGAGATTCATGTTATTAATGGAAATGATTAAGCTATCCTAGAGAATATGTGATTTGGTTAATTACACTTCTGTATGAGACTTTAAGAGTAGTTGATGTTATTTAGAGATAAATGATAAGATTTACTATGAAAGACTATGTGATTAAATTCTTATGAGTTTTTGGTTTCAATATTAGTTTGGAGTATATTGAAGGATTTTAAGGGCAATTGTTTATTGAATGGTCTTTATTGAACTTTGGTTATTGTTTCTTTAATTTTGGAAATTAAGATTAGTATTACTTTCTATAAAGGATTATCCATTTTGGGGATCATATGATATTATACTAACCATTTGGTTTTGTTTGATCTCTAAATACAAGAGAAATATATAGTTCATTCTTTTTGGATTATGTGATTCTCTAGAAGTTGATTCTAGCACTTCAGGTGTGACCAAGTCATCTTGAATACTCATCATTTGGAGAAAAATTAGTTAGTGGTAGAAATTTATTAAAGTATGAAACTATACTTGAAAATTAAGTATATCTCTTTATGTTCTTAGTCAATCTCATAAATAAATTCCTCAACTTTATGAAAAGAAACATAAAACAAAAACATTATTTGTTTACTTTTCCTACTGGGAAACTAATGATGGTTTAACCCAGCAAAAGTTTGTAGTTTTCTTATTGTTAACTTTCTCCTAATCATGTTTTCTATCATTCTCCATGAGAACTTGACACTTAGTGTATCTTCCATATTTATGTTTTCCTACATGGAATCCTAACATGGGTTATCTCGGGTGACCTTTGTGCTTCTCTTTATTTCTTTAAAGTGATAGTTTTATTAACTTTTTTTTAATGTGGGACATTCAATGAAGTTCCCAAGCCCAATTTTAAAATTGCAAGGATGTAATTTCCAAAAGGGGGTAAGAATTTAATACCCCAAGATTTCATAGAAAGTTATTTTCTTTAAAGTGATTCAATATCTTTCACTACACGCAAGACCGAGTTCAAGCGCACCACAACTTACCAAACTAACTGTTCAAAAAATATTTATGAATATTATTAACTGCATTTTGAATTTTATATACTCCATATAATTTTAACACCCATATTATTTGTTTCTTAGACATAATATAAGAAAAAATTCAATTTTTCAGATAAAAGAAGTAATTTTCAAAAATGCAATTTTACCGCCTTTTAATGATGAACCCTTTTTAAATCCAATATTTGAGACTTTTATATATTTAATTTTAAAAAATAAAATTCTTATTTAAAATAAGGACATAACAATTTAGTATGGATAAAGTTTTGGTGATTTTCTGATAACTTTCATATTTTGAGGAATAATGAAAAATACTAAATTTTAATTGAAACAACTTTTTTAATCAAAATAATTTAGAGTGTTAAATTGTACATTTTAATGGTTTTGAAGTATAATTAGATTATATTTTTATCATTTAATCCAATTATGATCATTGGATGTAATTTTACATTTAAATTGGACATAAACACATATTAATCTTTTGATAGTTTTTACTCAAAAACCCGTTTTCTAGTTTTGACAATGGGAATATTTTTTTAAATTAATTAATAAAACTTCTATGTTTTTAATTTGGTAAAATAGACATCATTTTTGAATTTGGAATAAAAAAATTAGATTTGGGTAGTTTTTTGGTATTTTTTCTGAAAACTTTCAATTTTTGATGAATAGTGAAAAACACTGTGTTATTGTTTAAAACCTACTTTTTATTTAAATAATTATTTATTTTATTTATATTTATTTTAAGTCAAAATAGATACATAATACCAATATAATTTCAATGTAATTAATTGGATTCATTTTATAATAAAATTATATTTATAAATTTTTATTAAACTTTTTAACTTCTTTTACCCACCTTCTAGGCGTATTTTCAAATTTGCATAAAACATAATTTTACCACTTCTGTGAATTGAATTTAAAAAATATTAGAGACACGATTGATATCAGTAAGTAAAATGTGGTTCAATGGGATGAAAATAATTTTTGGTGAATAATAACTTTTCGATTTTATTTACCACAGTTAAAAGTAAATAGGGTAAATAAAGGTAAAAATTATTTTATAATTACCATAACACATGTCTTAATTCTATTTGATAAGTGTATTTCAACCAAAATCAACCTTAGGAATAAAATATGATCCTTTTGATCCACTTGGATTAGATTAGGACATTTCTAAACCATTTCTAATATAGGGTTATATATAAGATAAATTAAACTATAAATATTCATTAGAAGGCTAAAAATATTTTCTATATAATGGTATTTTATTTATAATTTTTAGACATTAGATAATTAAAGTTATTTATGAAACAATGATGATGCAGTAATTACCTTATTAATGAAATATTAATAATAATTGATATTATAAATATCCAAATAAATGTAAATTGAGACTTTTGATACATTACAATAATTTTCTAGTTTAATATGAAAATTTAGTATCAATTTAATTTATTTGGTTCAAATTAATCAAGTTTTGTTGACTTTCACAAAAAAAAAATACTAAATAGTGTCAAAATTGACATAAATGAGTTTTTAAAACAAATACTATATTATTAAATGTTATAATATTCCTAAAAATATAAGGTTCAACCAAAGGACTCATATAATGATAGATATGTCATCGATGAACCACTTGGGGTTCGATTGGCTTTTTATAGTAAGTTTATTAACCATTTATTATAATAATACAAGAATATATGGTAAAAGTTAAACTATTTAACTAAGAGTTAAATATAAATAATAAGGTTAATATGGTGACCTAAACCTTTATAAAACCTATTGGATGAGTGGTTTTCAACCCATCTCTACCTTAGCCTCGAAATAAGTCCTTTTGGAGACATTAAAAACTGAAAATAATTGTTTAATAAAATAATATTTCAAGGTTTTCCTAAAGTGACCCTCACCTCTCTTACAAAAGGTTACTTCCCTTATACCAAAATCACACCTCCAAAGCCATTTGTATCTACCAAATCCTGCTCAAATATCTTCCCAAATACCATCAATTTAACCTAGATTCCTTACTTTGATCAGAAATCCATCATAAGGAGGATTTTTGATCTAATCTAAAGGAAGTAGCCGAAGAAGAGGTAATAATTTCATCACCCCTTTCAAAGTTATTTTCTTCTTCCACTTCCTATTTCTTTGTTGTTTACATACCAAAATAATAACTCCATTAACTTAAACATAATGTGATGTTATTATAAATATGGTATAACCATATTCATTATTCTATCCATCCTATGAATGACAAAGTCACCACACGTGCGTACGTACGGCTTACCGCCTCCACATTGTGGTGTAGTTTGTTATTCAACACCTCATTATTTGTATGGGTATAATAATGATTATAAATGATGTAAATAATAAATATAACATGTTAATGATTCTATATATATAATATAACTATCCAATTACTTATGATTTCACCATCAATAGAATGGTATTGTTGCTCGTGCGTATGTACAAATTACCATATCCACGAACGCTATGAGATTCATTCCCCATCATAACCATTCAAGAATAATTTTTATTTTATGAATAAAAATAATATTTAATAACTTAATATAATTATGGATATGAATCAAATACATCATATCCATAACAAACATGACTTACGTAACCCAACATATAAAGGAAAATGAAACAGTTAACACCCAAAACAATGATACTACTAAAATATCATTAACAAAGAAATATTATAAGATCATATATGATATAATATTTATGTATGTGGTTCTTTTATAATTTAGTAACAATTATTTTACCTTTATACATTAGGTTAACCTTCCCTCTACTAAGGAAAATTACAAGTTAAGGGGTTTTCATCTTACTTTTTAATCCCATCAGATTCATGCTATATTGCCACTATTTCCTTTTGTGTGGTGTATGTAATGACCATGATTGTATTGTTTGTGTAATATACTTTAATTTATGGGTATTTACATATTCACTGTATCATTCTTCTTTCATGGGGTGTATGTTTCATACGTTACCAAATCGGTAATGGAATTTCTAATTTCGATTTCCACTCATTGTGTTTTACGCAAACTTCATTGATTATTTTACTCCAAGATTATGTGTAAAATAACTATTTATATATTTATGTATTAAATTCCACTACCCTTTGTGTGGATATACTTTTTATACTCATAATAACCCCATTGATAAATTCTCAAGTCATCGATATGAACTTAAAAAGAGTAATCTTAACTCAATTTCCATTCACCCAGTTAAACATCCAAGTCATTCATGTTGATTTTACAAGAATATGTGTGAATGTACTCTGATTTATTTACACTTAATATCCAATCATATTGAGTGTATTTATATTTCTCAGACATAATTATGTCATTGATTTATCCTTAACCTAAGTATACAGTCTTTATAAGGGATTTCATCTCAATTTACATTCCATTGAGACTTCTTTGTTGTTACGTACCGATTCACTTTTATATGGTGTGTATACTGTACTTTGAAATAGTATATCATGAATCCCTTTATTCTCATGATATTATAATGTTTTTATTACCTCAATTATCTTTATTAAAGTGTCTCTCATTTGGTTATGAACTCTAACTAAAATATCATTTTAAATATTTTAAAGATCTATTCTTCTAATTTTTTCTCCTTAATGTCCATGTTTTAAAAATGGTTTTAAGGATTTATTTATATGGACATGAATGTTTTAAAATTAAAATTTATTTTAAAAGTTTCAAAGTGGTATGGGGCACTTTGATTCAAAAATCTATTTTTAACAGCTTCTTGATAAATAGTGAGATGTTTAAATGTTTTCAAGAAAAATGGGATATTTATCTCAAATAGTTTTACTGATTATTTTCATATATGTCAATATCCTTCATTATTCTTTATTGAGGTTTATTTATTATAATAAAATCTTTCATATTGTATTTAATGAGTTATGTTTGATTGTGGATGTGCTATTTTTATACCATTCATGGTTTGTGGTTAAAATATTGAAATTTCTTTTGCTAGTTTTAATATGAATGTTTAGATTATGTTTCATCCTTTTCATATGGGGAATGAATTGGACTTAGTAAGTGATGGGTGGAGCCCGCTATAGCTCCTTGATGCATCATTAGGTCTCATGAGACAAACTAGTGTCTTGGCATGAGGCATTGACAAAATCTTATATGTAGTCTTCACATGAGGCCTTGAATATGTGGTTATGATGTATGGCATTATGCATTCCATCATTATGAAATTAAATATTTATATTACATGTGATTATTCGACTAGTAAAATTTCCATGTGAATAAGTAAATGGAATTTTTTGATTTATCCTTCCCATAATATGTTGAAGTTTATGTTTAAAAGGCTTGTGTTTTAGTCTTATACATTGCCTTAAATGTTTGCACTTATTTATGATAGTTTCTACTATATTGTTATCCTTATTGAGCATCTGATCTCACCCTTTTCTATGTTTTATTTTTCCTAGTATGCGAAGAAGTATATTATGATTAACCTATAGGAATAGGATAAGGGATATGAGTGTGTTGAAAGGGGACCCAATGTTGTTGTTTTCTATTTCAAGATGTAATGTAAAACTTATGTATGTATCTAGTACTTACAAGGCTACTAAACAAATATTTATTTCGAGACTCGATCTCTTGTGATCATTCCAATGTTATGTAATAATTCATAGACTCTAGGTAACTAGGGTTGGAGCATTATAATTCAAATCCAATTTTACACTAAACTAAATTCCATAGAAACTACCATATCACCCCAATAAAAAAATGGAAAACTACCTACACCACTACCCCACCTATCCCCAATCCCTTCCCATAGACCATCCTTATATCCATTACCACCTCAAGACCATATTAATAAACAAACCCTTTACCATATTTTAGGTGTTGAACAGAAAACAGAAAACAAATCAAATTGTTCGATATGCCACAGACTGCAGGAACTCTGATTCAGCCCAAATCAAAACAGAAAATAGAAAAAATAGATGCAAAACATTAACTCTAAGGTAAAACTTACTAATTTGAAGCGTAGAAATAAAAAATTTCTTAATTGAAGACGGATCTCTCTGTGAAATGAGTTTCACAGCCTAGGGTAAAGAGAGACCTTATGGAGGAGATTTAGATTTGGGTTTGCAATCGGGTAGAGTGAGAGCTAGGTTGTTGTGTATTTAGAGAAAAACATTCCCAAAAGTTTTTAAAAACCGTTAAGAAATCTTCTCTTTACCAACAGTTTTAATAAAAACTTTGTATATATTAGATAAATAATATATTTCCCAATTTCTTGAGTAAACCGTTGGGAAATATTAATTATAACAACACATTGACAATGCTTTGAACAAACCATTGAGAAATTATGCCTTTTTTTTACAATATACCAATGATTTCTTCTAACCGTTGGTATAAAACCATTGGGAAAACATCTATTTCCAGTAGTGTATGAAATTCATCCCTTCACTTAGAAATATGAATGATTTAATATGTTGAAAACAAATACTCTGAATCTATCATTAAATAGTTTAAAAAAAGATATTTAATCTAGAGAGACTGTTGTAGAAAATCTGAAAATAATCCCAAATTTCAAAACTTGTAGTTGACTGAGTCAAAGGTAGAGTTTCTCTATATAGAGATCAACTTAAAAAGTAAAATTGAAAAGATACCATTGATTAAAAAAGTATGGATAAAGAACTATACATTTTTTTTCCAAAAACACAGGGTTTTTTCCAAAATTAGGGTTTATAATCCATACATTCACTCCAAATATAGGTTATTAAAGTATGGATCCTTACCAAAAGTAGGATTCACAAGCCATACATTCTGCTAAAAAAATACAGGGTATAAATAGTGTTTCCAGAATCCTTTGATATGAACAAAAATATTAAGAAATAAAATAAACTCCCACAATATTAATGTTTAAAAATGATTTTAGAATAAAATAATTATTATATTAATCATTATCTTGAAAATCATTTAAAGTAACTTCATTATTAACATATATATAGGTGTTTGTGAGCATCAAAATCCAAAATAAATTAATGAAATAATTAGATCAACACATGAACAACATAAATTTATTAGAAAAATGGAATAATATAAATCCTATAAAACCACAACCATTGAAGTGAGTTCTAAAACTGATGTGGAGTGAGGAACACTAAACATCCACTCAAGAACCACCGAGGATGTATTTTTATCTTAATCAACCCGATCCTTTGTACCTAGAATGTTTTCCAAGAACATAAAATCACCATATCAATGAAAGGATGTTTAATTATCATTAAAAAACTCATATTGGTATGATTATTCTATCCCAAGATTATTTTTTTAGGAAATAACTATGTATAAATCATTTTACCCTTCCTTTAAATAAATTTAATGTGGTTTGGGAAATGGATAGGTTGTCCCCACTTAGAGGAAAATTATTTTTAACAAGGAGATCAAATTTTATGCCAAAATATGATAGATTATCAATAAAAGGATAACTATGAACACCCTCCAGAAGGAAATAATATAATGTACAACTTGATGCTAAATAATGATAAACTATTGGTTCGAATGGTTGGAGAAAAACTCAATATCAGGGTGAATCTTATTCCAGGGAAATGATATATTCTATAAGTTAGTATGGTTGATATATATCTAGGAATTATATCTTTATTCATGTATATCAGTAAGATACCCTAATATATTTCCATTGGTATGTGATAATTTCAATTTTGAGTATGCAATTTATTAGAGGGGGTGTGACATCCTAATATTTTTGAATAATGTTTTGTTAAATTTATACCATGTTAAATAGATTTCTCCACATTAAAAACCAAAAAAACGAGTTGTGACATATTATATGAATATTATTAAGAAAATTTATGAATAATAAAATCTATAGTAAATAATGTGATTTCAATTAGTTATAAATTCAAATTAAATAGGATTAAGAGCACTTAATGTTTAAAAAGATAATTTTTAAATTAAATAAGTTTTCCTTTATATATTTTATTTTAATATAAAAGATAAATTTTATAAATTTAATTTTTTAAAATGAATTTAATTTTTTTATTTAGCATTACCATAGGGTTAATTTTTGATATTTTTTTAAAATAATTGATTTTATATTAATAGTGAAAAAATATTGAATTTTATAATACCCTCAATTTTATAAAACTAGAACGAATTAAAAGTTTTTGAAATATTTATTATAAAATTTATATATTTATAAAGTAAAATAAATCATTTTAAATTAAATGTTTTATTTCTAACACCTATTTTTAACATTTTTGAAAATTAAGAAATATTTTGCTTTTAAAACCATTTTTATTCGCATATATTAAAGATTAATTTTTATCAATTTTAAAACTTAAATATAAAAAAAGGATTAATTATTTGAGATAAAAATGTTCATATTATGTAATATTTTAAATTTAAATTTTAACCATAAATTTATGATTACAAGGATTAAAGTTAACTACCGTGATAATGGTAAAACTATTACTTTCAAAGAATTGTTTTTTTAACATTGTGTAATGTTTATCTAATCAAATGATTTAATATTTTATAAACAATGAATATCATAAAATATTTAAACACACACACACACACAAATATATATATTAAAACTCTTTCAATTAATAATCAATACTAAATAATATCAAGAACACTTAATAGTGAAAACAACATTTTTAATCAAAAATGGTTTTTCTATTAAATGTTTTAATTTAAAATTTAATTTTATATTATTTAGAAATTGAATTAGATTAAATGAGTTTTAAATTTAGGTTATGTTCACCCATTTTTTGTAAAATTTGTTATTTTATATCTTTATTAAAACATAACCTACTTGGGAAAATACTAGTTACCCCGACAAAAATAAAAAATGGTAGAAGTAGAAATATAATAATAAATGACTTTAAATAAGATTAAAACGTGTGTAGAAATTATTAGCGGGGCATTTATCAACCCAATATCCCACCAAAATTCATTATTTATCACTTTTATATCCATTAATCCATGAATTGTGTTATTCTATTATTGAAAAATAATGGGTATTAATAAAAGTTTCCTTTCCTTCACTTATAAAAGGTGAAAAGATATCCAATTAATTCCACACCTATCCCTTTAAAATAAATCATGAAAATATGAATTTTTTATCCTCTTAGAAAGCCTTCTAAATTTTATAATACTATGGTCTCAATTATTTAACCTAATCCCTTTATTTCCAAGGAAATATTCAAGAGAAAGTTCAAGGTCCCAGTGTGAGTATTACTTAATCCTTAATCTTTTATTATTAAAAATTATTATCCAAAACTATAATAATAATAATAATATAATTAACTCATTATCATTATTATACTAAAATTTTATTATATTATTGAAATAACCATTATTTACTCCTTCCCATCCACTTAGAAAAACAAAAGAATGTCGATTGTGTTTGGGTGGACTACCACCTCCCTGAACCGACATCTTCTATATTTCACCACTGCATCTCTTTGCTAATAATATGGATAGTATTTAAGAATATATGTGAAATATATATTATAATAATTATTTTTATGATAAAAATTATAATCCACCTTCTTTCTCTCTCATTCCTTGAGAATTGAAAATGTTAATTGTGCGTTGTACGGAGTACCAAATCCATGAAGCATAAAATCTCATTTTTCATCTTGATTATTTATTATTTACTAAAATTTCTTGAAATATGATTAGAAATATTAAAAATATCTAAATAATGTTATTATACTTCCATAGTAAGGATATTATTTCAAAATAAACTACTTTCATAACCACACTTATCTATTAATTATGCTATGTTCATGTTTGGGTTGGTCTAACCACCTACTTGAAAAATGATATAATATAATACCATGGATTAATATGAAAACTTAATTATTGATGATATATGATATAAATAATTAAAACTTTTTTTCTGGAATTTAAATATTAATATTAAATTCATTAATTAATATACCACTATGTATTTTTTAAAAATCACAAAAACATACTTTTCTTCAATTTTGTCTACAAGAACCATATATAAATATATTATATAATGAAGTTATAAATTTATAAAATATAATAAAACCTAAATTAAATTACATTTTATAATCTATTAATGATTAAATTTGGGTTAATAATTAATAACAACATCGCTATTATGAAACTAGTTCAAATCGATCAAGTTTACTCACACTTGATATTGAAAATAAATAATAACTAACTAATATACATGTAGAGAATAATTATAAATTAATTTTAAAAATTTTTATAGATAATAATAAGGTTTTTAATTTTTTAATTAATATATTAATTTTCTTTATACAAGACATTCAAGTGATTTAGTGGAAGTCGAGAAGTAAGGTATGAGGTTCTTTATGTCAAATTTAATTTCTTGAGACATATTTCATAATATGCACCATGATATCATTGATAGTGTGTGATTAGTTCCTAATGTTTTTATTTTAATATTTTCATGTAATTTATGGGGCATTAAGATCTATAATTTTTTCTTTCTATAAATGGGTTTTAAGTTAAATAATACCAAGGTTGTAAGGGTTATTTATCTCTATTGTAAATTCCATGAGACATGTTTGATATTATGAACCATAAATTATTTTATATGGTGGATTAAATACCATAATTTCATTAAAGTATAATGTATGTATTTCCTTTCATTATATTTTAATTTCATGGTATAACTCTTATTTTATTTTGATTCTTATGCTATAATTACCATAAGGCTGTTTGTATCTCAATCTTGATTCATCGAGATATGATTGATATTCACCAATTATATCCATTTTTTTGGTGTTTATATTGACCATGGATTAATTTATGACCCCTCTCATAACATTTTACTTATGTTTTTTAAACTCATATAAATACATCACTTCCGTTTTCTTACAAAATCATCCTCTATTATGGGCATGATTTTTCTTCAAATTCCTTTCCTTCGAGAATTCCCTATTTTTCATTACATTATTGTGGGGAATTACCATAGATTACAATATATAAATTGATTGAGAAAATTATTGACTTAACCATATACCATTACTCTATATGATTTTTATTTTATGATTTTTAAATAAAAATCTATTCCACTAATTAATTATGGAGATATTGATAATTTGTATATTTGTTATTCTGCTATAGATTTTTATTAAATGTTTATTATGTATTATTTAACTATAATTTTTTTGCTTTATATATATTATATTTATTTATTTAATGTAAAAGTATTAACATTACATATATTTGAATCTCAATATGGATGTTTATGTATTACTAATGAAATTTCATTATACATTGTATTGATATTCATATTTTTCATATATTGAATGCATTATAATTAAACAATAGATTAGTGGGGATTATTATTATATAGCCCCTTAGTGCATAGTTTTGTGTCATGAGACAAAAGGTTTGAGTATTTTGTGTATGATTACCCAATGCAATAATTATGAATCAATTGTGAACTTGATGATAATAATGATGTCTTGGATGTGTGCTTGAAGAAAATAATGTTGGATCGAATAGTAGATATAAAAGTCTATTAGATGGAACAATACAAGAGGGGGGGTGAATTGTAGGTTTAAAAACTTTGAGTTTTAGTAACAAAGAGTAGTTTAAAAGATCTTAAACTAATACAAACACAAACACCCACAATTGTATTGAATGTAAAAGGTATGAAGTATTGTAATACTAATGTTAAGCAAAACAATTGTATTCAAGGTGAACACAATAATCAGAGTAATACAGATATGAATGATTCTACCTTAAAGCGTATAGAACCAATCAATACAATATATAATGGAATGATTGTAATTGAAACAATTACAATTGAATAAGGAAGAAAGGAAACAATACAAATCCCTTTCTAATACAACAGCGGAAATGTAAAAGTAATACAATTCTTTTAACCCAAAGAGAAGGGTTATCCTTTCACCTAGGATAAAAGGTCTGTCTCACCAACACCTTGGTGAGCCCTCGATACGATGAGGATAAAAGGTCTATCTCACCAACACCTTGGTGAGCCCTCGATACGATGATCGGCACGTCTGTCTGCATATCCCCGGCAGCCCTCGATACGATGATCAGCTCGTCTGTCTGCCTATCCCCGGCAGCCCTCGATACGATGATCGGCTCGTCTGTCTGCCTATCCCCGGCAGCCCTCGATTTTGCAGGTAATCGGCACCTCTGTCTTTCAATTACTTGAAAGCCCTCGATACGATGATCGGACGCACAAGGCTGATGAGAGAAGTCACAGTGTCTCTCTCTAGAATCTTCGTAGTTCACAGAGTCTCTTCGTTCATCAGTGTTCTCTCAGCTTCAAATGACCTCCTATTTATAGGCCTCGGGTTCCAACGGTCATATTGCCTCCAACGGTCATATTGAAACAGAAAGCACGACATCGTTTTGATTAGTATATAACTAACTCAACGACATCGTTTTGTTAGGATAAGAGATATATAGAAATGTAAAACATGAGTACGATTCATATGCAGAGAGTTTTTGACAAAGTACCAAAACAAATAATGATCATCTGAATAGAAAAGTCAGTACGATACGATTGACAGAGTCAGTACGATACGATTGACAGAGTCAGTACGATACGATTGACAGAGTCATTACGATACGTTTGACAGAGTCAGTACGATACGTTTTGGTCGGTACGATCAACATCGTACGATACGATAAACATGATAAAAGACAATTTGTTATTTACAAACATATGATAGAATACATTTGAGATTTCCAAAACATGACATAGAATATATTTGTGATTTCCAAAACATGATGTAAAAGCCAAAAGAAGACTTTTGACTTAGCAATCTCCCCCTTTTTGGAAAGCACAAACACACAAAGTAAATGAAACAAGAAATACTTATCTCCCCCTGAGTTATTGAAAACTCTTCTGAATAAGAAATTGAATACAACTAACTCCCCCTTAGGTATTGACTTTCCTAAGGATTGTATTCATAGATTTTCCTTAAGAGCATTGTAATGCATTCTCCCCCTTTGTAAAACAATCTTTGCTTTGTAAATATTCTCCCCCTTTGTGATTTACAAAAAGAAAGGAGGAATCTCGAATTGTCTGGAAGAGTTAGTGAAGTAATACAAGACAATGGATAAAAGAGAAAGGATTATAAGAGTTATTACAAAACAAACAAGTTCCAAAAGAAACAAATACAACAATCATTTGTTTTCTCTTTCCTTCTCTTTCTTTATAAGCTCATGAAGCACAGCTTTCATCTTCTTGATCTCCTTCTTGTCTTCAGAAATTGATTCACCCTGAGTTTTGAGAAGCTCTTGTTGATCCGCAAAAATCTGATCTTGATTTCTGATGGTTTCCTCCTGGACTCTGATTACTTCTTCAAGAGTATCAATTCTGTTTTGCAGAGTCTTGTTATCCTTGGACAACTCAGAATTTGGATTCTTCAGTAAAACCATTTCATCTTTGAAAGATGAAACTTTCGAGAATTACGATTGGAAAACATTCATTCTTTCTTGCAAGTCTTTCACTGAAGGAACATCGGCTCTTTGAGAAGATAAAAGGTTCAGCCTTTCAACCGTTTCTTTATCAAGCTTGTTGAAAGCAATTGCTAGCTCATTTGATAACCTCCTTATATCTTCAATAGCAATCTCATGATCATTGATTGAGCTCTCTGTTTTGTACGACCACTTAGTCATCTTATTACATGCCTTCTTATGAGCAACTGAGATTTCTGAAAGAACTTTTAAATCGGCTTCTACAGACAAAACTTTCTTCCTCAACTCTTTCACAGATCCAAACTTCTTTCTCTGATTTTCAGTTATAAAATCAATCTTCCCTTCCAGCCTCGGGAAATAAGGAATTGTTTTCTCCATCCTTCTCAAAACATGAACAATGTAATCACTCTTCTTGAGAGAGATTGTATGCTCTGAATCGGTATCTTCATCGTACGATGCTAGTTCATACGATCTGGTTGAATCAACAACTGGCTGTTTCCCTTTCTCTTTTTCTTTCTGCTTTCTTTCATCTTCCACTTTGTCACTAATGACAACTACTTTATCAGACTGAGAAGATTGAGCATCTTGCTTTTCTCGAGATGACATCCTGTCCGGAGATCTTTCCTGATCGGCATGAGGAGTTTGTTGAACACCTTCGCTCATCTTTTGAAGCGACTCCTCTCTACTTTTCTTTGAACTTTGAAGAAATTCTAACAGAAAATCTCATTCTTCTACTTCCACTTCTTCTATCACTTGTTTTCCTTTTTCTTTCTCAGGCAGACTCTGTACGATGGGCTCTTGATGCACTTCCACAGTTAGTTGAGCACTAGCGTCTTCAACTGCTTTCAAGACTTTAGAGATATCAAAGTCCTGAGCCTTTCTTTTCAAAAGAGTCTTCTTTTTCTTTTCAGCTTGAAGGGTTTCTTCTACCCTTATTCTTTCTGCAAAGGCCTCAGCAGGATCAAGACCAAACTTCGGATCGCCTTCCTTTCTTTGTTCCTTGTCCTTTCTCCATTTGGCTACAACTTCCTTACTGTACCTCGGCTTCTTCTTCGGTTTTGAACTAGTCTGCGGATCAGACTTTCGAGTAACACCGGTGGATTGATTGTCCTTGGCTGGCATAGGTGCCGATTGATTTTCAGGCAATTCAGCTTCTACATCTCTGACAAAAAGTTTTGAATTCGAATCAAAACAAACATTCAGCTTTTTCATCGTACTCTTATTAATGAAAGACGACCACAAATCCATAGGTTCTCCTTTCAAAGGAATGTTACAAAACTTCATACTCTCAAGAATGAATTTCGTAAGGATGGCTGGATACATTATTATTTGGGATTTAATCCCTCCTTTCTTGACATTCTTGATGGTTTCAAAAAATATACCCCATGAGATTCACTTTCCTCATATTCACAAGATAATCGAGCATAAAGACATCAGAAACTTTAAGAGTTTCTCTATCCCCTTTCCTTGGGACAAGAAAACCTTTCATCCATAAAGTGACAAACCGATTGTCCGGTGAAAGATGATAAACTTTCCTCTTTCCCTCATTAACAACAAACAAAGATTTTTCAGCACTTTCTCTATTAAACGTACCAACTTCCTCTGGTAGTTTGTGAGATGGACAGAATGAATCCCCTTCTATAGAAACATTCAGAAAGTGTGCCGCTTGTTTCACAGACATAGATAACTTTCTATCGTACACAGCGAAGTTTATAGTCATATCTTTGTCGAAAGACACGGTTTTGTAAAACTGACAAACTTCATCAAAAAGAACTGGATCTTGAATATCAGGCTTTTCCACACAGAGATGTTCCCATCCTTGAAACAAAATAATCCTCTTGATTGTAGAATCGTACATATCGAAAAATTCTCGGGATACTAACCTTTCTCTGTGAAAGTCTTTCTCTGTAAAGGTCTTTGAAGACATTTCAGCGGGGGTGTTGGCAGAGGATTGAGACATAAAGATGATGCCGATTGAGAAGATCGTACGATGGTTTATAGCTGGTGGAGCAGAGCTTCGCCTCAATTCCTGGACAATCAATGTGGGTTTGGGGAGGGGAGGGGGGTATTTATAGGCAAAAAAGATATGACCGTTGATATTCTACGGTCAAGATTAGATAATACCAGATCAATGGTTAGGATTAAAACAAAGAAAATAAAATAAAAAAATGAAAAGAAACCTGTCGGAGACCATAAGGTGATTGCTGGTTTTGGTATGAATCAAAAGTAAACACAATCGTAAGAAGAAAAAATCATGATGCCGATGGAAAACAAAGTCATTACTATGATCGGACCGTACGATGGAAAATAATTGTTACCATTAGCCGACAGTACGATGGAAAACAATCTCAATACTATCATCGGTCGATACAAAAAAAATTGAATGATACGATGGAAAAGAATTTGAATACTATCATCGGTCGATTCAAAAACTATTGAATGATACGATGGAAAAGAATTTCAATACCATCATCGGTCGATTCAAAGATTATTGAATGGTACGATGGAAAAGAATTTCAATACCATCATCGGTCGATTCAAAAATTATTGAATGGTACGATGGAAAAGAATTTCAATACCATCATCGGTCGATTCAAAAAACTATTGAATGATACGATGGAAAAGAATTTCAATACGATAAACAGAAAAACTGAAATGGTCAATACGATACAGGAAAACTTAAAATGAAGCGATAAAACTTTCAATACGATAAACAGAAAGAAACATATATAAAGAGAGTAAATATTTTAAAGATCAGAAACATAAAGACATAAAGAAATGTCCTCCCCCTTTCTACGAGGAGTTTCTTACTATTAGGAGAGATGTAAAACAGGAAGTAGATATGAATGATTATTTTAATGTAATCATTCCTAGCTTCTGTTTTATAAATTCAAATCTATCGGAAGGTAAAGGTTTTGTAAAAATATCAGCAAGTTGTTCTTGCGTTCCGATGAATTGTAAAACAATATCTCCTTTTTGTGTGTGATCCCTAAGAAAGTGATGCCTAACATCTATGTGTTTTGCATGAGAGTGATGTGCTGGGTTTTTACTAAGAGCTATGGCACTTGTATTATCACACAGAATTTGAGTTTTGGAGAAACTCAAACCATAGTCAGTGAGTGTGTGCTGCATCCACAATACTTGAGCACAACAACTTCCAGCTGCTACATATTCAGCTTCAGCAGTGGAGAGTGCTACTGAGTGTTGTTTCTTGCAAGACCAAGAAACCAAAGAATCTCCTAAGAAATGACATGTTCCAGATGTACTTTTTCTATCCATTCTACAACCACCAAAGTCAGCATCTGAAAAACTTTTTAAAACAAAATCATTTCCAGAAGAGTAGAAAAGTCCTAAATCCATAGTGTCTTTTAAATACCGAAAGATTCTCTTTACGGCTTTTAAGTGAGACTCTTTTGGATTAGATTGATATCTTGCACATAAGCATACAGAAAACATCAAGTCGGGTCGACTAGCTGTCAAGTATAGCAAACTCCCTATCATACCTCTAAAAATTGTTTGATCTACTGGTTTCCCAGTTTCATCAAGATCAAGAGTATTTGAGGTACCAATTGGGGTGCTAATACTTTTAGTTTTGTCAAATCCATACTTTTTGAGTAAGTCTTTAATATACTTATGTTGAGATATATAAGTTCCTTCTGGTTTTTGAGATATTTGAAAACCTAGAAAGAAAGTTAACTCACCCATCATACTCATTTCAAACTCAGATTTCATTAAATTTGCAAAAGAATCGGTTAAAGATTTCTGAGTTGATCCAAATATGATGTCATCAACATAGATTTGGACAACCAAAACATTTTTGTTTTCCATTTTGATAAAAAGAGTTGGATCAGCTGTACCTTTTCTATAATTGTTTTGTAAAAGAAATCCTGTAAGTCTATCATACCATGCTCTAGGGGCTTGTTTAAGACCATATAGAGCCTTGGTAAGTTTAAAGACATGATCAGGATTTTTTGAGTCTTGAAAACCAGGAGGTTGTTCGACAAAAACTTCTTCTTGAACAAAACCATTTAAAAAAGCACATTTGACATCCATTTAAAATAGTTTGAAATTGAAATATGCTGCGAAGGCTAATAGAATGCGAATAGATTCAAGTCTAGCTACAAGAGCATATGTTTCTTCATAGTCTATTACCTCTTGTTGATTATAGCCTTTAGCAACAAGTCTTGCTTTATTTCTTACAATGATTCCATTTTCATCACACTTGTTTCTGAAAACCCATTTTACACCAATTACAGTTGTTTCTTTAGGTCTTTCAACTAAAGTCCAGACTTGATTCCTTTCAAATTCATTTAGTTCATCCTGCATTGCTTTGATCCAATCATCATCACCTAAGGCATCACTTGGACTTTTAGGTTCAAATTGGGAAAGAAAAGCAAGATGTTCTATTTCGTTTCTTAAGGAATTTCTGGTTCTTACAGGTTGATTTATATCACCAATGATATTATCACTGGGATGATTCCTAAGAAACAATTGATTTGGGTTTTGTAAAACCTGTTCATCAACATATGGTAGAAAATCTTCTGTGGTAAATGTTTCAGGAACACTTTCTTGAACATTTTCCTTATCAGAATGCTCTTCTAATAAAGGTTGATAAACAATTTTAGAAAACACATCCGAGGATGTAGGATTGGGTTGGTTGAAAACAAAAGGGTTAGTTTCATCAAATTTTACATGTACTGTTTCTTCAACAGTACAAGTGTTTTTATTGAAAACTCTATAAGCCTTAGAGGTTGTGGAATAGCCTAGAAAGATTCCTTCATCAGATTTTGGTGCAAATTTGTGTAAATTATCTTTTGTATTCAGAATGAATACTTTGCATCCAAAAACTTTGAAGTATGAAACTTTTGGTTTTCGGCCAGTCCATAACTCGTAAGGAGTTTTATTAAGAAATGGTCTAGTTAAAACACGATTTATAGTATAACAGGCAGTACTAACAGCTTCAGCCCAAAAGTGCTTAGCAATTGAGTATTCACTCAATATGGTTCGAGTCATTTCCTGAAGAATACGATTTCTTCTTTCAACAACCCCATTTTGCTGAGGAGTTCTTGGTGCTGAGAAATTGTGAGTAATACCTTTCTTACTACAAAAAGTTTCAAAATCTGAATTTTGAAATTCACCACCATGATCACTATGAATAGTTATCAATGGTAGGTTTTTCTCATTTTTAACTTGGGCTCTAAAAGTTTTGAAATAGGAAAAGGCTTCAGATTTCTTTGTGAGAAAGTAGACCCATGTAAATCTAGTAAAGTCATCAACTAAAACAAATACATAGTATTTGCCTCCAATGCTTCCAGATTGTGAAGGACCAAACAGATCCATATGCACAAGCTGTAATGCATTAGAAGTTGAAACTTCATTAATTGGTTTAAAGCTAGTTTTATGTTGCTTGCCAAATTGACAAGGATCACAGACTTTTGAAGAATCATATCTAAGATCCGGTAACCCTTTTACAAGTCCTTTCTTTGAGAGTTTTCTTAGGTTTCTCAAATTACAGTGTCCTAATCTCCTATGCCATAGCCACGATTGGTCTTCTATTACACTTAAACAAGGTAAGTTTTGGTTCCTAAGGTCTTCTAAGTTAATAGTGTAAACATTCTCTTGCCTATGGGCAGATAGAATGAATTCATCCTTGGAATTGTGAACTAGACACTTATCATTTCTAAAATTCACAAGGTAACCTTCATCACATAGTTGACTTATGCTGATGAGATTGTGCCTAAGACCTTTTACAAATAAAACATTTGAAATAAGAACTTTTCCAAGAAAAACGATATTACCTATACCAACAATCTTTCCTTGAGCATTATCTCCAAAGGTAACTTTTCCACCTTTCGTTTTGATAACCTTTTCAAAGAAATCTTTGTTTCCAGTCATATGTCGAGAACAACCACTATCCATGTACCAAATGTTCTTATTGATACACTTCTCGTTTTCCTGAAAAAGAAACAATTAGATTTTCGGAATCCAAACTTGTTTGGATCCAGAAGGATTAGATAAAAGAATTTTAGGAATCCACATTTGTTTTGCAAAATGAGCTTTATGAAATCCTAAGGATTGAGTTTTGTTAAGAGAACAATCTCTTCTCCAATGTCCACCACATTGACACTTGGAACAGAAAATGGTTTTTTGAGGAACAAAATAGTTATTACTAAAAACAGGTTTGGAATAAGTATAACCAAGACCAGAACGATTTCTCAACGGTCTAATTTGAGAGTACATCCTATCAAAGTTTTCTTTTCCATGAGTAAAGTTTGACAAACACTTTTTCAAGGATAAAATCTCTGACTTTAGTTTTAAAACCAGATTCTTGTTTTCTAAAACATTTGAATTAGAACTAGAGTTAGACTCTAAAAAGTTTTTCTTTGAAATAGCAGTTTCAAGATCCTTAGAAAGTTTATCTTTTTCAGATTTGACTTTCTCAAGGGTTTTCAAAATACTTTCAAAATCAGAAGTTTTCCCATCAAGATCTTTAGAAAGATCTGATACTTCTTTAGTCAAAATAGAAATTCTAGAATTTGCTTTTTCAAATCTCTTTTTGAGTTTAGAATTTTCATTTTCAAGTAACTTAGCAAATCTAGAAACTTCTTCAAAAGAAGGTAATGTATCATCTTCTGATGATGAGGGTTCATCATTTGAAGATTCATAATATTTATTATCAACATAATTTGTATTTAAAGAGACATTTGTAACAGCTTCAGCATTATGTACCTTAGCCATGAGACAATGATCTTCAATTGGTAGTCTGGCTAGAAGTCCAATATTCCTTTGCCCTGATGTCTCATATTCTGAAGAATCATCTGAGGAATCACTAACACTTGCACTCTATGTATCATTTGCTTTCAAGACTTTCTTTGTCTTATAAAACCTTTTCTTGTTTCTTTCAGAGTGTTTCTCTTTTCTATCTTTCCTCTTCAGTAAAGGACAATCAGGCCTTATATGTCCTGCTTTCTTGCATTCATAACAAGTTACCTCTGAATCTTTCCTATCTTTCCTGTCTTTCTTTTTGAATCTATATTGAAAATATTTCTTTCCCACAATCTTGTTCATCCTTCGAGAAAGATTAGCTAACTCATTGTCTGAAAGATTACAATCACTTGAATCAGAAACAACAACTTTCTTGGATTTAGACCTTGTAACCCTTTCAGGTGTTTTAGCTTTAGATGCAAAAGCTACACTTCCATTCCCATTCTTCTTCTTATTGAAATCAGCATCTCTCTTCATTCTTGCCTCGTGCTGTAGAAGAGTTCCAAAGAGTTCATCAAGAGTAATCTGGGAAACTTTTCTATTTTCATCAATAGCTGTTCTTTTTGACTCCCATTCATTTGGCATAATATCTATAATCTTGTCAACAAGAGCTTCATCATCAAGACCTTTTTCCCCCATAGATTGTAAGCTGTTGACAATTGTCATAAACCTTTGTTGCACTTTACATACTGGCTCTCCATAAGGAAAAACAAATCCATGATACTCTGCTCGAAGCATTGCTCTCCTTGTTTCTATAACCTTGGATGTACCAAAATGAGTGACTTCTAATTTCTTCCAAATACAGTTAGCTGCTTCACATGAAGATATCTGACTATATATATTCCTGGTCATAGAGCATAATAAAGTATTGCGTACCTTGTAATTCAGTTGATATTCTTGCTTCTCTTGATTGGTAAAAGTACTAACTTCTTTGTCTGGAATTTTGTAACCCCCAGTAAGCATAATAAAATTGTCTACACCAGTATTGATGACGAAAGTCTTCATACGATCTCTTCAATACTCATAATCATTCCCATCAAAGATTGGTGGTCTAGAAGGATTCAGATTATCTATTGATCCGAAATTCATTCCTGCCATCTAATATAACAAAAAAACAACTTTTCCACTCCACACGTTAGTGTAGTAAGTATTTAAGAAAGTAATAAGAAATAAAGCTAGTAATACAAGTCAGTGGAAAACCTCCTCTGATACCAATTGTTGGATCGAATAGTCGATATAAAAGTCTATTAGATGGAACAATACAAGAGGGGGGGTGAATTGTAGGTTTAAAAACTTTGAGTTTTAGTAACAAAGAGTAGTTTAAAAGATCTTAAACTAATACAAACACAAACACCCACAATTGTATTGAATGTAAAAGGTATGAAGTATTGTAATACTAATGTTAAGCAAAACAATTGTATTCAAGGTGAACACAATAATCAGAGTAATACAGATATGAATGATTCTACCTTAAAGCGTATAGAACCAATCAATACAATATGTAATGGAATGATTGTAATTGAAACAATTACAATTGAATAAGGAAGAAAGGAAACAATACAAATCCCTTTCTAATACAACAGCGGAAATGTAAAAGTAATACAATTCTTTTAACCCAAAGAGAAGGGTTATCCTTTCACCTAGGATAAAAGGTCTGTCTCACCAACACCTTGGTGAGCCCTCGATACGATGAGGATAAAAGGTCTGTCTCACCAACACCTTGGTGAGCCCTCGATACGATGATCGACACGTCTGTCTGCCTATCCCCGGCAGCCCTCGATACGATGATCGGCTCGTCTGTCTGCCTATCCCCGGCAGCCCTTGATACGATGATCAGCTCGTCTGTCTGCCTATCCCCGGCAGCCCTCGATTTTGCAGGTAATCGGCACCTCTGTCTTTCAATTACTTGAAAGCCCTAGATACGATGATCGGACGCACAAGGCTGATGAGAGAAGTCACAGTGTCTCTCTCTAGAATCTTCGTAGTTCACAGAGTCTCTTCGTTCATCAGTGTTCTCTCAGCTTCAAATGACCTCCTATTTATAGGCCTCGGGTTCCAACGGTCATATTGCCTCCAACGGTCATATTGAAACAGAAAGCACGACATCGTTTTGATTAGTATATAACTAACTCAACGACATCGTTTTGTTAGGATAAGAGATATATAGAAATGTAAAACATGAGTACGATTCATATGCAGAGAGTTTTTGACAAAGTACCAAAACAAATAATGATCATCTGAATAGCAAAGTCAGTACGATACGATTGACAGAGTCAGTACGATACGATTGACAGAGTCAGTACGATACGATTGACAGAGTCATTACGATACGTTTGACAGAGTCAGTACGATACGTTTTGGTCGGTACGATCAACATCGTACGATACGATAAACATGATAAAAGACAATTTGTTATTTACAAACATATGATAGAATACATTTGAGATTTCCAAAACATGACATAGAATATATTTGTGATTTCCAAAACATGATGTAAAAGCCAAAAGAAGACTTTTGACTTAACAAATAATAATGTCTTGGTAAGGCCTTGATGGTAATGATTAAGATATATGACATTATGAATTCCATCACCATGAATTTAGTTATTTTTATCCATGTGATTATTTATTTTTTTATTTCATCTATTAATTTATTTTAAGATCATTTGTTTAGTTATATGGAATTATTTGATTTTTATTATTCCTTTTATACTAGTCATTCTATGATATATTTTGATATACGTTTTCCCTTACTGAGAATTTGATCTCACCCTTATAATTTTTTAATTTCCCTAGGTTGGGAAGAAAATTATTACTCATGATATGTATATTAGATTAGAATGTGTAGATAATTTAATTGGATATATTGAAGACTTATTAGGGATTAATTAGTTTCTTATATAGTGAAATAATGTATATTTGATGATAGAGGCATGAGATTTCTTAGTTAATTTTTTTTCATAACTCTCTAAAACTATAAACTTAAAAGTTTTGTAAAATGAGAGTGACCCAATATTGGTTAGTGATTTTTTAATTATTGATGGTTAAAATTAGGTCACTTCAGTTCATTTTAAATGTGGTATGTAAATAATGGTTTATTTTCACCAGATTCATGAAGCATAATTCCAGACCATCATATAGGTCTTGTTCTTAAGAGAAAATTTAAAAAAGAAAAAGTGATTTTATTTAATTATTTATAAGGTATAAAGATTGAGAATAAGTAGGACTATTATAATGAAGAATAAATTGTGGAATATTTTTTTGAAACTCTCCCACTCATGTCAAGAAAGTTTACAAAAGGAAGAAGAGGTAAATATATAAGTAAAATTATTTTCATGTGTTTTAATTATGGTAAGGTTGTTAATTTCTAATACAACTATCTAATGAAAATATATGGATATAATGAATATTAAGAATCTACTCGGAATACCACCAATAGGGGAGATTTTTAAAGATTACAGTCAATGAGAAAAAAAGAAGTTGTCACCTAGTTCCTTCATAAGTAAATTTATATCAGTAGAAGAAGGTGTTATTTATATAAATGAAAGTTATGATAAAGTGAAAGCTTTAAAATATGTCTCTAAAATAGTTTTTATAGAAAAATATGAAGAATATGTAAGCCCATATAATAATGAATTTCAATACAATTGTGAGTTTCCCATATAATAAGGAGAAACCCCTAAGGAATATATTTTGATAACAGAGATAAAAATATGTTTAAAATAAATAGAATTTACAAGATATGACAACACTCAGATGAAATGGGGGTTCAAGAAAATATAAATAACTACATATTGAAAGGTATATCTTAATAAAATAAATTTATATTTTGAAGATCGAAATTGAAAAAGGGGGGAAATTATCAAAGTTATGACTCCTACCATTATCCTTGGGGATAAGTAAGTGGAAAATATAAGGTAATATATTTATAAACTTAAGAAGTATAAATATAAAATAAAAGTAAATATTAATTAGACTATTAAATAAGAAGGTTAATTCTCAAAGAAACATGATACACGTATCTTTTATAATTAAGATATAAGACATGAAAACAGAAAGTATATAGAAGTTCTAGTACAAAAAATATCACTTTTAATAAAGCATCATATGACCTATTGAAATATGGAAATTATAAGAGGTCTAAATAAAGGAAAAAGATCTTCTCAAATTTGTAAATAAAAAAGTTCAATAAATGAGTTATCAATGGCCATAAAAATTCAAGAAGGAATTACAAAAAGGGATCTATAGTGTCTGTACATTTAAGGATTGAAAACCAATAGAGAAAACAATATTTTAGAAGAATAATTTTTATAATAATATAAGTTTTCAGGGATAAAACTAGTATTGTGGTGTGTTTGTACACACGTATTAAAACTGTTGGTATAATAGGTCTTTACCTGGACTAAGGAGAGATCATGAATCAAGGAGGAGAAAACAACCACTAGTGAGAACTCAAAGAACTAAAAAACCTGAGTATAAAATTGAAGATAAAAATATATTTCAAATTATATAATAAATATATGGAAGATGTGGTCAATAAGAACATATCTCAAATTTATTTGTTTCAATAATCCTAACTTAGTTGAATATGTGTCATAAGTTTCAAAATTATTCGAATCAAAGACAGATTGGGAAATAGGATAATGTTGATGAAGTTTCATTTAAAACTTAAAAATATAAAAAACATGGATTATGGATTTTGTATGTTTATCTCACATGGCGGGTGATTTAAAAAATCATAAACTTATTGAGAAATATGATAGAGGAGATGTGAAATTTGGTAATGGGAGTTCACTTAAAATCAAAGGTATTAGGGAAATTAACATTACTAAAAATAAAAATAGTCAAGATAGTGTGTTTTTTTGATAGAAATATAAAAAGTTATTGAATGTATCACAACTATGTGATGATTTAAATGAGTTCATATTTAGGAAAATTGGATGCATAATTTAAATAATGAACTATGGGGTTGTGGTATAAGGGGTATAAGAACCCTAGGAAATTTGTTTCTAATTAGGGAAGAGAGTAAAGACTATTACTTGTGAAAACAAGAATAAAATGAGTTATGGAATAGAGTAATTGTACATTTTTCCCAAAAATAATATATATAATCTGATCCAATAATAATCTATGAGAATTTTCCTTTACTAAAAGAAGTAACCCTTAGTATTTTTTGGTATAAAAAAATGTAAAACCTTAATGCTTCTTAAGACGATTCACTCTAATGTATGTGGTCCAATGACCAAGAATTAAATAAAGAGAATGATATTTCATTAACTTTATATATGAATTCATAAGGATAACATACATCATGTTCATTTTAGTAAAATTATATGATTTTTATAGATTCCAGAGTTTTAGAAGACTTGTAGAGAAGAAAACACACTTTTACTTTAATTGATTGAGATCAAATAATGGAAGTGAATTTGCTAGAAAATAGTTTATTTAATATTTTAGTAAACATGGGACCAGAAATAAATACAATAATACATATACACCTCTACAAAATGGAGTGACTGAAAGGAAGAACATGAGTTTAGCCGATATGGTTTGAACCGTGCTGGTAAAATTTGAAACCTCAAGGAATTACTAATTAAAGGACATAAAACCTACTAAAATTATTTTGAATAGATGTTTCTTAAGGAAAACCATATACATGACTCCTTAATAAATGTGTTTTAAAAGGAACCCAATTTTTAAACACTTTAGTGTGTTTAGAAGTTCTTTCTTGATCAATAAAAATGAAAGAATTTGAGGAAAATTTTATGATAAGGCTAAAAATGGAATATTCTTGGATTTAAATCAAATGGAAAGTCTTATAGGTGCTTTAAAAATAAATATGAAATAATTATTGACAGTCATGAAATCATAATTTTTGAAAATGAATAATGAACTGTTCAGACCATCATTGTAGATGATGAGGATGATGTTTTAATTTCATAACCTATTAAAAAACAAAAAAATCACAGGTTTAGATAGTGGATGTAGATTCTAAATTTTCCAATTATTAAGATAGATAATATAGGTCTAAATAGAAAAACACAAGTCTAAGAAAATAAGTTTATATTGAGAAAATTATTGGGGATTAAAAATAAGGTGTAAAAGAAATAATAAAGATCATTAAAACCGTATATACCTGTCTTTTGTTAAAATTTAAACCCAAGATAGTTGAAGAATATTTTAAACATAATAAGTGTATCCAGGCCATGAATGGATAACTAGACTACATTTTTAAGAATTAAACTTTGTAACTTTTTCCTAGAACCATGTAAAAGAATGTGATTGGATCCAAATTAGTTTAAAAAAATCTTGATGTGGATGGTGATGTTGTTGGAGTTGGTGCCGTATAAATAACTTTTGTTTAATTTATGATAACATGTCTTCATTTTTTTAATATTAATAAATAAATTTTCACATCATAATTATTCTTCTACGTAACATAGTATGTGATAATTTTCTAAGAGTAACTGTCGTACTAAAAGGTTGTAGAAGTTCCCTGCTATGATGAGAACCCAAAAGTGCTATGACACTATTCTTGAATACATGTTCTATAGCTGAGTGATGTCATTTGAGGGACAAAAAATGATATAGGATATTAGGGAGGGAGACTCAAAGAATATTGATTCACCTTCTCATGGTGTATAACCTTGGTAATATATAGTTAGAAATTATGAGAACAAGACCTGACATTAAGAAATCCACATTTCTATGTGTCATTGGATGTTCCTATCTATTGATGTGTGTAATGATCCTTATAATTTAATATTATTATTAATGAATATTATGAGTCATGTAATTTTATTTATTTATGAAAACCATGATGACATATGTTCTTGGTGAGGTAGGATATGTTGGGTGCATCGCGAGTAATATTGAATTAATGAGTAATGTGAGAAAGGATTTTTCCTTCTATTTTAATGGAAGTTGATTTATTAGGTCATTTTATGGAAATTATATATCCTAAATAAATCCATGTCCATTGTTTTTGATATTCAAGTTCATTTTCCAAGAAATAAAATAAACAGACACTAAGCACTGTGGTTGATGAGACCAGCATGCAACCTGCTTGATTAGAGATATCACAATAAAGAGATTATATTACACAATAAGAGTCCATATAAGGTAACATGTCATTAAAGCATTAAATTCTTTCTCTATGGGTGCCTTGGCATGTTTCTAGACACTAACCTTGGACATTAGGTTTCTTCACCTAATGCCATTGAGAAAGAGGACTAGAGGGAAACACACTAAACTTATCCAAAATCTCAGTTAAATAATATATTATTATTTATTATTTAAAAAATTGAATAAATATTATTCATACATATTTTTTTAAGAATTATTCATGTTTTCTTGATCACATATATTCTATCACCAATTATTTGGGAGAATACAATGTGAACATAATAATTTATAAATATTCATTTTTTATTTAGTGAATATAATATTTATTTATTTATTAGAAAATAATGAATTGATAGTTATTTAATAAATACATTGTTATTGTTAAAGGCCTGATAAATATTTTGGAGTAATGGAAGATAGAGTTTAATGGTCCGATGAGAAAAAAATGAATATTGAATATTATTTTATTAAATAATATTTAATTTTAATTTGTAAGTTAAGAGCATTTCGAGAAATAATAATATTATTATTTGACATGGAGTTTTATCTAGTATTAAATAAATAATTAAGGGAAATTTTGTAATTATTTTATTTTAACCCTAGTGATATATAAACCTAGTTATGTTATTTTCTCAATAGAATAATTTATTTGTTTGGGTTGTTCACAATAGAATTAGAGAATTATCTCAAACCCTTAAGGCCTCTCTTATCCAAGATCACTCCCAAGAATAGAGAGCAATCTTCCTCCACCAGATCAAGAATAATGATTTGGAATCAATTTTCATAGTGATTAAAGGTGGATGACACAAGCATAAGGATTTGTTATCATAGCACTTGAAGATTATTTTGGTAACATACGGAGATTCATGGAACATGTATGAATCATCACTAGAGGGAATCTGTACTTGATTCCTACAATTCAACAAAAGTACATCATAGATATTTTACTAGATACATCAATAAGGAAATAATTCCATCAAGGAAATTCCTATATAATTAAATTAATTATAAATAATATGTGATGATCTTCACTCTAGTTCCAGTGTCATTCATGTTTTCTATCTTCTTTGATTCAATTCAGTTGAATATGGCCTTTATCATCATCTAGATATCAGATTGATCATCGATCATGAAAATAGAAACACTGGACACTTCCCATCGCATGCTTCTACTATGATTGAAACCTACAATTGGTATCAGAGCAGTCACATAATTATTTATAATTATTTAAATATTTTTGGTGATTTACTTATTTTAATTTAGTTTTTCAATTCTAGTTTAACCATTCTTTTAATCAAAATCATGAGATCTTCTTTTTTATCCTTTATTTCTCATAAATCTAATTAATACTATTAATTTTACAAATAAACTAAAATCAAATATCTCATCCAGAGGTTTCAAGGATTATGGACGAGTAACATAGGAGTACTCACCGTGTAACTAGAGTTACATACTGTGTAGTTATGTTCAATGTATTAGGAATTAATTCAATTTGTGTGAATTGATGACACATGGTTAGTTTATTACTTACACCAGGTGTTGACCGGGACAGAGTGGCACACGATCAATCAGAGTTCACACCATGTAGCCCATGTATTCAACATGTAGTCCATTTGAGTCACAAAAAGTTTGTGTGTTTTATGCACAGTGTACCTAA
Organism: Viscum album; assembly: GCA_963277665.1. Classification (NCBI taxonomy): domain Eukaryota; kingdom Viridiplantae; phylum Streptophyta; class Magnoliopsida; order Santalales; family Viscaceae; genus Viscum; species Viscum album. The sequence goes on from OY728135.1 coordinate 456,666,719, forward strand.
CTGGTGACCATGTAACTTGGTGTCTACACGTCATGTAGTCCATTTTACATGACATTTACTCCATTTTTTATGAGGTATGATTTCCACATTGAGTCCCTTGGCATGTACCACAGATAGGCAGTGAGAGATGTACATGCCATATAGCTCACCTGTACACACTCTGTACTTATACCAAATTACACATATTTAAAATTTATTTATTATATAAATTAAAAGTTGAGACTTGTTCTTGCATGTGGTAATTAAGTTGATAGGACATTCCATGTGTTGGGTTTTAATATATATATATATATATTTAATTAATATCTATATAATGTTTAGATATTCTTATCATGAATAAATCATAATATAGCCATTACTCTATGTGCATTGAAGTATAACATTTAACCAAAAAATCATGTAAATTAATGTAATAATTATGTTGATAGTATATGTTATATAAGTAAATGATAAGTCATTTATTATATATGTTACAAGTGTAAAAAATATATGATTATAATACATGTTGGGTAGAATCAGATGGGTATTCACCATGTTTCCTCCAAGGTACATTTATGTACATAGTTAATTTTAAATAAATTTTATTAATTTAATTAAAATTATGATGGATGAGAATCTCAAGGATATTCAAACGAGAATTAATATAAAATAATTGATTAATTAAAGATAATAATTAATTTATTCGATTGTTCTTTATCTTAAATAAGAATGATTAAGAATTTAATGATAGTTTTATTAAATGCGTAATTCATTTCATGCATGTGGATGATCATGAGCATAGACCAAAACTTTGTATGAGTTTAGTTTCGTTTAATTTATTTTTAAATTAAAATTTTGTCCTCCCTGCCTTCTCTCCTCTTATTATGTAAGGGTCTACATACCCAAGGTTTCTTTTATGTATACCATTTTCCCATCACCTGTGTGTAAGGAAAAGAATATATAATGGATGGAGCTCCCAAGCTAGTGGAGGCGATTCAATTTTGGTTTTGAGGTGAAACCAATCCATGAGAGATAAAAAGCTGGATAGGTGGAATTATACCACACAAACCTGAATTAGTTCAAGGTGTTTTCCCTTAGGTCAATGGTTAAACTACCAACCAGTAAATAAACTAACCATTAGTAAAAACTCATAATCATACAATCTTTTTTCAAGTGGAATTGTTATTTCATTATGGGTGTTTTTTTGTGATCACAAGAATTAAGGAAATTAACAAGCATAAAATATAGAACTAAAATAAATTGTTTTATGCATAAATATTATCTAAGACATGGTTAATCACTTAATTAAACCCACTTAATATTAAAAATAATGTGATAAAGATAATAATTTGAAATTTATGCATAAATTATAAAATCCCTCAATTATATATATTAAGTTAGTATAGACTTACATTACTTATGTTAAAATCAAACCATAGCTTAAAGTGATTGACCAACCAATGATGAGGTGATTTCAATTATTAGTGAATTCTAACTTTATGTTTTGGGTTGACTTAAATTAGTTAACATCAAGGGTTGACTGCCAAAGTATGAATTGGTGTAACTGAGAGGCAAGGGTTGAGAAAACCCAATTTAAGGATTTTAAGATTGGGGAGTCTACTCAAATTATCAAAGAACTACAAGTTAATGAGGTTAGAGTTTGGAATGCCTACTTAAAACCATTTGAGTTTCTTGAACAACCAAAGTTGGGGTAATGATAAGGGGAATATTGATCCTTGACACTAGGATGTCCAAGGAACAAGATATTACAAATCCAATAGTGAGTGCTATTAGGTTTCAATAAAATAGTGGGATACTAAAAAATATAATATAATATTTATTTATTTGTATACATTTTATCAGACAACATACTAAAATTCTTCTAATCTTATTTGTAGAAAAAAATTAAATTAAATCAAACATATCACTACAATACGTACTTGAGAAGGAAAACCTTCTCACCGAAATTTTTTTCCAAGAGTGGAAAAGGCTATTACATATTATCCTTTTCCATGAAAGTAAATTTTATGTGTTGTAAGAACCTTTTCTAAATGCATATGGTAATAAGGCAAGTGATGCAGAGTTATCACTATATGAGAAAGACATGAATGATTCCATAGATGCTTAATGTTTCATGATATCATCCATGTACAATGAGGTTTTGAAGGAACATAAGGATATGTATTCCTATAGCATGATGTATTAAATTCAGGATCTCTATCAAGAGAAGGAAAGAAAAAAGAGGTATTATATCTCTAATGATATATTTACAACTAAGTTGGGAGAGTATACTCCAACTGTGCCTCATGTGGTCAAGCTTATTAGCTAGATTGAATACCTAAAAATATTAAGGATTAAATTACCAAATGAGTTTCACACAAATCTCATACATTCATCACTGCCCATAACCTTCTCCATATTTATGGTTAATTACAATATGAGCAATATGATAAGAGTCTTTCAGAACTTCATACTTCGATTCACCTAGTGGATAAGGACATGGGGCATGATAAATTGTAGTCTTTATGGTGAATAATAAAAGGAAGAACAAGGAAAATGGGACCAAGACTTATAAACAGTCTAAATCTCCTAAGAAACGTCCTTCTAATAAGAAGAATACCCTGAGGTAGTGCAAGGAAAAGGAAGCAATATTTTTTTCATGTGTCAAGACAGGCCACTGGAAGGGGAACTACACCCAAAATCTATGGTAATATAAAGGTGAATTCATTATCAAGTATAATCTTTCTATATATACACATTGGTTATTAGATACATCTTGTGGTGTTCACATCTATATCCAAATGTATGAACCAAGTAGATTCCAGAAGATTTCTAGAGTGGAGGTGGACCTGATAGCTTCCAATGGTGAAAGGATGGATACTTTGGCCATTGGTTACTACCACCTTTCATTTCCAATGAGAATGATTTTTATTTTAAACTATTGTTATTATGTACCTATAGTTACCAAGAACATGATTTAGGTATCATTCATAGACTCAACTCGGTTTATTTTCAAGTTTGGAAATAAAAGTTGTTTATTTTATAAGGAAAACATATGTTATGGTATGAAACATTTAAATAATGGTCTTTATGTATTAAATTATGAAAAAAAGTGTTGTAAATTGATAGTGAATCATGTTCACAACTCATATAACACCCAACTTTGGCATCACCATCTTGGTCATGTAAATGATAAGCATTTGAAAAAGCTATGTTAAGATGGTTATTTAGACTCTTCTGAGCTAAAACCACTTTAAAGATTTCATTATTGTTTACAAAGAAAAAATGACCAAACCACCATTTGGTGGATAGGGTGAAAGGGCCACAGAGCTTCTAGGATTAGTACCCACTAATGTCTGTAGACCATTTCTAGTAGAAACTGAAGGTGGATATTCATACTTCATAACTTTTACTTATGAATTGAGTAGATATGGATATATATACTTGATGAGTTATAAGTATGAATCCTTTGATAAATTCTAGGAATTCAAGAATTAAGTATAGAATTAACTTCGGTAATAAGATAAAGAATCATCGATTGGATTGAGGTGGTTAATATCTTAACCAAGAGTTCATAGACTTTCTATGGGAGTTTGGGATTTTATCTCAACTCACTCCACCTTATACACCATTGTGGAATGGTGTTAGTGAAAGGATGAACTGTACCTTGTCATACATGGTAAGTTTGATGATGAGTTATACAAATCTTACTTTATCCATTTGGTGATATGCATTAGAAACTATGTAATAAACATTAAAACAAGTTCCAAATAAATCAGAAAATGGAATTCCCTTCAAGATATGGAGTGTAAGGAAACCCATTTTTTCACATAAACATGTATGGGGTTGTGAGGCATTTGTTAAGGCCTTCCCAGAAATAACTAGTACCCTAGGTAACAAAGTGTATCTTTATAGGGTATCCTAAGGAAACAAAAGGATATTAACTATAAAACTCCTCAGATAATAAATTTATTATCTCTAGATAAGCCATCTTTGTTGAGATGGAGAAAATCCTCAAAAAGCATAGTGGGAGAAAGACTGGCTTCGATGAAGTTGATGCTTAAGATACCCAAGAGTTGGAGTAGGAATAGATTCCAAAGGTCCTTGTAGAAGAAGTAGTTCGTGAAATACAAGTACTTTGTAGGAGCATAAAAGAGGTAAGAGAACCATAGAGATATAGTTTTCTATTCACCAAATATGGTGACTCATTATTGGTTAAAAATGATAAACCTCTCTCCTACAAGGAGGCAGTATAGAGCTCAAAATCTGTAATATGGAAAGAGGCCCTGAATTTTGAAATGGATTCCATGTATTAAAACCATGTTTGAGTTTTAGTCAATATGCCAAATGATATAAAGGATGTTGGGTGAAAATTGGTATTCAAGAGAAAAATGGACATGAAAAGTAATGTAAATACTTATAAAGTAAGGATAGTTGATAAAGGGTTTAAACAACATCAAGGAATTGAATATGATGAAACCTTTTCACCAGTTTCCATGTTTAAATCCATATGAATTATACTTTCTATGGTATCTTACCATGTCTATTAAATTTTTAAGATGGATTTCAAATCTACATTCCTTAATGGGAATCTTCATGAAGATGTATATATTCCATAACCAGAAGGGTTTGTGACTCTAGGTAATTCCAAAAGGATTTTAAAGTTGAAAAGATCCATTTTTGGATTAAAGAAAGAATATAGGTCATTAAACAATTGATTCTATGAATCCATAAAAGAATTTGGTTTCATTAAGAATGAATATGAGCCTTGTGTTTGATGCAGCCGTTATCCTAGTAATATATGTTGATGAAATATTACTTATTAGAAATGACATACTAGTCCTATAGTCTGTTAAGGACTGGTTAAAAAAGTGTTTATCCATAAAGTATTTAGGTGAAAGAACCTATATTAAAGGGATCAAGATTATTTGTGGTATATTCAAGAGGTTTCTTATACTAATTAAAAGTACATATATTGATCAAATACTAAATATATTTAGTATAGAACAATCCAATAGGGGATTGGTTCTAGTGTAACATGGTTTACATCTTTCTAAGAAAATGTGTCCCCATAAAGAACTATAGAAAGAGAGAATGAGTAATATCCCACACACTTAAGCGATAAGATTAATAATTTATGACATGTTATATACTAGACTTGATGTTTCCTATTCATTGAGCATGATAGGAAGATATCAAATAGATTTAAGAGAATAATATTGGACTTCTGTTAAGGCTATCTTTAAGTATCTGAGAAGAACTAAGGATATGTTCCTGGTGTATGGAGGAGATGAGGAGCTGGTCATTAGGGGTTGTACTAATGCTTGTTTTTAGATATATCAGAATGATCTAAAGTCAGATTAGGAAATGTTTTTTTGTATCAATAGAGGAGCTGTGATCTTGAAGAGTTCAAAGAAGCCAATTATTGCTAATTCTATAGTGGAGTCTTAGTATATAGCAACATTTGATGTAGCCAAGTAAGAATTTTGGATTTATAACTTTTTCCAAGATCTTGATGTGGTACATAACAGTAAATATCCTATCACATTGTATTGTGATAATACTCCAACAATGGATCTTACAAAAATATCCAAGGTCACACCAACAAACAAAGTATATACTCTAAAAGTACCACATCTTGAGGGATTTTCATAAGAGGGGTGAAGTTGTAGTAATAAGAGTACCCATGGAAGATAATGTGGTGGAACCCTTGACTAAAGGCATATCTCAGCATAATAATGATTATCACGTGAGAGCTAGTAGACTGAAGGTTGTTAGCAGTTGGCTCTAGTGTAAGTTGGTGTCTATTGGAGTTGGTGCCCTAGAACTTAATTCTTTATACTATATGATAACATGTATTCAATTTTTTTTAATATTAATAAGAAACTTAGCACATTATGATTTTTCTTATTTGTAACATAGTATGCGATAATGTCCTAAGAGTAGATGTAGCACTAAAAGGTCATAGTAGTTCCCTGCTTTGATGAGACCCCGAAAGTGCTATGATACTATTATTGAATAAATATATATAGTCAGATGATATCATTTTAGGGATACAAATGATACGTGCTATCAGAGGTGGAGACTCATAGGTTTTCGATGCACTCTCTCATGGTGTATTCCCTAGGTAATATCTAATCAGATATTATGAGAATGAGACCCACTAGTAGGAAATCTACATTTCTTTGTGTCATTTGATATTTTTATCTATGGATGTTTGTATTGATCCTTAGACTTTAAGATTATTATTAATGAATATTATGAGTTGTTTACATTGATGTATTGATTAAAACCTTGATGACCTATGTTCATGGAAAGGTAGGATACATTGAGTGCATCATGAGTAATATTGCATTAATGAATAATGCAAGAAAGTATTTTTCCCTTCTATTTTAATGAATGTTGATATCTTTGGACCTTTAATGGAAATGATATAGCCTAAATAAATCGATGTCCATGGTGTTTTATAGGTAAGTTCATTTTCTGGTAAATCAAAGAAAGAGGCATTGAGCACTTTGGTTGATGACACTTGCATGCAACCTTCTTGATTGGAGATATCACAATAAAAGGATTATATTACACAGTAAGCATCCATATGAGGTAAAATTTCATTAAATCATTAAAATCTTTCTCTATGGGTGCCTTGTTGTGTTGCTAGACTCTAACCTTGGACTTTAAGTTTCTTCACCTAATGACACTAAGAAATAGGACTCGAGAGTCACACACTAAGTGTATCCAAAATATCAGTTAAATAATATATTAATATTTTTTATTTAACGAGTTTAATAAATATTATTCCCACACATGGTTTAATAATTATTTATGGCTTCTTAATATCATATATTCTTTCACCAGTTATTTGAGAGAATATAATGGGAGAAAAATATTTAATAAATATTTATTTTCTATTTAGTGAATATAATATTTATTTATTTATTAGAGAATAATGAAGTGATGTTTATTTAAAAATAAATAGTCATTTTTAAGGCCCAATAAATTTTGTGGAGTAATAGTGGACCAAGTTTAATGGTCTAGTGAGAAAATAATAAATACTGAATATCTTTTGATTAAATAATATTTAATTACAATTCTAAAGTTAAGTGCATGTCGAGAAATAATAATAATATTATAATTGGACATGGGGTTTTCTATAGAAGTAAATAAGTAATTATGGGTACTTGTGAAATTATTTTATTTTAATCCTAGCGATATGTAAACCCATTTATGTTATTTTCTCAATAGAACAATTCTTTTATTTGGGTTGTGCACAACAGAATTGGTGAATTATCTCAAGCCCTTGAGATCTTTCTTCTCCAAGATCACTCCCAAGAATGAAGAGAAATATTCCTCCACCAAATCAATAAGATCTCTTTGGAACCAATTATTGTTGCAATCAAAGGCATATGATGCAAGATTAAGGATCTATTGTTCTACCACCTAGAGATTATTTTGGCAATGTTTAGAGATTCATGGAATACATGTGGATCACCGATATAGGGAATCTGCACTTGATTTCTATAATGCAATGATGGTGCATCAGAGATCTTTTACTAGATCCATCAAAGAATAAATAATTTTATTAAGGTAATTCTTATTTAATTAAATTAATTATAAATAATATGTGATGATCCTCTCTCTCTGGTTCCCACATGATTCATGTTTTCTATATTCTTTGATTCAATTCGGTTGAACATGGCATTTATCTTCATGTAGATCTTATATTGATTATCGATCATGAAAAAAATAAAATTTGTGCACTACCCATCATATGCTTCTGTTTCACGTGAAACCTAAAAACGTGGCTTGAAATAATTCCAAACTTGTATATAAGGGTTACTCGCAAATTGAAAGGGTTGAATTTGATGGAACTTTTTCCATATTAGCCACACTCAGATCTATGAGGATATTTCTTAACATAGTATCTCATAGAATCTTTAATATATTTCCAATGGATATTAAATAATTTTTTATGGTGATATTTATGAGGAAGTTTACATGGAATATAATGAAGTATTTAAGTTTGGTTCAAGTGGAATCAGAGTATGTAAGATGAATACATATCTCTATGGTTTAGAGAAGGATCTAAGATCTTGGTATTTACAGATTGATGAATATCTTAAAGGCATGGGTTTTTGAAAAGGGTATGTGTATAGAAACTTGTATGTAAAGATGATTGACATCACATCAATTTTTGTGATTTTGTATATTGGTGATATAAGTTTTGAAAGATATAATGTATGTTTGTGTGTGGAGTTCTCAAGGAACATAAAATAAATATTCGAGAAGTCATTTCTTGGACAAATGAGGGTTTCTTAGGAATAAAAATTTCCAAAGCAGCAAATTTCATTTTTATTTCAGAAAAAAATTGATAATGAACTATTGAATAAGTTTGAAATATAGGATTATATAGGAGTATTCACACCCATTTAGGTGGGAACAATTCTAAGAAATGATAATAAACAGAATAATGTTAATGAGAAGTAGTTAAAAATCTTGATTGCATGTCTTACATATTTGAAAACCACTGGACCAGATATTGTGTATGTTGTCACACTTTGTGATAGGTTCCAATAAAATCCTAAATAATAAAATCCATTAGCTAAAAAGAGGATATTGAGATACATTTTAAATAAATTAAATTATGGGATGGTTTATAATAATATAGGTGATATGGATATGAGAGGATTTATTGATGAAGATTGATAAGAATCTACAGGTGATAGAAAATAAACATATAGTGGATCTTTTTTTGTTGGAAAAATATGTGTTTCATGGCATTAAAGAAATAAATTCTTAGTGACACTAAGAAATATTGTTGCTAAGTTTTTGGCTTCATCACATGTAGTGACATAGATTATATGGATGAAGACATAACTAAAAAACATTTAAATTAAAGCTTGTTATCCTATGATTATAGGTTGTGACAACCAAAATGACATTAATCTGAAAAACAAATTAACTGTATCATAATAAATCAAACCACATTGAGATAAAGTACAATTTTCTAAAGGAAAAGGTTGAATAATATATTCTAAGGCTAGATTTTTTCTCCTCTAAATAATTTATTTATTATATAATAACCAAATATATCCCAAATGAGTATTTTGAGAAGCTTAGGCTATAAATGGGAGTGCAATATACTCCCTCTCATTGAGTTATTTTTTAATTTTCCTCCTGTATTATTTCTTACTCATTTTCTTGAGGTGATGTTTTTATAGGAGAGAATTTTTTTCCCTGGATATAAATTTTTTTAATGTGCTTACTAATTTATGCATGAATGAACCTAGTAAATTTGAGTTGAGTTTTCATGAAGATCTGACAGGTTTGAGTAGAGTTGTTTTATGGACAACATTGACGATTGATTTAATCACACTTATTTTATACGATGATATAGATAACTTAGACTTATAAATGATTGATTGATGATTAAATTTCTAACAAATTTGATCCTTAATAGTTAATTACTTTGGTTTTAGTATCAAAAATAGGGATAGGAAGTTGAAGTATTGAAACAATTCTAAAGGGGGAGGTTTTTAAACCCCATATGATGATTTTTTATTTTTTTGTCAGCACATGTTTGATTGTGAAGATTTTTGAACTAATATTAATAGATATATGACATGTTATAGATATATAAAAGAGCTATCTATAATATTTTGGAAATAGCTTGATGTGAAACTAATGTGTAAATATTCAAGAGAATCTACTAAAAGCTTACTCAAATTGAATATAAATGCATTTGAAGTGTTTGAGTTGGATTAGATATGATTAGATATGTACCAAAATTAATATCAAAATGATTAATATTTATTCCAAGATATTCTGCATGTTTTTTGTTGGAGTTGAAAAATGATAAAATATTATATGAGGATCCACATAAGAGAATTCAGATACACAAGGAGAATTGTGAGTCAGCCAATTTTGGAAAAGGGATCTATCTAACATGAATAAGATATTTAAGTTCCCATAAGATAATTCTACCCATGGATTGAATAAATGTATGTAAAGGGATTTATTTTATTTGAAATTGATTTTTAGATCACTTAAGGAAATTGAATTATGTGGGGTACTTCATTTGAGATCCCAAAAGATAATCTATTTAGGCTAGGAGAATTTTTGAATTTTCTTTAAGATAATTCATCTTACGTGCCAACCATGTTTTTATAGATTCATATATTATAACAAAATTGGAAATAAATTATATGATACTTTGTTTTTTATTTATAAATAAAACATCATGATCATACATGATCATAATTCTTGCTGAGTTAAAAAGAGTGTAACAACAAAGGAGATCACTGGAAGTTAAGGGAGTTCTGCACCCCAGTCTAAGGTGAAACTTCTCTATGACTACATGGAAATATAAAGTGAACTAAATTTAATGTATTTTAAGAGTTTTTTGATGAATAGGAATACTATTATAATTCAAATATCACATGGAGGAAATAATCCCAGCCTTTAGGCAATTTTATAAGATGAGTAGAATGAGTCAAAACTAGCCACATGAAATCACGGGAGATTACCATAACTGAATATAGAAACAATATTCATGAAATATTCTATGAATATAAATCACAAGGAACAAAGAATGATAATATTAATGAAATATTATAAAGTGATATAATATACTACTTTATAAAATAATAAGAAAAACATTGAGAACAACCACAAGATATCACTATGAAATAGAGAGGAAGAAGATCATCGTATAAATTCTATATAGAGTCTCATACACTAATCAATATTAATTATTCAGAAGTATTTGTTTGGTTTGATTGGTTCCAGGTTGTAACTAGTTAGTTCTAGTAGTTGTACGAGTTTAAGAACATACCCCTACTCATATTCCTTTTGATAATAAGAAACAAACTGTGTTCATGGGATAATAACCATGAAACACTGGGGATGTAATCATCCCAAATGAGACAAACCTTATTAAAAACTTGTTGTGTCATTATTATTTTATACATTAATGAGTATCTTGAGAAAGAGGTGTTGAAAATGATCAATATAGGAAGGGACATGAAATTTTTATAGACACTGATTCACCTCTATCAATGTTTGTCACCTTCAGTGTGATATAATATACCATTATTATCATGAAATGACATAGTTTCCCCGAACCACTACCCCACTTCCTGGTTCATGTCATGACATGAACCTACCCTCATAATGTGATGATCCCTATATGAAAACACCCTCGTGATGTGACACTCAACCATGGAATGTCTCCTATAATAAAATAGACACTCTTCTTAGTCCATTTTACAATTTTATAGTCTCCATTTGGGGAATGAAACACCACCCATAAACTGTTTCCCAACTTCCAAAGATGTATTACATCATGACTCTATTAGTTGTGACATGTACTAAATTAACCCCAATATTTACAAAGGAAAAGGGGTTGGCGGCGGTGTGACTACTTCAGTCTAGAACTACAGCTCCTTTGAAACTTTCAAAACTTCCTAACACCATTAAATCACCATGAAACTATAAAAAAACTCATAGTAAAATAATATAATATACAATAGGGACATGGGGGTGTCATAATTCTCTCCACCATGCCACATTCTACTATAAGAAATTATTTAATAAAAGTATAAATAATTAAAGGTAAAAAAATCCACACATAATCATAATAGGTGGGTAGATAGAGAATAACTAGAGAAGAATATAATAAAAAATTAACCACTACTAATCAAATAAAACTCCTCAAAATAAACATAATAAATATTTAAACATTAATAAGAAACCTTAAACAAAACCCAATTCACAACCATATAAAATGGATCTCTAAGACAATGAAGACCTATTATAGGTATTCCTACCATTTATAATTCATATAAAATAGTGAAATAAAGAATGGAATAGATATCACCACATAAAACACATCTCCATAAAATATATGAGGAAATGATAATTATTCCCTAACCTGAAATAACTATCCTAAGAAACTGGCTCAGATCTCCCAAAAATTAATTTTAACCCAATGAAGATCCAAAAGTGAACTAAATTAGGTCATGAATCCATCACTCCCAATAATAATAGTAGAAGCACACTAATAAAGAGCCTACATAAAAATGTAATAACACAAATTTAACCTCGGTTTAAAAGAAAGAAGTGTGGGTAACCTAGGACCTTACTCTAGGAAGAACTTCCATTGATGAACCTAACAAAATTACCTAAACTAATAACCATCCCAGTATAACTAGAAACAATCCACCCATCCTTGTCACCCAAGAAGTACCCTTGTTCAATCCATCAAGACCAAATTCCATTACATGGATAAAATAAAATATAACCATAAGAATTATAACAAAACTACTAGGTATGAACATAACTAACCAAAACCAATTTCAAATAGAAGGATCAATCAAGAAGGATTCCCAAAAAATTACACTAAACAAGAATCAACTCAAAATATCCAATCATATTTAATTACATTGAGTACATATCTAAGAAAAAAAATTCCAAATCCATATTACTTCCATAGTTACCTCTTTTCATAGGAAGCATCCATTCTTAAGAAATAGGAGGAATCACTTAGAGGACCATCCTTAAATATTAACATCCTACCTTTTATTGAGACCTTTCTTGGAGGAATTCTCTAAGTAACATGAAAAATGATCTCAATACACTCATGATTTCAAAAAAACCAAATAGTCCCTATAATAATCGAAGGAAAAAATCAAAATAACCTATTCTCCAAAGAAAGTACACTATAAAAAATCAACTTTCTTTAAAATCACCTCATTTGAAAAAGTGACTAAAAATTACTTTTATAAAATCAATAATGCTTTAAAAAAATCAATCTTTTGAACATTTCATTATATTCCAAAATAATCAAAATTTTCATTAAAAAAAAGGTATAACCAAACTTCCTAAAGTTCTCCCTTATTTTCAAAACACTTTCCAAACTATTGAGACTAAGTGGTTTTGAGTAGTTATATTAGTGAAGAAGTTGGTGCATATGAACTGGGATTATTTATGGTAATGTATTATGTTTTCAACACATAAATTAGTAAGTTATAGTAGGAAGATTACTAATATATTATGATTATTATTCTATTCTTAATGTTCAAAACATGTGATAGCTACTAGAGAGTGTACATTGTCTATAATAATGAAGAATCCAACCCAGTCGCTAGAGTGACTGCATGAGTGAGAAGTCATAGTTGACATACTAACCACATGAAGGAATGAGGACCGATCATAAGAATGAATGAGGACCAACCAAATTAAAAAAATCCCAACCTACCACATGAAGTAATTCAGACCAACCACATGAAGAAATGATAATATACCACATGAAGAAATGTGGACCTACATCATGGATAAATGAGAATATACTACATAAAGAAATACAGATCTACTGAATTAAGGATTTATTATCTACGAAATGGTAGGTAAAGTGATAGTGGACACACATGGTTAGTCAAATGACTATGGACATACACGGTAGGTTGAGTAATAGTGAGATCACATGGTAGGTTGATCAACATCACGATAAACCACAAGGATGATCAAGCGGTATGAGATCTAAAAGGTATTTAATCTTAATATGAATAATGTTGGCACCTCTGTTTAGGTTTTTGACAACCTTGTTTTAATGATCATAATATTATGTTAATTATGATTCCTAATGAGTTTTATGTTTTTTGTTAATATTTTATACTGTGAGAAAGACTGATGAAATTTTACTAAGTATGAGCCACCACTAGTAAGTCTCACATCCAAGAAGACTCACTATTAAGGGTGATTCACCACTAGAAAATATCTCACCATTAGAATCATTAGGGATGACTCACTACTGAGATTTGAAATCGGCTAAGTGTTGGAAACAATCTATATCACCTTGAGTCACTGCTAGAATGAAATTTTTATAAAGTATGGAATGTATCTCTTTTAAAGGATGACTCACCATTAGAGTGAAGTCACCACCAACAAAATATTTTGGAAATGGGATGACTCACCATCAGGGATGATTCAACGCTATAAAAAAAATGAGGCTAAGTGTGGGAATCACATACCATTGAGACAAGTCACCTCCAGACTCTGAGTCACCACCAATTCAATAAACCACTATATTGTGTCACCATTATTAAGAATCACCACTATTATTTCAATTTATTTTGAAATAAATATCTCTAACAACTATTTTTTGTAATTTAATGCCCAAACCTATTTTAATGATTGTTCCTTAATTTATTGATAAAGATGCATTAAAGTTCATATCAGACTTTCATTATGAGGAGCAGAAAATCCAGTGTATTCTCTTTTCCATTTCTAATGATAAAAAGATCAGACAGACTCCCTCATGTGGAGATGAGATGTTCTGAACAAAAATATAAATTTACATATTAAGAGAGGTAAGTTGTTGTGAAGTGTGAATTACACAAATAATTCTTAATAGTGACAAACTCTAGATGAAGTGAATCACATTGAATGTCCAGAATAATTCCAAAATTCATAAAAGAATGAGTTTATAAAACATTGTTCTATAGAATATTTTAGAAATATGGCTTGAGTTTCATTTCGAATGATATTCAAGGAGTTACGATTTGCATTTATTACCAGACAAAGAAACACTATTATTCCAAACACCTTTACTTGCTCTGTGTTTTTATTTTTATTTCATTACAAGTATTGTGTATATGATCTATATTTTACAAACACACTTTCAACTATCTTAAAATGGAAGATATATAAACATCTTCTCAAACACTTTTTTACTCTTGTTTCCCACATGTTATGGTAAAGGTCCGGTTATAGCTTGTTTTATCTATAATTCCATGATTAGTGTTGAAGTGGTCCCTATGTGGCCTGGATAGTTATCATTATATTGTATACCCACTCCATGTTATGGATCAAAAGTTTATTTTTATATAAAATGCTTGGTAGTTGGTGAGTGGAGAGGACTAAGTTATTACTTGAGACTGAACCTCTTGTATTCATTTCTATTTTGTGTTTTATTTGTTTTATTTCTAATATTTAAATTTGAATTTATTTTAAACTATTAAAAAACCACGACTTTGATATTTTATCTTAATTAGTGTTTATATAATATTTTTATTAAGTAAATAGATTTCTAAAGTTAAATTATTTTTTTAAATTATTTAAACTCAGACCTAATCAATCTTTTGAGAAATATTTTATAAGATTAAAACTTATATTGATCTACAGTTTCGATAAACTCGTCCATATTTAAATTATCTGGGGATTTTATTTAAACTTGTTTTAATATAAATTTTTTTAGGTACTCTATTCACCCCTCTCTTGAGATACTCACTCCAACCAAAATTTGGTATCAAATATTTGGCATTGGTATCAAAGTTTTATAAAACATTTTCAACTTTGATTTTAGTTGTTCTTTAAAGATATTAAATTTATGTTATTTATTAATTTAATTATTTAAATGGATAATAGAAAATATGGTTATTCTACTAACAACTACATTTTTTCAATGGAAATAATTATGCTCATGGAATATCAAAATGAAAATGCATATTCAAAGTATGGTTTTTGAGATTTGGTCTTCTATTGAGGATAAGTATGAGTTACCTTAGGCTAATAGAAGTGGTTTGGTTGATACTAAAAATATATTCTATAATAATAATTTCAATGCTCTTAATTCCCAATATTATTCCCAAGGATTTGAGGGATTTAATAGAATTTTTTCTAGTAAAACAACATTTGAAGTTTGGGATGCATTAAATGCTTCTCATAAGGGAAAAACCATTGTAAAAGTGATGACATTTAATACATACACTATTAAGTTTGATAATTTTAATAATAATAATTATTAATTAATTTTTGATATGTATCTTAGGTTCAATGAAATTTTGAACACCATGAAATCCCTAGGAAATCCTATGTCTGAAAAGGATTAGATCATGAGACTACTCAGATGTCTTCCCGAATGATGGATAGGGACATCAATGTCAATTTGAGAGTCCTATGATATTAAAAAATTTATAGTTAAGTAATTAATTGGTATGTTAATTATTTATTAAAAAAAGATAAAATTCAATAGAGAAGAGGATTATGATACAAAATAAAGTTAGTAGCTTTCAAGTTTACTTTATCCAAACAAAAATTAAAGGGAAAAAAAGAAACAAGCTGAAAGTTCCAGTGATAGAGAGTCACCACATGACAATGATGAAGAAATATACCATCTATCTAGAAGATTAAAAAATTTATATAAGAAGAAGAATTTTTTTTATAAAGCTTAGTTACAAGGGAAAGTATAAAAATAGAGGAATCTAGAAGAAAGATTTGAAAATGGATGATAATACAAATGCTATAACCTTATATGAATGAAATAATAATGGACATGTAAAAACAGATTGTGAAAAATTAAAATAAAAAAATAAATATGTGGATAATGATATAAAATTCCATAAATCCATAAAAGAAACTTAGAGTGCCTCCAAGGATAACTCTAGTGACTCGAAATCTACTCCTAAAGAGAAGTCTGATAGAAACAACATGTGCTTCATGAATAATGTCTTCGAGGTACCTACTATATCATCTATTTCTATTTACAACTGTTATTAAAATGAAAAAACTAATAATGAAATGAATAAAAAAGTCATTTATGAATATTGTAAAATTCTTGAGGACACTTTCAATGAACTTAAAGATAAATGTAATGTTTTAAAAAACAACATGCTTTATTTTATAATACTAAATACGACCTTGCTATTGAGAAGCAGAAAAATGATCAGTTGTTAATGAAGAATACTGAACTAAAATTTTCTAATGAAAAAACTGAAAAAGAAATTATAAAATTTTACCCTTATAAGAGAAAAAATGACCTAGATTCTTGGTAAATAGATTGATCCAAACTGACTAATATCTCTGAGCTAATTACTGTATCATCTTTTTGTATTTCTAAATGTTCTAAAAATGAAAAAATTGACGATGAAAGGAATAAAGAAGAATTTTTTAAATATTATAATATTCTTGAGGACACTTTTAATTAACGTATATATAAATATAATATTATTAAAAAATAACATACTTTATCTACTAATACTAAATTTGACCTTGTTGTAGAGAATGAGAAAAATGATTATTTTTTAAAGGAAAATCCTGAACATAATTTGTCTAATGAACAACTGAAGAAGAAATTCAAAAATTTTACCAATATTAGAGAAAAAATGACATAGATTTTAGGTAAATATATTATTCTAAAGTATGTTATAGGTCATAGATATCAACCTGGGTAGAGAATAATAGTTAAGAGAAAATTTGTACCTAAATGTTGATATGAAATATTTACCACTAGTTATTTTTCTAACGAAACAAACAAAGTATTTATTTCAAAAATATTATAGTCTATTTATAAGAGACCTATTAAAAAAATGCGAGTTCCCAAAGACTTTATTAATAACATATCTAGACCCCATAAAATCTGGGTACCAAAATCATTCCTTGTATAATTTTTTTTTGTAAGAACTTTTATAGAAGACCTCCTGTAAAAGTCTATGGTACTTGTACATTTGATGTTCAAGGAATATGATATAAGACTACCCAATTTTCAAGAGCCTAATAAATTTTGATGGTGGTCATGTCACCTTCAGTGACAATGATAAAGGAAAAATCATCAACATTGTCCAAATTGGAAACAATAATTGTATTTTAATCTCCAATGTAATGTTTATTGATGGTTTGAAGTAAAATTTTATTATCATGTCACAATTTTGTGATGATGGTTTACATGTTAAATTTGAAAAAAAGGCATGTAATGTTTTTTATTCTAAAGATGCTTGAATTTTTTACTACTTTATGGCATGGAAATGTTTATGTTATTGATCTTAATTATTTAATTTTACAAAATGTTTCCTTCTTTGGTGACTTTCATAAAGAATATTGGATTTGGCATAAAAGAATATGACACTGTAATATTCAATCACTTAGGAATCTTACTTGAAAAGTTTTAGTTAGATATATACCAAAACTTGAGTTACCAAACAATAAAGTCTGTAACCCCTATCAAAAAGGAAAACAACAAAAGATTTATTTTAAAACAAATAAAGATGTTTCACCTTCTCAACCTCTTGATTTTGGTTAAATGGATTTATTTGGACCATCTAGAGTTTCTAGTATAAACAGGAAACACTATTCTTATGTACTAGTAGATAAATTTTCTAGGTATACTTGGGTGTTCTTTTTAGCTCAAAAAAGCAAAAAATGTTCTTACTTTACCAATTATGCTAGATCTATAGAAAAATTAAGTGGACTTATAATTAAGACTTTAAGAAGTGACCATGTTGATGAGTTTAAAAATCAATACTTTGAATTATTTTTCTCACAAAATGTCTATATTCATAACTTCTCTAATTATAAGACCCCTCATCAGAATAGATTTATAGAAGTAAGGAATAAAACACTTCAAGAGATATCTCAGACTATGCTAAATTAATATGAATTACCTATCTACTTTTGGGAAGAGGCTGTGAACACAACCTATTATATAATCAATAGATTTTAATTATTCCTAACTTGAAGAAGAAACCTTATGAGTTTTGTAATAGTATAAATCCTAAGGTTTATTACATTATAATTTTTGGTTATAAAGTCTTTATTCTTCACACTAAGGATAATCTGGATAAATTTTCCTCCAAAATTGATGAAGGAATTTTCCTTAGTTATTCTACCTCCAATAAATCATATAGAGTTTATAATAAAAGTACCAAGATTTTATAAGAGTATGTTCATGTTAAATTTGATGAGACAAATCCACATGATTTGAAAACCACTTTATAAAACATTTAGGATGATTTATCTTCTCTAAAATTAAATTAAAAACCTACTAATTATTTTATGAAGCAATCAGAAAAATCATCCAGTTCTGATGAACATACATAACTTGAACCTAAACTAGTAGATAACCTTGAGGTTACTAGCCCATCTTTTTATAAATTTGTTAAAACCCTTAAGTACCATCCTTTAGATGATTTATTTGGAGACCTAGATAGTGGTACACATACTAGATATTCTCTTAGAAATCAGGTTAAATATCAATAATTTTTATCACAACTTTAACCAAAGAACATAAATGATGAAATTAATGTTTAATTCTAGGTAATGTAAACAAAATAAGAATAAAATCAATTTGAAATAAAAAATGTACGAGAATTTATGGATAGAACCAAGGACACCATGACTATAGGTACTAAATGGGTGTTTAGAAATAAAGTAGATGAATTGGGCATGACAGTAAGAAAGAAGGATAAACAAGTTTCACAAGGGTATAGTCAAGAAGAAGGAATGAACTTTGAAAAGTCCTTTTCACTAGTTTCCAAACATGAATCCATTAGAATACTTCTTGCCTATGCAACTCATCTAGATTTCAAACTTTATCAAATAGATGTAAAAAATGGAATCTTAAATGCTTATATAATTGATGATGTTTTTTAAGTAACCCCCTATTTTTCAAAATCCTCATTTCAAAATCTTATTTTTAAATTAAAAAAAGATTTATATGGTTTAAAATAGGATCCGAGAGCTTGAGATGATATTCTCAACTCCTTTATTATTTCAAAAGGCTTTTCAAATAGTATAACTAAACCTTCCCAATTTATAAAATGAATTTAAAAATATATTTTATTTGGACAAATTTACTTATATGATATTATTTTTGGATCTTCAAGAAATTATTTATGTACCAAGTTCCAAAAAATAATGACAAATAATTTTGAAATGAGTTTAATGGGTAAACTAAAGTTATTTTTTGGTTTTCATATTTTTTAAAATAAAGAAAAAATTATTTTAAACTAAAGTAAATATATAAAGAATATTTTAGAACATTTTAACTTAGATATCACTAAGATTAGTGATAATACTTTGAGTATTACCTATAAATTGGACCTTGATGAAACTAAGAAACTAGTGGATCAAACCAGTTACAAAGGTAAAATTAGAAGTCTTCTCTACCAAATTTATATCTAACCTGATATTATGTTTATTGTGTGTATGTGTGCTCATTTTCAAGAAAATTCAAAAGAGTCACACTTGGTTATTGTAAAAATAATTTTAAAATACCTCAAATAAAATACCAATTTAGGATTGTTTTATCCAATAGGATAAGAATTTGACTTAGTTATTTTGATTTTGATTTTGGTGGGTGAAAGTTAGATAGAAAAAAAAAATTCTTGAACATATCAATTTTTAGGTAAGGCTCCATTTTATTAGTGTAGTGAGAAACAAAACTATGTTCCACTATCTACTACTGAATCTCATTACATATCTTCAGGTAGCTTCTATGCACATATTTTGTGTATGAAAGAAAATTTACTAGACTATGGATATCAATTCTGACATGCCTTTACAAAATGTGATAATAAAATTTCTATAAATATCTATAATTATCCTATATCACATTATATAATAAAACATATTGATGTATGACATCACTTTTGGAGAGAACTTTTCAAAAAAGTGATTTCACTCTTGAATATATTGCTACAAAAGATCACATTGATGATATTTTTTCTAAGCCTTTGAATTTTTGGAGAATGAATTACATAAAACATGAATTAGGTATGATAAATTTCTGTTGAGTTTAATTTTCTAGGACTCACCATTTTGAATATATCAATATTGTGAATGTCTCACCATTGATACTTATCACTATTGATACTTCTCATTATTGATACTTCTAACCATTGACACTTCTCACCATTCAAACTTCTCATTATTGAAACTTCTCACTATTGAACTTCATGCCTTCATTATTTTTTCACTTGACTATTTTTAAGTCACTGTTAATAATTTTATTTATTATAAATTTTAATTTTTACTCTACTCAAGTTTGATTTTGATTTTTTATTTTCAATTTTTATCCCCATTTCCAATTTTAAAATTTTAAAATCCCTAAATGATATAATTTTGATCCTATATAGTTTCAATGTTCACTTATGTCACGCCAAAACTATTGTGACCCTTTAACTTCCAATTGTTGACCTTCCTACACTATCACCTGAACCAACCAAGATGATCTCCATAGCTAGAATGAAGAAACCTTCAGAGTCTTCTCTGGATGAGTAGTGTCCTACTAAGAAATGGTTGGGTGAGGAAATCCATTCAACTACTACTTTATAGCCTCTAAATATTATGTTTTCAAAGCGAGTTATCATTCCATAAAAATAAGTTCAAGTAGAGTGGTTTCTTTCTAGTAAATCCTTTGTGATTCAAGTTATACAGAACCAAGGATGGATGGATCATTTTTCTTCTAGCTAGAGAAATTTCTATCCTAGGATGGTATACAAGTTTTACTAGTTTTTGGAGTATATATTCAAGGATAATGAATACTGGGTGAGAACTACAATTGATATTTGAAATGTTTTGTTTTATTCTAGATAGTGGTATGCATGTCTTGGAGTTCCACATGAAGGTATTGAAAATGAATACCAAGGAACAATTCCAGATAATAGTGATGATTTAATTTACGAAGAAACTTTATTTGAGTTTAATGGAGATGGAATAGTTGAAGGAATATATCATTAGATCTAGATTGTGAGTGCATGATGATTATAAAGTTCATTCAACACAAGTTGTTCCTAGGGAAAAGTGGATTTTTTACTTTAATATTTCAAGATATCTACCTCCTGAGCCTTATGAAAATAATGGTGAAGATCAATTTATGTATATATTATATACTTCATATAGTAGAAACGAGTAAGCCTAAATTAAGATAAAATTATTTGATATATCCTACATTTATTTTAGTGATTTTGGATAATGAAGGTTTAGTTTGTAAAGATGAAGAATTTATAAAATATTGTGGTGTTTGTTTGCATCATAAGAATAATTTTCAGAAGGATTAGAATAAGGTAGAATACATTGAAAAAAATGGGTGGTTGATGATGAAAAATTATATGTTGATTTCAATCCTATAGACCATCCCTTAATACCAAAATACCTTTTTAATCCTTGTTTGGAACCAGAAAAAGTATTTGAGTATTTTCATTTTAATGAGAAAGAAGTGGTTTATGTTGATTGAAATAAAGTAGATGAATATCTTGGGAAAGAAGGTAGTGACCCTGATTTTTCATGATAATACCCTCCTATTACCTTTGGGGAACCTAGTCCACCTAGGTCTCTCCCTAAAAGAGAAAAACTATTAAAGGAAGGAAGTTATGAGGATTAAATAAAAGCCTTAAGAGAAGAATAGTTCAAGATTAGTTTTAAATTTGATGTTGAAAATGGTGATGATGATGATGGAGGAAATGTGGAAGAAGAAGAAGGATGAGAAAACAGATAAGATGAGAATGTTGATGGTGATGAAAAGAATATTGAAGTTGAAAATGGAGATGAAGAAGTGGATGGCTATAATAGTGATTCTGATGGTTCCAAAGGAACAAATGGCCAAGTTAGTGTTAATGAGGTTGAGATGCCTCAATCACGTTTTTCTTCTCCATATTCATTTGTTATAAATCTAAGGAATGTCTAAGTCTTGTGAAAAAATTCGTAAGAGAAGAAACATAAATATTAGTTGAGGGGGAGAAATCTCCAAGATTTGAAATTCATCAATTTTCTGCTACTGTTGATAGACATGATAATGTACCTATTGATGATGATCAAATAGCTTCAGTTTCAATTTTTTTTAATAGTATGTGGATGAGAAGATAAAGGTTGTTGCAACAATTGAGGAATCAATTGCTAAGTATTTATAATTGGACCATGCTCTTGATGAGCAATCTATTGATGTATAGTTGAGTGATGTTCCTTCTACCATTGAGCCTTTAGTTTATGAGAACATGGAAGATGCACGTATTTCTATTAAGAAGAGGTTTGATATATAGGTAGTTATTTTCCCACGTTTTTACCTACTTTGGATATTCCTAAAACTGTAGAATATATTACTATTAATACTTATTGTAATTTTTCTTTCAAAAGGATGAAACCATTTGCTGAGGAGTTTGAAATTTTCTAGGGTATGTCAGACTTATTCTGGACTACTTTGATTTATATGAGGATATAAGTACACCAAAGTATGGTGGATCATCATTTTGGGCTGTAATGAATCTTGTATAATTTTATGGTATGCATGATACACCTTTGCCTACTTCTATTACACCTACAGTTCTAGTGGTTTTTGTCACCAAGGGTGACCTAAATTATTTCTATAAGAAACTTTTATTATATTTTGATGTGAAGTTGAGAAACCAACCCACTTTTATCACTAGGTTAAGTAAACATGATTCATGATATTTTTTTTAACTTGTGATACATCATATTCAACCGAAGATGATGCACCACATTAAAGAAGTGAAGATTGATAATAGAAGACTTTCCATTGAGCTAGAGTCTATGAAGTTTTTTCTTGAAGGGATGTAGTCAGCCTTTACTGATTCTATAAAAGGATTACTTGAGAAATTAGATAATATTACTTCAGTTGGTTCCATATATACTACTCCACCTCCATCCCTTGATATATATTTGGTCCATTTTTTTTGTGTGAGAAGAACTGAGTGGTCTTTCAAGTGGTCATTTAGGTGATAAACCATACATACATAAGGAAACTTTTAGGAATTTTGAGCATAAAAATGATCACTCCCACATGATGAATAAGGAATACATGTAGGATATGAGACCAGACATAGAAACCACAACCAAAGTAATCAAGCATTATCTCTCAAGGATATACTCTAAGAATTAGTTGAATATTCATTTTAAGTATATTCTAGAAAATATGTGGATACCTCTGATCAGTCAGGCCTTTAAGGAATAAGTAAACCAGTTAAAGATAATGAATCTAATGCTTTAGTGGTTTATGGATGAGAAGAAATACTTATTTAGTGAAATGGAAAGAGGTGGAAATATCATAATGGATTTTATCAATATTATGAAACATTTTTTGTATGTTTATGGAACTACTGTTGCGGCTCTTGAGGCCCTTATAGTTACAACTCATCTGACTCATCCTACTACAGATCAAGAGGAATTTAGACTAGGAGTTACCAAAAATCCTCAGGCGCCATTTTCATCTAAATTCCCGCCTTTTTCCTTATCTCCCAAAGAAGTTGTGCATCACATCTAACCAATCATTATCATAGATCCATGTTCTCTAATAGATGTTCCTTCAACTATTTGTAATGAAACCCCAGCCTCAATTTTTATAGAATCTGACTCATACAAGGAAAAGGTAAAATATCATTTTTTCATTTAACATATCCTGAGAAGAATCATTTATCTTATACTTTTGTTTTTGGTAGGGATGTTTTTAATGTTTTTCTAAAACTTTTTTCTATAACCTTTTTGTGGAAAAAATTCAGTTGGTTTCTAATGAAAACTCTCTTATTCATATTCTATTTTTATATGATTTTCCTATATTTATTGTACAATTTTTGATAATCCATAAAGGGGGAGAAATATTATATGATATTTCTTTATATTCCTTTAATACAACCCAAAATACTCTTTATTTATATTATTTACTATTTCAATTTATTTGACACCATAGTGTTTTATTTTACTTATTACTATATTTATACATTTAATACAATGCCATGTTTTTCATGGTTTATACCTTTGACACCATATGCCTTTTAATTCAGAAAAACATCTTATATAAAATTTTATGATTTTTGATCATCAAAAAGGGGGAGATTGTTGTCACCTCATTGAGGTTATTGAAACCCTTGTTTAAATGATCAAAATATCATGTTTATTATGATTCTTAATGAGTTTTATGTTTTTTTAGAATTTTATCATGTGAGATAGATTGAAATTTTTTTCCTAAGTGTGAGTCACTTCCATCAAGTCTCACCGCCAAGAAGGAACACCATTAAGGATGAGTCACTATAATAAAATATCTCACATTCTGAATCTACAGGGATGAATTACTGCTGGGATCCAAAATCAACTAAGTGTTAAAAACACTCACCATCACCTTGAGTTACCACCAAAATGTAATTTTGATAAATTATGGAATGTATCACCACTATAGGATGACTCATAATTATAGTGAAGTCACCGACAACAATGGATTTTTGGGAATGGGATGACTGACCGTTAGGGATGAGTCATTGCCAGAATAAAAATGAGACTAAGTGTGGGAATCACATACCACTGAGACAAGTTACCGCCATACTCTGAGTTACTACTAGTTTAAGACACCACCAAATTTTTTCATCATTCCTAAGTCTCACCAAAAAAATTTCAATTTATTTTGAATTAAATATATATAATAGATATTTTATGGAATTTAATTCCCAAACTTATTTTAATTATTTTTCCATAATTTCTCAATAGAGATGCATTAATGTTTGTGTTAGAATTGTAGTACAAGGAGCAGAAGATCCGATGGATTATCTTTTCTATTACTACTGATAAAAATATCAATTAGAATCCCTCATGAAGATATGTGATGTGCTGAAAAAAATATACATGTACAAATGAATAGAGATGAGTTGCTGTGAAGTGTTCTTTACAAAAAAAATTCTTATCGGTGATCAACAATAGACAATTTTAATCACATTGAACATCTATAATACTTCTTATAGTCATAAAAAAGGAGTTTATGATAATATTTTCTATATCAGATTTTAGAAAGGAAACTCGAGCTGCATTTCAAACTATATTCTAGGAGTCATGAGATGCATTTCTTATCAAATAAAGCAACCCCATTTTTTCTTACACATTTACTTGCTATGTTTTTTTATCTTTATTACATTATGAGTAGTGTGTGTATGCTCAATATTTTACACATAGACTTTCACCTATTTTAATTTGGAAGATACTTGGATATCTTTTCAAACACTTTTTATTCTTGTTTCCCACATGTTGTGGTAGAGGTCCGGTTGTGGCCTATTTTATCTCTAATACCATGATTACAATGGAAGAGGTACTTGTGTGGCCTAGATATTTCTCATACTAAATTATACCCAATCCAGGTTGTATATTAAAAGGTTTATTTTTAAATAAACTTATTAGAAACAAGTGATTTCTATTTGGAGAGGACTAAGTCTCTAATTGAGACTGAAACTCTTGTATTCATTTCTGATATGTTTTTGTTTTGTTTTATTTTTTAGAATTAAAAATAAATCTGTTTTAAACTGTAAACAAAACCACTACTTTGATATATTACTATAATTAGTTTTTATATAAGATTTTAATTGAGTTAATCGATTTCAAAAGTTAAAGTTATTTTCCATATTATTTTAACTTAGACATAATTATTCATTTGAGAAATATTTTAAAAGATTAAAAATTATATAGATATACTATTTTGATAAACTGGACCATATTTTAAGTCAATTTTGGGATTTTATTTTAACTTATTTTATTAAAATTATTTATCGGGTACTCAATTACCCCATATTGAGATACTCATTTCGACTAATAAAGTTTATTACATGAAATTATCGCTACATTTTATGATTGAATATATGGAAAAAGAGATATTTTTATCATATGGTTCCAGGTGGTGCTGTTATTATATGATAAATATGATACTCTGATTTATCATATTTCAGGCTGTTATGAAAATAAGTTGGTGGATATTTTTTCACTATGAATATAAGATATTACATGATGAATACATGCATATTTATATGTATTTAATTAAATTTAAATAATTATGAAATGAACTTTCTTTACACATGGCATGAAGGGAAAAAAGTTACAGAATTTCTAAATATAGAGGTAACTAGGATAATTCCTGTATGATATTTTTTACTTTGGGTTCCCTAGCTATGAGTGTGTGCATATAGTATGAGATAACTCCCTTGGTTTTTATTACATTATACCACCTTTATTATAGAGGTATCTTGTTATTCTTTAATAAAAGTTTCTTAACTTTGGATGGATATTTTAGTGGTAATGATGTATGGGTTCAAAGGTTTTTTTGAGGAAGAATTATAAGATTAAAGAATGAATAATAATTCATGAGGTGATAAATAAATACTATTTTATTAAATTTATTAAATGTAAAGGTGCAAGATATTTTCATATATTGTGTAAATAAAAGAATAAATAAGAATCAAGTTTTCTGGGAATGGTGTAAGATATCAAATACTAGAAACAAATGATCATGCAAATTTTAAATAGAGAGTGTTCAATAGATTTTTGAAGGATTTTTTAATTTCTTAAAATATTTGATATTCGAAATGTTTGATTCATACAGTATTGAAAATAGAGAAGAAAAGGAAGCTAACTAAATTTGCATGTTTTATGTATACAATTATTAAAGATCATGAAAATGTGTTTAATATGATATAGTTATCAATATAAGATGTAATAAGAGATAGAAAGAAGAAATAAAAGGTTATTTCTTTCCCCTATGAAAGAAATTAATGGAGACCTGACTTAAAAAATAACAGGTGTAAAGAATCCAAGCATAATGGTGATGGCATGTTGAAACGTATTGGTGAAGGTTTATTCCATTATTGCAAAATATTTATTATCATATCATCTGTACAAGAGGCACATGCACTATCATAAGACTATAATGAAATGAATGTTATGGATATACCTTGCTTTATGTAATCTACAAGGATTGTTTTCTAGTTGTCTATGTGATATCATATTGTCTTCAGATTATTCTAAGGACTAGACACTCTTATTGAATAGTGAACCTTGTAAATTGTTCACTACTAGAAAATGGACCTATACCCATGACTTTGGAAAACTGTGGGTATAGGTCACCTATACCCATGGTTGTTTTATAGGACCATGATTATAGGTTTTTTTTTCAAGACCCATACCAACAGTTTTGTAGAAACCATGAGTATAGGTTTTTTTGAGACCTATACCCACAGTTTTTACAAACTGCGGGTATAGGTTTTTTTCAAGACCTTTACCCATAGTTTTTGAAAACTATGGGTATACCTTTCCCGCGTTATAGTGGGAGAATAAAAATTTCCATGGGACAAAAAAAATTCCCTAAAACTCCTATACCCATAGTTTTCCACCTATAGACACAATTTAGATAAATATATACAATTAAATATATATTTATATATTAATAAGTGAATATGGTGTAGTGGTTAGACACTAGAACCGTATAGAGTAGTCTAGGGATCGAAAATTGCGACCAATTTTTTTTTAAAACCTATATCTAGATTTTTAGAAATGTTGGTATAAGGTCAATGGCATGATGGAATTCACCTATAACCATGGTTTTTAAACCATGGGTATAGGTATTTAAATCCATGGGTATAACTCAGGGCTATACTGATGCCTCAGTTTCCCACATTTCCTTGAAACTGTGGGTATCGGTTAAATTTTTAGTAGTGTTGGTATTCCTATGGGTGTGATTTTTTATTGTATTTAATTAGTTTCATTTATCTCTAACTAGAGGAAAAGGTTGTTTTAAGAGAAGAAAATATTAATATGGATGTTCAGAACTCAATTAATAGTAATACTATTCTTATCTTTGATGTGGTGAACTATCATATCTAGAATGATAAAATGACACCCTATCTATTTTCCATTCACTATAAAGTTTTAGTGTTTTTTATAAATTTATTTTTTCCATACATGGAAGGTTCTCCATTAATACCTATAAATAAAATTAATTGAGGGAATTATGTAAAAGAAAATAATTCCGTACTTTCCTCTCTCTCTCTCTCTCAGAAAGTGAATTCCTAAGGGTTAAATGAATTAGAATAGATAAAAAGATCTTGGATAAGTTGAAGAATAATTATTAAGGGAAGAAAAAATTTAAGATATACAATTTATAAATTTGGATATTAAAATATTAATATATGATAATTGGATATGATGAATATTTTGGTGCCTTCTTCATAAGGGTTTATGACTTTTTAAGTAGCCAATAATCTTTTGATTAAAATTAGAAGACTCTATATTTGTGGAGAGATATTAAAAATTATTCATGATAAATTTGATGAAAAAATATCATAATTATAATATATAGAGTTATAAATGATTTATTTTTATGATTTTCATAGTAATCTAATCACATATGAGATGATAAGATGGAATTCTATCAAAATTATGGGAAATGATGATCATAAAATCTCCTTAAAATCCACTGACCCAGAAATATCAAAGAAAGTGGTTATTAGGAAAGAAACATATGATTCTATTTTAGATGTTGAAGTGAGTAATATTTTTTTTATGAATTCTCTTTATTTCCAGAATAGTAAAAAAGGCATGGGTAATTATAAATTAAGGTTACAATTAAAGTGATTTAACTATAGATCCATTGGACATTTCATATAAAATTGTCCAAGAATAAAGGAAGATGAAGATAGTGACAATTAATATTGAAGGAATAGAACACCTATGAAGAGAAAGATATAAAGATAAATATCCTATTAAAAATTATGTAATAATATGTTATAAAATGAATAAATTGTTTTTCTAAATTTGATGATTATTAAGAACATGTGGAAGCTGAAAATTCTAGTGATGAAGGTTATAAGAAGTTTTTTATTACAAAGTTGAATTATGAGAGTTTTACATATGATGAAAGTGTAAAAGATGAAAAATAATAATAATAAGAAACTTAAATAGATTTAATTATAATAATATAAATGAAATAATGTCCCACAAAAATTTTAAAACTTGAGAAATATAACAAGAAACTCAAGAAAGATGAACAAATTGTTTACAATAAAGAAAAAATACATAAAGAATAAAAATCTATATTGTTAAAATATGTTGATAAACATAAGAAGTTACTTGATGAATATAAAATACTCAAAGTCAATCTAGTAGAAAAAATTTGGGACAATTAGAAATAATTGGACCTTGTTCAACAGAAACTTGTTGGCGCTGAACAAGGAAAATATAACTTTTAAAATTCAAATTTTGAAGTTAGTGAAACATATAAGGTGTGTGAATCTCATAAATTTTAGAAAATATAATTCTTAAAGGATAATATCAAAATTTAATATATTGGGAAAGGGTGTGTAAAGAGGATACAAATTAATTTGATCATGCATATAGCTAAAACATACAACTTCCAAAATTTTGGAAATTTTGAGAAATAAAAATTTTATGTAAAAATTGATACAAATGGAGAATATAATATAGATGATAAAATTATAAAATGAAAAATAACATTTCAAGATTATTCTAATTTTTTAGGAAAATAATCCGATATTTATGGTGGAAAATATGTTGGAAAAAAGATGTATTGTTTTGGAAAACATGCGTGTTTCAAAGGAAAATACACTCTATGTATATTACTAGTGTTTTAGAGGCTTTTTTTATAAAAATATATATTTTTATGTTTAATAATAAACCTAAAATATATCCATGAGGTATTGGAGATAGAGTTTTAGGGTGAGTTTTCCCACTCAAATATGATAAACTGAAAAGTAATCTGAAAAATCTAATTTGAAGATTGAAAATAGATTCCAACCACTTAAAACTTTATGTGAAAGGTGTGATAAGCCTAGAAACTTGGAAATATTTTTTCTTGTGATGATTCCATCCCAATAATTTTTGGATGGATAAACTCAAAAACACTAAGAGAAGGAATAAAATTGAAAATAAATGGCTCTTTTTGTTGAAACTATACTCAAGGCTATAATAGTAGAGTGAACTTGGATTTTGAAAAGTGGGTGTTCTTATCAAATTAAACTCTATTTAAAGCTATTGAATAATGATATAGACTAAAAATAAGGTAAAATAAATTTTTTAAATGATTATTGTCTCAGAATAAAATGTATTGTATCTTCTATCATTGGAAAAGAAAAGATAAAATACTAAAATTCATTATTTCTTAATGGACTGAAACACAATATTTTGAGTGTTTCAAAAAATTATGATGAAATAAAAAAATTATCTTCTAAAGAGATATATTTATTATTAAAATGTTGGAATATAGGGATTTTTCGACAAGGGGATAAAAAACCAATGGAAACCTTTTCTTGATTGAAGATGAACAATATTCTTATTATTTGAGTATGAAGGAAGACAATAAATTATGGAATAGAATGATTAGACATGTATTCAAGATAAATATCAATAAATTGGCACATAAAGGAAGTGTTAATGATTTAAATGATATGATAATAAACATATATTGGTGATGTTCAATATTCTAGAAAGGTAAATTTTTAAATTCTTCACACAAGAAGGTTGAGTTACATATATCTCATCCCTTGGGGATTATTTATTTTGACATATATGGTCCCATGGGAATGAAATTGAAAAATAAAGATAATTATTTTATTGATGATTTACCTCATATTATATATCTTATATTTTTAAAAAAAATCATAGGATCTCAAGATGATCAAAAGTTTCCGGAGAAGTGCTGAAAAGGAGTGCAATTACTTTATAAAGTAAATATGGATTGATAATGATACTAAATACACAAATGGAAAGTTTGAATATTATATTTAGAAGAATGATATTCACCAGGTGTTTATTTCACTATACACACAAAAAATGGAATGGTTAAAATAAATAATAGAATATTGGTTAAGATGGATTGAACCATGTTAATTGAACATGACACTTCTCAACTCATTTGGAGACAAGATATTGGTGTAGTAGTCTAAATGAAAAATCACTGATTCTATAAACCAAATTTGTACATGTATCCTAATGATTTTTATTATAAGAAGTCACCATGCTTTAAGTATATATGATTATTTGGTTTCCCATGTATTATCAAATTAAAATGTGAAAATATTAGGAAGTTTGATCAAAGACGCATAAATGGTATATTTCTTGGATACCCTTAAAATAGTAAGGGATAAAAATGATGTAAATAGGATGATATAAGAATAATTGATTTAGATTATATAAGAGTGTTGGAAAATTCAAAAGGGGTAATTTCATAAGCAAATGAAAATTTAACATAAAGAAAAGATGAATTTGTCCCTATTAAGCAATATGATGATGTCATTAAAAGAGATGAATGTAATGATGTTGTGCAAGGAAGGAAGGAATACATAAATATTTTAAGTCACGAGTAACAAACTAATTTATCATGTACAAGACTAAGGAATTAAGTAGATACTAGGAATATCATTAGAGATAAAAAATAATAGTTTCAAACTAGAATAACATTGAGGATAGTTACACATACCTCATTGTTTTCATAGGTTGAACCAGGAGATATTGATGAATAATTGGATCACTAGGAGTTGATTGATACTATTAATGGGGAATTAGATTAGATTTATAAACTAATATATGGGATTTGTTACCCAAACCTGAAGATAATAATGTGGTTTCAACAAAGTGGGTTTTTTGAAATAAACTGACTGAAAAATATGAAGTGGTATGAAACAAGGAAATGCTAGTTTTTAAGGACTATTCATAGGTTGAAGGCACTAAATTTTATGAGACCATTACATTAATTTAAATACTTGAAACCATTATAATATTTCCTTATATTAATTCACAAAGGAAATATAAGATTTTACAAATGGGTATCAAGTCTTCCTTTCTTAATGGAGAATTGGAATAAAAATTCTATATTGAGTAGCCAAGTGGTTTATTTCTTGGAAAATAAGAGAAATATGTGTTTAAATTGGAAAAGGATTTATATGGGTTGAAGAAATCACTATGATCTATGTTTTACAAGATTTATTCCAATTTAAATAATCATTCAAAATTTCTTTATTCACTTAAAATAGGTTGGAGAAATCACTACTATGTAGAGTTTTCAAAATATATAAATATATTGTTTGAAATGTCTATGTTGGGAGAAATTTGGTACTTTATTAGATTTAAAATCTCTCATGAGAAGGAATATATTTTTTTTATCAAAATAAAAATATGATAGGGAACTATATAAAAGATTTATAGTAGAATATTCAAAAACTATTTCCACACCTATCTTAGTGAGAACAATTTTTTAAGGATAAAGTTGGAAATGATCATGGGTAGTTGATTAGAGGCTTTTTATACATATAAACCTCTATACAAGATATATTTTATGTTGTTATAATTTGTGCTATATTTCAAAGTGCACAAAAGTGACACATTTTTTGATGGAAAATGAATTTTTCGATACATTATGGTATCTATGGATTATGGAATAAATTAGGAAAATATAGTAAATTTTAATATATTTTTGTATATAGATTCTGACTTGGAAAATTTTATCAATGATAAAATATACACATATAAAAGAGTATTCTTTTTGAGTAAAAGATGTGTGAGTTGGCATGTAAAAAAGAAACATTTGTTGACTATAAATTCTTTGGAAGTTGAGTATGTATAATCTAATCAAGATACAATGAAATTTATGTGGATGAATACATATTTGTAATATTTTTTTGGTAAATGTGAAGCTTCCACTTCTCTTGGGCTGTGGTAATCAAAGTGATATCAATATTAAAAAGAATCAAGGGTAACATTTAAGGTTAAAGAATATTGATATTAAATATCAATTCGTCAAGGAAACTATGGAATGAAATAAACTAAATTTGGAGTTTGTTCCTATGATGGATTATGTGGATAATATTTTTACTAAACCATTACTAAAGGATACATTTTAGAAGTATAGGTTGATTACGTTTGTTCAGATTCACCCACTTCAAGGATAGGGTATGTGATTTATATCCCCTCTCTTATCTTGTCCTTGAATTTTTTTGTAAAAGGGGGAGAAATATGAAATAATAAATATATCAATTGATTTATGTTTTACTTATTTCAGAATAACATATATTTTTGGTAGTTTTTAAAAGGGGTATGCTATGATGTCAACATATGTGAGTTGTGTGAAGTGTTTAACTGGTTTGTTGAAGTTGATGCATGAACTTGTTATTTATAGGTTGAAGTTAGGTTTGTTTTAAAGATGTAATGATGGCGTTTTAAGTGAATAAGGAAATTTTGAATGATTATTGATCAATGATTCCTATTACTCACACCATGCTAGCTCACATAGGAATATAATTTTTTTATAGTGATTTATATATTGAGTTTCAGAGCTTTATTGGTTTATATTACTTAGTTAGAAAAAAATATAAAGTGGTAGATTTTTGAGACCAAAGGTTTTGAGTTGTTTTTGAATTAGTTAATAAGATAGTGAATATGAATTGGAATTATTTATAGTGTTGTATTTTGATTTCAATACATAAATTAGTATGTTAATAGAAAAAGAGTACTGATATCTAGTTATTGTTATTATATTATTATGGTTCAAAAAAATTCACACTCAATGGGGTGTACACCTTTATTATAAGAATGAAGAATCTGACAGAATGGATGGAGTGACCACATGAAGGGTGAAGTCACAATCAATGTACTTAATGTGTGAAGGAATTATGAACAACCACAAAAATAAATGAAAACCTACTAAAAAAAGAATTCAAACAAACCACGTGAAGAAATGAAAACTGACAGCATGAAGAAATGAATACCTACCGCATGAAGAAATGTGAACCTACTGAATGAAGAAATGAGAACCTTATGTATAATGAAATACAGACCTATTATATGAAGGATTTCTTATCTACTACATGGTAGGGAAAATAACCGTGAAAAAAAACACAATATTTCAAGTGAATGTGGACACAAATGGTATATTGAGTGATTGTTGGATTTCTTGGAAGGTTGACCAACCACACATTCAATTATAGGAAAGATCAAGAAGTGGAAGATATGATATATCTTGAAGCTCAGTATAAATACAGTGACATGTAATTGTAACTATATTTTATGAAAAAAGTGAAAAATGAAATTGTTATTATTAGATGGTTCCACATGTATATGTTCTTATCTGATAAATATGATACTTTGATTTATCATATTTTAGGCTTCTATAAAAAGAGGTTCATGATTTTTTTTCATTGTGAGTATAATATATACCAAATTGAATGTATTCATATTTATATGTAGTTAATTACACGAAAATTATTATGGAATGAATATTTTAAAGTGCCTGAATTATTATGTAATAAATAAGGAGTAGGTTTTATGGGTTTTATGAGGAATAATTATAGGATTAGGTAAGGGAGAATAATTCACAAAATAAAAAATAATTCATATTTTGAGGAATATTTTTAATCAAAAAGTGTAGGATATTATTATATATCATGGAAAGAAAAGAATAACAAAGAGTCATGTCTTTAAGAAATAGTTTAAGATATTAAAAACTAGAAATTTTTGGTCATTAATATTTTAAATGGCGAGTATTTACGAGAAGTTTTCAAGATTTTTCTATTACTAAAATTCATGGTTATTCAAAATGATCGATTCATGCATCATTGTGATATTGAATAGAGATATGAAGAAGAAGGTAACTAATGTTTCATGTTTTATATATACAAATTTTGTGGATCATGAAAATGAATGTGATTAGAGAGAGTTAAAAAAGGAAGAATAAATCTGATAGAGAAAGAAATAACAAGTGGTTCATGATAAATTTTATGTAATAAATAAAAGGATAAAAATATCTCACTTACAAAAGTGAAAGTGTGAAGAGTCTAGTAAGCACATTGTGTAACACCCAAAGGATTTAAAAATAAATTTCATATTCAATGCATGAAACACTAAGTCTATAAAAAACAAAACTTTGTTATAAACAAGTTAATAAACCTAATTTTTCCACTTCTAGGATTTTAATTTCAAAAACCTAACATACACGATTGTGTTTAGGGTGATTTTTAGAGTCTGATAGAATAAACATATTTTTTGGTGAATAGTAAACCACCCTTATGAATAGTAATATACCCTTAGGAATATTAATTTTACCCTTATGAATTGTAATATGACCCTTATGAATAGTAACCTTACCCATGAATGTATAAATCAAATTTAGGCACCTTATAAATGTAGTAGAATATTTTATAAATTATTAATTAAGTATTCATATTATTGTGAGTGATAAATATTTAATTAAACTTTTAAATTAATAAATTAATTCATTTTCATAAAATGGGTTCCTAAATAAATATTTTTTTGTCCCATTATTTTAGGAAAATTTTATGAGACAATAGTTAATTTTTGAAAGAATTATAAAATCAATTTTAAATATAAAATCTGTATTTTTCAAGTAAATAATGATTTTATTTAGAAATTAAATTTGACATATTTAGAAAATTATTTTGATAAATTGGAGTTCATTTTTGGATTATACACATCAAAAAATGGTTATAATGAATTTTTGGGATTTTACTAAAATACTTCAATTTTAGGTGAATAGTAAAATACGATAATTTATGCTAAATACTAAATACATGATTTATTGTGTCATAGATGATGTAAAGATGATGTAAGAACACTTTGTTTGAACTCAAATGCACATATTACTATTCTTGGTCACAATAAAAAAAATACTTTTTCTGGTATTGAGAAAAATAATAAAATAATGATTGAGATATTAAAACATTACTCCTCTCCTCCACTATAAAATGACCCTTACTCCCTACTCTATTCACTCCTCTAAAACCTTGTTCCTTGTATAAATTCTTCCCTAATTTCTTCTAAAGATCCTACCCCACTTCCATAATCCATTGGTCTCATAAAAAGACCAAATCCTCTCCCCTAAAGAGGCTCTCAAGGAAGATTAATTTAAGAGGTAAATTCCTCTTTTCAATTCTTTTACTTCCTTTTCAAGTTCCTTTGTTTTCTTTTCTATCCTCACCTAACCTCATCCAAATGGTATGAAAACTACATTAAATTAAATTTACTTTAATTTTGTTATAATTATGGAATAATTTATTATCACCTCTTCTTTACCCTTCTTTTATGCTATTAGTAAAAAGCACCACCTGGGATGTGCTAATTTACCACATTCAAGGATGATGGGTTTTCAATTTTTATTATCATCATAAATTATGGTCATGAATCCATTATTATGGTTTAAACAGACTATAATATATGTATTATGTCTCATATATGGTTCTGGAATCTTTTTGTACACATGGTTTTTGATTTGTAAAGCAAACTGAGTTTGTTGTGTTCAAAATCTACTAATTAACCCAAACAGTTATCATTAAATAATTTATATAATGATTAATATTAATTACAAGTAACCAAAAGAAATTTCCAAACATTTAACCTTATGGATGTTCAAGAACAACATATAACTTCAATTCTGGAAAACTGTCCTCATTTTACACGATTCTCCGCTCATGTATATAGGTACACTGATCATGAAACAAACTGACCCAGACGATGAAATTAAACCTCTTAACCCATCAAAAAGACCATGAATGAACTTAACAAGGTTATAATAAATCAATTAAATTAAGATGAGTTTATTTAATTATTATTTAATGAACCTAATTTTTATTATTCAGGTCATAAGATCATATGGAGAACACCTTCAGACTTAAGGTAAGGGGTTTCCTCATCTGACTTCCATTTTTGTTAGATATTCCTTATTCACTACTATTACTTGTGTATGGTGTATGTATACAGACCATTGATGTATCATATCATGAATAAATTTATTTTCATTGTATTCAATGTATCATTTTAAGATTATTAATTTTGTGTCATACGAATCAATGGATTACAAAGCGGTAAGTGATTTTTACCTGATCCTCCTTTTTCATTCGAGTTACTCTTATTCACTACTTAACTTAATTAAATTATTATTTATTCTTATTTACTCCACATAAATTATGTTTGAATGTTATATATATGTTTACCAACCATAATACTTATTTAGTTTATTGGTATTTACATGTTTTAAAATAATCATTCAGAATTTCATCCCAATAAACAATCTCGATTCAAGGGAACTTCTCAAAATCTTACCCATTTTCAAGTGCACACCAGAATATATTTTAAGACACCATTATTTTTATAAAACAAATAATTTTATCATGAAATATTATCTTGGTTCATTTTTGGTTTTTTGAAAACAAACATTCCTTTCCTCTTTAAAATTATCTTTAATACTTTCCTTAAAATGCTCTAAAATATTTTATTTCTAAAGATTCTTAAGGAATATTTTTACATGATTTCAATTTAGAGGGACATAATTTATGACTCAAATATAATTTCAATGTTCTGGATTTTTTTTGGATGTACATTTTTAAAATATAATTTCATGGAAAATACAAATGATTTTCCAAAATAACACTTCTTTCAAAAGTAAAAAAGATTTTTCTCGTCTCACATTAACTTTTATGAAGTATATGCCTTGTTCACCACTTATTCCATGAATGTGGTGTATGTACTGACCTTTGATATATTATATCAATAGTATCATTATTCTCGTGATATTATATGGGATTATGAATTGAATAATTCAAGGTGGTATAAGACACGTTGGAATGTTTACGGCTTATTTCCTCATAAAAATTTTAATGGTCTCATTTAAAAGTGTCTTTATCTAAAATAACATCCCTTATTGAATCTTGTAATTCATTGAGATTTATCTATTACAATATCATCTATAATATTTTGTTTAAGGGTTTATGATTATTTTGACTATGGATGTGTTATCTTGATACCATTCACCATATTGCTCTGAATGGTTAGTGTTTATGTTAAATGACTGGGGAAAGTTATTTACATTTCACATGTTAGTTTAAATATTAATGTATATGTTGATTATGTTCACCCATTTAATATGAGGAATGAATTGGAAATATTAAGTGATAGGTGGGGCCCACTATATCCCCTCGATGCATCAGTAGGTCTTATGAGACAAATAGATATGGACATGGTCGTGGCATTGCCCATTGTTAGATATGGTTTTGGCCGAGGCCTTAATAATTTTTAGATGTCTTAGAAAAGGAATTGATGGTATGTTTACAAATGTATGGAATATGAATTTCCATCATTATGAAGCAAGTAATTGAAATATCATGTGGTTATTCTGTTAGTGTAATACCCATGATTATTCTTTATTATGGAATTATTTATTCAGCTCTTATTCCTATCATATTATGTTCAAGTTTTTTTAGTGGCATGTTTTTTTAGTTATTCACCATGCCTAATTTTTATGTTTATGATATCTTTCACTATAATTTTTACCCTTACTGAGCATTTGATCTCACCCCTTTCTTATGTTTTATTTTTTCTAAGATGTGAATAAGTATATTATGAATGAACTATAGGGATTACCTAGGAGATATGGATATTTTCAAAGGATTTTCTATCTTGTACTTATTTTCAAGTTGTAATGTTGTACTTATGTATGTATATTTTTTTCCAAATCTACTATACTAATCAGTCCTTCAGGATACGACTTCCTTGTAACCATGCCAATGTAATTAAATAATTCACCGACACTGGGCTTCTGGGGTTGAAGTGTTACACAGTGAAAATGTGTTGAAATATATTAGTGAATGTCTATTCTATTATTGAAAAATATTTATTACCATATAATCTATTCAAGAATAAAATGAATTATCAAAGGACTATAGTTCAATTCGAGTGATGGATATACCATGCTTGTTGTAATCTATAAGGATTTTTTTCTAGTGGACCATGTTATCTTTGATTGTTTCTAGATCATGTCAAGGACTAATTATTCTTATTGAGTAGCGTAACTTTTAAATCATAGTGTTCTTATAAGGGTAATTATTTTTTATGTTTGGGAAGAGTCATTTTTCTATAACCATAGGAAAAGGTTGGTTTAAAATAAGAAAACATAAAAAGTGATGGACATTGATTCACCCCTACTTAGTGGTCAAATAGATCCTAACTGGACCTTACACAAAATTCATTATAAAATCGATCAAATATTGAAAATAGTAACCAAGAACCAATATAATTTATAAGAAACTATGATATATTGTTTTTAAAACCAACATATTTCATAAAATCCACATTTTACTTGAAAACACTTCCTGAATTTCCATATGAAACCATTTACTTTTTGAAATTCTTGATAAAAGTCAATTTTTTTAAAAAACCATAAATACTTGTTTTAAATCTATTTTTTTTCATGAAATCCTCATTTTTTACACAAAAGAAAACTTATAACAACCATATAATAAAAACATACCTTAAACTTCCA
Organism: Viscum album; assembly: GCA_963277665.1. Classification (NCBI taxonomy): domain Eukaryota; kingdom Viridiplantae; phylum Streptophyta; class Magnoliopsida; order Santalales; family Viscaceae; genus Viscum; species Viscum album. Next base: position 456,706,563 of record OY728135.1, read on the forward strand.
AAAAATTACCTTAAATTAACTTCAAATAAATAAAAAAACATTTTAGGATCAACTTGAGAGTTAAAAAAAATCTAAAAAAATTTCTAAAAAAAAATCTAAACTAGAATCAGGGCTATTCAAAGATTGGCCCCATGGTATGACATAACATGCACAAATTATATAATAGCTTATGCAATGTTTCCAGAATCATGTTCTCGGTCTCTGCTTGCTTTTTTTAGTCCGTGCAAGCTTACCATATATTTATAATTATTCCACTATTTCCATCCAAAAACTAAAGTGAAACCCCAAAATTATATAATATATCTCAATGGAGGATTGAAACCATCAATAATAACTAAAATGAAACTCAAATTCATGATTAATATCCTTACTATCTATAGTAAATGAAGGTTTATGGTGCAGAAGTGATAACTACAATATCCCCACACCTACCTCTTGAGTCCCTATATTATTATCTATATAATACTAGAATTAAAATAATAATAATGATCTGGAAGAACATATGTATTTAAAAATCCTAGGATCTGATATTATTTTTTAATGAACCAATCAGAGGTCAACCCAACCCAACACCTGAGCCAATCCCTCACAAGGAAAAAATGGAATTCCTAATCCCTATGAGCTGGAAACTAGTATATGACTATCAAGAATACACACTTTAGAATTATTTAACACTCATACGATGATATAAATAAGTAGACACAGTTATCAAGAATTATGAAGGACCTATCTATATATTGGAAATCTAAGCAAATTAAATAAATATTACTAAATAAAAGAACTAATTAAACATGTCATAACAAAAAAACAACCCAAATGAGAAATAATAAATTAATGTGTCTATTATTATTCAATAAATAAAAAATTTAAATAACTAAAGATCAATTTAAAAACATACAATAGAAGTAAATACATCACATAACTAAAATATAAAATATTACAAATAAGGTTAAAACTTATCGACTTGGCTGATACATACTCACACCAAACATAAAGAAAAATCCTAAAACAAATATTAGTAACTACACATAACCCATGGAAACCACTATATATCAACTCATACATCAACAAATTTAAATCAACATTAATTAATGGAATCAATACAAGGGGGCTTGAGTAAAAAAATGAAAGATTCATAATCAAACAAACAAAAATCAATTCATATATAGGTTATGAGCTAAACATACCTCATATGTTTTCAATAAAGAGTCTATGTAATTAATTTTATGAAAAATTTCATGAATTTTAGTTGTAAATAAAATTTGAAATTTATATTCCCCATATATAATTATATAGAAAAAAAATAACATGCTCAATCATTTTTAAATAAACATCCACTATTTTCCATTAAAAAACACATTTTAAAAACTAATTTCAAAAACTATTTCCCACCATATTTATAAAAAAAATCACTCCTTAATTTATAATAAAACTTATTATACCATATTTTAAAATTAGTTATAAAGTAATCCAAAACAATAAATGGATAAAATAAAAATAGAACAAGAACCAACGAATCAATGTGGTATAATAAAAATAAACCACAAAAATGGTTACATCTCACTAAAAAAAGATATGGGGGATGAAAATGAGGAATTATATCTATAAAATAATCCTTAATGGGAACTAAGCATCACAAAAAAAATCTCAAGGTTTTTAGATGATATGGTTTAAGGGAAACTCACTAGGTTTTAACATGAGATGACCCTTAACATACTCAAGAGAATCAATATGATGGTAAGATCCCATAGTATTACTGGGTCATTATCACATTAGATCCCACAATCTAGGTGGGATCATATTCTTAGAATTATTTGAAACTAAACTAAGTGTCACTAGAAAATACTCAACGAAGTTAGTATGACCTATACCACATCCTTCACTTACTTACCTGGGATCCCATGACATATAAAATGGAGAGGTGAGAAAACATGAAATTAATGAGATCATAACATAAATGAATAAAAAAAATAAAATAAACCTTATCTCACCTCTAATTTTCTCCCAAGAAACAAATCCTTTTTATACATTCAATCATCATGTAATAACCTTTCATAAATAAAAATTGTACATAAGAAAAAACATAAAAATGGGCTTAATAACCTTGGGTATCTCAATATAAAATGAAAATATTTTTCATAAAATTAAAAACATGCCTTTAAAATTGAATTATAATTCTAATTAATTTACATTCATCTAAAAAAACATTTAAAAAAACTTTAAAATTTATTTAAAATACATCACTTACCTCAGAAACATATCAAAATCTTTTAAAGTCAATAGAATCTTAAAAAAATCCTTAAAACCCAATTTTTTTCTTTAAAAACCCAAATTGTTTTAAAAAACCTCTTTAAATCCAAAAATAATTTAGAATTATTGTCTCAACCATTTAACCATACACTTGGTATACACAAATGTGAAACTTAAAAAGGAAATATTGGAAACCATAAAAATATCTGTATTCCAAGTATAAAATCATTATAATAATGTCATAAACTAATCATGGAAATTATATATAGGTTAAAATTGAATAGAAAATCATTTAAAAGCCTCAATCATTTTAATACATGTAAGATAAAGTAATTTCAAAAAAAAAACTACCTCAAACAGAGTGGAAACTTATTGCATTTGATGGAAAAATAAAAACTGAGCTAGAAGATGAATTCCTCAATACCTAAAAATAAAAGTACTCAAATTAAAACCTAAATTAATCAAATATGACTATTAATGTTTTGTAGTGGAAATGATAACCCCCGAGGAAATGAAAGAGGGAAGATAAACAAGAGAGAAAACTAAGAAATATCTTCTAATTAGCTGGAAAATTGACGATGAGGGGTTTGTAATTGAAGAAGAATATGATAGATAACTCTTGTGGGATATATATAAGTTGATCAACATGATATATAGAATAATAAAGATAAAAAATGATTTAAAATGATAGGGAAAAAGGTAAAATCATATAAATTAAAACTGGGAATAGACGGTGTTGTGGTGTGACCATCCCAATCAAAACATGACACAACCACCCCAAACCACTACCTAACTGCATGGGATGCATTGTGTGATGAACAAAAGGTAATTTGGAATGAAAAAGATGAAAATGAGTTAGGTATTTAGAAACTTTCACTGATGATTGATGTAACTACATCATCATCAGCGAAGCACGGCCTAAGGACCCCATATGAAGCTTTTATGCATGAAACATAAACAAAAAATATATCATTTGATTTGAAGATATATTCAACATTTATTCATTTCTAGTGATAATTACTAAAATAAACTAAATATGGATCCTTCTAGATCATACACATGTTCTTTTAAGGTCTATCAAAGCATCGATTGTCGAACTTTGGGTGCTAAGATGGTGATCTGATGAAGCCGTTTGATGTCTTGAAAATCATTCCACATCACTCCATAGATCGTGAATCTAAACTTCAATAGAAGGATTATATCAAGATATTCTATCTCTAGTATATGTGAGATAGGATAGATGGGATCTCATTCATCCTGAAATTAATAGTCAATTGCATTAGTGTCCCTTCTTCCTTTATATAGCGAGTTATAATGTTTCTCAGAAAAGGATCCCCAACCCACGAATATTAATTACCTACTAAATAAACCATAAAAAACATCTTATGAATATTTTAATAAGTCATAAATATCATTTATGTTTTCCAAATTTACACATAATATATTAAAATATATTACATGATAAAAATTGAGCCATTAACCTGACTTGTCATTCCCATAAATATTAAATAAACCTTGAATACTAAAATAATATTCATTCATATAATATTTTTCCATGTATTTACTTTAATAATTGAATATAAATTTAATAAATAAATTCTATACTAATTATTCTTAACTGAAATAAAATGAATTTAATTTTTACATGGTGATCTTATATCCTTCGAAATAGCCTACATGCCTTGGTGGGTCCCACATTGTCCTAAAATCATATTTATTAGAATAGGCCAGAATTTTGAACATGATTAGTGTGTGACCCTCTAAGACATTATCTTAATAGTAATTAATACTATTAAAAAAATAAAATTAGAGTCTATCAACCCATCAAGGCCCCTAAAGATATAAGGTATAATCATAACAAAAACAACATGTCCTAAGAACACACACCATATAATATAATATCTTTGTATGGTGATATCTCATAAAAAAAGACACATATATATTTTCATCATCCTTTATTGATTAATTATTTTTAGACTAACTGTATAGGCTTACCTTCTTCTACCATGGCCATGGATTTAGTGAAGGTAATACCATCCTGATCAACTCGGCCTGAGATATCATTTTCTTTCAAAAGTCAAAAATGATTTTTTGATTATTCAATCAATTTCATAAAACTAATGACACAACATCATAATATGCCTCACTACAACTTAAATGAAATTATTTTTCCTTACATAAAATTATATAATCAAATAGTATAAAATGAAACTAATCTCAAGTCAGGAGGCCATTTCACATGTTTACAAATAGTAATTATCAAGGACACCTGAATCATATGGTGTTCCTATTTGCAAGTCAGACCTCATGATCTCATTTACTTGAGATCACAAAATGAGAACTTCATGAGAATAATTATCAATTATTATGACCCCCCATAATTGTTTTGTTTTACATCATTTGTGCCCAGTTAGTATGATGTATATAGATCATAATAAATATATTTATGATTAATTTCATAGTATACTAAGGTCCTTATTATAGAAATGTAACTTATATAACCTTTTTATATGAAAAATAACCAATATAAATTACCATATAAATAGTAGAAATTGAAATATAAACACTATTATATTAAGTATACATCATGCATATCTCAATGTATACATGACATGGTAATAAAAATTACTATTCATTTTTGGGTTTAAGGAACCCAATTTTACAAAAATTACACTTGAATTAGAGACAACTTGATAACCATTCTTGTTAGAACTCACATGAAAATATCAATCTTCTGATGAGTTATGGATTTATCCATTAATCCAACCATGTATCCAATTCATAGTTATTCTGCTATTTACAACCTTACCTCCTTGATTATGAATCCTAAAGATTTGATATCCCAAAATATATTCCTTTTTTCCACTATCCAAACTTGAAATGTTGGCTAATAATTGTAGTATGAGTTTCATAATTTATAACATGATAATAATTTACTTACTAAGTGATATTCCAAGGACTATAATTTTTTTATTTTACACTAATTCTTTAGCTGCATCAGAAACCGAAACACACTCAGTATTTATAGATATAGATACCAATAGATTTAATAAGATTCTCCTGCCCATCACATTTTCCTAACTACAATATTAGATCATATTGATCTACATGATGCCTAGTTTGTGTCTCTTTATAACTATCATCACTTCCTCTCCATGTAACAATTATATATCTTTTGTACTTTCTCAAGTAAAATTCGATAGTTTTGACTAGTTCATATTCAGTTCTCTAAGATATAACTAATATTTTCCTACTATTAAGTATATGTTGGAAATATAATTTATAGTATATAACATGGCTTATGTGATATATCTATTTATAGTTCTTATGGAATTATACTCACCTCTTTAATCTCCTCCTATGCCCCATGCATATCATTTTGGAGATATTTTTTCCAAGTGACACTGGTAACAATTCTCTCTCGAATTGTTCCAAATTGTATTTTTCAATACCTTTTCAGTATATGTACTTTTTAATTTATCTAAACAACTCCTTAGATCTACCTCAGTTGATCTCTTTCCCTATAATATAGTTTTCCACTTTACGAAAATATCTAGAGAGTAACTTTCACTATGGTCTTAACTAATGTAAGACCGGTAGTTGTTTTCCATATGTTATTAAGAATATTTTTCATTGTAAAATAGTGGCACTCCCACCAAAATCTTGTAGTCGCTTGGAAACAATTCATTCCAAATTAAATTTTCATGATATTATAGCTTACTTCCAAAACAGGATTTTAGTAACTTGGACCCCTTATTAGGATTCTATGGTGTCACCAAACATTTTTGGTTGTGTCATATCGATGCCTTCCAATATTGGTAGTCTTAACACCCAATTCCCAATTTAATGATATGTTTAGTAAAATTATAATGGATTTAGGCATAATTACTTTTTATTACCAATCGAACTTTATTAGTACCATTAGTTTACCACCCATGTATAGTCTTACTTGAATATCGACCACATTATACAAAATATTATGCCCCTGTATTTTGATACATGGAATCCATTATTATATTTTAATTAAATATTCCATTATTAGATTATTTTCATTTACTACTTACCTGTTGGATTTATTATTATCAATGAATAAAGTATCACTAACTATGGTGAATATAAAACCATTACCATTGTTTTATCATAACTATATAGCACGTGTCTCTACTACATTCGTTTTCTATAAGATCTTGTAGAACTTGATCCTATTCTAATTAGTTGTGTATCTATGGAATTGACTAAATCCAATTCAATATTTCTCCCACTATATCAAATAGACATGTGTTTCCTTTTATATAAATATAGTATATCTCTTAAAAATAACTTTTCTATCATGGTTATTCCCATAATATCCTAAGAAACATTTAGGGTAATTACTTTAGATACACATTGTGTTTTTATTGATGCAATATTGTTTATATTCATAACAGACTTGTTGCATATAAACACATGTTCTTATGATTTAGATGTATTTATATCATACTAAAAATATTATGATATACATCGTTCATTATAGCTGGCATATAGTTATGGGATAACTCCACTATTTGCAAAGCATGTCTTGAAAATAATAGAATTTTTATGATTCATGTGAATCTCAAAATTGATTTTCCTTTTACTTAAATCTGGACTCAGTTGTGTATAAGGAAATGTACATTTAGGAATTACTCCACAATACATTTTAATGATCAATTTTTTCATGTAAGGATCATCATAGATCCTCTTTATTAGCATCATAAATTTTATGTGTATAAGGAAATGTGAGTTTAAGAATAAATCTACTATATATTTAAGATTGATAAATTTCGGCACATGGGCTTGAGGTAACTCACATCTTCTAAATATGAATATATCATACTTCACTTCTACATTCCTTAAAACAATTCAAGGAATATTATGAAGTATATTTACCAATAGCTTAATCTTGGAAATTCTACCTCCCTCTAGCTAAACCAATTCCGAAAGATATTTGGAATATCTTTATTACTAAATATTTCTTTTTACAAAACTATATAAGACAATGTATTTGATAATACCTAAGGTATTTATCTCTAAAGAGTATAAATAACATACCATGTATATCCTTGACCACTAATTTTAGTTTTACTAGAAAAATAATTATCTTTCGATAACTTGGTATAATTGAGTCATACATTTTTATATTCATTAGGTATTTCTAATGATTCAAGAAATAGTGAATAATTAATTGAGTATAAAATACAACAAACACCATTTATTCCAAAAATAAAATAATGTCTCCTTGTGTCGAATGGAAACTTGAGATAAATTTTTCTAGTAATACTCAAATAAAATTTCAACTAGAATTACTAAACTTGGAAATTAGAAGTTGTGTTCTTCTCACCACTGACTTAGAAATCACCCTTTCTGAGCCACTTGTAGAATTTACCTTAATTCTTGTAATATTTTTATATTTACTTTGTTACAATATTCAAATACACATATATGATAGGAATATTGTATTTAATATCCAATAAGTATGATCAAAACATCACATACAATGATGAATATACACTAAAGAAGAAGTAAGTACTAGCTTCTTTAATTTAGTTCATTTCATTTAAAATTACATAGTCTTAAGTTATGACATGAAAAAAACCTCTTGTATTCTGATCATCCTATTTTATTTGAAGGTCTTTATGAAGGTTCCTTTAGTGTAACACATTCCATTGATCTTTTCTCTTTTAATTTCAACTTGTTCACCATAATAACTAAATATTAATATTTCTTTGAGTCCTTACTAACTCATTAAACCTTACATAAAATGCAATGATGTTTTTTCTCTATTTACTATTTGTTTTGTAATCTTAAATGAAACTAGACTAAGTGGGTGAAAATTATATGAGAAAAAGGATTTATTGAAATATCATGATCCACTTTTCAATTTACACATATCTAGTGTAAGCATCACCCCATTCTATCTCTCCTCACTTTCTCCTCACATGCCTTTCAAAGATGAGACAACATGTAGAACTATCCATGTAAAAATGTTGTATCTACAACATACATAGAAATTTGATGAAACAATTATGACGTAAATATTAAATGTGTCGTATATGAGTATTCTATAAGAATATTTCACACCCTTTCTTCTTGATGTGGATCAACTTGTATTGGATACCCCTACACCTTGAATTTCCCATATCTTAGTAATGTGTGACAGAACCTTTATTACTCTTGGAAAATCATTTTTGTGAGTACATTGGATTTTTCCAATATAAATCATATAGTGTTTGTGGTATTATATTACATTTTCTATAAAAATAAAATCTATCTGATTATTAATTTTACCTTGATTACTGATTTAAAATTTCAAATTAATTAAATCATTAAATGTATCCTACAATTTTATCAATCCTAAATAGTACTCACTACTATATTTGGAATACTTAGTTGCTAGAATATTCTAGTGAAAATAATCCATAAAACCTATCCTCACAGTCCAAGCTATATAGACATCACTACTCAGAGTTTTAAGATAGGCGTCTAACTGGCCAACTAAATTAACTTGTGGATCCTTGATGTGTTGAGCAAAGTACAAACTTCTAGAAATAATAAATTTGATTTAATTAATTATTTTCTCTTAATTATGAAACAATATAGCTATAAATACTTATTTTTTCCATATTTAACCATGTCAAACCATCAATTTCATTTGAACTCCCCAGTAGTAGGAGTTAACCTCAACAAGGGTTGATGATCACCCCATACAATCAATTTTATTCAAATTTGAATGATGGAAGGCCTTACGACTTAATATTTATTTAAGGTTTTTTATTGTTTCTAGATGAATAAATTAATATTCTATTTTATAAGGATGTAATTATTTGATAACAATCACAACTGACCATTTATTATATAGAAAACATTCATCTTATTTTAAATTTAATTAATATATGTATTTTATGTTTATTATTTTATGTGATTATGTAATCTTTAATATTTATAAAAACAATAAACAATACATAAATTAAATAAACTACGCGATTGATCTTGATCATTTGGTGTTGGTTGATCCATTTATTCTCAATGGATCAATCGTGACCTTAGGGGTTAAATACATAGGTTATCTCTGACTCGTATTACATTTCGCATCTCGGTCCAATGTATCACCATATCGTCTAGAATACCACTTCATCTCAGTGCAATAAATTTCTTCTAAGCTCCTCATCATAATGAGAAAATACTCACAGGAAAACATAGAGGTCTTAGTAAGTGAAAAATATATACAAAATAACATCGATATACATGCAAGACCTTATACATATTAGGTGAGTAAAGATGATGTGCATGACATTAAAATAAATATATTATTATATACATCACATACAATTTATATAAATAATTAAATAAATCAATTCCAAACATACATTACTTAGTCACTGCTCAAGATCATCTGACTCACAATATTAAATTTTTAATAAAAATTAACTTTACAATAAATTTATATTGAGGTCTTGTAAATGAATTAAAGAAATTAATTAAAAAAATTAATTCAAATAAAATGTTTCTCAGTCCCATGAAGATATTATTTTTTTTTAAAAATATGTATGTTCCAAAAATTTTAAAATATTTTAATATATATATATATATATATATATATATATTAATATTTTTGTTCTTGGGCCCCCAAATAGCCAATAAAAAACTAAAATGGGTTGTAGAATTAATGTTGTCCCAAAATGAGCCTAGTAGGTTGGGACATCCCTAACCCAGCGTGAATCAGGTCTGGCTAATCCAAATCATCCACTGGTTAATCGGTGGGGCACCACGTGACAAGTCTTCCTATAAGAAAAGGCTGCACTAATGGATCAGGGTGGTGGGTCTTATGTCTGGATGGAAAAAATAGGTAGCTAGTTGGTAAGGGGATGATCACCTTGAAGGCTGAGCTTAGGTGAGGGTAAAATATGGTTGGCTGGCATGGAGCCACACGATGATGGGAAAATTATGTTCTGGGGGGTGGGTTGACTAGGAAGGCCACTTGTTCTAGCTAGCGAGTAGGTGTGATGATGTGTCTACTAAGGGAGTGGGTTATGGGGGGAGCATGCATGGGAGCGATTAGTTGCAGGTCAACCATAGTGGTGCAAGGTGGCCGCAGAAGGATGCACCAGGGGTGGGATTTCTCGAGAGAGGTGGTGACTGGTGGGGCAAGATGAAATCATTCAGGAGAGGTCGGTGGTGGGGTGTCATGGCTAGCAGGAGGGGTGGTCCCTGATGAGGTGTGGCCATGCAGGTAGATGTTGGCCCAAAGTCAATTTTTATTACTATTTTGTTTAATTTTATCTTTGGTTTTATTTGTAATGTGACCAACCTAGATTTTAGGTTTTTTGTCCTATATGCTCATCCAACCCTTTCCCCTTTAGTATTTTTTTTATATATCATATTTTTCTATGCCTGTAACAAAATACTATAGAAAATTTTTATTAACAAAAAGTTATTTCCACAAATATGTGGAATTTTCTCTAGGAAGAAATTACTAATTCAGTCACTAGAAACCGGACAAAGTTCATGTTCATTGGAAAATTTTTATCTTTGACTTCCATCAGGTAAACATTTAACACATATATAAATATGTTCTTAAATTTAAACCTGTAAAAACACCAAATTGAATCTGATTTAAATATTCATATGACCACAAGTTCAATGTACAATATCAGATTTAATTACGATATATGGTGTTGGGACCATAGTGATAGAATATACATTAATTTAAGGAAGGTTTTTTTATAGAATAAAAAATTTAAGTGACCACTATGATACTAATTAAAGGCACTGAGGTATGAAATAGAAGTAGATGGGCTGGATATTTAAATTTTTCCCTAGTGATCGATGTTACTACATCATCTCTGATGAAGCAGATCCCAATATGAAGGCCATATGATCCCGCATGATGTTTTAAGCATGAAACATAAAATAAAAATTACCTCATTCGATCAGAATCCACATTCAATATATGTTTATCACTGGCGATTTTTTCTCAAAGGAACTAAAGATGGATATCATTAGATCATCCTCACATGCTTCAAAAGTCTATAAGAGCATTGATTATCAAATTCCAGGTGTTAGTGTGGAGATATGATAAATTCTTTGATGTCTATATGATCATCATTGTATCAATCTATCAATCCATGAAGATGAACTTCGATCGAAGGCTTGGATATATAGATTCTCTCTCTAGGATACGAGAGATAATAGAGAGAGGATCTCATCCATTATGTGATGAATAATAAATTTCATGTGATCCCCTTATTACTTTATATAGTGAGTAATAAAATTACCCGACAAAGGACCCCCAGACCCAAAATATTAATTACCATCTAAATAAACCATAAAAACATCTTATTACTCTTTTACTATTTCCTAAATATCATTTATATTTTTATCACTTACTTATAATATATTAAAATTTATTACATGATAAAAATTAAGCTATTAACTCAACTCATCACTCCCATAAATATTAAATAACCCATTTAATAATAAAATAATATTAATTTTTATAATATTTTCCCATGTATTTACTTCAATACTTGTAAATAAATTTAATAAATAAATTTAATACTAATTATTGTAAACCTGAATAATTTGAATTTATTTATTCTTTTATATCCTCGAACATATCCAGAACCCCATGGTGGGGACTACCATGTCCTAAAATCATATTCAATAGAATTATACATACTTTTGAATATATTTAGTGTTTGAACCTCTAAGCCCTTATCTTGATAATAGTGAATAGTATTTACATACCAAGAGCAGAGTCTATCAAACCATCAAGTCCCCTAAAATGGCCATGGATTTAGTAAAGTTACTACCATCCCGATCAACTAGTCTTGAGATATCACTTCCTTTTAGAAGTGACAAATTATTTCTTGATTATTTAATCAATGTCATACCACAAATCATGAAACCAATGTAAGGTACCTCACTATTACTTCAATTCCATATTTTTTTATTTGCATCAAATTAAAATCACTACTATAAATTAAATATATAGCCACAGACCTATATCCATAGTTTTATTGGTTCGTGTCTATAGATTTCTAATCACCATAGTTTAATTAAACCCCTGTGGCTATACCGCATCCATCAAATTTTTCCTCTAATTCTGTATTGGGATCGTCCTCCCTCGATATGCTACTCACCTCACTATGCTCCTCCCCAAAGACTTCTCCTCCCTGACGAATTCTCCCTAAACTCTCCTCCTAGAACTCTCCTTACCGCGGTTCCCTCCTCCATAGTGAACTCTCTCACCGCGGTGCCCTACTCCCTAACGACCTCTCTCAAAGCAGCACCCTCCTCCCCAAATACCTCTCTCACTGTGGCACCCTCCTCCCCGATGACCACTGTCACCGCATCTCCCTCCTCCTCAATGCTTCCAATCAATACAACCCTCCACAATATTTTATACCATATTATTTCATCAATGATATTATTTTAAGGTTATACTGTGATTTTAATTTCATGTTATGGTTATTTAGATCTCCCTTCCCCTTGAATATAGGTAATATGGGGTTCGTAAAATCCATCTATGAAGGATTTAGATCTACCCACTCAAGGTATGGATTCCTCTTGGGATGAATTAATTATATCCTCTTATACAATGATTCATTCTGAGAAGAAAAGGAATTGATTAAGTCAGGGATTATTGATAGAATATTCTCCTTGGAATACAATCATGTGGAGGCATAGGGTAGATCAAAATATGGTTTTTATCATGTTTTTTATATTCTTATCCATCATGATCATTCTTAGGTTATCTCACATGAAATATTAGTTGTTGTAAAAACAATGGAAGATATTAATGATAGTCATGATCTTTGAGGGTTAGATAATCTAATTTTATGTGACATGGGTTATCCAAATGAGTATAATCTATTATTTATGGTTGATAAGTCCTCTCTTGTTAGGTGAATTCACTTGATGATATATATAGTCCATATCCATGATGTATCACTTAATTGGAAAACCATATCTATGTCCCTTAATATTGATTCTATTAAAATTATCTATTTCAATTTCATATTAATTGCATCTATTCTTAATGGAAAGAGTGTGAAATCATTTATGAGCTGGGTAGGATATATCCATTAAATTTACATTTTATTTAGTTGAGGCCTTCCATGTTAAGAAATATCTAAATATTTTGATGATATCTAAGATATTTTATCTACCTCTTAAACCATGTGAAAACTCATTCATAATGTACTTTAGTGAGAACCATATTTTGGTTAGATATAATATCAATATGATCATCCTTGTTTGTTTCATGATATATGTTATCTACATGGATAATTATAATAAAATTCACTTATGTAATGTGAATAGTTGTGATCAAATCCTCTTCAGTGTTGTAGGGGGATTCATTTCCATAAAACAATTTTTAAGTGAAAAACAACTATTATAGATATTTTCAATCTTGGTAGTACATTTTATATTTTGATCACTATAAGTTTAATATCTCTCTCTATCTCTTAAATTATCCATAAAAAGTGGTTTTTGATAGGTAAATGTGATTGAATTTTCAATGGATTGCATTAAACTAGATCCCAATGGGGGAGGATGATCATAAGGTGGATTGAGCCAAGATAATTCTTCCTATGAAGTCCCTCCTAACCAAGATATTACCAAATTATTTTAAGGGTAAGGGTGTAATAATTATCCTATCTATATGGTATGAGGTTACTATAACACCATTATGAATATCTTTGAGGATGAAATGGTATTAATAATATACATATAATTATGGGGTGGGGTTTCTCCTATAATACTATTGAATTAGTTTCTTCCACAATATTTATTTTATGTTTGGGCTTCAACTAGGGAATGATTTTGGTGTAATAATTTTTTTGGGTGAATAATTAACATGGGTAGGGGATTCCTTATGGTGGAATGTTTTGTTTTCCATAAATTGGAGGCATGTTTAACCTTATTGGAATCATAATTAATGAGTATATTAATTTATTTTCTTATCAGGTATTTTATTTCTATGATTTAGGAGTTCTGTTATTTTTTCACATAGACCAACCTGAATATATGGACCTAGGCCCTGAGACCTATTGGGGGGGGGGGGGGGTAGGGTGTAGTGTGAAGGAAGGGGGGCATGGGGTACAGGGGGAGGGGGGCTGTCTAGGAGGGGGGAGTCCGAGGTGGGGGTTGGGGGGGTAGTGTGTAGGGGGTGCAGGGGGAGGGGCAGGGGGTGTGGGGGTGCAGTGGGGGGGGGGGGTATCCAAGGGGGGTAGTGTGTAGGGAGGGGGAAGGGGGTGCAGGGGGAGGGGGGCTATCCAGGCGGGAGTGGGTGTTGGGGGGGGGGGTAGTGTGCAGGGAACATGGGGTGTAGGGGTGCAGGGGGAGGGCAGGGGGTGTAGTGGGATGGGGGATGTCTAGAAGGGGGTGTTCGGGGTGGGGTTGGGTGGGCAGTGTGCAGGGGGTGTGGGAGTGCTAGGGGAGGGGGTAGGGGGTGTGGGGGTTAAAGTGGGGGGGGGGTGTCCATGGGGTAGTGTGCAGGGAGGGGGCAGGGGGTGAAGGGGTAAGGGGCTGTCTAAGAGGGGGGGAGGTGGGGGGGGGGGGAAGTGTGTAGGGAGTATGGGGTGTGGGGGTGTAGGGGGAGGGGGGAAGGGGGTGCAGGGGGAGGGGGGGATGTCCAAGAAGAGGGGTGTCCGGGGTGGGGGTTGTGGGCGGGGGGGGGGGGGGGGTGTAGTGTGCAGGGGGTGCAGGGGGAGGGGGAAGGGGGTGTGGGGGTGCAAGGGGGTGGGGGTTCTAGGGGTGCAATGTGAAGGAAGGGGGGCAGGGGGAGGGGGGATGTCCAGGAGGGGGTGGGAGGTGGGGGTAGGGAGTAGGGGGTGTGGGGGTCTAGGGGGGATGGGTGTCCAGGAGGGGGGGGGGGGGTAGTGTGAAGGAAGGGGGAAAGGAGTTCAGCAGTTGATTCATGTTTGATATCAATGAGTTCTACTAATGTAGATTCTTCTTCCAATGTCAGAGCTGTATCCAGAGCTGGTCCTAGTGTCAGTGTCGATACCGATGCTGATGCTGATGATGATGCTGGTGGCATGAGAGGTGTTGATGGTGTTTCTATAGGAGGCATGGATGAGGGTTATCATGAATCCGATGATATTGATATTGAGACTCACTATTAATGCGAATAGTTTTTTTGGATTGTTAATATGTGTAGTTTTATTATGTAGTGAGGTTTGTGGCTTAAAACAAGTACATGTAGCTTGGAACTCAAGGATTGAAAATGTTCAATTTTTTTGAGGTTTATGAGAGTAGTTGAATATAATCTCTATATTAATAGGAATTGTTATAGCCAAATGATGGTGTAGGTTTACAAAATTTAAACTATCTGAATGTTTTTGTTGTATGAGCTGATAGGGATGTGAACTTCAAATTCATGAGGTGTTTTCTCATTTTTAGGAAGTCCAATAGATAATGCATTTCCTTAGAGTTCAATAAACCAAGTGTGGGGGAGTGGTCACACTAGAAATTTCCTAAATTTTTGTATGTAATTCGTTGTTTTATTCCTTCAAATTCCATTAAAATCCTTGGAATTGTAATATTTGTACATTTTGTATGATTTTCTATGAGTAAAATAAATCTGGATTGATTTATTGATTTTTGTGATAACATTTATATGTTTTCATTAATTAAATGTGTTCTCTTTTATTTTCATTCGGTTTTTGATAATTCTTCTCCTCTTACCATTGATTTAGGTGCATATACAAATGCAGATGTTGATGATGATGGTCGTTTGAGTGGAGGAGATAATGATGTTTGTGTTTCTTAATGAGATGATGAGGGTTGTAATGGTTTGGGTGATACTAATATTTAGGTACATTTTAGATCTAAATTTTATTCTGGGTTTAAACATTTAATTCTACCATATAATGATGTTAGTGTTTGGTAGACGTTGTTCAGGTGTGCAGGGGGGTGTAGGGGTAGGGGTGGGGGGGGGCAAAGGGGGTGTGCAGGGGGGTAGGGGGTGTGGGTGTGCAGGGTGTAGGGGGTGTGATGGGGGTAGGGGTGTGCTAGGGGCAAGGGTAGGGGGTGTGTAGAGGGAAAGGGGTGTGGGTGTGTAGGGGGCAGGGGGAGGGGGTTTGTAGGGGAGGGGGTAGGGCATGGAGAAATGTGGGGGTGTGCAGGGGGCAGGGGGTGTGCAGGTGTTTGTGAACGGGACAAGGGGTGTGGGTGTGTGGGTGTGTAGGGGGGTGTACAGGGGGCATGGGACAGGGTGGTGTGTTGGTGGAAGGGGGACGGGGGGGGGGGGGGGGTGGAGTTCAGGGGAGGGGGCAAGGGGTGTGTAGGGGAGGGGGCAGGGGGTGTAGAAGGGGGAGGGGGTGTACAGGGGAGGGGGCATGGGGTCGGGTAGGGGTAGTGTGGGGTGTGTGCAGGGTGTAGGTGGTGTGAAGGGGGAAGAGAGTGTGTATGTGTAGGGGGTGTGGGTGTGTATGGGTGTGTGTAGGGGGTAGGGTGGTGTACTGGTGGAAGGGGGTATGAGGGAGTGTATGGGAGGGGACATGGGGGTGTGCAGGGGAGGGGGCAAGGGGTGTGCAGTGGGGGGGGGTATTATCAGATATCATAACTACATTTCTAATTTATATGCATTTACAATTTTGTTAATGCAATCTAGAGAATATATCTTATAAACTAAGGACACCGAGTTAGTGATGACATAGGATGAAGTCTAGATGTACAAGACCGTGTTGGCTCTGAAAGCTGCATATGGGGATATAGTCACCGCTATCATGGATCTTACCAACTAAAGTTTGTGACTAATTTTCTTTTAGTTTAGTATCATTTTATGTGTTTTTCTTGCTTTGAGTTAGAAGTTTCTCCCATTCATCTTCCTTTTCTAATTTATTATCTTCATCTGTAGTGTTAGTTACATGTCAGAAGTTTCTATTTAAGAAAAGTTGTATTGGGTATGTATTGTCTATGAAAAATACTATACATGGTCTATTACCTAGAATTTTATTAATACTCCCTAGTTACCACCCATACAATAGTTAGAGACTTGTTTTGATAGGTATTAAAAAACTAATAAAATGATCATCCCACATAACATAAAAGTGGTTTCACCTATTTCTAAAGTATCTAGAAAAGAATGATGTTTTATAAACTATGTAAGGTTTTTCTTAATTCATTTTTACCATTTTAGAAACCATAATGTGGTGTACATGTATTACATATGATTATGTTATAATTATTTAAAATATAAATTTCATGTTTAATTTCATTGATGTATGGTGTTAAATTAGATGCTCCACATCCCTATTGCAAGAATTGAAACTACATGAAATTTTGGATCCTCATCAGTGATGAAAACTTCACTTCAAGTGTTGGTATTATTACAATCATCACATATTTAATTATTTCCTTTCTCACTAATCATATTCCTCCCACTTCAATTTTTAGGTTCAAATTAACGATGATTCATCAGATCACTGGCATTTGATTGAAGTCTACCAGGACCCGTTCGTGTGTGTTGTGGAAACCAGAGTCAAAGGAGAATCCCTGCATATGCATAGGTAAGTATATATATAATATGTTTTCCCATTATATTTATATCCTCCCATGGAAGAACGATTATATATAAGGGGCTAGGTGTGCTTATGTATATATATGGAAAATGCATATGTGTGTGGGTGATAACCAACTTATGCATGTGAGTATATATATAAGGATCCTCTTGTGTGTGTTCAAGGCCAAGCAGACACATACATAGGGGTTAGGAAATCCTTATGTATATGTAAAGGTGCATATGCCTGGAGGATGGATGAAGCAGGTTAGAGTTGTCACTAATAAAAGTGTCAAGGGTTGAGTGTGGCTTAGCTCCTTTGAGGTAGGGTCCTTATCCTAACCTCTTTAATTCAATAACATTTTAAATTGGATTTAAGTTCCTTCTTAATTATTATGATATTAAATTTCAATTCTTGAATAAGTGTTAGTTAAGAAAATTGTTTTGTTTGATAAACAGGTCATGGTTTTGTAATAAAACCCCTCTAACAGAGGCACGCTGTCTGCGAAAACTCATAGTGGTATACCTTGATTGACATTATCACATTGATGTTTTCATTATACTTTATATCATTGTTATTCATAAAGAAGACATCATACTTGACCCTTTTTATATCCCTGTAGGGGGTTTCCCTCTTTTTATTAAAATTTTTATTTGAACCAAAACACCCTTTAAGTGTCGTTAGACTTTTAAGATGGAATTGCCCAAGTAGGCAAGTGTTGTAATGACCAAGTCACCACTAAGTGACCCCCTTTGATCTTATAAATAGAAAGGCTTATGAACAACATTTTCATATGACATTATAAGTCATACGATCATCAAATCAATACAACATAACCACAATTTCCATATCATTTGAGTGCTTCTTTGGACTTCACTCCCAATATGAATAATTAATGTTCCCATCAAATCTCGCTAGTACTCACAATCATATCCATCAACTATGGGTGATATTTTATGATTAAGATTTTCAATATATTCGATATGGAATCCTTCCACCATAAAAAAAAGAAAACTCATTCTCTACTATAGGTTAGTAGAAGGAATATGATATGATCAAAAATATGATAAAGTAATGCATATTTAGAATTATTACATCAAGCTCTGTCTCAAACATAAATACCTACTTTGATACCAAATGTTATCCCAAAATATTGATTATATTCACATTATAAGTGGTGAATATTAGTTTAAAAAAACTAACAAATTTTTTCCCACCTCAAGTATTAAATATATTAAAAATATAAAGATCCAATATACCCAAACAATTAGAGAAAAATAAAGGTAAATGTGTTAATAATAGAATAATCACTATATCATATCTAATAGTAAAATTAATAAATAGAGTATAAAATTAAACTAATGGTATTATAAAAAAACCACAAAAAGTATAATCTCATCATAAATAAAAAAACACATAGTATTGGTTTACCAATCAAGTAACTAGATGTTGGGATTTTAAGTCATTGAAAATCTTCTTCAAAAGAGAGTTTAGATTCCTTTTTTTGGCTTCCTGATGGCTTTTCCATTTCAATTATTTATTGATTTTGATGACTATTATTAGTATACAGGATAGGGATGCATGCTATGAAGAGAACCTGCAACAAGACATAGCCGATGCAATTGATTTTTGTCCACAACTTGCTACTAGGATTGACGTAAATATAAAATTCAGGAGGTAATGGTTATTTTATACCATTTTTTGCAAGACATTAGTAACCATTTGTTGTGTTTTTAATGAAATTTACTTGGCATACATCATGCTTGTAGAATTGATTATTTTGAGTTTACTCCCGAGTGTGAAATATTTGACCTTCTTGACATTACTCTGTATCATGTTTGGATAGTTTATCTCCAAGTATGAAAATTTTAATCCCACAACTTTATATTTTTTTAGAAAAAAACATTTTATACATTCTCTCAATTTACATTTTTCATTTTTCTTATTATTTCCTTTTCTTAATATGAATGTATATGCATACATGAGGGTGTCCAGGGGGTGGGGGTGGGGGTCTAAGGGAAGGTTTCCATGGGGGGTGTTGTCCAGGAAGGGGAGTGGTGGGCTGCTGCCATGGGGGGGGGGGGCTGTCCAGGAAGGGGAGTGGTGGGATGCTATGGGGGGGGGGGGGGTGTTGAAAGGGGGTGAGGTCTGATACAAGGGGAGTGTGTGTGTGTGTGGGGGGGGGGGGTACAAGAGGGGGGGGGGGGGGGGCTGCTACAAGGGGATTGGGGGCTGATGGAAGTGGGGTGGGGGGATGCTGGAAGTGGGGTGGGGGGTTGTTGTAGGGGGGAGGGTGTGGGGGGGGGGGATGTGTGCAGGGGGGTGGGGGTTGTCCAGGAGGGGTGTCCAAGAGGACGGTGTCCAGGAGGGGGGGGGGGTGTCCAGGAATATATGCATGTGAAAGAGCTCAAAAGAGAGTTTGACTTCTTCTTTTTCGATTCCTGATGGCTTTTCATTTTTGATCATTTGTAACCATTTGTTGTGTTTTTAATAAAATTGACTTGGAATACACCATGATTACTGAATTTATGATTTTGAGTTTACTCTTGAGTGTGCAATATTCGATCTTCTGGACATTACTCTGTATCATGGTTGGATAGTTGATCCCCAAGAATGCACTTTTGAATCCTGTACCTTTATATTTTTTAAAAAATATTTTATAAATTCTCTCAATTTATAGTTTTTCTTTCCCCTTTTTCTTGTTGAATTTTCTTAATATGTAGGTACATGAAAGCATGGGGGTGTTCACGGGGGTGGGGGTGTTTGAGGGGGGGGGGGGGGGGTCCAGTAGAGGGTGCCCAGGGGGTGTCCAGGGAAGGGTGTCTTGCGGGGGGGGGGGGGGGGGGGGTCCGGGGGGTGTCCAAGGGTGTGTGTGTGTGTGTGGGGGGGGGGTCTAGTGGAGGGTGTCTATAGGGGGTTTCTAAAGGGTGGGGGGTATTCTCAGGGGTGTCTCAGGGGGGGGGTTAGGGGGTGTCCAGGTGGTGTACAGGGGGGGGGTGACCAGAAGTGGTCCAGGGGGTGTCCAAAAGGGGTCTGTGGGGTGTCCTGGGGGGGGGGGTGTCCAAGGGGGTGTCTAGGGGGTGTCCAGTGGGGTGGGGGTCCGGGTGGGTGTGGGGGGGGGGGGTGTCTAGTGGAGGGTGTCGAGGGGGGTGTCCAGGGGGTCTAGTGGAGGGTGTCCAGGGGGGTCCAGGGGGTGTCCAGGGGGTGTGTCCAGTGGGGGGTGTCCAGTGGGGGGTGTCCAGGGGGTGTCCAAGGGGTGGGGTGGGGGGGGGGGGTGGGTGTTTAGGGGGGGGGGGTCCCGGGCGTGTCTAGGGGAGAGGGTGTCTATGGGGTGTCTAGTGGGGGGTGTCCAGGGGGTGTCTAGATGGGGTGCTTTCCAGGAAGGGGAGTGGTGGACTACTGTAGGGGGGTGTCCAGGAAGGGGGTGGGGGCTGCTATAAGTGGGGTGGGGGTTACTATAAGGAAGGTGTGTGTGTGTGTGGGGGGGGGGGATGTCCGGGAGGGGGAGTGGTGGGATTCTACAGGGGGGTTGTGGGCTACTGCAAGGGGTGTGTGTGTGTGGGGGGGGGGGGGGGGCTATCAAGGAAGGGGAGTGGTGGGCTACTGCAAGGGGGGGGGGGGGCTGTGCAGGGGTGGGGGGGGGGTGGGTTTTTTTATGAATTGGGAAGGTATTTAGCCATAGTTTCAAATCGTGGATAAAGCGTTATAGCCAAGGTTCCAAACTTTGGCTATAGGCAATGTGTGTCTTGAGATTCTACAATGACTCAAACCGTGGCTATAGGGTTTTAGCTAGGGGTTAAAAAATGGCTATAGGCCAAGGCCTATAGCCATGCCAATACCAGCCACGATTCATTGAACCATGGATATAACCTATAGACATATTTTTTGGACTTATAGCCATAGTTTCAAACCGTGGATATAACCCAAATTTATAGTAGTGGATATCAAGTAGTATATGCTGAAAATAATCTAAATTCATTAGAACACTATATGTGTTTGTATATAGGAACTACCAGTTGAACCTAAAACATGTGGTGTTCCTTTTTGAGGGTCATTACTCATGATCTCATATACTCGAGATCACCAAGTGTGAAATTCATGAGAATAAGTATCTATGCATATAAACCCACAACACTTGATATCCAAATATCATCTATGTCCAGATAGTATGATGTATCAAATCCATAGGACATATTTTTATTATTAATTTCATAGTATCTCAAGGTTTTAATTATAGCATGGGAACTGATATAAACATTTGATACATTAAAAAATATATAGACATTACCATGTAAATAGTGGACACAAAAATATCAATACTATTATGGTAAGTATACATCATGTATATAAAACTATATATATTATGTGGTAAATAGAAAAGTACTATTCAATTTGGGTCTAGGTGCCAAATTTTAGAACATGAACCCACCCTCACATCATGAAAACCGTAGCATAATAAACCCATCTCTACATGAAACTCAAACCTGGAACCCCCTAATAAAATATCCCTTCTACATGGTTTATGTCACATTATGACACTCCCCATTCATAGTGTGACACACCACCCCTAAACTACAACCCCAATACTTGGGATCCATTATGAAACAAATTTCTTGGTCAAAAAATGACCTATATTATCCCCAAAACCCACTAATGAAAAGAGTTTGGTCATAGAGTGGCCTTCCTTAGTCATGAAATGACGTCATTTAGTCCATTACTAAAACTCATTCAAAAATTCTAAACCCAATTTAAAAGCATGAAAATAATTAGTAAATCTAAAAAAATTATAATCAAATTATATAAGATACAATAGTGACATGGGGGTGTCACAGGTACCTTATATTTCATAAGGATAAACTCATTCCAGAAGGGTAAGTTTGTAAAAATTTGTAATGGGTGATTTCAGAAGGGTACTTGGAAACATAAAAAGTGTAAAAGTGATTTTGTAATGGTAATAAATTTTTAAAAAAATTCCTATGTCCTGAAGAGTTTATAAGTGTATCCTATTCTTTGGAAGGGTAGTACAAATTTCAGAAGGGTAATTTATATTTTTATATGGTTACTTTGATTTCAAAAGGGTAAAAGAGATTGTTAAAAATTGATTAAATGTAACTTTTTAAGGGGACCTCATGACGTTTTATGTATCAGTACTTTTTTAAATTTACCATTCAAGAGGAAGATCAAGGAACTTTTTAAGGTTAATTAGAAGATTTTATAAGGTTCATCTGTGTCATAACCCAAAGCTCTTTGTTTCTATATAAGCATGAATACAATCCAATTATAGTTGGCCTCATTAATTATATTAAATAATATGAATCATAATTTATGATTGATATTTTAGTCTTAGAAAATATTGGAAATATGTAATTGTAGAATTAAAAGTAGTATATTTTGTGTAGAATTGAAGTTTGTGACATTTAAAGAAGATAATGAGTAAAGGGAAAATATTAAAAATTCAATGGAGTAAGAATCTCATGAGTTTTGGACAAAAAAATATAGTTGGATGGAAGAATAAATAAAAATAGGTCGAGGAAAAGAAAAAGAGAGGAGTTTGGTATATACCATTTATTCTACTCGAGTCTTCATAATTTATTTTATATAGCTATAATTTTACTTTTATTCTCTTCTTACAATTTTTACCTCTTGAATAAATGTGTAAAATCCATTGGGGATTATAGAAATGAAGGTGATCTGATTGTAATTTCCAATTATTATACTTAATTAATAAAAACTCTTCCTAGTTTATATATTTTAGTATGCAACAACATATTTTTTTTTTAAATGTGACTGTGTTTAAATTATTTAAGTTGTTCATTTCTTTCTACCTCAATTGATGGACCACATTATTCCTCCACCCATTGTAATTTTTATATGATGGAAGAGGTTAGATTAAGTAGAGAGTGTTTAGAGACTATTGGAATATCTGTGAACATAGTGAATTACTTTTTAATTACATAGGAATACCAAAAACTGATTGGATATTACCTAAATAGTTTAGGACTGGTTCACTATTTTGGGTGTCATCGATACCTTTTTGCACACATAGGAAGGATGAATGACCAATCAGTGATTACTAGTAGATTTTTCTTAACCATACCCTTTAATATAGGGTGATTGATTAAGTGATTACAGATTCTTTCAATTAGGAATTAATAAAAAGTAGAAAAATCTATTTTGAACACAATAATACCATCATAAGAGGAAATTCAACACTGAAACCATCACCTTTCATCTACTTGATTTCAAAAAACTTTTTATAATTTCATTCAAGTTATCTCAAAACTAAATTCACAAAAAATCAACCCCTAAACTAATTGTGACAACCAAAATTGTCCACCCCTCTCTGGTGACAACCATGGTTTCCAATATGTTATATATTTATTAATTATTGGGTTTTAATAGATTTTTGAACAACCATGATAGTAGAGTCAATCAACTAGATGATCCCATGTTTATTTATTATCAACTCATTACCCCAAATTAGCAATGTTTCTTTTGAAAATAATAAGGTTAAGGACAAAATTCATATATTATTTAATCAAACAAATTCCACTTGATAAAAATAGTGGACATTAATCGAATTATTTTAATAATTATTTCATATCAATAGGAATAAGTTTTTAACAACCCTTCCTCATGTTCAAACCCAAAATAGTCTATATGAATTATTTATAAAGATATTAAAACTTATTTCTAGACTAATTATTATGGAAACCCAATTGCCTATTTCAGTATGGGGGTAAGAATGTTTTCATGTAGCAGTATTGATTTAAATAAAACCAATGATATATCATGATTTTTTAGTAACACCCCCACAATGAAAAAAATGTGACCCAAAAAAACATTGGGGATTTATATTGGTTTTTAACATCCCTCGATCATAATGTATCTTGAGACAATGATAAGAGATATATTTGTAATAATATTTCTCTTTTAAAATTTTTATGAAAATTTGATTCCTACATTAACGGGGAAAAAATAATTTGACATCGAAAGAAATATCATAAAAAATTAAATCATTGTTGTATCTCAATCCTTATCCAAATATGAGTTAAATAGAAGTTTAAAAGATCATTAATTTGAAAATTTATTAAATCAACTCCCAAACGAATTCAACGATTCAAAATGTGTTAGAAAATCATACATTCATACTAAAAATACACTAGTTAGGATAGATATCCCTAAAGTAATTTTTAATAGTACAATCAATAATCTTTCCAATCCATATCTAAAGTATGGAACACCACTTATTTTAAAAGATACAAATAATCATAAAAGGAAAGGAAAGTTTTCCAAATTAGTTGAATAAATCAATGAACCTAAGGATAATTAAAATGTTATTGATCATGGTATTCCAAAAAAAATATATACCATAAGTACATGATCGTGATCAAGAGGAAATATCAATAAATTTTACTAATTCTATAAAAATATTTGAACTGAGTAGAGAACCTTAATGATGGAAAATTTTTATACAATATGGTAACTTTTATTATTAATGAGGATAAAATACTTAAAATAGTTGATAAATTTCATGACATGCCATATTGTGATAAATTGAATATTAGAATCTAATCAAAATTATACTCAAGTTCTAAAATTGAGGTTTTCAGGTTGATTATTAAAACCCTTTAAGGGATTAAACCTATAGGTAATAAATGGGTATATGTGAGAAATAGAAATGGAAATAATGATGTTGTTATATATAAATAATTAATATTTTCAAAAGGTTTATCATATAGTCCTTAGATTGATTATGATGTAACATAGTCACCTATAATGGATATAGTGACCTTTCAATATCTCATAAGGTTTTTTATCATGAGCATATTTCATTATTCCTAATGAATTTTGTGAATACATACCTATAAAGTAGTATTGATAATGATATTTATATAAATTTCCCACAAGGATTTAAAAAGTTGGATATATGATCTAGATCTTAATATCTTTATTTTATTAAGTTGGATAATTCATTATGATACTAATACTTACAATTACATTTTTATTTTATTTTTAAAACAAAATATTTTGAGGGTTAAGTGGGAACCCTAACAAGACCCAACACTAAAGTAGCTAAAACCATGAGAAAATATTTTAAGATATGAAATCCATCAACACCAATCATTGTTAACCAATAAAAACTAAGTGGAATTGTAATACAATTATAGGAAAATATCTAAATGTCATTTTTTTGGATTGATCCTTAGTGAATCTCTTATATTAGAGGATTTTAATTGTAGGGAATTCTAAAAATAATCATGAGAAATTAAGTTAGATTTTAGTTCCTCTATAACACACAAAAGTTTTAATTTAAACTAAGTCAAGATTTATTCATGAATCCCCCTTGAAAATATATCCCTATTTATTTTTCATTTTTCTTAGATGTATTGTCACAGCACACTAATAATATATTTCCTTCACAAGACACTCCAAATGTGTCATATATGATTTTAATTATATCCGATATTTTTAGGGGGTAACTAGTTCCTCCTTGAACTTGATATGTCTATGGTCTCCCACCATCTTTTATCCTTTATCTTAAATCAGACATTCTTGGTTGGAATTATTTAATGAAATATTAGTCTCATCATATTTACTCACTAGTCTTCAGTCTTTTCCTCCCTAGGCCTTTGGTTCATCATTTCTATGAGGGGAATCCTAATATGAAACTTTTTCTAAACCACCAGTAACTTTTGGTTAGAAAGGTTCTTAGACTCCATTTTCAAGATGTATTTTCTCTCATACAGCCTCAAAAATTTCTACTAATATATCAGTTTTCAATGGGATTCCTTGGTTATCCTTAAGATCAAGATGATTATGTTTGAGTCCATGATCATTTAATCCCATAAATCCCCCACTAATTGAGTCTCCATGGTCTTAGGAAACTTGAAGTAGTATTTCCATCATTTGTTCTTCTTTCTAAGAATCATAGTATAACCTTTTGAGTCTAGGATAGTTTTATTCATTTTTTTCATGCCATAAAAATATTATCGTTCCTATAGTTATAACTAATCAACTAATGAAGAGTAAGATTATGTGTTGTGTATGTTATCTCATCAACGTATTTTTCAAAAAAATCTCAATGTATATCCTTTTTTATAAGGAATGTTACTACCACTATAGCATTATTTTCCTACTTTTTCTTAGAACAATCAGTTTTCCACCCCCTATTTTACATTTCAACATTCTTTCCTTATAAAATATAAAATTCATTTTTTAGTTTCCATCTAGTTTAATTCCTCCATAACTAAAATCCAATCACCAGCCTTCCCTTCCATGGATGAGATCAGTTAGTTAATCAAGACTGTCAGGTATTGAGTTGGACACTTTCCTACTTGAATTTTAAAACCAATCCTTTTAATACTAAAATACAAGGTGTATTTAGTATTTGTGAGGGTAGGGTTGGTAATCCTATAACCATTAGGACAAATAAATAATTATCTTGAAAATCTAGGATCTTTTTGGAATCCTTCATTATTATCAACAAAACCACCCTGTTGTAAGACATTCTTCAACACCATATTACATTTTGGGGATGAATCATCAATAATCTGATATAATCCAACTGAATAATCCATAATGTTGGGTTTATGAGTTATATATCAACCAAAAAAAATTCCTCACACATTTAATGAGGAATTGTTTTTTCTTGATGTCCAAAATGTGAGCAATTCATACTATAGACTATCCATAATGCGTAGACTAGAACTTGACAATGATGATACTCAAATTATATTTTAATATAGATAAAATTCATATGGGCCTTTGAATAATCATAAAACATATAAAAACTAGGATAAGTAAGAATATACCTTATGTTATATGGTTCAAATAGATGAAATTCCCAATAAAACCACCAATCATCTTAAGAATGGATGGTTTTTGAAAGGAGAGAGGTAAAACAGGGAGATGAACCCAAACAATTGAGAAAGATAGATATTATTTCAAATAATAATTAAAATCCACCTTAATTGGTAGAAGAAGAAATCATATAATGACTAATGGGAACTATCTGAAGCATGATACATGCCAAATTCAACATTTAAAATAATTAGGAAGTTTCATGAATCTAGAATTCTAACCACTAATGGATGATATAAATTACATGTTCCATTAATGAATAAGATGAAGTTACTAACCAGGGGATTCCATTATCCAAAATGAGCCATGAGGGAGAATTAAATAAGGGAAGTAGCTACTTTGAACTCTGATGGAGAAATCAATAGGGTTGGAGATCAGTTTTTTAAACCTAAATCCTTATTGAAAAGAGATATTTTAGGAATTAAATGAATCTATCTCTGATCAAACGGAGGTATAAAACCTAAGGATAAGGTAGTAAGTAATTAGTGTTCCCATATTCTATAGGTAGGGGTGAGAATTTGGCCAAATATAACTAAATTATTAGAGAGTATGAAGTCACCACATAAATAATCCTCCCTTGAAACTCAAAACAAATTAAATCATAGTATGGATTAAAGTAGTTAGGTAATATATGGTATAAGAATCTGAGTGAATATTTGATAAAAAGGGTTGTAAAAATGATCCAATTTTTCCTCACGTATTTATTAAGAGAAGAGTATTTAAATTCATCCTTATTGTAATACATATTTATGATTTTAATATTATTGGTCCTCATGATAAAATTTATAAGAAATTAGAATATTTAAAGAAAGAATTTGAAATAAATGATTTGGAGAGATATTGTTCCACCTTATATACAAATTGAACATCTTGATGATTGAATTTTTGGTCAACAATCTCAATATACTGAAAAGCTATTATAAAGGTTTTATATTTACAAATTGTATCCATTAAGTACACTAAATGTTTTAAAAACTCTTGGTTTAGATATAGATCTTTTTGAAACATGATAGGACACTGAAGAACTTTTTAATCCTTAAGTACTATATCTGAGTGCTATATGAGCACTAATGTTCCATGAAAATAATAATAGTCAGAATATATTTTTTTTGTGAATTTACCTCCCAAGTGTTTCTCTTTAACTTCTCATCAACTATAGAATGTTATTAAACATATATTAAGATAATTTCAAGGATTTATTGATCAAGGATTATTTTATTCTAAATGTTCCTAACCAAAATTGGTAGGTTATTTGATGTGGGATATTTTTCTTATCTTCAAAAAGCTATATCTAAAACTGGATATTTTTCCACATATGGTGGAACTACCATTTCATGGTCTGCTATAAAAAAACCATTTCTATTATTTCCTCTAATCATGCTAACTTTATTATGATTCATAAAGAAAGTCATGAAAGTATCTGGATAAGATGAGTGATTTATCATATTAAAAACAATTTTTTATTAGATATGAATAATGAAAATACCACTATATTATAGAATGATAATTCTACTTTTATAGCTTAATGGGGGGGGGGGGGGGTATATTAAAAGAAATAAAATGAAAAATTGTCACCAAATTTCCATTTCACTCACGAACTTTAAAAGATTGGGGATATTTATATCTAAAAAATAAGGACTTGTGATAATTTTATATATGGATTCATAAAAGAATTAACAACTTTAACCTTTAAGGAATTTATTTATAAAATTAGGATTTGAATACCATGAAAACTATTATTTTTTTATGACCAGGATTTGGGAATTCTATAAACCTTTTCCCTTCATTATGTTTTTTTCAACGTATTTTCCTAAAAAGGTTTTTAGTGAGGTATCATGACCTATAATTCAATTAGTTTGGATCCACTTATTTTTTCCCATAGAGTTTTTAAGTGAAGATTATATAATATTCTATGAAATTATGAAATCCAAGGGAGAGTGTTAGGAAATATTATTTAATATATGAATGTCATAATCATAATAATAATGATTTTGTTAATTCATAATTTACTATAAAATTAAATTATATATAAAATCACTCATTTCCTTCAACCATTAGATAAGTTATATGAAATAGTTATTCATCTAGATCATTGACTACAACCTCCATGTGACCTAAATAAATGTAATTGTGCTAATGGAAGGGAGAAAGTTTAGCCCTAAGTAATTTTTCTCTATTTCTTATTCACTTATTTTATATTATCATTTATTTCACTATCACCATCCTAAATATTTGATTCCATGTTTCACCAACAATTTAATACATCTATGATGAAATGTGCATTTCCAATATTTAAATTTCTCATAGTTTCAATTAGTATTAGGTCAATTTCTTGACATGTTATATTTATTTAGAGAGAGATAATTAAAAATTAATGGTTCTTAGATAAATTAATATTTTAATTATTTTATTTAATTTTATATTCAGTAATTTATATTTAATAATTATAAATTATTTTAGGAATTTCAATGAAAAATTAAATAATTAATCAAGTGTTTTATTATTTAATCATTAAGAATTAATTATGAAAATTAATAAAAATTAATTATAATTAGTATTTAAATATTTTAAATACTTAGTGTATAAATTAATAAAGAATAAATAATATAAAAAATGATGAAAAACCTTAGTATAAAAACTTTTGATATTTTTAAATGTAAATCAAACTAAAAAATAATTTGTGTAATTGTCTCCAGTTATATAAATTAACATTTGTCAGATGATGATTTATTATTAAAATAAGAATTTAATTATTTTCCATTCCAATAAAAAATTGAATTTATACATTATATTGAGGTGAAATAAACATCATAAACTAAAAAATTGAAATAATAATTTAAAGTAAAAGAAACCTTGAATGTCAAAAAATTCTAGTTTAATATTAGTCTATTATATGGAACATTATAAAGGATTTTAATATTGATGAAGGAGAATATATATCAAATTAGTCTCTTCATATAGTGTGGGAAGCATAAAAAAATGATACTACCAATCTTCATTTATGCATAGGTTTATCTTCAATGAAGCGTAAAAGGGTGAACATATATTTTTTACATAATAATATAGTGAATATTCAAATGAAGTTTGATGATTGTATTTGTTGTCAATGAATAATCTGTCTTTCAATATGTTTTGGGTGATGGAGGAAGGGATAAATAAATGAAGAAGTTTATAAGTGTGATATGATTCTTAAAAGGTATTAGCCATAACATATGATGATTATTTAAAATATATTTTAATGAATCAATGGTAGGTGATGATGTATAATGAGAACATTGTTTAAAGAAATTTATGAAAGTTGAGGAGATGGGTAATATAAATATAAAGGATATTTGATTAAAGGATAAAAAATGATGGATTGAAGTTGGAGAATTCATCCAGGTATTATTAAGTATATTGGATGTTATATTAAATAAAGAATATCACATGGATACATATTAGATAATCATGATATGTGTTGAGGTAGTAAATTTTCGTTGAAGTACTCATAGTTGAGTATTCATATTCTATAAGGATTTGTAAATGAGTTGAATAACTTTAGAAGAATTATGTTAATTTCAAATTATTTATGTTGTGTTGAGGTGAATTGAAGAGTTCCCTTGATCATATGAAAAAGTTATGAACTAATTTATAAAAGTTATTGAATATTGAGTTGGATATGAAAATTTGAAAATTACTCTATACATAATGGTTTTTAAAGGAAATATGTAATAGTAACTCTAAATATATCACAGATATTTAATGGTTTTCGAAAAATTGAATACTAGAATTTGGAAAAGTCTTCAAACTCATAGTGATATGTAAAATTTCTTAGGATGATATATAAAAGTTACTCCAAGAGTTTACTCAATATGTAAAAGTATATTTTTGAGTTGAATTAGAAAATTGGGAAAGTTTTTGAATCTTCTAGTAATATATAAAATAACATTTTTGATATGGTTCCATCAATTATAAATGTGTTAGAAAATCTAAAAAAATATGTAAAAGAAACATTTTGAGTTGGAGGTGGAAAATTGGTAATTTGTTGGAAGCTCACTAAGATACAAAAGAGTTTTTACTCAATATATAATAGTCATTCCCACTGATTCTGAATTTGGAAAAGTACTGAGCTGTAAGATACAAAGTGAAATGTTAGAAAAGTTAAAATCCCATTATGATGTGTAAGAGTTATTATCTCAATATATAAGAGTAAACATAGTTCACTATAGCATATGTAAGAGTCTTATTGCTGTGTATACTAGAGATATATAAAAGGGGTGATCATTAATATGATATGTAAGAGTAATAATCTCTTACATAAAGGTCATTAGTTAGAGAAAAATGTAAGGATTTTGGAGAATAAACTAGATGATTTTGTACTATTATTTTAAGTATAAAATATCACACTTCAATGATTAAATTATTATTAAAAGTGATTAAAGTAGAATTGAATTGATGAAAAATTAGAAGCTATGATGAGAGATTCCAAATCATAAAGAATAATATCACAACATGAAATAGTAAAAGGATGAAATAATAGTATGATATGGTTCTTTGAATTTATACATAGTCATAATATTATGGTAAGTATCACACTATAATGAAAGTTTTACATGTTAACATACATTTTAGTGAGGATTATATGCCTAAATATTTAATATAGAAGATGTGTCCATAAATTTTATAAGTTTAACTGAGAGAATATCTATTTTATTATTTTGAGGTTCTAAATATACATTTTTTTAACTAATTATAGTAATCAAATAAAGGGTATTAATCAAGAGATTTTATTAACTAACTTAAATGAGAAGATAAGTATTTTTTTGAATAACAGTTAATATAGAAAGAAGAATATTCCTTGATCATGGGGTCCATGACCACATGATTCTATTGAGAGATTAATAAGGAGATTGTGGTGTCAGTTATCATATATATATTTACTATATAAAAATTATAGAAAATATATTTATATGATTTTGTGAAGATTAAAAATTGAAATATAAAAATTAGGGGTATGTGAAAAAAACTCACTACTGTATTCATAGAGATTTTTGTGTGTGTAAAGGAAGTAAATAAATCAATATTGTGAGTATTTAATAGATATAAGTCTATGATAATCGAATAGTAGATTTTGTACATTGAGAAATATGTATAATAAGATAATTAGAACAATAAGAAGAAATAAGATAAGTACAACCTTATGATATACCTATATCATAGAATATGATTCATAAAAATAAAGAAGAAGAAGAAATGAGAATGTGATATTTTAGGAAGAGGCTATCAGACACCATTGCTACCACCTATTCTTGATCTAGGTGTATAACCTCTTGAAGGAAAATAAGATTGAGGAAGAATACTATATGAAGTATCGCGTTGTATACATATGATGATCATTTTTATTTTTTATTGTTAGCATAATATATACATTCATAAAACTATAATAAAATATAATTTGGTAGTTTAATTCCTTTTTTGAAGAAGAATATCTTGTTATTATAATGTAGATACATATTATGTAGTAGATAGATCTTTTTCATTGAGTTAGTTTAGAGGAATATTTATAAACTAGAGGGAGATAGTATAAAGAACACAATCAAGATATTCTAATACATTTTAGGATACAAAAAAGAATTTTTACGAGATATAATTTGTATTCAATTTTTTAAGATATTGGATATCTTTTCCTCTTACTCAACATGGATGTAGCATAGAGTAAATTATCACTTTTGCGTCAGGAATTATAAAAATAACATGTGTTATACATGTTATTTCCTTAATATTTTTTATATGGTAATTGTATGCTAGGTAAGTTTAAGAAGGCCCATTTATATCTTAACCAATAATAGAGGTTTAAATAAAAAATGGGTAAAATTTTAAAAGAGATATTGGAATTTTTTAAAATATGTTAACACTAATTCACCCCTCTTAGTGAAACCTAAAAAATCCTATTGGGGAATATTAAGTGGTATCAGAGCTACTATATGTTCCCTCAAATTTGATCTAATTTAATTCCCTATTTTTTTCACTATTATACATGAAGTTTTTATTTAAAGTATGTTTATAAGTGTCTCTAATATAGAATATCGTTTATATCCATGTCAAATAAATAATATTGGCTTTATACAAAAACATAAATAATAGGGAAAAATTGAGGTGAATAATTTTTTAAAAATATCAAAATAAGAATAGGATAAAACACTAATTAAATATAATCAAAGTGGTTCTTCATTTATTAAATATCATAATAAGGATAATCAATCACGTTGAATATATAAGGAGTATGTGCTTAGTAAATCAGTTAGTTATTTTTATTCTTAAATTATATATTATTTTAAAATTATCCCTATTAAGGTTACGAAATATATATTGATGTTTGTTAAGGACCTATGGGATGAGAAATCATAGCTGGAATTGGAAGCCTTTTCTATGGAAGGAGCATTGGAAGAAAAAGGGGAGAAATCATAAAAATTTCATCAAGGATATAGAATATATGGAATATTTATTATGAAACTACAAAGAAAAACACACCCTATATATTGAATATTTATGTAAATTAGTTAATTAGAATACTGAGATAAGGAAAGGTTGTGAAGAGAGGGTCTATGCATTGGAAGAAACTTATAAAGCCATTGTTGATGTCTAGGATTCCTAATTAGATATTAAATATAAAATAATAAAATATCATGATAAATATTTTTCATAAATTAATAGGAATCATGAATACCAAGTTAATAATCACATTATATAATGAAAATATTGATTTAATTAAACAAATATGAGAAAAATACCCACAACTTGAAGTGTCAAGAGTTGGAAGTAAAAATGATAAATCTAGAGGTGACATGTGCTGATACTTCAAAAAAAGATAAAATAAGAGATGATGTCATGAAAAATTCTAATAATATTCTCAATTTATAAAAACCCACATTAGAGAAAATAATATCTTGATATCATCTAAATATATACCTACTACAAGATCATGGGAAAATAAAAAAATTGGTTTGCAATTCTTTTGTTTCATTTTCTAGTATTAGTTAAACAAATTTAAAAAATAATGGTTAAAAAATGATGAAAACCCCACTCCTATATCAATGGTAGATGTAAGAATGTATAAGAATATTTTATCCCTAATAATTGACTAAAATTATGGTTTTTGTACCCAAAAAACAATAAGCTAGAAAATCCTTCTAGATTAAAGAAAAAGGAAAAAAAAAATGGTTCATTGGTAATTACTAGTAATATGAAAGATTTAGATATTTTGAAACTAAATATTGTCATAATTTTTCAATTTTTAAAGCTTATCCTAGGATTAAATTAAGGGGTAATAGATCTAATGAAAAGATAAGACCAGTTGAGGTGAAGAAAAACTCATATAAGAAGATATGATTGAATATATCCATCAATAATATATTTGGATACATGAAAGAATTATATGATATTTGAAATATATGTGGTCATAATGATATTGAGTTTTGATATAATTATACCAATAATTTACCATAATACCCCAAAATATGAATAAACAAAATAAAAAATGGAGATGAGTCTTATTTAGGGTAAAATAAAATAAAGAGTGTTAAGACATGTACACCAAATAACAAGTCTATGAATAATTCTAGACCAAAAAATAGATTCATATATTGTGTTATAAAATTCTATATCATGGATTATTTCAAACTTCCCGTGAATTTAAAAATTATAGGAAGTAAGCTAAAATAATTAAAGAATCAATGTAACAATGAAACATGAGCATTGGTTTGATGAAGACATCCATGAATAAGAATAAAAATTTCATGAGAGTTTTACCAACAAAGGTTATCCAAGGATTAAGGAGAATTTGTATAAAACGTTCAAACAAGATTTTTACACTCTTAAAAATTTAATGTCTTGGATACTAGTGTAGAAGGATTTGTTGAGAAATTAATTAAAAGAACCATTGAATCCATGTATAAAAAATTTTACTGTGAAAAATAATTCTTCACTCTAGAGTAATCCAATAATTTTTATAAGAAATGTATAAATGTGTGGCTAGTATAGATGTAAATGGATATTAAGACATAGTATGTGAAAAAAAGTTCTTATTCCCTTATAGCTAAGCTAAAAAATATCATTCCACCTA
Organism: Viscum album; assembly: GCA_963277665.1. Lineage (NCBI taxonomy): Eukaryota > Viridiplantae > Streptophyta > Magnoliopsida > Santalales > Viscaceae > Viscum > Viscum album. Next base: position 456,742,308 of record OY728135.1, read on the forward strand.
AGAAGAAATTTGAAAAAAATGAAGACCATGATTTCTATAAAATCTAAAGTTTGGAAAGTCAAAAGTGAAGATTACATGAAGAGTTATAACTAAAATAGAGCTAATAAGAAGAGAGTTTCTAGGACAATATTAAAATCTCAACTCTATTTCTCCCATTAAGGATATGATGGAGAACTCATCTTTTTCCTAGTTATTTTTTTGTTTATTATTCATTATGAATATAATTAAATGTGATTCATGTAGGGGTAGATCTTGATGAAATATATAAAAATTTTACAAGTAGAAGATATATCCATCATGTAATGATTTGATTGATATTAAAAGTACACATTGAAACATTTCAAATGATATTATAAGGAAATTATTTTAGTTTATGAAGATCAACCATGATAAATATTTATAGAGTGCATCCCTTGAGGGAGAGTAGAGATAATAAAGATTCCAGAATATCATTATTGCACGAGAATATGAAATTTCTAAACCATGCTATAGTTGAGGTATAGTAATAAAAATAATGATAATTATTATGATTGAATCATATCTAATATTTAGAAGGTAAAATTATTAAATATTCATGTGTGAGATATATTCTTACACCTATTTTTTTTAATTTTCTTATCAAATATGTGTCTAAGTGATTATATGTAAACTACTTGAATAGTCCTTAGAAATCGATATCTAAGTTGGTATCACATGATGTGAAGTTTATGTAAAATATTGATGTCTTAGTCAATATATTTTGTTTCTTATATATAGAATTACTAAAGTATACTTTGGTTGATTAATAGGTGAATAAAAACATAGATAAATGTGATTATACCCTTCACTCAAATAGAGAAGACTACTTTTTAAAAGGGGTGAATAAGAAATTTCAATCATACTTAAAACATGTCAGGAATAAGGCTTTCCATCAACCGAATATATTTTTATTTATCATTAATAAGTAGAAAAATAAAACCATTTAAGACATTTAGAATGTAATCTATATGGATCTATTAACCATATTAATAAAAAATCCAATGGTGGGGTGGGGGGGGGGTGGGGATTGAAGGGTCAACTATATTTTGATGATTGTACATGTAATAAATAAATAAATTAACAATCAATATGTATTGGGTGATGGAGGAATATCATGATGAACGATGAAGTTGAAAATAACTATATTCATCTTATAAGGAAACACACTTATCATTTGATGATTATAGAGATGATCTTCTAATTTGAAATGACAAGTGTTGATGTATGATGAGAACACTCTCTATAATAGATTTATTAATGTTCAGAAGCAAGATATTGAAAATATTAAGTATCTTTGATTTAGTGAACATAAAGTATGGACTAAAGTGTGAAAATCCATCAACATATTATCAATCATAATGAATAAGATATTAAATAGGGAATATAACATGGACAAATATTGGAGAATACTGAGATGTGTTGAATTAGTGAAGTTTCCTTAAAGTTATAAAATTTGAGTATTCATATGTTTCATGGCGTGAGAATTGATTTTAAGAACATTGGAAACATTATTATAATTTCCAAAGTCATTTATGTTTTTTTGAGGTAAATTGGAGCAATTGGAGAGGCCTTGATATCATTTAAAGAACTTATGAGACGATTTATAATTTTTTTTGAATTATAAGTTGCAACTAAAATTTGGTAATGTGATCTATATGTAAAGGTCATTATAGGAAATACATAAGATTAACTATGAATATTTTGGAAATATATAAGTGTGGTCCAAAACATTTATACTTGAATTTGGAAAATACTTGGATATCACAATGATTTGTAAAATTACTCAAGACAATATGTAAAAGTAACTCAAAGTGTCTTGTAATATGTAAAAGTAACTTTATGAGTTGGAGATGAAAAAATTGGAAAATTATTAGAAGCTCCAAAAAATATATAAAAGTAACTTTATGAGTTAGAGTAAAAAATTGGAAATATTTTATGATTGAGGTTTTTATGCTTGGAACCTTTAAATATTAATGGAGATTCTCTTGATTTTAATTGCAGTGTTGGAATGGATATCCGGTGTCATTGGAACCATGATATTGATCATATAAAATAATATAAATAATTTATTATAACACCACATGTTTATTTAGAAATAATATTATATCTCTTAAATGGAGACTCAGATGGGGATTTTAAGACCATGGATGAATTCATAATGTGTATTATACCCTAGGCATGATGGAATTTAATTCTCATTGCGTTTCACAGATATTATCCACATGCTGATTTAGTGGAATAAAATTAAATAATTTATTTATTTAATTGAAGGATAAACCTAGATAATCCTCTATTTAAACACCACTTAAGAAAATTACAAGAGTAATCTGAATGACCCTAAGATATTTATGACGGGATATTGAAGAAGAATCCTTGCTAAAATATCATGGATCTAATAATTAACTTAGTTGAATCAACAACATCATCAAATGTGAGTGTGTTATTCACCAACAATTAATCAATCCTCGAAGTATGGATTTTTATTTTGATTAAATTACCCCATCTTGATATTAATGATTACATAGTTTATTTACTCATGATTTAAATTTTTGTAGAAACTTGGTAAATCCCTATCAACTTATGTTTTTCATGAAATAATAATTTGAGATATATTTGTTCTTGGGATTTACTTTTATCTCCACAGTTATTCAATTTCTATGCCATGATCGATGGCTAGATTACACATGAACACCATGGTTTATTAAATTTTATGGTTCTGTGGTTCCCCTTATTAATTTTGTGTTCATCTACGACATTCAATTTGGATGATGATCCAAATAATCCACAAAAAAATTTATTTCATGATAGATTATCTGTTTCATGGATCATTATTTCAAATAAAAATATGGGGACTTTGGAACTAAGGAGGATCAATAATGATGGTTGAATCATATGGAGACATATGATGGGTATTTTTTGATATAGGGAATGTGGGTGATGCGAGGAGGTGATGAATATCACTATTTTGTGAACAATGTCCTAGATCAGACCTCCAGTTAGGTGTTCAACCATGGTCAGTGCAATGAGTGAGATTTTTAGTGACGATGGAGGTGGATCTAGTGTTTTCAGTTTATATTTAGGAGAAATAATTATTTTTCTAGAAAAATATTGACTATTTGATGTGTAGTTTAGAAGAAAAAAATCCATGTATCCTAGGAGATACAGTGGATAGGGTTTTGAAGAAAGTTAAATAAGACATGGTGGGTGATTGTATCACATGTTGTGTGACCCTTAACTAGTCAATTTGTGTATACAGAGAGTATATTATGAGGTGGTCAATTATTCTCGTATTCTATGGTGGTTGGGAATACATTCCATGTAACCCTTAACCATCCATATCAGCATATATAGGGAGTATATTCCTAGGAACCCATGTGGCCTCACACATCATGTGTGTTAAGACCACACATCATGTGTCCTCAATGGAAAATTACATAGAGATAATGATTAAATTTTTAGTACCACCCTTGGTATCAAACATCATATATTCTAACCCATACACTATGTCAATGGATTATTACACACTATGTGGGTCTCTAGTAAATGGAAAATAAACTGCTTACGGGCTTTGTTCGATGTACCCTAAGCACATATTGTGTACTTATATAGGGATTGTCTAGAGACCTTGTTTCCTCATTCATTATTGAAATTGGGCATGTGAGAAGCTCATTTTGGTTGTTTTTCCATGTGTAATGTGATGGTGGATCTACTTTTCAAGACCGATATGTGGCATGTAGTGAAGTGAGTATAATCGAATGCATCATCATTATAGAGGCTGAGCTTGGATTTTATATATTCTTGGGAAATGGAAACCCTACTAGATATTAGAGTTACATTAGAGCATAATTTCCTCTCACCATACCTAAGTAAGGTTATTTATACCCCTAATAGGATTATGGCATGAGATCCTTATCCTACAAATTAGATAGGGATGGTATTTCCATCAACTTACACGATCCTCAGATCCTTTACCAGTGGATTCATATTTTCTTCTCATGTAATGAGATCAAATAGGCCTGGAATCCTCTAATTGAGTTTGTATTTCCCACTCAACTCTACAGGGTGCTCGGATCCTCTGTTTTAGGTGAAAATAGGTTATGTGGGTCTAAGGTTCATTTAACTTTGGGATCATAGAAGAAATACATAATTATTTTTTTCTATATATAAGGAAAGACCTTATTCTATGACTTTGGTCCTTTCTATGAACATATATAAGTTATTCTTTATTTACCCTCTTGATCATAGTTTATATTTGACACTTATATTGATACTTTAGGGATTTCAGAGAACCCTATTGGTATATATATTATCAAAATTTTATGGGATCTAACTGAATGTGATGTGTCTTATGAATTTTATTGGTATTTTTATGGAGATAAAGGTGGAATAAGCAGTAGTGATTCCTAGAGGTTGTCATTGGATGCATCGGTTAGACCATGGTCAGAATTTGAAGGTGTCATGTAGGAATAATCTTCTTACCAATTATTAGGTTGGACTTATTTTATAGTTTTTGGGATTGTATTTTACCATATTAATTCTGGATATGACATATAATACTCTATCATGGGTTATAAGTGTAACAACCCGAGATTTTATGAAAAATATTCTTTTTAATTTTATTAATGTCTTGTGTTATACGCTAAACCAAAAGGAGCTTGCACAACACGCATCTTTGACTTGCCTTGCATTACACGCAATCGCAACCTTCCTCGATAGCGTGTGTAGTACGTAATACTGAGTTTCACGAAACAAGGATATGCTATTTAAATATTATTAAAACTAGCCGTTATGAATATTAATAACCACTTTTTAAATTTTAGAAATTTTAGCTCTCAAAATGGACTTCATTTTTGGATTCGGAGTATCGAATTTAGCCTACGGTGAAATTTTGGTACTTTTCGGATAACTTTCATATTCCGATGAATAGTGAAAATTACTAAATTATAATTAAAAACAACTTTTTTAATCGAAATAATTACTAGTGATAAATTTTTAATTTGAGTGGTTTTAAAGTATATTTAGAATATATTTTTACAATTTAATACAATGTTGGTCATTGAATGTAATTTCACATTTAAACCAGACATAATCAAGTGTCAATCTTTTGACAGATATTGTTTCTTAAAAACACGCTATTTGTTTTAACAACGGGATTTAATTATAAAATTAATTAATGCAACTTCTATGTTATGAATTTGGTAAAATAGACTTCATTTTTGAATTCGGAATATGAAATATAGCATAGGATGAAATTTTGGCATTGTTCTGAAAAACATCAATTTTTGATGAATAGTGAAACTACTAAGTGGTAGTTAAAAAAATTAATTTCTTAATAAATCTTAATTTTACCGCTTCTGTGAATGGAATTTCAAAAATCCGAGAGACACGGTTGATGTGAGTAAGTAAAATGTAGTTCAATGAGATGAAAATAATTTTTGGTGAATAGTAACTTTTTACTTTTATTTACCACGGTTAAAAGTAAATAGGGCAATTAAGGGTAAAAATGATATTATTATTACCCTAACACATGTCCTAATTCTATTGGACAAGTGTAATTCGACCAAAAACAATCTTAGTAATAAAATATGACCATTTAGGCCCACTTGGATTAGATTAGGGCATTTATTATTATTTAATTCAAAGAAGAGTTAAAAGAGTCAAAATCAAAGTTTATTTACTAAAACATTTTTAATATAGGGTTGTACATAAGATAAATTCGATTGTAAATATTCATTAGAAAGCTAAAACTATTTCCTACATGATGGTATTTTATTTGTAATTTTTAGACATCAAATAATTTAATTTATTTATGACACAAATATGATGCAGTAATTATCTTATTAATGAAATATTGACATAATTGATATTATAAATACCAAAATAAATGTAATTTGAGACTTTTTATGAATTACACTAATTTTAAAGGTTACTATGATATATTAGTGTTGATTTAATAAATTTGGTTCGAACATATAATTCTGTTATGACTTTCACAAAAATCATATATCAAATAGTGTCAAAATTGACACAAAATAGTTTTTAAATCAAATATTATATTATTAATTGTTATTTTATTCCTAAAAATCTAAGGTTCGGCCAAATTACTTATATAAGGATATATATTAATAATAAACAATTTGGGGTTCGTTTGGCATGTTATAGTAAGTGTATTAACCATATAGTGTAAGAAAACAAAAAGACACGGTAAAAGTTAAATTATTTAACTTAGAGTTAAATCTAATTGATAAGGTTAAAATAATACCCTAAACTTGTATAAATCTTATTGGATGATAGTATTTCGACCCATCCCCACTTTAGCTTCGAAATAAGACCCTTTGGAACCATTATAAACTGATGTTGACTTTAATATAAAATAATATTTTGAGATATTCCTAAGGTGCCCCTCTCCTCCCTTATAAAAGGAAACCTCCTCCCCCTCCACCTCACAACAATTTGAGCACTCAAGCTCGGCCAAACCCTGCCAAAATCCCTTCTCCACTTCCCTAGAATAATCCTAGAGGTCCTTCTCTTCTTCAAAGACAAATCTTAGTTCCCTAAGTGGAGGATTCAAAGAGGTGTTCCAAAGAAGAGGTAATATCCATTACCGATCTTTTCAATTTCTTTCTTCTTCAACTTCTTCTTCTTTAGTTGTTTCATGATAAATTAATAACATCAGTATTTCTTATATACTGATATGTTATTATAAATATTAAACAACTCTAATTAACCTTCTATCCATCCTACGGAGAAAGGAAATCACCGCGCGTGCGTACGTACGGAATACCGTCTCCACGCCGTGGTGTAATCTATTTTCCGTCACCACCTTAATTGGATGGGTATAATGATGTAATGAGTAACTATACATGATTATTATAAATTTATATTGATACTGAAATAGTATACATACACTTCAACACAATTCCACGACCATGGGAATGATATCATCGCTCGTGCGTACGTACGGACTACCGTCTCCACGACGCGATGAGATTCATTCTCCATGTTAACCATTTAAGAATGATTACAAAGTATATATAAGAAATAATAATGAAATACATGAAATTATAAAGCTACTGGATTTATGTATATATATATATGTATGTCATCTACTTACTTCCATTCAAGACAATAAGGAAAGGAAAACAGCGTTCATGCGTACGTACGGACTACCGTCTCCATGAACGGTGTTTTTCATTTCATTTATCTATCTATTATATATATATATATACTGAATACATATGATATATAAATAATATTTTATATTCTGGAAGTAAGTAAATCATGATATAAGTAATAATAATGTCAAGAACAACAAGTCAAAACACCTACGATAAATGAAACGATTTTACCCAAAACGCTTCTTTAACATGGAATTTACAAAAGAATGGGTAATATAATGTCATAAGTGAACCATATATGATATCATAACAATGAATATGATTCTGTAATAAGTCAATGACATTATTTAAATCATTATACAGGAGGTTCGGACACATACGAAGCAAATCAGACCTAAGGTAAGGGAAATATCACAATCTCATTTTTATCCGAGATTGTTTATTCGTAAGTATTTATTGGGGTGTATTTTATCATCCACATCCATGTCCCCTCAATATGTAATATTGTTTCCATCCACTTACAATATTTTAAATCCAATTTTACCCTTCAGTGAGTTTTTAGTAAAGAATATGAAAGGAATCTTTTGTCATTTTTTTCGTACGAGGTACTTTTTGACTTTTCCGACAAAAGTACGAAGAATGTTTTTTTAACTTATACGGCATGAATGGATTTTTAAAACATTATTTCCAAGAATCTTCCTTTACAAGTTTTCAAGTTTATTTTTAATCAACTTCTTTTAGTTTATAATTGTATGACATGTTAAGAAAAGAAAAGTGTTTTTGAAGAAGAAAGGATATTTTCCTCAAGAATGGAGTTCAAGTGTTTTATCAAAATTATTTTCCATCTAAGATAATAAAGGGTTCTGTTTTTATCTCTTTAATTACATTGATTTGATTATGTTGTGAGGGAATTATTTTTATGAAGTCATTTGCCTTATATGATTTGTTTTATGATGTCATGATGTTTCAAGAATCCCATTTTTGTTACATGGGTTATGCGATGATGTATGATTTATGATTATGTGGAACACATAAGAAAGGATTCATTATAAGATGGGTGGGACCTATATCTCCCTCCAATGCATTGGGTAAAGATTTTATATCTCATGAGATAGACAGGGCTGGAACGGTAGGTTATACCGGTTCAGTGAAACAGGACTGAAACGAGGGTTACTCGATTCAGAAAGGGACTTTGTACACTAAGATAGTCTTGGCAATGAGTCTTGAATAAAAAGAAATGATTCTATATGATTATGTGTGAATGCCACAAAGTTTCATGTTTTAGGTTATGATTATTGTGATTATATTTCACTGCCATGATTTACCCCATGTTATGAAATTATGATCTCTTTTACAGGTTAAGATTTCCAAAAGTTATGTGCTTATGTATATGATGTGATTGATATTTCTTTTGTTTACCCTTACTGAGCATTTGAGCTCACCATTTTATGTTTTCTTTTCCCCAGGATATAAAGAAAGTTTTTAGGTAAAAAAAAGGAAGATCTTTATGGGAGATTTTGAAGATCTTTCACAACGATTAGAAGATTATATTCCGAGTTTCCAAAGACACTAAACTATTACGATCCTTGTGTGCGTGTTTTTTGTTATGTACTAAGTATTCCGCAAATGTAATGTAATGTCCATGTACGTTAAGCTTCGGGTCGTTATAGTTGGTATCAGAGGAAAGGTTTAGTCAACCTTTGGAAACTAGGATGCGAGAACTTTAGTGAGATCCCTAGAGATATTTCTAAGGTATGTCTAGGGATGTCCCTAAGGTTAAGTATACATATAGGTTATAGTACTAGAATTACGCTAACGATCATAGAATTAAACCTAAGATGTTAGATATTGAAGGTACTCCCCCTTTATTGTGTTGTTTTCCCTAGCATTATTTTTTCCTCTCACACTATTCTTTTTGGGTTTTAGACGATGGCTGGAACCTGAAGGAACCATGTTGATCAATGCAATGGACAATGCAATGATTGCCCTCCTGAACAAACAAATGTTATGGGAGATGGAGTGAAAAATCTTATTGCTATACTTACACAAGCTATGAATCATTCTGGACTTCCAAATGAGCAGAGAAGGGAACAATATTCTATTGAGTCCTTCATGAGGCAACATACACCTTCTTTCAATGGGTCTTCTGATCCACTTGTTGCTGAACAATGGATCAGTACCACTGAAAAGATATTTTCAGTTCTTCAATGTTCTGAGCATGATAAAGTCATCTTAGCAGTATATCGTTTGGAAGGTGAAGCTAATCAATGGTGGAATCTTATCAAGAATACGAGGCAAAGAGATGAAATTGAGTCCATGGAATGGGACGAGTTCAAGAACTTGTTTTTCAGTAAGTACTTCCCTCGTATTCTTCGAACAAAGATGGAAAAGGAGTTTCTTGAGCTGAAGCAGAAGGATGATGAATCTGTTGGTATATACGAAGCAAATTTTACAAGACTTGCAAGGTATGCATCTGGCATTATCATCCAACCTGAAAGTAAAGTTGATCGATTTTTCAGTGGCTTAAAACCAAGTCTTCGAAGGGCATTAGCTATAAGAGACTTTAGTAGCTATGAATAAATTGTGCGTTGTGCTATCAAGGTAGAAATTGAAGTTGGTGTTACATATCAATCTCATGGTTTTGACAATAAACGAAAGATGGAGTTCAAGGAGAAATCTCAGAATAATGGTGAAAAGAAGATGAATGTTTCCTTATGCACAAAGTGTGGAAAGAAGCATGGTGGAGATTGTCTTAAAGGGACTAGAAAATGTTTTAAGTTTGGAAAAGAAGGTCATCGAGTAGCTGAGTGTCAAAGTAATGGAAAAAGGGATTCTAATGATGTGAATAAAGCAAACACTGCAGAGAACACACCACCAACACTTCAATGCTTCAAGTGCAAGGAAATGGGGCATTATGCTAATAAATGCCCTAATCCAAGGGTTAGTGATGATCGACATGAGCAACCGCTTAAGGAAAAGGACAAAGGGAAGTCACATGTGATCACCATTGGCGATGTTGAATATGATAATGATGTGGTGGAATGATTAAGTGTTTATGTAATGGGATTCTAAAATAATGTTGTATCATAAAGTATTGGAATATTTATGTATTGGTCTAATGTGGTATTCAAAGTGATTCAAATATTTTTGGAAATAAGATGATATGCACACAATAAAGGGAAAATGAGAAAATGAAATGTTTAACAGTATTCATGAGCTCATGATTTATATAAGGACTAAGTGATATCATTGTTTGAGTATATAGAATTTTGAGGATTTTGGTATGTGGAAAGTGTTAAATTTTAACTGCATTCATGTTTTCACTAAGGTTTTCAAGAGAATACATGATTAAGGACTTTGAATGTTTGGAATGTGACCAACAAAACATATCTTATGATATATGGGGATCGACGATGGTGTTAAATCTCTGGTAATCGTTTTCACTATGTTAGAGTGGATTGCAGTATTTTGGATAAGCCTAAAGATTGGAATGGATTATGTTGGGCATAGGTTAGTATTGTTTAAGGATAGAAGTTTTCTCGATATTATTGATGGGATGTTATAGTAATGTAGTTTTAGAAAAAGGACAACCTGTAGGACGGGCGACAACCCATCGCTTCGGACAAGGCTGTGGGAATCGAACCCACAACCGAAGTGCGACTGGCCTTTATCGCCTACCACTGGACTACAGGAAGTCCCTGTTTAGTAGAAACTAGTTTTATTATATTAAACAGTATGATATATAAAGTATAAGTCCATTTTAGGAACCATATATGATTAATCTCACTATAGATCGACTTATGTATATAAATTTTGCTAACCTTTTGAGATAGATGGAATGACCCGTCATTCTATCACATGATCTGCTAACACTTCACGAATAACAAATTCAACTTCATTTTATTAAGAGATGAAGTGGAAATTGTTAAAGGCACAAACAACAGTGAGTTTGTACCAACATAAAGTAAGTATTTATTCTAATTCAAATTCTTTAACTTTAGGGAAACGATCTTGAAAACCAAAAATGTTGTCCTAGTGATCTTATATCTGATGAATCAGATGGTACCTTAGATCGTCACAAATTTATGGCTTTGTGATTACAGGATTTTCCATAACCATGTTCTCTACCACTCTCCATCAGAACATGATGGTTAGATTTCTCTTCCATATCCATATTTTCACCTATGTGGAAACCCAGTGATTAGTTTATTTGGGTAACCGTTACATTTCATACTTAGGTTTTTTAAAGATTGGTTTTGATATTCCTTTTTACGATGTGGGTTTCTATTAAATAAACTTTTGAATAGTAAACCATTTATAACCCCGACGAATTTCGAGGGAAAAATTCATTTTAAGGGGGGTAGAATGTAACAGCCCGAGATTTTATGAAAAATATTCTTTTTAATTTTATTAATGTCTTGTGTTGTACGCTACACCAAAAGGAGCTTGCATAACACGCATCTTTGACTTGCCTTGCATTACACGCAATCACAACCTTCCTCGATAGCATGTGTAGTACGTAATACTGAGTTTCACGAAACAACGATATGCTATTTAAATATTATTAAAACTAGCCGTTATGAATAGTAATAACCACTTTTTAAATTTTAGAAATTTTAGCTCTCAAAATGGACTTCATTTTTGGATTTGGAGTATCGAATTTAGCCTAAGGTGAAATTTTGGTACTTTTCGGATAACTTTCATATTCTGATGAATAGTGAAAATTACTAAATTATAATTAAAAACAACTTTTTTAATCGAAATAATTAGTAGTGATAAATTATTAATTTGAGTGGTTTTAAAGTATATTTAGAATATATTTTTACAATTTAATACAATGTTGGTCATTGAATGTAATTTCACATTTAAACCAGACATAATCAAGTGTCAATCTTTTGACAGATATTGTTTCTTAAAAACACGCTATTTGTTTTAACAGCGGGATTTAATTATAAAATTAATTAATGCAACTTCTATGTTATGAATTTGGTAAAATAGACTTCATTTTTGAATTCGGAATATGAAATATAGCTTAGGATGAAATTTTGGCATTGTTCTGAAAAACATCAATTTTTGATGAATAGTGAAACTACTAAGTTGTAGTTAAAAAAATTAATTTCTTCATAAATCTTAATTTTACCGCTTCTGTGAATGGAATTTCAAAAATCCGAGAGACACGGTTGATGTCAGTAAGTAAAATGTGGTTCAATGAGATGAAAATAATTTTTGGTGAATAATAACTTTTTACTTTTATTTACCACGGTTAAAAGTAAATATGGTAATTGAGGGTAAAAATGATATTATTATTACCCTAAAACATGTCCTAATTCTATTGGACAGGTTTAATTCGACCAAAAACAAGCTTAGTAATAAAATATGACCTTTTAGGCCAACTTGGATTAGATTAGGACATTTATTATTATTCAATTCAAAGAAGAGTTAAAAGAGTCAAAATCAAAGTTTATTTACTAAAACATTTTTAATATAGGGTTGTACATAAGCTAAATTCGATTGTAAATATTCATTAGAAATCTAAAACTATTTCCTACATGATGGTATTTTATTTTTAATTTTTAGACATTAAATAATGTAATTTATGTATGACACAAAGATGATGCAGTAATTATCTTATTAATGAAATATTGACATAATTGATATTATAAATACCAAAATAAATGTAATTTGAGACTTTTTATGAATTACACTAATTTTCTAGGTTACTATGATATATTAGTGTTGATTTAATAAATTTGGTTCGAACATATAATTCTGTTATGACTTTCACAAAAATCATATATCAAGTAGTGTCAAAATTGACACAAAATAGTTTTTAAATCAAATATTATATTATTAATTGTTATTTTATTCCTAAAAATATAAGGTTCGGCCAAATGACTTAAATAAGGATATATATTAATAATAAACAATTTGGGGTTCGTTTGGAATGTTATAGTAAGTGTATTAACCATATAGTGTAAGAAAACAAAATGACACGGTAAAAGTTAAATTATTTAACTTAGAGTTAAATCTAATTGATAAGGTTAAAATAATACCCTAAACTTGTCTAAATCCTATTGGATGATAGGATTTTGACCCATCCCCACTTTAGCTTCGAAATAAGACCCTTTGGAACCATTATAAACCGATTTTGACTTTAATATAAAATAATATTTTGAGATATTCCTAAGGTGCCCCTCTCATCCCTTATAAAAGGAAACCTCCTCCCCCTCCACCTCACACCAATTTGAGCACTCAAGCTCGGACAACCCCTGACAAAATCCCTTCTCCACTTCCCTAGAATAATCCTAGAGGTCCTTCTCTTCTTCAAAGACAAATCTTAGTCCCCTAAGTGGAGGATTCAAAGAGGTGTTCCAAAGAAGAGGTAATATCCATTACCGATCTTTTCAATTTCTTTCTTCTTCAACTTCTTCTTCTTTAGTTGTTTCATGATAAATTAATAACATCAGTATTTCTTATATACTGATATGTTATTATAAATATGAAACAACTCTAATTAACCTTCTATCCATCCTACGGAGAAAAGAAATCACCGCGCGTGCGTACGTACGGAATACCGTCTCCACGCCGTGGTGTAATCTATTTTCCGTCACCACCTTAATTGGATGGGTATAATGATGTAATGAGTAACTATACATGATTATTATAAAGTTATATTGATACTGAAATATTATACATACACTTAAACACAATTCCACGACCATGGGAACGATATCATCGCTCGTGCGTACGTACGGACTACCGTCTTCACGACGCGATGAGATTCATTCTCCATGTTAACCATTTAAGAATGATTACAAAGTATATATAAGAAATAATAATTAAATACATGACATTATAAAGCTACTGGATTTATGTATATATATATATGTATGTCATATACTTACTTCCATTCAAGACAATAAGGAAAGGAAAACAGCGTTCATGCGTACGTACGGACTACCGTCTCCATGAACGGTGTTTTTCATTTCATTTATCTATCTATTATATATATATATATACTGAATATATATGATATATAAATAATATTTTATATTCTGGAAGTAAGTAAATCATGATATAAGTAATAATAATGTCAAGAACAACAAGTCAAAACACCTACGATAAATGAAACGATTTTACCCAAAACGCTTCTTTAACATGGAATTTACAAAAGAACGGGTAATATAATGTCATAAGTGAACCATATATGATATCATAAAATTGAATATGATTCTTTAATAAGTCAATGACATTATTTAAATCATTATACAGGAGGTTCGGACACATACGAAGCAAATCGGACCTAAGGTAAGGGAAATATCACAATCTCATTTTTATCCGAGATTGTTTATTCGTAAGTATTTATTGGGGTGTATTTTATCATCCACATCCATGTCCCCTCAATATGTAATATTGTTTCCATCCACTTACAATATTTTAAATCCAATTTTACCCTTCAGTGAGTTTTTAGTAAAGAATATGAAAGGAATCTTTTGTCATTTTTTTCGTACGAGGTACTTTTTGACTTTTCCGACAAAAGTACGAAGAATGTTTTTTTAACTTATACGGCATGAATGGATTTTTAAAACATTATTTCCAAGAAGCTTCCTTTACAAGTTTTCAAGTTTATTTTTAATCAACTTCTTTTAGTTTATAATTGTATGACATGTTAAGAAAAGAAAAGTGTTTTTGAAGAAGAAAGGATATTTTCCTCAAGAATGGAGTTCAAGTGTTTTATCAAAATTATTTTCCATCTAAGATAATAAAGGGTTCTGTTTTTATCTCTTTAATTACATTGAGTTGATTATGTTGTGAAGGAATTATTTTTATGAAGTCATTTTCCTTATATGATTTGTTTTATGATGTCATGATGTTTCAAGAATCCCATTTTTGTTAGATGGGTTATGCAATGATGTATGATTTATGATTATGTGGCACACATAAGAAAGGATTCATTATAAGATGGGTGGGACATATATATCCCTCCAATGCATTGGGTAAAGATTTTATATCTCATGAGATAGACAGGGCTGGAACGGTAGGTTATACCGGTTCAGTGAAACAGGACTGAAACGAGGGTTACTCGATTCAGAAAGGGACTTTGTCCACTAAGATAGTCTTGGCAATGAGTCTTGACTAACAAGAAATGATTCTATATGATTATGTGTGAATGCCACAAAGTTTCATGTTTTAGGTTATGATTATTGTGATTACATTTCACTGCCATGATTTACCCCATGTTATGAAATTATGATCTCTTTTGCAGGTTAAGATTTCCAAAAGTTATGTGCTTATGTATATGATGTGATTGATATTTCTTTTGTTTACCCTTACTGAGAATTTGAGCTCACCCTTTTATGTTTTCTTTTCCCCAGGATATAAAGAATGTTTTTAGGTAAAAAAAGGAAGATCTTTATGGGAGATTTTGAAGATCTTTCACAACGATTAGAAGATTATATTCCGAGTTTCCAAAGACACTAAACTATTACGATCCTTGTGTGGGTGTTTTTTGTTATGTACTAAGTATTCCGCAAATGTAATGTAATTTCCATGTACGTTAAGCTTTGGGTCGTTATAATAAGTAGTTATGCTTACATTTATTACTCTATTTATATTATGCATTATTCTTGGATGATTGAAGACGTGTGTTTGCATGTATAGGTAAATTTGGTTAAGGCATCCCATGTGTGTGTTATTCCTACTTGGTTCTAGACACTAACCCCTAACCTATTATATGTGGGATTGGGGAGGCATAATTGGTTTGAAAATATCCCAAGTGAGGCCTCAATGGGCTGAGTCTTGTCAAAGTGTTATCAGAGTGAGGTTATTCTAGGGAAATGTTTTGGAGATATATTTATTATGAGGATTGACCTTAGAAAATAAGGAAAAAATATTAAGGTTTCTTGAGTTCATCTATTATACCAGAGAAACTAGTGATTGTTTGAAATTTTTCATATCCATACACAAAAACTTTGATAACCAACTTGTCGATTGAGTACACAGATGCATTGATTTCAATGGGAAAATAGTGCTTGTATTATATAGGAATGAGTTTGTGATTTATATTTCCTTATTAAGACATATCCATAGATATAATATATTTAACATGTTTAATCTTATTAAAATTTAAGAATTCTTCTATGATGATGACCAATGAGGGTTTCGAGGAAGGTTCATAATGACAAACAAGTGGTGAGGCCTTATTTCATGAGTCAATGCATGGGGTGTTTCATCTAGGAAAACAAAGAGTAACACTTCCACCCATTGAGTAGTGAGTAGAACCACCTTCAATGGTTTAGGTAGATGATCCATGACATGTTGAGAAACTGATCATTTTATTATCTCATGATAAGGATGCACATAGTTTAATTACAATGCATGAATTTTAGATATAGAGACTACCATGGTTTTAGGGTAAGATAAATCCATAGGTAGCATTGAACTAGCTATAGTCGACGGTCTGAGTATTTTTTCTTTTTTTTAGACTCATTATGAATAAAAAGTAGTTCTTATAGATAGTATTATTCTTTGTAATGCATGATGATAATGGTTCTTGGTCACTTAGACATATGATGAGGTGATGCTTCTATGTGTCATGCTTGACAACCTCTTCTTAGAGGATTATTATCCACCAATGTACCGTTTTGTTCATATTTTAAAGCACTTAAAGTTATAATATGGAATAATGACTATTTTAGTTTCTGAATTATGGTTTACTAACTTCACATGATACTCACTATACATGGTTTGTGATAGTTTACTATAGGATAGTAAGTTTGAGTGAGGACTTCGTAGGGAGATTGGGGATGGTGTGATCCCTCTATGCATTACCACCTATGTTAGAGTATTAGAGAGGGACATTGTGGTAGATAATTTCTTAGGGGAAGATCATAAAGTGACTAGTGTGGGAAATATAAACTTTGAGTAAGATTTATTGGTATCAGGTAGATAGTATCAAGCTTTATGTCCCTGAAACCAAAAGAATCGATATGTATAAATTTAAACATAGGGATAAATAACTTAGGGATCATAGAGTAGATCTACTCAGCCAATAGAGAGGTGTTGTTACACTTTCAAGGGAAAAATCAATATAGAGAATGAATTACCGACCCACCATATAATAACAAATAAGAAAACAATGGATTTTTTTCCAAGGAAAAGATAGCGATACAATCATAAAAATACCAAAGGTAGCTATAGAGACCATCATGGGGGAAGTTATAATAGAATATCCAAATGAGCTATGTGAGTGCTTGACATTATGATCTTATTTTACCACCACGACCTCAAGGTGGTCTACCCCAATCTCATAGAGATACCATATAGTGATTCACACAACTATAAGAAATTATGAGATGTGATTAAAAAAATCACAAGGTATGATCTGCGACTTATCCACCTTATCATTCGTATTGGTAGACATAGAAATGATCTATTATTTTGTTTTATTTTCCCTTATATGATAATTAGAGATTCCAACAAAGCCTCTATCCCAAAACTTATGAATATAGACTCCCACAGGGGGAGATTTTGTGACCACACTCTTCTACTGGTTGTTTGATTTAGCTCTCAAAATAGTGAGGATCACATGTGATCTCCTAGTGTCTATGTTGAATTCATGTGATTTCATTCTTGGTATGGACTAGATATTATCATCCCATATAAGGATTGATTATTTACATTAGATAGTAATATGAATCTAATTGGATGGATTGAGATTATACTATATTGGAGAGAAGTATTTATATGATATATAAGAAGGGATCATGTACATGAAGATAAATCCAATTTCCCATTTCTTGGATAGCATAACCCATGGTGTAATATACTTAGATGACATTTGAATTTCTGTAGTGGTGTATGAGTACTTGGATGTTATCCTTGAGAATTTACCTAGTTTATATCCTCATTAATAGATTTATTTTTGTATTGAATTGTACCCTAAGACCATTTAAATATCTTTTTATAACATATCATACCGCCTTTGTTGAGATTTGATAATTTATGGTGAAATTGGGGGATCTTCAACAGAAGGGATTTATTAAACCCAGTGTATCCCCCTAGGTAGATTTGGTATTATTAACTAAGAAAGTAGATTTTATCATGAGGAAATGCATTATTTTCATCACCTAAATTGATAAATTATCAAGAATAATTACCCTTTTAAAAGAATTTATGACATATTTGATCAACTAAATGGGGAAAAGTGGTTCTCAATGATTGAACGAATTCTAGGATATCAAAAACTATGGGTACATGGGGAGGATATACCAAAGAATTCATTCCAATTTTTAGATATTCATTTTGTGTTTTCAATGATGAAATTTGGTGTGACGAACACCCCAATGGTATTTATAGAACTCATGAAATAGATCTTCCATCCTTTCCTAGACCAATTCATGATGGTATTCATCAATGACATCCTTGTTTACTCAGAATAAGAGGTCTAACATACATATCATTTGAGGATGGATTTGAACATAATTTGGGATAATTAGCTGTATAGGAATCTCTTTAATGGTTAGTTATGTATTATATAGGTACAATCTATAGGGAATTCTATCTCAGAGTAAGTAGTGGATTTAGACCTTGTAATGATCAAATTAATTTTAGCTTAAGAGCCTCCCAATAGTGTTAGAAAGGTGTGAATTTTCCTTGTACTGGATGGATATTAATGGAGTTTTGTAGAATACATGTTCAGGATTAAAGATACCATTATATCCATGACCCGAAAGGGGAGTGCATTTTTTTTTCAGAGAAATTTCAAAAGGACTTTGAGGAGTTGAGAACTATTTTAACAAGGGATATCATTATAATACTATAATAATAGGGGGTAGAGTACATGTTGTTCTATGTTTCCTATAGAGACATGTTTTATGTGACTTGATATAGAGGTCGATAGTGATTTCTTATGTGTCTCAATAGATGAGACCCTATAATCAAAATTATGCGACCCATGATTTAGATATGACTACTTTGATGTTCACCCTGAAGACTTAGAGACAATACCTTATTAGGGAGTGATTTATTTTTTATTCTAACTAAAAGAGTCTTATGTATATCTTCACTCAAAGATATCTCAAGCAGAGATAGAGATGATTTATATAGTTCCTGTAGGACTATTACTTTGAGATAGTCTATGCTGCAGGAAAAGAAAATGTGTTGGAAAGTTATCTTAGTAGGAAATCCCATTCCATGTTCCTAGTTGAGGAATCAGAGAAGTTAACATCATTTAATTTTTCCTTAATAAATGAGGGAGGAGTAATGTATCATTAATTAATGGAAATAACCCCTTATATTATTCAACATGTGAGGGAAGAATGACTTAGATACTTTGTCTATGAGGTCTTACATGACCAAATATTCATACAACATGCTATTGATGAATTTTATGATGTTGGGGAGAACTTTATCCTTTTCTGAGGGTAGATGATGGTTCTAGTCAAATTATGTGGGGGAGGAAATGAGAGAGTTTCATAAACCCCCATTATAAATATATCATGGTGAGAAAAATATGTACTTGGATCCTTAGTTATAGTTTTTGTGGTAAAGGATGATGTAGAGTATTGTATAGTTCATCTATCAATGCCTCACCTATCAACATGTGATTCCAATGAATTAGGTTCTAGTGAGTTGTGTATATCCTTTAAAGGTATCATAGTGGAAGTGAGATGGTATATTAATAGATTTTATGATGGTACTTCCTTGATTTATGATATTTCATGATAATATCTTGGTGATTATTGACCAACTCACTTTTTTGATCCACTTAATTTGCATTAGTGAGCATATTTTGGTGTAAATCTTGATATTTTTGTATGCTCTAGATATCATCCAACTTCATAGAGTACCCTCAAAAATTATATCTGACCATGATACTCATTCCACATATTGTTTGAAGAGATATTACATGAGGTTTTCCAGAATTATTTGTGGATGATCATGGTGTTCCACCCTTGGATAGATGACCAAATAGAGTAGAACATTTTTACCCATGAATAGATGCTTCAGTCTTGCGTGTTGGACTTTGGCCGAATTTGGGAGGGTTGTATTCCATTAGTGGATTTTACTACAAAAATAGTTATCACACCACCACTGTAATGGTTAAATTTAAGGACTTGAATGGGAGACCCTATAAATCACCCTTATTATGGTAAGATATGGGAGATTCATCACTCATGGGGCTTGATTTTGTGTAGTAAGTGATAAAAAAGACAAACAATTTTAGGATTGAATGAGGATAGAGCCATAATAATTTTTACATAGAGTGAGGACTGAAACCTTTAAAGTTAAAGAAGAGAGACTATGTGTTCTTAAAGGTATCACCTTAATAATAATTGTAGATATTTTTCCATGGTGTAAAGATATCTTTGAGATATATTGATACATTCTAGATGATGTAAAGGGTAGGTGAGGTTGTGTACCACCTATCATTTCCCTCATTGTTGGATCAAGTACATGAGTTCTTCTATGTGTCATAACTGAGGAGATACATGCATGATCCATTACACATTATTTATAGGGGTTATATGGACATTGAGGATGGATCCACCTTCTTCTAGTATCAATTGGTGATTGAGGATATTTAGAATAATACTATTTGTGTGATATATATTCATTTGGTATGCTTTATTTAGTAGAAAAATAATCTATAAGAGATCTCATGGGAGTATAAGAACATGATATGAGCTTATTACCCTCACCTTTTTGAGTAGATTATTACTTTTTTGGGATGAAATACTTGATGGTATGGTGGTGTAATGGATTTGGGTTTTTCATTTTACCCTTTATATACCAATAGAGATTCCATTGATTTTATGTTTTGGGTTTGGAATGGATATCGAGTGTCATTGGAACCCCGATATTGAGTATATAAAATAATATAAATATTTTTTTAAACCCCCACATAATTTCAAAAATAATTATATATTATTTCAATGGAGTCTTGTATTGGGGATTTAAGATTATAGAAAAATCCATAACATGAACTTTACCCTAGGTGATATTTAATTTTGTTTTCATTATGGATATTCACAATAATAGGAAAATTTAGAGGAATAAAATTTTATGAAGAATCAATTTCTATAATTAATATATAAAACTATAAAATTACCTATTTAAACACCTATTATGAAAATCTATACGGTTATATTCACAACCTTTATAGAATTGAGAATGGCTATTGAAGAAGAATCCTTGGCAAAAAATAACAGAAATTCATGGTTCCAATGAAGAACATAGAGGAATCACCAACCACATTGCTTGTGAGTGCATTCTTCACCAATGAACGATCAATACTTGAGATTGGGATTTTCCTTTTGATTGATTAAAACAATTTTAATAATTTTGTGTTCATGTATTATTTCCTCTTGGTTTCAATTAGTGTTTTATCTTAGCTTCTCCTGATCAACTTATGTTTTTATTAAAATTATTATTTGAGGTATATATGTTCTTGGGGGTTTAATTTATCTCCTTGATTCTTAAATTTTTATTGTGTGATTTACGGATGGATTATGAACAATAATTTAGGATTATTTAATTATTTAATTTTATGGTTTTCACCCTTTAATCTTTATGAAATCATCTTCGACCATAAATTTTGATAGTGATCTGAAAAATCCGTGGATTGATGCATTGCGTGATCGATTATTAGTTATGAAAATCATTGATTCTAGTCTAACTATGGTTAATATATCACCGAGGAGGATCATATAAAATGGTGGAATTAGGTGAAGATAGAAATTGGTTGTTTCTCAATTTGGGACACATGAGTGATACATGGAGGTGACAATGATCAATTTTCCTATGAGTAGTGTCTCAGATCGGACCTCCGAAAAGGTGTTCATCCATGGTAAACATGACAAGCATGATTTTTCATTGATAATAGAGGTGAATTTGACATTTTTACGAAATATTTTGGAGTAATACTTTTAATTTTTGAAAAATAATAACTACATAATGTGTAGTTTAGAAGAACACAAATCATCTATTTTGAGAGATGTAGTGGCTAGGGTTTTATAAAAAGTTAAATATCACACATCATGTGATTAAATCACATATCGTGATACCCTTATCTATCCGTCCAGTTTGTATTGGGATTATACTCCTTGGAGGATGTTTGTTCTCACACACCATGTGGGATGTAACCACACATTGTGTGACCCCTATCCTAACGGGATGACATGTATACGCTGTACATGCCCAAGAACCCAAGGGGCCTCACACACTATGTGTTTTAAGACAACACACCGCATGTCCTCAGTGGAGCATGACATGGAGACAATGATAGATTTAAAGTACCACTATAGGTATTTTATTCCATGTATGCCAACATACACACTTTTTGGATGGATCTTTACATGCCATGTGTGGTTCCAGTATACAGTTAGGAAACCGCTTGTGGGCTATACACCATGTACCCTAGTTTCATGTCATGTACTTATACCAGGACTATCTAGAGCCCTTGTTTCCTCATTTAGTCTCAAAATTGGTCATGTGAGTAGTCTTTATTGGGTGTTTTCCCATGTAGAATTCCACAGTGTTTCTAATATTGAATTAAGATATTTAACACATGGTGAAGAAAGCATGATCTACTGTATTGGTATTATAGAGACTAAGCATGGAATTAATGTGTTTTTGGTAAAAGGAATCCCTATTTTATAGAAGTGTTATGTCAGGGTATAGTTTCATCACACCATCTGTAGGTAGGTTTAGTTACCCCCATGATATTGGGGTTAGAGATCTTCTATCCACATATAAAACATGGTTAGTGTGTCTACCTACTTACATGGTACTTGGATTATCTCTTTCTAGAGTTAGTATTTATACCCATGTAATGGGAACACACAAGCATAAGATCCTCCATTAAAGTTTTTATTTCTCTTCCATCTGTACATGATACTAATATCCTCCATTATATATAAAAATAGGCTACAAGTGTTGAGTGTTTAGTTGACAGTGGGATCTTAGAAGGCAAGTGTAAGTCTTTGGGCTGCCTGTAAGGATTGATACCTTACTTTGTGAATTGGGTCCTTTCTATGATCATATATATGTTCTCTTTTATTTATCCACTTGATTTTGGTTTATACCTGAATCTTATTTTGATTTTTTATTGATTTGATGATTTTAGGGAACCCTACTGGGTATGTATATACTAACTTCTACATGGGATATTCCCGCACATGTATTGTCTTATGAAGATGACATGTGGTTCAAAATTGATCTATGTGAAAAAAGTGTGGGTGGGTCATAATGGTTCTTGGTGGCGATGTCAGATGGACCATGGTTATAATATTGAGGATGTGTGTGGGGAAAATATTTTTACTAATTGGTACATGGACCTTTTGGTTTCTGGGATTATATTTCACCTCATTTATTTTGGTTTTGTACTATTAAACTCTATCGTGAGTTGTTAGTGATTATGTTTTCATTTATTACTCTATGAATTACTATTCTTCATTATATAAAAATGTATAGAGAAGTGCGTGTATAGGTACTTTACACTAAGGCCTCCCATGTGTGTGTTATTCCAACTCAGTGATAGTCACTATCCCCTTCCCTATTGGTGGAAGGATTTGGGTGGAACAATTATCTTATGGCTATCCTTGATGAGGCTCTGGTTGGTTAGATAATTTCATAGAGGCTCCCTACAATATATTAAAGTATTTTTTTTAAGTTGGAGATGAAAAATTGGAAAAGTGTTAGAAGCTCACTAAGATAAGTTAGAGTTATTTACTCAATACATAAGGGTTTTTAAAAATATTGAGAATCTATAAAAGTACTAAGATAAAAGTTTATTCACAAGAGTATTTTTGAGATATGGAGTAAAAAATCAGAAAAGTCATAATCCCACTATGATGTGTAAGAATAATTTTCTCAATATTTAAGGTTCATCACAGTTCACTGGTTCCTATATAGGATCCTTATAACTATTCCCACTATAAATGTGGCAATAGGAAGACCCTCACTATGATACATAAGATTAGTAATCTCTTATGTAAATTTCATTAGTTAAAGAACTTTGGAGAAGAAATCAGATTATGTTGTGCTACTCTTTTAAGCAAAAAATATCATGCTACTATGATTAAACTATGATTCAAGACACGATTTAAAGTGATTAAAGAATATTTTAATTAATAAAGATGTTTAATCTATGACGAGGGATCTCACACTGTAGAGAATAATATTAAACCATAATGTTGTATGAGGTGGAAACATCAATCAAATCTATTTGTATGAATTGAGACAATATCACACTACGATGAGAAATATTATGACATATTGATATTCCTATATGTGAACATGCATTTCAATAGTGAATAATTTTTTTTCCGATTTCATAGAGAATTTATAACCTTAAATTATATATGGTTATAGTATAATATCTCTATTTTATTATTACGTGGTTTAAAATATAAATATTTGAAGCTAATGATAGTAACAAGAACTATAGGATTTATCAAGAAATTTATTTTTCCAGCTTAAATGAAAAGATAGGTATTTTTATAATACCAATTAAGATAGAAATAATAATATTCTAAAATCATGGGATACATAACCATGTGATTTTGTTAAGATATTAATTAAGAGATCACAACATTGGTTATCATTGAGGTTTTCTATATTAAAAATATAGAAAATATATTCATGTTATTCTATGAATATAAAAAATTGGAGGAAGAAAATTGGTGTTATGTGAAAAGAATGAGATACTATATTACTATATATTCTTCATTGTATCAAAGTAGGAGTGAAGAAACCCATAATCTTAATGTTGAAGAGATAAAAGCTAATGATAATATAATTAAAGCTCATTTACATTGAAAAATAAGTGGAATATATGAAGAAGAAAGAGGAGAAGCAAGAGAATACCCACCTTATGATATCCCCATATCATAGAAGTCAATTCAGAAAAAAGAAAAATAAAAATAAAGAAGAAGATAATATATTAGGGAGAGAGAAAAAAACACCATTTCTTCTATCTATTCTTGATATGAGTGATGGGGATCTTGAAGAAAAAGAAAAATGAGAAAGTAGTCTGTGAAATATCTTATTATCTAGATGTGCTTATCATTATGAGTTTGTGTTGTGAGTATAAGGCATACATACATGAAACAATAATATAATAATTGTTTTAGTAAAAGTTCATTATTATGGAAGAAGATCTTACTACTATGATGCGGTAATATCCCAAGTAGAATAAAGATCTTGTTCAACAAGTAAGTTTGGAAGAATCATTGTATAGTAGTGGGAGATAGTATAAATAATATAATCAAGAGATAGAAGAGTCTTTTAAAGAGATACCCATATACTCACTTGCATAATATAATGGATATCTATGTCTCAGACTCAACCTGAATAAAGTGAGGAGTATATTCTCATATTAGGGTCGAACCTTGTAAAAATCCCATGTGTCACACTATTTTTTCCTTATTTATTTACATGTGATAATTATGTGATGGGTAATCATAATAGGGTCTATTTATATTATAATCTTTACAAAAGGTTTGAATGAAAAAAGGGGGTAAAAGATTAAAACTAAAATTAGAATTTAGTAAAATAGGTTAATATGGATTCACCCCTTCTGTATAACTTCATAATCTTGCGTGGGAATATCATATTGTTAGGGTTTTAATCCATATCACTACAATAGATAATCCCTTTATCAATTAGTAATATTTCCTCTATCATAGCTTTTAAAGCATTGATAATATCAGTTCTATTAAATGATGACAACCTTTATCAATGATAAAAATGTATGGATAAATGAGGCCTTTACCAGTGATGAAAAAGACCAAATTTTATCAAATGTACTTTTAGCACTCATAAAGGTTATATTTTATCAGTGTTACTTTTGAAACTAATAAAATATTTATTTATCAACATTAGAATTAAAAATGATATAAAATGATCTTTAATAATGCAATTTTTAGCACTAATAAATGTTTTTTCAGCTACTGTAATTTACAATAGCTTAAAAAACTATAGAGCTCAATACCAAACAAAAAGCACAAATTATATTATAGAAATTTAATATTTTTCATATAATATAAAATATATTCACATTGAACATTTAAAAAATATAAATTTACATAAAATAATTTAAGTATAATATAATTACATTAACATATGATTCAATTATAAAACAACTACAATAAATACAACAAAATCAAGCTCACATGAGAACATATTTAAGGATAAATCCAACCCTATATAGAAAAATCATGTTAGTGTAATAAAAAATGATTAATTTAATGTTAATTCATAAATAAATTAAAATAATTAATAACTTTAATTTTATATTATATGTGATAAATTTTATTAATTTATAGTATATTTATTTATAAGATATGATATATATTAAAAAAATGGTAACATAATTCATAAATAAAACTTATCATAAACTAATAAATAATAATAATGATAAATAACAATTATTGTTGAACTAAAATGTCATTTTTAAATTAAAAACAAGCAATTTTAGCCACACCAGTCACATCACATATTAGATTGATTTGTGATTAATTTTTACATGTTATAAATGAATCAATGATCTTTTACATATAGTTTAATGACAATACAAGTATTTTTTATTGGTTTTGGTTATGTGACATTCATTTTGAACTTCTTAAACACTTAAAATAAAAAAATCAATTTAGTAATTTTAGACTAAAGAACACATCATAATGACGTGAAATTTATTTATAAAGTCATAAATGAACCATTAATCGATGTCATAGAGTTTCATGACAATATGATATCGTTAGTTTAGTTTTAAGAATGTGGCACACATTTGAGCTAAAATATCATTTTTAAGTTGAAAACACACACTTTCAATCATACCAGACACACCAAAATTCAAAATGTTGTTTATTTAATTATTAACTTTCATAAATATATCATCAATCATTTTTTATATTTTAATGATAAATTGAGATAATTTACTCAGTTTTGAGAATGTGACTCTTATTTTCAAATAAAATTCCACTTTAAAATTGAAAATATACACTTTTAGTCATACCATCCA
This sequence comes from Viscum album, assembly GCA_963277665.1. NCBI lineage: Eukaryota > Viridiplantae > Streptophyta > Magnoliopsida > Santalales > Viscaceae > Viscum > Viscum album. Next base: position 456,769,470 of record OY728135.1, read on the forward strand.
CACCATATAGAATAGTGACATGTGATTAATTAATAAATGTCAAAAATGAATCACCAATAATTTTATTAGAGTTCCATGATAATCTATTATCATTTACCTAGTTTTAATCACGTGACACACATTTTGAACTCAATTTCTACTTTTAAATTCAAAACATTCACACCATATCAGCTACACCTCGTGTTAGAATGATATATGGTTAATTATTATATGTAATAAATGAATCAGAGATATTTGTTATTTCGTTCAAATAAAATCTAATTATGTCTTATTATTTTTGAGTATATAACATGTGTTTTTAAATTCCTTAACACTTAAATTGTAACATTTTACTTTAGGAGATCTATACTACACAACACATTAGAATGTCATGAAATTCATTTGTTTGGATCATAAAGGAATCATTGATAAATTTTCAAGAGTTTTATGACAATCTGATATCATTTTATTAATTTTGTAAATGTAATGCATGTTCTGAAATAAAAGATCATATTTAAATTGAACAAATATGATTTTAGTCATACCAATAACAATGGGTGTTAGAATGATATGTGAGGTTAATTCTTACTTAAAACTAATGAATCCATAATCATTTTATTATATTTTCCTGGTAATTAGTTTGTTGTTACTCAATTTTAAGCCTGTGACATGTGTTTCGAACTAAAATGTCAATTTTAAATTGAAAGCATACTATTTAAGTCATACAATCCAAACTTTATATCAGAATGAAATATTTTGAATTTCTACATGTAAAAATTTAATTAGGGATCATTTTATTAGATTTTATGGATAATTATAGTTCATTTTTCATGGATTTGATTATATAACATGTGTTTTGAACTAAAATAACACTTTTAAATTGAAAACATACACTTTTAATCATATAAAACATGTCATAATGATGTGTGGTTAATTCCTACATGTGAAAAACGAATCAAAGATTTTTTAATATATATTTTTGACAATTTGAGTATTTTTACTCAATTTGAAGTATGTTATGTTCATTTTGAACTTATTTAATATGTAAAATAGAAATACACTTTAATAAATTTTGAATACACTATACATTAAAATGATATATAGTTCTTTTGTAAAGGTCAAAAATTAATTGAAAATAATTTTACAAGAGTTTAAATACTATCTAAGACCATTTTAACAATTATAATCTTTTGATACACATTTTTTAAAAATCATTTTTAAATAGAAACCACACTACTTTAATTAATGAAACCAAAATAAAAAATAAAATAAACTATAGATACATACATTTTCATGAATGAATATGGGACTTTGAAATACAAATAAGATTATCAACTTTTCTGGTAATTGTATAATTATAACATAAATATATAAATTAAAAATAAAACTATTAAAATTATAATAAAAATAGTACACCAATAATTTAAAAATTTTTATTGTAAATATGCCTAATATATACATCTATAGTGGATTATCTTAACCAATTTTATAGGAATTAGTTTTTCAATTACTAGTAGGTAGTTTTAGTCAAATCCGACCACTAAAATAAGTAACTTGGATTCATTATTGTATTAATAAATCAATTTTCCATAATAATTACCATCGATGAAAGATATGAAAAGTTATACCTTTTTTATCATTTATAATTACTTTTAAAAAGTTATTTTTTCACACAAAAATACACTCATTTTTCTTGGTGTAATGGTTGAATTTTACAATAACTACCCTCTAGTTATTGAAAAATTGATATAATATTCTTACATATACCCCTTTTCATCCAATTATTTTATTTTAGTTTTAAAATTAATTCAATATTCTAGGTTATACAAAAATATTTTTTTTACATAGAAATAAAACAAATTTCACTAATAATGAGTGTAGAATATGAGAAAATTAAATAATTAACTTATAGATAAATATCTTTCCAAGATTGTTTCTTTTTGGGGTGAGTATTATCTTGTTTCTGAGAAGGGATTGTTTGTATCATAGGTTATAAAATTGTGAATATTGGTTATAAAACAATAATTGAAGTAAATTTTATAAAAAAGTAAACATGTGATAGGAATACACCTCTTCATGATTCTTATAAACATTTTGATATAATGTAAGATGACTACTCATTCCTAAACAAACACATTTCCTCATTTGAATACGCGTTATATCTAGAGTCCTCATAATAATAAAAAAATATAGATATATAAATGGTTAATACATATTTTCAATGAAATCATATTTATTCATTTAAATAACTTTTCATGATGATAGTTTGTTAATGGAATATAACATTATTCCTAAATATATAAATTCAATAATTTAAATTTTATCCATTCATTTGTTTTTTATATTAAAAAAACATTGATAAATATAAGTAAATTGTTATGATATATGTTTTGATATTGAAATATTATTATATATTCCCAAATAATCATCTATTCATATAAATCTATAGGTTTCGTATGTGCATTGAATATCCTCATACCATGATTTTGAATATAAATAAAGACTTATCTATCATAACAAAATGACTATTAAAACATATAACAAAAAAAGGATGATTTCTTATAAATCATTGAATTTAGTGTACTAAATATTCATAAAGGATATCATTTGTAGTAGATTGTTTACATATCCATGAATTGGATCCAATAAATATATGTTCAAAATATCCAAATTAATCAAAATGAGGATCAATTATGTTCTAAAAAAACTTAAAATTAAAAATTAATTAATGGAAAAGATGAAATGAAATTTTATACAATTACAATATATTGTTTTACCTCTAAATGGTTGGTTTAAATAAGAGAGTTTCATTAATTAATTTCATTTTAAATTCTGTAACTACATTACATTCAATTTTTTTATTTTATTTTTCTCCGTTAATTATTAATGTATAGAAGTGATCTGAGGGCTAAAAAATCCAAATTTATTTTTAAAATCTATTATCCTTTACATATGGGTGATATATTTATTTTAAAAAATAGTTATTTTATTAAATTTTAATAAAATTATATATAAATTATTATACATACATATTATTAAAATATACCTAATGTATAAATGTGAACTTGAGGTTCCCAACCACTCATGCTTAAGAATTCCATTTACAATCTCAAGACCAATAATGTCTTGAGTGGTTATTCCATACACTTTCTCTTCAAATTGAATTTCAATAATATATCTATTTTAGAACATTAAATCTTCATGAATTTGTATCATCAATAAATATGGTAAATAAATTAGTGGTGTAAAGGTATCTTTAGAAGTCGTTTTGATCAAACACTTCACACTTTATATTTTCTTAACCCAACATCCCGTTTCCCATTTTTTTTATAAATATTAGTTTAGAACTTTTTGATTTCATTATAAAATATTTTTTATATTAAATAAATTAACATGAAATACCCCTTTATCATCCTATTTATTAATAAATTTAAATGAATATGAAATGAAATTTAAAATAGAAAGGCGACTATGTGAATATCAAGATCATCAAGGGGAATATATAGATCTATGCTAAACTCATGTACCACAAGAATACCTACTCTAAAATGACATTTTGTATGTTTTTATTATATAGGGTATTTATTTTCTTATTATACACTGTACCTCTCTCTATAAGGCAATGAGTAAAAGGTGATATATATAAATCACAATCAATTTCATCCTAAATAATTTTATATAAGAAAGGAATCAATATTTGTTTTTTTAAAATTATCATAATTTTTTTTTAAAAACTTGATTAAATTTGGTAAGGAATCCCTTTAAGTGGAATGGATAGGATTTAAAATTGGGACATGTGGCTTTTCATATCATGGTTATTATTGTGTTTATTTTTTTCATTGATCCTTTTGAGGGAGATGATCTATTTTTTCACTTTTCTTATTTTTAGTTTCATTTAGAGAATTAATCCTTACATGTATCTCTTTTATTTTTTTCTTCATGTACATGTGTGAATTATTTCTTAAAGTATTCTTCTGGTGAGACTCAGAAACATGAATCTATAATATAACTATATTTTTATGGAAACTTCAAAGCCACTGAAAGTACTTGTTCTTTAGCTATGGTAGATGAAACATATTATTTATAAACTAGATTAAAATATAGGAAACTAAATAGTAATTATCAGACAATAAGATATTAAATAATAGTAAATTTAAATTATTTCATACTTACGTATGATTATTATACATTCTATCAATTTTAATTTATTATTTTTCACTTTTTATTTACAGAAGCCTCCTTATATAGTATATAGTACGGGAATGATGTATCTCTAGATTTTAATTGATCAACTTACATAGAAACACACAAACAGGTATATTTTTATTTTATATCACATATAACTTTTCTATATATTTAATGTATACACTATATGTTTTTCATGTGAAGAATACCTCATCATTTTTTAAGGTAAGGGAATAATGGTTTTTCTATCTGTTGTTCATTTTATACACTCCTTTAATATTTCATCAATTAATAGTTGTGAATAAAATTAATTTATACATTTTATTTCAATAAAAATAATATAAATGATAATATATATTAAATTCCCTATTATCCTGATATAAAATGAAAACATCACATATATCTTAGTTTTGAAGTTAGCATATAAAGCTGGTGGGTCGAGTTTGAATTTCGTCTCACCATACCTTGGTTGATGTTTGGTAAGAATCATCTGAAATGATCAAAGACTATTTATAGTAACCACCAATATGATTTTCATCTTATAGTCTTCTAAAATTAATTTAATCTATAAGTGACAGTGAATAGAAAATACAAGTTTCATTGATTGGTTTTTTTAGAAAATATGAGCTATATTTTAATGAAACCTAAATGTATTACCAATTTTTTCCTTCAATATAGTTGTAAAATTGTTCCATATATCTATATTAATAGTCACATGAATTCTAGTACTGACCCAATGTAACTTGTGTAACCACCTTCAAGATATTTAGGGGATCACTGACAGGGAATGAATACGTGATCTTGAAATTTTAATATATATTTTAAAATAATATTTATTTATAATTCTTATGAGTGATGTTTTAAACACATAAAAACTTTAAAACACACACCAACACATGGGTCACAATGATTTACATGGTTTTCCTCTTAATATGATAAAGGCTAGTCCTTCGTTTAATTCATAACTCACCGAGATTATACTACCCACTAGAATTACCTTGTGGGTATAATAGATAATGGTTTATCCTTGAAAGTCACATTTTCCTATATTCCAATAGTGAATTAATGAATCCCATAAATGAGTGAATCTCTCACTATAATTTTCTTAAAATTCTGGGTGACAACAAAGAACATTCCTCTAATAGACTGTTATCATGTTTTTGATTGTGTTGAGTTATTATTATTCTTATTCTTATAGTATTTCACAAAGGAAATACCCCCTTCAATTTTAATGCATAAAACATCATGATGCTGTATGTTTATTCATCCTAAATTACGTTCTTCAAAATAACATATGAAAATAACAACTTCTCCCATATCTCTCTCTTCTATTAACTTCACAACTAAATTTATTATTCTTTTTTAAAATATTATTTGATTATAATCTGTAGGTCTCATTCAATAGTTCATAATCACACATTATTATTATTAATTTTATATATATTCATAGAACCATGTGAATATATTTCCCACATATCCTCCCATTTTCCGATATTTATCCTATAATTAAATATTTATAGAAATTTTTTAATTTGAATTCTAAATTCCATGAAGACTTATAATCTAATATATTTCTCTAATCCTCTTCATAACCACTAATAAATATAATATGACATGAAGGAAATAATTAAAATAATCTTATTTCACTTATTTATATTCATAAAACAGTCATAAAATCATGTTCATCAATGAATATCCAAATACACATGATATTCCTTTATATCATGATGTGTTAGATGCTTTTAAAGTGATAAATCCTTAAACAACATGTATTATAATTTATTATGTTATTTATATTTATGAAGAAAAACTTACTTGGAATTTTTGGATTCAATTTGTTAACCCTTGATAAAATTTTAATCCGATATAAATTATCAAATTCATTCCATGAATTTTTTACCATTTGATTTAACACACCTTTAATTATGGATATCAAAATTTCTCTGAGTCTAGAGACAAATATATGTAGTAGAATTAACTCTAAGATCTTCTACATAGTTTTCATTTAAAATATATATTAGAATCAACATCTATGAATTATTTTTTTGTGGAGTTTATATGAACTCTACATTCATTTTTTCCTTTTCCAAAATTACAGATGATATAAGTGAAATCAACCCAACATTCATCAACATAGTGTTCATGCGAACTCTATATTGGTCTTCAAAACTCTTTATCTGGCACTTTTCTAAAATTTATGCCCTGATCTATTAAAATATAGATTAAATTCAAATGATTAAAAATTTATTAAAAACCATTTCAAACTAATTCCAAATACTTTCAAATACCAAGAAGGACTTAACCTAACATGAAAACCATTATTTTATGCATGTTTGAGTGTGATATATGTATTGGAAAAAAATAAACACATTATCCATACCCTTTCCAACCTTCTCTAATATTTCTTCTTGAGATGAATACCAAATTCTAGAGGAACCTATATAATCTTGAAACACAACTTATTTATCATAGGTCTTCAAAAATACTCTGCAAGATCATCCTCTTCTGAAACATTTCTCAACTCAAGACTTAGCCTCTATATAACTAATGAAAATAGGATTATTTGGGTTAATAGGTTGACCATGTTCATTCCATATAACCTCATATTTTTTTACCTCTACTCATTCACTTGATAAATTTTACCAACATTGTCATGTGATGCTACTGTTATCTTTTTAAACTTTATCATTTTCTTCCCCTTACTCACCTATAAAATGATGATCAACTACAACATGTTTCCCACCTTTTGGTTATTTCTTACTTTTAAAATATTTCTCACCATTAGAAAAAATTTGAATTAAAAAATCATAATTATATTATTTCTTGAGATTGGTATAATCAGTAGATATATAATAAAATGTTTTCATGTCTAGTTAAAAAAATAATTTAGACTATGTAAATACAGTATCAAACATATAATATTATGAGGATAAAATTGTATATAAAAAATAATTAGATAAATTTAACTCTCTTATTTGGATCTTTTTTCTTTAAATTTTGAAGTGATTTTGACCCTTTATCATATATAAAAATCATCTCTATATAGTCCCCTCACACATAAAATTAACCATATACATTGAGTCCACCATTAAATGATTGTGATTTACTAATGGAAGGGTCATCCTAAATGAAATTTTCATTTAATTTTGTAGTTTTTTAGTCTCAAAAAATACAACTAATAAATTTGTGTTTATAAGATCTAGAGAAAAAAATATTCATGGTTCCTTACAAAATGAATAGTTCATTTTTATACCATTCCTTACTGTAAATTATCTTTTTCAAACCCCAATTCTTCAATTTTAATCTCAATCCTATTATTATCCCATTTTCATTGGAAAATTAGTACTTTGAATGTTGTATAATCCGACTACCATTTTTTATGATGAAAAAGTATGATATATTCACATGAATTAGATTTTTTTCCTTTATAATATATATTTATCACTTTCACTACAAGAGAAATCAGACTATTACATATTAGAATACGTTTATCTTATTCCTTTTTATACAATTTATAACTGTTAATCACATAAAAATTGTAAGATAATATTTGTATAGTTGATCCTATGGATAACTATCAACATTTTTTTTGAAATAAAATATCAATTTTTAGATAATTATTTAAAAATATGGTCTCAAAACCACATTATAAACTATTGATTGTTTGTATTTGATATACAAATTTCAACTTGAAATTGAATCAAATTCATAAAAACATCTCTATGAGTTTTTATATATATATAAACATATGAAATATTATATAAATCATAAAGGTGAGTCTACTACCACTCCATGATGGTAATTATGATAACTACTATTTTTATAATTACTTTACCCATAAGACACTTGATGTGAAAAGATTTTTGGAGACTAATACATACAAATTAGGTATATATTTGATTCAAAATTCAATACATTATTAAATAATATATTTATATACAATACAAACTTCTTGATATATTTGATTTTTTTACATACCCTTTAAAAATATTCTTATACACTTTAATATGGTATATCCATTTGTAATATATAGGACCATGCAGTTATATCTATCTAACCAAGGGAACCATCAAGAGAACCAATATTTCAAAGAGTAATGGTTGGATGACCATATACAATTCACATAATTTGGAATAAATTTCCATTTCTAAAGATAAAACCTTATTTGGTATTACAAATTATTTGCATATAGATTTTAAAAATAAGTAAACATAATTGATATATGTTAATTTTATTTAGAAAAAATGAAACATATATCCACAAGAATTATATATTATATCAAAAAATAAAAATATTGTGATTTTAAGTCCTTTAATTTCAATTAATCCCTCAACATGATATTCATGGTATTTTATGAACACCTCTTTATAACCTTTACACCATTTAGAGAGTTAAAAAATAGAAATATCATCTTCATAGAAAGAGTGTGATCCACTGAAAGAATAAAATTTTGTATTCCATATTTTACTATCATAAAATCTTTCTTTATCCCTATACCAGTCATGATTAACCTAGCCTTGATGAAAATATTTTTTTTCTTGGTGCATGATACTTGAAATGATGGAATATAATTTAAGTGTTTTTATCTGGGATTATTTATTCTAATTTTGTATAATGTGGTGAGTTTTTGATCAGTTTGTGATATTTTGATCTTATGTATGGATGTTGATCCCTTGCAGTAAAATTGAAATAGTTATAGGTCACTTGTGATTTGAAGGCTTTGATCATGGTATGAGTGGTCATATAAAGCCTTAAAATTGAGTAACCTAGGATTTGAGGGCATGAAAATAAGGATTTACACCATGAAAGAATTTAGGAAGAGACATTATATGAAAACTGATAAGGATTTTTTTCCATGATAGAATGTTCATAGTGCGTTTACAAAATGTGAGGGAAAATGGTGAAGTCCTAAAATCTATTTAGGGTGAATCCAATGATGTAAAAGAGCCATATCATCAATGTAGAAAATTTTCACGTCACTAAACTATCTTTACAGCATAACCAAAGAGACCAGAAGAAAAATAAATTTATATCTCATGGTATCACCCATAGGAGATCTATCAATCCACTCAATCATATATGTCAATGAGGGTATCATCAAATATAGAGGAGTGGTATATAATACTATCATGGGTTAGTTCTAGTGGTAAGGAGTATAGAACTAGTGTGGGGTGTCATGATGACCTACTATTATAGGTAGGTTCCTTAAGGAATTTTTATAGTGGATTCAATATTCTAATATTTATAGAAGAAAATTACTAACAAGAATTATAATTTGGGAAGCATGAAATTTGGGAACTACTTAATTATGATACTTTGTTTTAAGATACAAAATATCACACCATGAAAAAATATTTTCAAGGTTTGTTTTATGAGCTTGTAAAGTTGAGTTCTCTCTATAAAAAATTGTTCATTCCATGATATGTTTTGTGAAGATTTAAAGGAAGAAATATCCGATGATTCCCATGAGATATTATGTCACGTTATGTGATCAAAGTTTTAAGTTTGAATTGTAGGAAGTATATTCCACACCATGAAACCTCTAATTACTCAGAAAATAATTCAATGATATAAATAAAGAGATATTTATACTCCTCATTTCGTGATACCCCCATTCATGATAGAACAGGGTTTTAAATATAAATAGAAAAAACTTCCATGAGTTTTGGGCCCTCAAAATGTCATTAGGCTTTCTATCTTATTTTTATCTCATTGAGATTTATTTGGTGTCCCATTTCATTATGATGATTTATTTTATATTTTTTGTTCTTAACTCAATGAATTTTTTTATATTCTTTATTATTTTTACTTATTGATTTCAAATCTACATTCATGCACTCATCCATTAAGATGAATTTCTCACGAGTGATAATGTTTTCTATTGTCATGCATGGATAATATATTAAGTGGCGAGAGATGAAGATTATAATGGAGAGTGTTTAGTGAATTATTTTATCTCAATCATGGTCGATTCATCTTTTCTTAGGAATTTTTTTTCATCTTAATTTTAGCCATAGGTTCTTTCATGAATTTGATACGGAGGAGTGTAAAGGGAGGAAATCTAAATTAATTGAGTAAATCAAGTTATGGATAATTACTTATATTTATATTCCACCTTAGGATTAAAGTTTAGTTAATCTAGGATAATAAATTTATCACGACCAATTGATTTTCATTAGCCTAGGAAAATTTAACTTATTTATACATAAAATTGTTGAGGTCTTTGAATGAATTTTTGGCCAATAATTCAACTAATTTATGACTAAGAGTAATGATACCCTTTTTATATAAATATTTTTGTAATTGAACCTAAGACCATATTTTTATAAATTTATTTTCATTATAATAATTCAGTATTTTTTATTAAAGCTTGAGCCAAATATATAGCGACTGATTCAACATCTAAAGTAACCGACTCTAAAGGATCCCAATTCAGCCTCTTTTATGGATGATCTAAAAATTCTATTATCTACACTCTTGTGGTTACTATAGGATCAAGAAATATTATAAATTTATAAATGTTTTTACCATCCACAGTAAATTAACAATGCCTTGGGTATGATCATGTTGTTAGAACTATTGTCGAGGAGTAATGGTGACCATTGGAGTATATAAGTTTGGTCAATTGACTCATTTTTCCATCTTCACATTTCTGATTTTAATTTTTATTATTTTTATGAAAACTAGTTTTTTTTTATGTGCATGACAACTATTGTATGAGAAAGGTTCCAACAACTCATTTTAGTTGTTTGGGCACTTGAGACCCACTCAAATACTTGATATCAAGAACACACTATTTATCAATGGATGTATGGAATAATACTTATACTCCTAAAGGATTGAATGCAAAATTTACCCACATAGAACGACAGAATGAGGGGAAATTGATGAATCATTAATAAACCACATCAAACAATCTATTTATATCTCTTTATGGGGAATCCACAAGAATTAATAGACCCTTTATTCATGTAATGTTTTTGATATTATTGCCATATTCATTCAAATGATCCAAAATATGGGGAAATTTAGTGGGTTACGAAGTGAGGATCCACACATGAATCTTTCTAATATCTTAGTGATTTGAAACATATTTTGACATTTTGGGGTTTCAATTGATGCAATAAAACTAAGGGTTTTCCCATTTTATTTATGGGAAATAGCTAAATATTAGTTTAATATCCAACCCACTAGATCAATTACTACATGGGATGATATCACTAATGTATTATTAGATAAATATTTCCCACCTTCACATAAATGGAATATAAGTAGTGACATTAAAAGTTTTCTCTCATAAATGTAGAATCTACTTATGAATCATGGAAAAATTTTTTAGAAACTTCTATGAAAGTTTCCATACCATAGGTTTGATTTTTTATTTAGATATATAAATTATGTAATGTATTACCCAAAATATATCAAGTATAGGTTGATGCCTCATTTTATAGGGGATTGATGATAAAGACTAGAATTTTTTGTCATGAAATTATCTATAAAATATTCCACAATTCCAATGTGTATAATAGTGATCAAGTAACCTTGCAAAGATGCATGAATTAGGTTGAAGATATCGAATTTTTTACCACCCAAGTATAATTCCTTTTAATTAAACATTATACTTTTTAGTTTTCATTATTGCAAGAACCACTGTTACAACCAATAATGGAAGTATAATATTGTGATATGTGTGATTATTTAGATGCATAACAGGAGTGTTGACAAGGATTAGAATATAATAATCCCATTAATTATAATTATCTTAGTTAAAATTAAGGCTAACATCAGTTCTATACAAGTTAAAACTAACAAGAACATCTCTTCCCCAAGAAAATGTAAAATTTAGGAAAGAATCCTTAGTAAACTTGAAACATTATCCATGATATCAAGGAACACCTGGGTATCCATCAATAACACAAACCACTTGACTATTATACCCACTTTCACCCACATGAGCTCAATAATATCCACCTTAGTAGTAGTACAGACTGCAATTTCATCCAAGATAACAATAGCCTAACCAACCCCAATAATATAATCTCATGAAAATGTTCTCAATATGTATTAAAATTTAAGAACAATGTATGATTTGTCAAGAAAATAAAAATAAAAATCAAACATCTTCTATATAAAAAATCAAGCACCTTGTGGGATATATTTCCTAAATATTGTCAGATTGATTATCAGGTACCCTATCTAGTAATATAGAAACTCAGGTATGAGAGGAGTAAAAATATATAACATTTAGAAGCTGATCAGAGATGAAATAAAGTTAGATTTCTGATTCTAACAATAAGGTTTAAATGAAACAATAATAAGAGGAAAAATTTAAGGAAACAAAGAAGAAAAAGGTAGAATGTTGAGTTGAAATCGAAGTTAAAAATGAAGAAGGATAGATTTGAGGGAATTAAGTAATGAATAAAAAAAATAAAAATCCCAGTTCAGGATGAGAAATACAAAAATGAGGAATACTACAAGACAATTATCCTATAAAACCCCTACCCCATTCCATATGATAGTATGGAAAGGTAAAATTTAAGCTTAGTAAAAAAAGATCTTGGATATGTTCAAAGAGCTCCACATCAGTATCCCCTTCTTGAAAACTACTACTCTAATGTCAACCAATAAATTTTTCAAGTATTTATTATTAAATAAATAAAATACGGAGGATTTGGGAGTTTTCTCCATTAGTAAATAATTCTCCATTATTGGTTTAAAGAAAAATCATACTGAATATAAGATCCTCTGATAGTTTTCCCATTCCATACACTATAGGGCCATACAATTTTGGAAGGTGATTTGAGATATGAGTCTAAGTTTGAACCTAGTTTGATTGAGTTTATTTTTTTGTGGTTGGAACTAGATTATCCAAAGTCAACAATGGTAGCATTGTAAATGTCAAATATGTCAATAAAGTACCCTTGAGGTATTTTGGAAGATATTTTTTGTAAAGTATTGAAAATTTATTTTCCTAGTATATTTTTTAATTATTAATATTAATGAATAAGAAGATATCCTTATCATTTCAGGGAGACCCTTCCTTGAAAATGAGAAGGAAATGATCAATTTAAACCAAATAAGAATCATCTTTTGAGTCAGTGAAGAGAAATTTGGGTTTTATTTGGTTAGGGAAGCAAAGAAAAAAATGAATTTAGTGGAATTTTAATTTTTCTTTTTCAATAAAAAAGAATTAGAAATGGAAGAATTATCACTAAAATTATATAATAATAATATTAAAAGAATTTGATGTACCTTATTGATGGTATGATGGATGAAAAATAGTAATAGTTTAAAAATGAATAATATGACCAAATATATTTTAAAGAGGTGTAGTGGAGGGATCCATAGATACGAAAATAATACCTAGAGTTTATTCTTTAAATCATTAATCTATTGATGCTAGAGTTAAATCCAATGCCAATTATATTGAGGTACTTGTTTTTGGTAAGCAAAGAAACTTTAGGAGTGATTATCAAATCAATTATGATAATGGATCAAGGGGAAAATATGCTTGTAGTTTTTAGGTGATGAAATCACTCTTTTTAATAGATAATCACTAATATCAAGGGTATAAGTCCTTCAGTGTGCACCCATAAAATTTTAATCGAATAAGGAATTCAAACAAAGAAATGGCCTCAGGTAAGACACACCTTACCAATGAATGAAGATGTGTTAAAAGTGGTGTTGAAATTACTAGATGTTGGAATCATTTTATTCATTTTGGATAGAGAGTGGGTGAGTACTTTTTGAGTGGTTCTAAAAAAGGGAGGCATAATAGTGGAAAAGAATAAAGGTAATGAGTTGATCCATATAAGAACTATGATATTATGTTGAGTATGTGTTAATTATATAAAAATAAACATATGTAACTGGAAAGATCACTTACCATTTTGGTTCATGGATCAAATATTGGAAAATTTAGCTACATAAAGCTTTTATTATTATTTTTATGGATACTTAGGATATAATAAAATCCCGATGGTCTTAGATAACCAATCTAAGACCATATTTAATTATACATATAGAAATTTTTATTATCAATTTATGTATTTTGGAATGTGTAATGTATCGACCACTTTCCACTAGTGCTTGGAACACATTTTTCATAATATGGTTAAGAGGTTTTTGGAAATATTAATGGAAAAATTTTCACTATACTAAAGGCCTTTTGATTTATTTTTGAATAACATAGATATAGTTCTAAAAATATATGAAGAAAAGTGTATAGTGATGAATTTTGAGAAGTGTCATTTCAGGGTACAAGTAGGAATTGTTCTTGTACACTTGATTTAAAAACAAAGGAATATATTTTGATCTTATAATGACCAAAATTATAAAGATTTTTACTGAACCTACTATTGTTAAGGGGATAAAAACCTTTCTTGAAAATTTATGATTTTATCAGAGATTTCTTAAAACTATTTCCAAGATTTATTGATCTCTTAAACATATTTTAAAAATGGAAATACCATTAAATATTAATAATTTGTTTTGATAATTCATTGATATTTGGAAATGAAATGTATTGGTAGCCCCGATCATTATAGCTCTTTATTAGGAAAGGTATTTCAAGAATAAATGTAACAAAAATTATTTTTATATGAGAGGTGTTTTAGGATTTTTAGCCAGTTGTATCTTATAACATATATATTATACTTTCCAAACACTCAATGATGCTCCAGTAAAATACATAACCACAGATAAGGATTTCATTTTAGTCATGTTTGCATTAATTTTTTTGGGTATTATCTTCTTCTTTCCTAAATTATTTTTTATACTGACCATGCAGCCTCGAGATACCTATTAAAAAGAAGGATTCAAAATGAGAGTTAATCCATTGGTACCTATTGATGCAAGAGTTTTATATAATCATAAATGATAAGTATGGTTTAGATAACATTGTATCTAATCACATTTCATGATTCTTGTTGTATTATATTAAATAAGAAGAGGATATATACATTCTTGATGAGTTCCAAAAATTCACTATTCTATATTGATTTTTAATCCAAGAAATGGTTCAATGATATAATGGACTATTTGAACACTGGTGCATTATAACCTAATTTTTACTACTAAAAAAATAAGTTCTTTTCCAATTCAGAATAACAATTTTATGATGAGTCACTTTTCTTCAAACACTATGGAGAAAATTTTTTTTTATATTTTTCCTCAAGGGTGAAGTATTGAGTGCCATAAAATTACATCATTCATCACCCATTAGAGGAAATCATTGGCCTAATAATACAAAGGTAAAGATACTTAGAGTTTATTATTTTTCCCCATAGTCCATAAAGATGAAAAATAGTTTATCCAAATCTATGATCACTATCAATTAGTTGGAAATATTTAAAAAAGGAACAAGATGTTGTAGAACCCCATTCTGGATTTTAAGGTGTTCAAAGTGTTAGGAATAAATTTCATGGCCCCATTCCTAAGCTCCCTTAGCAATACATATATACTAATGTGTGAGGATTATGTGTAAATATGGGTAGAGGTGGAATCTACCACTCTCAATATTGCAAAGGTGATGATGCAATTTTCAAAGAAGAATATTTTCACTTACTTTGGAATCCATTTATTACTCCACAACCCTTTTTTTAATTTTATTGAAAATCCACTTTAAGGGTAAGTGAGAACCTACAACACCATTCCTCCAACATACAGACACAACCTTGTCAGACACCCTTTACATAGATACATTTCAAAATAAGAAACACAACCATTCACCACACCTTAACCATCAGATGAAACCTGTTTCAAAATTCAAAATATACCATGAAAAACCTATAGAATCAACAATACCACCACCGAAACAACCATATCAAAAATTGAAAATAAAAAAGTAGGCAACAATCATCACGCCACTGTCAAACTCTCCTTGAGATGCACACACTGACATCGAAGACATCAAATCACTGTACCACAACAGACCCCCATCATTGTCGAGAACACTAACGTCGTCATCGTGGAGAACCACAAAAATCACCGATGAAAGAAACCATTGCAGACTATCATCAATGAGGAGAAGTCCCCATCATTTTTGTCGAGAAGAAACTTGTCGTTGACGTCAAAACCAAACCCGAACCACAACACCACTGAACAAGCATGAAAAAGATCAACCACTAGGAAGAATCATACAAACCTTCACTGATAGAATGTGGAAGAAAACTGAAAAAACCAAATCCATCATCGATGAGCTCGCACCCAGAATATTGACAGTCATCGAATCACTTGTCCCAAGACTCCATTGTAACCCCCACTCCATATCCGATCAGGATAGGAGCCACAAAACGTAAGGTTAGAGCAATGGTTCAAGTGACCAAGGCCTCTGAACGAAGGCATAATCAATGAGGAGGAAGAATCGGGGACCATTGAAGTAGAAGCAAGGAAACCTATGCATAAGATTCCATCGATATGAAGATGACTGAATAACATGTTTTCTATTTGAGGGAGACCAAAGAAGATGTTGTTGGTTCATGGGAGACCAAAGAATATTTCATCGATTCGAGGAGGGACGAAGTGCGTTCACCAGTAAAAATGGTAAACTCGAGTAAAAACATTAGAGTTAGAAGATAGATGATGTATTGTCGGTGTATTAGATAACTTATGAAACACCCATTAGTATTTCCCCATTTATAATTTTATATGGAAAACAATATCATAAACTAGTGTATATAGAAAAATACTCATATTAATCTATAAAGAGAATGAATTTGGATGCCCAATAGGTATATTATAAAATATTTCTACCATATACTGAGTTAGAGAAGTTGAGAATAGATGCCTACAATAATGTTAATATATATAAGTGAAAGACCAAAAAATGACATGAACGATGCATTTATTGGTTGTAATTTTCCCCTTGGGATAAAATAATCTTGTTTAAGTCATGTTTTAAGTTTTTTCCAGATAAGAAAAATTTCTGATGGTTGAGAATATTTATAGTGATCAATGTATTTACACATAGTGCAATTGAAATCCTAAGGGAGAATGGATCTACTTTAAAGGAATCTTGAAATATGAGGTTTTCTATGATCTGTTTTTTAGTGGTTGTCACGGGTGGCCATGTGGATTTCATGACTTGATTAAATGTTTTGATGGTGATGTGGCGGTTCTTTTTGAATTTAAATTTTGTTTTTGAATTTTGAATGTTTTAAGTTATGGGTTTTTATGTGGGGTATGTGGTATGTGTGGTCACCATGTGGATCTTGTTTTTTGGTTCCCAATTTTCCAAAAATTTTCTTTTTAAAAAAAAAATGGTTTGTGGTTACATGGAACCCTTATAGGAAGGATGTGAATTTTCAATTTTTTTGGATTAATTGACTAAAGGTAATTCTAGCTCTTGATTATAAATGAAGGGATGATTAGGAGGAAACCAAGGTATATTTTCTGATTTTATTTTTTTTATTTTTTAGAGTATGTTAATTGTGTTATTGGATGAGAGACTCTGATGAAATTCCCCAAATCCACTACTCAATTCAAAAAGTCCAAAATATCATAGTCAACACTAAATTCAAGAGTATGAAAGATCAATACAGGATAAGAATACCTCATTCCCTGATTGGTATAGATTAAAATCAAGTAGTACTACCTCAATATGAACCCAATGACTCATTCTGTGATGTCTATAATTGCGACAGACATTTACTATAGACAAAAATTGAAGTGTATAGTATTTTTCATTAATTTTTTGTAAGGTTAATAAGGGAATTCACCCCATGATTAAATAAAGGGATTTAAATTTTAGAGTGTATCCCTAACTTAAGCCATGAACCTTTGTCTTAATGCTCATCTATAGATCCCATGGTTCCTCCTTTCTCTAGTTTTCCCACACTATCGACTCTAATATATTTTAAATTTAATGCCTCAATGAGTCTACTATTTTCTTTCCCCATCTTTTCCTATTTCTAGAACTAATCCCAACCATCCAAACCATTTCCTCTATCCAAACTATTTTATCTACCATTCTTAAACTATCACCACTCCTCCTCCTTTACTTCCCATTTATTTGAATCCCCTTTATCTCACTACATTCACTTAATTATAATTTAAATAAATTAAATAATTCCCAAAACCATGACCAGAACCCCACTAACCAAATGATCAAGAAAAAATCCAACCCACCTCTTCTAAGAACCCAATAATATATTATCCACCACCTTATCCATAACCATTTACCAATACTTCATATTCTTCACATTCCACATAAAATTTTTATTTAGGGGTGGATTCCCCACAATATCCTACCCACCACTACCTAAAATTTAGTTATCATAAAAAATGGTAATTCCATGATAAGCTTCAAATAAAGACCATGATGACTAATAAAATAGTTGACTTGGAGACCATGTGTAAAATATATATGGATGTGAGTTTATAAAAGATATATTTGAAACTCATCTCGAGAACATTGTCCAATTTTATAGGGAAACATTTAGAGATCTTTTCATAGAGTTTCTATCCACTTTTGAAATTAACTCGATCCACACTGATATCTAGATGGGAAAAAAATTACAAAGAGTATGAAACTATGTTTTCTTCTACTTCATATTGTCCATCAGACCCTACCACATACTTGATTAGGAATAGAATATTCCCATCTCCCAATGATATAGCTTGAGTTCCTTATACATTCTTCCATTATAAATGATTCAACCATTAACAAATCACACTTGTTCTTCCCATTATTATTACGGTCATTCTAAGAAGGATTAGGGAACATTGATGGGCGAAAACTTCATCATGAATTTGGATAACCATATTAGAGTTTTTGAGACCTCCTTACCCCCTTCAACTTTGGGGTTCCTACAGTCTATTGAATAGAATTTAATATTTAAGATGGATATAATGAATAAATTTGTAAAATAATATTTGTGGGTATATGAGTATACCTTTATTGTGGGTGAGGATTAGTCTTTGGGTGATTTAGATGCTAGGTCCAACTATGCATATGATGGAATATGGGAAGTAATTAATGATTCTTAGCCATATCCTCCCATCCCCACTTTGGAGGCATGATTTTCTATCTATATGTGTCAGTCTAGTTTATTATAAAGAACCTTAGATTTCTATTTCATGATTGGGGATACAATTTCCATAGCCACTAGTGAACCCATTTGATCATCATTTATAGCCATCACTTGTTCCATTGAATTCATCTAAATAGAAGCTTTCTCTTTCCACCACATCTATAGTCCCTACTCCACCATCCCTTTCACTTATTCTAATTTATCTCATTGACCTAGAAATACAAGAATTTTATCAAATTATAAAGGATGTTACAAAAACATGGTGTCAACAAGATTTTATGATTTCATACCACATGAATTTCATGGTAAAAGATTCATAGATAATAAAAAAGTTTCTTTTTTGACCTAGTTTCCAAACAAATGACATCCATTCAAATTATAGGGTCCTTTTATGATTAGTCAATGACACATACTATGTTTTCCAGATAGTTTAAACTTGTACCTTTAGTACAACATACATTTGATGAGTAGCTATCTAAGTCCTTAGGTGCATCTTCACTAGATTAGAGAACCATTGAGGTTATAGAAATAGTAGTCTAGCTACAATAGTCTAGAAAGTAAGGGACCAATAATGAGTCTGGGGATATTCATCTAAGGACTTATTATTTTTTTATTGAAATCACAAAATAATTTTCCATTTTTACCCTATAAAATTTATATAAAATATTAAGGAAACTATTTAGTTTTAAATGTGTGTGTGGGAGTGTGGATTATTGATCTTACCTTGTACCCCACTCAATTCTTATCATATATTTGTTGTACTAAGAGATATTTTTTTGGATGCATACTATTGACTTAGGAATTTTAGAACAACCAAGGAAATAGAAGTAAAATTTTTAAGTGGAATTTATTGAATTTTTTTTCTTATTTACTATAAGGAAGTATTTAGTATGTTTTTTTAATTTTATTTTTATATTTGGTTCTAATTATTTATGTTTTTATTGATTGAATCATTACATAATGATAATGTCTAGTTTGATTGCCCAAATTTTGTAATTCTCATTCTTGAGAGGTTTTATAAGCCAACTATTTCATATTTGTTCAGATTCCCAGTTTCTTGGGAGAACTCCAGATACATATCACTACCTTAACTCTCTTTATAATCTTACTAACACATTTTGACTTTATACTATGTTTAATTTATTGAGGCCATTGATTTATTTTTATTGAACCCATGTGAACTTGAGACCTAAACTTCATCTAATATTTTAAGAAACTCATTGATACCATGTAATACCTTATAGGAAGAAACATTTCAATCTAAATAATCCTTCATTTCCTTACTATTGAGTATTATTACATGATTTTTCTTTTAAAGACTTAACAAAGGGAGAAAAATGTTTATTAGTTCTATTTTACAAGAATATATTGATTACATGTGGTGGAAGTGTTTATTGACATCTCTAGAAAAAATATTTTACTAAATCATATAGAATCAATCCCTTTACAATTGAAAATAAGAAAGAAAAAAATAAAAAATACAGAATATTTGAGAAATTGGATACCTTATATTGACTAATTATTATAACCACTTCTCCTATTATTTTATTAATTATCATAATGTGTTTCGATAAGAGATTCAATTAAATTAATGATGTACTTTATTGGTTTTAATTATAGTTATGTAGGACCTATCCCTACACATTAAATTGGGAAATTCATGAAAAAAGGGAAATAGTGGTCTAATTTATTGCTACATAGGATACTTTAGATGTGAATTCCTGATCAATGAGGATAAGAAATTGGTGATTCTATATGATGGAGGAAATTAATGGCAGGGATATTATTTTATTTTAGATTTATTTTGAATATAATGCATTTTAGTTAAAGTTATTAACCCCATTTTCAGCCTTTGAGTTGATTTTCACATTTTCGCCTGCCTACCTTGATAACCAGATTCCTTAGAAACTAAATGAAAATGTATTCAAGATATGTGTAGTTGTATTTCTAAATAGAGGTAAAGGTGGATTTAAAGCCTAATTATTGGGTATGTTCACTTTAGATTAACTATAAATCTATTTACATATATCTTGGGTGACGTGAGAAAATATTCTAGAATGGTAAATCACACCATGTACAAGGATTATTAAGGAAGGTTTGAGAAGCAATGATGTGACTTTGAGGAATTAGGATATAATTCCAATGATAAAGCATGACTATTTTTATAAGAGGGGTAAGTGAGTGAGATTTAATGATTTTTCAAGTAATACATTGTTCTATTGAAATGTTTGGATCTTATTTATCTTTTTCTAATTTGGAGTTTCCTTTGGAATCTTTGTATATATTGTCATTTCTTGAGGATAAGAAATTTCTCAAGTGCGGGGGAATTTGATACTTGTAATTAATTAATATAATTTTATTGCTTTTATTAGTTATTCTTGAGATTAATTGTGTATAATGTTTTAATTTTAATGAGTTTTTGAAGATTTGGGGTTATGTATAATTACTAAGACATTGGATGAAAATTGAAGTAATTATAGGTGATTTTAACCATAAAGTGACTGATCACATTGTTGGTGGTTGTATACATACTAAAAACTAAGGAAACTAATATTTTAAGGTATAAACATCGGTATTTTCATTATAAATGAATAATGGAATAGGGACCATATGAAATATGATCCGAATTCACAATATGAATCATGTTTTGTGATGTTTTTATAAAATTTCTAGAAAATGGATAAGTGATATGATCCATATAAGGGTGAATCCAAGACTGTAGAATATTTATCTCAACATCAAATGAGTGATTTATGTCATGAAACTATCTTCATGGTACAACCTAAGAGATTAAAATAAAAATAAATAAAACCCTCAATCCAACACTTGAAGGAGAGTTAGCCAACTAGCTAACCACATGTGCCGATGAGTGAGGAATATAGAGAGAGGAGTAGTGTGCTAGGCCAATGTAGGTTGATACTAGTGGTAAGGATAAGAGCACCATTTCAGGGTGGTATAATGACCCACTATTGTATATAGATATCTAATATATTTTATTTTTAAGATCATAGATATTTTATTATGATATTTATATAAGAAACATCTCAACATTATGTTTGATGTGGGACACATGAAATTTGAGCACTGTTTAATTGAGTGAATCAAGTTATGACTAGTAGCTTTTATTTTTCATCCAATTTAGGAGTCATGCATCATGCATCTTGGATAGTGAAATTATCAAGGCCACATGATTTTCATTAGCCTTAGAGGAGTTAAATAATCTAGATATAATAATTCAATGATATTTTATAACCCCCCATAATTTTATATATATTTCCTTTGAAATAAAACTTGAATTGTTTGATATATAAATTTATATGAAACCTTGGGTCAATATGAACTATGATATAGTAAACTATTATAACCTAGTTTCTAATTAGAAATCATGAATAATAATAACCACATTATAAAAAATATGTATAAAATATTTAAATTATGTAAGTTTATTGATTAATTCATAATAACTAAGTACTCAATTTTCTGTAAAATCATTTTATGATTCAAAAATGTGTTTTATTCAAAAGTTGTTTTATTAAATTTTACACATACATAAATTATAATTAATTTATAATTTTTTTATATTTTATTTTTTGAAATTAATATCTTAATTTATATCCACATGTCAATATCATCTTACGGTAATTTTTTAGGATTTTTAAAAAAGATTTATTTTTAGTGAATATTTAAAAATACCAATTTTTTAAAAATGTAATTTATTTGAATTTAATATTAATGTAACATAATTATTACTTAGTTATAAATAATATAATTAATTATATAATAATTCATTATTATACTTTATTTTGGTATAATTTTATTTTTGGTCTTAAAACACATTTTTCTAAATAATACTTTTATACATACAATGTATTTTTACATTGATAAGTTAAATTAATCTCAATATATTAATAGTTTTAAGGGAATTTATAGATTTTATATTCAATAATATATTTTTACATTCATTTGATGGTTTTTATAAGGAAATTAATGTAAGTAAATTATGTTTTGTCCTTAAAGATCCATTTTTCTAAAATGGGGTGTCGTTGCGGGTTGTATGCTTATTTAAAATTAAATTATGAAACTTAAATAAATTGGATCTGGTAATATGGATTCCATATTTTTGATAAACATAATCAATATAATATAATATGGTCAAATTAATTTTTGGTCATAGTGAATTGTAAAAATAGTAAAATTTTGTTACCACGATTAAGGTTACAAGGGGTTTACTGGGGGTTAAACTAAGAGACAAGGGTCTGATTTCTACAAATACTAATCTGAATCTTATTGGTTATATATATTTCAACATTATATTTTAATATCATAAAATAATTTGATATTTTGAAAAAAGTTCCCATGAAATTGACTTTATATAATTGATTTTTAAGAAATTCCTTGTGTGTGCCTCCCCTCACTTATAAAAGGGAACCTCTCCTCCTCTCTTATTCACACCATTTTATCCTTCTAGACCATTCAATAAATACTAAAACATATTACTATAATCCCTAACATAATCCTATATATTATATCATTATCTTAATACCAGTCCATCAATTCTTAAGGGGTAATCTAAAGGAGGTATCACAAAGAAGATGTATATATCTCAACCAAGCTCTTTTAATTTTTTTTCTTTCACTTTTTCTAAAAACATTTTATCCACAAATTTTTTAATATATTATCATAAATATACTGAGATTTTATTATAATGATTTAAAAACCATTTACCACAAATTCTCAATCAAATTAGATATGAAAGTATCACTCATGCATAAGTGTGGGCTACCGCGTCCACGTAGCGATACAATTCATTTTCCATCACTATCATTAATGGATGTTTATTATGATGGGTATAATATATATATATATATTTATGATATAATTAAAATTATAAACTTAATATCATATCTACCTTCTTACCTTCAGATCCATTGGTAAGAGATAACATCGCTTGTTTGTACAAGTGGACCACCACCTCTACCAAGTTATGTGATTTGTTTATCATTTATGGTTTAGATGGTCAGTAGAAACAATATAATTAATGAGAATATATAATATTTAGGATATAATAATGATTATTTAAAGTTTAATTAATGAACATATATGATATTTATAATAATAATAATAATTCATGTTATAATAATGATTTATTCCATCCATCGAAAAGTGGAATCATCACTTGTGTGTATGTACAAATTACCGTATCCATGAAGTAATGTAATTAATTTTTTATCATCATTTTATATGAATGATAATAAATATGTATATAGTGAATATATATTATACTTATATCATTATTAACATTCTTGATATGGATTAACGATGATTAAAGTGCAAGGAACATAACTTCTGAACTAAAACATACATGAAAAATAAAGAAGTTAACACTTGAAATGATGAATTTAATAGATAATTATGAATAACTAGGTCTTGAAATGATATTAGTGGAAAATATATGATATTATATGTATTAATATGTTTTTGGTATATAATTTTAATAAATTTAAATTTATTATATAGTATGTTAGATAACTTATAAAGCACGATAAACTTAAGGAAATGGATTTTAATCTCATTTTCTCTTCCTTGAGACATGTTTTAATGTTATACACTAATTTCTTATATATATATATATATATAGTTTATATACTTCCTTGTAATATATTTTGAATAATACACATTTTAATTCATTGGATTCGTATTTCCAAATTTTTTCAAGCTTCCAATTAATTTTAATTCAAATAATATGTATTTTATTATACTCTAGTTTTTTATATATATTTCATTTTTTTAATTATTTTAACTCTCTTTAAATACTCAAGATACCAAAAGAATTTTTTTAAGGAAAATTAACCTTGTTTTCCCCTTCAACAAGGAATATTTTCTTCAATGTTCATATTTCCTATAAAATATTTTCATGAATGTTGTAACTATTGTAAAAATATTATTTATTTTAATCTCATTACCTAGTTTTAAAACTAACCTTCTTATTATTTTCCATACGCAAAATTTTTCACACTTTACCACAAACATGGATGGAATATTTGTTTTAACATATGATGTGTGAAAAAATTTTCCCACTATAATTAATATTATTTTAATTAATAGTTAATTTATAATTGTCCTTTTTTATTTTCCAAGAAAATTATTTCCATAATATTTAGGAAAATTTTAGATTCTAAATAAGTTATTTCAAATAAAAATTATATTTTCCTCAATAAATATTCTAATGATCTTTTAAATGTATTTTTATCAATAATGACATCATTTTATGTTTCTTAAAATTTACTAGGGAAATCATCCAATGTTACTATATTTATTCTTTGTTTGGATATTTAATGATTATGATGATGAATGTTTTTTTGAAAACCATATACTTTCCATGAGTTATGATTTGATGATATAATAAATATTCTATGATCTCAGGGAGCACATATGTGTGATTTTATTTATGATATGGGTGGGCTTGGAAATATATTTGCCTATAATTAATTGTGTAAGTAAGGATATCTCATGGTAAAATATGGACTAGAATGGTGAATTAACCTAGTTATGTAATGGACTTTTCCAATAATATAGTCTTGGGAGTGAACCTTGACTAATGAAATAATGGAATGAGGAGTGAAACAAATCCAAAATGATAGTCTTATTAGTAATAATTGACTAATGAAATGATTTTATATGATTATGTGCAAGAAAAAAACCTATTTATTATGCTTATGATATATTTATTACCTCATTTTTTATTAATGATGCTTCTGTACTCTTATGTCTTACAGATTTTGATCAATGTATCTTTATTCCATGTTTCATCATTATGATATCTGAATTGATGGGAATCATTTTCTAATGTTAATATCATGTTCTCAGTCCCTTATAATAATATTATCATCACTTATGATCATTGATTTATATCTCTTATGTTTACTATTACTTAGTATATGACCTCACCCTTTCTTATGTTTCCCTTCCCTATGTTATGGAGAATGGTTGTAATTATGTTATGAATATGAAGGGTGATATTTTTGAAGAAACTAATGATAAATTATGTAGATAGTTTATGTTATAGTTTATTATGTTTCCATGTTTTCAAAGACACTAAAACGTTCTGGTTTTGGCGTAAATCATGTTGATATGTAATTGATATTTATACTTATATGATTTAATATATATGTATTAATGTATTTGGGTTGGTATAGTTGGAATTAAAGAAAGGTTTAATTACTTTTGGAAACTAAGATGAGGAAAATTTAATAAAAAACATTAGTATAATCCTATGTATGAGATAACATCCTATGTTATGGTAAAGGAAAAAGTGTGGTTTCTCTAAGAAAATACATTCCTATCTGGATACTTCAAGTGGATATGGTTTTAGCATAGATTTATCTAAGGGTGAAAACTCAAAAAATACTTTCTTGAGGATATATTGGGCAACATTCTGGTGCATTATTAGTGGAGATTTACTATACATCAAGTTAGACACTCTTAAGGGATATGCTTAGGTAAATTTAAATTTTCCTTAATAACCATTATAAAGGATTTGAATAGATAACGACCACGACTGCCCGAGGATAAACATAAGGTGTCATAGATTAACAATATAGTGCCATAATTTAAAAATCCTATAAATTATTTTCATGATTATATGATTTATCATTATCTTTATTATCACTCATAATATGATTTTGGTTTTAGTAAATGACTAGAAATAAAAGGAACAATGTTAACATTTAATGTCATAGACAATTGAATGATTGTCCATATAAGAAACCAAATTAAATGAGATATGGAATTAGAAACTATATGGTTATTCCTTATCTTATATCCTGTTATTCAATTAAAAATTTCAACTTTGGAGAGTTTCCTCACACACCATATAATAGAAAAATGTAGTTTCTTTAATACCATAAAAAAGAAGATTTAGTTTCCAATATATTGAGAATATGGGAAGAAGAACACATATAAATGTCTAAATAAAATTAAAATAAGTTTTATATGTGGAAAATAAGGTCCTAAACCAACTAATTTCATAGGTAAAATAAAGATTTCAAAAGATGAAAATAAATTTCATCCTTTAGAACAACTGTTAGTTCACTGTCTTATGTGTGGGGAACTAGAGAATTTTCCAAGTCAATGCCCTAATACAAGAGATTACTCTTATATCAATCAAGGTAATATAATATGTGTATCACTGAAGTAAATCATGATAAATAATGCACACTTTAGAGTTGGGGATCTCATATTGAATTTTGTAAGAATGTGCTCAATTTTAACCTTGTTCTTTACCCATTAATAGATTTTAATGAGATTTTTAGCATTGATTAGTTCCCCTACATATATATATCATAAATTTTTATTATATGGAAATCAATTTTGATACTCTGAATCAAAATATGATTTTACTTCAATGCGAGTATGAACGTAAAATTCCAATGGGAATTTATTCCATTGTATGTTTCATACTACCTATTTATGAGGGGTTTTTATTTCAGATGGTTGGGAAGAAAAATCAATATTGAAGATATTATTATTGTATGGGAGTTTTTGATGTCTTTACAGAGGAGTTACCTAGTATTACTTCAATTGATGAAGTCAGGTTTTTAATATAACTCATACCCCGTGATACAACTATTTCAATGACTTCATATAGAATGACCCTGATTGAGTTGTAGGAATTGAAGAAGAATCTCCCAAAGAATCTTGATAAGGGATTAATTATACTATGTTTTCCACCATGGGGTGAACCAATAATTTTTATTTAGAAGAAATATGGATCAATAGGACTCTCTATTTATTATCAAGAGTTTAATAAGGCTACGATCAAGAATAAGTATCCTTTACCCAATATTGATGATATGTTTGATCAATTATGAGGAGGTCAATATTTTTTAAAGATTGATATTTTATTTAGATACTATAAATTGACGGTAAAAGTGTAGAAATAACTAAGAGAAACTTCTATTAAATTTATGGAAACTGAATTTATAATGATTTCATTACGTCTTATAAAATCCCTACTATGTTTATGGATTTAATGAATAGAGTCTTTAGAGTTTACCTTGATCGATTTTTGGTAGTATTTATATATGATATTCTTATATATTCCAAGAGATAGGAAGATCATGAGGATCACCAGAGTATTGTACTGAAGACCCTATGGAAGAATAATATTTATTAAAAATTTTCAAAGTGTGAATTTTATCTATATAAATTTTAATATTTTGGTCATATAATTTCAAGAGAGGGTATATCATTGGATTCATCAAAGATCGAAGTTATTGAACATTGAACCAAACTAACAAGTATGACTAATATCTATAATTTTATTATATTGGATGGATATTTTCAAAAATTTGTGAAGAACTTATCATGACTATCTAATCCACTAACCAAGTTAACCCATAATGTATTTGAGCTAATTTGGAATGATGAATGTGAATAAAATTTCAAACAACTAAAGACAGGGTTGGTCATGCACCTATACTAACACGACCCTATAGTAAAGAAGGGTTTTTGATTTTAAATGATGTATTGAAAAGGGGTTGGGGTGTGTTATTATGAAAACTTATATAGTGATAACTCATGCCTCACACCTATTAAAGGTTCAAGATAAAAATTATCTGACTCATGATGTGGAGTTAATAGTGGTAATATTATCATTAAAGATATAGAGGCATTATATTTATGGAGAAAGGTGTTATATATATATATCATTAAATTTTAAAGTATATATTCACCTAGAAATATTTTAATATTCAAAAAATAAGATGGCTAGAGTGGATTTAAGATTATGATGGCTCAATATATTATCACCCAATGAAAGACAACAAGGTAGCTAATGATTTGAGATGAAATGATCACACTAGATTATTTATGATGAGGATAAATAAAGACCATGTATTTATGGATTTTCAATGGATGGGGCTTAAAATATTGATGCAGGGGGAGACATATTATCTTTCTTAAATTAGTGTTCAACTCTCTGTCCATGTAAATATTAAAGTTGAATAGATGGAAGATATGGTACTATAAAATAAATTGAGAAATGTTCATGAGTTAAACATTGAATGTTATGAATTGATATGTTTCAAGAATTGAGTATGTATACTATCAATACCAAACCTAAAGAAGAAACTATTAGAATAATATTATATATCACCAATCTCTATTCATCCAAGAAGTACAAAGATGTTTAGAGATCTAAAATAGAATTTATAGTGAGACAATATGAAGAGAGATATTGAAGAGTATATATCTCAGTGCTTCTAGTGTCAAAAAATTTACACTAAGAAAAAAAATATAAGGTGATGTTACAAAAATTACCTATACAAGAATGGAAACAGGAAAATGTCACCACGTATTTTGTCATCATACTCCCCAAAACTTATAAATTATTTAATGTTATTTGGGTTGTAGTCAACTACCTTAATAATTTGGAACACTTCATTGATATTAGAAGAGATTTATCCCTTTATTAGATTCATATGATAAATATTGAAGAATTTTTATGGTCACATGGAGTACCATATTCAATTGTATTTGATTGAGATCTAAGATTTACCTCAATGTTATGAACAATTATTCAATGGGTTTTGGATATGAAGTTGTGTTTCATTACTACGTATCATATTCAAATAGATAGTCATTATGATAGAACCCCTCAAACCCTAAATGATATGTTGAAATACTATTATCTATATTTCAAAGGTGTTTGGGATCAACACCTTCCTTTAGTTAAGTTTTCTTACAACAATAACTTTAACTCAAGCATTAATATGGATCCTTAAAAATCCCTCTATGTAAGGAAATGTAAAAATATAACATATTAGTATAAAGTTGGAGAATAGAATCTATTGATATTAAATCTATCCATGGAAATTATAGGAAGGTTAGATTTATTTAGCATCACATGAAGGTATCACAAGTTTGATAGAAATGTTATATTTATGATCATTAGTGAGATATATAATTTGAAGTTGGTGAGAAGGTTCTCATGAGACTTTCCCCCTAAAATAAAGTTATGATATTTTAAAATATAGAAAAGATGATACTTAGTTATATTAGTACCTTCCAGATTCTTAATTAAGTATGGACTGTAACTTTCTAGTCCCACTAAACCTCTCTCAAGTTCACAATGTGGTCTATGTATCTATCCCAAGGAATTAACTACTCTATCCTTCACATTTAATAAAATTGGAGTTTATAATTATAGAACATGATATTTCCAACTAATAAAAAATGGTAGAAAACTTGGATCCTAGAGATAAACTTCTATAGAATAAGAATACTCAACTAGTTAAAATTATTTGGAGGAAACAAAAGTGGAGGAAGCTACATGGGAACCCAAGTATATGACGAAGCATAGATACACACATTTTTTATACCATAGTGATATAATTTTTGGGTAAAGTTAATTTTATTTGTGTTAGCATGTAACGAACCAAGGTTTTATAAGTATTTCATTTGAAATAAAACATTAATTATTTTATATCATATTATTATATATACCTATTTTCATCCAATAATGTTCTTTTAATTATAAAATTAATTCAATATTCTAGGTGATATAATAATATTTTCATTAAATAGAACTAAAATAAATTTCACTAATAATGAGAGTAAAATATGATAAAATGAAATATTTAAGTCATAAATAAATATCTTTCTAGGATTTTTACTTATTAGGTTGAGTATTATCTTGAGGAATAAAATAGATTGTTTGTATCATAGGTTATAAAATTATGAGTATTGGTAATAAAAAAAATACTTTAAGTAAAATTTATTAAAAATACACATGTGATGGGAATAAACCACTTCATGATGCTTTTAAACATTTGGACACAACGTAAGCTGACTACTCAAACCTAAACAAACCCATTTCCTCATTTGAATATGTCTTATATCTATAGTCCTCATAAGACAAAAAAAATATAGATATATAAATGGTTATCCCATATTTTCAATAAAATAATATTTATTCATATAAATAACTTTTCAGGATGCTAGTTTATGAATGGAATTTGACATTATTCATAAATATATAAATTCATTTATTAAAAATTTATGCATTCATTTGTTTTGGACATTATAAAAACATTTAGAAATATAAGTAACTTGTTATGATATATTTTTTGATATTGAAATATTATTATATATTCCCTAATACTCACCTTTTCATATAAATCTATAGGTTTCATATGTGAATTGAATACCCTCGTACCATGATTTTGTAGATAAATAAACACTTCTCTATCATAACAAAATGCTTGTTAAAACATATTATAAAATATATAATTTGATTATTTGTATAAATCATTGAATGTCGTATATTAAAAATTCATAAAGGATATCATGTGCAATTGATAGTTTTTATATCCATGTATTGGATCCAACAACTATATCTTCAAACTATCAAAATTAATCAAAATGAGGATCAAGTATGTTTTAAAAAATTAAAATTAAAAATTAAGATAATGTAAAAAATGAAATTATATTTTATATAATTACAATAAAGTGTTTTAACTCTAAATGGTTTGTTTCAATAATAGATTTTTATTAATTATTTTCATTTCAAACAGTGTAACTACATTACATTCACTTTATTTTATTTTATTTTTGATCCATTAATTGTTAATGTCTAGAAGTGATCTAAGGACTAATGAATCCAAACTTATTTTTAAAATCTATTTTCTTTTACATATGTATGATATATATTTGAAAAAATTATTAATATTATTAAATTTTAAAAAAAATTAAACATAAATTATTATATATAAATATTATGAAAATTTACCTCATATATAAATGCACACATGAGGTTTCTAACCATTCATGCTTGAGAATTCCATTTACACTCTCATGAACAATAATGTCATGAGTGGTTATTCCATACATTTTATCTTCAAATTAAATTTCAATAATATATCTATTTTAGAACCTTATATCATTTTAAAATTTTCTCATCAATAAATGTGGTATATAAATTAGTGGTGTAAATGTATCTTTATAAGGATTTTTTGATCCGACATATCACACTTTAAATTTTCTTAACCCAACCTTTAGTTTCCCATTTTTTCATTGTAAATATTAGTTTAGAACTTTCTTTCATTATAAAGGATTTTTTATATAAAATAGTTTTACATGAAATACACCTTTATAAAACTATTTATTAATAATGTTAAATGAATATGTAGTAAAAGTTATAATACAAGTCGACTAAGTGAATATCAAGATCATAAAGGGGGAATAGGTTGCTTGGTGCTAAACTCATGAAATACAAGAATCCCTTCTCTAAAGTGATTTTTTATTATATAGGGTATTTATTCAGATATTGTACATTGTAACACTCACTATATAGCAATGAATTAGGGGTGATATATATAATTCACAATCAATTTCATCCTGAATCATTTTATATAAGAAAAGCATTAATAGTTCTTTGTTTTAAAATTAGCATAAACAACTATGAAAAACATGATTAAATTTGATAAGGAATCCATTTATATGGAATGGATAGAATTTAAAATGGGGACATGTGGATCTTCATAGTATGGTTATTTTTGTGTTGATTTTTTTCATTGACACTTTTGAGTAAGATGATCTATTATTTCACTTTTATTATTTTTGGTTTCCTTTAGAGAATAAATATCTCCCTGTATCTCTTTTATTTATTTGTCTTCATTCACATGTCTGTATGATATATTAAAGTAATTTTATTATGAGACTCCAAAACATGAATCTCTAACACAACCATATTTTTATGGACACTTCAAAGCCACTAAAATTACTTTTTGTTTAGCTACAATAGATGTTACATATTGTTTCTAAGACAGATTAAAATGCAAGAAAATAAATTGTAATTATTATATAATAAGATATTAAATCATAGGAAATATCCCTTATTTCATACTTACTCATGATTCTCACACATTCTATACATTTTAATTTATTATTTTTTCCCTTTTATCTACATGAGCCTCCTTCCATAGCACACAAAGTGGGAAGGATGTGCCTCTAGATCCCAATTGACCACTCTACCTATAAATAAAAAAACATAATTATTATTTTTATTTTATATCACATATTTTTTTTTCTATATATTTAAAGTACGTACCATGTGTTTTCAAGTGAAGCATATGTCATCCTTTCTTTAAGGTAGGAGAATAGTGGTTTTGATGCATGTTGTTCATTTCCTACACTCCTTTACTATTTCATAAATTAAAATTTGTGAATCAAATTAATTTATACATTTAATTTGAATTGAAATAATATACATTAAATTCCCCCTTTTCCCAATGGGAAATGAAAACATCACATGTATCTTAGTTTATGAAGTTAGCATATAAAGTTGGTGGGCCAGGTTTGAATTTCCCCTCATTATCCCTTAGTTTATGTTTGGTAAGAAACATGTTAAATTATTGATGACTATTTATAGTAACCTTCAATATGATTTTCATCTTATATTATTTTAATACAAATGTAATCTATAAGGGATAGTGAATAGAAAATCAAAGTTTTATTAATTTATTTTTTTAGAAAATAAGAACTATATTATATTGAAACCATAATCTCTTCACAATTTTTTTACTTAAATATAGGTGTAAAATGTTTCCATATATATATATATATGTTAATAGATACATGTGTTTGAGTACTGACATAATGTAACTTGTGGAACCACCTTCAAGATCTCCAGGGGATCACTGAGAGGGAGTGAATCCATGATCTTGGAATTTTAATATTTATTTCAAAATAATATTTATTTTCGATTAAGATGAGTGATTTTTTCAATCCATAATAACTTTAAAACGCACACAAACATATGGATCACAATTATTTATAAGGGTTTCCTCTCAATATGAGAAACTATAGTCCTTGGTTTGATTAATAACTCACCGAGATCCCACAACCCACTATAATTCACCTATGGGTATGAGAGAGAAATTATTAGCCTTGAAACACACATTTTTACATATTCCAATATCAAATTAATGAATCCCATACCTGAGTTCATCTCTCACTTCACATTGGTTAAAATTTTGGGTAAAAACAAAGAACCTTCCTCTAACAGGATGTTGTCATGTTTTTGAGTGTGTTGAGTTATTATTCTTCTTCTTCAATTATTTCATAAAGGAAATACCCCCCTTCAATTTAAATGAACAAAACAACATGATGTGGTATATTTATTCATTATAAATTCAGTTCTTCAAAATAACATATATAAATAACAACTTATCCCATATCTCCCTCTTTTATGAACATCACAACCAACTTTCTTATTCTTCATTATAATATTATTTGGTAATATTTTTTGGGCCTCATTCACTAGTTCATACTCACATCTTATTATTCTTCATTTTATAAATATTCATAGAACCATGTGAATATATTACCCAAATATCCTCCCATTTTCCATTCTTTATCCTATAATTAAATATTTACAAAACATTTTGAAATCTTTATTTTAAATTCCCTGAGGACTCAGAATTTAAAATATCTCACTTATCCTCTTCATAACCACTAATAACTACAAGATAACACGATTAAAATAATTAAATCCATCTTCTTCCAATAATAATATCTCGCTTCTCATTTTCATGAAATCATGTTCATCAAAGAATATCCATATACCCATGAGATTCTTTTATCTTATGATGTGGTAGATCCTTTTAAAGTAAGAAATACTTGAACAACATGTATCATAATTTATTGTGTTATTTATATTAATTAATAAAAATTGAATCGGAATTTCTATATTTAATTTGATAACCCTTCATAAAATTTTTAATCCAATATAAATGATCAAAGTCATACCATGATTTTTTTACCATTTGATTTAATAGACCTTTAATTATTGATATCAAAATTTCTCTCAGTCAATAAGAAACTCTATGTAGCAGTATTAACACAATGTTCTTCTAAATATTGTTTATTTAAACTCTACATTGGAATAAACATATCTGCATTCTTCAATGTAGAGTTTATATGCAATCTACATTCATTTTTTATTTTCCAAAATTCTCGATGATATAGGTGACATCAACCCAATATTAATTAACACAATGTTTATCTAAACTCCATATTGGTCTAGAAAACTATACATCTGGCCCTTTTCCAAATTTTATTCCTTGATATATTAATATATTTACTAACTTCAAATGATTCATGACCTATTCCAAAACATTTCAAACTAATTCCAAATACCTTCAACACCAAGAAGGCCATAACCTTACATGAGAACCATTATTTGACACAATTTTGAGTTTTATTTTTGTATTGAAAAGAAAATTAAACACATTATCCATATCCTTTCCAACCTTATCCAATTTTTCTTCTTGAGATGAATATCACATTCTAGAGGAAAATATATAATATTGAAATGAAATTTCTTTGTCTTAGGTATTCAAAATCATGCCAAAAGATTATCCAATTCTTGTACTTTTCTTAATTCATGACCTAGTCTCTATATAACTAATGAAAATATGATTTTTTGGGTTTATAGGTTTACCATGTTCATTCCATCCAAACTCATATTTTTTTTACCTCTACTTCTTACCTCGATAAATTTTACCAATATTGTCATGTGATTCCATCATTATCTTTGTCAACCTTATCACTTTAAACCCATTTCTCACCTCTAGACTAATGATCAATAATAATATGTTTACCACATTTTGGTTATTTCTCACATTTAAAATATTTCTCACCTTTGGAAAAAATTTTAATTGAAAGACCACTATTATTTTTTCCTTGAGATTGGTATAATTATTAGATATATAATCTATTGTTTTCTTGGCTAGTTAAAAATTTATTTAGACTATGTAAATACAATATCAAACATATAATATTATGAAGAAAAAATTGTATATAAAAAACAATCAAATAAATTTAACTCTTTTATTGGGATCTTTTTATTTAAAGGTTGAAGGGATTTGGACCATTTATCATATATAAAAATCCTCTCTATATAGTACCCTCTCACATACAATTCACCATATATTTGGAGACCAACATTAAATTATTGTGATTTACTAATGGATGGATCATAAAAAATGAAATTTTCATTCAATTTTTTAGTTTTTTTAGTCTCCAAAAATAAAACTGACCAATTTATTTTATAGGATATGAAGAAAACAATATTCATGGTTACTTAAAAAATGAATAGTTAATCTTTATAACCTTCCTTACTATAAATTCTCTTTTATGGACCCAAATTATTCAATTTTAACGAAAATCATATTATTAACCTATTTTAATTGGAAAATTAGTAATTTTAATGTTTTATAATCCAAATACCATATCTTTTTTATGATGGAAAAGTATGATATATTCACATGAATTATATTTTTTCATTGATAATAGATATATTTATCACTTTCACCATAAGAGTAATCACACTATTTTACATCAGAACACATTTATCTTATTCCTTTATATACAATTTATATCTATTAATCAGAGAACCATTGTAAGATAATATATGTATAGTTCAACCTCTAGTTAACCATCAAAGTTATTTTGAAATTAAATTTAAATTTAGAGATAATTACTTAAAAATATGGTCTCAAAACCAGATTATAAACTATGGATTATGTGTATTTGATATCCTTATTTCAACCCTTAATGGATTCAAATTCTTAAGAACATATCTATGAGTTTTTATATATAGAGAAACATATGAAATTATTTATAAAACATAAGGGAGAGCCTTCTAATACTCCATTATTGCAATTATGATAAAAACTATTCTTAAAATTACTTCACCCATAAGACACTCGATGTGACAAGATTTTTTGTGACTAATACACACACATTAGATATATATTTGACTCAAAATTCAGTGTATTCTTGAATATTATATTTATATACAATAAAACCATATAGATATATTTTACTTTTTACATACCATTTAAAAATATTATTATACACTTTAATGGGGTATATCTATTTGTAATATATAGTACCATGTAGTTAAATCTTTTTGACCAAGGAAACCATAAGGATAACCATTATACCAAGGAGTAATAGTGGGATGAGAATATCCAATTCACATTATATGGAGGAAATTTAAATTCATATAGATAATTTTTTTTGGGGATTACAAATTTGATGCATATAGATTTTAAAAATAATTGAGTCTTAGTTAATATATGTTATTGTTTTCTGAATAGTGAAACATATATTCAAAAAAATTATATATTATATCAAAAATTGAAAATAGTTTGATTTTAAATCCTTTAAATTAAATTCATCCCTCAACATGATATTCATGATATTTGATGAACACCACTCTAAAACCTTTATACGTTTTTGAAAGTTGAAAAATAGAAATATCTCTTACTTAAAAAGAGTGTGAACCACCAGAGGAATAAAATTTTGTATTTAATTTCTACTGTCATAAACTATTTCTTTATCCCCATTTCAGTCATGATCAACTTATCCTTGATGAAAATATATTTTTTGGTTCATGATACATAAAATTCATGAATATAATTTTAGTTTTTTTATCAGGGATTATTTATTTTAATTTTGAATAATGTGGTGAGTTTTTAAGGAGTTTGTGATATTTGGAGATTTTTTTTGGAAGTTTGTCCTTTAGTGTAAAATAGAAATACTTATAGGTGACTTGTGATATGAAGGATTTGATTGTGGTATGAGTGGTCATAGAAAGCCTTCAAATTGAGTAACCTTGGGTTTGAGGACATGAACCTAAGGATTTACATCATGAAAGAATTTAGAAAGAGAAGTCAGATGAAAACTGATAAGGATTTGTGCCACAGCACATGGTTCATAGTGTATTTAAAAAATGTGATGGATAATGGGGATGTCCTAAAATATATGTAAGGGTGAATACAATGATAAAAATGGTTCATCTAATAAATGTAAATAATTTCAATGTCATGA
This sequence comes from Viscum album, assembly GCA_963277665.1. Taxonomy (NCBI): domain Eukaryota; kingdom Viridiplantae; phylum Streptophyta; class Magnoliopsida; order Santalales; family Viscaceae; genus Viscum; species Viscum album. The sequence continues at coordinate 456,807,566 of OY728135.1, forward strand.
CACTATCTTCACAACATAACCCAAGAGACTAAAAGAAAAATAAATCACTCCCTAATGGTATCACCCATAAGAGAGAGAGACATCAAATCAACCATATATGTCAATGAGGGTATAATCAAAGAAAAGGGAGTAGTATATAGGGCTATCATAGGTTATTTCTTATTTTAAGGAGTATAACACTAGTGTGTGGTAGTATAATGACCTGTTGGTATAGGTAGGTTCCTTAGGGATTTTTTATAATGGATTCCATATTCTAATATTTATAGAATAAACTTAACAAAATGAATTATAATATGGGAGGAATGAAATTTTATAACTACTCAATTTTGATACTTTGTTTCATGATACAAAATATCACACCATAAAAGAAATATTTGTAAGTTTTTTTTTCTGAGATTTTAAAGTTGGGTTCTCCCTATAACAAATTAATTCCTTCCATGATATGTTTTTTGGAGATTTAAAGGAGGAAATACCATATGACTCTCATGAGATATTATGTCACATTATGTGAGGGAAGTTTTATGATTGAATTTATGGAAGTATATTCCACACCATGAAACCTCTAATTAATCTAGAAATAATTCACAAATAGAAATAAAGAGAGATTTAGACTCCTCATTTCATGATACCCATATTCATGATATAATTAGTTTTTTAAATATAAAAATAATTCTATTCCATGAGTTTTTTGGGCACAAAATGTCATTAGGATTTCTCTCTTGTGTTTATCTCCTTGATATGTATTTTGTGTCCCATTTCCTTATGTTTCTTTATTTTAGATTTTTTATTATTAACTCAAGGAATAATTTTTAATTTTTCATTATTTTCACTTATTGATTTCAATTCTACATTCATACACTCATCCATTAATATGAATTTCTCATGAGTGATAGTGTTTTCTGTTTTCATGCATGGATAATCTCTTAAGGGGTGAGGGTTCAAGATTATATAGAAGAGTGATTAGTGAATTATTTTATATCAATCATGGTAGATTAATTTTTTATTTGGAATTTATTTTTTTACTTAATTTTAACCATAAATTTTTTCATGAATTTTATTGGGAGGAGCGTAAAGGGAGGAAATATAAACCAATTGAGTAAATCAAGTTATGAATAGTTACTTATATTTATATTCCTCTTTAATATTCATGTTTAATTAATCAAGGATAATGATTTTTTCATGACTAATTTATTTTAATTAGCCTTGGAAAATTTAACTAATTTGGAAATATAAAGGTTTGGGGTCTTTTAATGAATTTTTAGCCAATAATTAGACTAATCTATGAATGAGAGTAATGATACCATTTTTGTAGAAATAATTTGAAATTTATCCTAAAACCCTATTTTGATAAAACTTTTTTCATTATAATAATTTAGTATTTTTTTAAATCTTAATCCAAATAAACAGTGATTGAGTCAACATCTAAAGTAACCAACTCTAAAGGCCCCCAATTTAGCCTCTTTTATGGATGATCTCAAAATTAAATTATCTACACTTTTGAAGTTACTATAGGATTAATAAATATTATAAATCTCTAAATGTTTTTCCATCCATGCTACATTAACAATGCCTTGGGTCAGATCAAGTTTTTAGAATTGTTGTTGGGGAGGAATGTTGGACATTGGAGTTTATAATTTTGGTCGATTGACTCATTTTTTCATCTTCTCATTTATTTTTTTAAATTTTTATTACTTTTAAGCACATTGGTGTGTTTGTTTGATGTGTAGGACATATATATTATGAGAAATATTCTAACCACTCATTTAAGTTTCTTAGAAACTTGAGATCCACTCGAATACCTGATATCAAGAACACACTAGTTATCCTTGAAAGTGTTACACAATCCCTATACTCCTAAAGTATTCAAGGATCAATTTACCCACATAGAAAAATATAATTAGGGGAAATTGATGAATTATTAATAAACCAGATCAAACTATGGATTTATATCTATTTTTGGGGAAGCCTCGATCATTATTAGACCCTTGATTCAGTTAATATTTTTGATATTATGCCCAAATTCATTCAAATGATCCAAAATATGTGGTAGTTTAGTGGGTTATAAAGTGAGGATCCCCACATGCATCTTTATAATTTATTAGAGATTTGAAACATCTTTTGACATAATGGGGTTTCAATTGATGTATGAAATCTAAGGGGTTTCCCATTTTATTTATTGGAATGAGCTAAATATTTGTTGGAGATCCAACCCAATAGATCAATTACGACATGGGATGAGATCACTAAGATATTATTGGATAAATATTTCCCACTTGCATAAAAATGGAAGATAAATAGTGACATTCAAAACTTTTCTCACATCAATGGGGAATCTGATTGGGAATCATGGGAAAAAATTATGAAACTTATGTGAAAGTTTCCATACTATAGGCTTTAATTTTGGATTAAGATATATAAATTCTATTATGTATTACTCCCAATAACTCAAGTTAAGTTTGATGCCTAATTTTATAGGGGATTGATGATAAATACAACAAAGTTCAGTCAAACAATTGTTGATAAAATCATCCACAATTCTAAAAAGTGTTAGAGTGATAAAAAATCCTTGTGAAGAGGCATAAATAAGGTTGAAGATATGGAATTTTTTACAACCCGAGTAGAATTCCTTATAATTAAACATGATACTTTTCATTTTTCATTTTTTTAAGAACCACTATCAGAACCAATAATGGAAGTATAGTAGTTTGATATGTGTGTTGATATAGCTTTATACCAGGAGTGTTGAGTAGGACTAAAAGATAATAATCCCATTTATTATAACTATGTTAGTTAAAATTAATGCTAACAATAGTTCTAGACAAGTTTAAACTAACCCAATCATCTTTATCCCTAGAAAATGTGAAATTCAAGAAAGAATCCTTATTAAACCGAACACACTTATCCATGATAGCAAGGAACTCCTAGGTATCCATATTTACCGTTAAACCAATGGATATTAAATCCTCTTTAATCCTCATGATCTCAATAATATCCACCTCAATAGTAGTACCAACAGTAATTTCACCCAATAGAAAACAACCAACCCAACCCCAATAATACAATATCCTGAAAGTGTTCTCTATATTTATTCAAAAGGAAGAAAAATAAAAGGTAACTAAAGAAATTAAAATTAAAAATCAAACAACCTCTTCATAAAACCTCAATAACCTTGTGGGGTATATTTTCCAAATATTGTCAAATCGATTTATGGGTACACTGTCTAGTAACAAAGAAACTTATGTATGAGAGGAGTCCAAATATATAACATTAAGAAGCTAATAAGAGAAGAAATAAAGAAAGAATTTTTATTCTACTAATATGGTATAAACGAATCAATAATGAGAGGAAAAATTTAAGGAAAAAAAGAAGAAAATGGTTGAAGGTTAAGTTAGAATCAAAAATAAAAGTGAAGAAGGATAGATTCAAGGGAATTAAGTAATGAATAAAAAAGGAGGAGTTCTAGTTCTGGATGAGAAATCAAAAAAAATAGGAAGACTATAAGAAAATTACACTAAAACCCCCTATCCAATTCCCTAAGATAATAGTTAAAGGGGAAATGGAAGCTTAGTAAGAAAATAACTTATATGCATTCAAACATCTCCACATTAGCATATAATTTATGAAAGCTCTTGTTCAAATGTCATCATATTATTTTTTAAGTTTTTATTATTCAATAAATCAAATATAGAGGATTTGGGAGTTTTATACACTAGTAACTAATTATCTATTGTCAAATAAAAGAAAAATCAAACTAAATATAAGTGACTCTAATAGTTTTCCTATTCCATAAACTGTAGGGCCATACAATTTTGGGAAGATGATTTGGGATATGATTTCTTGTTTGAACCTAATTCCATTGAGTTTATTTTGTTTGTTGGAACTAGATGATCCCAAGTTAAAAATGGTGGCATTGCAACTATGAGATATATCAATAAAGTACCCTTGATGAACTTTGGAAATTTTTTTTGTAATGGATGGAAAATTTATTTTCCTAATATATTTTTTAAATTTTAATATTAAAGAATAAAAAGATATCCCAATCATTTTAGGGAGACCCTTCCTTTAAAATAAGATGTAAATGATCAATTTAAACTAAATAAGAATCATATTTTGAGTCTGTGAATAGAAAGTTGGGTTTTATTTGGTTAGGGAAGAAAATAAAGAAATAATTTTTTGGGGATTTTAAGTTATATTTTTCACTAAACAAGAAAAATACCTAGAATAAATATAATTGAAAATGATAAAATAATAATATGAGAAGAATAAGATGTCACTTATTGATGACAAGGTGGATGAAAAATAGTAATAGTTTAAAATAGAGTAATTTGACCAAATATATTTTCACAAGGTGCGGTGGAGGGATCCCGAGATATAGGAATCATACCCAGAATTTATTTTTTCAATTGTTAAACTATTGATTCTAGAACTAAATCCAATTACATTTATATTGATGTAATTGTTTTTAATAAACAAAGAAACATTACCAGTGATTATCAAATCATGTATGACATAGGTTCACACAGAAAATATGCTTGTAGTTTTTTGGAGATGAAATCACTCTATTACACATAGATTCACTAACATCAAAGGAATAAATCCTTTAGTGTGGACCCATAAAATTTTAATCGAACAAGGGGTGAAAAACAGTGCTAAACCTAGGGAAGACTCACCTTACTAATGAATTAAGTAGTCATAAAAGTGGTGTTGAAATCCCTAGATATTGGAATCAATTTATTTATTTTGGATAGTGAGTGGGTGAATCCTCTTTAAGTGGTTCTAAACAAGATATACATGACACTTGAAAAGAATAAAGATAATGATTTGATACCTATAAGAACCATTGTGTTATGGTGAGTATGTGTTTATTATTGGAAAAAAATAAATAATAGGAAATATTTCTTACCATTGTTATTTATGGATCAAATATTGAAAAATTTACCGGATAAGTGTTTTATTATTTTTTCAATGGATACTTAGGATATAATCAAATCCAGGGGGTCTTAGATAACCAATATAATACCACATTTAATTTTACATATATAAATTATTCTTATCAATGGATTTATTTTGGAATGTGTAATGAACCAACAACTTTCTAGTGGTGCTTGGTACACATTTTTTATGATATGGGGATGGAGCTTTTGAAAATATTCATTAATGATTATTAACTATACCTAAGGCATTTTGATTCATTTTTAAAAAACATATATATAGTTCTACAAATATATGAAGAAAATAATATAGTGATTAATTATGAGAAGTTTCATTTCAGGGTACCAGGAAGAATTGTTATTTTATAATTTATTTAAAATAAAGAATAGATTTTGATCCTAAAAAGATAAAAATTATAAAGTAGTTTTCTGAACATACCATACTTAAGGGTATAAAAAGCTTTCTTAAATTTGTATAATTTTACCATTGATTTATTAAATCTTTTTCTAAGATTTCTCGATCTCTTAAACATCTTTTAAAGAAGGACATACCATTCAATTTTAATTATTTGTATTGAGAATACTTTTCTATTTTGAATAGAAATTTGGTGGTAGCCTCAAGAATTAAAGCTCCATATTGGGAATGGTATTTCAAGATTACATGTAACAGTAATGATTTTCTATGAGAGATGTTTTAGGATAGTAGAATGATCATATCTTATAACCTATATATTATACTATCCAAACTCTTAATAATGATTTAGTAAATTACATAACCACACATAAAGATTTTATTTCAGTCATGTTTGCATTCAAAAAATTAAGATATTATATTTTTATTTCCAAAATTATTTTTTATATTGACCATACAGGCTCAAGATAACTATTAAACTATAATGATTTCAAACCAATGTCCTTCCAATGGATCCTATTGATGCAAGAGTTTAATATCATCATAAAAGATAAGTATAGTTTAAAGATCATGGTTTCTAATCAAATTTAATGATTCTAGTGATAGTACATTGAAGAATAATAAGAAATATATATTCTTGATGAGATCCTGAAAAAAGGCATTGTTCTATGTTGATTTTTAATCTAGGATATGGTTTGCTGATATAATGAACTATTTGGAAACTAGTTCATTAAGAACTAATTTTTACTACCGAAAAATATGTTCGTATCTAATTTAGAATAATAATTTTGGGATGAGTCGCTTTTGTTCAAAAATTATGGAGAAAATTTGATTTGATAGTGTGTACTCAAGGGGGAAGTATGGAGTCTTATAAAATTCTATCATTCTTCACCCATTAGAGGAAACCATCGACCTAATAATACAAAAGGAAAGATACTTAAGAGTGAATTATTTTTCCCCTAGTACATAAAGATTAAAAAAATAGTTTATCCAAATATATGATCACAATAAATGAGTTAGAAATATTAGAAAAAGGAATAAGATGTTGTATAACCCCATATTGGAAGTTAAGGTGTCCATAATGTTGGGAATAATTTCAAGGACCCATTTCTGAAATCCATTTGAAATATATATATCCTAGGGTGTGAGGATTATGTGTCAAAATCAGTGGAGGTGGAAGATACCACTCTCAATACTGCCAAGGTGATGATGAAATTTTCAAAGAACAATATTTTCACTTATTTTGGAATCCCTTGATTACTAATTTTTGATCACATCACTGATTTAAATAACCATTTATTGTGGGGGTATTCTTAGAAAATATAGAGCGTGATACAACCATAACACCCATTGTCACACAAAATAAAATGATAAAGTGTAAATTTATAATCGAGTTATCAAGAATATTTTAGAGAAAATGGTGAACTTGAGTAAAAAATATTAGAGTAAGAAGCTAGATGACATGTTGTAAGTGTATTAGAGAACTTACAAAATACCCATTAGTATTAACCCATTTAAATTTTTCTATGGAAAACTTTTCCATATACTAGTGGATATAGAACACTACTCATATTAATCTATAATGAGAATGAATTTGGATGAACAATAGGTAGATGAGAAAATATTTCTATAACATAGTGGGTTAGAGGAGCTGAGAATAGATGCCTATAAGAATACTAATATCTATAAGGGAAAGACCAAAAAAATTTATGAAAGATAAATTATTTGGAAGAAATTTTAAATTTTGGATGAGATAATCTAGTTTCTGTCAAGTTTTAAGTTGTTTCTAGGTTAGGTACATTTTCTATTCTTAAGACTATTTATAGTGATCAAAGTCTTTCCACTTAGATCAATTGAAATCCAAAGGGAGAATGGATATTCTCTAAAAGTTAATGAGAAAATATTAAAGGTATATACGGAACCCTTCTAGGAAGATGGTTATTTTTCAATAAAGTTTGGATTAAGTAACTGAATAAAAGTCTTACCATCTATAATAAATGAAGAGTTAATTGGGAGGAAACTTAGGTATATTTTATTATTTATATTTTTTAGAGTAAGTTAAGTGTGTTCTAGGATGAAAGACACTGATAAAATTCTCCAAACCCACTAATCAATTCGAAAAGTCCAAAATGTCATATTCAACACTAAATTTATGATTAGGAAAGTTCAAGACATGATAGGAATACATCATACCATGATTGGTACATATTAAAATCAAGCAATACCACCTCAAGATGCACCCAATGAATCATTATATGATGTATATGATTGTGACACACATTTACGATAGACAAACTTATAGTTTATATTTTTCCCATTAATTTTTTATAAGGTTATGAAGGGAATTAACACCATGATGAAATAAAGGTATTTAAATTTTAGGGTGTATTCATAACTTTAGGCATGACGCTTTGTCTTCCTGCTCATCCATAGATCCCATGGTTCCTTCTCTCTCCAGTTTTTAACACTATACACTCCAAGAGATTGTAAATTTAAATCCTCAACGAGTCTACTATTTGAATTTCCCACACTTTTCCTGCTTCTAGAACTGGTCCCAACCACCCAAACCATTTCCTCTATCCATGCTATATTATCTTCAATTTTTAAAATATCACCACTTCTCCTCCATTCCTTACTATTTATTTCAACCCCCTTTATCTCCCTCCATTAAATTAATTCTCAATTAAATATCTCTATTAAATTAAATCATTCCTAAATCCATGACCACAACCCCACTAACCAAATGATCAAAATAAATCCATCCCACCTCTTCTAAGAACCAAAGAACCTATGATCCACCACCTTATCCATAACCATTTACCAATCCTTTATATTCTTCAAATTCCTTATCTCATTTCTATTTAGGGGAGAATTTCCCACAATATATTACCCCCCAATTCCTTAAATTTAGTTAGCATAAGAAATGGTAATTCCATATTAAGAATAAAATAAATCCCATGAGGACTTATAAAATGGTTGATTTGGAGATCATGTAGAAAATATATATGGATATGAGTTTATAAGAGATATCTTGGAAACTCATCTGGAGAACAATTTCAATGTTTATAAGGAAATATTTAGAGATATATTTTTAGAGTATCTATCCTCTTTGGAAATTAAATCGGTCCACACTGATTTCTATATGGGATAGAAACATTAGAATTTATTGTTAAAGGAGTTTGGAGTTGGATCGAGAATTTATAGTTACGATATTTTTGACTAAGGTGTATAATTACACGATTATTGATCTATATAAGGGAATCAACTAGATGTTGTCAGTTGATCTAGTCATAATAAAAAATTGTAACATGACCCAAAAACCACAAAGAGTATGAAACCGTGAAGTCCTCAACTTCATATTGTCCACCAGACTCTGACACATACTTGGTTATAAATAGTGGATTCCCATGGCCCAATGATCAAGCTTGAGTTCCTTCTCCTTTCTTCTATTATCAATTATTCAACCATTAACATGTCACACTAGTTTTCTATTTACTATTATTGTCATGATTAGAAGGCTCAGGGAACATTTATGGGAGTAATATTCATCATGAATTTGATTACTATCTTAGAGTTTTTGAGGCCTCCTTACCCCCTTCATCTTTGGGGTGCCTACGACCTATTGACTAGAATTTATTCTTTAATATGGATCTAATGAAGAAATTAATAAAAAAATATTAGTGGGTATATGAGTATAACCTTTTTAGGTGAGAGGATTAGTCACTGGGTTCTTTAGAGGCTAGGACCCGCCATGAATAGGATGAAATAGGGGATATTCTTAATAAGGCCTAGAAATCTCCACACAACCCCACTTTGGAGGTGTGGTTTCACTATCTTGATGTGTCAGACTATTTTTAGAGAACTTCTATGTTCTGTTTTGGGATTGGGGATACCATTTCCAAATCCACTAATGAGCCCATTTGGTCATCCTTTATTGACATCACATGTTCCACAGAATTCATCTTAATAGTATACTTCCCCTTACACCACTTCTATAATCCCTACTCCTCAATCCCTTTCACTTATTCATATTTCTATCATTGCCCAGGAAATCCAATAATTTTCTCACATTATGAATGATATTACTAAAAGATAGTGCCCAAAAGATTTTATGATTTCATATCACATGAATTTCATGGTAAAATCTTTGTAGATAATAAAAAAGTTTCTTTTTTACCTATTTTCCAAACAAATAACATCCATTCAAATTAGAGGGTATATTTATTAGTAGTCCATGACACATAAAATGTTTTACACACCGTTCACACAAGTAGCTTCAGTCCAACCTACATTTGATGAGAATTTATCCAGGTCCTTGGGTGCACCTTCACTAGATTATAGAACCATTGAGGTTATTGAAATAGTAGGCTTGCTACAGTAGCCCAGAAAGTAAGGTACTGGTAATGAGTATGAGGATATTCACCTAATGAATCATTATTTTTATTTAAATTAGTGAATAATTTTCCATTTCTATCCTATCAAATTTAGATAAAATAAAAAGGATACTATTTTCTTTTAAATGTGTGTGTGGGTGGGGGATTATCAAATTTTCCTTGTAACCCACTTAATGATTGTCATGTATTCATTAGATTAAGAGATATTTTTCTTTAGATTAATACCATTGAATTGGAAATTTTTGAATATCCAAAGAAATAGAAGTGAAATTGTTAAGTATAATTAATTAAATTTTTTCTTATTTAGACTAATGAAAAATTTAGTATGATTTTTGAATTTTATATTTATTTATGGTTTTATTTCATGAAGTTTTTATTGATTGAATCATTACATAATGATAATGTATGGTATGACTACCCAAATTTTGTAATTCTCATTCCTGGTAGGTTTTTTAAGACAATTGTTTAATATTTATTCAGATTACCAATTTCTTGGGAGAACTCAGGATAAAAATCACTACCTGAACTTTATTTCCAATCTTACCAAAACATTATGACTCTAAACCAGGTTTAAATTATTGAGGCCATTGACTATTTTTTATTGAACCCATTTGAAATTGAGACCAAACCCTCATCTAATATTTTAATAAACTCATATATACCATGTAATACCTTATAGAAAGACACATTCAAATATAAATAATCCTTCCATTCCTTACTCTTGAGTATTATTGCATGATTTTTATTTGAAATACTTAACAGAGGGAGAAAAAGGTTTATTAGTACTATTTTACAAGAGTACCTTGATTACCTATGGTGGAATTATTTATCGACATCTCTAGAAAAAATATTTTACTAGATCATGTAGAATCGATCCCTTTACAATTGAAAATAATTATTAAAGAAACAAAAAATAGTGAAAAGTTGAGAAAGTGGATACCTTATATTGGAAAATCACTTGAAACACATCCCTTATTCTTGTATTAACTATCATAATTAGTGTTGATTTGAGATTCAAGGAGGGTAATGATGTACCTTATTGGTTTTAATTCTAATGGTGTTGGAACTATCCCTACAAATTAAATTAGAAAATTCATGAAAAAAGAGAAATATAGGTCTAATTTGTTTCTACGTCGAATGTTTTAGATTTGAATGCATGACCAATGAGGAGAAGAAAATTGTGATTCTATAAATGGATGAATTTAATGGGTGTGGGAGATGATTTTATTTTGTCTATATTTTGAATATCATGCATTTTTGTTTAAGATTTAAACCCCCTTTTCATCTAATTTGATTTTAATTTTTTTTCTTACCTGCCTTGAGAATTAGATTCATTAGAAACTAAATGAAAATGTACTCAAGATATGTGTATTTTTATTTCTAAATGGAGGTATATATGGAATTAAATCCTAAGTATTGAGTATGTGCACTTGAGATTAAATATAACTCTATTTACATATATCTTGGGTGATGAGTGAAAATATTCTTGAAAGGTAAATCAAACCATGGACATGGATTCCTAAAGAAGGTTTGAGAAACAATTATTTAATTTAATGAAATTAGGATGGATGTCCAATGATAAAGCTTGTATATTTTCAAAAGATGGGTGAGTGAGTGAGATTTAATGTTTTTTTAGGAAATACATGGTTCTATTGATATGTTTGGGTCTTATTTATCTCTTTTAAATATTCATTTTTCTTTGGAATATTTTTTTATAGAGTTATTACTTAAGGATAAGAAATTTTTCAATTATGGGGGAATTTTATACTTGTAATTAATTAATATAATTTTAATGCTTTTATTTGTTATTCTTGAGACTAATTGTGTATAATGTTGCAATTTGTAATGAGTTTGTTATTTTTTGGGGTTATGTAGAATTGATAATACCTTGGAAGAAAATTGAAGTAATTAAAAGTGATTTTCACCATAAAGTGACTAATCTCGGTATAAGTGGTTGCAAACATACTAAAAACTAAGGTACAAAAGAATTGAAGGTATGTACATGGGGAGTTTTATTAAAAAATATCATAGAAGAGGAACCAAATGAAATATGGCATGGATTCCAAATATTACACATGGTTTGTGATGAATTTTAAAATTTCAGGAAAATAGATAAGTGATGTGATCCATATAAGGGTGAATCCAATACTTTTACCTCAACATAATATGAGTGCTTTGTGTCATGAAACAACCTTCATGGAACAAACTAAGATATTAAAAGAAAAATAAATCCATTCCTAAATATAAAAATTTTAGGAGAGATATCCAACTAGCCAACTACATGTGCCAATGAGGGTGGAATATAGAGAGAGGAGTACTGTAAATGGACAATGTGGGTCAATACTAGTGGTTAGGAGAAGAGTTACATTTTAGGGTGGTATAGTGACCCACTATTATATATAGATATCTAAGATATTTGTTTATATGAAAGATATTTTATTATGATATTTATATAAGAAAATTCCCAACATAAATTCTAATGTGGGACACATGAAATTCAAGCACTGTTCAATTGAGTGAATCAAGTTATAACTGGTAGCTTTTATTTTTCATCCAATTTAAGAGTTAGATGAAATACATCATGGATAGTGAATTTATCAAGACTAATGGATTTTCATTAGCCTACGAAGAGTTAACTAATATTGATATAAGAGGTCAATGATCTTTTATAACACCCCATAATTATATATATTTCCTTTCAAACAACACTTGAATTATTTGATATTTCTCTTTATATGAAACCCTGATTCCAAATGAACTCTGATATAGTAAACTGTTATAACAAAGCTGTTAAATTTACATGCATGAATGGTAATAAACACTTTATAAAAAGTTTTTATAAAGTGTTTAAATAATGTAAATGTATTGATTAATTCATAATAACTAAGTAATCGGTTTTCAATAAAATCATTTTATACTTCAAAAATGTGTTTTATTCATAAATGTTTTTATTGCATTTTACAAACACAGAAATTATAATTTATTTCTTAAATTTTTAGAAATTTTATTTTACAAAATTAATATAATATTTTAAATCAACATTTCAATATCATCTTAGAGTAATTTTTTTGGTTTTGATAAAAAGAGTTTTCTTCATGAATAGTAAAAAATACCGATTTAAAAAAGTCATTAATTAGAATTTAATATTAATGTGAAATAATTATCCCTTAATTATAAATAATAAAAGTAATTATACAATAATTCAAAATTATAATTAATTTTGGTATAATTTTTTTTCGGGGCTTAAAACACATTTTTATAAAAACAGTTTTTATAAATACAATATATTTTTACTTTAATATATTTAATTAATCTCTATTGATTAATGGTTTAAAAAAATTTATAGATTATAAATTCAATAAATTTTTCCATGTCCATATTTTATTTAAAATATTTTCCAGAATGTTTTTACTATTTTAAAAATATTATTTATTTTAATATCATTACCATAATTATAAGAAACCTTCTTATTATTTTCCATACGTGGCACATTTCACTTTTTACCAAAAATATAGAAGGAATATTTGTTTTAACAAACGATGAATGAAAGAATATTCCCACTATCATGAGTATTATTTTATTTAAAAATTAATTTATAATATTCCTTTGTTCTTTTCAAAGAAAATTCCTTCGTTAATATTTTTTAAATTTTTAGATTCTAAAAAAGTTATTTCAAATAGAAAGGATATTTTCCTTAAGAAAAGTTTTAATAAACTTTTAAAGGTATTTTTATCTATAAAAAATAATTTTATATTTCTTATAATTTAATAAAAAAATGATCCAATGTTACTATATTTTTTCTTCCTCTGGATGGTTATAATGATGAAATTTTTATAAAACTCATATCCTTTTTATGAGTTATGATTTGATGACATGATGAATGTTTTACGATCTCAAGAAGCACATATGTAGGATTTTCATTAGGATATGGGTTGTCTTGGAATTATGTAGACCTATAATTCATTGTGTAAAGAAGGATATATCATGATAAAATAAGGACTAGAACTATGAATCAACCTAGTTCAGTAAGGGAATTTTTTTAATAATATAGTCTTGGGAGTGAACCTTGACTAAGGAAATGATGGAATGGGAAGTTAAACCAATCCAAAAAGATAGTCTTAGTAGTGACCCCAAACTAATGAAATGATTTTATATGATTATGTTCAAGAAAAAAATTATTTTTTATGCTTATGATATGTTTTCATGCCTCATTATTGATTAATAATGATTTTTCACTCTTATGTATTATGTATTTTGATCAATATAACTTTATCCCCTGATTCAGGATTATGATCTATGAATTGATGGGAATGATTTTACAATGTTAATCTCATGTTATAAGTCCATTATAATAATATTATTCTTACTTATGATCATTGATTGATATCTCTCATGTTTACTATTACTGAGTATATGACCTCTCCCTTTATTATGTTTCCTTTCCCTATGTTATGGAGAATGGTTTTATGTATGTTATTTCTAAGAAGGATGATATTTTTGAAGAAACTAAAGAGAAATTTTGTGGATAGTTTATGTTCTAGTTTCTTAGGTTTCCATGTTTCCAAATACACTAAAACTTTTTGGTTTTGGAATAAATCATATGGATATATAATGGATATTTTTACTAATATGATGTAATACCTATGTATAAATGTTTTGGCTTGGTATAGTCAGAATCATAGAAAGGTTTAATTACTTTTGGAAACTAGGATGAAGAAAATATAGTGATAACCCTTAGGATAAGCCTAAGCCTGAGATAACATCCTGTGTTATGGTAAAAAAGAGTGTGGTTTCCCTAATAAAATACATCCCTATCTAGATACTATAAGTGGATGTGGTTTTAACACAAATTCATCTAAGGGTGATGAACCAAAAAATACTTGGTCGATGATATCTTGGACATTTTTAAGGTGCAATGTTAGTACACCCTTACTGTACATCTAGTTAGACACCCCTAGGGGATATTATTAGGTTAATTCACATTTTCTTTAATAACCATTATAATGGATATAGATAATGACCACAGATAGCCTAGGATAAACATAAGGTGTCATAGATTAAAAAGATAGTGTCATAATTCAGACATCCTGTAAATTATATTCATGATTATATGATTTCTCACTATAAAAATTGTCACTCATACTATGATTTTGGTTTTAGTCCATGGCTAGAAATAAAAGGAAAAATGTTAACATTTAATTTGATAGACAATTGAATGATTGTACCTATAAGAAATCAAATGAAATAAAATATGGAATAAGAAACCTTATAGTTATTCCAAATCTACTATATCATTATATGATTAACAATCTCAACTTTGTGGAGTTTTCTAATATTCCATATAATAGAGATATGGAGTTTCATGAATACCATCTAGGAAAGAAGATTTAGTTTCTTACATGTTGAGAATGTGGGAAGAGAAACACATATAAATGTATAAAAGGAATGATAAGATGTTTTATGTGGGGAAAATTAGTTCATAAAGAAACAAATTATAGAGGAAAAATGAAGATTTCAATAGAGGGAAATGAATTTCATCCTTGAGAACAATTTTTAGTTCAATGTATTATGTTTAGGTAACCAAGGAATTATAAAAGTAGATGCCCTAATATAAGGAATAACTCTTATACCAATTAAGGGAATATACTATGTATATCACTAAAGTAAATTATGATAAATAATGAAAAGTTTAGAGTTGGGGATCTCATATTAATTTTTTGTAAGAATGTGCTATATGTTAACCTTGTTCTTCACTCTTTAATGGATTTTAATGAGATTGTTAGCATTCATTATCTCATATACATAGATCTATCATAAATTTCTATTGTAGGGAAATCAATTTTGATATTTTCAATCAAAATATGATTTTTTTCAATGTGAGGATGAAAATGAACATCCAATTGGAATTTATTTCATTGTATGAGTCATAATACCTATTTATGAGGGGGTTTTATCTTAGATGGTTGGGAAGAAAAATCAACATTGAAGATATTCCTATTGTATGAGAGTTTTTGGTGTCTTTACAAAGGAGTTACCTAGTATTACTTCAATTAATAAATTCATGTTTTTAATATAACTCATACATGATGATACACCTATTTTAAAGACTCCATATAGAATGGCCTTGATTGAGCTGTAGGAATTGAAGAATAAACTCACAGATAATCTTGATAAGGGATTTATTTTACTATGTTTTCCCCCATGGGGTGAACGAATAATTTTTATTAAGAATAAATACGGATCAATAGGACTCTATATTGATTATTAAGAACTTAATAAGACCACAATCAATAATAAGTAACCTTTACCCCATATTGATGACATTTTTGGTCAATTACAAGGAGCTCAGTATTTTTACAAGATTAATCTTCACTTTGGATACTATCAATTGATGAAAACATTTGAAGACATACCCATGAAAACCTTCCATTAAAGGTATGTAAAATAAATTTAAAATGATTTCATTTGGTATTATTAATTCCCCACTATGTTTATGGATTTAATAAATAGAGTCTTTAGGGTTTACCATGATTATTATTTTATAGTATTTATATATGATATTATTATATATTCCATGATAAAGGAAGATCCAGAAAATCACATGATTATTTTATTAAAGACCCTATGTAAGGATAATATGTATAATTGTTTTTTCAAAGTGTGAATTTTTTATATATAAAGATTCATATTTTGGTCATATAATCTGAAGAGAGGGTATATTGGTGGATACATCAATGATTGTATTTAATGAAAATTGAACCAAAGTAACCATTATGATTGACATCTATAGTTTTCTTGGATTGGATGGATATTATCAAAACATTGTGAATAAATTTTCATGAATATATGATCCACCAACCAAGTAACTTAGATGTTATTTTAGTTAATTTGTATAGATAAATGTGATGAAAATTTCAATTAACTAAAGATAAGGTTGGTTAGTGCACCTATACTCACACGAACCAATAGTAGAGAAGGGTTTTTGATTTAAAGTGATGTATTGAAAAGGAGTTAGGGTGTGTTCTTAATAAAAATTATATGGTGATAACTTATGCCTCACACTAATTAAAGGTTTATGATAAAAATAACCCAACTCATTATTTGGAGTTAATAATTGTAATATTTACATTAGAGATATGGAGGAATTATATTTATTGATAAAGGCGTGAGATATATATATTATGAAAATTTAAAGTATATATTCACTTAGAAAATGTTGAATATTCACTAAATAAGATGGATATAGTGTATTTAATATAATGACAGCTCAATATATTACCACCCAATGAAAGATAAAAAAGTGGATAATACTCTGAGTTGAAAGGATGAAGCCTAATTATATTGATGAGGTTAAAGAAAGACACAGTATTTATGTATTTTCAATGGATGAAACATAAAATCTTCAAGGAAGGGGATAAATATTATCTTTCTAAAATGAGTGTTCAACCACCTGTCTATATAATGATCAAAGTGGAATATATTGGGTATGTGGAGCTATAAAATATGGTGGGAAATGTTCATGAGTTAAAAATTTATTTTAATGGAATGATAAGTTTCAAGAATTGAGTATGTATCATTTCAATACCAAACATAAAGTTGAAACTATTGGAAGAAGATTATAGATCATCAATATATATTCTTCCAAGAAGTACAAATATGTTTAGAGATTTAAAAGAGCATTTCTAGTGAGATAACATGAAGAGAGATATTGAAGAGTATGTATCTCAATTCTTGGTGTGTCAATAAGTTTACACTAAGTTAAAAATATATAAGTTAATGTTACAACCATTACCTATACTAGAATGGAAGCAGAAAAATGTCACCATGCATTTTCTTATCAGACTCCCCAAAATAGATAAAATCTATAATGTTATTTGGGTTTTAGTCAACTACCTTATGAATTTAGAACAACTAATTGATATCAGAGGAGATTTATCCCTTTATTATCTTTATATGATATATATTAAGGAATTTTTATGGTTACATGGAGTACCATATTATATTGTATCTGGTTGACATCCATGTTTTACCTCAATGTTATGAAAACGTCTTTATAAATATTTGGATATGAGGTTGTGTTTCATTACTACCTATAATCTTCAAATATATGGTCATTATGAGAGAACCCCTAAAACCTTGGATGATATTTTGAGAAACTTTTATCTATATTTAAAAGGTGTTTGGGATCAACACCATAATCTAGTCAAGTTTTCTTACATCAATAACTTTCACTCGAGCATTAAGATGGATCCTTACAAATCACTCTATGTAAGGAAGTATAATAACATGATGTACTCAGATGATTTTTGAGAAGGAAATATATTGGTAGGTAAGCTAGATATGAAAATTATAGATAATGTTAAATCGATTTAGAATCACATTAAGGAAGTTCAGATTTGATAGAAATATTTTACTTGTAACATCCCCGGTAAATGAAGGATAAGAAATATTTCATAATTATTAATATTTCTTAATTAAATATTAATTTTACTTTAAAGAGGTTTCTATGTTCGATAGCGTACCCGATACGCAATAACGAGTTTCTTTGGAATCTTACGTTGCACACTAATAATATAATATTATTATTTTAAATGGTAGTTAACTCCAAGCCATTGTATTGGCAGGAATGATTGAAACTAACTACAATATTATTATACATGATTTTTAAATGTATTTACATTATCCAATAAAGAGTTAGAGGCCTAAAATGTGAATGAATCTAATTTTAAGTATAATTTTCATTAAAATACCGATTTATTGCCTTTTAATGGAGAAAATTTTTTAAATATAGTTTTGGTCACTTTAATACATTCTATATGACCAAATAAAATCCTTCTTTAGAATTGGGACATCAAAATATACTTTGTGTAAATTTTTAGAATTTTTCAGATAAAGATCAATTTTTAATGAATAGTGAAAATATTGTATTTCAATTCAAAACTATGTTTTAATCTAATTTATTTATATATTTAGATTATATTTTTAATTGTATTAAACTATAATTAGAATATATTTTTACCATTTAATCTAATTTTGTTCATTAGAATTAATTTCACTTTGAAATTGTACATAAACAAGTATCAATCTTTTGATAGTTATTGTTTCTTAAAAACACTATTTGTTTTAACAACGGGAATTAATTTTAAAATTAATTAATGCAATTTATATATTTTGAATTTGAAAAAATAGACATCATTTTTGAATTCAGAATATCAAATATAGATTAGGCTGAAATTTTGGTATTTTTCTGAAAAACTTCAATTTTTGATGAATAGTGAAACTACATAGTGGTAGTTAAAAAAACCTACTTTTTTATTTAAATGAAATTTTACCACTTCTATGAATTGAATTTCAAAAATCTGACATACATGGTTGCTATCAAGAAGTAAAATTTGGTTCATTAAGATTAAAATAATTTTTGGTAAATAGTAACTTTTGACTTTTATTTACCGCGGTTAAAGGTAAATAGGGTAATTCAAGGTTAAAAGAATATTATAATAATTTAAAATTACCTTAACACTTTTTCAAACATTAGTTTTTGAGTTATTTACGACCATGGACATCTTTCGGTCGATTTTGGGACCCCATTGAAACACTTGGGTGTGATAATAACAATTTAGATTAATTAATTTAATGTAAAGACAAAATTGACATTAACAAAAATATTTTAGTAATTAATTTTTATATAGTTTCATATAAGTCATAATTTAACCTACAAATATTCATTTGAAATAAAAAAATATATCCTACATCATGGTATTTTTTTTATAATTTTTAGACTGAAAATAAATTAAATTATTTATGACATAATAATGATGCAGTATTTACCTCATTAATAAATCATTTAAATAAATAAGATTATAATGATTAAAATATTATCGAAAACATGTCCAATTCTGATTGGATGATTTTATTTCAACCATGAATCATCTTATATTTGACTATAATTATTTTTGGACCATTAGAAACCGAATTTCATTGTATTATAAAATAATATTTTCACATTTTCTTAAAGAGGCCCTCCTCTCCCTTATAAAAGGATACCACGTATAACCAATTCCTCACACCTATCAAGACATTTGGCTCATTGAAACTCTTCCCAATTAATCTCCCTACATCCCTCTCCACCCCTAGAAGTCTTACCTTAGGCAGATGGAACTTCAAGAAGTCCTTTTGGTTCAAACCAAAGGAGTTACCCAAATTAAAGGTAACAGTTTCTCTTAAATTGTTTTCATTTATTTTAATTCTCCAACCCCTAAACTCTTTTTATTTCTTTATTTTGTAAAAACAAAAGTATCCTCAATATACTAGGATTTTGTAATAATAAGTATTCTAACTACACTTACACACATCTACATCTAATGGATGAAGAACATAATGTTTCTGTGGATGGAAAACTAACGCCTCACGAAACGATGATTGTTCAATTACATCTTACCACCTCTCATGGTATCCATTATGATGGCACTAAATTTATATATGATATATATTATGTTTATTATTTCATTATTCTTCTGTACATCCCAATTATATAAATCCTTTATGGTTTCCATAGTGGGTAAATACGATAATCTCATTTGAGGAAGTGCGGACTACCGCCCCCTTAAAGTGATGTGACTCGTTAATGCCTTATGTGGGATGTAGAAAGGATAGTGTTAATGATATTATATATGATATTATACTGGAATTATAATATACATACGTATAATTATGTTTTATTTCCATTAAAATAAGAAATATAAAGGAAAGTAGCATTCATGCGTACGTACGGCTTACCGTCTCCATGAACGGTGGATTTCATTTCTTACCTATAAATGTTATGTACTATTATATATACATGTATATAATGGATATATATGATATATAAATCATGAATAACATTGTACATATAATGGAATATTGACCACATGGACAACTTGTAAATATAAGGTGTTCATTTTTGACTCTAGTACCAAATATCGACAAAACGAAAGTTATTAACTTAAATGATTACATAATGTTTATAACATGGTAATAAGTGATATAAAAGGAATAATAAACTTTAAAAAGGTTCTTAAGAAAGTAAAAATTAACTTTAGTTTATTATTAAGGATATTAAAGAACGATTGAGTTAAGTCGAACAGGAGGTAAGGGACTTCGTCTCAATCTCCTTTCATTGAGGCATATTTTGTTCTAATACATGTCTTTCTTTTATACGCTATATAAAACACCTTTGACTTTTCATTTCATTCAAAGGGAATATTTTTCAACAAATCATTTTACTAAACAACAAAAAGTACGTTTCTTTAAAACGTACGTGGTGAAAATGACCTTTCTGACGCCCGAGTATTAGTTGATCTTTGGCTTCTTCAACAAGGTGTAATGTTTTTAAAAGTAAATAAATTCCATATAATCTTTTATGTATTTTGGTATTGAAAATGGTTTTGATAATGGATTTGTTATGTCAATATATTTAAGTGATATATTGTGATTGAAACGTGGAAATATTTTCTTTCCTTTATAATTGTTTTATGTGTTATGATTTTATAATAGTACTTGGACATTTTACAGGTGGTTATGTGATAAACCAAATGACGGGCGGTGCTGTTAATACCATGATGGATGGTTATGTTATAACCTCCAATACATTGGGTATGCAAGTCGGTCGTATGGCTATTCCATTTAGTGATATGTGTGGAAGTTGACCGTATGGTTATTCCATTTAAGTATGTTTATGTCCCAAGTTACCTTTATATGTTATGTGTTCTTTATATGGGTATTATGGTAATATTTTGGTTACAGAAGGGTATGTAATGATCTTTTATTTCTTGAAGAGTATTTTCTACTTCATAAAGGTGAAAATTATTATTTATGTTAAAATATTCATGGTTTACTTGTTGTTTTGAAAAAATAACATTTTTACTTTTTTGTGTATCCCTTACTGAGATTTTTATGCTCATCCCAAGTTTTGAAATGTTTTTCATAGGACATAATGTGGAATAGGGTCAAGGATGGGATCAAGAAAAATTCATGCTATCTTAAACATGGAACTATACATGACTCTTTTTTTCAAGAGTTCATGTTTTGTAAAAACAATGGATACTTGGTGGAAGTGTCTACTTTGTAATTTTTTTTGAAATGTAATTGTTATGGCCTAATTCTCTAAAACTCTAAACCTGAAAAGATCCTCAATGTGAATTATTCATTTAATTTAATATTATGTAATGTTTAAGGCTAGGTCTTTATAATTGGTATCAGAGGACGATTTAGATAACTTTAGGAGTTAGGTTATTATTAAATTAATATCCATAAAGTAATTTATGTTAATATCGAGATCATGTAGAATTTAAAGATTACCATGTTGCTTAAACTAAGATATTTATTTGTTCAGAATGGTTTTCCAAAGAGGAAACATGGCAGCTATATTGGGACGACATCATGAGTAAGAAAACCTTCCAAATCAACAACCTGATATGGTCGGAATCGAAACTGAACAGTTTGTTGCAGTGATGTCACAGTTGACTCAGTCTATAAATTTTGGTGGTATTCATGCATGAGATTAGCCAGATCAACCACAGAGGAACATGTCAGTAGTGGAGAATTTCATGAGGCAACATCCCCCATCATCCAGAGGATCATCTGACCCCGTGATAGCAAAAGGGTGGATTAAAGCACTGGAAAAGACTTTCGATGTTATGGGATGTTCAGAACATCAAAAGGTTAGTCTCGATATTTACCGTTTTGAAGGTGAAGCTAATCAGTGGTGGTCTATGGTGAAAAATATCAGGGATAGTGAAGAGATTGATGCTATTGTATGGGATTAATTCAAAGGTATGTTTCTTTAGAAATATTTTCCTAAGGTGGTTCATCTTAGGATGGAAAAACAATTCCTGGAATTGAGGCAGGAGGATGACTCAGTGACCACTTATGTAACAAAGTTCACTCGACTGGAAAGGTATGCACAAAATTTCATCTGAGATCTTGATAGTAAGATAAATATATTATACTTAGGACTAAAGACATGATATAGAAGAGAATTAGCCTCTAGTGAGTTCAAAAGTTTTGAAAAACTTTTTCGATGTGCGAAGAAGGTGGAAATGAAGTTTGTCGATGATCAAGTGTTCTTTGAAAAAAAATAGAATAAGAGGTCCAATTGGCAGGAAAAGGGGAAGAATTAATCAAAGAATCCTAGAGGTAAGAAAACTAAATATCAAACTTGTGAGAAGTGTGGTAAAAATCATTATGGAGAATGTTTATCGAAGTCTGTAAAGTGCTTCCGGTTTTGTAAGTCTGGTTATATTGCTCGTAACTGTAAGAAAGATGATCAAGAAGGCAATGAAAAACCATCGGTGAGATGTTTTAAGTGTAATTAAATGGGTCATTATGCAAATGAGTGTCTATAGAAGAACTCAATTGAGGGAAAAAAGCAATAATACAAGAAAAAAGGGTTGGTGAAATCCTTTGCAACTACTTCAGCAGATGTTGGGCCATCAAACGAAGTAGTATCAGGTACATTGTTTGTTTGTTCAGATTATGCCAATGTGTTGTTTGATTCAGGGTCTACACACTCTTTAATTTCTGATAAGTTTTCTATTAAATTGGGAATTCCATCTCAAGATATGAAAACATAACTAATGGTAAAAAAACCTAGAGGAAATGTTGAGACAAAAATAAAACATAAGAACATTCATGTCTTTGTGTGCGGAAAGAATCTACCTACAAACATATTGTTTTACATCTAGTAGAGTTTGATGTTATTTTGGGCATGGATTGGCTTTCTATTTATCATGCTAAGATTTAATTCTGAGCTAAATAGGTTTCTTTTCATAATTATTTTAATTTAGTATATAAAAATGAACCCTTTCTATTGATAACATATCAGGAAGATGAGAAACTAGTAAAAGATGGAAATGAATGTTACATTGCACATATTGTTGAAAATAAAGGAACTATTCAAATTAATTATGTTCCAGTGGTAAATGAGTACCTTGATGTTTTTCCTAATGTGTTTCCTGGTATTATACCTAATCAAAAAGTTGAATTTACTATTGACTTAGTTCCAGATGTTAAGACAATTTCAAAACCCCCTTATCGAATGGCTCAAATTGAACTTTTATAGTTAAAGAAACAATTGCAGGAGTTATTAGATAAAGGTTTATTCGACCTAGCACATCACCATGGGGTTATCCTGTCTTGTTTATTAAAAAGAAATATGGTTCAATGAGACTTTGCATTGATTAAAGAGAATTGAATAACATCACTGTTAAGAATAACTATTCTTTGCCTCATATCGATGATTTGTTGGATCAGCTCTAGGGAGATCAGTATTTTTTGAAGATTGACATGAGTTCGTGATACCATCAATTGAATGTAAAGGAAGAAAACATTACGAAGACCGCGTTTCGTACTAAATATGGCCATTATGAATTTTTAGTTATGCCTTTTGGGTTAAAAAATGCACCTGCTGTATTCATGGATCTAATGAATAGAATTTTCTGTGAGTTCTTGGATATGTCTGTGGTTGTGTTCATTGATGATATTTTGGTTTATTCCAAAAGTAAGGAGGAACATAAAAGTCATTTAAGGGTTGTCTTGCAATCCTTAAAAGAAAAGAAACTATTTGGGAAATTCAGAAAGTGTGAGTTTTGGTTACAACAAATTTCTTTCCTTGGTTACATTGTTTCAAAAAATGGCATAACTGTTGATCCTGCTAAAACAAAAGTTGTTGATGAATGGACAAGACCCACAGATATAACAAAGATTCGTATTTTTCTTAGTTTGACAGATTATTACTAGAGGTTTTTTGAAAATTTTGCACAGTTATCTAGTCAAATGATTAAGTTAACTCTAAAAGGTGTTAAGTTCATCTGAAAAAAATAATTTTATGATTGTTTTCATGAATTTAAAAGGATATTGGTGAATGCTCCAGTTTTGGCATTGCCTTCTAGAAATGGTGAGTTTGTTATCTACAATGATGCTTCATTGAAAAAACTAGGATGTGTCCTAATGCAGAATTATCAGGTAATTGCTTATGCTTCACGTCTGTTGAAACCTCATGAGTTAAATTACCTTACACATGATTTGGAATTATCTGTTGTTGTTTTTTCTTTAAAAATTTGGAGGCATCATTTGTATGGAGAGAAGTGTGAAATATACACTGATCACAAAAGTTTTAAGTATATATTCACTCAGAAAGAATTGAACATGAGAAAGAGGAGTTTTTTGGAATTAATCAAGGATTATGATTGCACGATCCTTTATCATATGGGAAAAGAAAATAAAGTGGGGTTGAGTCGAAAAAGTTATACTTCATTAACCATGCTACGTTTGGAATGAGAACATTTGGTTTTTTATTTGATGAACTTTGGCATAGAATTTGTTGTTGTAGGAAATTATTCTGTTTTGTTTCAGGTGTTAGTGAAATCATCTCTATCAGACAGAATTACGCAAGTGCAGAAAGAAGACAGTGAGTTGAAAAAAAAGTTAGAGTTGGTTCAGAAGGGTAAGTTTCCTGAATTTAACATTGATAATGATTGTGTTTTGAGATTTGGGAAGAGGTTATGTGTACCTAGTGATTCATAGTTCAAGAATGACTTGTTATGTGAAGCTCATAGTTCTCCATTTTCAGTTCACCCTGGTAGTACTAAGTTGTACAGAGATCTTCGGGAGTCTTACTGGTGGGATAGAATAAAAATAGATATTGCTGATTTTACTTTGAAGTGTTTGACTTGTCTGTAGGTTAAAGTAGAGCGACAGTTACCGAAAGTAATGATTCATCCTTTTCTGGTGCCAGAGTGGAAATGGGAAAATATATCCATGGACTTCGTTGTGGTATTACCAAAGACATCTCGAGGTAATAATGCAATCTGGGTTATAGTTGACTGATTGACTAAATAAGTTCATTTACATCCTATTAGAGATACTTTGTCTCTAGATCAACTTGCTCAGTTTAATGTTAAAGAGATAGTCAGGTTGCGTGGAGTTCTCCTCTCCATTGTATCTGATCATGATCCCAGGTTTACTTCTGACTTTTGGAAAGGCCTTCAGAAGTCATTGGGTACTGAATTAAATTTTAGTACAGCTTTTAATCCTCAATCAGATGGGTAGTCAGAAAAAAAAATTCAGACATTGGAAGATATGTTACGTGCTTGTTCGATGGATTATCAGAGAAGTTGGGACCAACATATTTCTTTGCTTGAATTTTCATATAATAACAGCTTTCATTCCAGTATACAGATGGCTCCATTTGAGGCATTATATGGAAAGCATTGTTGAACTCCAGCTTTTTGGGATGAAGTAGGTGAAAGGAAGCTGATGGAACTAGAATTGGTAGAAGAGATGGAAGATAAAGTTCTGTTGATTTAGAAGCACATGAGAACATCTCAGAGCAGACAAAAAATTTATGCTGATAACCGGAGAAATGATCATTCCTTTGAGGTAGGTGATCATGACTTTCTCAAAGTTTCTCCATGGAAAAGTGTAATATGTTTTGGTAAGAAGGGAAAGTTGAGTCCGAGGTTCATTGGAAATTATGAAATTTTGGAGAAAGTGGGATCAGTTGCGTATAGAGTGGCTTTACCTCTATTTTTATCCCAGTTACACAATGTTTTTCATGTTTCGATGTTGAGAAAGTATATGTCAGATCCATCTCATGTTTTGAGCCCAGAGGTAGTTCAGTTGGAAGAGAATCTATCTTATGAACAAAAACCAGTCCAAATTCTTGACTGTAGAGAGCAAGTGTTGTGGAAAAGGGTAATTCACCAGGTAACGGTTTTTTGGAAAGACCATATGGTTGAAGAGGCAACATGGGAATCTGAAAATGTTATGAGGGATAAATACCCCCACTTATTCTGATAAGTGAATAAAAATTACGAGGACGCAATTCCCAAAAGGGGGGAAGGATGTAACATCCTAGGTAAATGAAGAATAATACATATATCATAATTATTAATATTTGTGAATTAAATATTAATTTTACTTTAAAGGGGTTTCTATGTTCGATAGCGTACCCGATACTCAACAACGGGTTTCTTTGGAATCTTACGTTGCATACTAATAATATAATATTATTATTTTAAATAGTAGTTATCTCATAGCCTCTGTATTGGAGGGAATGAATGAAACTAACTACAATATGATTATACACGATTGTTAAATGTATTTACATTATCCAATAAAAATTTAGAGGCTTAAAATGTGAATGAATCTAATTTTAAGCATAATTTACATTAAAAAAACGATTTATCGCCTTTTAATGGCGAACCTTTTTTAAATCTAGTTTGGTCACTTTAATAAATTCTACCTTACCAAATAAAATCCTACTTTAGAATGGGGAAATCAAAATTTACTTTGTGTAAATTTTTATAATTTTTCCGATAAAGTTCATTTTTAATGAATAACGAAAATATTGTATTTTAATTCAAAAATATGTTTTAATCTAATTTATTTACATGGTTAGATTATCTTTTTAATTGGTTTTAAAGTTTAATTAGAATATATTTTTACCATTTAATCCAATGTTGGTCATTGGAATTAATTTCACTTTGAAATTGGACATAAACAAGTATCAATCTTTTGATAGTTATTGTTTCTTAAAAACAAGCTATTTGTTTTAACAACAGAAATTAATTTTAAAATTAATTAATGCCACTTCTATGTTTTGGATTTTGAAAAATATACATCCTTTTTGAATTCGGAATATCATATATATCTTAGGCGGAATTTTTTGTATTTTTCTGAAAAAATTCAATTTTTGATGAATAGTGAAACTACTTAGTAGTAGTTAAAAAAATGACTTTTTTATTCCAATGAAACTTTACCACTTCTCTGAATTGAATTTCAAAAATCCGAAATACATGGTTGTTATCAAGAAGTAAAATGTGGTTCAGTAAGATGAAAATAATTTTTAGTGAATAGTAACTTTTGACTTTTATTTACCGCGGTTAAAGTAAATAGGATAATTTAAGGTTAAAAGAATATTATAATAATTCAAAATTACCTTAACACTTGTCCAACCATTATTGGTTGAGTTATTTACAATAATGGGCATCTTTGGGTTGATTTTGGGACCCCATTGAACCACTTGTGTGTGATAATGACAATTTAGATTAATTAATTTAATGTAAAGACAAAATTGACATTAACAAAATTCTTTTAGTAATTAATTTTTATATGGTGTTATTTAAGTCATAATTTAGAATATAAATATTCATTGGAAATATAAAAATATTTCCTACATCATGGTATTTTTTTTATAATTTTTACACAACAAATAAATTAAATTATTTATGACATAATAATGATGCAGTATTTACCTCATTAATAAATCATTTAAATAAATAAGATTATAATGATTAAAATATTATCCAAAACATTTATAA
Source organism: Viscum album (assembly GCA_963277665.1). Taxonomy (NCBI): domain Eukaryota; kingdom Viridiplantae; phylum Streptophyta; class Magnoliopsida; order Santalales; family Viscaceae; genus Viscum; species Viscum album. The sequence continues at coordinate 456,835,662 of OY728135.1, forward strand.
TTCTGATTGGATGATTTTATTTCGACCACAACTCATTTTATCTTCAACTATACTTATTTTTGGACCATTATAAACTGAATATTATTATATTATAAAATAATATTTTCACATTTTCCTAAAGAGCCCCTCCTATCCCTTATAAAAGGATACCACTTCTAACCAATTCCTCACACCTATCAAGCCATTTGGATCATCCAAACTCTGAAAAATAAATCCCCATACCACCCTATACTCCCCCTAGAAGCCTTAACTTAGGCAGAAGGCACATCAAGAAGTCCTTTTGGTTCAAACCAAAAGAGTTACCCAAATTAAAGGTAACCGTTTCTCTTAAATTGTTTTCATTTATTTTGCTTCTACAACCCCTAAAATCTTTTTATTTATTTATTTTTAACAAAGAAAGTATCATCAATATACTAGGATGTTTTTATAAGAAGTATTCAAACTACACTTACAAACACCTCCATCTAATAGATGATGAACATAATGTTTCTGTGGATGGAAAACTAACGCCTCACGAAACGATGATTGTTCAATTACATCTTACCACCTATCATGGAAGCAATTATAATGGAACTTTATTTATATATGATATATATTAAATTTATTATTTCATTATTCATCTGTACTTCCCAATTATATCAATCCCTTATGGTTTCCATAGTGGGTAAATATGATAATCCCATTTGAGGAAGTGCGGACTACCGCCCCCTTAAAGTGATGTGGATCGTTAATGCCTTACGTAGGATGTATAAAAGATAGTGTTAATGATATTATATATGATATTATACTAGAATTATAATATACCTATGTATCATTATGTTTTATTTCCATTAAAATAAGTAATATAAATGAAAGTAGCGTTCAAGCGTACATACGGCTTACCGTCTCCATGATCAGTGGATTTCATTTCTTACCTCTAAATGTTATGTACTATTATAAATACATGTATATACTGGACATATATGATATATATGATATCTAGATCATGAATATCATTCTATATATAATAGACTATTGACCACATGGGAAACTTGAAAATATAAGGTGTTCATTTTTGACTCAAGTGCCAAATATCGACAAAATGAAAAGTTATTAACTTAAATGATTACATAATGTTTATAACATGGTAATAAGTGATATAAAAGGAATAATAAACTTGAAAAAGGTTCTTAAGAAAGTATAAATTAACTTTAGTTTATTATTCAGGATATTAAAGAACAATTTAGTCAATTTGGACACGAGGTAAGGGACTTCATCTCAATATCCTTTCATTGAGGCATATTTTGTTCTAATACATGACTTTATTTTATACTCTGTATAAAACAAATTTTTATTTTTATTTCATTCAATGGGAATATTTTTCAATGAAGCATTTTACTAAATGACAAAAAGTATGTTTCTTTATAACGTACGTGGTGACAATGACCTTTTCTCCGCCGTGAGTATTATTTGATCTTTTCCTTCCTAAACAAGTCGTAATGTTTTGAAAGGTAAATAAATACCATATAATCTTTTATGTATTTTGGTATTGAAAATGGTTTTGATAATGGATTTGTTATGTCAATATATTTAAGTGAAATATTGTTATTGAAATGTGGAAATGTTTTCTTTCCTTTATAATTGTTTTATGTGTTATGATTTTATAATGGTACTTTGACATTTTATGGGTGGTTACATGATAAACCAAATGACGGGTGGTGCCGTGAATACCAGGATGGGTGGTTATGTTATAACCTCCAATGCACTGGGTATAGAAGTCGGCCGTATGGCTATTCCATTTAGTGATATGTGTGGATGTCGACCGTATGGTTATTCCATTTATGTATGTTTATGTCCCAAGTTACCTTTATATTTTATGTGTTCTTTATATGGGTATTATGGTAATATTTTGGTAACAAAAGGGTATGTAATGATCTTTTATTTAGTAAAGAGTATTTAATACTTCATAAAGGCGAAAAGTATTACTTATGTTAAAGTATTCATGGTTTACGTGTTGTTTTAAAAAACTAACAGTTTTACTTCTTTGTGTATCCCTTACTGAGATTTTTATTCTCATCCCAAGTTTTTAAATGTTGTTTCACAAGACATAATGTGGAATAGGTTCGAGGATGGGATCATGAAAATTCATGCTTTCTTAAACATGGAACTAGACATGACTCTTTTTTTCAAGAGTTTATTTTTTGTAAAAAAAATTGATAATGGGTGGAAGTGTCTACGTTGTAATTTTTTTGAAATGTAATAGTTATGGCCTAATTCTTTAAAACTCTAAACCTGAAAAGATCCTTAATGCAAATTATTCATTTAATTCAATATTATGTAATGTTTAAGGCCATGTCCTTATATTACTAATGATCATCAGTTAGATCTATAAGTTGAAGTTGGTGAGAAGGTTCTCATGATAATTTCCCCATAAAATAAGGACATGAGATTTGAAAATATGGTAAATATGATCCCAAGGTATATTAGTACCTTCAATATTCTGGATCAGGTATGGACTATAGCTTGGTACTCCCACAAAACCTCTTTCAAGTTCACAATCTATTTTATATATCAATCCTAAGGGAGTAAATACCCAATCATTCAAATGTAATAAAATTTGAGTCTATACCACTAGAACATGATATATCCAATTAATAAAAACCAGTAGAAACCTCGTATGATAGAGAAAAAATTATAAAGAATAAGACTACTAAAACAGTTAAAGTTATTTAGAGGAATAAAAAATTTGAGGAAGCTACATGGGAACCCAAGGTTATGATGAAGTAGAGATACCTTCATTTTATTATACCAATGAGATAAATTTTTTGAGTGAAGATAATTTTAATGGTGTCAAAATGTAACACCACATGATTTTATAATTACTTCATTTGAATTAAAACTTGAAGTATTTGACAGCTTACCTTACACACAACCCCAAGTCTATATAAACCTTGCTATAGTAAACCATCATAACATAGATATTAAATTAGCATGTATGAATATTAATACCCATTTTATGAATAATATTTATAAATTATTTAAATAAATCAATTTTATTAATTAATTCCAAATAAATAAGTATACAATTTTTGGAAAACTATTTTATACTTCCAAAATTTATTTTCTTCCAAAGTGGATTTTATTAAATTTTACATGCATATAAATTATAAGTAATTTATAAAATTTGTTGAAATTTTATTTCAGAAAAATTAATATTGTTTTTTGACACCCTCACGTCAATTTTACCTTTGGGTGAATTTTTAGGATGTTTCAAAAAAGATTTATTTTTCAATGAATAGTGATTAATACCATTTTTTAAAAGATATCATTTATGTTCAAGTAAATGTATCAGTATGTATTTAATTTTATATTAAATTAATATAAGTACCATTTAATTATAAATAATCTAATTAATTACATAATTATTATCATTATACATGGTTTTTCTATAAGTTTATTTTCAGGATTAAATGACATTTTTCTCAATACTATTTTAAAGTTAGAAGAGTATTTTTATATTAATAAATTAAATTAATCTCTATTTAATAATGGTTTAAAGAAAATTATAGATCATATATCCAATAATATAATTTCAAATTCATTTTATGGTTTTTAAAAATAATGGAATGTTAGTTAATTCTGTTTTTTCCTCAAGGATTCATTTTTATAAAATAAACATTCATTGCGGTTTGTACGCTTATTTGAAATTAAAGTATACCACTTATATACATTTAATTTAGTAAAATTTATTTAATATTTTTAATTATAATAATTAATAAAATCTAATTGGTTCAAATTAATTTTCTGTCATAGTGAATAGTAAAAACAATAAAATTTTGTTACTACAGTTAAGTTTAAAATAGGTTTACCAGGTGTTAAACTAAGAGATAAGGGTAGAATTTCCACCCAAAACAATATAATTATTATTGTATAAAGATATATAAAACTTATATTATCCTATATTTTAATAATGATGCATTTTGAACCAATTTTCCCTAAAAGGGACATTATATAATTGAAATATTTTAAAAAATTCCATGTATGTCGCTCCCCACTCTAATAAAAGGGAACCTATCCTCCTCCCTAATTAACACCATATTAGCCTTATATATTGGCCAATACATACACAAAAAAATTTATATAATCCTTATCTTCATCCTAGATCTTATTTTCTTCTATTAATATATCAAGGCTTAAAGTGTAAGCCAAATGAGGTATCATAAAGAAGATGTGTAAATCTTAACCAAGCTCTTTAAATTTGATTTCTTCTTACACATTATATAATATTATTATATACATAAAAACATGGGGAATACAATATCATAAATATTATGAGATTTTATTATGATGATGTAATAACCATTTACCACCTCTTTTCAATCAAATGGGGGATGAAAGTATCCCTCATTCGTACGTGTAGACTACCCCCTGTATGCAACAATACAATTAATTTTACATAACCATATTTAATGTATGGTTACTATGATGGGTTAATATTTATATATTATATTTATGAAATAATTATTATTCTATTATTTTAATTTCAGATCTACCTTCTTACCTTCTGATCCATTGGTAAACGATAACGTCACTCATTCGTACATGTAGACTATCACCTCCATGAAGGGATGTGATTTATTCATCATTTTTTATTTTAATTGTATGAAAAAATGATATATTTATTGAACAAATTTTATATTTATGATATTATAATGATTCAATAATAGTGAATTATCTTTCAACTTTATTTATTTTTATCCATGAGAAAGCACATTCATGTGTACATATAGATTACCATCTCCACGAAGTGATGTATTTCATTTTTCATCACCAATTAATATAAATGGTTATAAATATGTAAATAATGAATATATATTATATTTATATAATTATTAACATTTTGTATATGTAGGAACCATGATCAAAGTTCAAGTACCTTAACTTCCGAACTAAAACATATATAAACAACAATGTAGTTAACACCTGAAATGATGAATTTAATAGAGAATTATTAATAAATAGGTGTTGAAATGATATAAGAGGATAATATATAAAGTTATTTATATCAATATGATTTTATATAATTACAATAAATTTAAATTTATTATATACTAGGTTATAGTGCATCTGAAGAAATAGAGACTTGATGTAAGAGTTTTTTAACTCAATTTCCCTCCATTGAGACATATTTTATTGTTATCCCCAAAATTATTATCACTTTGGTGTATATTATTCCAAATAATTTATTTTGGAATAATATATTTTTAAAGTCATGTTATTTACAAATACATATTATTTTTATTCTTCTAATTTCTTTTGATTTAATGATTAAAAATGTCATAAGGCGTTTACGTTACAATCTCCTTTTTTCCAGGGTTGTTTATAATTAAATTTGCGATGATAAAATCGTATAATATATCTATCAAAAATATTATTAATTTTATTATCATATATTTATTTCTTTATATTTTATTTTTTCCTATTTTTTTACTCTATTTAATTACTCAAGAGACCAAAAGAATTTTTTAAGTAAAATTTGCCATCATTACCTTTAGATTGGGAATATTTTCTTCAATGTACATATTTTCATTAAAATGTTATCAAGAATGTTTTTAATATTTATAAATGTTATTTAAATAAATTTTTGACTACATTTATCTTTCATAAACAAGTTTTAATAGTAAACATCTTATTACTTTCTAGATATGGTACTTTTGAATTTTTATGGAAAATGTGAAAGGTATTTTTGTTTTAACATAAATCATGTGGCCAACTTTTCCAAACATCGTGAATAATATTTTCTTTAAATATAAATTTATATTATCCAATTTTTATTTTAAAATAATTATTTTGTTAATATTTTGGAAATATTTTTGATTCTAAATAAGTGATTTCAAATAAAAAGGTCATTTTCCTCAAGAAATGTTCAAGGATCATTTAATATTTTCATTGTTAATTACATCATGAAAAATAATCACTGTTTGAGATACTTAACTTGTTAAAGAAAAATAAATTGAACCTATAGAGGTAATACCTTGAACCCATCCTTGTTATTGAGAAATGGAATGTATAAGTAAAATCGAATAAAAACTATATTCTTAAAAAGTCTTAAGCATTATTATTTCACACTAAAACCTCATAGAAAAATATTCAAAGTAGATAAGTTATTACCATATAGAATAAAATGGAATTAGAAAAAGGAATTTGATAAATTCCTAGTGTTTTAAAAGATTAATTTATAATAGGATTTTAAATTAGTTATTTAGAAGTAATTTTTTATATTACTTTATGGGTTATAGATACTGATTTTGTTTCTCCCATTTTTTAGAATGTGAAAAAATTATGAATTAAGGAGTTAGTGAAGAGACAAGTGTATATTTTTGTTGGTAATGGGGAAAACATGTAAGCCCTATACATGGGAATTTATTATACAAATCTTCATAAAATATTATCTTTGGAGTTAAAAAAATTCTATTTTTAACTATCCACAAAAAAAACATAATTTTTGTATATTGCACTAACAATAAGTGTTTTTTATATTTTATTTAAGGATTAAAATTGTAATATTTATTTAACTGAAATTTATTACGGGGATTAGAATATTATTAGTGTTTTATATTCATTAAATATTGTATGTTTAGTATATAATCGAGATATGAAACTGGAAAAATTGAATATGTATTACCATTCGTACCTTTGGTGTCATCTCCTAGGACAAATTAATGAGGATAACATTTAAATATTCCATGAATATGGCCTCTTAGATTCATTTATTGGGGATTATAAGATATATAAGAATCTTGTTTAATGGTTAAGATGACCAATAATCCTATTTCAAGAAAAGGATAGTGAGAAAATGAATTTTTCGACCTAGTTCTTTGCAATATATGCGGACCCTTAAATTTACAATATTAATGTGGTTATCAATACTCCATTACATATAATAATTTTTATAGTCAGTATGGTTATATCTTTCTTATGTGATATATTTAGTAATCCATTAATAAATTTAATGCATTAAAAAATGTAGTATTTAATCAACTTGGAAATAGTATTCAAGCTCTTTGATCATATCAAAGAGGTGAATACTTAAGCCAAAAGTTTCATGAATAATATAAAGAGTGTGATATTATATCACAACTCACTACACTTAGAACACCGAAATAGAATGGTGTGTTTGAAAAGTTAAATAAAATATTATTATACATGGTTGTCATGATGAGTCATGATAGCCAACGATCATCCTTTAGGGTTTATACTCAAGAAATAATTCTCTTTATACTATGATGAGTTCAATATATGATATTATAAATGATTCCATATGAGATATTGAATGATACTGATATCAAAATATGTTTTATATAGATTTGGGGGTTGCGAGGTATATTTTAAGTGTACAAAATCCTCTAATCAAGGACCCAAATCAGATAAATTTATCTTTGCGGGTCATCCTAAGGAAACAATGGGGTATTATTGTTATAATCCATGTGAGTATGCACATTTTGTGCTTTGAAAAGATTGTATATAAGAAAACAATATCCATTATGGTAAAAATAGTAGGAGTGAATTAGACGAATAATAGAATTTATTTCCTAAGATAGATGATTTGGTTCTATAATAAGTAGTTGAAGAAGAACCAAATAAATTTATACAACTAAGAGGGTAATTTTGGATTATTAATTTTCCTAAAAGGTATGAAATTATAAATGAAAAAGTTGATGAGTAAATAGTCATTATAGATGATCCAACTACCCATGAAGAAAATTTTTAAATCAAAGAAATTCCATGGAACTATAAAAGATGAGATAAAATACATATACAAAAACCAAGTTTGGAATTTGGTTGATTTACCTGATTGGTCTATATCTATAGGGTGTAAATGGTTCTTATAGAATATTTATGAAATTGATGGTGAGAATATACCTTTTAAGGCCTTATTGGGGAAAAATGTTTTAACCAAATTTATGGATATGGCTATTAATAAACCTTCTATCTAGTTATAATTATCAAATCCATCAAAATCATCATAGCTATTTTAGAATTATAAAATTATAAAATATATCATATGGATTCCAAAACAACATTACTAAATTATAATTTACTTGAGTATGTTTATGTGACATAACCTAATGGTTTTTTGATTTAGTGGTTTCTTTAAAGGTTTTTAAGATAAAAAGAACCATTTATAGACTTAAGGATGCTTCTCGAAGTTAGAGTCTTTGTTTTAATGATGTAATAAATGGGATTTGATATGTCTTTAATGAAGATAAATGTTATGCTTATAAATGGATTAGTGGGATAATAATTGTATTTATTTTATTATACAATAAAAATGTATTTCTCATTGGATGTGAAATTCCTAATCTATATTTTGTAAAAGATTGTTATGGAAAAATCCTCTCAATAAAATACTTAGGTGAAGAATCATATATATTGAGTATTAAAATATATTATGATAAATCAATAATGATTCCCAAACTAAATCAGGTTATGTATATCAGTAACGTCTTGGGTCAATTCAAAATAAATGTTTATAATAATGGACATTAATAGATCATTCATGGAAATAGTCTTTCAATGGATAAATGTACTTCTTCAAATAAATAAAGGAAATATATATATGGATTAATTTATTTATTATCTATATGGTTTATCATGCATAAAATGTTATGTAATATTCTAGATGTGTCTTATACATTGATCCTAACGAGAAGATTCCAATATGATCATAGAAAAGAGAATTAGACCACTATCAAATATATTCTAATTTACCTTTAGAGAACAATGGATATATTTTAAATATATGGAGGTAAATACTAACTTTTTTATATATGGTTATAGTGATGTAATATTATAGACACGTTTTAAGGATTTCAAATCATATTTAGGATCTATTTTTTTATCTAAATAGAGGAGGTGGTTAGATAGAACGGTTTTATATTATGAAATGGATGATTCTACAATATAATTTGAGTACATTATTACATCAGATGCATTAAAATAGGTTGTTTGGATTATTCATTTTATCACTGAACTAGATTTTATTCTAATATTTATGGATCCCATTGAACTATTTTGTGACAATAATGGGGAAATTTCACAAGTTAAGGGGCCTCGATCTTACTAGAAATCAAATAATATCCTTTGAAAATATCATCTAATTCATGAGATTATAGATCATTTTGATATATGAATTTTCAATATTTATAAAAATAAAAATGTGGTAGATACTTTGAATAAACTACTTTCATAGAAGAATCATGTGTGGAATGTGTGATATATGGGTATTAGATACATGGAATATTTGATTTATTTCACCTGGGAGATGTTTAAAATTATTCCCTATAGAACTATCATGGTTTAAGACTATATTTGTATCATTTTTTACTTCATTAAATAAAGGTACTATTCCATTATTATTATTTTGTTTTATATTTATTTAAATACACTAATTAGGATAATAATAACCTTACTACTTACACTCCAGGTTTTATCCCCAGTAAAAAACTATCACATAAGTAAGGACTATGATGTCAGTTTAGTATGAATAGAGATTGTATAAATTGATATATACAGAGTGATAATATAAGTTACAAGTGTGGCCGGTTGAATTATATATGAATTAACTTTAGAAAAAAAATATTTTCCCATTTATAACTTTGGTGTATATCTAGTTTGATTCTATTCATGCCTACTTAGATGGATTAAAGGAACACCTTCCATGAAAAATTTTATATATAAACATTAATCCTAAATCAATTTATAATTCAATATAAATTTATGGTCATTGGGTATGTTAATAATCATGGGAATGACATTTCTTGATATTATATTGGGAATTGTTTAACTTAAGTATAGATTTGACATCATGATCCTCATTTGATTTATATTGGGAATGTTCATGGCCATGACTAATACATTAGATGTACTAATATGTTTATCTAATTCATATATATTAATATATATTAAATATGAGTGATATGGGGTTGAAATAATCATTTTACCATAATCATACTTGATGTCATGGGTAATAGGAACTTGATATAGTATCTAAATGTGTGATGAGATCATGTAAAAACTTTTATTAGGAATATTATAGCTATAAAATAGATTAATAATTTAAATAAAATATATAAAAAGTTAAAATGAGATAAAAATAATTTTACTAATGATGGAATTTTTAATCCAATTGTATAATATATTTAATGGGATTTATTTTAGTAAAAATAATCAATCAAAATAAATTGAAACATTTTAAATAATAAATATTATTTATAGTAATAGATATATAAATGTGTGTGTGTGTTAAATGTTATTGGTATTATGTGTGTATATATATATATATATATATATATATATATATATAATTTTAAGACAATGCTAAAAAATAATTTTTTATTTTTATTTTTAAATATGTGATATATATAAATATTTATAAAGGATATCAGTTACCAATACAAGGTTGGTATTTTTTCATTAAATTCATTGGTAGGTGGATGAATGTAATTCATTCAACTTAATAGACTATAGGAACATTATTGAATATTAGAATTTAGTGTAATAATTTACATGGATAAAATCATTGGCTTGGGGATACTATAAAATGAGGTCTAAGGGGATCATTAAAACACATCTATTGAAAAAGAAATCGCAAACTTGAAGATACTATTCATCATTGAGAAATATTTCTCCTTCATTATTTTTTGAGATATTATTCATCTTAAGGATAAAAGATTAAATAATGATGAAAAACATTCCAAAAAGAGATAAAGGCATAATTTTATCAATATTAAAAGAAAAATATCACTTTATATGAGCGAATTGATGAGATAAAATAATCATTTTCTCATTGTACCTTTTTTTTATAATTATTATTTCAAAAAACATATGGTTTTGGTTTTGGAATTACTTTATTTTCCCAGTATATAAATTATTCCTAGAACAAATATATAATTCAAACATCCCACAAAAATCCTTGAACGATCCATGCCAATTGAAGAGTGATAGCTATTTTTAAAGGAAAATTCAACCAACGGTAGGCGCTTCACCCATAAATCTCCAAAATATATAACACATGCATGAAACATTTAATTTAATATTTGAATCTCTTTATGAAAATTTGTTTGAGGATAAAAAGTAATTATAATGCATAAAATAGAGAAGAAAACACTTAATGGAACTCTTTACAGTCCTGAGGTAATATGAGAATCATGATTATATAAGATCATTATTAACACCCCTTGAATATTTTCCACTTCATCCATAAATAACCATTGTAAAAGCATATTATACTCTCATGTATTTGATTTATAAAAAATTAGATGTATTAATTAACCTATAAAAAACACCTAGATAATATCACAACATTACTATGATTGGGAAGAATCAGTGAATAAATTCATTGATATGTCCTCCCTAATATACTTGTGAAAATATAACAATAAAAAAACTACTAAGAATAAAATTCTTTAACTTAAATATCCGATTGAATAGACACAGAGACATGTAATTAAAACTATCTTCTTATTCTATATTACATCTTGGATATACTATAACATCCTTAATTTTGAGAAAGAAACACTATGTTCAATAGCATATATGATACTGGACATTGAGCTTAAACGAGAAATTAACTATTATTATTTAAATGTTACCATTATAACCTAGATTTTGGAATGGCTGGAATGAATAATATCAAATGAATTATGAAAATATGGTTAAAAAATGTTTAAATAATGATTAATTGGTTACCAAATTTATTAGAAATGGATATAAAAACCAATTGAATATTGAGGATGTGTTTTTATGAAAACCTATTTAAAAAGAGAATAATTGTGTTTATAAAATCATATCACTCTTTATGTATTTTTATTTTATAAAAAATATATGTTATATATTTAATTTAATGTCTAAAATTTATCTTATATTTTTTCTAGATATGATATTAGAATCAAATTCTAATTTTTGGATAAAAGTAGTATTTTTCTAAAAATACAATTTTACCACCTTTTGATGGAGAACCCTTTTTAAATTTAGTTTTTTTCACTTTTATATATTCTATTCGACAAAATAAACTTATTATTTAGAAGAGGAACAATAAAATTTAATTTGGAGGAATTTTTGATATTTTTCTGATAACTATCATGTTTTAATGAATAATAAAAATATAAAAAATTTTTTTGAATTTTTTTACATCGAGATAATTAATATGGTTAAATTATATTGTTAAATGGTTTTAAAAAATATATATAATATATTTTTATCATTTAATTCAATTTTGGTCATTGAGAGTAATTTCAAATTTAAATTAAATATAAATGCTTATCAATATTTTGATGTTTATTTCTTTTTAAAAACCCATTTTATCATTTTGATGATGGGAATTAATTTTAAATTAATTATTTTAAATTATATGTTTTTAATTTTAAAAAATTTATTCTATATTTGTAATAAAAAGTTTCAAAATGTTTATATAAGTATCTTTTAGTTTTTGACATTATGAATAGTAACCTAGGGAATTATTTTTAATTATCACGGTTATGGGTAAATCGGGTAATTAATGGTAAAAATAAAATTATAAAATTACCAAAACACATGTCATACTTTTATTGGAAGAGATAGTTTAAATCTTCTCACAGAAGCTTCTTTAATTAAATGGATAAATCTTCCCATGGAAGCTGGTATAATGCTTCTTACAGAAGCTAGTTAAATTAAATAAACTAAGATTCTCATGGAATCCAAATTAAAGATTATCATAGAATCTTATTTAATTAAATGTACAAATATTCCTATGAATCCAATTTAATGCTTCTCATGGAAGCTTCATTAATTAAAAGAACTAAGATTCCTATGGAAGCTAGTTTAAATCTTCTATCACACTCATGTTTTTAATAAGTATTACATTTTTAATATGGGTTTATATAGGTGATCTCTTTGACTATAAATAGTCATTAGAAATATAAAAATATTTTCTATATAATGGTATTTTATTTATAATTTTTATACATTACATAAATAAATTTATTTAAGACACAATGATAATGCAATGATTACCTTATTAATGAAAGATTCCAATAAATGATATTATAAATATTAAAATAAATTTAATTTGAAAAATTTGTTTCCATACATGAATTTTATAGATGAATATTAAATGTTATATTTGAATTATTGTAGTTTTTTTGAATTAATAAATTATTTATTACTTTAACAAAAATCAATTACCAGTAGTATCAAAATTAACCTTGGATGAATTTTTAGAAGTTTTCTAAGAAGTTTCAATTTTTTAGTATTTGATGAATTGTGTTTTTGTGATGAATAATATTTTATGAATAATGTTTTTTTAGAAATAATAAAAAATATTTTGTTATTAAATAAGTTTTTTTGTGGAATGATTTTCGAAAAACGAACATACATAATTGTAATCACGGCGAAAAATGTGGTTCAGTAAGATCAAAATATTTTTTTGGTCAATAGTAACTTTACCCATTAGAATAATAATTTTACCCTTATGAATGGTAATTTGAATATTGGAATTGTAACCTCACCTAAAGAAGTGTAAATATGTTTTAGTCATCTTAAGTGGTAATGTGGTATAATTATATCATAGTATAAGTAAATAAATGTTTTAGAAATTATTAGTTAAGTATTAGTATATTATTTATTTAATTTAATTTAAAATGAAATTAATTTTTATAAAATGGAATTAAATTTTAATTCTACATGTCAAAAAATGGTTAGGGTGAATTTTTTGTATTTTCCGAAGGATTTGAATTTTTAGTGAATAGTAAAAATACAGTTATGTGTTTTTGGTAAGTTTAATGACATCATAAATATGTCATAATGATTTAATGACTAAGATAAGATTCTGGTCGACTATTATGGATTAAAATATAATATGAGTTTTCCCAAGTGGCCAATACCATGAGAAAATACCTTGGGGAAGCCCATGGTTTTGAAAATACCAGTAATGGTGTGTCCTTTAAGACCAACAATATATTCCCTCACTTTTGATATAAATACCCACCAATTCGATTATTTCCTTTCATTCTAAAAAAATAATTCTCTATGAATTTTTTCTTGTTCTATCTCCCAAGGTTTCCTCACATGGTGTCCTCAATCCCCCAAGGTCCCGATCTTAGAGTTTTAAAAGACACTCTTCAAGGTAAGGGAATTCTCAAACTTCTCCTTTCCTTGTAACTTCTCTTTTGTGTGGTATGTCTTTCAAATTTACATAACATGTTATAATATAATTTTTATTATCTCACTATACTTTATTAGAATTCATTTATTAATGGAAAACCCTTGTCCCCTATCTTTTTAAAAATTTCTAAAACAATGTCGCATAGCCGTTATGCTGTAGAATTTTGGTTTCAAAATCACTCAATTTTTATCAAGAAATTATCTTATTTTATTTATTTGAATACCCAAACCTATTTTATTTCTTTGTGAATTCATAACTAGAAAAAAATATATATTTTATTCTATAATTTACATACATAAAACCATCACACTAGTGCAGAAAAAATTTTTTAAGTCGGTTATTTTTCATTATTTACGTCGGTTTTTAGGCGACGTTATACGGACGACGTTATAAATAACGTTTTTTACGTCGGTTATTTAAAAACCGACATAACATCCCTAACATCACGGTATTTATCACGTCGGTTCATTAATAACCGACGTGAAAAATGATGGGGGATGGGGATTTATAACGACGGTTATTATATAACCGCCGTGATAAACCGCGGTGGGGGGGGGGGGGGGGGGGGGGTTTAGCCCGTCGGTTATATAATAACCGACGTGATAAATATGCGCGGGGGGGGGGGGGGGGGGGTTATCACGTCGGTTATTTCTAAACCGACGTGATAAAACGCCTGGGATATCGTTTATCACGTCGGTTATGACATAACCGACGTGATTAACCCTTCCCCGGGCCTATTATCACGTCGGTTCTTAAATAACCGACGTGATAAAAAGGCCTGGGAAATGTTTTAGCATGTCGGTTATCCAATAACCAACGTGGTAAATCGATTCGCAGGCCTTTTAGCACGTCAGTTATATTAAGAACCGACGTGATAAAAGGCTCGGGAACGGTTTATCACGTCGGTTCTCGAAAAAAACCGACGTGATAAACCCCTACCGATTTATTTACCACATCGGTTATAAAATAACCGACGTGAAAGCGATATATATATTTTTTAAAATAATTGCACTGCTCTCACCAAAAAGCAACCAGAAACCAAACAACAAAAATAACCATGCCAGCCCCCCCCCCCCAAGCCCCAACTGAACCCCACCCTCATCTATACCCACCTAACAACCTGGCCAGCCCTCCCCCACCACATTGGAGCCCCACCACAACCCTGGGACACCCCCACCCCTTGGACAGCCCCCCACCCTCATTTACACCCCCACGACCCCTAGTACAGCCTCAAACACCCATTGGACACCCCTCCCATATCCCTTGGACACCCCCACCCCTTGGACACCCCCACCCCTTGGACAGCCCCCCCCCCACCCTCATTTACACCCCCAAGACCCCTAGTACAGCCTCAAACACCCATTGGAAACCCCCACACCTTGACAGCCCTCCCAGACCCCTTGGACACCCCCCCGACCCCTGGACACACCCCGAGCCCTTGGACAGCCCCAAACACCCCCTGGACACCCCTCCCATATCCCTTGGACACCCCCACCCCTTGGACACCCCCCCACCCCTTGGATAGCCCCCCACCCTCATTTACACCCAACCAGACCCTTGGATAGAACTCCCAGACACCTTGGACACCACTCCCATATCCCTTGGACACCCCCCACCCCTTGGACACCCCCACCCCCTTCGACAGCCCCCCACCCTCATTTACACCCCCCAAACACTAGGACAAGCCCCCAAACACCCCTTGGACACCCCTCCCATATCCCTTGGACACCCCCCACCCCTTGGACACCCCCACCCCTTGGACAACCCCCCACCCCCTGGACACCCCCCGACCCCTTGGAAACCCCCCCATCCCCTTGGACAGCCCCAAACACCCCTTGGACACCCCTCCTATATCCCTTGGACACCCCCCACCACTTGGACACCCCCACCCCTTGGACAGCCCCCCCCACCCTCATTTACACCCAACCGACCCCTTGGACAGCCCCAAACACACCATGGACACCCCTCCCATATCCCTTGGACACCCCCCACCCCTTGGACACCCCCACCCTCATTTACACCCCCGACCCCTAGGACAGCCCCAAACACACCTTGGACACCCCTCCCATATCCCTTGGACACCCCCAAACACCCACCCACCCCCTTGGAACCTCTCCCCCCATACCAAAATCAAGCCCAGAAAAACCATCAACAGTAGACCAAAACAAGAAGTAGAGAAAAATTAAACATTCACTTATATAACATTCAAAACTTACACTGTCAACTTCAAAAAAAACTAAATCCAACCTAAACGACTACGAAATACACAATTACATTGGAAATATTCAAAATTACATTTTATATTACAAACAACTAAAAGTCAATCAAAACTGTAAAATAATTTGACCACTCCACTTGTAAGTGTTTGATATCTTCAGCAGTAAAGGGTTGAGGGTCATCAAAAAGCTACAAAGGAAAAGGATAGTAGTCAACGTGTATAATGAATAAATCAAATTGAAATATTATGAGAAAGAGGAAATCTTACCAGGTCAAAACTCAGAACTGTCCCAGTTGTTATTATTTCATACATAAATCTTAACATGTAATATCCGCATTCGATGATGCCTTGTTGCTCATGACATTTCTGTTTTAATGAGTGTAAATTCAATATATTATTTTTATGTAATAAATCAAAATATACAAATTATAAATGGATATTTACCTTCGCATGTACATATTTGATCTTGAAATTCCTTTTCTTTGCGCTTTTTCGAAAGTGGACCCCATGCCCTGTTAGAAAATAATACGAATGGGGTAAATTTAAAATTCATTATAATATATAAAACTATTATGAAATTGAAACTTACGTTTCCAATATATTCTTAAAACTTTCTCGCACATCATCATGGAGAGAGCATATCCAATAATGTGCTTTCTCCCTAGGGCAAAAAACCCCTAACATCCAATGATCCCTGATAAAAGGAAATTTAACGTTAGTGGTTTTTTATGTTAAAAGATAATTATCTCTTTGAGAGGGATGTGTTTCATACCTCTCACAAAAAGGCATCATCCAACACTGTTTGATTACATTCTTTTCAAATCTATCGGCAATATAAATCATTCTTTGTTCCTCATCCAATGCACATGCTTCAGGGGAAATCAATTGTGGGTCCACAAATCCATATACATCTGTCAGCTCATTCCTCTCACAAATTTTATACAGATACCTAATACAAAGCAGACATAAGTATACATTTTTAATAAATATAACGCAAGGAAAAGGTGTTAAGACTTACATGATAAAAATTTGCACCACGTTGATGCCCAACTTATCTCCAGTGACAAACTCCATGATAACAGTTTTCATAATCCCCACACTTAGTTCACGTCCACAGACATGAGCTTCCATTGTAAAGTCATAATGATCCACCAAAAAATTTGAATATCTTGACAATTTGTCAAGACTACTAGTATCTGCATCTGATGTCATAGCTATCTGTCTTTGTTGTTGTCTATACAGTATTTCTTTACCTTTGAAGTATTCCTGTAAAAATAAATTGAAAAATATATTAGTTTTCAAATGATAAAACATTAATAAAAATATAAAATAAAAGATATAACATCCATACCTCTATGGTAATGAGTCGAAGAAGTCTGGATGGCCAAAGTAAAAAATGGCCGATACTATGTCCAACTGTCGTCACCTCATCTATAGGTAATGGTATCCGAGCTGATCTATCTATAATATCCTGTACAGTGACCCTCTGATTCTCTACCTCTAACTGTTGATGATGAACTGTATCTCCTATACAATATACCATCCCATATGCAACTATATGATGTTGAAAATCATCAACATACAAATCACAATAAGTAGGTAGCTGCGGCGGAGGAGGAGGATCAAAAATGGGGTCCGCAGGCTGAGGTGGGGGAGTGGGAGCTACTGGGAGTGGTGGAGTGGTAGCTGCACCCTGAAATTGTCTTTGCAAGTCTGCAAACATAAACTGCACCGATGCTCTAATCTTGTCCTCTATTGTCGCATTAATATTATGGACTTCAGCCTCCAAGGATTCTATTTCTTTTATAAACTCCCTCAACGTTAGAAGTTGAGGAACGTGGCAACACTTTTCTTACCGATACACCTGCCGGATATCCTCTTACAGGGCCAGGATGTTCGGGCTTTCCCAATGCCACAGATAAAATATCTTCCCTCCCAGATGGTGTAAATGTCCCCTGTGAACTCTGCTCCTCAAGAGAGTCCTGTAATAATTAATTGAACATTTCTATAATGATTGGAAATATATGACGAAAATATTAAACTTAAATAAATAAAATAGATATCTTACAATCCTCTCAACTACGAGTCTCAATTCTTCCGAAAGATATTGTCCTTTTTTGCCCTTCCGAGCTCTTTTCCATTTCTCATGTCTAGATGGAGGGGATGGAGGGGCCACCTCTCCAGAACTTGAAGACTCAGCTCTTAGTTGTTGAACTTTTTCTGCCATCATTTGTTCTTCCAATAATGCATACCCTCCCCGAGATAAACTATGAGGGTATACATTTTTAGATTGGATCTCTTGATGAGCTTTCCTTGTTTGCTGTAAATTAAGAATAAGTAATCATTAAAAAAACAATAATAAGATCATTTATATAAGAAAGCTTATAAAAGTTTACATTTCCCTTACCAAAAATGATTCTTTTCTTCTACTTTCCAAAAATTGTCTCCATGTGTCTTCATCTATAAAAGGATATATACGACATGGATTCTCACGACTCCTATGACCCTAAATGAAATCAAATGAGAGGGTTGATTTGAAATCCCTCCATCTCCTAGCAGCCAACGATAAGCATTTCTTCCTGACTCCTCCAGTGTCAGGAATATCAAATGTCATCTGATAAAAAAGAGGTTAAAAATATTATATATACTAGAAACATTTAAAGAACAGTCAAACAATAGCAAAAGATCTTACCAAAATGGTCTCCCACGGCTGAGAAATTATCGCCTTATCCACACTTCTCCAATCATCATAGAGAATGCTTACTTTGCTCTTAGCCTGAGTTGCTACAAAACCCTTAAAATCTTTAGCATTTGGACCTCTAGGAAGATCATCATCATCAAAATCCACGACTATCCTCTCCTCCTTCGTACGGGCAAGTGATAATTTTGGTAAACGTGTGCACCCATGCTTACCAACCTTTGAACTCTTTTTCGTAATAGGAGCATGTGAATGTTCCTCCCCAGATGTATGACCAATATGCTCATCTCCAGAATCATGTGGCTGATCAACTGATTGATCTGTCATTTTCCCTCAAATCAAAAAAACAAAAATTAGTTCACAAATATACAAATTCAAATATTGTAATACTACTTAATAAGAAAATAGAAAAGTGTACTAAATTACATAATAGTAAACATTGGTAATATGGTAAGCATGTTAAAAAATGATAAACATGGTAAACACAGTCTGTTGTACCCCTCTCTCTTGGATTTTAATGATCACAATCACTCTTATTATGTTCTAACTTGTTTTCAAGTGTTTTTGTTGATAGGCAAAAGGTTTCCAAGGAGTTGGCCCAAGAAAGCTGAAAAGTGGACTCACTGAGTCCACCTGTCAGCCGGTGTGAGCTCACCGGCCAGCCGGAGGACCCAGGCAGTAGACTTTCCCACTGCCTGGTGTCACCGGCCGACCGGTGGCTCACCACCGGCCAGCCGGTGGACCAGACAGCCTTGCTCTGTCTGGGCCACCGGCCGGCCGCTGGCTCACCACCGGCCGGCCGGTGGACAAGACAGAGAGCCTTCCTCTCTCTGAACCACCGGCCGGCCGGTGGACCAGACAGCCTTGCTCTGTCTGGGCCACCGGCCGGCCGCTGGCTCACCACCGGCCGGCCGGTGGACCAGACAGAGAGCCTTCCTCTCTGTCTGGACCACTGTCCGGCCACTGGCTCATCACCGGCCGGCCGGTGGACCAGACAGAGCTTTTCTCTGGACCACCGGCCAACCGGTGATCCACCACCGGCCAGCCGGTGCGCCCAGGACTTCTCCTCTTTACAGTTTTTATTGTTTTATCATTTTGGTTTGATACATGTTTTAATAAGTAAAAAATTTACAATATCTAACATTATATGAAAAAACTAAATGTAAACAAGAAATAAACATGTGTTACCTGTAATTTTAGGAATGTACAGTTGGATTGTTTTCCCAAATTCCTTCGTCGTGATCGTTCTTTATGGCACAAACCATGTCTTCAACATACTCATCATTATGTTCTGTTAATCTTTCCATGGAAGTAGGGATCTCACATAAATCAGCATCTTCATCAAATTCATCCTCACCAACATATTGTTTTTTCCCTTGTAAAACAATAGCCCACTGCATATCTGATTGATCTACTACATAGAAATTTTTTTGGCATGTGTTTCCATTATAAAAGAATCAGCTGTGTCTTCCAATCTATTCAGATTAACAAGTGTCATTCCAAATTCATCGTGTCTGACACTATTGTTACCGATAAACCATTTACAGTTAAAAACAGGAACTTTAATTTTAAAGTAATCAGCCTCCCATATGTCTTCAATCACTCCATAATATGCACTTGATGCCGAAATTGGGTTTCTGTCCTTAGCACTCGAAAAATGCATTGCTTCTGCAAACACCAATACACCACTATTCTGAACTGCACTTCTGTTGTCCTGAGCTTTCGTATGAAATGTATAGCCATTAATGTCATAAGCGGACCATGTTATCACATTTAAAGATGGACCACCCACTATCCATTTTAATGTCTCCGATACATCTGATCTACCAAGCAAGGTCTTTTTAAACCATGGCAAAAATTTTTTGTTGTGCTCATTCAAAATCCACATTTCTTTCTTCTTTGGATGACATTGTTTCAACTCATTAATATGCAATGTGATATACGGTTGAACATCAGCTATGTTATTCAAGATGTATGATTCTAACTTCTTCATCTGTTCAGCTGACAGTGATTTGACTTTCAAGCCACGAATCCCCTTTCCCTCATTATTAACCCGTTCATGGCGAGATGAAGGCAAACCTATGTGTTGCGCCATAGCCAAGTAGCTCGTACAAAACTCTGCTACCTCCTCAGAAATATACTTTTCAATAATGGAGGCTTCAGGTCGATATGGATTTTTAACATATCCCTTTAATATTTTCATATACCTTTCAAAAGGATACATCCAACGAAGATATACAGGTCCACAAAGCTTTATTTCTCGAACCAGATGAATCATTAAATGCACCATCATATCAAAAAAAGTTGGAGGAAAATACATTTCCAAATGACAAAGTATAAAAATTGCATCCTTTTCCAAAATGTTCAAAGCATTCACATTAATCGCCTTCTTACAAATTGAATTGAAAAAATAGCACAACCTCATTATAGTCTTTCTGACACGGATGGGCAATATTCCACGCAGTGCAACTGGTAGAATTTGTTGCATCATGACGTGACAATCATGTGATTTCATACCTATCAACTTCAAGTCTTTCAATGAGACAAAATTTTTTACATTTGAAGAATAACCTTGAGGCACTTTGATATCATGAAGACACTGACAGAAGCTACTTTTCTCCCTCTTCGATAATGTATGACAAGCCGGGGGAAGAAATGTTCGTCTTCCTTTAGGAGTGGGAGCTAACTCCAAACGTATTCCCATTGATAGTAGGTCTAACCTTGCATTCAACCCATCTTTTGTCATTCCTTTAATATCTAGCAATGTTCCGATCAAAGAATCACAGATATTCTTCTCCACGTGCATGAAATCAATATTATGTTTGACTTCATGATACCTCCAATATGGTAGCTCAAAAAATATTGACCTTTTCTTCCAAATATGTCTATCATTACCATATTTCTGTGTCTTTCCCAATGTCACATCAAGGTTTTTCACCCTCTCAAAATACAAATCTGGGGATAAAGGTTTTGGAGCTGTATCAAATTCTTGTGAGCCATTGAATGCCTTTTTTAGTCTTCTATAAGGGTGATCAATAGGCAAAAACTTTCGATGACCCATGTACACTGTTTTCCTCCCATGATGAAATTGACAATATGGCGTCTGTTGTTCGCAAATTGGACATGCTTTATGCCCTTTAACACTGTATCCAGACAAATTTCCATATGCTGGGAAGTCATTTATAGTGAATAGAAGCACTGCATGCAGTTGAAAATATTCCATTTTATAAGAATCATACACCCTAATACCATCAGCCCATAACAGTTTCAAATCATCAATCAGTGGTGACAAGTATACATCAATATCATTGCCGGGTTGCTTTGGACCAGAGATCATGATACTCAACATGACATATTTGCGCTTCATACAAACTTCAGGAGAGAGGTTGTAAATTACCAATAAAACAGGCCATGAACTATGTGTGCTACTGAGGGTTCGGTATGGATTCATTCCATCTGTGCACAAGCCTAGTCTCAGATTTCTAATTTCATTTCCAAATGTAGGGTACTGGGCATCAATTTTCTTCCATTGTGGACAATCAGCTGGATGACGTATTTTTCCATCACATACCCGCTCATCAGCATGCCATCTTAACCTTTTTGCATCATGTGAATTAGCAAATAAACGTTTGAAACGAGGAATTATAGAAAGATACCAAAATACCTTTGAAGGGAGCTTTGTAATCTCTACATTAGCTTGTGATTTTTCTTTCACCTTATACCGTGATGTCCCACATTTAGGACACTCTTTCAGAAATTCTTATTCCTTCCTATATATAATGCAGTCATTCGGACAGGCATGTATTTTCCTGTATCCCAATCCCATCGGGCATAATATTTTTTTGGCCTTATAATGTGAATCTGGAAGATCGTTATCTTTTGGAAGAATGTCTTTCATCAATTGTAGCAGCTCTGTAAAACTTCTGTCACTCCATCCATGTTTCGCCTTCAGGTTAATCAATATTAACACCGCCGACAAAACCGTAAAATCTGTACAACCAGGATATAATGGTTTTTCGGCATCACCATATAGACGTGCAACTGTCGGTTCTATCTCAATTTGTTCTGCTACAATATCGCGAATCATTTCTTCAATTCCATCAGAGTTACCATCTTGCGATTCATTATCATCAGTGACATTCTGTCCAGTTTCCCCATGCCAAATCCAAGGGTTGTAACTCGGATTGAAACCATGATAAATCAGATGATCTTTTATCTCTCTACTTTTCAACTTCTTCATATTCAGACATTTCAGGCATGGACAGAAAAAAATGTCACTACTTGGAACATTTCGTTTAGCAAATTCCAAAAAGGCATCAACACCTTCCCCATATTCATTGCTCATTCGATGTGCCGTAATCCAACTTCGACTCATTATTACCTATAACAAATAGAAAAAATATATATATTTTTTAGATAAGAAAAATATATGTTTATATGAAAAAAATCATAATTTGAGTGTAAAAAATTTTGAAATATAAAACAAATTGATGTGTATTTAAAAAAATATGCTTGAATATTATTTTTTAAACAAAATATAGTAAGATATAACACCCCACCTAGACACCCCCCGACCCCTCTGGACAGCCCCCCGCCCCACCTGGACACCACCCCCACCCCCTACCCCCTTGGACACCCCCCTGGACATCCCCCAACCCTCTGGACAGCCCCCCCACCCACCCGGACAACCCCAAATACCCTCTGGAGAGGCCGCCACCCACTTGGACAGCCCCCCACACCCATCCACCCCCTTGGACACCCCCCTGGACACCCCACCGACCCCTCTGGACAGGCCGCCACCCCCTTGGACAACCCCCCACACCCACCCATCCCCTTGGACACCACCCTGGACACCCCCGACCCCTCTGGACAGCCCCCAACCCCTCTATAAAGCACCCCCACCCCTCCTGGACACAACCCCCCACCCCCGACCTGCTTGGACACCGCCCTGGACACCCCCAACCCTCTGGAAAGCCCCCCACCCCTCCTAAACACCACCCCCACCCCCTACCCCCTGGACACCCCCTGGACACCCCCCAACACCCACCCACACCCTTGGACAGCCCCCCACACCCACCCACCCCCTTGTAAACCCCCCTGGACACCCCCCGACCCCTCTGGACAGCCCCCCACCCCTCCTGGACACCACCCCCCACCCCCTACCCCCTTGGACACCCCCTAGACATCCCCCAACCCTCTGGGCAGCCCCCCACCCACCCTGACAACCCCAAATACCCTCTGGAGAGGCCGCCACCCACTTGGACAGCCCCCCACACCCATCCACCCCCTTGGACACCCCCCTGGACACCCCACCGACCCCTCTGGACAGGCCGCCACCCCCTTGGACAGCCCCCCACACCCACCCATCCCCTTGGACACCACCCTGGACACCCCCCGACCCCTCTGGACAGCCCCCGACCCCTCTAGAAAGCACCCCACCCCTCCTGGACATAACCCCCACCCCCGACCTGCTTGGACACCCCCCTGGACACCCCCCAACCCTCTGGACAGCCCCCACCCCTCCTAAACATCACCCCCACCCCCTAGCCCCTTGGACACCCCCCTGGACACCCCCCAACACCCACCCACACCCTTGGACAGCCCCCCACACCCACCCACCCCCTTGTAAACCCCCCTGGACACACCCGACCCCTCTAGACAGCCCCCCGCCCCTCCTGGACACCACCCCCACCCCCTACCCCCTTGGACACCCCCTGGACATCCCCCAACCCTCTGGACAGCCCCCCCACCCACCCGGACAACCCCAAATACCCTCTGGAGAGGCCGCCACCCACTTGGACAACCCCCCACACCCATCCAACCCCTTGGACACCCCCCCTGGACACCCCACTGACCCCTCTGGACAGGCCGCCACCCCCTTGGACAGCCCCCCACACCCACCCATCCCCTTGGACACCACCCTGGACACCCCCCGACCCCTCTGGACAGCCCCCGACCCCTCTAGAAAGCACCCCACCCCTCCTGGACACAACCCCCCACCCCCGACCTGCTTGGACACCCCCTGGACACCCCCAACCCTCTAGACAGCCCCCCCACCCCTCCTAAACACCACCCCCACCCCCTACCCCCTTGGACACCCCCCTGGACACCCCCCAACACCCACCCACACCCTTGGACAGCCCCCCACACCCACCCACCCCCTTGTAAACCCCCCTGCACACCCCCCGACCCCTCTGGACAGCCCCCCACCCCTCCTGGACACCACCCCCCACACCCTACCCCCTTGGACACCCCCCTGGACACCCCCAACCCTCTTGATAGCCCTCCCACCCCCCTGGAATCACTGAAAATTTACCATAACAAGAAGTTGGGCCATTCAAAGAATGTTTTTAGGTGTGGAGGAAGAACTGAGTTTCAATAGATAGAGAAGGAACTCGACATTAGGTTGTCTATTCCAGGTGTGGATTTGAAGGAGTTAATGTTTGTTCAGTGACCCAAGAGATTGAATCAGAAATTTAGATGTTGTGCCATTTTCTCATGATGAGGATGAATAATTGGTGGGGTTTGACTTTTAAATGGAGAGCTTAGCAGACCATCATATTTTCTATAGATCAGTAAAGGATGTTAGCATCGAACATAAGGCTTAAGGGATGCTTTCAGATCCAAATATGTATGTTGATGGATGCAATGGATCTAGTAGAGGTTCTAGAAAGAATGGTGGTTTTATTTGTTTAGGATAAGTAGTGAAGAAAAAACTAGTTAATGTTTTACTTGCTGAAAAGAGGGTATCTAAAATTTTTAACATGCCGAGGGGAAATCTGGCGAGTCCTCCTCGTGAAACTTTGTTTGCAGGGGGTGAAAATGGTGATGTGATCCCAAATCCATGCACCTATGCCATGGTTGTGTGTGAATAAAGTAGTAACAACTGTAAAAGGGCAACCCATCCAAATGGACATGCCCCAACCCTCTCGGGGATTTATAGAAAACGATGAAAAATTAGTGAAATCATAAAATTAGTCAATATTGCAAGTCGAACTAATAGATCTAGGGATGATAAATAAGATTATGGTGCCAAAACGAGTTAAAAGGGTTTGCAATCGAAGAATCTTAGCTAGTTTCAACAAAAAAAATCACAACACATATATATATATACTATCCGCGAAAAAAAACGAACGAGTGGGAGGATTACCTGAGTGCGGTGAGTTTAGATGATTGATCCGAGGAGATTAAATATGAGAAACGATTATCGAAAAACGAATCTAAACCAACAAAATGGACGAGCCGATTCGGGTTTACGCGCGAGAGAGATGAGTAGCGACTGTTGAAGGTAAACTCGCGAATGACAATCCACGGGTCTGGGTAAATTTTTAAATGAGTTATCATGTCGGTTATTCAATAATCGACGTTATAATATTTTTAAAAACATTTATAACGTCGGTTATTCAATAACCGACGTAAAAACCTTCCTCCGATTCTTTTTTTACGTCCGTTATTTTATAACCGACGTAAAAAGGCCTTCAAAAACTGCATTTTTTACGTCGGTTATTGAATAACCGACGTAACAAACACCCCCCACTTCTGTTTTTTACGGCGGTTAATGTATAACCGACGTAAAAAACGAAGCCGCGCGATTAATAACGTCGATTATAAAAATAACCGACGTTAAAGGTGTACCGAACACAGGTTTTTACGTCGGTTATTAAATAACCGACGTAAAAAACCTCGTTTTACATATTATGACGTCAGTTTTATATAACCGACGTAAAAAATGGTGACGTAAAAAACGTATTCTGCACTAGTGTCATTCCCTTTATATGGGTTATAAATGATATAATGATCTTATTTTTAAGCACTTTTTAAAACGCCACGATTTTGATATGAAACCAATTTCTTTTATTCTATATGGGTTATTTATAAAATGTTTGATTATGATCTATGTGTATCAAATGAAAATAAATACATATTAAGGGTGCACCCTGATATCAATTCATTACATTGGGTAATGAAATTAATTTCAAGAGATGACATGTTTTACAATACCTTGGTGAATAACCTTGGTAATTTTTACAATACCTTGGTGAATAACCTTGGTATTTTTTATAATACCTTGGTGAATAACCTTAGTAATTTTTACGAAACCTTGGGTATGGACCTTGGTGATATGACACATTGGGGACGGACCTTAGTGATATTATTATGAATGTCTAAATTAAATGTTGTTGCCACATTTTCAAGTTATGATCCAAGTTATTATTAATATGATATTCCTATTCCTCATGCCTTTATGAAAGTCCCCATGTTCTTACTTATATCTGTCAAGATCACATGTAAAATATTTTCCTTTTTTCCCTTATTAAAATTATTTTCCTCATCCGATGTGTTTAATTTTTTTTCACAGGTCTTAAGATTGGTAAGGACAAAGAAGATGCCATTATGAAATTATTTAAAGATTTTTCTTGAAAAGAAATTATGTTTCATTTTAGTAGTTTTTGTTTTATGAAAAAAGTGTATGGCATGAAGACTTATGAAAATTTGTAATATTGAAATTTTACTTAATATTTTTTCCTAATTCTCTTAAACTCTAGGCCAAAAATATATTTGGGAATGAATGAAAATAAATTATATTCAAAAGTCAGTAGAATAAGTTATGTTTAAGGCCATGTACTTATAGTTGGCATCAAACCAGGATTTAGAGAACTTTTGAGATTAGGATGCCTTCTTATGGATTTATAAGTTTATGGTGGAGCCTAATTTTATTATCTTAGAAACCATTTTGAGGTTTATGTTATAAAATTATAAGTAGATTAACAATATTTTTGGAGACATTTATTTTTTTCAAGTATTTCTGAGTTATTACTTTTTGAATGTCAAATAAAAGGTATGTAATAATTTTTTTTGTTAAAACATCATATGGTTATTTTTGAGGATGTTATCATATTTTTGGACTGTTATAAGAATTATATATTTTTAAAACAATGGACAACATGCAGACCATGTGACAACCCATCACGCTAGACAAGGCTGCATGAATCATGTAACACCCCAACCCCAGTTACCCAGAGTCGGTGCAATATTTCATAACATTGGAATGATCACATGTGATCATGTCCAGAAATACCGATCAGTTTAGTAGCCTTGCAATTATTAGATACAGTCATAAGTTTTACATTACATTATGAAATGAAAAAAATTGTGTCTCCTTTGAACACACTCATATCCCTTAGCCTATCCCTACAAGTCAGTCATAATATAATTCTTCACATCCTGGGAGAAATAAAATATAAGAAATGGATGAGCTCAGATGCTCAGTAAGGATAAAAAATAACAGAAAATATCATAAATAAGCATAATCATTTAAGGTAATGTATAAGACTAAAACACAAGACTTTTAAACATATAATTCCACATGATGTGGAAAAGGTAAATCACATAATTCCATTTACTTATTCACATGGATATTTGACTAGAAAAATAATCACATGTAATATAAATTTCTGAACTCATAATGATGGAATGCATAATGCCCGGAATCTTAACCACAAAGTCAAGGAATCATGCCAAAACCCTAAATGTAAATTTTGACAAGTCCTTCTTACAAGAAACTAGTTTATTTCATGAGACCTACTAATACATCAAGAAGATATATCAGGCCTCACCCATTACTTACTACATCCAATGCAATCCTCATATGAAAAGGTTGAGACATAACATAAACATTCGTATTAAACTAGCATACAAAATCTTAATACATAAACTGTGAATGACATAAAAATAGCACATCCACTGTCAAACATATCATAAAACTATCAATAAAATATGTAATATTGTATCATAATAAACCAATTTCAATTAAACATAAAATTCAACAATATATGTTGACATAGATGAAATCAATCCAAAAACTATTTGAGAGAAACATCACTTTCTAAATTGAAATCATTTAAAAGTTTCATAATTATAAAAGAAAATATTTACTTTTAAAAATATTCATATAGATTTTAAGGGAATATTTGAAGGAGTTATAATGGTGGAAAATTTCTGCACTTTTCGTATAATTTAAAAAAAACATTCTTCCCTTAATTTGTCAAAAAGGTAATATATGACCTTATTTGGAAAATGACAGAAACATTCCTTTCAAAACATTTTATCAAAATTCAAACAAGGGTATAAGTGAATTTAACCCATATTCTAGGAAATAGTAATAATGTTTTGAAATACATTTTTAAGAAACACAGATGTGGATGACAAAGAAGTCTCAGTATATACTTACGATAAACAACCTCGAATAATAAAGGGATTGTAAAATTAAAAGTTAACTTGTAATTTTCATTAGTCGAGGGTATGTTAACCTCTTATATAATAGTTAAATCATTGTTATTAAATTATAAAAGAACCATATACATAAATATGATATCATATATGATCAACTAATATCACTTTGTTAATAGTATTTCAGTAGAATCATTCTTTTAGGGGTTAACTAACTCATTTTACTTTATATGTTTTGTTATGAAAGCCATGTTTGTTATGGATAGGATGTATTTGATTCATATCCAGAATTATATTAAGTTCTTAAAAGTTATTTTTTAATCATAAAATGAAAATTATTTTGAATCATTACGATTAGGAATGAAATCTCTTCGCGTCATGGAGACAGTAATCCATACGCACGCATGAGCGACAATATCATTCTATTGATGGTGAAATCATATGTAATTGGATGGTATATTATGAATACATAATAATTAACATGTTATATTTATTATTTAAATCAATGATACTAATTATTATATCCATCCAAATAACGAAGTGTTGAATAACAAACTACACAATGATGTTGAGACGGTAAGCCGTACGTACACACATATGGTGACTTTGTCATTCATAGGTTGGATAGAATAATGAATATTGTTTTACCATATTTAAAATAACATATTAGTATGTATAAGGTACTTTAGTTATTATTTTTGTATGGAAATAACAAAAAAGAGGAAGTAGAAAAAGAACGGAATTTTGAAAGTGGTGATAAAATAATTACCTCTTCTTTGGGTGCTTATTTTTTATTTGAACAAAAGGACTACCTAGGTTGGATTTAGGATCAAGGTATGGACTCTAGGTTTATTTTAGGTTAGTTGGGAGGAGATTTTAGAATGGTTTATCTGAGAAAAATGGCTTTGGAGGTGAGAATTTAAGAGTAGGGGAAGTGCCCTTTTATAAGAGAGGTGAGGGGCACTTTAGGAAAAGCTTGAAATATTAGTTTATTAAAAAATGTTTTTCTATTTATAATTGCTAAAAATGGATTTATTTCAAGGATAAGTTATGTATGTGTCTAAATAACCTCAACCAATTGGTTTTATACAAGTTTATGTTTCCATATAAACCTTATCTTTTAGATTTAACTCTTAGTTAAATAGTTTAACTATTACCATGTCTTCTTGTATTTTTATACTATATGGTTAATATAGTTACTATAAAATTCAAAGAGAACAAAAAGTGTTTAATTACTGAAATATATAAAATTATCTTAGTCCTTTAGTAGAATCTTATATTTTTAGTAATATTATATCATTTAATAAAATATTATTTGTTTTAAAAACTCATTTTTGTCTATTTTGACACTATTTAGTATTTAGTTTCTGTGAAAGTCTTAATAACTTGATTAATTAGAAAACAATACATGTAATCAACTATAACATGTCATATTATAATAGATAATTCATGGAAGACATCAAAATTTTTAAATTAAATTTATTTTAATATTTATAATATCAATTATTTTAATCTTTCATTAATAAAGTAATTAATGCATCATCATTGTGTCATAAATAAATTTAATTATTTAGTGTCTAAAAATTATAAATAAAATACCATGATGTATGAAATATTTTTAAATTTCTATGAAATATTTATATTCAAATTTATCTTAGGTATAAACCTATATTAAAAATGGTTTAGTTATTAAAATTTGAATTTAATACTTTTAACTCTTCTTCAAAAAAATATAATAAATGTCCTAATCTAATCCAAGTGGATAAAAAAGGATTATAGTTTTGTCCTATGTTTTATTTTGGTAAAAAAAACACATCCAATATAATTAGGACATGTTTTAGGGTAATTATAATATTATTTTTACATTTAATTACCCTATTTACTTTTAATCGTGGTAAATAAAATTCAAAAGTTACTATTCACAATAAATTATATTCATCCTATTGAACCAAATTTTACTTAATGATGACTTCCGTGTCTATCAGATTCTTGAAATTTAATTTATAGAAGCGGTAAAATTACATTTTATGCAAATTTGTAATTGTTCCTAGAAGGTGGGTAAAAGACATTAAAAAGTTCAATAAGATTTTATATATCTAATACAATTATAAAATGACTCCAATTAATTAAATTAGACTAATATAAGTATTATTTATATATTTTTTACTTTAAAATAAATTTAAAATTTAAAATAATTATTTAACTAAAAAGTCATCTTTAAACAATAATGCAGTGTTTTTCATTATTCATCAAAAAATTAAAGATTTCAGAAAAATACAAAAAATTCACCCTAATATTATTTTGATATTCTGAATAAAAAAATGACGTCCAGTTTCAAAAATAAAATTTATTAAATTTTACAAAGTGGGTATTACTATTCATAACTACTTTTTAAACATCCTGTTCGTGGAGTGCTAGAACTCGAAGCTATGTACAATGCAAGCTATTTTATTAATCAAAGAGATGCGTACCATGGAAGCTTTAGGTGTTACATTCTTCCCTCATTCAAATAATTTCATCCTAAATATTTATATAATATTACTTCATATAAATATTCGAGTGGTTCTTCATCATATGTTCCCCAGGTTCCCATATTGCCCATCCATTTTATGGTTTTTCCAAATAACTTTTACCAGATGAGTCGTCTGGTTTCTCAAAACTTGTTCTTTGATATCAAGAATACTTATAGGCTCTTCATAATAAGATAGATCTAGTTCCAGTTCTATTTCATCACTGGTTAATACATGCATTGGGTCAAGCATGTATTTTCTCAACAGTTATATGTGTAACACATCCTGAACATTGGAGAGACTTGGCGGCATTTCCAAACTATAAGATACAACTCCAATTCATTCCAGAATTTTGAAAGGTCCAATGTACCTGAGACTTAATTTATCCTTCTTACAGAATCATATAACACTCTTCCTTTGAGATACCTTCAATAAAACATGATCACATACTTGAAATTTCAAATCCTTCTTTCGGTTATCGACACGACTCTTTTACATACTTTGAGCGGCTTTGATGTGGGTTTGGATAGTCTTCACCTTTTTCATTTTTTCCTCAACCAGTTCTAGTCCTATGAGTTTTATTTCATAAACATCGTCCCAATAAGTTGGTGTGCGACATCTCACTTCATATAGTACCATCTGAATACTTGAATGGAAGCTATTGTTATAGGAAAATTATACCAGAGGTAAATAATGATCCCACATACCTTGAAAGTCAAGTGAGAAAGATCTCAACATATCTTCTAGGGTTTGAATAGTCCGTTATGGCTATCCATCCATTTGAGGGTGGTAGGTAGTGCTCAAAAAAAGTTCATTACCAAAGTCATTCCGAAGTCTTTTCCAAAATATTGATGTAAAATGTGGATCATTTTAAAAAAATCGATAGGGGCACACCATGAAGTATTAAAACTTCATTAATATATAGTATTACTAAACGTTAAAGTGGTAAATCATCTCTTATAGTATGAAAATGTTTTTACTTGGTAAGAGAATAAAAAATGGACCATATTGCATCATTCCTTCTAGGAGTCTTTGGTAGTCCCATGAAAAAGTCTATCGTAATATCATACCATTTCCACTTAAGTATGGGAAGAGGTTGCATGAATCCTCTAGGATGTTGTCTTCTAAACTTAACCTATTGGAAAACCATAAATCTTGACATATAATCAATACTATCCCTCGTTATGTTGTCCCACAAAAAATGTCCCTTCAAATCTCTATACATCTTAGTGATACCAGGGTGTATAGAGTAATTGGAGGTATGAGAATCATACAACAATTCCCTTTTTAGATTAGGTATATCAGGAACACAAAGATTCTTCCCAAATTTCAAAATTCCATCTTCATATATGAATTTGATCAATCTCCCATCATTGATACCTTTAATTTTCTTTTGAAAATCATTATCATCTGTATGATAACTTTTTATTGTTTCTATTAAATATGGTTTGAGAACCGTTTGAAAAAGTATTGATGTTTCACCTTCCAGGATTATTCCCATATCTATCTTTACTAGATCCATAAACATAGGATCCCTTTAAATTTTTAACTTGTTTATAACTCCATGATCTATTCGGCTAAAAGAATCTTCCACATTATTTGACATCCCCAGGTGGTAGTGTATTATGCAATAACAATCCTTGAGTAGTTCAAGCCATCTCATTTTCCTCATGTTGAGTTATTTTTGTGAGAAAATATAATTTAAACTCTTGTGATCAATATATATCTCACATTTTCACCATAGAGATAGTGTTTCTATATCATCAAAGAAAATATTATAGCTGATAACTCAATATCATGATTATGATTGTTTTGTTCAAGAATTGTTAGCTGTTGTGATGCATATGAAATAACTCTATCATTCTACATAAGGACACAACCAAGTCCTTTATTTGAGGCATCACTATAAATTATAAAACCATCATTCCCTGTTGGTAGAGTCATGATATGATAATTGAATAATATTCTATCCAATTCTTTAAAACTTTCTCCGCACTCTTTTTTCCAAAAAAATTTAACCCCTTTATGTGTGATGTTGGTTAATGTGTTATCCAAATGGAAAAAATTCTAGATGAAACGTTGATAGTAATTGGATAAACCAGTAAAATTGCATACCTCAGTAACACTCATTGGTGCTGGCCATTCATGGATTTCCCTTATCCTTGAACGATCAACATAGATTCCATCTTTAGAGACAACATGGCCAAGAAATGAAATCTCCTGAATCCATATTTCAAACTTTCTGAAATTCCCATATTATTTATTTCTTCTAAGTGTTGTCAGAATAGTGTGCAAGTGATTTTCATGATATTCGTAGCTTTTGGAGTATACCCAGATATCATAAATAAACACCAATAAATATTCATCAAGATAATCCTTGAAAACTATATTCATTAGATCCATGAAAATAGAGGGTGCATTAGTATAAGGCCCCAAACTTAAACAATACATAATCTTGAGTTAAGTCAATAATTAACATTGAGGATATTTTTAGGTTTAGAGGTTTAGATAACTAGGCCATAACTATTACATTTAATCTCAAATATTAAAAAGTAGAAACCTATACTCAGTATCCATTTTTCATAAAATAAAAACTCTTAAAAGAAAACAATAATTATTTTCTTGATATAAATCTTCTTGAATTCTTCTTTTCTCTTACCCTACCTTATACCCTATGAAAAACATTTCAAAAATGTGGGATGAGCATAAAAAGATCAGTAAGGGTTATAAAATAAAGAAATAAATCATTATTCCATCAATATATACAAAACATAAGATCTTTAACACACCTCATGAAATCATAATATTTACAAATAACAAATAGAAATCATAAATCATAAAGGTAACTTGTGGCATCCATAACATACTTACATTTTATCTTTCACAGATATGTAGGAAGTTACATTTGGAATACCCATCATAGTATATTACTTAAATCTCTTAGGATAAATATTAACATTTACCTCCATAACGTTACCTAATGCAGTGGAGATCTATCATGGGCTCACCCTCCCAAGGTTTATCATAGAACCACCCATATATGTAAACAATTCCCAAGAACTATAACATATTCATAATACATAAAACAAGCATAAAATAAAGATAACATTTCCAAATTGAAATCAAATTATAAAATTGACATAATCAATCCAGTGTCAAAACCATTTTCATTAAAAATATATGTAAAAATATTATATGGAATTTATTATCCTTTTAAAAACATTACAGCTTGTTAAGGAATCCAAATATAAAATAATGTTCGCGGCGGTGTAAAGGTCATTGTCACCATGTACATTAAGAAGAAACATTATTTTTGTCGTTTAGTAAAATGATTTGTAGAAAAAAGATTCCCTTTGAATGAAGTGAAAAGTAAATGGGGTTTATACACTGTATAAAAGTCATGTATAAATCGATGTATGCCTCAATGAAAGGAGACTGAGACGAAGTCCCTTACCTTGAGTCCGACTCGACTCATTTGTTCTTTAATCTCCTAAATAATAAACTAAAGATAATTTTTACTTGATTATGAAACTTTTTCAAGTTAATTATTCATTTTATATCACTTATTATCGTGTTATAAACTTTACATAATCATTTAAGTTAATAATGGCCATTTTGTCGATATTTGGTACTTGAGTCAAAAAATAAATTCTTATAATAACAAGTTTTCCATGTGTTAAAAATTAAAATATATAAAGAATTATATTGATGATTTATATATAAATTATATCATATATATCCATTATATATGTAAGTATTTATAATAATACATAACATTTGGAGATAAGAAATTAAATGCACCGTTCATGGAGACGGTAAGTCGTACGTACGCATGAACGCTACTTTCATTTCTTTTTCTTATTTAATGGAATGAAAACATACTGATACATAGGTATATTATAATTCTAGTATAATATCATATATTATTTCATTAACTACATTCTTTATATGTTCCACATATGTAATGAACGAGTCAAATCACTTTTAGGGGGTGGTAGTCCGCACTTGCTCAAATAAAATTATCGTATTTACCCATTATGGAAAAACTATAAAGGGATGATAAAAATGAAAAATGCATAAGTATAGAGATATAATAAATATAATATATATCTTATATAAATAAAGTTCCATCATAATGGCCACCATGAGAGGGGGTAGGAGATAATTAAACAATCATCATTTCATGAGGCAGTTGTTCGTTGCCCAAAAAAAATAGTAAGTTCATATCCATTTAGATGGAGGTGTGTGAAAGTGTAGTTTGAATATTTCTTGTAACAACATCATAGTATATTTAAGATAATATTTTTATAATAAAACAATGGAATAAAGAGATTTTAGGGGGTTGTAGAAGGAAAATAAAATAAAATAACTTGAGAGAAAACGTTACATTTAAATCGGGTAACTCCCTTTGGCTTGAACCAAAAGGCTTTATTGAATTACCTTCTCCAAAATGTAAGGCTTATACGTAGAAGATATTTATTTTGGGATCATATTCAAGTATATTTTTGATGAGACAAGGGTATTGAGCGGTGTGAGTAAAGGGTTAGAGGTGGTGGCCTTTTATGAGAGAGAGGAGGGGCTCTTCAGGAAAGTTTGAAATTATTATTTTATTATAAAGTGGTTTTCGGATTAAAAAGGTCCAAAACTCAGTAAATTATAAGATACTATGAAAATAAGTTGATATAAAATCATCCAATAATAAATTGATAGGTTTTGGATATTTTTTAATCCTTATCGTTTTTATTTAACCATTTTTTACTCTTACCGTTTTATCATGCATTTAACACTTTGAGAATAACAATAGTTACCAAAACCTGAAAAATATCGAATTAAAGAGTAAATAATATAATTTTGAATTATGATAAATATTTGAATTAATATTATATTTTTTGTAATTTTATTATATTTATTAAAATAATTTATATTTTGAAATATGATTTATGTCAATTTTGACACTATTCATATCATGACTTTTTAAATACTCCAAACCAACTTAATTACTTCAAAAAAACTTTATTAATACAAATATAATATGTAACTATGATACAAAAAATTATTGGACGATATAAAAATAACAAAATTACATTTATTTTATCATTTATAATATTATTTATTTGAATCCTTTATTAATGAATAAATCACTACATCACCATTGTGTCATAATTAAATTTATTTATTTAATGTCTAAAAATATAAATAAAATACCATGATGTATGAAATCTTTATATATTTCTAATTACTATTTATATTCGAACATATCACTTATATAACCCCATATAAAAATAGTTTTTACTAAAATATATATATTTATGTTACATTTTTCTTAACATTAAATTAATTTTTATAAAATGTCATTTTCACTTAGAAGTAGCTCCATGGGGTCCCAAAATCGACCAAAGGATGCCCATATTCATACATGTATCATCCAATGGGGCTAGGATATGTGTTAGGGTAATTTAATATTATTATAATATTATTTTTTACCCTTACTTTCTAGATTTACCCTTTAACCATGGTAAATAAAATATTTACTAAAGTTACTATTCATAATATAAAAAAATAAAAGTTTCCTATTACTCAATTTGGACCTCTTGATTATAAATATGGAATCCATTTTTTCCAAATCCAAAATAGAGAAGTTGAAAAAATTAATTGAAAATTAATTCTCGTTGTCAAAACCAAAAATTGTGTTTCTGAGAAAGAATAACAATCAAAAGATTGACATGTGTTTATGTCTAATTTAAAAGTAAAATTACTTCCAATGAAAAAATTTGATTAAATGATAAAAATTTAATCTAATTAAACTTTAAAACAAATAAAAACAACAATCTAACCATATAAATAAATTATATTAAAAGGTAGTTTTGAATTAAAATGTAGTATATTTCACTATTCATTAAAAAATGAAATTTATCATAAAATACCAAAATTTCATCCAAAGTAAATTTTGGTGTTCCTATTATAAAGAAGAATTTTATATTTTCATATAGGACATATAAAAGTGACAAAAAATATATTTAAAATGGGGTCTTCATCAAAAATTAGTAAAACAACCATTAAAGAATATTATTGTATTTCATGCTTAAAATCAGATTCATTATTATTTTAAGAATCTAAAATTTATGGGATAAATGTAAAGACATTTAATAAACATGTATAATCATATTTTAGTTAGTTTTTTATTCCTACCTATAAAATGGCAAGGCCTTAACTACCATTTAAAATTATAATATTATATTTTCAGTATGACTCATCATTTTGTGCAACATTAGATTTCGGAGAAATCCATTGTTGCGTGTTAGGTACGCCATCAAACATAGCACCCAATTAAAATAAAAAATTAATATTTCATTCAAAATTATTAATAAATATGAAAATTTTATATTCTTTATTTACATGGGATGTCACATCTTTCCCCCATTTTGGAAATTATATCCTCGCAATTTTATTCACTTATCAAATAAATGGGGGTATTTATCCCTCTTAACATTTTTAGATTAAAACATTGCCACTTTAACTATATGGGTTTTCCTTAAAACCTTTACCTAATGAATTACCTTATTCTGCAACACTTTCTCTATTTGGTCAACAATCTGGACTGGTTGTTCCTCATAAGAATGATTGTATTCCTATGGAACTACTTCTAGACTCAAAACATGAGATGGATTCGGAAAATACTTTATCAACATTGAAACATGACAAACATTGTGTACCTGGGATAAACATGAAGGTAAAGCTACTCTATAGGAAATTGATCCAACTTTCTCTAGGATTTCATAGGGTCTAATGAACCTTGGACTTAGCTTTCCCTTATTACCAAAGTGCACCAAACTTTTCCATAGAGAAACTTTAAGAAACACATGATCACCTACATCAAAAGAAATATGTTTCCTCTGGTTCTCCTCCCAACTTTTCTTCCTACTCTGAGATGTCCTAATGTGTTTTGGTATCAACTGAACTTTCTCTATCATCTCTTCTACCAATTCTTGTCCCATCAATTTCCATTCACCCCCTTCATCAGAAAAAGATGGAGTTCGACACTGCATCCCATATAATGCCTCAAATGGTTCCATATGTATACTAGAATGAAAACTATTATTATAATAAAATTCAACCAAAGAAAGACTTTAGTCCAACTTCCCTAGTAATCCATTGAGAAAGCCCGTAGCATGTCTTCCAATGTCTGAATTTTTCATTCTAACTTCCCATCTGATTGAGGATGAAAAAATGTACTAAAATTTAATTCAGTATCCAATGAATTATAAAGGACTTTCCAAAACTTATAAGTAAACCTAGGATTACGATCAGATACAATGGAGAATGGAACTCTATGTAACCTGAATATCTCTTTAACAAAAAACTGAGAATGTTGATATAGAGATAGTGTTTCTGGAATAGGAAGGAAATGAGAAGATTTGGTCAATTGATCAACAGTAACCCATATTGCATTATTACCTTGAGAAGTCTTTGGTAATACCAAAATGAATTCCATGGATATATTTTCCCATTTCCACTCTAAAACCAGCATAGGATGAAGCATCCCATTCGGTAACTACCACTCTGCTTTAACTTGTTGACAAATCAAACATCTCAGGGTAAAGTGAGCAATATCAATTTCCATTCCATCCTACTAGTAATACTTCTGAAGATCCTTGTACATCTTTGCACTACCATGATGAACTAAAAATGAAGAACTATAAGCTTCACATAACAAATCTTTCTTTAACAGTGAATCATGAGGCATACATAATATCTTCACAAATCTCAAAATACAATCATTATCAATGTTAGAATCTGGAAAATTACCCTTCTAAACCAAATCTACCTTTTTCTGCAACTCACTTTCTTCCTTCTGCACTCGCTTAATTTTTTTGATAGAGATGATTTGGCTGACACCTAAAACAAACCAGAAGAATATTTTTCACCAACAACTTCTATTACAAAGTTTATCAAATCATTGATCACAGTATCTTGTTCCAAATGTAACATGGTTAATGTTGCATTACTTTTTTGACTCAAAGCATTGACCACTATATTTTCTTTTCCCGTATGGTAATGAATCATTAAATCATAATACTTGATTAATTATATCCGTCACCTTTATCTCATGTTCAATTCTTTTTGAGTGAATATACACTTTAAACTTTTATGGCCAGTATATATTTCAAAATTTACTCCATACAGATTATGCCTCCATATTTTTAAATAAAAAACAATAGCTGCTAATTCCAAATCATGTGTAGGGTAATTTATCTCACGAGGTTTCAACTAATGTGAAGCATAATCAATTACCTAATCATTCTACCTAAGGACACATCCATATCCTTTCAATGAAGAAATAAAAAATTCACCATCTCCGAAAGGTAATGCAAAAACTGGATCATTCACGAATCTTCTTTTCAATTCCTGATAACAATCATCACATTATTTTGTCCAAATGAACTTAACACCTTTTTGAGTTAACATAGTCAGTGGTCTAGATAACGATGAAATTTTTTCAAAAAAATTTCTGGTAATAAATTTCTATCCCAATAAAACTATGGATCTCAGTTATATTTGTGGGTATTGGCCATTCTTTAAGATCTTTTGTTTTATAAGGATCAACATTTTTGCCATTTTTTGAAACAATGTGACCACAAATGAAATTTTTTGTAACCAAAACTCACACTTATGGAATTTACCATACAGTTTCTTTTCTTTTATGGTTTTCAAGACAACTCGTAAATGAATTTCATGTCCCTCTTTACTTTTGGAATAAACCAAAATATCATCAATAAACATAATCACAAACTTATCCAAGAACTCATAGAAAATTCTTTTCACAGGATCCATGAATACAACAGGTGCATTGGTTAACCCAAAAGGCATAACTAGAGATTCATAATGTCCATATCTATTATGAAACACAGTCTTAAGAATGTTGGATTCCTTTACTTTCAATTTATGGTACCCCAAACTCAATTCAATATTTGAAAAATACTAAGCTCCCTAGAGCTGATCAAACAAATAATCAATATGAGGAAAATGATACTTGAGCTTAATAGTGATGTTATTAAATGCTCTATAATCAATGAAAAGTCTCATTGAACCATCTCAAATTTTAACAAACAAGATAGGAACACCCCATGTGATGTTCTAGGTCGAATGGAACATTTATCTAATAACTCCTACAATTTCTTCTTTAACTATTAAAGTTCAAATTGAGCCATTCGATAAGGGGATTTTCAAATTGGATTAGCATAAGGAAATAAGTCAGTAGTAAATTAAACTTCCTGAGCAGGTATTATACTAGGATACTCATCAGATAAACATCAAGAAACTCATTTACCATTGGCACATCATTAATCATAACAATTACTTTGTTTTCAACAATATGTGCAAAGTAAAATTCATTTCCATCATTTACTAGTTTCTTAGCTTCTAGATATGTTATCAAAAGTATGGGTACATTCTTGTACAAATATTTAAATTCTTTCTGAAAATAAACCTCTTTATCTCTATATTCAATCTTATAATGATAAACAAAAATCCAATCCATACCCAAAATAATATAAAACTCTACTAGAGGAAGAACAATATGGTTTGCAGGTAGATTCTTTCTGCACACAAGGAAATGCAGGTTCTTATAATTTCTTTTTGTATCAATATTTTCCCCCTAGTATTCTTCCCATAAGTTTAGGATTTATATCTCGAGAAGAAATTTCCAATTTACAAGAAAATTTCATAGAAATTAATGAATGTGTAGACCTTGAATCAAACAACACATTGGCATAATCTAAATAAAAAAATAGTGTACCTGACACTACTTCATTCGATGGAAAAAAATCTAATGAAGTAGTTTCAAAGGATTTCACCACCCCTTTCTGCTTATATTCCTGCTAATCTCCCTCAGTTGAGTTCTTCATTGGGCACTCATTTTCATAATGACCCATTTCATTGCACTCAAAACATTTTATTGATTGTAAATCAGATTTTTTCTTACCATTACCCTGATCTTTTTCAGTGCAATTACAAGCCTCATATGACATTTTACCACATCGATAGCACTTACCGGAATCCAAAAAGCATCACCTAGTGTACTTTTTACCACAATTTTCACAAACTATAAACTTATGTTTCTTAACATCAGATTTTTTTGAACAGTTCTTCCCTTTTTTTGCCACCTCAACCTCTTATTCTGTGGTTTTTCAAAGAACACTTGATCATTGACAAACTCCATTTCCACCTTCTCCTCACATCGAACAAGTTTTTCATAACTTTCAAAATCACGAGAAGTTAAATCTCTTCGATACATTAGCTTTAATCCTAAGTAGAAATTGTTGATTTTACTATAAAGATCTCATATGAAATTTGGATCATACCTTTCCATTCGAGTGATTTTTTCTTTAAAAGCAATCACTGATTCACCATCCTGCCTAAATTACTGGAATTTGTCTTCCATACGATGATGAAAAACCTTAGGAAAATATTTCTCAAGAAACATACGTTTGAATTTATTCTAATAAATATCATCAATATCTTCACTACCCTTGTTATTTTTAACCACTGACCACCACTGATCAGATTCACCTTCAAAACTATAAACAATATTACTAACCATTTGATGTTCTGAACATCCCTTGACATCGAAAATATTTTCTAGTGCTTTAATCCACCCATAAACTTGCACATGGACTGATTATCCTTTTAATGACGATGGATGTTTCCTCATGAAATGCTCCACTACTGCCATGTTCTTCTGTGGTTGATCTGGATGATCTTGTGCATGAATACCCCCACCATTTATATCCTAAGTCAACTATTCCATCACTGCAACAAACTGTTCAATTCTGATTCCAACCATCTTAGGTTGCTAATTTGGAAGGTTTTTTTCCTCCTCATTTCATCAAATCATAGATTCCCTATTTCATCTGCAGAAAACCACTCTAAACATAGAAATATCTTAGACGAAGAAACATGGTAATATGTAAATTCTATATCATTTAATCTTTCTATAAATTAATTTATGGATATTAATTTAACAATATCATAATTCATAAATTTTTCTAAACTGACATCTGATACTAACTATAAGGCCCCAGCCTAAAACATGAAATAATCTTGGGTTAAGTTAAGAATTAACATTGAGGATCTTTTAAGGTTTAGAGTTTTACAGAATTAGGCCATAACTATTACGTTACATCTCAAATATTACAAATTAGACACTTCTACTCAGCATCTATTTTTTCATAAAATAAAAACTCTTTAAAAGAAACAAGAATTCTTTTCTTGATATATATCTTCTTGAAATCTTACTTTATCTTACCCTACCTTATACCCTGTGAATAAAATTTCAAAAACATGCTATGAGCATAAAAATATCATTAAGGGTTATAAAATGAAGAAAGAAATAATTATTCCATTAATACATACAAAACATAATCTCCTTAACACACCTCATAAAATTGTAAGGTTTATGAATTATACATAGAAATCATAAATCATAAAGGTAACTTGTGGAATCCATAATATAATTACATTGTAACTTTCACAACTGCATAGGGAGTTATGTTTGGATTACCCATCATAGTATATTACCTAAATATCTTTGGAGAAACATTAATGTTTACCTCTTTCATGTTACCCAATGAGTTGGGGAGATATCTTGGGCTCACCTGCCCTAAGTTTATCACAGAACCACCCATATATGTAAACAATTACCAAGAACCATAACATATTCATAACACATAAAACAAGCATAAAGGAAAGATAGCATTTCCAAATTGAAATCACAATATAACATTAACCTAATCAATTCATTATCAAAACCATTTTCAGTACCGAAATATGTAAAAAGAGTATATTATAATTATTTTCTTTTTAAAGACATTACATCTTGTTAAGGAGTCGAAATATGAAATAATGCTTGCATATATAAAAAGGTTATTATCACCACGTACATTAAAAAGAAATATTCTTTTTTGTCATTCAGTAAAAATATTCATAGAAAAAATATTCCCATTGAATTTCATGAAAAGCCAATGGGGTTTATACACCATATAAAATAATGTCATGTATAAATCGAAGTATGCCTCACTGAAAGGAGATTAATATAGAGTCCCTTACCTTGTGTATGACTTGACTCATTTGTTCTTTAATATCCTGAATTATAAACTAAAGTTAATTCCTACTTACATTAGAACCTTTTTTCAGTTTTATAGTACTTTTATATCAATTATCACCACATTATAAACATTACATAATCATTTAGGATAATAGCAATCATTTTGTCGATATTTTGTACTTGATTAAAAATTAACTTCTTATAATTACAAGTTATCCATGTGGTCAAAATTCCATTATCTCTAGCATGATATTCCTGATTTCTATATTATATATATGTGATTTATATCCAATATATATATATGTATTCATAATAGTACATAACATTTGAAGATAAGAAATGAAATGCACCGTTAATGGAGATAGTAAGTTGTACATACGCATGAACACTACTTTCATTTCTATTTCATATTTAATGGAATGAAAACATAAGGATAAATAGGTATATTATAATTTCTATATAATATCATATATAATTTCATTAACTTCATCCTTTATACATTCCATGTATGGAATGAACGAGTCATATCACTTTGAGTGAGAGGTTTTCCACACTTCCTCGAATTAAATTATCATATTTACCCATTATGGAAACCATAAAGGTATGATATAAATGAAAACTACAGAAGCATAGAGAGAATATAAATATTATGTATATCACATATAAATACAATTTTGTCATAATGGCCTCCATGAGAGGTGGTAGGAGATAATTGAACAATCATCTTTTTATGAGGCAGTAGTTCGCCGTCCACAGAAACAGTATGTTCGTATCGATTTAGATGGAGGTTTGTAGAAGTGTAGTTATAATCCTTCTCTTAACAACATCTGAGTATATTGAAGATACTAGTGTTGTTAAGATCATGTCAGATACCT
This sequence comes from Viscum album, assembly GCA_963277665.1. Taxonomy (NCBI): domain Eukaryota; kingdom Viridiplantae; phylum Streptophyta; class Magnoliopsida; order Santalales; family Viscaceae; genus Viscum; species Viscum album. The sequence goes on from OY728135.1 coordinate 456,880,478, forward strand.
ACTATTATGAGAACCTTTAAATGCTATAATAATATTCTTAAATAATGTTCTATGGCTGGATGACATACTACGATAGGGCACATGGTATATAGACCATCATGTGTGATTACTCGTAAAAAGATGAGATTCTCTCTCATGGAGTTCGCACTTGGTAATCTCAAATATGGGAGATTATGAGAACAGAACTGCCAGTAGAAATTCTTCATGTCTTGGTGTCATTAGTAATTGCTATCTACGAGCGCATGTAATGGTCCTTAGATTAGAAGATTATCACTAAATCATGTCATGACTCATGCACTTAGATTTTCTGATGAAAACCATCAGTAAGAGAGTTGGCAGGAAGTAGGGTACGTTGGGTGCGTTAGGAATGACATGTTGTTTGTGGATATGTCAAGGAAGGATTTTCCCTTCCATATTTATGGAAGTAGATATATCGGGACCTTTGAATAAAATAGAACTGTCACTCAAATTCCATGGCCATGGTGTCACGACGAGTTCATTTCTGGAAGTCAAAGAATGACGGATCAAGCATACAGGTTTATAACACTGCCACGAAACCTGCATGATGAGATATTGAGACAAAGGGATTTAATTACACAGTAAGGGTTCGCATGAGGTGACATGTCAATGCGGTGTCAACTTCTTTCTCTTGGGTGCCTTAACCCATTGCTAGACGGTAATCTTGGACTTTAGCCAAGCCCACCTAATGCCAACGAGAAAGAGGCCTAGAGGGTCACACAATATGTGTATCTATGTATCTCATGTAGAATAAAGATTATTCCCATATGTGGTTCAATAATTATTCATGGAAGCCAAAATTGTTTTAATGTTGGAGGAAGAATAAAATGAAAAACAAGATATACACGCCATGTACTTTTAATGTACACACCGTGTAGTTTTTATTTTGGAAAGGAAATGAAAAATAAAAACAAGATATACACGCCGTGTACATTAAATGTACACATCATGTAGTTTTCATTGAAAAACGAGTACACGCCGTGTATTAATGATTGCATGCCTTATAGTTTTTCCATTCGGTATATTGATGAGATAATATCATTTTATTAAATGATATTTATTATAATCGGTGTGGGAACATTTCAAGGAATTAATGATTCGACATGGGGTTTTCAATAAGAGTTAATGAAATAAATAAAATACGTAACGTGTTTATTTATTATTATAACTCTATAACCTCAAACCCGGTTATAAATATCCTCACAACCCGAACACTTTTCCTAAAAATCATTATGTACAACAATTATGGAGAATTCCCTCATGGCCGAGACAACTCATTTCTCCAAGAACGCTCTCAAGACCGAGAGAGATCCTCCTCCATCAGATCAAAATGATCTAAGGCAGACAATTCAATCAAAGGTTTCTCCAAGATAGAACCCGAAGAATCCTTTGGCGATGTCCAGAGATACGTGGTGCACACGTGGATCACTGCTAGAGGAATTCTACACTTGGATTATGCGATGCAATGATGAATCACATCAGAACGTGATCAAGAATATCAATGAAGAAAGAACACCGAAAATGAAACTTCTTGTCAATTAATTAAATTAATTATAATCAACCGGTGACGGTCCTCATTTGTGGTTCTAGGACCATCCTTCATCTTTGTCGATTTCTATGATTTGATCCGTGGAGACTGGCATTTATCGTCGTATTGATCCGGTATTGATCATTGCTAATGAAAAAAATCCAAGTGGGCACATCCACCCATGAGCTTCCACTGTGCCCAGAACCTTCAATTGGTATCAGAGTGAGGTTACAACATTGATTATCGTTATTTAATTTTCATTGATAATTTACACATTTATATTTGATTCGATTCAAGATAAATCGTTCTATAAATCTGAATGAACGAGATCTATTCTTCCTCCTTCATTTCTCAATTCACATCATAGAAATGACCTTCTAATTTTAATTTTGATCTAAATATAAATGAGGAACTCATCTATATGAGACGATATTTCTGTCTGTACAACATAAGAATACACATCGTGTATTGAAAATTACAAACCGTGTACTTAGGTTCAACGAACCTGTACTGGTCCGCCAAACCACGCCTTGTGAATTGAGCATGCCTAAGTTTTTATTACACCATGTTGACCTGAATTGAATGGTGCTTGGAAACCAGAATACACAGTGTGTATGTTGAATCAACATGATGTGTAGTCCGATCCAGCCTAGGTGAAACTGTGTACAAGGAGAAGCCATGTACCACGTACACGGGATTGCCAGGCTGGTAACTGTGTAACAAGGAAGTACACCCCATGTTAGATTAATCTAAACGCCGTGTACTCCAAAATTTCCAAATTATAGAAAACACGCCAAAGCCTCCGGCGTGTACTTTGGATAAAGGGTAAAAAATACACGCAGTGTAATATATCCTACACACCGTGTACTTTCAAGAAATGGAATTTAAAAAGGTTTCCTCTAAAGTACAAAGACCTATACAAGGAATAGGTATGAGAAGAATCTCAAGGAAATTTAGAAAGGAATTTAAGATAAAGAATTGATTAATTATAAGATCATAATTAATTGAATTCAAGAATGACTTATCTTGAATAATAGAATGATTAAAAGAATTTGAATTCTAAATACGCATAAATGTCATTTCATGCTATGGATTATCATGAGCTAGAACAAATAACCTTTGTGTGTGTATGGTTTCATTTAAATTTATTTAAATTCATTGGCCTGCGATCCATCTTCCAATAAAATCTAGGGTCTGTGTACCCATGTTTTCTTTAATATAAACCCCATGTAATGGAGGATCTCTCAAGTCAGAGGAGATGGTTCAAAACCCGAAGCTAAGACAAACCCAACCCAAAAAGATACAAAGGTGGACAGGTGGGAGATGCAAAACACGAACCATTGGTTAAAGGTGTTTTTACCTAGGTTAGGGTTAGCTTATCAAAACCACTAGATAAGATAACCAGTAGAATCTGATAATCATGACATGTTATTTTATTTATGTCTGATTGCATGGTTTATTTATTATGTATGTGTTTTTGCGATGACATAACTAATGAAATAAACAAGAATTAAAAGATGGAGTAAAATAAAAATCGGACTATGTGTAAACATTATCAGAACATGGTTAATCACTTAATAAAGAATCACTTAATATTAACAAGCATGTGATAATGTGAAACTACGCATAAAGAATAAAATCCCTCAAATACCATATTATGTCAGACCAAGCCTTTCGTTACTTGATTAAGGGAAATACTCAATAAAAATATGTGTTTGACCAACCCTTTTTGGGACACTTACTTTTATAAAGGAAGCTCTTATGAATGTTTCAGGTTGAATTAAACATTTTACATCAAGAGGAGTAGCCCTTTCTAGACTTGTTGTAAAATACAGGCAAGTGCTGAGGAAATCCAAGTCAGGATTTCAGGATTGGGGAGTCCACTCAACAGATCAATGAAATGTAAACTCATAGTTGGAAAAGGCCTACCTACCTAAATACCTTCTTATAGCTTGACGAACCCTTGTTGGTGTTATGCAAAGGGGAATATGGATCCTTGTCACTAGAATATCAAAGCAACTTGAAATTCCAAATTCAATGGTGAGGGCCATTGGGACTTTATAAAATAGTGGTAGACTTAATAAAATTTAAAATTTCTCATAAAATGTAATCAAGAAAGTACTGATAAATCTTCTCTTTTAATTTGTAGAATCAATATGAAAAACTCGTCAACCATATTTTCTCTATGATCAATTCTGGATAAGATAATATCCTCACCAGTAGTAACTTTCATGAATGGTTTAGGCACCTTCGGTTTATCCTATGCCATGAACGAAAGTTTTACATGCTAGAGTCCTCACTTCCTAATTCGCCTGCCCAAGGGGCGAGTAATGAAGATTTCCTGGTCTATGATAAACATTTGAGAGATGCACTCGACGTTCAATGTTTGATGTTGTCATCAATTTCTAGCGAGCTAGTGAAGTCTCATGAAGACATGGATGCCTATAGCATGCTTGAGCACCTCCGTAGTCTATACTAGGAGAGAGCAAGACATGAAAGGTTTGAGATCTCTAAGGCTCTATTTTAGAGAAAGCTTGGAGAGGGTGCTCCACCTGGGCCTCATGTAGTCAATCTCATTAGATACATTGAGCACTTGTAGGTTCTAGGGTATAAACTCCCCAAAGAACAGGGTACTGATCTCATTATTTCATCACTCCCCTGGATCTTCTCTAACTTTATTGAAAATTTCAACATGAACAACATTGAGAAGTCTCTTTCTGATCTTTTTATTCTTATTCTCCAAGTGGAAAATGATATGAAGAGTGAAAATCCTTAGGTACTTAGGGTGAATAAAAGGAAATGGAAGGTGATGATATTTAATCCCAAAGCTTCTTCAAGGCCTTCAAATAAAACAAAGATCAATGAGGAGGCAAGAGAGTAGGTGGTTGTTTGCTTCGCATGTGGTAAGAATGGCCACTGGAAGAAAAACTTCACCCAACCAAGGAAGAAAGGGGAAGCATCAGGTGCATTTGTTATCGAATTTAATCCATCTGTTTCTACTAATTGAGTATTAGATACTGCTTGTGGTTCTCACATATGTATCCAAATACATGAACCAAGTAGATTCAGAAAGATTAACTAAGTTGAGGTGGATCTTCGAGCAGCCAACGGATCCAGACTCGCTGTTGTAGCTGTTGGATACTACCACCTCACATTGCCTTTTGGGATGGTCTTGGTATTAAAAAAATGTTATTTTGTACCCTCTGTATCCAAAAACATTATTTTAGTATCCAAATTAGATACTGATGGATTCATATTCAAGTTTTGAAATGAATGCTCTTACTTTTATAAAGATATCCTTTTTTTGGTAGGGCACATTTATATAACAACCTTTATGTGTTAGAATACACAAAACATGTAATGGAAATCGTCGACAAAGTTAATTCACATGACTCGTACCACACCCAACTTTGGCTTCACCGGCTATGTCATGTCAATGAGAAATGTTTGAAAAAATTACATCAAGATGGGTATTTAGATTATTTCGAACTAAAACCACTTGGTGTATGTCATGCATGACTACAAGGCAAAATGAAAAAATCCCCATTTAGTGGGAATGGTGAATGGGCTAAAGAGGTTCTAGAAATAGTTCACACAGATGTATGTGGACCGTTTCTAGTTGAACAAAGGGGTGGGTTTTTGTACTTCATAACCTTTACTGATGATTTTTGTAGATATGGATATATTTACTTAATGAGGTATAAGTCATATTATTTAGATCAGTTCAAAGAATACAAGAATGAAGTTGAGAACCATCTTGGTAAGAAGATTAAGAAAATCCACTCAGATAGAGGAGGAGAATATCTTAATCAGGACTTCATTGATTTCTTACATAAGCTTGGGATTCTATCTCAATTCACTCCTCCTTACACGCCTCAGGGGAATGGTTTAAGTGAAAGGAGGAACCACACCCTATTGGACATGGTGATATCAATGATGATTCAAGCGAGTCTTCTATTCTTCTTTTTGGGATATTCATTACAAATAGAAGAACACACACTAAACCATGTACCAACTAAAATAATAAATGGTATTCTATACGAGATATGGAGTGGATTCAAAGCCATGTTATCAAATTTACATGTGTGGGGTAGCGAAGCATTTGTTAAGGCCTCTTCAGGTAACAAGCTTGATCCGTGAGGCACAAAGTGTTCCTTTAGAGGATATCCCAAAGAAGCAAGGGGATATTACCTATATCACCCCTCAGATAAAAAGGTTACAGTGGAAAGACATTCCATATAACTTGATAGGGAGCACATCTCCAAAAGAGATAGTGGGAGCGAGATAGACTTTGATGAAGTCAAGGCTCAAGACACACAGGAGTTGGTACAAGAACATATTCCAAAAATCCCCGTGGAAGAAAAATCTGTTCCAGAGACACAAGAACTGTGTAGGAACACGAGAGAGGTGAGAGAATTAGAACGATATGGTTTTCTTGTCACCAAGGATGGTGAATTATTAATGATTGAGAATGATGATCCTCTTACCTACAATGAAGAAGTTGAAGGCACAAATACTGTCAAGTTGAAAGAAGCCATGAATTTTGAAATGGATTCCATGTACCAAAACCATGTCTGGATTTTGGTAGATTATCCAGTTGATGTAAAGACTATTGGTAATAAATGGGTATTCAAGAAGAAATTGGATATGGAGGGACAAGTCAGCACCTATAAGGCATGACTAGTTGTAAAAGGTTTTAGACAGTGTTAAGGAATTGACTATGATGAAACCTTTTCACTGGTTGCGTTGCTGAAATCCATCAGAATCCAATTAGCCATTATCTCTTACTATGACTTTGAAATTTGGAAATTGGATGTCAAAACAACATTCCTTAATAGGAAACTACAGGGATATGTCTACACGACACAACCTAAAGGGTTTGTGACTTCAAAGGATTCCAAAAAGGTATGAAAGTTGCAGAAATACGTTTATGGATTAAAGAAAGCATCAAGGTCATGGAAAATTCATTTTGATGAATCCATAACAAAATTTGTCTTTATTAATAATGAATGTGATACTTGTGTCTACAAAATGTTTAGTGGATGTGTAGTCATTTTCCTAATAGTATATGTTGATGACATATTGCTAACTGGAAATGAAGTACCTATCTTACAGTTAGTTAAGGCATGGTTGGATAAATACTTCTCTATGAAAGACTTGGGTGAGGAAACATATATTATTTGGATCAAGATCCATCGTGATAGATCCAAGAGAATGATGGGCCTAAGTCAAAGTACAAACATTGACAAGATACTGAAGAGATTTAGTATGGAATAGTCCAAGAGGTGATTATTGCCAATGTCACGTGACATTCATATTTCCAAGAAAATGTATCCTCAGACACATTAGGAAAGAAAGAAAATGGAAAGGATCCCTTACACACCCGTGATTGGGTCAATCATGTATGTTATGCTATGTACAAGGATAGATGTTTCTTACATATTAAGTGCGGTAGGCAGATATCAACCTGATTCATGAGACCACCATTGGACGGTAGTTAAGACCATCATTAAGTATATGAGGCATAATAAGGACATGTTCCTTGTTTATGGAGGAGATGAGGAAATAGTCATCAGAGGAAATTTATATGATAGTTTCTAGACTGATCAAGATAACATGAAGTCTTAGACTGGATACATCTTCAGTTTGAATGGAGGTGTAGTGAGTTGGAAGAGCTCAAATCAAGGTGTGGTCACATATTCTACAGCAGAGTCTGAGTATATCACAGCTTCTGAGGCATCCAAAGAAGAAATATGGATGCAATTCTTCATCCAAGAGATGGATTTAGTACCGATTAGTAAAGATCTTATCGCACTCTATTGTGATAATATTGTAGCGGTGACACTTGCAAAAGAGACAAGGTCACATCAGCAGACAAAGAACAAACTTCAGAAGTATCATCTCTTGAGGTATTTTTCTCAGAGTGGTGAAGTTGTAGTGAGATGTATTTCCATGGAAGAAAATGTGGAAGACCCCTTGAATAAAGCCTTGACTCATCAGAAACATGATAATCATGTGAGGTCTAGCAGACAAAAAATCGTAGTCAGTTGGCTCTAGTACAAGTGGGATAATGTTAGGGTTGGTGTCCTGAGAACCAACTATTTTGTACTTTGATTACATGAATGTGAAATTATTACATATTTTTCATTGTTTTTCATGAATATAATATAATAATGTCCTAAAATATTTGTTGCATTAATAAGGTCATGTAAGATCCCCACTATGATGAGATCTTTGAAATGCTATAACAATATTCTTAAATAAAGTTCTACAGTTGGATGACATACTATGATAGGACACATGGTATACATACCATCATGTGCAAGTACTTGTAAGAAGATGAGACTCTCTCTCATGGAGATCTCACTTGGTAATCTCCAATATGGGATATTATGAGAACAGACCCACTAGTAGCAATTCCACATGTCTTGGTGTCATTGGACATTGCTATCTATAAGCATGTGTAATGTTCCTTAGACTGGAAGATTATCACTAACTCATTTCATGACTCGCACACTTAGATTTGATGATGAAAATCATCATGAAGACAGTTGGCAGGAAGTAGAGTACGTTGGGTGCGTCACGAATAACATGTTGTTAATGGATAAGTCGAGGAAGGATTTGTCCCTTCCATATTTATGGAAGTAGATATATCAGGCCATTTGATTGAAATTTCACTGTCGCTCAAATTCCATGGCCATGGTGTCCCGACGAGTTTATTTATAGAAGTCAAAGAATGACAAATCAAGCATATAGGTTTATGACACTTCCATGAAACCTGCTTGATGAGATATTGAGATAAAAGGATTAAATTACATAGTAAGTGTTCGTATGAGGTGAAACATCAATGCGGCGTCAACTTCTTTCTCCTGGGTGCCTTGACCCGTTGCTTGAGATTAATCTTGGACTTTAGGCAAGCCCACCTAATGAAAACAAGAAAAAGTCCTAGAGGGTCACATATTAAGTGTATCTAAGTATCTCAAGTAGAATAAAGATTATTCCCGTATGTGGTTTAATAATTATTCAAGAAAGCCTAAATCGTTTTAATGTTAGAGGAAGAATAAAATGAAAAAAAGATATACACGCCGTGCACATTGAATGTACACACCATGTAGTTTTCATTTTGGAGAGGAAATGAAAAATGAAAACATGATATACACGCCGTGTACATTAAATGTACATGCCGTGTAGTTTTTAATGAAAAACAAGTACACGCCGTGTATTAATGATTACATGCCGTATAGTTTTTCTAGTCGATATTTTAAGGAAATAATATCATTTTATTAAATGATATTTATTATAATCAGCGTGGGCACATGTCAAGGGATTAATGATTCAACATGGGGTTTTCAGTAAGAGTTAATGAAATAAATAAAACAGGTAACAAATTTATTTATTGTCATAACTCTATGACCTCAAAACCGATTATAAATATCCTCAAAACCCCAACACTTTTCCTAAAAATCATTATGCACAACAATTCTGGTGAATTCCCTCAAGGCCGAGAGAACTCCTTCCTCAAAGAATGTTCTCAAGACCAAGAGAGATCATCCTCCATCATATCAAAATGATCTTAGGCGGACACCGCAAGCAAAGGTTTCTCCACTCTAGCACCCAAAGAATCATTTGGTGATGTCCATAAATACGTGGTGCAAGTGTGGATCACTGCTAGAGGAAGTCTACACTTGGATTCTACGATGCAATGAAGAATCACATCAGAACGTGATCAAGAATATGAATGAAGAAAGAACACCTAAAAAAGTACTTCTTTTCAATTAATTAAATTAATTATAATCAACCTGTGACAGTCCTAGTTTGTGTTTCCAGGACCATCCTTCTTCTTTGTCTATTTCTATGATTAGATCTGTGGAGACTGGCATTTATCATCATATTGATCTTCGATTGATCATTGATAATGACAAAAATCCATGTGGGCACATCCACCCACGAGCTTCCACTTCGCCCGGAACCTTTAGTTATCACCACGTATGTTAAAAAGAAACATTATTTTTGTCATTCAGTAAAACACTTCATAGAAAAAAAATATTCCCCTTGAATTTCATGAAAATTAAATGGGGTTTATAAACCATATAAAATAATGTCATCTATAAATTGAAGTATGCCTCAATGAACGGAGATTAATACGGAGTCCCTAACCTCATGTAAGACTTGACTCATTTGATATTTAATATCCTGAATAATAAACTAATGTTAATTCCTACTTACTACAGAACCGTTTTTAGTTTATTAGTCTATTTATATCACTTATTACCACTTTATAAACATTACATAATCATTTAAGTTAATAACAATCATTTTGTTGATATTTTATACTTGATTCAAAAATGAACTTCTTATAATTACAAGTTGTCCATGTGGTAAAAATTCCATTATCTATAGAATTCTATTCATGATTTATATATTATATATATCATATATATCCAGTATATATATATATGTATTCAAAATAGTACATAAGATTTGAAGATAAGAAATGAAATGCACCGTTAATGGAGACAGTAAGTTGTACATACGCATGAACACTACTTTTATTTCTATTTCATATTTAATGGAATGAAAACTTAATGATAAATAGGTATATTATAATTGAAATATAATATCATATATAATTTAATTAACTCCATTATTTATACATTCCATGTATGGAATGAACGAGTCATATCACTTTGAGTGGGCGGTTGTCTGCACTTAATCAAATTAAATTATCATATTTAACCATTATAGAAACCATAAAGGTATGATATAAATGAAAACTACAGAAGCATAGAGAGAATATAAATACAATATATATCACATATAAATAAAATTTTGTCATAATGGCTACCATGAGAGGTGGTAGGATATAATTGAACAATCATCGTTTTATGAGGCCGTAGTTCGTCATCCATAGAAACAATATGTTCATATCGATTTAGATGGAGGTGTGTAGAAGTATAGTTAGAATCATTCTCATAACAACATCAGAGTATATTGAAGATACTAGTGTTTTTATAAAATAATTTAATAAAGATAGTTTAGGGTGTGGGAGAAGGAAAATAATAGAAAAGAACTTGAGAGAAGACGTTACCTTTAATTTGGGTAACACCCTTTAGTTTGAACCAAAAGGGTTTATTGAATTTACTTGTGCCCAAAGTAAGGCTTTTAGGTGTAATATACGGATGTTGAGAGCTTATTTGAGTAGAATTTGGATGATCCAAGGGGCTTTAGAGGTGTGAGTAATGGATTAGAGGGGGTGGGATTTTATAAGAGAGAGGAGGGGGTCTTTAGGAAAGTTTGAAATTACTATTTTATTATAAATTGGGTTTCGGTTTAAAAAGTTCAAAAACTCACTAAATTTAAAGATAATATGAATATATGTCTAAATAAAATCATCCAATAATAATTGGATAGGTTTTGGATATTTTTGAATCCTTATCTTGTTTATTTAACATTTTTTACTCTTACCGTTTTATCAAGCATTTAACACTTTGAGAATAAACATAGTTACCAAAACATGAAAAATATAAAATTAGTGAGTCAATAATAACATTTTATACATATGATAAAGATTTGGCTGGATCTTAGATTTTTTGAAATTTTTTAATATTTAATAAAATATTTTATATTTTGAATTTTGAATTTTGTCAATTTTGACATTATTCATATCATGACTTTTTTAAAAATCCTAAATAACTTCATTACTTAAAAAAAACTTCAGTAATACAAATATAACTTGTAAATATCATCCATTAAATTCATGTATAATATGAAAATATGAAAATTACATTTATTTTAACATTTATTATATTATTTATTTGAATCCTTTATTAATGAAGCAATCAATGCATCGTCATTGTCTCATAATTAAATTTATTTACTTAATGTCTAAAAATTATAAATTAAATATCATGATGTATTAATTTTTTTTATATTTTTAATGAATATTTATAGTGGAATATATCACTTATATAACCCCATATTAAAACTATTTTACTAAAATATATATGGTTATGTTATATTTTCCTTAACATTAAATTAATTTTAATAAAATGTCATTTTCACTTACAAGTGTCTTTATAGGGTACCAAAATCAACCCAAGGATGCCCATGGTTAGAAATGTATCAGATAATAGGTCTAGGACATGTGTTAGGGTAATTTAATATTATTATAATATCATTTTTATCCTTATTTAATAGATTTACCCTTTAGCTATGGTAAATAAAATATTTACAGAAGTTACCATTCATAATGTCTAAGAATAAAAGTTACCTATTTACAAAATTTGTAACTTATGGTTCCAAATATGGAATCCATTTTTCCAAATTCAAAATAGATATGTTGTAGAAATTATTTTAAAATTAATTACCAATGTCAATACCAAAAAGCATGTTTTTAAGAAATAATAACTATCAAAAGATTGACATGCATTTATGTCTAATTTAAAAGTTAAATTACTTCAAATGACCAAAATTGGATTAAATGGTAAAATATAATCCAATTAAACTTTTAAAAAAATAAAAATAACAATCTAACTATATAAATAAATTATATTAAAAGGTAGTTTGGAATTAAAATGTAGTATTTTTCAATATTCATTAAAAAATAAACTTTATCAGAAATGTACCAAAATTTCATCATAAGTAAATTTTGGTGTTATTCTTATAAAGAAGAATTTTCTTTTGTGATATAAGATATATAAAAGTGACAAAAACTAGATATAAAATGGGTTCTCCATCAAAAGGTGGTAAAACAAACTTTAAAAAATATTAGAGAATTTCATGCTGAAAATCAGATTCTTTATTATTTTAAGCATATAAAATTTATAGAATAAATGAAAATACATTTAATAAAAATGTATAATAATATTGTAGTTAGTTCTGTTCATTCCCACTAATAAAACATCTTGGATCTAACTACCATTTAAAATAATAATATTATATTTTTAGTATGACACAACATTGTGTGGAACATAAGATTTCGGAGAAACCCATTGTTGCGTGTTGGGTATTCCATCAAACATATAATCCCCTCTAATGAAAAAAATTAATATTTAATTAAAAAATATTAATAAATATTAAAATTTCATTTTCGTTATTTATATGGGATGTTAAAATTAGTCATTCCAAAAGGCATTACTGTAAACTGGTAATGCCCATACCTGGTTTGAAATGCTGTCTTTGGAATGTCTTCCTTCTTCATGCACAACTGATGATATCTAGATTGAAGGTCAATATTTGAAAATTATTGAGATCAATGAATTTGATCAAATAAATCATCTATACCAGGTAGGGGATACTTATTCTTTATTGTTATAGCATTGATCTCCTTGTAGTCAGTACAAAATCTCATAGATCCATCTTTCTTCTTAACAAAAAGAACAGGGGTTCCACATGGAGAAACACTAGGGATAATAAATCGTTTATTAATCAATTCATAAAATTGTTTCTTTAGTTATACTAATTCCACATTGTCTATTTTATAAGGTTTATTCAATATGGGCCTTGAACCATAAATAAAGTCAATAGAAAACTCAATTTCCCATTATGGAGGATGTACCTGTAAATACTATGAATACACATCAACATATTATTTCACAATAGTTACATACTCTATTTTAAAATTCCTTTCCTCACCCAATTTTATTTCATTACCCTCCTACCTAATAATTTAATTTAGTAGAGCTACTGGGGGTGGATCTAGATGAGAATCACATTGAGACGTTTATTCTCTAAAAATAAGGGTTTCTTTATCATCATCAAAAAATATAACTTTCTTCTTCTTATAATAAATTTTTCCATCACGGTCTGAAAGCCAATATATACTCAGTATTTTGTCAAATTCAATCCTAGGTATGACAATGAGATCAACAGATAAAGCACATTTATATGCCATAATAGAAATCGATTGAGAACACTTTGTGGCAATGATACTTCCCTTAAGAGTTTTGTTTGAAAAGTCCCTTAATAAGTCAAATTGGAAATATCTAATTTTTTTGGAAAACTGGGATGATATTAAATAATGAGATGATCCATAATCAAATAAAGCATTGGCTAATTTTGAGGAAATGATTAAAGTACTTGCCACCACGTCATTCAGAACTTCAACCTCAACAGTTGTGATAATATAAGGTTGTACTTCCCCCCTTGGCATTTTCTGAGGTATGTTTCCTTGAATATTAGGAAATTAATTTGAATAAAACCCAATATCTTTAAAATTTTATCATTGGACATTGGAATCCTATTTCCCCCTAGAAATCACGAGCTTGGTGACCTTTTTATCCCGACTTTTAACAAACTGCCATCACCTTTAGGCATATACTGAGGTGTTTCTTCTTACAATTAATACAGGATGGAAAGTCAACTTGTTTCCTTATTCTTCATATTTACTTTTTCAAAGTGTTAATTAGATCTCTTATTCTCTTGGTTCACTTTAAAGTCATAAGACTTAGAGAATTCTTATTCTATCTTGATAGCACATGAGACTATATCTTCATACAATGGGTAGGATTGTGAGACAAATTCTCGACAAAGAAATGGTTTTAACCCATAAAAGAATCTATCAATATTACTTCTTGGGTTACGCATATAATCTGCATCATGCCTTCCAAACCTTGTAAAGTTAGCCTCATACTTTGTGATATTCTCATCCTCCTTTTACCTCAGACTTAGAAATTGCCATTCTATATCTTCTCAATGTTCATGAGGAAAGTATTTTTATAAGAAAATATCTTTAATCTACCTCCATTCCATACTTCATACTTCTTCATCCTCATTTTTTTTGTTTTTAATTAATGACCACCATTGATTTTCATCTCCTGAGAGGTGATAAACTTCCATGACAACTTTTTCCCTTTCGCTACTCCCCAAAGAATGATATATTTTCTCTAAGGAACTTATCCATTGCTCAGTTACAAATGGATTTGTAATCCCATTGAATTTTGGTCATTGTTGCCTCATTAAGAGGTCTAACATTGATCCTCTGTGTTGTGGATCAGGGTGCCCCATATAGGTAAGATTATTATTCATAACCTGAGTGAGTTGTCCCAGTATGGTTATAAGCCGATCAACACCAATTGCATCACTAGATCCACTATAATTATCTTTAATAGGAGTTAAATCCCTATATGTATTACATGTGTTGATATAGTTTCCATTTCTTCTATTATGTGCCATTTCTAAACAATAGCATAGAGAAGATTAGTTTATGAATTACAATGCATAATTCCAAACTTGTAAAATACTTAACATAAATTGAATAGTTTATGCATATAATCCATAATCATAATAACATTTCTTTGGGGATGTATTTAATCATAAATCATTTATAATGGTTTGTAAATAAAATGTGAATTATCCAAAGAATATCCCCTTGGAGTGTTAGACTAGGTGCATAGTGAGGCTCGTTGTCGTGTACCAGGATACCACAGGTCATGCCCGAAACTCCTTGTCATATTTTTCATTCCTAGGTACGTCTGTGCTAGAACCAAATCCACTTGTAGTATCCATACATTGATTTATTTCTTGGTAAACCAACATAATATCTACATTAATTTTTTTTGGATGTTCTTCTATATTAATCCTCAAAAGTCTATCTTAGGGTAATGTTCTCTAATCAGAGTTTTTTCTGAATATAGTTTCCAAGGTTTGTAATAAACTTTCTCTAATACCAACTGTAATTCCCCAACCCTAGTTACCCAAAGTCGGTGCATTATTAAATAACATTATCATTAACACAAGATATCAAGTCTCTAATGACCAACCAACTTAGTAGACTTAGAAGTACTAGATACATTCATAGATTTTACGTTACATTATGAAATGAAAAATACAAAAACATCGTGTATCCATTGAACACACTCATATCCCTTAGCCTATCCCTATAGGTCATTAATAATATACTTCTTCGCATCCTGTAAAAAATAAAACATAATAAAGGGGTGAGATCAGATTCTTAGTAAGGATAACAATATATAGGAAACTATCATAAATAAGAACAAATATTTATGGTAATTTATAAGACTAAAGCACGAGACTTTTAAACATAAACTTTAGTATAATATGAAAAAGATAAATCAAATAACTCCATTTACTTATTTAAAAGGATATTCTACTAGATGAATAATCACATGTAATATTAGTAGTTAATATCATAATGATGGAATGTATAATGCCAGAAACATTAACCACAAAGTCATGTCCTCATACCAAGACCCTAAATATAAATTTTTTCAAGGATTTATTCCAAGAAATTAGTTTATCTCATGAGACCTACCGATGCATCGAGGGGATATAGAGGGCCCCACCCGTTACTTACTACGTCTAATTCATTCTTCATATGAAAAATAGTGAAACATAACATAAATATTCGTGCTAAACTAGCATACTAAGTGTTAATACTTAAACCATGAATGACATAAAAATAGCACATCCACAATCAAATATATCATGAAAATATCAATACAATATGGAATATTGTATCATAATAAACCAACATTAATTAATAATAAAATCTAACAATATATGTTGTCATTAATGAAATCAATCCAAAAACTATTTGAGAGAAATATCTCTTTCTACTTTGAAATCATTTAAATGTTTCATAATTATAAAAGAAAACATTTATTTTTGAAAATATTCATATCGCTTGTAAGGTAAGCTTCTAAAGTGTTATAACAGTCAAAAATAGCCACACCATCTATATACGTAAAAAACATTATTTTCTTAATTTTTCAAAAAGGTTATAAAGGACCTTGTTTAGAAAAAGACAGAAAGTTTCCTTACAATTTTTTTTTAAAAAGTGAAACAATGGTATAAATTACTTTAACCCATAGTCTAGGAAATATTAATAATGTTTTGAAATACATTTTTATGAAACACAGATGTGTATGATAAAGAAGTCCATGTAGATACTTATAAACTACCTTAGATAATGAAGAGATTATAAAATTAACCCTTACCTTGTACTTTTCCTTAGTCGAGGGTACGTTAAACTCCTATATAATAGTTAAATAATTATTATTAAATTATAAAAGAACCACATACATAAATATGATATCATATATGATCCTCTAATATTTCTTTGTTAATAATATTTCAATAGTATCATTGTTTCAGGTGTTAACTAATTCGTTTTCCTTTATATGTTTTGTTACATAAGTCATGTTTGTTAGTGATAAGATGTATTTGATTCATATAAATAATGATATTAAGTTCTTAAAACTTATTTTTTTAATCATCAAATGAAAATTATTCTTGAGTGGTTATGATGGGGAATGAAATCTCATCACGTCATGGAGACGGTAAGACGTATGCATGCGCGAGTGAAAATATCATTCTATTGATGGCGAAATTGTATGTAATTGGATGGTATATTATATATACATAATAATTAACATGTTATATTTATTATTTAAATAAAATATACTCATTATCATGCCCATCCAAATAATGAATTGTTGAATAACAAACTACACCACAATGTGGAGATGGTAAGCCATACGTACGCATGTATGGTGACTTTGTCATTTATAGGATGGATAGAAAAATGAATATGGTTTTAACATATTTGTAATAAAATATCAGTATGTATAAGGTGAGGGAGTTATGATTTTAGTGTGGAAACAACAATGAAATAGTAAGTATAATAAGAAAAGAACTTTGAAAGAGGTGATAAAATAATTACGTCTTCTTCAGGTGCTTCCATTTGATTTAAACAAAAGTGATCCTTAAATTGGCTTTATGACCAAGGTAAGGCCTCTAGGATTAATTTAGGATAGTTTTAAAGATATTTTATCAGGGTTTGGCCGAAAAAAATGGCTTTGGAGGTGTAAATTTAAGATAAGGGGAAATATCCTTTTATAAGAAAGGTGAGGGGAACTTTAGGAAACGCTTGAAATATTATTTTATTATAAAATTATTTTTGGTTTCTAATAGATAAAAATGAATTTATTTTGATGCTAAGGTGGGTATGGGTCTAAATAATCTCTACCAATAGGTCTAAACAAGTTTTGGTCACCATATTAACCTAATTTTTTAGATTTAACTCTATTAAATAAGTTAACTTTTACCAAGTCTTCTTGTATTTTTATACTACATGGTTAATATATTTTCTATAAAATTCCAAAATAAACTAAAGTGGTTAATTAATGACATATATATCATTATCTAAGTCACTTTTCTAAATCTTGTATTTTTAGGAATATTATATCATTTAATAAAACAGTATTGGGTTTAAAAACTCATATTTGTCAATTTTGACACTATTTATTATTTGGTTTTTGTGAAAGTCATAACAACTTTATTATGTTGAAAAAAATACATTTAATCAACCCTAATATGTCATATTCTCCTAGAAAATTCCTGAATGGAATCAAAAGTTTCAATTTTTTTTATATTTATAATATCAATTATTTTAATCTTTTATTAATAAGGTATTTACTGCCTCATCATTATGTCATAAATAAATTTAATTATTTAATATCTAAAAATTATAAATAAAATACCATGATGTAGGAAATATTTTTAGTTTTATAATTTATATTTATAGTGAAATTTATCTTTTGTATTACCATATATTAAAAATGTTTTAGTTATTTAAATTTGAATTTAATACTTTTTACTCTTCTTTAAATAAAATATAATAAATGTCATAATCTAATCCAACTAGATCAAAAAGGATCATATTTTTGTCATAAGGTTTATTTTGGTCGAAAAAACCCTATCCAATAAAATTAGGACATGTTTTGGGGTAGTTATAATATTATTTTTACCTTTAATTACCCTCTTTACTTTTAATCATGGTAAATAAAATTCAAAAGTCACCATTCACTAACAGTTATTTCCATCCTATTAACTGATTTTTAAATACTGATTACAACTATTTCTATTAGATTTTTGAAATATAATTCACAGAAGTGGTAAAATTATGTTTTATGCAAATTTGCAAATTTTCCTAGCAGGTGGGTAAAAGACGTTAAAAAGTTCAACAAGATTATATATATATAATCTTATTATAAAATGACTCCAATGAATTAAATTGGACTAATATAAGTATTAGGTGTCTATTTTGACTTAAAAATTAATTCAAATTCGAAAATAATTATTTAAACAAAAATTCATTTTTAATAAATAATGCGGTGTTTTTCACTCTTCATCAAAAATTTAATGTTTTTAGAAAAAAAACAAAAATTCACCCTAAGCTAATTTTGATTTTCTGAATCAAAAATTTAAGTCCATTTTGAAAAATAAAATTTTGAAAATATCAAAAAGTGGTTATTACTATTCATAACTACTTTTTAAATGGATATGTCGTGGTGTGCTAGAACTCGGAGCTGTGTACAACTTAAGCTATTGTATTAATCAAAGAGAATAATATTGTGGAAGCTTGGGGTGTTACAAATATAACCCACAACCATAGTTCAATAGGCCTTTATTGCTTACCAATGACCTACATGAATTACTTTCTTAGTATGAATTCATTATTTTTAGTTAAATGAGTTGTTGAAATTAGAATAAGTTGATTTTGGAGACATATATTTTATTGAATAGATAACCATGGGATTGGAAAATGATTTGAGGATTAGGTGATAAATGCTATTTTGGAAGATGTTCAATACTTTTGTAACTCCCCAACCTGAGTTAGCCAGAGTCGGTGCATTATTACATAACATTGTCTTGATATAAGGAATCATGTCCTAAAAGACCGATCAGTTTAGTAGCCTTGGAAGTACTAGATACTTTCATAAGTTTTACATTACACTGTGAAATAAAAATATCAACAACATTTTGTCCCCTTTTAAACACACTTATATCCATATCCTATCCCTTTAGGTCAACCACAAAATACTTCTTCACATCCTGGAAAAAATAAAACATAGAAAGAGGTGATCTCAGATACTTAGTAAGGATAACAATATAGAAGAAGCTTTCATAAATCTAGATAAATATTTAAGGAAATGTATAAGACTAAAACAAAATCCTTTTAAACATAAACTTCATAATAATATGGAAAATATAAAATAAATTAATTCTATTTAATTATTCACATGAATATTCTACTAGTCAAATAATCACATGCAATATCAATAGCCACTTTAATAATGATGGAATGCATAATGCCTGACTTCATAACCACATAGTCAAGGACTTGTTATAAGAATACAAATAATATTTTTTAAAGGACTTTTTCCAAGACACTATTTTGTCTCATTAGACCCTCCAATGCATCGAGGAGCTATAGCAGGCTCCACCCGTCACTTACTAAGTCCAATGCATTCCTCATATGAAAACGTTTAAACATAACATAAACATTCGTATTAAAACTAGCATACGAAATGTAAATACTTTATCCATAAACCATGAATGGTATTATAATAACACATCCATAGAAAAACAAATAACAAAACCTTTAATACAATATGGAAGATTTTATAATAATAAATCAATATCAAACAAGCTTAAAATCCATCCAAAGGATGTTGACATAGATGAAATCAATTTTTTTTAGGGAAACATATCTTTCTATTTTGAAATCATTTAAAAGTAATATAATTATAAAAGAAAACATTTATTTTGAAAATATTCTTATGATCTTGTAAGCGAAGCTTCAACGATGTTATAACGACCGAAAATATCCGCACTCGCCGTATAAGTTAAAAAAACATTCTTACCTTAATTTTCTCAAAAGGCCATAAAGTACATTGTTTGGAGAACGATTGAAAGATTCTTTTAAAAACATATAAGGTCAAATAAGGGTATAAAATACTTCAACCCATTTTCTAGTAAATAGTAAAAATGTATTGAAATACATTTTTAAGAAAATACGAATGGGGATGATAAAGAGGTCCCAAAAGATACGTACGTAAAAACAACCTCTAATAATAAAGAGATTATGGAATTAACCCTTACCTTGTAATTTTCCTTGGTCGAGGGTACATTAAAATCATTTATAAAAGTTAAATCATTGTTATTAAATTATACAAAAACTATATTCATAAATATGATATCATATATGATCCTCTAATATTACTTTATTAATAATATTTTAGTAATACCATCATTTCAGGTGTTAACTGATCCATTTTCCTTTATATGCTCCATTACGTAAGCCATTTTTGTTATGAATAGTGTGTATTTTATTCATATACAGAATGATATTAAGTTATTAACATTATTTTTAATCATAAAATAGAAATTATTCTTGAATTATTACGATGGGAATGAATCTTATCGCGTTCGTGGAGCGGGTAATCCATACGTACACACGAGCGAAAATATCATTATATTGATGGTGAAATCGTATGTAATTGGATGTTATATAATATATAAATAATAAATAACATTTTATATTTATTATTTACAATATTTATACTCATTATCATTCCCATAAAAATAATTAAGTGTTCAAATAAAAAACAACACTATAACGTGGAGATGGTAAGCCGTACGTACGCACGTATGGTGACTTTGTCATTTATATGATGGATAGAATAATTATTATGGTTGTAACATTTTTATAATAACATAAATATATATATATATAATATACTGTAGTTATTAGTTTATAATTAAAAAAACAAAGAAAGAGGAAGTTGAAGAAGAAAAGAACCTGAAAGAGGTGATGAAATATTTACCTCTTCTTTGGGGTCTTCCTTTTGATTTGATCAAAAGGGCTCCATAGGATGGCTTTATGACAAAAGGAAGGCTTATAGGACGAAGGTAGGTATGTTGGGAGGATATTTGGGTAGGGTTTGGTAGATCCAAATGGCTTTGAAGGTGTGAAATTAAGAGAAGGGGACGTACCCTTTTATAAGAGAGGTGAGTGTCACTTTAGAAAAAACATGAAATATTATTTTATAAAATAATCCTTTTCGGTTTATAATGGCTAAAAAATGATTTATTTTGAGGATAATCTGGGTATGGGTCTAAAAATCCTCAACCAATAGGTTTTATATAGGTTTAAGTCACTATATTAACCTTCTCTTTTATATTTAACTCTTAGTTAATTAGTTTGACATTTACCATGTCTCTTTGTATTTTTATATTATATGGTTAATAAACTTACTATAAACTTCCAAAAAAACCCCAAGTAGTTAATTATTAATATATATAACTTTATATGTGTCCTTTGGCCGAACCTTATATTTTTATGAATATTATATAAATTAATAATATTGTATTTGTTTTAAAAACTCAATTATGTCAATTTTGACACTATTTAGTATAGGGTTTTTGTGAAAAACATTCAAACATGATTAATTAAACAAAAAAGTATTTAATAAACCCTAACATGTCATATTAACCTATAAAATTAGTGGAATTAATCAAAAGCCTCAAATTACATTTATTTGGATATTTATAATATCCATTATTTTAATCTTTCATTAATAAGGTAATTACTGCATCATCATTGTGTCATAAATAACTCAAATTATTTAATGTCTAAAAACTATAAATAAAATAACATTATGTATGAAATCATTTTCACTTTATAATTAATATTTATAGTCTAATTTATCTTATGTATAACCCTATATTAAAAATGGTTTAGTTATTAAACCTTGAATTTAACTCTTTTAATACTTCTTTAAAAAAAATAATAATAAAAGTCATATTCTAATCCAAGTGGACCAAAGAGGATCATGTTTTATTCCTAAGTTTGTTTTTGGTCAAATTATACTTATCCAATAGAATTATGACATGTGTTATGGTAATTATGATATCATTTTTACCCTTAATTACCCTATTTACTTTTAACCGTGGCAAATAAAAGTCAAAAGTTACTATCCACCAAAACTTATTTTCATCTTATTGAACCACATTTTACTTACTGATATTAACTATGTCTCTCAGATTTTGGAAATTCAACTCATAGAAGTGGTAAAATTAAGTTTTATGCAAATTTGTAAATACTCCTAGGAGGTGGGTAAAAGACGATAAAAAGTTTAATAAAATTTGTAGATATCTAAAATTATTATAAAATGACACCAATTAATTACATTGAACATATATAGGTATTATTTATCTATTTTTACCTATAAATTTAAATAAAATAAATAATTATTTAAATAAAAAGTTGGTTTTAACAAATAGCATAGTATTTTTCACTATTCATCAAAAATTGAAAGATTTCAAAAAAATACAAAAACTTAACCCTAATCTAATTTCGATATTCTGAATTCAAAAAAGAATTCCATTTTGAAAAATGAAATTTATAAAATTTCCAAAAGTGGGTATTACTATTTATAACGGCTAGTTTGATTTGTTGCGGTGTTTTAGAATCTTGAAATTGCATACAATTCCAGCTATTGCATTATTCAAAGGGAAACATATCATGGAAGCTTGAGGTGTTACGTTCTTCCCTCCTTCAAATAATATCATCCTCAAAATTTCTATAATAATAATGCACAAAATGATTCTGGTGGTTCTTTATCATATGTTTCTACGGTTCCCACGTTTCCTCTTCCATCTTATGGTTTCTCTATAGAAATTTTAACAGACAAGTCGTCCAGTTTTTTAGCACTTTTTATCTTGTATCATTAATTTTGACACCCTCTTCACAATAAGACAGATAAGGTTCCAGTTCAATTTCATCATAGGTGAGTACATACGTTGGGTAAGGCATTTATTTTCTCAACAGTGATACATGGAACACATCATGAACTTTTAAGAGACTTGGAGGAATTTCTAAATGATAAGCTAGAACTCCAATTCATTCTTGAATTTTGAAACGTCTGATGTCCATGGGACTCAATTTACCCTTCTTACTAAAACATATAGCACCCTTCCATGGATATTCCTTCAAGAAAACATGATCTCATACATGAAATTCCAAATACTTCCTTCGGTTATCGGCAAAGATCTTTTGCCTACTTTGAGCTTCTTTTATGCGGGTTCAGATAATCATCACTTTTTCTATTGTTTTGTCAGCATGTTTTGGGCCTACGAGGTTTCTTTCACCAACATCATCTGAACAAGTTGGTGTGTGACATCTCTTTACATATAACACTTCATATAGTTCCATATAAATACTTGAATGGAAGCTATTGTTATAGGAAAATTATACCAGAGGTGAATATTGATCCCACATACCTTGAATGTCAAGTGATAAAGATTTAAACATATCTTATAAGGTTTGAATAGTCTATTTTGATTTTCCATTAGTTTGAGGGTGTTAGGATGTGCTCAAACAATGTTCCATATACAGGGCTATCTGAAGACTTTTCTAAAATCTTGATGTAAAACGGGGATCACGATCAGAAACAATCCATATGGGTACACCATGGAGTCTTACAACTTCATTAATATATAGTCTTTCTATATGTTCAAGTTGTAAATCTTCTCTTACAGCCTGAAAATGTGCTAACTTGGTAAGAAGATCAACAATGACCCATATTGCATCATTCCTTCGAAGAGTCTTTAGTATCCCCATGACAAATTCCATTGTAATATTATCCCATTTCCACTTATGTATGGGAAGAGGTTTCATGACTCATCTAGGTTGTTGCCTTCCAACTTTAACTTGTAGAAAAAAAGTACATCTTGACACAAAATCAGCAATCTCCCTCTTCATATTGTCCCACAAAAAATGTTCCTTCAAATATATATACATCTTGGTGCTCCTTGGGTGTATAGAAAAATTGGATCTATGAGCATCATCCAACATTTAACTTTTTAGATCAGGTATGTTAGGAACACAAAGTCTCTTCCCAAATTTCAAAATTCCATCTTCATATATGAAGTCACTCAATATCCCATCGTTCACAGCTTTAATTTTCTTTTGAAATTACTCATTATCAGTCTAAGAACTTTTTATGATTTATAGTAAAGATGGTTTGGAAACCATTTGAAAATTTATTGATGTTTCACCTTCCATGGTTATCCCCATATCCATCTTTACTAGATCCCTGAAAATAGGATCCCTTTCAACTCTCATCTTGTTCAAAACTCCAAGATCCTTTCTGATCAAAGCATCTACCCCCTTATTTTCCTTTCCTGGGTGGTAGTGTATTGTGCAATCATAATACTTGTGTAGTTCAATCCATCGTCTTTGCCTCATGCTGAGTTCTTTCTGTGAGACAATATACTTCAAACTCTTTTTATCAATATAAATATCACATTTTTCATAATAGAGATAGTGTCTCCATATTTTTAGAGCAAATATTTCAGCTGATAACTCAAGATCATGAGTGGGATAGTTTTGCTCATGAATTATTAGCTACCATCATGCATATGCAATAACTCTATCATTCTGCATAACGACACAACCAAGTCCTTTCTTTGAAGCATCACTATAAATAACAAACCCATCATTCCTCTATGGTTGAGTCAAGATAGGAGCATTAACTAATCTTCTACTCATTTCTTCAAAACATTATTCACACTATTTTGTCCAAATAAATATAACCCCTTTACGTGTGAGCTTGGTTAATGGGTTAGCCAACTGGGAAAAATTCTGGACGAAACGTCGATAATAACTTGCTAAAACAATAAAACTAAATACCTCAGTTATACTCATCGGTTCTAGCCATTCTTGGATTTCCTTGGTCTTTGAAGGATCAATAGATATTCCATCCTTAGATACAATACGACCAAGAAAATAAATCTCCTGAAGCCAGAATTCACAATTGCTAAACTTCCCATATAATTCATTTCTTCTAAGAGTCATTATAATAATGCGTAAGTGATTTTCATGATCTTAATAGATTTTAGAGTATACCAATATATCATAAATAAATACCACTAAAAATTCATCAAGATATTTGTTGAAAACTCTATTCATTAGATTCATGAAATAGAGGTTTAATTAGTCAATCTAAAAGGCATTACTGTAAACTCGTAATGCCCGTACCTGGTTTGAAATCCTATTTTCAGAAGGTCTTCCTTCTTCACACACAACTGATGATATCCAGATCGAAGTTCAATCTTAAAAAAATATTGATCTCTATGAAGTTGTTCAAATAAATCATCAATGCGAGGTACGAGATACTTGTTCTTTATTG
The DNA here is from genome assembly GCA_963277665.1 of Viscum album. Classification (NCBI taxonomy): domain Eukaryota; kingdom Viridiplantae; phylum Streptophyta; class Magnoliopsida; order Santalales; family Viscaceae; genus Viscum; species Viscum album. The sequence continues at coordinate 456,906,023 of OY728135.1, forward strand.
TTATAACATTGATCTTCCTGTAGTCAATGCACAACCTCATAGATCCTTATATCTTCTTAACAAAAAGGACAGGGGATCCCCATGGAGACACACTAGGGTGAATAAATCCATTATTACTCAATTAATCTAGTTGTTTCTTTAGTACCACTAATTCTACAGAGTCCATTCTATAATGGTATTCGATATAGTCCTTGAACCAGGAATTAAATCAATGGAAAACTCACTTTCTTATTCCGGAGGATGTCCAGTTAAATCCTCTAGAAACACATTAACATATTCTTGCACAATTAGTACGTCCTCTATTTGAACATTCCTTTCCTTAGATATAGTTATTTCATTCTCTTATTCCATAATAATTTAATTTAATAGAGCTACTAGGGGCAGATCTAGATAAGAATCAAGTTGTCACATTTCTGATCTAAAGATAAGGTACTCCTTATCATCATCAAAAATTGTATCCTCCTTCTTCTTGAAATAAATTTTCATATCATAGTCTGAAATCCAATCCATTATGAGGATTATATCAAATTCAATCATGGGTATGATGATGAGATCAGTAGATAAAGAAAATTTATATGCCCCAATGGGAAATAATTAACAAAACATTATTGCGATTATACTTCCCTTAAGAGTTTTGACTGATAACACCCTTGTTATGTAAAATTGAAAATTTATAATTTTCTTAGAAAACTGGGAAGATATGAAACAATGCGATGATCCAGAATCAAATAAAGAATTGGATAAAGTTGAGGAAACCATTAAATTACATGCCACGACGACTTTTGGAGCTTTAACCTCAGCAATAGTGATCACATAAGCTTGGCATTAATCCCTTGTCCTTTTCTTAGGTATGTTACCTTGTCTCTTAGGAAATTAATTTTTATAATACCCCTTTTATCTTCAATTATAGAATTCAACACTGATAGCCTCTTTCTTCCCCTTGCACTCATGAGCTTAGTGGCCTTTTTCACCACACTTGTAACAGACTTCCATTCCTTTTAGGAAAGTACTAGGGTGTTTCTTCCCACATTTACTACAGAATGGATATTAAAACTTTCCCTTATTCTCCTTATTTCCATTTATAGAGTATTCAACAGATCTATTTTTCTCTTTCTTTTCTTTAAAGTTGTAAGACTTAGAGAATTTATTTTCTGTCTTGATAGCACATAAGACTCTATCTTTATATGATGAGAAGGATTATGAGACTAATGCTCGATAGAGAAATGGTCTTAACCCACAAAATAATTTATTAATCTTACTCCTTGGGTTACGTATAAAATTTGTTGCATGCCTTTCTAACCTTGTAATGTTAGCCTCATACTTTGTGACATTATCATCCTCCATTTGCCTCAGACTCAAAAATTGTCTTTCCATATCTGCTCGATGGACACGAGGAAAGTATTTTTCAAAGAAAAATAACTTTAAACTCCCTCAATTACATTTTTGACACTTCTTCATCTTCCGTTGGGTTTTCAATCAATTACCACCATTGATCTGCATCTCTCGTGAGGCGATAAACTACCATGACAACTTTTTCCCTTTCGCTACTCCCCAAAGCATGAAATATTTTCTCTAAGGAACATATCCTTTACTTAGATAATAACAAATTTGAAATCCCATTGAATGTTGGTGGTTGTTTACTCATGAAGCGGTTTAACATTGATCCTCCATGTTGTGGATCGGGGGGATCCATACCGGTAAGGTTATTATTCATAACCTGAGTGACTTGTCCCAGTATGGTGATAAGCTGATCAGCACCAGTTGCATCACCAGCTCCACTATAATTATCTTGAGTAGGAGGGAAATCCCTACCTATATTACATGTGTTGATAAAGTTTCCATTACTTCCACTTGGTTACATTTCAAGAAAATGGAATACAATAGATTAGTTTATGAATCACAATACATAATTTTGAACTTGTAAAACACTTAACATAAATTTAACAGTTTATGTATATAATCTATAATCATAAAAAAATTTCTTTAAGGAGTTATATACTCATAAACCGTTCATTATTTTTTGTAAATAAAATGATAATTATCCCATGTATATCCCCCAGGAGTGAAAAAACCAAGAGTGCATCAATTCCCATTGTCATGCACCAGTTCCTATTCGAGTCTAGTTCAAGCGGTGTTTTCATGTTTTACCCCTAGGTACATCTGCGCCAGAGCCGCCTCTACCCGCTCGTATCCAAATAGGGATGCATTTCTTGGAAAACTCAAAAAATCTCTACAGTACCAAAATTCTAGGAAGTTCTTATATACTAATCCTCAAAGTCTATCTTAGGATAGTGTTCTCTAATCAGAGTTTTCCTAAATATAGTTTCCAAGGTTTGTAGTAAAAATCCTCTGATAGAAAATGCAATCCTCTGACCCCAGTTACCCATAGTTGGTGTATTATTAAATAACATTGGCATGATACAAGGAATCATGTCCCGAAATACTAATCATTTTAGTATCCTTGGAAGTGCTAGATACATTCATAAGTTTTACATTACATTATGAAATAAAAACAACAACAACATTTTTACCCATTTGAACACACTTATATCCTTAGCCTATCCATTCATGTCAACCATAAAATACTTCTTCACATCCTGGGAAAAATAAAACATAGAAAGGGGTGAGCTCAGACGCTCTGTAAGGATAACAATATAGTAGAAACTTTCATAAATAAGCATAAACATTTAAGGAAAGGTATAAGAGTAAAAAAAATCCTTTTAAACTTAAACATCAGCATAATATGGAAAATATAATATTAAATAATTCCATTTACTTATTCACATGGATATTCTACTAGTCTAATAATCAAATGCAATATCAATAGCCACTTTCATAATGATGGAATGCATAATGCCAGACTTCATAACCACATAGTCAAGGCCTTGTGCCAAGACAACAAATAAGATTTTCTCAAGGACTTGTACCAAGACACTAGTTTGTCTCATGAGACCTATCGATGCATCGAGGAGCTATAGTGGGCTACACCTGTCACTTACTAAGTCCAATGCATTCCTCATATTAAAATGTTTAAACATAACATAAACATTCATATTAAAACTAGAATATGAAATGTCAATACATTATCCATAAACCATGAATGGTATAAGAATAACACATCCACAATAAAACATACCACTCAACCTTCAATACAATATAAACGATTTGTATAATAATAAATCAACTTCAAATAAGCTTAAAATCCATCAAAAGGTGTTGACATAGATGAAATCAAAACATTTTTTAGGGAAACATCTCTTTCAATTTTGAAATAATTTAGAAGTCATATAATTATAAAATAAAACATTTATTTTGAAAATATTATTATAAGTTTGTAAGGGAAGCTTAGACTATGTTATAACGGAAGAAAACAGCCGCACTCGCCATATCAGTTAAAAAAACATTCTTACCATAAGTTTTTCAAAAAGGTCATAAAGTACCTTGTTTGGAAAATGATGGAAAGAATAATTTCCAAACATATAAGGTCAAATAAGGGTATAAATGAATTTAACCCATTGTCTAGTAAATATTAAAAATGTTTTGAAATATATTTTTAAGAAAACATAGATGTGGATGATAAAGTGGTCCCAGTAGATACGTATGTAAAAAGAACCTCGGATAATAAAGAGATTGTGCAATTAACCGTTACCTTGTAATTTTCCTTGGTCTATGGTATATTAAAATCATGTATAATAGTTAAATAATTGTTATTAAATTATAAAAAAACTATATATATAAATATTATATCATATGTTATCCTCTAATGTTGCTTTGTTAACAATATTTTAGTAATATCATCGTTTGAGGTGTAAACTTATACAATTTCCTTTATATGATCGGTTACGTAGGCCATATTTGTCATGGATTGGATGTTTTTTATTTATATACATAATTATATTAAGTTTTTAATAATTATATTTAATCATATAATGAAAATTATTCTTGAACGATTGCGATGAGGAATGAATCTCATTGCATTCATGGAGACGGTAATCCGTACGTACACACGAGCGACATTATCATTATATTGATGGTGAAATTGTATATTATTGGATGGTATATCATATATATAGAATCAATAACATGTTATATTTATTATTTACATTAGTTATACTCATTATTATATCCATCCAAATAATTAAGTGTTTGAATTACAAACTACACCACGACGTGGAGACGATAAGCCGTACGCACGCACGTATGATGACATTTTCATTCATATGATGGATAGAATAATTAATATGGATTTACCAATTTTATAATAACATCACAGTATATATAATATAATGGATTTATTATTTTATAATGGAAAGAACAAATAAAGAGGAAGTGGAAGAAGAAAAGAACTTAAAAGAGGTGATGAAATATTTTTCTCTTCTTCAGGTTCTTCCTTTTGATTTGATCAAAATGGATCCTTAGGTTGGCTTTATTAACAAAGGAAGGCCTATAGGATAAAGGGAGGAAAGTTGTGAGGTTATTTTGTTAGGGTTTGGCTGAGCCAAATAGCTTTGTAGGTGTGAGATTAAGATAATGGGAAGTACTCTTTTATGAGACAGGTGAGGGTCACTTTAGGAAAATCTTGAAATATTATTTTATAATAAAATCATTTCCGATTTATAATGGCTCCAAAATGATTTATTTTGAGAATAAGGGGGTATGGTTCTACAATACCTCAACCAATAGATTTTATACAGGTTTAGATAACTATATTAACCCTATCTTTTAGATTTAACTCTTAGTTAAATAGTTTGACATTTACCATGTCTCTTTGTATTTTTATATTATATGGTTAATAAACATACTATAAACTTCAAAGAGAACTCAAAGTGGTTAATTATTAATATATATAACCTTATCTAAGTCATTTGTCTGAAACATAGATTTTAAGAAATATTATATCAATTAATAATACAATATTTGTTTAAAAAACCCAATTATGTAAATTTTGACATTATTTAGTATTTGGTTTTTTGAAACTCACAAAAACATGATTACATAGAAAAAAAAATTATTAAATCAACCATAACATATCATATTAACCTTTAAAATTAGTTTAATTCATCCAAAGTCTCAAATTACATTTATTTGTATATTTAAAATATCAATTATTTTAATCTTTCTTTAATAAGGTAATTACTACATCATCATTGTGTCATACATAAATTAAATTACATAATGTATAAAAATTATAAATAAAATACAATTATGTAGGAAATATTTTTATCTTTATTATTAATATTTATAGTCGAATTTATCATATGTATAACCCAATATTAAAAATAGTTTAGTTATTAAACATTGAATTTTACTCTTTCAACTCTTCTTTAAATAAAATAATAATAAATGTCCTAATCTAATCCAAGTGGACCAAAGAGGATCATATTTTCTTCCTAAGGATATTTTTGGTCGAATTATACTTATCCAATATAATTAGGACGTGTGTTAGGGTAATTATTATATCATTTTTACCCTTAATTACTCTATTTACTTTTAACCGTGGTAAATAAAATGCAAACATTACTATTCACAAAAATTATTTTAATCTTATTGAACCAAATTTTACTTAATTTTATTTACTGTGTCTCTCGTATTTTTTTAATTCATCTCACAGAAGCGGTAAAATTAAGTTTTATGCAAATTTGAAAATGCACCTAGGAGGTGGGTAAAAGACAGTAAAAAGTTATATAAAATTTTTATATATCTAAATTTTTTATAAAATGACTCCAATGAATTACATTGAATATATATAGGTATTATGTATCTATTTTTACATAAAATAAATTTAAATCAAATAAATAATTATTTAAACAAAAAGTCAATTTTAACTAATAACGCAGTGTTTTTCACTATTCGTAAAAAATTCAGAGTTTTCAGAAAAATACAAAAATTTCACCCTATACTAATTTCAATATTATGAATTAAAAAAATGAAGTCCATTTTAAAAAATAAAATTTATAAAATTTTAAGAAGTTTGTATTACTATTCATAATGGTTAGTTTGATTGGTCAAAGTGTGTTAGAATCTTGAAGTTGCGTATAATGCAAGCTATTGCATTATTCAAAGGGAAACATACCGTGGAAGCTTGGGGTGTTACGACTTTTAGGACTTAATATGATTAAGGTAAATAGAATACTATGGAGTATTATTTATGTATTAAAGGATGAATTATTTAATTTTGGACTTATAGGAATTAGGAAATGATTATACTATCTTGGAGAACATGTGATTAGGTTAATTTCATTTTGTTATGAGACATTAAGAGTGGTTGATGTTATTTAGAGATAATTGTTAACATTTATATTAGAAGATTATGTGATCAAATCCCCTTTAATTTTGGGTTTCAATCGTAGTTTGGATTATTTTAAAGAATTTTAAGGACAATTTTTTGTATGGTATTTGTTGAACTTTGGGTATTGTTTGTTGAATTTTGGAGATTGAGGTAGTTTTTTGTCATATAATGTTTATTTTTTGGGAGAATTATCATATAATGAACTAATTTTTTTATTAAGTTTAATGTTTAATGATACGAGAAGAAGATAGTTAATCTTTTGTGGATTATGTGACTCTATAGAAGTTCACTTACCTAGAATACTCATCGTTTAGAGAGAAATATGAGTGTGTAATAGAAATTCAATAAAGGGTGAAACACTACTTTTAAAGTAATTATATTTCCTTATGATCTTAGTCTAGGTAGTAATTCAATTCTTTAAATATATGAAAAGGATCTGGAAGGAAAAATGTTATGTGCTTTATTTTGTCTACATACTTTTACCCAACCACAAATTTATGGTATTATGATAGTTATCTTTCCATGATAAAGTTCCCTATGACATTATATGAGTCTATGAGAGTTATTGTTTCTTCTATATCCATGTTTTCCTACATGGAATCATAGTATATGTTATCTCTGGTTACCTTTGTACTTCTCTTTCATTTTTTTTAAAGTGATAGTTTTACTGACTCTTTTTCCAATGTGGGATTTTCAATGAAGTTTCCAAGCACAATATTAAAATTGAGGGGACACAATTTCCAAAAGTGGGAAAGATATAACATCCTGAGTTTTAAGAAAGAAACACTATGGTTCATAGTATACATGATACAATAAATTGAGCTTAAACAAACACATAAATATTATTATTTAAATGTTACCATTATAACCTATATGTTGGAATGGATGGAATGAATAATATGAACAAAATTATGAAAATATCATTTACACATGTTTAAATAAGGATTCATTGGTTACCAAATTTATTAGAAATTGAAATAAAAACCAGTTGAATATAAAGGATGTGTTTTTATGAAAACCTATTAAAAAAGTGACTAATTGTGTTTATAAAATAATATTACTCTATATGGATTTTTAATAAATTAAAAATATATGTTATATATTAAACTTAATTTTTAAAATTAAACCTATATGTTTTTTAGATATGATATAAAAAAAATTCAATTTTTCGGATAAGAGTAGTATTTTTCTAAAAATGAAATTTTACCGCTTTTGATGGAAAACCCTTTTTAAATTTATTTTTTTTCACTATTATATATGTTATATTTGATAGAATAAACTTATTATTTAGAAGAGGGACATTAAAATTTACTTTGGATGAATTTGTGATATTTTTATGATAACTATCATGTTTTGATGAATAGTTAAAATATGAAAACTTTTAATTGTAGACAACTTTTTCCATCGAGATAATATATATTGTTAAATTATATTATTTAATATTTTTAAAGTATATTTCAAATATATTTTTATCATTTAATCCAATTTTGGCCATTGGAAATAATTTCAAATTGAAATTAGATATAAATACACGTCAACCTTTTGATGGTTATTACTTTTTAAAACCCCATTTTATTATTTTGACAACGTGAATTATTTTTAAATTAATTACTACAACTTCTGTGTTTAGAATTTGAAAAAATGGATTATATATTTTTAACCAAAAGGTAAAAATTTGGTAAATATGTATCTTTTAATTTTGGACATTGTTAATAGTAACTTCACTAATTATTTTTAATTACCGCCGTTAAGGGTAAATCGGGTAATTAATGACAAAAATAAAATTATAAAATTACCCAAAAACATGTCATTATTTTATTGGATGAACTAGTTTATAGATTCCCGTAGAAGCATCTTTAATTAAATGGATAAAGCTTCCAATGGAAGATGGTATAATGCTTCTCATAGAATATTGTTAATTTAAAAGAACTAAGCTTCCCAAGGAAGCCATTTTAAAGATAGTCATAGAATATTCATTAATTAAATGTTAAAATATTCCTATGGAATTCATTTTATTGCTTCTCAGGGAATATTCTATAATTAAAAGGACAAATATTCTCATGGAAATAAGTTTAAAGCTTCTCTCACACTCATGTTTTTAATAAGTATTAAATATTTAATATGGGTTTATATAAGGGATCACATAGACTATAAATAGTCATTAGAAAGATAAAAAAAATTATACATCATGTTATTTTATTTATAATTTTCATAAATTACATAAATAAATTTATTTATGACACAATGATTACCTTATCAATGAAATACTCAAATAAATGATATTATAAATATTAAAATAAATGCAATTTAAAAATTTTGATGTCATCCATGAATTTTTCGGATGATTATGAAATTTTATATTTTATTTAATTTAGTTTATTCATGTGAATAAATTTGTTATGAATTTAACAAAACTCATTTACTAATAGTTTTAAAATTAACCTAGGCTTAATTTTTAGAATTTTTCTAAGAAGTTTTAATTTTTTAGTATTTGATGAATAGTATTTGATGAATAGTGTTTTGATGAATAGTATCTCATGAATAGTGTTTTGTGTGAATAATAAAAAAAAAATTATTATTAAAAAACTTTTTCTGTGAAATGATTTTTGAAAATCAAACATACATGTTCGTAATTAGGGAGGAAAATTTGGTTCAATAAGATCAAAATAATTTTTTTATTGAATAGTAACTTTACACTTTTTAATAATAATTTTACCCTTATAAATGGTAATTTTACCAATATAATAGTAACCTCACCTAAGGAAGTATAAATATTTTTTATTCATCTTATGTGGTAATGTGATACAATTATATCATAGTATAAGTAAATAAATGTTTTAGAAATTATTTGTTAAGTATTAGTATTTTATTTATTTAATTTAATTTAAAATGAAATTAATTGTTATAAAATGGAGTTCAATTTTTAATTTTACACATTGAAAAATTTTTAGGGTGAATTTTTGGGATTCTTCTGAAGTAGTTGAATTTTTCATGAATACTAAAAATACAGTTTTTAGTATGTTTAATCACATCATAACTGTGTCATAATGATGTACTGAGTAAGATAAGATTATTCTTGAATATTATGGATTAAAATATAATATTAGATTTCCCAAGTGGCCAATAACATGGAAAAATACCATGGTCAAGCCCATGGTTTTTCAAATACCACCAAGGAGGTGTCCTTTAAAATTAATAAAATATTCCCTCACTTTTGCTATAAATACCCACCCACTCCTTTATTTTATTTCATTAAAAAAATTATTCTATATGGATTTCTACGTTTTTGACCTCCCAAAGAGTCCTCCCCTTTCTTACTCAAGCCCCTAAGGTCCCGATCTTAGATTTTTACAAGTTACTCTTTAAGGAAAGGGAATTCTCAAACTCCTCTTTTCCTTTCAAGTTCTTTTTTACGTAGTATATATTTCAAATTTCCTTACCATGTTCTTATTTCCTTTTTATTCTATCTATCTAATTTATTATGAGTCATTTATGAATTGGAGACCTTTTCCCCTCTCTTTTTAATGTTTTCTAAAACCATGTCTCATAGCCGTTATGCTGTATAAATTTCTTCTCAAAATCTCTCTCTTTTTCTCAAGAAATTATCTTATTTTTTTAATACCCAAACCTATTATATTTTCTGGGTACTCATCAAGACCTAAAAATGATATATTTTATTCTATAATTTGAATACATAAAACCTTCATTACCTTTCTATGGGTTATAAATGACATAATGATCATGTTTTTAGTCACGTTTTAAAACGTCACTATTTTGATATGAAACCCATTTCTTTTGTTCTATTTGGGTTATTTATGAAATGTTTGATTATGATCAATGTATCTCACATGAAAATAAATAAATATTAATGGCGAGCCATGATTTATCTCCAATGCATTGGGTAATCAAATTAATCTCTAGAGATGACATGTTTTACGATACATTGGTGAATAACCTTGGTAATTTTTACAATACCTTGGTGAATAACCTTTGTAATTTTTATGATAAATTGGTGAAAAATCTTGGTAATTTTTATGATACCTTGGTGAATAAACTTGATAATATTTACGAAACCTTGGAGATGGATCTTGGTGATATGAAACCTTGGGGATGATCCTTGGTGATATGATTATTAATTCTAAATTAAATGTTTTAGCAACATTTTCATGTTATGATTCATGTTCATATTGTTATGATATTCTTCTTCCTCATGACTTTATGAAAGTCCTCATTTTCTTATTTATATATCTCAATATCAAATGCAAATGATTTCCCTTGTTTTTTCTCATTGATTTTTTTATGATCATCCTAAGTTTTTAAGTATTTTTCGTTGGTCTTAGGATTAGTAAGGACATAGAAGATGCTATAATGAAAGTATTTAAAGATTTGTCTTGAAAGGAAACCATGTTTCATTTTAATAGTTTTTGTTTAATGAAAAAAATGGCACGAATACTTATCTACTTTGTAATATTGAAAGTTTACGTATGAATTTTTCAGAATTCTTTAAACCAATATAACTAAAAGCTCTTTGGGAATGAATGAAAATAAATTCTAGTCATAAGTCACTTGAATATGTTATGTTTAAGGCCGAGTCCTTATATATACTAGGATACACTATTATAGGTAATCAATAAAACTAATTAATAACCACCTCTCCCTTCAATAGTTTAATGGAGCTCTTTCTATGAAATAATATCCAATATAGATCATCCTCCCACCATCCCTCATGGGTATCTCCATATATGATACGATCACACTAAACCTTGACCTCAATATCTTCATCCCGAGACTCCCCTACCCAATGAATCAAATATTAATACCCCATGAGACGATATAGGAAAACTCTATCGATGAATTCATATATATAAAGTTACAAATATTTAAGCTCCTCAATAACCCCTATCAATCTCTGGACTCATGAATACCACCACCATGAGAATTCATAAAAAATGTATTAGCTACCACATTTACTTTCCTTGAGGTGTAAGAGATCATGAAGTCATTATATTTCAATAACTCCATCCATTTCCACTAGCTCATATTAAAATCCCACTGAAATAAAATAAACTTTAGGATTTTGTGATTGATGAAGACTAAGAATTTCTCTCCGATGAGGTAATTTTTCCATAAATTCAGAGAAAATGTCTTTATAGCCAAATCAAGATCATGAGTAGCATAGATTCACAAGGGGATGTAAATTTTGAAAAAATTAGTAGATATACACCCTATTAAACATTAAACCACACCCAGAAGAAAAAATGAGAAGCATCAGATACCACATTAAACATGAATCCTTCCAATAAACTGAGAATAAGAGCATTGCTTACCTTCTCCATCAAGTAATCAAAATTGAAATACCATGTAATCTATGAAACTATATATAATTCAGGATATACACTAAGAAAAAATAACCTATATCATTTAACAATCCACTAAAATACTCTACTAAGATATAACATATCCAAATAAAATCACCTCACATGTATAAAACATTCACTCTAACATAACTTCATAAAGCTAATGTCGTTGAAGTACCTCTAGAGTAGTTATCAAATAATTTTAATTATCATCATATGAACTCAAATAAATGTAGATATCATCAATTAACATAACCATAAATTGATCAAATAACTCATGAGACATTTAATTTATTAATCCCATGAAAATTACTTGGGGTGTTCATGACAATGAAGGTCATAACCATGAACATTATGTGTCTTCAAAAACACTTAAAGGATGTATTTAGGATAATTTACCCATTAAACATCATCTTATGATAACTAAACTCCATATAGATCTTCACAAACTAATTATATCCCTAATAATGATAAAGAATCCTTAATTCTTGGTAGTAGATAGTGTTCCTTCACTCTCAACTAGTTAAAATTATGGTAATAAATTCACAAATACCAATTACCATCTGTCTTCTTAATGAATAGCACTAGATATCACCATGTAAATTCATTAGATTGGTTAAACCCTAAAAAAACTAATAATTAATCTATATTCAAAATTCTGGTAATTCTTAAGGTTATATTTGGAAAACTGATAAATAATTCAAAGAGATACTGGGTTGAAACTCTATCCCAATATTAATATCATGTCAATGGGATACCATCAAAATATATTTAGTTAAAATATTTTGTAATTAATACATTTATTTTATAAAAATATAAATATAAACTAAATTGAACTCAATATTAACTGTACCAACTAATATAAAAGATGGTTCACAAAATTGTGACTTTTTTCAATGACCCAAATCACTGAAGAACATTTAACATTGGTTTTACACACTATATAAAAGAACTATCCTCCTAAACTAATTGGTAATATTCAAATTTGAATACAACTAATCTATGATATGAATGAAATTATATGGTAGAATCCACAAAAAGAAGAAATCCTCAATGACTAATACTACCCCGTCATTAACTAAAAATAACGACACACCGTAGATAAGCTAGAATAACCTCTAATCAGTATTAAACACACCATAGGTGATAAAATCCCCTTTATTGTATGTCTATAAGAATATAACAAATTAGGTGTAATAAAGGAGTGTGAATCTCCCAAATTAAATAAACCATACAACATGGTGGAAGATAAATATATGTTACCTCAGATGATCCCTATCACTCTTGGTGCTTGAAAATTTATAGCATGTTACTAACCATTCCATTTTTCTCTACCTCACTCGAATACATGAAGAACAACTCTATGAAAGCACTCTGCCTGGTGTTCCTAAGAATGATGAAGATAATGATTCTATCCTCTACTAACTCCATCTCCTATCTATTTCCCAAAATCCAATAGAACATGATAGTAATTATAAGGCATAAAAGGAAACTAATGTCCAGGTTTTATAAGAAACTAAAAATATTCCCCCCTTATAAGCACTAATAATAGTTGAGAACTAAAACAATCGATGGATATAACCTTCATAAGAAAAAAACCACCCAACTAGAAATTTTAGTATATGTTTGAGAACTATTGGATCATGAGAGGTTAGAAAAATAAATCTATTACCCAATCCATTACAGTTAAAGAATGTATTACTAAGAAAAACAAGAAACTATATCTATAGTCTTACTCCTTTGGAAGTTCCGATGTATCCCTTTTTAAATTGAACCATATCTCTCAAGAATATTTTCTATAATCTCTGATTGTCTCATCTTCTCTAGATACATCAGTAGAAAAAATGAGGTAACCTAGAGCTGGATCATTGGATGTAATGCCTCCAAAAAATGTTCTTCCCTACACACCTTATATATTATAATATAAAGAGTGAAAAAAAGAAGTTTCTTAAATCATTCTTCAAGATCTTTCACACCCAGTATTCTCTTCCAAAGAGAAAATTATTCTTTCTACCTAGCTACCTCCAACTATGAAGAGATAAAGTCATCCTAAATATACCTCTAAGACCCACCTCATGATATCTTAAACTCTTCATGATCACCAAGAAACAAAACAAACCACTGATGAGAATCACCCTTAATAAACTAATAGCCAATGATATCTAATTCTCCTTCCACACATGGATCAAACTAAAATATATCTCAAAGTCCTTTAACCACTTCTAAATCACCAAATTAGAGATAATCCCTTAAAACCTTTCCAATATTTTATAATGAAACTCTCAGAATGTTTTCCTTTAATAATTATCCACCATAATATTGACCCTCCCACATTTAATCATAACATCCTGCAATAACTATCTAATCCAAGCCAATAAAGGATGACTCTCACTAGATATCTCTATAAAAAAATAAAGAAACTCCTAATATATGTAATATATAATTTATTAACTTCCCCAATATGTGCCCAATATAAAAACAAATTCAAGAAAGAATGATACATGTATGAAACCAAGGTATTTAACAAATATCAGAATTATCTCACTTAGTTTTTTTAGAGTAAGGTCCTTTTGTCGGATCATGGGGATCCATAAATTATTTTTTCATATATGTTACCCCATTCCTATATCACACCTAATATTGAAAAATAATGTTTTACTTCCAAACCCATGAAATATTCACTAGTGACTAACTCTAAACTCTATCTTAACTGTCATACATAGTTCTAATAACACTCTTTCTTGTTATTCCCCAATTGGAAGCCTAACAAAACTAATAGCGGAGATAAGAGTAACTTATGAAATGTACCTCCATTAGGTCATGGGTTAGAGACTAGAATTAAAGTTATAGAACACACACAAGGGATACATTATACTCATAATTCTAGGAACATAAGATGATAACCTTCTAGTCAACTTCATAATATAAAATATAACCAATACAATATATCATGTAATACCAAACATAAACAATTGTCTCTAAAATAAAATTCCAATTTCATTTCATACAATTTTGACTCTATAAACACCTACGATCACAATGAGATAGTATTGTCTTTCCTGAAAAAAATTCATCTTATAGATCTCTAAAAATAGAATATATATAGGGGTGAGCATAAAAGTATACTCAATAGAATCCTCCCTAAAATCACACATGAAAATGTGGAAGAATCATACCATTTATTTAGTGAATAAACAACAAAACTAAGTCATTACCTATACCAATTCAACTATCACCCATACTCAGTAAGGACCACTCACCAAATTTATATATGATATAGTAAAGTAATATCATGATAATATATCATGAAGGTACTCTATAACCACTTCCCCATTGAATTATGCACCTTCACTCCCCAACTATATATATTATGATGCTTATATCCCTTTTATATTCTCACAACCACATAGCCACATACCATATGATTACCAAAAATTAATCATCATCCCACATACATCAATACTACATCATACAATAACCACAGCCATATATCACAAATTATAACTACACATCACATCCTTTTGAAAATAATATATATAATCATGAAGTACATCAACCCCATTCTCTCCACTATCCATGTACACACCCAGATTTTTTCCATAACACAACCATTATAAAATATACCAAACTCATGTTATCATATCTTATATCATAATCTACTACCATCACAACATATATAGAGTTAAGAATAAAGATTGGGGAAAGGTAAGTAGTTAACCATTAGTATCACCTCAATCGAATATATATGGGAAAACACCCATAACCCAATACCTCATATGGGAACTTGTAAAGTAAGTCAACTCTGGTGGTGGTGTGTAAGAAATTACATGAAAATGAAAAGGACATTCACAAATATATAGTCCAATCCTAATATTCGACCCTAATTTGTACTTTATTATTTCTAAGAACATCAACAATCACTTTATCACCACTGTCACACACCAAAAAATAATACCAAGATTGACGAAAATATAAACTAATCCCACCATCACCTCATAAAAAACATAACAATTATAACTTCCCATTTTATTATTTCATTACCAATTTCTATTTTTCTCATTACTAGTTGTTCTAAATTCATTGTGTTTTATTTAACTCAAACCACTATTGGTTTATTAAACCATATTTTATTTGACCATTAATATTATATAACAACTATACCCTTTACCACATGTTTTTCGACATCATTTTTCTCATTATTTCCAACCTATACCCATTAATAATTTCATAAACTCCTTAAAATATATATTTTCTAAAAATAATGACAGAAACCACCACAACATATCATACCAATAGTAATAACATCAATTCCACCACCTTTACAACATCACCCACTTATTCACACATAATCTATGATGAAACACCCAAAAATAATGTCATACTACCTTCCCTAAACAAAACCATAGTAATAAAAATATCATAAATACAAAAATTATTGATATTATCAATATAACAAGCAACCTTAAACATTATTATTTATTTACACTTCCATATTTAACAAAAAGACCATGCATGAAAAATATCAATATGAAATCCAGACATTCATTCCCCTTTTTATATCCAAATTTAAGTGTTTTAGAAAAATTTTAAGGTAAAAGGAATATTAATTATAGAGAAAAGGTTATAAAAATAGAACATATTAATAAAATTAAGAAACAATGCATAGAAAATAACATGACATTTCATGAATCACATGTAAATCACATCTTCCCCTTAAATTTCATTAATTTGTATTATTTTTTTTCATTTGGTTAATATTAACATTATAATCGTTAAAAAAGCATGATGATTTCACATTCACATATAAATAAAAGAATATTGATTTCAAATCCCTTAACATGATAAAATATTCATAATCAATGTAAAATAATGAAAGATAATTGAAAATCACATGCCACAAAAATCAAAGGGATCTAACACAAGCCCTATATAACATCCCAATTCCATAATAAAGGTACTTATAACTTATTTTTTGATATACCTTTATTTGGGTCTTGTTCTGGGGAGTTTTTTGTGACATTAGAGAAATTTTGGAATTCTTCGGGTCTGTGCACGATTGGTTCAAAATTAAGGAAAACCATGTGGTTTGGTCTAGAAAATAGCGTGGTTTGGCACTAAAAATGGTGTTATTTGTCCAAGGAAACTACGTGGCCTATTTAATGGGGTTGCAAGTTGGCACATGTTTGGAACATGGACAATACTAACTATATGGACCCACTCTAAACTCTATATAACCTCATACAATGGGGGTTTGAATGGTTTACACATGGTTAGTTTAACTGTGCACCATTTTTAGAAGCCTAGAAATGGTGCACAACTAGGGTGTACAATTAATACTATCCATTTAGAATAACTAGGAAACCATGTGTTCTGGTTTTTATTCCCCAAAAATTTTAATTAAAAATATTGAGACTCCTAGTTTAACCCTTAATCACTCCCATTTGACCTTTATTTTTTTTCATGGTCTTTAGAGGCTCTTAGGAGGTGAAATTGACTCTCCATAACCTCTTTTCTCTGTGGATTGAAGTTGTGATGATTGTGTTTGATCTCCTTCCAGTATGTAAATAACCACTCATTTGGTTTCTAATGATATTATCATATATCCTTTGTATATAGTAATAGATCATCACGTAATTGATGGATCTAATCCTTGATTTTATGGATCATGATTCTAGGCTCAATTCCTTGATCTCCTACTCCCTTATTCTCCATTTTACATTTCCCATTGTGGGTATTGATTTGATCATGTGATTAAAGGTAGGTGACTATATAAATGTTTACAACATAATTAAGACCCTAAATTTCTTGATTGATTTTTAATGAAATTTTAATTGATATTAAAATCCTGAATTGATATTATTTGATGTTTTATTTAAAAATGGAATGGAAATTTTCAAAACCCCTTAATTTCAATGGAATTGAAATTATAGGGTGGATTTTGAGAACAATTATGTCTTGAATTGAAAGTTGAATTAATGAAATGATGTCATATTGATTATTGGAAAAATTGAATAAAAATGATCAATTATTTTCAAAGGGAATGAAGTTGATGAAAACAAATGACGTGGTTGTGAAAAGAAAAAGGAATGTTGAACTAGAAATTAGGCACTAAAATTATGAATGGTGAGTAGATTTGAAATAAATTATTTTCTAATTGTTTATTGATTCATTGTAGCACATGTGATCCTGAGTAGTTAGTAATTTATTGGAGCAAGCATTCTAGGAATCCGACTCCATATCAATAGATTGATAGTGTCAACTCTAACTAAACCTTGTTCGACATGATTATACCATATGGAATATTGACTGATTATCCTGATGGACCCATACTTAGGTACATGTGCATACATAACTAAGCCCTTATTGATGATTGTGTGGTGCAAGGGTATTAAATCCTAGAACCAATGTAACTCAGGGCATATGACTATGGTTATTTGTTTGATTGAATTTATTACACATGAAATTATTTATATGATTTTTTATTCCTTCTACCCGTTTTATATAAAATGGTCATTTAATGATATTTTGATATAACTACCATCTATTAATTTGAAATGATTTTTTGGTTTAAAATATTTAAATGCCTTTTCCTGCCATGTTTTATTTAAAATGGAAGCATATATGTTTTATTTTTAATGAATTTCTTATGGAATCATTTCACTGTATCCTATTGGGATATTTTTCTCACACCACCCATTTAACTTTGGTCCTTTTTAGACTATGTTATGACAAGTCTAGGTAAATTAAAATGATATATTAGATGAGGTGGGTGTGTTTTATTTGTGAGATCTAGAGTGATGGAGGTTACTGGTGGAAACATGATCCACTTATTACATGGGATTTTAATGTGTTTAACTTGTCAAGTGTTGTTTCTTTTGATGGTTGCTATGTTGTCCTTTGTTTTATTTTTTACACAAATATTATTATCTATATTTTTATGGTACTCTTTTACTTAAGGATTTATTGGCATACTAATTACTTTTTGTTTATCTTCTACTATTATGTATCCTTGTTAGAAGTTGTGGAAAAAGTGTTCCCTTTGATTTCTTTATTTTTGCGAGGTGATAGTCACCAACCTATGAGGATAAAAAATGCCTATAAGGATGTCTTGTAACCAGATTAGTTATTAGTGTATCAGTTTATCTAGGCCTGTTTTTGACAAAATGGTATCAAATGTAGGTTTAAACTTCTTTCCTTGATGTCAATATATAGTTTGGGATATCTTGGTAGAGAGGAGTTAGATATTTTAGGACATTAGGGGTAGTTATGTTTGAGTGACTATCCATTTCTCATTTTAGCGAGCCTTAAATCACCATGGGTGTTTATGAAAGGTTCCCTTATGGAATTAATTGACATATTTATAGTCTTTTCCCAATTTTATATGAGAGTTTTGAAGACCCATATTTTTTTATATTTGATAGAATTGATATTCCTGAATATCTTTATCGAGTTGATGATCCGATAATCCTTTCTAAAGTTTTAATTTTGTGTAACATCATTCCTCAAATAAGATGTTTGAATAGGATACAAGAAGAAACTACTACTAAACCATGGTAATAAATTTCTCCAGTAGACTAGAATCTTGTTGAGATAGTGGTGCACACTGTCAAATATCTAGGATAGGAAGCTACACAATTTCCCATTCAGGAACCATTTGTGGAACCTCAAAGAGATGAAACTAATGATTTCACTCAAGAGTTCCTTCACCATTATCCACTAGCATTCCAAATAATAAATTATTCTCAAGTGGTGGATGATTGGTTGAAAAATATTGAGCTGCATTTTAAATTTCAATAAATGTATTATTTTATTAATGTGAAATGTGTTACCTTAAAAATTGAACAACCTATCAGGAGATGGTGGGATTCGATGGTGAAAGTGAATAGACATGAGGGAATGGAGTTTAATTGATTTATATTTATTTTCATATATATGTTTTATCAATAATCCATGTTGTTGGAAAAGTCCATAGAGTTTAGTTGTCTCTAGTAGGATAATGGGACTGTGACTCGATGTATGAACCACTTTGCTAAAATTGTTCATTTTTCTACTATAGTAGTGAAAAACAAGAAACAGATGGCTTGAATATTTGAGACAGGTCTTCAACATGATAGCTGATCTACTATTTTCATCCCGAATCTTACATCTTATGTGGAGGTGTTGGATAAACATTAATATATAAAGTTTAACTGGCTGATAAGTTGGGAATGGTGATAGTTTCTTTTTCTCCAAGTGATATTTTTGTTAGTTTATTTAAAGGAAATATAAGGCATTATGAGTATCATAGTAGTTATCAATGACATGTTTCATCTAGATATCCTAAAGTTCATATCAAAGGCCCTTTGAGTTTATTTTAGTATGGAATGTTTGGGAATTCAAAGTGAGTATTACTAAGGCACCCAAGATTTATGATTCATGAGGATGCTCAAGTAACTTGAATATGTTTTATAACATATTTTATAGTCCAAATAGTGTAATAGGCTTATCAATACCTAAAATATCTAAGTTTCAATTCGATGCCTTAATTACTAAGGGACCTAGCCACATGCATCTTGAACAAGGATTATTCAAATAGTGGTAGAGTCTCTAAAGTAAATTGATGTGACTTCAGTGAGAGTGAGAGGCACCATCACTATATATTCATCTTTATTTAGTTCTTTATTTGATGCTAATTCATCTAACTTGTTTATATACACTCATATTGTAAACCTTTTAATATTCCCATTGAGATTGTGTCTTCTGTAATGGATATTACTACACCCCTTGGAATGAGTATAGAACAGGGTCCCTGATGTACCTATTTAATTTTATCTCTATTAGAGATTGAGCTTACCTGATTTTTTTGGTTCTCAACATGAAACCACTTAATGTAATTATTGGGGTGTATTGGTTTCTTTATCATAAACCCCAGAATGATTGTTACCTTTAACGTGTCTCTTTTATTAGGCCTAATGGTGTGTTCCATGTTTTTTAGGGATAATGGGACCCGTGGTTGAGTACAGTCGGGAAATATTATCTTGAGTTGGGTAGGGTAATATCTATGTTTCCTTTTGACATGGAGGAAAAATTCTTTGAGTGATAATCTCAATAAAATTATCTCAATGTTTCCAGATGTGTATCAATTGTTTTAGTTTTACACTAGTAGGTGAGGTATAGTTTTCTATTTAATTTTCACCTGGTACTCAACCAGTGCCTATTAATTTTTACTATATGACACCAAAACAATTAAAAGTGTTGAAAACTAAATTTTGTGGTTTTTTTGAAAAGGATTTTTTCACTCGATTATGTCACCTTGGGTGGCGCCTATGACTTTTGTGAAGAAAGACAATGGGAAAATTCATCTTTGTATTGATTACCAATATCTAAATTGAATTATGGTAAAGAACAAGTATCTATTTCCACTGATTGATAATATGTTTGACTTGTTAAAAGGGGATAATTGGTTCTTTAATATTAATCATCATTCTGGTTATCACCAGTTTATAATTAAATAATCTGATATTCATAAGACTATGTTCCAGAGTAGTTTTGACCATTATGAGTATCTTGTTATGCCATTTAGTTTAACCAATGATCCTATTTTTTTTATATAATTGATGAATATGATATTCCCTGAGCACATAGACTCATTCATGATGGTGTTTTTGGAGGATTTCTTAGTTTTATCTATGTCTATGGAGGACCATGTCTAGAAATTTTGAGAGGGAATCACCTTCATGACATGATTTCAAAAGTTTATTTATAGATTTGGGAAGTAATGTTCTTGGGACATGTGGTCTAGAAACATTGTGTTTTAGTCGATCCTAAAAAGGTGAAGACTATTATAATATGGGATAAATTGCATAATCTTTTTGATATTCAGATCTTCTTAGGTTTAATGAGGTATTACCATAGTTTCATTAAGGATTTCTCAAAACTATATTCTTTGATGACCACTCTAACTTAGAAAGGAGTGAAGTTCATATTGGATTCAAAATATAATTTTTATTTTGATGATTTGAAGTGTATTTGGACTTATGCACTAGTGTTGGATCTTTCAAAGGTAGTTCAGGTCTATGTGGTATTTTTTGATACATCCGACTTGGTTTTGGGTTGTGTTCTTATGAAAAGTGATTGTGTGATAGACTATGTTTCTATATAGATTAGGACACAAGATAAGAACTATCTAAACCATGATCTTGAGATTGTTTCAATGAATCATGATCCTAAGAGTTGGATAAATTACCTTTTTGGATAAATACTCACCATCTATTCTGACCATACAGCTCAAGTTATATCTTCTCATGAAAATATTTGAAGTTTTAGTTGTGATGATGGGTGGATTACCTGAAATATTTTGATTCCAACATTTCCTAGACCCCTATTAAGGGGAATTATATTGGTGAGGCTTTGAGTAAGAAAATTATGACCTAGTCCATGAAATAACCATATGAAGAGCGGAATTTGAGGATTCTCTTTACTTAGTATCATTTTTGAAACTTGGAATATGTGACCAATATTTTCTCGGAAAGAGTTCAATTTAACTCCTATCTTCATGAGATAGTTATTAAAGATTATAAACTTAATGATGAATTCCATGGAATTAGGTAATCTCTTTACGATGGGGAGACCAATGGTGAGTGGTCATTCTCCTTTGAAGATGTCTTATATTTATAAAACTAATATGTTTTACTAATTTCCGATGATAATGGATGTGATGGGTGACCATAAATCCTTATAGGTAGTGAAACATAGAACAATGAAGATATTATATGATATTCTTTGTAGATTATGGTGTATAGGTAAGTCTTGAGACATCAATGAATGTGTTTCTCATTTCTATACCTATCAGTAGGTTAAATCCAAGAACCGGAGACATTCAGGTGTTCTTCAATACCTCCCTATGCCGATTTGGAAGTGGGATGTCATTTTTATATATTGTTTGGTTGGATTTCCCCACACCCCTTAGATGAAGAATGAAATATATCTAGGGTTTGATCAGCTAACCAAATTATATCACTTCTTCCCAATTCATGATACAACCAAATCCGAGGATTTATGGAATCTATATATGAATGATATTTTAATATTACATTGAGTTCCATCTACTATAGTCTATGATAGGGATCCTCAATTTACTTCTCATTTTTTGAGAGGCCTACAGGAGGTGATGGGATCCCAATTTCTCTTGATCATGGAAAATCATCCATAGATATATGGAAAGACAAATCACGCTATATATATTTTTTAGGGCATGGTCCATAATTTCGTTCTTGAATTTGGTTGATCTTGGGATGAAAATTTAGGACTAGTTTATTTTTTATATAAAAATAAGTACTAATACACAATTATAATGGATCCATTCAAGGTATTATAAGAATTTATTGTAGATATTCTCTTCATTGTAGGGATATAGGTGATGTTTCTCAAGATGGACATGGTTTTTTTGCAAGAGACGACAATAATGTTTCAATTCATTAATCTGATAATAGTGACAACACAAAGATTTATAAATCATATTATGATCATTAATGTAGACCTTTTGATTTTTTAGTTGGTGACCATGTGTTTTTGAGAGTTTCACCACTGTAGTTCCAATAAAATCTTTAAAAATAGATAAATCATGCACCAAGATTTGTGGTTTTTTATTGAGATTGTTATTCGTGTTGAAAATGTGGCTTATTGGTTATAATTTCCATTGTAGTTGATGTCGATCCACAATGGGTATCATTTATTATAGCTCTTGGAGTATCATTTGATCCTTTCCCATGTCATGAGTGGGGAAGATCTCAATATGGAACTCGATTTATCTGTGATTGAGCATCATGTCAGGATTCTTGATTATGAGATAATGGTTCTTCATGGGAAAACTATACCTTTGTTCTGTGTACTGTAGAAACATGGTTATGATTCACATGAAACTTGAGAGTGTGAGGAATTAATGAGAGAAAAATTGTTAATGGGTAAAGAAAGTGTTTATAGTGGGGAGGTTGTAACTACCTATTACATTATTTTCAGTACTTATAACCCCTTGTTTTGGTCTCCCATTGTGTTGGCCTTGTTTTAGGGATTTTTTGTTAAATTTAGGGAAAATATATAAGTTTTTGGGACTCTCTATAGTTGGTTCATGATTAGGGAAAACCATTTTATTTATCCAAAAAACCGTGAAACTTGTTTAGAGGGTCTGGATGGTTGTGCACAGTTGGTATGCATATAGTAATAATTATGTTCCCCCCATCCAAACCCTACACCCTATAAGGGAACGTGGTTTGGGAGCATAGTTACTGCTAACTATGTGACCTAATTAGGAAAAAATGCACGAGGGTTTTTAATCCCCTGAAATTTTAATTAAAATTATGGTTCCCATGTTTTAACATCAAATTACCCATACTCAACCCTAAATAACTTCCTTGGTCTTTAGAGGATCTCAAGAGGTGAAATAGACTCCTATAACCACTTCTATTTGTTGATTAAAGCATCGATGATTGCATTTGATCACCTTTTGGTAAGTAAATCTCCTCCCATTTTGTTTCTCTTTATCTTATATTTTCTTATTTTTATATAGTGATATTTAATCATGTTAGTGATGGATATTATCCTTGATTTTATGTATCTTGATTATTGGGTTAATTCCTAGATCTCCTTCTCCCTCATTCTTTATTGGTGTTTCCCACTGCAGGTGTTAATTTGATATTGTGATTAAATGTAAGTGGTTCCATAATGAATTATTTTAAAATTTAAACCCTAAATTTATTTATTTATTTGAATTTGTTTAATTGATTTAAAACCCTTGATCTTAGATTATTTTATTATTGATTTAAAAAGGTCATGGAAATTATGAAAACCCCCATTTTCAAGTGAATTGAAATATTTTGGTGTATTTTGATAAAAATGATGGATAGAATTGAAATTTGATTTGATGAAATTATTTTATATTTATTTTTGAGAAAATAGTTTTTAAATGATAACTGATGTGAAAAAAATGAAACTGAACAAAACCTATGTTGTAGTTTTCAAACTAAAATTAAATGTTGAACTTAAAATTGGGTAATTGAATTATGAATGATGAATTGATTTGAAATGAATGATTTTAACATGAATTAATGATTAATTAATTGAAGAAAATGTGATACTAGGTAGTTAGTGGGTCATTAAGAAAACCACTCTAGTACTCTGACTACCTAAAAATATGGATTGATGATGAAAACTCTAACTAATCCTTGTCCGACATGGTTTTCCCTGATTGGATGTTGATTGATATCCCTGATGGCCTACTCTATAGATACATATGCACACATACCTGAGTATTGATGATTGAGTAGTGTGAGGATCCTAAATCATTGAACTAACAAGACTCAAGGAATATGACCATGGTGATTTTTTTTGTTTGACATGGTTATGCATGCCACTGTTTATTAAACTATTTTATTCATTCCACATATTTTAAATAAATTTTTAATATAAATGTTCATTTAAGATTATTTTGATATATATTCTATCTATTGATTTGAAAACATGTTTTGGATTAAAATATGTAAATATCTTGTCATGCATTTTTTTATTTAAATTATAAGTATAAATGGATTATTATTATAGAATTTTCTATGATATAGTTAGGTGGTATCCTATTGGGATCTTTTTATAACACCAAAAATTTTCTTCAAGAATTTTTATATTATTTTATGCTAGGTCTAGTTAAAGGAAATGTTCCTATTATAGGAGGTGGGTGTTCTTGATCCATGGGACCTAGAGTGATGGAGTTGAGTGGTGGAAATATGGTCCACTTATTACCTATGATTTCTGAGTTTTTACTTTGTTGAATGTTTTATCTTTTGATGGTTGTTTCATTTTACTTTGGTTGATGTTATACCTTAGGATAATTATCTATCTACATGTTATACTCTTCTACTTGAGGAGTGTTGTTTATGCCAAATGGTTTCTATTTAACTCCCACTGTTATGTGTCTTTGTTATAAATTGTGATAAAGTTATTCCCTTTGATTTATTTTTTGATTCCAAGTACTAGTTGCCAACCCATGGGGATTGCGAATGCTCTTCGAGCTATGTACAGACTGGATTGGGTATTAGTGTACTAGGGTATCTAGGATGAATCATGGAAACCTATCCATATCAAACATTCATCCTGACTTCAGCCACATCCAACCAGGACCAAGGAAACCCCATTTCCACAACCTCATAAGAAATAGGGATGTAGGAGAAAGGAAGACACTATAGGGGAATAAAAAAAAGGCACATTAGATTAATATGATACTCAACACATGAATCAATTGGTTTATATATATATATATAATATAATATGTCCAATTGTAACTAAGTGGGAGCCTAGGTTTGGCTAGGGTTTGAGGACAAAATAAATCAATCCCAGGAAAGAGGTCATCCCCTATTTATAAAAAAAACATTGGGTTCCCCTCTATAGCGTTTTGAAGCTCACACCATGGAGTAGTGAAGTTCTTTCAAGGAGATCCGAGTTTCCATGAATTTAAAATTTATATATATACCAAAATAGAATGTTTATTTTTTTTGTTAAAAAAATTTGGATGAATATCACCATAGTTTGAAAAACACTAAAATAATAATTTTGACCTTATCCCCCAGAATTAGATCCTCAAAACACCATGACATGGAAAATTCACTTTTATTGATTCCATCATGAATCCTAAAATAGCCATGACAAATAAATTACATGAACATGGAATAATGCCTCCACAACCTATGAAACATTCATTTTTCCCTACCCTATTTCTCATAGGGATTTTACCATGTATATCCAGGCCCAAGCTTGCTAAAACTCCCTCCTATAAAGCATATATAACTTTCGTGGTATAAAAACTTCTCAAAAAAAGTGTTTTGGTCCTTAAAATTTTAAAAATATACTTTTATCCTCTGAACTACCTCTAAAATTTCTCCGAACACAAAAAACTTCTAAAAAACACAACGTAGAGGACTAGGAGAAATTTGATACTCTACAGGGACTTTTAATATCTATAGTTATCTTAAAAAATAACACGTATATCCCAAATCAACTTCATATATTAAGTCAATCGATCTAATAAACCACAATATCACTTCCATTTTTTTTGGTTTTGAAATAAGTGTATATAATATAATATAATTTCACTTCATGTATAACTATAGTGGAATATTATGATTTACCAACATAATTATCCATGTACCATGAGTGATTCTTTCTACACCAGAAAGATTATTTTTATTTTTAGACACATTTCCAAATTTAGGATAATCATGATAAATTTTATTTTTTTGTCTATTATTTAATACGTGATGAAGTTTCCTATGTTGAATTATTTTATCGATGTTCCATGTCAATTGAATTATAGTCTTATCACTTATATACAACTGTCTAAACATTATAATAGTTAGAAAATACCATATGACTATTTAAGGAATAATTCACCATTCTTATATTGACCTGCACCACACTTATGTAATTTTTAAGTGATTTATAGTCCTTGAAAAATTATATACAATAATTTGAACATGAATTTACTCTTTTATAGATCTTCCCCATTGAATATAATATTTTTTAGAATTATATATTTGATAAGGAAGATCATTTTTTTCTAGTAACATTTCATTCAAGAGATAAAGTTATTTTTTAAATATTCTATCACTCCATCTGTTGATATCATTCAAATAATATGGTTTCAATATGGATGTCAATGCTATATATTTAATACGACCAACATATAATAGAAAACTTTGTATTTTTATTTAACTCATTAAATAGATTGAGATAAAGGTAATCTTATCCATTGTTTTCATTTCCTAAATATTATCTTTGACATCATTGACAAATATAATGATAATAGATTATTTGAAAATTGAAATATTATTCTATCCACTAGCTAAATTCAGTTATTCCCAATGTTTTTACAAACATTTATAACTTCATTCTATTCTATGATAGATCAAGTGTTCTTCCAAGTAATCTTGAAAAAATTTTCTTTATTAACATCTACATAAAAATGGACAACTAATTTGAGAATGGTTATTTGAATGATCTCTTTAAAACTTGATGAACTCTTTAACACTATCCTCATACCGATTTTTCATATGATTGAAATTCATCCACTTTCAGGCCATATCCATCCTAGTTGGTTCAATAGTATTATTATTTTATGAAATATTATATGCACATGACGTATACATATATTGTATCTTTTTTAAATATGTAAATTATAAAAATTATAAATTTTAAAAATATATTTATAAAATGAAATATATATATATAAAGTATACAAAATAATATATATAAAGTCCAATTTATATATATATAGTATACTTATAATTTATAAAAAATAAAAACTAAATAAATTTCTGATAATTTATATGTGTTTATAAATTTATATATAATATATAAATTATAAATATATATTTGTGTGTGTACGAAGTATACATAGAAAGTATAAAGTACAAATTTATAAAGTATAAAGTATACATATACATTTATAATATATATATATAACTTACAAAGTATAATAACACAAATATATATATACATATAGATGAACACATTATATATATATATATATATATATATATATAATATACAAACAAATTACACACACACATACATAAGAGCATATATACTTATTTACAAACATATATATATATCAACAACTATATATTGTGTATATAAATAGAGAGAGGGAGTATTATATATGGTTTTTCCATATCTGTATATATATGTATATATGTGAATAAAAAAATGAATCACATAAAAACATGAATTTAAACCTTAAATAGAGAAGTCAACCGGTGTTTTCAAGTACATACCATAATATTAGAAGTCTTTTTTTTCCAAATTGATGACAGAAAATCCTAGTGTGATTTGGATTCATAAAATCTTGAAGATGAAGATTAAACGATGCATAAAGTTGAGGGTGTTTTAAATAGAGAAATAACTTTATCAATGCTTTCTAAGAATAGTTGATAAAGGGGTATTTTATTAGTACTGATAAAAGAGACATTTATCAGATCTGATTCTTTCATTGATAAAGACTAAAAATTTTCAATGATACAACAAAATTTGATAAATCTAACCTATATATAAAATAGAAAGGACTTGGAAGACCCGTGGGATTTAAACCTAGGTGCTCAAGACAAAGTGTAGAGTTAACAACCACCCTACCCAATAAGCTCATTTGGGTTTGCATTACATTTTTCAATTATATATACATATTATATAATAATTTGAAAATTTATTTATATGTAATTGAACTAAAATATATTCATATATAATTAGTCAATTTAAATATTAGTAAGATTTTTTAGAATATATATATTAAGAATAATTATTTATAATATATTACTAAATATTAATTATACTATATATTATTAAAAATATGAAAAATAATTTTATTAATTATATAACTATTTAATTAAATTTAAATGTATTATTAATTATATTTAAATATGATTAAATTTTAATAACTTTCAAATTACTTAGAAGAAAAATATTTTTATGATTTAAAAAATAATAATAATTATATTATATATATTTAATTTTGTTATTATTAATTATATTAATAATTTTATTATTAATTCTTAATCATTAATGTTGTGATCTCAGATCAAAGACAATACCAAAACCCTATGGCTATTGAAAAATATTTCTAATTTATATAGAGTTGCATGAATCACATTATTTCTTATGGGATCACGGTGGATGTGAGGGGAATATTGTTATACGTTATATCTATAATAAAGGATGAAACATCTATGTAGATAGGTGTTTTCTATAACTATATCCAAAATCTCACAATTTTCACGAGGCTCATAATTTAATGAATTTATAAAAAACCAAGGAGAATAATACTTATGTCTTGGAAACCACCAACATGTGGGTGAGTCAAGTTAAATACAGATGGATCTTCAAAAGGACATCCATGACAAGGTAAATGTGGTTATATTTTTCAAGGCCACCAAGGAGAGGATATTGGAGGCTTATTTGATAGCTTTGGGCACATAAATTCTCTTGAATCCATAATGAAATGGGTAATCAAATTAGTAAAAATTATAAATCTTAGAATATGAATAAATATTTGGATAGAGTGAAACTCAACCTACCTTGTTCATGACTCTAAGAAAAAAACTCACCTCGCATGGGATTTATTCTATAATGGGATGAATGTGATCTTAACCTACATTATATTAATTGTGTTTTTATGCACACATACACGGATGAAAAAACAGTTATAAACCACATTTATAATAATGTTGTTCTTTGTAACTCTTTTTTTTTGGTTGGGTGAAATTTATAGGTACTTATGTGACATTGGGGAAAGGGATAAGAGTGTAAATACCATAGAAAAAATGTTGTAAAATTCATTCTTCTTTTTACTTGGTAAAGGTCTTTAATCCCTTACTGAATTTCTTAATATATATTCCAAATTAAATTTTAATTAATTCATTTAAAATTTATATCTTTGATTTATTTTTTAATTTTCACAAAAACACATATGATATTGATATATATATAAATACATATAAAACACACAGAAAACATTTATATAATTAATTTAATTTAAATTTAATGTTATTTCATATATAAAAATATATCATATATCTAAATCATCATCGATATATAGTGTTATGAGATATATCTAAAGGATATATAAGTGATATTAACAAAATTTCCTATAAAGATATATATATATATATATATCCATATACATATACACACACACACATAGATTTTTATCAACACTAAGTTGGGCAGTGATAAAACTATATTATTATTATAGAAAAATTGAACACTCATAGAGATATATTTGTATCACTACTAAAATAAGTGCTGATAAAGACTATGTTTTTTCAACACTAATTTTTAGCACTGCTAAATGTAAAATTTATTATTACTAATAAATATAATTTATAAATGAATCCTCTTTATTTTGATTATTATGAAGTAGTGTATCAAGATTTAAGATTTTTTTAAATGGTACAAAAATCATTGAGATCCTAGTTAAATAATTCAATTTAGAATTACAATGAAAATTCATAGTGAATTTTCATAGTGGGAGAAACAATTGTGAATTGTATTAGAAAATTTCATTATATTTATAAAGTGTTTATTTTTTACTTTAAATGTTTAGTTGTATTTATAAAATATAAATTCTACCTTTAATTGTCTATATTCTTTAAGTATAAATTCTAATTAAACAATTCAATATGTAATTGAAATGTATGTTTAACGCTTAAATTTTCCCAATCATTCTTAATATTTACTATTTTACTTTAACAATGTTTTTATTGATTTTTTTGTTATATTTATAAAATTTCACTAATTATTTTTGGTTGAAAATTTAAATTGATATTGATAGTGTAAATTTTAATTATAAGTTTCCTTTGAAATAAAAACACTTTAAATTTTCACTTTGAATTTACAATGGGAATGCATATTGAAATTTTAAACTAAGGAAACCAACCAAGAGTGAAGTGTTTGTACTAAATTCCGATTATATTTATGAAGTATCACTATTAATTTTTTTACTTCAAATATTTAGTTTTTGTTTTTTTCTTAAAAAATTGTCATTTAAAGTTAACATTGTAAAAATGAACTGGAAATTTATGCTGGAAAGTTTACACTTTTAAACTAAACTTTTAATTTAGAATAAAAGCTCATGACTTTACAGAATAAAATAAATTACAAATTTATAGTGAATATTTTATTTTCATTATTAAAATTAAATTCTCAATTTTCACTTAAAATTGATCATTTATATTTTATTAATTTTCAATTTCAAGTTAAAATTACCATTTTAAAATAATACTTTCATCATTTAATTTTAATTTAGACTAAATTTTTACACAAATAAAATCGATTGATAATAAAATTTTCAATTAATATGCTTTTTATTTAAGAAATATTATTAATATATTCTAATTGAAAAAATCATTTCACTCATATGATATAATTTTGAATTGTTTCCACCTGATTTTTTATAATATAAAAGTGTACATTGAGTTTATAGTGGAAATGATTGCATAAAATGAAACCATAAACAAGAAAATTTATAATGAAATTTTTATAGTCTTAAAGTGAAAGTGTTAATTTTTTATTTAAATTTTAAGTCCATAATTTTAGCATAAATATAATCTAAAAATTCTATTAGAAAAAAGATCTGAAAAGTTTGACTTTGAATTTATAATGTGAATATATATCCAATTTCCACTAAGGTAAAATCTATAAAGAGTTAATTTTCAATGAAAAATATAATTTATTTCCATAAGATATGACTTTTAATTTTAACTTTATAAAGTTATTTTAATTTTACTCAACAAAATTTATCTATCAATTTCCATTTGATGTTTTACATTGTTAAATTATTGTATGATGTTAAAGTATAAATAAAAAGAAAATGAGAGACCATGGTCATGAAATTATTTTTTTAGATTTTTTTATATTCCTAATATTATTGTGTAAATTTTAATTTGAAATTTAAATTCAAATTCAAATTATAAATTTTAATTGTAAAATTTCTAGTAAAGAAATTACAAAATTACACATTGATTTTATAGTGGGAATACACATTGAATTTTCACTGTTATGAAATCTAGTAAGAGTGAAAATTTCATTGATTGTTTTTATATTTTTAATGTATAAGTTTTTAATTTAAACTTTCTATAATTATTATAATATTACATTATAAATTTGAGAAACAAATATCCACTATAGTTTTACAAAGAAAAATTGTACTTTGAGTTTACTGTGGACATGGATGGATGAGTAAAATTCAGGGATTTATAAATTTCTATCTAATTTTTATAAATTCCTAAATTTTCAATGTTTATTTATAATTGAAATATTTAGTGAGAATTTGAACTATATATTCCAAGTGTAAATATTCACTGAAATTTAGTCTTTTTATTTTATTTGTAATTTTAGATGAATACATTTTAGATTGTTAATTTTCTATTTTAAATGTGAAATTAAATTTTAGTATCAATTTTACTGTATAATTTTTTTATAGTATAATTTTTTACATTTCAAATTTTTGATGTGAATATTTAGTGTGTAAATATTATAATATTAGTGATAAAATAACATCAACTCATCCTTTTTCATTGTCAAATTGACATTGAAACTTGTATAATGATTTATGTTTTTTTAGGTAGAATTGTTGTGTGGAAATATTGATAATGCTGTGAACATAAATCAAAATTCATATAACTTGAAACTTTTACTAGGGATTAAATTTGAAGATAAAGTGGTTTCTAATTAATTTTTTATTTTCTAATGAGGGATATATAGTTCTAATGTATATTAAAAATATATGAATATAACTAAAAAAATATTAAAAAGTTATCACAAAACATCTATTCTTCTAGAAAATAAGTAAATGAAATAGATGATGATCAATATGTAATATCAAAATTTATTCATAAAAATATATGAACAAGATTTTATTCCTAAATAGGTAGTTTTAGGTTATCATTTGTAAAATTTTCATTTAATATATTTATTGATGATTATAATAACTCATTTCATTATATTTAATCTTCATATATGACGAGGTCCCAATGAAATATCAAATAATTTCAAGAAAAAACGTTGGATTTTAATTCATTATAAATTATTGAAAAATTATTTATTTCCATTTATGGTTTTATATTGTTGCAATTACTTGTTGTCTTGTGTGATTAATTTAATTGAATATTGTTGGGAACCAAGATGTTTTAGAGACTATCCATGTGAATAAAATGAATTTTATGAGATCTAAATGAAAAAGACATCTAATATTTAGGGTTGAAAAAATCATTCAATAATACATGGAAACTCAATGTTGTGAAAACTCACTTTTTTTGCATGATGTTAAATTTTACGTGTATGAGTAAATTAAAAATATTTTTTGGGTTGATAAAAACACCAAGATAGATTATGAATAGTTTATAAATATTGTTGTGTTTGAAAATAAATTAAGTATGAATAAATAACATGTACCTTAATATTTTTTAACTTTAATCATCTTTATGAAATAGTTAATTTTTGGGAAACATTATTATATGATGAAGAAAATTCCTTTTTTCATAATTTATGAAATTTATATAATTTCACCACGTGAATATGTCAGTTACTATCTTTATTGATCAAGATATATATGTCAAAAGTTATATTTAATGAACTAACTAATAATTAGCAAAGAATATTTACGTTTCATTTGATACAAAATGGAATTCGAATCCTGTGAAATTTTATAAAAGGGGGATCAATTTTTTTTAATGTTTAATTAGTGTATGTTTTGATATATTAATGTAATTAATTTTTAGGGGGAGTGTGAATTTGTATGAGTTGGGTACAATTATGGTAAATAATTTTGGTTAGAGAATGTGTCTATTTTTTCTGGAAAGGAAAAAACATTATTTTATAAACAATGTAATGAAATTATAGATATATGGCTCATAATCAAGTGAAAGCCTAAAATGAGTGTTAAATTATTATTTTCATAGTTTGTTTTGGGATAGATATTTTTATCATTTGAGTGTGTTGAATAGAATAATCATTATTTAAAGTTGAAGATTTAATTTGAAAATAGAGATAATATTTTATGAAGTTATTTCCATCACTCTCTATTAGTGACACAAGTAACTAATATGTAAAATTTGATAATATTTGAGATATTTCAAAATGTAATAACTATATGAAGTATATACTGCATTGTGAAATATAATATAGGTTTTAGTAAATCATATAGTTTTATATACTATATCCGTTTGTTATATATATATACCTATAAATTTGAATGAAATGAGTTTGCAAAAAAATTATATCTTCTGATAATAAGAGTAAGATGTCAATTTTACAATTCTAAAAAATAAACTTTGACCATGCCATTAAATTTTGGACACAATTTTTACCTTAAGATATTTTTTGGATAATTTTATGATATAGTTTTATTTTTTCCATTGGGATAGAGTGATTTAAAATAAGATTAAAAGGGAAAGTAATGTATAAGATAATTAATTGGGTGTTATTTCTGTATATTAATCCATAGAAGCAACTTATTTTACTAGAGATATGATGGATTATTATTGAAAAAATACAATTCTTTGTATATGATTTTTATTTATTTAAAAAAAGGATTATGATAGAGTTCTTGGAGAGGTCTTATAGAAATATATTGAATGAAAAGAAGTTCATTTATAGTATTTAAAACTAATCCTAGGAATTTATGAAGGGATTTTAATTTGATTTATAACACTTTTCGATGAATTATAGACTTCTTTATCTCAATGGGACTACATCAATGTTTATCTTTAAGCCCATAATTTTTTTGGTTTTGTATTTGAAAAAATTTCAATGAAAAATCAAGATGAGATAAATAATTTCATGTGTTTTAAAGATATAGTTATTA
The DNA here is from genome assembly GCA_963277665.1 of Viscum album. Taxonomy (NCBI): domain Eukaryota; kingdom Viridiplantae; phylum Streptophyta; class Magnoliopsida; order Santalales; family Viscaceae; genus Viscum; species Viscum album. Next base: position 456,941,046 of record OY728135.1, read on the forward strand.
ATATATAATTCAACAAGTCTATCAATTTAAATTTCTAGATTTAGATAGATAATTTAGAAGTAAAAGTTCTCTATCTTAATATAGATAATATATAATATATATATTTTATTTTTAATAGAGGATTTTCTAGTATTTCTATGGTTGTGAAATTAAGAGACCAAGTTATTTTAAAAGTCGGTCATTTTTTATATTTAGTATCATTTCTAAAATGTTGTGGTGATATTAATGTAGATTTATCTCATATGATTCAAAAGGAATATATAAAATGGAAAAAAGATTCTGGGTTGTTTTGTAATCATGAAATTCCTTTAAAATAGAATGTTAAAATTTAAAGGAAAATTATTAGAAAAACTATTCAATATGGTTATGAGTGTTGGCCTTTGATGGGGTATCTTGAATAAAAAATAAGAGTAAGAGAAATGAAATTTTTTAGATGGACATTTGGACATAGTAAGATGGATAATATTAGAAATAAATGTATTTGGTAGAAAATTAGAGTGTCTCCAATTGACAAGAAGATGATTGTGACTCAATTACAATGGTTTAGACATGTTAAAAGATAACCTAATGATGCAAATATTAATAGTGTAATATTAATGAAAAATTCACTTATTAAAAGTGGTAGTGATCGAAATAAAATGGACTTAAAAAATCATTCAATATGATCATGTTCTAAATGGTTTTACTTAAAATGTGGTCTTCAATAGATGAAATTGGTGATATTTGATCTATCAATCTGACCCAATTTTATTGGGTCTAAGACTTGTGTGTGTTTCTTATTGTTATATTTTAATCTGATTATTATTTTCTTATCAGTGTAATTAATAATTTAATGGATTATTGTTTTATAACATAAATATTAATGAAGTGAGATATTTCATATGGTGGTGGTGATGTGGAATTGTAAGCAAAAAAAAAATTGGATATTTTATATCAATGAAAATTCAAGCTACATAATTAAAAATGGAAAATTAAATGAGTGGTTTTAATGAAAAATTAATTGTATAATTCATGTCTAGTTATGCATGAAATTAATGAGTGATAGTTAGTGTAATTGAATAGAGAGAATTCATTTTTCACTAGTAACCATTCTTGGGTGTCATTTAATATATCTATTATCCCAAATGGATAATCTTATAATTATTTTTGTATGGAAAATAAAATAGTGTAGAGTGAAGAATGGGATTTTAATAATGATCTATGGTGATCAATGGAGGAATACAGACATGTGTCTATCCTAGAATTGATATAGGTTTCTCGAAATTCCCATATCTTTAAATTTATCCTTGGGAATCTAATATGTTTTTTGATTTTTATTATGGGTAGATAATTCATGATAATAAATAATTATAAATATGTGTAAAATTAACTTTATATTGATAAATATGTATGTAATTGAAGGAATAATATTCAAGATTGTATTTTGTTTACAAAATATTATCACATGATTGATTGTTGATGGTAAATATTTATATAGTGGATGTAAAATGAAAATATGGATAGGAATATAATTCTAGGATAAAAATATTCAATTTTATAGGTATGTGAATAGGATTATGGTGGGAAAATTGATGAATAATATATTTGAGCATTAATTGATGAATTATTGTAAAATATTATTACAGTTCATGTGTGAATTATTTTATAAGTTATTTTTGTTTGAAATTGGTGTTGATTATTTATTATAACAATTTATAAAGTATTTTCGAATCCTCAATTATATATAAAATATCAAAAGATAAAATATAATATGTTAAACTTTTGGATAGGAGAGGAATAAAATTTATGAATTTTATTAAGGATTGTGACAATTCATCCTAGTGGAAATGACACATATTAGAAAAATGTGTAGAAGTGTTGGTGATAGTTGGGGGTAAAGTGGAAGTGAGTTTAATGGGGAGTTTTCCATATAGGCTTGGGTATGTGACTCATTCTAAATTTGGGATAAATTTTATCTAGGAGATATATGCGGTGGCTTGAATTCTACATGGGTAATGTCACTTTGGTATAGTGTTGTTCCATATATCTCATTATGGTTTTTCAGCCTAAGGCTTATAAGGTGTGTTGATAATGAAATGATTATATAGTGGTGGTGACACAAGAATCTTGAATAAACCCCTATTTAAATCACTATAGTGTCAATAGATAGAGTTAATAATGTGGAAATTTGTGACTCCCCAGACACACACTCCCGAATCCGATGTCATAAATGCATACATTACATACTCACTTTGATACAATCTATAAAATCTTGAATATAAAAATACTTAATTAATAAAAAACATCAAATAATAAATCTCATATCGTTATCAATTAATGAACATTTTTTATTACATATAGGAAACTACTGAATTCATGATAAAAATTAAACATCGCCCATAATTTCATCCAAACATTATATCCTTTTAAACAAGTTGCATGTACTAATTTTTTTAACCTGAGTAATGGAAACATAAGAAAGTTTTAAGAACAAATTAATAGTAAAGTAAACATATAACTCAAGAAATCATGGCATAAAAATTTAAAAAATATTCTAATAGGAATAAGTAAAAAAATGAATCCACAATTAACTTGAAACTGGGAACATGTTATATCTATGGAAATAAATAAAAACATGGATATCAATAATACCAATCCCATATTTATGTAATACACAATTTTGGACATCCAATAACTATTTTCATGTACTTTTTCTAAGCCACATTACTTATTTTCAATACCAAATTAAAGATATCTTGATGAATTGGGAAGGCATACACTGGATACCCAAACTTGGATTGTCTCAAGATACCCATCGGTACATTTAGGGTATATATTTTTATAGTCCCCACATGTCACTATATTAATTTCAATGAATTCAATGTATGATTTAATAATACCTTTCATACCATACCCAAAGGAACCTTTGGATGAATAAAAACATGGTTATTTGTATAATGAAGAATATAGAATATCAATACATGATCTACTTATTTTAATAGACAATAATCATCAAGAATTTCAATAATTTTATCCATTTCAATAAAATGGATAACATAATCATAACCCATACCAAGAATGAAGGTGAATGATCAAACAATACATAGTAAACTTTCCAATAATCATCTGTATTGGAGTAATAATATACAGAATTCCAATAATTTTCACCAAGTCAATAGAATAAAATTATTTGTAAGTGAAAATTAAACAATCTAAATTATATAAAATGTGATGTTAAAATCATATAGGACAATTTTTGTATATAAAATTCAATAACAGAATAACATTAACATACTATCTAGAGAAAGAAAGTGGACGGTTTCAAAAAAATATATCCCAAGAAGTGAGAAATAATTTTCCAAGTGTTTATGTGGTGGGAATTTAAATACATGGAAAATAAGGATAGAATGATACATAATACAATCTAATTTAATAATATATCCAACTTATATAAATTAAGTTCCAGGGAATGATCATAAATAAACCAACGATAATTGAGTTACAAAAAACTATTACTATAGGGAAAATAACTAAATCAATAGACTCTTGAAAAAGGGTACATGATTTATCTAGTAAATACCATAAAATAAAATTATTAGGATAAAAATATATCCATGTGAAGTTAATAACAAATTATAAAAACATGGTGCACATAATGTATAATGTGTGAAGGAATTAGAATCGAGACAATGAAAACACATACAAATTCTAAAACTACCAAATCCAAACCCCTTAAATGAGATGAATTATAATTGAACATAAAATACCGTTATTAAAAGATGATTCTTTACATTATATCTCAAATAGGAATTATATACTCTGAAAAATGAAATTATGTGTATAATACCCAATATGTCTCAAAGAGAATAATTTGAGATGAAAACCTTTACCTATTGTCTTAGCTTCCATGACACAATTTAACCTCCAATATCACAAAAAATATATATATTAATCACTAATTAATAGCCTTAATAATATCTATTTTCATTCATACTCTTCATAAATATTCAACCCCTATATGAATTATTCATATTTTTCACATCAGGTGATTATAGTATTTATCATTTTTACTTGTATAATTATAGTAATGTCTGTTTTTATTCTTCTTTTTAAATTTAATAATTACTAAATAATAAAATTTAATATTATATATGATTTATAATTATTTATTATGTTTCAAATTCCATTCATGATAATTTTAGTCATTATACTTGAAGATGAAATCGATAATAACCATGTTTCAGTGATTCTTGGCAATCGATGAGTATTTCCTTAATTAATGAATTAAATATTAATATAACATCTCTACAAAAAAACATTATTTATAAATTTATATCATATTATAATATTAATTAGTTTACCATATTCAATCATTATATAAATCTATATTATCATTTAATTAGGTGGTTAAACTCACCTGAACATGAACATACCCAGATTTAATGAATGTGTATGAGGTGGTTTTGTTGTAATATCATTATAATAGAAGTATAATAACATAATTAAGAAATATAAGTTTGATATATTATAATTTTATTTAATTTTAATAATAAATAATTTATATGAAGACTTTAAAAAATTTCAATAAAAGGTTATACTATTAGAATTCTTATTTTAAATGATTAAATTAACGATGATCATCTGCTGATCATATCATTAATAGAATATCTATTTTTTTATTATGGAACATTAATTATATCATAAAAATAATATTTATACTTTAATACCACAATTATATTCATACTTATAGGGTAGTAAAGGAATATGAAGCACGTTGCGCCGTGGAGGTGGTAGTCCTCACATCGCACGAACAATGGTTTTTTAATTAATAGACAAAATATAAGAAAAAATAAGATAATAATATTGATATAGTGTAATTATAATATATAAATGATACTAATATTATTATATTAGTGTGCATAGAAAAAATTTAAAATCATACAATTAAGAATAAAAAATAAATAACTGATAATACTCACAATGTGGCCTTGAATTTTCTATGGAAATATCCTTGGAAATGTAGGAATTATGCTAAATAATGGTGATAATAATATTTTTAACATGGTATAGGTATCAATTAAAATAAAAGTTTCATATTTTTAAGAGTAAATTAAAATGATAGGTAATTATTTTGATGGTGAACATGTTACCCATTTATTAGTGAAGGGAATGGTAGTTTTGAGGGAAACACTTACATTTTCAATAATGTGCTGTTACTATTCAATTTAAAAAGGAAAAAATGCAAAAAATATGATAGTAAAATGATTTTGGTTATATTAACACCTTAAAAACTCATTTTTTAAAAAAATTTGTTTTTTATTGTTTTTTATGTTAACTTTTTATCTTTTACCCTGATTTACTTTTACCATAGAAACTTTTTTATAACTGTAGTAATTAATTTTTATGATAAATATTAGTATTGAAATTTAAACATAATTTTATATTTATAATTAATCTTTTTAAATAATTTTATCAAATAAAATTTATTGAGGTGTGAAAATTTTAAATTAAGTACACTCAATCGCATCAGAAGAGTTTTTTTGAAAAATATCATTTTTAAGATTTAAATTTATATATAAGAAAAATTATTTCAGATACTAATTTTAATGACATAAATTTATTTATTATAATAAAATAATGGATTTGAGGCATCCAAGTAAATCAAAAACCAAATCTCCTTTGAAAACAATCAATTCAAAAAAAAAAGATTGAAAATAGTTTTTTATTAAAATAACATTTTAATTAGTTTTAAAAATGTTGGAAATAGGATTTATAAGTTCAAAGAATATTTAAAAATGAATATTTTTGTTCATTAAATTCATATTATATTAAAATAAATATTTTATAAATCTCTCTGTTATTCTTATATAATGATAAAGACATGAAAATTATATGTTTTGTTAAAACTATAATTTTCCACTAAAAACCAACATTTTCAAAAAAGGATAAAACATTTATAATATGTCAATCTTGATATGAGTAATTGAGAAATGATTTTTATTTCTATAAATTCTAAATTTATAAATTTATAAATTCTTTTTTAAAAAAAATATTAAAATATAATGAAGAATCTATTTTAATAAGAAAATTAAAATTTTCAAATATTTAATGTTATTATTCATATTTCATATCATTTATGAACTAAATTGGTGTTAACCAATTTTTAATATAAAATAAAATTTATTACTAATAATATATCTCTTGATATATAAATACATATCATATAAAATTTAATTTTTTAGAAAAATCCTTTTCTTAACAATAAATATTCTTATTTATCATTATAGAAAAATAATTGAATTTAATTCATATTAAAGGTAGAATATATTTTATATGTACATATAATTCATAAAGAGTTTACACCTATTCATTATCACTAATTCAACGTCATGGTTTTAATGGTGTAAAAATATCAGAGTTTCATTTTAGTTTAATATTTCACGTGGAGACAATTATCGAACAAATTGAATTATTTAAAGGTAATCATATATTAAAATTTCAGGGTTCTACATTCTTTCCCATTAAATAAATTAAATCCTCATAATTTGACTCATAAGATCTAACTAATTTATATGAGGAACTCATAATTAACCATACACTGCTAGATGATCATGATTTTATTAAGGATATAGAATTTTATTTATCTATATGAAGAACCATTTAATAATTTTATAAAGAAATATAACCCATTCATAATTTTACAAAGAATTGTACTAAGGTACTTAGATATTTATTCATAAGGAATAATTACGCAAAAACCCTAAAACTGGTTTATATGATAATTATATAGTTATGGGTTTTTATTTTTAACTCAATATCGAGTCGCTTGTGAAAACTTACCTAACATCGGAAATTAGAAAATATGGAGTGAAAACTCACTATCTAATTCATTATTAGTAGTTTTGTAAGATTTTACTTGTTCACATGGTTATTGGTGACTATCTACTTCTTTGGCCTTTGTACTAAGACATTGAGTTGCATAATTCTAAACTCTCTTACAATTTAAGCAATGTATTTTTGTAGTTTATTTGTTTTCCATAAATTTGTGAGTCTGATGACCATCAAATCCATACTTATATAGAATTTACTCCCATCTTTCATCCCATAATTTCAACGTGTAAGAAATTGAATCTTATTTTTTTTTATCTTGTTGGTCACCAAAATTTATATATGATTCTAGCCTAATGTTATTTGTTTTTTATATTTCAAATATGTTAATTTTTTTAATCAGAATTATTGATAGATGGTTTGACATAATTATAAGATTTATCACTCTAACCCTTATCTGATTAGGTTGTTCATTAGGATAGTTTCCACATTGTTAATAGATTCCATTGTTAACTTAATTATTTTGGTCTTTATCCATTACTAAAAACAAAATATTTAACATTAATGATGATGATTAGAATCGAATTATCATAAATAAATATAATAGACTTTAACCTCAAGATGTATTACTTCATAACACCATCATGTTAGCTTATATTTCTCACAACCCAACTTGTATCAAACCCGGTTCACCCCATATCACTATCAGTTTAACATATATCATTACTGGTTCATGTATAAATTTGAATAAGAGGTGATAATTCAATTGGAGAAGATATATAGGTCTCATGAGACAAAATAGGATTATATATTTCATGTATTCATCCCGAATTCATTAAGATGTTTTGATTGTAGTATCAACAAAAAGTAAAGTGTCTTTGAATGGGGCCTTGATAATATGTTTTTGATGTCTAAAATTATGAATTCCGTAATTATTAGTATTATTGATATCTATGTTTTCATTTATTCTCATGTATTCTCTAAATTTTAATTTAATTATGGATTCATGTTGTTTACCTATTGCTACCATAATATTTATGCCATGTTTATTCCATGGTTTCGTTAGTTATATGTTTTCTTTATTGAGAAATTTAACTAACCCCTTTCTTATTTTTCCATTACCCTAGTTATTAATAAAAGTAGTAAACATTACATGTTTATAAGGATAACACATATGGATTAATTTATGAGAGATTTTGAATAATTATCCTGAATTAAGTATCTTCTTATATATAATGAAAAAAGTTAATTATTTGAGAAATAATTGGGTATTATTTATTTATGATGTGTCATAAATATCTAAATATCTAAACCTAAATAGATACTTCATTTATAAAAAAATAATCATTATTATTTTGAAATTAAGAATGGTTATATCCAGGATATTATAGCTGGTATCAAAGTGAGAATATAAATTACATGTTTTTTGAACTAAATCTAGGAGTGTACATCCAGGGAATCATAGTTGGTGTCAAAGTAAAGGTTCAGAAAACTTTGGAGGTTATGATGATTATTGAGGATAATTTAAGTATTGATAAGTAATGTTTGATCATAATAGATAACCCTTTAGGATTAGTATATGATTTAATGTTAAGGAAATAATACACATTTTATTTCTTGATTAGGATAATAAAACATCAATGAAAAATATTGGAATATGTATAAGTATTGGATATAATATTAAAGTTTTGGTAAAGATAAGATTATATGTGTTTTCATTCAAATACATCCCTATATGGATACTAAAAGTGGATGCAGCTATATCATATATTCACCTAGGGGTAATCAACTTGAAAAGGGTTTTTTGATTACTGATTCAATCATTACACTAATACATGATGAGTGGACCTAATATTACACACAAGGACATAAACTTCAGGGGAATATGATTTTGTTTATAAAAATCTCTTTATGAACCCTTATGATGTATGTAAGAATGAATATAAATAATTAGGTCAGAAAACCTAACAGAAAAATGACCATGGATAATCTAGGATTGAAAAAAGTTTAATGACCCTAAACCCGCATTCCTAGATACAATGCTGAAAACATAATATTTACATTTATGGATTTGATACTAATAAATGCAACCCACTTTTAAATGTTCAAACATATAAAATCAAAATGAAATTTATGTCACTTAAATACATAAGGACCCTTTAGGTTTATATTTTTATAGGATTTGTACAAACGCATTCGTAGTTGACACTTCCATACAATGACCATTTTCCCACAAAATAAGAATTTTAAGATACGCCATGAAATATATTTATAGCTTTCTTAATGAAATCATACATGTCCCTATTCATCCATTAATCCTTGGGATTTTTTTAAAATGTGGGATGATCACAAAAAGTTTAGTAAGGGACATAAAAATAAAGAAATAAACCCATTCTTCTATAAATACTAATACAAATTTTTATTTTTATAAATAAACTTTTGGTTCAAAATAAAAATTTTATTTCCAAATAAATGAAATTATCTACATTTTTTTATAAAAAAATTAATAAAAAAAATTAAAGTAAATTTAATAATAATAAATGTTTATTTATAGTAATAAAAAAACTTATGAAAACTTTTTTAGAATGCTATAATTTTCACACTTAAAAAGTTTAAAACAATTTTATTTAAACATATGCTCATTATCTTATATTATAAAATCATGATATTTGTGTAAAAACAATATAAATCATATATAAATCACATAATTAATTAGGGACATCATATTTCATATCACTATTATAAATATAAAAAACAATATGGTAAACTTTCATTATTCTCAGGAGAACCCAATGCATTTGAGGGCTATAACAAACCCCCCCATCCTTGGTTTATAACAGAACCACGTTTTATTTTTTAATAATTTAAATACCCATAATGGGTTAACAAAATAACTAATCATCATATTAAAAAATTCCCAATAAGAAAAACATAATCATGAAACATGAAATCTTGAATTTTTATCAATATACTCAAAGAAATATTCTTTTCACCCATAATGAAACATTTCTGGATATTGAAATATCCATTCCATTTGTAACCCTTTTTGAAAATACCTAGAACATAGGGAATGATAATTTGTATTTGATGAATACATTAAATATTATAAAGGAACCCAAAAATAAAATAATGTTTACAGTGGTGGGAAAAACCATTGTTGCCGTATACGTTAAAATAAAATATTCCTTTTGTATTTTTGTCAAAAGTTTTCATATAAAATACATAAAATGATACCATTTTAAATCCTTTGAAATGAAGTCAAAAGAGACATGAAATTTCTGTTATAATTAATTCATTTCTATACAAATAAATCACAAAATAATTTTTAAAATTTGGGCATTGAAAAAAATATTTAAAAAAAAATATTTAAAATATTTAAAATAAGGTTTTCAAAGTAAAGTGTCTCATGCCTCGAGTCTGACTCATCATGTTAATTCTTTATATTTTGTAATAATAAAATAATGTTAATTATTTCATTTCTTAAGAAACTTTTAGTGGTAAATTATTCCTTTTTATTTTATTTAATACCACATTATATTCAATTACTTATTCAATTATATTCTTATTCAACATTTTGATGTTATTTAGATCATATGTTCAAAATGAATTTGGTATGGTCATAGTGGTCATTATTTAATCATATATGGAAAAATAATAATGGAATATTTATCATATTTACACATCAATTAAAAATTTTAAAATCTGAAATGAATGATGTTTATGAATAAGGAACTATGTTATAATCATAGAGACAGTAGGTCGTACCTACGCATGAGTAACATTTCCATTTTTCAATGATCATGTTAGAAGTAAATTAAGATAAATTGTATCTATAGATAATGATAAATATATCATTAATATCATATTTTATCTTTAAATAAAATTATATATATCATCATATGATGCGGTGATGAAAAATGAATCACATTGCTTCATGGACATGGTAGTTCACATGTACACACGAATGACAATATCAATTTAAATGAATGGAAATGTAAGAAATTAGATGATATATTTTATTTAAAGAATTATAAAAATTTCATTAATATCACACACATAGACACACACACACACACACACACACAGATATATATATATATATATATATATATGAAATTTATCATCATATCGAGTTGTTAGAGGTGATGATTGAAAATGAATTGCATCGATCTCGGAGGTGGTAGTTCACCATACACACAAATGATGGTTTCATTTCCCATTTTATGGAAGAAGGACATATACATAGGTTATTAAATTTACATAAAAATATCTTAGTATACGTTAGATACTAAATTTATTATATCACCACATTTGAGTAATATTTCAATTAGGTGGAAGAATAAACAAAACTAATTTTTTTCTTAAAATCTATACCTCTTCTTCATACAATCTCCCTTTCTTTACACGTAAAGGCCTCTACAGATAGTGTAATGCCTTAAAAATACCCATATAAGGAGAATAGTTATTATAATATGGTATTTGGATATTTCATGAAAATTTTGTTGGAAGTTTGAATAATAGAGGAGAGTATGTACCCTTTTATAAGAGTAGAGAGAGGCACTCTTGGAATTAAATAAAGTATTAAATTAAGATAAAATATTTTTTATGAAAAAATGGATAAAAAAATATAAATTTAGAATATAGGATGACTTTGGTTCTAAATAATATTAAAAAATAAAAATTAGACATGTTTATGTTATGTTTTCACCCTTATCATTTTGTTTTAACCTTCAGTTAACCCTTTTGATGATTATCGTGAAAATAATTGTTTTTACTCTTTAGGGGTTATGATAGTTACTATGAAATAAACATTGGCCCTTAAATTCACCGTGGATTATATTTTCAACCATATACCAGTAATGTTTCATAATATATTATTTATATTAAATTTAAATCAGTTAATAATACATTATTTATTATAAAATATCATTTATTTCATTTTTTGGACTTACATTAAATATTATAATATAATATTAGTCCAAATCATATAAAATGGTTCCAAGATTAAATGGATTCAAATAAAAGGAAAATATTGAATTAATATAATCATCCAATAAAATTTCAATAGGTTTTGATATCATTTTAATCCTTATCTTTTATATTAACCCCTTGGTTAACCAATTTTAACCTTAACTATGGTAATAAATTTTACAATATTAAAGAGTTTTAATTTTACTTAAAAGGTGAAAAATGGATAATAAATGTAAAAAGGGTGAAATTTTAGACTATTTATTAATGTAATTTTCCATTGATGATATTTTTTTATATTTTAAATAATTTAATTAAATAATATTTAATATAAAATGTTATTAAACTCATTTTTCACACTATTCAATAAATTTAACATTGAAAAAAATATGACAGTAAAGGAATTTGAATCTAACCCTTTGAAAAAATCATAAAATGTTATCTTTATCTAAAAAAATCCTTGTAACACAATAAGTCATTCAAATTGTATTACTTTTAATATTTTTGAATCATTTATTTTATTTATATTTATATTGAATAAATATTGCGTTGGCATTGCATAAGCATGTAAAGTAATTTTATATCACTAAAAATTAAAATAAATTACCATAATAAAAAAATTACATTTTTAATAACCATTAATAATCCTACATAACATCTTCTTATCAAAATTTAAAAAATTTAAAGATAATAAAACCAATAAAATGTCATTTTTTACTTTTCATTACATAAAATATTTTGAAGGTAAAAATCATGGAAAAAAGGAAAGAAGGTCATATATTTGAAGTTTTAATTATTATAGATGATATATAATCATCCAATAAAATTAATCCAGGTGTTAGGATTTCTTTTTAGTCCTTCTCACTTTATTTTTTCCCATAATTACTCAATTAATCCATACCGTGGTGATAATTATTTACTTTGGTTAAATAAAAGGGAACTATTTATCAAATTTTTACCAACTTATTCCAAATATAGAATCCATTTTTTCAATATTAATATTCTATATGGGGTAGAATTTAATTCAAAATTATACCTCCAAGACATGATAAAATATAGTTTTTCAGAAACAATTAATTTTTATGTGTAAAAATGTTTTATAGCAAATTAATATATATATATGATTCCAATTAACTTAATTGGATTAATCATAATATAATTGAACTAATTATTAGTTCAATTTTAATTTAATGACAATGATAATGAGAGAATGGGGGGTGAATTGTGATCCTTTAAGATCTTTGATATATTCAAATCCATTCTCTTGTACTCTAGTGATCCTTTACTTGTCTCTTAAATATGAGTGAATAATGGAAATAAATATTGAAAAATAACACAATGATATATAGTTTTTAAGCGTACAAGTATCCCTTGGTCCACTCAACTAATTCTCTCTCTATGAATGTAGTGATTTTCACTAGCAGATCCTCTTATATAGAGACCTCTATAATGTAGTATAGGGAGTTGAAACCATTAAAACAAGGATTTTACGAGGCATTATAGTTCATTTATAATGAACCTTGAATATAAAGCTTAGTCTGAAAAGCTGATACTCCTTCACTACCATGACTATGTCTGAGCACCTAAAAACTCTAATAAATCAATATCGATTGATTTTCTTGTGAACAATGATTTTCTCACAGCTGTAGAAGAGACTGACAGATGTGTTTGATATTCAATAATATACATTAGCATCAAAGATATCTTCAATGATGAAAATGTATTATTTAAAAAATAGCTTAGAAAACACCAAACATATGTGTAAACATGTATGTCTCTATAGTGAAACTCTGAAGGTAACGACACATTGTTATTTATAAGAACACAACTTTTCGATCCAATGTGTATTGTACTATATTCTCTTTTTTAAAGAAAATGAACGTTTCAATATTTATATTGAAGGTCGAAAGGATCTAGACTAAAAACATCCATAAATACCATATAATAAATCATGAATTTTTTAATTTAAAATCATTTAAGAGAGTCGTAAATTCCCTTAAGAATTGGAACGATTTAATTCAATGAATAAGATCCTTTGAATCAGTCATAAAATATCTACGAAAAGATATTTAATCTAGTCATGACCATTGAACAAAAATCAGATAATATATTTAACAAAAACTAAATTATTGACTGGTACAATGTAGGGTTATTATTTGTAGGGACAAAAACCAAAAGTATTGTTGACAATGTACGATTTTTTTCACAAAAGTAAGGTTGATAAATAATATCTTTATTCCTTTAAGTATAGGGTTTCTTACAAATGTAGGGTATATAATCCTATCTTGATATTCCAAATGTAGGGTTTCCAAACCATGTATTAAACTTTCAAATGTATGATATGAAAAGATTTTCCATAATACTTAAACATGTCATGAAGAAAATATTTTACCATGGATCAAAAAATTGATTTTTCTTCTAGATAAATATTCTAACGAATATTAGTTTCTTGAAATTTACTAAAAAATAAACTATATTAGTAACATAAATGTGGGAATTTGTGATCATAAAAACAAAAATAAATTAACAATATTTTTAAATCAATATGTTTTTAGTGATTCCCCTTTTTGATGATAAAAAACTCATAAAAATATATAAAAAATAAATTTTATAATCAACACAAATAAGAAAATTTCATAATCTCTTTAACAATATCACTTTAATAAAAAATCCCATATTTTAATTTTTCATAAACAATTTTTTAGTTAATTAATTATTAATTAATTATCCCCCATTTATAAGTATTATTTTTTTCATTACATATTTCTCCCCATTTTTATGACATCAAAAAGAATTAAATAAAATTTAGAAGTATAAATTCCCCCTAAATTCATGAAATAAGGATAAAAAATCCATAAGAATTTAGAAACTATTTTTCAATGAATTAAAAAAGATCTATAAATGAATTAAATTATTTAATTCATGTTATATTATTGTATAAATATAAAAAATAACCCCCCATAAGAAATATCATAACACAAGAAATAAAATAAAAATATTTTTCATATGTCATAATGAAGAAAAATATTTAATTTATCAAGATATTTTTATTATTCATAGAAATAAACTATTTTTACACATGTAACATGTTTAAATATTTTATCATATGTTTATTCATAAAATAATAATTAAAGGAATATAATTAAAAAATAAATTGTGAACCAATTTATAACACATATTTTGACTAATCACAAGATAAGATATTTGAAATTAAATAAACTATAATAAAGAAGTGTTAGGATGTTAGAAAGGATTAGATGGATTATCAAAACTTTCCAAACATTTAATTTTTTCCCTAAAATATGTTAACACTATTGATAAAAGTTATATTCTTATTTAAACATATGTATATCATTGATATAGTAAAGAAGAAAAGACATGTTCAACCGAAAAAACTTTCCTTTTATCAAGATACAACTTAGTAGTAGATTCCCTTTAGAGTAGCTCTACCTAACTTATCATTTCTATTTTAAATGATTCAAAGTCCCTTTTTGAAATCAAACATTCTTTCACATTCTAATACTCACTTTTATGTTCAGTAAAAACTAATTTTGATACTAACACTTTATAAAGATCTTCATACGATTTTATAGACATATTATGATCATCATGAATATTTACTATTTATTCATTGAGGGTATTGACCTTAAACAATATATATTCATAAGATACTTTACCTTAAACATTTTTTGAGGATTACACTTATGGTGAATCAAATCCATGGACATCCTTACCTCTTTTATAATATTATTCAAAAGAATTTTTAATAAATGAAACTGAGTGTTCTGCTAATAGTTCATAAGAATGATTACCTTTTTTTCTCTTTTGAGAAAGACTTTTTTTTGAAATTGAATCTATTAATAACTTCATCTTTTCTCAATTTGGTACTATAAGTATTTGAAAAATATATTTCGAAGAATAATAATATTAATAATAATAATAATAAGATTATAGTTCTTTAAAGAAGAATTTGTATTTTATTTTGACATGTTGCAAATGAGGCTTAATATTCTAAACAAAAAAAGAAGATTTAATCATTTCAAATTATAATTTTTTAAAATATATTTTACGTAATATATTTTATCCAAACATTACATAAACAGTTCTAAGAACGTTATTTTTAAAAAAAAATCATAAATATAAAAAAATTAAACAAAGAGTGTAGTGTTTTCTTCATAAACCTATTTTGAATATTTTAGTAAATTATGTTAATTATGTAGACTAGGTTTTAATAGTTAAATTCAATGAGTAAGAAAGGATTTAAAAATATTATAATAAAAAGATCCATCTCCCCCTATATAAAGAAAACAATGTAATAAAACACACATATGAGTACAGAAAAAAATCCTATGTTATTTCTTCTAGTTCTATGGATTTTATGATAACGAACTACTTCAGATTTGATCAAACATTTGATTTGATAGAAATTTCCATTACATATCCGTTATACACTTAATTATATAATTATTTATCATAATGGTGTATTCCTAAAAAACATAAAATACAAATTCCAATTGGTACCCATATGATTTTAGGTCTAGAAGTGTTAGCAAGTAAGTTTTTAGGAAACCAAATCTGTTTATTTTGTGTTGATAATATACCATTATAGGGTATTAAGTATTTGGAACTATAAAATTCTTAATACCAAATAATTGAAGTTTTCTAAAGTAATGGTAATTTGGATAATGTCCATTTATACAGTAGTAAAAATATTTGATAGTTTACATTCTTTTGAAACATAATCAAAGAACGAAATAATTCATATATAACTGTAACATCCCGACATGGGTGAAAAAAACAGTGCACTGAGTTGATTGTTCACATGGCCTCAAATACACCTCCCCATATGTCAGTGGATTATGACTAGCTGTGAGGGTCAAATATCCATCATGGGGAGACTATACCATCTTTATCAAAGTAATACACCAGCGTAAATAAATAAATAGTAACTAATGACATATAATCCTAAGTAGGATAATACCAGTGTCAAAAGATGACCAAATCTAGAAAAATAATATCAAAACTAAATAATGGACATGTCATGCTAAATTACATTCCTTGTGTCAAAATGAAACTCAAAAGTAAAGACACTAACTACTCCTAAGAGGGACCCAAACCACATTCGGTTCCCCCATCCATGCTCTATCCCAACTCACCTATCTAACACTAGGTCTTTTCCCTTATCCTATCTTGAAACCATGAAATCTATTTAGATACTGATCCGGCATCCTAAGTAAGGTCTGAGTACAACTTAGTAGGACACCACCAATGACATCTAAAACAGTGTGTAACCAAATAATAGTGTATGTAGTTGTATCAAGAATAAAGTAAAATTCATAAAAAATAGTAATCACATTATCAACTATTAGTTATTTAAACACATAAACCCCTGATTTCCCATAGAAACCCATTCCTCAATACCTTATTCGAACCATGAAAGAGTCTAAACCATTCTCTAAGGGTTATTATATACCATAATTCTATAGTTACCATTCTTCATCTCAATCAACACATGAATGCCTTTGTTACCATTCATTGTCGCAATCAACACTTGAATTCCATTATTACCATTCAAGTCTCAATTGATATAGGAATTCCATTGTTACCATTAATTATCTCAATTAACACATGAATTCTATTATTACCATTTACTTTCTCAATTCTCTCATTAATTCCATTATTACCATTCATTGTCTCAATTAACTCATGTATTCTATTGTTACCATTCATTATTAAAAATTAATCCCATTTATTAATTCCAAAATTAATTAATCAACCCATTCCCATTAATTAACTATATAATTAATTAATCATCTCAATTCCATTAATTAAACCATTAATTAACTAATTATATCAATATCATATCCCATTCATAAATTAGTTCATCACATCACTCCCCTTAATTAATTAACCAATTAATTAACCACATCAATATCATTAATTAAATCTCCAATTAATTAATCAATATCCACAAACTTAGTATCCCATAATTAATACAACAATTAATTATTCAATTCAAATTCTCATTATCCCATAATTAATTAAATAATTAACTATTCAATTCACAATTCAATATTCTAATAATTAACTACACAATTAATTAACCCTAAATCCCAATTCAATATTTTGATAATTAACTCAACAATTAATCATCCTCAAATACCAATTCAATATTTCAAAAATTAACTCAAAAATTAATTATCCCAAAATCCTAATTCAATATTCTGTTAATTAAATCAACAATTAATTATCTCCATATTCAAATTCAATATTCTAATAATTAATCTGAGACATAATTATCTCCAAATCCCATTTCAATATTCAAATATTTAACTCAGTAATTAATTATCCTCAAATCCCAATTCCTTAATTAATTAATACCCCAAATTATTTAATTCAATTAGGAAATTAAATTTCTAAACTAACTTCAATAATTATACAATTACATACATGAAATTGAAATCATGGCTATGGGTTTTGAGTAATACATCACCTACCTCAATTCATTGACAAATTCTCTCTAATGGTAGAATACCCAATTTTAGTTGAATAATGATGTAGAATGATATCTCGATCATAAACATAAATTTAACATCCTATAAACCAAGATCCCAAAATTATAGATGTAGATCCACTATCCTAGATCTAGATTTAACTACAAACAAGGAATAAAAACCCTACAATGGATGGGAGAAAAATGGGAAAGAGAAATGAAACCATATGGGATGAGATCCTCTCACTGAGAGGGGTGCATATCTTCAATCTAAGGTTAATATTGTAATGAAAGGATGTAATAATGGCGTAGAATCTATTCAAGAGGCTTCAAAATTGTGAAAAGTCAGTAGGGGTCGTGTTAGGGTAGAGTGGGATTTAAAATGGGGGCTTGGAAAATTTTAAATATATTTTTTGGTTGATTAAAATCTAATAAACACAGTTTTTTACTCGGGGAGCATAATTTACCCTAACCATTTAGATTAAGAGTGTGACTCATCTAGGGGTGCATGGTTTCTCCTTTTATGGTACACAGATTGAAAAATCATGCACCATCCATGACAAACCTCTCTGTCTAAGGTTGCATGGTTTTCTAGGCCAGGACGTATGGTTAAGGAAACTCATGTGTCAACCATGTACTGCCCTCTTCCTTCCATTTTTCTCAAACAATTACCCAAACACACCGCAAGTTAAAACTTAAGTGAAAAGTAATAAAGAGAAATAAAAAAGAGTACCTATAAATGAGCCCAAAAAATCTCCAAAATATTTAGGAGTTTTATAATCTTCCCACCTTATAATAGATCATCCTCAAGATGTACACCAATCATCTCTAAGATTCTATGTAAAAAATATATGTCCAATAATTCCTCATATTTTCCTCTCTCTCCCAAGTCTTATCCTAAACAAAAAAATGTTTCCACAATACATGAACTATCATCATTGTATTTCCCCTCAAGACTATTTCACTGTAATCATACACATGTATTAGATTCTCCTCAAAGTACCCATATATATCAAGTATAAAATCATAAATATAAATCACATGAGAGGGGTTAGGGTGAAACTACTGATGTTTTGACACATGGAAAACATCATGCATATCATTATATCTCTGTAGATGAGCCTATTGGTATTCCACGATCCTAATTCTATCTACAATGTCAAACGATATAAAAAACTAAATTTCCAAATTTTCTTCTATCCTTATCATGCAATGAAACAATCTAGGTGACACCCACAGAAATACACGATCACCCACTAGAAACTCTATGGGTCATCAATTTCTATTATCTTACAAATTTTGTCTTCTATGAGCTATAAAATTAAACTTACATATTAGATGAACCTAATCTGAAGTATCCTATATAAGAATTAGTATAAATAGCTCTTACTCACCTACCTCCATCTAGTACAGAGGTGATCTAGATGGCATACTATAAAGAGACTCATATGGGTTTTTTATATCATATTCTAACAACTAATATTATAGACGAACTCCAAATGTTCTAGGTGCTTCTCCCAAGACCCAATGAAGTCTAGAACCCATGCACATAGCATATTTTCAAGCACATGTATAGTACGATCTGACTACCCATCTGTCTATGGGTGGAATGATATTCTCAAAATGACCTACAAATCAAATTCCTTCTGCAACCCTTGTCAGAAACACGATGTAAAATGCGACTACCAGTCTGAAACAATAGTCTGTGGAACCCTATATACATGAAATATCTCTTAAACATATAGTTATCCCGAATTATCGATTGATAAGGTTTACCAAATAAGTAAAAAATATACTACATTCCTCAATCTTCCCACAACCACCAAAATAGAATCATTATTCTATGGAATCCTAGGAATAATCACAAAAAATCCCTGGTCACATCTTCCCACAACCATTCTGGAATGGGGAATGGATATAGTAAACCTAGAGGTCATTTATTATCAAACATAACCTATTAAAATTTGTATCATTATGTTATAGACCCTTTTGTCTCCTTTTTAATTCACAACCATCAAAACTATCATCAGAGGTTATAATACATTTTTGTCACACTTGGATGTACCACTGCATTTAATACATGAAACTAATGAATTAGATCCTCATATATACTCTTAGGCAAAAAAACCTAACTCTTGACACATATTATCTCATCCTTATCTATGATTCAATCAAAAGGGAAATACCAACCTTCAAAGATTTCCCTTAAGGTTAAGCATTCCAGATCCTCAAACTATTTGTCTCTAATCTATCTCAAAAGAGTAGACTATACA
Organism: Viscum album; assembly: GCA_963277665.1. NCBI lineage: Eukaryota > Viridiplantae > Streptophyta > Magnoliopsida > Santalales > Viscaceae > Viscum > Viscum album. The sequence continues at coordinate 456,961,587 of OY728135.1, forward strand.
ATAATTTATACAAGACTCATTTGTTCATAACTCTCTTGAACCTCCATTAAATTCATATCAACTATTAATGTCATCAACATCCACTCATCAATAGATTCATGAACAAGCTTAGCCGGAGTTTTCCTACTCAAAGTGTTAGCCACATTTTTCTCTTCTCAGACATATTTTCCATCTCAAAATTAAATGACTACATACACTCAACCAATCTATGACACTGAAGATTCAAATATCACCGTGAAATGATATAATTCAAGCTCTTATTGTCTTAATACATAGTAAATGTTTTTCCCAATAGATAATTCCACCAAAACATTAAAGAATAATGCACTACAACCAACTTGAGGTCATGAGTAGGGTAGTTCTATTCATGTTCCCTCAATTGTTGATACCCATAGGACAAAAATTGATCTCCCTACATAAAAACTACTTCAATTAGAATCCCATAATAATCATAAAACATTGTATACTCCTCACATGGCTTAGGTAGGATCAATATTGTTTCCAATGTCATGTACTTATTATGCTCCTAGAAATAATTCTCACAAACTTCCAACCATTAAAACATTATCCCTTTCTTGGTCAATCCAAAAAGTTGCATTAACAATCGGTAAATTTTTTGGATCCATCATCAATAATATCTAGAAAATCCTAGAAATAAATAGATATTCAAAACATTTTTCATATACTCCCAAGAAACCACTTTCTAAAACTTCTATGGGTCCACTGATTCACCTTCCTCTAAGATGATGTGGCCCAATTATTGTACCAATTGAATCAAGAAATGGAACCTATATTTCTTGGTATATATTTAGAGATCTATAATTTTACTCAGGATGATGTAAATATGTTGGGAATGATCTTCATGACTCTTTGAGTACACCAAGATGTCATCTACAAACACTATAAAAAACTGATCTAGGTACAGATGGAAGATTCTGTTCATCAAGGACATAAACACTACTTGTATTTTTTTCAACCCAGATGCAATTACAAAAAAATAAATTGGTGATAACTAATTTTCAAAGAAGTCTTTGGTATATCAGAAGGATGAAATCTCAACTGTTGATACAATGATGATGTCAAGATGAGGGATCCACTTAAACTGTTCATACCCTGTTCTCAAGTAAATCTTGGAGAAACAAAATCTCCCATAATCTTGACATCATTAGTTTAGAGGATCCAATTCATACAGAGGACTACACCATATCATTCTAGAATATATAGTTCCACTGGTTTGGGATTTACATCATGCATGTTGGTTCTTTCTAGATCCTCCTTCATGACCCATCTATCATGGTTTCATGTAGAACTTCTATAGAAGTCATATCCTTCCTTAAGGTCAACACTCTACTACTGGTTAAGGACAATATCTAAGAAAGTGTCCCTATATACTGAACTGATGACAGACAATTCGGTTAAGGTCTTGTGTAATTGAACCTTCCCGTGGCCCCTCTTCCTACTATCTCCCTCGATAACACCCTCATAATGGTGCTTATTTCTCTTGGAATAAGTACCTCTTGATCATCCAATAGAAACCACATATCCTTTACTAGAAGCCTCTCTCTGGTCCCCCCCACCTATAAGAGCTTGTTCCACTACCTTATCAAACTTATTTAACCTAAAGAGGTCAATCTAGGATGTAATCTCACATTTAAGTCCCTCATATAAACGCCTCACCATGGTTTTCTTATCTCCTTACAATACTAGAGAAAAGCTCTACAAATCTATGAAGTGTCTAACATAGACCATCACAGACATACTCCCCCCGAGTTATCCTCTTGAATTCAGTAGCTCTCTCTTCCCTTCACATCTATGGATCAAAGTTCTCCACAAACTTCTCAAAAAATTACTTCCTTAACATACCATTTTTTTATCCAGTCTGAGGCTAGACATCCCATCAATGCTTTGCTGATCTTCATAGAATATAAGAATCCAACTTGACCCTCCTCATAACAAGGGTCTCTAAATTGTCAAGTTTAGTCTCTATGGACTCAAAAAAAAACATATCTCCCTCAGTTCCACCCTATTTTGAAAAATTCATAGGATTATATAACTAAAACTACCACGTGAGGTTATACATACTCCTCAGAATTAGATCTGGGTCTCATTCTATGAATTTAATAATGAGATCCATGTTTTCTCAGAACTATCCCTACTTTCTCACCTATCACTATTAGTGCCTCATGTTCCACTACTGGTAGACCACAACATCCATATCCTCCTGTCATCCTCTCAACAATTATTTTCAAGGAGGAATATCTCTATAATTCCAAACACATTCCTTAGAATTTAAAACACTACTTTATTACGTTTACGTAAGAGGTTAACACAACAATTCACATCAACTATTTTTTTATAACCTCACCTCATGGTAAAAACTGAGGATCTATCACTATCCTTAACCATCCTATATCTAGTTATTGGTTAAAAAAATGGAAAAATAATTCTCATATTCATGTTTCTAATTAGACACCCATTTATTCTCATCTTGCATCATTTTTCAATTATCAATTTCATAGTAGGCACATTTTCATTTCAATTTCACAAGAAATGAAAAATAGTTCAAGTTTAACAGCTTATGCAAAACCTATTTTTCAAATGAATTCCTAAAACGATGCAAAACAAAAATAATCTTGAGTGCCTAGAATGTTTCTTTAATACTCAAATCTTGTTCCATACTGGGTGACTAGTCAAATATTATAAAATATTCAAAAATAATCATATCCCACAAAATTTTTGTCACCCAAGGTGAAAAAAATATTATACTGCAACAAAAAACAGTAATAACAATAATCCCACCTTGGGAACTTGACATGGGTTATCTAATCCCATGAAAAATGTCATAACCAAGGCCTAACTCTTTATAACCTCTTATATTCCTTTCACAAGTAGTTATATAAATGAAAAGAAAAGAAAAATGTGATCTGATACCCCTTTGTAACATCCCAACCTGGGTGCTAGACATCAGTGCCTTGATATGGTCGGTCACATAACCTCAAGCACACCACCCTGTATGCTAGAGGCTTTTGACCAGTAGGGACGATCTAATACCAGTCATAGGGAGACTATACCCTCTTTATCAGAGTAATACATAGGATAAAATAAATAAAAAACAACTAAATGATATATAATCATAACCAAGATAATACCAATATCACAGGATGTCCAAAACTAGAAATATGATATCAAAATAGTATAATAGACTTTCCATACTAAAGTACATGCTAAGTGTCAAAATGAAACTCAAAAGTCATAAAACTGACAACTCCCAAGAAGGTCCCAAAACATGTTTGGTTCCATCATCTTTTCTCCATCCAAACTCACTTATCTAATACATGGCCTTTTCCCTTATCCCATCCTGCAACCATTAAATATATCCGGGTACCAATCAGGCATCCTGAGTAGGGTGTGAGTAAAAATCAGTAAGACACCACCAAGAACACCTAAAATAATATACAATCAAATAATAGTGTATGCATTTGTATAAATAATACATCACAATGCATAAATAAATATTTATCATATTATTAACTATTATTTATTTAACTGCATAAACCCATAGGTTCCCATGGATACCCATGAAACAATACCTACTTTGCCTTATGATAATGTTTGAACCATTACACATGGGATATCATATCTCAGAATTACATTGTTACCATTATTCAACTTCGTCAACACATGAATTCTATTGTTACCATTCATTTTATCAATCAACACATGAACAATGTATGTATTTTTATAACGAATAAATCACAATGCATTAATAAATATTTATCACATTATTAACTATTATTTATTTCACAACATAAACACCTGGGTTCCTATGGAAACCCATGCCACAATACCTACTTCAACCTATACTAAAGTCTGAACCATTCCCCAAGGGATATCAAATCTCAGAATTCCATTGTTACCATTCTTCATCTCAATCATCACATGAATTCCATTTTTACCATTCATTGTATCAATCAACACAAGAATTTCATTGTTACCAATCATTTTCTCAATTTATACATGAATTCCATTGTTACCATTCATTTTCTCAATTAACACATGAATTTAATTGTTACGATTCATTTTCTAGATTCACTCATGAATTCCATAGTAACCATTCATGGTCTTAATTCACTCATGAATTCCATTTTTACCATTCATTATTTCAAATTCATCCCAGTAATTAATTCAAAAATTAATTAATGACCTCAATACCATTAATGAACTCAATAATTAATTAATCATCTTAATTCAAATAATTAACTAAAAAATTAATCAATCATCTCAATCTCATTACCAATTCAAAATTTAGTTAATAACATAAATCCCCTTAATTAATTACCCAATTAATTAATCACATCAATCCCATTAATTAATTCTACAATTAATTAATCGATATCCAAAAACTCAATATCGTGTAATAAATTCAAAAAATAATTATTCAATTCACAATCCCATTATCCCATAATTAATTCAATAATTAATTATTCAATTCATTATTCAGTATTAGAATAATTAACTTAACAATTAATTATCCCAAAATCCAAATTTAATATTCTAATAATTAACTCAACTATTAATTATCCCCAAATCCCAATTCAATATTCTGATAATTAACTCAACAATTAATTATCCAAAAATTCCAATTCAATATTCTAATAATTAACTCAACAATTAATTATCCCCAAATCCCAATGAAATATTCCATTAATTATTTCAAAAACTAATTGTCCTCAAATCCCAATTCTGTATTCTGATAATTAACTAAATAATTAGTTATCCTCAAATCACCATTCCTTATGTAATTAATTCAATTTGTAAATTAATTTTCTAAATAAACTATAGGAAGTCTATAATTACATACACATAATTGAAATCATGACTATGAGATTTAAATAATATACCTTCTTCCCCAATTCGTTAGAAAATATCATGAAAGGAAGAATCACCAATTTGAATGGAATAACAACATAGAACGAGATCTAGATTATAAACATAAATTCAAGATCATATGATTCAATATTCAACAATTCTAGATATATATCCACAATCCTACATCTAGATTCAATCAAAAATAGGGAAGAAAATCCCTACAAAAAATGGGATAAGTACATGAAATAGAAAGGTAACCACATGGGATGAGATCCTTTTATCAGGAGGGGTGTGTATCTTCAATCAGGGCCATAGGTCATGAATAATGGAGGTTATAATGGATTGAAATCTGTTATATAGGATCTAAAATCATGAAATTGTGTTAAAGGTTGATTTAGTGCCAAATGGGGATTGAAATGGGGGCTCCATAAATTTTAATTATAATTTTAATGGGATTAAAATCTTATATGCACGGCTTTCTGCCCAGGGTTCATGATTTCCCCTAACTGTGCAGCTTAAGTGTGTGACTCATATGGGGGGGGGAGGGAGTCATGGTTTCTCCTTTTATGCTTCACAATTTTACAAACTGTGCCCCAACTTTGAAAAATATCTTTATCCAATCTCATACGGTTTATTGGACCAGGGGGCTAAGTTAGGGAAAATCGTGTACTTACCTCTTCCTTATATTTTTCTCAAACATTCAACTAAATACCCCCAAGGTAAAACCCAACATAAAAGTAAAAAACCCAAGGAAAACTAGTACCTATAAATGAGCTCGATACAACTCCATAAAAGATCAGGTTTTTACAATAACTTCGGTTTTTCACAATTACTACAAATTCTCAATTTTCCATTTTTTATAACTATTTTTCCAAGAACATCATTACGAGATTATTTTAATTTATTTAATATAATGGATTCAATTTTAAATGATTATAATTCAACTTGTAATTATTTAATTATTGTTTCATGTTGATCATAATAAATTTTGAAATAATTAGTATTTAAATAGGTAGTTTTTTTGCAATGTTTTTTTATCTAATAACACAACATCATAAGATTTTATAATTTTTCTATGATCCATTATTAAGGTTTAAATTTTATCCTATAGCATTAATAAATAATTATTCAATTCATCATCAGAATTTTTTTTAGATTTAATGTTTTAAGAGTAAGATAATTGTACCTCATGAGTGTGAGCCATTATATATACTACTTTTTTTATGCTTGACCTCTGAATTTTTAGAAGGTTCATCAAAAGAATCATTCCAATTAGCCATCACAATTTTCTTTCCATTTTCTTTTATTATTTAATTTCCTTTGAGATTTAATCAAAGGATAATTATTCATTCTATGACCTTTCTCTTTGTATTTAGAACATCTATTCTCCCCAATTCATTTCTTTCATATCTTTTATAATTTTTCAAAATTTTGGAAAATATTTAAAAAATATTTATCTTTATTTATAATACTTGAATTAAAATATTAATCCAAAGTATTATTAGGAGAATATTATTCATATTTGATATGATTTTCAGCTTTATAATATATCTCATATTTTTACATTATAAAGGTTCGAATTAATTTCTTCACTGATAATTGTTTCACTAGTGTAGATTATAGTATAATAGCAGATATTCTATTCCACTTAGTGGTTAAAACTCTATGTACTTTTAATTCTTGATAATGTTGTTTTGATAAATCTCCCAAACCATCAACATTATTGATAATTTCTATCAATATCCTATTCATTATAGTGATATTGTCATCTTCATGAATCCTAAAAGTATCAAACTTTATCTTTACGATTGTATACAGAAACTTTCTAAAATTTTCAGTTCCTTTATAGAAAAAACTACATATTACCATATCACATAGGTAGTAGTACTTCAAAAAACTCAATTAAACCCAATAATATTGAAACCAAAGACAATAACACGCATTGCTCTTGAATTGGGATCATGTTATTTTTCTTTATCATCATCTCATTTCTCTAGATATTCCTTGGATATCTCATAAGGCTGGATAACCTTTAAATAAACTCTTATTATAACATTTTTAAATAAATAATCATTTGATATTTCTATTATCCATAATTATCCCCATTAAAATAAGGATCAAGAATAATTGACATACCTTCTCTAGAATTAGTCATTTCAAGATGTCTTTGAATGAATATTTAATTTAGTATTGTTAGAGCCAATAGATACTCTTGATATTACATATGAGTAAAAAACATCTAAAACACTAGTTAGAATAATAAAAAATATGCAAGGGATAAATAAATATAGAAAAACTATGATATCACTTATTGATAAAATAATTTTCATGTTTTTTAAGAGGAAAATAAACCAATAGATCCCTACCTCTAAATAAAATTTAGGTTTGGTTGAACATAATGACTATGATGAAAACAGAAGGGGGGGTGAATTATGATCATTTAAAATTTTTGATAGATTCAAAGAAATTATCTTATTCAATAGTGATCCTTTCATTCCCTAAAGTGAGAAGTGAAAATAACACAGTGATGTATAGTGGTTCAGGGCACAAAGATCCCCTATTGCACTCCATGAATTCTCTCTCCATGATATTGGTAATTTTCACTAGTAGGTCCTCTTATCTAGAGACCTGTACCGATGAGTATAGGCAGTTGATACCTTTACAAAAATTATTTTATAAGGCCTTATTGTTCTTTTATAGGGAACCATGAATCAATAGCTTAGTTTGATACACTGATAATCCTTCACTACCACAACTATGTCTGAGTAGACAAAAAATCCAATAAATCAATAGACATTTCTTTTATTGAGAACTCATATTTTCTCACGGTTTCATCAACAACTAAAAATGGTTTTTTATGATCAATAACATACAATAGTAGCAAATAGATCTACAATGTTCCATAGGAATTATTTAAATAATAGTTGACAAAACACTAGATTTATGAGTAAACATGTATGTCTCCAACATGAATCTTTGAAGGCAATGAAAAACTGTTATTTAAAAGCACAAAACTTTTCAATCCGATTTTTATTATTTTTTATTATTCTTTTTTTTTCAGAAGATAAACATCGCGATATTTTTAATGAAGGTCAAACAAGTTTCGGTTAATCACTTCCATAAATACTTCATAATAAATAATGGATATTTTAATTCAAAATCATTAAATATATTCATAAATTCCCTTAAGAATTGGAACAATTTACTCCATGAAATATGATCTTTTGAATCGTTCATAAAAACGTGATGAAACGATATTTACTCTCATCAAGACCATTTCAGAAAACATAGATAATATATTCAATAAAAACATCATCGTTGATTGGTTAAATGTAGGTTTCCTTCACGTAGCAACAAACTCCAAAAGTAATTTTGAAAATGTAAGGATGTTCACAAAATTAAGGCTGATGAACAATACATTTATTAATTTAAACATAGGGTTTCTTCAAATGTAGGGTATATAATCTATATATAATATTCCAAACATAGGGTTTCAAAACCATACATTACACTTTCAAATGTTGGGTATGAATAGTGTTTCTAGAATACCTAATAACATCTAGAATAATATATATTTCCCACTTATCAAAGGATTGAGTATGCTTCTAAAATAAATATTCTAATGAATATTAGTTTCTTAAAATTCAATTAAAATTCAACTTTATTAATAACAAAAATGTGAGAATTTGTGAGCATCAAAACAAAAGATCAATTAACAAAATTAATCAATCAATATATGATCTACAATAATTTTAGTTTTAAAATATTATAAATAAAATTCAAATTTTAAAATGCTTGAATAAAATGTAGTTTTCAATAAAAAAATTTATTTTTTACTGTTCATCAGAAAATCAATCTTTTCATAAAAATCCAAAAAATTCAATCTAAGATAACTTTGAGCAGATTATTTAACAAATTATATCATTTTTATAAAATAACATTTCTAAAAGTTCAATAAATTAATTATAATATTCAATCATAAAAATTAATAAATATGTTTTCTGATGAAAAAATATTTTTTATGAATAAAATGAACTTGCAAAAAAATGAGTCCTAATTTGAAAATAATTAATCCATAAAATTTTATTTATTATAAAAAGTATATATATATTTCATAATTTTGTTAATCTTATTCATACCCTCCAATTCAACAATTACGTTATAATGACTATGTTTAAATAATAATATTTCAGGGTTTTGTTAATCTCAATGTTGCATATATTGTATGTTATAGAGCATAGTATTTCGTTTATACTCATAGGAAATTAAATTATACCCCTTAATAAATTGAATCCTTTTAATTTTAAATTGAGTTATGTAATAAAAGTATTTATATTTTAAAACATTTTTTGAAATTTTACATCATAAAAATGGTTAATAAAAATTACTCTTAGTAATGTAGAATGGTAAGTTTGAAGATCAACTAGAATAACACATAACTAGGATTCCAAATAGGATAACATTAGTGGGAAGTGAAAATATAGAAATGGAGGAAAAACATAATATAAAAATAATGATGAAGAGTGACAGAGGGAATTGATCATAAGAAAGTTAATTATTATAATAAAGTTAATGAACACAAAACTGTAATCCAAATAGGTGTGAAAAAGCCTATATATTCTTTGGAAATGAAGTTAATATGATATTTTTTCGTTTTAAGATCTTTTTCATAGAGTTTATGGATTTACTTACCATCTATACTAATATGTTAATGAAATATACTTATTTAATAAGTAAAATTTCATCCCTTAGATAATTTTCACCACAATCACATCTTTTGATCCAAATGATGAGTATTAATAATGACTTTTTCTTGTTTGAATCACTAAAATCAACTTATAATGGATCATACAATTCCCGAAAATGATAACAATCTATTTCACCTCTCTTTAGAAATTATCTAAAACCAAAATGGTTATCACAAGGTAAGATTATTTCAAAAATTCATAAATCATCATATGATGAAATAAAACATCAATATCCAAAGACTCAAAAATAACACGAAAAGTTAAACTTATATAATTTAATAAATAACTAAACATATAATTCTTCAAATACCCTGAACTAAGATTGAAACCCAAAGATTATAATGATTGATCACATTCTATTCCAAGATAAAATAAACATTAATCTCTAAATAACATCACTAATTCTTAAATTTTAATTCCAAAATAGTATATTACATAGTTATATAATCTACAATATATACGAACCATTTCCATAATGACCTGAATCACTATAAGGCCACATTGAAATCATATATTCTTCTAAAAGATAATTCCACCTTTAATCTTAAAATAAAATCCCATATGATTCTATTTACCTTAATCATATAATGTTCCCTAAATATATAGTGATATTCTTCCAAAATTGAATTAATCACTTAATCATCAAATAAAATGTCAATCACATGGTTATATATATGATAAAACATATGTTCCAAAAAATCAACCAAATATTTATCTGTCAAATCGTTTAAAAATTTCATACTAATAAGGACATCATATAGGCTATGGTAGGCACTAAAACCTTGTCACCCATCAGTGGAAGGTTCTAGTCCCATGACCTTTCTAGGTGCAAGGATTGTAGCATAGAATTTTGTTTTTTCTTTTCCTAAAACTATATTAATATAATTCTAAAAACGTTTCATATAAATATGATGAATATCCTAAAAATTAGCCTTAATCATTAAATACCTTATAAAACGTAAAGGTTATCTATAACTTTAAACTAATTTCCACAAATATTAAAAGTAATTATTCCTCAAATAATACTTCACATTAAAACTAAAGGTTACATATACCTCAACTTAATAAAACATATACAAAAAAGTCATTAATCACTTTAAATACCATCACTTAAAACATCAAAAGGGTTTTATAAGACTTTTATATTATGATAAACCTTAAACTCATAAACCAATAATGGTATCCATAACTCTTAACTTAATATCCTATGAAAACATCATAATATACAAATTTTTCTAAACCCTTCTTTGATAACATCTATAACTACCCTGAAGCCACACTCTGAGATCTGATGCAAAAAAATAATCTTTACATTTATGGTTTTGATATCAATAAATGTAACCAAATTTTAAACCTTCAAACATATAAAATAAAAATGGAATTTGGATTACTTGAATTCCAATGATCTTTTATTTTTATAGTTGTTACTACTAAGTTGTTTTTTGGTTGTATTTGTTGTCTATCAATCAGTATGCTAAAGAAAGAAAGGTTGTTGAGAATGATGATGAATGGGAATTTGTATTGAAAGGGATTGAAAGAAAGAAGAAAGGTATTATGATTCATTTCATCTTCAGAGAAAATTTATTGGTTTCAAATCAATAGTATTGAGGATTATTTTTAAAATTAATAAGATCCATGTTGTTTTGAAAGGAATTAGATTCATTTTTTCAAAAACAATCAGATCCTTGTTTTGAAAAGAATCAGATACTTATTTTTCAAAGAAATAATAATCAATGTGAAATTCCATTGTAATAAGAAGAATAGGATTTTAAAGTGAAAACATCTTGCTGGAATTATATGGTCATCATATTCACTCAAAATATGATGAGAAAGTGGATTTTGTTTTGATAGAGAATCAAAGTCATTTTGACTACAATTGAATCAATTTTGACAATGATTTTCCAATTTTTATTTCATATAAATAATGAGTTGTGTTGAGAACTTGTGAAGAAATATTAATAGAATAAAGGGAGAGAGAAAGAGATAATGTCAGTCAAAAAAGAATTATATTTAGATTTATCGTATCTGGATGGCAGAAAGAAAGAAGTGGTACAAATTATTTTTCATAATAACCAGAAAAGAATCATATTCTAATTTTTTTTCAAAACAATCAGAAAACAATCACATCAATATTGTTTCAATTGTCTTTCAAAATAGTTGTATCCATATTGTATCGATTTTCTTTCAAAAGAATTGGATTCTGGGTGAAAGTAAAATAAGTGGTACCGATGAAATGGTGATGCTGATTGAATAGGTGGTGCTGATGGAAGAGGTGATAATGATAGAAGGTTCGACACGAATTGTTTTTCAAAACAGTCGTATTTAGGTAGAAGAAAAGGAATGAGATGGTGTCTATTGAGAAGGAATCATATCATATGTTTTTTCATCATATCTGGGAAGATCGTTCTTATAAGTCCCCAACATTAAACCTTACTTAATCTTGAGTTATTACAAGATTACACATTGAGGATCTTTTCAGGTTTATATTTTTAGAGAATTAGATCACAAAACATGCATTACATTCCACATTTAAACAAAGTGGTTACAGAAAATATAGTATTCATTTTTCCCATCAATGGATACATATTTAAAATAAAACATGGATTCTTTCTTGACACTTCCTTGACACTATCATCATATCATGTACTATTCCCTTGACCTATGAAAAACATTTCAAAAACTTGGGATGAGCATAAAAAGCTCAGTAAGGGTTATAAAAATATTGAAAGGAAACATGAGTACATATGTACACAAGAATGAAATCATACTTTACCCATAAAACATAAGCACTTTAACATACCTCATAAAAACATGAATAAATCATTGAAGTCATAAGACATAAAGCTAACTTGAGGCATTCATAACATTCTTACGTAGGGAGTAACCCTCTTGGTTACATTTGGAATTCACATCATAGTATATTCCCTAAATCTCTTTGGAGAAACCTTAACGTTTAACACCTTCACATTACCCAATGCATTAGAGAGCTATATCGGGCTCACTCACCCTTAGTTTATCACGGAACCTCCCGTCTTCGTAACAATGCCCAAGAAACATAACATAATCGTATCACATAAAATATGCATAAAGGAAACATAACATTTCCACATTTCAATCACAAGATATAAATACAACACATTGATATAATTGAAAAATTATTAAAACCATTTTCAATACCAAAATAAATGAATAGTAATACATGGTATTTATTTTTTTTCATTTTTTTTTAAAAAGTTAGGTTATGGTTTGTAGAGGAAGTTGAAACTCAAATAATGGTCACGACAGCGGAGAAGTCGTTGTCGCCGCATACGTACGACAAATAAAAACATTCCCTTTTGTATTTTAGTAAATACTTCGTATAAAAAAGATTTCTTTTTAATAAACGTAAAATTCAAAGGTGTTTATACACCGTATAAAAGAAAGTTGTGTATAAAACAAAATATGCCTCAATTAATGGAGATTGAGACGAAGTCCCTTACCTCGTGTCCAACTTGACTCTATCATTCTTTAACCTCCTGAATAATAAACTTTAGTTAATTTCTATATTCTTAAGAACCTTTTTCATGTTCATTATTCCTTTTATATCACTTATTACCATGTCATGAACACTATGTAATTATTTAGGATAATAATTGTCGTTTTTTTGATCATTGGTACTTGAGTAAAAAAATAAACTCTTTATAATTACAAGTTGTTCATGTGGAAAAATATCCATTATATCCAGAATTATATTCATGGTGTAGATATCATATATATCATATATATCCAGTATATTCATTCATTTATAATATTACATAACATTTAGAGGTAAGAAATGAAATGCACCGTTCATGGAGACGGTAAGCCGTTCGTACGCATGAACGCTACTTCCATTTATATTTCATATTTAATGGAATTAAAACATAATGATACATAATAGTATTTTAATTCCAGTATGGTATCATATATAATATCATTAAATCTATTCTTTATATGTACCACATATTCTATTAACGAATCAAATCACTTTGAGGGGGTGGTAGTCCGCAATCCTAAAATGAAGATATCGCGTATACCCATAATGAAAGCCATAAAGGTATTCCATAAATGAAAAATACAGAAGTTTAAGGAAAAAATAAACATATTATATATCATATATAAATATATTGACATTTTAATGGCCACCTTTGAAGGTGTTATAAGAATATTGAACAATCATCGTTTCGTGAGGCAGAAATTCGCCATCCACAGAAACAGTATGTTCTTTAACCATTAGATGTAGGTGTGTGTAAGTGTAGCTAGAATTATTCTTATAAAAACATACTAGTATATTGAAGATACTGTAGTTGTTACAAAATAAATGAATAAAATGATTTTAGGGGGTTGGAGAAGCAAAATAAAACAAAATAACACAAGTGAAGACATTACCTTAAAATCGGGTAACTCTCTTTGGTTTGAACCAAAAGGGTTTCTTGAAGAGATTCCTGCCTAAGTTAAGGCTTCTAGGATGAGGATAGGGATGTGGAGAGACAAAATGATTAGATATTGTCCGATCTAAAGGCTTGAGAGGTGTGTGTAAGGAGGTAGAGGTGGGGGCCTTTTAAAAGAGGAGAGGAGGGGTACTCTTGGAAAGGTATAAAATGTTACTTTATTTTCAAATGCGTTTCAGATTTTAATGGTCCCACATTTATTTATTTTGAGTATAAGATGATAAGGGTTCGAAATATGCTCATCCAATAGGTTTTTGACAAATGTAGGTCTTAGATTTTACATTATATTTTCATTTTATTTAAATTGTTAAATAATGAGGTAATCGCTGCATCATCATGATGTCATAAATAATTTAATTTATTTAATGTCTAAAAATTATAAAAAAAATAATATGATGTAGAAATAATTTTATCTTTTCAATTACTATTTATAGTAAAAAATCTGACTTGTACAACCCCATCTAAAAATTGTTTTAGTAAAACAATACATGTTTGTGTCATTTTAACATTTACTTTAAATAAAAGGAATTAATGTCATTATCTTACCCAAGTGGCTCCATGGGGTCCCAACAATCGACCCATGGGTTGTCTTGGTCGGCCATTACACATCCAATAAAGGTAGGATATGTTTCAAGGTCATTCCATATTATCAAAACATTATTTTTACCTTAAACTACACTAATTACATCTAATCGCGATTAAAAACTTCAAAGTTACTATTCACCAAAATATTATTTTAATCCCATTGAACCACATTTTACTTCCTAATGACAACCATGTATGTTGGATTTTTGAAATTCAAAACATAGAGGTGGTAAAATTTCATTTAAATGAAAAATCAATTTTTTAAGTACCACTTAGTGGTTTCACTATTCATCAAAAATTGAAGTTTTTCAGAAAAATACCAAAACTTCACCCTAAGCTATATTTGATATTTCGAATTAAACAATTATGCCTATTTTACAAAGTTCAAAACATAAAAGTTACAATAATTAATTTAATAATTAATTCCCGCTGTCAGAACAAATAGCGTGTTTTTATGAAACAATATATATCAAAAGATTGGCACCAATTTAAGTCCAATTTCAAAGTGAAATTAATTCCAATGACCACTATTGGATTAAATGGTAAAATTATATTCTGATTTCACTTTAAAACCAGTTAAAAAGATAATCTAATCATATAAATAAATTATATTAAAAAGAGGTTTTGAATTAAAATACAACATTTTCACTATTCATTAAAAAATGAACTTTATCGGAAAAATACTAAAAATTTACCCAAAGTAAATTTCAATGTACCAATCATAAAGAATAAGTTGATTTTGACAAATATAGATTATAAAATTTTCAAAAGTTTGATTTAAAAAAAATCCACCAAAAGGAAGTAAAACAATCTTTTAAAAATATTAGTGTATTCCATGCTTAAGATTGGATTTATTCTCATTTTAGGCCTCTAAAACAATATCTAATTCATAAATAGACATAGATAACTATATTTATTATTCATTACTTACTTGGGATGTTACATCCTTCCTCCCTTTATAAAATTGCGTCCCCGAAATTTATTTATTTATCGAATAAGTGGGGGTATATCCCTCATAGCATTTTCAGATTGCCACATTGCCTCTTCAATCATATGGGTTTTCCAAAAAAACCTTTACTTGATGAATCACCTTATTCCGCAACACTTGCTCCCTGTGGTCAAAAATCTGGACTGTTTGTTCTTTATAAGAAAGATTCTCCTCCAACTGAACTACCTCTAGGCTCAAAACATGAGATGGATCTGGAATATATTTTCTCAACATCAAAACATGAAAAACATTGTGTACCTGAGATAAACTCGGAGGTAAAGACACTCGGTAAGCAACTGATCCAACTCTCTCCATAATTTCATATGGTGCAATGAACCTTGGACTCATATTTCCTTTCTTACCAAATTTCATAACACTTTTCCATGGTGAGACTTTGAGAAAAACATGATCACCTACCTTAAAAGAAAGATCCTTCCTCCTCTTGTCTGCATAACTCTTCTGCCTGCTCTGAGCTGTTCTCATGTGTTTCTGTATCAGCTGAACTTTTTTCTGCCAACTCTTCTACCAATTCTGGTCCCATCAGCTTCCTTTCACCCACTTCATCCCAGAAAGTTGGAGTTTGACACCGCTTCCCATATAACGCCTCAAATGGTTCCATCTATATACTGGAATGAAAACTGTTATTATATGAAAATTCAACCAAAGAAATATGTTGGTCCCAACTTCCCTAATAATCCATCGAACAAGCATGTTGCATATCTCCAAAGTATTAATTTTTCGTTCTGACTGCCCATCGGATTGAGGTTGAAAAGTTGTACTAAAATTTAATTCACTACCCAATGACCTCTGAAGTCCTTTCCAAAAGTTAGAAGTAATCTTGGGATCACGATCAGATACAATTGAGAGGGGAACTCCATGTAACCTGACTATCTCTTTAAGATACAAACGATAAAGTTGATCCAGGGAAAAAGTATCTCGTATAGCAAGGCAATGAGCAGATTTAGTCAAGCGATCAACAATAACCCAGATTTCATTATTACCTCGAGGTGTCTTCGACAATCCCATAACGAAGTCCATGGATATATTTTCCCATTTCCACTCTGGTACTGGTAAAGGCTGAAGCATCCCTTTAGATTACTGCTGCTCTGCTTTTACCATTTGACAATTCAAAAACTTCACAGTAAAATCAGCAATATCCCTTTTCATTCCGTCCCACCAGTAATACTCCTAAAGATCTCTATACATCTTAGTAATTCATGGATGAACTGAAAACAGAGAACTATGAGCTTCACATAACAACTCTCTCTTCAACTGTGAATCACAAGGCACACACAATCTCTTCCCAAATCTCAAAACACAATCATTATCAATGTTGAAGTCAGGCAACTTACCCTTCTGAACTAGCTCTACCTTTTTCTACAACTCACTGTCTTGCTTTTGTGCTTGCTTGATTCTGCCTGATAGAGAAGATTTCACTGATAGCTGAAACAAAATAGAAGGACATCCTGTACCAAAAAATTCTATTCCAAACTTCATTAAATCCTTAACCAAAGGATCATGTTCCAAATTCAACATTGTTAATGAAGCATTACTTTTTCGACTCAAAGCATCAGCCACATTATTTTCCTTTCCCAGATGGAAATGAATTGTACAATCATAATCCTTGATTAATTCTATCCATATCCTCTGTCTCATGTTCAGTTCTTTCTGAGTGAATATATACTTTAAATTTTTTTGATCAGTATATATTTCATACTTTTCTCCATACAAATGATGCCTCCAAATTTTTAAAGTGAAAACAACAGCAGCTAATTCCAAATCATGTGTAGGGTAATTTACCTCATGTGTTATCAACTGACGTGAAGCATAAGCAATTACCTGATCATTCTACATTAGGATGCAACCAAGTCCTTTTAATGAAGCATTATTGTAGATAACAAACTCACCATTTCTGGAAGGTAGTACCAAAACTGGAGCATTCACCAATCTTCTTTTCAATTCCTGAAAACAATCAACACATTCTTTTGTCTAGATAAACTTAACACCCTTCTGAGTTAGCTTAGTCATTGGACTAGATAACCATGAAAAATTTCTAACAAACCTTTGGTAATAGCCAGCCAAACCAAGGAAGCTATGAATCTTAGTTACATTTGTGGGTTTTGGCCATTCTTCAACAACCTTTGTTTTTGCAGGATCAACAGTTATCCCATCTTTAGGAACAATGTGACCAAGGAAAGAAATTTGTTTCAACCAAAACTCACACTTTCTGAATTTCCCATACAATTTATTTCCTTTCAAGGTTTGAAAAATAACCCTTAAATATCTTTCAAACTCCTCTTTACTTTTAGAAAACACCAAAATATCATCAATGAAAACCACCACAAACTTATCCAAGAACTCATGGAAAATTCTATTCATAAGGTCCATGAATACAGCAGGTGCATTGGTTAGCCCAAAAGGAATTACTAAAAATTCATAATGGCCATATCTTGTATGAAACGCTGTCTTCAGAACATATGCTTTTCTTACCTTCAACTGATGGTACCCTGATCTCAGGTCAATCTTTGAAAAATACTGAGCTCCCTAGAGATGATCAAAAAATCATCGATATGAGGAAAAGGATATTTGTTCTTAATAGTGATGTTATTCAAAGCTCTATATTCAATGAAAAGTCTCATAGAACCATCTTTCTTTTTAAAAAATAAAATAGGAGCACCCCATGATGATGTGCTAGGTCAAATGAAACCTTTCTCTAATAAATCATGCAATTGATCCTTCAACTCTAAAAGTTCAGTTTGAGCCATTCGATAAGGGGGTTTTGAAATTGGCTTAGCATCAGGAACTAAGTCAATAGTAAATTCAACTTCCCGATCTAGTATTATTCCAGGTAAATCATCATGAAAAAACATCAGGATACTCATTTACCACTGGCATATCATTAATCTGAACAGTTCCCTTGTTTTCAATGATATGTGCAAGGTAACATTCATTTTCATCTTTTGCAAGTTTATCGGCCTCTTGATATGTTATCAATAGTAAGGGTTCATTCTTGTACACAAACTAAAAGTATTTCAGAAAAAAAACTTCTTTAGCTCTACAGTTAATCTTAGCATGGTAAATAGAGAGCCTATCCATACACAGGAAAACATCAAACTCTAATAAAGGTAAAACAATAAGGTTTGCAAGTAGGTTCTTTCCACGGATAAGGATAGGAAGATTCTTATAAATTCTTTTTTCCTCAACATTTCCCCCAGGTGTTTTTACCACAAGTTCATGAGTTATTTCTTGAGATGGTATTCCCATTTTACTAGAAAAGTTTTCAGAGATTAAAGAATGTGTAGACCCCGAATCAAACAACACACTGGCATAATCTAAAAAAACAAAGTACCTGATACAACTTCATTTGATGGCCCGACATCTGCTGAAGTAGTTAAAAAGTATTTCATCACCCCTTTCTGCTTGTAGTATAACTTCTTCCCATCACTCGAGCACTTTGTTGGACACTCATTTGCGTAGTGACCCATCTCATTGCACTTAAAACATTTCACTAACTGTAAATCAAATTTGGTCTTACCATCACCTTGACCTTTTCAGTGAAATCACGAGCCTTATGTCCCATCTTACCACATCAGTTGCACTTTCCAGAATTAAGAAGACATTCCCCATCATGACTTTTACCACATTTATCACAAACAGGAAACTTACTTTTCTTACTATCAGACTTTTTTAAAGAATTTTTCCCTTTCTCCTGCCACCTCTGTCTCTTCTTCTGTTGGTTGTTATAGAACACTTGATCATCAGCAAACTCTATTTCCACCTTCTTAGAAAATCGAACAAGATTTTCATAACTTTTGAACTCATGAGAAGATAATGCCCTTCGATACTTTGGCTTTAATACTGAGTAAAAACGATTGATTTTACTATCAAGGTCTCGGATAAAATTTGGAGCATACCTTGCCAATTGAGTGAACCTTTCTTCATAGGCAGCCACTGAGTCCTCCTCTTGACTGAATTCTAGGAATTGTTTTCCATCCTAAGTCAAATTACCTTAGGAAAATACTTCTCAAGAAACATACATTTGATATCATCCTAGTCGAGAGCATCAATCTCATCAGCATCCCTGATATTTTTAACCATCGACCACCACTGATCTGCTTCACCCTCAAAACTGTAAATAGAAAGACTAACCTTTTGATTGTCTGAACACCCCATGACATCGAAAATATTCTCCAGTGCTTTAATACACCCTTCAGCTAGCACAGGGTCAGATGATCCTCTGAATTATGGGGGATGTTGCCTCATGAAATGTTCCACCACTGACATGTTCCTCTGCAGTTGATCTGGCTGATCTCGTGCATGGATACCGCCACCATTTATCGCTTGAGTCAACTGCACCATTACTGCAACAAACTGTTCAATTCCAATTCCGACCATCTTAGGATGTTGATTCGGAAGGTCATTTCTTTCTGTATGTCTTCCTAGCACTGCCTCCCTATTTCCTCTGTGAAAAATCATTCTGAAAAAACATGTCTTAGATGAAGCAACATGGTAATCTTCAAATGCTATATCATTTCAATTTGACCATAAAAAATATTTTTGGATAATCATTTAATAAAATTATAACTCCTAAAGTTATCTAAACCGACCTCTGATACCAACTATAAGACCCTAGCCTCAAACCTTACTTAATTTTGAGTTATTACAAGATTACACATTGAGGATATTTTTGGGTTTAGAGTTTTAGAGAATTAGATCATAAAACTTGCATTACATTCCACATTTAAAAAAATTGGTTACAGAAAAGATAGTATTCATTTTTCCCATCAACGGAAACACATTTAAAATAAAACATGGATTATTTCTTGAAAGTTCCTTGAGACTATCATCATATCATGTGCCATTCCATTGACCTGTGAAAAACAATTCAAAAATATGGGATGAGCATAAAAAGCTCAGCAAGGGTTATAAAAATATGGAAAGGAAACATGAGTACATATATACATAAGAATGAAATCATACTTTATACATAAAACATAATCAATTTAACATACCTTATAAAAACATGAATAAATCATAGAAATAATAAGACATAAAGGAAACTTGTGGCATTCATAACATTCTTACGTAGGGAGTAACCCTCTTGGTTACGTTTGGAATACCCATCACAGTATATTCCCTAAATCTATTCGGAGAAACCTTAACGTTTAACTCCTTCGTGTTACCCAATGCATTAGAGAGATATATCGGGCTCACCCGCCCTTATTTTATCACAGAACCACCCGTCATTGTAACAATACCAAAGAACCATAACATAATCGTATCACATAAAACATGCATAAAGGAAACATAACATTTCCACATTTCAATCACAACATATCAATACAACACATTGATATAATTGAAACATTATGAAAACCATTTTCAATACCAAAATAAAAGAATAGTAACACATGGTATTTATTTTTTTCATTTTTTTAAAAAAAGTTAGGTTATGGCTTGTAGAGGAAGCCGGAACTCAAATAATGGTCACGACGGCGAAGAAGTAATTGTCACCGCATACGTACGACAAATAAAAACATTCCCTTTAATCATTTAGTAAAAGATTCGTATAAAAAATATTCTTTTTGAATAAACGTAAATGTCAAAGGGGTTTATACACCATATAAAAGAAAGTTGTGTATAAAACAAAATATGCCTCAATGAATGGAGATTGAGACGAAGTCCCTTACCTCGTGTCCGACTTGACTCAATCATTATTTAACCTCCTGAATTATAAACTTGAGTTAATTTCTACTTGCTTAAGAACCTTTTTCAAGTTCATTATTCCTTTTATATCACTTATTACCATGTCATGAACACTATGTAATTATTTAGGATAATAATGGTCATTTTGTTGATCATTGGTACTTGAGTCAAAAATAAACTCTTTATAATTACAAGTTATTGATGTGGTAAAATATACATTATATCCAGAATTATATTCATGATGTAGATATCATATATATCATATATATACAGTATATTAATGCATTTATAATATTACATAACATTTAGAGGTAAGAAATGAAATGCATCGTTCATGGAGACGGTAAGTCGTGCGTACGCATGAACGCTACTTCCATTTCTATTTCATATTTAATGGAATTAAAATGTAATGATACAAAATAGTATTTTAATTACAGTATAGTATCATATATAATATCATTAAATCTATCCTTTATAGGTACCATATATGGTATTAACGAATCAAATCACTTTCAGGGGGCGGTAGTGCGCACTTCCTAAAATGAAGATATCGCGTATACCCATAATGGAATCCATAAAGGTATGTCATAAATGAAAAAAACAGAAGCTTAAGGAAAAAATAAAAATATTATATATCATATATAAATATAGTGACATCTTAATGTCCACCTTTGAAGGTGTTAGAATAATATTGAACAATCATCGTTTCGTGAGGTAGAAATTCGCCATCCACAGAAACAGTATGTTCTTTAACCATTAGATGTAGGTGTGTGTAATTTTAGCTCGAATGCTTCTTATAACAACACCCTAGTATATTGAAGATACTGGATTTTTTACAAAATAAATGAATAAAAAGAGTTTAGGGGGTTGGAGAAGCAAAATAAAACAAAATAACACAAGTGAAGACATTACCTTAAAATCGGGTAACTCCCTTTGGTTTGAACCAAAAGGGTTTCTTGAAGAGCTTCCTACCTAAGATAAGGCTTCTAGGATGAGGATAGGGATGTGGATACACAAAATGATCAGATCTTGGCCGAGCCAAAGGCTTGAGAGGTGTGTGTAAGGAGGTAGAGGTGGGGGCCTTTTATAAGAGGAGAGGAGGGGTACTCTTGGAAAGGTATAAAATGTTTCTTTATTGTCAAATGAGTTTCAGATTTTAAAGGTCCCACATTGATTTATTTTGAGTATAAGGTGATAAGGGTTCGAAATATACTCATCCAATAGGTTTTTGACATGTTTAGGTCTTAGATTTTACAGTATCTTTTCATTTTATTTAAATCGTTAAATAATGAGTTAATCGCTACATCATCATGATGTCATAAATAATTTAATTTATTTAATGTCTAAAAATTATAAAAAAAATACTATGATGTAGAAATCATTTTAGATTTACAATGACTATTTATAGTAAAAAATCTGACTTGTACAACCCCATCTAAAAATTGTTTTAGTAAAACAATACATGTTTATGTTATTTTTACTTTTACTTTAAATAAAAGGCATTAATGTCATTATCTTACCCAAGTGGCTCCATGGGGTCCCAAAAATCGACCCATGGGTTTTCTTGGTCATCCATGACACATCCAATAAGTCTAGGATATGTGTCAAGGTCATTTCTTATTATCAAAACATTATTTTTACCTTAAACTACACTAATTACATCTAATCGCGATTAAAAACTTCAAAGTTACTATTCACCAAAAAATTATTTTAATCCCATTGAACCACATTCTACTTCCTAATGACAACCATGTATATAGGATTTTTGAAATTCAAAACATAGAGGTGGTAAAATTTCATTTAAATAAAAAATCAGTTTTTTAAGTACCACTTAGTGGTTTCACTATTCATCAAAAGTTGAAGTTTTTCAGAAAAATACCAAAACTTCACCCTAAGCTATATTTGATATTTCAAATTCAAAAATTATTTCTATTTTACAAAGTTCAAAACATATAAGTTACAATAATTAATTTAATAATTAATTCCCGCTGTCAGAACAAATAGCGTGTTTTTATGAAACAATATATATCAAAAGATTGACACTAGTTTAAGTCCAATTTCAAAGTGAAATTAATTCCAATGACCAATGTTGGATTAAATGGTAAAATTATATTCTGATTTCACATTAAAACCAGTTCATAAGATAATCTAACCATATAAATAAATGATATTAAAAAGAGGTTTTGAATTAAAATACAACATTTTTCACTATTCATTAAAAAATGAACTTTATCGGAAAAATACTGAAAATTTACCCAAAGTAAATTTGAATGTCCCAATCATAAAAAATAAGTTTATTTTGACAAATAGAGCTTATAAAATTTTCAAAAGATTGATTTAAAAAAAATTCCACCAAAAGGCAGTAAAACAATCTTTTAAAAATATTAGTGTATTCCATGCTTAAGATTGGATTTATTCTCATTTTAGGCCTCTAAAACACTATCTAATTCATAAGTAGACATAGATAACTATATCTATTATTCATTACTTATGTGGGATGTTACATCCTTCCCCCCCTTTAGAAAATTGCGTCCCCGTAATTTATTTACTTATCGAATAAGTGGGGGTATTTATCCCTCATAGCATTTTCAGATTCCCACGTTGCCTCTTCAACCATATGGTTTTTCCAAAAAACCTTTACCTGATGAATCACCTTATTCCGCAACACTTGCTCCCTTTGGTCAAGAATCTGGACTGGTTGTTCTTCATAAGAGAGATTCTCCTCCAATTGAACTACCTCTGGGCTCAAAACATGAGATGGATCTAGCATATACTTTCTCAACATCGAAACATGAAAAGCATTGTGTACCTGAGATAAAATCAGAGGTAATGCCACTCGGTAAGAAACTGATCAAACTCTCTCCATAACTTCATATGGTCCAATGAACCTTGGACTCAGCTTTCCTTTCTTACCAAATCTCATCACACTTTTCCATGGTGAGACTTTGAGAAAAACATGATCACCTACCTCAAAAGAGAGATCCTTCCTCCTGTTGTCCGCATAACTCTTCTGCCTGCTCTGAGCTGTTATCATGTGTTTCTGTATCAGCTGAACTTTTTCTGCCAAATCTTCTACCAATTCTGGTCCCATCATCTTCCTTTCACCCACTTCATCCCAGAAAGCTAGAGTTTGACACTACTTCCCATATAACACCTCAAATGGTGCCATCTGTATACAGGAATGAATACTGTTATTATATGAAAATTCAACCAATGAAAGATGTTCGTCCCAACTTCCCTAATAATCCATCGAAAAATCACATAGCATATCTTCCAAAGTCTGAATTTTTCGTTCTGACTGCCCATCTGATTGAGGATGAAAAGTGGTACTCAAATTTAATTCAGTACCCAACGACTTATGAAGTCCTTTCCAAAAGTTAGAAGTAAACCTGGGATCACGATCAGATACAATGGAGAGGGGAACTCCACATAACCTGACTATCTCTTTAAGATACAAATGAGAAAGTTTATCTAGGGAAAAAGTATCTCTTATTGCAAGTAAATGAGAAGATTTAGTCAAGCGATCAACAATAACCCAGATTGCATTATTACCTCGAGGTGTTTTCAGAAATCCCACAACAAAGTCCATGGATATATTCTCCAATTTCTACTCCGGTACTGGTAAAGGCTGAAGCATCCCTTTCATTAACTGCCTCTCTGCTTTTACCTGTTGAAAAGTAAAACACTTCATAGTAAAATCATCAATATCCCTTTTCATTCCATCCCACCAGTAATACTCCTGAAGATCTCTATACATCTTAGTACTTCATGGATGAACTGAAAACGGAGAACTATGAGCTTCACATAAAAACTCTCTCTTCAAATTTGAATCACAAGGAACACACAATCTCTTCCCAAATCTCAAAACACAATCATTATCAATGTTGAATTCAGGCAACTTACCCTTCTGAACCAGCTCTACCTTTTTCTGCAACTCGCTGTCTTGCTTCTGTGCTTCCTTGATTCTGCCTGATAAAGAAAATTTCATTGATACCTGAAACAAAAAAGAAGGACATCCTGCACCAACAAATTCTATTCCAAAGTTCATCAAATCCTTAACCAAATGATCATGTTCCAAACATAACATTGTCAATGAAGCATTACTTTTCCGACTCAAAGCATCAGCCGCTTTATTTTATTTTCCCGGATGGTAATGAATTGTACAATCATAATCCTTGATTAATTCTACCCATCTCCTCTATCTCATTTTCAATTATTTCTGAGTAAATATATACTTTAAACTTTTGTGATTGATATATATTTCACACTTTTCTACATACAAATGATGCCTCCAAATCTTTAAAGAAAAAACAAGAGCAGCTAATTCCAAATCATGTGTAGGGTAATTTACCTCATGTGTTTTCAACTGACATGAAGCATAAGCAATTACCTCATCATTTTTCATTAGGACGCAACCATGTCCTTTTAATGAAGCATCAGTGTAGATAACAAACTCACCATTCCTGGAAGGTAGTGCCAAAACTGGAGCATTCACCAATCTTCTTTTCAATTCCTGAAAACAATCAATCCATTCTTTTGCCCAGATAAACTTAACGCACTTCCCAGTTATCTTAGTCATTGGACTAGATAACCGTGAAAAATTTCTAACAAAACTTTGGTAATAGACTGCCAAACCAAGGAAGCTACGAATCTCAGTTACATTTGTGGGTCTTGGCCATTCTTCAAAAACCTTTGTTTTTGCAGGATCAACAGTTATCCCATCTTTAGAAACAATGTGAGCAAGGAAAGAAATTTTTTGCAACCAAAACTCACACTTGCTGAATTTCCCATACAATTTATATTATTTTAAGGTTTGCAAAGTAACCCTTAACTATCTTTCATGCTCCTCTTTAATTTTAGAAAACACCAAAATATCATCAATGAAAACCACCACAAACTTATCCAACAATTCATGGAAAATTATATTCATAAGGTCCATGAATACAGCAGGTGCATTGGTTAGCCCAAAAGGCATTACTAAAAATTTATAATGGCCATATCTCATACGAAAAGCGGTCTTCAGAAAATCTTCTTCCTTTACCTTCAACTGATGGTACCCCGATCTCAGGTCAATCTTTGAAAAATATTGAGCTCCCTGGAGCTGATCAAAAAAATCATCGATATGAGGAAAAGGATATTTGTTCTTAACAGTGATGTTATTCAAGGCTCTATAATCAACACAAAGTCTCATAGAACCATCTTTCTTTTTAACAAATAAAACAAGAGCATCCCATAATGATGTGCTAGGTCGAATGAAACCTTTCTCTAATAAATCTTGCAATTTCTCCTTCAACTCTAAAAGTTCAGTTTGAGCCATTCGATAAGGGGGTTTTGAAATTGTATTAGCATCAGGAACTAAGTCAATAGTAAATTCAACTTCCCGATCTGGTATTATTCCAGGAAAATCATCAGGAAAAACATCAGGATACTCATTTACCACTGGCACATCATTAATCTGAACAGCTCCCTTGTTTTCAATGATATGTGCAAGGTAACATTCATTTCCATCTTTTACATGTTTCTCGGCCTCTTGATATGTTATCAACATTAAGGGTTCATTCTTGTACACAAAATGAAAGTCTTTCGGAAAAGAAACTTCTTTATCTCTACAGTCAATCTTATCATGGTAAATAGAGAGCCAATCCATACCCAGGATAACATCAAACTCTGCTAAAGGTAATACAATAAGGTTTCCAAGTAGGTTCTTTCCACGGATAAGGATAGGAAGATTATTATAAATTCTTTTTGCCTCAACATTTCCCTCAGGTGTTTTTGCCACAAGTTCAGGAGTCATTTCTTGAGATGGTATTCCCATTTTACTAGAAATGTTTTTAGAGTTGAAAGAATGTGTAGACCCCGAATCAAACAACACACTAGAATAATCTGAAGAAACAAAGTACCTGATAGAACTTTATTTGATATCCCAACATCTTCTGAAGTAGTTTCAAAGGATTTCACCACCCCTTTTTGCTTGTAGTCTAACTGCTTCCCATCACTCGAGCTCTTTGTCGGACACTCATTTGCATAGTGACCCATCTCATTGCACTTAAAACATTTCACAAACTATAAATAAAATTTTGTCTTACCATCACCTTGATTGTTTTCAGTGCAATCACGAGCCTTATGTCCCATCTTACTACATCAGTAGCACTTTCTAGAATTCAGAAAACATTCCCCAGCATTCCTTTTACCACATTTATCACAAACTTTAAATTTGTTTTCTTACCATTAGACTTTTTTGATGAATTCTTCCCTTTCTCCTGCCACCTCGGTCTCTTCTTATGTTGGTTGTTATAGGACACTTGATCATTGGAAAACTCCATTTCCACCCTCTCAGCACATCGAACAAGCTTTTCATAACTTTTGAACTCATGATAAGCTAATTCCCTTCAACATTTTGGCTTTAATCCTGAGTAAAAATGATTGATTTTACTATCAAGGTATCGGATAAAATTTGGAGCATACCTTTCCAATCGAGTGAACATTTATTCATAGGCATCCACTGAATCATCCTCTTGCCTCCAAGGATTGTTTTTCCATCCTAAGTTGAACAACCTTAGGAAAATACATCTCAAGAAACATACCTTTGAATTCATCCCAATCGAGAGCATCAATCTCATCAGCATCCCTGATATTTTTAACCATCGACCACTGTTGATCTGCATCACCCTCAAAACGGTAAATAGCAAGACTAACCTCTTGATTGTCTGAACACCCCATGACATAGAAATTTTTTTCCAGTGCTTTAATCCACCCTTCAGCTAGCACAGGGTCAGATGATCCTCTAAATTATGGGGGATGTTGCCTCATGAAATGTTGCACCACTAACATGTTCCTCTACGGTTGATCTGGCTGATCTCGTGCATGGATACCACCACCATTTATCGCTGGAGTCAACTGCACCATTAATGCAACAAACTGTTCAGTTCCATTTCTGAGCATCTCAAGATGCTGATTCGGAAGCTCATTTCCTTCTGTATGCCTTCCTAGCACTGCCTCCTTGTTTCCTCTGTGGAAAACCATTCTGAACAAACATTTCTTAGATGAAGCAACATGGTAATCTTCAAATGCTATATCATTTCAATTTGACCATAAAAAAAATATTTTGGGATAATCATTTAATAGAATTATAACTCCTAAAGTTATCTAAACCGACCTCTGATACCAACTATAAGGCCCCAGCCTTAAACCTTACTTAATCTAGAGTTATTACAAGATTACACATTGAGGATCTTTTTAGGTTTATAGTTTTAGAGAATTAGATCATAAAACATAAATTATATTCCACATTTAAAAAAGTGGTTACAGAAAAGATAGTATTCATTTTTCCCATCAATGGAAACATATTTAAAATAAAACATGGATTCTTTCTTGAAACTTCCTTGAAACCATCATCATATCATGTATCATTCCCTTGACCTGTGAAAAACATTTCAAAAACTTGGGATGAGCATAAAAAGCTCAGTAAGGGTTATAAAAATATGGAAAGGAAACATGAGTACATATATACATAAGAATGAAATCATAATTTACCCATAAAACATAAGCACATTAATATACCTCATTAAAAAATTAATAAATCATAGAAATAATAAGACATAAAGGTAACTTGAGGCATTCATAACATTCTTACGTAGGGAGTAACCCTCTCGGTTACGTTTGGAATACCCATCACAGTATATTTCCTAAATCTCTTCAGACAAACCTTAACGTTTAAATCCTTCGTGTTACCCAATGCATTAGAGAGCTATATCGGGCTCACCCACCCTTAGTTTATCACGAAACCACCCATCTTTGTAACAATTCCCAAGAACCATAACATAATCGTATCACATAAAACATGCATAAAGGAAACATAACATTTCCACATTTCAATCACAAGATATAAATAAAACACATTGATATAATTGAAACATTATGAAAACCATTTTCAATACCAAAATAAAAGAATAGTAATACATGGTATTTATTTTTTTTCTTTTTTTTTAAAAGTTAGGTTATGACTTGTAGAGGAACCCGAACCTCAAATAATGGTCACGGCGGCAGAGAAGTCGTTGTCGCCACATACGTACGACAAATAAAAACATTCCATTTTGTCGTTTAGTAAACGCTTCGTATAAAAAATATTCCTTTTGAATAAATGTAAAATTAAAAGGGGTTTATACACCATATTAAAGAAAGTTGCGTATAAAACAAAATATGCCTCAATGAATGGAGATTGAGATGAAGTCCCTTACCTCGTGTCTGACTTGACTCAATCATTCTTTAACCTCCTGAATAATAAACTTGAGTTAATTTATACTTTCTTAAGAAAATTTTTCAAGTTCATTATTCCTTTTATATGACTTATTACCATGTCATTAACACTGTGTAATTATTTAGGTTAATAATGGTCGTTTTGTTGATCATTGGTACTTGAGTCAAAAATAAACTCTTTATAATTACAAGTTGTTCATGTGGTAAAATATCCAATATATCCAGAATTATATTCATGATGTAGATATCATATATATCATATATATCCAGTATATTCACACATTTATAATATTACATAACATTTAGAGGTAATAAATGAAATGCACCGTTCATGGAGACGGTAAGCCGTGCGTACGCATAAACGCTACTTCCATTTCTATTTCATATTTAATGGAATTAAAACATAATGATACATAATAGTATTTTAATTCCTTTATGGTATCATATATAATATCATTAAATCTATCCTTTATACATACCACATATGGTATTAACGAATCAACTCACTTTGAGGGGGCGGTAGTCCGCACTTCCTAAAAAGAAGATATCGCGTATAACCATAATGGAAGCCATAAAGGTATGACATAAATGAAAAATACAGAAGCTTAAAGAAAACATAAAAATATTATATATCATATATAAATATAGTTACATCTTAATGGCCACCTTTGAAGGTGTTATAAGAATATTGAACAATCATCATTTCGTGAGGCAGAAATTCACCATCCACAGAAACAATATGTTTTTTAACCATTAGATGTAGGTGTGTGTAAGTGTAGCTCGAATGATTCTTATAACAATATCCTAGTATATTGAATATATTGGATTTGTTACAAAATAAATGAATAAAAAGAGTTTGGGGGGTTGGAGAAGCAAAATAAAACCAAAGAACACAAGTGAAGACATTACCTTAAAATCGGGTAACCCCCTTTGGTTTGAACCAAAAGGGTTTCTTGAAGAGCTTCCTGCCTAAGGTAAGGCTTCTAGGATGAGGATAGGGATGTGGAGATACAAAATGATCAGATCTTGTCTGAGCCAAAGGCTTGAGAGGTGTGTGTAAGGAGGTAGAGGTGGGGGCCTTTTATAAGAGGAGAGGAGGGGCACTCTTGGAAAGGTATAAAATGTTACTTTATTTTCAAATGAGTTTCGGATTTTAAAGGTCCCACATTGATGTATTTTGAGTATAAGGTGATAAGGGTTCGAAATATACTCATCCAATAGGTTTTTGACATGTTTAGGTCTTAGATTTTGAATTATCTTTTCATTTTATTTAAATCGTTAAATAATGAGGTAATCGTTGCATCATTATGATTTCATAAATAATTTAATTTATTTAATGTCCAAAAATTATAAAACAATTACTATTATGTAGGAAATCTTTTTAGATTTCCAATTACTATTTATAGTAAAAAATCTAACTTGTAGAACCCCATGTAAAAATTGTTTTAGTAAAATAATACATGTTTGTGTCATTTTTACTTTTACTTTAAATAAAAGGCATTAATGTCATTATCTTACCCAAGTGGCTCCATGGGGTCCCACAAATAGACCCATGGGTTGTCTTGGTCGGCCATGACACATCCAATAAGGGTAGAAAATGTGTCAAGGTCATTTCATATTATTAAAACATTATTTTTTCCTTAAACTACACTAATTACCTCTAATCGCGATTAAACAATTAAAAGTTACTATTCAACAAAAAATTATTTTAATCCCATTGAAACACATTATACATCCTAATGACAACCATGTATGTCGGATTTCGGAAATTCAAAACACAGAGGTGGTAAAATTTCATTTAAACGAAAAATCAGTTTTTTAAGTACCACTTAGTGGTTTCACTATTCATCAAAAATTGAAGTTTTTCAGAAAAATACCAAAATTTCACCCTAAGCTATATTTGATATTACGAATTCAAAAATGATGTATATTTTACAAAATTCAAAACATATAAGTTACAATAATTAATTTAATAATTAATTCCCGTTGTCTGAACAAATAGCGTGTTTTTATGAAACAATATATATCAAAAGATTGACACTAGTTTAAGTCCAATTTCAAAGTGAAATTAATTACAAAAACCACTATTGGATTGAATGGTAAAAATATATTCTAATTTCACTTTAAAACCAATTCAAAATATAATCTAATAATATAAATAAATTAGATTAAAAAGAGGTTTTTAATTAAAATACAACATTTTTCACTATTCATTAAAAAATGAACTTTTTCGTAAAAATACCAAAAATTTACCCAAAGTAAATTTCAATGTCCTAATCATAAAGAATAAGTTTATTTTGACAAATAGAGCTTATAAAATTTTCAAAATTGTGATTTAAAAAAAGTTTTCCACCAAAAGGCAGTAAAACAATATTTTAAAAATATTAGTGTATTCCATGCTTAAGATTGGATTTATTCTCGTTTTAAGCATCTAAAACACTATCTAATTCATAAATAGACATAGATAACTATATCTATTATTCATTACTTACTTGGGATGTTATAGTTCTTATCAGAATGAATTGTATCGTATCCAGCAATCGTAACCAGCAATCATATCCAACAATCGTATCCAGCTTGATTTTATCTAGAAGGATTATATCCTTCATGATCGTAACCAGAAATGATTGTATCCAAAATGACCGTATCCATAATGGTCGTAAATAGAATGATCCTACCTAGAATTATTGTAACTTGAATGATCTTATCCAGGATGATCATAACAAGAATGATCATAACTAGAATGATCATAACCAGATATGATAGTATTCAGGATGACAGTATCTAGACCATTAGTGTTCAGAAAAGATCATGCTTGGGATGAGATGAAAAGAAAGAAGTAGTAATTAATGGACAGTTATAATACTTTCCAATTGAAGTCAGACGATGTAAGAGCTGATCCTCAATGAATTAAAAGTCATGAAGGTACTCAAGATTCAAGTACAAGTTTTTAAATGTGATGATGTGTTTTCTCAATAGGGTCAAGAGAAAAGAAAAGAAAGTGGGAATCGATGAATGAATTTTCAAGGGGGATAATTTATTTTAAAAGAGTGATTATATCCCAAGTAGAAAAGTTTACTTCTTCAAACACATTCAATTTTTTCGGTATCAAAAAATGTTTGGAAGAAATCAGTATGAGAGA
The DNA here is from genome assembly GCA_963277665.1 of Viscum album. Taxonomy (NCBI): domain Eukaryota; kingdom Viridiplantae; phylum Streptophyta; class Magnoliopsida; order Santalales; family Viscaceae; genus Viscum; species Viscum album. The sequence goes on from OY728135.1 coordinate 456,994,350, forward strand.
ATAAGATTTAGACCCATGTATTTCTTATCAATTGTAACCATATTGACATTTGAAATGTGAGTCTAAAAAAGAAGAGATTAATATTGAATAAGATTCAAGAAGAATCGAGAAGCATTGATGAATTCATAATTTCTCTGATATTTCAGTAGAAATTCATATTTTGGTGAATTTAAGTGAGTAGGAATGTGTTTTGAGATTTCCACCTAAATTTGTTTCAGTTCACCTATAAAAGGAGTGGAGTATGATTTACTTGTGCGACTTATAGAGATTGAGGATGGAGCCCCTGAGAGCTCTGCTCACGGGGGCGCCCTAGGGTTTTTCTAGGAGGTCCGGTGCAAATGAGAGGCTCTCTGACACCATGATACGATTGGGACAACGCATGTTCGGTGAGTGGAGGGCTTTGGTAGTGAAGGAGGCGGTGACAAAATTTTTTGGGAATCGACTTTGGAGGCTTCAATCTTCAGCAGATGATCTCTTTTCACTGTGGCTCTGTAGTGTTTCTCATCTTAGCTCGGGTCTTCAGGCGACGACGATTTGTTTCTTCTTGTTTCATATTTCGGGTTTTAGAGGCTCATCATGTTATTCTTAGTGAGACTTCTATCTTTCATGTGGTCTAAGTGATTCCTCTTCAAGATACAATGATGGTCTTCGGTGTGGTATTCAGCTTTCTGCAGCTCAGCATGTTTCTTCTCAGTGCAGCTTCCAGATTTCATCTGGTCCAAGCATTTCAACTCCAAGGTGAACAAATCTTCTTTTTCCCTAGAGTCGGTGATAATTTGGGGAACGTTGCTCTGGAATTGGTATGAAATTTTATGGATATGGTCATGGGTTGTTATTTTCCTGTGAGGATAAATTCGTGTTCCTCAATGGATCTAGTTGTTTTATTTGGTGTGGATGACTAAGGTTTCACTATGGTATTTGTTTTTTTGGGCCATGGCCATTTTCAATTGACTTTCTGGGTTTTATACTTTGAACTATTTATTTCTAGACTTTTGTCTCTTGAAGCAATGGATGTTTTCCTCTGGTGTTCAGGCATGTAATGGGTTACCCTCCCCTAGTTAAAAAGGGATCTTTTCATTTCTATTAATAAATAGGGCTCTGCCCTATGCTTTCTGAGTAAAAAAATTTGCAACTTGTAAAAGAGAGAGAGGCTTGGGTTTTCTAGATAGAATAAGGGATTAATTCTACTTGGATTGAAAATTTTTTTAGGTGGTTACGAATCATTCGTATTCTATTCGGATCAAAAATATTATTTGGGAATTGAAGTGGTGCCGATTCTAATCAATTGCTTTCTATATGAAAATCAGATTCCGAGTTTTGTTTTGAAATAATCAAACTGGGATCTCTATTTTGAAAGAATCTAACTGGGAGCAAAGTTTTGAAAGAATCCAAATGGGAGCTTTGTTTTCAATGAATCATAATGGGAGCTTTGTATTGAATGAATCAGACTGTGAGCTTTGTGTTGAAAGAATTGTACTCGGAGGAATTAGACTCAATGTATCATAACAAAGTCCAGGTAGTTCTTACCTTTCATCTGGGTAAAGAATTGAGGAATTTTATTATTATTTTAATATATTTATTGAATTGATAAGAAGTTCAGATAACATGAGTTGTTATAAAAAAAATTTATTACCCTATTTTTCTAAGAGGGTGCACATGCACTAGTGGGATTGTTTCATAGTGTAGCAAGATTGTAAGGGTACAACCTACTCATTGTAATACAATAATTGTTTTTCTATTGGATTTTATGGTATTGGATCATTTCCAAACCTTACCAAGGATGTAGCTATTCTTATTGAATAGTAAACCTTGTAAATCTTTGTGTTCTTGTCGATGTATGCTGAGTTTGTTTTCAGTAGGGAATTGTAATCTCTAATAAGAGGTAAAGTTTGTTTCTATTTAAAAGAAACATAAAAGAAAATTAGTATCACTGATTCAGCCCCTCCCCCTCTCAGTGATACATTTCTCTGAAAGGGCACTTTCAATTGGTATCAAAGCCAAGATTCCCATTTCTAATCATTACTTATGAAAAACATGAACTATGTGAACAATAAAAGTTTTCCAGTCTTTTATGGAAATAACTTTTATATCTATAAAGATAGTATTCTTCCATATTTTATTTCTATCAGTTATGATTTTCTTGAAGCTCCAATAGTAGGGTTTCCACCCATTGATGATAAAACTCCACTTACACCTATTGATAAGAGACATGTTGAGAATGATGTAAAGGAGAAGAATTATATATTGTCATAACTTTCTTAAAGTGAATCCATGAGAGTAAAAGGTATTACCACAACCAAAGGTATACGGTATAAATTGAAAAATATATATGAAGTCAATAAAAAAGTGAACAAGGAAAAGTTAAAAATATTGAAATTGAAATATGAAGATATCAATATGGATGAGCATGAATCTATTGGGGACTTATTTACAATGGTAAATTACATACTAAGTATTATTAGATGTGTTGGTGAAAATTTGTATGATTCTACTGTGGTTGAAAACATCATGAGAATCCTACCTGACAAATTTGATGAAAAGGTTTCTTCATTGGAAGTGAGAGATCTTGAAACATTGTCTCTTGATGATTTAAATAGAAATATTATCTCTTATGAAATGAGAAGAGAGAATAATATGAATATCAAATCAAAGTTTTATAGAGAAATTTCTTTCATGGATTCTAAGAAATAAAAGAAGATTCTTGAAGAAAAAGAAGGTGAAGATTCTGGCTCCAAAAAGGAGGTATGTAAAAATATTGATTCAATTTTGTCTTTGTTTTCTAAGAATGTAAAAAGGAATTACATGAAGTTATAAAGGGAAAATTTTCTTTAGGTGTTTTTTATGTGGATCCATTGTGTATTTTTTTAAGAATTTTCCTCAAAGAGAAAATGAAAAAGAAAGCGAAGAAGCAGAAAGTGAAGACAAAGAAAGAACGACAAAAAATCATGGAAGAAAAAGGGTGATAAAGAAAAACTATATTCCCTGAGGTAAGATAAGTGGTTCTAAAAATAAAAAAGGGGAAGGTTTTTGTATAAGGAAAATGAAAGTGAGGATGTTACAAATGATGGTGAAGACACATGTTCATTGCAAAAGTTTATGAAGATCGTTCTTCCAACAGTGAAAGTAGTTGTGCTGAAGAAGAAGAAGAAAGTGAAGCTGAATCTAAAAATTCTATTGAGCGTGTTGAAGAAAATACTATTATTGCAACAATTAATGATGATGGATTCAGATTTAGAAATCCAGATGAAGAAGAAACATAGCTTGAAATTCATTTTAAAGAAGATTTGAAATAATTTCTAAGAAATATCATTAGACTTGAAAAGAAAAACAAAAAAGTGGGAGATGAATGATAAAGAAACCAATAATGTTTTTATGGTGAGAATTAAAATCTTACTAAGTAGATTTATGATTTTAATAATTCTTTTGAATATGAAAATAATAGTAATGTGAATTCATAATAGAAGAAGAAGGAAAAAGAAGAAGAGTTGGAACTTGTCCAAAAAAACTCTCTGAAATTGAAAATAAATATCTATGTTTTGAGAACTCTATCATTGAAGTTTGTGAATGTTATTATATTGAAAAACCTGAGAAGGTCCAAAAAAAATTACCTTCAAAGGGTGAGAAGAAAAATGGAATTGTTTTTGAAAAGAAAAAGATGGGAATGTTATGTATATAGACAAGAACAATAAAGTTAGGGATGTTTTGAAACATTCTGAATTTGGAAATATTTATAATACTTCTATTATAGATAATTCAGAAAAGAAAAGGAAAATTTTGATTTATAACAGAAAAGTTGGTTGATTGGAAAACAAAAAGAAGAGGGTGGTTGAGAAAAAAATTCAAAATTTTCTATAGTATCAAATTTTAAGAGGAAAATACATATTTTATAGATATTGTTGGTCTTGTGGTGGATTTGGACATACAGATAATATTTGTTGGTTCAACCAAAAAAACTACAATTATTCCATAGGTTATAGAAGGAATGGTTTGATGGATAATCAATTATCTCAAAAGAAGAATCCTAAGATGGTCGCGTTGAAGAAATATTTGAAGAATGATGTAAATATTGAAAATAGGTTCCAAACAATGGAAACTATTTGTGAAAGGTGTGAAAAAACTATACCCCTTGAGAAATGATGACTTGTTTTATTACCAGCACAACAAAATTTTCTAAACAATTCTCAGAATCCAGATGTTTTATATTTCAAGAAAGATAGATTTGCTAAATTTAAAAAGAAATATTTCATAGTTGTTTGGCCCAAACACATTGAGATGGCTAGGAAAATAGAGTAATCACAAAAGAAATTGAAATAGGTGAGGAAGAAGTAGACTTTTGAAGATATGAGAAATTATTACAAAAAGGTATCAACATATGGTGAAGATGAGCAATAAGGGAATGATATCAAAACATGTTGAACTATATTTCGAGAGAAAAATATAGGAATGGACAACATAGAACAAAATAATTGTAATAAGGATGTTCCTAAAGATGAAAAAAGACTTTCATCCTCATCAAAAGAGTTAATATATAAGAATAATTATATTACCAAACTCAATAAGGATGAAAAGAAGGAATAAATCACATCCAATCAAAAATACAAGAAGAATAAGAAGAAGGAAAGACTGAGAGATGAATCTCAGTCTAATTTTCATTTCTAAGGAACAATAGAGGCTACTCTTTATTCCCAATATCTTTGTATACATGTGCTAACTTGCATGGAATTAAATGAGTATAAATAAGGAAGATAGAATTGATGAGTCTCTTACCTTTTATTAAAAAGGAGTTAATGAGGATTTGAAAAGTTTTTTTTTGAAAAGTTGTGTTTCTTTTACACCTAAACATTCTGATTTGTTTAGTGAGATGGGTGTAGGTCAGTTTTGTTCTAAAAAAATTCTTTCAAGGTTTTTCCCTAGTCATGAGAATATTCAAAATAGTATGGAAAAGGTATTACATGAATTTTTTGTTAAGGACAACATTGATCACCTTGATTATACACTCTTGTTTTCTACACCAGGTTTTCCCGTATAGACTTAGAGTTATTGATTTAAAGGTTATTTTTTAAGAAAATCATGTGATACCCATGTCAAAGAAAAGCCTAAACCATTTAAAATGGAGATCATTTTAAAATAAGGGAGAATCTTATTATTAATCCTTTGAATTTTATTTTTAATAATGGGGAGAGATAAGAGAATGGGGGAGAAGAAAAATAGGGGGAGATATAAATGAAAAAATACCACTTATTGTTTCCATGTGGTTGAAGTTATTGAAGTGGATATTGACAAAAAATACAGTGGGGGATATTTTTAGGACCAAGTTGTGTTTTGGTTGTATTTGATGTCAATCGATTAGTATGTTGAAGAAATAAAGGTTTTTGAGAAAGATGATGAATGGGAACTCAGATTGAAAGGGATTGTAATAAAGAAGAAAGGTATTAAGATAAATTTTGTTTTCAGAAAAAATTGTATTGGTTTCAAATAAATCGTATTGAGGATTATATTGAAAGGAATCAGATCAATGTTGTTTGGAAAGGAATCAGATTCATGTTTTAAAAAACAATCAGATCCATGTTTTTCAAATAAATAGTAATCACTATGAAATTCCATTTTAATGAGAAAAATTGGATTTGAAAGTTAAAACATCTTGTTTGAAGTAGATGGTAATCAGACTCCCTCTGAATATTATGAGAAAGAGGTTTTTGTTTTTTTGGAGAATCAGAGTCATTATGAAAAAAATTGAATCAATTTTGATGATGATTTGTTGATTTTTATTTCATATAAATCATGATTTGTGTTGAGAACTTATTATGAAAGCTTGATAGAAGAAAGTGGGAGAGAAATATATGATATAAATAAAAAAAGAATCATATTCAGATTTATCATATCCGGATGGCAGAAAGAAATAAGTGGTAGCGATTATTTTTCAAAAAAATTAGAAAAGATTCATATTCCAATTTTTTTTCAAAACAATCAGAAAACAACCATATACAGATGGTATCAATTTTCTTTCAAAAAATTTGTATCCATATTTTATCGATAGTCTTTCCAAAGAATTGGATTATGGGTGAAAGTAAAAGATGTTTTACTGATGAATGATGGTGATGATACAGAGGTGATTCTGATTGAATAGGTGGTGCTGATGGAAGAGGTTACGCCGATAGAAGATGAGACACCAATTTTTTTCCAAATAATCATATACATGTAGAAGAACATGAATGAGATGGTGTATATTGAGAATGAATCATATCAGATTGTTTTGCATTGTATCTAGGAAGATCATCCTTATCTTATTTTATTGTATCGTATCCAGCAATCGTAACCCGCAATCGTAACTAACAAGTGTAACCAGCAATCGTATCCAGCATGATTGTATCGAGAATGATTGTATCTTGCATGATCATAACTAGAAATGATTGTATACAGAATGATCATATCCAACATGATCGTAACCAGAATGATCATAACTAGAATGATCATTTCTAGGATGATCGTAACGAGAATGATCATAACCAGAATGATCATTTCTAGGATGATCATAACTTGAATGATCGTAACTAGAATGATCGTAACCAGATATGATCTTATTCAAGATAATAGTATCCAGATCATTTGAATTTAGAAGATATCATGCTTGGGATGAGATAAAAATAAAGAATCAGGAATGAATGGAAAGTTATAACACTTTCCAATTAATGTCAGATTATGTTAGAGTTGATCCTTAATGAATTCAAAGTCACGAAGATAGTCTTGATTCAAGCACTGGTTTTTGAATGTGATGATGTGTTTTCTCAAGAGGGTTAAAGGAAAATAAAATAAATTATAGATAAATTAATGAATTTGCAAGGGGGATACATTATTTTAAAAGAGTTATTGTATCTCAAGTGGAGTAGTGCATTTCTTCAAACACATTCAATAGGTACGGTATCAAAAATTATTTTGAAGAAATCAATATGAGAGAATCAGATTCAGACTCATGTATTGCTCATAAATTATAATCATATTGATATTTGAAATGGGAGTCTAGAAAAGAAGATATGAATATTGTAGAAGATTCGGGAAGAATCAAGAATCACTGATGAAGTGATAATTGCTCTAATATTTTAGGAGAAATTAATATTTGGGTGAATTTAAGTGAGAAGGAAAGTGTTTTGGGAATCCCACCTAAACATGTTTTCGGTCACCTATAAAAGGCGTGAAGTACATTGTACTTGTGAGACTTGTATAAGGGAGAGAAGCTCTAGGTTTCTAGAGAGAAGAAGAGATCAATTCCATTCATATTGAAAAAAAATTCGAGTGGTGCCGATTCATTCTTATTCTATTCAACTCAACAATTTTATTTGGGAATTGATGTGGTGTTGATTCTACTCTATTGTTTTCTATGTGAAAATCAGACTAGGAGATTTGTTTAGAAATAATCAGATAGGGAGCTTTGTTTTTAAGGAATCTAACTGGGGGATCTGTTTTGAAAGAATATAAATGGGAATATTGTTTTGAAAGAATCAGATTATGAGATTTGTATTGAAAAAATCGGACTAGGAGCATTGTTTTGAAAGATTTGTACTATGAGGAGTCAGATTCAGTGTTTCATAACAAAGTCCAGGTTATTATTACCTTTCTTCTGGGTAATTAATTAGGGAATTTTATTAAAATTTGAATATATTTGTTGAATTGATAAGAAGCATAGGTAAACTGAGTTGTTACAAAACAATTGTATTTCTTTATTGTGCTAAGAGAGTGCGCACGCACTAGTGGGATTGTTTCATAATGCTACACTAGTGTAAGGGCAATTCCTACTCTTTGTAATCCAAGTATTTTTGAATGGTATTGGATCATTTCCAAACCATACCAAGGACGTAGGTATTCTTACTGAATAGTGAACCTTGTAAATATTTGTGTTCTTGTGGATGTGTGTGGAGTTTGCTGTAGTAGAGAATTGAAATCTATAACAGGAGGTGAATGTTATTTCAATCGAAAAGAAACATAAAAGAAAAAGAGTATCACTAATTCACCCCCTCTCCATCTTAGTGACACATTACTCTGAATGGGCACTTTCAATAGTTTTAATGGATTTAGAAAAACATATTCATAGTTGAAACTTATATATAGTATCCATTTTCCCATGACAATAATATTTTTAAGATACATCATGACATATCTTCAAAATTTTAATCATTACCCCATCCTTGTCACTATAAATCCTTAAAAACATATGAAAAACATTTCAAAATGTGGAATGAACACAAAAATCACATCAATCTGCATAAAAATAAATAAAGAAACTAGTTAGTCCATGAATACTTATAAAAATCAACCCTTTTAAAAACAAACATTGGGTTAAAAATAAACCATTACATACCCAATAAATCAACTTCTCTACCCAAATATTTTAATAAAATATTTATTATGAAATATAAAAGGAAAAATAAAAAATCATAAAGGTTTCATCACAATCATAAAAAACACATGAATTCTTTTTAACAAAGTTATAATTTTCACCCTTAAAAAGTAGAAAATATTTTCCATTAAACATAATCTCATTAGATTGCCTTATGATATCATGATATTTTTGTAAAAACCATAGAAAACATAATTAAATAATTTAGTTAACTAGGATCATAATTTATAATATCACTCTTACTAATGGAATAACCAATATGAACAACTTCCATAATTCTCTAGATAACCCAATTCATTTGAGAGCTATATCAAAACCACCCATCCTTGGTTAATAATGTAACCACCCATCCATTGTTTATAAAAGAACTCAACATAATCATTAAATGTTCTCAAGAATAATAAAATAATCATAAAACATGAAATATTTCATTTCCATCATTATGATCATAAAAATATTATTTTCACCTATACAGAAACATTTTCAGATATTGAAATATCTCTTTCATTTAAAACAATTTATGAAAAAACCCAAAACATAGGTAATTATGGGTTTTCTAAGAAGAAAACCTGGAATATAGTAATATAATATAAAAATAAAATAATAGTTTTGGTGGTGGGAAAAACCATTGATGTTGATTATGTTAAAATAGAACATTCATTTTGTATTTTTTTTAAATGTTGCGTATAAAATATGTAAAAATATTCCCATTGAAAACATTTTAAATAAAGAAAAAAAGATAAATAAAATATCCCATACAATTCATTTATGTTCATATAAAAAAACCAATATTTTTTTTTGAAAATATGGACATGGAATAAAAATATTTAAAAAAGAAATATTTGAAAACATTATAAAAAGGTTTTTAAGTAAATGGTCCCTTACCTTGAGCCCGAATTATCATATACACTCTTTATCATTAAAAATAATAAAATTATTTAATTTATTAAGAATTTTTTTCTGTTCATTATACCATTTATTTATTTAATATCATGTTATATTCAATTACTTAATTATGAAATCCCATGTCTAATGTTTCGATGAAATTCAGATCAAATGTCCGAAATAAATTTGGTAGGTTGAATATTGTCTAAGATGTAATTATTTAATCATATAACTAATATTAAAAATTAAATTATTATTATTATATTTATACATAATTATAGTTTTTTAAATCAACCATGAAATATGGTTATGAAAAATGAAGTATCTTACAATCATGGGGACATAAGGTTTTAAATACGCTTGAGTAATGATTCCATTTTTCAACGATCATGATAGAAATAAGGTAAGTTTTATTTATCATTAAAAATTGTAATTATATCATTAATATCATATTAAATATGAAAATAAATTTATAAATATAATCCACAAGACATGGTTATGAAAAACACACGACATCGCTTTGTAGAGGCGGTAGTCCACACTTATGCATGAACATCTCTATCATTTTCAATGAAAGGAAAGGTAATAAAATATATCATATATTATCTTTAAATAATGATAAATATATCGTAAATATCCTATATATACACATTAAATACATAATTATTACTATCCATGAGAGGTGGTGATGGAAAATGAATTACATTGATTCACGAGGCGGTAGTCCACCATACACCTGAATGATGGTTTCATTTCCAATTTGATGGAAGAAAAAGATGGATATAGGTTTTAAGACTATCATAATAAAATATTATTGTATTTTATATTAGTAATTAATTTTATCATCCAGTTTTAATAAGATTTTAATAAGGTTGATGAATAAATAAAACTAAAATACTTGGTTAAAATATTTACCACTTTGTTAAGAAAGTTTCCTTTATTTACACATTAAGCCCTCTAAGGTATGTATTATTCCTAAAAAAGAGTCTATAATGAGGGGAGGAATAATATTAAAGTAGTTTTTCATGTATTTATCGAACCAAAAGTATTTTTAATTGTGAATAAAAGTGGAGAGTAGGTACCCTTTAATAAGAGACGAGAGGGGAACTATTAGAAATACTTGTAGTATTCAATTAAAAAAATTAATTTTCATGAAAAAATGGCCCCAAAAAGATATCTTTTTAATATAGGATGAATATTGGATGAACTAATATCATACAATAAAAAATTTACAGGTTTAGGTGATTTTTGCAACTTTATATTTTTGTTTTAACCCTCTCTTAACCCGTTTGATGATAACTGTGATAACAATGTTTTTTCACTTTAAGGGTCAAGATAGTAACTATAAAAGGAAAATTGTCCCATCAATGGAAATTTTTTGATATTTTAAATCATATCATGACCATTTCATCTAAATATATTAATTTTATTAATTTTATATCATTTTATAAAACATATTTTATTATAAAATATCATTTATTTCATATTTTTGGGAATTACATGTAATGTTAAATATAATATGTGTTTAACTCACGTAACATGCTTAAAAAATGACATGGATTTGAATATAAGAAAAATATTGTTTTACATTAATTGTTGAATAAAAATTGTATAGGTTGGAAAATGTTTTAAACCTTTTCATTTGAATTAACCCCATGGTCACCCAATTTTAACCTTAGCCATAGTAACTACCTTTTCAATATTAAAGAGTTATAATTTTACTTATAAGGAGGGAATTGGCACATTATTTTCCAAATTATGAAATTTTAGACCATTTATCACCCTAATTTTCTTTTTGATATATTTTTTATTTATAAATAATTTAATAAAATAATAGTTAACATGAATTACCATTAATGTCTTTTTTTCACTATTAATTTAATATGAATTTGAAAACAACGTGATAGAAAATGAATTTTAAAATAATCATCTTAAACATCCAAAAGATGTTATATTTGTCTAAAAATTTTCCAGAACACAATAATTCATTCAAACAATACTACTTTTAATATTATTAGAATCATTTATTTTATATATTAATCTAATAAATATTGTGTCAGCGTTGCTTAAGAATTTAAGCTAACTATATTATCAGTAAAAATTATAATTAAAATTAACTCGATAAAAAAAATATTTATACTTCAAAAACAAGATTTATAACGAAACATAACTCCTTTTTATTCATATTTTTAAAATTTAAATATAATAAAATAAAGAGAAGAACATTTTTTTGCGTTACAAGAAATACTATAAAGGTTGAAATCATGGCCAAATGGTAAAAAGGACATATATTCAATTTTTTTTTTATAGATGAAATATGATAATAAAATAAACAAATTTATGTGCCAGGGTTACTTTTTAGTCATTATCATATTTTTTACACATAATTGCCTGATTTACCCTTACTATGGTGATAATTAATTTATATGATTACTATTCATAATTATAAAAAATAAAAGGGAAATATTTTCCAAATTTATTCCTCATGATTCAAAATATGGAATCTATTTTACAAGATTATATTTATTGATGTTTTTTAATTTAATTAAAAATTAAACCTGAAAAACACGATGAAAAACTATTTTTTAGAAAAACACCATTTTAGGTATAAAAATGTTTTTATACCAAATTCAACAATAAAAAATATTAAAAAATTTATTTTAATTATTTTTAATATAAGAAAAATAATTGTATTTTTTTAATAATTTTAAATTTAAATGTAACTTTTAAAATTCTTGAAAAAAATATTGATTTTAATAAAAATTTGTATTTTTTTAAATGTTCACTACAAAATCAATATTTTCAAAAAAAATAAAAAAACTTACTCTAAGATAATTTTTATATGATTATTTCAAATATTATAACCTTTTTATCAAATGAAAATTATAAAATTTAAAAATCTTAATTATAATATAACACTCAAAGACCAATAAAAACCATTTTTGAATAAAACGTCATTTTGAAGAATAAAATGACTTTACTAAAAATATTGTGATTATCTCATAATAATTAATCATTAATTTTTTATTGATTATTTAATTTATATATATATATATAATAATGTGTTTAATCCTATTCATACCTTCCAATTCACCAGTTATGTTATACCAGTCACATTTAAATATTAATATTTTGTAGTTCTTTTATACTCAGTGTTGTGTAACTTGTACAATATAAAACAAAGTATTTATTTTAAAGTCACAACATATTACACAAGTATAGTCATAGGGTTATTATAAATTATCACATTTTCAAAATAATTCATCATAAGTGAATGCATATTTGTAATGATGTTTTCATATTCCTATTTGGGATATTATCGTAATAATTATGGTTTTTGTGTTTGGTTGAAATAAGATTATGAAAACGAAGATGAGAAAGGTGTGTATCTAGAAATAACTATGTCTTATAAACATAAAAGTGAGAATAAGTAAATGATTATGAATTTTAGTATATTCCTATTATTTTGGAAAATTTTAGTTTCCTAGTCTTGTCTACGGTAGTGAGGTTGATATCATAATAGAAATTAATAATTGATACTCTTAAATATTATCCTCAGTGATTGTTATTTTTTAATGATATTATCATATATCGTAAAATATATAAGTATTATTCACAATATATATTTATTTTTCTTTAATAGTTCTTCTTTAATGTTTTGGAAACTTATATTAAATGGTATCAATAACCAGATCTTCAAAATAGTGATCCCAAATTACCATGAACTTATTTACAATATTATAAACCAAATTTTAATTGAAATATATGATCTAAAAATAAATCTTATCCATCCTCAAAAAAATTATTTATTCCTAAAATCATATACTAAATTCAATATATACCATAATTATATACTATTAATAACATTACTTTCCCAAAAGTTATTTGAACCTAAAAGACAAAAAACCATAATGAGATTATATATTCCTATAAAAATTATCTATAAATTTCTCCCTAAAATGTTATTAACCACTAGATCCTAAGGTAAAACACTAGTCACTATATTTCATAGTCCTAAAAATGTGACGAACATAAAAATATACCATCAATCCATTATCCATACCAAGGATACCAATACTATCTCACTAACTTCTTCAAAATCAAACCATCCTTTATTATCAAAACATAAATCATATATTGAACCTAATAGTTATCAATACCATAACCATGTGTTCCTGAATCATTATCTGAGAAAATATATAATTATCATAAAATAACTTCTCAATGTTATTAATATCATTTAATATTTGTTTATGAACCTTTAAAGTACAACTACTGAAGAAAAGTTCTTAGATGTTTCACATAATACTCATAATATTTTAAATATACCAGAATTTCATTGATATATATAAATCACTAATGATAATATCTAAGTGTATCAAGAACTAATTTCAATTATGATTTCAACCACACTACTATAGGTACGATAAGGAAGATAACATTTCTATCATAATAGGCTTATAATTAAATTCTTAACCATTTACTTATTCTCCCTAATTAGGTAATAATACAAATTGGTTTCAAGATATATAACTTTCTTAGATTAATATTAATGATCATGTATCAATAAAATAGTAAAACCCAAAAATTTTATGATACTATAATAAATCTGAATATGAAAACATCAATCTGAATATTTCTTCCCTTATGACGCCTTCATTTTCAACATGTGATTATTTCAAATAGACGGATGAATCTATTGGTTCTATAATTAGTTATCCATGGTCATTTTTCAATTTGTTTTTCTAACAAAATTAGTAAAAATAATTCTCAAATCTCTCATAATGGATCATAAATAGAATGTAATTAACCAAGGAGTATCTCATGGGTGTGTCTCATCAGGTGTGCGATCTTAGGCCCACTCACCATTTATCAAAGTGATTATTGAGTCAATAGTCAACCAACCCTTTTTGGGGTGATTACCCCTAGGTCCATCTATTCCACAATAGAATCCACTTTCTAAGATCAAAATAGGGATGCATTTCTTTGAAAAATAACAAAATATCTTCTTTACTAAAACATTGAGATTTTATCAGAAACATAGACTTATTCCTAGGGTTTTTACTGAATTTTTCTTATATTGGTCCTTAAATAAAATGTTAATTATTTTTTTTAAAATTATATCATATACTTATCCAAAAGGTTTATCTATTATGATAAAACTTTACTTTTTGGTCAATAAATTATCCTAAAAAAACATCATAATATACAATGTTATATATTCCATTCATTTGATAGAAAATATGATGCCCTAAACCTGCAATCCCAGACCCAATAACATAACAAACACTTTACATAACGACTTTTATACCATCAATAAATTCTCTGATAGAAAAATAATTAATCAAAATATCAATAATGATTATTTCTTCTCTTATATCCAAAGGATATACTAAGTTACTGAGATTTAGAGAATTTTTACACATTATAAACTAATAAAGACCATTAATTTCTCAATAATTGAACATTTCTTTCATTACTTATAATAAACTAAAAAATTCAAGAAAATTCTTCTATATCTCTTATAAATTATTCTATATTTACTCTCCTTATATTCATTTCAAGTGCACTAATTTTATTTATAACCTAGGTAATGGAAGAATAATAAATGTGTGAGATCAAAATGATCAATAATGGAATCATAAAACTGCAACAATCAAGTAATAAACAAGGAATAAATATGTTGTAAGGAATAGGTAAACAACATAAATCCATAATCAACATGAAACTGAGAGCATTTTATATCCATTATAATAAATGAAAACATGGATATTAATAATATTGATCTCATACTAATTGAATTCATAATCCTAGACACCTATTGTCAAGGCCCTGTGTGAAGACACATTACTTATCATCGAGGCCGGAATCAAGAAATCTTATTGAATTGGGTAGGCATACACCAAATACCTAGAACAGGTTTTCCTCATGATACCTTTAAATACATAAAGGGGATATATTTTAAAAACCCCTACTCCTATAACCCTGATCCAGTGTTAACTTTATCACATTTGTATAAGATACAACATATTTCACCATGTAGGATTGATCAGTTTTGTAGTCCTTAAGGACCCGATATATACCCAATTTACCTATTATTTTGGAAATATAAAATACATTGTAGAAAAAACATTCTCAAATCCTTGATATTATTAATAATATATTTCTTTATATCTAAGGTAAATAGAGAACAATAAATGGTGAGCTCATATTCTGAGCAAGGGTTACATATAGATGAAGCTATCATGAGTGAATAAGGAATAATCAATATAGTAAGGTAAATAAATGAAAAAACATTCCATTTAATCAATAAATTGGTCATGAAATACATCCATGGATAATATAAATGAATTAATATCATGGATAACTATAACATAATTTTATGAGGTAAATACCTAATATTGGATTTCATGATCTCCAAAATAATGATATCTTTACCATAAAGGACTTATTCCAAGATAGTTTAATTTATGTGTAGCTGTATACCAAAAAAACCATTTAAAAAATTTGGCCAACTGATTTGTCTCATGAGAGTTGTTGATGTATTGAGGGGCTATCTATAATTAGGATCCACCTGTCACAGATGTCTAATGGATTCCTTATATGTTGAATGATCAATTTAATTCATAAATAATATTTATTATTAATAAATATTTGTATTGATTAAATAATATAAAATATAAATATTTCACCAGTTAATCAAATAACTTCCATAGAAAATCACCATATGTAAAAATGGTATAATGTTTAGAAAATACTTATATATATGACACAAGGAATATGGATATTCAAGAGAAATTTAATTTCCAATTGAAAATTTTAACATGAATTTGAATGTTTTAAGAGACAATTAATGGCCACAAAATTAACAAGATATAAAATATGATCATCAATTCATTAGAAATATAGGTTTTTAAATAAAATTACGTCATTTGGAGAATAAAAAAATATAAGAAAAATATTAATATATTATTTTATTAAATACTTTTCTTTTTAAAACCATTTAAATGTTTTAGTAGTATCTAAATTTGCATAAAATAGATTTGGTTGTAGGAAAATCTTTTAACATCATATATGTTAAAAACACTCCTTTTATGATTTTGTAAAGAAAGTTAAAAAATTACCGTTTTAGAAAACCATATAAATATTCCATAATTAAAACTCAATGATAATATAAAATTTCTTTAATAAATGTTTTGATTGAATGAATAATCCTAAAAAAAATATGCATATGGAAGAAAAATAAACACGATCATAAGAGAAATAATATCATATTTTCTTTTAATAACATCTTTTCTAGATTCAATTTCCAAAGAGATGAAAATTTAAAAAAAAACTGAAACTTCTTAAATATCAATATTATTATAAAATATATGGTATTTATGAAGGATATATCATAATATTCCATCAATTAATATAAGAGAAATCCCAACAACTAAGATCGTAAAATAAATCCTTACATCTTTGGTTATTTTCAAATTTTAACCACATGAAAGATTAAACATTAAATGAAACATAGATCATTATATATATATATATATAAATTAAATACAAAAAAGGGGAGGTATCTACACCACATAAAAATTAATACGTGTATAATACCAAATATGTCTCAATGGGGTTGAAATTAAGATGAAATCCCTTACCTCAAGTCTGAATTTCCTCGTAAGTGATTTTGAAATAATTTGTATTAAATTTAGTTTTTTTATACTTTCCTAAAAAACCATATAAATTTCAAAAATATCATTTTTTACCCATTTATAAAATCTTATCACCTGTTTTTAACAATATTTTATTTCTGTCATTATTTTAGGTGTAAATTGATTTATTTTTTCAAAGAATTTTAGTTTGATAGTTCGGGTTATTATAATTTGATTATGAATACATCATATAAAAAATATTAATCATTATATAAATATATTATATATTCATTATATATATATTTAGAGTCATCGATAAAATGTAGAAATTGAAAAATGAATTACATCATTCAGGGAGATGGTAGTCCATATGTACGCATGAGCATTATTTTCAATTTTTTAAAAATTGAATAAATGAGATATATATAATAATTAATCTTTATATAATACTTATTATATCATATTTAATGGTTAATTAATTCCTGGACCATTAAGTTTTTGGTTTTTTCATTGAAGAGTGCTCAGAGGAGGCTAGAGGAGGTTCTGTGGTGGTTGGAGCTTTAGTAGAATTGCAGCATACTTTTTCCGCTATAAAAGAGGGTTTTATGACATAATTTTTTGTTTTGAAGCTTTTAAAGATGACGACTTATGTTTTGTGTGCAGAGAGGGAATACCCAATGAACTGTGTTTACTCCATAAGAAATGGTTTTATACTGTAAGATAATTATATCCCAAGGTTCCATGTTTTTAGTAGAAACGAGTCTACAACCTAAATTTTATAGTGTAAATTTTTCTAACACATATATTTTATAGTGTAAATTTGTGGTTTATGAAATAAATTGGGTGAATTATAATTTGTTTATAACCCTTGTTTGTATGATATTTATCTCATTCAACTACCCTTTCTTTTAGTTTTGGATGTACCCAAGGTCCCCATTGGCTGATCTCTCAGCCCTAATTCTTACTTTTTATATCTTTGGTTTTGGTTTTTGACTTTTGTTGATCTGATGTGAGTTCTCCTATTTTTCCTATTGTTTAGTTTTCAGTATTCCTTTTAGATTCACTATGGTGTTGGTAGTTTTTGTTTGAGATGTCTTAAGCTACATTTTTTGCAACCCTTTGGTGTGAATAAAGTTGATACAAGTTTTTCTAGTGTAGTTTTGGTTTTTGGTATATTCCTTCTTCTCCCTATGCTGCACAACGAGATCATAAAGGTTCTTCATGGTATGTGATCTATATTATCACTCCTTTTATGTTTCATGTATGAGATTTCCATGATATTTCTTACCTTTTTGTGGATAGTAAGGGTTGACATAATAATATAACAAATTTTCATAAATGAAATTGATGGGTATGGGGGAGATATCATATTCCATACTATTTTGATTTATGTTATTGATGATATTGAGAATTATTATTTCCAATACTAAAAATAATAGATATTTGGAGATTTGATTTCACATCAGATGATATGATTTGATAACACTTCTATATTTTTTGTTTGATCACACCCCTAATTAACGGTTAAAGAATGTATATTTTGATAATAAACTAGATTCCTATGGAATATAGTTTTTGTGATAATAATCATACTAAAAATAGTAAATGTGATAATATCCACAATATAATGGTGGAGGGAAATTTTAATTTTTTTTGTGCATGCTTGTGCTTGTTGAGTTTACCTATATGGTTTGGGTGACTTGTTATACGGTAATAGTGGTGATCGGTTGGGCTGTGTGATTATTGGGGTTGTGATTTTATGTGGTAGTTGGTTGAAATGGACGTGGTGCATAGAGGTTGTGATGTGTGGTTGAAGTGTGCAAAGGTTGTGGTTTGTAGTGGTGATGATGTGTGGTGGTGGTGTGTGGTTGTTTTGTGTGGAAGTTGTGTGGTGATATATGGTTGGGATATGTTGTGTGTGGTTACTATGGTGAGTTTTATGGGATAGTATAGTGCAATCAATATGGTGGATGTGTGGTGTTCCAGTGATTATTGATTTGAGATAAGTGAGTTGTTGTGTGGCATGGTGGTGATATTTTTTCAGTTACCCATGGAATAAATAATGATGTTGAATGAAATTAATGAATTATTGAGTTTTTAATTGAATTAAATAATGGGTAATGCAATGTTAAATGGAATATATTAACGAATAAAAATCATGGAGTGTGAAATTGAATGTGGGAAATGTTGGGTGTCTATGTATGGTGGTGTGATGTGTTGCATATAGTAGTGGCAGCGATTGTGATAGTTGATGTTTGGTACAATAGTGGTGATAAGAATAACACCCCAAGATTTCATAGTGTGTTACTTCTTCAAAATAATTCAATAACCTTCACTACACGCAACACCGAGTTCCAGCTGTTACGACCCGTCCTCGGGGCCCGTGCCGTGACTACCCCAAGCCCGCCTTCCATAGGCCAGGGGCTGGGGACTAGTACCAAGGTGTAAATCTTGGTAAAAAGGGAAGGCATTGCCTTTGTAAAGTAAACAATCACACAGAGTATACAAGCAGTAGAAGTAAACACTAATTAAAAACATAGTACAACAGTAAGTGCGGAAAGTAAGTGGGCCAGTATACAAACTCAAACTGAAAATAAAGTACAACTAGAAATGGAAAACAGCAACAGAAAAGTAAAGCCGCAACGCCGAGCTATCCACTGGAAATCCCACCTGAAGGGTGGGTACAGATAGCTCCACTGCTCCTCGGGTTCCGTCGTCCGCTCCGAGTATGTCCCGCCCAATGGTCCACCTCTAGGTACCGTCCTGCTCTGCAAGCCTCAACCACGATCAATGTTGTCCGTCGTCGGCAACCAACACAACATAGTGCGGGCATAGCCCGTGCAGGGGTGAGTATAAGATACTCAGTAGGGACCCCGAGACCCCCGAAGGTCTCCCAAAACCCACAAAGGAAAGATACAATCACGAAGTAACAACCGAAACTGCTTAGGTATATGTCCATATATATACCTAAGTCATCAATTCCAATACGCTCCAACCTCCGATCCCAAGTACAACCTAGTCCACACAGGAAAGCATATGCATTCCACACAGGAAAGTAAAACGTAATCCACACAAGATAGTACAACACAATCCACACAAGAAAGTAAACAGGATTCATCTCACACAGGTATACTTCTTCGAAAGACGATAGAGATTATCACTGATCCATCTAAGTCGTCAGACCCACAAAGGATCGATAGGTACTAACCCCCTCAATGACCCACACAGGATCGGACCCACACAGGATCTGTAGGCACTGGCTCACAGAGAATCACTGAGCGCTGACCCACACAGGATCAGACCCACACAAGATCGGTAGCACTGATCCACACAGGATCGCTGAGTGCTGTAGTTGTCGTCGTCTAATCCACTGAGGATCTCTGCACAGTCGTCGTCGCAGTCACAGTAGCAGTCGCAACCAGCTCTAGGGTTCCCGCACACAGCATGCTCATTCGGGAGGGTCCGCTCCACGAGCCGAGAGGCTGATACATCAACTGACACATAGTCCAGATTTTATGTATCCAAAAGTTCTGTATCGTCAACAGGAACTCAACGTCGCAGACGGGGCGTCAATCTGACGCCCGGTCTGAGAGTTATTGGCTTTTTCATCCCAGGGGCCCGATTGGCTTTTAAGGAAAACCAACCCGAACGTACTCCACCTGCATCCAAACCTCGGGCGGAGTAAGCCAAAAGATCCGTCTCACTAATAGGAATCCAACAGATTCGACATCACGTTGTTCGGACGTCCGGAGCATAAGATATGAGAGTTTCCGCTCCGAGGGCCCAGTTGGTTTCGTGTACGAACCAACCTGGCTGAACTCAAAGTATTCTGAAACCTTGAGTGCAATATACATAAACTACTGTCTTGATTCAAGGATCGCATCGCAACTGATGGGGCGTCGATCGGAGGTTCGTAGCCCAAGTTATGGGAAAAAGACCGAAGACGGTCCGAAAACAGGGGTTTCGGGCCCGGACCGACCCGGCACGAGACCCCCCCCGGTTGGCCCGAACCGGTTCACCCTGCCCCAGGACGGGTTGGCCCGGCCCGGCGTGGCCCATCCCGGCTGGGCGCGGCCCGGCCCGGTGTGGGCACAACGCGCTGGCTATCTCGGCCAACGGCCGAGCCGTTTTGGCAAGGGGGGCGCCTGCCCCCCTTGCGTAACCGCGGCCCCCCATTGATGGGGTTCGTTTGATTTGGCCGGCTGGGGGAATTTTATCCCCTGGATCTTATTTGTCCGGCCGGCCCGCACCGGCCGGCCGGTTCTGCCGACAAAGACCGACGACGGCCGGTCCTGTCTCCTTCACCGACACCGGCGGCCCGGAACCGGCCGCCGGTCACCCTGTTCCGCTGCGGCCCAGAACCGGCCTCAGTTTAGTTCATCCAGCGTGGTGCGACAGAACCGCGCCCTTCCTCCGCAACCCCGCTTCGGTCGTGGCGTCTTCGGTTTTCTTCGACGCAGCGCGACGACGTCGCGTCCTTGTTCAACTTCACGGCGCGGCGTGACATCGCCCCGAATTACTTGTCGTGCGATTCTCACATGGTGCGACGGCACCACGCCATTCCGTCTAAACTACAAATTATTAAACAAGGATAAAGAGGAGGGTCATCCGTGTTTGTGCGGTCCGGCCCCCTCTCATTAAACGATAACATTTAGTCGTATATCCACGAAGAACGACAAACTAGAATCATGAACGGAAATAATTAAATAAAATAATCCCCCTACCTTGATAAAAGAGATGACGAACGTCGGCGTCGTGAAGCGAGGATTCGAAGACGTTGACAGAGATTTCATCGCGGAAAACCATCACAGAAGAGATGTTGTGGAAGAAGAACGTCATGGAAGAAGATGTCGCGTCATGGGTCGGTGGCACGAAAGACGGTCTCTGAGGGATCGGCTTTCCACGCCGGAGTTCATTCGTTCTTCGCATTCTTCATCAAAGAAGAAGATGTTCTTCCCAAAATCTCTCAATGAAAAAACTCTAACAACAAAACAAAATAAGCTCCTTTCTTATTTTATTAACACAACAAGCCTTTTGAAATTCAAGGGTTTGAATTTCAAAAAGTCACATTAAAATTACTACATTAATTCCATAAGTTTAATAAACATAAGTTAACAACATTAATGAGAGTTGAGGGGGTTAGAGGATATGAAGGGGTGGGGTTCGTGTGGGCCCCACCACCCTCATAACCTCCCAAGGGAGGTTGGGTAGTTACCCAACTTCCATCCAAAGGATAAATCACTTAGAGTAAAATAAAAATTGTAGAATAATTATAAATTAAACTTCCACAATTTTTATCATCAACTCTCGTGAAAACGCAACTCCAGAACAGGTGTTCATAAGAAATTACCGGTGCTACGGTTCCATTGGTGCCCTTGGAATTCGATTCCGAGCACCGATTAAAAAGTTAGAAAAACCATCTCATTCGTTCATTGAACGTACCCGAGCTAAACTTCGGATTGAAGTTCCAGGCACACCGGGCCTGAGAATCAAGTGCCGTCTGAAACTGCGTTCTTGTAAAATCCCAAAGAAAATTAAGAAAAAATTTCCCTTGAATTTTACGGGTCTTTACATTACTCCCACCTCAGGGATTTACTTCCCCATAAAGATACATTGAAAACTAGGGAAACAAAAGTGGGTACTGAGCATGAATCTAAGCCTCTCGCTCCCAAGTGCTCTCCTGGAGGTTCCCGTGCTGCCATCTGATGCGCACTAGAGGAATCGACCGTCCACGTAGGACCCGCTCCTATCGATCCTCGATCTCCACTGGGACCCCTGCAAAAGTCACCCCATCATCAACGTCAAGCTCCCCATGGTCAATGATATGCGTCAGGTCGTGCACGTATCTCCTCAGCTGAGATACGTGGAAGACGTCATGCACCCGGTGCAACTGAGGTGGTAGAGCCAGACGATAAGCCACCTCGCCAATCCTGCTAAGGACCTGGAATGGTCCGATGAAGCGTGGAGACAACTTGACACCTTGGCCAAATATCTGTAATCCACGTCGAGGTGAGACACGCAAGAAGACGTGGTCGCCATCCTCAAACTCTAGTGGCCTCCGCCTCCTGTCAGCATAAGACTTTTTTTGGCTCTGAGCTATCCTCATCCGCTCCTGGATGACCTGGACCTTCTCTATTGTGGCTTGGACCATCTCTGGTCCTACAAGTGCTGACTCCCCAGGGTCTGTCCAGCACAAAGAAGATCTATAAGGTCGGCCGTACAACACCTTGTATGGTGCCATCCCGATGGTGGAGTGGTAGCTGTTGTTGTACGCGAACTCCACCAAGGGTAGGTGGTCCTCCCAGCTGCGACCAAAGTCGAGGACACATGAGCGGATCATGTCCTTGAGAGTATGAATGGTCCTCTCCGTCTGACCATCCGTCTGAGGGTGAAAGGCCATGCTTAGACGTAGCTGCGTCCCGAATGCCTCCTACAACCCCTTCCAAAGCTGGGAAGTAAAGCGAGCATCTTGATCGGAGATGATAGATGATGGCACACTATGAAGCCGTACAATCTCCTGAACGTAGAGACGTCCCAAGATCTCCAATGAGCCCTGCTCTCTGATAGGTAAGAAGTGTGCCGACTTGGTGAGTCGATCGACAATCACCCAAATGGAGTCGTGGCCTCTGGAAGTGCGTGGAAGTCCAGTCACGAAGTCCATAGATATCCCATCCCACTTCCACTACGGGACTTCCAAGGATTGTACCAAGCCTTCTGGTACCTGATGCTCTGCCTTCACCTACTGGAAAGTGAGGCATCGAGAAACGAACTCCGCCATAGCCTTCTTCATACCTGGCCACCAGTGCTGTCGTCTGAGGTCCTGGTACATCTTCGCCTCTCCAGGATGTACTGCCGAAGGAGAAGTGTGAAACTCTCTCAGTACATCCTCTCATAAAGCGACTGGTACCAAGGTACGTCCTCTAAAAAGGATGTCGTGCTCTGCTCCAAAGGAGAAACCATCAGGTGCCTGTCCTGAGGATATCTGTGCACACCGCGTCTCATAGTCAGTGTCCCCACGCTGTGCCTCTCTGACCCACTGTGGTAGTGGAGGAGTTACTGTGAGAGACTGAAGGAAGGCTTCTCCATCTCTATCCACGAAGGATATCTGCAAAGAGGCTAGCTTCTCTGTCGCCTCCTCAAGTATTTGAATGCCTGTGCTCCTACTAAGAGCATCGACTACCCCGTTCCCCTTCCCATGAGTATAGACTATCTCAAAGTCATAGTCATAGAGGAAGTCAAGCCATCGCCGCTGTCTCAGATTCAAATCCATCTGAGAGAAGATGTATCTGAGACTCTG
Source organism: Viscum album (assembly GCA_963277665.1). Classification (NCBI taxonomy): domain Eukaryota; kingdom Viridiplantae; phylum Streptophyta; class Magnoliopsida; order Santalales; family Viscaceae; genus Viscum; species Viscum album. The sequence goes on from OY728135.1 coordinate 457,018,564, forward strand.
ATGGTCAGAAAAGACTGTAAAGTGCTCGCCCATCAGGTAGTATCGCCATGTCTTCAGAGCAAAGACCACTGCTGCTAACTCCAGGTCATGGGTAGCGTAGTTCTGCTCATGTGGCCTCAACTAACGTGATCCATAGGTGATCACTACCCACTTCTGCATCAGGACACTTCCGAGTCCGGTCCCTGATGCATCAAAGTAGACTACGTACCGTACTCCCTCCTCAGGCAACCTCAAGATAGGTGCGCTGGTAAATCTCTATCTCATCTCCTGGAAGCTCTTCTAACATCTGTCTGACCACACAAAGGGTTTCCCCTTCTTTGTCAAAGCTGAGAGTGGTGTCGCTACTCTGGAGAAGTCTAGCACAAATCTCTGGTAGTATCCAGCTAGACCCAAGAAACTCCGCACCTCCGTCACGCTCCTGGGTGGCTCCCAAGCTAGCACTTCCTCGATCTTCATAGGATCCACTGCAACTCCCGCCTCATAGATGACGTGTCCCAAGAAGTGGACCCCGCATATCCGGAACTAACACTTCAAGGGCTTGACATAAAGCTGGTGCTCTCAGAGTGTGTCTAATACAACCTGTAAGTGGTAGGCATGCTCCTCCTCAGTCGTCGAGTAAATCAAAATGTCGTCGATGAAGACCACAACAAATCGATCGAGGTATGGCTGAACGATCCTATTCATGAGGGCCATGAAAACTGTTGGAGCATTGGTTATGCCGAAAGGCATAACCAAGAACTCATAGTGGCCATACAGACATCTGAAGGCCGTCTTCTGCACGTCCTCGTCTCGAACTCTGAGCTGATGATAGCCTGACCTGAGGTCTATCTTCGAGAACCACCGTGCTCCCTTGAGCTGATCGAAGAGGTCATCAATCCTCGGTAGTGGATACTTGTTCCTCACTGTCACCTGGTTCAGGCGACGATAATCGACACAAAGTCACAAGCTCCCATCCACCTTCTTGGCGAGCAAAATCGGGGAATCCCAGGGTGAAACACTGGGTCAGATAAATCCCTTTCCCTGCAAGTCCCCCAACTGTATTCGCAACTCTCGAAGCTCGTCGGGGGCCATCAGATATTCTGGAGTCGATATCGGGGCTATCCCGGGGTACAGGTCAATATAAAAGTCTACCTCCGTGCGTGGAGGTAGCCCTGTAAAATCTTCGGGAACAACGTCCGCATACTGATCCACCACTGCAGGAAAACCAGGACTCCGCACGTCAACTACTCCCAGGATGAGACTAACCAACTGATGAGTGATGGGCTGTCCTCTACTCTGCGGAAGTCCATCCTGTGCTGCAAAGGCTCCCTTCTCGCCGGTGAAGGTGAACCTGCTCTCGTCGGTGCGTACACATCGCAGCTTGCGCCTAATACAGTCAATTTGTGCATGGACCGTAGACAACCAATCCATGCCCAAGATGACGTCGTAAGGCCTCAACGCTGCTACAAGAAGATCCCAGCCGAAGCTCTCGCCTACTAGAGTAAGCTCACACTGCCAGAACTAGTTCGTAATCATCGAGTCTGCTCCCGTAGGAGTATCTAGCCGTAAGGATCGAGCCAACGGCTCTCTCAGAATCTCCGAGCTCCGAACAAGGGCAGCGGCTATGAAAGAGTGACTCACTCTTGTGTCTATAAGAACTGCAGTAAGGGTGGAATAGACATAGATAGTACCTCGAATAATCTCGAGCGCTCCGTGGTCATAGTCCTCCGCTACCTGGAGTTGTGCCTGTCTCTGCCTGCCAACTCCCTGTGGTCGGGGTGGACCTCCTGATGATGGTGGTGGTAGGGTCTGAAAGCGTCGCCCACCACCTGCTACTCGGACAGCTCCTCTACCTCGTCCGCCTTCTCCCTTCGGATCGCCACGGTCAACACTCTGCCTCTACCTCGGTGGTCCCTCAACAGTTTGCTGCTCCTCGGCACAGTAGGTCGAGCAGTCACGAGCCATGTGGCCCTGCCCGCCGCATGAGTAGCACTGCCTGCCTCTCGAAAGACTGGATCCACGTTGTGTGTCCCACACTGCTGAGCCAGTGTCCTGAGGTTGTCTGCCTGAGGGTCTGGTCTGCCTGGACCCATGAGTCATCCGTCGACTGCCTGCTGCAGAAGACTCTGCTACGTGCCACCATGCGGTGGGTCTCAGCGCTGGTGTAGACTCAGCAAGAAAGCTCTCGATCAAAAGGGCTCTCTCCAGTACTCCTGTCTGAGTCGGAATGCAGAGGGAGATCAGTGATGCCCTGATCTCATGTCTCAATCCCTTCTCAAAGGTCTGGGCCCGGAAGAATGGGTCCCATACCATGTCTGTCGAGTAGCGTGATAGATCAGTAAATCTCGCCGAGTACTGGGCGACCGTCATGCTGCCCTACCGTAGCTGAAGAAGCTTCTGAATGCGCACTTCACGGAGGGTGGCTGGGACGAGCTCAGAGTGGAAGAGGCTCTCAAAATACGTCCAGAGAAGAGATGTCTCATCGTGCACCTGGAGCATCAAGCTCCACTATCGTCCTTCTGCTGCGTGTAGTAGGCTCGCTTCGAGGATCACCATGAGGTCTGCTGGTGTCCTCACTAACCGAAAAACTCATACCACTGCCTCCAGCCAGTCCTTGGCTGCCTGGGGGTCCGTCTCCCCATGGAACCTGGGCGGTCTCTGGTGATGAAACTCATTCAGTGCACTAAGGTGATGTGCATCGTTAGGGGCTGGGACTGGAAGCATCGGTGGCTTGACGAGTAGAGCTAACGCCGGTGCCACTGCTGACAAAGGGCCCTGCACCAAGGCCTCGTCGCTCGGTGGGCTGTCGTCACGCTCGACTCTCGGAACCCTAGCTGGCTGCCGTCGTGGGGCCATCCTGAAAAGGAAACAGGTGCGCCATGGTCAGAACAGTATACCTGGTGAGCTGATACAAAGTATTCGCAAAGAAAACTTGAAACACACATGCAATCAATGTTTTCATGCATTAAGTCGGAAATCAGAAGTCAGGGACCTGGTGTACGGATACGTCGGCTGCTGCACCAACACTGGACTCCCTGGACTGATAACCACACCCAATACGGTTAACACTATTTCTTCACAAAGAAAAGATCAGAGTCCGCGGTAGAACCAAACTCCTCTGATACCAATTTGTCACGACCCGTCCTCGGGGCCCGTGCCGTGACTACCCCAAGCCCGCCTTTCATAGGCCAGGGGCTAGCGACTAGCACCAAGGCGTAAATCCCGGTAAAAAGGGAAGGCATTGCCTTTGTAAAGTAAACAATCACACAGAGTATAAAAGCAGTAGAAGTAAACACTAAGTAAAAACAGAGTACAACAGTAAGTGCGGAAAGTAAGTGGGCCATTATACAACCCCAAACTGAAAATAAAGTACAACTGGAAAGGAAAAACAGGAACAGAATAGTAAAGACGCAACGTCGAGCTGTCCACTGGAAATCCCACCTGAAGGGTAGGTACAGATAGCTCCACTGCTCCTCGGGTTCCGCCGTCCGCTCCGAGTATGTCCTGCCCAGTGGTCCACCTCCAGGTACCGTCCTGCTCTGCAAGCCTCAACCACGATCAACGTTGTCCGTCGTCTGCAACCAACACAACGTAGTGCGGGAATAGCCCGTGCAGGGGTGAGTATAAACTACTCAGTAGGGAACCCGAGACCCCCGATGGTCTCCCAAAACCCACTAAGGATAAACCACAAAGGAAAGATACAATCACGAAGTAACAACCGACACTGGTTAGGTATATGACCATATAGATACCTAAGTCATCAATTCCAATATGCTCCAACCTCCGAGCCCAAGTACAACCCAGTGCACACAGGAAAGCATATGCATTCCACACAGGAAAGTAAAACGTAATCCACACAGGATAGTACAACACAATCTACACAGGAAAGTAAACAGGATTCATCTCACACAGGTATACTTCTTCAAAAGACGATAGAGATGATCAATGATCCATCTAAGTCATCGGACCCACAAAGGATCGATAGGTACTAACCCCCGCAATGACCCACACAGGATCGGACCCACACATGATCTGTAGGCGCTGGCTCACATAGAACCGCTGAGCGCTGACCCACACAGGATCAGACTCACATAGGATCGGTAACACTGATCCACACATGATCGATGAGTGATGTAGTCGTCGTCGTCGAATCCACTGAGGATCTCTGCACAGTCTTCGTCGCAGTCACAGTAGCAGTCACAGCCACCTCTAGGGTTCCCGCACACAGCAAGCTCGTTCGGGAGGGTCCGCTCCACGAGCCGAGAGGCTGATAAATCAACAGACACATAGTCCAAAGTTGATGTATCCAAAAGTTCTGTATCATCAACAGGAACTCAACATCGCAGAGGGCGCGTCAATCTGACGACCAGTCTGAGAGTTATTGGTTTTTTCGTCCCAGGGGCCCGGTTGGTTTTTAAGGAAAAACCAACCCGACCGTACTCCACCTATATCCAAACCTCGGTCGAAGTAAGCCAAAACATCTGTCTCACTAAGAGGAATCCAACAGAGTCGACGGCACGTCGTTCGGACGTCCGGAGCTTAAGATATGAGCGTTTCTGCTCTGAGGGCCCGGTTTGTTTCGTGTACAAACCAACCCGGCTGAACTCAAATTATTCCGAAATCTTGAGTGCGATATACCGAAACGACTTTCTGGATTCAAGGATTTCATCACAACTGACAGTGCGTCGATTGGAGGTCCGTAGCCCAAGTTATGGGAAAACGACCGAAGATTGTCCGAAAACGGGGGTTTCGGGCCCGGACCGACCCGGCCCGAGACCCCCCCCCCCCCGGTTGGCCCGAACCGGGTCGCCCCGGCCCTACTGGCGCGGCCTAGCATGGCCCGGCCTGGGTGTGGCCCGGCCAGGCGGCCGGTCCGTCCTGGGCACAGCGCGCCCAGTGCGCTAGCCAGCTCGGCCAATGACCGAGCCGTTTTGGCGGGGGGGGGGGGGGGGGGCGCCTGCCCCCATGGTGTAACCGCGACCCCCCATTGATGGGGGACGTTTGATCTGGCCGGCCGGGGGAATTTATTCCCCCGGCTCTCCTTTGTCCGTTCAGCCCACACCGACTGGCCGGTTCTACCGACAAGGACCGGCGACGGCCGGTCCATTCTCCTTCTCCGACACCGGCGGCCCGGAACCGGCCGCCGGTCACCCTGCTCTGTCGCGGCCCGGAACCGGCCGCAGGTTAGGTCGTCCGACGCGGTGCGACCGCACCGCGCCCTTCCGCTGCGGCGTCTTCGGTTTTCTTCGACGCGGCGCGACGGCGTCGCGTCCTTGTTCCAATTCATGGTGCGGCGCGACGGCGCCGCAAATTACTTGTCGTGCGATTCCCGCGTGGTGCGACGACACCACGCCATTCCGTCCAAACCAAAAAGTATCAAACAAGGATAAAGAGGAGGTTCGACCGTGTTTGTGCGGTCCGGCCCTCTCTCGTTAAACGATAACATTTATTCGTATATCCACGAAGAACGACAAACTAGAATCATGAACGGAAATAATTGAATAAAATAAACCCCCTACCTTGATAAAAGAGATGACGAACATCGGCGTCGCGAAGCAAGGATTCGAAGACGTTGACGGAGATTTCATCGCGGAAAACTGTTGCGAAAGAGACGTCGCAGAAGAAGAACATCGTGGAAGAAGATGTCGCGTCGCGGGTCGGGGTCGCGGAAGACGGTCTCCGAGGGCTCGGCTTTCCACGTCGGAGTTCGTTCGTTCTTCGCGTTCTTCATTAAAGAAGAAGATGTTCTTCCCAAAATCTCTCAACAACAAAGCTCTAACAAAAAAAATAAAATAAGCTCCTTTCTTATTTTATTAACACAACAAGCCTTTTGAAATTCAAGGGTTTGAATTTCAAAAACTCACATTAAACTTACTACATTAATGCCATAAGTTTAATAAACTTAAGTTAACAACATTAATGAGAGTTGAGGGGGTTAGAGGATATGAAGGGGTGGGGTTCTTGTGGGCCCCACCACCCTCATAACCTCCCAAGAGAGGTTGGGTAGTTACCCAACTTCCATCCAAAGGATAAATCACTTAGAGTAAAAAAAAATTAGAATAATTATAAATTAAACATCCATAATTTTTATCATCAACTCTCGTGAAAACGCAACTCCAGAACAGGTGTTCCTAAGCAATTACCGACGCTACGGTTCCATTGGTGCCCTCAGAATTCGATTCCGAGCACCGGTTCAAAAGTTATAAAAACCCGCTCGTTCGTTCAGTAAACGTACCCGAGCTAAACTTCGGATTTAAGTTCCAGGCAAAATGGGCCTCAGAATCAAGTGCTGTCTGAAACGGCGTTCTTGTAAAATCCCAAAGAAAATTAAGAAAAAATTTCCCTTTAATTTTACGGGTCTTTACAACAGCGCACCATGACTTACCAAACAAGCCGTTCAAAAGAGGTTATGGATAGTATTAACTAAATTTTAAACATTATATAATCCTTATAATTTTAGAATCCATATTATTAGTTTCTTAGACATAATTTAAGAACAAATTCATTTTTTCAGATAAAAGAAGTATTTTTCAAAAAATTCACTTTTACCAACTTTTAATAGTGAACCCCTTTTTTTTAAATCCAATATTTTAAAATTTTATATATTCAATTTGACTAAATAAATTTATTCTTTAGAATGGGAACATCAAAAAATTACGAGATAACACCCCAAGCTTCCATGGTATGCTTCTCTTTGAATAATACAGTAGCGTGTGTTGTACGCAATTTCGAGTTCTAACACACACTACAACCAATCAAACTAGCCGTTATGAATAGTAATTCCTAATTTTTGAAATTTTATAAATTTTATCTCACAAAATGGACTTCATTTTTGGATTCAGAATATCAAATTTATCCTAGGGTGAAATTTTGGTACTTGTCGGATAAATTTTAAATTTTGATGAATAGTGAAAATTACTAAATTTTAATTAAAAACAACTTTTTTAATCAATATAATTAATAGTGATAAATTATGAATTAGAGTAGTTTTAAAGTATATTTAGAATAAATTTTTACCATTTAATACAATGTTGGTCATTGGACATAATTTCACAATTAAAACAGACATAAACAAGTGTCAATCTTTTGATATATATTATATCATAAAAATACGCGTTTTGTTTTGACCGTGGGAATTAATTTTAAATTAATTTATGCCACTTCTGTGTTTTGAATTTGGAAAAATGGATTCCATATTTGGAATCAGGATGTCCAAATTTTGTAAATATGAATCTTTTATTTTTAGACATTTTGAATAATTACTTCGGTAAATATTTTATTTACCATGGTTAAAGGGTAAATCCGGTAAATAAGGGTTAAAAATAATATTATAATAATAATAAATTATCCTAAAATGTGTCCTAACATTATTGGTGGATACATTTCTGACCATGGGCATCTTTGCGTCAATTTTTGGGACCCCATGGAGCCACTTGTAGGTGATAGGGACACTTTATTTTAATTAAGATAAAGTAAATACAAAAATGACATAAGCTTGTATCTTTTAGAAAAACAATTTTTAAGTAGGGTTATATATTCTATATTTTAGATTATAAATATTCATTAGAAATATAAAAATATTTCCTAAATAATGATATTTTATTTATAATATTTAGACATTGAGAAAGTAAAAATATATATGACACAATAACGATGCAATATTTTCCTTATTAATGAAAGAATCAAATAATTGGTATTATAAATGTTAAAATAAATATACTTTGAATGTTTTGATGACATAAAAGAATTTTATTGGTTAATATGACATGTTAGTATTGATTAAAATAATTTGGTTTGAATTAATAAAGTTTTTATGACTTAAAACAATCAATTATTGAGTAGTGTCAAAATTGACATAAATGTGTTTTTAAAACGAATATTATATTATTACTTTATATTCTATTCCTAAAAACCTAAGGTTCAGCCAAAGGACTTATATAATTATTTATTTATCATTAATGGACCAATTTTGGGGTCTCTGGGATGTATATAGTAAGTTTATTAACTATATATTATAAAAAGACAATGTGACATCGTAAGTGTTAAACTAATTAACCAAGAGTTAAAACTAAAAGATAAGGTTAATATAATGCCCCAAACCTGTCTAAAATCTATTGGTTGAAAGTATTTCGACCCATCCCCACCTTATACTTTTAATAATCCACTTTTTAACCTTTAGAAACTGAATATAAATTTATTATAAAATAATACTTTAAGTTTTTCCTAAAGAGCCCCTCCTCCCCCTTATAAAAGGACCCAACTTCTAACCAATTCTTCACACCTTCAATGCCTTTAGGTTCATCCAAACCCTACCCAAATACTATATAAACTTCCCTAAATTCATCCTAGAGTCCTTAGTTTGATCAGAAATCCAACCTAATGAGCCCTTTTGATCAAATCAAAAGGAAGAACCCAAAGAAGAGGTAATGTCTTCACCACCCTCTTTAAAGTTCCTTTCTTCTTCAACATCTTATTTCCTTGTTATTTCTATTATAAAATAATAAATCAAGTATCTTCTATATACTGTGATATTATTATAATTATGGAAAAAATAAATTCATTATTCTATCCATCCCTTGAATGACATGTCACTATACGTGCGTACGTACGACCTATCGTCTCCAAGTTGTGGTGTAATTGTTATTCAATATTTTATTATTTACATGGTTATAATAATGATGTATAATTCATGTAAATAATAAATATAACATGATAATTATTATGTATATATGATATAACATCCAATTATATATTATTTTAATATCAAAAGAATGACAATTTCACTCGTGCGTACGTACGGATTACCGTCTCCACGACGCGATGAGATTCATTTCCAAGTTCACCATTCATTGAAGATTATAAAAATATATATTACTAATAAGTATGTAATATATGACATAATGATACTGGAGATATATATATTTATATATATATAAGTATTTATGTACTTACATATATCTTATTCACTTACTTCCGTTCAATACTATATGAAAACAGAAACTGCGTTTATGCGAACGTACGGACTACCGTCTCCATAAACGGTGTTTTCCATTTCATATATATGTCTATTATACATATTTATATTATAAATATATATGATATATTTATCATGTTCTATATTCTAGAAGTATTTAAACCATGATCTAAGTGATACAATCAAAAGTAACAAGTTAAAACACGTACGATAAAGAAAACGATTATTACACAAAATGTTAATTTAACATGGAAATTATTGTTAAATGGTTAGTATAACATCATAAATGAATCATGTATGGTATCATAAATATTAAAATGGTTCTGTTATAATTTAATAACATACTACGATCTTCGTACAGGAGGTTAAACGTACCCTCGACTAAAGGAAAGTGCAAGGTATGGGGTTTTCATCTCACTCCTTATTCCCGTGAGATTCATGCCATATTGACACTATTACCTTTTGTGTGGTGTATGTACTTCCCAAAATTATATTACTTGTGTAATAAACTTTAATATATGTTTATTTACATATTCATTGTATGATACTTCTTTCATGGGGTGTATGTTTCGTAAGTTACCAAATTGGTAAGGGTTTATTTCGCAATCTCTTCATTATATGAGGTTGTTTATACATAATAATATACTTGGAATTCTTTATCGTCCACATCCATGATTCTTAAAAATTTATTTCAAAACATTTTTACTATTTTACATAATATGGTTTAAAGTCATTTATACCCTTTTTTGACTTTTTATAAGAAGTTTATAAAGGAATCTTTCCGTCGTTTTCCAAATATGGTCCTTTTTAACCTTTTCGACAGAATTAAGGTAAGAATGTCTTTTTTAACTTATACGGAGGGTGCGGCTATTTCCGATGTTATAAAATCTTTGAAGCTTCCCTTACAAGCTTCTAAGAATATTTTCAAAGTGAAATTTTTATTTTATAATTATGTGACTTTTAAATGATTTCAAAAAAAGAGATATTTCTCTCAAATAGTTTTGATTTCATCTATGTCAACATCCTTTGATGGATTTTAAGTTTATTTGAAGTTTATTTATTATGATACAAATATTCTATATTGTATTGAAGGTTTTGTGATATGTTTGACTGTGGATGTGTTATTTTTATACCATTCATGGTTTATAGATAAAGTATTGACATTTTTTATGCTAGTTTTAATACGAATGTTTATACTATGTTTAAACCTGTTCATATGAGAAATGAATTGGACATAATAAGTGATGGGTGGAGCCTTCTATAGATCCTCGATGCATCGGTAGGTCTCATGAGACAAACTAGTGTCTTGGTACGAGGCCTTGACAAAATCTTATTTGTATTCTTGGCACGAGGCCTTGGCTACATGGTTATGATAGTCTGGAATTATGCATTCCATCATTGTGAAAGTGGTTAGTGATATTGCATGTGATTATTCAACTAGTAGAATATCCATGTGAATATGTAAATGGCATTATTTCATTTTATTTTTTCCATATTATGCTGAAGTTCAAGTTTAAAAGGCTTTTTTTTTAGTTATACATTTCCTTAAATGCTTATGCTTATTTATGAATGTTTCTGTTGTATTGCTTACCCTCACTGAGTGTTTAAGATAACCCCTTTCTTTATTTTATTTTTCCCAGGATTCCAAGAAGTGTATTTTGATTGATATGTAGGGTTAAGACAAGGGAATAATGGCATTCATAAAATATTATTTATGTTGTTTTGTATGTTATGAAGTTTAATGTAAAATTCATGTATGTAATCTATTTTCCAAGACTACTAAACTGATCGGTCCTTCGGGACATGATTCCTTGTAATCATGCCAATGTATTAAAATAATTCACCGACTCTGGGTAACTGGGGTTGGTGCGTTACAATAAGGCATGTCCAGGCATAGTTTTTGGGAACAAATAGGTTTGGTAATGTGTGCTATCTATATATTATGTAAGTTTATGTTATTTTTATATGTTTCTAACATTAGTTGGATAATATTACCAATGATATGAGGTTGTGTGTTTTGGGTGTTTTCCCCAACATCCTGTGTGGTAGTGGCATGTATGGCTGGATACCCCTCTTCCCCACTCTTCCTTCAGAAGTAGTGTTGGCCCAGGTGTTTTTGGGTGAGATGTGATGTGATGAGGCATTGATTTTATATGATATGTCATGGGGTCATGTGTAGTTGGAGGTGGTTATGAGGTTAGTGTCCTTCATGTTCATGATACACAAATACTTTGGTTATATGATGAGATGAGATAAGATAGCCTAGGTGTCCTCAGGCGAGATGTGGTGCAGTGATTTCTGATACTAGCACATGATTCTAGACCATATGAGGGGTGGGTAGGCATAGATTCTTCCCAACCCACATCAATGTTGGAAAAACTGTTTTTGGGTGATTTTTGATATGATGTGATGTGATGTGTATGGAAGGGATATGTGAAATCGATGTTTGACATTGGGGAATGAGAGCAGAAATTTACTGGGGAAGCGGTATGAGATTGCCTTAATTTTTATGATATTGATGTTGTATTACTATATTGGATGCATGATTTTGTGAGAGAGCCATGGTGACGATGGGATTGGTTAGTTCAACTATTTATGTTCTTTTTGGTTCTATTGTATTTTTCACTGGAATATTATAATGATTTTTTCACATGTTCACTTGAGACCTTGGTTATGTCGCTACTGAGTATACATGTTATGCACACCAAATGTATATAAACTATTTTTCAGATTTTTAGATGGTCTTGTGGGATCAATATGGATATTACTATCTTAGGTTTAATATATTTTTGAGTCACTTAATAAACATGTCTTTTGGAATATTTGGAGACTTTAATATGTATCAATTTACATTTTTCATGCATAGTTGGATGGTTTTTAGTTTACATTTATTTTATTTGATGGAGTTTCATTGTTGTTTTTTTATCATATCTCCCAAACATGTTTTTCATTATAGAGGGTAATTCCTCCTTTTTTTATATTTATACTCCCTTGATACCAATCACCAACATCGGGCCAATTGAAGGTGGGAGTTGGGGGTCATTATCTCTCTACCTTAACCACATAATCTTAGTTTGGAGGGTGTCATAAGATAGTGGTATCAAAGTTTTTGGTTTAGTGAAAGGATTGAGTTTAGAATTTGGCATAGTGATATTTGCATGGGTTGGTATGGAAATGGTTCCAAATGAACTTGGTTCATGAAATAGGATAGGGAGATCGGTTAGGACATGATATTTTAGCTCCCCCACCTCCAATGATCCGGTGAATGGTCTATGAGTTTATCGGAAAACCATATGAAGTGGGCCTATTGATAGGGTAGATACCTAGGATAGGTACATTATCATTATTGATTATAGTAATTCTTGAATTGAGTTTTATGGAAAATAAAATGAATTAAATAAATATTATTTGATAAAATTCCCTGGTACCAGGCATAGGATGTTCACCTTTCTTTTCAAGAAAGAATCTGTTACATCTTTGACAAGTGTATTTGGAATTTTAGGTTCATCAGGATGATGTATTTGATTGTTATAGGTCTTAACTGACAGAGGAGGATGATTAATGTTAGGGGGACTTTAATTCCTTTTAGAATAAATGTTTGTGAAATCATGAGGGGAGAATATTAAATCTTGAGATGGAGTGATGTTGAGAGGAGATAGAGATTGTTTTTGGCAAGATCTATGTATAGGCTATGTTCTGGGTGTCGATGGTAGTGATTTAGATGCATGGAGCTATGCTTTAGTGGTGGATGCTTCTTATTTAAAAATGTAAGGATGCAGATGTGTTATGGCCTAACTTTCATAGGGACTTCTTATTGAAGTTACTATCATAAATGATTAGGGAATCCAAGAGGTAGGATCTTATCTCCCTTTATTAGAGGAATATTTGTTTAAGGGATCTTTGGATTAGGTTTAAGGACCTGATGTACTTTTTCACATTTTTTTTAGATAAGGATTCCAGAGTTTGGCTTCTGGGGGAGGATTTCACCTATTGATCCGATATGTGGTCATATCTTTTATACAACTTATGTATATTGATGTGCAGAAAATGTTTAAGGTTATCAAGTGGAAGTTTTATTTAGGATTTTATACTTCATAGAGTGACTAGTATGGAATCCTGATAAGCCAGGATTCAGTAATTGGGTCGTAATTGTTCTGGTACTCCTAGTTCCAGTCAGTGGTGAACAAACTATGGTAGATCTAATTCCATTATTTTGGTGGAAGGAAGATTTTGATCACATACAGGGATCCTTATATTTACATGCTATGTCTATATGAGATAGTGGAACTACTAGGCTTAGTATATGACTACTCAGGGAGGCCTATATCAGGTGGGTGTTTAGGCCCATTTTCTGTAGCAGTAACAATTTTCCCTGAGGCTGTTTCAATGACAATGACCACCATCTCTTATTCAATAGATAAGATTAGGTGGAGTTAGTAGAGGTAAGACTCATGATGGTCCCTATACATATGTACATAGTTCAAAGCATGGTAGTAGAGGTAGAAAACATAGAGGTAGAGGAGATGAGTGTGGTTAGATACATACATTAGAGGAGGCAGTGCCAGTAGAGATTAGAGTTTTTTCAAGGCATGATAAGCTTATAATCTATATTTGTTTGTACTATGTTTGATTTAGGATCCTCACACTCCGTTGTTTCTTTTGTCCTGGTCCATATCTTAAGATATTATTTAGAGAGAATTATAGTTTCCCTTGGGTTATCTATGCAAATTGGAGGTCTGGATTCTTTGTTTGATGTTTTTTAAAGATGAAGACTGGTGATGGGACCCCACTAGTTAGTGCGAGACTTCTTCATACTACAGATACAACCATATTATTATATACTTGATATGTATTGGTTGTATTTAATGTTTTTAGACATTGAATATTCCTACGTATAGTTTTGTTTTCTTATGTAGAGGGACAACAGGTGGCGTATGTCGGAGAGCATGGTTATTAGATGGGTGGTAGGAAAGTGGAGCTTATTTTTCCATAGTTTGTAGAGATGTCAATGTAATATTAGATTAAGGGTGTTCCCATGGTTGTGGAGGAGTTCCAAGAAGTTTTCCTAGATGAATTTTTGACACTACCCCTCAATGTGTTGTCAATTTTTGGATAGAGATGTAGTTAGTTGAGTCTCTAATGTCATTGAATCCCTATTTAATGGTGCCTACAGGGCTTCTAGAGTTGAGGTTATAGGTGGATGATCCGATGAAGAGGTTTTTCATATAACCAAGTTTTTCACCATGGGGTTCTCCAATTTTTTTTCCAAGAAGGAAGATAGTAGTCTCAGGTTCTATATAGACTAGAATATATTGAATAAAGGGATGGTAAAGAACCATTACACCCTTCAAAAGATCAATGATATATTCCACTAGTTGAGAGGAGATAATTGGTTCTCTAGAATTGATATGCATTCTGGATATTCCAGTTGAGTGTGAAGGATGAGTATATCATAAAGATAGTCTCCAAGTATAGGTATGGACATGTTGAATATGTAGTCATGTTTTTCGGTTTTATGAACATACCAACCTTATTAAATGGGATTATAAACTCCATGGTCAATGAGTTCCTAGAATAAATCTTTATTACATTCATTGATGATATATTCATATACTCGAGGTCAAAATAGGATCATGCGGAGAATATCATAGCTTTTTTGTAGTTTCTTCAACACTACAGGCTCTATAAAAAGTTGTTCAAGTGCAAGTTTTGGATGTGAGAGGTTCATTTATTACACATATTATGCTTTTTTAGGGTGTTCCAGTGGACCTATCTAATACCAGAGAAGTTTTTTCATGGGAGGTACCCAAGGACATGGAAGAGTTTCATTGTTTCTTGTTCTCACACGCTATTATCAGTGGTTTGTGCCATATCTTTCTCAAGTTTCAGCCCTAATAACAATGTTGACTAGGAATGATTTGGTTTTGTGAAGACTGATATGTTCCATGTAGTATTTGGTTACCTAAAGGATAAGTTGATTTGTTCTCTATTACATAATTTTCCAAAACTGGGTGTTTTATATTAGGTTTTCTATGATGGGTATTGATTCATAAGAGAGTGTAGATCTCTTATGGGTCTTGGTCAGTATGTCCCCACAATCATAACTAGGACAAATTTGATTTGGAGTTGACATAACTTGTGTTATCCCTAAATATATGGTGGAAAACCCTCATTGGTGAGTACTCTGTGGTTTTCAATAAATACAAAGCCTAAATTTTTTTATATGTTTGAGATTTGAATCTATGCTAGCTTGGATGGATTAAGCTTTTTTGTATTATGATTCTAACATTTATTACACCTCGATAAATTGGAAATTGGATGCAGATTAATTGAGTTATAATTATATAGCATATGTGGATAGAGATTATGAATATGTTTATAAAGGGATGGAATTTATTGTATCAATTAATCTCAATGTTTGGGAGAGTAGTTGGTGATATTTTTTTATCAGGTGGCCATGGAGTTTTTTTAATGTGGTAGGTAGAGGAGTATCAATGGGGAGACTCAGAGGAAAATGTGATGTGTGATAGTGTTGGCCATAGTGATTCTTCTGAGGTCTTTTTAATGGATGGTCAGAATTAGGTGTAGTTTCAAGGGAGGTTGTTCGTTCCATTAGTTGTGTGTGGGGAGTTTCTTCATGTGTTTCACACATCAACATTAGTGTTACATCCTAGCATGAAAAATATTATTCATGTTTCATGGTGATATATTTGGTTGATGGGAATTAAAGGTTTAGTGGAAGAGTTTGTGGTGAGGTTTCTTGTTTGTCTGTCGGTGAAAGGATAACATCATTGTTCCAAGAGGATTATTATAGTACTTATATCATGAAAAGTGGTAATTAGAGGAAAAATCAATATACTTGATCATCGATTTACCATGAGATGATGGAGGTTGTGATGTAGTTTATGTGGTAGTGTAATGACTGATGAAGTTGGCTCACTTTCTAGTAATATATGTGTCAAGTATTGTGGATATTTTGGTGAGATGATATATGGTTGATGTGGTTAGGCTTCACAGGGTTTTGAAGACCATAAAATATAATTATTATTATCATTATGACTCATGGTTATGGATGGTATTGATTCATGATTTCAACTCATAGTTGTACCATTAACACTACTTTCTACCTTCAGATAGATGGGCAGACGAAGAAGACCATTCAAACACTGGAGGATTTTTTTTGTGAGCTTGAGTCTTGGAATTTTTTAGATCATGGGTAAGTAAACTTACTTTTATAATTTTTTCATAATTTAATATTTTTCACTCATCCATTGGAATGTCTTTATTTTAGGTATTGTACGGGTATGCATGTCATTCTCCATTATGATAGATGGAGGTTGAGTAACCAACAGTTCATTTTCCTGATGTGGTGCAGATTAGAACTGAGAAGACCAATTGGTTTGAGAAAGGATGAAGGTAGTATATAACCATTAAAATTCCTATTCTAATCAAGTATTAATCCCTAAGAGTTTTATTTTTGAGACTATAAGTTGTGGTGAGTCTCCCCTCGACAAGGGCCGTGGTGATTTGGCAGTGGGAGTAATCCTTCTCTGTAGTTTCTAGGACCTTTGAGGTGTTGGAGAGAGTTATCATGGGGAAATATCATATAGAGTTTCCATCACAATTATAGAGGATCCACAAAATCTTCCAGGTGTATCATCTTCTTTGGTATCATCATGCTGACTCCCACATTATTGACTAGGGGATAATTGGATATTAAGGATGTTGCGATGTTCATGGAGTGACCAATAGAGATCCCTAATTTTCAATAGATGGTGTTGTGTGAGTGAACCATTCCCTTGATTCACATAACATGGAACCTTGGTGACCTGGATTAGAGTACTTGGGAATTATATATCTAAAAATTTCCCAGCACCCAGATTTGTTTTAATATTTTATTTGTTCCATTTTTCCTTGATGATGTAATGTTTGGTTCTTTTTTTTATGAGATGGGTTTTTTTCCTTATTCATGTTATGTGTGAAGTGTGATAAGGATCCTCAGATATAGAAAGGATACTACCTAAATCCTAATGGATGCGCATTATACTTTGAAAATATTAAAACCATGAGAGTCAGTCAGTGCCACCCAAATTGGATAATATCTTGACAAAGAATATAGGATTCCATGATTCATATTCTCAGTGTGGTGATGCGTGTTAGTTGATGTAGTTGTTGGTTTGGGATGTGCCGAGGTTGATATGTTGATGTTAATAGAATTGTGTGATGTATTGTATTGTTTTTAGTATCAAATGAGTATCGTTATTCATAGTGGGATGTTGTGATGTGTCTGTGTAGTGATTTAGTTGCGTGGGTGTTTTTTTGATACCTTGTTTAGGTGTGTTTTGATGGTGGTATTGTTGAGGTGAAACGATATCCTTAAGAGATATCTCAGGGGATGGTTATTTATACCAATTTTTCTATTTTTTGGGTTTGGTTTTTATTTTTTATGGGGAGAATCATTTTAGAGGCACCTACTATAATGTTTTTCCTTCCTGGTTCGTTACTTTGCTGATTTTATGGTTAGAGAGTTCTCAGAGGAGGCTAGAGGAGGTTCTGTGGAGGTTGCAACTACCACATTATTGTAGTAGGAATTCTATTTCATATAATTGGGTTTTGTAGTTTAATATGGGGTTTTACTTCTTGTAAACTCAGTGTCTTGGAGTGTGTGCGTGGCAAGGGAATACTGCTTGAAATATTTTTACACCGTAAGAAAGGGTTTTGTGACGTAAGTTAATTCCACCCTGATGCACCATGTCTTTCAATGTAAAATTTATTTACATCATAAAGATTGGTTCTATGATGTATTTTTTATAGACTAATGAATTGTTTGATGTTAAATTATGGGTTTCACTTTAATTTGGGTAGTTTATAGGTTGTGTATAACCCTTGTTCATCCAATATTTCACTCATTTGGATACCTTATCCTTTAGTTTGGGATGAACCCTAGGCACCGTTGGGAGATCTCTTAGCCAAGTTTCCTCCTATTTATAAATATGGTTATGGTGGTCATGTTTTGGAAAACCTAGGAAAGTTCTATTCTTTTTCCTCATTTTTTAGCTTGAGTTCTTCCTTAGAGATTCACTACAGTTTTGGTGGTGTTGTTTGAGATGTGTTGGGATGCATTTTTGACAACTCTCTGGTGCATTTAAGGTTGATCTATGGTTTTCTAGTTTGGTTTTACTCTACTGGGTATTACTTATTTTCCTTGTGGTTCACAGTGATATTGAAAATCTTCTTCGAGGCAAGGATCCTTGTTCTCACTCCTTTTTCATGCTATGTGTGAGATCTCTACGATTTTACTTTCCTTTGGGTGGATAGTAAGGGTCGGTATAATAATATAATAAATTGGAATATTTGAAATTTATGTCTATCGTAGTGATATTTCATGTTATACAACTATGATATATGTTTTTGATGATATTAAAAATGGTTGCTTCCAGTACAAAAAATAATGGCTATTGGGAGCATTGATTGAACAGTAGATGATATGAGTTAAGACCCTTTCTATGTTGTGTTGTGATCTCACCTAGAATAAAAGGTAAAAAATGTGTATTTGGATAATAAATTTATTTCCTAGAGAATGTAGTTTGTGTCATAATACCCATTCTGAATAAATACGTAATGCAATAAAATCCATTTAATAATCATTTAAGTCAGTGTGTGTTACTTTTGTGCATACTTTTTCCTTTTTTGCTTCCCTACATAGTTTGAGAGAGTTTTTTTGCAGTGAATGGGGTAACCGGCTAAGATGTGTGATGATTGGGGATGTGATGTGATGTGGTGACTAGTTGACATGGATGTGGTGTGAAAACATTTTGATGTGAGGTTTCAGTACATGATGTTTAGGGTTCCCAACAATGTTGAAGTGTGGTGGTGGTATGTGATTTTTTTGTGATATGGTTACATTGAGAGATATGGTTGCTATTGTGAGTCAGTTTGGATAATGATGTGGGGAGATGATGGCGGATGCATGGTGTTGTGTATATGGTTAAAGTGAGATGAGTGAGTTTTTGTGTGTCGTGGTTGCAATAGTTTCATGGTTAGCCATAGAATAAATGAAGATTTTGAATAAAATGAATAAATGAATGAGTTAGTAATTGAATGAAATAATGTGTTGCATAATACGAAATTTAATGTATTATTGTATAAAAGTGTTGTGGTGTGTAATTTAATGTGGGAAATTTTGTGTGTGTGGTGGTTTGATGTGTTGTGTATTGTGGTGGTAGAGATCGTGATAGTTAATGTGTCGTATATTAGTAGTGATGTGTTGTGCACTGGAGTTGTTGTTGTGAACCTATTGGTCGGGTAATGTGTTCTATATATATATATATATCATATATGTTTATGTTATTTTTATATTCACCCCACCCAAGTTGGATAACCTTACCAATGCTCAGAGGTTCTAGGTGTTTTCCCCAACATCCAGGGTGGTGGTGACACGGATGGTTGGATAACCCCTATTCCCCACTCTTCTGTCAGTAGTTGTGTTGGACCAGTTGTTTTTTGGTGATCTGTGATGTGATGAGGCAATGATTTTATGTGATATGTGGTGGGGGTCATGCATGGTTGGAGGTGGTCAAATGGTTTATTTCATTCACATTCATGATACCCCACAACATTGGTTATATGATGAGATGAGGTGAGTCAGACTAGGTTTCTTTAGGAGATACATGGTGTGGTGATGCAAAATGATAGCATATAATTCATGACCTTGTTATGGAGGGACATGTAGGGATGTGTGTTGACCTACATTTTTTGTTGGATCGATGTTTTTTGTTGAGATGTGATGCGTTGATATGTGATGTGATGTGATGTAATTTTTATGGGAGGGATGAGAGCACATGTTGTTCGACATTGGGGTGTGGGAGTAGAAAATGAGTTGGGGAGTGGCAGTGGGGAACCATTATTTGTTATGATCTCAATTATATATTACTATTTTGGATGCATGATTTGGTGAGTCTGTTATGGTGGGGATGAGATTGTTTAGTTGACCAGTTTAAGTGCTTGTTGTTTCTATTATTTGTTTAGTGGAAGATTAACATTCCCTATGTTCACTGGATACCTTTGTCATGTACCTACTAGGTATACATGTTATGCTAACCCTACATATATAAACTATTTTTTAGGTTTCTAGGAGGACTTGGGGGATCGAGTTGGACATTACTATCTAGGGTTGGAGTTTTTGTTGAGTCACTTCATGGACTTGTCTTTTGGTATATTTGTAGAATTTTATATGTATCAGTTTACTCAATTCATGAATTATGGGACGATGTTTAGTTTTACTTTATTTTATCTGTTGTAGTTTTTGGGTGTTTTTTATCCTATCTCCAAGTCCTATTTTATATAATAGAGGGAAATGCCTCCCATTTGTGATATTTTTACACCCCCAGTGCTAGTCATCATCCAGAGGCCTATAGGAGGTGGGACTTAGGGGTCATTATCTCTCAACCTTCATTAAAAAAATATTTCGTGTGAGGGGTTCAGGACATATTATATATTTATTAGTTCCATATTTATAACCATATTGGTAAAGTGGTTATGAGAAAATAATTACACTGCTATGAAGGGATGGTATGTTTTATGCATGAATAAGCGATGTTTTCTCTTTCAATATGATGGAAAACTGGTGGAAAATGGTTTTACTATAATAATGATAAAATATTAGTCTATTTATGATACTAGATTTATTATTTTATGATTGTTACAATAGATTTATTGTAATTATAAAAATAAATAAACTTGAAAGAGTTGGTAAATATAATTACCTATTGTTTGGTAGGTTTCCTTTATATCCTTTCTCAAGTAACCTTTTAATTATCTTTTAATAATACTATAACCTCAACTTCATGGATAGGGAAGTGTATAAAGAAATTGGTTATAGTTTTTTTATGAGAGAAGTGGCTCGTAGTGGTGTATAGAAAAGAAGATAGGTGGATCCATTTTATAGTGAATGATAGGATATAAATGGAATTTATAAAAATATTAAAATATAATATACTAATTTTCATGTGAATGTGGCACTATGTGTACATAATTTCAAAGAAAATGTAGTATTTTGTTGAAATTATTTATACTAATAAAATTTGGATATCTTTCTATTGAATTTTAGACCATATCTTTTGTTTTTACCCCTTCATTAAATAATTTAAACCTTAACCACATTAACAAATTTTCAATCATAAAGGGTTATAATTTAACATATAAGGTAATAATTTTATCATTAATAGTTGAGGAATGATACTTTTTTAACATATATTATCCTACTTGTTCTCTTTAAATATTTTTATGATTTTTAAATTATTTAATAAAATATTATTTCGATAAAATATTATTAATGTCACTTTTGACACTATTTAATTTGACTTCAAATACAACAAGAAAATGATGGAATTAGAATATAATCCTGTCAAAAATCCCTAATATGATATATTAATCTATGAAATTCATGTAACACAATAATTTATCCAAATTTTATTACTTTTAATGTTTTAAAAATCATTTATTTTTTTCTATTAATTGAATAAATTTTTTATTGGGGTTGCATAAGTAATTAAGGTAATTATTCAATCAATAAAAATTAAAAATAAATTAAAATTATAAAAAATTTAATAAATATTTGGAATTAAAATTTTAACACTATCATAACTATGATTTATCCTTATGAAAAAATACCAGAGTTATTAAAGTCAAGAGTTTGAAATTTGAGTTGAATTCTTTTCTTAATGTAATTTAATCGTCAAAATCAAAGAAAAATAGATCCAAGTTGCCATATTGTCTATAACGTGATGTAAAGTTCTTAAAAAAACTCATCCAATATGATAAATAGCAGTTTAGATAAATTTTAAAGCCTTATCCCAATGTTTTAACCCTATTTTACCTGTTTTCCCTTACCGAGGTGACAAACATCGACCATGGTTACTATTCATAATGACAAAAAATAATAGGGGCCAATTTACCAAAATTGAACATCTATATCCCATTTATATAATTGAAGGACCATAGAACACCCAGATAGGGGAGGGGTGAATCAGGGTGTCAACTTTTTCTTCTTAATGTTGTGGATCTTGTTCCCACGTTGGTAGGTGCCTCTTAAATCTGTCAGACAAAAGAAATCATGGATATGACACAAAACTTTTACTTGGTTCATCGAAAATGGCTAAGTCTAAGGAGAATACGTTGACAATGTGTTATTCATACCAAAATCCACTAATCTTTACTAGTGGTGGAGTACAAGAGTTTGGTCACAGACACTATGTGCTAGGCACACTACCTTTACAAAATTTTAGGGATAACTCACCACTTCCCTCAGAACGCTTCCATTAAATCCCCCTAGCTCACTACTGTGAGAGATGTCTAACTCCATTTATTGACATGAAGGTCACCTAAATAGATTGACATTGGAGTCTTTGTCTCTATCCAGCATGAGACACTAGTTGCATCAAGGACCTGAGTAGATTCTCAATGAAATCCCTGACCACTCTGCACTGATAATCAATAACAACCCTTCACAATGCCTCTCGCAATGTTCAACCCTTCGTGAATCTCACTAGCTCGCAGTAAATAACCTTTCATGAATATCACCAAATCACAGATCAACTAACATCGTGAAGCTCACTACCTCACAGAACAACCAACCTCGCTAAGATCACTACCTCATAGTGCAACCAAAAACATAATGCTCACTAAGCCCATGTGGGACCCCTATCTCCGCGAACCTCATATGCCTTAAGAGAAAAATCCTTATTCATGACTTTGGAAGTCCCTTCCTGAAGCACAAGCTCCTATATGACAACCTACTTCATGGATCACCCATTTCTTTTAGAAGTCCCAACATACATAGATTTTCTCTCCCAAAAGTCATCATTGATGTAGAGGGGTGGACCATCATTTATAGCCATAGTTGATCTCATAGCTCCACTTCTTCAGGCACAAAATCCGGATTGGTCAAAACCTCTTTGTGGTGCTTACTCAATATCGCAAAGCTCCTCGGAAATTTCTGGTTCACAAATCTTGTCGTAACTATAGAGCTCTCCATAAAAATCCTTCTCATCACCTTAAAGGACCACTATAATGATCCTTCCCTTCTCTATTCATGATTCTCTTCATAATCACAAATAAACACCGTGTAAAAACACGATGCTTCATTTCTTCAAAATTCTCATGCCAGTATTCCAAAAATCCATTCCTTTTCTATTAAAATAAAATGTTTATTCTAAAAGAATACCTTTTGTGAATCTCAAAGATCAAACCTTTGTTATTGCAGAGCACACCACCTCAAATATTCTAGTCTTTGCGAAATTCACTTCATGAATCCTATCTTCACGAAACTCCTACCTTTTCCATATTTTCATAATTCCTTCAAGATGAACCACTTTTCACAATGATTTCCATTCTATAAATTTTGGACCCCAAAATTTTGGAAAACACTAGGAAACGACATCACCTTTAAAGTTTCTTACTACTTGACCTATATGATCCATTTCCTTTTAATATCCCTGATCATTCATTAGAGGATTGACAAAAAACACAAACCATCACTAGTGGAATCTCCACCTATACTAACACCTATATAACAATGGTTTGAAAACCCCATTGGATTAAGTAACCTATAGCAACCGTTTAATGAAAAAATTGGTGAAGGGGAAAATATGGTGATTTTTACTAACGATTTGTAAAACCCGTTGTAAATTAGCGGTAATTTTACCAACAGTTTAACAAAACCGTTGGTAATGAATTTTTTCCCAATATTTCCCTATGTTTTTTAAGAATCATTGTGAAAACCCCAAATACTCCTCTTCCCATGAACATAATCTCTCCTCTGTCAAACCCATCATCAAATAGGTCTCTCTTCTAACCTGTGAATAGGTATCTCCTCAGTTGAATAGAATCCCTCCTCCGTCGAACCCTACTTCCCGAGAACGAACCCGTGAGCCCACTTCCTCCGTCGAATAGAATATCTCCTCCTTGAAGAGATCTCTCCGCTCTATGAGATCTACTCCTCCAACAAGATCTCTCCTCCAACCCTACTTCCCGAACACAAGCCCTACATGGCGAGCTCACTTCCTCCGTCGTGATGTCACTTTCTCCAGAATACATCTATCTAGGATACCAACTCTAATTCCTGAGCACACTTCCTCCAGAACTCATCTCTAAGATTTTTCCCTAAACTATATTTCTCTATAATGTGAACCCTACTTCCCAGTCGGTGATTGATTCAAGTAAATTTTGTTCTTCCCCCTTTAAATAGGTACTTTGTAATTTAATTATTTCTTCTGACTCCATTTATTTTATCTTCTTTCATTCGATTTTGCTACAATATTCTTTGTTTTACCCACTCTGTATTAGGATCCCATTACAAGCCATATATCATTTTAGGTTGTGGTTTTTTTATTTATCTTTATAGAATAATTTTGATTGATATTGAAGACTACAATATGATAATGAGTTATTTTAGTCTTGGTTTATATTAAATTTAAGGTTTATTGAAATTATTTCATTGGTCAGACATAAATAAAGGGGGAGGGTTATGACTAGAGGCATGGGATTTTCCATGGGAGGTATAGGATTAGAGGTAGGGGAAAGGGCTAGGGCTGGGGGGTTTCAGATGGGCTGGGGGGTGGTTAGGGACAAGGGTACTGATAGGGGTTTGGGATAAGGGGTTGGTGTTGGGTTTATGGGGGATAGGTCCAGGGTTATGTTTCTGGGTTTAGGAGTAGGTTAGGTTTAGGTTGGGGTGGGGGGTAGGTTTAGGTGGGGGTTTAGGTCTAGGGGGTAGGTTTAGGCTGGGACTGGGGGGTTATTGGTAAAGGGTTCGGATAGGGACAAGGGATGATGTTTAAGGTAGTGGTCATGGGGGGTCGTTTTAGTGTAGGGTATGGGGTAGGTTTACTATGTTAAACCATCATTGGAGTAAGTAGGATACCAGAAAAAGGATACCTCATCAGTAACACAAAATTCAAAATGATGGTCAAAATAAATTGTATGCTAGGACAGTTCATATTTGTATGGATACAATGACCCTCAAAACCAAATGATATTAGGATGAGCAGCACCATCAAGATTAAACTTCCTTTCATGTACCTCATGAAATGGATTCACATAAAATAATTTTGGAATTTCTCATAAGTACTAATTCAATTTTGGACATGAGTATAGAAAAACAAGAGGAAGGTCGTATAGAGAAAGAAGATTTTACCAATAACCTATCCCAATATATTATGAATTTATCTTCCCTTGTGATTAATTTGTGGTTACATTCTAATGTATGGATTAAAAAAGAGGATAAAATGAAGGAGTTTTATGAAGTGAAGGTTCTGGGTGAAAATAAGATTAACGAGGATGAAAATTGTTTCACATTTAGTGATATTTCTGGAAAAGATGAACCTTTGAATCCTAAAGAGGAAAATGAACCCTCCCTTCGATACTCATCCGAAGAAAAATAAATGGAATCTCTCAAGCGCTAACATGAAAAATAAGAATGGAACATGACAAAGTTAATTAATGAAATGGTGGTTGAGAACAGAGAAAATTACAATGATGGAGATATATGTGTATTTAAATAGGTCCGAAAAGATGAATAAGTGGACAGGGAGTTGGACACCAGTGGAATAACTAAATTCATAAAGAAAGATTATTTTCCAACAATTGAAGAATAAATATTTTCTGAAATACAATAAACCATCAAAACACTAAAAAAGGAGAAGGGGGATGAAGCAATGGATGATAAATCACTAAAATTAGCTGATTCCACCATGAAAATAGATTTTTCATGTTCTTAAAAAGTGGAGAAAAAGGATGTTTCAATTCAAGAAGTCGTTACCAAATTTAAATGTAAGGAGAAGGAATAAAAAATAGGGGAGGAGGAGAAATGTATGGGAATGCTGAAATTTCTAAAGAAGGACCTCTAACACTAAAAGATGAAGTTATTGTATTAGAATTCATAGTTCTATCACAACATTTGAAGTCCATGAGAAACAGGAAGAGGTGGTGGAAAAATACTTCAAAAAAATATGGCCAGACTTTGAATTCTTGTTTCCTACATTAAATAAATCCAAAAAACTAGAAGTTACAACAAATCAATGTCATATAGATGGAATGTAGAAGAAAAAGACCATATAGCCTGATCTAGTAGAATTTAAAATCAACATCATTATCGAGCCAATTAAATTTTCTTAATTCTCCAATTATGTGACACAAAGGTAAATGTTCTAGATTAATAACCATAATGAAAGAACATCTAGTAGGAAAACTGAGTTTTTAATTGATTTCTAGGAAATATTTTTTTTTAATTAAAGAAATAGTTTGACATTTTTAAAATTCACATTCTTATATCTATTTGAAGTTTCCTAAAAATGATTATCGATATGATTTCTTATTCCTGATGTTTATTCATGTATACTTGCATCAAGTAAAGTGATTATTGATATTCATGAAATGACCCAATTGACCAATTTCATTTTTCCTATTTTTGAGAGTGTTCTTAGCCTATTTCGAAACATTATTTCTCATTCAATATTTCATAAAAAAACTAAGTGTATGAAAAACTATTATAACGTTATATTATGTCTTATTAATTCATGATGATTTTATGCCATATTAAAATGAATGAAACCATAGATTGATTTTAATTGTTCTCATTTGACCGTGAGGCCCATCCTACATTTAAAAATTTGTTAATCCAGTAGAAACCCTTGTATCCCATGATAGGTTTGCATAGTTCAAGATTTTGTTTCTTTACAACCCTTGTTCTTTGAGGATAATTACATGAAATCACCTTATATTTAAAGAGTAAGAAGGCTGTTTTAGGGTGCCTTTCAGTGTGGGTTCTATAAATGAGTGTGGTGTTATGAGTGGGTAACCTATACCCAACTCATGTATGTATATTGAATACCATTACATGCATACAGTTTGATATATACATGTTTATATCTTACCAGAAATAGTGTTTTTACTTCTGCATCGACTATATTTATCTAGTGACATCCTAAGATTACAAGTCATATAAAAAGACTATAGAATTTACTAGTCTATAATGAGAACCAATAGACACCATGATATCTTTAATATATGGAATATGGTCTTGATACATTAGGGTGATAGGGAAAATATGGTGTATGACTATTATGAGTTAGTGGCTCATAATCCTTGAGAGTCTTTCTCAAGCCATATATCATTTTAGGTTGTCATTTTGTTGAGGTTTTATTGTGATTTATCTTTATATAATAATTTCGATATATATTGAAGATGTCAATATGACCATGAGTTAATTTACCCCTGGTTTATTTTTAAATTTAAGGTTTTTTGACATTATATCGTTGGTCATACATAAATACAACTATAGAACTTTCGGAATACCCCGGGTGTCAACCTAGAGCTTGAGTGTTGGCAAGATAATTTGATGTTAAATATTAAATTAATGAATTCATAAAATTCAATATCATACTATTACATGAAATATAAATCCAGACTTGATTTTTTTAGACACCATTGGGGGTGTCATACTATGTTTTAATCGAACCTATTTAGGATTCCCATTAGAATCAAAGAAGAGATAGAAAATAAAGTATTCTAGGAGAAATATATGAGTCACTTTTATCTAGATATTTTGAATAATGTAATGAATTGGGAAATCATAAAATTTATATAGAGGATGATGTCTTTAATGGATCATGAAGGTTACTTCACAGACCTAAAATATTTCCCACTTCATAAGAAGGAGATAATATAGCTAGGGATACATTTTTTCATCATGGGATTCAGTATGATATAATTTCATTGGTTAATTCCCTTTTTGTGAGATTTTTTTATTTGACGAATCATGATCTCCTCACTAAGGACAACCCATTAGAGGCCCTGAGTCAAGGGAAATATGTTTCAGAAGGATGATCCAGGAGTTCCACATTAGGTGCCAATAAGTTGATATTAGGATTTCCACCAAGGATGCAATGGTCAGATCAACTTGTGATGTAGAACATAGTATTTGGACATCATTCTGATTAATTTTAGTAAGAATTACAGGGTTGAACATAAGCTATTTTAGTGTCATTTTCCCATAGTGGAGTACCAATCATTTCATAATATGGGTGCTATATAGAAGTTCTATTGGATCACTTAGCAGCTGATCATTAGAAGTGGATCACGGTAGGAACCAGGGAGATTCTCTCCTACCCCTAAGTAAATAGGTTGATGGAGTTCTATCAGTCACTCGGGTTGGGGCAGGGGACATGGAACCCCAATATAGGAGTATTGGTATCACTATAATGGAGAAATATAAGGGAGTCAATATAGAGACTAGGGAAGATGGTAATGTAATATCCATATTGTGGAGTATACTCATACCAATAAATATGTTGAACTATCTACTTTCATATGTACAATTCTTGCGTCATATTTCATTTCTGTAATTTGATTAATACTCTTGGTTTTATTCATTTTCTTTCTAAAAATTATCAAATTCCATTGGTTAGGCTATGTAAAACATAGATGCGGTTATGAAAATTGATACATCATTAGGGGTTTGGTTAGAGGTTATTATAAAATGTAAGGAGTTCACTCATCAAATTTTTTTCTACCATTTTTTATGAGACATTTTTGTGCAGGTTAATTGACTTCAAAATTCTGAATTGAATTCTGAATTCAATTCTATATGTATTTAATTAACTTCTGAATTATGTGTTATACTTGCAGGTAATTGCTGAATTCTGCATGTTTATGAGATATGTGAGGGATACTTTAGAGAATTATATATGTTTTCATTTCATTAAGTAGGAAATTAATTGTACTTATGGTTTATTAATTAGTGTCTAAAATGGGAATAGTATTTAATTATACATTCTTCAAATGATATACTTAAGTTAAATTTGATCTAATGGTATTAGGATTTTTCATATCATGTATCATGAGAATATCTCCCATGATCGATCTTTATATTGGAATGAGGAGGAACTCTATAACTGAAACTTATTTCACTTTCAAATGATGAGTTGATATATTCCTGGCCACTATCAAGAGATATTGAATTTTCTTGATAACATTAACATTTATTAGACTAGGGATATAATCCTAGTCTTGGGTTGTGTTTTGACCATGATAATATTTCCTTTAGGATGTTCTCTATCATGCAGTTGGCATAATGGCATGATGGAATAAAAATATATAATGAAATGTGAAATGGTAATTAGGCTTATTATGTATGTGAATATGAATTGTCCCAATTGTTATGTGAATTAAAATATTCATATGAAACTAATAAATGAAAATTGAACCTAATTGAAATGTAAAGGGGTCACATTGAAAATGTAGCTTTGAATTCTGTACATTTTAATGTCTACAATGTAATTTCAATTTCAGGTTTGAAATTTGTATGTTGTATTGTATAGAGGGAAGGCTGTTGGAGGCTGTTGGAGGATGTTGGAAGCTGTTAGAGGCTGTTGGAGGCTGTTAGATACTGCATTACAGAATGTTGGAGGCTGTATTGTAGAGGGAAGGCTACATTGCAGGTAATTGTAGAGGGTCCAGCTTGTTCGGTCATGGGGGATGTAGTTTTTGTTCAAAAATATGATCATTACAGTTCAAGGAGAGGAAATGACTCCTATTTTTATAAGGTTGAGGTAATGTATTGAATTCAGGACATTGACAATGTGACTCTTATAATTCTGAATACTGCTACTAAAATGGGAACATGTAAGATCTTTTACTCCATATTCTCTATGTATTAGGAATAAGATACTAGTATACATGTTTTTTGATTTTTGTATTGGGTGCTTTGTTATTTTACAAGGTAGTACTGGTGCTGGAATCGGGCAGTACTAGTTCTGAAATCAGTGAGGGTAGTTTTGATCAGTATACTGGTTCTGGAATGCATCTGTGATTGGTAGAGGGCAGTCTAGGCTGTGATTGTTAAAGAGGGGTTGTGATATACCAACGGTTTGACAAACTGTTGGTAAAGGCATATAAAATTAACTGCCTACTGCAACGGTTTTACTAAACCATTTCTTAAAACCTATTCCAATGGTTTTATTGGAACTGTTAGAATAGGGTATGTGCAGAAAGACATATTCCAACAGTTCCTATAAAACCGTTGGTAAAACGCTACTGCAACGCCACACATGGTAACGGTTTCCCAAACCATTGGGATAACTTATCCCAATGGTTTGAAGGACTATCCCAACGATTTCAAACTGTTGGGATTGGTAATATTTTTAGTAGTGCATGCTCCATTTCCAGCAAAGAAAAAAATTGGTTCCAACGATTTCCCCCTTTGGGTTTGTTGGCAATATCTAGATAAATTCACTGATGAGACTTCTAAGAACAAAACCAGAACCTTTAAGAAATAAATCATCCATCACTCTAAGTCTACGTGAGTAGTGATCATTGTAGAAAACAAGATGGAAGACATGAACTATATTCTCATGTCTTCGAATGAAAGATATCTTGACCAGAGATTCCCTATATTTCCACATTGATTGAATTTAGTGATTTCAATCTAATTGGAAATAAACCCCAAGAATGAGAGGTAAACATTGAAGAGCTCAGAAAAAATACCCTAGATCGTATCTCCACCAAAAACCAGCAACACTTCCATAAACAGATTAACACAGTTAAAAAAATTCTGGGAGAGGGGAATTCCATAACCTCTTTAAGCACTGGGAGGAGGCTGAATACTGAGGCTCAACGGATGTTTCTCAAACATAACCACTGATAGTGGCTTGGTTATTATATCATCACCTTGATTCTCAGTTCCCACATGATCCATTTTAATCACTCCTTGTTCATGTTTTTCCTTGATGATGTGATATCTGATTTCGATATGTTTTGTACGAGAATGTGGAACATGATTCTTTGTAAGATCAATTGTTCTCTTTTTATCATAGTAAATCACCATTGGTTGTTTCACCTCATCCACAATGTCAGTCAGTTGTTTCTTCATCCAATGTAACTAAGTGCATGACTTTGAAGCAGAGATATACTCAACTTCAGTAGTACTCAAAGAAATATTATCTTGTTTCTTGATCAACTATCCAACACATTTCTTCCCAATATAGAATGCTCCACCACTGGTGGCCTTTCTGTCAACTACATATCCAGCCCATCTAGCATTAAAATGCTGATAATTCACTTTCTCTTCCTACAACAAATTACAAGCCATAATTGATAGTACCTTGATTATACCTCATGATTCTTTTCACTACTTCCATATGTTCTTCTTTCAGATTACTCTGAAAGTGGGATGCTAAGAATGTTGCAAAGAAAATGTTCACCAATGTCGTTGTTAGGTACAATAACCTCCCAATGATCCTTCTATACATTGTGGGATATAGATATGTCTGATCATCATGTTTTATAAGTTTTGTTCCAACTGAAATTGGAGTCGGCATTGGTTTGGAGTCATGCATATTAAATTTCTTCAGCAGCTCCCTTGCATAATTTTCCTGATAAATGAATATATAATTCTTATTATGAATCCCTTTTTTCCCGAGAAAATATGTGAGTTCACCAATCATGGACAATTAAATTTTGATTTCATGTGATTGGAGAATTAATTCACTAATCCCTACATGATTCCACAAAAAATTAAATCATCCACATATACCAATACCATGAACTGATCTTATTGGTAATTATTCATAGAGTTTGTGATCCACTCCTCATATTTTGAATTCATGATTTCTTAGAAAAGAATCCAATCGAGAGTAGAATACCCATAGTGCTTGTTTCAATCCATAGAGTGCTTTCTTTAGTTTGCAAACCATTATTTCATCAATACCAAGAAGAAAACCCATTGGTCTTTCAATGTAGACTTTTTCTTCACGAACACCATTCAAGAATGATGTATTGACATACATTTGATATTCTTTATATCCTCTTGGGATTTCCATGGAAATAAAAAGCCTGATTGGCTCTAGTCTAGCCACTGGAGCAAAGGTTTCTTCAACATCGACACCTTCAATCTAGGAATAACCTTTACATACCCGTTGTGCCTTGTTCCTAATAACACTTCCATGGTCATCAAACTTTTTCTTAAATATCCAATTTGTACCAATCAAATTATGATCTTCTGGTCTCTTAACTAGATCCCATGTCTGATTCTTATCAATGTGATATAACTCTTCATTCATAGCTTTCGCCCATTATTCATCCTTGGAATATTCTTCAAATGAGGATGGTTCCACTATAGATAATAATGTAAACTGTTCATTATTATTTATTCTCCTTGTTTGTGTGGGTGCACTCCTATCCCCAGTTATGTTATATGGATCAATATTAACTATTCAACTTCTCCTATGAGGTTCAGTCCAATTCTCTCTAGCCATGGTTTCCTCTTTATATTCTTATTCTATGTCAATATCATGATGTGACTCCTATGTGTTTTGTACACCTTCCTCTATTTCTGTATTTTAATTTACTCCATGTTCAACTTTTTTTTCTCATTTTATATCACATCATCATATGACATCCTTGATGAATTTGTGTTTTTATCTTCTATGATCTTAACATAGCTACTTTTGACAACCCTTCCTAAATGCTTGTTGAAACACTTACAGGCTTTACTGTTCATTGAGTACCCAAGTAAAATTCATTCATTCGCATTGTCATCATACTTACCTTGCATTCCTTCATTATTCCTAATGAAGCATCTACTTCATAAAACACGAAAGTATTTCAAAGAGGGATTCCTTCCATACCAAAATTCATATGGTGTCTTCATCTCACCCATATAAAGACCTATTTGATTTTGAATATAAAATGAATCTTGAATGTCCTCTTTCCAGTAATGTCATGGAATACAACTATCATTCAGCATAGTTCTTTCCATGTTGTTTAACTATAGATTCCTATGCTCCAAAACTCAATTTTTATTTGGAGTTCTCACAACAGATTCATCATGTAGTATCGCATGATTCCCTAGGTAATTTTTAAATTCATTGGACGTGTATTCCCCTCCATTATCAGATCGTATCACTCTGATTGTTCATCCAATATCATTCTCGCTGATTAGATGATATGTTTTCATGTAGTCAAGCACTTGTCATTTTCTATGTATAACCATCACACATGCCATTCTATTGTAATCATCTATGAAAATGAAAAAGTACCTTTCTCCACGTGTTCTGAAAACATTTATCAGGCCACATATGTCTGTATGAATGAGATGAAGAAGATGAGATTTCCTTTTCTTCTTTGGATGATATGAACTGTAGACCAGCTTACCCCTCATGCAAGAGTCACAATATTTTTTAGGTCCACACTTCAGGTTGGTAATATCAATGAGAATATTCAGTTTTAATATCTTCTCCACATCTTGTTGATTGATGTTCACCACTATCCGATTCCACATGTTATTTACTTATTCAACAATCATGTAGAAAATGTTTTCTTTACTATCAACCTGATACAGGTTTCCTTCTGTACTGCATCCTTTCACAAGTGAATTTCCCATCTTTCCCTTAATATTGTAGCCTTTCTAATTAAAAGTATCTATAAGTCCTAAGTCACAGAGTTGACTCACTCTGAGGAGATTATGACGTAGTCTATCTACATAAAGGACTATAGTTTTCTTTAGCACTCTATTAGAAAGTTCAATACTTCCACTGCCTTTCATTTTCAGAGATCTATCATTACCAAAACATAATGTTCCATCAACCTTCCTCTTGAAATTACTCAACAAGTCTGCATTACCTATCATATGGGATGGACAACCACTATCTAGAATCCAGGTGCTGCTACTTTTTGTAGCTTTGAGGGAAACCTCTCGTAGATTGAATTTCTCAATTTTTTTCTTTTCTTTCCATGAGACATTGGATTAAGTGTAGTACACTAATGGAATTTTAATTCTCTCTTCCATGTTCATGGGTTCTTCATAATAAAAGACTTCTTCTAGAGAAGAAAACCGATTTGAATGATCAAAACTATCTTGTTGATGAGATTTGACTTTTCTCAGGCTCTGGTATGAGGTGTCCATGTTCCTCCTCTGCCTTCAATCAACTACCTTATGACCAAAGTTAGAACAAAAAAAATATTATCCATAAAAACTAATTATTTTATAATAGGAAGGATATGAGTTTTTTATCCTCTTTTGAACTCCTATATCCCTCCCCATTTATATAGCTCCTTGCCTCTTCGTAGTATGACCCAAATATCCACAGAACGGAAATTTCATGAGAGGAAATTTCTTCTCACTTTTATTGGTCCACATGAAATCTTCCTTGGGAAAAATGTTTGAATTATTTTCATTCCTGGAAGATCGAGGGAAGCCTTTTTTTCTACTTTATGTTTGATTTAAGGGTCTCTTTATTTGAACTTATGGTAATTCTTCAACATGATCAACTGTCATATTTCCTTTATTCTAGCCCACTTTATTTGCAGCAATTGATGTTTCAGCATCATAACTGATTCCATTGTTACCCCTATGTGCGGTTCTTTGATCATTCAAAATATTTTCAACTCCATCAGATCCTTGTTCTTACCTATCAAGCAGCTCATCATATGAGAACCTACCAAATTTTATTTTCTTCCTTGCTTCTCTTAAACTTGATTAACTTTTGAGCCTACTACAAAGAGTAACAACTTCTCCTTCAAGTCCCTCTACATTTTTGGACATATCCTCTAGTCTCGAGGTAGGGTAATTGATGACCTATTCCTATGCATAGATTCTGAGTTTTAGTTCCACTATGTCATTTGTAATTTCAAGAATAGATGATTGAACATTGGCCAATTTGACTAGTCATTCAATTTCAGCTTTCAGCTGATCAACATATTCTGATGATTATTCCACCATTTCATTCCACTTTTTTCTTATCTTACACTTATTCTCAAGCTTACCAAAAGCTTCCTTAAGTTGTATATTGGGATAGATAGTAGTTGTAAACTGGTTATCTCTAGATTTATCTATTGATGGTTCTGAATTATAAATGGTAGACATCATTGATGCATGGTTTCCTATTTTAAATTATGGTTCTTCTTCATCATAAAATTCATTATCATCATCTTCCTCTTCACAGAAAAAACTCTTCCCCTATAATTTTTTTCTATATTTGAAGTCTACCCTTTTGAAAACCCCTTTCTGAGGCTTCACAATGTGTTCATCTTCGCTTTCTTCATCATTGATTTTTCTTGAGAACTGAGAGGAAATGTGCCCAACTTTTCCACAACGAAAGCAAGCCAGAGATAATTTCCCTTTAAACATCCATTTTCCCTTCTAGAACTTATTGGAAATGAGATAAAGTTTTTTTCGCATGCCTTCTTCACCAGTACTTTCTTTTGAAAGGTTCAGTTTTTTCATGGCTTTGAATTCCATTTCCTTACTCACATGAGTTTTAGAATCTTTTGGATTGATTCTCATTTCATATTCCACTAGGCTTCTTAGCAGACCATCCATAAAAAGTTTGTAAAGAAGTCTTTCATCAAGATCTAACAAATTTTCATTGTATAGGGGTGGAATTCTTCTCATTATTTTCTTCAAAATATCAACGTCTCTGATTTCTTCACCTAATCCCTAAATTGGTCTAACTACTTTAGTAATTTGATTGAATAAGGAGTCTTCAATCTCATCTGGATGCATCTTCATATCATAAAACCTATTGTGCAAGACTTGTAGTTTCTCCTCATTCACTTTGTTATCTCATTCATAAATATTTTCATGTTTATCCCACATAGACTTTGTTGAGTTGTATCTCATTACCTTTAGATAGATCTGATTAGAAAGGGTTGTAGTGAAAGCATTATTCACTTTAGCATCTATATCAAGAATTTTCCTATCCACATAGGTCATAGAGAGCACTATTATATAATTATATTGTATTCCTTACATAGTAAAAAAGAGAACTTCCATTCCAAGAGATCTTAGATGAGATCTCATTTTGTTCTTCCAGATCTAAAAATTACCTCCATCAAAGAGGGGGACACCCCTGAATTTGTCACAATTCTCCCTGAAGGTAAGATAGATCAAACACTACTAACCTACCTTTGATAAAACATGAAGGAACCTGGTACACCCTGAGAGGGGAGAGGTGAATCAGGGTGTTAAATATTTCTTCTTAATGTTGTGGATCTTTTTCCCAGGTTAGTATGAACCAATTAAATCTGAAAAACAAAATAAAGCATGTATATAACAAAAAATGTTTACTTGGTTCATCGCAAAGGGCTACGTCTAATGATCCTATGTCGAAAGTGTGTTAGTCGTACCTAAATCCACTAATCTTTACCAGTTGTGGAGTACAATTGTTTGGTCATAGACACTCTGTGCTAGGCACAGTACCCTTACAAAAGTCCAGGGAATACTCACCACTTCCCTCATAAAACTTCCATAAACTCCCCTAGCTTACTACTATGAGAGATGTATAAATCAGTTTATCGACTTGAATCTCACTTCAATATATTAACATTGGATTATTTGTCTCTATCCAGCACGAGACACTTATTGCATCAAGGAACTAAGTAGATACTCACTGAAATACCTGACCACTCTGCACTGATAATCAAGAACAACCCTTCTCAATTCCCCTTCACAATGTTGAACCCTTTGCGAAGTTCATTTCCTCTCAGTACACAACCCTTCGCGAAGCTCACTAAATCATAGAGAAACCAACCTCATGAATCTCATTACCTCATAGAGCAACATACCTCTTGAAGCTCAATGCCTCCCAGAGAAACCAACCTTGCAAAGCTCACTGAGCCAATGCGGAACCCCCTATATTTACGAACATCACAATCCTTAAGAGAAAAATACATATTTAAGACTTTGGAAGACTACTCGCGAAGCACAAGCTCCGTTATGACAACTTGCTTCATGGAGCACCCCTTTCTTCACAATGTAACAATGAACATTGATTTTCTCTCCCAAATGTCATCCCAAATGAAGAGGGGTTGCCTCTTATTTATTGGCATGGTCGATTGCAGAGATCCGCTTCTTCAGGCACGAAATCCAAATTGGTCAAAACATCTCTGCATTGCTTCCTCCATCTTGCAAAGCTCTGCTAAAATTTCTGGTTTGCAGATCTCATCATAACCATAGATCTCTCTGTCAAAAGCCTGCACATCTCCATAAATCACCACCGCAATGCTCTTTCCCTTCGCTGTTCGTGATGCTCATTGTAATCGCAAAGAAACACCATCTCAAATCATGATGCTTTATTTCTTCGAAATTATCATTCTAGCCTTTGAAAAATCCATGTATTTTCAATAAAAAAATGTTGATTCTAAAAGAATACCTTTCATGAAGCTCAAAGATCAAAATTTCATAATCGTAGAGAACACCACCTCAAATATTCCAGTCTCTATAAAATCCACTTCATGAAGCCTATGTTCAAAAAAATCCTATCTTTTCTATATTTTCATAAGGCCTTCAAGAAGAACCAATAATTCATGCCATTCTCCAAATTTTGGACCCCAAAAATTTGGCAAAAACTGGGAAACGTCATCACCTTCAAAACTACTTACTACTTGACCTATATGATCCCTTTCCTTGAAATATCCCAGATCATCAATTAGAGGATCGAAAAAAACACAAAACATGACACTTTTCCAGCAAAGAAAAACCTTTGTTCTAACAACAATCCATTTTATCAAATTCAATTCACAAAATTTGTATAAAAAAGATTAAAATAAAAACACAAAACACAATGAAAATCCATTTTTTAGAAAAAATCATTTTTATGTCCAAAAATAATCTTATACCAAAATCCGGTATTATAATGGTTGAACTATAATTAATTATTTTATTTCTAACTAAATTAGGATTATGTTAATTTAGGATCAAACTCAAAAAATTATGATTCTTTTTTCCAATTACAATAAATGAAAGTTTTAAAAATATTATTTTTTGTTCACAATTCACTGAAAAATTAATATTTTTAGAAAATTTCAAAATTTCAATCTAAGATAATATTTAAATTTAATTCAATAATGATATAATTGTCACATAATAGTATCTCAGTAGCTTTTGTTTCCATTTGTTTAAACATGGTGTTTCATGTAAAACAAGCTATCAAATAAATTTATTTAAAGAGAGAAATATCATAAAATATCAATCTATTACATATATAATTCTAGACCCCAACCATCACCTAACTAAGTTTAATAAATTAAACATAAGTTTCAATAAGACCTTTCATACTATTATTTAAAGAAACGTTTTCTGAATAAAAATAAAGATATCTATATAATGAAGAATATTGAAAACAAATACTTATTGAGCCTACATTAGTATTCACTAATCATCATGAATTTCAACACATATACCCTTGTCAATAAAAGGGATAACATGATCATAAAAACTCCTAAGATAGAATGTGGATAGTCAAATAATACATAATCAACTTTCCATTAATCAACCATATTATAAAAATAGTATACAGAATACTAATACATTTCCCCATGCTAATAGAGTAAAATTAATTCTAGGAGAAAAACATGCAATTTGAATTTTATAAAACATGTTTTTTGCATCAAATATAGTAATGAGTATATTACTAAGTCAATTCTAGAATAACATGACTATAATCCATCCTGATAATGTAGAAGGATAGTTTAAAAATATATATAACATAATAAAGGAAAAATATTTATCAAAATGTTTACTTGGTATGAATTTATATCCTTGAAAAAAAGTGATAATGTAATTTAATAAAATAAAATTTAATAATATACCCAACATATTTAAAATAAGTTCAAGGGAGTCATCATAACTCAATAAATGAAAGTTGAGTTACCAAAAACTCTTACAAGCATGTAAAAATGAATCAATAGGTACTTGAATAATGGAAAATTATTTTTATAGAAAATACGATGAAA
The DNA here is from genome assembly GCA_963277665.1 of Viscum album. NCBI lineage: Eukaryota > Viridiplantae > Streptophyta > Magnoliopsida > Santalales > Viscaceae > Viscum > Viscum album. The sequence goes on from OY728135.1 coordinate 457,057,307, forward strand.
AAAAATTTATTAAGATAAAAATACACCGATACATAATGAATAATCCATTAAAATAATTCATGGTGTACAAAATATATTATATTTCAATGAATCAGAGTTGAGAACAACAAAACCCCTTACATGTTTAGAAACTTTTGAATAAAACCCCCTTAAAAGAGAGGTATTGTAATTGAACTTCAAATACTATGATTAAAATATAGTTCATGATATAATGTATAAAATAGGAAGTTCATACAATGAAAAAAATTAAATCAGCTACATAAAACAAAACACATCTCTTAGAGAGGAATTTGAGACAAAAATCTGTACCACTTTTCTTGGCTACCATGGTGTAGTTTAACCTATTATATCAAAACTATATCTATCATAATAACCTATTTCATAATGTTGTTCATATATATTTTTATGCATATTCCCCAAAAATATTCATTCTCTATATGAATTATTTCAATTTTCTATATTAGGTGTTTATATTATTGATAATTTGTACTAGTTTCAAAATTATAGCATTCATGTTTATTATTATATAAAAGTTCATCATCAATATATCATTAAATTTACTATTTGGTATGATGTATCATTATTTATGATGTTTAAAATTCCATTCATGAACATTTTAGTCTTTATCCATGAAGATGAAATCTATAATAAGCATGTTTTGATGATTCTTGACAATCAAATGATGTTTTTATTGGAAAGGTTGGGGGAAATCACCTTTATTAAAAAAGGGAAAAGAAAGAAGAAAACCCTCTAATGATGGGTAAGGGAAAAAAATTACGTACCTGTAATCTAGAGGGAAAAGCCCAGTCCAAAATCAAATCCCAAAAAAAAAACAAAAACCAAACACCCAGAGGGACAAAGCCAAGTATACTCCCAAAGCTGATTCATCATCCTTCCATATCCACCAAAATACAAAGTATCAAATGATGTTTTCATAATTAATGAATTAAATAGTTGTATAAAATCTCTATAAAAAAATTATATATAAATTTATATCATATTATATGAATAATAATATTTTTGTAGTCATTTATGATATAAATTCGTAGTACTATTCAATTATATAGTTTAACCAAACCAAACACGAACATACCATAGTTTAATGAATGATTATGAGGTGGTTTTTTCATAACATCATTATAACAAAATTGAAATCATTTTATTTAGTGTTTATGAGGTGTTTTTTGTAAAATTGTTATAATATAATCATTTCCATTTTATTTAGTGCGTATTTTTGTAATATATCACAATTGGATGGAAGTAGAAGAAGAAGTAATGGATATGATGATATTAGATAATTCGATTAAAAGGATACCCGACTAATACTTTCATTTTAAATGATTAAATTTATGATGATCATTTGTTGATAATATGATTAATAGGTTCTATAATTCATTATAAAATACCCCTTAATTATATCATAAAATTCATATTTATCCTTTAATACTATTATTTAGATTTGGTCTTGTGTGGTGGTGAAGTTAAATAAAGCATGTTGCATCATGGAGATAGTATTCCACACAATGCAAAACAACATTTTTAATTTTATTAATTAATTTGGTATAAGAATTAGAAATGATAATAACCTAAATAAAGTAATAATAAAGCATATCAATGATACTAATATCAATTTATTAGTGCGATAGAATGCAATTTAAATAAGATAATTTACAATAAAAGATAAATAGTTTATAATAATCAAGTTTGGGACTTGAATGTTTTCTTAAAAGTCTAATTAGAAATGAAGTCCTTATGCTAACTAATTGTATAGATACCCACCTTTTATTACATTAACCTTTCATCACATGGTACAACATGTAATAATATAAAGGATCTTTTGAGGTTTACAATCTTGTAAATGTGAACATAGTATATGAATATATAAAAACATAAACATTCTTCTAATCCATTAAAAATAATTCCTTATTGATTCATTCAAATTTACTTTTATTGCATCTCATATCCTAGGGAAATAAATAAAAAAAGGGGGATAATAAATCCCAAAAAGCGACAAAAAAATAAAATGGATCATAAATAATCATGTCTAATATATGAGGCATGGTAAAAGAATATGATCATGAGGAAAAGAGTCATATCCTATTCATAAGTATAGGAGGAATAACATGGTAATAAGTACATGATCCATAACATGGTCATATGAGCATGAGGCATAACACTGAAATGTGGCTAGAACATAATCACGAGACATTTATAAACATATCACCTTAGCTCATCACTAGGGTGTCATAAAACATATTACCAAGGATTTTGGCTAAGGTATCTTTACCCAATGCACTGGAGCGCTATTGGGGTGCACCCTTCATATTACCACAGTTTTCCACCAATGTATCGAAAAACATATTACCATGGAATACAACCAAGATATATTTACCCAATGTATTAGAACGTTAGTAGGGAACACCCTTAATATTCCTTAATTCATGTGTGACACATAAGAGATAAATACATCAATAATATAGTATGATAAACCCAATGGAATTAAATGGGTTTTAATGAAATTTCATAAATTTATAGGTAAATACCGATAAATAATGATAATGAATTATCATATATTTAAACCATATATAGAGAAGTATATATGATTTTTTCAATAATTTCTCTAGTTAATAGATGTACGAGAATCTAGGTTAATACCCATAAATAATAATAATAATTCAAGGGTATTCTCATAGAAAGGAATTGGAATAAAATATTCAATTTTTCATTTCTAATGATAAGGAAAGATAAAGGAGGTGATGTATCATTCTCCAGAGAGATCATATTTCTACCATAGTACATATACATATGAACATATAAATGTAGACAAAAGGTGAATTCCATAAAAAATATAGAGAGTGAAAAAGAACATGAACATTGGTTACAAATTGGGATCGAAATAAACCCTTTCAATGAATTAATGCGGCAATATATATTTTTGAATATCCAACGATAAAATTTTGAAACTATAGGATGTTCACAATGAAAAGGTTAGTGACCCAATTTAAGGATTGATAAAACGATTTGGTGAATGGAACAATAATTTCATATAGATATCAATTAAATTTAAATATCATTTCATATATTCTTATCCATTATTTGGGATCCTAAAGTAAATGTGAATTATCCAAAGAAAATACACTAGGAGTGTCAAACTAGGTAAGATGTAAGGGTCCATTAACCATGAACTATAATTATGGATGATATATACTCAACTAAATATTTTTGGGATTTTAATCCTGATATGAATCTGATCCAAACCCATGTCCACTTATTGTGACCATAAAGGGATTTCATTGCTAGTAAAACCATATACACTATTACTTACCAAATCTTGGATGGGTTTTTTAGCAACAGGAATCCTTGAGCATTATAACAGTTATAATGGATGTATAATGAGTTGGAATGATGATCTCTCATTGATAATATAGTTTTTAAATTATAATAATGATGAATATTGAAATTTTCTATTGAGATAAGAAATAACTAATTAGGATAACAAAAGTTATGGGAAAGGTTGGGTTAGGAACCCTTATTTCAGTAGAGTAATGGCATAAGAAAAGATATAATGAGAGGTAAATGATGTTTCTCAATAACAAGACATCATATTAATATTAATATGGATATTTTAAATCACATGAAAAGAAATAAATTGAGAATAAAAAGCTTATACCAAAGAAGATCTTGAATTGAAAGATGTGGAGGAAAAGGTCCCTTACAATAGGGAAATATTGAGAGGGACTCTTTAGAACCTAATAAGGACAATGGAGGGACTCTTTAGATATATATTGAAAGAAAAACCATCCTAAAATAATTTATTGTGAAAATTTATAATGGAAATAGTGTATTTATAGTTGAGGATAAGTGGTTTTAATGGTTAAAATATAGGTTATTTTATTGTAAGCAAACTAATTGGGAATAAATTTACTTACAACCAATTTTATGGGTAATTAATAATGGGTAGTGTTTGGGTGGAAATTAAAGGCCTTACTAATTGAAAATTACCATGAAAATTACCCAATTAATGCACACAAATCAAAAATAAATTTTATTATAAAATAAGAATTTTTGGTTCTAAAATGTAATGTATAAATTTATAAATTAAAATTAATATTTTTGAATTAATTTTTATACTTATTAAATGATATTTTGATTAAATATAATGTTTTATAATATTTTATTAAAGTTAACATAATAATTATGTCATAAATTAACAGTTCTTTGTAAACCGATAATTTTCATTTTTCCACAAAAAAATCAACATTGTCAGATAATTACAAAAAAATAACTCTATGATAATTTTGATGTTATTTGTAGAAAAATGAAGCTTAGTGTATAAAATAAATTCACTAAATATGATAATTTCAACTTTTAAATAAATATCCTTGCTTACTGAAATTTAGAAAATTCATAGAAGCTTAATCATTCTAAACATTATAAAAATTGATTAGGACTTAGTTAAAATATATTATCATTTAAAAAATTATTTCTAAGATTATATCATTAAAAAAAATATATATAACATATATATTTATTATAAAATCATTTTTAATAGAATATGTCTATACTCTCCAAAAAAAATACAATTTTTATTATATCATTAAATAATCACTTTACTGTTAGTAGTTACAGTTTTATATGATGTTTAAAGTTATTAAGAAGTATAAAAGTATTTATATGTTCTCATAATAAAACATTCATTATAAAATATTACTTATATTAATAATATTAATTTTTTAGGGTGTCACATTCCTCCCCCCTTAGATAAATTGTGTCCATGAAATGTTTCTCAATGATTAACACTTACTAAACCCAAATGTTCAATTAAATTTTATCTATAGAAAGGAATCATTATAAAAACCTAGGATATGTTAATAATATGAGGGAATACTTGTATAATTATTTAATTATTCTATATAAAATTATTATATATCCAAGGATCTAAACTAAAATATTCTAAATCCTAGTTTCCAAAATTAACAAACCAATCCTTTGGTACAGAATATGAAGAAAATCCTTTTTATTACATTAACATTTCATTATGTTTTAAAAAAATTAATAATATAGAGGATATTTTGTGGTATAGTTTCTTAGAAATAGAGACATAATACATAAAGACATAAAAAACATAATTTTTTTCTAATCCACTTGAAAGTATCCTTCATGGGTTCCTCCTAAGTTAATTTTACTGCATCTCATATCCTATAGAAATAAAAAAATAAAGGTGTGAGAACAAAGACCATAAGGGGATAATCAGTTAAAATAAATCATAAATAATAATTTCTAAGATATAATCAATGATACATGAACATGACAATGAGGACAATAGTCATAGCATGATCATAAGTGCAGGGGAAAAACATTATCAAAATTATATGAGGCATAACTAGGTTATATAAGTGCATAGGGAATAACAATGAAATTAATATAAAACATAATACTAAGAAATTGAAAAACATATCTCCATTTATCATAGAAAGGGTGTTGTAAAAGATATCTGTAACATCATGGACTCAGATTCCACTGAATGTTGCATCGATTCCGGTTATCCACATGGCCTCAAGTGTATCTCCCCTAACACCCAATGCTACCGAGTAGAAGTGAGGTCCTAGTGTGTGTTTTTTGGGGAGACTATTCCATCTTGTTAGATTTTAACATAGTTATAGAAACATACAATCAATAGAAGAAGTAGTAAATTAATCAGACAATGGATAACATCCAAATACAAATATATATATCAGTTACATATTAAATCTCATATACAATGATGATCGTTTCATGTGACTACAAGGCAGAAAGAATAAGTACATAGAAAATTTTATAATAAATGTATCAAAATACCAAAAATAATGAAAACTATTCCAATTAGTATCACAAGCCTCATCTCATTCCTCTTCTCCCCTTCTCCTAAAAAAATTAAAAACCTATAGTATGGAACATTCCCATGACCATAAGTACCATCATGAAATCTTCTCAGGTACCAAAATAATACCAAGTAGGGTTTGAGATAAAATCCTAGTAGGTGACCATCAATGGTTTCTGATTTCATCCAGTCGAGGAGTATATAATAATAACTATGTGAAGATAATAATATAATATGTTAATAAAGTGCTGAAAGTAAAAAATAGATAAATCTTTGGGTTTTTAGGGAAACTTGTCCTCTATTACCAGCTTAAGCCATAGCTGGAGTCTCTGAGTAAATAGTCAATCATGTATTATTTAATAAATAATTATCATGACATGGAATGTAGTCGGGTGTCCCCTGTAACTGTATGTGATCAAGTGTTTCCTAACCATACCATAAAAAATGTATAATACTCTTACTGAATCTAAGATTTTTTTTTTGTATTGGATGAAACTCCATATAATTCATTTCTTTAATTTTTCATTTAACAACCTGATCCTATCCTTGAAATTCTTTATTTGGAATGTAGGAATCTTTCATGCATAACATAAATCTATCACCCTACAAGCCCATCCTAGGCATTCCTCTCTAGAATCCCAGTATCGCTTTTGGTGTGGTATAACATCAGTGTCATTTGAGTCAACCCTTGATGGTATTTTAAGGGAGCCTATGTCTCACTACTAGATTATATATAATTTTTTATCTGATTCAATCCTTGGAAGTCCATATAAGGAGTCCAAGTGTCAATCAATCATATATCAGTCTACCCCCTATGTCCATCCTTAGCAGTCCACTAGGGATTCCAAGTGTCACTCATGCATATGTAAGGAAATATCCAAATGACTCCATATGTGGAATTTTTGTATCAACCCATGTTTCACCCAAGTAATGTAATAAATATTCATGCAATATCATTTAATTATTTCAATGGTCATTACAAAGATCATTTCAATTAAACATCACCTCAGATGGTGGATCAAGACAAGGTATAATCTTAGAAGACTTATCCTCTTAATTATCTCACATGGGAAATCAATATAATAACAAAAACATGATAATTAATGAAAATTACATGTCCATAGAAAAGGTACATAGTCTTAAATTCCATTACATTAATCAATTCAAATTACAATTACAATTTATCATTTAACAACCCATGGAAATGGGAAAATAACACACTTAAAAGGTAACCAGTTCATTAGCCACCCATAGTGGTCTAATTAATTAAGTGTTTAATACAATGGGGGATTTTAATTTGAGGTCCTTAACCTTAAATCATTTACCAATTAGTCTCATTAATTATATAGGTCATACATATCCTTTTTATTCAAGGAATAAATTCCATTTCAAGGGAATCACTTGGAAAATATGGTGCTTGACACAACAACATATATATAAACACCTTGATATTAAGGAAAAATCACAATACCAACTAATATAGGTTTGTAGTGGAGTTATCATATAGTTTTAGCTCCCAATTCGGCTCAGATCAGGAAAAAAACAAGGAACATTTAAAAACCCTAAGAATAATGCATATTAGCTTGAACATAAATAGAACAGAAGATACCAATAAAATGAAGAATGAAAAAAAGTATTTAATTAATTACCTATGTAGATATAATAATATAAACGACTCTCAATTCCATGTTTGGATTATGAAGATATCAAAAATTTTAGATTTAGCTTCAAAGGACAGCTTTAATGGAATTTTTGTCCGACAAATAAGGAGAATGAAAAAAGGTTGAGTTAAAAGATATTTTAATGTAAATTTAGTAATATCACACCAAATACTAGGCCACATGGGTTCCCAAACTGTGTGAAAACTATGTGAACTCTTATATGCTAAAGGGGAACATGCAAGGTAATTATACACAAATTGACTAACCATATGAAAACCATTCAAAAAACCTCTATTAAAAATTATCGGTGCTTCCACATGGATGTGTGCTTCCATCTGCATGGTTTCATAAAACCGTGTGGCTTGTAGCTCCCCTCTGTCCAGCCTCAGACAGTTATTAATGATCGTGTGACCTATCCCTCATGGTTTCTATTAACCACGTGTCTGCCTAATTTATCTAAAAAGGTGGGTTTTGAGCTCTGAACAAGACCGGGACACCCCTGATTCCAGGATTACCTTAATGGAAATTCATATTGGGTAATAAAATTTATTTAAAAAATAAAAAGATATTTTTAACTCATAGGAAGAACTAGGTTCTTACAAAATCCCCCCTTATAGTAATTTGTCACTGAATTGCACTTCGATGGGTGGTGAAGCATTATTTTTGAACAACTCCAACCACTATTCTTGTACATTAACCTCCGCTCCTAGGTCTCTTCTAGTACACAACTGTGTTGTAATAGTATTTGTATTAGAGGAATTGACCAGCCTTAAATAACCTTTGTTCTCCTATAAATGATACAAATATAATGCTCCTCAAAGGACACAACCACCTATAACTCCACCTCCTCAGGATACGGAAAATGAGATGGTTCTAAGTAATAATGGTGAAGCTGAGATACGTGGAAGATTTTGTTCATGGCCCGATACCTATGTGGTAACTATAACCGATAGGATATCATCTCGACTCTCTCCAAGACCTCAAACAACATGACATATCAAGGTGAATGATTAACCTGTAACTGATCAGTCTATGTCCCAACCACAGTGAGTTATGTAAAAAGACTCAATACCTAACCTCACACACTATAGGTCAACTTTAGAGGTCATTGTAAGATTAATATCAAGACTATGTAGTATCCATCCACTTTTGAATCAACTTAATAGGCTCTGTAGTATTCTATACAAGATGAGGTCCAAACATAACTACCTCTCCTTCCTCTAACCAGAACAAGGGTGATCGGCATGTCTTACCATAAAAAGTCTCATAGGTCACCATATTTATAGTAGCATGAAATCTATTTTTATAGGAAAATCTAAATTGGGATATGTGACTCTCCCAAGATCCCCCAAAAATATAGGTTGCATGCCCATATCATATCCTCAACCACCTATAACATTCATTTTTACTAGACATCGGTCTGAGGGTGGTATGTTGTGGTTAGGAGCACCTATGTACCCAACAACCTCGACAATACTTATAAGAACCATCAAGTAAACTAGACATCCCTATCAGAAATGATTGTATGGGAAACCTTGTGAAGTCATAATATATCATAGATATACAACCATCCAAGACCATCTACTGAAAAGGTATCCTTGATAGGTAGAAATAAGAATCCTTTGTGAGCCTACTAAAAACAACTCAGAAGACATCATTGCTTAACATTGACCTTAGTAACCCGGTCATGAAATCATTTACAATTCCATCCCATTTCCACTTGAGAATGGGAAACTGATACAAAATTTTAACTGGTGATTTTTGTTCCACCTTTACCTACTGATAGCTGGAATACCTCATTAAAAATGGCTATATCTCTTTTTATACATGGCGACTAGTATTGGTGATAAAAATCCTAATACATCTTAGTGACACCGGGATGAAATTCCCAAGATAAAGAATGGAAGTATCACATCATCTGCTTATGAATTTCTACTGAAATACAAACATGACCATATATATGTAGAATTTCATCATGGCTTATGGTTTAACCAGGAGGTGGGTCCTCACCTTACACACTCCCTTATAGGCCAATGCCCTTATAATTCGATAACAACCTCATCCTCACTCTATCTAGAAGGGTAGGGGTCAAAACTAAGGACGAACAAAAAACTTTCCCCTAAATATGTTGAACCACTGAGTGTATCTCATAGAATAAAGAAATAATATTCCACTCGCTACCAGCCCCATGAATGGCCTATATATGATTCCTCTTACTCAGTGCATTGACCACTTCATTGCCTTTAACAGGGGTATAGGAAAACTCTATGTCAAAATACTATTGGTACTCATCCCACCATCGTTGTCTTAGATTTAGATCACACTGTGTAAAGATATACTTGAGGATTTTGTGGTCCATGTACAATAGAAAACACTCTCCTAGTAAATAGTGTCTCCAATAGTCTAAATCCCAAACAACTACACCAAACTTAATATTGTGTGTCAGTTAATTCCTCTCATGTAGCGTCAACTGTCGAGACTCATACACAAATACTATGTACCCCTACATCAACACAACTCCAAGACCAACACCCGATGTGTCACAATACATATTGTAGCTTCATCCTGGTTATGGAAAAATCTATATTGGTTTTGAAGTAAATAACCTTTTCAACTCCTAAAAGGATGAATCATATGCATCTCACAATTAAAACTTCACACCCTTCTTAGTCAAGACCATGTGAGGTACTTCTAGGTGTGATAAGTCCTGTATGAACTGCTCGTAATATCTATACATCCCCAAGAAAATTTGTATCTCAAAGATGTTCTTGGCATGTTCCCAGAAAACTACAACTCTCACCATCACTGGGTAAACTAATACTCCACTCTTTGAGATAATTTTACCCAAGATGTAAATTTTATCCATCCATAAGTATCACTTTTTGTTCTTAGCCTAAAAATGATACTCTCTTAGTGTATCTAATATGATATTAGGATCATTGGAATGGTCATGTCGAGTGTGATAATACACCAAGGTATTATCCACTAATAACACAAAAAATGAATCTAGATAATGATGGAAAACACATTTATTCATTTTCATGAAAACTACTAGTACGTTATTGAGACCAAACTACATAACCAAATACTCATATGGATCACAAATTCTACAAAAATTTGTCTGAGGTATGTATGATGGTCTAAACACACCAGATAATAACCCAATCTCAAATGATTCATTGAGAATAACCAATTTCCTTAGAGCTAGTCAAATAGATCATGTATCCGCAATAGAGGATACCTGTTCTTAACTATTAATTAGTTCAATTTCCAATAATCCACACAATACCTAAGACTATTATCCACTTTGTTTTTTGTAAAAATGATTGGAGAATCCCACAGAGAAGTATTGGTCGAATAAAACCATCTCTTATAAATCCTCAAGATGCCTCTTGGGCTCATGAATGTCAATATTATCCATCTCGTAAGGAGTAATAGATTTTGGTGAAACTCCTAAAATAGAAAAAAATAGAACTCAATATTTTTAATTGGAGGTAGTCCTGAAACATTTTCTAGGAAAAAATCCTAGAAATTGTCAACTGAAGGAGATAAATCTGTTTGATGTTCTCCCTAATCATCTTGATATAAACTCAAAATCTGGGTTTTCATTGCTTGATTCTTGGATCCATATCAACTCTCATGGACATCCCATTTACCCTTGTAAATAAAATATATTCCCTCTAGTGATGTAATGATCACCCTTCAGTGATAGAAATCAATTAAAGAATAACATGAAACCAACCATTCCATCATGAGAATGATTTTAAACCCAACCGACTCATGAAAAAAGAGGCCCCATATGATGTGACACCGACCAATCTCAAGGGGGTACTTATTGAACTAATATAAATTCTTTGTTTGAATCCACAACGGATTATCAAGAATCATAAATCCATCAGATCACTGAACACTGATCCAAAGGCTCTCCATAATAGGGGAAATATATAAATCTAAGAGAAGATAATTTTTTTGAAAATATAAGAAGCTAAAGTAGAGGCTAATAGAATAGTACCTCTCAAAATATAAGGGTTTGGACTCTGTTCTTTAGGGGTAAGTTACACCATGTATATCTAGCCTGATCTATTGCCCTATGATACAACTTGGCTACCCTGAGTATATCTACTCAACTATCACAGTAAATCTTGGGCCTGACTACCACAACCACAACCACTACCTCATCTTATTTGGTTATCTGTATTCCATCTCCCTACCAGATGAGAAGATAATAACCCCACTCCTACACATGGATTCGATGAATACCCCCTCTCGTTGGCTGATAAATGAATAATTTTGAAAAATCACTGTAGATGTCCCATATTGTCATAGGATTGACACTTGACTGTGTTTATCATGAAATAAGGTATTGTATGTCCTAGTCTACTGCACTATTGGAACCTCACCTAAATACATGATTATGTTACCTGGATACCAATTTTAAAATGAGAAATATCTAGAAAATATTTCATAATTATATTTGATGCAATACCGGATCTTCGTACTAAACCACCCTAGTTTGCACCACCGACCTCTCTTAGGATATGCTCTATGATAAATTCCTGATTCACTATTACAAAAATGGTAGTCAGTAAAAATACATTCAACTATGATCTAATGTCATACCTAATACCATCCTCAAATCACCAGGCTTTTGATTACTCATCACCCATAAAAATAGGTTTTAAGTGTTAGATTTCTATAAAACATGTTAAATAATCCATAAATTATAACACACCATACTCTAAGTGTATATAAAGGGCTCACTTTGTATATGGATTGAATTTTTTCAAATGATTTTTATTGGTTTAAAATGGTGATCAATGAAATATGAATATTACATTGATGTCAATATGGTGAACAAGTTCCAATGTTAATGGAGCTCATATGAAGTTCTCAAGTCTTATATTTTTAAGAAACATGTGAATTTTTTGAAGAATTTTAGTTTCATCATGCTTCCTGTAGAATTGTTATGGTTTTATAGCATTGGATGAAATGATTGAGAAAATGTCCATATTGTTAACTCTGGTGATTGATGAACTAATCCTAAGTTCAAAATACATGTTTCATAAGCGACACATTTTTTAAAACAAAGAAGAAAGATATTTGATGTTCTTTGGAATTCACTTTTCAAAAGGAATAGAAGAAGATGAATTAATGGTCACATAGTATATATTGAATTCCATTATGAACTTGGCTTTGTAACTTAGTATTTTTTTGGGGTTTTATTGAAAAAGTATGGACAGCCAAATACGCTAACTAGATAGCCTCAAACTGGAGAATATGTGGGACACTGGGTCAACTGCGCCCAATAGAGTCTAGTAAGGCTATCCCGTAAGCAGAATGGAGGGTTGTTTGTATGCCTTGAGCACACCTGGATGGGTTCATGGTGTGGACCAAATCCCACAGAGTGGGTGGGTGCATAGAGAACCTATAGAACTGATATAGGGCGGTACTAAAAGAGGAATTGGAGAATTATAAGGGGTGAATAGGGATAGTATGTTGATATAATACATCCCAACCACATTTAGTTTTTGATGTTGGATGGGTTTTGGTGTGTATTTTTCACCATTTGGATCAATGTTGGCCTTCTATCACATCCCACAGACCGCTAGTTTGAATGAGGGCCATTCAATTTCCAGTGACTTCTATCTTCGACACATGACACACATTTTTCTATTCCATTATCGTCTTCCTCCTATCAGGTCCTGATGGATCCATTGAGTCACTAGAGAAGAAGGATGGACCAAAATTATATAAACTAGTGACTTCCATGGCCATTCTGTGGTTGAAATATTGAGATGACCATGATCAAAATATCATTCAACTTTTTTTTCATAATTCACATGATGAAATTTGAAAGACTAGCCTCTCCTAAAAATAAAACATAGTTGTATGAGTCTGATTAAAATAAATAATGGGTTTGATTTTAACAAATGGGGACCATGTAACCCTCATCGCATGCATGAGATGGAACACCATAATGAATCATGTCGACTGTAAAGAAAGAACACCATGAAATGTGACATATCTAAAACCGTGTATAAAGTATTCAAAGATGAGATCTTTGACTCTTAATTTTAGTCTTTGGAATGACATATTTTTTGGGGATTCAAGTGAAAAGGCACATTAACCATAGGTGGTGATCCATGACTATAAAATATGAATTCCCTAGGTTAAGAAGTTTTCTTCCTCTAACCGATTTTTGACAGTTCTCAGTTTTTATATAAAATCGAGTATTTATAAGAATCCATTTTTTGATGGGAATGAAAACACATCGTGATACTTCAAGGCCCCATGATGTAGGGGAATCCAATGAATCATTATGGTTTCAAAAATGAGATCTACACACCCTGTGCAAAGAAATTATACACACTACACGAAGAAGAACACACACCATATTCACGTGACCAGTGTTCAACGCCCTCATCATGTTTCACAAAGATCATTGACACCATGAGTCAGTTCAGGAGTCGATTATTCCCACTACGAATCGTGAAGAGTTTGAAATTAAAATATTTTCTCTTGAATGAATGATATGGGTGAAAAATGGGACCCTATTTTTACAATAAAGAACCACACTATTTGCATGAGCGGTTTTTTGGAGAATAAGAAAAAATAAAGACCCGAGGTAGTGTTTTCATTCACAGATCAAATGCACTCATGTGAATTATTTATAGATATATAAATCTATGTGTATGAAAATAAGATAAATAGAATATATTGAGGTGGAATATGTGTGTGTGTGTGTTAAGAAACACAAAGTGGACAGTGGGTTTCACCAAGAAGAAAGTAGATGCTTCCAATAACACTTATAGAACCATTTGGGTAACCCAAACTTGTGTGGTGCAGGGAGAAAAAGAGTATATAAACATTTCATGCATACTTGCATGAATTTGTAAGGACACATTCCCACAAAAATGGTTATGCTTTTGGGACAGCCAAAACATATTTGAATATTGAACATCAAATAATAATACATTAATAAATGTGATTGAGATTCACTAGATTTGTATCAAGAATTGAATACATGAAGTGAACATAATAAAATTGGGCTGATAATTCAAGAAGAGATTAACCTTTTTATTTTCAATTTCATAGCTATATTTGTTTCTCATATCTTTTTGAGTCTATCTTTTTGATCTTGTTTTTTTTTCACGAGTTCTAGGTGTTCCAGAAATAAATTTTATGTTTTGGAGGTTTTGGGTGGATTTTGGAAATATTCTTGATTACTATGAATTTTATGAGGAGGAAGTAGCTTGGAGAATTAGTTTTGAACACTCCTAGTGGAATATTTTTATAGGGTATGTTTTTTGGATGGTTGGTCCCTTTTAGTAAGACAGGTTTTGGGGTGAAAAGGGTTATTTATGGGAAATTATTGTATGTCAGATGGTTAAGGAACACAATTAATTTAATCACGTCGGTAGGTGTGTAGGGGGTTAATTTGTTTACCCATAGTTTAACTAAGTGTGATGCCTAACTGTGCAGCCTGTGTAGCACTAGAAAATGGTAAATTGCACGGTTTGTGCATGGTTTGTTAAACCATGTGAGTTCACCATGTAACCCACTCGAGAATGGGTATTTTGGGCTTTTCAAATTATTTTTATTTGGGGTTTCTTCTATTAGCCTCTCCTATTTGAACTCTATGTCTTGGACACCTCCTATGGTGTTTTCTAGATCCTCTAACTTCCTTTAAGTGGGATTGAAGGTGTTTTCATTGTGATTATTCAACTGGAACGAAAGGTTAGGGATCCCTTATCCATTTACTTTGATTTTCTTCCATTTTACCCTTTTTTTATAAACCTAGTGGCCATGTTTGGATTATTTTCATACCTAGGTTGGTAAATATTTTGTGGTTTTGTTTGTTATGGTTTTATCTTGGTAGATCTTGGCTCTTAAAACCCTATTGGTGCATTTTCTGGTATACGTTATTGATGCTCCATGGATTTAAGTTAGGTTTTCTATACACATGCCATTTTTAATTAAATATTCATTGTTTTCTTTCCTTTCACACCTAATTTGACTATTGATTAGTGATATGTGATCCTTGAAATATTTATTTTGTGTGTAAAGTGTATATTTATTCTTTTTTAATTGTTAAATATAATTGTTTTGTTAAATGTTTCACACCAAGTGTTCGATTAAATGATTTCTTGAATTTTTAATATGTTTTGTGACATATAAACCACATTTAAGATTTGATAATATATTTTTTGGTATGTTAAATAATGATTTAAATTCAATTAATATAATTTCAATGTATTTTTTGATTTAATAAAGAATGTGTATTGGTTTTAAAATGTGGTTTGTAACGTGATTTCATTTAGTGGCCCATTTGGAATAAAAAAAAGGATTGATTGAAAATTTTAATGTGAGTAATTTGAATGGGTTATCTTATAAATGGTTTTGAAATGGAAAAATATGTTCTTCCCTTTTTGAAGAAATGTACTTGGTTCTTTTAAAGTGATTGTTTTATGGAGACTGTTAAAAGGTCCATTTGGAAATTTTGTGAAAATAGTTGAAGTGTTTATTATGAAAACTTCCACTGGACGATTCTCATTACTTATTTTTGTTTAATGGATGGGACGTAATCACTGTATAATCCGTATTATCCATTATGATAACTAGATATCCTTGGTAAAAATTCCTTGAGACCTATTTGTTATATGTCCCGATATCAGTCCTTGGGGTGACTCGGGGTGAGGACTATGATTGAATTATTATTTTTATATACATCTGATTGGATGCTCAATTGGCCTCAGTCACCTCAACCTATTTATACATGAGACATGGGATCCTGGCATAATGATAAACTTTTTGGTGAATGATTCAGGGACTGGCTAGGTTATGAACTAGCTAGTGGCCCATAGTAGGTGGATATATTGCGATTATTAATATGATATTTTCCTTTAGTTTATCCTTATTTAGGGTGCCAGAGAGTATTTAGGACACATTGATCATAATCATGCGAGGAATGCTTTCCAATGATGATTCATATGTATTTTTATATTCTTGATTATTCATAATCCCCATGGTTCACCCATGTCTATTGGCACTTAGTAGCTTGTAGTTTTGAATGAGATACTTGTTACCTGGTTACTCTTTTTTGTTTATTTCCATTTCCCTTATTATGTGCTAATTATATTACTCTAATGTGTGATGTCTTTATAGTAAAGTGATGAGTTTTCTTGCAATGGTTTGTGATTTTTTTTAAAGAAAACAAGTTTTTTATTCTCTTGTACCATTTTGAAATGAAATAATTACTTTCCCATTGAAAATGTTAATGCATCACTAATGTAAATGAACCTTCTTTTGGAATGAAATTGGGAAATGGGCTATTTTTTTAGAAATTAAAAAGTGTGGAAAAGATTAATTTATATATTGTATATCATACTTGACGATTATTTTTCTTTTATTTTAAAGGAATTTCATTGGGAATAGATTTTTCAGACATGCCTCATATGTTTTAATACTCACACTTATAGATTCTCTTGACTTTAGTTTTTGGTGTAGGTATTAACATGGTCTTGATCTCCATGGGAGATGGTTGGTCTCAGTTTTGGAGAGTGACCCTCAGGGTCACATGGAGATGTTATTCTAGTTTTCATGTTTCAATTTTTGTTTTAATGTAGAGTTTGGATTCATTTTTAATCCTTGTAAAAGATGTTATCTTGGTAATATATTTTCATCCAAATAATTTTTTAGATTTCTATGTTTTATTTTTTTATTTGTATTTTGATAAATCATTCCCTTGTTTACTTTATTGATGCCAAATAATAGTTTCAAACCCATGTGGATTGGAAATGCCCTTCGGGCCTGGTCACAGATCAGCTTGGGTGACCATTTCAGGGAAGACTCTGGTTGGTTCATGACATTCATGATTATTCTTTAAAAATATTTAAGTGTAGTGATATCTATTTAAACAAACAGCTACTTCACCAAGAATAATAGTTGATAACTGATATTGTATTCAATGTTGATATTGTGTATCAATGAAGAAGAATTATGTGTGATGATGTTTTGCTAAGTCATAAATTATTGTTCTGATAATCAAAAAAGAGATGTGTGATTCAAGAAGAACAAGAATAATATTGATTTAGTGTCTTATGGTTTTTCACTAAAGAAGATAGAGAGAAGAAGAAGCGACTGACCAAATTATATTCAGTTGATTGTTATTTGGTCAGGAATAATTCTATGTTCATCTATCTACAAAATCCATATTAATTTGATTGACAAAAGAAGGAGATTGTGTAGAAATGAAGTTTGTTACTGGTAAGAGATAATAGGATTTTCTTTCATGATGTTGTGCATGTGAAAATGTGAAGAAGAAGGTTGTGTAAGAAAAAACAGAACTTTGAAATCCGACATGACTCAATAGGTGGAGGACTTTATTGGTGTTTCAAAACCATTTCAATAAGGATAATACTATCTTGATAGGTAGTATAAATATCCATCCAAGTTTTGTAAAAAATGAAAAATAAATTTAATATAGTGTATTCTGAGTGAAAGTTTATTTCCTACTTGTTTTAACAACAATGAAAGGATTGTTTTTTAGTGGTTGTGTGGTAATGACTTGTTTCCAAACCTTACTTAGGACTATCTACTCTTATTAAGTAGTTAAACCTATAAATATATCATATTTTATCTTCCCTTATTTCACATACCTACATTTTATAGGGTAAATAGAATAAGAGAATCAAGATCCTAAAAGGAATAATAGGTATATGGATAAAAAGTGGTAATTTGATTAAAAGGTCCACAACATTGATTCACCCCCTCTTAGTGTTAGGATTATCTTAATCTAGTTTATTCAATTGGTATTAGATCCATGGTTCACCTCTCTTTTATTATATATATGGAAATGCATTCTATTTTTAAGACTTGAGTTTCTTTCCTAACTCAATAATGAATTGATGTTTTAGTAAATATTCAGTTACCTCCTAGAAGAAGTCTATATATACCAATACCATGATGAATCTAAAAATTAAATAGAAGAGAATGTAGAAGAAGAAGACTCTCTTATCTGAATAGGAGGAAATTTATATTTCTTTATTTCTTTCTGACAATGAATACATATTTGTATAGTAAAGTAATGAGAAGTTGGATCAAGTTTCCACCAAGAAGATAGATAAAATAACTACCTATAGTGATCATGAGTCATGTGTTAGTATATTTAAGAACATTACTCGAGATAAAAATGATATCACAAGTGGTGATGGTGATCAATATAAAAATTCTCAAGAATTTTCAGTTGATCGATTAAGAGTTAATCTGCATTGTTTTCCTAAAGAAATAACATCCTTTGTTTGTGAAGTCTTCTGATGTATGTGGGAATAAATAACCCAATTATAAAGAGAACATGTGTTTTTGGGGAAAATCATGCAAGAAAAAATTATAGAATGTTTAATTCTATCCATACAAGTTGCAACCCTTGAATCAACAAAGAGATAACTTGAAATAAGTTCCTTAAAATTTATCAAAGAAGTTGAAGATAAAGAGTGATTCAAAAAGAATCTATTTGAAAATATCCATGAAATTTAAGATAAATTGAAATATATAACTGATGTCGAAGGTTTACAATTTGAAGAAATATCTAATAAGATCAAGTAACTTACTGTTTGATTTAAAAAAGGGTTAAGATACATGAAGATGAAGTTCAAAGAATGAAGGAGGATTTTTAAGAGAATATGATTATAATTGAACATCATAAAATAATCCTCAACGTGAAATATCTAGAATTTTAAGGTTGGTTGTACAATCTTTAGAAGATATATATTGAGTCTTGATAAATGAGGGTGACAGTTTCTACTAGTACTCCATGTTAATTTGGGGGTTATAAGGTTTAAATACCTCCAACATGTGATAAGAACAAAAATTCATTAAATGATCTATCAAAAGCAGCTAAGTAGAATCAGGTACCATCAATACCATCTTGTACTAATGTTTTTAAATACATTTCCATAAATAGTATAGGTTGGAAGAAAAATTATGAAAATGTGTGGATGAATAAGGGTGATAATATACCTACCCCAATGTCTAGGGTGGGTTGTAAAAAGAATGTATAAGATTTTCCCTCACAAGGAGAACAAAAATCCATGAAGAAGACCCAAAAAACTTATATATAAAATATAAATAAATCATGATTTTTGGATCATTGTTGGTGATATAATATATTTGGAAAATTTGAATTAAATTTTTGGTACAATCCTCAAAATTTTAAAGAATAAATGAATCCTATCTCAAGGGGGAGAAAGCTAAAGAACAAGAAAAAACATCCATAGGTCAAAAAACGCATGTTTACTACAAATATATTTGGAATTCTTGATAGAATCAATGATGTATGAAATGGTAATGGTCACAAGTTCGATACATGATAATATCAACATGTATTAAAATATGATAAAAAAATAAGTTAAAAAAATATAACCTGGCATCAAGAAGAACCATTGGAAACATATCAAAAGAATGTTGTGAGTAAAAATCATCCTAAGAAGGTACTAAAAAAGAATGGTAAGAAGACTGTGGATTATAAATCCAAGAAGATTAAGGTTAGTGAATCCAAAAAACTACAAATAGGGATGACACTTAGAAGAATTCATTTGAAAGGTCAAAACCTGCACCCATAGTTCCTAATGACATGTTACATTTTCATCTTGATGGTTTGGAAAGAATGAGAAAAATGGAAGATGCAGAAGCTAAATCTAATGAAAAAGGGAAATAAAATATTCCACATGATAGAGAAATATTTCATGATGTTTTTTCATTAAAAGAAAAATATTGTGTTAATGATGTTCTATGTGAGAGATACAAGAAATATGGTCACATTGAAAAATATTATTTAACCATACTACAAGAACAAGAAGTAGTCCTCTAGACAAGTAATAATGTATGTTTTCACCAGAAAACACATCCATTTAATTCACTGAATGCAGCTGAACATGATCTCGGAGAGTATCTCATTTCAAAAGCTTTGATTTGACTTGTCGTGGAGCCCGAATGGAGTTACGTTTCAGAAGTTAAGGTTGTTCAAAGTCAGGCTATTGTAAAAGGAAATCTAGGACGGTTTGGGGGGAAAGTATGGATTTACGTGAAAAAATGGAATCTTGTGCCCAAAAATGGAATCTTGCTCGCAAAAAAAGGAATGATGTGTGAAAAATGGATTTGTGTGAAAAAAGTGGAATAGAATTTTACACACATCGTCGTTCATGGTTTCATCTATAAATAAAAGTACACCCCCTTCTTCCAGGAGGGCCCCTGGAGGTTGGATTCCACTCTAATGCACGTAAGTCCGCATTTTCTGCACCTACACACAAAACCCCCATCTTTCATGAAAAACATCACTTTTGTTCCCAAATGTGCCAACCTACCCAATTTTGTGGTCAAAACATCTTTTTTACCCATAACAGTGCCACTGTACCTAATTGTTTGTGCACCAATGCTGCACCTGTCCAATTGTGCGCACACCTCCCCTATTAAGTGCAATCGTTCCTTATTATGATCCAACCTTCCCTATTACCCTAAATCCTTTTATATTTCATGCAAAACTTCCTTATTGCACAAAATTACTTCCCGATTGTGCGCAATAGTTCCATGGTGCCCAATCCTTCACGAACATGTGCTGCACAATGCAATCTTGCACGCAACCCATCCTTCATATAGTGAATTTTATGCATACCAGTATCTAGGCCTGCGCCTACTGGTCCACACTACAGGGGATGCACCCCCGCACCCCCGCTCGGGATTAGTACCCTGTTGTGGTCTCGGTCCTCTGGGCCGGTCCCTTTGCTACCATCACCCACCCTCATGAAAAATGGAGAGGCACACTGTGAAGTTTTCGGGCCGGGACGCCGAAATTTTCCATTGTTACATTATGTTCACCCTCCTTCCACCTAGGGAATACGATGATTTGAGATACTCCTCCATTCACAATGAAACACATTGAGTTGATATATTTCTCTTGGTTCATGTCTCATGTCATGAGTTGATGTTATCATCATCAATTCCTCTGAGTACCTTGAGTTGAACCCGTCCTAATGTAATTTATCCAAACCCCATCACCATACTCCTATACCAGGTTGAACCAGAAAGGGTCGCTCTTGCGTAAGTCCCAACACCAACCATTTCTCGAAGCCTTATGCCTAATAATCCTATCTACATGACTTTAAGTTGTAGTACACTCTATATGAAAAATATAGGATGACTTTTTCTCCAAACAAGAGATGCCTTATGCACCAAGCATAAGATTCCAATAGTCCTCTCTACATGACTATACACTATATAATTCCCTATCGTTCAATAATAGGATGCCTTTTATTCCAAATAAGAGATGGATTATGTGAAAAGAATAAGATAGCTCATGCATTGATACAGTGGCATAATTTCAAGAGCATTGGAAACCGTTCAAGAATTCCATCATTCCACCTCTTGCTTTGTGTGTCCTACATTTGTTTCTTCATCCTCTTTTAGGTCTAAAGTGACCCCCAACTAGCCTAGTCCCATGCCACATCGGCTCACCTACCATTATTGGCCAATGCCCTAATAGACATTCGACAACACGTCCAGTCTGGTCCTATGTTTTGAACATGGTCAACCATCGACCCTTGTTTTTTTGTCCCTATCTCAGTCTAATGCAATATGGATGCTATTTTTAGAACATGGTCAACATTCATCCTCTTTCGTCATGCCACCCTCAGTGCGTTCCGAATGTCGGGCATGCGATTCACACTTTTCGTCTCCCTTTGTTCAGACTACTTCCAATTCCATTGGCATTATCCCACTTGTGCACTAGCACATAAGTGTAGATCTCAATTATATGCCTCAACCCACTAGTGAGTTGAGATGCCCTCATGGCCATACATGAGGAAGACATTATGGGAATATTCCTTGCATAAGCCCCATTCACCATTGTCGCTCCATAACGGCACCAGGGCATCTTAAATGCGTATGCCCCATTCACTATTTCTGCTCCTTAGCGGCACCAGAGATGCTTCCATGTGTAATACCCACTCACCATTGTTTCTCTATAGCGACACTCGGGCAGCTTCCTTGCGTAAGACCCATTCACTGTTGTCGGTCTTTAGCGGCACCTAGGAAACTTCCTTGCGTAAGCCCTATTCACCATTGTTGCTTCATACCGGCACCCGGATAGCTTCCATTCGTAAGCCCCATTAACCAATACCTCTCTTTAGTGGCACCTTGGCAGCTTCCATGCATAAGCCTCATCCACCATTGACACTTCTTAGCAGCACCAGGGCTGCTTCCATGCATAAGCCCATTCCATCATTTCCACTACTTAACGGCACCCGAGTTGCTTCCATAAGTAATCCCCATCCATCATTTCCCCTCCTTAGTGGCACCCTAGAATGCTAGTGGATATTTATTCTTCTCATAGCCATGCTAACATGGACCCATCAATGGATCACTCCACAACACCCCCTCACCACGGCATTGTTGATGCCTTCCCTTCCTCAGGGGTGGGTGGTTATTAGTTATGTAAGTCCTAGGGGGTGCCGAGTGAACCCGCCTTGTTAGAGATATAGGACGTTAGAGTGCCGTGCGTCATCATCCTCAGAACATGACATTAAACTGTGACCTCACTCCGTGTCTTCTACATAGGGACCCCCATCTCAGACATTCTTTACGCCCACTGGTCTCCACAAGAGTGAGATATTCCTCACATGGAATGAGATACTCTTTTCAAGAGTTTCGACTATCCTCGGTGAAGGGAAACCATATTGGTGTAATCTCATATCCTTTATTGTAGGAGGTATTACCCTTTATCCTTCTTTATTCTTCCGTTCCAAGGACCATATGGGGGTATGGGCACCAGAACCCTCCTTTATTCCTTGCCAAACCCCTCTCGGCTTTGCCGCCACCCAGGCCTCCATCCTGGAGTAAGTCCCATTCTCCATCTCTTTGGGATACTAACCATGGATAAGACTCTGTTTCCTCTTTGGTTCTCTAACCACGTGTAATCCCCAGTCTACTTCCCACAGACGCACATTTTGTGACATGATCATCAAGTATTTGATTCCTCTTGTTTCTCACACCGATAATGACTCACATGGGCTTAGAGTAAGCATTGACCTTGGCATCCTCTTTGGGCAGACTAGAGTGTAATCCCCAAACACTATCCTTAACTACGTGTACTTTGATCCTTGCCAAGGAAAGGTATGTAGGAAGCCTCCCTGAGGTTCAAGCTCAACACCTATTTGTCCCGACCCCCTTCACTTCGGTTCACCAACACCTCTTCGGAACTACATGGATTTTGATCCTTGCTAAGGAAAGGTACGTTTTAAGCCTCCCTGAGGTTCAAACCCAATACCTATTGGTCCAGAACACTCTACATTGGTCCACCCTCATCCTGCATGACATTAAACTATACGCCCCTCATTATCCTGCAAGGCGTTAAACTGTACCCATTACAACTCTGTGGGATTTGATCCTTGTCTACTAGGCAAGGTCAGTAGGAAGCCTACCCGAGGTCCAACCCTGACCAATGGTAAGACATTGTGTTCCCCATATAGTGGTAAACCTTTGTGATCCTGATCTAGTGGTAAGACTTTATTGTCCCTTTCGTTGGGACCAATATCCTTGGTGTTACCTCATGGAGTCAGACCAAATTGGGCTAATAACTATGTGTAAGCCCCAGTATATCATCATGTCTCTGTCCTATGCACACACCCCGAATATATACCCCCATCTTAAACTATTTTTAATTTGATTCACTTCCACGGGGATACATAGGAAGCCTCTCTGAGGCTCAAGCCCAACATCACTGTCACCCTCGCATTAGCTCCATATCATTTCACGTCCACTCTCAACAATCCACATACATATTGATTCATACCCAGACTGCCACTCCCTAGTGAGATCATACCATTCATCTCTTCATTGCTCTGAGCAGCAACTGGGTAACTAACCATGAATTAGTCCCAGCACTAGTGCTCCCTCATGAGGTTTCACCCATATGATCCACTCTTATCAGTGTTCTGATCAGTCTGATCCATCTGATCCAGATATGAAACTCATGGAATACCCTATGTTAAACAAGGGAAGATGAGGAAAACCTCAGTGGCATGACTGTGGAATATAATTCCCTGAATTTGGTGTGGGATGCCTCGAGTATCCG
The DNA here is from genome assembly GCA_963277665.1 of Viscum album. Lineage (NCBI taxonomy): Eukaryota > Viridiplantae > Streptophyta > Magnoliopsida > Santalales > Viscaceae > Viscum > Viscum album. The sequence continues at coordinate 457,081,953 of OY728135.1, forward strand.
CACCCTCAAGAAGACCTATCATAAGGGGAACAATCCCAGGCACACCTATCTTCTAGTGTCCAGACACACTAGTGATGTCCAACGTGACTAATCCCCCAACTAAAGGATGTTGACTTGATCAGACCCCTTAGGAATGTCTTGAAATAATCAGTGTAATTAACCAGTGTCCATGAAGACATGGACCTAGGAAGAGTTTCACGAACAATGTCTTAATCGATAAGGGAGATCCGGACTAGGAAATGTGTTTGAATAAGGAATCCATAGAAGGAGGAACTAAGATACCATCATCCCATTTCGATTAAGAAGAAAATGTCCCTGAATAAGTGACAGATGTTGCCTACCTTTGGAAAGAGGGAATATGGGGCGACAAACACCACGTCCTCGATAGATAGATGCGAGTACCCCCCAAAAAAACGTCATAAACAATGTATCATCCATGATGGTTGTTAATAAGAAATATTCTCCACACAAAGAATAAGAGGATGTCAAGAGATCCATTCTGCCTTCACATAAATCAGAACATATGTTCAAAAGTGAAAGCATGAATATTGGATAAAATGGAGCAACTTAGTTGAGAAGATCATCTCAACATTTCTATTTATATTAATGAAGAAAGGATGATCAAACATATTAATGTAATATTTGTTTATTTTATTTTTTCTTATTATGTAGGTAATTGATGGTGATTCATATTCTTAGGGTGGGAACCCGAGTAGTAGTAAGTGCTATAAATTCTTAATATCTAAGCTGAAGATGTTACCATCCTTGAATAATTACTCAATTGATATTTAAATACTAATATGATGGAAGATCATCCATAATTAAGTTGATAATGTGTTCCAATATGGACTTTCACAAGTTGAAGACCCATTCTGGGGTATTCTCCATACTCAATTTTCTATAAATCCATTCTGGATGAGATCATCCATTATGAAGATAATGAGAAATGTTTCAATTGAGGGAGAGACAAATAAAGAAGCAGTCAGAATTATTATTTCAATTACTATCAAATCTGATTATTCTATAAATTTCTTGAAGATCATTTTATTTTCAAGGTATTTATCTCGTAATCTCTTATCCATGGTTATCAAAAATAACAAACATTTTATAAAGGGGGAATAATTAAATTAATAAACGGAATAAGAAATATGGAAGTCCCCCAAGGTCTCTTATCCTACCAATTACACTTTAATGTGTTTGATTGATTATTTGACACGAGTACAAGAGTTTCAAGTTGATTTTTATTAAAAATAATCATCTCACATTTATTAATTTCAGACTAGAATGAAAGTGAATAATCCATGAAGACAAGTATATGTTTTATCATTTCTTAAGGTGACACGATCAGTTTTTAATTGAAAAATTTCTTGTCCAAATCAAATGCTCTTGTTTTCTACACCGACCACAAATCAAGTAAACATATAGTGAAATGATGGATGACGCATTACTTATGTAAATACTGATACCATTTTTCAAATGAACTTTGTATTTTTTGTCAATAAGGGGGAAATAAAGTTAAATGAAAGTTTTAAAGGTAAAGGGGAGAGGGACTATAATTGTTCCAGATATTGACACATTCATCTGGAATGAACATTTAAGGTATTTCCAACAAATAAAAATGGGGGGATTGTATAGTCCACTTTATGCATTAATTGTATTTGTTGTTAAATTGTTTTCATTGGTTGAAAATGGGGATCAACATAATATGAAGATTACATTGATATAAATATGATAAAGAAGTTTCAAAGTTAATGGATATTGGATGAAGTGATCAAGTATTATAACTTGAATAAACATATGAATGGTTTAAAGACTTTGATTTTCATAGTGCTTCCTGGATAATTCTTATGGATTCAGAGAATTGGATGTCATGTTTGAGAAATTCCCCATGTTGTTAACTCTGATGATTTATGGACTGATCCTAAGTTCAAAATACATGTGTCATAAGTGACACATTTTTTACAACAAATAAGATGGATGATTTGATGTTCTTTGGGATTTATATTTCACAAAAGAATATAAGAACAATAATTAAAGGTAATGAAGTATTTATTGAATTCCATCATGTAATTTTTTATCTATGTTTTTGTTTGAGGGCTTATTTAAAAATTATGTCCGACCTAGTAAGATGACCAAACAACATCAAACAGAAGCATATTCAGGACACTGAGTCGACCGTGCCCAAGGGAGGACAGCAAGGCCAGTGTGCATGTAGCATGGAGGGTCAAGTGTAATACCTAGACACACATAGAGGGGTGTATGGTATGGTTCAAAGCCCACACACTGCGTGGGCGCATATGATGCCCACAGAACTGGTACATAGTAGTACCAGAGGAGGGAGAGGAGAATTCTGAGGGGTGAATGAAGATTCTTGTTTGATATATCATTCCCCATCTAGGTTTATGTTTCGATGTTGGATGGGTTTTTTGAATGTATTGTTTCAGTGTTTGGAGTGATCTTCCTCCTCTTATCTCCCAATGGCATCACTGCCTCACCTGAGAAGAAGGTCGAACCACCATCAGATGAACCAGTGACATCGATGATCATTTTGTGGTAAAGATACTAAGACGAACCTGATAAAAACGTAATGCAGTTCATTTTCATGATTCACATGATGCAATTCAAAATACAATACTGGACAAGTAAGGTTATCAATATTATTGTTTGAAGTGTTAAATGGATGTGTTGATGGTAAACAACCCATAAAGACATGCCTTTTCAAGTAAACTCATCATCTTCTTCCCATATCCACCTTAGTTAAAGACTATAGTGAATATGAAGTCCTGAATAATTTAATAAATAAGCCTTGGGGCCTAGAATGTAGCCCAATATCCCTTGTAACCATATGTGATCAAGAGTTTCCTAACCAGATAATCAATAATGAATAAGAATCTGACCAAATCCAAGCTTATGATTTGTCTTGGTAGATGAATCATATAAATCATTTAATTAATTCTTAAATTAAGAACATGATCTAATCCTTGGAATTCCTTATTTGGAATCTAGGTATCCTTCTAGAATAGAATGAACCAAACACCCTACAAGCCCATCCTAGGAATTCCTCACCAAAATCCTGGTATCACTCTTGGTTTGGTATAACATAATTTCCATTTGAGTCAGCCCTTGGTAGTCTACTAAGGGATCCCAAGTATAACTCCTTATGTATATAGATTCATCCCTCCGATTCTATCCTTTGTAGTCCATTAAAGAATTCCAAGTGTCACTTGAGCACATATCAGTCATCCCCCTGATTCTATCCTTGGAATTACACTAAAGAGTCCACGTGTCACTTGGGCATATGTAATCCAATAGCCAAATGAGTTCACCAATGGAGTTCATGTATGGACTCTTATGTCACCCAAGTAATATAACAAATATTGAATCAATATCATTTAATTATTTAAAAGGTCCTAGGTATTATTATTTCAATTAAACATCACCAAAGAAGGAAAATCAAGGAAAGGGCTACGTTTAGAAGACTTAGCCACTTAATAATCTGATGTTGGAAATAAATATAAGAGGAAACTCATTCTTAAGAATGAAATTACATGGGAATAACCCAAGGACATAGTGTTTAACTACCTTACTATAATCATTTCAATTTAAAATTACAGTTCATCATTTAATATCCCATGGAATGTGGTAAATTGAACACTTAAAAGGAAACTAGTTAATAATCCACCCATGATGGTCCAATTAATTATGCTTCTCACCCAAGGGGTGATTCTAATTCAAGATCCATATCCTTAAATCATTTATCAAGGAGTCTCACTAATTACATAGGTCATATATATCCATTTTAATCATGAAATAAATTCCATTTATTGGGTGTTTCTCAAAAAAATGGAGCACAAGGCCCAATGAAATATATATAAACACCCTGAATTTAATGGAAAACATCGAGACCACATACCAACGGTCTGTAATGGAGTGATCGTCCTATATCAACTTCTAATTGAACTCAGATTAGGAGAAAAAATGGGAAAAAATGAAAACCTTGAAAATAGGTCATATTCGCTTGAAACTAAATAGCGCAACTGATACCAAGATAAAAAATGAAGGGAAAAAATTGAATTCAGTACATATTGAAATAGATCCCACAAGATGAATGACTCCCAATTTAATGTCTGGATGGAAAATATCTTCATAATTCCAAGATTAAGTATCAAAGGAGATATCCAATGACATTACTATCCAATGAATTAGGAGAATGAAAAAAGGATTGAGTTAAAATATATTTTAGTGGAAAATTAGTAATTTCACCCAATATATTGGGATTCCTGATTTGGCCACACAATCGGCTCAACCATGCACCAACTATGCTCTCTCTATTGTGCTAATGGTCACCTTCATTGTCACTATGTACGATTGGACTAACTGTGAAAAAACCATGTAAAAAACCTATATTAAAAATTATAGGCCCTCCCTAATATGAATATGTCTCAATCCTCATAGTTTCATAAAATTATGTGGATTTTATCATCCCTCTATCTTGCCTCATATTGTAAGAAGTTATCGTACAACTTGTCCGGCACAATTTCTACTAACCGTACAACTGACCTGATTTTTGCAAAAAGTTATGTTTTGGGATCTGGACATGCTCTGAACACCCATGATACCTCAATGACATGAAATTAAATTCATATTAGGCTGTAAAAAATATTTTAAGTTGAAAATAATGATATTTTTACCTCATAGGAAGGATTGGGTTTTTAAAATATTACCAAGGCTTTTAGCCAATGTTCATTTTCCCAATGCACTAGAGTGCTATCCGGGAACACCCTTCATATTACCAAGGTTGTCTGGTAAGGTATCATAAAACATATTACTAAGGAATACTGCCAAGATATGTTTACCCAATTAACTGGAGCACTATCATGGTGAACCCTTAATATGATTCAATTTATGTGTTCCATATAAGGAATATATCTATTGATAATCATGACTTTATAAACCAATTGTAAATTAAATGGTTATACAATGAAATTTTATAAATTTCTAGGTAAACATATCTCAATCAAGGTAATGCATTATTGGGTATTTACACCATATAGATGAGAGGGTATAAGACTTAGTCAATAATTTCCATAGTCAATCGATGTATGGGTAACTACGTGAAGACCCTTCAATTAGAAGAATCATTCAAGGTTATTCACATGGAAATTTATTGGAATAAAACATTAAATTACGTGTTACTAATGATAAGGAAAGACAAAGGCCGTGATGGATCATTATCTAGAGAGATCATATTTCCACCATACTATATGTACATAAGAACATGGTAATATAGAAGATTGTTAAATCCATGAAACATATAGTGGTTGAAATATAACATGGAAATTGGTTAAAAATTGGAATTTAAAGAAACCATTTTGATGGATTAATGTTGCAATCTTGGTGAATATCCAACAGTCATCTTTGGAAACTATTATATGTCCAAAATGAAAGGGGTAGTGACCCAATTGGGGGAATGATAACAAGAAGTGGTGAAGGTTACATTCATGGAATATGGATATCAATTTAATGTATATATTATTCAATATATTTTGATATTTTATTATTGATAATAAATGACATATGGATTATCCAAATCAAATCCCCCTGGAGTTTCAAACCACATGCATAGTAAGGACCCATTCACTATGAACAAGAATAATAAATGAGATATACCTAGAAAACTATTTTCTGGGTTTTATTCCCGAGATTTATCTGAGACAAAAAAACCCCAACCACTTTTAGTATCAAGACAGGGATTTCATTACTAGTAAATCCACACACACTTTTCTTTATTAATTTTAGGGTGGTTTTTTGGCTAATGGAAACCTGGAGCATTAAAACAACTTATAAAGGTAGTATAGTGAAAATTAATTGTAAGATCTCATTGATAAAAATGTATTTAAATTATAACAATGATTTATATTAAAATTTTCCATTGAGATAATAATAATCTTATAAGGCTCACAAAAGAAATGGAAAAAAAGGGGTATGGAACCCTTATTTCAGTATACTAATGACTTAGTAAAATCTAAAAAGAGAGGGAAATGAAGTATATAATTAAAAATAAATCATATTAATAGTATATTGGGTATTTAAAATTACATTAAAAATAAATAAATTGTGAATAAAAGGCCAATACAAATGAAGAATTTGAATCGAAAAAAGTCAAGGAAATGACCTATTACCTTAGGAGGATGATTCTTATAGCTAGATAGGGACTCCTTATAACATTTTAGCAGCCTTAGAGGGTCCCTTGAGAGGGGTATTAAGGAATAAATCTTTCTATAATTAATTGGTGTAGAAATTGATGAGGGAAATTGGGAATTTATATATGAGGAGAGGTGGTTTTAAGGGTTATAAATAATTTTATTATATAAGCCGACCACTTGTGGGTAAATTGAATTAAAACAAAATATCTCTCTAAATAATGAGTGGGAGATGGAGGGTTCACATTAATGGCCTTATTAAAAATAAAAAATCTTCCAAAACATTCAATTAATGAACAAAAATTAAAAATAACTTTTATCTTAAAATTATAATTTTTGTTTAAAAAATGTAAGGTATAAATTTATAAATTAAAATTAATAATTCTAAATTAATTTTTTTACATATTAAATTTTCTTTTTATTAAATAAAAATTTTCATAAACTGTTATTCATACTAACATAAAAATTATTTCAAAAAACACAGTTCTTTTTAATGTGACATTTTTCACTTTTTCACTGAAAATTTAACTTTGTTAGGAAAATTCTATTAAATAACCGTAATCCAATTTTCAAGTGATGACTCCATGAATAACATTTATTTTATAAAAATAATTCTATAAACATGAGAATTTAAACTTTAAATAAATATCCTTATATATTTAATTCTACCGATTTCATAGAAAAATAAACATTCTCACCAATATAAAAATTACGTATGACTTATTTAAAATATTTTAACATTTAAATAGTGTTTTATAATATTAATTCCTAAGAACATTTATCTAAAAATTATTTATTTATTAAAAAAAATTAATGGAATATGTTTATAGTCTCCAAAAATAATAAAATTTTGATTATTTTAGTAAATAGTCACTTTACTATTCCTAGTTTTAATTGTCAATGATGTGTACTGTTATTGTGAGATATAAACGTATTTAAATGGTCTCATAATAAAAAATGTATTATAAAATAAGATTTTTATTAAAAATTTTAATATTTTTTAGGGCATTACAAATAGTGATAAAAGCCTTTGAACTTGGGATCAGATTTTAGGTGGAGATAGTTTTAAGTATTTTAATAGAAAATTCTAATAAGAGTTCATTCTTGAAGTGGAGAAGATGTTATCCTTTTACAAGTGAAAAGAAGGGATCTTTTGGGAGTAATCCTATCATTTTCAATAATGTAACATTACTATTCAAGTGATAATGGATATAAATGTATGAAAGTGGAGTGGATAATTTTTTCAGTATAAACTAACCTCAACCAATCCTTTTTAGACCACATTGAGTGTTTTATTACTTTTTATTTTTAATTTTAATGTTTTACCCAAATTTACTTTTACCATTGCTATTTATTGATAACCTTAGTAATTAATTTTAAAAAAATGTAAGATTAGAAATTTTACCTAATTTTTTAATTATAATTAATAATTTTTTTAAGAAAATTATCAAATAAAATTTCTAAATGTGTTGAATTTTTTTAAATAAATGAACTCATGTTAAAATAGCTTTTAGAGAAATAATGTTTTTAAGATATAAATTTATGTATAATATAAAATTATTTTTATACTGCTTTTAATGACCGAAATTGATTTATTATAAATTAAATAAAGGATGTGTGGCTTATAAGGTGATCAAAAAATTAATCTCCCTTGACAATAATTGATTCAATGAAAAATTTAAAGTGATATGCTTCTTAAAATAAAATTTTAATTTTTTCTAAAAACACAGGACATCTAATTCTTAAGTTCAAAGAATATTTTTAAAGGCATATTTTTATTCCTTTAATTAATTTTTATTACTCAAATGTTTTTATGAACTATTAGGCCATTCTTATATAATTATAAAGACATAAAAAAATACAAGGTTTTTGGAAACCGTATTTTTTTACTAAAACCCAAAATTTTCAGAAAAAACATAAAAATTAATATGAAATCAATTTTCATTTGAGGAATTCAAAAATAAAGTTAAATTTTAATTAATTTCAATCTAATTTTTTTTTATTTTTTTTAAAATAAAATCATAAAAAATAAAAAAAATAATTAGAAAATGAAATTTTCAAATATTAAAAATTATTATTCCTATTTTGTATCATTTAATAAATAAATTGGTGTTAAAAAAATAATATAAAACATAATTTATCACCAAGCATATGTTTCTGGAAATATAAATGTGTATCACCTAAAATGATTTTTTTAGAAAAAAAAATTCTACATAATCAATGGTCTTATTATTCATTTCTGGTAAAATAATTCAATTTTGTTCATATTAAATGTTGAATTTATTTTTCATATATATATAATTAATAAATATATTACTCATATTCATTATTTTTAATTCAACAACTAGGATTTTAATGGTCTAAACATGTCGTGTCTTCGTTTAAGTTCGGTGTTTATTGTGGATCAAGATATCAAACACGTTTAAATATTTGAAGGTAATAATATATTATAATTTCAAGGTGTTACTAATGGAATAGGGTAATATGCAGCATGATTGAAAGGATTATTTCTTATATGTTTTCTATGTGATGAGTTGGTGAAAATCTATGTATTCCAAGGATATGAATTAATTTATTAATACAGTAATTTAATCCTTAAGATATAGTGGTGGTGGACTTAGATAGGAGAACAATGTTTATAACGAACAAGACCAATCTAACCATGAACCCAACACCTAAACCGATTGACTACAAAGTCAGAAGGGCATTCCAAATCTCTATGAGCTAGAAACTAGTTCTTGGGAATGATAAGAATACCCTTGGGAGTGATTTCACCCAAATTAGAGATAAAAAACAGAATAAATAAATATAAGATCTAAAATAAATAAACATGTCTATCATGTCAATAATGTCATAATCTACTAAATTAATCCATCCCATTTTCATAAATACAAACAACACCCATACATAAGAAGGGAAAATAGGTACACCACTAACCAAGAAAGAAACAACAATAAACCAACCCAAGACAATCCCAAACCAAATCCAAGAAACCTCTGGTTTCACATCTCTACCCATCTCACTTGACGTCAGCCTCAAGGAAAAATTAATAAATCTAAACAGAAACCTAGAACCCAAAATACATAGGCATGATCTAAAAAACCCAGTAGGTCACCAAAACCTGCGGAATCTATGAAATATGTTTCATAAAGTAATTCATCAATGATAATTTAAAGATAAAATTGGAAAATAAACTTTTCATATCTAATATATTTAAGGCCAAAAAATACTATGAACATATTTTAAAAATTTTCAATTTTTATTCAAAATTTAAAACATTATCTTGAAAATAAATTCTCTAGCCTATTGTTGATGATGGCGGAGATAATGATGATGTTGAGAATGTTGGTAATGATAGATGTTATAATATGGCTCTCTATAGTGTATATTTGATGTTTGGATGTGATTATGTGGGTTGAGGAGAGAAGATTCCTTGGATGTGTACATCTTATTATACAATAAAATCCCTCATGTTTTGAAAATATCTTTTCCAATATAGGTTGTTGTTGAGAGATTTATTGAGGGAAGACATATTGAAAATCACTATAATCCCTATAGATGGATAAAAAGTGTCATTATGGGGGTATGTTTTTATGAATTTCCTATGTATGTATAGTTACTTTGTGATTGAGATATTATAATGAGTTCCACATGGGTGGATACATACTTAGTATTGATGGTATTACAATGATGTTCCTATGAGTTGACAGCTTCTTAGTTATTATATATGAAATAATGGTTGTTGTTGTTATATTAGTGGTTGTGTGAGTAAATTTTATGGAAAAGTGATATGGTTTAGAATGTGTGTTGGTTATGTGTCATGAAATGCGAGTGATTGGATGGTTCAATTTTAAGATATAGAAGTTTATTTACTCTTATGTTTTATTCATTAGTAAACTTCATTCACATGGACACATGAGAGTTACAAGGAGGGACATTATGAGTAAATTTTTATTCTCAAACATTCTTTGAATATATACATATTATATTGATAGATTTGGTACTGGTATAGGGAAACCATAGTTCTATAACCATGAGACTTGTTTGGGGTGGTAGATTGCATTATACCTTACTAGAGGTATAGAGGGGGCGCTGGACTAGTGATTCTTCTTTAATTTAAGGATTATCTTATATGACATGAGATTCATTGATAAACAATATTAATTATTATGGTTGGTAATACATTATAATATTCATGGTGATATGATTTTTGTATTTATAATGTTTTATGTAATCTATATTAATGTGATTATATTCCCATGCTGATGGTTTTCAAACCATGTCCTATTAAAAATATGAATCAAGTCTATACTCTAACTCATTGTCAGGTTAGTGGGAGTCCTAATGATGGTCGGTCATGGAAATATAATGTATTCTCCTATACATCACTTTAAATTTTTATTTCTATGTTATTTATCATTTTATTAGAAAAACATCATATGTTGATGAGCTTAAATGGATTGTAACATTCTGTATTAATGATTTAAACATTAAAAAATTAAAAAAATTTAAGTTAAAGGTGATAATACATTGTAAATTTTATACTTTAAACCTTTATGTTGATTTTTTTAGTAATCATTCCATATCCTTAGAGAAAAATTCAATAAATGAAAACGGTTTTCAAAACGAGATGTGAACTATCTTATAACAACATTTCAATTTCTGAGAAAATCCTTAGTTGATACTCTCTCTATATGTGTGTGTGCTTCCATTGAAGGTACTATCACTTCATGGACATAATAGATTTTATATGAATTTGATATGTGTTTTATTATTCTATGTAATACCATTAAAGTTAAAAGTCTATTGATTATTATAGAATATTCTGATTAATCATCAAGAAGATAATAATTCATATTGACAATAAATGTATGAGCTCTATTTAGATTATAATTATATTAATCCCCTCATGATATATCTTATGCTGGATTTTAAGGTTTTTCATCCATGTGTTAACACATTAGATTCTCCTAAAACCCTTTAATGGTATCAAATCAAATCAAGGGATATTTTTTAATACATTTCTTATAAAAAATATGAAAATATGTAAAGATAATGATATCATAGAAAATGATATGTCAATATAACTATTTTAATTACAAAAATTAATGATGTTTTCAAATCATTAATTTCAATACAACTACATAAATATCATATCAATATATCTATAAGTGGGATATGGAATGTCATATAGACAAGGGTTTCATGAGTTTCAAAAGAAAAGTCTCATATCACTCAAAGCCATTTGACGATATCTTTTGGATTATTGGCATTAATTTTCATTATTTTTGACACATCACATGAGACAATGTTGAATATTACTCATTGTAGTATCAAAATGAGAACATCATTATTTAAAAATGATACATGACAATGGTGATTGTTCATATTTAAAGTTTAAATATGAGATATCAGTAATAGTAAATTTTAGTAATTAGGATCGATAGATTCCATCATAATAGGTAATAATTTTTCATTAATACTTATTTGTGATGAAATTTCTATCATAAAGAGTCCATCACATGAAATAACATCTTAATTATGACTTTTTTCATAGAACATCATAAATATTATCTTATAGTGAATTATTTGAGATGGTTGATCAGCAATAAAAAACATCATAGAAAAGAAAAAGAGATGGATAATACATCATTAACAATAATGTAACATAGTATTTGTGATGGAAGTTAGTCAAAAAAAATTGTAGTACTGTTTATGATGAATATTCACCTAATAGTGTTAGAATTTCCATCACAATAATATTTTTTAAATTGTTAAAACTCCATAAAAGATATTCTATCAAAACAGAATTAAAAATTGACTATTAATTTGTGAAAATAAAAACAATTAGTTTATATAACAATTTATAAAATAATCACACTTTGGGGGTAGAGAATAAGGGATATCAATAAATTTACCTTTATTTTGAATAGTAGAAGAGGGAACTATGTTCACATACATGATGTAAGTCACCACATATAATAAATTGTTTTCTCATTTTTCTAATAATGAAAATGATGGTTCTCCTCCTATTATCGATTCAATATATGAATGATCTCATCATGATATCATAATCTATATCATTTTACATAGCAAAAGTGTAGGATCAAAATAATGATTTAGAGGCTCAATATACAAGAGGGGGGTGAATTGTACACTTTAAAAATTTCTTTTAACAAAGGAAAGAGCTAAGTTTAACAAAGTTAACCTATGAAAATTCACAACACCTCTATCACCAATTGAAAACTTGGAATAAGGAATGAAGTTATAAACTTCAAGTCCTATGTACTTTCTTAAAACTGGAAAGAGATTTCGAAAGCAGGTTACATAAATATAGTTCTGGAAGTTGAAACATTACAAAATATTACAATATGAGATTCTACCTTAAAGCGTATCGAATCTAAATGAAACAGAGTACAAGTAAGGAAGTATAAGAAAGTTATAATTTCCTTACAATACAATATGCAGTGGAAACAAACAAGTAGTAAAACTACAAGTAACAAGATATAAGTCTTTTTACCCAAAGAGAAGGGTATCCAACAACCTTGGATAAAGGTCCCTTGATTTATACTTTCAAGAAAGTCTGTCTTACCCACACTAGGGTAAGCCATTGATACGAATATCAGAATCTCTATCTTGCTATCCCCGCAAGCCCTCAACTTCAAGGTAGTTGGAAACCTATGTCTTCCTCAGCAATGAAGCCCTCGAAATTCAAGGTAGTCGGAACCTCTGTCTTCCTATCCCCGGAAGTCCTTGAATGTAATCACCAATATTTGGAGTCGCATGAAGAAAAAACTGAACGAGCGGTTCAGTACGCACAAGGTATGAAAATCATTCTATCTCTAGAAATCACCTTAGCAGCGTGCGGTCTCTAGATCGATCAACTTCATTGTCGTTGTGAGCTCTTTCAAATGAGCTCCTATTTATAGGAAAGGTCGGCCTCCATTCCAATGGTCATATTTTCCTTAAAAATCGGAGGGAACTATACACGTGTAACTTAACCAACAGTTAGTTTATAATAGAATAGATGACATCGTTTTATAACAAAGCAAGTGTAATAGAATGTACGACATCGTTTTAAATCTAACTAAAAAGTTCGATGTGAAGGTTTGGAGTGTAAACAAAATGTTAAAGAGTAGAAAAATTATAAAAGTGTAAGTAAAATGAAAGTTCAGAGTCTAAAAAAAATATTTAGATTCTATATAAATTCGGAATGTATAAAGCAAAGATGATCAAATTCTGTTTAATAGGTGAATTCAGAATGATAATTCGGAATGAGAATTCGTCATCAGAATTCGTAATGAGAATTCGTCATCAGAATTCATAATGAGAATTTTTAATCAGGATTCGTCATTAGATTTAGATGTCGAACTTCATGAGATTTCGTATCCAGAATTCAAAGTAGAACTTTATCAGAGTTCATATCCAGAATTCGGAGTGGAACTTCATTATAGTTCTCATCTAGAATTCGGAGCCTAAAACAGAATTCTTCATATCAAAGTTTTAAACAATTCCGAGAATATATAAATGAATATGATTCTTATACTTAAGAAATATATGGATATATATAATGAAAATATGATAAGAATAATTTTTCTTACAAAATAGATCTTCCTTATAAAAGCGATTTTCCTTATAAAAGAAATTTTTCTTATAAAAATGATTTTCCTTATAAAAGCTATTTTCCTTATAAAAGTTATTTTCCTTATAAAAACTATTTCCCTTAAAAATAAGGTGTTTGTGATTTTCAAAACCAGAAGGAATGTAAAAGTCATAAGGAAAACCTTATTGACTCAACAATCTCCCCCTTTTTGGAAAGCACAAACATCCTTATGAAAAAGATAGTCCAAGAAGAAAGAAAACCTTAAGGTTTATCTCCCTTTGCTTATGGATATTGATGAATAAGACTAACTCCCCCTTAGGATTTGAAACTCTAAGGATCGTATTCTAGATTTCCGGAATGATATTTCATTTTGAGTAAGAATGTATACTTTAATGAAAAACTCCCCCTTAGATAAACTCTACTAGAGTTCTTTTTCTTTCTCACCATTTGTTAGGGTTCTTTTTCCTTCTCCCCCTTTGTGATTTTCAAAAATAATTTGAGGGAATGGAAAATAAAATAAAGTACCTGAAAAATTAGAAACAACAACAAAAGAGACGAGCAAGAAAGATTTTCATTAAGTTTGAAAGTTCAAAAACAAGGAAAGCTAAGATACAACAAAATATCGAATTTGTATATTTTGGATCTTTTTCCTTCGCCGTGAGACCCTTAAGAATAGTCTTTATCTTCTTCAAGTCTTTATGGTCTTCCTCATCTTGCTTCTCTAACACAACTATTCTTTCACTTTGAGCTTCAATATTTTCTTCATGGGCTTTAAGATTTACTTCCTGAGCCTTCAAGATTTGTTCTTTCTTTAACAACTTCTCTTCAAACTCAGTCCGATGATCCCTTTCATACCTCCAGTTTTGAGAAACAGAATTCAGCTTCCCGTTCAGATCTCTGTCTTCTTGAATCCAAGAATTCTTCTCAGCTGTCAACTTTTCTTCAAAGGACGAAGTAAGTTCATTTAGCTTCTGGTCTTTTATCTCAAAATTATCCTTAACATTATCTTGGAATTCCTCAAAGAGCCTCATCGCTTCTACAGTTTTCCTCGACCAACTAGTCATTCTCTTAAAAAAACTTTTGTGGGCTTCATAGCCGACAAAAAAAGTTTTGAACTGAGCCTCCATCTCAACACATTTGTCCATAAATATGGATATAGAGTCTGTTTTCTAATTCAAAGAATGTTGAAGCATTTGGAATCTTGAATCAATTCTTGAGAAGGTCAGAATAGAACCCACCAACTTCTTTAATGACTGCACAACAAAGTCATTCCCCAATGAAGATGACTCCGAATCCGAGACTTTTCTTGGAGAATTTTCTTCTTCAATTTGCTCAAGATTTCTCTTTGAAGAACTACCAACTTCCTTTATAGCCACTGAGCTCAGGGTATCAACAATGAGTTGCTTTCCCTTGTCCTTTTTCGGAATGGAGTCATGTTCTGGAGTTCTCTTTTCACTGTCAGACACTTGAACAACATTGTCTTTATCATGAATAACTTATTGAGCACCACCCTCTTCATTCTCCATTTGAGCAATATCATGTAGAATTTGTTCTTCCTATGCATGATAATCTACTTCTTGTTCTCCTTTATCCTCATCATTCCCTGGAGTGACTAACTTAGAGGACTCAACTTCTGATGTTCGGAGCGACAAATGTTCCGAAGGTGTCCCCTTATAATCGTCTACTTGCTTCAAAACATCTCCTGTCTCACCACTACCTTCAGCATCTTCTTCTTCCTCTTCCACTTGCTCAATATGATCAACTTCCTCAACATGGTTATCTTTTTCCTTCTCCGGAGTGACATAGTTTCTTCCTGGAGTCTCAGGTAGAGATTCCAAAGAAAAAGATCTCGGAACGGGAATGTTTCCGGAGGCCATCTCATTAAACTTCAACAAAGTCTGAACTACCTCAACTTCAGACATCTTCTTCTTAAGCTTCTTTTCTTTCATTTGTTTTTCTAGCTCATCCTCTATTTTTTCCTTCAAGGCCTTAGCCTCCGTAGGATCCAAGACAAACTGAGGCTCCCCTTGCACTCTCTTCTCTTTGATTTCCCTCCACTTGGAAACTACCTCATCAGGGTAAGCTTTCTTCTTCTTCGGTTTTGGAGGTGCGAAATGAACTTCCTTAGATTTGGGATTCCATGCTTCAACTTCAACTGCTTTCAACTTTCTCTTTTTCACTGGCTTTGAAGATTCAGGTTTAGCAACTTTCGGAACCGCTTCTTCTAGAGCAGGTAAATTGACGAACTGACCAGTATTTTTTTGAAGGCAACATCCATCCTTTTGAGGGTACCATCACTCACCAACATAATTTTGCAAAATCTTGTCTTAGACTTTCAATCCCCCTTGAAAGACTCAAGGCACCGAACTATTAACTTCGAGATGATTGATGGATACATTATGATCTGAGCTCTCAGATTCCGTTTCGTAACATTGTCTGTGGTAATAAGAATGTGTTTCATCAGATTAAACTTCCTTAGATTTATCAAAAAACTAGAATATAGATCTCTCTCTTCTTTAAACTATCTTTTTCACCCTTTCTCGGTACGATAAGTCCTTGTACCCATAATTCTAGAATCCAAAAATTCATAGATATAGTAGCAATCTTCGGAGCCTTGTCATCTGACAGTCCGAGAGTCTCCAATGATTTTTCCTTGTCAAAGCTTCCCTTTGAATCCGGCAACACATGAGAGATGAACTCGGATTCTCCTTCATTGTTAAGCCCTAACAAGCTGGCTTCCTTGGTATAGAAGAGCTTATAAGTCTTGCCATAAGACTTAAATGACAATTTCTCCCTACCATCTTCCTTAAAGAAGGAAACTGTCTCATAGAACTCTATAAGAAAATCCGAATATACTTCATCTTGATTTCCAGGCTTAGACACAACAACATATTCCCATCTGTTAAGATTAATATTCTTAGATATAAGAGAATCATACTTGTTGAAGAAATCAGGATGAACTAACCTTTCTCTATATACTAACCACTTGTAAATCGGCTGAGAGGAAGACATGTCTTGAGAAGCTACTTCCACAGACATTCAGATCTGAAGACTTCTGGGAAGTTCATAATGAAGTTTGCTGAAGATCGGAACGGCCTTAAAACAGAGAGGAAGAGCTTTGGGATGTTGGATCTTGAAAAACTGATGTGGGACGACCATTTGGGTCCCCTTTATATAGGCAACAAAATGACGGTTCACCTTCCTCGGTTGATCGAACGGTTGTAAGAACTGAGATCAGATCTGACGGTTGAAAACCAATTCTCAAGAAAACTTAAATCCAATCTTTTTTAGGTTTTTATTAAAACAAGGATTTAAGAAAACTTATAAACTGAAAACAAAATATAAGAAAATATCAGCAAGTAAAGTATGATTACGAAAACTTAAGTAAGGGAACCATACCTTTCGGATTGGCTTAAGAGGATTATTCGTAATGGGTAACATTCTTCTTGAAGAGAAAAGGGAAAAAAACTAACTATGAAAAATCTTTACTATGGAAGAAAACAACGTTCGCAAAACTCACTACGAAAAACTCAACAAATAAAATGAAAAAAACATTACACGATTTTAGGAAAAAAACATTACAAAAGTTTGAATACGAAAATCTCATTATGAAAGACTCGGTACGAAAATCTCGTTACGGAAACACCAGTACAAACTTTTTTGTTCCGGAAGTTTTCAATACAAAAATTTCTATTCTAGAAGTTTTCTATATGAAAATATCCATTCTGGAAAATTTTAGTTCCGGAAATTCCCATTCCGGAAATGTTAGTTCCGAAAAGTTTGAAAAATTAACTTTGGAAAAAAAATTAGTTACTCTATCAATCAAATATACCCCCCTATGAAAAGGAGTTTATTATTGTAAGGAGACTTTGTTAACAGGAAGTTAATTAAGAAAGATTACCTTACAGTTTTCATTTCTAACTTCTGTTTAATGTATTCAAATCTATCAAAAGGAAAATATTTTGTGAAAATATCAGCATGTTGATCTTGCGTTCCAATAAACTAAAGAATGATATCTCCTTTTGTTTTTATAATCTTTTCAAAATAGCTTTTGTTACTAGTCATGTGCCGGTAACATCCACTATCCATGTACCATGTGTTGCTGCTGGTACTCTCTTTATTTTTTTGAAATCAAGAAGATAATTAGACTTTCAGAATCCAAACTTGTTTGGATCCGAGATTTCCATATAACAAAATTTTAGGTACCCACATCTTCTTGGAAAAATAGGCTTTATGAAATCCTAGAGATTGGGTTTTGTTTAAGGAACAATTTCTTGCCTAGTTACCACCACATTGACACTTGAAACAAAATGGGGCACTTTAAGGAACAAAATAATTGTTAGTAAAAATTGGTTTTGTATGGGTATAACCAAATCCGGATTTATTTCTTAAAGGTCGTATTTGGGAATACATTTTATCAAAATTTTCTTTACCATGGGTAAATTTTGATAAACACTTATTTAAGGAAAAAATTTCGGACTTGAGTTTTATAACCAAGTTTTTATCCTCAATATCATTAGTTTTAGAACTAGAGCTAGGCTCGAAAACATTTTTCTTAGAAATTACTTTTTATAACTCTTTAGAAAGTTTGTTCTTCTCAGAATTTACATCCTGAAGATTTTTTGAAATACTTTCAAAATCATCATTTTTTCTATCAAGATCTTTAGAGAGATCTGATATTTCTTTTGTAAGAATAGAATTCCTAGAGTTTGACTTATCATGTTTTTTATTGAGTTCGGAATTCTCAATTTTAAGAAGTTCAGCAAACCTAGAAACATCTTCATAAGTAGGTAAAGTATTTCTTCATCAGAAGAGTATTCTTCATCAGAAGAGTTATAATACTTACTATCATTAGAATTTAAAGAAACATTGGTCAATAATTCAGCATTTCGTACCTTAGCCATAAAACAATGATTGTTAATAGGTATTCTGGCTATAAGACCAAGATTCTTCTATCCTGGAGATTCATAATCATAAGATTAATCTGAAGAGTCACCACTACTGGCACTCCAGGTGTCATTTTCTTTCAAGACTTTCTTAGCTTTGGTTTTATAAAACATCTTTTTGTTCCTATCTGAATGCCTTTCTTTCCTTCTTTCTTTTTGAGCAAAGGGAAATCTGGTCTAATATGTCCAGCTCTCTTGCATTCATAACACGTGACTTCTCCATCTTTATTATCTTTCCTTTCATTTTTCTTATACTTGGATTGGAAATTTCTCTGACCGACTATCTTGTTTATCCTTCGAGTGAGATTTGAAAACTCATTTTCAGAAACATCACCCTCACTAGATTCGGATTGGAAAATGGCTTTCTTAGACTTGGATCTGGTTACCCTCTCTGGAGTCTTAGCTTTCATTTGATTTGATGTTGTTGTAAAAGCAACAGTACCATTCTCATTCTTCTTTTTGATGTTGTCAGCATCTCTATTCATTGTTGTTTTATGTTGCAAAAGAGTTCCAAATAGCTCATCAAGAGAAATTTGAGTGACTTTCCTATTCTCATCTATAGCAGTTCTCTTGGATTCCCACTCATTGGACATGATATCAATTATCTTATCTATAAGTGCTTCATCATATAACCCTTTTTCTCCCATAGACTGTAAACTATTGAAAATAGTCATCAATCTCTGTTGAACTTTACATATTGGTTCACCATAAGGAAAATTGAAGCCATGGTATTCAGCTCTAAGCATTGCTCTCCTAGTCTCAATCACTTTAGAAGTTACAAAGTGTGTAACTTCTAACTTCTTCCCGATACAATTAGCTTCTTCACAAGAATAAATTTGGCTATATATATTTCTAGTCATTGAACAAAGTATAGTATTGTGTACCTTTTAATTGAGTTGATACTCATGCTTTTCCTGGTTAGTGAAAGATCTAACTTCCTTATTAGGAATTTTATAATCTCCAGTAAGCATAATAAAGTTTTCCACCCCAGTATTGATAACAAAAGTCTTCATTCGATCTCTCCAGTACTCATAGTTATAACCATCAAAGATTGGTGGTCTTGTAGGATTTATATTATCAATGGAACCAACATTAACTCCTGCCATACAAAAAATAACCTTCGTCACACAAACTTGTTAGTAGAAAAAGTTCATAATAACAAAGTTCAAAATGAAAAAGTTCGGAATGAAAAAGTTCAGAATGACAAAGTGAGCAAGAAAAACTTATATGTGAGTACAAGTATTTCAGAGACCTCCTTTGATGGAAATTGTAGGATCTAAATAATGATGTAGATGCTCAATATACAAGAGGGGGGGAGGGTGAATTGTACACTTTAAAAATTTCTTTTGACAAAGGAAAGAGGTAAGTTTAACAAAGTTAACCTAAGAAAATTCACAACACCTCTATCACCAATTGAAAACTTGGAATAAGGAATGAAGTTATAAACTTCAAGTCCTATGTACTTGCTTAAAACTGGAAAGAGATTCTGAAAGAAGGTTCCGGAAATATGGTTCCGGAAGTTGAAACTTAACTAAAGATTACAATATGAGATTCTACCTTAAAGCGTATAGAATCTAAATGAAACAGAGTATAAGTAAGGAATTATAAGAAAGTTATAATTTCCTTACAATACAATATGCAGCGGAAACAAACAAGTACTAAAACTACAAGTAACAAGATATAAGTCTTTTAACCCAAAGAAAAGGGTATCCAACAACCTTGGATAAAGGTCCCTTGATTTATACTTTCAAGCAAGTCTGTCTTACCCACACCAGGGTAAGCCCTCAATACGAACATCGGAATCTATGTATTGTTATCCCCGCAACCCCTCAACTTTAAGGTAGTTGGAAACCTCTGTCTTCCTCAGGAAAGAAGCCCTCTAACTTTAAGGTAGTCGGCACCTCTATCTTCTTATCCCCGGAAGTCCTTGAATGTAATCACCAACATTCGGAGTCGCATGAAGAAAAAACTGAACAAGCGGTTCAGTACGCACAAGGAATGAAAATATTTCTCTCTCTAGAAATTACCTTATTAGCGTGTGGCCTCTAGATCGATCAACTTCATTATCGTTGTGAGCTCTTTCAAATGAGATCCTATTTATAGGCAAGGTCGGCCTCCTTTCTAACGGTCATATTTTCCTTAAAAATCGGAGGGACCTGTACACATGTAACTTAACCAACGGTTAGTTTATAACAGAATAGACAACATCATTTTATAACAAAGCAAGTGTAACAGAATGTACGACATTGTTTTAAGTCTAACTAAAAATTTCGGAGTGAAGGTTCAGAGTTTAAACAAAATGTCAAAGAGTAGACAAATTATAAAAAGTGTAAGTAAAATGAAAGTTCTGAGTCTAACAAAAAATAATATTCAGAGTCTAAATAAATTTGGAGTGTATAAAGCAAAGATGATCAGAATCTGTTTAATAGGTGAATTCAGAATGATAATTCGGAATGAGAATTCATCATTAGAATTAATAATGAGAATTCGTCATCAGAATTCGTAATGAGAATTCATAATCAGGATTTGTCATTAGATTTTGATGTCGAAATTCATGATATTTTGTATCCAGAATTCGGAGTCGAACTTTATCAGAGTTCGTATCTAGAATTCAGAGTGGAACTTCATTACAGTTCTCATCCAGAATTCGGAGCCTAAAACAGAATGCTTCATATGAAAGTTTTAAACGATTCCGAGAATATAGAAATGAATCTGATTCTTATACCTAAGAAATATATGGATATAGATAATGAAAATATGATAAGAATAATTTTTCTTACAAAATTTATCTTCCCTATAAAAGTGATTTTCCTTTTAAAAGTGATTTTCCTTATAAAAGCGATTTTCCTTATAAAAGCGATTTTCCTTACAAAAGTGATTTTCCTTATAAAAGCAATTTTCCTTATAAAAGCAATTTTCCTTAAAAATAAGGTGTTTGGGATTATCAAAACAAGAAGGAATGGAAAAGTCATAAGGAAAACCTTATTGACTCAACAAAAAGATGAATTCCCTGAGTGAATTTCTTTTGAGGCTTTTAATGATGAAACTATTTTAATACTAAAAAAATTATCTAGTGTTGATCATGAACTAATATCAATCACCCATCCTTTCTTAGTACCAATTTCCCAAATCCATGCCTCCTATTTAAAGCGTGAATAAGATAAGCTTTGGGAATTATCCTCTCAACCTTGGGTCTCATCCTAGATCTCTATTATATGGGTCTCCCAATCATAAATCTTTGAAATTTTATTAATAAAAAAAAAAAATATTGATCGATTAATTAAAAACATATAAATAAAATATAAACTATAATCGCCAACTTCCTTTCACCCATAACCTATCGTATAGTATAATATGAGTACATCCTCTAGTACACATTAAATTTAGTAATAAATGGATTAACCATATATATTATTTATTAAACATATATATTAAGTATCAACCAAAGTATATATAAATTAATTTAATACATTTAGAATTAAAATTATTTAAAAAATATTGAATAAGTATCTAATATTTAAAATACCATAAACCTGTGATGTATACGAAAAAGAAGACTCTCATATTTTCAAGTCATATCTCATATTCCATAACTATATTTACCTATAGACTTCATCCTCTTAAAATATTTTCTAATCACTTAGTGTACAACCCCACCCATTCTTATGAAGGAATAAAGTTAGGATGAAAATCCACATAATAAAGAGAAAAAATAGTCATATAATATCTATGAAAAGAGCTCTAACTAATTGTTTATCGAAAAGTAATGAAAATTATCATAAATATATGTTTCTTAGGCCTCCTTGATAGAGGTACTCAAAAATTCCCTGATAGGATTGTTGTCGATGCTTTTGTTGGGGCACGTGCATCCATCTGTGGAGGATGCACAACTGTTGCCCCTCATTCCCGCTTTCCAAAGGTGGGCGACATCCGTTCCTTATTCAGGGAAATTTGATCCTTGATCAAAACAGGATGATGGGATGTCAGTTCTTCTTTCTTTGGATTCCTCCTCGAAACTCATCACCTAGTCCGGGTCTCCCTTATATATTTAAGATGTTGTTCATGAAACTCTTCCTTGTGTCATATCTTCATGGACACCAATTAATTACACTGCTTCTGTCAGAACATTCCAAAAGGTCCAGTTTGGGCAGCAACCTTCGTTCAGGGGAGTAGTCATGTTGGACATCACTGGCATGTCTGGACACTAGGACACTGGTGCGTCTAGGTTTCTTCCCCTTATTATAGGGCTTCTTGAGGGCTCGAAATCCTGAGGATTCCCATGTCAAGCGCAGGGAATTATATACCATAGGCACGTCTCTGAGGTTTTCCTTACCTTCCCATGTTTAAACCAGGGTGTTCCGCATGTTTAATGTCTAGTGGAGAAAGATTTCACTGATAAGAACACTGACTAGAGTGGATCAGATGAGTTTAACCCCTATAGGATGACAGTAGTGTTGGGATTGAATCCCAAGGAGACTTCCTATGTATCCCTATGGCAGGGAATCAAATTCTGCGTAGTTCAGGATGCTGATGGGATGCCTAAGGAGGTGGGTCATGAGAATGTATGGGTGGATGGGACCTGGGGGAAGTGGAATCTCTAGGTTAGGTCATGACCTTCCCAAGAAACATAATTTTGAGGGAAATGTCAATAGATTGGCCTAAATTGGGGGGGTACACATAGGACAAAAACTCGATGATCTGTATGGGGCTTACACATGGTTAGCAGCTCAGGTTGGTCTGACGCCACTAGGACAGACCAAAGATGTGAGTCCTAGCAAAGGGGATTACAACGGATTGCCGTTGAATAGGGGATATAGCACCTTACCGCTGATCGAGATAAAACAGTTTTCTGCTAATTGAGGGACACAATGGATCACCGCTAACTGGGGGACACAACGGCTTACCACTGCATGGGGTTTATAGTTTAACATCATGTGGGATGAAGGTGAACCGATGTGAATAAGGTCTGGGGTCCAGATGGATGGTGTCAGCGAACCGACATGAAGGGGGGTAATGACCAGTTGTGGGGCTTGAACCTCAGGTAGGCTTCCTACGAACCTTTCCTTGGAAAGGATCAAAGTCCATGAAGTTTGGAGGTAGAGTTTGGAGACCTAATGTGAGAATGGTCGGGTCCAATGGATGGTGGTGGGATTAAACCTCAGAGAGGCTTCTTACGTACCATTCCTTGGCAAGGATCAAAGTCCTCGTAGTTCAGGAGTGGTTGTTTGGTGAACCGACGTGAAGGGGGTCAGGACCAATAGTTGTTGGGATTGAACCTCAGGGAGGCTTCCTACATACCTCTCCTTGGAAAGGCTCAAAGAACTCATAGTTTAGGATGGGTGTGGGACTTACACTATTGGCTACCTGAGGTGTTGTGGAATTGACGTGAAGATGGACGGAACCACCGGGTGTTGGGCTTGAACCTCAGGGAGGCTTCCTGAATACCTCGTGTTGGAAATGATCAAAGACCTCATAGTTCAGGTTGGGTGTGGGGCTTACTCTCTAGGCTGCCTGAGGTGTTGATGAATCAACATGAAGATGGTCTAAATGACCGAGTGTTAGTATTGAACCTCGGGGAGGCTTCCTACGTACCTAACCTTGGCAAGGATCAAGGACCTTGTAGTTCAGGTTGGGAGTAGGGATTACACTCTAGGCTGCCCAAGGTGTTGGTGAACTGACGTGAAGATGGTCAGAACGACCGGGTGTTGGGCTTGAACCTCAGGGAGGCTTCCTACGTACCTTTCCTTGGCAAGGGTCAAATACCTCGTAGTTCGGGTGGGGTGTGGGGATTATACTCAAGGCTACCCAGAGAGGAAATTCATGGTCCATACATGCTCTAAGCCCACGTGAGTCATGATTGGTGTGAGAAACAAGAGACAACAGAGAACTAACAACCACGTCACTAAAGGTGCGTCCATGGGAAGTAGACTCGGGCTTACGCATGATTAGCCGCCCAAAGAGGAAACAGGGGATTATTCGTGATTAGATGACTAGGGAGATATAGATTGGGACTTACTCCAGGATGGAGGCCCAGTGGTGGAAAAGACCAATGGGAGAGGGATTCAGAATGGAAGAGAGGAGGAGCACCGTTGTCCATCACACCCTTTGCTAGCCATGATTACTAGAAAATAAAGGAGGATCAGCGGTGCTACCTCCTACCATAAAGGCTAGGGGCTTACACCAAGGTGGTTCCCTTCCCCGCGGATTGGAACTGCCACAACAAAGAGGATCTCATTCCATGGGAGGAAGATTTCACTCCTGTCGAGACGAGTGGATATACAGAATGTCAAAGATGGGGGGCCCCGCATAGGATGCATGGGTTGAGGTCACCATTTAACATCATGTGATGAGGATAATGGCGCTTGGCAGTTTAACATCCTAAATCTCAGACAAGGTGGGTTCAATCCTCACCCCTAGGAATTACATAACGAGTAGACTCTGCACCTTAGTGAAGAGAAGGGACAGGCAACGCCGTAGCTTGGGGGTGTTATGAAGCGTACCATTGGGGGGTCCACTTTAGTGTGGCTATGTGAAGAAGTAATATCTGTTAGTGTGACTATGCGTAGAAGCCTGAGGTGAAGCAACGCAATGGCCAGTATCGTCTAAGGGAATTTGAAATTTCTTCATGCAAACCTGAATGGCTACACGGGATAAGGAGTTTTAGAAACAAATGGGCCATAAGTGGAAGCCTTGTGAAGATCTTGTGCTGCATGAAGTAGAAGGGCTTTGTAAAGGGATGTAATTCACAATGTGAAGTTTTCTAGGTTAGGAATAGGGCATATGTGCATATGGTAGGAGCTTCGCGAAGTAGAAAGGTACTCGTGAAGAAATGCCTCACGAAGTAGGGGTGCCTCGCGAAGCAGGGTGTCATGAAGTAATGTGATTCGCAAAGCATAGTGACCCTGCCTTAGCACACATGTCATGTGGGTGTGGTGGGTGTTTCTCAAAGCATAAACGCTTCGCGAAAACCTGAGTCCCGGTGGGGATCTCATTCCTTCATGAAGGCCCATCATATTTGCAAAAGGAATCCCTCTTGGAAGAGGGGCTCAATTAATTCCAAGGGAGAGGAAATTCTCATATCAGAAGTACCTTGAAGAACTCATGGTTTGTAGAGAAAGATGTGATTCGTGATTTGAGAGCTAAGAAGGTGAAATTTCAGATGCTCTATCCTTTGGGCTTGAGGAGAGCTCTTTATTTATAGGCAAGAGGCGCCGCGAAGTAGAGCTCACTCCATGCAAATAGGGAGTTAGCTCTGCGCCAGATCACGGATGTCAAATGAAGTCACAGAGGGTTACCACCTCCTTACTCCCTGGTGAGTCACAAAAATCAAAATGGATCACAGACCATTACCTCCTCCTTGCTCTGCGGTGGGTCACAAATGTCAAAACGACTCTTGGAGTGTTACTACCTCTTTTCTTTACACCAAGCATGGGGCCATGGGGCTTTGAAAAAGGGCTCTATGGGGTAGTCTGGGAGGCATCCCTCTTGTTCTTCATCTTCCCAATATTTTGGTGTCAACAAATTCCCCCCCCCCCTTAGACTTGGAGCCGAGGATAAATCAAGGGGAAAAGTTGGAGGTTCAATCGCCAAAACCCCTTATGTCCACAAAGCTGTTCCGTGAAGAGGTCTCGCGAAGCGGATAGGTGATGTGCCGGATGGGCGCGCCGCGAAGCTCGGTGCGGAATGGACACACCATAAAGCTGCGATGTTCATCGCCTATAAATAGGGAAGATGACCCCTATATTTTCCTTTATTTCCTATGCATCTTCGGCTTGTAGTGCTCTTGATTCTCAAAGCTTCGTGTATTCCATGCTTGGTATCCACGATTCAGATATTATACTTCATGGCGCACAGTGAGTCTCTAAATCTACGACAGCGCCTAGAAACATTCTTTTGGATGGTCGGGGCAGGGCTCCACAAAATTATTTGTGAACAAGATCGGCATTTCTCTATGAAAGGTCTTCACGAACCAGACATTGGAAAAGCTAAAACATAAACCTAAATTGCTCATTAGGAGGCTGTGAGGGGGTACCTCGTGGACGCTGCTTGAAGGGAAGATATGACGAACAGCTTGGGCCTAGGGGAGACAATTGAGATCCATTCCAACCGCGGTTCATTGGTAGAGCTGCTATCAGAGAGCCAGAGGAACTATACACTATGCAGGAGGTTGCCTTTGTACGGATTCAGGTTGAGGGATGATTTCTTCATTCCTCAAGAAAGTAGGGACAATCCAACTTACTAGTTCAAGAGTACGTCGTGTCAGTGCCAATGGTTCAAGGCAGCTGACGGCCATGCCCGAGAAGACTCCACGTAAGTCGATACTGACTTCCTGTATAACCACCTAGATAACATGGATGGGGAGGTATTGAATCCAGAGATGTACCCCCTGTACCATAAAATCTTAAAGGCATCCTGGAGGAACCCGAGGAATGGATGGTTTGAGGAGTGGGACTTGCGCCAGGGCGGCAACTTCACAGATGATTGGGCTTGGACCTACTGGGTAGGTGCCCCATGTGAAAAGTTTGGGGCCCATCTAAGGAGAGTGGGCCTATATGAGGTGGATTGGGCCTCCCAGTTTCACATCTATCAACTGAAGTAGCTGATGTCGGAGCTCTTGAGTAGGTGGTCACCAGGGACCAACACCTTCCACATGATCCATGGGGAGGTTGGTATCAGCTTGTGGGATGTGCACCAGATCTCATGGTTCCCGATATTGGGGGCGATGTATGATGAATTCTTCCCCATCATGAGTTCATGGGAGGATCCATAGAAAATGTCACAGCTGGCGATGGTGTTGATGGAGTTGGTACCGGGAGAGGAACAAGCAGTAATGAGGGATGTCCATTTCAGGCGGTGGTTCAAGTAGTTTCTGAACATCCTGGTAGGTAGGCAGTTTCTGATGAGGCCTCAGACTTTCCCAAATTGGGCTCAATGAGGCAAGGAGCACTTGTACTGGCAACTCTTGGAGGATAGCCAGTGGAAAATCTGGGGATTCAGCATCAGCACCGAGGAGCAGTCGATAGTCTAGTTGGCGGCATTCATCGCGGCTCTCATTTGTGGCTTGATTCTATTGGTGAGGGATAAAAACATGGGCATGTGACCCAGCACATTTATCATGGAGTCCATGTAGGCGATGGGAAGGCAAGTCAACCTCAGGATCCTGATGCTCACCAAGCTATACAAGATGTTGTGGCACATCAGCGAGGTGAAGAGGCCACCAAGGATATGCGGGCCATTCCACCTCCAATATGGGTGGATAGCGGTGCATGTTAGAGGGGTTTATGAGTACCCAAACCCCATTACGCCTCCAGGGTCGAACTTCCACCCCACTATTCTGAATGTTGCAAGAATATTTCCAGCCTATATGACCACAACATTGGTACTTAATTGGATGTGGAAGGTGGAGGAGTTCAACTTTCACTCATTTCCATTTCCAACAGGTAATTTTACCAATGAAAACCAAGGAATGGAAGAACACTAGTCTTATCTCCTGGTATTTCAAGGTGGAGTCCTATTGGAAAGGGTGGACAGTGAGCCCCACTGTGACCCGTGCACCCTGCACTGATTTGCTCGGAAATTTCGGTGCATGCAGCGACTGACCCTAAGGGTCTATCTAGGGGTGATCCGTGAGGAACACTCATGTGTGATGAGGTAGATGTGGCTCATGTTCACATGAGAAGATGAAAAAATGCGAAACAAGGTACCTCTACCTTCTGCTGCCCTCAGGTAGGTAAACGAGTATGCCCAAAGTAGGGAGGTGGCCTACCCAGGGGAGATGCTGAAGTAGCCAACTGTTCGGGTGAGTGATAGTCAGCCTCCCTAACCCCAAGGCCAAGGCTGGAAGGAGGCAAGGACATCTCGCGGTGGTGGGGCTGCCCTGGCGGCGGGACTCGCACCAGTTGAGGGAGAGGCAATGATGATAGATCCATCAACGATAGCGGACCCGGTAGTTCTATAAGAACAGAGGAATCCAGAGGGGAGACCACCGAGAGGGTTTTGCAGGATACCGACCCAGGCTCCGGAAAAGTAGTTGCACCATATAGACATGCCGGAGAATGCTATCTTCCTAGAGTCTTGGGACATATGGGAAGTCAACTGAAAATTCCTTAGCCTGCCTGAGATGTGGCAACACTTGAACCATCTCAGGTTGTATTTTCTGGGGATATACCCTATCATGGATGGCTTTGCGGTGTCCTGGGTAGAGGCAGAGCAATACTTTGCATAGCTGGAGGAATTTGTGCATTCATTGGGTGAACTTCTTCCAATGGAATATCGTGTCAAGGTGCTTCTCTATCGCACAGTCCCTCCACAATTGTATGTCACTGAACTGAGAGAGAGATTCCCTCTGCCAGAAGAATCGGACGAGTCCTATTGGGGGGACGAGGCGAGTAGAGGGAGCCCATTGGAGGAGGGGGAAGTCATTGATCAGGACTCGAACCTTGAAGAATTTGCAGAGGCCCTTGAGTTAAAATCCCAAGCCCCTTCCTCAGGGTCTTCTCCTAGGTCGTTCTGGAGTCCTTGCTAATACTTGAACAGTACAGGAGAGTCTCATACATAGAACCCATTCTCTTCCCTCAGTGGGTGTAGGTGTGGGCCCTTTGGGATCCACAATTATGGCTACATCAATTTATACATCCAGTGGGGCTAGGACACCTGAGGTGACCCCTCTAGAGCTTTCATACCTTCCGAAAATATATGGGGGGCCACACCTTGGGGTCCCAATGACTTCAACCCAAGAACGAGACCTGGAATTTGATTACTGTTGGTTTCTTCTACCAAATTCATGATTTTCACCCACTGACCATGTCAACTGACATCCAAGCCCTATTTGTTTTGCACAGTTCTTCAAATGGGATGGGTCACCTTAGCGAGCTAGGTCGGGGATTCTAGCTGCATCCTTCCCAGAGGAATGTTGGTGATCGTGGAGGTGGATATCCAGACAGACCAAACTGCGGTTCTCTCGATCATTGGTGGGATAGCCAGTGGGGATGTGCCTGAGATTATTGAGGTGGGATCCAATGATGAGGATTGATCAGATAGCCCAGGTCCTGCCACGCCTGATCGAACGCCAGACGCAGACCCTGCTGATGAGTTCCTGAGGGCGTTCCCCACCTATGAGCCTACCAACCGTGCTGACTGGGATGAAATGGCCACTGATGATGAGGAAAACAAAATAGTTCATCTCCAGTCATGGAAGCTGATTACGTACTTTTTTAATAACACCCAAAGCACTATGGCTTGATGAGATGGATAGACATCGCTCACAACTGTGTGAACTATGTGCTAGGGGAGTGGATGCTCGACGTCCCCACTTGCTCGTCCGAGATCTTATGGCAGATATGATTTGGGAGTACGACCATGGCCTTGGTTTCATCTAGTAGTGGAGGAAAGAAGTGAACATCAAGAGTCTCCAAGAGGCTGAAAATTGGGTCCAACAGTTGCAGAGTCGGGAGGACGAGCACTTATCCTTCCACAACACACAATCTGAGAAAATATTGCGATTTAAGGACCAACTGGAAGAGGATGAAGAGGGCATGAATCAAGCCTTTGAGGAGATGATCATTATCTGGACCAATCTAGAGCGGTCTTAGACTGCAGCCGATGAATTTCTCCCCATCGCTGCTGAGGAGGAGCAGGAACTGAACAGGCGGCAGAAAATCTTGGATGCCACATGCCAAAGGGTGGAAGAGCTACAACATTATTTTGACGGTGTTAATCCTTCTGTGGGAAGGATCAACCCTTGGGTACTGTATTGATTACAAAACCTTGTGTTTTGATTGTTTTATGCCAGATGAATGCACGAGTTCGATTATTTGTATTGGTTTGTTGCATTCCCATCATATTCATGGAGAGTCCAATGATCATTCCCTAAGCTCATGTGGGCCGGGCCCGATGTGAGAAATAAAGGATGACCAACTTATTACTTCTTTATAATGTTGGAATGTAAACCAATCTCTAGGTATCTCGGGGTTTGGACAACCTATTCGGATTTCCGAAAACAATTGGGGGAGACCTGACCAGAGAATAAATATATCAGAACAGTTGGATTACTGTTTTCTGAGTGTACTCTTGTGCATGAATGGGGTAACTCCATGGGCGTTGGAATTAATCAGAACATAGGGGAGTGAAACATGTGAATCACAATACCCAAAACACAGAACACTATAAGGGTGGCATGAAAATGGCAGGTAGTTGTTGACCGCGTTCGAAACACAGTATCCTAATCGTGTAATCCGGAAATGGGGGATAACAAATGAGGGCCTACTACTGACCATGTTCGAAACATGGGCCCTGACTCGAAATGTTAACCATTATTCTTATGGAATGTTAGCCCATGGCAGTAGGCAATCCAATGGCCAAACATCCATACCATTATGGGGTTCCTTCAGACATGAAAGAGGGTGAGGATCTGAATAAAGGGCATGAAAAGCGTGGAGAGTGGAGTGATGGGTTTGTTCGACTGGAGTCCAACACTATTGAAATTATGCCACCATGGTGGAAATGCATTAGGCGGGTACATTGGTATGATTAGGGATCAAAAACACTTCCAAATAGGACTTCTTGGATGAGGAAATTGTCGCTTCCCAATGTAATCATGGGGTATCCTAAACTTGTTCAGGGTAAAGCTACAATTTCATGGTTCCCCAAAAGAGCTTAGGTCAAGGGACCCAAAAACGAGGGGGGAATGAGAATCATGATTCCTAGGGATAGACCTAGAGAAAAGAAGTATGGGGGTTCTTACATATCCCATGAGAATGGGAATCAATCCAAATGTAGTTCTTGGGGCACGGTGTGGTTAGACACCAACACCAGTAGGGAGAATCCTCTCTGGAAACTGACGCATCCCATGATTAACATAGGGAATCCTGAACTTGATTGGGGTAGAACTACTATTTAGTGTCATGCATTGAGGAAATATGGACTTGTGTAGTTTAACGTCATATGATGGGACATGAAGTGAAAGTGAATATCTCAGGAAGGGAGTATGTGGTGTTGTAGCTATAAACTCGATGTCAATGAGGACTTGGTTCAGATCACACCAAGTATCCTTGGAGGAAACTATTCAGGTTAGGGGACCAATAGTGAAAATTTGTCTGGTCCTAAAGAAAAGTGTTCAGGCATTCCTATGTACCCCATGAGGATGGGAATCAAGCCATACATAGTTCTGAGAGAGTAGTTTAACGTCATGCGGGACAAGGAAAGGTATGGTGGCATGACTGTTCTAGTACATGTCCTACTAGAAATACTATGCCCATGTGAGTCATGCTCGATGTGGGAAACAATAAGTAGTGATGGTACTTTCCTAGAATAGGGAGGCACAAGTTAGGGATGATGGGACACTAGGTGAATGACGTCCCACTGATGTTGTCCCGCCTATATAGCGCACCTAGATGTGCGGAGGGGTAAAGCCGAGTATGTTGGAATTCTACTTGAACAAAAGGAAGTGGAAATATGTGAATCATGATTCTTGAGATCTGGACCACAATGATGGTGGCATTGCGATAAGGGATAGTTGTTTACAATGTTTGAAACACAGTATCCATACCATGTTATCCTGGAATGGGGACAACAAATGAGGGACTACCACTGACCATGTTCGAAACACATGACCTATCACAAATGTCTCCCAAGATCTTTAGGGATGTTGGCCCGAAACGGTAGGTGAGATGAGGAGGAATGAGACTAGGTCATGAATGGTGTCCCTTTAGATGTTGAAGAGGATGAGGATCCAAATAACGGGCTCACAAAGCTTGGACATGGAACGAGTGGACTATCCCCAGTAAAATTCCTCACTTTGGGTTCTTTGTCAGAACACATGCTAGTACGAAAATGAGATGCATCAGATAGAGGGAGTCGAGTCCCTTCCCAAGTAAAAGGGTCCTGGAGTTGCATAATTTCAACTTAAGGTCCTAGGGTATACCATTAAGTGGGGCTTGATTTAATGGGTTGTGTGCAGGGTCGCGAAATAGCCAAACATGACATGCAGTTCCCATAGGGAGATCTTAGTTTTGGGCCATAGAACTCAGACCATGATGGGAAAAGATATGGGAAGCACATGGTGGGGATATTGAAAAACCCAACATGAACGAGAACCTAAGAGGTACTTGCCACACCACATGTTCCCAAATTAGTTTGGGCCAATGGGCCAGAAAATAAAGGACAAGATTTCTAGATTCCTGGGGCTGGACCTGGAGGCAAAAATGCATGTGCGTTCCTACGTATCCCATGAGGATGTGAATCAAGCCATACATAGTTCTAGAAGAAGTTGTTAAGTTTAATGTCTTATAGCAAGGACGTAGAGTGGTCTTAGTTTATGGTTATAGAGCTCAGACCATGGATGGTAGGAAACGCGGGAGACACATGGTGGGGTAATTATAAGACCCGATGTGAATGGGAACATGGGGTTCCAACCACCATGTGTTCATTGGGGAGGTTTTAGGTCGAGGGACCAAAAATGAAAGTTAATCTGGGCCTGAGGGAGAGTGCATAGGAATTTCTACATACCCCGTGAGGATGAGGATCAAGCCACACCTAGTTCTTAAGATGGCATGGTGGGATACTAGTGTCAGGTATAATAAGGTTGTGTGGGTCTAGCCCATACACAAAAAGGATCGGTATTTAATAGATCTTTTTTATACTTTAAGATGAATGAGTGTTTTTTTTTGTGTAGCGATGGACCTAAGATAGAAAGTCCAGGCATCACTAAAAAAAATCATGCCATGTGTAATAGTTGACAAATGGTATGGTGCATGACCGATACCAAACATGATGCCTCCTCAAGTGAGGATATCACGGTGTTGTGCTATTTTTCACCGTGCAGCCGGGACGATAATGTCACAGTTTAGGGTCATGTGATGGGACCAAACATGCATTTTTTACATTATGTAGGATATAATAAACAATTTAATGTCATGTGGTACTATGAATCATAGTTTAAAGTCATATAAGTATGAGGTCCACACTATACTGTGAGCGATTCCGAGAAAGAAACCTCAGGCTGAGGGGACAGAAAAGGTTAGAGGATATGGGGAAGGAGAAACTAGCTCCCAATTGAGTTGGACCCAAAGACGAGATGTCTAGGTGTTCCTACGTATCCCATGAGAATGGGAATCAAGCCACACGTAGTTCTTTAGGGTTCCTTTTAACATTGTGCGGGACTATGTAATGTTTCATGTCATGTGGGACAATAAGTACGGGGGACAACACCTAGAAAGGGACATACATGGTGTGGCTAGTAAAAACCTGACATGAATGAGGATAGAATATCATACCATGCCACGTAGTTCCATAAGAGTTAGAGCCCCAAAGGCATAACAGAAGAGATAAATTAGTGGAAATCGAGATGGACCCAAAGACAAGATGTTTAGGTGTTCCTACATATCCCATGGGAATGAGAATCAAGTTGTACGTAGTTCTTAAAAGAGATATTAGTTTATGGTCTTAGAGCTTGGACCTTAGAGGAGCGAAAACCTTCCAAGTAGGTGGATACCTCAACCTTATCCCTAAGCCCATGTTAGTCAAACTCAGTGTGGAAAACAAGGGTGGAAGAGGTTTGTTGCAATAACTAGAATGCACGCCAAAGGAAAATTGATGTGGAGCCTCAAATGATGCCCTTACCATGGCTTTTTTCCTCTTAATGTGAAAATGCGCACTGAGGGATGGTGCCAGGAGTGTCGATATTCTATTTGTACATGATGGTTTGGAAAATAATGTGAATCATGTAACCAACATTCAAGGCTTAAAGGGGATGGCATGACGATGAAGGATAACTATTGACCATGTTCGAAACACAACATCTATATTGCGTTATCCTGGAATGGGAACAAAAGATGAGCATCAACCGTTGACTGTATTCGCAACATGGGACCTATATCAATCTATTATTAAAAACCCTCGAGGGTGTTGGCCCGTAATTGTAGGAGGGACCTTGGGTCGAGAATCCATGCCATTTGGCGGTCCCTTCGGATGTGAAATATTATGGAAGCGCCAAATTAAGGGGAACACGAAGCCTGAAAAATGGGTGAAATCTTGTCTAGGTAAAATCTAACACTCCAGGTGCTGAACTAGAGTACTATTGATGACATTGGTGAATCACTGATGAGGTTTAAGGGTACTCAACTTGAGAGTTTCTAATTTAAAAATATGAGTATAGAACAAGGGGATAGAGAACTCTTATGCGAAATAGGTAGATGGCGTGGTTGTTACAAACCCAACGTAAATGAGGACATAATCCCACACCACACCAAATACCCCCCTCCCTGGGAAAGTGCAGGCCCATGGGCCAAGATGAACGGGATATTTCTATGAGATGGGACTAGACCTGAAGACTTGACGTTCGGGTGGTCCTATGTATCCCATTAGGATGTGAATCAAGCCATACATAATTCTAGAAGAGGGTAATGTGAAGATTACTGTCATACAATAAGGACTCAAATGAGTAAGATACCCCAGACGAAGGAGGTTTACGGTGTGGAGAGTAACCCAACATGAATGAGGACCTAAACCCATAGTACATTGTACAACACTAAGTGAGAAATTAGGATGGGGGTCGGAGAAGGCCAAGGGGCCTAAGCCTGGGCCTCCGACAAAAAGTCACAGCCAGCTTGCAGTTTAACGTATTTTGGTGAGGATGAAGGAAGGGTTAAGGTGTCTCATTCAAGGATCTATACGGTATGATGAGAAACCCGATGTGAATGAGGACAGAATACCCCGCACCAAATTGTACAAACCTAAGTGAGAACTTGGGCCAGGGGCCCGAAAAGGCCAAGGGGCCTAAGGTTGGATCTTGGATGGAAAGTCTCGACCAATTTGTAGTTTAATGTCTTGCATTGAGGATGAATGTGATCTTAGTTTAGGGTCATAGAACTCGAACTGTCGATTC
The DNA here is from genome assembly GCA_963277665.1 of Viscum album. Classification (NCBI taxonomy): domain Eukaryota; kingdom Viridiplantae; phylum Streptophyta; class Magnoliopsida; order Santalales; family Viscaceae; genus Viscum; species Viscum album. The sequence goes on from OY728135.1 coordinate 457,117,587, forward strand.
CTAGTTTAACGTCATATGCGTGGGATAGAAAGTGAGAATTATCGTGCTTATGGAAGAAAAAAAACATCAAGGATGATTGAGGAAAACTGTTGACCAGGTTCGAAACACTGTATCCACCCTTATGTGACCCAAATGGGGGAAAACAATTGAGCATCGACCATTGACCATATTCGCAACATGGGACATGCATCAACGTTTCACCCACAATCCATGAGGGCATTAACCCATAACGGTAGGAGAGACCATGGGCTGAGCATCCATTCCATTTGGGGGACATTCTAGATATAGAGGGTGATAGAAACCCAAATGATGAGTCATGTCGAGCATGGAAGATCCTGTGCTCGTAGAACGGATGATAAATGAAGGAATGTTAATCTCAAGGGGATATGTGTGGCATGGTAAAATATACTGATGTGAATGAAGACATAATTCACACCACACCACATGTCTTTACCCGAGGGGAGATTCTGGAGTTTGGGGCTGGGCCAACAAACAAAATGACCGGGTGTTCCTACGTACCCCATGAGGATGGGAATCAAGCCACACGTAGTTCTTAAGGGCCATGTAGTTTAACATCGTGTGGTGAGGACGTGGGAGGATATAAGAATGGGGAGGGGGCACATGGTGTGGCCATTGTCATCCTGACACGAGTGGGGTCCAAAGAAGCCTTCACTACGCCATGTAAGGATCCTCCAAGAGATTTACCCCCAGGGGGGATAGTCAAAGAATAATTCTAGGGGGCTGGGATCAAGATGAAATGTTTGAGCCTTCCTACGTATCCCATGCAGATGGGAATCAAGCCACATGTAGTTCTAAGGGTGAAGTTTAACGTCTTGCAGGATTCTATACAATTTAACGTCATGTAGGATGTTTTATAGTTTAAAGTCATGTAGGACTGGGTAGTTTAGGGTCATGTTGGACCCAACAATTTAGGGTCATGCTGGACCATCATGCAGTTTAGGGTTGTGTGGGACCGTCCAGTTTAAGGTCGCATATGACCATACAGTTTATGGTCTTGTGGGACCCTAGACTCAAGAAAAGTTTTTCTTGAGGAACTTGGAATTGGTGGGAGGAATTATACAGTCACCATCCATGGTCACCAGTGAGTACGCACCATTGGGTTAAACCTTGTGAACAACGAAAGTTCCTTCCCATTTGGGCTCCAACATGGGTGGTTTCCAACCAGGTATCATTGGTGTCTGGAGGGCCAAAAACAAATCACCTTGCAGGAAATAGAGGAGGTGAACATTTTTGTTGAAGGCTCTAGCTATCTTATTTTGATGACTTTCCAAATTATGCAGGGAACAAAGCCTATTCTAATCACGTTCTTGAAATTCAGCCAGATGAATTTCATCTACTTTATTTGGTTCCTGATGATCATAGACCATTTTTCATAATGAAGCAACTAAATATCGATAGGCAGGATGACCTCTGCCCTGTACACCAGGGAGTATGGGGTCACCTGGGTGGAATTACAAGTCATCATTCGATAATCCCAGATGGCATTGGGGAGCTTGTCCAGTCAACTCTTCTTGTTCTGACCAACCATTTTCTACAAAATGTTAGAGAGGGTTTTGTTGAACACATAAATCTTCCCATTTTCTTTCACGTGGTAGTGGGAGGTATGTTTAGAACAGATGTTGTACTTGGCATACAACTTCTTCAACTCGGCCTCCCAAAAGTTGGTGCCATTATCGGTGAGGATGGCGTGAGGGAATCCAAACCGATAGATGATATTGGAGATCAGGAAGTCGACGATAGAATGGGCCTTGACCTCCTTGAGCGGAACTGCCACTTCCCACTTGGAAATTAAATCCATAGCAGTCAGGATGAACCAACACTGGCGAGCTGTCACCGTTGGATATAGTCCCACTACTTCCAGTCCCCAAACTGCAAAGGTCCAAGAGTACTTGGTAGTGTGGAGAGGCTCCGGTGGTCGATGCATGAAGTTAGAATGAATTTGGTATGAATGACATATCTTGGAAAACTCGATGCAATAATGGATCATGGAGGGCCAAAAGTACCCCCTTCTCTGGATATGGTGAGATAGCATCGCCCAACCTGATGGGTGTCGCAGGAACTGGCATGAACCTCCTGTATGATGTGAGAAATCTCAAATCCTTGTATGAAACAGAGGATAACACCATCAAACCCATGCTTGTAGAGGATATGCTCAAGACTATAACCACTCTAGAGAGTAGGCTGCAATGCGTGGCATCGAATTCGCTCACGCTCGGCCTGGTCTGTCGGGTGATTACTGTGTTAGAGGTATTCAACCCAGGGCATACTCCAATTGGGATTCAATTTAATCACTACATCCAGGGGACTTGGGGGTCCTAGCATGGAGGTGTCGGTGGTAAGATGGTTTAGCTATGGGTTGTCATCGTCATCTGGAGTGACGAGAGAAATGACTATCTATTGTGCCATGTGGATAATTAGATCATCCTGCTCGGGCTCTGCAAGAGATGCAGAAAGACCAGCCAAGTCATCGGCACAACCATTCTGAGATCATGGGACAAGAGTAACCTCTTTCTGAGATGGGAACTGGGCCATTAGCTGGAGAGTGTGTTCCAACAATGGTACGAGATCTGACTTTCTGATTACATATTCACCGTTGAACTACTCAATGACTAGTTCGGAGTCCCCTTTCACATAAAAATGGGGAACATCGAGCTTGAGAGCCAGCTTGAGGCCAGTGATGAGGGCCTGATAGTATTCCTCATTGTCAGTGCATCCTTCAGACAGCAGGAATGAGTATGGAAGAATGCCTTGAGTTGGGGTAATAAAGACAATACCCATGCCTACTCTATTGAGTCTGGGATAATTGAGCCTCCTAACGGTGGGACTTCAGGAAGCACCATCAATGTGAATTTTCCAACACGGGATGGAATTATCTACCAATATTATTGCCTCATTAGAAAAATTCAAGTCCAGAGACAGGTTCGCGGGGGTTAGATGGGAAGCAAGAAAGTCATCCAATGTTAGTCCCTTGATAGCCTTCTGAGGCACGAAACTGATGTCAAATTTCTGTAGGATTACCAACCACTATTCCAGCCAGCCTGTCCACATGGGATGGCTCAATATACACTTCAGTGGGTCTACTCAGGACACCAGCTATACCTTGTGCTGCTGTAGGTAGTGTTGCAACTTCTGCATGGAAAATACAAGTGCTAGTAAACTTTTCTCAATGGGGGAGTATTTGGTCTCCGTATCGAGGAGCATGCAGCTGAGGTAGTAGCGGTTATTTTCAGTTCCCTCATTATTATTTTGGGCGAGAAGGGAGCCAAGGGATCAGTCTAGGGCGGTCACATAAAGAACCAGTGACTTTCGAGAAATAGGTGGCATCCAGACTGGAGGTTGGAGCAGGTGCGGCTAGATTTTCTCAAAAATGATTTGACACACTTCATCCCACTAATAAACAATACCTTTCTACATGAGTTGGGAAAAGGGCTTACACTTTCTAGCCAGATTCACAATGAATTGGTGTATGTAGTCCAAGTGGACTTGGAAGCCCCGATGTTCCAGAATGTTGCTCGAGGGAGACATCTGGATGATGGAATTGATCTTCTCAAGGTCGATCTCGATACCCCGGTACCTGACAACAAAGTTAAGGAACTTCCCAGAGTTGACGCCTAAGGCACATTTCAATGGGTTCATCTTTTGGTGACAATACCGGAGGAAGCCAGACACTTTATCAAGGTCCTTGAGATAATCCCAGTGCTGGTGAGATTTTATGACTAGATCATCCACATATAATTTCCCTAATGTCCCGAGGATTGACTTGAATATGTGATGCATGGTATGCTGATAGGTGGCACCTGCATTATTTAAGTCGAAGGGCATGACTTGGTAACAAATCATACCTTTTGGTTCCTTGAAGGCTGTAGAATCATCTTCCTTGGGGGCCATCCGGGTCTGATTATATCCGGAGTACCCGTCCATGAAGGAAAGGGATTGGAACCCCACCATAGCATCGATCAGCAGCTTCGTCACTGGAAGGGGAAAATCTTCCTTCGGGCACTGATAGTTGAGATCTTGAAAGACGATGCAGACTATTATTTTCTTATTCTTCTTCCTAACTAGCATTATGTTGGATAGCCACTTGGGGTACTAGACCTCCTTGATGAAGTTGGATCTAATGATCTTGTCAACTTTGGCCTCGACCATGGCACCATGAGAATGGTGCATCTTTCTGGGAGGCTTCTTCAACCCGTGATTATTTTCCAAGAGACCAATCCGATGGACAGATACATGATGTTATAGTCCTATAATCTCACCATTGATCTAGGAAAATACATCACGATGTTGTTTCAGGATGTCTATGTATCATTTCTGCCCCTCGAGAGGAATGACAACACTGATTAATGTGGGTCTCGGATCTGAATCACTACTGATGTTCACCTGTACCAATTCATAAACTGTGGAAGAGATGACCTCTTCGAAGGTTGGGGGAGTGTCCTCCAAATCCTCTTCTTCAATTGTGGAGGAGGGATCCCTTGTGGGAGGATCTTCCTCTGGGTCAGAAGATCCTAAAGAGAGGTTGGTACCATCCTGAGCGGCGATTGTCATTGCATCAGGCGATCCCTGTGCTGCCGAGATGATAGCAATGAAGGTCATTGATCCAATCCCATCTGGTCTTCAGCCCATGAGGCCATGCTTGATGATATCAAAGAAATAGTGGCACGTCGTCTTGAGTCAATTGATTCCAGCCTGGCGAAACAAGCAACTATGACGTACTGTCGTTGCCACGGGGCAGACATCCCAATACCTTATGGGGGTAGGGGGATTAGGGATCACTGTGGCTTGATTCATATAAGAATACAAGGTCATCCTACGATGCTTATTGGATCTAGGAATGGGGTCCCCCCTTGTCCCGGAGACAACAAAAAATTACCCCAGATTGGGGGTTGTGGCCTCCAACCGATGGATTGGGAAGATGTAGGCATCATTCAGGCCTACCCAGGGGTCAGTTGCAACCATGACGGTCTCAACCTCACTTTCATAAATATTTTTATCCTTGCTATTGTAATAGTCAACATCCAGATATCAGGCTTCACAAAAGTCGAAAGGAGATGCGTCACCTTGGATTACGCCCACCCGACCATTAAGGGAGTATTTAAGGTACTGGTGGTACGATGAGGGAACTTCCACATGCAGGTAGAGCCATGGTATACCCATCAATGCATTGTACATGGTGTCTTGGGAGACAACCATAATTTCGATGCTAGAAACGAGGCCAATGAACTAGGTCTTCAAATAGATCTTGTCAACCAGGGTCTGCTCTGTCCTATCATATCCTTGGGGCTTCAGGTAAGAGGGAGTCAAGTCATCCTTGGATAACCCTAGCTTTCGCAATGTCTGAGCTGGGATTAGATTGATCCCAGAGCCTATATCAATAAGACAGTGGCGAACCTCCATGCCATTGAACTGAACGGTGATATACAGTGGGTGAATGTGCCCTAGTATAAGAGGACCTTTATTTTCTCTGGAGAATGAGATGATGGAATAGAATTAAGCATTCTCGAGAGCCTCTATAAGAAATTCCTCTACAACTGCTACCTCCATCTCGAACTAGAGGTGGATTCATTAAGCCTCGGTGAGGGCCTCACACATATAAGAAAATAGGTGAAGGGCCTTGAGGATAGAGAGACTGGCTAGAATGATGGCAAGATGTTTGAGAACATCATACTTCTGTGCTAGCCATGAGCTTCTTCTTACAAGAGGATGCTCTGTGACAAGATGTATGGCGGGCCCTGCCTGCTGGATCGACGACTGTCTGGTTGTGGGAATATCCCACTGCTCACTAGTCAAAAAATGTTGAGTGACTACCATGTTGGGGCCTACTGAACAAGACCGGTCCATGGTGGATCATGGCAGATCACGATGGGGTTTCAGTGATTCTACTTGGTCCAGTTGCATAAATAGCGGTGGAGGCGAGCCTGATGGAACCAGATGAGGAGGATGCACGTGCTGATCTCTGTAGTGGGAATGTTGTTTGGTCTCAATGGCATGCACAGACTAGCTGAAAGTGACAACTGATGTGCCTCGATGACCCATATGGCCACGACTCCATCGATGTTGGCATCAGCTAAGGAAGTTGGGGAGATCCTCCTGGCACTCCCCATCGTCGGGAGTCATGTAGGTGTTTACCAACTCTACGATGTTAACCAAAGCGTACCATTGACTGTCACTTGAAGAGCTATCCACTTTTGGGCGGATTATGGGAGGAATTCCAATCTCCGAGGGCATAAAGTCACTGAGAGTATGGGATGATGATGACATTGGTGGGGCACGTTTCTTTCCCTTGTGCCGCCAGGTTTTGCTCTTCTGGGAAGAGGCTGACTGAGATGACGATGCAGAAGTGGTGGCCATGACTTCTGAAGTCTCCGGCTAATTCAAGTGTGTACGGATGATACCATTGGAATGAGCGATCGTTTACGATCCATACAGTCATCATACTTTTGGGACCCATGGTTAGAAACCTACTTCCACTCTCCCTCACTGTCACTGCTGTTGTTTGGCATTATGACGACCCATGCCACTTGTGCCATGGCTGGGCCCAACCTGACTATGTTGTTGTCACCCTGGTCTTGAATCTAGTCTTTGAACACATAGTACTTCTTGAGTGTGTGGCCCAGGATCCAGTGATAGGGGAAGTATTTGGGGTGATCAGTGAGGTTTGCCTCTTCCGTCCTTCTACATTCAGGAAAACACACATTCCCTTGCTCCAAGACACTTCAGAAATAACCGAGATCCTGATTATCATTGAATGAGTAAGTCCAGTTTCTTCTGCCTGGAAAGGGGGGCCTTGGAGCCTCTCCATGACGAGGGGCTGGAGGACCCTGTCGAGGAGGTGGGGCATGATTATCCTACCTAGGTGGTGGTTGAATGTCGTGCGGGGTCACATGCCGATTTTGAGGTGGCCACTATGGGGCTAGAGGATGCGCTTATGGTGGCAAGCCTCTACGAGGTTGAAGAGGCGACTCCACTGGTAAAAATTACAACTATTTGGGGGCCTCTATTTGGGCCATCATGGGGGGCTCGGCTCTGGAATCCCTCCTTGCGGGAATTACAGGGGGCAATGGACGTGCCTAGCTTGTCACGGCCCGTCCTTGGGGCCTGTGTCGTGACTACCCCAAGCCCGCCTTCCATATGGCAGGGGCTGGCGACTAACACCAAGGTGTAATTCCTAGTAAAAAGTGAAGGCATTTCCTTTGTAAAGTAAACAAACACCACAGAGCAAGCAAGCAGAAGTAAACACTAAGTAAAAACTGGGTACAACAGTAAGTGCGGAAAAGTAAGTGGTTCAGAATACAAACCCAAACTAAAAGTAATGTACAAATGAAAAAGGGAGTACAACAACTAAAAAGTAAAGCCGTAGCCTTGATCCATCCACTGGAAGTCGCACCTGAAGGGTGGGTACAGATAGCCTCCACATCACCTCGGGTCTAGCCATCTGCTCCGAGTACGTCCCACCCAGTGGTCCACCTCCAGGTACCGACCTTCTCCGCAAGCCCCAACCAAAATCAACGTTGTCCGTCGTCTACAACCAACACAACGTAGTGCGGTCATAGCCTGTGTAGGGGTGAGTATAAGCTACTCAGTAGGGACCCTGAGACCCCCGAAGGTCTCCCAGAATCCACAAAGGATAATCCACAAAGGAAAGATGCAATCACGAAGTAACATCCGACACTACTTAGGTATATGCCCAAACATATACCTAAGTCATCAATTTCAGTTCGGCTCCAACATCTGAGCCCAAGTACAACCCAGTCCACACAGGAAATCATAACATAATCCACACAGGATATCAAGTCAATCTTATCAAAGATAAGGATTGAAAGTCAAGTTTCAGCTCACACAGGTATACTTCTTCGTAAGACGATAGAGATGATCAGATGTAGACACTGATTCATCTAAGCCATCGGACCCACACAGGATCGATAGGTACTAGCCCCTGCATTGACCCACACAGGATTGATAGGTAACTAACCCCCGCAATGACCCACAAAGGATTGATAGGTAACTAACCCCCGAAATGACCCACACATGATCGGACCCACACAGGATCTGTAGGCGCTGGCCGACACAGGACCGCTAAGCGCTGAACCACATAGGATCTGACCCACACAGGATCGGTAGCACTGATCCACGTAGGATCTCTGAGTGTTGTAGTCGTCGCCGTCGATTCCACAGAGTATTTCTCTACAGTCGTCATCGTCTTCGCAGTCGCCACCAGCTCCAGGGTTCCCGCACACAGTAAGTTCGTTCGGAAGGGTCCACTCTACGAGCCGAGGGGCTGATACATCAACTGACACATATTCCAGAGTTGATGTATTCAAAAGTTTTGTATCATCAATAAGAACTCAACATCACAGATGGCGCGTCAATCAGACGCCTGGTCTGAGAGTTATTGGCTTTTTTGTCCCAGGGGCCCGATTGGTTTTTAAGTCAAAACCAACCTGACCGTACTCCAACTGCATCTAAACCTCGAGCGGATTAATCCAAAAGGTCCGTCTCACTAAGAGGAAACCAGCAAAGTCGATGACACATCAATCGGACGCCCAAAGCTCAAGTTATGAGTGTTTCCACTCTGAGGGCCCTGTTGGTTTCGTGTTCGAAGCAAACCGGCCGTACCCAATATTCCCTAAAACCTTGATTGTAATATATCAAAACGACCGTCTCGATCCAAGGATCGAATCGCAACTGACGGTGTGTCGATCGGAGGTCCGTAGCCCATGTTATGGGCAAAATACCGTGAGAGGTACAGAAGTGGGGGTTTCGGGCCCGGACCGATCCGGCCCGAGACCCCCTGGGTCGACCCGACCCGGGTCCAGGTCCATCCCGCTGGGGCGCTGCCCTGCTGGCGTGGCCCAGCCCGGCCTGGGTGCGGCCCTACTTGGCCTGGGCGCGGCCCGGCCTGGCAGTCTGGCCTGGTGGCTCGGCCCAGCGCGCTGGCACTGGCCAGGCGGCTCGGCTGTAACTGTCGAGTGATGAAGGGGGGGGGGGGCTGCCCCCCGCATTGTGAAATTGTGGTCCCCCTTGCGGGGGGCCGCTCTAGCTGGCTAGCCGGGGGTTAAGACCCTCGACGATTCCCCCTGACCGGCCGGCCAGCTGCTGCCGCCATGGGACCGGCATGGGCTGGTCCCTGCTCCACCGCGACCTAAGCCAAGGTCTTGATCCATCCAGCCGCGGTGTTTTCCTGATTCTCTGGCGCGGCACGATGTTTCCACGGTTTATTTCATCTTCAACAGCATGGTGCGACGGCGCCGCGCTTCTCCGCCCTTCCTTTAATATTTCCCGCGCGGTGTTTCGGCACCGCGCTGCCTTACACTTGCCGCAACAAAATCAAACCAACAAGGGGGAGGAGGGTCAGACGTGTTCGTGCGGTCCGACATCCTCCCGTTATTGTGATATTAGGTGGCTCAAATTGAAAAGAATAAAGCGACGGAAGTAATCATGAACAAATAATTAAAATAAACCCCTACCTCGAGCGTAGTCGTCGAACGAGGTTTTGCAGAAAAGGACGTCGCAGAATTGATCGCTGCGGAAGAAGGCGGATCGGCGCGTCGTGGTGGAACGGCGTCTCCCTTCCTTTGACACGGAAAGAAAGAACAAGGTTACACGCGTCGGGTCGTCGATCTCCGAGGAAGGCGTCTCTCACCGTCGTCCGTCGTCGAAGGTCGGCGTTCTTCGCATTCTTCGTCGAGGAGGAATAACTTCAAGAACTCAAGCAAATTCTCCCAAACCTCTCACAACCCAACCACCCTTAATAAAATAAGAGTTTGTCTTATTTTATTTCTCAAGCCATGCATTTCTAAATTCAAAAATGAAACAATCAATTAAATGAATTAATTGCAACGTTTAAACCACCCAAATTAATTGAGGCGTTTCATAAACAGAAAAATGCAAGTGTTGACCTCCACTTAATAGGGGTGCTGGTGCGTTACTTTATTAAAGGAGGGGGTTTAGGAAGAAAAGAAACGGTGGGGATCGTGTGGGCCCCACCTCAAAAATATCCTACCGTGTGGGTAGGATATTTTGGATCCCACTCCAAACACTTAGCTTAGGTTAAGCAACTTTAAGTAAAAATAAACATTGGTCGCACCATTTTTATTTTATTCCTTTACTTAACCCAAAAAAATATAAAAACCACACCCGAGAAAACGCAACTCTGGAAAAAGTGTTTCTAAGAAATTACCAACGCTACGATTCCATCGGTGCCCTCAGAATTTTATTCTGAGCACCGGTTCAAAAGTTAGAAAAACCCGCTCGTTCGTTCACTGAACGTACCCGAGATAAACTTCGGAAAAAGATTCCAGGCACACCGGCCTCAAAATTAGGTGCCGTCAAAAACTGCGTTCTTGTAAAATCCCAAAGAAAATTAAGAATAAATTTCCATTGAATTTTACAGGTCTTTATATTAATCCCACCTCAGAGCTTTATGTCCCTGTAAAGATACATCAAAAACTATGGAAACAAAAGTGGGTACTAAGAACGCATCTGAGCCTCCCGCTCCCAAGTGATATTCTGGAGGTTCCTGTGCTTCCATCTGATGCAAACTAGAGGAATCGACCATCTACGTAGGTCCCGCTCTTTTCGATCCTCAATATCCACCGGGACCTCTGCAAAAGTCACCCCATCATCAATGTCCAGCTCCCCATGGCCAATGATATGCGTCGGGTCAGGCACGTATCTCCTCAGCTGAGATACGTGAAAGACGTCGTGCACCCGGTGCAACTGAGGTGGTAGAGCCACGTGATAAGCCACCTCGCCAATCCTACTGAGGACCTGGAATGGTCCGATGAAGCGCGGAGACAACTTGCCACCTCGGCCAAATCTCCGTAATCCATGTTGAGGTGAGACCCACAAGAAGACATGGTCACCATCTTCAAACTCTAGTGGCCTCCACCTCTTGTCAGCATAAGACTTATGCCAGCTCTGAGATGTCCTCATCCACTCCTGGATGACCTGGACCTTCTCTATCATGGCCTGGACCATCTCTGGTCCCACAAGTTCTGACTCCCCAGGGTTTGTCCAGCATAGTGGAGATCTACAAGGTCGGCCATACAACGCCTCTTATGGTTCCATCCCGATGGTGGAGTGATATCTGTTGTTGTACACGAACTCCACTAAGAGTAGGTGGTCCTCCCAGCTACGACTAAAGTCGAGGACACATGCACGGAGCATGTCCTCGAGAGTCTGAATGGTCCTCTCCATATGACCATCTGTCTGAGAGAGAAAGGCGGTGCTCAGATGTAGCTGCGTCCCGAACACCTCCTGCAACCCCTTCCAAAGCCGGGAAGTAAAGCGAGCATCTCGATCGGAGACGATAGATGATGGTACACCATGAAGCTGTACAATCTCCTGAACGTAGAGACATCCCAAGCTCTCCACTGAGCCCTGCTCTCTGATGGGTAAGAAGTGGGCCGACTTGGTGAGTCGGTCGACAATCACCCATATGGAGTCTTGACCTCTGGAAGTGCGTGGAAGTCCTGTCATGAAGTCCATAGATATGCCATCCCACTTCCACTCTGGGACCTCCAAGGGTTGTACCAAGCCTGCTGGTACCTGGTGCTCTACCTTCACCTGTTGGCAGGTGAGGCATCGAGAAACGAACTCTGCCACAACATTCTTCATACCCGACCACCAGTGCTGTCATCTGAGATCCTGGTACATCTTTGCCACTCCAGGATGTACCGCCAATGGGGAAGTGTGAAACTCTCTCAACACCTCTTCCTGTAAAGCAGCTGTTACCATGGTATTCCCTCTAAAAAAGAACATCGTGCTCTCCTCCCACGAAGAATCCATCAGGTGCCTATCCTGAGGATATATGCGCACTCCGTGTCTCACAGTCAGCGTCCCCATGTTGTGCCTCTCTGACCCGCTGTAGTAGTGGAGGAGTGACTGTGAGTGACTGAAGAAAGGCTGCTCCATCTCTATCCATGAAGGATATCTGCAAAGCGTCAAGCTGCGCTGTCGCCTCCCCAAGTAGTTGAATGCCCGTCCTCCTGCTAAGGGCATCAGCTACTACGTTCCCCTTTCCAGGATTATAGACTATCTCAAAGTCATAGTACTGGAGGAACTCGAGCCATCGCCATTGTCTCATGTTCAGGTCCTTCCGCGAGAAGATGTACCTGATACTCTGATGGTCAGAATAGACTGTAAAGCGCTCGCCCATCTGATAGTGTCTCCACATCTTCAGAGCAAAGACCACTACTGCTAACTCCAGGTCATGGGTACCATAGTTCTACTAATTCTGCATCAACTAACGTGATCCGTAAGTGATCATTGCCCGCTCCTGCCTCAGGACACATCCGAGTCAGTTCCCTGATGCATCACAATAAACAACGTACCATACTCCCTCCTCCGGAAACCTCAAGATAGGCGCGCTGGTCAATCTATGTCTCAGCTCCTGAAAGCTCTGCTGACATTTGTCTAACCACACAAAGGGTTTCCCCTTCTTCGTCAAAGCTGAGAGTGGTGCTGAAACTATAGAGAAGTCTGGAAAAAATCTTTGATAGTACCCAGCTAGTCCCAAGAAACTCCGCACCTCTGTCACGCTCCTAGGTGGCTCCCAAGCTAGCGCTGCCTCGATCTTCGTAGGATCCCCCGCAACTCCCACCTCAGAGATGACGTGTCCCAAGAAGTGGACCTCACGTATCCAGAACTGACACTTCGAGAGATTTCCATAAAGCTGGTGCTCTCGGAGTGTGTCTAGTATAACCCATAAGTGGTAGGCGTGCTCCTACTCAGTCGTCGAGAATATCAAAATGTCGTCAATGAAGACCACGACAAATCGATCGAGGTAAGGCTAAACGATCCTGTTCATGAGGCCCATGAACACTATTGGAGCATTGGTCATGCCGAAAGGCATAACCAAGAACTCATAGTGGCCATACCGACATCTGAAGGTCATCTTCTGAACGTTCTCATCCCGAACTCTGAGTTGATGATAGCCTGACCTAAGGTCTATCTTCGAGAACCACTGTGCTCCCTTGAGATGATCGAAGAGGTCATCAGTCCTCGGTAGCGGATACTTGTTCCTCACTGTCACCTGGTTCAGGCGACGATAGTCGACAAAAAGTCGCAAGCTCTCGCCCGCCTTCTTGGAGAACAATATCGGGGAAGCCCAGGGTGAAACACTGGGTCAGATGAATCCCTTGCCCTGCAAGTACTCCAACTATACCCGTAGCTCTCGAAGCTTAACGGGGGCCATCCAATATGCTGGAGTGGATATCGGGGCTGTCCCGGGGTATAGATCAATATAGAAGTCTACCTCTCTGGGAGGAGGTAGCCCTGGGACGTCATCGGGGAAAACGTCCGTATACTGATCCACCACTGCGGGAAAACACATGAAATCAATGTTTTCATGCATTAAGTCGGAAATCAGAAGTCAGGGTCCTGGTGTACAGATACGTCGGCCGCCGCACCAACACTGGACTTCCTGGACTGATAATCACACTCAATAATCTTAACATTATTACTTCACATAGAAAAAGATCAGAGTCCAGATTTCTGCGGTAGAACCGAACTCTCTGATACCAATTTTTCATGACCCGTCCTCGGGGCCCGTGCTGTGACTACCCCAAGCCCGCCTTCCATAGGCCAGGGGATGATGAATAGCACCAAAGAGTAATTCCCAGTAAAAAGGGAAGGAATTTCCTTTGTAATGTAAACAAACACCAGAGAGCAAGCAAGCAGAAGTAAACACTATGTAAAAACTGGGTACAACAGTAAGTGCGGAAAAGTAAGTGGGCCAGAATACAAACACAAACTGAAAGTAAAGTACAAATGAAAAAGGGAGTACAACAACTGAAAAGTAAAGCCGCAGCCTCGAGCCGTCCACGGGAAGTCCCACCTGAAGGGTGGGTACAGATAGCCTCCACAGCTCCTCGGGTCCAGCCGTCCACTCTGAGTACGTCTCGCTCAGTGGTCCACCTCCAGGTACCGACCTGCTCCGCAATCCCCAACCACGATCAATGTTGTCCGTTGTCTGTAACCAACATAACATAGTTCGGGCATGACCCGTGTAGGGGTGAGTATAAGCTACTTAGTAGGGACCCCGAGACCCCCGAAGGTCTCCCATAATCCACAAAGGATAATCCACAAAGGAAAGATGCAATCATGAAGTAACATCTGACACTACTTAGGTGTATACCCATACATATACCTAAGTCATCAATTCTAGTTCGGCTCCAACATCCGAGCCCAAGTAGAACCCAGTCCACACAGGAAAGCATAATGTAATTCACACAGGATATCAAGTCAATCTTATTGAAGATAAGGATTGAAAGTCAAGATTCATCTCACACAGGTATACTTCTTCGTAAGCCGATAGAGCTGACCAGATGTAACCACTGATTCATCTAAGCCGTCAGACCCACACATGATCAATAGGTACTAACCCCCGCAATGATTCACATAAGATTGATAGGTAACTAACCCCTATAATGAACCACAAAGGATTGATAGGAAACTAACCCCCACAATGACCCAAACAAAATTGGACCCACACAGGATCTGTAGGCGCTGGCCCACACAGGACCGCTGAGCGCTGACCCACATAGGATCTGAACCACACAGGATCGGTAGCACTGATCCACATAGAATCGCTGAGTGTTGTAGTCATCACTGTCGAATCCACGGAGGATTTCTGTATAGTCATCATCGTCGTCGCAGTCGCAGCCGGCTCTAGGGTTCCCACACACAGCAAGCTCGTTCGGGAGGGTCCGCTCCACGAGCCGATGGGATGATACATCAAACTGACACATAGTCCGGAGTTGATGTATTCAAAAGTTCCGTATCATCAACAGGAACTCAACGTCACAGATGGCGCGTCAATCGGACGCCCGGTCTGAGAGTTATTGACATTTTTGTACCAGGGGCCCGGTTGGTTTTAAGTCAAAACCAACCCGACCGTACTCCAACTGTGTCCAAACCACGAGCGGAGTAAGCCAAAAGGTCTGTCTCACTAAGAGGAAACCAACAAAGTCGACAACACGTCAATCGAATGTCCGAAGCTCAAGTTATGAGCGTTTCCACTCCGAGGGCCCAGTTGGTTTCGTGTTCAAACCAACCCGGCCGTACCCAGAGTTCTCTGAAACCTTGATTGTAATATATCAAAACGACCGTCTCGATCCAAGTATCGCATCTCAACTGACGGTGCATCGATCAGAGGTCTGCAACCCAAGTTATGGGCAAAAGACCGTGAGAGGTCCGGAAGTGGGGGTTTCAGGCCTGGACCGATCCAGCCCGAGACCCCCTAGGTCGGCCTGAACTGGGTCCGGCCCGCTGGGGCGCAGCCCAGCCCAGCCCGGCCTGGCGCGCTGGCACTGGCCAGGCGGCTCATCCGTAACGGCCGAGCGATGAAGGGGGGGGGGGCACTGCCCCCCGTATTGTGAAACTGCGACCCCCATGCAGGGGGACGCTCTAGCTGGCCAGCTGGGGGTTACGACCCCCGATGCCTCCCCCTGAACTGACGTCCGGCTGCTGCCACCACGGGACAGGCATGGGCCGGTCCCCCTGCTCTGACGTCGGTGGCCTGGAACCGGCCGCCGTTCCCTACTCTGCCGCGCCCTAAGCCGCGTCCTTGATCCGTCTGGCATGGCGCGACGGCGCCGCGCCCCTCTATCACGGCCCCATTCCGGCCGCTGTGTTTTCGTGATTCTATGACGCCACGCGACAGCACCGCAGTTTAGTTCGTCTTCAACGGCGCGACATGATGGCGCCGCGATTCTCCGTCCTTCCTTTAATATTTCCCACGCGGTGTTTCGGCACCGTGCTGCCTTACACGTGCCGCAACAAAATCAAACCAACAAGGGGGAGGAGGGTCGGCCGTGTTCGTGCGGTCCGACCTCCTCCCGTTATTTCAATATCAGGAGGCTCAAATTGAAAAGAAAAAACGACGGAAGTAATCACGAACAAACAATTAAAATAAACCCCTACCTTGAGGGTAGTCGTCGAACGAGGTTTTCGCAGAAAGGGACATCGCAGAATTGATCACCGCGGAAGAAGGAGGATCATCGCGTCGCGGAGGATCGGTGTCTCCCTTCCTGTGAGGCAGAAAGAAAAAATGAGGTGATGTGCGTTGGGTCGTCGATCTCCGAGGAAGGCGTCTCTCACCGTCGTCCGTCATCAGAGGTCTGCGTTCTTCGCGTTCTTCGTCGAGGAGGAAGAACTTCAAGAACTCGAGCAAATTCTCCCAAGCCTCTCACAACCCAACCACCCTTAATAAAATAAGAGTTTGTCTTATTTTATTTCTCAAGATATGCATTTTGAAATTCAAAAATGAAACAATCAATTTAATGAATTAATTGCAACATTTAAACCACCCAAATTAATTGAGGCGTTTCATAAACAGAAAAAACGCAAGGGTTGACTTCCACTTAATAGGGGTGCGGGTGTGTTACTTTATTAAAGGAGGGGGTTTAGGAAGAAAAGAAATGATGGGGCTCATGTGGGACCCACCTCACAAATATCCTACCTTGTGGGTAGGATATTGTGGGTCCCACTCCAAACAATTAGCTTATGTTAAGAAACTTTAAGTAAAAAAAAAATTGGTCGCACCATTTTTATTTTATTCCTTTACTTAACCCAAAAAAAATTTAAAAAACACACCCGAGCAAACGCAACTCTGGAAAAGGTATTTATATGTAATTATCGGCGCTGCAATTCCATCGGTGCCCTCAGAATTCGATTCCGAGCAGCAGTTCAAAAGTTAGAAAAACTCACTCGTTCGTTCACTGAACATACCCAATCTAAACTTCGGAAAACGATTCCGGGCACACCGGGCCTCGGAATTAGGTGCCATCAGAAACTGTGTTCTTATAAAATCCCAAAAAAAATTAAGAAAAAATTTCCTTTGAATTTTACGGGTCTTTACATAGCTGGCCTATTGCTGGGCTTCTTCCAGACACTGGGCCTTATCAGAGAAGTCTTGGAATCCTCCAGGGTAGTTCTGGGTGATCAGAGAGGGAACCAATTCCATTTTAACATTCCATACACACATTGTCAGCAATTTCTCTTAAGTTAGTTGCATGTCAAGGGATTATGTGAACCCTTTCCACCAGGTGATAATGACCATGACACTCTCCTCAGGCCTTAGTTTTCACTTGAAGAGGTCTATAATGCTCGTTTTCCGCATGGTGGAGGTGAACTGGTACAGAAACTGCCTGTAGAGATCCTCCCATCCTGTTATTGACCCAATGGGGAGTTGGCTATACCTAATGAACGCATTCCCTTCCAATGTATGTAAAAAACACTGGAGCTTGGTGTCCTCTTGCTATTCCGGAGTTCCCAACATGGTCCAACACCTTGAAGAAAAGTGGGACAGATTCTACGGTGGGTCACTCATTCCATTAAAGGGGGAGAAGGTGGGATTTCTGAAACTCGGGGGGGGGGGGGGGTGGAATATCATTCACCCATGCTGGATATGGCTTTCCATCAGGTGGGAGTTCCACCTATCATGTTTCCAACATCTCAATGGTGGGAAATGAGTTCTTCCATTGAATCGTATGGATGGTGGTCCCTGTCTTGATGGGGATCCCTAACCACAAGCGTGTTGGTGGGTTCTTCAACATGGTAAGGTGTCTTAGAGGATCGTGGCCTGACTGGTGGGGCGACCTTTGGGGCATCTGGGGGAACCCGAGCTGGGTTCCTTGGATTGTCGTGCTGTTCTGGAGGGTTTGGCGAGACATATCGCGCCCTCTGGCTGTAAGTTCCAGCCTTAACCCTGTCAACGGGGGAAGGATGGCCAGGGTCACCTGGAGGCAGCTCGCTGAGGGGAAGTTATTCCTGCCCTGGCCTAGGATTTCCGTAGTCTGGCCGTCACTCTGCAACACGTTCTGCGAGGAGGTCACTGACTAAATTCTCATATTCAACATGTTTTTTGTGCAACGTGGCCTTCTCAGGGTCCTCCTATGTCTTCTACAATGAGGTAGATGGGTCAGAGTGTCTGGAAACTTCGAGGTTCTCCTTACCCTTACTGTGATTTTGGTTAAATACCAATGCCTCAGTGGGTGCAAGGAGACCTATTAGATTCCTCTTTTGGAGAGTCACTCTTTTCAAGGGATCTAGTAGTGGTGGAACGCCCTCAGGGGGTATGTCCCCATCAAGAAGCTCTATCTCATTCTCTGCATGCCTATATTGGCCATGTTGACTGTGAACCTTCCTGGGTGCATGCCCTCAATATCGCATAGTGAGTCGGGTTTCCATCAGATAGAACTGAGGAGGAGGGTATCATACTACCCCCATCCATGGATTTGAACATGGGGGGAATCCTCCTTGATAATGTTGTGGAGTACCTTGAAACTCTGAATGTACTGTTGTTGGAGGGCCTTACGGTGGCCTGGTGACTCGGGGCACTGGGCCATAGGAAGTGAGACCGAATCAACTAGATGGAATTTCTCACCAATGTATTCAAAATGCGTCCGGATCCTGTGATAAACCACTTGATCATGATGAAGAAAGAATTGCATCGCCCAGAGGGTTTGGTGGAAAAACTCAACTTCCTCTAGGGTGAGGGATTCCGGTGCGTAGTAATTCAGCACTGCCACGGGCCAGAATATCTCCGAGAAGTGGTCCGTTGTGAGGATATTCCATAAAATCCTCGGCTTAGATTCAGGTTCTAGCCCTTGATTTCCCCATTTGTCAACTGAGTGTGGATGAGGAACTAGAAATGGTACTAAGGCAGACCATTCGGAGGGTAGGCTGGCCAGTGGAAAATATGGTGAACGAGCTGACTGGCCGCCGAATCTCGGGCTGTCCTCCGAATTGTGTAGTGACTTAGCCACCACATCGCGGTAGGATGGGATAACGTTCATAGTTCCTAGTGCAGGGGCAATGGATACTGGTGATAGACCTCGCTGCTGCTCGCCCTCCACTGGTCCCCATAATATCTCTCCATGATCTATAGTCAAGGGAGAGAGTGCTTCTGGTGACGATGGTGGTTATTGCATGACTGTAACCTGTGGGGTTTCCAAATTTTCATCCTCATGGATATACCTACGGAGGGATGTGGGAATCCGATGGACCTCACATTCCGAGAGTACTTGTCTGATGAGCCTCATTCCTACCCCAGCCCTTGACTCGAATGGGCGAGGGGAGGGTTCCCGCACTGAGTCGTATTCCGCTTCAGATTCTGAGAAGCGGAATGGTTTTATCTCTATTCGGAGCTTCTCAAAATCCTTTTTATGGTGGTTATGAACCACCTTCCTTCACCTAGATGGCTATTATGTATAGGACAGATTTCTCACACGAGGAGGTCTTTCGGCCATACTGGTGATGGGGTTGGATGACTTCCACCTGATAAAGCTGGGGTGTGGGGATCACCGAGACAGATATCAAAGGGTATATGGGTAGGACCTATGTGGAAGGTGGTGGAGCGTGTAGGACCTCTGCTCGAGCCCATATGAACATGGGTGGGACCTCCATGCTTGTTCTCTCTGATAACATCAGTATGAGGAGGGGCCTCACACTTGTTGATCTGAACATGTGTAGGACCTCCGTATTGGGCGCTGGTGAGGTGAAGCCGGCCCTCACTTCCCTGATTGCTGGGGTGAGGAGGACCTTCGCTAGCTACTATGAGAAAACAGGGAGGGTCCCCATGATGAAGAGTTACCAGATGTTCAACATCCCCATACCAATAGTCTATGGTAGGAGGAATGACTCAATATCTAGTGTAGTGGGAAAGGGAGAGACTTACGTAGTGAGTGTCACTATCGCTAGGATGACACTTGTTTGGACTGAAGGTGACACAGGGAAGACCTCCATGCCGAGCCTGGAAGTGGTTAATGTCCGCTTTCTCCCTGTTAGCGATACGGGGAGGACCTCCATAATTGGCATCATCACTCCGGGTTGGTCCGCGGCAGGCACTGTCAGTACGAGTGACCAAGAGAGTCGACCCAGCCTGCCCATGGGGCGGTTGGGGCCTTGATCCAGGTTGGGCATATGAATGTCCCTATTCTGCATACACAGGGAGCTGGTGATATGAGTTAGCAGTGTCTCGGGCCACAGTAGCCTCTAGCATTGATGCCCCTTGGGAGAGGTCCTCATTGGCTTGCACCCGATGCTGGCGTCGGGTCAGATGGACCGAAGCTGGTGGCACAGTTACGTGGCTTGCCTGTTCCTCGGCCAGTGGGACCGGGTGACGGTGATGATGTGGCCTAGTGGGTGCCCTTGCTGAGAGCCCTTAGAATGGGACTATAACTAGGTAGGCCAGGACATCCCCTACCTCATCGGCATAGGGTAGGGAGTCATCAAAGCATTCTAGGGAAAGGATCCCTAAACTGTTATATGTTGGAGTGGGGAGCAGTGGATCCCTATGCGGCCCTTGGGGGTGGCATTAATGACGAGGCACAGATGCCTCTAAATCTAGGCGAGCCACATCCCTCGTAGGGATGATCCCATCCTCCTTGTAATGGTGCATGAGGTCATTGATTATCCTCCACTGAATAACCTCATATGGGGAGATGGGGCATGGGCGCCCCACGAACATGGGTGTAGAGGATGTTTCAGAAGAGGAAGTTCCACATGGGACTCCGTTTTGGTACCGCCGCTACCCCTGCTTCGGTGGGTGGGCAGTGATCGAGTTCTAGATGCAGTAACCTAATTCCTGAAAGCAGGGAGATTAACTCATCAGTGCTATAAGGAAAAGGAATCGATGACCAGTTCCCCAGCGTTATCCCATCTTTAATGATTGATAAGATGGATCAACACTGACAATGTCACAGACCGGGACATCCAACATTATACTGCCTTAAATTCTGGTGAGTTTCATGCCAGGCCCGCTATTTTCTAGGAGGGACCCAACACCAGATATCTGGTTCCGGCGACACGCTAATCCATTGATATCTCGAATGCTACTAATCTCCATATTGAGGAGAATAACTTCACGTCGGGTTCACCATTTCTATTTATTATGCTTTTTTCGGGGCGCACACATCCATCTGTGGAGGACGTGGAACAATTGCCCCACATTCCTACTTTCCCAAGGCGGGCAGCATCCGTTCCTTATTCAGGGACATTTTATCCTTCATTGAAACAGGATGATGGGATATCAGTTCTTCCTTCTGTGGATTCCTCCTCAAAACTCGTCACCTATTTCGGGTATCCATTATAGATTTAAGAAGTTTTTTATGAAACTATTCCTAGTGCCATATCTTCATGGACACCAGTTAATTACACTACTTCTGTCGGGATATTCCAATGGGTCCAGTCTGGGTAGTAACCTTCGGTCAGGGGAGTAGTCACGTTGCACATCACCAACATGTCTTGATGCTAGGACATCAGTGCGTCTGGGGTTCTTCCCCTTATTATAGGGCTTCTCGAGGGAGAGGAAGTCCAAGTCATCCCACATCAAAAGCGGGGAATTATATGCCATAGGCATGTCTCTGAGGTTTTCTTCATCTTCTCATGTTTAATACAGGGTGTGCCGCAAGTTTAATGTCCAGCGGAGATGGATCAAACTGATCAGAACACTGACTAGAGTGGATCAGATGAGTGTTACCCCTAGAGGACACACTGATGTAGGTGGGTTGACATGACCTCACCGGGATGTGGAGGTCTGGGTAAGAATCAAGATGGATAATGGAGTGTTTGAATGAGGTGGATGGTGGATGGGATAGAACCATTGTGTGGATGACAGTAATATTGGGATTGAGTCTCAGGGTGACTTCCTAGGATCCACGTGGCAAGGAATCAAAGTCCACATAGTTTAGGAGGGCAATGGGACTCCCAAGGAGGTGGTCCGTGAGAATGGATGCGTGGATGGGACTCGAAAGAAGTCGAATCTCTAGGTTGGGGAATGACCTTCCTGAGACACATAGGCTCGAGGGAAAGGCTATGTGATGGGCTTGAATTGGGGTGTACACATAGGACAACAACCCGATGATATGTATGGAGATTACGCGTGGTTAGCAGCCCGGGTTAGTCTGACGTCACTAGGATGGACCAAATATGTGGGTCCCAGTGAAGGGGATTACAATGGATTTCTGCTGAATAGGGGATTCATTAGTTTATCGATAATCGGGATATGATGACTTGCCGCTGATTGAAGAACACAATGGTTTACCGCTTACTGGGGAACACAATGGATTACCACGACATGGGGTTTATAGTTTGACGTCATGATGATCGAAGGTGAACCGACATCAATAAGGAGCTGGGGTCTAGATGTATGGTGTGGGCGAACCGACGTGAATGGGGGTTGGAATGACCGGTTGTTGGGCTTGAAACTCAGGGAGGCTTCCTACGTAACTTTCCTTGGCAAGGATCAATGTCCTCATAGTTCAGAGGTAGAGCTTGGAGACCCAATTTGAGAATGGTTAGGTCCAAAGGATGGTGGTGGTCTTGAACCTCAGAAAGGCTTCCTACGTACCTTGCCTTGGAAAGGATCAAAGTCCATGTAGTTCAAGAGTGTTTTTTTGGTGAACCGACGTGAAGGGGCCCAGGACCAATGGTTGTTGAGCTTGAACCTCAGGGAGGCTTCCTACATACTTTTAATTGGCAAGGATCAAAGACCTCTTAGTACAGTTTGGGTGTGGGGATTATAATCTAGGCTACCCGAGGTGTTGGTGAACCGATGTGAAGATGGTCAGAACGACCAGGTGTTGGGCTTGAACATCAGGGAGGCTTCTTACGTACCTTGCCTTGGAAAGGATCAAAGACCTCGTGGTTCAGGTTGGGTGTTGGGATTACACACTATGCTACCCGAGGTGTTGTTGAATCGACGTGAAGATGCTCAGAATGACCATGTGTTGGGCTTGAACCTCAGGGAGGCTTCCTACGTACCTCACCTTGGTTAGGATTAAAGACCTTGTAGTTTAGGTTAGGTGTCGGGCTTACACTCTAGGATTCCCGGGGTGTTGGTGAACCAACATGAAGATGGTCGGAACAACCTGTTGTTGGGCTTGAACCTCAGTGAATCTTCCTACTTACCTCGCCTTGTCAAGGATCAAAGGCCTCATAGTTCAGGTTGGGTGTGGGGCTTACACTCTAGGTTTCTCGGAGAGGATGTCATGGTTGATGGTTTCTCTAATCCCACATGAGTCATGCTCACTGTGAGAAACAAGAGACATCAGAGACCTGATGATCACATCATGAAAGGTGTGTCCATGGGAAGTATACTGGGGATTACACGTGATTAGCCTCCCAAAGAGGAAACAAGGGCTTACGCACGATTAGCCACACAGGGAGATGAAGATTGGGACCTACTCTACGATGGAGGCCTAGTGGTAAAAAAGCCAAGTGGGAGATTGATTTGGCATGGAAGAGAGGTGGAAGATCATTCCCATCATGGCCTTTACTGGCCTTGAGCACCATAAAATAAAGGAGGAGCAGCGGTACTACCTTCTGTAAGAAAGGATAAGGGATTACAACAAGGTGGTTACCCTTCCCCGCGAACAGGTGCCACCTCAGAAAAGAGGATCTCTTTCCAGGGGAGGAAGATTTCACTCCCATTGAGATGATTGGACATGCAGAATGTCCAAGATGGGGGACCCTGCATAGGATTCATGGGGTGATGTCATAGTTTAACGTAATGTGCTGAGGAAGATGGTGATTTTCCATTTAACATCCTACAGCTCGGACGAGGTGGGTTCACTATGCACCCCTAGGACTTACATAGTCAGTACCCTCTACACCTTGGTGAAGAGAAGGGACATGAAATTCCATGGCTTGGGGGTGTTATGGAGCATACCATTTGGGGGTCCACGTTAGTGTGGCTATGCGAAGAAGAAATAGTCGTTAGTGTGCCTATGCGAAGAAGCATGAGGTGAAGCAATACAGCAGGCGGTATTGTCCGAGGGACGTTGAAATTGCTTCGTGAAAACCTGAAGGGTTGCATAGGAAAAGAATTTGTAGTGAAAAAGGGTCCATAAGTAGAATACTTGTGAAGATATTGTGCTCCAGGAAGTGGAGGGGCTTCATGAAGGGATGTTCTTCGCGAAGTGAAGTTGCCTAGGCTAGGCGTAGGGAATAGGTGCATATGGGAGGAGCTTCGCGAAGTGGAATGATACTCGTGAAGAAATTCCTCATGAAGTAGGTGTGCCTCACATAGCAGGGTGTCATGAAGCAATGTCCTCTATGAAGCATAGTGACCCTACCTTAGCATACAGGTCATGTGGGTGTGGTGGGTGTTTCACAAACCATAAACACTTTTGCGACAACCCGAGTCCCCGTGGGGATATCCTTCCCCCGCGAAGGCCTGTGGGCTTCATTAAAGGCATTACTCTTAGAAGAGTGGCTCAATTAATGCCAAGGTAGAGGCACTTTTCAAAGCAGAAGTACCTTAAAGAACTCATGGTTCAAAGAGCAAGAGTTTCTTCACAATTTGAAATCTCATAAGGTGAAAGGTCGGATGCTCTATCCTTTGGGCTCATGGGGAGACCTATATTTATAGTCAAGAGGCGCCACAAATCAGAGCTTTCTCGGCGCAAAGATAGAGTTAGATCTGCGGTGGATTGAAAATGTCAAATGCAGTCGCAGTGGGTTACTGCCTCCTTGCTCCGTGGCGGGTCACAGACGTCAAAACGGCTCATAGAGCGTTACTGCCTCCTTGATCCACAGTAGATCACAAATGTCAAAATGGCTCATGGAGTGTTACCACCTCCTTGCTCCACATCGAGTGTGGGACTATGGGGCTCTGCGAAAGGGCTCCGCGGGGCAGTCTGGGAGGCATCCGTCTTGTTCTTCATCTTACCAATATTTTGGCGCCAACAAGGATAATGTAGAACATATATATAAAAAATAAAAATATGTTATATTTAGAAAATAATTTAATAGAAATAATTATCAAAATTTATATGTCTACCATCTAGTAATCGAATATTAATTGAAACATATCAATGGTAAGCTAATAACGTGTCAAAAAAAGATCATAAAAATAATTCCTTGGTATTATAGCTAATTGATCAATGGAAAAAGGGGATAATTCGAGAAAATAATTTTAAAAATCACAGTGAGACAAATTATTGATGAAACAATTTTAAAAAATATAAATGCAACATATTTCCTAAAATGAAGATCAAAATAAAGGGCTGAAAAAAACATTGGGAAATGTTATATAATCATCAATTTTATCAGTTTTAGACATCTTTTAGATGATACTATATTAGCATCCCCACCACGTGGATCTGATGGTGGAATAATGGGGGGCATCATTGGGTAAGGGATCCCATGTTATGATACATATAGGATCATCAAATTAATATATAAAAATCTAAAACATAATGTATACATAATCTTTTACATTAGTAGTTAATAGAATAATAATCACAAATTTAAAACAAATGAATAATTAATATAAATATCATATTATTATTTATATATGTAAGAACTCATTAATCATCATCATATTTATCTTTATGATAATAAATACATTCATCTTCTTATTAATCGACATTAATTTAGATAAATACTTTATTTTCATCAATTTTCAATATTTCATATTACATAATAGATAAGTTACAAACAAAAACATCACTATCTCTCTATAATTACAAATCATCAACAAAGAAATCTGTATATTTATGAGAATGAGATATATTTGGAAATATCTCTAAGTAATTTTAAATATTTTTATAACTATATGGATCCAATTTCATTTTAAATAAAATAATCTTCACAAGATTTATTTTTATTACACACTACCAGATTATTAAGTCCTTTATAGAATTATATTAATTCACATATGAATTCTTAATGTTTCAATATAAATGGTTTATTTTATGCAATATGACCTTTATGTTTTATGTTGAAAAATAAAATTCATTTATGTACACTAAAACCTAGATTAATATCATGATAATGAAACTTGATCATTGCAATGTAGTTTTTTTCCCAGATAGGATAACTTTTATTTAATTATAATTCTATAAAGGTCAATGTTAATTTTACTATGAAAACATCATTTAAAACAAACACATTCATTGATTTATTTAACTTGTCATATGTGTATGTATAAAATCAAAGTTCATTAACTAAATAACAATTATTACATTTGATAAATTTTTATACTGATGTACTAAGTGAAAATAATTGACGATTAATTATATCATTAGTAAAACTAAAAAAATATTAATTATTTTTATGATAATAAAATTTATATTGAATTTCTAATTATGGAGATAAATATATTTTAAGTTACCAGTATCTAAAACTAGAATATAAATTAATATTTCCTTATTTTTAAAATTACTGGGTTGATTTATAATTTTTTTTCTAATGTCATTATCATGAATTTTATAAAACAAATAATTAAATTTTATTTTACAAAATATTTATAGAAAAAAATAATTAATGATGGAACTTACCATATAAATCTTATAATTTCATCAATGTATAATAGAACATATTAAGAAGATAATTATTATTATTTGTCTTAATTTTAGTGTTCATTCTCACCACTGAAACCAAGTCCTATTTTATTGAATATTGACAATAAAATGCATGTGTAAATGTATATGTTTTCCAACATGTGAATTATTTTAATATGTTTTAATGAAAATTAAAATTAAAAAATATATATATATATACATATTGATATCCTCTCCTACAATTATGTCTTTGGAATTAGTCCATAAATAGATTTTAACACCCAAAGACTTTATAAAATTTTCTTTTTAGAATAAAATTAATTTTGTTTCTAGATTTATTTATACACAACACCTTGTTAATATTACACTAAATACAACATGAAGTTAGTTTTAATTACACTCAAGACCATGTTTTACCACAATTTAATAGTGCACCTATTTTAAAAATTAAATTTTGGAACCTATAAATTTTATTTGTAAAATAAAACTTCATTATTGATCTTGGAATATCAAAATCATTTGAGGGTGATTTTTTTCTTTTTATGAGAAGTTTAATTTTTATGAATAGTGAAATATACAACTTTAGTTGAAAACTGCCTTTTCATTAAAATAATTTTTAATGTAAAAATATATTTTAAATTGGTTTTAAAGTCACAATAGATCAATTATACATATATTAACCAAATTTTTGTCATTAGAAACACTTTTATATTGAATTTAGATATATAATCTTAATGAACATTTCAACATTTTCAAATTAAAAACTCACTTTCTCACCATGTACACAGGATTGGATTCAAATTTAATTTGTCCACTTATGTGAATTGAATTTAGAAAAATAGATATACATAGTCATAATTAGTATAATATTTATATTCTAATAACATGAAATTAATATTCGACCAAAAATATTAGTAAGATAAATTAAAATTAATTACAACAATTAAGGTAAAAATTAGTTTTCTTAGTTATTTAACTTAATATAATTGGGGAAAATAACCCAGACACTTATAAAAATATAATTTATGCCCATATTTATACAATAAATCCTCTTGGTTCTAATTTTTATGATTTATTTGGATATTATTCTATGAAAGTTACCCATATAATAATTTGTGTAAGGAAAACAGAAAAAGGACCCTTCCTCACCTTTAAAATTTATAATTCCTAAAGATATAGGGAAAACATCATATTTCTTGTTATACATATCCTTTTGAAATATAAATGAGTTATATTTATCATAATATTTTATCATTAATTTTTAGAGATGAATTAGTTATTTAAAATTCTTAAGAAACACGAACATAATGATTATTTAATTAATAATAAAATAAAAAAATGATAATAAAAATATTAAAATTGAAGAAAATTGAATGAATTATTAAGTTAAATTATTTTTATAGATGAATACGTCATGTTATATAATTTTTAACTTAATATATTTTAATTCCATCATTTTTTAATATTTATAAATTTAAATTAATTAAATATTATCCATAATGTCCTTAATGTTATTTTATAATAAATGATAATTTATTTAAAGATTTAAAATTTAATAAAAATAATATATTATTTCAATTTATATTTAAATGTTAATAAATATCAAATATAGTCTATTCATAGACCAATTGCACTTTTATAATTAACGTATTGACCCATACATAGTAAAAAAATCGTGAGTATGGTTTAAGTTAAAGTGTTTTTGTGCATTACATACACTTGTTTTAAAATTAATTTAAAACACACATGGGGTCATAATTTTGTAAATTATATATCATATTTATAATTTATTGGGTAAAAATTTTCAAATAAATCTAACTTTAATTTATTCTTAACGGTTAAATCACTTAGGATAGAAAACAAGTTGCTGTAATAAAAACCAAAATGGTGAAAGTGGGGAAATAAATAAGTTAAGGAAAAAATTATAAAAACACACTTATTTATGCGTTTTAGAGGAATTTAATTTCCATTAATTCACTTTAATATATTATTTTTCAATTGTGGATCTATATGAGGTAAGGGAGACCTCCTAATAGTGTTTTCATTTTTTATATTTACAAGAATGTCACTATTCCTCCACTTTAAAAATTCATTCCGCCCTTCCACTTTATCACAAAAATTAATACATTTGTCTCATAAAACCTCAAAAATAAGCTTTAAAATCTATCCCATCAACCTATAATCCTCAATTTGGGAATAAATCAAACCAAGAATTTCATTTGGTGAAAACCAAAAGGTGTCACCTGAAAAAGAGGTAACATTATTTAGTGATAACTTTTGTTTTATTTGTTTCTCAAACCATTAAATTATTATTACTCCATGATTATATAATAAATTCAGTATAATATATGTACTTCGATGTTGTTATGTTAATTTTTAGACCTACACTGAAACACACTTCCATAAAATGGGTATGGAATTTGTTGTTAATGAGTACGACAGACTACCGCCCTACAAAACAATATCATTTATTTTTCCTTTACCACAACTCATGGATGGGAATTTTGATGGAAAAACTATTTTTTATATGATTTATGTGATATTTATGTTTTATTAATAATTATATAATTTTTATATAAAACATACCATTTTTCTTTCCATTTTTCATAAAAATGATAACATCGTTTGAGGACATGTAAACTACCACCTCCTCAAAGTGATGCGATACGTTCACAAATTATATAGAATGTATTAAAGATGATTTTAATTATAAATAAGTGAAATAAAATAAATATGTATGATATTAATGAAATAATTATATTTATGGAAATATAATATATCATTTTCTTTATTACCCTTTTCACACACTAAAGAGGCTATAACGTCATTCGTGGACGTTTGGATTACGTCCTAGTCGAAGCGATGTAAACCTTTTATATCAAAATAGTGATATTTATATATAAGTGCATATGATTAAATAAAATAGTATTTATGATATTATTATAATTAAATAATGATAAAAAGTTACTTAATATCTTTCTATAATGATCATTGAAAAAATGTAAATGTTACTCATACGTACGTACGATCGATAGTCTCCGTGATCATAATGCTAGTTCATTTTTCATAAACATAATCCATTATTGTTTAAAATATATAATTGATGTATAAATATGATAATTATCTAATGATTAATATTCTTTAGATGTTTATATAATGACCCCATTGACCATAGTCAACCAACAAAAGTCGTTTTTGACACATGAACTAAATTTGGTCAAAACACTCAATATAAATTTAATTGTTTAGGTACTTGTTTAAAAATTATAATAATTCATGTAAAATAATTAATAAAATTAATAAAGGTTCTCAAAAAATTAAATAATTAACACAAGTTTACTATTGAGGAAGATAAAGAAACACAAGACAATTCAGACTCAAGGTAAGGGATTCTTGTCTTACTTTTTGTTCTATGAGGCATGCACCATTTTCACCACTTATTTGTTTTTAGTGGGGTATATTAGGACTCTTTGTTATTTAATATCAACATTCACTCATATTTCATGGTATTAAATGTCTCAATTTTAATTATCTCATCTAAGGGTTCTGATTTTAATGTTTCTAAGTGGTAAAAGTTATCTTTGAAATCTCACTTTCTTTTGTGATTGTTATCTTTATATTGAAACAATCACATTCATGTAAAAAAATTTCATTGGAAATTATTTTTTTTAATATAAATATTATGGTATGATGGATATGATTATAGACAAAAATATTTACCATTTTTACATATGGTTCTCACTTTGAAAGTTATATGACAAATTGGGGAAATATTGATAAATCTGTATCCTTTACTAAAAACCAATATTTGATATGGAAAATTATTTATGATTTAAATTTATTTTTCAATATAAGAGTAATGTTTTGGACATAATTTATTTGTTTTAGGAAATAGTTAATTAAACCCCCTTGATGTGTCGGTGGTCTAATGGGACGAAATCATTTTGAGACAAACCATTCACATTTATTTCCAAGCAGCTTTAAATTGTCTGAAAGATAAATCTAGAAAAATATCAGATGGGTTTATACCCATAGAAATATAATTTAATGAGGATATATCTTGATAGTATCTATCTTTATGATAGATATTAATAGTGTATACATCCAATATTATTAATTCCATTATTATTATTCTTCCTTGTGATTGTTTGATAACTTGTAATATTCATGGTCATGTTTTAGGATCAAGTGATTATTTATATCGCATTATTCGGTCATATTTTATTCTATAAATAGTGATTATTCATTATTAATTCATTTTAATACCTTGTGTACTTTAATCTTACTGAGAATTTTATCTAACCGTTAATCTGTAACCTTTCCCCAAGGTATGAATATAAATTCATGGAATGATTTTCCAGGATGATAATCATTTTATTTGTTATGTATTATGTTTTTTAAAATCATAAATGGGTTACATGTATGTAATATAGTTTTCAAAAACTACTAAACTAATCGGTCATTTAGTATTTGATTCATTGTAATCATGCTAGTATAATAATGAAAGGAACTGGCTCTGACCTTTTGGTGTGGGGGTGTTTTACTTAGTATTAAAGGAAGTTTAGTGGAAACTTTGGAAACAAGATTTAGGAAAACCTAGATTAGGGAACATAAACCTATGATGTAATTTGAGGATATGTATACAAGAACATCCCAAAGGAACCATGTTTATGATTATAAGGTTATATATGAAAAACTATTTCATTTTATGTTAAGTATTTCACTAGTTTTGAGATTATACATTATATTCTATAATGAAATGTCCTAATTTATTAAATTTTGAAATTTATAAATAGATCCTAACATAAGTAAGTTTAATATCACTGATTCACATGATCCAAAGAGTAATAATGATCACATATTTTATGGTCTCAAGATAATATTTCAAAAGAAACTATTCTCCAAATAATTCTCCTCATATAAGGACATATTATCATGTGATATTGAGATAGTGAAATAATTATCTATGTATTATGGATTTATAGGGAATAATGAGAACAAGAGTATAACTAGTAAAATGATGGATCAAGGAAATAATGGAAAGAAGGATTTTACCACATGTGATAATAATTTAATGAAAAACCCTGGTACTTTATTGAAGGTAATTGGAGTTTTTTATAAGTGAAGAGATAAAGGTAATTAAGAAAAATAATGTAAAAGTAATAAAGGAGAAAAGGGATATTCAATGTTTTAACTATAGTTAAATAGGGAACTACCCAAATACATTCCCTAAGCATCAAGAGAATATACCTTAGAAGAGGATAATGGATCTTGGTTAAGATTATGATATTACCACAGATGAAGATGAATAATTAATATTCTTATGTTTTGATTCAATAATTATTTCATTTGAGTATTTTGTCGATGATGTACTATTTATAAAAATTATAGGATATATTATGATTTTACTATGGTACTTTTTTCATTGAGGATTCGAAAGTGTATGTTGAATGGTACTAATGACCAAGAGAAATGATATAGTGACAAGTAATTTTTTATGGAAAAAACGCAGTTGAGAGAAAGATATCCTTTAATATGTTCCTCATGTTTATTCAATTGAACTTAGATAAAGAGATGATTGATATTGATAAGGTAAATTAGATACTACTAAATTCTTTGGAATTGATTCAAATGGTTTATATTATAATACATGGAAGAGTCATAGGGTTATTCACTTATGAAATGGTTTAAGACGAACCTTGTATGAGGTTTTATATGTTAATGTATTACATCACCATATGATGAAACCGATTATAAGATATGAAATATAAATAGTTCAAGGAACAACCAAAGGATAGTAATTTATCTATGAAATAGAAATGTATATGTAATTATATTTAGTTTTATTTTTAGAGAGATGAAAAATTTAAAAAATCTATTAATAAGGTCTTGAAACAATATTTTTCTTATTATCAACATTTTTTGATATTAATGACCTCTATTAATAACTCTAGGTTATTTCTTTGTGGTTAATAACTTTATCATTATTATGTTCTCTATCACTCTCTATTAGAAATTGATAATCATATTTCTCTTCCATGTTCAAGTTTTCACTAATGTTCTTTTATTTCAAAGCATAGTTCAATAGTGAACACATTATTTCAATTTCCTTATTATTAAGAATATGTGTTATTAACCCTATTTAAAATTTTTCTTTTTTCAACAATTGTATTTTCAAATATCCAAACCTTGAATATTTAGATCAAGTTTAAATTGATAGGTTACAATTTTATTAAGGCAGTGAGAATCTAACACCCCAAGACATTAAAATATTATCATTTTAGAATAAAATTATTTTTTTTCTAAATTTATTTACACACAACATAATATTAATATTACATTACACAAAACACTAAGTTAGCTTGCATTACACGCAAGACCGAGTCTTACCATCTTTTAATGGAACAACTATTTTAAAAACTAAATTTTGACAATTTTTAAAATCTTATCTATTCAAATAAACTTCATTTTTTAACTTGGAATGTCAAAATAATCTTACTATTAATTTTTTGTATTTTTATGAGAAGTTTCAATTTCTAATGAATAGTGAAAATACTGCATTTTAGTTGAAAACTACATTTTCATTTTAATAATTATTAATGTTAAATTATATTTTTGATTAGTTTTAAATACATAATAGATAAATTATATATCTATTAATTCAATTTAGGTTATTGGAATCATTTTTATATTTAATTTAGATATAAAATCTTAATATGCTTTTGAACATTTTCATTTTAAAAATCTGATTTCTAACCACATCTGCATGATTAGCTTTAAATTTAATTTTTAAACATATATGAATTAAATTTAAAAAATCCAGTATATATAGTTGGAA
This sequence comes from Viscum album, assembly GCA_963277665.1. NCBI lineage: Eukaryota > Viridiplantae > Streptophyta > Magnoliopsida > Santalales > Viscaceae > Viscum > Viscum album. The sequence goes on from OY728135.1 coordinate 457,150,740, forward strand.
CCAGTATAATATTTATGTTTTAATAATGTAAAATTAATTTTTGAACAAAATTATTAGTAATAGTAATTAAAATTAATTACAACCATTATGATAAAAATTAGTTTACTAAGTAGTTTAACTTTAATCTAAACGGGATAAATAACCTATAAATTTTTCCAAAATCCATTAGATGACCATATTTTGACCATATCCCCCATGGTTCTACTTTTATCATTTAGTGGTCTACTTTTCAATGAAATTGACCCATATAATATGTAAGGAAAATGATAAAAAGGGACATTCGTTACCTTTAAAATTTATAAAGCATTGAGATATAGAAAACAACATATTTTTTATTATACATATCCATTTTAAATGTAAATGATTTTATTTCATCACAATAATTTTTCATTAATTATCATATATGAATTAGTTAATTAATATTCAAAATAATTTCCAACATAATGATTATATAGTTAATAAATAAAAAAATAAATGATACTAAAAATACTAAAAGTGAAGAAAATTGAATGAATTTTTGTGTTACCTTATATATATAGATGAATATGTATTTTTTTATAGATATTACCTTAATATAATTTAAATCCCATCATTTTTTATATTTTTTTAAATTTAAATTAAGTAAATAATGTGAAGATTGACTATAATGTTATTTTGTAATAAATAATAATTTGTTAAAGATTTAAAATTTAATAAAACTCATATATTTTGGGAATTTATTTTAGAATGTTAATAAATTTCAAATAAAGTATATTAATGGATCAATTTATCTTTTATAATGGAAAAATTTACCCTTAAAAAGTAAAATAATTGTTAGGACGATTTAGGTTAAAGGATATTTTTTCACGTCATATGCACTTTTTTAAAAAATTAATTTCCAACACACAAGGTATATTTATTTTTTAAATTAGATATCATATTTATAATTCATTTTATTTGTATGTTTTAACAAATATCACTTTAATTTAGTTTTAATGGTTAAACTACTTAGGAGATAAAAATAATTAATTAAATAAAAACTGAAATGGTAAAAGTGGGAAAACATATAAGTTAAGGAAAAAATTTATAAAAATGAAACAGTTTTATTTAATATAGGTTTTTATTGACACAAAATTTACTTTGATACATTATTGGTAAATTTTTTAGGTACATGAGGTAAGGGAGACCTCCCAAAAGTGTTTACCTTTTTATATTTATAAGAATGTCACGCCCCCTCCACTATAAAAAGACACTCACACCCCACCCCCCCCCCCCCCCCAAACTCATCACACCTATCAAGAAATTTAATTTATAAAAACCTTCCAAAATAATATCCCAAAATCCATAAGATTAACCTATAATCCTTGATTTGTTCATAAATAAATCTAAGGTAGTCCTTTGGTGAAAAACGAAATGAGTTACCAGAAAAGAGGTAACATTCTTCAACAATCTATTTTGCTTTATTTATTTCTCAACCCATTAAATTATTATTATTCTAAAATTATAAAATAAATTAAGTTTCATTCATATAATTATATTTTTTATGTTAATGTTTTGACATACACCAACCCACACTTCCATCAAATGGGTAATGAATTTACTATTTGTGTGTATGGTGGACTACCACCTCGTGAAACGATGTCCTTCATTTTTCATTTACCAAATCTCATGGTTGGTTATTATGATTGAAAAAATATTTTTATATGATATATTTGATATTTATGTTGTCTTAATTATTCTATAAAATTTATATAACACATAACTTTATATATTTCATTTTTTGTAAATACGATAACATTATTTGTGGAAGTGTGGACTTCCTCCTCCCCAAAGCGATGTAATACGTTCACACATTACATGAAATATATTAAGGTTGAGTTTAATTAAAAATATATGAAATAATTTAAATATATATTATATTAATTAAATAATTACCTTTCTGAAAATATAATGTGTTATTTTATTTATTACCCTTTTCACACACTAAAAAAGTGATAACGTCGTTCATGGACATATAGACTACCGCCACCTCAACCCAATGTGATTCCATTTACATAAAAACAAATATATATATATATATATAATTATATATGATTAAATAAAATATTTTTTATGATATTATTATCATTATGGAAATATAAAATGTCATATACCTTCTTTCAATAATGTTCATTGAAAAAATGGAAATATTACTCATGTGTACGTACGACCTATAATCTCCATGAAAGTAATGTTAGTTAATTTTTCATGATCATATTTCATTAATGGTTTCAGAAGTATAATTTATTTATAAATAAGATAATTATGTCAATATTGTTTTTATATTTTTATATAATGACTCATTTGACCATAGACAACTTACCAAATTCATTTTTGACACATGAACCAAATTTATTCAAAACACCAGACATTAACTTAATTGTGTAAGTAGTTATATAAAACATTGTAATAGGTGAATTAAAAGTAATAATAAAACTAAAAAATGTTATCAAGAAATTAAATAATTAATTTAATTTTATTATCCAAGAATAGAAAGACACATGTGACAAGTCTGAATCAAGGTAATGGATTCTTCTCACACTTTTCTTCAATGATGCATACACAATTTTCACCACTTATTTCATTTATTTGGTGAATATTCTACCCCATTTTCATTTAATATCATGATTCAATAATATTTCATGGTATTATACGTTTAAATGTGAATTATTCCATCCAATGGTTTTGATTTTAAAGTTTTAAAGTGGTAAAAGTTATCTCTAAAATATCACATTCTTTGGTAACTATTTACATTATCTTTAAACAATCCATTTCTTGTAATACTTTTTCATTGGAAATTTTATTTATTATAATGTAAATATGTTTGTATGATGGAAATGATTATTTCCTAAACCATATACCATTTTTACATATGATTCTCATTTTTAAAGTTATATTATTTATTAGGGACATGTTGATAAATATGTATACTTTACTCAATACAAAAATTTGATAAGAAACATTGTTTAAGATATAAATTTTCCTTTCATTATATGAGTAATGTTTGGACATAAATTATATTAATTGGTTAATGGTTAATGAAATACCCTCAATGCATTGATAGTTTCCTGGGATGAGATCAATTAGTGAAAAACTGTTCACATTTGTTTCCAAGAAGATTTAAATTGTCTGGAGGATAGATCTTGACACAAATAAAATATGTTCTACACACTTACTTAGACTATCTCGAGGATAGTTCTTGATAGTATCTATCTTGAGTATTCACCCAGATATTGTATATGTCAAACATTATGCACTCCATCATCATCATTATTTCATGATATTATTAGATTAGTTAGAATGTCCATGATCACATTTTAATCTCATGTGATTATTTATATGGACTTATTTGATCATATTTTATTATTTTTATATTGATTATTTATTATTAAGTCATGATATATTTTCTATACTTTATCCTTAATCAGTATTTCATCCAACCCTTATTTTGTTTCCTTTCCCCAAGGTATAAAGATGAATTCTTGGAATGAGTTTCATGGATGCTGAGTATTTTATTTTATTATATATTATTTTTTTTTCATTGTAAAATGGGTTCCGTGTATGTAATATATTTGTAAAAAACTGCTAAATTTATAGGTCCTTTTGAATTTTATTCCCTCTAATCATGCCAATGTAATAAATCAAGGCACCAACTATGGGATCCTAGGGTTGGGTAATTATACTAATGCTTTATTAGGTATCAATTTTGTTAATTTCTTTATAGATCCCCAAATGGGTGCATCCATTTAAATGTTATAAGCCCTCAATATTTTTAATTTTATGGAAAATTTATTATTTAATATTCCATTAAATCAATGAAGTATGGGGTAAATATTTTTTCTCAATGACACTTGTGATCCCAACCTGCCTCTATGGAGAGAAATGTCCCTATGACCATATACACTTGTAGGTGATGTGTAGTTTAACACTTCATATTTTCACCAATAGAGATTCACATAAATTTGATTTGAAAATCAAGGTCACTCTTACACTTATAGCGGATTACACATTCGAGGGAGTTATTAATAAAATAGAAATACCTAAATCTACTTATCAGTCAAGCAATGATAATGAGAAATAAATATAACCTTCCAAGGATACTCTCTCAAAATATCCCTAGAAATTTCTAATGAAGATACAATTTCTCATAATATTTTATGATGATCCCATACAGAAGCATTGATTTTTCCATCTAGTGGTGTTGGTGTTTCTGCTACCTCACTATTTAGGTCATTGAATTTAGGTTTCTCAAGTCTATATAGGTGTGGGTTTCAATAATAATTTTGTATTGTGTCACTCATATTTACTACCCTCACTGATAACAATTGTTTTCTACCTCATGCACTTTAGTGTGAGATTAAATTTTTGTTTACCCTACACTAACTTATCTACCACCCAACATTAGTGTTCAAATACTTGGTGATTTGTGTGAGATTCCACTTTCACTCCATCACTCATGCATAATGAATATATATATATATATTATCCACAAAGAAAAAATTATTATTAGATGAAAAACCTGACATAGAACACTCATGTCATTTAAAAAAAATAAATTTATATTAGAGTCCATTATTATATAAAACAGTTAATTTTAGCCCAAAATAATCCCCAATCAACGAAAAAACAAGAAAAAATGATAATATAGTTCAGAATATATTACATAGAAATCCGACACCCATCTTACTAATTTTTAAAATGCTCCCCCTAATTTCAATTCACGCCATATAAATATCCTATGATTCTTTCTTATCTTCTTTACTAAACCTATATGCTTTCATTCTTCTCAAAAGAGTGAAATACCTCCATATATGCCTTCAACCTCCTATTAAATAAATCCTATATTTTTTTTTATTTTGGAATGAACATTGTGTGATCTTGACATGTGGATTCTTGATTTATTCCTTGTAAATCCTTGATTTTAGTGCTCAATCGGAATGTCTATAAATCACACCTCCCTTATATCTATCAACACAATGATTATTCATTAATGAATTACTAAATTTGGTAAGGTAGTTTCTGTATGAGGGGATATTTATCATTCCATTTGATTAAATTTCAGTCATGTGGACTTTATATGGAATCTAACACAATCCTCTTACTTTTGAAACTTTCATGAATTCATTATGCACATGTTGATAGATTTTGATGTTGTGCATGGGTACCTGAAATGTTCACAATTATTTTTTATCAATGAAGCATACGTTGATTTGAATCCATAATTTCTTGTTCAAATGTGAGACAACATTGGTGATTCAAAATATGTTGCATTGATCCTAGAGGCTCCATTGGTGTTGGTGTAATGTGATGAATAGACATGAGGCTACATTGGGTCTCCCTTAGACTATGTCTCTATTGTCTTTGAAATTCGCAAAATTAGAGTATCATAATATGGATAGTGTTTCCTTGAGAAAATATTATGAGATAGTTCTCTATAACACATTGGTTGTTTGATTTAATTTGAGGTTCCTCGATGAGGCCCCATGAATAGAAAACTAACTTCTAAGGATCTTCTTCCTTGCTACATTTGAATTCAATGGTATTCTAAGGGATGGCACAACTACCATTAGTTATTTTATAACTTATCTTGATTCAACATTGAAACTATATTGTCTAGATAATTTTCTATTGAGTTGGTATTGTCTTCCCAACTTAGTTTCAATCATATGTTCAAATTCCTTTATTTATAATTTTTTCATTTATTATTTAAAATATATTTCTCATGGATTAATAAACATAAAAAATTAATTAAAATTTCTGTAACACCCTGACCCCATTTACCCAAAGCCAGTGCATTATTACATAACACTGGCATGATACAAGCAATCATGTCTCGAAAGACCGATCAGTTTAATAGCCTTGGTAGTACTAGATATATTAATAAGTTTTACATTACATCATGAAATAAAAACATCAAGAACATTTTGTCCCATTTTGAACACAGTTATATCATTATCCTATCCCTCTAAGTAAACCATAAAATAGTTCATCACATCCCAGGAAAAATAAAACATAGAAAGGGCTGAGCTCAGATGCTTAGTAAGGATAACAATATAGTGGAAACTTTCATAAATAAGCATAAACATGTAAGGCACCGTATTGGACTAAAACAAAAACCTTTTAAACTCAAACATAATCATAATATGAAAAAGATAAAATCAAATAATTATGTTTACTTATTCACATGGATATTCTACTTGTCGAATAATCACATGCAATATCAATAACCACTTTCATAATGATGGAATGCATAATGCTAGACTTCATAACCACATAGTCAAGGCCTTGTTCCAAGACTACAAATAAGATTTTATCAAGGCCTTGTGCCAAGACACTAGTTTTTATAATGATACCTACCTATTCATAGAGGAACTATAGCGGGCTCCACCCATCACTTACTAAGTCCAATGCATTCCTTATATAAAAAGGATTAAACATAACATAAATATTCGTATTAAAACTAGAAAATGAATAGTCAATACTTTATCGACAAACCATGAATGGTATAAGAATAACACATCCACAATCAAAAATATCACAAAACCATTAATAGAACATGGAAGATTTTTATTATAATAGATAAACATCAAACAATCTTAAAATCTATCAAAGGATGTTGACATAGATGAAATTAAAACTTTTTAAGAGAAATATCTCTTTCTATTTTGAAATCATTTAAAAGTCATATAATTATAAATGAAAACATTTATTTTGAAAATATTCATATAATATTTTAAGGGAAGATTTGATGATGTTATAATGGCATAAAATAGCCGCACTCACCATATAAGTTAAAAATAACATTCTTACCTTAATTTTGTCGAAAGGGTCATAAAGTATCTTGTTTTGAAAATGATAGAAAGATTCATTTCAAAACAAATAAGGTAAAATAAGGGTTTAAATTAATTTAAACCAATGTCTAGTAAATAGTAAAAATATTTTGAAAAACATTTTTATGAAAACACGGATGATGATGATAAAGAGGTCCCAGTATATACTTACCTAAAAACAACCTCGGATAATAAAGAGATTGTGAAATTAACCCTTACCTTGTACTTTTCCTTGGTTGAGGGTATGTTAACCTCCTGTATGATAGTTAAATAATTGTTATTAAATTATAAAAAAACTATATACATAAATAAGATATCATATATTATCCTCTAATTTTTCTTTGTTAATAATATTTTATTAATATCATTGTTTCAGGTGTTAATTGATTTGTTTTCCTTTATATGGTTAGTTACGTAAGCAATGATTTTTATGGATAGGATGTATTTTATTCATATCTAGAATAATATTAATTTCCTAAATATTATTTTTAATCACAAAATAAAAATTATTCTTGAATGATTACAATGGGGTATGAATCTCATTGCGTTCGTAGAGATGGTAATTCGTACGTACACACTAGCGACAATATCATTATATTGATGGTGAAAACGTATGTAATTTGATGGTATATCATATATACCGAATCATTAACATGTTATATTTATTATTTACACTATTTATAATCATTATTATACCCATCCAAATAATGAAGTGTTTGAATAACAAACTACACCACGACGTGGAGACGGTAAGCCATATGTACGCATGTATGGTGACTTTTTCATTTACATGATGGATAGAATAATGATTATTGTTGTAACATTTGTATAATAAAATCATAGTATATAGAATATACTAGATTTATTATTTTATAATAGAAACAACAAAGAAATAGGAAGTGGAAAATTAAAATAACTTCAAAGAGGTGATACAATATTTACCTATTCTTCAGGTTCTTCCTTTTTATTTGATCAAAAGGGATCCTTAGGATGGATTTCGAACAAATGTAATGCCTCTTGAATGAAGGGTGTAAAGTTGGGAGGATATTTGGGTAGGTTTTGGCTGAGCCAAATGTCTTTGGAGGTGTGAAAGTAAGATAAGGGAAAGTACCTTTTTATAAGAGAGGTGAGGGTCACTTTAGTAAAAGCTTGAAATATTATTTTATAATAAAATTATTTTCGGTTTATGATGGCTCCAAAATGATTTATTTATAGGCTAAGGTATGGATGGGTCGAAAACCTCTAAAATGATAGGTTTTAGACTGTTTTAGGTCACTATATTAACCTTATCTTTTAGATTTAACTCTTAGTTAAATAGTTTGACATTTACCATGTCTCTTTGTATTTTTATATTATATGGTTCATATACTTACTATAAAATTTAAAGAGAAACCCAAGTGGTTAATTATTAATATATGTAACCTTATATAAGTATTTTGGCCGAACCTTATATTTTGTGGAATATTATATCAATTAATAAAATACCATTTGTTTTAAAAACTCAATTATGTCAATTTTGACACTATTTAGTATTTGGTTTTTGTGAAAATCATAACAGCATGATTACTTTGAGAAAAATTATTTAATAAAATATAACATGTCATATTAACCTATATAATTATTTTAATTCATAAAAAGTCTCAAATTACATTTATTTGGATATTTATAATATACATTATTTTAATCTTTCATTAATCACGTAATTACTACATCGTCATTGTGTCATAAATAAATTAAATTATTTAATGTCTAAAAATTATAAATAAAATTAAATTATTTAGTAAATAGTTGTACATTTCTAATGAATATTTATAGTCTAATTTATCGTATGTATAACCCTATATTAAAAATAGTTTAGTTATTAAAATTTGAATTTAACTCATTTAACTCTTCTTTAAGTAAAATAATAATAAATGTCCTAATATAATCCAAGTGGACCAAAGAGGATAAAATTATATTCCTAAGGTTGTTCTTGGTCTAATTATAATTATCCAATAGAATTAGTACATGTGTTAGGGTAATTATGATATCAGGTTTTACCCTTAATTACCCTATTTACTTTTAACCGTGGTAAATAAAAGTCAGAAGTTACTATTCACCAAAAATTATTTTCATTTTATTGAACCACATTTTACTTACTTATATTAATTTTGTTTCTCAGGTTTTTGAAATTCAACTCATAGAAGTGGAAAAATTACGTTTTATGCAAATTTGCAAATACTCCTATGAGGTGGGTAAAAGATAGTAAAATGGCCAATAACTTTTTAAAATATATAAAATTATTATAAAATGACTCCAATGAATTACATTGAACTTATATAGGTATTATATATCTATTTTGACCAAAAATAAATTTAAATTAAATAAATAATTATTTAAATAAAAAGTCAGTTTTTTCCAATAACACAGTGTTTTTCACTATTCATCAAAAATTGAAAGTTTTCAGAAAAATACCAAAAATTAACCTTAAGATAATTTTGATATTGAGAATTCAGAAATGAATTCCATTATGAAAAATAAAATTTATAAAATTTTAAAAAATAGATATTACTATTCATAATGGCTAGTTTGATTGGTCGCGGTGTGTTAGAATCTCGAAGTTGCGTACAATGCAAGCTATTGCATTATTCAAAGGGAAACGTACCGTGGAAGCTTGGGGTGTTACATTCTTCTCTCCTTAAAATAATTTCATCCTCAAAATTTCTATAATACTACTACACAAAAAGATTCGGGTGGTTCTTCATCATAAGTTCCTCTGGTTCCCACACTGCCTCTTCTATCTTATGGTTTCTCCATAGAACTTTTACCAGACGAGTCGTCCAATTTCTCAACACTTGTTCTCTTGTATCAAAATTTTTTATAGGCTCTTCATAATAAGACAGATCAGGTTCCAGTTCATTTTCCTCAAAGGTGAGTACATGCATTGAGTGAGGCATATATTTTCTCAACTGTGATACGTGGAACACATCATGAACTTTGGAGAGACTTAGAGGCATTGCCAAATGATAATCTACAACTCCAATTTGTCCTAGAATTTCAAAAGGTTTGATATACCTGGGACTCAATTTATCCTTCTTACTGAAACGTATAACACCCTTCCATGGAGATACCTTTAAGAAAACATGATCACCTACCTGAAATTCCAAATCCTTCCTTCGGTTATTGGCATAGCTCTTTTGACTACTTTGAGCAGCTTTGATGTGGGTTTGGATAACCTTCGCATTTTCCATCGTTTTCTTAACAAGTTATGGTCCTTTGAGTTTTCTTTCACCAATATCATCCCAACAAGTTGGTGTGCGACATCACTTTCCATATAACGCTTCATATGGTGCCATCTGAATACTTGAATGGAAGCTATTATTATACGAAAATTCTACCAGAGGTAAATATTGATCCCACATATCGTGAAAGTTAGGTGATCAAGATATCAACATGTCTTTTAAGGTTTGAATATTCCATTCTGATTGTCTATTAGTTTGAAGGTGGTAGGCAGTGCTCAAATGAAGTTCAGTATCCATGGCCTTCTGAAGACTTTTCCAGAATCTTAATGTAAAAGAGGGATCACGATCCGAAACAATCAATAGGGTTATACCATGGAGTCTTACAACTTCATTAATATATAGTATTTCTAGACATTAAATTGGTAAATATTCTCTTATAGCAAGAAAATGTGATTACTTGGTAAGATGATCAACAATGACCAATATTGCATCATTCCTTCTAGGAGTCTTTGGTAGCCCCATGAAAAAGTCCATCGTAATATTATCCCATTTCATCTCAGATATGGGAAGAGGTTTCATCGCTCCTCCTGGTTGTTCCCTTCTATCTTTAGCTTATTGAGAAACGATACATCTTGACACAAAATTAGCAATATCCCTCTTCTTGTTGTTCTACCAAAAATGTTCCTTCAAATCCTTATACATCTTGGTGCTCCCATGGTGTATAAACAAATTGAAGCTATGAGAATAATCTAACAATTCCATTTTTAGATCAGTTATGTTAGGAACACAAGGCCTCTTCCCAAATTTCAAAATTCTATCTTCATATACAAAGTCACTCAATCTCCCATTATTCACAGCTTTAATCTTCTTTTGACACCCCTCATCATCAGTCTGATAACTTTTTATCCTTTATAGTAAAGATGTTTTGGAAACCATTTTAAAATCATTGATTTTTCACCTTCCATGGTGATTCCCATATCCATATTTACTAGAACCATGAAAATAGGATTCTTTTCAACTCTCATCTTGTTCAAAACTCCATGATCCTTTCTGATCAAAGCATCTGCCACCTTATTTTCCTTCCTCGGGTGGTACTGTATAGTGGAATCATAATCCTTGAGTTGTTCAAGCCATCGTATTTGCCTCGTGTTGAGTTCTTTTTTTTGAGAAAATATACTTCCAACTCTTGGGATCAATATAAATCTCATATTTTTCACCATAGTGTAAGTGTCTTCATATTTTCAGATCTAATATTACAAATAATAACTCAAGATCACGAGTAGGATAGTTTTTCCCATGAATATTTAGTGGTCGTGATGCATAGGAAATAACTCTATCATTCTTCATCAGGTCACAACCAAGTCCTTTCTTTGAAGAATCACTATAAATAACAAACCCATCGTTCCCTGATGGTAGATTCAAGATAATAGCATTGACTAAACTTATATTAAATTATTCAAAACATTATTCACACTCTTTTTTCCAAACAGATTTAACCCCTTTATGTGTGAGCTTGGTTAATGGGTTAACCAACCAGGGAAAATTCTAGACAAAATATCTATAATATCCTGCTAAACCAATAAAACTACGTACCTCAGTTATACTCATCGGTTCTAGCCATTCGTGGATTTCCTTGGTCTTTGAATGATCAACAAATATTTCATACTTAGAGACAATATGGCCATTGAAAGAAATCTCTTAAAGCTAGAATCCACACTTGCTAAAATTCCCATATAATTCATTTATTCTATCAGTCTTCAGAATACTCCAGAAGTGATTTTTTTTATCTTAGTAGCTTTTGGAGTATACCAAGATATCCTAAATAAATACTACTAAAACGCCATCAAGATATTCCTTGAAAACTCAATTTATTAGATCCATCAAGATAAATGGTGCATTAGTCACTCCAAAAGGCATTACTGTAAACATGTAATGCCCATACTTGGTTCAAAATACTATTTTCGAAATGTATTACTTCTTCACACACAACTGATGATATCCATATCAAAGTTAAATCTTTGAAAAATATTGTGCTCCATGAAGTTGGTTGAATAAATCATCAATGAGAGGTAGGGGATACTTGTTCTTTACTGTTATAGCATTTATCTCCCTGTAGTAAATGCACAACCTCATAGATCCATCTTTTTTCTTAACAAAAATGATAGGGGCTCCCCATGGAGAAACACTAGGGAGAATAAATACCTTATTAGTCAATTCCTCTAGATGTTTCTTTTGTTCCACTAATTCCACAGTGGCCATTCTTTAAGGGGTCTTCGATATGATCCATGAAATAGAAATTAAATAAATAGGAAACTCCATTCCTCATTCTGGAGGATGTCCAGATAAATCCTCTAGAAACACATCAACATATTCTTTCACAATAGGTACGTCCTCTATTAGAACATTCTTTTCCTCACCCATATATATTTTATACTCATCCTCCCCAGTAATTGAATTTAGTAGAGCTACTGGTGGTGGATATAGATAAGAATCAGATGGTGATAATTCTTCTATAAAGATAAGGAACTTCTTATCATCATCTAGAATTGTAACCTCCTTATTCTTACAATAAATTTTCGCATCATGGTCTGAAAGCTAATCCATACCAAGGATTATATCAAATTCAATCTTGGTTATGATGATGAGATCAGCAGATGAAGAACATTTATATTCCCTAATGGGAACTGATTCAGAAAACAGTTTTGCAGTGATGCATCCCTTAGGAGTTTTGTCAGACAACTCCATTGTTAAATCAAATTAGAAGTATCTAATTTTCTAAGAAAACTGGGAAGATATAAAACAATGCGATGATCCAGAATCAAATAAATCATTGGATAAACTTTAGGAAACCATTAAATTACCTTCCACCACATCTTTCGAAGCTTCAACCTTAGTAGTAGTGATCGCAAAAGCTTTTCCTTCCTCCCTTGACCTTTTCTAAGGTATATTCCCTTGGTTCTTAAAACATTCATTTTCATAATTCCCCTTTTCTCTACAATTATAGTATTCAAATTTGAAAGCCTCTTTAATTTCCTTACAATCAAAAGTTTGGTGGCCCTTTTTACCAAAAATGTAATAGACTATCAATCCCTTCAGTAAAGTAAGGGGGTGTTTCTTCCCACATTTACCATAGTATAGATATTCAACTTTTCCCTTCTTCCTATTATTTCCATTTCCAGAGTGTTAAACAAATCTATTCTTCTCCTTCTTTTCTTTAAAGTTGTAATACTTAGAGCTTTATTTTAGTGTCTTGGTAGCACATGAGACTATATATTTGTATGATAAGGAGGATTGTGAGACTAATTCTCACCGGAGAAATGGTTTTAACCCATCAAAGAATAAATCAATCTTACTCCTTGGGTTATGTATATAATCTGAATCATGCCTTGATAACCTTGTAAAGATAGCCTCATACTTTGCGACATTTTCATCCTCCTTTTTCCTCAGACTCAGAAATTGTCTTTTCATATCCACTCTATGGTCACAAGGAAAGTAGTTTTCTATGAAAATATCTTTAGACACCCTCCATTCCATGTTTGATACTTCTTCATCTTCCTTTGTGTTTTGAATCAACGAACACCATTGATCTGCATCTCCCGTGAGGAGATAAACTACCATGACAAATTTTTCCATTTTTCTACTCCCCAAAGCATGGAATATTTTCTCTAAATAACTTACCCATTTCTCATATACTAACATATTTGTAATCCCATTTAATTTTGGTGGTTGTTTCCTCATGAAGCGGTCAAACATTGATCCTCCGCATTGTGGATCAGGGTGCTCTATATGGGTATGTTTATTATTAATTACCTGAGTGAGTTGTCCCAGTATGGTGATAAGCTGATCAACACTAGTTGCATCACCAGCTCCACTATAATTATCTTGAGTAGGAGGGAAATCCATACATGATTTATGTGAATTGATATGGTTTCCATTCCTTCCACTAGGATCCATTTCTAAATAATGGAATATAGTAGATTAGTTTATGAATCGCAATAGATAATTCCAAACACATAAAACACTTAACATAAATTGAAAAGTTTATAGATATAATCCATAATCATAAAAATATTTACTTTGTGGAGGTATATATTCATAAAACCTTCATAATGGTTTGTAAAGAAAATGAGAATTATAATAAGAATATCCCCCGGGATTATCGTAACCAAGAGTGCAGCAAGGCCCATTGTCGTGAACCAGTTCCTGTTCGAGTCTAACTCAAAGCGGTGTTTTTGGGTTTTACCCCTAGATACATATATTCCAGATCCACCTCTACCAAATCGTATCCATAAATGGATGTATTTCTCGGAAAAATCACAAAATATCTTCAGTACCGAAGTTCCAGGAAGTTCTTCTATACTAATCCTCAAAGTCTATCGAAGGGTAGTGTTCTCTAATCCGGGTTTTTCAAAATATTGTTTCCAAGGTTTGTAATAAACTTCCTATGATACCAACTGTAACGCCCTGACCCCAGTTACCCAGAGTTAGTGCATTATTACCTAACATTGGCACGATACATGGAATCATGTCTTGAAATACCGATCAATTTAGTAGCCTTTGAAGTACTAGATACATTTATAAGTTTTAAATTACATCATGAAAAAAAAACATCAACAAAATTTTGTCCCCTTTTGAACACACTTATATCCGTAGCCTATCCCTATAGGTCAACCATATAATAATTTTTCACATCCTAGGAAAAATAAAACATAGAAAGGGGTGAGCTCAGATGCTCAGTAAGGATAACAATATAGCAAAAACTTTCATAAATAAGAATAAACATTTAAGGCACTTTCTTAGACTAAAACAAAAGCCTTTTAAACTTAATCTTCAGCATAATATTGAAAAGATAAAATCAAATAATTCCATTTACTTATTCACATGGATATTCTACTAGTTTAATCATCACATGCAATATCAATATCAACTTTCATAATGATGGAATGAATAATTCCAGACTTCATAACCACATAGTCAAGGCCTTGTTCCAAGACTACAAATAAGATTTTATCAAGGCCTTGTTTCCAAGACATTATTTTGTCTCATGAGACCTACCGATTCATTGAGGAGCTATAACAGGCTCCACCCGTCACTTACTAAGTCTAATGCAATATTTATATGAAAAGTTTTAAACATAACATAAACATTCATATTAAAACTAGCATACGAAATTTAATTACTTTATCCATAAACCATGAATGGAATAAGAATAAAAAATACACAGTCAAAAAATCACAATACCTTGAATACAATATAGATGATTTGTATCATAATAATTCAACATAAAACATGCTGAAAATTTATCAAATGATGTTGACATAGATAAAATCAATTTTTTTTAGAGAAATACCTTTTTTATTTTAAAATCATTTAAAAGTCATATAATTATAAAAGAAAACATTTATTTTAAAAATATTATTATTAGATTCTAAGGGAAGCTTAGACGATGTTATAACGGTGGAAAATAACCGCACTTTCCGTATAAGTTAAAAAAACATTCTTACCTTAATTTTGTCGAAAGGGTCCTAATGGACCTTGTTTGGAAAATGAAAAAAGATTCCTTTCAAAACATATATAGTCAAATAAGGGTATAAACAACTTTAACCCATTGTCTAGTAAATAGTAAAAATATTTTGAAATACATTTTTATGAAAACACAGATGTGTATGATAAAGAGGGCCTAGTAGATACTTATGTAAAAACAACCTCAGATAATAAAGAAATTGTGAAATTAACCCTTACATTTTAATTTCCTAAATATTATTTTTAATCACAAAATAAAAATTATTCTTGAATGATTACGATGGGGAATGAATCTCTTCGCGTTCATGGAGACGATATTCCGTACGTACGCATGAGCAACAATATCATTATATTGATGGTGAAATAGTATGTAATTGGATGTTATATCATATATAAATAATCAATAACATGTTATATTTATTATTTACATCAGTTATACTCATTATTATACTCATCCAAATAATGAAGTGTTTGAATAACAAACCACACTACGACGTGGAGATGGTAAGCCGTACGTACGCATGTATGGTGACTTTGTCATTCATATGATGGATAGAATAATGAATATGGTTC
This sequence comes from Viscum album, assembly GCA_963277665.1. Classification (NCBI taxonomy): domain Eukaryota; kingdom Viridiplantae; phylum Streptophyta; class Magnoliopsida; order Santalales; family Viscaceae; genus Viscum; species Viscum album. The sequence continues at coordinate 457,166,905 of OY728135.1, forward strand.
TACCATTTTTATAATAACATCATATTATATAGAAGATACTGGACTTATTATTTTATAATGGTAACAACAAAGAAATAGGTAGTGGAATAATAAAAGAACTTGAAAGAGGTGATGAAATATTTACCTCTTCTTTGGGTTCTTCCTTTTGATTCGATCAAAAGGGCTCTTTAGGATAGAATTATGACCAAAGGAAGGCCTCTAGAATTAATATAGGAAAGTTGGAAGGATATTTGGGCTGGTTTTTTCCAATAAAAATGGCTTTGTAGGTGTGAAATTAAGATAAGGGGAAGTACCCTTTTATAAGAGAGGTGAGGGTCACTTTAGGAAAATCTTGAAATATTATTTTATAATAAAATTATTTTAGATTTTTAATGGCTCAAAAATAATTTATTTGGAGGATAAAGTGTGTATTGGTCGAAAACAACTCAAAGAATAGGTTTTAGACTGGTTTAGGGCATTATATTAACCATATCTTATAGATTTAACTCTTAGGTAAATAGTTTGACATTTACCATGTATCTTGGTATTTTTATATTATATGGTTAATAAAATTACTATAAACTTAAAATAGAACCCCAAGTGGTTCATTATTAATGTATATAACCTTATATAAGTCCTTTGGCTGAACTATAGATTTTTAAGAATGTTATATCAATTTATAAGAGAGTATTTGTTTTAAAAACACAATTATGTCAATTTGGACACGATTTAGTATTTGGTTTTTGTGAAAATTATAACAGCAATATTACTTCAAAAACAGTAATTCAATCAGCACTAAAATTTAATATTAACCTATAAAATTAGTTTAATTAATCAAAAGTGTCAAATTACATTTATTTAGATATTTACAATATCAATTATTTTAATATTTTATTAATAAGGTAATTACTGCATTATCATTGTGTCATAAATAAATTAAATTATTTAAAGTATAAAAATTATAAATAAAATAAAATTATGTAGGAACTATTTCTACCTTTTTAATAAATATTTATAGTTGAATTTATCTTATGTATAACCCTATATTAAAAATTGTTTTGTTATTAAACATTTAATTTACCTCTTAACTATTCTTTAAATAAAATAATAATAAATGTCCTAATCTAATCCAAGTGGACCAAAGAGGTTCATATTTTATTCCTATGGTTTTTTTGGTATAATTATACTTATCCAATAGAATTAGTACTTGTGTTAGGGTAATTATGTTATCATTTGTACCCTTAATTACCCTATGTACTTTTAATCGTGGTAAATAAAAGTCAAAAGTTACTGTTCACCAAAAATTATTTTCTTTTTATTGAGGAACATTTTACTTATTGAAATTAACCATGTCTCTATGATTTTTGAAATTCAACTCACAGAAGCAGTAAAATAACGTTTTATGCAAATTTGAAAAATCTTCTATGAGGTGGGTAAAAGACGGTAAAAAGTTCAATAAATTTTTTTTATATCTAAACTTATTATAAAATGACTCCAATTAATTAAATTGAACTTATATAGGTATAATGTATCTATTTTTACCTAAAATAAATTTATATAAAATAAATAATTATTTAAATAAAATTTCGTACTTAACCAATAACGCAGAGTTTTTTACTATTCATCAAAAATTGTATGTTTTTAGAAAAATACTAAAAATTAATCCAGAGCTAATTTTGTAACACCCCGACCCTAGTTACCCAGAGTCGGTGCATTATTACATAACATTTCCATGATCACAAGAAAGATAAAATCTCGAAAGACCGATTGGTTTAGTAGCCTTGCAACACTAGATATATTCATAAGTCTTACATTACATCATAAAATGAAAAACTACTACAACAACATAATGTCTCCATAATCCACACTCATATCCCCTCATAATATCCCTATAGGTCATTCGTAATTTACTTCTTCACTTCCTGGAAAAAATAAAACATATAAAAGGGGTGAGCTCAAATGCCCAGTAAGGATAACAATATAGCGGAAACTTTCATAAATAAGAATAAACATTTAAGGCAATGTATAACTAAAACAAAATCCTTTCAAACTTGAACTTTCAACATGGTATGGAATAAATAAAATGAAATAATTCCATTTACTTATTCACATGTATATTCTACTAATCGAATAATCACATGCAAAAATCAATAACCACTTTCATAATGTTGGAATGCATAATGCCATACTATCATAACCACATAGCCAAGGCCTCGTGCCAAGACTACAAATAAGATTTTGTCAAGGCCTTGTGCTAAGACACTAGTTTGTCTCATGAGACCTCCTGATGCATCGAGGAGCTATTGCAGGCTCCACCCGTCACATATTAAGTCCAATGCATTCCCATATGAAAAGGTTTAAACATAACATAAACATTCGTATTAAAACTAGCATACGAAATGTCAATAATTTCACCATAAACTATGAATGGTATAAAAATAGCACATCCACAGTCAAACATATCACAAAACCTTCAATACAATATAGAAGTTTTGTATCATAATAAATCAACTTCAAATAAGCGTAAAATCCATCAAAGGATGTTGACATAGATGAAATCAAAACACTTTTTAGAGAAATATCTCTTTCTATTTTTGAAATCATTTAAGAGCCATATAAAATAAAACATTTTCTTGAAAATATTATTATAATCTTGTATGTAAAGCTTTGAAGATTTTATAATGGCGGAAAATAACCGCACCCGCCGTATAAGATAAAAAAACATTCTTACCTTAATTCTGTCGAAAAGGTTAAAAAGGACCTTGTTTTGAAAACGACGGAAAAATTCATCTTATAAAAAGTCAAACAAGGGTATAAATGTCTTTAACCCATATTATTGTAAATAATAAAAATGTTTTGAAATACATTTTGAAGAAACATGGATGTGGATGATAAAGAGATCCCAGTAGATTATTACATATAAACAACCTCGGATAATGAAGAGATTGTGAAATAACCCTTACCTTGTACTTTTCCTTGGTTGGGGTAGTCTAACCTCCTGTATAATGGTGAAATAATTGTTATTAAATTATAAAATAATCATATACATTAATATGATATCATATATGATCTTTTAATATTGATTTGATAATAATATCTTAGTATTATCGTTGTTTCGGGTGTTAACTTACTTGTTTTCTTTTATATGTTTTGCTACGTAAGACATGTTTGTAAAGGATAGGTTGTATATTATTCATATCCAGAATGATATAAAGTCATTAAAAATTATTTTTTAAATCATCAAATGATAATTATACTTGAATGGATACGATGGAGAATGAATCTCATCGCGTTCGTGGAGACGGTAGTCCGTACGTACGCACGAGCGACAATATCATTCTTTTGATATTAAAATAATATATAAATGGATGGTATATCAAATATACAGAATAATTAACATTTTATATTTATTATTTACATGAGTTACACATAATTATTATACCCATCCAAATAATAATATATTGAATAACAATTACACCACGACGTGGAGACGGTAAGCCGTACGTACGCACGTATGGTGACATGTTATTCAAAGGGTGGATAGAATACTGAATATGGTTGTACCATATTTATAATTACATCACAGTATATATATGATACGGGAGTAATTATTTTAGAATGGTAACAACAAAGGAAGAAGAAGTGGAAGAAGAAAGGAACTTGGAAAAGTTTTGTGAAATCATTACCTCTTCTTCGGTTTCTTCCTTTTGATTTGATCAAAAGGGATCCTTAGGTTGGTCTTCCGATCAAACTAAAGACTCTAGGTTGTAGTGAGGGAAGTTGGGAGAGTATTTTGGCAGATTTGGGCCGAACCAAAAGGCTTTGAAGGTGTGATGAAATGAGAAGGAGGTGTGCCCTTTTATAAGAGGGGTGAGGGGCACCTTTGGAAAATTTAGAGATATTAGTTTATAATAAATTCATATTCAGTTTAAAATGGATCCAAAGATGATTATTCAAAGGTTAAGGTGGGTAAGGGTCGAAAAAAACTCAACCAATAGAATTTAGACAGGTTTGGGTACTTATATTAACCTTATCTTTAAGTATTAACTCTAAGTTAATTAGTTTCACTTTTACAATGTCTCTTTGTATTTTTATATAATATGGTTAATAAACTTACTATATACATCCAAGAGACCCCCAAGTGGTCAATTAATGATGAACCTATCATGATATAAGTCTCTTGGCCGAACCTTATATTTTTTAGGAATTTAATATCAATTAATAAAATAATATTTGTTTTAAGAACTCTTTTATGTCAATTTTGACACTATTCAATAGTTGATTTTTGTGAAACTCATAACATATTGATTTCTTAGAAAAAAGTCAATTAAATCAATACTAATATATCATATTATCCTTGAAAATTAGTTTAATTCATTAAAAGTTTCATATTATATTTATTTGTGTATTTATAATATCAATTATTTTAATTTTTCACTATTACAGTAATTACTACATCATCATTGTGTCATAAATAAATTAATTTATTTAATGTCTAAAAATTATAAATAAAATAGCATTATGTAGGAAGTCATTTTATCTTTCTAATGAATATTTATAATCTAAAATCCAACATATATAACCCTATGTAAAAATTGTTTTTCTAAAAGATATATGCTTGTGTCATTTTTGTATTCATTTTAACTTAATTAAAAAAAAGTGTCCCTATCACTTACAAGTGGCACCATGGGGTCCCAAAATCGACCCAAAGATGCCTATGGTCGAACATATATCAACCAATAAGGCTAGGACACGTTTTAGGGTAATTTAGTATTATTATATTATTATGTTTTAACCCTTATTTACCGGATTTACCCTTAACCTTGGTAAATAAAATATTTACCGCAGTAATTATTCAAAATGTATAAAAATAAAAGTTACCTATTTACAAAATTTGGACATCCTGATTCCAAATATGTAATCCATTTTTCTAAATTCAAAACACAGAAGTGGCAGAAATTAATTTAAAATTAATTCTCGCTGTCAAAACAAAAAGCGTATTTTTAAGAGATAATAACTATCAAAAGATTGACACTTGTTTATGTTCGGTTTAATTGTAAAATTATGTCCAATGACCAAAATTATATTAAATGATAAAAATATATTCTAAATATACTTTAAACCCACTCAAATTCATAATTTATCACTATTAATTTTTTTCATTAAAAAAGTTGTTTTTAATTAAAATTTAGTAATTTTCACTATTCATCAAAATATGAAAGTTATCCGAAAAGTTACAAAATTTCACCTTAGGCTAAATTTGATACTCCGAATCCAAGAATGAAGTCCATTTTGGGAGATAAAATTTCTAAAATTTTAAAAGGTAGGTATTACTATTCATAACAGCTAGTTTGATTGTTTATGGTGTGTTAGAACTCGGTGTTGCGTACAACACATGCTATCACATTATTCAAAGAGAAGCGTACCGTAGAAGCTTGGGGTGTTACATTCTCCCCTACTTCAAATAATTTCGTCCTCGAAATTTCTAGAATACTTATCACATGAAAAGACTCGGGTGGTTCTTCATCATAAGTTCCTCGGGTTCCCACATTGCCTCTTCCATCTTATGGTTTCTCCACAAAACTTTTACCAGACGCGTCGTCCAGTTTCTTAGTACTTGTTCTCTCGTATCAAGAATCCTGACGGGATCATCAGAATAGGAAAGATCGGGTTCCAGTTCTAATTCCTCATAGGTGAGTACATGCGTTGGGTCAGGCATGTATTTCCTCAACAGAGATACGTGGAAGACATCGTGAACTTTGGAGAGACTTGGCGGCATTGCCAATCGGTAAGCTACAACCCCAATTCGTTCTAGAATTTCGAAGGGTCCGATGTACCTAGGACTCAATTTACCTTTCTTACCAAAACGTATGACTCCCTTCCATGGTGATACCTTCAGGAAAACATGTTCACCGACTTGAAATTCCAAATCCTTGCTTTGATTATCGGCATAGCTCTTCTGCCTACTTTGAGCTGCTTTGATGTGATTTTGGATTACCTTCACCTTTTCCACCATTTCCTCTACCAATTCTGGGCCTACAAGTTTTCTTTCACCAACGTCATCCCAACAGGTTGGTGTACGACATCTCTTCCCGTATAACGCTTCTTATGGTGCCATCTGAATACACGAATGGAAGCTATTGTTATAGGAAAATTCTACCAGTGGTAAATATTGATGCCACATACCCTGAAAGTCAAGTAAGAAAGATCTCAACATGTCTTCTAAGGTCTGAATAGTCCGTTCTGATTGCTCGTCTGTCCGAGGGTGGTAAGCAGTGCTCAAATGAAGTTCAGTATCCAGGGATTTCTGAAGACTTTTCCAAAATATTGAAGTAAAACGGGGATCACGATCAGAAACAATCGATAGGGGTACTCCACGAAGTCTCACAACTTCATTAATATATAGTCTTGCTAGACGTTTCAGGGGTAGATCTTCTCTTATAGCAAGAAAATGTGCTGACTTGGTAAGACGATCAACAATAACCCATATTGCATCGTTCCTTCTAGGAGTCTTTGGTAGCCCCATGACAAAGTCCATCGTAATATTGTCCCATTTCCACTCTGGTATGGGAAGAGGTTGCATGACTCCTCCAGGATGTTTCATTCCAGCTTTCACTTGTTGACAAACCATACATCTTGACACAAAATCAGAAATCTCCCTCTTCATGTTGTCCCACTAAAAATGTTCCTTCAAATCTCTGTACATTTTGGTGCTCCCAGGGTGTATAGAGAAATTGGAACTATGAGCATCATCCAACAATTCCCTTTTTAGATCAGGTATATCAGGAACACAAAGTCTCTTCCTGAATTTCAAAATTCCATCTTCATACACAAAGTCTCTCAATCTCCCATCATTCACAGCTTTAATCTTCTTTTGAAATTATTTATCATCGGTCTGAGAACTCTTAATCCTTTCTAGTAAATATGGTTTGGCAACCATTTGAAAAAGCATTGATGTTTCACCTTCCCTGGTTATTCCCAAGTCCATCTTCACTAGATCCATGAAAATTGGATCCCTTTCAATTCTCATATTGTTCAAAACTCCATGGTCTTTTCTACTCAAAGAATCTGCCACCTTGTTTGCTTTCCCCAGGTGGTAGTGTATCGTGCAATCATAATCCTTGAGTAATTCAAGCCATCTCCTTTTCCTCATGTTGAGTTCTTTTTGTGAAAAAATATACTTCAAACTCTTGTGATCAGTATAAATCTCACATTTTTCACCATAGAGGTAGTGCCTCCATATCTTCAAAGAAACGATCACAGCTGCTAACTTGATATCATGAGTAGGATAGTTTTGTTCGTGAATTTTCAACTGTCGTGATGCATAGGCAATAACTCTATCATTCTGCATAAGGACACAACACAGTCCTTTCTTTGATGCATCACTATAAATAACGAACCCATCATTCCACGATGGTAGAGTCAATATAGGAGCATTGACTAATCTTCTCTTCAGTTATTCGAAACATTCTTCACACTCTTTTGTCCAAACAAATTTAACCCCTTTACGTGTGAGCTTCGTTAATGGGTTAGCCAATCGGGAAAAATTCTGGACGAAACGTCGATAATAACTTGCCAAACCAATAAAACTACGTACCTCTGTTATACTTGTAGGTGCTGGCCATTCTTGGATTGCCTTGGTCTTAGAAGGATCAACAGATATTCCATCTTTAGAGACAATATGGCCAAGAAAAGAAATCTCCTAAAGCCAGAATTCACACTTGCTAAACTTCCCATATAATTCATGCCTCCTCAGAGTCTTCAAGATAATGCGCAAGTGATTTTCATGATCTTCGTAGATTTTAGAGTATACTAAGATATCATCAATAAATACCACCACAAATTCATCGAGATACTCCTTGAAAACTCTATTCATCAGATCCATGAATACAGAGGGTGCATTAGTCAATCCAAACGGCATTACAGTAAACTCGTAATGCCCGTACCTGGTTCAAAATGATGTCTTCAGAATGTCTTCCTTCTTCACACACAACTGATGGTATCCAGATCGAAGGTCAATCTTTGAAAAAGTATTGAGCTCCATGCAGTTGGTCAAATAAATCATCAATGCGTGGTAGGGGATACTTGTTCTTTATCGTTATAGCATTGATCTCCCTGTAGTCGATATATAACCTCATAGATCCATCTTTCTTTTTAACAAAAAGAACAGGGGCTCCCCATGGAGAAACACTAGGGAGAATAAATCCCTTATTACTCAATTCCTCTAGTTGTTTCTTTAGTTTGACTAATTCTACAGTGGCCATTCTATAAGGGGTCTTCGATATAGGCCTTGATCCAGGAATAAAATCAATGGAAAACTCAACTTCTCATTTTGGAGGATTTCCAGGTAAATCTTCCGAAAATACATCTACAAATTCTTTCACAAATGGTACATCCTCTCTTTGAACATTCCTTTCCTCACCGACAGTTATTTCATTCTCTTCCTCCCCAATAATTGAATTAAGTTGAGCTACTGGGGGTGGATCTAAATAAGAATTATGTGGTGACGATTCTGCTCTAAAGATAAGGTGTTCCTTATCATTATCATCAAGAATCGTAACCTCTTTCTTCTTATAATAAATCTTCGCATCATAGTCCGAAAGCCAGTCCATACCGATGATTATATCAAACTCAATCATAGGTATGACGATGAGATAAACAGATAAAGAACATTTATGTGCTCTAATGGGGACTGATTCACAAAACTTTGTTGCAATGATACTTCCCTTAGGAGTTTTAACTGACAACTCCCTTATTAAATCAAATTGGAAATATCTAATTTTCTTAGAAAACTGGGAAGATATGAAACAATGCGATGATCCAGAATCAAATAATGCATTTGCTAAACTTGAGGAAACTATTAAATTACCTGCCACCACGTCTTTCGGAGCTTCTACCTCAGTAGTAGTGATAGCATAAGCCTGGCCTTGATCCCTTGGCCTTTTTTGAGGTAAGTTCTCCTGACGCTTAGGACATTCATTTGCATAATGCCCCCATCTCCCTGCAATTTTAGCACTGAATGTTGGTAGCTTCCTTCTTCCCCTTGCAATCACGAGCTTGATGGCCTTTTTCACCACACTTGTAATAGACTCTCATTCCCTTCAAGCAAGTACCAGGATGTTTCTTCCCACATTTACCAAAAGATGGATATTCAACCTTTCCCTTCTTCCCCTTATTTCCATTCCCAGATTGATCAGCAGGTCTCTTCTTCTCTTGCTTTGCTTTAAAGTCATAAGACTTAGAGAATTCCTTTTCGGTCTTGATAGCACATGAGACAATGTCTTCGTACGATGAAAAGGATTGTGAGACTAATGCTCCACAAAGAAATGGTTTTAACCCATCAAAGAAACGATCAATCTTACTTCTTGGGTTACGTATATAATCTCCAGCATACCTTGCTAACTTTGTAAAGTTAGCCTCATACTTTGTGACATTCTCATCCTCCTTTTGTCTCACACTCAGAAATTGCCTTTCCATATCTTCTCAATGGTCGCGAGGAAAGTATTTTTCTAAAAACAGACCTTGAACTCCCTCCATTCCATATTTGATACTTCATCATCTTCCTTCATGTTTTGAATCAATGACCACCATTGATCAGCATCTCCAGTGAGGCGGTAAACTGCCATGATAACTTTTTCCCTTTCACTGCTCCCCAAAGCCTGAAATATTTTCTCTAGGGAATTTATCCATTTCTCAGATACTAAGGGATTTGTACTCCCATTGAGTGTTGGTGGTTGTTGCCTCATGAATCGATCTAACATTGATCCTCTACGTTGTGGATCAGGGTGCTCCATATGGGTAAGGTTATTATTCATAACCTGAGTGAGTTTTCCCAGTATGGTGATTAGCTGATCGGCACCAGTTGCATCACCAGCTCCACTATAATTATCTTGAGCAGGAGGGCAATCCCTACATGGAGTGCGTGCATTGATACGGTTTCTGTTTCTTCCACTAGGTGCCATTTCTAAACAATGGCATAAACTAGATCAGTTTATGAATCAAAATACATAATCCCATACTTATAAAACACTTAACATAAATTGAACTCTTTATGGATATAATCCATAATAATAAAAATGTTTTCTTTGAGGAAGTATATACTCATAAACCATTCATAATGATTTGTAAAGAAAATGAGAGTTATCCTAAGCATATCCCCCGGGAGTGTCGTAACCAAGAGTGCAGCAAGGTCCGTTGTCGTGCACAAGTTCCCGTTCGAGTCTAGATCAAAGCGGTGTTTTCGGGTTTTACCCCTAAGTACATCTGTGCTAAAGCCTCCTCTACCTGCTCGTATCCAGACAGGGATGTATTGCTCAGAAAACTCACAAAATCTCTACAATACCAAAATTCTTGGAAGTTCTTCTATACTAATCCTCAAAGTTCATCTTAGGTCTACGTGATCTAATCAGAGTTTATCTAAATCTAGCTTCCAAGGTTTATACTAAACTTCCTCTGATACCAACTGTAACGCCCCGACCCTAGTTACCTAGAGTCGGTGCATTATTACATAACATTTTCAGGATCATAAGAAAGATCAAATCTCGAAAGACCGATTGGTTTAGTAGCCTTGGAAACACTAGATATATTCACAAGTCTTACATTACATCATAAAATAAAAAACAACTACAAAAACATAATGTCTCCATAATCCACACTCATATCCCCTCATAATATCCCTGCAGGTCATTCATAATTTACTTCTTCACTTCCTGGGAAAAATAAAACATAGAAAAGGGGTGAGCTCAAATACCTAGTAAGGATAACAATATAGCGGAAACTTTCATAAATAAGAATAAACATTTAAGGCAATGTATAAATAAAACAAAATCCTTTCAAACATGAACATTCAACATGTTATGGCATAAATAAAATGAAATAATTCCATTTACTTATTCACATGGATATTCTACTAATCGAATAATCACATGAAAAAATCAATAACCACTTTCATAATGTTGGAATGCATAATGCCAGACTATCATAACCACATAGCTAAGGCCTCGTGCCAAGACTACAAATAAGATTTTGTCAAGGCCTTGTTCCAAGACACTAGTTTGTCTCATGAGACCTACCGATGCATCGAGGAGCTATTGCGGGCTCCACCCGTCATATATTAAGTCCAATGCATTCCCAAATGAAAAGGTTTAAACATAACATAAACATTCGTATTAAAACTAGCATAAGAAATGTCAATAATTTCACCATAAACTATGAATGGTATAAAAATAGCACATCCACAGTCAAACATATCACAAAACCTTCAATATAATATAGAAGTTTTGTATCATAATAAATCAACTTCAAATAAGCGTAAAATCCATCAAAGGATGTTGACATAGATGAAATAAAAACACTTTTTAGAGAAATATCTCTTTCTATTTTTGAAATCATTTAAGAGCCATATAAAATAAAAAAATTTCTTGAAAATTTTCTTATATGCTTGTAAGGAAATCTTTGAAGATTTTATAACGGCGCAAAATAACCGCACTCGCCGTATAAGTTAAAAAAAACATTCTTACCTTAATTCTATCGAAAAGGTTAAAAAGGACCTTGTTTTGAAAACGACGGAAAGATTCCTCCTATAAAACGTCAAAAAAGGGTATAAATGACTTTAACCCATATTCTTGTAAATAATAAAAATGTTTTGAAATACATTTTGAATAAACATGGATGTGTATGATAAAGAGATCCTAGTAGATTATTACGTATAAACAACCTCAGATAATGAAGAGATTGTGAAATAACCCTTACCTTGTACTTTTCCTTGGTTGGGGTAGGATAACCTCTTGTATAATGGTGAAATAATTGTTATTAAATTATACAATAATCATATACATTAATATTATATCATATATGATCTTTTAATATTGATTTGATAAAAATATCTTAGTACTATCGTTGTTTCGGGTGTTAACTTACTTGTTTTATTTTATATGTTTTTCTACGTAGGACATGTTTGTAATGGATAGGTTGTATATTATTCATATCCAGAATGATATAAAGTCCTTAAACATCATTTTTTTTAAATCATCAAATGATAATTATACGTGAATGGATACGATGGAGAATGAATCTCATCGCGTTCGTGGAGACGGTAGTCTGTACGTACGCACGAGCGGCAATATCATTCTTTTGATATTAAAATAATATATAAATGGATGGTATATCATATATACAGAATCATTAACATGTTATATTTATTATTTACATGAGTTACACATCATTATTATACCCATCCAAATAATAATATATTGAATAACAATTACACCACGACGTGGAGACGGTAAGCCGTACGTACACACGTATGGTGACATGTTATTCAAAGGGTGGATAAAATACTGAATATGGTTGTACCATATTTATAATAACATCACAGTATATATATGATACTGTAGTTATTATTTTATAATGGTAACAACAAAGGAAGAAGAAGTGGAAGAAGGAAGGAACTTGGAAAAGGGTGGTGAAATCATTACCTCTTCTTCGGTTTCTTCCTTTTGATTTGATCAAAAGGGCTCCATAGGTTGTCTTTCTGATAAAACTATGGCCTCTAGGTTGTAGTGATGGAAGTTGGGAGAGTATTTGGGCAGAATTTGGCCGAACCAAAAGGCTTTGAAGGTGTGAAGAAATGAGAAGGAGGTGTGCCCTTCTATAAGAGGGGTGAGGGGAACCTTTGGAAAAGTTAGAGATATTAGTTTATAATAAATTAATATTCGGTTTAAAATGACTAAAAAGTTGATTATTCATAGGTTAAGGTGGGTATGGGTCGAAAAAAACTCATCCAATAGAATTTAGACAGGTTTGGGTACTTATATTAACCTTATCTTTAAGTATTAACTCTAAGTTAATTAGTTTCACTTTTACAATGTCTCTTTGTATTTTTATATAATATGGTTAATAAACTTACTATATACATCCAAGAGACCCCCAAGTGGTCCATTAATGATGAAACTATAATGATATAAGTCACTTTTCCGAACCTTAGATTTTTTAGGAATTTAATATCAATTAATAATATAATATTTGTTTTAAGAACTCTTTTATGTCGATTTGGACACTATTCAATAGTTTATTTTTGTGAAACTCATAACAGATTTATTTCTTCGAAAAAATTCAATTAAATCAATTCTAATATATCATATTATCCTATAAAATTAGTTTAATTCATTAAAAGTTTCATATTATATTTATTTGTGTATTTATAATATCAATTATTTTAATTTTTCACTATTATTGTAATTACTACATCATCATTGTGTCATAAATAAATTAAATTATTTAATGTCTAAAAATTATAAATAAAATAGAATTATGTAGGAAGTAATTTTATCTTTCTAATGAATATTTATAATCTAAAATCCAACATATATAACCCTATGTAAAAATTGTTTTTCTAAAAGATATATGCTTGTGTCATTTTTGTATTCATTTTAACTTAATTAAACAAAAGTGTCCCTATCACCTAGAAGTGGCACCATGGGGTCCCAAAATCGACCCAAAGATGCCTATGGTCTAACATGTATCAACCAATAAGTCTAGGACACGTTTTAGGGTAATTTAGTATTATTATATTATTATTTGTTAACCCTTATTTTCCAGATTTACCCTTAACCATGGTAAATAAAATATTTACCGCAGTAATTATTCAAAATGTCTAAAAATAAAAGTTACCTATTTACACAATTTGGAAATCATGATTACAAATATGGAATCCATTTTTCTAAATTCAAAACACATAAGTGGCAGAAAGTAATCTAAAATTAATTCCCGCTGTCAAAACAAAAAGCGTATTTTTAAGAGATAATAACTATCAAAAGATTGACACTTGTTTATATTCGGTTTAATTGTAAAATTATGTCCAATGACAAAAATTATATTAAATGGTAAAAATATATTCTAAATATAATTTAAAACCACTCAAATTCATAATTTATCACTATTAATTATTTTTATTAAAAAAGTTGTTTTTAATTAAATTTAGTAATTTTCACTATTCATCAAAATATGAAAGTTATCCGAAAAGTACCAAAATTTCACCTTAGGCTAAATTCGATACTCCGAATCCAAAAATGAAGTCCATTTTGAGAGATAAAATTTCTAAAATTTTAAAAGGTAGGTATTACTATTCATAACCAATAGTTTGATTGGTTATGGTGTGTTAGAACTCGGTGTTGCGTACAACACACTCTATCACATTATTCAAAGAGAAGCGTACCGTAGAAGTTTGGGGTGTTACAAATTTCGATATTCAAAATTTAAAAATAAATTCCATTTTTTAAAATAAAATTTATAAAATTTCAAAAATTGGGTATTACTATTCATAATGGCTAGTTTGATTGGTCGCGGTGTGTTAGAATCTCGAAATTGCGTACAATGCAGGTTATTGCATTATTCAAAGTGAAACGTACTGTGAAATCTTGGGGTGTTACAATTTATATCCATAAATATTTTTTCACTTGAAATTATATTTTATAAAGATTCTAGTACTCTAGTTTAAGTTGAAATCTTATTCTCAAGAATTCTAAAAAACTAGCAAGTTATATTAAAAAAATGAAATTACCAAAAAAATAAAACAAAATATAAAAATACTTAGAAACATTGATAAATTTTTATTAATCATATTTATCCACATTTGGGTGATTAATGTTCCTCAATTAATTACTCTAAAATAATTATAACCGCATTTTTTGATCACATCAAATTGAGCCCCAACACAATGAAGGTTAACTAGAAAGGGATAAATTAAATTAATATTGTAATAGATGAAACCTTATAAAATACGCATCACTTTGTAATTTCATCCATTACTACATAACAAAATTCCTTGATTAAATTTATAGAAAAATAATATACTTCATATTCCTTTTTTGAAGGATTTCAGTATTCCCCTATTTACCCATCTTCCTTAATAACTCAACATTTTCATAATTTCTATTGTTTTTGAGACATTACTTATTCATCGAGTGTGACCCACTGAGAACTTAATCATCCCTTACACCAGGCATACCCTGAGACTAATTATAATTGTCAAGGAATGGATGTAGTATAAGGTAATCCAACTCTCATATAGACATATTACTAAGATAAATGGCCATTAATTTCTCACTCACACACCTAGTGTCATGATATCATAGGAAATTTCTATCCAAATCCTAAAAACTCATTATTACACTGAAATTCTTTCAATTTAAACATTATTAAATTAGTTTTTTAAATCAATGATACATTTTAAATGGAAAGTTTATCTCTTAGATTGTGTTGTATATAATTTTTCAGGTTATATTACCCACACAAAACACCTATGTAGACCCACTATACCCCCAACATGTAGTTTTTACAATATAAAAAAGAGGCATATAAGTATAGAAATTTAGTTCATTATAATCAATATAATTCCAATTCAAAACATGGAACAATATAATACTTACTTATAATTAAGCTCCATATCAAACCATGTTCTTTCTGTCCAGTTAAAGATTATTTCATCCCCTCTAAAAAAATTTAAAAAATATTAACCACAAAATCCCTATAATTAAATTTTAGTAATTTAAACTTAAATGAAATAAATGTAAAAATTAAAAATAAAAATTCTTATGCATTGGGTTTCCACTCAATAATCTCTTATGTTTTATGCACTTCTATAAGGATTTCAATGAGGGTATATACACATTCATTTGGGGGTGTGGCTTTCTTTGTTGTGACCACCACAAGTTAGCTACCTTTTTTATCCTCATGTTGATAAAAACATTCTAAATAGTGGAGTTTTCATAGATGTATCCTTATATTTAAATTCAATAACATTACCTTGGAGATCCCCTCCCTTCATTTAGGGAAACAAACTATCCACTTCTTCTATAATGCATTAAATCATACATCGGCCCATGTCGGGTGTATATTTGGTTTAGACATCCCCTTGGAATATCTTTGATATAAATATAAATTTTCCAATTCAAGTGTGGTCATTTTCTTATCCGCTTCATTATAGACATCATTCTCCATGGTGAGTACATACACTATTATCTTGATATATATGGGTTGACACCTTGTATTTGATCCATCATAATGATAAAATAGGAATTTAATATTATAAAACTTTCTATAATCATTCTCCTATAGATCCTTCCATAAAAAAATAACGATTTTATAAAAAATAAGATATATCATAGAAACATATCTTGGATGAAATCCTAATAAAATAAAGATAAATAAGAAATAATATCCATAGAAAATTATAAAAAAAATATAAAAAATATACTAGTGAATATTCTTATGATTTTTTATTTTTATTTTTATTTTCATTTTTTTAACTTTTTTATGGATTTCATAACAAATACACAACTAACTCTTACTCTTATCCATGAAGAAAATTCCAAACACCATTTGTAAAAATATGTAGTGATCAAATAGGCATCGATTAAAAGTGTATAGGGTAACAAAAAACAATATCATAAGAGTTCAATGTCTTTTATCATCATAGGTACTAGTTTCATTCATAAGTATAATTGATTAATTTTATAACAAAACTAGTAAAATGGGGGTGATGAAGAAAATGACGTTTTGATATATAGGAATGTGTAATGCAGATTCAACTATTATAGATTTTATAACCATGGGATATTTTCCTTATGAGGTGGATTACACTTATAGGGGAATGGGAAATAAACCAAAATTATTTCTCCCTACTATTAATTCAATTATAATTAGCAATAAACACAACCAACATCGGATACCCTCCCAATATATCTATATTCCATTTTTATGAAGATACAAGTCCTCAAAATGTTTCCTGACCCTCCTTAATGGAATCACTAATTTAATCCTTTAGTAGTGTTGGTACTACCACTTCCTCACTAGTTTGGGCCTTTAATCTATGTGTTTGAAGTTGAGAGGTGTATAGTTTTTAGTCACATATTGAAAGACGCTCACTCTTTTACACTACCCTCACCTAGATCCATAGTGTTATACCTTGATTTATCAAGTGTATGTTTACCTTTTATATTTACACCACAATCAAAAATATACAACACCAAAACAATGTTTAGATACTCAGTGTGTTTTATTACATTCCAAATTCTCTCTATTAATCACACACACTGAATATCCGTCCACTATCCAAAAATCATGCATGATGATTACAAGGAAAAATAATGACATAAGACACTCACAACAATCAATCAAAAGAATAATTGATTAGAATCTATTCCCTTGTTAAATATTTTAATTCATCTTTAGACAATCCTTAATAAAATATAACAATAATAATAAGGAATAATATAGTATAGAATGTCCTTTTAGTGAAGTAATTCACTTATCCTCTTGAATGTAAGAATGTTACTCTAGCTTCAATTTTTACTTTGTAAATATCCTATGGTTTTATCTCAACTCCTTCTCATACCTATATAATATTATCCTTATTTTATAATAAAACTCCTTACCTACATGACTTCAACCACCTATTATATATATTATATAATTTTTAATTTTGGAACTAATCATTTTAGACTTATACATTTGTTTTTGTAAGAATGGATTGCCACCACATGGGAATCCTGACTCCATCCTTGTTGATCACTTATTTCTATGCTCGATCCCATGATCTCTAAATATTCCATCTTACCTAGATCTATCAATACATTGATTGTTTTTAAGGTATAAATCAATTTTGTTAGTAATTTTAAGTATGGAGGAATATTTTTGTTACCCTTGGATTTCATGATATCCATGTAGAGTTGACATGGAATCCACTTCTCTCCTTCCTCTTATTGGAACATCTATGAATTCCTCATGTGCATAATTATTGATTATATTGATGTTCATAGGTGATCAAAATATTTAATCATATTTATGGTCAATAAAACCTATGTTTATGGGAATATTTAATTTTGGTGTTTGATGTGATATAGCATTAGAAATGAAACATACACTGCATTGAGTCTCAAGGTTCTATTTTCCCTAGCATAATACTAATAATAAACATGGGGCTACATTGGGTCTCTATTATAATATGTTCCTGTTGGTTTGTAAACATAGAAAACTCAAACCATCTAAACATGGAAATAATTTCCTTGAGAATGAATTGCATATTGGGTTTCAAAGAAATGTTCACTGTGTGATGTAATTTTGAGGTCACTCTATATAGGTCCTTTAGAGAAACAACACCCTATTAGGCTCTTCTGCTGCACAATGTTGCAATCTGATGGATTGTTAGGGTTGGAACAATATTTTTTAGTTCTTCAACACCTTCTCATAAATTTTCATTAAAACTACATTTTATGATTGATTATCTCTCAAGGATCAATACACACTACATTTTCCTATCAATGTAGTTTTAGTATTATCTTCTATTTTCTATAATAGTAGTTGATTTATTTATTTTTTCATCCACAAAAATCTCCCTTAAATTGTGAAACATGAAAAAATAATGAAAATTCATGTTCATAAATCCCAAAATATCATCAATTGTATTAATTATGTATGGAATGGAATTAATAATATCAAATATTGATACAATTTTTTCATTGGCCTCAAATTTTGTAATTTTTATGTAGATTAGGAAATGGGGAAACAAGAATACTGACCCCTATAAGGACTAAAAGGATGAAAACCATATTTCGAACAACTCAAATGAACATTATGAGGTTGAAAAACAAAATATGAAAGAAATTGGTAAAAATATATCCATAAGTCACCACCACATGGATCATTTAATATACCATTTTTATAAATATTGAATCAATGTAATATTATAAATAATGTTGTGAAATTGAACATAAGTAAATGTTTTAAGTTGTGTGTAATTGGAAAATTCTTCAACTACTAAAAAGAAATAAGTTTATTTTTTTCTATTTTCCTTCTACCTTGATTGTCTACATGTTATAAAATTAAATAAATATTGATAACAACCAAAATATAAGATAAAATTATTTAATCATGCAAGAATCTTATGATAATTGAGAACCAACTGATGTAAAGGCTTATTAATTTCATATTAATTTTTTTGAAATGTATTTTATTTATATCAATAAATATTTAACTAAGTCAATTAAAAAACTAAATCAACCATTAAACAATCAAAAATGTAATTTAACGGATAGTAATTTTATAATTTATTATAACTTATTGATATTTCATCTAGGATATAAGGACTCCTAATTAGATTTGAAAAAATTATGAAATTAAGATGATTAGAAATTTAAATTTTCATCGTTATTTTAATTTTCAATTCATTGAAAAGGAAACCTAATTACCTTATGTAATTAACATTGAAATTTTGATTGAATATTAACAAGAATCTCTAAAATTATATTTGTATGATGTTTACCGTGTTGATACTAGAAAATATAATCCAATCAAAAATTAAAATGTAATAGATGACCTACAAAAGTATACAATGATTTATATCTCATGATATCACATTTCTTGTACAGACACTTAATAGAACCTTCTGAAATTAATTCTATATTTTATATAAATATTTAATATACTTCAACACCCCATATACATGTAGTATTCAAAAAAAAACTTTTGGGTTTTTTATTACATATACGGCTATAATTATATAATAAATATTGATGACTATTTTCCTCACCTACTATTTACTAAAAAAAGATGGAGAAATTAATCTTTTTAAAAAAAATTCACTATAAAAGGTTAATTTAAGGTATAATATTTTATAAATAATAAATTATGTTTTATAAGATATTTAATTAAAATTTAATAATTAATTAAAATTTAATAAATTTTAGCAATTTTTATAAATATTTAATTAATTTTCATTTTTAAAATGGATAATTAATTTTACTATTTTAAATCATTTATTAATTTTTATAAATACTTATTTAATATTACAAATTTTTATTATAACATAATTATTTTTCTATTATTTTTTTTTAAATTCTTAATTAATTTATCACATTTTCATAAATTCTTTATTAATTTTAGAATAATTTTAAATAATTAATTTATTTTAATAATTTTTATACTTTTGATATATTTCTATAAAGACATTATTAATTTTAACAAATAATTTTTATTAAATGACCAGTGAATTTTAGTAATTAAACATACTAATTTAAAAATTAATTTTTCTAATTATATTAAATATTAAATAAATTTAATTAATTTGAACAGATACTTACTTTTTTTTGAAATTTTAATCAATTTTATTAATTTATATATATATATTTAAAATTTTTTATAAATAATTGATTAATTTTATGATTTTTTATAAATACTAAATTAATATTAATAGTAATTATTAAAAATACTTAGTTATACGAGTGTTTATAATTAAGTAATTATACAATTTTTTTATAATTTATTAAATAATTATATATATTTGTTAATGCTTATTTAATTGTACTATTTTTTGTGAATAATTTATTAATTTTTAAAATATATAATTTATTTAATAATTTATATAAATAATTTATTAAATTTAATATATTTTAAAAATACTTGTTAAATTTAGGGTTTATTTTAAATACATAATTAAATTGGCTAATTTATAGAAAAACATAATTAATTTGTAGTAGTAATAAAAAAATTATTAGTTATAATATTAATAAATTATACTATTATAAACTATAATATATACTAAAAATAAAAAAAAATTACGCTTCATAATCCTATTTAAATTTAATTAATAATTATTTTTTAAATAGAAATAATATTTACAAAAAACAATTAAACCCAAACTATTCTAAATATAAAACAAAAATAAAATAAAATAATTAATAATTAAATTAATAATATAAAAAAATTTAAAAAGAATTTTTGATGAATTCCAAGAATTTTACTAGATAAATCTATGAGAATATTATATATGGAAACTATAAAAACATGATAACTAAGAAGATTTAGTATAATCGAATGATGTAAATCATGGTTTATGTTGGGTTTATATAATCACATTATTTGTGATAGACAATTTTGATAGATAGTAATCCATTATTATTATTCCCATTTTAATTATTTCACATATTTCCTAATCATTTTCTAATATTGAAAATTTGTTACAAATAAATAGTATGTGGAAAATATCAGTGGATTGTTTTTGTAAATATTCAGAAGTAATTAGTGATAGATGATCAAATCCATTATAAATAATGAGATATTTTGCATTACATGTCATGGATTTTAATCCCTTACAAATATAATCCCTCAATAAAATGTTACAAATAACTTCTCATAAAAAATGTCATATAAATCTATTAATTATTTTCAGTAAATCTAAAATTCATCATTGATGTTATATTAAGGAACAAAATTACATTGCTAAATATAGTTTCATGAAAATAATTGGCACATATCATTTACTGAAAAGGCACATAGAAAGACATCTGGATGGAGGGCCTATACATAGTAATAACTCATAAAAAAGTATAACCATTTGTGGAAAAAAACTGTGTTTTTTAAAAAATAATTGTTTTTAAATAAATTTTTTTGTTACAGAAATTTCGTTAGTCATGAATAGTCCATCATAAATGTATTATTTTCCCAGAGTTATCATTGTTTATGATGTTAATCCATGGTATAGGGCATATCTATATTATTTTTACCCATGATATAGGTTTAACCAATATCATGGGGAGTGATACAATGATATATTGTGATTTGATATAGGTATTATTTTTTTAAATGAATAATATTTTATTAATATTTTATAAATTAATAAATTAATGAAATATCAAAAAAAATTAATATATAAAAATTCCTAAATCCTATTTATATTATTAATTATTTATAGTAAATTTTTATCTAAAAAAATCTTTGTTAGTTTGGGACTAAGAGCTTTCATTGAAGTCATGTGACTATCTAATGTAACAAAAGTATTTGAGAAGATATGATATTAGTCTAAATTTGATTATAATTAATGTTACTTGGTTTCCCTAGACCCAACTAGGGTAGTTTTTTTATTTTTACCATAATAGACTTATTACTTTTATTTACACTATTTTTAAAGACCCATGTTTCCCCATATATTGAATTTGAGAATAAATTTTATTTTTTTCTTTAGGGTGCTCATGAGGGGTAAAATAAACATTTTAATATAGTATTTGATCTTTGATAAATTTTTTACCACTATATTGGTCTCAGATTAGGGATTTACCCTACGATAATATTTTGAATATTTTTGAACCTTTGATGTTCTAGGAGAATATTTAATATTTAATAAATTAAATATTACAATATTTGTGTGGATTTGGGTGGATATATCTTTTAAAGGAGTATCGGATTGAGATTTTATCTCTATGGTTGAGTGGGGAATAAGGATATTTTCTTAGTTGCTGTATAAACCCACTTTGATTTTTAGGACTTAAGATGAGTATTAATGAGTATTTAAATAAATAAATAAATAATAGAAGCACACCATCACAATTTAAATTCTATCATATGATCGGAGTCAGATGATATTTATTCTAACATTTTGTAATGCCCAAACAGAGAGGGATGGTGGGATCTGTCTCTAGACTTCATCCATGGCAGAGATCGAGACCAGATCATGGTGTAGTAACTTTCAAGAGTAGATTTGGACCCGAAGCTTCGGCATTTACACCATGAGGCAGGCCTGTATTTTTATTTTTATTCTCCAATCCACATATATTATTGGTTTTCATGTTTTAGATCATTTTTATGAGTGATTAGGAATCCATGGGGTTGATTCATGGTTAATTGGGGTAAACAAGGTTTTATGAAGATTTGTAAGGGTTTTCCATTCAAAAATCTTGATCAAACAACATGTATTTCAGGAACACACACATTGAGTTCTTCCTGTTTGGGTAAGATGGACTCTTTGGAACTACACATTGTGTGTTGGGGGTATGTGTCATATAGTGGGGCGTCGCCATGTTTCCAAATATTTGTCCGTGTCTAATTTTAGGACAAATGTTCTATGGAAGAGGTATATGATATTCAATAGGACATGGTCATGTAGATAAGTATATGGGCCAACATCCCATGTAAGGGGGACTTGTCTGTATAGAAGTACAAATATGGAACCCAAGTATGACATATTTTGTAGTATTACATAGCCATACCCCATGTATGTTTTGGATGTGTAGGAATACATGTCCAAACATCATGTGAGCCAAGCTATGTAGAAGTACGTGGACATGAATAATGTTTTGGAGTACACATCATTTTCATCCCCCTTGTTACCCTTTGGGTGGTTTTGATTGATTTTATTCCCCGAAATCGTAATAAAAAATAGGAGTCTATTTAGAGTTTTCCTCCACATCAAACATGGTGGCGGAACTCTTGGGGTGTTTTGAGGGTTTTGAAGAGGAAATTTGGGGTGAGTAAGTTATGATAGAGTGCCCCCCCCCCAAAGTGAGTTCATCTGTCTCCTGAGTATGGTAAATGGGATGAAACCAGAGTGAGGGTCATTGTAATGATTGGAGGATGTATCTTGAGTTCGTTAAAGACCATATTTTGTATTGGAATGGGATTATCCATGGTTAGAGGGATTGGGGTTTGAATTGAAGTGGTGGATAGGTTGGGTGAATGGGGAAGCCTAGGTTTACATGGAAAAGGATTAGGCTTGTGGCTATCTCGCTTGTGAGTATTTTTTTTCATAAAGACTATGAGGTTGTTAAATAATAGAGACTCAGTAGTGGGATGTGTGACCTTCAATAGAGGGGTGTTGGGATGAGAGTTTGGTTGTTAACAAGGATTGTGAGGGTATATCTCCACTTATTTTCTAACCCATAGGATCCTAAGAGGTATTCCTCTAATAAATTTCAAATTCCAAGGATTCAAAGAGGGATTGGTATGTTTGAATGTTGACCCTAGGGTCCAAGTGGGTTCCTGATTGATAGAATGAACCTGAGTGGGTATGTGTGGTTGGGTAGTAATAGTTTTGAGTGACCTTTAACACCTAAACAACAATATAAGATGCTAGTACTAAGATATTTATAATGGTAATGGGGTTTTGTCTAGGTATTGTTATGTTTTACCTTTTTTAATATGGTTGATAGTTGGTTTACACTTGCATGGCTCTTGTGATTTGAATTGGATGTCTTGTTTGAGAGTTTGATATGATGTTTTTTATTAGTATTGATAGTTTTTTTATGATTTCAATGTTGGATTAAGGTTCCCCAAACGTTTTTTGATATTGTCAAGTTGTGGACAAAAAGTTCCACACATGTGGTTGATTTTCTGGGCAGTGGCTCTAGGAATGGGTAGTTTACTATATGGAGTAGGTTCCATGCTGAGGCTCTAAACACTGATAGTATACTTTATGGTTTGATTTCTAGACCGGAGATCTATTACATGATGGTATAAAATATGAAATTGTTGTTGAAATGACACTCTATATACATGGTTTAGGTTTTTTACTGAATCTTGAGATACTATTTGTCTATTGTTAAGATTGTATACTGATGCTTCAGGCGCTATTGTTTATGATTTGTGGGTTAGATGTTGGACTGATTCTTTTTTCACTATTTGTACTCTATAATGATATGGGTATCGAGGACTAATGTGTTAGGTGCCAAGAATGAGATAAAAAATGGATTTGTGAGGATGTGGTAGAGGATACCTTAGATTATGATCCCATATGATAGGACTGTCATGATAATGGTCCCCATACCGAGATGATTAGTTAGGGATTCCATGGATATGGATCCATAGGTTACATGGGATGCACGTTCTATGATACTTTCTCATAGATGCTCCAAAATTTTGTAAAGGTGGTTTGGTCAATTAAGATCATGGGACTAAGGATCAATGATGATTTTTTATCTGTATTTGAGTTATGTTTTGGGTAGGCTGAGTATATTGCATCCACATGCACATATGTAAATAGGTTATAGGTTCACTATTGGGGGTGACCTACTAAGACTTATTTCATACCCCCTTTACGTGCACCTTGGTTTTCATGTATACCTCATGTCTACTTTTAGTCTTAGCATTTATATACTATGGATAGGGAGAGGTCCCAATATTTCATGATTGAGAGGGTTGATCACGTGGAGATTGAAAATTGGGATGATACATCTCTCTAGGGTACAGGAGAATGGGTATATGGCATGTCTCAGAGTTGTCCATAGGGACTGATGTATTTATTTTTCAGTTTTTTATTTATATATGTGATCAGACTAGTAGGAGATCTGTGTTGTATATATGACCTGGATGTTTGGTCTTTTATAGTATTTTATTTTATTACTACATTCTTGTATTCCAGTTTATTAATAATTTTCATATACTATAATGTGTATGGTTTTTTTTATTTGCTTCTTGTTGTGCACTCTGATATGGGGGTATGGTCTCTTCATAGTTTCAACTTAGACCCCCACTTCAATTCAGTAGCCACTGGAATATGAGGGGGTGTGCTTGAGGTATTGTGGAAAACCATACCATGGAAATGGTTTAGTGGTGCATAGATAGGCATGTTACAAAGTGTTATTAGAGTAGTTATATTCCTATCATAATATTTTGGATTTGGTAGACTGGAGATATTGGTATGTATTATTCAATGATGGATATCAGTTGGTACATTGCAACGCCTATTCTAGTAGGAATTCTAAGTTACTGGGGCCTAGATTGATGTTCTTAGTTTATGATGTTATGGTTGTATATGATTTTAACCATGGGTGATGCACATGTGGTTTTGATGTTTTAGTTTAGGATTTATTTATGGATGTTTTTTTCATTTGAAGGAGGCTTGAAGTTTGATTTCGAATCCTAGTATGTAGAGGTAGGAGACATCTCTTGCATCATGTTATGAATGTAGTATCCCCATGATAGATTCCTTCTAGTGTGTGATATTATAGATCTATTTTTAATGAATATTTATGCGGATATATAGTGAGATGTCTGAAATGGATTCCACTAATTTTATCCTCATGCAAATAGATGCATTGACCCTGGTGGATCATTTTGGTATAGGTGTATAACTATTAGACCCCCTGTGGGTGGTTTTTTGTTCAAGAATAGTTGCATTTCATGGTACTCTAGGGAGCGGTATGAAGTGTATATGCCGAGAGAGGATGAGTTCCCCAGTTTTGAATAGATGGTTTGACAAGTAACAAATTTCATATGTGATACTCTAGAGATGGGTGTTTTGGATTGTTGATGCTAGGTAAAGTTTGGATGGGATCTTGTTGGATTACCCATGAGTTATAGCCTTTTGAGAGTTATCTTAGACGGAGGTGGTCAGCCCTAGTGACATGATGTGATACTTGATTGTTATAACTAGGTGGGAGTTTTTAGTGAGACTCTATAAAATGACACCAATTTATGGAGTTGGTTCCATTTGACTCTTGAGGGTGAGTCATGAGAGGGGTTGACTAAGTTATGTTTTCCTTGGCTGTGTGAGGCACATATGGATGCTTTAGACTTTTGAAAACAATGAATGAATGATTCATCCATGTTTGAGGTTTAGTCTCATTATATTCCTTTCATTTTTTAGTTGCACCTATGTGCTAGTGTTTTGGCCTTATGGTTGGTTTCAAGAGGGATAGGTTTATTCAGCTCCATATTCCAGTTAATGGTTGCATAGTATGGTTTTTCTTGATGGTTATGTGCAAGATCAAGAGTACAGGAGGTGCTCAAGGTTATGTGGTTATGGATTGTGAGTTTATTTTTTCATGGATTGATACTCATTGGAGTCAAAAATAGGTTTTGTGGTGGGGTTACACAAGGGAATGTAATGGTTAACTGTTAATGGGATCGTGGAGGCATGAGTGATGGTGACACAATGTGGCAAATGGATTATGGATCAAATTGTATGGGAGCATACACCAGGGTTCTTGAGTTGAGTAGGTAGCCAATAGAAGTTTGAGAACCATGGGGGTGTGATGAGAATCTTGTTGTAAGGGTGACCCAAGGCCCTTAAGATAGGACTATGGTGTTACATAAATGTATTCGTTTTTGGTGGTATTCATTGATGAAATCATAGTGTACTCCTACTCTATAGATAATTCCGATTATATTGACATTTCCCTGAGTACTATATGTGATTATCAACTATATCCCATTCTATATATATTTATCTTTAGTTTAATAAAGAGCCTCTGGGGAAGTTGGGCTTGTGGAGTGGTGTATGTGAAGCAATATGGGGGGAATTAACCATTGAAAATTTATTAGTGAAGTCATTATGATGGGATAGATACCAGTGAAAACCATGGGTATATTTCTCAATTATCGGTGATAAGAAATAATTGATGTTTGATTTTTCCACTTTGGTGGTAATAGGAAGGACATGTCTAGTTCTGAGGTTTAATAGTGATAGGAACATGGGATATGGAGATAGTGTTTGGTTGTGAGGTGACAGTAAGGATACTCTTATTTTTTGAAGTATCAGATTAGTCTTGGTTATGTGAAACCTATGCGAGTAGGGTCATGGGTTTATTAGGAACCAAATCATGTAGGTTAATAGACTTATTATATAGGGTTTCGGTAGGAAACTTTGATGTTGTAATGTATCATGGATCATAACCAGGAATTTTGGTTGAGTTATATGGTGGGGAGAACCATGATCTTGATGATGAGTTTTGGATGACGTTATGGAATCTCAGGATGGGCTGGTGTGGTCAGGAACCATCTTTGAAGTGATACAGATGAACTTGGATTTCTTCTTAAAGTATAATGAAATGTATTTAACATAAAATGAATACTGAGTTGGGTCAAGTGGTGTGGTTGGATGACAACTAATTTTTCTTGAGGATCATAAATTTTATTATGGGAAGGTTGTAAAGACTTGTGTTTTTCTAGTTCTTGAATTTGAGTAAAAATTTGAATTTTTTATTTTGTGTTCTTTTGAGTAGTAAAATGGTCATTTTTCACTATTATATGACATCATATATATTTTTATGACAACTTAGTTAGTCCAAGAATAGGACGTTTACCCTAGGACATTTGTTTGGTGAAATTTTAAACCATTCAAGTTTTGTAATAATATTTATTATTTAGTGAATTAAATATTAAATTAATCATGTGGGTTAGAGTGGATATATATTTTTAATGGGGTTTCAGATTTAGATTCACACTCCATGGTTGATTCTATAATGGGGGATTTTTCTTCGGCAGGGTATAAAACCAATTCATGTTCTGGGACTCGAGGAGAGTATTAAATGGTAATTTATTTTTTTAATTAAATAAAGGAAACATCCCCCATTTGGCTTCTCTGGTATGAAAAGATGAGGGGAATAGGTATTATCCCTATGCATGAAGGTTAGACAAAGTTTTAAGGGGGAATAGGTGCTGAAAAACATCATACATAGCAGAGATCAAGATAAGATCAAGGTGCACTAATTTCTGGGGGTGGATTTAGACCTAAAGCTTCAACATTTACACCATAATGCAAGCGATATTTTTATTTTTATGCCTGGATCCAAAAATAATAGTGGATATCATTTTTAGAGCCATTTTTATGAAATATAAAGACCTCATGGGGGTCAATTGATGGTTAATTGGGAAAAATAAGGTTTCAAGAGTTTCTTAGGGGTTTCCAATTAAGAAATCTTAATCACATTGAATGAAATTTTGGAAGACACACTATATGTTCTTAAAATTCATGGAAGATGGAATTTTTTGGACTAATATACAATTACTTGTAGTACAATCCTTATAGTGGTGCATGAAAATGTGGCATAATACATGGGCAAGTGAAATTTTAGCACTACAAGACGTGTTGTCAAGGTACACAACATGTAGTGGGACATGAATCTTTGGCGAGAAATATTTGAAGACACCCCATGTAAGGGTGAAATGTAAATTGTGAAAGTACTCAACTGTAACCCAAGTTTTACATGATCATGTAGTATTACATGATCAAGGCCCTGGTATTTTGTGTCCTTGTAGAAGGATACATCTAGAACCCATGTGAGCCAGGATGTGTCTAAATACATTCCCAAGTAAGGGGTTTGAACGTACACACTGTGTACTTAGGGTATTCATTGTGTACCATCCCATATTACACTTTAAATGGTTTTGAGTGATTTTTTTCTCATATTTTGAAAGAGTCATAAGAGGAGTCTATTTGGATTATTTTTTCGTATAAAATGAAATGGTAAAGACCTTGGCGAGTTTGAGGATTTCTATGATGAATTTTGGGGGATTTAAGTTATTATAGATACCTTTTCTTCTAGAAAGTGGGTTCTACTATCTCTGGAGTATGGTACAAGGTTTGAGACCCAGGCTAGGGTCATGTGAATGATTTGATGATGTAGAATGAGTTCTTTAGAGGCCATGTTTGGTGTAATATTGGGACTTTCCCTGGTAAATGAGACTGAGTTGTGACCTAAGGTAGTGGATAGGTTGTGTGTACGGACCAAAATAGGGTGAATTGAAATGGGTTTTGGATTGTGTCCATATCCCTTATTAGGATTTTATGTCTTGAGGCTTATGAGTCTATGAGAGGATAGAGATTGGGTTACTGGATTCTTGAATTCTCAAAAATGAGCATTGTCCAAATAGTTTAGTTGTTATTTGGGATTAAGATAAAGATATATGTTCTCATGTTCTGGCCTATAATATCCCAATAGTGATTCCTCCTCTTGAGTTCTAGTTCCATGGATCCAAATAGGGATTCCTAAATTTATGTGTTGACTAAGAGGGACAGGTGGTTTCCAGGTTGATAGACTGGCCCTGTGCTGGTATGTGTGGTTGGGTAGTAATGGTTACATGTGACCTTTGAGTCCCAAACCTACATATAATCTAGTGGAGATCTGATATTGATGATTGTAATGGGTGTTCAGATATCCCTTTTTATATTTTTTTCTTCTTTAATAGGGTCAATACATAGTTAACATCTGTGGGGATATTGTGATGTGACTTGGATTTCATGTTTGAGAGTTGGATATGATGTTCCATATCAGTAATAATTGTTTTCTTATGTTTTGATTGTAACAATGAGTTTCTAGGATTGTTTCTTAATATTATTGAGTATTATAGACATTACATTCCACATATGTGGTTGAGATACTAGAATTAAGCTACAATAATGGGTAATATACTATATGGGTTGGGTGTTAGACCGAGGGTATGAATATAAATAATAAACCTTATTGTTTGATTTCCCAAATAAATCTCTATGACATGATTGTATACCAAATTGAAGGGATGGTGGACTAATTCTCTGAATCCATGGTTTAGGTGCTAGATTGATGCTTTAGAAACTACTAATTTGAGGTGTGGTTTAGGTGTTGGGAAAATGTTCCATGAATTGTTGTTTATGATATGTGGGTTATATGTCAGACTAACCATCTAAGTACTAGTTTTACTCTAACATGATATGGTTACCAAGGAATGATGCATTTGGGTACTAATAATTAGATAAAAATGAATTCTTACATGGAAGGGGATACCTTATAGAAGGATCTATTGTAATAAAACTATCATTAGAGTCATCCCCGTGTCGAGAGGATTAGTTAGGGTTCCAATAGATGTGGAGATATAGGTTACATGAGATGCAAATTCTAGGAACTTTTCTCAAATAAAATTCATTTTTGGGCAAAGGTGGCATAATTTATGGAGGCTTTCGACAAAAGGAATGATGGTAATTTTTTTATCCTTATTTTAGTAATATTTTGGCTAGGCTGAGCATATTTTATGAGTGTGGACTTATGGATGTAAGTTATAGGTTCACCATTGGGGGTAAACTACTAAAATTTATTTCTACCCCCCTATACATGCACCTCAGTGTGAAAGATGACCTCATATATGATTTAAGTTTGAGCACAACTACACGATGGTTTGGAAAAGTTCCTAGGATTTCAGGATTGAGTTATTCACTCATGTATAACCAAATTATTGGGTTATTATAACTTGATAGAGTAATGTAGGTCGAGTATGTGGCATGGATTAGAGTTATTGGTAGGATTTGTTGCATTTATTTTTTAGTGGTTTATTTTTATATGTGATCGGTCTAATGGGTTGTCAGTGTTGTATATTTGTCTTGGTTGTTTGGGCCTTTACCATATTTCATTTTATTAAATCATGATTCTATTTTAGTTTATTATTATTTCCATGAACTGTAATATGTATGATGTTTTTTTTATTTTCTTATGGTTGTGTACTCTATTATGGGGGCGTAGTATCCTCATAGTTCTACCTTAGACCCTCTCTACTAGTCAGCAACATATTACATATGAGGATGTCTGCTTTATGTTTTTTGGTGAATTAGATTGGGGAATAAATTTAGTGGCATTAAAATAAAATATTAAATATTTACATAATAATTCCCTTATATTATTTTTCATATATAAAGGTTACACTCATTCCCAACCATAATTAGAACCTCATGATCTATGAAAATAATATTAAGTATATGTATTGTGGTATAAATACATCAAATTAAGGATACTTAGATGATGTCTGACTATCCAGTGCTATGGGGTCATAGAAAATGAGGATTCTTTTGATGAAGCTCATACTTGGTGATCTCAATTAAAGGAGATCATGAGGACTCACCCACCAATATGAATACCACATGTGTTGGGTTTCATTGGATTTTCCTATTCACGTGTATGTGTGCTGGTCTCTGGAATTGAGATAATTATTGATGTATATCATTTGATCACGTACTTTGATGAATGAGGATAACCTTGAAAGATTCTATTTATAATAAGGTAACTTGTTTCATGTGCATAATTGGTGGTACAAAATTGATTAAATGATCAAGATAGAATTTTTAACTTTCAAATATAGGAAGAAGATATCTTTTTCCATTTTACCAAGAAGGTAATGACATGAATAAATCCATGTCCATGTAAGATGAATGTAATTTCATCCAATACAAAAAAATAATATGTAAATAAATCTTTAAAGGGTGATAAAACAAATTATGAATATGTATTTATAAGATATATGAGATAAGGTGATTATATTACATAGTAAGTGCTCATAAGAACTTTTCATAGTTATAAATTATCATTATCTATTTATGGTCCATGATTTGTTTCTAGATACCACTATAGGTGTGAGAATATGATTCATTTCTATATAGATAAGGTCCAACAGGGTTACACATGCATGGGATGGAAAACATTTGAGTGTTATTGTATGAGTGTGAATGATTACAAGTAGTTAAATGAATAATTTCAATTATATGTTATTTACATTTTGAATAATAGGAACAGATTTTATTTCTGAAGTAATTCACAATTTTTTATGTATAAAAATTGAATATGAGAAAATGTATTTTTTAAATTAATAATTTTTTTTTCATTTTTTAGTGAATTAACTTTCTATTAGTAATAGGTGTAAATGGAATTTAATTTGTAACAATAAATTTAATAATGAAACACATGATTGATGAATATTTTTTATGTTTATGAAAATTTAGAAAGATCATAAATGACATTTAGGGTTCTTTTTATTAGGTGAAATCTCTATAGATGACTTAAGTGGAATTAATGAGAGTTTATAATAGATATTTAAATGCATTTTAAGACCCAAAATGTGGCATAAAGACTTCCCTCTCATTTAATTCCTCATGTTTTGAATAAAGAGAGGGGATATAATAACAAGATTAGCTCAAGCCTGCATTATTGAATCAAGTACATGTTCTTATTATGATCACATGTTCTTTGTAAAGAATCGTTATTATTTAATTATAGCACTCAACAAGGTAAAAAATGTTTTCTTACACTTGTGGATAATCACGAGGGTGCATCTCTTGGTGCCTTTGAGCTATGGTGATCCAGATATGAATATAGCACACATAGATCACACCATCCAATTAAAGTATTTTTTCATTAATATTTTCATACTTGAATTTATTTTCACCTGATCCTTAGATGAATATGATCCATAGAATCCCATATATATCCATATAAAGTTAATCAATAATTTTTTTAAAAAATACATGTTACTATCACTTTTGTCATGACCAAGTTCTTTTATGTGGTTTTAGAGTGGTTGTGAAATTTTTTAATTTTAGATTTTTATTTAATATGGATAATTTTAAAAGAGTAATTTGATAAGATCTTAATTCTATAGAAAATGTATTGAGTAGACATTGGATGGATGAGATGTATTTATCTATAGATCCTTATATTTTTTATTATCAAAAAATTTACATCAAAATTTGAATAAAAATTCAATGGGGGAAGAATGGTGGGGTCATGTGACTATACCCAAAAATTAAGGGGATTTGGCGTTTTAATCTATGTTAGATAGTTTCTAAATAAAAAAATTGTTCAATTCCATGTGATATGGATAATTTAATAAAACCAGTAAAAACTTTTATTTTTTCTCATGTGGGTAGAAAAACAACCCAGTAAATGTTAAATTCCACCCCCATTGACGTGGTGGGGTTCCCCATACAATTAAATGTTTCGAATGGTTTATATTAAAGAAAAAATACATATTATTTAAGAATAATGACTCACATTAGTGAATCACAGTTTCCCACCCCACACATAGTGCACATGGCACTGCTTCATCACCCCACATGCCTAGATATAGTCGGGTCAACCAAGATGGGATGAGATGGGCCCTTCATCACACAGTGAGTCCCTAGATCAAACTTCAAAGACCAATAAACTCTCTATGTTATTTTTTATTCTCAGGATTCCCAAATAGCCACTAATAAATATAAATAAAATTCTTAATATTATTTTAAACTACTAAGAATTTAATAAACTCATTTCTAACATAATAATACATATAATTATTTATTTAAAATTATTTTAATACTTCCTTAATGCATTAAAAATAAAATAATATATAATTATAGATTAATTATGAATTTTATTGTAACCAAGAGTTATTATCCACCCATGTATGTTCAGATATTTATTTATTTAATTTTTATTATTTCAATATGAGATTTTTTCAATAATTAATCTTTAAAAAAAATATTTTATTAGCACCACATCATCACTCCCTCTTTATAATTTATAAGATGTAATGTGTCCGTATTTAATGATAAAAAGTAATTTGTGTATCTTAAGTTTTCTTCAATTTTGTGTTAGTATATATTATAAATAATAGAGTTGTTCACAATGAGGTTGTTCAAGATGAGAACTAGAATGAATCCAAATAAGAAGTGGTTCATAAGAGATAATAAAGAACCATAATTTTTGTTAATATATAAATCCCTCGAGGTATTAGTTGATCCATTATCGACTCGATGGATGAACTATTACATAATAGGACATGATCATGTATTTTTTTTAATTTTTTTCATGCACATTTAATTATTTTTTTATTTTATGGTTAATATGTGATCTCATAGAACTGTTAAAAATCTTGAATAAATAAAATGATTACAAGTGTAATGAATTTTTTCTACATATGAATGGTTAAATTTGTGATCACCATAATGTTGTAAGACGCATGATAAAATAATAAAATTCCAATCATGAATAAAATAATGGACTTTCAAAATCACTAAACCAAAATAGTATGTTTATTATGACTTCCATCACAAAATTTATATTGAAAACATAGTTTAGGGTTCCTGTTAACCATAGTTAATGAATGTTTTGATTGAATCTAAGTTAAATATCAATAGGATATGAGGCTATACTAAATAGATCAAGGATCTATAAGTTAATGTGGTTTTAGAACCAAAATACTACCTTGTACTCTTAGAGTTTTGTTGGTTCCATAGATCAATCTATGAAGAGAGTTTCACAGATCCTTTCCAACTAAAAAACCCAGGATACAGAATATTCTGAATCAAATGGTTGAAAAATATTTATATTTGATTAAATATTAAGATAATTTTAATATAAATAAATATAGAATTTCTAAATAATTAGTAATAAAGATTAATTTTATAATATTATAAGTTTCTTTTTTTCGAAAATGGAAAGCAATACCAAAAAATAATTGTGAAAAATATTGGGAAAAGAATATATCCTTATGGGCATAAATTTGTTGGATTATTATCGGTACTTTACCATAGTATTGCTACAAGAAAATGTGTGATGGGTTCCCTATTACATAATGACCCACCTCGTGAAGAAATTGTGAGTGAAAAGTAAGCTTACATGAGACACATGAATGACACATATGATATTTACATCATAATGTTATCATCAATTTCTGGTTATTTTTACTTGTAACTTGAGGAAATATATGGTTTCACTATTTTGTTTTATCTCCAAGAATTTTACATGGTGAAAGTGAGGCCAGCAACAAAATGATATTATCATCACACTGAATACATGTAAGTTAAAAGGAGGAATCAAGGTAATCCCCTATGCACACAAGATAATATAGTGCATTGATTAATTAGAAGAGTTTTTATTAATGTTAAAAAATGATCTTATAATACATATCATTATTTAATCTTTATTACCTAATTTCCCTAGTTTCATTGAGAATAATAAAATTAGAGCATTGGAAAATTGTTTCAATATCTTTCGGAAATGGTTTTCTACGTTAATAAAAACATAAAGAAAGATAAATATTTAGTTCTTATAGTGAATGAATGGAAACACACAGAGAAAAGGATAATGTAAAGAGTAACACCAAAGGTATATTTATAGAATCAATTTATGAAACTAAAGATAACAATTGCATATTGAAATAAATTCCATTTCAAGGATAATTAAAATAAATTGAATATAATATAAATATAATTTTTCACATCAGGTTTATTAATCATTTAATGTATTTTTTTGTTTTACTTATTTGGTTTTAGGTATAATTTTTGAATTTAATATTTATATCCCAATAAATGTATAATGAAAAATTAGAAATATGGAAAGAGTAAATCATTTTTTGAGGTTTTTGATAATTCTTTACTCCTTTTTTAGCTAGATAAGATCATAACTTCACATTGATTAGTGTAAATATATGTGTATATGAAAACAATTCTTTTGTATTAGGTGTTACTAGAAACATTATATCAGTTTCATGTTTAAAAACCATGGGAATTAATTTCATGTTTCAAAATATATGTTTTTTTGGTATACCATAATTGTTTAATAGTTTAATTAATCATGAATCAAAGATATCATATACTAGGAATTAATGATGAATATAAAACATAAGATTCAAATAATACCTAGTTGTCAAAATATAATACTTGTCCAAGTAAATCCAATATCAAATGTCAAATATTCACTAAGTAGGGTTTCTAATCTTTTTTGAGATAAAATTATGAGGTATTTGATGAAATTTATTATAAGGTACAGTGACCAAGAAATCTTTTAGTATTAATGGTGGTAAATAAAAAAATATTATATATTTTTTAGAGAGATATGTATGAACTATTTTATGTACAATATATATGAATATCAATTTACTACACTATATTACTTTAAGAGATTTAAGTAATGTTATGTAATATAGAGAATGATCTCAATAAGAATATAATAGATGATTTGGGATTGTAATCTAGACAATATATTAACCTAGAATTCATTGATCATTAAAATATAGTGTATTTATTCATAAACTCACATTTCCTTATACACATAAAAGTAGTTTTGTTTGTAAAAGGATTAATGAAACCATGCATGTCATGGTTAGATCAATGAAGAACCTTATAAATCTTGGAAGTGTTCCACTATCCATTTTGAGACATGCATTATAAATATTGGAATTAAAATTTATCCATATGATAACTATAATGAAGGATTAATATTATATAAGTTATAATGTTAAATAAATACATTGTGTAACAAATTCATGTTTCAATTTGAAAAGGGGGTTTTAAGACTATGTTAAGAAAAAAACTTCTAGTACGAAAATGCAATGTTCATATATATGAATTATCCATAAGTTATAGAGTATATTATATAAATTTCTATGGTATAAAATTATATTCAAGTGAAAGGTCACATTCTTATTAGCGGGTGAATATTTCTAATTTATATAGTGGGAGAGACATAGACTTGGATAAAGACATAGATTTATAAGAAATGGTACTTTCATAGGAACATGTTCCAAAAGAGATTGTGGAAAGGTAATGTTCCATAGATTCCCATTATTTTAAGGAAATATAAAACTAATGGTTGATGATTTTAAAATCGCCAATTTAGGTGATATATTGTTTTTTGAGAATAATGAATACTTATACTATAAGGAAATGAAAAATAAAAATAGTATAAAAATGAAATATTTAATGAATTTAAAAATTGATTCCATGTACTAAAATCATGTCTACATTTTAGTTATTTCTTCAGTTAATGTAAAACCCACTATGTTCATATGGGTATTCAAGAGAGATATATTGACATGGATGATAAATTAATTACTTATAAATAAATATTGGTTGTTAAACTTATAAGATAATTGAATACATTGACTATGAGAAAACCATTCATAAATAGAGATATTATAATCCATTTAAATGTAAGTGTCCACATTAGCTTAACATGTTATATAAAATGATTCATTTATGGGT
This sequence comes from Viscum album, assembly GCA_963277665.1. Taxonomy (NCBI): domain Eukaryota; kingdom Viridiplantae; phylum Streptophyta; class Magnoliopsida; order Santalales; family Viscaceae; genus Viscum; species Viscum album. The sequence goes on from OY728135.1 coordinate 457,204,196, forward strand.
AAAATCAGACATAAAATTATGGAAGTATTGTTATTACATGTATTTAAAATGGTTTCGTGGGAGAGACATGATTTTTCAAGTAATGTGTGTTGATAACATATAGAAAAAAAATATTATTCTTACAATTAGTTATGTTTGATTTAAAAAATATTTCTACAAGACTAACATAAAGTAGTAACCCATGTTATAGGGAACTTTATCTACTAAAATTTATATATGAGTTTATTATTCTATGTCAAAGAATATAAATTTATATGGTATTTAAAAATAAAAAATTTAACAATTCAATAAAAAATTCTTACCTATGTTACAAGTAATAAATCTATCCAAAATGACGTGTTTTAGAAACAAGAGGATATAAAGAATGTGAATGCCTTGGTTTGAATTTTTTTCTATTTAAAACTACGTTTTTATGTTATGATATTGTTTAGGTATAGTATTGAGATGTTTAAGAAGGTTTTGAAAGTAGTTTAGGGGTGTATGGTTAAAAGAAACCATGTGGTTTCCCCTTGTAATTGCGTTTACTAAAAAGGGGACCCATGGGATGATCCATAGTTGGTGCTTTGTTTAGAGAAACAATGAAATAATCATGTAGTATTTTTAATCTTTGAAAATTTTAAATTCATGTGGTTGTAGCATGATTTGAATTACCATGTGACCAAACCATGAATCCATGGGTGTATTCTCATAATACATACTCTATTGGAACACGATTTTCAAATATGTGAATCCAAACCAAGGACATGTTTTATAGGGATTAAAATATTTTATTTTATACCGTATTAATTCCCAAAACCCTCATTATTTTCCTCTAACCTAGGTCACGCAAACCTCTATCATCCTTTGGGATATTTTGGTGATTTATTTCCATCTGGAGGTTGATTCCACCCAATCATTCAATGTGAAACCTACAAAATAAAAGGAATGAGTTTGATTTTTCTTTATCTATCTTAATATTATTATTATTTCTTGTGAGGAACCATATAATTATGATTACAATCCTAGATATATGGGCTATGATATTTTTTAATGGGAATTATCAATGAATTTATTAAAAGAGAATGTGAGGAGATCTTGGATATGTGATATTTTAGTACGATTATATGAAATGAATCTATTTGAGGTAAGAAGAATACATCTCACCCTAATTATTATTAGAACATGTAGGATTTGGTTTTAAAATATAGATGACTTATATTTCTTTTTTGAAAACATGGGATGATATATCTTATTCAATGACTATAAAATTATGGGTTATGAAAAATGTGGTAGAAAAAAATATTTCATGGTAATTTTATTCCTAATAAAGGTTTTTAGTTGTGATAACTTGGAATAACATGTTGTTTTATGTTCATTATTCATGGCGGGGACTTCTTAAATCTATACTTGGATTCTAAACAAATTTTTATGGAACTCTGGAATGTACCTCCAAGGGAAGACATAGTTCATGATGGATGTGTTTCATTTATCTGTTTGGTCTATTTAGTAGACATATGGGAATAGGTTGGTTGGGAATTAGAATGTGTTTTAATGTTCATGAAATGTGTGGATTTTTTTTGAGTGTGTTAATTTCACTGATTTTTTATTTATATATCAGTTTCTCATTCTTACTACCATATTTTTTTTTAAATATTTTAATTTATGATTGTGAGATAACTTGTTCTAGTTATAATGGAATGTGTTGGAAGTCCTGGTTATTTCCTACTAGGTTGTGTATTCACCCCCCACATATGCACCTTGGTACATATATAAATGTTGTTTACCATGATATAGGTAAGGGTAAGGTCTCCTATTTTCTAGTAGATCATCTTGATGGTGATGTCATGTTCAAAGAAAGGTAGTGATTTGGGATGGTTATGTCATGGAGTTAGTTAGGGTGACACATTAGGGACTTATCTACTCCTTCATCATGGGTTATGTATACTTATATTGTATTATTAAATACTATGACTCATTGTTAGAATTTTATTCTATTTTATTGGGTTTTAAGCCTTTTTATCCTGAATCATATTTATGGAATCATATTATTATTGGTTTTCTATTCTATGTTGTATTATATATAAAGGTAAAATAATTACCCTTGATTTGGTGTTTCCCTAGGAATTTATTCTCATCCTTTGGAATGTGGGTGATATCTCCTAGAGTTAGTGACACCACGATCTTTCCCAAGCTAATGGGTCTAGGTTGGGATGGTTAAAATTGTATTAGTTTGACATGGTCCATTAGTTTGGATGGTAAGAATGGGGATAATATATGTCAAGAATTGAAATTTATAGTATAAAAAAGTGTGCATAACCTATTTATACTGAAAATTATGTTACCAAAGTGGTTTGGGTATAAGAAGTGTTATTAATAAATTTTAGGTTTTTAATCTTTGAATTATAGTGGGATTAGACATTGAGAGTTCAATATCATGCATTAGTAAAAATACTTCTCAATAAACATCATCATTTATATTAACATTTATGATATATTTTTTTACAATTCGGTATATGGTACAATATATAGAATAATAAAATATATTTTTTGTGACTAGGTAATGGTTTTTCTACAACTTTATAAAAATTCCACAAGTTAGGAGACTAAAAAATTACTAAGTGAGTATTATTGAGAATATGATTTAAATTCAACCATGGATGAATAAATATATTTTTTAGGAATTTTGGAAGTTTCCTAGAATATGAAATAAAGTAAATCAACATAATGAACAATGTCATGTAAAAAATCACAATAATTTTAATGGAAAAAAATCATCGACTATTTGGGGCCACTCATATCCCAAGAAATAGAAATCATGTATTGGAATATAGATCAAAATATTTAATTTTTTGGTAACCCAAAATGAATTAAATTAAATATCATAGAGTATTACTGAGGTCTGGGAATAAAAATAGTGGGATCTATCTATCCAAGAAATGTATTATCAAGGAAATGCCTTAAATGAATTTAAATAATTTTTTAATAAATAATTACATCGCATACAATTTGGGTATCATGAACAATATAATTCTTTGAGATGAAATAAGATAACCTATTGGTTATATAATATTTACCTTAATGGAAACAACTTTTCTACTTTTCACCAGAAGTGGTGGATAGTGAATTGCTCAATGCATGAATGCTTGAATCTATAATGTGACCGGATATTCACTCAAGGGTGGTGATGTTTTTTATTTATAATTACATAGAAATGGTTATTAAGGATATGGTATAGGAAGAAGACATAATTAAGAATATCGTGGAGAGAAAACCATTTTACTCCCATACCTGGGTGAGATATCCATTATTGGGGATTAGTAGAGAAGGGAGAGCTACTCCAAGGGAAGAAGAGCACCGAAGAATCAATATGTAGAATTAGTTTCCTTTCCTTGGTGTTATAGTAAACAAACCGGTTGTTTATAATATGGTTTCCTATTTAACATAAATAGGTAATGCACAATACTCCCTTGAAACTGTCAAAATTATGTCCAATATACACATATCCGGGGTTATTGTATGAATCCTACAAAGTCAACTGATGGTAAGGATTATAATCTAACATCATATTTTGATGATATATCAGGAATATCTATTTAGAATAGTTCCCACCCTCATAATGGAGGTATTTAGTGTTATTATAGAAATACATTAACACCTTTGTAAGCATCACCTTATCATGTGGTAGAAATTTTTCAAGTGGAATGGATCAGTTTTTTTAGACTTGGGTAGGTTAGGAAAAATAAAGATATAGGTCCCTTAACAGTGCAAGGAATTTTTCTTCTTAAATATATTTTGATGCATGGTTTTTTGTGACTGATACTTCCAATTTTTTATTTTTTCTTGAGTGGTAAATCAAATAGTCTTGAATATGGTAATAATGTTTGATGTAATGAGAATCAAGACACCTATCAGGAAATGAGAGTGTAGAGGATTTAAATTTGAACCATGTTCCACAAACATTGAATTAGTTCAATTTTCATGGGATTACACTATCTTTTATATGGACATATTTAATTTAATCTGAACAATGGATTTATTGGTAGAATTAAAATATCACATTGACAAATATGATCGATGTGAATAATTTATATATCCAAAATAAAATTTTTATTTATTCAATGGGGAATGAGATCTAAATAAGATAATATCTTGACCATTAGTGATAGTTGTTATGACCATACCATTTAAATTGGAAACAATCACCTTAGGTTCTATCGATGAAATGGTCATAGATATTTTCCTAGCATAGTACACTGGTCTCACCCAAATTTACCCATGTTTTTTAGGGTTAATCGGTTTCTTGTAGTTTAGCTTGGGTTGTCGAATCCTCAAAGACCTAATAAGTAACATACAAACACATACATTCTATGGATTTTTTTGGCTATGAACTTTCTAAACTATGTTGTTTTTATATAGGTTTATGTTAATTCTAAGATACTTAAGTAAATTCAATTTAAAAGAATTAGTTGATCCTAGGGTATCACTTGGGGTGGATTGGATGAATTCCATTTTAAACTATATCAAATTCTTCTATTTGAGATAGGTTTATTTAAGAAGATCAAACAACATCATCACGTACTATTTTAATACCTACACACCCTAATACTAATAACATATAAACATGGAGTATCAATGTTTTGAGCACTCCATGGTAAAGTTTTTTATTATTACTTGATGTGTGTGGCCTTAAAATTCAAAAAGGAAGAAGAAGTTTTAAAATCATCAAATGAAATTATCAATTAAAATAATTGATTATAAATTAATAGGGTGAGAAATAATATAAAATCCAGCCCCTTTCTACTCCCTTGAATCAACCCATAAGAGGATTATCCCTCCATTGATGATATGGTTTCAATGGAAGTGGTAAGTAGACTCATGAGGGAGGAATTGAAGAAGTAAAAAAACAATAAAAAGAAAATTATCACTCCATCATTGTGTGAATAATTTCACAAGGGTTGGTGTGAATAAATTCATACCTTTAGGAAATAGTATAAACATCATATGTATAAGAACAGAATAATTAGAGAAGAATAAATTTTATTAAGAAACTAATATGAATTAGAACAACTTACATGTGAAAGACAAACTTAAGACAACAAAATCGCAACATAACATTAAAATGAAAGAAAGCACCAAATATTATCAAATATTTCACCAAAAATACCTCAAATAGTCATTTCAAGAAGAATGGGTAGATATCCCAATAGTACAAATCATCCTAATTGAGTATGGAAGGCCTAGGGTGGTGGAAAGTAAAGGAGTGAAGACTTCTTTATCCTTGACCCGATGTGGCATCCAGCTTTCATCCACCGAACAGAGGTGCCTAAATGGCCTTCTAGATTTCTGAATTAGAGTGGGACATATAAAAATAAAATGGAGCCCTATATGTCCCCTAAACTCCTATAAAATTTTATCCCTAATAGAATTTTGGTTTGCGAGAAATGTGTAAAATAGTAGAATGTTTGTCAGGGCCACAAAATCTGGTCCAGAATTATATCTTTTCAATATTGGATGAAATCTTCCCCATGTTTTCATATATATTCAGATAATATTTAAGAATCATTGGTCTTGGATCATGCCCACTAAAATCTCTTTTTTTGACTGTTCTCTAGTTTACTTCTCCTAGAATGTATTTTTTTGAATGCCCATTTTGGTGGTCTTCCAATGTGAATCACCATGTTCTAAAAAATAAATAATTTTTCCCTATATAATTGGTGACCTAGGAATAAAATATAAAAATAAAATAAAGATCATTTTGTATTTTTGGATGTGTTCAAATATGTACCATGTAATAGTGCACTTTAACAAAGAATTACAATCATAATGTGAAATAATGATCAAATTGTAAAATGAAATAAATGTTGTGTATATGAATAATTAAGATCATGAATATTATAAATATTATAAATTAATATTAGACTATTTTAGTGGCTAATAATATCCCCCAACTTGAGTTTTTCTTATCCCAATCAAAAACCCATCTAAAAACTTTGAAATTCAAAGACCCTTTTCTAAAAACATTTTAATAAAAAATTCTAACAAAAAACAATTATACCAAAAAATCATGAAATCCATCAAAAAATTTTAATAAACGATTGTTTCATAATAAAACCCCAATCCCAAACCATTAATTTGTTCAAATTCATCACCAAATTTCATCCAATATCAATTAAGCATGATGATGTGTTTTGTATCACAAATAGAAACGGGGTTCATCATTATTCAAGGGGTAAATGGTGGAAGATATAAGTGGAATCACATTCTTAGTATTAAGATGAGTATTCAATATAATTTATTTTTTAGCTTTTTTTCAATTTTTTCATGGTAATTGAAGTTGCACTCAACATTGTCAACCCCTGAAACAAGACTTTTCTGATGACTACCAGGCTCAAAGACCTTAGGGAACCAAGTTAATCCCACATACATGGGCATCATCTCAAGTTAACTGAGTCAAACAAAAGTCAAATTACCACAAATAGAGATAAAATTAATATCTCTAGGTCAGACAACTATGAAGTCACGATATCTAAGTGTCGAAATCCATGAATTGGGTCATTTCATTGTACTATGTGAGAATTTATTGTTTTCTTAATTTTTTTACTGAATACTCATATTAAAACTAAAATGATCACAAAAAATATGCTATTTATTTGTGGGACCCCAAAAACTAAAAATATTTCCCCACTATCCAAATGACGTGTGTTGTAATTTTTTTATTTAGATGAAAATATAAATAATGAAATATCACATTAGAAAACCACACTTTACAAAATCTATCTCATGAAATTATACATGAATTAAAATAATAATAAAGGCATGATAAATTATTTGATATTCAATTTAAATTTGTTATATATTTATTATCATGTTAAAGATTAAGTAAAATTTTCATTCCACACATTTTTTATGGACACAAAATTAATTTTTTTTCATTTTTTTCACCCCCACCTCAACTTAGAATAATATTTTCCCCAATGTTTAAATAAAATAAAAAATTGAAGGGGGTAGAGAAGATGATTTCAACGAGGACATTGAAAATGAGAATCAAGGAATTAATTCAATTGGTGGTTGAAGTTGACATTAGTGATACTCCAATTTAGTCTTTTGATATCCATGTCACTTGTAGAGTTCCATAGTGAAACAATGAAAAACAAACAAAAAAACAAACGAAATATATATATATATATATATATATATATATAATAAAAAATTAAAATATAAGTATATATACCAACATTTTTGAATAAATATGCAATATAAGTAACTGGTCAGTGGAAAGCGTGTTCCCCTGTCTCCCTTCGGTCCTGGGTTCTAGTCTCCGTGGCTTTGCCAGTTATGAAGGGGTTTGATCCATTACCTACAACATGTTATTTTAATAATAATTTTGTTAATTATTATTATTATTATTATTATTATTTTAACCTAAAAATACCTAAAAATAAAATAATATAGACTAATGATACATTATAGTCTTTTTAAATTTATGGGTAAGGTATTACTCAGGGATCACACCACATGACACAGATGAATATGGCACTCCCTTTTTCATACCCATCCATACCCATAAAATAAGGAAATCTCAACAGTATAAGGTAATACCATATTAAATTTTTATTTATTCATTATTTTTTAAAATATCAAAATAATTCATTAATCCTATTTGAAAAATAATGATGATTCACAAAGATTGGAAACCTAAAAACCATGGGTTGCCTCTCGTGCAACCCTTTTTTGTCATTTCTAGCTCGACTTAAACACTTAATTGATTAATTATTTTCCCCATATAAGTTTTTTTCATACAATTACTCATCAAATTCATGTTTTTGGAATGGTTTAATGAATGGTTTGACTTTATGAGCATTGAATTTAATGGTTTTACCATTTCTGGGATCTTGAATTTCTACAGTATAAGCCCCCAGCCTTAAACATTACGTAATCTTTAGTTAATCAATAATTCATATTGAGGATATTTTCAGGTATATAGTTTTATATAATTATTTTATAACTAATTCAACTCATCTCAAAAATTACAAAGAAGACACTTCAACTCAGAATCCATTTTTTTCATAAAATAAAAATTCTTAAAAACAATAATTATTTTCTCAATATAAATCTTCTTGAGTTATTCCATTCCCTTACCCCTCCTTATACCCTGTGAAAATCATTTCAAATAATTAGGATGAGCATAAAAAATCTGAGTAAGGATTATAAAATAAATAATGAAAACATTTGTTCATCAATATATACAAAACATAATCCATTTAACAAACCTCATTAAATAATAAGATTTATGAATAACACATAGAAATCATAAATCATAAAGGAAACTTATTGAATCCATATCATACTTACATTTTAACTTTCATAGCTATATAAGGAGTTACACTTGGGATACCCATCATATTATATTCCCTAACTCTCTTATGAGAAACAATAATGTCTACCTCCATCTTGTTACCCAATGCATTGGAGAGCTATCTCGTACTCACACGCCCTAGGTTTATCACAGAACCACCCATATATGTTAACAATGTCCAATAATCCTAACATATTCATAACACATAATACAATCATAACAGGAAGATATCATTTCCACATTTCAATCAAATATTTCATTTCAAGATATTGACATAGTCAATGATTTATCAAACCATTTTGAAAACCATTTAAAACATTTAATAACGAGATTTTTTAATCAAAGTGTCCTATACCGCTTTGAAACTTTTAAATGAATAAAAATTTAAATAAATTTATGTATATAAAAATAAATCCTTAAAACCATTTTAAAAACATCTACATTAATGAGAAATATTTAGATGAATAAATCTTTAAAACATTTAAAACAATGTTTTAGTTAAATAATCCCTTACCACTTGAGAAAATAACTGAATAAAAATAATTACAAAACAACATTAAGAGATGCTTATAATATCATGAGAATAAGTTGATTCATGATGTAATATGTCAAAGGGAAGTATATACACCATAAAAAAGTGAATTGGCGCATAACCACAAATAAGTCTCAATAGAATGTGAGTTGAGACAAATTCCATTACAAAGATCGTATTCTTAGATTAAGGATAAATCAATGAAATAATTATGGGTAAAAAATATAAATACACCAAATATAAGTGGATATTAAGTGTAAAATAATCATAGGTAATTCACACATATTCATAGCATGATATAATAAAGAATTAGAATTTTAACACAAAGAATTGATATTGGATTAAGAAGTTCCCTTACAAAAATTCGACAGCCTACTGGGATCACTTAAAAATTAAAAAAATGAGTTGATGAAAGAGTAAAGGGTATCTCATAACATGGAAATAAAATTTACAGAAATAAGGATATAGAAGAATATATCCTGACATAATAAAATTGAAATTAAAAGACACGACATAAAATAAGTCTTTGACTAAAATAGTACGGTGAAAGGTTCTCTTACCGATTTGGTAACTTACGAATCATACACCACATGAAAGAAGGATCATACAATGAATATTTAAATACCAATAAATTAAATTATATTACAAAAATAATAAAATCATGGTCAGTACATACACCACACAAAAGGAAATAGTTTCAAATATAGTATGAATCTCACGACAATAAAAATTGTGATGAAAACCCCTTACCTCATGTCCCACTTGAATAACATGTTTCATGTTATTTATGAATAATAAACATAAGTTAATTTCTTATTCCTTAAGAAAATATTTAAATTTTATTATTCCTTTTATATCACTTATTACCTTTCTATGACAATTAGTTAATTATTTGAGTTCATATCAGACATTTTGTCGATGTTCAGAACTTTAATAAAAAATGAACTTGTTATAATTACAAATTGTGCATGTGGTAAAAATTATATTATATTCAGAATTATATTAATAATTTAGATATCATATATATCATATATATATATATATACTGTATATGTATTTATAATATTCCATATCATTCATAGTTAAGAAATGAAAAGCACTGTTCATGGAGACGGTAAGTCGTACGTACTCATGAACGCTACTTTCATTTCTATTTTATATTTAGAGGAATTAAAACATAATAATACATAGTTATGTTATAATTACATTATAATATCGATGTTATGTAATTTAATTAACTCCATCCTTTATACATTCCACATATAGAATGAACGAGTCATATCACTTTGAGGGGGCTGTAGTGCACACTTCCTCAAATGAAATTATCATATTTACCCATAATGAAAACCATAAAGGTATTATATAAATAAAAAATAAATATGTATAGATAAAATATAAATATAATATATATCACATGTAAATATAGTTACATATTAATGTCCACCATATTATATGGTAGGAGAATATTGAAAAATCATCGTTTAATGAGACAGTAGTTCACCATCCACAGAAACATTATGTTATTTTCCCATTAGACGGAGGTGTGTGTAAGTGTAGTTCAAATAATTCTCATATAAACAACCCAGTATATTGATTATACTGTTGATGTTATATACTAAAGTAATAAAAAGATTTTAGGGTGTTGGAGAAGAAAAATAAAAGAAAAGAACTTAAGAGAAGACATTACCTTTAAATCGGATAACTCCTTTTGGTTTGAACCAAAATGATTTTTTGAAGTGCCTTCTACCTAAGGTAAGGCTTCTAGGTGGAAGGGAAGGATATTGAGAGATTATTTCGGTAGATTATAGACGAGACAAGGGGCTTTATAGGTGTGAGTAATGGGTTATAGGTGAGGTCTTTTTATAAGGGGGATGAGGGCCTCTTTAGGAAAGTTTGAAAATATTATTTTATTATTTAATGATATTTGGTTTATAAAGGTTAAAAACTTATTAAATTCAAATATAGGATGACTATTGTTCGAAATAAAATTATCCAATAATAATTGGACAGGTTTTGGATATTATTTTAATTTTTATAATCTAATTTATTTAAATCATTCATTAATAAGGTAAACACTGTATCATTATTGTGTCATAAATAATTTTTTATTTGATTTCTAAAAATTATAAATAAAATACCATGATTTAGGAAATAGTTTTATCTTATAATGAATATTTATAGTGAAATATATCAATAATATAACCCCACATTAAAATTGTTTTAGCAAAATGATATATATTTATGATATTTCTTTTTTACTTTAAATAAAAAGTTATTAATGTCATTATCTTACACAAATGGAATTAAAAGGAAAAAAAATATCACCCAAGGATTTTATTTGTCGTACGTGACTCATATAATAAGTTTCGAATAAGGTTTAATGTAATTTTATTTTATTATAATATTTTATTTACCTTGAATTACACTATTTATCTTTAACTGTGGTAAATAAAAGTCAAAAGTTATTATTCACCAAATATTATTTTTATATTATTGAACCAAATTTTAATTTTTGATGACAACCATGTATTTTTTATTTTTGAAATTCAATTCATCGAAGTGATTAAATTTGATTTAAATTAAAAAGTCGGTTTTAACTACTACTCAGTTTTTCACTATTCATCAAAAATTGATGGTTTTCAGAAAAATACCAAAAATTCATCCTAATCTATATTTTATATTCTAAATTAAAAAAGATTTCTATTTTACCAAATTCAAAACATTGAAGTTTCTTTATTTAATTTAAAATTAATTGTCATTGTCAAAATAAAAAGTGTGTTTTTACGAAATAATAACTATCAAAAGATTGACACTAGTTTATGTCCAATTTCAAAGGAAAACTACTTCCATTGACCAATATTGGATTAAATGGTAAAAATATAATATAATTACACTTTGAAACGAATTTAAATGATAATCTATCAATAAAAATAAATTAGATTAAAATACAGTTTTGAATTAAAATATTGTATTTTTCACTATTCATTTAAAATGGATTTTATCAGAAAAATACCACAAATTTACCCAAAGTAAATTTTGATGTCCCGATTCTAAAGAAGAATTTTATTTTGTCAAATATAAAATATAAAAGAGACCAAAACAATATTTAAAAAGTATTTTCCATCAAAAGGTAGTAAAGCAACCTTTTAAAGAATCTTAGAGTATTTATGCTTAAAATTAGATTTATTCACATTTTAAGCCTCCACGTTTTATTTGATAAATGTAAAAATATTTAAGAAACATGTTTAATAATAATATCATTAGTTCTGTTCATTATCACCAATTTATTGGCTAGGCGTTAACTACCATTTAAAATAATATTATATTATTATTTTTCAGTATGACCCAACACTGTGTGCAACATAAGTATTCATGGAAACCAGTTATTGCATATCACGTAGTCCATTTATCATAGCATCCCATTTAGAGTAAAATTAATATTTAATTCACAAATATTAATAAATATGAAAATTTATTATTCTTCATTTACTTGGGATGTTACAACCTTCCCCCCATTTAGAAATTTTGTCCTCGCAATTTTCAAATTGGGCTTGGAAACTTTATTAAAAGTCCCACATTAGAAAAAGAGTCAATAAAAATATCACTTTAAAAGAAAGAAAGATAAGTACAAAAGTCACATGAGATAACCTATATAATTATTCCATGAAAACATGTATATGGAGGAGAAAATAAGTGTCATTTTCTAACAAAGAGTGATAGAAAACATGATTAGGAGAAAGTTAACCACTAGAAATTCACAAAATTGGGGTAGGTTAAATGTTCTTTCATTTCCCTGTTAGAAAAAGTAAACAGACAACATTTTTTCAAGTTCCTTTTCAAAAATTTGGAGAATTTATTTTTTATATTAAATAAGTACATAAGGAAATATGCATACTTTTCAAGTATAATTTTATCCTTTAATTAGCTTCTACCAAAAACTCATCTTTTCTCCAAATGATGAGTATTCAAGTTGACTTGTTCACATCTGAGTGCTAGAACCAACTTATATTGAATTACATAATCCTCAAAAGATGAACTATATATTTCCCCTCTCTTTATACATTTACAAAAACCATAATAATTAGTTTAATATTAGATAACCCCAAAAATTCTAATTCTTTAAAAAAATTATTCCTAATCTCCAAAATTCGACAAACATTACCCAAAGTTCAAAAAAGACCATTCAATAAACAACTGCCCATAAAATTATTCAAAGTAAACTAATCTAACATTAAATCCAAAAACTCAAAAGGATTTAATCATAGTCTTCCATAGTAAATATTATCATTTATCTCCAAATAACATCAACTACTATTAAAGTCTCATACTGAAGTGTAATGAACCGAATCACAACTCTCTATGATAGGTTAATCAATGCCATAAATATCTCAAATATCCATAAAACATAGATTCTTCCAAAATAAAATTTTAACCATTATTACATAAATGAAATCCCATTGTATTCTATTTTCTTTAGGCATACTGTGTTTCCCCAAAAGAGAGAACGTCTTCTAAAATAACCTTCATCACTTAATCACCTAATCATTTTCCTATACTAAGGATATCCATTTGATAAAACATAAGTTACCAAAATCAACTTATTATTTATCCATAAAATCATTTAACTAAAGGAATAAATCATACTAACTAGGGACATCACGTTGGTCATTGGTTGGCGATGTGCCCTTGTCACTCTTCGGTTGTGGGATCGATTCCTATGGACTTGTCGGACGTGATAGCTGTAACCAATCTTACATGTTTTCCTTTTTATAAAACTCAAAATTAACCCTAACATATTTAAACCTTAAAGGTTTTATTATACCTATCATTTTATTCCCAAATCATCAAGACCTCAACATCTTAATGAAGACTTATATATATTGTCATTTTTTTATTTTACCACTATATGAACAAATAAAACTATACCCAAAAGAAAGAACATCATAACTTGATTATGGTTTCCACATGGTTTCATCATCATCTTTTTCACATAAGTATAAGGTCCATACATTACAATAATGATTTAGATATCAATAAAAATAATTTTCATCCTTTATCCAAATACACCTTGTACAACATGGGTCATATGGGTGTTCATGAAAAAATAGTTTTGGAAAATAATTATGTATAACATATAATCTCAAAACATCTAATAAAACATACTTTTTAAAAAATAGTCAGACTAAGTTTGAGTTCAAACCTTCAGTTAATGGTCATTTTAAAATACCATAGGTATGTTCTAAAAGACTATATTGTAAAATAAAAAATAAAAAGGTTGTGCAAGGGTCTCCTTCTTAAGCACCTTTAAAAAATCATAATTTGCTTCAAAATCTTTTGATAAGGTAAAACATTTCAAAATGCCTTGATAATATTTACCATTCTTGAAAATATGATAATTTTGATAAAAATAGGATTTGATTAAATACATCCCATGATCTACGATGGTATTGAGGTATAGTGGAGGTGTTTGATATCTAAAATAATTGCTTGCAACTGAGTTGTATGTTAGGAAATGTTTCAGAATCATGTGGGCATGACTTTGTAATAATTATTACAAGAAAGTAATTAGTAAAAGATAGGAATGTCGTTTGAGATCCTCCTCCTTCTATTTGTAATAGAAAATTTTTATCTAAAAAAGTTAAAATATAAGGATTTTACATAAAGACTAGACATAAAGATTAACCATGTGTCTAAAAAAACTCCTAATCCTGATAGTTTTCTAAATAGGTATTTGATACCAACTATAAGGTCCATCCTTAAACATTACATAATCTTGAATTAAGTCAATAATTGACATTAAAAATATTTTTAGGTTGAGAGTATTAGAGAATTAGGTCATAACTATTACATTACATCTCAAAAATTTCAAAGTAGACACTTATATTAAGTATCCATTTTTTTCATAAAAAAAATTCTTAGAATAATAAAATAATTCTTTTCATGATGTAACTATTCTTGAGTTCTTCCTTTCTCTTACCCTACCTTATACCCTGTAAAAAACATTTAAAATACTTAGGAAGAGAATAATTATTTTTAAGGTTGGGGTCGTAGCCTCATTTATTATTAAAGCAAAGCAAAGACCTCTTTAACTCAGTAGAGGGAGACCCATTACATAGCACGAAGTCCCAGTGGGAATTTAGCCCATTACATGGAATGTAGGCCCAATTTTTCAACCCAAGGCATATTTTTTTGAATAGTACTGCTATAGTACCCGCACTGCTACAGTACCACATAGTACACGCCGCTGCTATAGAACTCTTCCATCACTATAGGGACATGCCGCCGCTACAGTGCCCTCCGTTTCTATAGTGTCACTACTACAGCACCTACGCCCAAGGGGTTTTGAACCCCTATTTTTCATGAATACATATAAAACATAAGCTCTTGAACAAACCTCATGAAATCATAGGATTTATGAATAACACATAGAAATCATAAATCATAAAGGAGAATTTTGGCATCCATATCAAACTTACATTATAGCTTTCACAACTATATAGGGAGTCACACTTGGAATACCCATCATAGTATATTCCCTAAATATCATAGGAGAAACATTAATGTTTACCTCTATCACATTACCCAATGCATTGATGAGCTATCTCGGGCTCACCCACCCTAGGTTTATCACGGAACCACCTGTATATTTTAACAATACAAAATAACCCTAAAATATTTATTACACATAAAACAACCATAAAAGAAAATATAAGATTTCCACATTGAAATCATAGTATTTCGTTTCAAGATATTGACATAATCAACGCTTTATCAAACCATTTTCAAAACCATTTAAAACATTTAAAAAAGATATTTTTGAATCAAATTGTAACATACCACATTAAAAATTTTAAAGGAATTAAGAATTTAAAACATTAATGTACATAAAAATAAATCCTCAAAAACCATTTTGAAAACATTTATATTAATGAGAAATGTTTAGATTAATAAATCTTTAAAACATTTAAAACTATGTTTTAGTTAAAGAGTCCCTTACCACTTGAGAAAATATGTGAAAAATAATAATTAAAGAATAACATTAATCAATGCTTATAATATCATGAGAATATGAAGATTCATGATATAATATGTCAAATGGAATTATATACACCATATACAAGTGAATTGGTTTAAAACAGCAAATAAGTCTCAATGGAATGTAAATTGAGACAAAATCCATTACAAAGATCGTATCCTCAAAATAAGGATAAATCAATGACATAATTATGTGTGAAACATATAAATACACCCAATATAAGTGGATATTAAGTGTAAAATAATCAGACGTCATTCACAAAAATTCATATCATGATATAATCAAGAAGTATAAGTTTAACCCAAAGAATTTAAATTGGGTTAAGAAGTTCCCTTACAAAAATTCGGCAGCCTAACAGCATCACTTAAAAATTAAGGAAATTAGTTGATAAAATAGAAAACGGTATCTCATCACATGGAAAAAAATGTATAGAAATAAGGATATAAAAGAACACATAACGTCATAAGAAATTGGAAATTTAAAGATAAGATGTAAAAGAAGTCTTTGACTAAAAGAGAACGGTGAAAGGTTTTCTTACCGATTTGGTAACTTACAAAACATACATCACATGAAAGAAGGATCATACAATGAAGATGTAAATACCCATAAATTAAATTATATTACAAAAATAATAAAATCATGGTTAGTACATACACCACAAAAAATTAAATAGTGGAAAATGTAGTATGAATCTCATGGGAATAAAAATAGAGTTGAAAACCACTTACCTCATGTCTAACTTGACACGTATGTTCTATGTTCTTTTTTAATAATAAAATTAAGTTAATTTATATTTCCTTATGAAATTTTTTAAAGTTTATTATTCCTTTTATATCACTTATTACCTTTCTAGAACAATTAGTTAACTATTTGAGTACATATTGGATATTTTGTCGACGTTCGGAACATTAGTCAAAAATAAACTTGTTATAATTACAAATGGTCCATGTGGTCAAAATTATTTTATCTTTAAAATTATATTAATGATTTATATATGATATATATCTAGTGTTTATTTATTTATAATATTCCATATCATTTGGAGTTATGAAATGAAACACACCATTCATTGAGACAGTAAGTCGTACGTACGCATGAACGCTACATTCATTTCAATTTTATATTTAAAAGAAATGAAAAACTAATAATACATAGGTAAATTATAATTCCAGTATAATATCTATGTTATGTAATTTAATTAACTCCATCATTTATGCATTCCATATATGGCATGAACGAGTCATATCACTTTGAGGGGGCGGTAGTCCACACTTCCCCAAATGAAATTATCGTATTAACCTATTATGGAAACCATAAAGGATTGATATAAATGAAAAATACAGAAGTATAGAGACAAAATAAATATAATATATATCACATGAAAATATAGTGTCATATTATTGTACATCAAAATAGGTGATAGGAGAATATTGAACAATCATCATTTTGTGAGATAGTAGTTCGTCGTCCACGAAAATAGTATACTCTTTACCCATTTTACAGAGGTGTGTGTAAGTTCAGTTCAAATAATTATCAGATAAACAACCTAGTATATATAAGATAATATTTTTTTATAAAATAAAGGAATAAAAATAGTTTCGGGGGGTTGGAGAAGTAAAATAAAAGAAAAGAACTTAGGAGAAGATGTTGCCTTTAAATCAGATAACTCCCATTTGTTTAAACTAAAAGAATTTCTTGAAGTTCCCTATGCCTACTGTAAGGATTCTATGTGGAATAGAAGGATATTTAGATTTTATTTAGGTATAGAATGGATGATTCAAGGGGCTTGAGAGGTGTGAGTAATGGGTTATAGGTGAGGGATTTGTATAAGGGGGAGGAGGGGATCTTTAGGAAAGTTTGAAATTATTATTTTTATTATATAATGATATTCAATTTCTAAAGGTCAAAAACTTATTAAAGTTAAATATAATATGACTATTGTTCGAAATAAAATAATACAATAATAATTGGACAGGTTTTGGATATTGTATCACTTTTTGTAATCACATTTATTTAAATCATTCATTAATGAGGTAAACACTTCATCATTATTGTGTCATAAATATTTTTTTATTTGTTGTCTAAAAAATATAAATAAAATATCCTGATGAAGAAAATATTTTTAGCTTTGTAAGGAATATTTATAGTCAAATATATCAATTATATATCCCCATATTAAAATTGTTTTAGAAAAAAATACATGATTATGATATCTTTATTTTTACTTTAAATAAAAAGTTATTATTGTCATTATCTTACCCAAATGGATTTCAAAGGCCAAAAAGCTTTGCCAATGATTTTATTGGTTGGCCCTAACTCATCCAAAATTCTTAGGACATGTGTTAAGGTAATTTTATATTATTATAATATTATTTTTACATTGAATTACCCTATTTACCTTTAACCGCGATAAATAAAAGTCAAAAGATACAACTTGCCAAAATTTATTTTCATCTTATTGAAATACATTTTACCTACTGATGAGAACCATGTATTTGAGATTTTTGAAATTAAATTCACAGAGGTGGTAAAATTTAATTTAAATGAAAAAGTCATTTTTTAACTACTACCCAGTGTTTTCACCATTCATAAAAAATTGAAGGTTTTCAGAAAAATACAAAAAATTAAGCCTATGAAATATTTGATATTATAAACTCAAAAATGATGTTTATTTTACCAAATTCAAAAAATATAAGTCTTATTAATTAATTTAAAATTAATTCCCTTTGTCAAAACCAAAAGAGTCTTTTTAAGAAATAATAACTATCAAAAGATTGACACTTGTTTATGTCCAATTTCAAAGGTAAATTACTTACAATTATTAAAATTGGATTAAATGGTAAAAATATAATCCAATTACACTTTAAAAGAAATTAAAAAAATAATCTAACCATCTAAATAAATTAGATTAAAAGGCTGTTTTAAATAAAAATACTATATTTTTCACTATTCATTAAAAAGTGAATTTTATCAAAAAAACACCAAGACTTTAACCAAAGTAAAATTTTATGTCCCGATTATAAAGAAGAATTTTATTTTTTCAAATATTACTTATAAAATATACCAAAGTAATATTTGAAAAGGGTTTACCATCAAAAGGTGGTAAATCGACCTTTTAAATAATATTAGAGTATTTATGCTTAAAATTAGATTCATTCACATTTTAATCCTGTAACATTTTTTGGATTAATGTAAAAACATTTAAGGAATATGTTTAATGATAATATCATTAATTATATTCATTCACACCAATACAACAGCTAGGCGTTAACTACAATTTAAAATAATACTATATTAATATTTTTTATTATGACCAAACGTTGTGTGCAATGTAAGATTTCAAGGAAACCTGTTGTTGAGTATTGGGTATTCCATCAAAAATAGCACCCCCTTTAATGTAAAATTAATATTTAATTCAAAAATATTAATAAATATGAAAATGTATTATTTTTCATTTACTTGGGAAGTTACATACTGCCCCATGGGGGTACACCTTATGCACTGTGTATGGACGTGACCATCTAGACCTCAACTTTCCCATGAAGTGCAGAACTATAAAAAATAATAGGTTTACCTGGTACAATGTGTTTGGTTTTAAGATTTTGATCTTGGTATTCTTGCACTTTATCTTTATTGATACTTGAATTTTCATAAGCCTGCATTCTAAGTTCATCAAGTTCATTGATATCTAACTTCCTTTTTGTTTAGTCCAATGAGAGGTCATAATTCATTTTCTTAATTTCCCAAAAGGCCTTATATTCAGTGTCCACTGTCAAATGGCAGATTTTCCACAAAACAACATATATGGGTACATTCCTAAAATGGTTCTAAATGCAGTTCAATAGGCCCAAAGGGAATCTAAGAGTTTTCCCAAAAAATGATTCCTAGATGTATTAATAGTTTTCTTAAAAATTTTCTTGATTTATTGATGGGATAAATCATCTTGATTACTAGTCTATGGGTGTTAAGAAGTGTATACTTGGTGATAAATTCCATATTGGTCCATGAGTGCTGATAATGGATGATTGAAAAAATGAGTTCCACGATCATTAATGGTAGCCCTAGGAATTCCAAATCTATAGAGGATATTTTCCCTGAGAAATCTATTCAAATTTTGATGATCATCGGATTTTGTAGGAATGGAATCATACCATTTTGAGACATAATTTAAAGCTAAAAGAATATACGGATATCCCTTAGAGTTTGGGAAGGGACCCATGAAATCAATTCCCAAATAGTCAATGATTTTAATCACTGAGATGGGAGTGAGTGGAATTTGATTCCACTTTTGTGATGGACCCTACTTGTTGACACCTATGAGAGATTTGAAAAAAATATGTAGGAGTCCCTTGGGAGGGTGGGATAGATGTGACCACTCTAAAGAACCATAGCAGATGTTTTTTTAGAGGAAAAGTGACCTCAACACGCCTCACTATGACAGAATTTAAGGATGGAATATTGTTCCGATTCTAGGACACAACTCTTAATGAATTGGTCACGACAGAACTTATAGAGGTATGGATCATCAAACAAAAAGTTCCTAACATAAGAAAGTAATTTACTACTAACTTTAGTTTCTATGAATTTTGTAATGACTCCTATAACTAAGAAGTTGGATATGTCAGCATACCAAGGGCAATCACTCATAGAGTATATATGTTCATCAGGGAATGAATCAGACACATAAACATGAGATAATTTATCATTAAATTATATACTTGATAAATTATTAGCTACAAAATTTTAAACACCTTTTTTCCCTTGATTGTGAGGTCAAATTATTGTAAGAGAAGGTCCCCCCTAATCAGTATAGCCTTAGGATCTTGTTTGTGGAAGATGTATTTTAGTGCAGAATTGTTATTGAACACAGTGATGGGGGATCCTAAGAGGTAGGACCTAAAATTTTCGAAGGCAAACACAGTAGAAAGTAACTCCTTCTCAATGGTGATTTAGTTGACTTTGGTATTATTTAAGTATTTTCTTGAATAAGCAATTAGATAATGAGTTTTATCACAATGTTGTCCTAACACAGCTCTTAAAGAAAATTCATTGGAATCACACAAGAGTTTTAAAGTAAGGTTCTAATTTGGGGATTTTACTGACTGGAGGAGAGGTGAGATATGATTTGAAGGTTGAGAATGAACCCTCATAACTTTCTTTCCAAACAAATGGAGCATCCTTTACTAGAAGACCACAAAGGGGATGAGCGATTGAATTAATATTCCTAGTGAATCTTCTATAGAAGACATCATGTCTTAAGAAATACCTTACTTATGTGATAGTTCTAGGTGATTGAATGTGACAAATGATTTCAACCATGTATTTATCAACTTTAATCCCCCTACAAGAGACTAGATGGTCAAGGACTAGTCTCTGTTTAACCATGAAATGGAATTTTTCCCAATTTAGGACCGAATTATTTTCTTCACATATTGACAAGACTCTCTCCACATTCCTCAAGAAATCCCTCAAAATGTATCCCCAAACATAGATAATTCATCCATGAATACTTCTATAAAATCCCCTAACATGTCCGAGAAGATTCATATCATGCACCGCTGGAAGGTTCTAGGGGCATTGAATAACCCAAAGGGCATGCGTTTGAAGGAAAAGGTTATGAATGTACAGGTACATGTAGTCTTCCATTGGTCCTATAGGTATACCTCAATATGATTTTATCCCAAGTTCCCATCTAAGAAATAGAAGAAGGCATTACCTGCCACTCTCTCATGGACTTGGTAAATGAATGGTAAGGGTAAATGTCCCTTCTTGGTAAAATAGTTTAGATTCATATAGTCGATTCATACTCTCCATCAACTACTCACCCTAGTTGGAAGAATATTTTCATCCTTATTGGTTATCTCTGTGATTCCAACCTTCTTTGAAACCACTTGGATTGGTCTGACCCACTCACTCTCAGCTATGGGATAGCTGATACCAGCTTTCAACAATTGCAGAAGTTCTTTTCACAATACTTTCACGAGATTATGATTGAGTCGCCGTTGAGGTTGAAAACATGGATTTGAATCAGATTCGAGAACAATATGATGAGTCCTAATAAGTGGGACAATCCTAGAAATATCAGAAAGGGTCCATCGAATGGATTTCTTGTGTCTTCTAAGGACATCTAGTAGCATCCTATCATGACCGGCTTTAAGAAAAGAAGAAATTACAAAAGTATGTGTTCTATTTTATCATTGGATGGAAAACATAAGTGCAGTAAGAAGTTCTTTCAATTCAAGATATGGTTTATTCAAAATTTCTGCAGAATATTGGGACATTGGATCAAGATCAATTAATTATTTTAGAGTGTCAAATAGGATTTATTCCCCATGTATAGAAGTGTCAACTACAAGATTGGTTTGATTAGTGTTAGGGAAGGGAGTTAGAGTAGTGTCCATGTATGTGGTTTCCTAATTGATTTAACTGATTTTTGGCGTTAATATTTCATCATAGCAGAAATCTAAAAGTGATTCTAGCCAAGGATATAATCTTCCTTCATGTGAAAAAATGAAATTAATCTCTTCCTGACATAAACATTCCTCAAATATTCCTTGATGCTATATTAATTAATTATAAACTCTTCCTATCATGATTACTTCATAAATATCCTTATCATCCCCAATTTTTGAGATTTCATTATTTATGTTCAAGTCTAGACTCATTTTTCCAAAGGTGATGGTCATGTTCCCATTTCGGACTCAGATAATAGAGTTTATTGTTGTGAGTAAGGGACATCCAAGGATGATTTTGGTTTGTTCCTTATTACCTATGTTTTTATTATTGTAAAGTAAAATGAAGTCAGAAAGGTAGATTAAGTTTTCTAATTTTAACAGAGCATCCTTTAATATCCACTTTGGAACCGTAATGCTATTATTAGAAAGTTGAAGTGTAAAAGATGTGGGTTGGATCTCTTCTAGGCCTAACTGGAAGTACACAGAATATGAAATGAGATTGAAACTGGTACCTAGGTTACACAAGTCTTTGAAAACTTTATTCTCTCATAATTAAACATTGATGTAAGGGAATCCTAGGTCTTTTATCTTTGGTGAAAGGTTTCCTTGGATTTTTGTAGTAGCAGTTGCTACCATAAGGACTTGGTTCTTATGTGATAATTTACTTTTAAATATGCCAAAGTCATATAAGTATTTTGAGTATGACGGAATGGTTTTAATATCACTGAGGATTATAATTTTCAACTTGACATGTAAGAATATTTCCCTCAAAATTTCATTCAATTCAGAATTGGTTTTCCCCTCATGTATTGCAGAAATGGTGTAGGTTGTGGGATTGTTTGTTGAAGAGTTTCTTGTTTTACATTGTTATCAGTGTTCTCAGTTTGATCGTGTGGTTCATTTTAATTTTCATTAAAGTTTTAAGCATTAGCTGGTTTTTGACTTATTATTTCAGGTTTCTCAATTTATTTCCCACTTCTTAAAATTGTCACAGCCTTTAGTTATTCCTAAGTTTTTTAGTGAAACATGAATCTCCCCTTTATATGTGTTTTGGAATAGCCTGTGTAAGAATGGGTTCATTTATTGTGTTGATGGTTTGAATTTCATGTTTAAGGTAAGAGACTTCTGAGTTCATTTTATCCATTTGTTTACAAAACTCTTCAAGGATTGAGATAGGGACGTATTGGGAGGGGGCTTGTGATGGCTGGTTTATCAAAGAAGGACACATTGGTTTTTGGATGGGTTGTTGGATGGCCTGTAGGTATTGGACAGAAGAATGTTTGTATTGGATTGGTTGTGGTTGCAATTGGTTATGGTTTTGAAAATTTTGTGTAGGGTAGGGTCTTTGTCCTTGTGGTTGGCTAGGTTGTTGGTTATCTTTCTAGTGGAATCATGGGTGGTCCTTATACCTTAGGATGAATGAGTTTTGGTATTGGGGATTTTGGATGTTTAGGGCATTGAATTCAGCAGGTGGTCCTCATAGAAGAACATCCTTGATCAATAGAATGGTTGGAGAGTTGTCTGTTTTGTGGTCATGTTTGTCACAAATTGTGTAAACATGGCCTACAGTTTGGATTTCATGGATTATCATGTGGTCTATCTCTTTAACCTTCATAGTGAGTGATGCAAGTTTATCCCTAAGGATTTCCACTTCTCTAAGTGTATGAATTCCATTAGTTCATTGTGCCTTTTTTGAATAATGTAATGTTCCCCATGTTTGGTTTTGTTCAAAAAGGATTTTTAGAAACTTGTAAACATCATTTGGTGATTTGTTTTTAAATGTCTCGTTATACATCATGTGAATTAATTGTTTGTTCCTTGAGCCAAACCCTTCATAAAAAATTATCACTTGTTTAGGAATAGATAAACCATGGTGTGGAACCATGTTTAGGGTGGATTTAGTCCTCTCTCATGTTTCATATAATGAATCACCCTCTCTTTCAAAAATGTTTTGGATGCTATTTTTAAGTGTAAATTTTTTGTGGTTGTGAAAGTAATTTTTGTAGAATTTTCTTTATAATTGGTCTCAAGAGTTGATGGATGATGGATTGAAATTTTTTATCCAATTTTTATATTGATCCTTTAAATAAATAGGAATGAACCTCATCTTATTTGATTCTAGTTGATGTCGGGGATACATGGTTTCAACAAAGTCATTTAACTCCTTAATGTGATGGTAGGGCATCTCGGACTCCATTCCATAGAATCTGGGAAGGTGCTTTAGGACATGGGGCTTAAATATGCAGTTGGAATCTCCTAGGAAATTGTTTCTAATTCATGAGGGGGCATTGGTCTAGGCAGGTGTGAGGTATTTGTTCATGGTTTGATTGACTGCATTCCGCAATTTTGGGGCTGCCTCATTTGGATTTCCATTTTGGTTCCCACCTGGGTTTATGAGTTGGTTTCTTTGATGACCTTCCATTGAAATTGGATTAATTTTTTACACTAGAGTATTAGGAAGATTATGATCTAATGGATGTAATTCCCTTTGTGTACGTGAATCCCGAACCCCAGGACTTTCAACCCTAACTAATCTATTTCAGTTATCGTGGGTGTATGCGCTAAAAGAAAAATAAAGCGATATAGGGAAAAGATAATTGAATTTGGGGTGAAAAAATAGAAATGGTGGAGAATACAGTGGGTATTGATATGAATTACATAGGTCCCCAAAAATGGATCCAAAATTTGGTCTCACTCAAATTTACCCATGTTTTTAGTGTTATGTGGTTGCTTGTAGTTTATCTTGGGTTTTCAAATCCTCAAAGACCTATGAAGTAACCTAAAAACATGCACATTCTATTGATTTTTTTCTATAAAGTGGAAAACTTGGGTTGATGTTTGATGGTTTTATGGGAATTTTATGATACTTAACTTAATTCAATTTAAAATAATGATTTGATCCTTGGTTATCACTTGGGGTGGATTGGATGCATTCCTTTTTCAACTATTTCACATTATTATATTTGAGAAGGGTTTATTTAATAAGATCAAACAACATCATCAATTACTAGTTTAATACCTACACACCCTAATTCTAGTCACCTATACACTTGGAGGATTATTGTTTTGAGCACTCCAAGGTAACGGTTTGTATTAGAACTTGAAGTGTGCGACCATGAAATTCAAAAAGGGAGAAGATGTTTTAAAATCATCAAATGAAATTATCAATTAAAATAATTGATTAGAAATTAATATAGTGAGAAATAAAAAACAATCGAGGCCCTTTCTACTCCCTTGGATCAAACCATAATAAGATTATCCACCCATTGATGTTACGGTTTCAATGGAAGCTGGAAGTAGACTCATGAGGGAGGATTTGAAGTAGTAAAAATAAAATAAAAAGAAAACGATCACTCTACTATTGTGTGAATAATTTCAAAAGGTTTGGTGTGAATAAATTCTCATTTTTAGGAAAATGTATCAACGTGATATATATAATAATATAATAATAGCATAGGAAGAACTTTTATTAAGAGACTAATATTAATTATAACAACATACATATGAAAGAATAACTTTAGACAAAAAAATAGCAACATAACATTATAATGAATGAAAGAAACAAATATGATCAAATAAATCACAAAAACTACCTTAAATAGGAATTTTAAGTGGCATGGGATAATCTCCCAATAGTACAAAGCATCCCACTTGAGTATGGTAGGCCTATGTTGGTGGAAAGTAAAGGAGAGTTTACTTCTTTATCCTTGATCCAAAGTGGAAGTTAGTTCACATTCACTGAACAGAGGTGCCTAAATGACCTTCTATATGGATGGATTAGAGTGGTTTATTAAAGAAGAAAATGGATCCCCTGATGTCTCCTAACTTTCTA
This sequence comes from Viscum album, assembly GCA_963277665.1. Taxonomy (NCBI): domain Eukaryota; kingdom Viridiplantae; phylum Streptophyta; class Magnoliopsida; order Santalales; family Viscaceae; genus Viscum; species Viscum album. The sequence goes on from OY728135.1 coordinate 457,230,386, forward strand.
TAAAATTTAATCCCAAATAGAAGTTTGGTTTGTATGATATGTGTACAATGGTGGACTAGTTTGTCCGGGCCACAGAATCTGGCCCATAATTTTATCTCAATATTGGGCCACATGGAACTCCATTAATACATCCTAATTATCTCTTTTCAATGTTGGATACAATGTTACCCATGATGTTCTATATCTTCAGTTAAATTTTTAGAGTCATTGGGCTTGGATCCTGGCCACTACAGTCTCTTTATTCAGCTATTATCCAATTTACATTTCCCAGAATGTGTTTCCATGAAAGCCCATTTGGGTGGTATTCTAATGTGAATATTCAAGTACTCTAAAAGTATGAATTTATCCTTATATAATGGCTGACATGAGAATAAAATATATAAAAAATCAAGACCGTTTTGTATTATGTGATGTGTTCAAATATGTACTAAGTAATAGTGCACTTTAATAAAGAATTACAATTATAAAGTGAAATAATGTTAAAATTGTAAAATGAACTAAAAATGGTGTTTATGAATAATTAAGATTATTAATATCATAAATATTAACAATTAATATTAGCCTATTTTAATGTCTAACCATATACTAACACCATGGTGTCTTTTAGGATAATCTCTCGGGACTACCACTAGTAAGGGATGTGGGATTCTTGATTGAACTAGTCCTTGGAGTTAATCTTATTTAACTAATATTATATGTAATAGAACCAATATAATTTAAAGAAATGAAATTATAACTTTAAGAATTGGAATTTAAGGGATTTATATGACTAACTAAATTTCATTAGGCCACTCTAATTTTATTTTTTTAAGAATGTAGGAGGTAAAAATATATTTTTTGTTGATATTTGTAAGCTAAATCAATTAATGATTACAAATAAATATCCTACTTTGAAAATTTTTTATCAGGTTGAAAATTTGAAGGGATTCAAGTGGTTCAACAAAATTGATCTCCAATCATTGTGCCACCAACTCCTTGTTAAGAAATATTATATTTTTAATATAGTTTTTTGAAAATTTTATGACCAATATAAAAACTAGTTCATTCCTTTTGGTCTCACTAATTCACCAATAGTATTCATGGAATTGATTAATCCCATATTTTCTAGATACATGGACTATTTTGTTATGGTATTTATTGAAAACATATTTGTGTTTTCTCAAATGAAATATGACTTGGAAAGGCCCATGGACATTATATTTATTAAGTGATGAGAGCACCATATTAATGAAAAGATAACAAATTATAACATATGGATACAATGAGTTTACTTCCTAAGGAATGTCATTTTAGAAAAACTCATATCAGCCGACCATGATAAAATAGAGGATGCTATTTAATGGGAACCACATAAAAATTTATTTGAGATATAAATATTTCTAGGACTAGTGGGATATTACCATTGATTCATTAATTATTTTTCACATCTCTTTTCTCCCATGATTATGTTAACAAGGAAGAGTATTCCATTATATTAGAATAGTGATTGTCAGAAATATTTATAGGAACTTAATGTATGGATCTCTTAACCACCTATCCTTATAATTTTAGAACTAGGTGAGGGATATTTTTTCTTTTTAGGGGAATATATATCTAGATTGGGTTGTTTTCTCATTTATTACAAAATCATATTATCTTTCATCCCTCTTACACTATAAACTGGCTCTTGATTTTTACTTACAAAACATGTGACACCTTCACTATGTATTTTCTGAAAACATGAATTTCCATACTAATATGTTTAAATTTTTATTTCAAAAAAATACTTTTGAGAAAACGTTTGAAACCAAAACATATCTTCAAAGTAATTTAATTTTTTTAAGAAATTACAAAATTATTTAAAAAATTCTGAAATTGTTGGTGTCACATACCTTGTAGACCTTACATAAAAGATAATAAACCTTCATGTTTGGGTCCTCATGGAGTAGACCTAAATTTTTTCTACACATATTTTCCCATCTGTGATAAAACTCCTCAACATTAATTCTATTCTCATTGAAACCTCATTCGATGATTATATATTGTTTACTAATCCAATCCTCTTGATCCTCATTAGCTTCCACATGAGGAAGTACTCCCTTAATTTTGTGCTTTTCTTTCTCTTTGGCCTTGGGCTTGAATAGTTATAAGGTAAAATCCTCATTGGAATGTAAAATAAGATCTAGATTATTACTTTACCTATTTTCCTGTCATTCCTCCTTAGTCCCTTACACCTTTTCCTCATTATTATCTTTGTGTTTATTCTAATCTTCAATTTTACAACTATGGAGGCCATGTACTTCCATACTTACACCCTTCTTGGACGATCTGGTTTCCTTCAGTTTTGGAAAATGTGAATAGTATTTGTGTCCTTTTGATTTTTCCCCATGGCTACTAGGAATTTTCCCAAGTCTCGATTACCCTTTTCTCGTTTCTTCCTTCGTGGGTTGTGGAGTCATTTCCATTTCACTCCTTCCAAAAATTTCATAGATAGTTGGATGTAATTGTCATCACCTAATTTAACCTCATCACTACAAAAAAAAACTTGTTTTAGCAGCGGTTTTGTGGCGGCGGTTCACAAAACTGCCGCTAAACATTTTCGGTGAAGGTTTCGCGGCGGTTTTTAATAAACCGCCGCGAAACCCAAATTTTTTTAGAAACACCACGACCCTTTCCCCCTCACTGACCGCGTTCCCCAAACCCTCCCCGACCCCCCCCCCCCCCCCGGCCTCAGCGACCACTGCGCCCCCCGCACCCTCTGGCGACCCCCGCACTCCCCGCGCCCTCCGGCGAAACCCGCACCCCCCGGCGCCCCCCTCGACCACCAGCGACCCCTGCGCCCCCTATGCCATCCGGCAACCCCAACACCCCCCACGCACCCCGTGGCCTCCGGCGACCCCCGTATCCCCCGGCGCCCCCCGCGACCCCTTTCGACTTTGGTAATTTTTAGTTATTCCTTTATTTTTAGATAGATAAATATTTAGTTGGGAGATCTTTAATCCAATGGATTTATTAATCTGAGTGTGTCTACATAGGGTTATCCATTTGTTTTTACCAATATTTCAAGAGTGAGTTATTGATTTTATATTATCTATTATAAATTAAATCATGTTAGTCTTAATAATTGGTATCCTTTTCTATGAATTTATGATTTATTCAATCATTTTAGAGGTTCATTATAGATTTTGAAGATTGTTCATCGATTAGGTTATCAGCTGTTAAAGGTTTGAGCTAAAGGTGTGTCCAAGATAGAATTTCAAACACTATATATTAATTTTGTGTTTTTGGTAATTCTATTTAGGTTAATGGAGAAACCATATGTATTTATAACATTGATAAACCATTTTTTATCCTTTTTTTTCATTTGGGACTATTTTTATCAATGATATATCAGTATGATCATGATCCTATGAGGAGCATGAAGAATAGTTGGTTATGTTCTTATACACATTGAGATATCATCATTTATATGCCAATATATTGAAATGTTATTTCTATAATCAATAGGTGACATTTTTTGGTCGTGAGTTCTCTAAATCTAGCATATTAGGGGATATTGAGAAAGTAGAATCTATAATTTATTAATAGATTCATACTAATATTGTTGAGATTCATATTTTCATTGGTCATGTGGTTTATTATTCTTGCATTATCTTGGAGTTTTCTCACATATTCATTAAAAATATAGTATTGAATTTGAATGGACTGAATTTTTAGTGGAATGATAAATAAAAAGATTCATTTTATGAGCTAAAAAATATATTGACATCTACACCTATTCTTATTTGACCAAAGCCAGGGATGCATTATAAGGTCAATAATGAGGCCTCCAATGTGATGTTAAGATTTATGTTGATATGGAGGAATGAGTTTTAGTAAATGGGTCTTGAAACTTATAATAAATGATAACAATTATCCAACTCATGATATTGAGTTAGTCATGTTTATGCATGCCCTCGAATGTTTATGAAATTTGTTATTCAATGAGAATTTTGTGGCATTTACAAATAAAAAAACATGTAGTAAATATTTTATCATAGGGATAAAAATTTATGATAGAGGATATGGGATGAATATATTTAGTCATTTTATTTGGATTTTAATTATACTCCAAGAAAGGGAAATTTCATTATTGATGCTCTAAGTATAAATTATCAAGTTCATGTAGTTTGTACGTCGAAAGATGAATGTAAATTTATATTACTTTTCTCAGAGATTCATCATGATGTAGTTAATTATAAAGGTCATGTCATTATAGAAACCTTGACCATCACTTTATCTTTATTTTTTTATTTAAAGAAGGTATGATTTCATATTATGTGTATTGGTTTTTCTATCAATGGTTTTATAGTATGGATTTCATACCTAGGTATATTCTTAGTGAGAATTCTCTATTGTATTTTCATGGGTGTAATTTTTTTATTGACCCCGACACCCCCCCACGCCCCTGTGGCCTCCGGCGACCCCCGCACCCCCCGGCGCCCCCCGCGACCCCTTTCGACTTTGGTAATTTTTAGTTCTTCCTTGATTATTTGATTGCTTCTCATAAACAATGGATAAGTCATGAATAGTAATTGTGGATTATTTATTTTTGTGGTTTATATATTTCTCCTACATTTATTCATGTATTCATTACTAAAAGTGAGAATATCCATCCACAATTTGAGTAATTTCTTGGAATTTATATTGAGCAGTTGGTTCCTTTGGGATATCACTTAATATTATTTTCACCTCAACTCTTTCCAAGAATATAGATATGTTCAATAGATTAAATCCCATCCTATAGACCAATTTCAATTCCAATGGTTTATTTTACAAAAATCCATGTGACTTCTCTCCCTTGTAAATTTGGTCCATAATGACATGTCTTATCATGGATAATGAACTAATTAGGTTCTTCATGTTCTGTAAACATATCCCATTGGAAACCATAAAAATAGTTGGGTAGATAGTGTTATGATAAGTGTGTAACCCAATATTCTTATTTCTCCTCAATGAGGTGTTGACGCTGTCTCTTATGGACCAGACTTGTTCGGTTGGTCTGAAGTGGTAAATGTGATCAACGAACCATCTTTATTATATTATGAATACTTTATGATCAATGGTTCATCTTTATTATATTATGTTTCTGTAATCTTACACTATCGTATATTTTGTGTAGGCACATTGTGATATACATGGATAAAAGCTGGATCACATTACCGAGGAACACACCTCAATATGTTAAGGGTTTGAATGAGTTTTAGATTTTTCAATTTCTAATCGATCCATTGAAGGGAGAATAAGACGTCCATATCCTAAATGTAAATTTAGAACATGGATGAAGAGAGATGAAGTTTATGAACATTTAATACTGAAGCAATTCCATGATCAATATTTGTGTTGGATTTGGCATGGAGAATCAAACAATACAGAAAGATTGAAGAATGATGTTAATCCATAGAATGAGGTCCCAATTTTGTCGCCAATGGAAAATGAAATGCAAAACCTCATAAATGATGCATACGGCACTGCAAGACACCACTATGAGCATCAAAACATATCAGAACAACCAGAAGAGGGTGCTATAAATTGCAACGTGACAAGTGATGTTTTTGAGACTGTAACACAAGTAGATCAAGATTGTAACATATCATTGGATCCTCCTCTTGATTCTCTGGAGCCAAATGTAAGGGAAAACTTCAGTGAGGAAAATGCGTTTCATGATTTATTTGATGATGGAAATCAAGAGTTGTATAGTGGGTGTTTGAAATATTCAAACCTTTCATTTCTGCTGAAGTTGTACCATATCAAATGTCTATGTGGAATTATAAATAAGGAAATGTCCATGTTATTGGAATTGATTCGTGATGCATTTCTTGAAGCAAAAATCCCAGAATCATTTTATGAGATGAATAAAGTTGTAAACAAGCTTGGTCTGAATTATACAAAAATACATGCGTGTCCCAATGATTGTATGCTTTACTGGGGAGAGGATTCAAGTAGACAGAATTGTAAGAAATGTTCTTCTTCTAGATGGCAGTCAAAAGGTGATGTTGGAAGTATGACTGAACATAATTTCATGGAGAATAAGAAAAGGAACACACCTGCAAAAGTTTTGCGTTACTTTCCTTTGAATCCTCAATTTCAAAGATTATTCAGGTCATCAAAAACCGCTGAACACATGAAGTGGAATTCTGTAGATAATAACAATTATGGGTTAATGATACATCCACGAGATTCCCAATCGTGGAAGACATTTGATTCATTACATCCAGATTTCTCAGTTGATCCTAGGAATGTTCGATTGGTATTGGCTGCCGATGGATTCAACCCATTTGGGACTTTGAGTACGAGTTATAGCATTTGTCCAGTTGTTTTGATCCCTTATAATCTGCCTCCGTGGATGTGTATGCAACAAACATCTTTTATCATTTCGATGATTATTCCTGGAAAACAAATGCCTGAAAATGATATTGATGTATACCTGCAGCCTTTGATTGAAGAATTGCAGGAGTTATGGAGGAACGGTGTTGATACATTTGATGTTTCTTCTAAAACAATGTTCAAAATGCATGTTGCTTTAATGTGGACCATTAGTGACTTCCCTGGGCTTGGGAATTTATCTAGTTGGAACACTTATATGGATTTGTCTTGTCCTGTTTGTAACTTTGATTTTGAGCCCAAACGGCTACCTCATAGTAGAAAATGGTGCTTCTTGTTCCATCGAAGATTTCTTGATGCATCTCATAGATTTCGGCTGAACAAATCAAAATTTAATGGTTCCATTGATCGTAGACCACCTCCAAAGTTTTTAACCGGTTCTTAAATATTGACACAGCTTGAAAATGTTAAAACAGAATTTACGAAGGTCATCATTTGATTGATAGCAGAAAATGAGTGCGAAGTGCATCGTCAAGTGAAATCAGAACGCAACAATGGCAGAAAAAAAGTATATTCTTCAAACTTCCGTATTGGGAATTTAATTCTTTGCGCCACAATATTGATTTGATGCATATTGAGAAGAATGTATGTGATAATTTGATTTTCACATTACTTAATGAGCATGGAAATTCTAAAGATCATCTCAATGCTCGCAAAGACTTACAAGTAATGAACATAAAACATGATCTCTGGCCAGATGAGAATGAAAATTATGCTCCTGCCATTTTTTCAATGAAAAATAGGGATAAAGATGTGTTGCTTCAAATTTTAAAGAATGTGAAGGTATCTGATGGGTATTCGAGTAACATCTCGAGGTGTGTTGATTTGAATAATCGTAAGTTATATGGATTGAAAAGTCACGATTCACATGTTTTGTTACAATAGTTACTACCATTGGAATTTCGTACATTATTACCTGAAAAAGTTACTGCTGTTGTACTGCAATTCTGCACATTTTTCAGGCAATTATGTGAGAAAACTCTACATCCTTTACAGCTTGAAAACCTACTGGAGAGGTTTGTATTAACCCTTTGTGCAATGGGGATGATCTTTCCTCCATTGTTTTTTACTTTCACGATGCATTTAACTGTGCATTTGGTTGACGAAGCTAAATTAGGAGGCCCCATTCATTATCGATGGATGTATCCAATTGAGAGGTATTTTATTTATATGTTTCCATTTAAGTAAACAATATTTGGAATTTAAATAAATGCATAATATTATTATTATTTTTCAAAGATATCTTGGGCATTTGAAAGCATACGTGAGAATTAAAGCTCAACCAGAAGGCTCTATTGCTGAAGGCTATTTGGCCGAGGAGTGTCTCACCTTTTGTTCCAGATATTTGGATGATATTGAGACAAGATTTAATCGAGTTGGACGTGTTAACGACACGTCAACTCAATCTCAAATGCATCAGAAATCAAAAATATTTCCTGCTATTGGCCGATCAGTTGGGAGGACCTCATACGCGACACTGATAGAATTGGAGTTATTACAGGCACATAGATATGTGATACTGAATAGTGAAATTGCAGATCTATTTATTGAAGAGTTGAGGATACAAACAAAGAGACGAATAAGAGGCCGAACACGAAATGAAAAAGATATAACGAAAGCTATGAATAAAGAGCTGGTAGAATGGTTTGCACGACGTGTAAGTTTATAAATATTCAAATAAATACGAATATTAGTTTGACACATACAATTTTCAAATCTATTAAATTATATTTTTATTCTTCAGATCATGAATACTGATACTCGAGCATACTTGTCAGAAGATTTGAAGTTTCTTGCTAGAGGTCCAATAAAACAAGTTAGAAAGTTCGACGCTTATAATGTGAATGGTTTTAGATTTCGTACGGTCGAACGAGAAATGGGTTTGAAAACATAGAATAGTGGTATATTTACATTTTCTGAAGTGGAATACTATGGAATGTTGCATGATATTATTGAATTAAACTACCACGGGCATTTTTCTGTTGTTTTATTCAAATGCAAATGGGTCGATATTATCAGAGGTGTTAAAAGAGATTCCTTGCAATTTACTTCTGTAAACTTCTCTCGCTTGATGGATGTTGGTGATCGTGAACTGCATGATCCATATATCTTAGAATCATAGGCAAAAATGGTATATTATGTGAATGATGTTGTGGATGAAGGGTGGAGTGTAGTTACTCACGTAATACAAAGAGATTTGTATGATATGGGTGATGAAGTGGAAGATTTGACCTCTGTAATTGAATTTCATCAACAACAGGAAGCATAATTATTTGTCCATCATGATATTGAAAATATTAGTCTAGCAAGGATGAATGAAGTGGATGAAGCAATGGAGTAGGAAACCGACATGATTGAAGGGGAAAATGATTGTATGTACAATTATGTATTCATTCAGCAACCACTTGTTTCATTTCTGTAGTCATTCATTATCATTGTTATATATATTTTGTTTGTTAGTACTGGGCATCTATTATCATTTTTAATTTTTTTTCTACATAAATTTTTTGAAATATATATTCTGAACTTAATTTTATTTGATTAAATGATAGGAATTCCAAGGAAGAAGTGGTACACCATTTCATCTACTTCTGCGACAGATGACGATCCGTCTGTCCCCACGACATCTGAGGAAGCAGCTGCCTACATCCCTGCATCATCTCCCCCTGCACCATCTCTGACACCGTCAGTGGATTTCTCATTAGAGGATGAGTCATCGCCTCCCCCTACAGGAGCCTCAGTAGCGGGGCAGCGACACGCCCCTTCCAGTTCATCACGGACATTCTGGAGGGTCACATTCATAGGTACAAATTTTAATTAAATTAATTTATTGCATTTTGTTTATAGTAATTGCTTGCTAATTGCAGATGAAAAAATGCAACTGTGGAAAAACACTTAAAAAGTTCTGATGTTTGGAACATGAATGGTGAGAAGATAGTGGTGCCATTTGATTCTTATGGGGTCCCGACGGATGACGCCGCAGGTTTACTTGGTCAGATTATAGGTCAACTGGCAACAGAGCCCATTTCCCTGCCTATTTCATATGATGATTGGAGGCATATGCCTCCAAACATGAAAAATGAGGTTTTTGATTCTCAGATAAAGGTAATTTTATTACATTATGGTTTAATTGAATGTCATGTTACTAATATATTCAAAATGAATTTCTAAATACAGATGTTTTTCCACTTTACCATTACTGATGTGATAGCACGGAAGTGGACATTGAAAAATCGTGGAAAAAAATGGAAAGATTTCAAATGGAGGTTGTGGTGTGATTCCAATGATACTTCGTTGACCGTGCAACAGATGTATGAGAAGCTACCCAGTGGGGTACCGAAAGAACAGTGGAATGTTTTTGTCGATAGCCATCGTGATGAGAAACAGATGGTATTGAAATACATATTATTATATTATCCTCATTTTACATTTATACATGTACATGAAGAGGAGATAGACATTGAATACATTACTGTTAAATTGAATTTTATTTATTTCATGATCTCTCAAGACAGAATGCATCAAACCGGGCAAAACAAGTCATCCCGCACACTGCGGGCTCAAAAAGCTTTTCTAGAAGCCGAATGTCATTGGTAATCTTTTAATGAGTTTAAATATTTATAAGACAATATTATCTATTTAACATATTTAATTGTTGATTTTTCTTTGTTTAATGAAGTCACATAGTTTAGGGCATGAAGCATCCCGAACAAAACTGTGGCTGGATGTTCATGAAAAAACAGATGGAAGTTTTGTTAATGAACCTGCCAGAGAAGTTGGGGTATGAAGTCAATTATTTATTATAATAACTTATTATTAGTTTTTACTGTGTTAATATATATTGATATTTGATTTTTAGGTAAAAATTAAAGAAATATGGGATGTCAATCCTGAGAAATCCTACTCAGTCTCCCAGGATGACCCGGTTGGTAAAGTCCTTGGGAAGGAGAATCCTGGTAGAGTGTGCGGGATGGGTTTTGGACCCGTACCATCTGAGGTCTTTGGCAGGCCATCAGGGATTTCAGCTACATCTACTCCTGGTTATAGTCATTTCATACCTGAAGATACTCAGAGGGAGATGTCTTCTCTACGAAACATAGTTCACCAGCAGGGGGATCAGATATCTTCTTTGCAGAAAGAGTTTCTTGAAATACGTCAGCATATGAGCAGATATGCCCCCGGTGGTAGTGCATCGGCTAGTGGTGAGCAGGTAAATCACAAAAAAATAAAAATCATTTAGTTTGCACACTTTTATTGGTTTTAAGTTTAATTATAAATATGAAACAATATTTAATTTTCAATATAATGTTCTTATAGGTGGCAGTAGGTAGTGGAGATAAAGGTGGAGAGGGTGACGATGCAGCATCAGATGATGAGTAGTAGTGTTGTTGATGTGTTGAACAAGTATGAGAACGGTTGGTTTGTATATGTAACATGTATATGGCACATAGTTTCCACCAAACATTTCCATGTCCTAACATTTTTTTGATTTCTCATGTTTACTTCTATGCATTTTATTTATTTATGATGTTTCATTTTATGTCTTGATTTCTCAAGTGTGGTATACATCATTCCATTTAGGCCCGTGTTTGAATTGTTACCACATCCAATGAGAATACCATATATGTAACCCATATTCATACCATTTCTACTATATAGCAGCATCCGGGTAGCCCCATTGTGTAAGCTCGATTCATACCATAACTGATTCATAGAAGTACCTAGGCAGTCCAACTGTGTAAGTCCCATTCATATCATTGTTGCTCCATAGCAGCACCTGGGTATCCTAGCTGTGTAATCCCAATTCATACCATCACTATCAAGGCCCAATGAGCCACAACACATTACACAGGCATGAAGAAATTACCACCTGACAGGCTAATCTTAGACTATACAACTAACATACCAATTATGCTGATAAAGAACTCACACTCTTACTGACATGGAAAGAGTGTATCTTGGTAGCCACCCACAATACCTAAATTTAACCGTTATCAGTATAACATGAATCTAATCATGTATACACACTATTAAAACACCTAATATGCATCATTACAATAACATCCAAATAATCATAGTTTAACTTAACTTATCCCCCAAATAACCATGTCAATTATTCATGTTAGACTTAACAAAACACAAGCACTACCCATGCTTTTACGTTCACAATACCAAATACAATGATATTACTAACTGAATACCAAACCACAATCCACCTATATACCATCACTATAGAACAAAGTGTCTAAACTTACTTTCATTTTTTTAATGAACTCATAGACCTAGGATAAGTCCTCTCTTGGATTACATACATACAAGAAAACCCTCATCAGGTGGAAATGAGAATCGCTATTTCACTTTATTAGAACACTCCAATCACCAATATCCCAAGATACATCTCAATATTACTAGTCTCTCTCAACCCTAGTTCACATGTCACATCCTATATAGGATACAACTCATGGAGAAGCATCTATGAACCCATCTCAAATATCACGAGGAAAATCATAGGCCAATATACCCACTCGAGGGTTCTCATGCATATCACAAATCCCATACCCAATCCTACTATGAAATCTAGGTTACTAATCCTAACTAGAAATCGACACACCATACTTCCCCTGAAGGATAAAGATCACATACATGCACATATATATTAATGACATTATCTTATGATAATAACTATTGTGAAAAATCAAAATCATTTAGTTTGGTTAAGTATAATTCCACCAATAAGGTATTTAGGAAAACATTAGATAAGTTGTTGAAATTTTAAAAAACTCAAACCTATTTTCTTTAATGAAGTCAATAACAATTATATCATGATGTATCCCATCCAACCTGCAACATGATGACCATCTTGGGATGTATACATGAAACTCTTATCTCATATCCAATGACATAACTCAAATCCTCAATAGGAATCATGTATAACCTACAAGATCATAAACCATACTCTCTCAAGCACCATGCACGGTTAGCGTGTTTTCCAACCTAAAACACACTCCAATTCACAAGTTACTCATTTTCTATAGTAGGCATTAACAACCAACCCAAAACACACAACAAACCATACCATAACATACATTCTATAACTACTCAAACATCCATCTTTGGAACAAATTCTATACCCATATAAACATAATTTTTTCTATCCCATAACACAAATCCATTGTTAAAAAAACCCAACCCATATCACAATCCACCCATGGATGTTATATCGGCCAACTTAGAGCATAACCAATTACATATCATTACACATCACCATGGTTAGCATGATCACATAAATTGTATCAAAATTCATAACCATTTATTATATAGATTATTAGCATCCATATAATATAAATCAACCCTTCTTAAAACACATAAGAAATTAAAGAAGCTAAAAACACATATACATCTTGGGGGTCACATGGATTGGTTACTCACCAAATTGTGATACATACCATTCCTTAGGTTGGACTCCACAACATACAAAATTTGCTCATATCCTATTTTTCAATGAATACTACCATGTTATTTGTTTGTATGGTGTCTCCTATTCAATATTCTGGTTTAATTTGTTTTTCAGGGCAGTGGTGTGGTAGGAGCAGAATTATTTTTTTTTCCAGGTCAACATTTCGCGGCGGTTTTAACCGCTGCTAATGCCTTACTGGTCATCATTTAGTGGCGGTTATAACCGCTGCTAATGCCTTATTGGTCAGTATTTAGCGGCAGTTATAACCGCCGCTAAATGTATTATGTTTAAATTTAGCGGCGGTTTTCACCACCGCGACATAGGCGCATCAAAGCCCAGAATATAGCGGCGGTTAAAACCGCCGCGAAAAAAAAGTATCATCTACGCATAAAACTGTCGCAAAATGGTCAAAAACCGTCGTGAAAAGAGGCATCTACGACGCTTTTCTTAAACCACCACGAAATATTAAAAACCGCCGCTAATAGATTGACGACGCCCAATTTCGCGGCGGTTTTTGTAAACCACCGCCAAACCCTATAGCGGCGGTTTAAACCGCCGCCAAATGAAAAAAAAAACCGCCGCTAGGGGCCGGTTTTGTTGTAGTGCATCTAGAACCTGAATCGGATCATGGACATCCAAACCTTCAAAGCGGTTTATGATATTGAGTACCAGGGCTTCCTTGATGGGTCTTGTCCTACTTGATTACTTCACCATTCTATCGTTATCAATAGAGGCTGCCTTCATTCTAGAGCACACAACCTTCGAGTAGGATGGTACCTTTGATATGAAACTGTTTGGTTTAGGTAACCCAAAAACACTCACCTCATCTGACTCCCTATTTCTTGTCACGATTCTAGAAGGAAAACCTACTCCTCAGATCTAGAATATAATTTCAATCCATTGTCAACAGAGTCTAGATGTATTACCTCGTCTAGAAAAAACCCCTCCTATAGTCTAGTTCCAGTCAGCTCAACCTCAATGATTTTATCAACCTGGCCCTTCTCAAATGGAGGGGCACCTATTGAAGAAATATAACCATTACCAAAGAAAACCACTCCTAGACCTTATTCTACTAAACCAAAAACCTGTTTCTCTTCAACTCAAGGGGCCTACATTTGGATTTGGACACGCAGGTCCTATTTTAAGAGGTAAAAAACATCAAAACCTTTGGGTTAACAACCAAATTCCAAATAGGAATAAAAAAATCTTTGCTGAATCAATCACAAAATGGTTCCTTACATTTTAATTGATCCCTAGTAGCATGACTTCATGAAGTTCCTCCCCTTAATAACATGGACTAAAAACACCATGGCTATCAAAATTAACATCATTATCCTTCGAAATCTTCACCTGATTAAACCTACACCCACAATGACATACTAAGTCTAGGTTCCCAAGACAAGCATAGGAGACACAGAAGTTAGTCCATAAATTGTTGACAACTAACTAGTTCCACTAAAATTCCTCTCCAACTGAAATCCAAACCCAATCTAGTAGAAAATTTGAGATATCAGCATCTACTAAAATTTTTGGGAAAACAAGATATCTAACAAAATGTGTTGAGATATCCAAGCATAGGAATCGACCAATAATATTCTTGGGAACCTTCAAAATAGATGGATTTTGAAAGGGAAGATGGAGTTTTGAGAAACTTACCCAAATTTTTGAGGTAGGAGGATTGTGTTTCATGTGGAAAATGAAGTACCACTACTAGAGGAAGAAGAAACAACTATTTCAATTTCGAGGGGAACTAGACCACGCAAAAACAAGATCCATATTTGTTGAAATCCTAATTAAGATGTGGAATCTATCAAGAATCCCAACCACCGTACGATAATTTAAACACCAAGAGTGAAAGACGAACTGGTGAAAATCATCAATTAAAGGTCTCCATTGAGGAAAAACCACTAGAGTTAGGTTGAATAGATTTTAATCATTGGAGAAATCCAAAAGAAATAATGGAAGAAAAGGTGAGACTTCATTAAAATTTGGAACCTTCGATCTGATCAGAATCTATGGGAGTTTCAGGAGAGAGTCTAGGGGAGTGAATGGAAGAAAATGTGTATTGCGAGAAGAAGAGGATGGGAGAAGAGAGCCTCCCCCTTAAAAGAGGATGGGAGATCTAGGTGCTCCACCATAGATTCTTAAGGAATCATTGGGAGGGAAATGGGATGGAAGAGAGATGGAACACCTAGCCATGAATTACACTCATGTGTTCTCATTTATAAAGACTATGTCTAAGAATACAACTCATGTCAATTAAGGATACATGAAAACAATTATACAATTCATGACCTGAAATTAGTTACAGTATAAAATGATTTGAAAACATGGAATTTCTATATATACATAGAGAAAATATAATTGTGTTAATGGATAAAAAAAATCATGGAACATATCATTTCACAATGGTACTTGTAACACACTATGTTTTTATGAGTTGTAAATTTCTAAAGGATTTTGAATTTTAAAATATTTGAGAGCTTAAATCTTGATCAGAGATTTACAATGGTAATTTAATGGTTATAATTAATCTTTATAACGTTTTTATACATGGAATGAGGATTTATTTATTGCTCATAGGTATTAAGGAAATATCTAGGGTTTAGGGTCCAAACCCAATGTTTTAAAAAGGTTCATCTCATGGTTCATGGTTAGATTGTGATTAGTGACAACCATGCAGCCTAACCATGTAGGAAATTGTTTACAAGTTCATGGTTTTAGAAAACATGCATTAGGATTGAGAAAATTATGTAGGGATATTCACTTTGTGGTAGAAACCAAGAATGATATGTGCATCATTTGACTAACTATTAACTCTAACTTTCTAAGGTGGAGTGTGCCATGTACAGTAGAGGCTCATGATTGGTGCACGATATATTAAATCATGTGCCGAAACTATGAGATATGAGGGGATAAGAGAGTGTCAAACACAGAGTTAGAGTACGATTTTGAAATCATATGGCCAAAATATGAGGCTCATTGAAGATAAAAAATTATCATTTTCTCCTATAACACATAAAAGTTTTACTCCCATTTTATTTTCTTTTTATTCCCCATGGTCACCTACCCACTTCCTCCCTTCTTCATGGGTGTTCTCAATAAATTATTGGTAAAAATAAAATGTCTTCATGTGTGTTTGAAATCTTGAGGTAAGAATCTGACTCTCTTAGCCTTTATTGTGTTCTTTTGCATTTTCATTTAATCTTTGTTTCTGTAGTTATGGATTTTGGTCTTGATTCCAATAGAGCATGGAGTAATCAGATACCAATTTTAGGGTTTTACTCTACTTGGGAATATGATAAACCAAGATTCCTTCTGCACTTGACCACATGTTTTTTCATCAAGGTACCTCATCGAGGTGAATATTAAAGCTTTAAGATTTAAGTAAAATTTTATAAATGAATTTTTGATAATTTTTTGATACTGTTTATTAGGAAATATTCTAGTATTTAGGTTGGGATCATGTTGTAGTGTATTATAATGTCCTAGGTTGTAGTTCTAGTGTGATTTGATCAACTAGTGATGTTTTGGGAATTGTGCCCATTTTAAATAAATTTTTTATTTAAATTAAATTTTTGGGTTTAATTGATTAATTGTAATGTTTCCTTATTTAATTTTTTATGGTGGTTTTATTACTAGACAAGACCAATCATGACTCGATTGAGATTGGGCAAGCCTTAGAAGCTGCTATTGGCCATTGTAAAAATAAATCGAAAGCTTCCTAAAAGAAGGTATTCCTTTAACCTATCCTAGAGTATTTGTGAATGTTCGTGAAGTATGTTTATAGTTGGACTTTCCCTTGAAGAATGAGGACCCCTATTTCTATTTACCCAGATTAACATTTAATTTAAATTATTTAATTAGTAATTAAATGGATGAACACTAGGGGTTACTAACAACCCTTTCATGATATCTTTATTCTTCAATTTATCACTGAGGATGATGGTCCCCTATGGGATGAATTCATGTAGTATCTAAATTAGAGGATCCAATATAGGATGCTTCAATTTTTTTACACCTTTGAGTATCCCAATATGGATTCCCTTATTTATGATTTGAATTTGTGGATCCCTATAGTGAATCATTTATTTACATGTGAATCTTGAGGATCTAGGGTATTATGCCTCTTTTAAGAACTGACTTAGGGTACCTAGTGGGTATCCTAATGATTGACCAACCCTAATATTGTATATCATGGGGTTGAGTATAGGTGGTATTATGTGTCACCTTATAACTTTTACCAAACCTGTAAGCCCGATAGGTTTTGAAAATAATGGTGGTTTAGTCATTCACCCCCATCCTCACTCTTTAATACATGATTTACTTAGTTACAGTTAATGAAACCATGATTTTTTAGAGGTGATTGCTGGATTTTTTCCAATGATCCTAATGAAATAAGATACATAATCGTAATTCCCAAAAGTTACATCCTAGTATCCCGCTTCTGGATCCCTATTGATGGATATGGATATCATGGTACGACACCAATGAGGGAAATTTTGGTATAGAACAAACAATTCCTAATATTATGGCATAGTTTATTGAGTTTTATATATATTTTCTCCATGGAAAAGATGAGGGTGTCTTGGTGAATAGCCTTGGGCCATATACCATATAGGTCTATATTATATTGTGTTTTATATGGATGCACTATGTGGACTGGAGGAGGATGCATTGATTAATAGCCTTAGGTTATGGACCTTGTAGGTCTATATTATACAAATGTTTCTATAGAAATGATCCATGGGAATGAATGGGAAATCTTCTTAAAATAACAATGTTCAGGGATAATGTTAGTCAATATTTTACTGAGTTTTCTATAGATGTTCTCCATGAACACAAAAATGATGCCTTGGTCAATAACCCTGGGTCCTGGCCCTTATAGGTCTCATACTTGATACATCTGGTTTAGGCTGCATTTGATGCAGTGAAATCATTACAGGATTATCCATCGGTACAATAAAACTATCATTATAGTGATTAAAGGCAAGTGCAGGTTAACCCAATGTTGGTACATGTATCCTTCTATGGAAATGTAAATTTATCAAAGATATTTTCGGCACTGGTTGAAGTTGTTATTTAATTTATGGTATTAATGACTCAAGTATCATAAGTGGGTTGTTTTTATTTACATTATTTAACTTATTACTCATGTATATATTATGTATATATATCTATAGGGATATATATACACATTTATATGTATATATATTTATGATATGGAACCTTGTTCAAATATTTTCTAGCTTAGGATAACATAAGTATGATAAATCGGGATCACAAACCCATGAATCAGATGTTGTTTGTTTTATTTTTGTTTTTTTATTTCTTATTTCAATTTTATTATTATTATTTTTATATTGATGAGTATCTCACATATACATACACTACATATTACTGGATATGTATGAGACTAATTTGGTGGTTCCCTTCTTAGTTATGTTCTCACACCCTTCTCAGTCAGTCATTGTACTCAGGTACCTAAGAAGATGATAACATGGTTGTAGGAATAGGTTGGTCTAAGGATAGGGATTGATCGAGTAAGAAATATAGGATATTCATGTGTAGATCAGGTATGTGGTATGGATTAGTGTAAATATTAGAGACTTAGACTTTTGTTTTTGTTTATTTTATTTACTCCTATGTATGTGATCATCTGAGTGGGTGATTAGTACTAGCTGTATTGATATGGCCATTCATAATTTTACTGCATTCAATTTATTACAACAACATGTTCCCATTTCAATTTATTTATTGCTTCTGCACTATGTTTATTACTACTATGGATGGTATATAGTTATTTTTTTTTATTTATTACTTTTATATGAGTTCCTAGTATCCCCACTATTATTACCTAGGCACTTCCAATTATTTGGAAGCCTCTGGTGTACAGGGAGGCATGAATGAGGCCTTGTGGTGAACTAGTTCGGGGCACCCGATTAGTGGAATCCAGGCTGAGACATTACAAATTGGTATAAGAGGTGTTCCTTTTATCAATTGTATTAATATTTGAGATATGATTGACAGGATTGTTAGGAATGTTTTGAAATATATGATGGTTATGTAACTAGTCTTTCGATAACACTTATTTCGGTAATAAGTCCAGTTTTCCAAGGTTATAGGATATTTTTCATGATATCTGATGTTACAATTGTATATTACATTCTCTTTGAGTGAAAAAAATTTATGTGTATGTTATGATTTATTATGTATTTATTACTCTTGTTCATTGGAAAGAGGCTGGTAAATGATTCTAACTATTGTCTAGAAAATGAAAGAGGTATCCCATGCATTATATTTGGCATGTATGGCCCACATCATATATGTCTTCTAGTGTATGATTTTAATGATGATAAAATACTATTTTTTAAATAAATTTAAAATTAAAATTAAATGGTTTTTTCTAATATAGATTCTTGGAGTCATTAAAATCAACTGAGCAGTATTATTCATATATTTCCTCTGATGGCATCTTATTTGGATCCATATTGAGATGTTTGTTGACGGGGATGATGACTTATCCCTCATGCACATGAGATGTTGCGACCCTAATAGCTAGATATAGAACATAATGTCCTTGTGTTGAACCCATGTAAGTTATGGTTCTGTTGGTTCAGTTATATATAGTATTAGTAATAACTTTGTATTGTTTTCATGAAAATCATTGAATTTCATTCAACATAATCAAACAATATTCGTATGAATTAACACAGATCATTTAGGCAATGTTGGGTGAGTACTGTTGGACCACATTGGTAATCCTTGGGGGTTTATGCCTTCGTTTAGGGTTATCTAGTCCGACCCTATAGTGAGATGTCGATGGGTACCTAAACTATTTAGTAAACTACACCCAAAGGGGATATTACTATATACTGATGCCCAATGAGTATTATTTCATCCTTATTTTCTATGTTATATAATGATACTCTACGGGGAAGTACCTTATGAGGATGATCAGGGAGAATCATGTCCCTTGTAGGCTATAGAATTCTGATTTTTGACCCCTATAGGTTGTTGTGATCTTTACCTCCCTCGAAGAGGTATTAGTTTTAGGCTAGGTTGTTCTACATACATAAACTATTATGAGACATGATCATTAGGTCTATGTGGAATACCTATAGGCCCTTGTTTTATTCTCAATCCCTTGTAAGTCATTTTTTTGTTTTGATTTAGGGAACATGTGAGTAGTGTTGGCCTAGGATTTTGGATTCATTTTTTGGAATTGAGTTTGGTTGTGAACTCTCTTTAAGGTTAATTCACTGTATGTACTCAGGTTTAATTATATAGGTAGGTTGATTCCATTGGATTCTAATATAGAACACAAGGTTCTTGTGTATCAAGGATGGTTTTAATAAGGATATTCAGGTTCTATGACCTATTAACTAGTAGTTTTTCATTTGATTCTTAGATCTCTTAAACTGACATCATGTGATGAGACTTCATGGAAATAGTCATGGCCTGTGGGAGGTACTCGATTTGGAAGAGGAGTTCAAATGGAGATCATTACATGTTAAGACTGAAGTGCAGTATAGCAGTTTCATCTTAATTTTTTTTGATAAATTACTCATTTAAGGATGAGTTGAGTGATGATAATCAAGTGTTGTAGGATTTTAAAAAAAATTCAAAGGAAGTTTTGGTACACATTTGATACAAGTGGTATCATTTAAATTGTAAATCAGTGAGAGGCCATGTGCGAGTTGATGACTAATGGTTTAAAAAAATTATAAGGGCATGGTTTCTTAGAATTTTTTACTTAAACAAGAAATTTCTCTCCCTGGTAGAGGATACATCAAGAATAAATCAGGTGATATGAGGAAGTTGAACCATGTTTAGACCCTGAAAAGCATTTTTAGGAGATGTGGTGTGAGGATTTTTTTAAAGGAAAGTGAAACCTATTTAGATTTTATCATAGATTTGAAAAGAAATAAATTCATATAAATGGAATATTAGTGTACTCCTAGATATAGGTGATCATTTCTAATATCCATAAATCATACTAAGCATTTTAATAGAGTGTCGTATATATGTCAGTCTACTATTGTATCTTTTTAGGGGTAGTGTGCTCGAGTAGAATATAAAAAGTAATCCAGGTGGTGTGTAGTGCTCCATTGAACATTTTAGGGTGTTGACCCATGTTTTGTATTGAATTTCATTATATATCATGGAAATTATTCTTAGGATGTGGGAATGAGTTAGGGGTGACATTTTTTGTTAATGATCAGGATGAGATGGTTTTAATCCAAGCTGGTTTTTATGTCTGAGAGGGATAGCGTATATGTTGCAGTGATCAGGCACTCTTTTTTTTAGAGAAATGACTAGGATTATCCTAATGTGGGGAGTGTGATATTATTCACTAGTGGGTGACCCTCATTTGATAATGGTCATGGGAACTTGACTCTATTTGTTAGAGGTTCAATTTGGATATAGTGTTCCATTAAATTAATGGATCAATGTATCACTCGATGTATCGATAAATTATGATTACAAATTTGAATATGGACTTGTGTGAAGTCCGACTATGGGAATTAATCCCATAGTAGCTTATAATGATCCATGTATGTTGGATTAAGTATGTACTAGTTCTTGTGACATGGAATTATGACATTTTTATGAAAAGATTGTTTATATCCAAAATTTAAGTATAAGTAGTTTACGTTCTTTAGTGAGCGTGTCTTGAATGATCTCAGTGTGCCATGGGAAAAAAGAATTAATTATTTTTTGGCGATGAATAAACTGAAGGAGCTAATTTTTTTCAATAATAGTTTTTCGGAGGTGGTTTGGATTGAATTCACTCATATATTGGATGTAGTCAGGGAGGAACCGCTAGAGGCATTCCATTTGAGTGATATGGGCATAGTGAAAGGGTCGAGAAGTGATTTTCAAGGAAAATATGGTGAAAATAGGTTGATATTGGCTAATTGGATATTTAATATTAGATATAATCAAGGTTTGAGGGTAGTATCATCCTGTGTGATTGGATACTTCAATTTGATAAACATAATGATATAATTATTAGGATTCCTTGGACATGTCTCTTTAGGCAATTCCAATAGTGTAAGTATCATCGTTCAGAGATTATTGTTAAATGTAAGAACCTATAGAGTGGAAATTTATAGGTTTATTGATGAATGATATGATAACATAGTTTTTTATTTCATTAAATAGGATTGGGTAATCACTTTCTTAAGGTTGTAGAAAGGGTTATGAGAGTTGACACAATTTCTGGTAAGTTAGGCTCAATGTGTTAGTTCTTCGAGGCATGTTTATGAAACATATTTCCCTTCTATAGGTTACACCATAATGAAATTCTTATGAAACTCTCTTCAGTTCATGGATAATTATATGATGAAATGTTTATGATACCCATTTCATTTCATAGGTTCTGATATGATGAATTTTTAATATCTTTAGGAAAACATGTGAATGATTTTCATTATCTGATGAGTGGAAACTATATCTCCCTTAAATAAATTGGTTAATGATGAATAACTCATGACTACATATGTTCTGTGTGAACCTGATTAGAATTTCGCAATGTTGTCTCTGAACCTG
The DNA here is from genome assembly GCA_963277665.1 of Viscum album. NCBI lineage: Eukaryota > Viridiplantae > Streptophyta > Magnoliopsida > Santalales > Viscaceae > Viscum > Viscum album. The sequence continues at coordinate 457,252,800 of OY728135.1, forward strand.
ATTACATATTCACAATGTGATGTGTGAACCTTATTACATGTTCAAAATTTTATGCATGAACTTCATTTCTTGTTCAAAATTTTATTTGTGAACCTTATGTATGAATAAAATTTTATGTTTATGATGTTATGTGTTGAACCACATTTCATGTCTATAAGTATATGCTTAGTTATAGTTGCATGTCTATTAGTTTATGTGAGGGCCTGATTTCATTTCCTTAGCTTAATGAGTGAACATGTTTCTATATATACATGTTCAAAATGTTATAAGATGATGTGCATACCACAACTCTATGTCTTATTTCAATGTCATACTCTCATGACTCATGTTCTATGATTTCCTTTGGACTCATGTCTTATGAAATGACAATATTTATTCTATGATTAATGTTTATGATATTTTACATGCAGGCCTTGGATATCTAATGTTATGCTCATGTTCTCATATGCTCATGTTTATGTTATTCTTACGTATCTCCCTTTTTTATCCTTACTGGGAATCTGATCTGAACCTTTCTATTGTTTCCTTTCCCCATATTATGAAGAAATTTTATATGTATAGTATGTCTATAAATATTACTAAATGGGATGCTTTTTGTTAGAGACATTGAATATATTTCACTAGATTAGAAGATTTTGTTCTGAGTTTCCAAATTACCTAAACTATTACAGTCATATGTCATGTGATTTTTGTAATATAGTTATTATTATTCAAAAAAGATATAATAACCATGTATGAGAATCCTAGGTCAATATAGTTGGTAACAAATGAAAATTTTAGTTAACCATTGGAAACTAGGATGAGAAAACATTAGTGAGATCCATATGGATATTTCTGAGGATATATATAGGGATATATCTAAGGATGAATCAATGTATAGAAAAATGTCCTGCTATTTTCTTATAGTATAGAGTGATTGGTGTCTAGAAATAAATCCTTTTATTGATACAATAAGTGGATGTGTCTCTAAAACAGATGTACTAAGGGGTAAAAACATTAGAAACGTTGTATTGAGCTTGACTCGACTAAGAACTGGTGCATTATAATATGCCTTGCTATAAACCTTTTTTGACACTCCTATGGGATACACTTTGGAAATTCATAAACTATTTATAAACCATCATAGAGTATTTAAATATAATATGACTGTGAATAACCTAGGATAATCTTAAGGTGTCATATATTAAAGAAATAGTCATAATTTTGATGTTCATTAAGTGATTTTCCATTATTATGTGGTTTTCTGATATGATAAGTGTTTCTAAAACTATGATTTCTAGTTTTAGTTTATTATGTGATCCCAAACAAATAAGGTTAACATTGAATATGATGGAAAATTTTCTAATGAGGGGTAAAATGGGATGATAATTGGAGTCAAGAACATTATGATCATTCCAGATCAGATTTCATGGAACATTATTAACGACATGTACCTTAACAACTCTTATAATCACAAAATAATAGAAGGATACATATCACTATGATTTTGAGTAGAGAACACAATATAATAAATAATATTTAGTTTTCTATATGTCATGATTGTGGGACAAAACACATGTGTATTTCTTAGAGGAATATGGAGCTGTTTTGAATGAATAAAATATGGACACAAAACAAGTAACTTCAATGGAAAAAATGAAGAGTTGGGTTAATGTAATGGATGAAAATATTGTTCACCCTATGGTTTCATAAAATAAATAGACTATGAATGAATTTTTAGATAAAAGAGATATTAAGGAATAGGATGATGAATCCTAATTCATGGATTAAGTAACAAGTGTAATTATCAAAGTATTAATGTATTTTAATTCAAGGATTATGTTATATGAATCATGAAATATATATGGATTTTTTGTATAAAATTTTCATTAATTTTTTTAAGTAATTTGTTAAATGGTATTGGTGGACAAAAAATAATTTAATGTAAAGGTTATATTTTATAGAAAAATAATGATTAAGGGAAGGTAACACTTAATATGTTTTTGATGTTCATAAAATGGTGTTTATTTTAGATAAAGAGATGTTTGATAATAATAAAGAAAATGAGATAGTATTGATTACCTTAGAACTGATAAAGGATTCATTGAAAAATTTGTTTATTCTATCATTAATAAATTTTACATCATTTTAATATTTATGGAATAAATCAAATAATCTATGTTTTATGTAAGGATTGAATAATAATTTCTTTTTTAAAATTGTTTTATGTTAATTAAGGTTATTTAAATATTTAAAGAGAATAAATTAAGTAGGTATTCCCATATTTGGTATCTGAACACCAAGAGTTACTTTATAATATATGGGGGATCAATGTTAAGATGATTTTGAGAAAATTAGTGACCTTATTTATAATGTTTTTTATTTTCATCATTATGAAGGGTCAAAAGATTAACTATTAATTAAAATTTTTATGTTGAGCTTTCAATGAGGTTATAAATAATAATGTCTCATAATATAAAGATTTATATATATTGGAAAACTTATTATAACAATTTTTTTAATGATTACTAATCATAGAAGGAGTGAATTTTTATTTTGTTTATGAATGTTATGGTTTATTAGTGCATCAGAAATAATAAATTCCACATTATTTCTTGGATTAAGAGGTGAAGTTAAAATTGATCAAGGCACAAATGGTTGAGGAGTCGGTGCTTATGAAATTTAATGAAATCAAGTATAATCTCTAATGAAAATTATTCACCTTTAGGAAATGGATCTGGAAACATAAAATATAACCCTAATACCTTCATGTCCAATGAATAAAATAGTCCCATAGATCATCATATATTTATGGTATTTTGGTATTTAACTTTCTCTGGGTCACCCAATCTCTTGTGACTTTTGATCCCTATCACTCTTTATAATTATTTACTTTTTTCTTCCATATCCAAATCATAATTTCCCAACTATGTTCTCCTATGTGGAAACGTAGTTATGAGTTACTTTGGGTGTGTTTATGACTTTTTGTTTATAAATAATGTTTTAGTATTCATTTTTATTGTGTGGGTTATATGATAGGAAGTTTCATGTATTAAACCTTTTATGATCCAAAATAATTTTTGGGATGAAATTCCATTTATGGGTGGAAGAGTGAAGAACCCTAATTTTTTATGCATTATTTATTAAAGATAAAAATTCTTTTATGTATTATGTTCCATGTTATACCAATTTAATATTTCTTTATACACAAAACCATGTTAATCTTGCATAACACACAATACTAATTTTATCTTGCATTACACACAACAATGAGTTCAAACAAAACATGAAATATTAATAAAATATTATTATAGTTATAACCTTTCATTTGGAATAGTTGGTATGAAAATGATTAAATAAATTCTAAAAACATGGTATATTCATGTTAATAAAATGAATTTTTGGATACTAGGTAATTATAAATAAAATCATGAACTATTTGAAAATAAATAAATTCCTTTTCTAAAAAACTATTTTTCTTTATAGAAACACGATTTAGCACAAAAAACAAAAATAAACTACTTTTGATGAATTATTTTAATGAAATTTTTTTATTATATATTTAATAAACTATTTAAAATTCGTCTTATGTTTTTTCTAGATAAGAGATAAGAATAAATCCAATTTAACTTTTAAAAAGATTATTTTTTAAAGGCATTTTTATTACCTATAAATATTTAAATTCTTTTAAAGATATTTTTTTAAAATTTAATTTATTATATTTTAGAAATTAAAATTATTTTTTCTACTCATAATTTACAAATTAACTTATCCTGAATCGATGGGATGTTTTTTAAAAGGATTCATTTTTAATGAATAGTGAAAAATACTAAATTTTAATTAAAAACTATCATTTTGTTTGAATTATTTATATAGTTAAATTATATATTAATTTTTTAAAATTATATTTAGATAGATTATAAATATATTAATTTAATTCAGGTCATTGTAATCAATTTCTTATTGAAATTACATATAAAAAAATTATTAACTTTTGAACATTTTTACTTTAAAAATATTCTTTCTCGACACGTCTTTGGGATTAATTTTAAATTAATTTTTTCCAATTATTGAATTAAATTTTGAATTTGGATTAAAAATTTAAATCATGATAATTTAAAATTTGTAATAATGATAACTTAATTTTTTTCAATAATTATTAGTGAAAGCAGTTAAAATTAATTATTCTGATTAATAGAAAAACAAGTATACCAAGGGAATGAACATTAAAAATAAGGGGAAAAAGACCTATAGACTTATAAAAAACCAATATTATGGAACTATTTATACCTTATACATAATAATATATATATTACTTCATTATTGGAGACACTATACAAGGAAAAATAAGGGTGAAATTTACTCTTTCAAAAAATTACAAGAGTGCTACTCACCTCTCTTATAGAAGGCCAGCCCATCTCCCCATCTATTCACACTTATCATGCCCTTTGTATAGGGAAATAAATATCCAAATATCTTCCCAAATTACATTACCTCATCTCATAATCCTTACTTTTGGTAGAAATAAAACCAAGGAATGTATTTGGTGCAAAAAAAAAGGAGATACCTGATGAGAAGGTAATGTTCATCAATTAAAGTTTTTATTTTATTTCTTCCTAGAATACCTTAAATAATTTTAATACATGATTATAAAATAAATACATTGTATTAAATATACAGATATTTTTTTATTTTAAGGGTATAATATACAACAATACATATTTTCATCAAATGGGTTACGAAATCATTCTTTCTGTGTATGGTAGACTACTGCCACACGAACTAATGACATTATTTTTTCAATTACCACCTATCAAGTTGGTAATAATAATTGAAATATTGTTTATATATGATTTTTATTATTTATATTATTTTATTATTATTATTTAATTATTATATCATACATAACTTCATGATTCCTATTTTGTGGCAATACGATAACATCTTTCATTTGCACGAAAGACTATCGCCTCATAAAACGATGTGATAGTTTCATGATATACATGGAATGTATTAATGAGGAGTATAATAAATACATATGATATATATCACATAAAAATTACTCTATAATGACAATATATCATATATTATTCTTTCTTTTAATCGGAAAAGGAAATGGAAACAACGTTCATGTGTACGTATAGCCAACTGTCTCCACGAATGGTGTATTTCATTACCTATTTATATATTTTATAGATTATTATAAATAAATATATACTAAATAAATATGATATTTATATCATGTTTATAATTATTTATATTATTAAATCATTATTAAGGTAATAGAACAAAAAATATATTGAATCAAAACATTTCAGAAGCAAAAAAGCTGATATTACACAAAACGTAACATTAATAAGGAATCGTTAACAAAATTGTATTGAAATGTCATAATAAAATAATATATGTTTTAATATATATGAAATTTATTATTTAATTAATTTATAATGAACTTATATTTATTATAATGGATTTTGCAATGAGTATAATAAGATTCAAGACTTAAGGTAAGGGATTTATGTCTCACTCTTTTTCTTTGTGAGACACATGCTATATTCCCTACCTCTTTCTTCTATATGGTGTATGTACTACCCAAAAATTTATTTTATAATGAGTTTACTCAATTTTATTTTATTTTAATATCCAAATGAGGGTATTTCTTTCATGGGGTTATAATTTCAATGTTACCAAAGTAGTAAATGAATTATGCCTCAATTTTCCTTCTTTGAGACACATGTGATGATATGCACCAATATTATTTTACAAGTTGTTGGGTAAAAATAACTCAATGTTTCCTCTCGTAATATTTTGGTTGTTATTTTATTTTTTAACAAATCCATATGACAGTAGATGAGTATGGTTTTTAGTTTTTGAAGATAATTTTTTAAGGTGGCATTGTTTTGCAGTGTTTACCAAATTTTTGGACATCAAAATCGGGAATTTATATTTAGAAATTTAAGGTTTTATTCATAGAACTGGAAGGTGTGAAGAATATAAAATGAAATCGAAAAAGGAAGAGAAATGCGGAGCTCAAGACGTGGACCTTGGACCATGTCTGGGAAGGGTACGTAGCTGCGTACTAGGCAACAGGAACGAGACGCTGGAGTGGTTCGCGGAACCACAAACGGTCCGCCGAAATGGTTTACGGTGAAGGGTGTGTGGTATGAGGGAGACATGACCATTTGTAGGATGGAAGGAGAGAATTATGTCACATAAGAGAAAAGGAAGTACATGAATATCCATAGAAAATGGTTCGTGGAATGGGTATGGTTCGTGACAGGGTAGTGGGTATGTAGTGGAGGCTATACCGAAGAAAAGATTTGGTAAATATTGGATTAGTGAATTTTTTAGATATCATTGACTATATAAGGAGTGAAAATAATATCGATTATAAGAGAGAAAATATCATTATAGAAAATCTATTTTCTCCAAGAATTTGTTAAAGTCTGAAGGAAATTCACGAGGAAGAATTTCGCGAAGGATGAAGTGGTTCACATAGAATGAATTACGCCAATGGTTTTTGTTGGAAACTATATCCTGAAAAGGATGTGTTAAGTGGAGTAGGTGATATGCAAACCATAATTGGTACACAGTATGTGGAGGAACAAGACTATTCACAACTTACAAATGGAATCTTTTAAAAGCTTCAAATTAGTTTGCGAAAGTATTTTCTGGTACTTAGCAGTACCTTGGAAGGTGGACTTCATCTACAGGTGAAAAAGGAACTTCAATATAGAATCTATATAAAGTTAGGTATGCATAAATTCATGGAAATAAAGGTCCTTAAATGTCCAGAAAATGTGTTTGACCTACATTTCTATAAAGCATGATTAGATTCCTTTCAAATAGAACTGAGTGAAGGGAGAGGAAGATGATGACCCTTTCCACCGGCAGGGGCTCAAAGAAAGAGGTCTAGGGAGTGACTCTTTGGAATGTAGTTTGAAGACCCTAAAACTTGTTAAAGCAGTGAGCCTGGGAATATATGATATAGCCTGAAAATTATTCTCATTACTGGAAGCAAGCCTTAGTGAATTTGGTACATCAACACACCGTCGTTATATACTCCTTGGATGTAGCCCAATGAGGGTGACCTACGAAAAATTGATGTGTCGAATAAATGATTTCATATATTTTCACATATTGATAATGGTGGAATATAGAATTGAGTAAATTATAACAGCAAAACAAGATTTGAAAGGGAAAATTTTTTAATCTGTCATACCCTAATTCACCCCCTCTTAGGTTATTCGACCTAGTGGACCAAATAATTGGTATCAAAGCTGACATTTGATAACCTTCTCATTACCCTGTTAGCATATGAAATGAGAAATGATGATAACGATGCAGTGGAAAAGGTGAATTCCAAAAAAGTGTCATTAAATTCCATGAAGAATCTCTCTATTTAAGATAGACCTAAGGAGGAAAACTTGGATAAAGTCCTGACATTTCTTTCTTTAATAATGCAAAGGAGAAAAAGGATGTTCAAAAGTAAACTTCCAATTGTGTTATTTCATTGCAGATATATTTGTAATTTTTCAAAAAAAGTGTCCTAAGAAGTTTGATGATTAAAATGAAGAAAATTATGGAATTCCCCAAAATAATTATTCATCAAATGTGAAAGGTATGAGAAGTTATAAGAGAAATTTCTTCAAAAATAAGAAACTGGTTTCAAAATAAGATGAATGCTCAGAAGAATCTGAGGCAAAATATTTGGAGGACTACATAGATCATAATGTATATTCTTTGGTGTTAGTTGTTGGAAATTATTTTACTAGAGAAGAAAGTGACAATGAAGAAAGAGAAATTGAAGAGAAGTGTTGATCTTCAGGCTGAATTAGAGGCCTCCCTTAAATAGGTAGATATTTTGAGATCCAAAACAAAGAATGCTCACAAAGTCATTCATGATGAAAAACTCTATATGTAGCAAGAGAAAGAAAAAAAATTCTTAACTGAATATAAAAATTGAAAAGTTTAGGTCTTCAATGTTAGAAAGCTCAGAAAACATGGTTGAGTACCAACTCAAAATTAAAGAACAGAAAATGGAAATCAAAATATTGATTGAAACTAAAAAAGATAAAATCAAACATATCAAAGAAATAGAAGATAAATTCATTGGTCTATGATGAATAGTTAAATATCAGGAGAAGAAGTTAACTCCTAGTTCGACATCAGGAATAGAGACTATGCATGCAACAGAGAAGATGATATTTGAGAAGAGTGGTCCATCTAAAAATAAGAAACAATCAACTATGAAGGATAAGGCTGGTATGCGGATTCTTCTAAAATAGAATTTAGTTATGCTTCATGTCAGACCACAAGCATCCACTCCATGATTGAAGATTTATTTGGGTATGAAGCAAAATCAGAAGATTTAGATAACCCAAGGCACAAGTAGTGGTGCATCATTTACACACGATAATGTACCTCACATGAGATGATATTGTTGTGGTAAGATGAGACCCTACAAAAATTAATGTTCCATTGAAAATTGTTACAAGAGGGAACAAGACCACTAAATGTGGTTGTAAAGAGCCCAAAATTTTAGGTCATCATTTGACGGTCATTGTTACGTGTAAAGGGATCGAACATATGGAATGATATTGGAAATCAATAATGAAAAATAATATGTCAAGGAAGACCAAATTTTCTCATAAGAAGTAGCCAAATGTTTCTTCAAGAGAGATAAAAAATAAAAATTGATTTTTATCTCCGAAGGTTGAAGATTTTGTGTCACATAATAAGGAAGATCAAGATTATAATTACATGCCAGATATGAAGCGATATATATGGGTCAAAAAGAAAAGGTCAGAACACGCAGTGGTTGAAGAAATTTCATTCAAGGAATCAGATCGCATTGGGATATGGATCATTGAGAGTGGATGAACTTCCCACATGATGGGAAATAAAGATCTAGTAAATCGAATCAGGTACTATAAATAAGGTATCATAAGATTTGGTAATGATGAGGGCATGAAATGTATTGGTTTGTAAAAATCCATGTATGTTGGAAAAGATAAGGTACAACCAGATGTATTGGTTTTTGAGGGGCTTAGTCACAATTTTCTTAGTGTTAGTCAATTGTGTCACATAGGGTATGCCATAAGTTTTTCCAATAAACTATGTATTATCAAGTAAAAGTTTTTTTTTGTGTTGTAAGGATGGCGTACAAAAGAAAATATCTACCTCATGAGTGGAGAAGAAGATATGTTCTTTCTGTCCAAGAATGTAGAAAACATTTTATATAATAAGCATCTTAGACACATAATCCACGATTCCTTGGAATATCTGGTGAAATATGATGTGTCATTAAATATCCCAAGATTATCACATGATCATAATCATATGTGTGATGCCTAAAAAAAGGGAATATCATTCAAAAGACATATATGACCAAGGATAAAGTTCAAGAAGATTTATTGAGTTGGTTTATATTGATGTGTGTAAGACAATTCCACCAAGGGATATTTATGGGAGTAGATATTATGTTCTCTTCTTTAATGAAAATAGTTGATTGGCATGGGTATTAATAATCACCCACAAATCTGAAGTGTTCAGTTGCATTACAATATATCGATGAGAATTTGAAAAGGTGTTTGGTCATTAAATAAGGATGATTTGAATAGATAATGGAACATAGTTCACAAATAGCCAAGTGGAAGATTATATAGAGAAACATAGGATAAGGCATCATGCTTTAGAAGTAATAACTCCACAGAAAAATGGAGTAGTTTAGAGAAGAAATTGGATTTTCAACAGCATGGTTAGAAAAATTCTCATTAATAATGAAATTATAGAAACTTTTTAGAAAGAATCAGTGATGACAGTAGTCTACACTTCAAATAGAAAATAATTCTTCTAAAACAGAAGACTTCATACGAGTTATGGTATTGAAAAAAGCCTTCATTGAATGTAATGTAGAGTCTTCGGAAGTAAATGTTTCATTCTCAAAAAGGAGAAACAAAGGATGTTTGAATCCCATTGGGATGAAGTGATATTTTTTGGCTACTCAAATAAAATAAAATAATTTAAATGATTCAATAAGTGGCTAGAAAATATAGTTGAAAGACATTATGTGACTCTAGTGGAGAATGAATAGAATCATTAGAAAATACATGATTAGACTCAAGGGGATAATGATGAAGATATGAGAAGGTCGGGAGAAGTTCTAGCTCCCGAGGTTGATTTAGAAGAAGACTCTGATGATGAAAATAAATATGTGTCTTCCCAGAGACTAGTGAGAAGTGCTGAAATCAACAGGCAGAACATAATTGGTGATCATACAACACCAGTGAAAATAAGGAGGATAAATTCTCTATAGAAACCATCTTCATTATCACATGTGGATCCTACATGCTTTGATAAATCTAATGAAGATTGGAATTGGGTTCGGGTAATGAATGAAGAGCATGACCAAATTGAGAATAATTATACAGAGGAAATTGTTTTGAGACTTGCATACATGATTGTAATTAGGGAAAAATGGTTCTTTTGTAACAAAATTAATGAATATGGTGTATTGATTCAAAAAAAAGAACAACTGGAGTGAAAAGGGTACTCCTAGATAGAGGGTATTATTGTTTATGACAAATTTTGACCTTTCTCAAGGCTGGATACAATCAGATTATTCTTGGACATAGCAGTGTAAAGAAAGTTTACAGTTTTCTAAATGGATGTCAAGTCATCATTTCTGAATGGATTTCTAGAAGAAGAAGTTTACGTTGAGAAACCAGATGGTTTTCAAATTCACGATGATAAGAAAATATTCTATCATCTGATTAAGGAATTATATATTTTGAATTAAACACCAAGAGAATAGTATTCAATGATTGATCGGTTTCTAAATAATCTCATTTTCTACTGTGGTTGAGTTGATTGTAATTTGTTTTTCAATACTTACTATAGTCAAAGGATGATGGTTCTAGTTTATGTGGATGACATTGTATTTGGTGGATCAGATGAAGAACAATGTAGACAATTTTTCGAATTTGTGAAAAGAGAGTTCGAAATGTCAATGATTGGTGAGATTACATTATTCCTTAGATTATAGGGGATTCAAAGAAGGAATTGAACTTTTTTTTTCTCAAAATAAATATGCCAAGGAGATTTTGAGAAGGTTTGAAATGGATAATTCCAATAAGATGAAGACTCTTGTTGCTACTCAGTTGAAACTGTCATGGGATGATGAAGCCAGGGTAGTTAACATCATAGAATACAGGAAAATCATTGGAAGTCTATTTTACCTGACAACGACAAGGTCATATACTGTATTTTCTACATGCTAATAAGTGAGATATCAAAATCCTTCCCAAGGATATCCACATGATTTCAGTAAAAAGAATACATCGATATATTAAGGGAACTATGGATTTTAGTTTGGTGTATAATGAAAAATTATAGCTATAGTTATTGGGATATACCGATGCAGATTGGATGAGATAAGTAGATGATAGGAAATCAATGTCCAAAGATTCATTTTATCTTGGAGGATTGTGTATTTTTTTGTTGAGAAAGAAACAAGATTTCATTTCATTGAACACTACATAAGAAGAGTATATTATAGCTACTCAAGCTTGAACATAGCTATTACGGATGAAACAATAACTTCATGATATGGGAATTGAAGTGAAATCTCCTATCAGAATCCATTGTGATAATTCAAGCACTATAAATTTGGGAAAAATGAATTATATCACTCAAGAACAAAGAACATTAAAATAAAGTATCATTTTATAAAGGATAAGTTTTAGAAAGGTCTTTTAAAGTTGCAGTATTTGCCTAAAGAACAACAAGTTGGAGATATTATTATGAAGGCTCTACCCAAAGAAGCGTTTGAAAGGAATCAATTGTCTCTAGGATTCTAATCAACTTCCCACAATAGAAAAAAGTGTAGATGTGGGACCCCCTCTCCCTAAGGTATGATGTATTTTTCCCTAATGTACTAATTTGTGTTCTTTATCCTACTTTAGACAACCTTGAAGTGTCCTTCTGGTTTATTGACATAGGGGAAGAAAGTGTTACTATTGCAGGGGGACAAAAGAAACAAGGAGAAACTGCTAAGTGGAGAAACGAGATAGGGTAGTTGAAGCTAAGCTAATTCTATTTAGAGGTGATGTAAAATTGGGGGAGTATTAAATCTGACGGTGCTATAAGTGTTTGATCAAAGTTTACATATCACGACAGTTGAGGTTCGTGATGAAATATGTTGTGGTTTCTAGAGATGGTTTCATAAATAAAGTGATTAATTTATGAACTTTTCATTATACTCTTGTTTCTCATGCTGAGCAAAGCTCATGTGATCTTAGATTATATGTTGAGTAAATCCGTGATCACTATCTTAATCTCATGAAGCGAATTCTAAATGATGAAAGATGGAGTGTTAATGAAGTATTAAAATGAGATGAACTGTTATGAGAAGAGTTTCCAACAAACCCAAAGGGGGATATTGTTGGTAAAAATCCCTCAATGTGTACTCTTGGTATGTTTTGGGTGTGATTGTTTTTTTGACAAGATAAGCATTGTTGGTATTATTTGAAGACAATTTTTTATGGTGGAATAGTTTACCAGAATTTGTAAAACATTTTGGACTCAATATTGGTAATTTGTGTTTAGAAATGTAAGGTTTTATTCATAGTATAGGGTTGTGTGAAGAATTTTGAATGAAATTAGAAAATGAAGAGAAATGTGAATCCTGGGACATGGACCGCGTACCATTTCTTGGAAGCGTATGCAGCTGCATACCAAGCACCAGGAATGGTATGCAGGAGCGGTTCACAGAACCAAAAATGGACTGTAGTAATGGTTTGCGGTGAAGGGTGTGTGGTATGAATGAGTCATGACAGTTCATGGGATGGAAAAAGAGAATGGAGTCACATAAGAGGAAATGCATTATACGAATAGTCATAGAAAATGGTCCGTGGAATGGGTGGGGTTCGTGATTGGAGAGTCATTAGGTGGTAGAGGTTGTACTGAATCAATGATTTGGTAAATATAGGATTAGCAGATTTTTTGGATATATTTTCCAATATACAGAGAGATAATACCACTAATTAGAAGAGAGAAAATGTCCTTAAATAACATGTATTTTCTCTGGGAATTCATTAAAGTCTAAATGATGTTTTCAAGGGAGAATTCCGCGAAGGATGAAGTGGTTTATGCGGAATGAATTTCATAGAATGTTTTTGTGGAAAAAGGTATCCCACAATGGAAAAGGTACACAGAAATAGGTTATTGGTAAACCATAACCGATACACAATATGTGGAGGAACAAGGTGGTTGGCTATTTTCACAAGGAATGTTGTGAAGGCATCAAATCATTTTTTAAACCAGTTTCTTATACCTATCAGTACCCGAGAAGGTGAACTTCATCTACGAGTGAAAAAAGAACTTCAATAAACCTTATACCAAAATTTTAAGATGATTGAATTCATGAAAATGAAAGTACCTACATATCTATAAACTGTGTTTGATCTACTAGAATATAACATGTGAGTGAATTCATTTCCAAGAGCAGTGAGCGAAATAAGAGGAAGACAATGACCCTTTCAACTGGTAGTGAGCCATAGAAAGAGGCATTGATAGTTACAAATGGGAATACTTTGAGAAAACCCTAAAAATTGTAAAATTAGTGACCTTGATCATAGAATATCTAGCCCAAACATTGTACTCATTATTTTCTGTGAAGCTTAGTGAATTTGGTACATTGGCACACCGCCATTGTATGCTACTTGGATGCAGCCTATTGAGGGTGACCAATGTAAAAAATTGTTGTTTCCTGTGCATGATTTCAAATCTATTCATATATTTCTACATGAGGAAGTGATAATTTTGATTTTTCTAACAAAAAAAACAAGAACCAAAATGTAAAACGTTTAAATCGATCATAACCTAATTTACCCCCTCTTAAGGTATTCGACCTAGTGGACCTAACACAAGTTATATATACTTCCCCTTTGACATTTTATATCAATAATATATTTATTTTTATGATAATTTAATATTTATAAAATTTTATTATTTCATAGATATTATTATTTAATGTTACCAATGTGGAAAAAGTATATTGCTCCAATCTCATTATTTATATGGATTGTTTATGACTATGCTTCCATTGATAAAATCTTATGCTCCATATCTCAATAATTATATTGAATTTATTTAGCCTCTATTTATTCATTCTATATCCATGAAATGTTACCATTTTACCACTCTTCAGTTCTTAATATAATTAAGAAATTGTTTTTAATAAAATTCAACATTATTTTTCTCTTCGGTCGGAAATCGGTTTTCTTCCAAAACCATGTTTTAGAAAAATGTTTTGAAAAATGTATTTAAATTATCATTTAAGCATATTTTAAAGGAAAATTATTTCAATGATTTTAAAATATTCCATTATATTTTTTCAAAGGTTTCTATTTGAATAGGATTTCAATGATTTCGAAGCTTCCTTTATAAGTTTTCGAGCCAATTTTTAAAGAATAATGTTTTCAAAATATTTTCAAGTTCTCATTACAAGTTTCAAAGTAATTTTTAATGAAAAATAGTTTCAAAAAAGTTTTATGTTTTCATAATTTCCATTCAATTTGGATTGGATATTATCCTCAAGAAGTGTTTTAAATGATATTTCAAAAAAAATCTATCTATTATGACATCTATTGTTGTTACCTATTCCTTAATGGAAATATTATCAAACAATACCATTCAAATTATTTATCTAAATGGTTTATTTGTTGATACATTGATTTTTATGAACCTATTTATCTACCATGGTTTACACCATGATGAAATGATTATGACACTCACTTATTTTCATGGGTTATTTGTTGGAACCAGAAAACACGTCCATGTAATTCACCAAATGATGCCAGACATGATCATAGAGAAAAGATTGTTTCATAGGCTTTTTTTGATTGGTAGTGGAGCCCAGACAGAGCAACAAATCAGAAGATATGGTCGTTCGAAGTCAGACTACTAAAAATGCCATGCCAGGACGTTTTCGGGGAAAAGTATGGTATTGTGCGCAAGAATGGAAATTTGGTATGCAAGAAGAAAGAACGAAATATTGTGTGTAATAATAAAATCTTGTATACAACATATTTCAAAAACTATTTATGGGCCCAATGTGATTTTATCTTCCTCCTCAACTACCTAAAAAATGGAAAAGCAAGGTCCACGCAAGATTTGAGATGTGTGTGCAAGATCGAAATCCGCACAGAAGAATCATATTCAGTCAATGTGATTTATGTCAAGAAGGTTTTGTAAAGTGAAGGAAAAAAATCCATGTAATGTGTGCCTTGGTTTGGAGATGTGTGCGGAATATTGGCATCCACACAGAATAATCTTATGTGCCCAATGTGACGTTAAACGCCCCTTTTCATGCGCAATTGCCTCAGGATGCACAGATGGTCTCTTCTGGTGCCTTGAATCATACATGTCACCACTAAATATGTCACCTATAAATACAAGTGTACCCCCCACCCCTAGAGTTATGTATCTGGAGGTCGATCATCGCTCTGTTTCATGTAAGACTGCCTCTTTCACGCCATCGCAGAAGAATGGAACCCACCATGTGAGATCTTTCACGACAGGTCCCATATGGGCCCACTATCGCATGGGCCCACAGTGGTTCAACCCTCACCCGACCTCTTTTTTTTCTAATTCATGTGCGCTCAAGATTCCATTCTTCCACGAAAAACCTCTAATCTTGTGTGAAAAACTTTAATCTTGCACCCAACAGTGCCAAGGTATCTAATCTTGCACGAACCTATGCCACACAATCCAATATTGTGTGTGGTCCATCATGTGTGTAGCCTATCTTATGCATAATAGTGCCCATGACAGTTCATGCTGGTCCATACTGTCCGCACCCCCATTCGGGATCCCTATTAGGATATGGTCCCCACTCTCTGGTTCTGTCTCTTCACTACCGCCACTCACCCCCATGAAATATGGAGAGTCGCACCACAAGCTTTATGGGTTAGGTAGAAAATATTTTACATTGTTCCCTTATGTGCATCCACATATAGAATAACATGAATTGAGAAACTCCTATTCACAACATGAAACACCTTGAGTTGACATATTCATCTTGGCCCATTTCATATTTCATGGGTTGATATTCTCATCATCAGTTCCCCATGTACATTAAGTCAAAGCATTCCTCAAGAAACTCATCCAGACCCCATCACCTGATTCCTATTCTTGGTTGAACTAAAAAGTGTATATCTTACGTAAGTCCCAACACTAGCCATTTCTAGGAACCTTATGCCTAACGGTCCTCTCTACAAGACATTAATCTATAGTACACCCTATTTGACATACATAGGATTCCTCTTTATCTAAATAAGAGATTCCTTATGTTCCTAGATTAATATTCCAATAGTCCTCACTATATGACTTTAAAATGTAGCATTCCCAATCATTCAATAATAGGATGCCTCTTCTTCCAAATATAAGACTCCTTATGTGAGAATCATAGGATGCCTCATGCCATGATTATAGTGGCATATTTTAAAGGGCGTTGGAATCCATTCAAACATTCCATCACTCCACCTCATGTTTTGTGTCTCCTTCATTCAAATCTTCATACTCTTACATGTCTGAAGGGAACCCCAAATGGCCTGGTCCTATGCCACCTCAGCTCACCTACTATAATAGTCCAATGCCCTGGAAGACATTGGATGACACTTCAATTTTGGCCCCGTGTTTTGAATATTGTCTGTTATTGTCCTTCACTTGTTGGTTTTCATCACAAGCTAATGCGATGTGGATACTGTGATTTGAATATGGTCAGAATTTATCTCCCTTTGTCATGTTTCGCCATTGTGTTCCAAATGTTGGGCATGTGATTCACACTTTTCATCTCCCTTTGTTCAGATGGATTCCAACTCCCTTGGTGTTATTCCTCTAGTGCACTAGCGCATAGGTGTAAGCCTCAATTATATGCCCCAACCCACTAGTGAGTTGGGATGCCCTTACGACCAAAAATGAGGAAGTAATCATGGGAAACTTCCATGCATATACCCCATCCACAATTTCCTCTCCATAGAGGCAATCAAGCAGTGTCTAGGCGTAAGCCCCATTCACCATTTCAGATCTATAGTGTCACCAAGGCTGCATTAATATGTAAGCCTCATCAAACATTACCTCTTCATAGAGGCACCCGGGCATCATCCACGTAAGTCGCATCGACCATTTCCTCTCCATAGAGGTGCATAAGATACTTCAATGTGTAAGCCCCATCTTCAAATGTTGATCCATAGTGGAACCTGGGTAGTTTTCATGCGTAAGCCCCTTTCACCATTTCCGCTCCATTGTGGCACCCGAGCTACTTCTATGCATAATCCCCTTTCACCATTTCCACTTCATAGTGGCAACAATGTAGCTTCCATGTAATACCCCGACCCTAGTTACCCAGAGTCAGTGCATTATTACATAACATTGGCATGACCACAAGAGATCAAGTCTCAAAATACCAATTAGATTAGTAGCCTTGGAAGTACTAGATATATATATATATGTTATACATTAAATTATGAAATGGAAAAACTATAACATTGTGTCTCCTTTAAACACACTCATATCCTTTATCCTATTCTTGCAGGTCAATCATAATTTACTTCTTCACATCCTAAAAAAAATAAAACATAAGAAAGGGGTGAGCTTTGATGCTCAGTAACGATAAAAATATAGTAGAAACTATCATAAGAAAATATAAACATTTAAGTAAATGCATAAAACTAAAACATAAGCCTTTTAAACATAAACATAATCATAATATGACAAAGATAAATCAAATAATTACATTTACTTATTCACTTGTATATTCTACTAGTCGAATAATCACATGTAATATCAATAACTAATTTCATAATGACGGAATTCATAATGTCAGACATCATAACCACATGGTCAAGGCCTCATGCAAAGACTAAAAATAATAATTTTGTCAAGGCCTTATGACAAGACACTAGTCATTATCATTATACCTACTGATGCATCAAGGAGTTATAGCGGGTTCCACCCATCACATACTAAGTCCAATGCATTATTCCTATGAAAAGGTTGTAACATAATCTAAACATTCGTTTTAAAACTAGCATATGAAAAGTTAATATTTTATCCACAAACCATGAATGGTTTAAAAATATCCCATACACATTCAAAAATAACTCATTCAATACAATATGGAAAATTTTATAATAATAAATCATCCTCAATCAAGAATAATGAATGATATTTACATAGATTAAAATAATTAGTAAAACTATTTGAGATAAATTTCCCCTTTTTCTCTTGAAAACATTTAAAAGTCTTACTATTTATCAAGAAGCCGTTTAAAATAGATTTTTGAATAAAATTGTCCCATACGACATTGAAACATTAAAAGGAAATTTTAATTTTAAAACATTAATGTCATTATAAATAAATCCTTTAAACCATTTTTAAAACATGGTCATTAATGAAGTAGATTTAGAACAATAAATCTTTAAAACATTTAAAATGATATTTTTGTTAGAGTTCTTAACCAAATTAGAGATAATTGAATAAAAATAATTTAGGTAATAAAAACTTTATAATATCATGGGAAGAAAGGGATTCAAGATATACTATGTCAAAGTACAGTATATCCACCATATAAAAGTGAATTGGCGCATAACAACAGAGAAGTCTCTATGGAATGTAAATTGAAATGAAATCCCTTATAATGAATGTATCCTTAAGTTAAGGATAAATAAATGACATACTTATGTGTGAAAAATATTAATACACTCAATATGATTGGATATTCAGTGTAAATCAGTCAGTGGACATTCACACATATTCTTGTAAAAACAACACCAATGACTTGGATGTTTTACTCAATTAATGGAAATTGATTTGTGATTACTCTTATCATGTTCATATCGATGACCTGATAATTTATCAATGGAGTTATTATGTGCATAAAATTTATATCCACACAAAGGGGAGTGGAAATTACTACATAAATAAATAAATAGTCATTTCACACATAATCTTAGAGTAAAATAATCAATGATGTTTGTGTAAAACCCAATGAGTGGAAATTGAAATTAGAAATTCCCTTATCAATTAGGTAACATATGAAACATACACCCCATGAATGAATGATCATACAATGAAGTTTTAAATACACATAAATTAAATTATATTACACAAATAATACAATCACGTGCAGTACATACACCACACAAAAGCAATTAGTGGAAAATATAGCATGAATATCACTGGAATAACAAGTGAGATGAACACCCCTTATATTATACTTTTCGATAGTAGAGGGTAGGTTAAACACCTTTATAATGGTAAAATTGTTGTAATTAAATTATAAAAGAACCACATAGATAAATATGATATCGTATATGATCTTCTAATACTCTTTGATAATGATATTTTAGTAGTATCATTGTTTTGTGTGTTAACTAATTCATTTTACTTTATATATTTTGTTATGTAAGTCATGTTTGTTATGGAAAGGATGAATTTGATTCATATAAAGAATTATATAAAGTTATTAAACATTATTTTGAATCATAAAATGAAAATTATTCTTGAATAGTTATGGTGGGGAACAAAATCGCATTGCGTCGTAGAGACGGTAAGTCGTACGTACACATGAGTGACAATATCACTCTATTAGTGGTGAAATCATGTATAATTGGATGGTATATTATATATGAAGAATAATTAACATGTTATATTTAATATTCATATCATTTATACTCATTATTAAACCCATACAAATTATTAAGTGTTGAATAACAAACTACACCATGATGTTGAGATGGTAAGCCGTACGTACGCACATATGGTGGCTTGGTCCTTCATATTATGGATAGAATAATGAATATAGTTGTACCATATTTATAACAAAATTAACAGTATGTATAAGTTACTGGATTTATTATTTTGTTATCGAAACAACAATGAAAGAGGAAGTGGAAGAAGAAAAGACCTTTGAAAGAGGTGATTAAATTATTACCTCTTCTTCGGGTGCTTCCTTTTGTTTTGATCAAAATGGCTCAATAGGTTGGATTTCTGATCAAATTAAGTCCTATAGGTTCAATTGAGTGTATTTGGTAAGATATTTGAGTAGTTTTTGGCTGATCCAATTGTCTTGGAAGGTTTGATTTAGAGAGAAGGGTAAGTACCCTTTTATAAGAGAGGTGGGGGTCACTTTAGGAAAAGATTGAAATATTATTTTTTTATGAAATAATTTTCTATTAATAATAGCTAAAAATTGATTTATTTATAGCCTAAGTTAGGTATGGTTCTAAATACTCTCAACCAATAGGTTTTAGAAAATTTTTTGTCACCATATTAACCTTATATTTTATATTTAATTCTTAGTTAAATAGTTTATGTTTTACCATGTCTTCTTGTATTTTTATATTACATGGTTAATAAACATACTATAAAAATCCAAGAGAACCTCAAGTTGTTAATTAATGACATATATATAATTATATAATTCCTTTTTCCAAACCATGTATTTTTAGGAATTTTATATCATTTAATAATATAGTATTTGTTTTAAATACCCATTTATGTCAATTTTGACACTATTATGTATTCGGTTTTTGTGAAAGTCAATAAAACATGATTACTTTAAGAAACATAAATTAAATCAACCCTAACATGTCATAGTAATCTATAAAATTCTTTTAACACATCAAAAGTCTCAATTTACATTTATTTTTATATTTATAATATCAATTATTTTAATCTTTCATTAATATGGTAATTACTACATCATCATTTTGTCATAAATAAAAATAATTATTTAATGTTTAAAATTTATAAATAAAATACCATGTTGTTTGAAATTATTTTATATTTCTAATGAATATTAATAGTCTAATTTACTTTATCTATATCCTTATATTAAAAATGGTTTATTTATTAAACATTCAATTTATCACTTTTAACACTTCTTTAAATAAAATAATAATAAATGTATTAATCTAATAAAAGTGGATCAAAAGGATCATATGTTATTCATAAGGTATATTTTAGTCTAAATAAACTTATCCAATCAAATTGGGACATGTTTTATGGTACTTATAATATCATTTTACCTTTAATTACCCTATTTTCTTTTAACCGTGGTAAATAATATTCAAAAAGTTACTATTCACCAAAAATTATTTTCATCCTATTGAACAACATATTACTTACTGATTTCAACTTTTAATCTTTTATTTTTGAAATTAAATTCAAAGAAGTGGTAAAAGTATGTTTTATCCAATTTTGCAAATGTGCCTAGGAGGTGGGTAAAAGACGTTAAAAAGTTCAATAAAATTTTATATATCTAATCTTATTATAAAATGTCTTCAATTAATTACATTAGACTAAAATAGATATTATGTATCTATTATGACTTTAAAATAAATTTAAATTAAAAATAATTATTTAAATAAAATGTCGGCTTTAAACAATAACAAAGTGTTTTTCCCTATTCATCAAAAATTTAATATTTATAGAAAAATACCAAAAATTCACCCAAAGATAATTTTGATATTCCAAATTAAAAAATTATTTCTATTTTACTAAATTAAAAACATATAATTTGTATTAATTAATTTTAAAAAAATATTCCCCTTGAGAAAACTAGAAAGCAGGTTTTTGAGAAGTAAAAACTATCAAAAGATTGATGTGTGTTTATGTCCAACTTAAATGTAAAATTATTTAAAATTACTAATATTATATTAAATGATATAAATATAATATAGTTATACTTAAAAACCATTCCTATTTATAATTTAACACTATAAATTATTTTTATTAAAAATGTTTTTTCAATTAAAATTTAATATTTTTCACTATTTATCAAAATATGAAAGTTATCATAAAAGCACTGAATATTTATCCAAACTAAATTTTTATGTCCCGATTCTAAAGAAGAAGTTTATTCTGTCCAATTGAATATATAAATATGTCAAATATTGGATTTAAAAATGGTTTTCCATTAAAAGGAGGTAAAATTTCATTATTCAAAAAATACTTCTTTTATCTAAAAAAATGAATTTGATCTTATATTATGTCTAAGAAAAATATAATATGGATGAAAAAATTATATGGAGTATATAAAATTCAAAATGCAGTTAATAATATTCATAACCATTTTTTAAATGGCTAGTTTTATTTATGAGATCGAATAAGAAAATAAAGATATGTACTTAATTTTCAATTAGAGTTTCATCCTTTAATAAATTTCTATCACTAAGTCATCTTTTCTCCAAATGATGAGTTTTCAAGATGACTTGGTCACACATAAAGCACTATAATCGGCTTCTAGAGAATAACAGAATCCACAAAGTATGAACTTTTTATTTCCCATGTCTATAGATATTAACCAAAACCAAATGGTTTGTACAAGGTTACATGATCCCCAAAATGGATAATCCTTTATAGAAATAAATACTAATATTAATTTCCAAAATTATGAAAACAATACCCAAGGTTAAATAAGGAGCATTCAATAAATAATTTTCCTTAAAATACTTCAATATAATCCAAAATATTATTGAAACACAACTATTTGAGGAAAATAATCGCATAATCATTCATATAAAATCTTAACATTTATCTCCAAATAACATCAACTACTCTTAAAGTCTCATACAGAAGTATAATTAACCAAACCACATATTCTATGTGATAGGTTAATCATTTCCATTAATAACCTAAATCCTTAAAAAACATATATTATAAAAAAAAATCCACCATTACTCCTTAAATGAAATCCCATATTATTCTATTTTTCATAGGCATATAATGTTGCCAATAGAGCAAACGTCTTCTAAAATAACATTTATCACTTAATCACAAAATCGTTTTCATATACTAAGGATATCTATTTAATAAGACACAAGATACCAAATCAATTGATAATTGATCAATAAAATCATTTAACCAAAATGAATTAGTCACACTAACCAGTGACTTCACGTAGTCCAGTGGTAGGCGATAAATCACACTCACACTTTGGTTGTGTTTTCGATTCCGGTAGCTTCGTCCAAGGCGATGGGTTTTCACATGGTCTGAGTGTTTTCTTTTTTCAAAAACTATATTTTATAAAATTCCCAAAATGAGAAACTTTCCTCAAAATAACCATAAATATTTTAACTACAAATGTTATCTCACACCTCGCATTTTCATCCCAAAAAATAATTATAGGTAATTGCCTCAAATTCAAGGATAATATAAACCCAAATGGTCCTTTATAACTATATCCACAAAAGAAATTATAATTATTCCTCAAATATCATTTTCACCTAACAAACTCCACGGTTACACATACAATAGAAAATACTTCCAAAGTAATCCCATCAACAAATTTCATTAATAATTTTAAAAATTTAACCATCCAATTATTTCAACATGGATTCTTCCTTGACCTAGTGGTTATCCTATATAATAGGTCATTGAATTTGGTAATTCCAAGGTCCCTTACATTTATGGAAAATCACTATAAATGGATTCTTAGGATCATTTTTATTTTCTTCCAAAATACTCTTCATTTTCCTTCAGAAATTCTTTATATTATGTCCTTATTTCCCACACAAAAATAATTTATTTTTTCCATTGAGACACTTTCCTGGGTGTCTCCTACCACATTTCTATCATGATGGAAATTGAGCTTTATTTTCTTTTTGGTCTTCACTACTATAGATCTTATAATTCTCCACCTTTCTCTTCATTGTTGATTTTGGGAGTTGGATAATGTATATATTATTGATCATATTTTTGGAAACCTGCTTCATCATGAAAATGATATATTTTATTCCTATAAAAATTCCATTTAGTTGCTCATTTCCACCAATGTTACCACCTTTTACATGATGTTCAATGTTACTATGACTTTCTTAGAATCTGGCCATTAAGTAAAATGAGTTATCATATTGTGAGTAACAATAGTCATAAAATCATTTAAAGAATATCTTGACATAATATTTTCAATCTAAAACACCTTAGGATTGACCAAGGTAATCTATTCTCATCTTATATTAAAAGCATTCAAATAGGTTGGTAAATAAAATGTGATTTATCCTAAGAATATCCCCTAGGAGTGTGGTAACCAAAAGTGTCGTAAAGGCCCGTTATCGTGCACCAGTTCCCTTTCGAGTCTAGCTTGAAGCGGTGTTTTCTGGTTTTACCCCTACGTATATATGTTCCAGAGCTACCTCTACCTAATTATATTCAGACTGGGACGTATTACATCGAAAACCTAGATAATATTTACATTACCAACATTTTTTGAGGTTCATCTATACTAATCCTCAAAGTCTATCTCAGGGTAGTGTTTTCTAATCATAGTTTTTCTAAATCTAGTTTCCAAAGTTTGTACTAAAATTCCTCTAATACAAATAGTAACACCCCGACCCTAGTTACCTAGAGTCAGTGCATTATTATATAATATTGGCATGATCAGAATAGATAAAGTCTCTAAAGACTGATTTGTTTAGTAGCCTTGGAATTACTAGATACATACATATGTTATACATTAAATTATGAAATGAAAAACTATAACATTGTGTCTCCTTTGAACACACTCATATCCCTTAGATTATTCTCATAGGTCAACCTTATTATACTTCTTCACATGATTGTAAAAATAAAACATTTGAAAGGGGTGAGCTCATATTCTCAATAAGGATAACAATATAGTAGAAACTGTCATCAGAAAACTTAAATATTTAAGTCAATGTATAATAACAAAACAAAAGGCATTTAAAATTAAAGTTCATCACAATATAGAAATTATAAATCAAATAATTCTATTTACTTATTCACATATATATTATACTAGTCGAATAATAACTTGTAATATCAATACCTAATTTCATAATGATGGAACTCATAATGTCGGACATCATAACCACATAGTCAAGGCCTCGTTCCAAGACTAAAAATAATAATTTTGTCAAGGCCTTGTGCCAATACAATAATTTTTATCATGAGACCTAATGATGCATCGAGGATCTATAGCAGGGTCCACTCATTACTTATAAAGTCCAATGCATTCCTCAAATTAAAAGGTTGGAACATGATCTAAACATTCATATTAAAACTAGCACAAAAATGTCAATATTTTAACCACAAACCATGAATGGTATAAAAATAGCCCATCCACATTCAAACATAACTAATTAAATAAAATATTCAATATTTTATTATAATAAATCAACCTCAATCAACAATAATGAAGGATATTTACATAGAGTAAAATAATTAGTAAAACTATTTGATAGAAATTTCTCTTTTTCATGAAAACATTTAAAAGTCTCATTATTTATCAAGACACCTTTTTAAAGATATGTTTTGAATCAAATATTCCCATACCAATTTCAAACATTCAAAAGAAATTTTAATTTTAAAACATTCATGTCCATAAAAATAAATCCTTTAAACCATTTCTAAAACCTGGACATTAATGATAAATATTTAGAAGAATAAATCTTTAAAACCTTTAAAATGATATTTTAGTTAGAGTTATTAACCAAATGAGAGACACTTGAATATAAATAGTTGAGGTAATAAAAACCTTATAATATCATGAAAATAAAGTGATTCACAATATACTATGTCAAAGTATAGTATATACATCATATATAAGTGAATTGATGCATAACAACACAAAATTCTTAAGGGAATATAAATTGAGATGAAATCCCTTATAAAGACTGTATCCTTAATTTAAGGATAAATAAATGAAATAATTGTGTGTGAAAAATATAAATACACTCAATATGATTGGATATTCTGTGTAAATCAGTCAGAGTACATTCACACATATTCTTGTAAAAACAACACCAATGACTTGGATGGTAAACTCAATGAATGGAAATTGAGTTAAGATTACTCTTATCATGTTCATATCGATGACTTGAAAAATTTTCAATGGAGTTACTATGTGTATCAAAAGTAAATCCACATAAATGTGTGTGTAAATTACTACATAAATAAATAAATAGTGATTTTACAGATAATTTTGGAGTAAAATAATCAGTGAATTTTTCATAAAACCTAATGATTGGAAATTGAAATTAGAAATTACCTTACCAATTAGGTAACTTACGAAACATACACCCCATTAAAGAAGTATCATAAAAAGAATTTTTAAATACCCACAAATTAATATATATATATATATATATATATATATATATATAACATAACTAATATAATCATGTGCAGTACATACACCACACAAAATAAAATAGTGAAAAATATAGCATGAATCTTACGGGAATAAAAAGTGAGATGAAAACCCCTTACCTTGTACTTTTCCTTAGTTATGGGTAGGTTAACATACTTTATAATGGTGAAATAATTGTTATTAAATTATAAAATAACCACATATATAAATATAATATCATAAATTATATTCTAATATTCCTTTGTTAATGATATTTCAGTAGTATCAGTGTTTTTGGTGTTAACTAATTCATTTTCCTTTATATTATTTGTTATGTAAGTCAGGTTTTTTATGGATAGTATGTATTTTATTCGTATCCATATTAATTTTAAGTTCTTAAAAAATATTTTTAATCATCAAATGAAAATTATTCTTGAATTATTACAATGGGGAATGAAATCTCATTGTGTCGTGGAGAGGGTAAGTCGTACGTACGTATGAGCGAAAATATCATTCTATTAGTTGTGAAATGATATGTAATTAGATGGAATATTATATATAAAGAAACATTAACATGTTATATTTATTATTTACATCTGTTATACTCATTATTATACCCATCCAAATAATGAAGTGTTGAATAACAAACTACACCACAACGTGGAGATATTATGCCATACATATGCACGTATTGTGACTTTTTCATTCATAGGATGGATAGAATAATGAATTGGTTGTACCATATTTATAATAACATAACAGAATTTTGAAGGGACTTGAGTTATTTTTTGGTATGGAAACAACAAAAAAGAGTAAGTGTAAGAAGAAAAGAACTTTGAAAGAGGTTATGAAATTATTACCTCTTCTTCGAGTGCTTCCTTTTGATAGGATCACAAGGGCTCATTAATATGGATTTATGATTAAAGTAAGCCCTATTGATTAAATTGAGGGTATATGGGAGGATATTTGATAGGGGGTTGGCTGAGACAAATGTTTTTGGAGGTTTTATTTTGAGAGAAGGGGAAGTACCCTTTTATATGTGAGGTGAGGGTCACTTTAGGAAAAGCATGAAAAGTTATTTTATTATATAATCATTTTCAGTTTATAATGGCACCAAATGGATTTATTTTGAGTCTAAGCTGGGTATGTGCCGAAATAATCTCAAAAAATATGTTTTAGAATAGTTTATGTCGCTATATTAACCTTATCGTCTAGATTTAATTCTTAGTTAAATAGTTTATCTTTTACCATGTTTTTTTGTATTTTTATATTACATGGTTAATAAACATACTATAAAATTCCAAGCTAACCTAAAGTGGTTAAATAAAGAAATATCTATCATTATATAAGTCCTTTCTAGGAACCTTATATTTTTAATAATATTATATAATTTAATAGTATAATATTTGTCTTATATACTCATTTTTGTCAGTTTTGACACTATTGTGTATTTGGTTTTTTTTGAAAGTCAAAAAAACATGATTAATTCGAGAAAAAAAATATATTTAATAAACCCTAAAATATCATATTATTCATTATAATCCATGGAATTCATCTAAAGTTCAATTTACATTTATTTTGATATTTATAATATCAATTATTTTAATCCTTCATTAATAATCTAATTAATGCATCATCGTTATGTCATATATAAATTTAACTATGTAATGTCTAAAAATTATAAATAAAATATCATGATGTAGGAAATATTTTTATCTTTCTAATGAATATTTATAGTCTAATATATCTTATGTATATCCCTATTTTAAAAAGGTTTTAGTTATTAAACTTTGAATTTAACACTTTTAACTCTTATTTAAATAAAATAATGATAAATATCCTAATATAATTAAAGTGGATAAAAAGGAGAATATTTTATTAATAAAGATGATTTTTTTTGAAATACACTTATCCAATATAATTAAGACATGTGTTAGGGTAATTATAATATCACTTTACCTTTAATTACCCTATTTACTTTTAACCATGGTAAATAAAATTCAAAAGTTATGATTCACAAAAAATTATTTTCATCCTATTGAACCACATTTTACTTACTAATTTCAACCATGTCTCTCAGATTTTTGAAATTCAATTCACAGAAGCGGTAAAAATATATTTTATGGAAATATGCAAATATGCTTAGAAGGTGGGTAAAAGATGGTATACAGTTCAATAACATTTTATATAACAAATCTTATTATAAAATGAAATAAGTGAATTAAATTGGACTAATAAAGGTATTATTTAGGTAGTTTGACATTAAAATAAAATTTAATTAAAAATAATTATTTCAATAAAAAGTCTGCATTAAACAATAACGCAGTGTTTTTCACTATTCATCAAAAATTGAATGTTTTTAGGAAAATAACGAAAATTCACCCCAAGATAATTTTGATATTCCAAATTAAAAAATGATTTATATTTTACTAAATTCAAAAATATATAAGTTGTAGTAATTAATTTTAAAAACTATTCCCTTTGTCAAAACCAGAATGCAGGTTTTTGAGAAGTAAAAACTAGCAAAAGATTGATATGTGTTTATGTCCAATTTAAATGTAAAATTACTTCCAATGACCAGCATTGGATTAAATGATAAAAATATAATCTAATTATAATTCAAAACCATTCAAATGTATAATTTAACACTCTAAATTATTTTGATTAAAAAAGTTGTTTCCAGTTAAAATTTATTATTTTTCACTATTTGTCAAATTATGAACGTTATCAGAAAAGCACTGAAAATTTATCCAAACTAAATTTTTGTGTCATACTTATAAAGAAGAAGTTTATTTTTTCAAATTTAATATATAAAAGTGTTAATTATATTATTTAAAAGGGTTATCCATTATAAGGCAGTAAAATTTCAATTTTTTTAAGAATACTTTTATCTGAAAAATTGAATTTGATCTTATATTATGTCCAAGAAAAAAATATTATGGACATTAAATTTATATAAAGTATAGAAAATTTAAAATTCAGTTAATACTATTCATATCCATTTTTTTAACGATTATTTTGGTATGTCGTGGTGCGCTCAAGCTCGGTGTTGCGTGTAGAACAAGCTATTTAATTACTTTAATGAAAATAACATACTATGAAATCTTGGGTTGTTACATTCCATGTGAATACCCCATCCACCATTGTCACTTCATAGTGGCGCCTGGGAAGCTTTCGTGTGTAATCCATTTTCACCACTCCTCGTGGAATCATCTTTGTACCACGATTTTCAGGTCTGTTGTTTCCTCTTGTTTCTCACACAATGTCTGACTCACGTGGGCTTAGAGTAAGAATCGACCATGACACCCTATTTGAGATTCCTTAGTGTGTAACCCCATATTTGTTCACCGAACTATGTGGTATTTGATCCTTTCCCTCTCTAGAAAAGGTAAGTAGGAATCCTCACTGAGGTTCGGTCCCATCACCAATCTGTCCCGACCACTAAAAGTCAGTTCACCCATGTCCTGCATGACATTAAACTGTATGCCCCTTTTCATTCCGCATGATGCTAAACTGTATGTATCCAAAATACATGGGTTTTGATCTTTGTCTCTCAAAAATGGTATTTAGGAAGCCTCCCCAAGGTTCAATCCCCATCTAAGGTAATCTGTTATACTCCCCTTCATTGGGACCAACTCTCTGGTCTACCCTCAAGCGTTAGATCAATCTCAGACTGCTAACCACCAGTAAGCCCCGACATCATCTTTGGGTCATTGTTCTCTATGTACACCTTGATCCTATGCTAAAACCTTTCTTACTACATGGTTTTTTATCCCTCTCTCCTATATAGGGTATTTAGAAATCCTCCCTAAGCTTCAACCCCAAATATTAGTAAACTTCAGTGTCCCCTTTGTTGGGACCCTCATCCTTGGTATGTCCCTTAGTGGTGTCAGACTAGCTCCTAGGCTTCTATCCACATGTAATCCTCATCATGTCATCAGGTCTTTTTCCTCTACACACACCATGATATTATTCTGCATCCTGAACTACATGGAATTTGATTCTCCTCCTCTGGGATACGTAGAAATCCTCCCTGAGGATCAATCCTAACATCATTATCACCTTCATGTCAGTTTGACCATCACTCACTCTATCCTTCAACACTCTATCCATATCCATCCTGATTCTTACTTGGGGCCTCCACATCCCGGTGAGATCATGACATCCATCTAGTTTTTACCCTTTTCGGAACTTGAGCCGCTAACTACGAATAAGCCCCAGCATGAATACGCGTCTTTGTCCTTTGTGTACACCCCGAGTCCATGTTTTTCCCTTCGAACTACGTGGGTTTTGATACTTTTATTCTACTTAGGGCATGTAGTAAACCTCTACAAGGGTTAGTCCTAGCTAATGGTAAACCTTGGTGTTCCCCATTTTGGGGTGCACTCTCCTTGATCTGCCCTTAGTGGTGTCCAGACCAGCCTTCACAGTGTGACATCTTCCCTTTATGAGACAACCCACCCTGGGTCCACTCTCATTAGGCATTATAACCTATCCATCTAGTTTTCCCCATTCTGGGGTGCACACTTTCTGATATTCCCTCAGTGGTTTCCAAATTATCCTTCAGGGTGTGATATCTTCCCTCTAAAGGACACAGCACCTCAGATTTGTCCTCATTGGGCATTTTGATCCATCCATCGAGTAAACCTTCCAGGTGCTCCCTCCTCGGGATGTACCACTCTAATCCGACTCTATGGGATGTTCTAATCACTCTCAGTATGTCTCCGCAAGAAGTTAAACTCATGAAATACCCTTTTTTAATCATGGTAAGCTGAGGAAAACCACAGAGACATTCCTCCAGCATAAGATACCCCTTGACCGATGTGGGATTCATCGGGTTTTGTGCCCTTGAGATGACCTCTTATGAGGAATAATACAGGTTCCCCAATGTACATGCATCCATATATTCCCTGACATTTCTGATATCGTCATCTACTCCAACCGGAGGTTTCTTCCCTTTCAACACCCTTTGGAATTTTCTAATGAAAGTATCATAATTAACCATTCTCCACAAAGATATGTATAACGACCCATACTTTACATACATTGTTAATACTTCAAAATTTAAGCACACTTATTACAACATATGACAAAACCACAAAGGACTGTATAGGTATAGTGTGTTTAGAAACTGGGAAAAATAAACAACTGGTTCATAAATATTCTACAGTGTCTCCCATTTATTTCATCATATCTAGGGTCCCTGTTAGCACATTCTACTTAATATCCATCTTCCTGACCTAGGGAAAAGAAAACATAAAAGGGTGAGCTCAAATGCTCAGCAAGGGCAAATAATGGAAATAAAAATCATATCATATCTTTTTGAAAATTAAAACCTGCAAAATAGATCATAATATCTTATCATGGAATAAATCATAGAAGTGAAAATGAGATCCCCATACTCATAACATAAAACTTGAAACTTTGTGGCATGCACACATAATCATGGAAAATCATTTCTTGTTAGTCATGACTCATTGCCAAGACTATCTTAGTGGACAAAGTCCCTTTCTGAACCGAGTCACCCAAGTTCCAGTCCTGTTTCACTGAACCGGTATAACCTACCGTTCCAGCCATGTCTATCTCATGAGATATAAAATCATTACCCAATGCATTGGAGGGAGATATAGGTCCCACCCATCTTATAATGAATCCTTTCTTATGTGTGCCACATAATCATAAAACATACATCATCGCATAACACATGTAACAAAAATGGGATTCTTGAAACATCATGACATCATAAATAAATTCATATAAGATAAAGGAATTCATAAAAATAATTCCATCACAACATGATCAACTCAATGTAATAATATGGATAAAAACAGAACCCTTTATTATCTTAGATGGAAAATAATTTTGATAAAACACTTGAACTCCATTCTTGAGGAAAATATCCTTTCTTCTTCAAAAAAACTTTTCTTTTCATAACATTTCATACAATTATAAACTAAAAGAAGTTGATTAAAAATAAACTTGAAAACTTGTAAAGGAAGCTTCTTGGGAATAATTTTTTTAAAATCCATTCATGCCGTATAAGTTAAAAAAAACATTCTTCGTACTTTTGTCGGAAAAGTCATAAAGTACCTCGTACAAAAAACGACAAAAGATTCCTTTCTTATTCTTTACTAAAAACTCACCGAAGGGTAAAATTGGATTTAAACTATTGTAAGTGGATGGAAATAATATTACATATTGAGGAAACATGGATGTGGATGATAAAATACACCCCAGTAAATACTTACGAATAAACAATCTCAGATAAAAATGAGATTGTGATATTTCCCTTACCTTAGGTCCGATTTACTTTGTACGTGTCCGAAGCTCCTGTATAATGGTTTAAATAATGTTATTGACTTATTCCAGAATCATACATATTGATATGATATCATATATGGTCATATTCTTAGCTTCTTGTTAGTAATATTTCATTGTTACTTGTTACTCGGGTCTTTATTGCCTTTTGTTCTTATGCGTGTTTTGCCGAATACATTCTTATTCTTCTTTTAAGGTTATAGATACCTTATATCCATAATGGTATTAGTGTAACATATATCATATTTATTCATTCAATTCATTTATATAATTACTATGTAATGATGATCATGTAGAACGAGTCGCATCACATCGTGGAGACGGTATTCCGTACGTACGCACGAGTGATGATATCGTTCCTATGATCGTGGAACTGTATTGGAGTATATATATATTATTTCAGTATCAATATTACTTTATAATAATCATAAATAGTTACTCATTACACCATTATACCCATCCTTGTAAAGTGATGGTGGAAAAATATATTACACCACGGCGTGGAGACGGTATTCCGTACGTACGCACGCGCGGTGATTTCATTTTTCCGTAGGATGGCTAGAAGGTGAATTAGGGTTGTTTCATATTTATAATAACATATCAGTATGTAAGTAATACTGATGTTATTACTTTATCATGAAACAACTAAAGAAGAACAAGATGAAGAAGAAAGAAATTGAAAAGATCGGTAATGGATATTACCTCTTATTTGGAACTCTTCTTTGAATCCTCCACTTAGGGAACTAAGATTGGTCTTTGAAGAAGACCAGGACCTCTAGGATTATTCTAGGTAAGTGGAGAGGAGAAAATGGCAGGGGTTGGCCGAGCTTTAGTGCTCAAATTGGTGTGAGGAGGAGGGGGAGGAGGTGCCCTTTTATAAGGGAGGAGAGGGGCACCTTAGGAATATCTCAAAATATTATTTTATATTAAAGTCAAAATCGGTTTATAATGGTTCCAATGGGTCTTATTTCGAAGCTAAAGTGGGGAGGGGTCGAAATACTATCAACCAATAGGATTTAGACAAGTTTAGGGTATTATTTTAACCTTATCAATTAGATTTAACTCTAAGTTAAATAATTTAACTTTTACCATGTCTTTTTGTTTTCTTTCACTATATGGTTAATACACTTACTATAACATGCCAAACGAACCCCAAATAGTTTATTATTAATATATATATCCTTATCTAAGTCATTTGGCCACACCTTAGATTTTTAGGAATAAAATAACAATTAATAATATAATATTTGATTTAAAAACTATTTTGTGTCAATTTTGACACTATTTGATATATGATTTTTGTGAAAGTTATAATAGAATTATATGTTCGAACCAAGTTGATTAAATCAACACTAATATATCATAGTAACCTAGAAAATTAGTGTAATTCATAAAAAGTCTCAAATTACATTTATTTTGGTGTTTATAACATCAATTATGTCAATATTTCATTAATAAGATAATTACTTCATCATCATTGTGTCATAAATAAATTAAACATTTTAATGTCTAAAAATTACAAAACAAATACCATTATGTAGGAAATCCTTTTAGATTTCTAAGGAATATTTACAATCGAATTTATCTTATGTATAACCCCATATTAAAAATGATTTACTTATTAAACTTTGATTTTAACTATTTTAACCCTTCTTTAAATAAATTAATAATAAATGTCCTAATCTAATCCAAGTGGGCCTAAATGGTCATATTTTATTCCTAAGTTTGTTTTTGGTCTAATTACACTTGTACAATAGAATTAGGACATGTGTTAGGGTAATATTAATATCATATTTACCCTTAGTTACCCTATTTACTATTAACCGCGGTAAAAAAGGTAAAAAGTTACTATTCACCAAAAAAATTATTTTCATCTCATTGAACCACATTTTAGTTCTTGATATTAACCGTGTCTCTCGGATTTTCGAAATTCCATTCACAGAAGCGGTAAAATTATGTTTTATGCAAAATTCAGTTTTTAACCTACCACTTAGTGGTTTCACTATTCATCAAAAATTGAAAGTTTTCAGAAAAATACCAAAATTTCACCCTAGGCTAATTTCGGTATTCCGAATCCAAAAATGATGTCCATTTTGAAAAATAAAATTTATAAAATTTCAAAAAGAGGTTATTACTATTCATAACGGCTAGTTTTAATAATATTTCAATAGCATATCGTTGTTTAGTGAAACTCGGTATTGCGTACGACGCAAGCTATCGAGGAAGGTCGTGATTGCGTGTAAAGCAAGCCAAGCAAGTGTTGTGTAGAAAAAGATTCATTTGATGATTTATATAACATAAAAGTCTCGGGTGTTACATTCTACCCCCCTTAAAAAGAATTTCTCCCTCGAAATTCGTTACTTTGTAACAAACAGATGAGGATACGTCTCCCTCATCATATCCTCATGCTCCCATGTAGCTTCTTCAAGTTGGTGGTTCCCCCATAAAAATTTCACCAATCGAGTGGTCTTGTTTCGTAGGACTTTTTCGCTACGATCCAGAATCTCTATCGGCTGTTCTTCATAAGAAAGATCTTGCCCCAGCGGTACAACTTCTGAGCTGAGTACATGTGAAGGATCTGGTATGTACTTTCTCAGGAGAGATACATGGAACACATCGTGAACTTGAGAGAGATTCGGTGGAAGCGCCAATCGGTAAGCTACCTTCCCAACACGATCCAGTATTTCGAAAGGACCGATATATCTAGGGCTCAACTTCCCCTTCTTTCCAAATCTCATAACCCTCTTCCAGGGAGATATTCGTAAGAACACTTTATCACCCACTTCAAACTCTAGGTCTTTTCTTCGGTTGTCGGCATAACTTTTCTGTCGACTCTGAGCTGCTCTTATGTGTTGTTGAATAGATCTGACCTTTTCTTCCATTTCATCAACGAGATCAGGTCCTAATAGCTTTCTTTCCCCAACTTCATCCCAGCAAGTTGGAGTCCTGCATTTCTTTCCATAGAGATCTTCATAAGGAGCCATCTGAATACTGGAGTGAAAGCTATTGTTATAAGAAAATTCCACCAAAGGTAGGTGTTGATCCCAACCTCCTTTGAAATCCATAGAGCAAGCTCTCAACATATCTTCTAGGGTTTGAATTGTTCTCTCAGACTGACCGTCTGTCTGGGGATGATAAGCAGTGCTGAAACTCAACTCTGTATCCAAAGTATGCTGAAGACTTCGCTAGAACTTCGAGGTAAATCTCGGATCCCGATCAGATATAATAGAAAGTGGTACTCCATGCAATCTTACCACTTCCTTTACATATATCCTGGCAAGCTGATCTAGAGAGAAATCCTCTCTAATAGCAATGAAGTGTGTAGACTTTGTAAGACGATCAACTATGACCCAGATAGCATTATTGCCTTTGGATGTTTTAGGAAGTCCTGTGACAAAGTCCATAGTGATGTTTTCCCATTTCCATTCGGGTATGGGTGATGGTTGTAACATCCCCTTAGACTTTTGTCTCTCATCTTTAACTTGTTGACAAACCAAGCATCGAGAGACATATTCAGCAACATCTCTTTTCATGCCATCCCACCAGAAGTACTCTTTCAGGTCCCTATACATCTTTGTGCTTCCAGGATGAATAGAGAATGATGAACTATGAGCCTCATTCAGTAGCTCCTTCTTTAATTCGGGGATGGGAGGAACACAAACTCGATTCCTAAACTTTATTATCCCATCACAATCAGGGTTGAATTCAGGAACATTTCTCACCTTCTTTTGTAACTCGACATCTTCTTTCTGTGCCTCTTTAATCTTCACATGTATATATGGTTGAACATTCATTTGAGAAAGATAAGATTTTTCCCCTTCCATTATAATTCCAAGATCCATCCTTTGTAAATCCATAAATATTGGATCTTTTGTGATCCTCATCATGGATAAACTAGCATGGTCTTGTCGACTTAATGCATCTGCCACCTTGTTTGCATTCCCAGGGTGGTAATGGATTGAGCAGTCATAATCCTTAATCAGCTCCAACCATCTTCTTTGACGCATATTCAACTCCTTTTGTGTGAAAATATACTTTAAACTTTTATGATCAGTATAAATATCACACCTTTCACCATAAAGGTAATGCCTCCAAATCTTTAATGCAAAGATTACCGCAGGCAACTCCAAATCATGTGTTGGGTAATTTTGCTCATGGATTTTCAACTGTCGTGAGGCATAAGCTATCACCATATCATTTTGCATAAGAACACACCCGAATCCCTTCTTGAATGCATCACTGTAGATCACAAACCTTTCTCCACTACAAGGCAGTGTGAGCACAGGTGCACTGTATAACCTTCTTTTCAACTCCTTGAAATTCTCTTCACATTCCTCTGTCCAGACAAACTTAACTCCTTTCCGAGTCAACTTGGTGAGTGGATTAGATAATCGTGAAAAATCTTTTACAAAACGTCGATAATATCCAGCCAAACCAAGAAAACTTCGGATCTCAGTTACTGTTGTTGGTCTCGACCATCTTTCGATAACCTCTATTTTTGCTGGATCAACAGATATCCCCTCTTTTGAGATTATGTGACCCAAAAATGCAACTTTTTGAAGCCAAAATTCACACTTGGTAAATTTGGCATAAAGCTTCTCCTTTCTCAGGGTCTTCAATATAATTCTCAAGTGATCTTCATGCTCTTCCTTGCTCTTTGAATAGATAAGAATATCGTCTATAAAGACTACCACAAATTGATCAAGATAGTCTCTAAAGACTCTATTCATTAGATCCATGAAGATAGCAGGGGCATTAGTAAGACCAAACGGCATCACTATAAATTCATAGTGTCCATACCTTGTACGGAAAGCCGTCTTTGGTATATCCTCCCTTTTGACCCTTAATTGATGATACCCTGAACGAAGATCAATCTTGGAAAAGTATTGATCTCCGCGTAGTTGGTCAAATAAGTCATCAATGCATGGGAGAGGATATTTGTTCTTGATAGTGATCTTGTTAAGTTCTCGATAATCAATGCAGAGTCTCATTGATCCATCTTTCTTCTTAACAAATAGAACAGGTGCTCCCCAAGGTGACGCACTAGGGAGTATGAATCCCTTATCAAGATTCTCTTGGAGTTGCTTCTTCAATTCCTGCAACTCAATTGGGGCCATTCTATAAGGTGTCTTTGAAATTGGCAAAGCGCCCGGTACGAGTTCTATTGAAAACTCAACTTCACGATTTGGTGGAAGACCCGGTAATTCCTCCGGAAATACATCATCAAACTCCCGTACAATGGGCATATTCTTAATCGTGATTTTCTCACCAACCATTTGAGATAAATAACCTTCATTTAGTGGAATCAATACCCATAAGATGGATGAAATTTCCACTGGAAGGTTATGTTCATCCTTGCATTGATAGACGATCGTAGATTGATCTGGAATATGAAATGTGACTTCCCTTCTTTGGCAATTGATATGAGATCCATGTAGAGAAAGCCAATCCATGCCAAGAATCACATCAAATTCCACTAAAGGAAGGATCACAAGATTTGTAGGAAGCACTTTCCCACAAACTTCGATCGGAGAAGAATTATAAACTTTTGATGCGACTGTTGTGCCATTAGGTGTTGTCACAGCTAACTCAACATCTAATTGTTGAGGTAATACGGTGATACCCTTAGAAAATTCTTTAGAAATAAAAGATTGGGTGGATCCAGAATCAAATAAAACATTTGCTACTTTAGAGTGGACGGTAAGTGTACCTTTCACCACTTCATTATCGTACTCCACATCGCTGATAGAAATTGCATGTGACTTTCCTTTGTCTTTAGCCTTAAGATTTTGTTGACGTCGACCATCATCATCAACCCTTGGATTTGGGCATTTATTGGCATAATTCCCCATCTCCTTGCACTTGAAACATTGAAGTGTAGTAGGTTCATTCTATGTATCTCTTCCTTTGTTTGCGTCATTAGACATCTTCTTCCCATTATCACGGCATTCAAATGCCCGATGACCTTCCTTTCCACATTTAAAACATTTACTTGTCCCTTTAAGACAACTCCCTCCATGTTTCTTTCCACACTTTGAGCATAAGGAAAAGCTCATCTTCTTTTCCTTGTGCTCTTTAGATTTTTCTTTGAATTCCATCTTCCTCTTCTTATCAAACCCATGTGACTGGTGGGTTACTCCAATCTCCATCTCGACTTTGAGAGCACATCGAATGATTTCCTCGTAGCTATTGAAGTCCCTTATGTCTAACGCCCTTAGAAGACTTGGTTTTAAGCCACTAAAGAATCGATCGATCTTACTCTCAGGTTGGATAATAATACCAGAAGCATACCTTGCAAGTCTTGTAAAATTTGCTTCATAGGTACCAACAGATTCATCATCCCTTTGCTTCAGTTCAAGAAACTCTTTCTCCATCTTTGTTCGGAGAATACGAGGGAAGTACTTATTGAAAAATAAGTTCTTGAACTCGTCCCATTCCATAGACTCAATTTCATCCCTTTGCCTCGTATTCTTAATAAGATTCCACCATTGATCAGCATCTCCTTCCAAACGATACACTGCTAGGATGACTTTATCATGTTCAGAACATTGAAGAACTGAAAATATCTTTTCAGTAGTACTAATCCATTGTTCAGCAACTAAGGGATCAGTAGACCCACTAAAAGAAGGTGGACGCTGCCTCATGAAGGATTCAACAGAATGTTGCTCCTTCCTTTGCTCGTTTGGATGTCCTGCATGATTCATAGCATGAGAAAGTTGTGTGAGCATGGCTACAAGATTTTGCATTCCAGCTCCCATATCGTTTGGTTTCTCAGGGGGACAATCATTGCATTGCCCATCGCATTCCGCATTAACACGGTTCCTTCGGGTTCCAGCCATTGACTAAAACCAAGAAGAATAGTGTGAGCAACACTAATTATAATAGGAAAACCACATAATTCAAGAATAAAATTTTCATGCTTAAGGTCTTATCCTAGGTTATTCAAGGCCATTTCTAAAACACTAAGATTGTGTTCTATGCTTAGACTTATCCTTAGGGTTCTTACTAAGGCTTTCACATCCTAGTTTCCAAAGGTTGACTATACCTTTCCTCTGATACCAACTATAACGACCCATACTTTACATACATTGTTAATACTTCAAAATTTAAGCACACTTATTACAACATATGACAAAACCACAAAGGACCGTATAGGTATAGTGTCTTTAGAAACTGGGAAACATAAACAACTAGTTCATAAATCTTCTACAGTGTCTCCCATTTATTTCATCATATCTAGGGTCCCATTTAGCATATTCTACTTAATATCCATCTTCCTGACCTGGGGAAAAGAAAACATAAAAGGGTGAGCTCAAATGCTCATCAAGGGCAAATAAAGGAAATAAAAATCATATCATATCTTTTTTAAAATTAAAACCTGCAAAAGAGATCATAATATCTTATCATGGAATAAATCATAGAAGTGAAAATGAGATCCCCATAATCATAACATAAAACTTGAAACTTTGTGGCATGCACACATAATCATGGAAAATCATTTCTTGTTAGTCATGACTCATTTCCAAGACTATCTTAGTGGACAAAGTCCCTTTCTGAACCGAGTCACCCTCGTTCCAGTCCTGTTTCACTGAACCGGTATAACCTACCGTTCCAGCCATGTCTATCTCATGAGATATAAAATCTTTACCCAATGCATTGGAGGGAGATATAGGTCCCACCCATCTTATAATGAATCCTTTCTTACGTGTGCCACATAATCATAAAACATACATCATCGCATAACACATGTAACAAAAATGGGATTCTTGAAACATCATGACATCATAAATAAATTCATATAAGATAAAGGAATTCATAAAAATAATTCCATCACAACATGATCAAATCAATGTAATAATAGGGATAAAAACAGAACCCTTTATTATCTTAGATGGAAAATAATTTTGATAAAACACTTGAACTCCATTCTTGAGGAAAATATCCTTTCTTCTTCAAAAACACTTTTATTTTCTTAACATGTCATACAATTATAAACTAAAAGAAGTTGATTAAAAATAAACTTGAAAACTTGTAAAGGAAGCTTCTTGGGAATAATTTTTTTAAAATCCATTCATGCCGTATAAGTTAAAAAAAACATTCTTCGTACTTTTGTCGGAAAAGTCAAAAAGTACCTAGTATGAAAAACGACAAAAGATTCCTTTCTTATTATTTACTAAAAACTCACCGAAGGGTAAAATTGGATTTAAACTATTGTAAGTGGATGGAAATAATATTACATATTGAGGAAACATGGATGTGGATGATAAAATACACCTCAGTAAATACTTACGAATAAACAATCTCGGATAAAAATGAGATTGTGATATTTCCCTTACCTTAGGTCCGATTTACTTTGTACGTGTCCGAAGCTCCTGTATAATGGTTTAAATAATGTTATTGACTTATTCCAGAATCATACATATTGATATGATATCATATATGGTCATATTCTTAGCTTCTTGTTAGTAATATTTCATTGTTACTTGTTACTCGGGTCTTTATTGCCTTTTGTTCTTATGCGTGTTTTGCCGAATACATTCTTATTCTTCTTTTAAGGTTATAGAAACCTTATATCCAGAATGTTATTAGTGTAACATATATCATATTTATTCATTCAATTCATTTATATAATTACTATGTAATGATGATCATGTAGAACGAGTCGCATCACGTCGTGGAGACGGTATTCCGTACGTACGCACGAGTGATGATATCGTTCCTATGATCGTGGAACTGTATTGGAGTATATATATATTATTTCAGTATCAATATTACTTTATAATAATCATAAATAGTTACTCATTACACCATTATACCCATCCTTGTAAAGTGATGGTGGAAAAATATATTACACCACGGCGTGGAGACGGTATTCCGTACGTACGCACGCACGGTGATTTCATTTTTCCGTAGGATGGCTAGAAGGTGAATTAGGGTTGTTTCATATTTATAATAACATATCAGTATGTAAGTAATACTGATGTTATTACTTTATCATGAAACAACTAAAGAAGAACAAGATGAAGAAGAAAGAAATTGAAAAGATCGGTAATGGATATTACCTCTTATTTGGAACTCTTCTTTGAATCCTCCACTTAGGGAACTAAGATTGGTCTTTGAAGAAGACCAGGACCTCTAGGATTATTCTAGGGAGTGGAGAGGAGAAAATGGCAGGGGTTGGCCGAGCTTTAGTGCTCAAATTGGTGTGAGGAGGAGGGGGAGGAGGTGCCCTTTTATAAGGGAGGAGAGGGGCACCTTAGGAATATCTCAAAATATTATTTTATATTAAAGTCAAAATCGGTTTATAATGGTTCCAATGGGTCTTATTTCGAAGCTAAAGTGGGGAGGGGTCAAAATCCTATCAACCAATAGGATTTAGACAAGTTTAGGGTATTATTTTAACCTTATCAATTAGATTTAACTCTAAGTTAAATAATTTAACTTTTACCATGTCTTTTTGTTTTCTTTCACTATATTGTTAATACACTTACTATAACATGCCAAACGAACCCCAAATTGTTTATTATTAATATATATATCCTTATCTAAGTCATTCGGCCGAACCTTAAATTTTTAGGAATAAAATAACAATTAATAATATAATATTTGATTTAAAAACTATTTTGTGTCAATTTTGACACTATTTGATATATGATTTTTGTGAAAGTCATAACAGAATTATATGTTCGAACCAAGTTTATTAAATCAACAATAATATATCATAGTAACCTAGAAAATTAGTGGAATTCATAAAAAGTCTCAAATTACATTTATTTTGGTGTTTATAACATCAATTATGTCAATCTTTCATTAATAAGATAATTACTGCATCATCATTGTGTCATAAATAAATTAACTTATTTAATGTTTAAAAATTACAAAAAAACTACCATTATGTAGGAAATCTTTTTAGCTTTCTAATGAATATTTACAATCGAATTTATCTTATGTATAACCCCATATTAAAAATGATTTACTTATTAAACTTTGATTTTAACTATTTTAACCCTTCTTTAAATAAATTAATAATAAATGTCCTAATCTAATCCAAGTGGGCCTAAATGGTCATAATTTATTCCTAAGTTTGTTTTTGGTCGAATTACACTTGTCCAATAGAATTAGGACATGTGTTAGGGTAATATTAATATCATATTTACCCTTAGTTACCCTATTTACTATTAACCGCGGTAAAAAAGGTAAAAAGTTACTATTCACCAAAAAATTATTTTCATCTCATTGAACCAAATTTTAGTTCTTGATATTAACCGTGTCTCTCGGATTTTCGAAATTCCATTCACAGAAGCGGTAAAATTAAGTTTTATGCAAAATTCAGTTTTTAACCTACCACTTAGTGGTTTCACTATTCATCAAAAATTGAAAGTTTTCAGAAAAATACCAAAATTTCACCCTAGGCTAATTTCGGTATTCCGAATCCAAAAATGAAGTCCATTTTGAAAAATAAAATTTATAAAATTTCAAAAAGTGGTTATTACTATTCATAACTGCTAGTTTTAATAATATTTTAATAGCATATCGTTGTTTAGTGAAACTCGGTATTGCGTACGACGCAAGCTATCGAGGAAGGTCGCGATTGCGTGTAAAGCAAGCCACGAAAGTGTTGTGTAGAAAAAGATTCCTTTGATGATTTATATAACATAAAAGTCTCGGGTGTTACAATATGGCATCAGGAATGAGATTCACGAACAAGGTCTTAATCTTTAAGGGAGGCTCAGACATGGTAACGAGTTTTAAGGAGGAACCCACATGAGGAGAGACTAATATCCCATCATCTCATTTTGATCAAAGATAAAATGTCCCTAAAAAAGTGACGAATGTCACTCGCCTTTGGAAAGCGGGAATGTGGGGCAACAGGGCAGTGTATCCTTAACAGACGGATGTGCACCCTGATAAAAGGGTTGGAAATGTTATTCTATGACAAACTATTTATGA
Source organism: Viscum album (assembly GCA_963277665.1). Taxonomy (NCBI): domain Eukaryota; kingdom Viridiplantae; phylum Streptophyta; class Magnoliopsida; order Santalales; family Viscaceae; genus Viscum; species Viscum album. The sequence continues at coordinate 457,296,205 of OY728135.1, forward strand.
TAACTATTTAATTTCAAATGTTATGATATGATTAATGATTATGATCTTTTGGAACACATCTGTATTGTATTTCCCCGACCCCAGTTACCCAGAGTCGGTGCATTATTACATAACTTTGGTATGATCACAAGAAATATCAAGTCTCGAAAGACCAATTAGTTTAGTAGCCTTGGAATAACTAGATACATTAATAAAGTTTACACTACATTATAAAATGAAAACTACAACAACATAGTGTCCATAGTTCACACTCTTATCCCGTTATACTATCCCTGTAGGTCATTCATAAAATACATCTTCACATCCTGGGAAAAATAAAACATAGAAAGGGGTGAGCTCAAATTTCCAGTAAGGATAACAATATTGCAGAAACATTCATAAATACGCATAAACATTTAAGGCAATGTATAACTAAAATGAAAGCCTTTTAATACTTGAATTTCATCATAATATGGCAGAAATAAAATGAAATAATCCCATATACTTATTCACATGGATATTCTACTAGTCGAATAATCACATGAAATATCAATAACCACTTTCATAATGATGGAATGCATAATGCCAGACTATCATGACCACATAGCCAAGGCCTCGTGCCAAGACTACAAATAAGATTTTGTCAAGGCCTTGTGCCAAGACACTATTTTGTCTCATGAGACCTAACGATGCATTGAAGAGCTATAGTGGGCTCCACCCATCACATATTAAGTCCAATGCATTCCTCATATGAACAGGTTTAAACATAACATAAACATTCGTATTAAAACTAGCATACGAAATGTCAATACTTTCTCCGTAAACCATTAATTGTATAAAAATAACACATCCATAGTCAAATAAATCACAAAACCTTCAATACAATATGGAAGTTTTGTATCATAATAAATCAACCTCAAATAATCTTAAAATCCATCAAAGGATGTTCACATAGATAAAATCAAAACTATTTGAGGGAACTATTTATTTTTTTAAAAATCATTTAAAAGTCACATATTTATAAAATAAAACATTTACTTTAAAAATATTATTATAATCTTGTAAGGAAAGCTTCGAAGATTTTATAACGGTGTAAAATAGCCGCACTCTCCGTATAAGTTAAAAATACATTCTTACCTTAATTTTGTCGAAAAGGTTAAAAAGGACCTTGTTTGGAAAACGACGAAAAGATTTCTTTATAAACTTCTTATAAAAATTGAAACAAGGGTATAAATGACTTTAACCCATATTCTGTAAAATCATAAGAGTGTTTTGAAATACATTTTTAAGAAACATGGATGTGGATGATAAAGAGGTCCCAGTAGATAATTTCATATAAACAACCTCAGATAATGAAGAGATTGCGAAATAAACCCTTACCAATTTGGTAACTTACAAAACATACACCCCATGAAAGAAGTATCATACAATGAATATGTAAATATACATATATTAAAGTGTATTACACAAGGAATACAATTATGGGAAGTACATACTCCACACAAAAGGTAATAGTGGAAATATGGCATGAATCTCACGGGAATAAGGAGTGAGATGAAAACCCCTTACCTTGCACTTTCCTTTAGTCGAGGGTACGTTTAACCTATTGTACGAAGATCTCAGTATGTTATTAAATTATACTAGAACCATATTAATATTTATGATATCATACATGATTAATTTATGACTTTATACTAACCATTTAATAATAATTTCCATGTTAAATTAACATTTCAGGTAATAATTGTTTTCTTTATCGTACGTGTTTTAACTTGTTACTCTTGATTGTATCACTTAGACCATGATTTAAATACATCCAGAATATAGAACATGATAAATATATCATATATATTTCGAATATAAATATGTATAATAGACATATATATGAAACCGAAAACACCGTTTATGGAGACGGTAGTCCGTATGTTCGCATAAATGCTATTTCTATTCTCATATAGTATTGAATGAATGTAAGTGAATAAGATATATGTAAGTACATGAATACTTATATATATAAATATATATATCTCCAGTATCATTATTATTTCATATATTACATACTTATTAGTAATATATATTTTTATAATCGTCGATGAATGGTGAACTTGGAAATGAATCTCATCGGTTCGTGGAGACGGTAATCCGTACGTACGCACAAGCGAAAATATCATTCTTTTGATATCAAAAAAATATATAATTGGATAGTATATCATATATAAAAAATCATTATAATGTTATATTTATAATTTTCATGAAATATATGTCATTATTATAACCATCTAAATAATAATATATTGAATAACAATTACACCACAACGTGGAGACGGTAGGCCGTACGTACGCACGCATGGTGACATGTCATTCAAGGGATGGATAGAATAATTAATTTATTTGTTCCATAATTATAATTATATCACAGTATATAGAATATACATGAGTTATTATTTTATAATGTAAATAACAAGGAAAGATGAAGTTGAAGAAGAAAGGAACTTTAAAGAGGGTGGTGAAGACATTGCCTCTTCTTCGGGTTCTTCCTTTTGATTTGATCAAAAGGGATCCTTAGGTTGGGTTTATGATCAAAATAATCCCTCTAGGATGAAGTGAGGAAATCTTATAGAGTATTTGGGTAGGTTTTGGACGAACCAAAAGGATTTTATGGTGTGAAAAATTGGTTAGAAGTTGGGTCCTTTTATAAGGGGGAGGAGGGGCTCTTTAGGAAAAACTTAAAGTATTAATTTATAATAAATTCATATTCGGTTTCAAAAGGATACAAAGTGGATTATTCAAATTCTAAGGTGGGTATGGGTCGAAATACTTTCAACCAATAGATGTTAGATAGGTTTGGGTCATTATATGAACCTTATCTTTTAGTTTTAACTCTTGGTTAATTAGATTAACACTTACCATGTCACATTGTATTTTTATAATATATAGTTAATAAACTTTATATATACATCCAAGAGACCCCCGAGTGGTCCATTAATGATACATAAATAATTATATAGGTCCTTTGGACGAACCTTAGGTTTTTAGGAATAGAATATAAATTAATAATATAATATTTGTTTTAAATACTCATTTATGTCAATTGTGACACTACTCAATAATTGATTTTTTTAAGTCATAAAATTTTATTAATTAGAAACAAATTCATTTAAGAAATCCTAAAATGTAATATTAACCAATAAAATTCTTGTATTTCATAAAAACATTAAAATTATATTTATTTTAACATTTATAATACCAATTATTTGATTCTTTCATTAATAAAGAAAATACTGCATCATTATTGTGTCATATATATTTTTACTTTTTCAATGTCTAAAAATTATAAATAAAATATCATTATGAAGGAAATCGTTTTAGATTTATAATTAATATTTATAATCGAAAATATAGCATATATAACCCTACATAAAAATTGTTTTTCTAAAAGATATAAGCTTATGTCATTTTTGTATTTACTTTATCTTAATTAAAATAAAGTGTCCCTATCACCTACAAGTGGCTCCATGGGGTCCCAAAAATCACCCCAAAGATGAAAATGGTCAGAAATGTATCCAAAAATAATGTTAGGAAACGTTCTAGGGTAATTTATTATTTTTATAATATTATTTGTTAACCCTTATTTACCGGATTTACCCTTTAACCATGGTAAAAAAAATATTTACCGAAGTAATTATTCAAAATGTCTAAAAATATAAGTTACCTATTTACACAATTTGGACATCCTAATTCCAATTATGGAATCCATTTTTCCAAATTGAATACACAGAAGTGGCAGAAATTAATTGGAAATTAATTCCCGCTGTCAAAACAAAAAGCGTGTTTTTAAGATATAATAATTATCAAAAGATTGACACTTGTTTATGTCCGGTTTAATTGTGAAATTATGTCCAATGATAAAAATTGTTTTAAATGGTAAAATTATATTCTAAATATACTTTAAAACCACTAAAATTCATAATTTATCACTATTAATTATTTTTATTAAAAAAGATTTTTTTAATTAAAATTTAGTAATTTTCACTATTCATCAAAATTTAAAAGTTATCCGAAAAGTATAAAAATTTCACCCTAGTCTAAATTCGATATTCAGAATCCAAAAATGAAGTCCATTTTGAGAGATAAAATTTATAAAATTTCAAAAATTAGGTATTACTATTCATAACAGCTAGCTTGATTGGTAGTAGTGTGTGTTAGAACTCGAAGTTGTGTACAACACACGCTACTGTATTATTCAAAGAGAAGCGTACCGTGGAAGCTTGGGGTGTTGCCTTGTAAATTTTTGATGTACCCATTATAAAGAATAAATTTATTTAGTCAAATTGAATATATAAAATTTTAAAATATTGGATTAAAAAAATGGGGTTCACTATTAAAAGTTGGTAAAAGTGCAATTTTTGAAAAATACATCTTTTCTCTGAAAAAATGAATTTGTTCTTAAATTATGTCTAAGAAACACATAATATGGATTCTAAAATTATAAGGATTATATAATGTTTAAAATTTAGTTAATACTATTCATAACCACTTTTGAACGGCTTGTTTGGTAAGTCATGGTGCGCTTGAACTCGGTGTTGCGTGTAGTGCAAGTTATTTAATTATTTTGAAGAAGTAAAACACTATGAAATCTTGGGGTGTTACATTCTCACATCCTTTAATAAATTGCGTCCTCGCAATTTGAATTTGTTATTTAAAAATAAAAGGTTGAAAATAGAAAATATCTTTGTGGGAAAACCCACATCAGAAATTGGGTTAATAAAATTTAGTCTTAATAAGAAGAAAAGAGAAATGAAAGGGTCAGAAACAAATTATGCTCTCTATTAGGAGAACATTGGTGGAAATTAGAGACATATAATTGGAGGAAAACGTAAATATTTATAGGTAGTGATTGAGTTCATCAATCACAAACAAGTGAAAAATGGAAGTCCTTAAATTCATCAATCTGTGATGATTTGAAATACCATCGGTTCAACAAAACATAGGGTATTAGGATAACATGTTTTTTGTTTTAGGATCCCTTAAATAAATTATAAGAATTAATTTCTTCATAGAATAAGAGAAGAAGAAAAATATATTCTTGACCAGTAGAGTTCCATCCTTTTTCTAATTTCTAACACAAACTCATCTTTCACTCTAAAAGATAATAGAACATAAAAAAATATTTTCTATTTATCATATTCGTATAGGGTTCCAAAAAATGAATTTATAATTCATCTACCAGATATTTTAAAAGAAACTACATTATTTAATCCAGGACATCACATGGTCCAGTGGTAGGTGATACACCCTTGTCGCCCTTCGGTTGTGGGTTCAAGTCTCGCGGCCTTGCCAGACGCGACGGGTTGCCCCCCGACCTTCGGGTTGTCCTTTTATGGAAATCCAAAAAAAAATACAAACTAGAACTATCCAAAATACTTTAGTCCAAAATTTATAAGGAAGGTAAACACAATGAAGATCCTTTTTTCCATGTAATAACATGTGAACACCTTCATCATGTATTCTTTTAAAACACTACAACATCCTGAATTACCATAAAACCTTATTGATTACATTCGTGATCCCTTATTCCTTAAAGAATAATGGATATACTCCTTAAATTCAAAAATGTTGTAAACCCCAACAATGATGGAATATACAAATCATTAATCAGTTTGAAGGTAGTTAAGAATATCCAATATAATTTATCGAAATCAATCATGTATTATTCTAATATCACTACCTCGGTATCATAACCATATTATGGTTTATCTTTCTATCAACCATATATTTTCCAAAAATTTAACCTGCTATTGAATCACTTTTCTTTGTTCCAAACAATCTCAAGTACTTAATGAAATAGTACTGCAGTACAATCCTTATATACTCCATAATTATTATAACAAGAACATTGTTGATACAACACTCAAATGACATAATCAACATAAGAACTATAATCATTCCTCTTCATCTGTAGTAGTATCATAACTTGATTATTATCCAATAGCATCATTTGCGACATAGACTGATTACTAGGACATGGGTTCGCATAGTGTCCAAACTCCTTGAAAATGAAGCATTGTACATTTGAAACCATTTCCTTACCCTTGCAGTCACGTACTTGGTGCCCTTTTCCTCCACACTTATAACAAACCCCCATTCCTTTCAGGTAAGTTCCAGGGTGTTTCTTCCCACAATTATCACATATGGGAAAATTCATCTTTTCCCTCTTCTCTTTATCTATATTTCTCTCTTATATCCTTTTATTCTCTTGCTTCCCTTCAAATCCACAGGACTCAGATAACTCTTTACTTATCTTATCAACACATGATATTATTTCTTCGTATGATGATAATACACGGGATACTATTTCTCTTATAAATTCTGGCGTAAGACCATGAAAGATATGATCCTTCTATCTCTTTGGATAATGTTCATTGCTGGAGTTCTCATTCCTTCTACTGGGCACCATTTCTAAACAATGGAATACACTAGATTAGTTTATTAATAGCAATACCTAATCCCAAACTTGTAAAACACTTAACATAAATTAAATAGTTTATGGATATATTCCATAATCATAAAAATTTCTTCTTTGAGGAAGTATATACTCATAAACCCTTCATAATGGTTTGTAAATAAAATGATAATTATCCTATGCATATCCCCCGGGAGTGTCGTAACCAAGAGTGCAGCAAGGCACGTTGTCGTGCAACAGTTCTCATTCAAGTCTAGCTTAAAGTGGTGTTTTCGGGTTTGACCCCTAGGTACATCTGTGCCAGAGCCTCTTCTACCAGCTCGTATCCAGACAGGGATGTATTGCATGGAAAACTCACAAAATCTCTACAATACCAAAATTTTAGGAAGTTCTTATATACTAATCCTCAAAGTCTATCTTAGGTCTATGTGCTCTAATCAAAGTTTATCTAAATCTAGCTTCCAAGGTTATTTCTAAACTTCCTCTAATACCAAATGTAATGCCCCAACCCCAGTTACCCAGATTCGGTGCATTATTATATAACATTGGCATGATCACAAGAAAGATCATGTCTCGAAAGACCGATTAGTTTAGTATCCTTGGAATAACTATATATATTAATAAAGTTTACATTATATCATAAAATGAAAACTACAACAACATAGTCTCTATAGTCCACACTCTAATCCCCTCATACTATCCTTGCAGGTCATTCATAAGATACTTCTTCACATCCTGGGAAAAATAAAACATAGAAAGGGGTGAGCTCAAATGCCCAGTAAGGATAACAATATAACAGAAACTTTCATAAATAATCATAAACATTTAAGCCAATGTATAACTAAAACAAAAGCCATTTAAAACTTGAATTTCAGAATAATATGGTAGAAATAGAATGAAATAATGTCATATAATTATTCACATGGATATTATACTATTCTAATAATCACATGCAATATCAATAACCACTTTCATAATGATGGAATGCATAATTCCAGACTATCATAACCACATAGCCAAGGCCTCATGCCAAGACTACAAATAATATTTTGTCAAGGCCTTAGGCCAAGACACTAGTTTGTCTCATGAGACCTACCGATGCATTGAGGAGCTATAGCAGGCTCCACCCATCACATATTAAGTCCAATGCATTCCTAAAATGAACAGGTTTAAACATAACATAAACATTCGTATTAAAACTAGCATACAAAATGTCAATATTTTCTCCATAAACCATGAATTGTATAAAAATAACACATCCACAGTCAAACAAATCACAAAACCTTGAATACAATATGGAAGTTTTGTATCATAATAAATCAACCTCAAATAAGCTTAAAATCCATCAAAGGATGTTGACATAGATGAAATCAAAACTATTTGAGAGAACTATCTCTTTTTTTTAAATCATTTAAAAGTCACATAATTATAAAATAAAACATTTACTTTAAAAATATTTTTATAAGCTTGTAGGGGAAGATTCGACGATTTTATAATGGTGGAAAATAGCTGCACCCACCGTATAAGTTAAAAATACATTCTTACCTTAATTTTGTCAAAAAGGTTAAAAATGACATTGTTTGGAAAACGACGGAAATATTCCTCTATAAAATTATTATAAAAATTCAAACAAGGGTATAAATGACTTTAACACATATTTTGTAAAATAGTAAGAGTGTTTTGAAATAAATTTTTAAGAAACATGGATGTGGATGATAAAGAGGTCCCAGTAGATAATTTCGTATAAACAACCTCGGATAATGAAGAGATTGCGAAATAAACCCTTACCAATTTGGTAACTTACGAAACATACACCCCATGAAAGAAGTATCATACAATGAATATGTAAATACAGATATATTAAAATGTATTACACGAGGAATACAATTATGGGCAGTACATACACCACACAAAAGGTAATAGTGTCAATATGGCATTAATCTCAAGAGAATAAGGAGTGAGATGAAAACCCCTTACCTTGCACTTTCCTTTAGTAGAGGGTACGTTTAATCTTCTATACGAAGATCGTAGTATGTTATTAAATTATACCAGAACCATATTAATATTTATGATATCATACATGATTAATTGATGACTTTATACTAACCATTTAATAATAATTTCCATGTTAAATTAACATTTTGGGTAATAATCGTTTTCTTTATCGTACATGTTTTAACTTGTTACTCTTGATTGTATCACTTAGATCATGATTCAAATACTTCCAGAATATTGAACATGATAAATATATCATATATATTTAGAATATAAATATTTATAATAGACATATATATGAAACAAAAAACACCGTTTATGGAGACGGTAGTCCGTACGTTCGCATAAACGCTGTTTCTGTTTTCATATAGTATTGAACAGAAGTAAGTGAATAAGATATATGTAAGTAGATAAATACTTATATATGTAAATATATATATATCCAGTTTCATTATTATGTCATATATTACATACTTATTAGTAATATATATTTTTATAATCGTCGATGAATGGTGAACTTGGAAATGAATCTCATCGCGTCGTGGAGACGGTAATTCCTACGTAAGTACGAGTGAAAATATCATTCTTTTGATATTAAAATAATATATAATTGGATGTTATATCATATATATAGAATAATTATAATGTTATAATTATTATTTACATGAATTATACATCATTATTATAACCATATAAATAATAATATATTCAATAACAATTACCCCACAACGTGGAGACGGTAGGTCGTACGTACGCACGTATGGTGACATGTCATTCAAGGGATGGATAGAATAATGAATTTATTTGTTCCATAATTATAATAATATCACATTATATAGAAGATACTTGAGTTATTATTTTATAATGGAAATAACAAGGATATAAGAAGTTGAAGAAGAAAGGAACTTTAAAGAGGGTCGTGAAGACGTTACCTCTTCTTCGGGTTCTTCCTTTTGATTTGATCAAAAGGGCTCCTTAGGTTGGATTTATGATCAAAATAAGGCCTCTAGGATGAAGTGAGAAACGTTCATAGAGTATTTGGGCAGGGTTTGGACGAACAAAAAGGCTTTGAATGTGTTAATAATTGGTTAGAAGTTGGGTTCTTTTATAACGGGGAGGAGGGGCTCTTTTGAAAAAACTTAAAGTATTAATTTATAATAAATTCATTTTATGTTTCTAAAGGATGCAAAGTGTATTATTAAACGTCCATGGTTGGGATGGGTTGAAGTACTTTCAAATAATATATTTTAGATAGGTTTGGGTCATTATATTAACCTTATCTTTTAGTTTTAACTCTTGGTTAATTAGTTTAACACTTACCATGTCACGTTGTATTTTTATAACATATAGTTAATAAACTTACTATATACATTAAAGGGACCCCCAAGTGGTCATTTAATGATAAATAAATTATGATATAAGTCCTTTGGCTGAACCTTAGGTTTTTAGGAATAGAATATAAATTAATAATATAATATTTGTTTTAAAACCTCATTTTTGTCAATTTTGACACTACTCAATAATTGATTTTTTAAGTCATAAAAACTTTATTAATTCGAAAATAATTCATTTAAGAAATACTAACATGTCATATGAACCAATAAAATTCGTGTATGTCATCAAAACTTTCAAATTATATTTATTTTAACATTTATAATACCAATTATTTGATTCTTTCATTAATAAGGAAAATGCTGCATCATTATTGTGTCATATATATTTTTACTTTTTCAATGTCTAAAAATTATAAATAAAATATCATTATCTAGGAAATATTTTTATCTTTATAATTAATATTTATAATCGAAAATATAGCATATATAACCCTACTTAAAAATTGGTTTTCTAAAAGATATAAGATTATGTCATTTTTGTATTTACTTTATCTTAATTTAAATAAAGTGTCCCTATCACCTACAAGTGGCTCCATGAGGTCCCAAAAATGGACCCAAAGATGTCCATGGTCGGACATGTATCCACCAATAAGGTTAGGACACATTTTAGGGTAATTTATTAATATTATAATATTATTTTTAACCCTTGTTTACCGGATTTACCCTTTAACCATGGTAAATAAAATATTTACTGAAGTAATTATTCAAAATGTCTAAAAATAAAAGTTACCTATTTACACAATTTGGAAATCCTGATTCCAAATATGTAATCCATTTTTCAAAATTCAAAACACAGAAGTGGGAGAAATTAATTTAAGATTAATTCCCGCTGTCAAAACAAAAAGTGTGTTTTAAAGATATAATAACTATCAAAAGATTGACACTTGTTTATATCCGGTTTAATTGTGAAATTATGTCCAATGACCAAAACTGTATTAAATGGTAAAAATATATTTTAAATATAATTTAAACCCACTCAAATTCATAATTTATCACTATTAATGTTTTTTATTAAAAAAGTTGTTTCTAATTAAAATTTTGTAATTTTCACTATTCATCAAAATTTAAAAGTTATTCGAAAAGTACCAAAATTTCACCCTAGGCTAAATTTGATATTCCTAATCCAAAAATGAAGTCCATTTTGAGAGATAAAATTTATAAATTTCAAAAAGTAGGCATTACTATTCATAACGGATAGTTTGATTGGTTGTAGTGGGTGTTAGAACTCGAAGTTGCGTACAACAAACGCTACTGTATTATTCAAAGAGAAGCGTACCATGGAAGCTTGGGGTGTTACCTTGTAATTTTTTTATGTCCCTATTCTAAAGAATAAATTTATTTAGTCAAATTGAATATATAAAAGTTTAAAATATTTGATTTAAAAAAAGGGGTTCACTATTAAAAGTTGGTAAAAGTGCATTTTTTATAATATACTTCTTTTATCTGAAAAAATGAATTTGTTCTTACATTATGTCTAAGAAACTCATAATATGGATTCTAAAATTATAAGGATTATATAATGTTTAAAATTTAATTAATACTATTCATAACCTCTTCTGAACGTCTTGTTTGGTAAGCCATGGTGCGCTTGAACTCAGTGTTGCGTGTAGTGCAAGTTATTGAATTATTTTGAAGAAGTAACACACTATGAAATTTTGGGGTGTTAAATGTATGAATTCAATATGTGACTGGTGGGACCTGTTTCTCCCTTCAATTCATTTGGTAATGGTGGATAACTCATTATTATATATGTTATACAAGAACTTATTAAATGATTACAATGTTATATGTGAACCTGATTACATATTCACAATGTTATGTATGAACTATAATAAATGTTCACAATGTTATGAATGAAACTGATTACATGTTCCCAATTTTATGTGTGAACCTGATTACGTGTTCAAAATAATATAGGTGAAACTGATTATATGTTCACAATGTTATGCATAAACCTGTATTTCATGTCCATAATGATATTATTAGGTTTTTTTTCATGTCTAAAAGTTTATCTAAGGGAATAAATTCATGTCCTTAACATAACTAGTGACCCTATTTCAATTTATACTTGTTCAAAGTGTTATAAGATGATATGAATTCCATAAGCCAATCTATTTTGACAATGTTCCCCAATGATGAATTATATTATTTTATTTCCTTTAGATTCATGACTTATGACTTCCAATCTTCATTCCATGATTCATTTTTATGATCTTTCATATGTATTTTATGGTTATCTAATGTCATTATCATTTTCTTATTCCCCTATGATTAGGTTATTTTTATAAATCACCCTTTTTTACCCTTACTAAGCCGCTAATATCATCTTTTCTTATATTTAATTTACCAAGGTTATAGGGAATGGTTTTCTATAGGTTATGTGTATAAATATTACTAAATAAGAAGATCTTGGTGGGAAACATTAAAGATCTTTCACAAGATAAGAATATTGTGTTCTAAGTTTCCAATGGCACTAAACTATTACGGTTCTTAGGCACTTTATTTTTGTAATGAAATAAATATTCATCTATAAAGATTGAATATTCTTATATGATACTCAAGGATCAATATGACTATAGTTACCCATAACAATCTAATTCATCAAAAATTAATTCATTGTGGAGAACTAGTTTTGTATTACAACTCCAAGATCAAGTTAATTCTATGTACATGTCATTAAAAATGGGAATGTGTTGAGGAAAAGATCTGTTGGGATGTTTTCCATAATTTTGAAATATTTTTTAGGACCTAGGTATACAAAATAAGTTTCTTGTAGAATATAGAAATCATATTTAGAAGAATTTTTGTGTAAGTTAAAGTGGATGTGATTAAAGTTTTAGGGGTTTTTTATTAATGCATAAATCAAATTTAAACTCATATAATGTAAATTATTTTTATGAGGTGAAGTTATTTTTTTACTTAGAGTTTTATAAACCATGTTTGAATAATTATTATGAATAATATAATGTATTTATGTAATTATTGTGAAGGTGAAAATTTAATAAGACTTAGGTTGTGTATGAGTCATCCTGGGAAACCATACGAGTTATTCTTAACCTACATATGATACATTTCAGAAAGAAGAAGAAATTTTTTAAAAGGGATTTGGTTTTCATTTAAGTAGTTTTGAGATAAATATTTTTCATTATAGCCTACAAAGATTCCATTCAATCATCCATATAAGTCATTTCCCTTTACAAAAGTGACAATTAACTTTATGTATAAGTGATTTTTTATTGCATATGATTGATGTATAATTTAATTTGATTAAATATAAAGAGATTAATTTTGGAGTTACAAAAAATTAAAATTCTTTATCAAAAAATATTTATAGAAAATATAATCAATTCAAGATATTCTAAAATTGACCGGTCATTGATAAAACAGCAAAAAATGGTTGTTCTGGTGCATACAAAGGAAGAGAAAAATTCACAAAGTGAATATGATAGTTCTAGTAAAGAAAATATATTTATATATAAGTTTTTTATTTTTGTAACTACATAGTAATAATAAAACCTATTCCATGAATTCATGATGTTCTAGAGTAGATTTTTGAGTTTGGAAGAAGAAGAAGTAGGAAGAAGAAGATACAGTTGGAGAATTAGTAGCATGATGTTACATATTTGGATTTGCATTTCCATTTAAAATTTAAATAATAACTTCTAATAAATATTTTGAAATAAATAAATAAATATATAAAATGTAATAAATATATACTTGTGACTCCCTATAGAAATATCATGGAAAATAGAGAGAAATAAGGTAGTGTTAGAAGAATTTTTTGCTGGTCTTTATTTCCAAAGGACCTTTCTCATGATAAAGATGAAGATGGTGGAAGAAGCTGTTTCATTTTTTTGTTTATAAAAAATAAGGAGATATTTTTCAAATGTGTAAGAATATAATAATATAAATAATAACTTGACACACTCAATGTCTTAATAGAAGTATATTAGTGGAATATGCATAATTTATTCCCAATATTTATTATTATCTTAAATTATGGGATGTACTTATGTTCTGGGTGAATTGATGCACTATTAAGAGACATGTAATCTGTTTCAAGGAAAAAACTGCATCTCAAATACTTATAAGTAAATTATAGTGGGTAGTGTGATTTTTTTCAATTCTAAATCACATCAGGGATTAACCTTCCTATTTTTATAGGTAAAACATATAAATTATTATTATCCTTCTATTTTTGTGCGGTGGATGTGTGTGGATAAGAAATATCACACATCTTAATATGTGGAAAAGGCTATTTAAGAAAAAATAAACAAAAATTATGATCTTTAATTTATCGCCTCCCTATCTTGGGGATATCTTAAGGATTCTATAAGTTTATTAACAAGTGGTATCAAGAACAAGTTTCATTAATTTTTGATCTGCTATTTAGAGTTTAGAGGATTGAATATTTCTATCTAGTTGAATATTTTATCAATGATTTGTATTTTATTAAATTTATAATTTATACTAAGTAAAAAATAAGTGTATTTATATATTTTTGGGAATTTTTATCATATCTAGTAGGAAATTATATTGTTATATATTTTTATATCATTTCTAATGTCTTGGAAGTTACAACTAATGGACTCACCCCTCTCATTGAAGGTGTTTTCATCAAAAATGTAGATAAGAATAATATGTATAATGATTGATGTTCCAAGAATAATATTCATCTTCTCTTTCGATTTTTTTTGAAATTCAAATGAATCAAAATAAATATAGGAAAATAGTAAATGAATGATTACATCTATAAAAGTAAAATAAAATCAATGTTGTAAAAAATAATGATTTTGAGGTTAAAGTATGAATAACTTATGATTCATGGTGAGCAAAATATGGATATCTACTTCATAATGGTTAATGATATAATGATCACATTTTTACACTTTGGTGAGAAGTTAGAATATTATATTGTGGAAAAAATATTTCACCCTTCCTACATGATAAGTTTAAACCAAAAGTCTTTACTTTGGAAGATAAAGATATAGAAACACTCCCTATAGATGGCTTATAGAACATTTTATTTTCCTATGAAATGATAAAAGGTAATTTTTTTAGATTAATGTTATTTTTAAAAGTTAATATATTTTAAATTCTTAAATCTAGTGAATCATAAGAATAAGGTTTGATAAAGTTGAATATGGTTGTTTTTATATATATATTTATATGTAGATATAAAGTTTGAAAAATGATATATATTTTCTCTAGAAATGTTATAATATGAAATTAAATATTTAAGAGATATTTTATAATAAAATGGTTTAAGTATGGAGTAACCGAATATTTTGCTAAAAACTATCCAAATTTAATATAAGACGAATCCATTGAAGATGAAGATAAAAGAGTAAGAAGAAATTTCAGGAAGAAAGTAAAAAAAATTAAAAGTTAATGTTTTATAAAAATCTGTAAGGTAAAGAATTTATTTAAATTAAAGAATATGAAATTAGTATCCCATTGTTAATATAGTAAAAATAATGGTGTAGATGAGTCAGTTCAGACTTACGATGATGTTTTTGAGAAGTTTCTAATTGTGAAGTTGACTGAGGACGAATTCTGCAGTGGTGAATTTATAAATTCTAAAAATGAAAAATAATAAGAAGAATAAACCTATATAGAATTTATATTGAAGAGAAAATTTAAGGAGTGTCTTTAAATGATCATAAATTTTGAGTATTTTTCAGCATTCCTAAGAATGGTAGAAAATATTCTTTTATTAAAAAAATCAATCTATGAAAATGAAAAATCATCATTTATGAAAAAAATATATGATTTATATAAAAACATTGATGATTAAAAAACCGTTGAAGTCAAAAAAATGGGAAAATATGATTGTAAAAGAGAAATATATTAACTGTATTCAATATAATTTTTTTAACATATAAGAAAAACAATACAATTTTAAATATACCTCATAAAATTCTATTTAAGAGGTTAGATAATTTTCAAAGTAGAGAGAGTCCTATGACGACAAAAAAAAACTCTATAAGTGTTAAAAAAACATGAAAGGGCAGTGGGAAGTTTTAGAATAATAAAAAATCCAAGAAGACTAAGTTTATAGAAATATCTAGTGAATCACGATAACATTGAAATTCTAGGAACTCCATCTTAATGTAAAAAAATTACTCAAATTAGGTAATGTAAATGGATTGAAAAGATGGAAACATAAAATAAGAATTTTTAGGGATAAAAAAATGATTTTAGTTTATAAAAAGGATCCAATTTTGGTGAATCATATAATGAATTGTGATAAGTATTAAATTTTAAGTTGTATGTAATTTATAATAGTAAGTATGGTTTCTATGAATTCTATTGGTACTGTGGAGGCTCTTGGAATATGGGATATATTATTTAGTTTAATTAATAATATTATAAATATACTCTATGTTATATGAGGTAAATTATAAGGGGGGTTCATCCCTCTCAAAAGAATAATTTTTAGTAACTAATTGATATTTTTTATAGAAAACACATAAAAGATTTTAGGTTCTTCAAGAAGCATGCGGGAGATGTGACCAACCTAGTTTCCATGATAATTAATGAATAATCCTTATTATATCACCTAATAATATGATTCCAAACACTTAACGGCCTTAGAATAATAATATAAAGGTAAGGAAAAAAGATTTTGTTGTGAAAGTAGCACTTAAAGCATAAAAAAGGGGATAATCAATGAATTATGGACTATTTATTTCCTCTCTTGTGATTGGTGATTTAAAACCTCTAAAAATGATTACAAGAAAAAATAAGGTGTAATGACCTATAAAAATGATGGGTCACTAAATATTAAAGGATATGGTTAATAATTTATTAGGAAGGAAAAACAATTATCTAAAAACACTCTTTATAGTAATGGTGTGTAACATAATATGTTAAGTGTTTCAGAGATTTGAAATGAATTAAATACACTAGTTTTCATAAAATATGGTTTATTAGTAATTAAACTATATGATTTAGGAGTGATTAAAAGAAGATTGTGAATGAGTGGAAATTTATTTCAAGTGAGAGATTCAAGAAATTCTTTCCACCTAATCATAAAAGAAGAAAATGATTCAAAGAATTAAAGGCTTTACCATCTTGGATATATAACCACAAATAATTTCACATAAGTATAAAATGTTTGTGTTGTTTAAATTTTTAATGGAGAAACATATTCGATGTGTTTACCATTACAATAGGGGAATATTGTTAACTCCTCTTATAATAATGTTGTGATTTAGTCTGCTAAACCTTTATATATTATCCAGTTAGATATTTTTAGGTCTATGAAGAAGGAATCAACTAATATAGTTAAGTAATTTATTTATTTTCATTAATAATTTACTTAAATTACCTTAGTTTTTTCCCAGAATCCCAAATAATAGGCCATGATAATGTTTAAAATTTTTAGAATTAGTGTAGGAAAAAAGTGTAGTTTTTCTGTAAAGAAGTCCCAGATAGACAATGGAAATATGTTTACAGATGATAAGTTTTAAGATTATTCAAAGAAGTATAGTATTATAAATGAAATCAGTGAACCATACAAGCCACAATAGAATGGTGAGTTTGAATAGAAAAACATATTCTTGATGGATATAGTACAAATAATTCAAATTGAGTACGATACATCTTGGAAATTTTAGGGATAAAATAATGATAAAGATATTATCATTGAAAATTAGCCTTTTTATAGGTAAAACATATATATTTAATATTATAATATTGTTAATTAAAAAACTCTATGTTTCAAGTATTTACATGTGTTTGGTAGCCCTTTTTTTATCATGGTAAATGGTGAAAATTATAGGAAATTTGAGTAGTGAGGTGTTAATAGTAACATCCAAGGATATACTCTAATTTTAAGTGGATATTAATGCTATGAAAAAGATTTTGTAAATTTATTTTCAAACTTTTATCATGAAGGTTATAGACCATTAAAATAAAAAAGTTTATTATGGTGAAGTATGTTCTAGATGTTATAATGTGGGTTATTTATTATAAATCCTAAAGAGGGTTATTTTAATGATTAAAGTTTATATCATGTACTAGTTGAATAATAATATTCATACATTTAAAGTTATATAGAGAAAAAATTTATCTCATATAAGGATGAGAAGGAAAAAGTGTGAATAAAAATTATTAGAGATCAATGAAAACATGTAAAAACTAGGAGAACATTAAGGGTAGTGGCTCATACCTCATTACTCTCTCAAGATTGACCTTGGGATGTTAAATAATCCATAAATAATCAATAGTGGTTTGATTTAATGACAGAATATTTGGTTCATATTGGGAAAAATGAGACTTGGCTAATGGTACCAATCCTAAAAAAGAATAATTTTAGCAAAAGCATTTGGTTGTTTTAGAACAAGTTAAATGAAAAGGAATAAGTTGTGAGAATCAAATCAAGACTTGTATGTAAAAGTTACTCTGATGTTGAAGAATTGTAAATTGGTAATAATTTTCATTAATTGAAAGTATTGATACCATAATATTATTTATTTCTGTTATAACTCATAGTAAATACATAATTTTTCAAATATATTTAATCTATGTCTTCTTAAATTATGTATTAAAAGAGGAGGCTTACATTGATCAACTTTTTTGTTTCTACCTTGAATATTATGTGAATAATTTTTCCAAGTAAAATAAGGATATATATATATATATGGGATGAAAAAATCCTCATGAACAATATATTCTATACTATATGCCTACTTGAAGAGATTGAATTTCAAAAAAAAGAAGAGCAGACAAAAATATCTACATTAATGATGATAAAAAGTTATCAATCAATATTATTAGCTATATTAATGACATAAGTTTCTCTATATTTTATGAATAGGTTTATAAATGTTTTTATGAGGAAATTTAGGATATTTTTTAAAGTTTCACTCTTGGGAGATGAGGTACTTCTCGAGTTTAGAAAATTCTCAAGATAGAGACCACAATTTTATTTCTTAAGAGAATTATGCTCGGGAACTTCTAAAAATTATTTTATATAGAGGAATAAAAGTATGTTTCCAACTAAATTTTAGTTTGAGAAAATAATTAATAATAGTAATATGAAAATTAAGTAGATCTATGTGAATTTTTGAAGCTGGTTGGAAGTATTTTTTACTTAATAACCTTGATTCTAAATATATTATAGTTGTTAACCTTTGTGAAAAGTATCAATGTTCCCCAAAATATTTTCTCTCATTTATGGAAAAATTATTCTCATATTAATCAAAGATATAATGGGTTTTTTTTTTAAATATCCTTTAAAATAAACTATCGATTTTTTTAGATACACATGTATAGATTAGGAAGGTTATTTTGAATATAGGTGGTCTACATCTATTGTTGTTTTTGACCATAGAGAGAGGTATATTTTTTTATACACAAAGAAGAGAAATTATATGACCTTGATCACTACTAAATTATGATATGTGGTTTCCACTCATTCCAAAATCCTATTAATTTTTGTGAAATATCATTTAGAAGATATCAAGGTTGAAGTAAATATTCCACTAGTTTTTTAGTGTGATAATAAAAGTGTTATAAATGTTTCAGTGAATCCAATTCATCATTCAAGATATAATATCATTGACAAAAAATATCACTTATAAAAGATATTTTTGTGATTATTGAAATGATGATGGAATTTTTCCCTATAAACGATCAAATAGTAGATGTATTTACCAATCCACTGTTTAAAGATACATTTTATAATCTTCTGTTGATGTTTGGTGTTCAACCTCATTCTCCCAAGGCTAAGGTGTGGTGTGATAGTCGCATATCTCATTTTTTGGAAATTATTTTCAAAGGGGGGTAAAAAAAACATAAAATTCAATTATTATTGTCTCCTTATATATTTTCAAAGGGGGGAAATAAATTTAGGGACAATTATCTATTTATCTGTGTTACCTATTGGGAGATTTATCACTTGAGGGCACTTTTTTAGGGATAATTATTAAAATTAAAAAGAAATGAACTCACCATTGTGTGTTTGTGAACTGTTCTAATATATTTATAAAGTGAATTCATGAATTTTTTATTCAAAAACTCTTTGAATAGATTTTTCATGATGAGGTAAGATTTGATATGATGATGGAATATTAATTGAATAATAATTTATCTATTATCATGTCAATTTTAAACTAGTATTAATGTGATGATTAATTTTTGATTCAATATAAACTGATCCATTATCATATTTCACTAAGTTGAATAAAGATAATTAGGTTTCAGGAAGTTGAAAGAAAATTAATATTTTATGGAAAACATAACATTATTATTCAATTTTATTATTTTCTACACTAATGTTTCTAAAGTAGTCTTAAAATTATTAGATGATGATTCATTTCTACGTGAATTGAGTTAAAAATTGATTTATGTTACTTATATTACAAAAAAAAGGTATAGACTATTTAACCCAATATATGTTTTGATGTTATTGTGCATTTTGGTATGTTTTTTTAAGACCTGAGTTGATAAAAGAGGTTCCCTCTAGATTATATAAATAATCTAGAGAATAAGTTTTGGTTTAGTTTAGTTAGATGTGTTTAATGTGTTTTATTTTTATATGAATTATGAAATCATCTTTAAAATAACATAATGTAAGTTATAATATATGAGGTAATGTTTTTTGGATGTTTGGAGTTCTATAAATCAATTTTAAAGTGGTCCTATGAATAATTTTAGGTATTCTTGAATTTGGAGTTGACATAAAAGAAATTGTGTTAGAAGGTGTGTATGAGTCATCCAAATAAACCACATGGGTCAATATTGACTTTTTATGACTCATTTTAGTAGATAGAATTTTTTTTGGAAAAGGTATGGTCTCCTAAATATTCATTTTGAGTTGTGTATATGTCATTATGGTTTATATAGGAGTCATTTTATCTAGAATATGATTGATTTCCCTCTACATATGAGTCAATCCACTCTGTGTAAATGTGATTCTACTACTGTGTATGAGTAATATAGACTTTCATATTAGTCAACACATGGTGAATCTTTTGGGAGTTCTAAATGAGTAATATACTAGTTTTATAATTCTTTAGAGAATATAGAATTAGTTTAAGTGATGATACATATAACAGATCATGGATAGAACGTCACAAAATGTTATTTGTGATTTATGAAAAGAAAAAGAAAATTCTAAAAACTGAATATAATAGTTCTTATGGAGAAAATTAAAATTGGTAAAAGAAGATACTACTACAAATACATAGCTGCATTACAACCATTGTAATGACTTCGTGATGGCCAATAGAAAATTTTGAGTTGAGAAGAAGAAGAAGAAGTATGAAGAAGAAGCATGTTAAATTGTAAAAATATTTTAAGGGAGTGACTTATATTAATTTTAATTTAAAATTAAAATTCAAATGATATTTACTAATGCATGGTGTTTGATAAAAAATATTGAGTACGAAATAATGGATTAAGCATGACATGATACTGAATTATAATGTTAAATAAATACAAAAAAGACGGTTTAGAAGAATCATCAAGTGTAATTAATTTTTAAAGAACCATTCTTTTAGTACAAATGTGGGTAGTGGAAGAAGTGGTCACCTATTATTTTGTGCATGAAAACTAAAGATACTTCATGATACTTTGAAAGAAGAGAATAATAACAATGATAACCCAACACACTCAATGACTTGATAACTGTCTATTAGTGGAATTCACTTCAGTTGTTACCAATATTTACTATCATTATAATGTGATGGATGACATTTTGTATAAGAAACACTGAAGAACTATCAATGACATGGAAATCATGTTCATGGATAAACCCTAGTTGCCTATTGTTTTGAATCAATTCTTCTAATCTATGTGATCTTCATCAATTTCAAATAAAACTAAGGATTATTTTTCTTATTTTGATAGGCAAACCTTATAAATTTGTTTACTCCTTGTATTTGGGTGCTTCAAATTTGTGTGGATATCAAATTTCACTCATCTTATTATGAGGGTAAGGTTTTTTTAAAATCAACTAAAAAGGAATTTAAAATCACAAATTCATCCCCCAGTGATCTATGAAGGATCCTTCAAGTTGATTAACAAAAAAACCATTTATTTTAACTAATGTATATCCCTTTGGTATCTTAAATATAATTAAAAAGGAGAATATATTTCAATTACTATCAGTGGTAATTGACTAAATATGTATATTTGAAATATTCAATGAGAACAAGTGCAGGAGAACACACTCCTCCAACATTATACTAATAGAACGACCAGGTTGTACCTTTCTTTAACAAATTTTTGATTACTATGACTATATTAAACACATTTAAAATTTATATATCTAATATAATTAACTAAATTCACTATATAATACAAACTGTGCGGTACAGAAACTATTATAGTTATATTATTTGTAATTTTTTTAATTCTTTTTCAAATTTTTGTTCCTTTATTTTTATTTTTAGTGTGTTTTGATTCCCGGGAAGATAAATCTAAATATTGTTTCAAATTAAAACCAATTTCAATGATGAATAAATTTAATTAATCATAAACTAATCTTAATTTAATGCTGAAATGAATTAGTTTTCAAACTAAAAGTGTGGTAAATTCCTGAAAATATCACTAATTATTTATGTTATCAGGAAACACTACCAAACATTAAAATAACTTACTTGAGAGGAACCTAAAACTATTTTGAAATATTATTTCAATGAACTAAATTCTTGGGTTATCCAATACCTTCATTAATAACTAGAAATTATTTAGTAGTCTAGTCAAAAAATCGGTTCATTGAAAACCATGTGTGATAAATGATTGAGTCATTATTTTAAATAAAAATGTCCCTTTTTTACAATGAACTTCTATTTTTTTCCCACCATAACAGTAAAACCTTGTATCCCCCAGTGGCTATGAAGTAACTTTCTAGGTATCCAAATCATAGCATAGAATTCCCTAACCACTTATAATTATATCTTAATGCATTAATCACAATTGAACTCAAGTGTAGAGGAGAGATGTATCTGAGATAAATTGATGTTGTGTAAGTCGTAAAATAGTTTTTTTGTACTGGTCTAGAAGAGTTGTTAGGAATTTTTTGTATATATATTTTAATAAAGAATTTAAAAATTATAAAATTTAAAGGAGATATAAGGACAATATATTCTAAACTAGGAAAATTAAGTTCATATAGCCTCTTGAAAATCAAAGGTCCATATCTACTTCTAAAACAGAAATTTGAGTAGAACTAGAAAAAAAGAAGAAAATACTAAAGGAAATAGATATAGGAATATTTTACTACTGTTTAATTGTTAAAGGTTTGATATTAACTCAAACGGTCAAGAGTTTCCTAAACTAGAACTCTATAAGGGAGAGTGAGTGAGGATTCCATCCATTGTTGAAAACTATAAATCATGTATTATTCATAAAAATAGATCCAAACCTACTATTATTAATCAAAACTATCTTAAATAGGATCCAACTAGAAATTATCTATAAGAAAAATCTATAAACTCTTCAAGATAAGTACAAGTACTTAACTCATTATGTGGATATATTGAAACTTACCAACCTTGTGGTGAACATTGCACGAGCTAAGAATGAGAAAAACATGTCATAAATAATGATAAGTGAACTACTTCCAATAAGGTAGGTATAAATGAGAATGAGAAAATATAAAAGGTGGAAATTAATTGAATCTACTAAATAGATTAAATGTAATTAACAATGTTGATTAGGCATGATAAGGTTGATTAGATTGACTATTAAAAACGACACTCACATTTACTATTGTTTTGAATTTTATTTAGGTAATACTTTTGAAGTTCACTAGTTTGAGGGTCCAAGATTTTAGTGTCTTGTGAATTGATAGTGTCAAAAAATGTACTTTATTTTTTAAATATTTTATTCATTACATTCCATAATTATCATCAATTCATTGAGGTTTAGGTTATGTTGGATGTAAAGCATCAATTTATTAGATTTTTAATATTGTTTTGGATGGACAAAATGTAAATTTAATTGATATACTAGTTTTTTTAGAATAAAATGAATTGATATATATCAAATTTTACTTTTTATATTCATTTTTAAGGTAATGTAAATTTTTTAAATTAATAGAAATAAAATCTATCTATGTGCCAACTCCTAAATAAGAAGATTTTCTAGAGGTGGAGGAAATATGGAAAATCATGGAAGAGACACAGATTATGGAAAACATATAGAGTATCCCAATATTCATAAGGTGAAATACATACATTTAATTTGTATTATTGGATTCATAAGGTTAATTTAAAATTTAAAAATGTGGATTATCAACTTCATAGTTTATAGTTTTTACTTCGTAATGTGATGTTTTCCCTGTGTAATTTTTGTCTATGAACTTCATTAGGTGTATTAACATTATAAGGTTACCATGGAAAACAATGTAATTTAATTTTATAGGAATGTTAGGTGACCATAAACTTATAAATAAATTTAATTAAATGGATTTCAAAATGGTGGTAACACCGCCATGTGGAAGGGAATGTAGACTATGCCTAACTAAGTGGATACATTATAAAATTTGTAAAATGACATCTCAAGAAAAACCAGGTGTTTTGGATGTTTTTTCTAGAAATGGTAGAACATATCTTAAATGATTAAAACATTTCAATAGATCAAAGAAGATTTTTTTTCAAGATGAAAATAAAGGATCAAAGTTAATGGTTGTTCATTGAAATAAAGGCAGCTTCAATATGAAGTAATATCCATAAAAATTGATAAAGGGAGACTTTAGATGTGTAAATGAGGAGTTCATAAGGTTTATCTATTATAAAACCAAAATATTTATTTCATCGTATAAGAATATATTAATTTAAACTAAAATAAACTCTTTGGATTATACTGAATATCAATTGTAATTTATGAGTGATATTTCGGCAAGAAAAAACTATATAAACATGCAATTTTTTAAGGGATGCTGTTGATTTGTTTTGATAATTGATGACCAAAAATTTTAATTGGGAGGAAAGAATAAATATTTAAAAATCAAGGGATAAATAATATTGTGAGTATTGACCAAACAATTATAAAGTAAATGAAGAATATATAGAAAGATAGGGGTCCATTAAGGAAGGATATCTTCTCATGTTTCTACTACAGAATTCTTCAGATATTAATTTTCTATTTTCTACTTCAATATTTTTGTTTATTTATTATCATACTATTTTTACCCCTTGAATAAAGGGGTAAAAATATTTTTTGATTTTTCAATGCATGGTGATTCTATTATAATGATTGATTCTTGAAATTAATTAATAAAACCTATTCACCATTGATTAGTTTTTGTATGTAGTAGATGATTAATATTTTGAAAGTAGTTTTATAGTTTATATGTGATATAATAGTCTAGGTTGAGTGGTGAGTGTTCAAAAAAAAATTCACATGTAAAAAGTATGTTGATTATTTTTTAATTTTTTAGGAACAATTAATCCTGATAGGGTATTGATTTATTATTTTTTAAACGGTTTATCTTTTGGGTTTTTCTAATACCTTTTCCCACAAATAGGATGGAGGATTGATCAAGCAGTGATTACTACTAGATTATTCATCACCATATACTTCAACCTTGGATGATTGTTTAAGCAATTGTTGATTAATTTTAATATCAATTATTAATAATAAGAGTAAAATACATTGAAGACAACGATAAAATTATAATATTAAACCCAACCCTAAAACATTCACTTTTTATCTACTTGATTTTCAACCTACTTTTTAATGATTTCTCCTAAGTTCACTTAAAACTCAACTCACTCAAAATCAACTCTCTACATTAACTATAACAATTAGATATTTACTCCTCTCTATGGAGAAAACCCATGGCTTCCACTATACTATATATTTTTTAACCATTTTTTTATATAAATGTTTTCACACCAACATCATGTGTGTCGATGTTGTTTTGGTAATTTTATAAAAAATCTGATTATTTTTTGAATTTTGAAATACAAAAACAATATATAATATTTTAAATTATAAGTTAAATAAATGATTTATTGCATATTTTATGTTGTAAGAAAACATTATATCATCTACATATGAAAAAACTATTTATAGACTCAAGAATTATCACCATTGGTAGTCTTTAGGAAAAATACTAAACTAATAAATATTTTATTCAAAAACACCCCTCTCCTCCCCTTATAAATTCCACCCTTCAGCACATAACATATTCTCACAACCTAATATTCTTAAATTTTATAAATTATCCCAAAATACATCCCCAAATACCTCATATATTTCTTTGAGGTTTGGTCTCTCCCATAGTCCACCCATTGAATGTATAATTCAGTTATCAAATGACCCTTCCAAGGGAGTTTGTCAACAACTCATAATCACTTTTTCATTTGTATTCTATTAAATATTATTATTATACCCATACATATGATATAAGGATTATATTAAATAAAATATATGTTATTAGGATACTAAAATAGTGACCTTAAAACCATATAAAGACAAAATAATTGTTTTCATAAATAAACATCAGCTCATGGTTGGTATAACCTCCTATAAAGATGTTATTTTAAAAAAATTCTTACAACCTTCATGGATGGTTATAATAAACCCTTTTATGATGAAATATTAACTTAATAATGATATTATAATATTATTCACATTACTTAATGGTAAAATGATTATAAAATTAAATTAAACACATAATGTATGCAATCTTTGGTTTAACCACATAAATGTACAAACCATTAGGCGATAAAATTTATACTCGGTGAAAAACTAGTATGTAATAAAACTAATGAACTTTTGGAATTATTTTATCTTCTATAATGACATGAAAACCATATAATAAATCTTCTATATTTATATACTTAGTTTAAAATAACTTCCATCATTATCAACAAACTGATGCAACCTTGGAAATCGGAAACAATCATCCTTAGGATATGAACATGAACATAATATCATAATAAATTGATAATAAATGAATTTAAATAAATAATAATAAATCAAATATACATAAAAAGTTTATTAATAAATTATTTAATAAACATAGATTAGTTATTCAATAGGTTAGATTTATGTAAGGAGTGAGTTAGGACTGGATGTATAGAGACACCCAAATTACCCTTGTTATTAGTTGAGTTATTCTTTCCATCCATTTTCCACTATTTCAATTTCTATTAATCACATTTACTTATTTTATATTCCATATATATGTTTCTAAATTTTATACCTAGTTTGTTTTCTTTTTTTGGGGAGGGGGAATAAAAGTTTTTCCAGGTTCTCATCCCAATCCTTTTATTAAAGTGAACCCAATTAAATAAAACATTTCTATTTTTTTTTCAAATACCACTACTTAAAATTTATTAATATTATATGATGTCTAAAAAATAATTATTTCATGAAAAACAAATTGTTTTATTTTCTGTTTCAAGTAAAATTCTATGTGCTCAAAATCTATAAAGATTATTTATTTATTTTAATGATCTATCGGAATGTTTTATAAATGGTTTTGTATTTGTTTTCAACATATTTTATTATAAAGGTTTTTGTAACAATTTTGAGAAATAGTTGTTAAATATTCTATGAAATATTTCTTCATTAAGGTTAGGAAACATTCCTAATGAGTTATTGGAGAATGTGAAGAATGTTCCCTTAACTAGGTTAGGAAACCTTTCTCAAGTCATATGATGCTATGTTTTTCTTCAAGTTCCCAAAATCTGGAATATTATAATGATCCATTATAAATTTTTTACTCTTTAGTACAGAGGGATAGAATTTAAACTATATAATAGATGGACCATAGTTAATGTTACTAGATATTGATTTTAATGAAATCAATGTTTGATATACCTAACATAACTCATCAGATAGACCATAGGACACATATCAGTGAACATATCTAAATAAATTGACACAACCATTTTTTAAGGGTAAATTCCATCATTTCTTTAGGTAATGGCAGTACACACAATGTGAAAAGGTAACTAAAGTTTAGTGAGTTGAGTTATGACACAAAGAAAAAAAAGGTATCCAAAGTATTGAGTTTCTATACACATGAATAATGTGAAGCAAATAAAATGTTGAAGTAGTAAAAGGGTGTTATAAGATTTATGTTTGATTGATAGTAAAAAAGCGAATCATTATTTATGACTGAACAAACATGATGTAAAATGTTACTAGACAGATCATGAAAATTGTAGATAACAAAGGGGAAAATTATTTTATTACACAGGTCCTTAAAAGTTCTAATAATGTTATCATCAGTGAACAACTAAAGTTCCCTAAACAAATGCAGTTGAGGATAATGGAGAGATATTGTGAATGGACATAAACTCAAGTTCACTAGAAAAAGGTAAATAAGTCATGAGATGGATAGATTGTATGAATTTTAGCTATAAATGAATTTCTGAAATATGTATGCAATTTAATTATATAATGTTAGTGAGTGTACAATTGTTTTAAGGTTTTTTAAAGTTTTGGGAACTACAAAAATGTGCACTAAGATTTTTGGTACCCAAATAAGGTTAATTTTAATAGTTTATAAGTGTAGCAGTTTCATATGGCTTATGTAAGGGTATAAAGGATATATTTTAAAAGGTATCAGATGGGGGAAACAAAATAAGATTTAGATTGAGATGTTCTTATGAATTTATTGGACCAACCTCACTGGATGGATTTTTGAGATACTTTTCAAATACTTATAATGTCATTTACTATGATGATGATAATATTCTCTCTTGAGGTTTTTTATCTAGATGAGATATGAAATTATGAAGATGTTCCTTAACCATGTGGTTAAATTAGTTTGAAGAAGTTTGTAGTTGCAAGAATCATTATGAAGATTTAAGAATATTCTATAATAATTTAGAAACATCAATCAAATTTCAAATGATTGGGAGATTCACATTCAATATTTTTTGGGGGAAAATGAAATTGACCTCCAACATTTTTCTCTAATGAGTGAAATTATAAAAGTGGTTGAAATTATAGTATGAATATCAAATATTTATCAAGAATGACATAAATTAAAAGTTCTATAAAAATGGTATCAAACACTGATAATATAAAATCTAAAAAAATCTAGAGAGTCTAGAAATTTGAGTTTCTAACCAAATATTTTCAAGAAGGAAGGTTACCAGTCAAATTCTATAGACTAAGGCTTCAATTATATGACTCTAAAAATAGAATTAGTTTATGGTTTTCAAATAGAAGATTCATTTAGAGATACCAAATATTGATTTCATTAGATATATATTCTTAATATATTGGGAGTAGTAAGAGTTTTATAATAGGATAGAGATTAGAGAATAGGAAAAGTTTTGTAAGGTGCATTGGATGGAGATACCGAATGAATTTATAAGAAAAATAAAGCAAAGATACCTATAGGGAACAATTGATATAAATTTATGAAAAACAATTATTGAGTTTTTTTGAAAAGTTTTAAATCTTGTTTGTGATTGGGAACATAAGAAAAAAATTTGAAAACTGATAGTATTCTGCATAATCATTTTAACTAATGAGATTCAGTATAATAAAACCTATCGAGATATAGAAGGAGCCTAATAAGAGTTGGATTATTTTATTAACTTTTTCTATTATAGTTATTTTTTGTGGACTGATGAGATCCCCCATGGAAAGGTTGTAGTCTCTTATATTGGGGAAGAACCTTATAAATATAATGTCAATTTATTTACATTCATATCAATTAATGCTTGTGATATTTTTATATAAATTTCACAAAGATAATAACTCCAAAAAGTTACAGGGGTTAATTTCTGGAGAAGTAAAATTTTAAAATATCATAATAGATTCACCCTCCCCCCTCTCAGTGGCTCTCAAGATCATAAGTAACATCTAGTGGTATCAAAGTAGGTTCCCTTATTATTTCTTTATCATGGAAAATATTACCTAAGTGTATAGTAGAGTTATTTCATCCATTGATGGAAAATATTATCATGGTTCTATAAATATAATGATATTATGTCTTTTTTATATTTTCCTAGAGGTAATTGATGTTACAATAGTTTTGTTTCCACCCAATGAAAAATAATCTTATGTAATTTTCTCGTAAAATAAATCTTGATGTATATAGGAAAGTGAGAATTTCTATTCTAGTTTCTTTTTCAGAAAATTTTATTATGATGGTTATTAGTCTTTATATAGTAAAGGAAAATTGACACAATGTCTAAATTATATTTTAGTGAAATATTAAAGTAAGAAAATATAATAAATATATAAAAGGATGTTCGAAGACATCAGAATAATAGATGATGAAACTATAGATGAGTATATCACTTGTGTAAAAAAATTATAACACCATAGGATTTATATAAATCTTGTAAGATTATATTATTATAAAAAAACTCATTAGAAACATTCCATGATTATCTGATTCTCAAATTCTATTTATTAGATAAAGATGTAATTTATATTTCATATGAGATGAGAAAATCTACATTATTCAAAAAGAATATCAAGGATGAAATTTATTTGAAATCATTCAGAAATATTAAATTATAAGATTTTTATCATAAGATTTATGGCCTTGGTGATTTAGAATATGAGGATTTTGATGCTGAATAAAATCATAGAATCATATCCATTATCTAGAATACTTATTAGAACTATAGAGTAAATTTTAAAATAAAACACCCTAATAAATTTTTATGTGTGAAATTATTGGAAATTTTACTATAAATTTTCAAAAGAATAATGTTTTAAAATATGATGATGTTTCTAATAAAAATAATCAGTAAAATAATTGGAACAATACAAATAAAGAAAATAAAAAAATCCACCAAAAGTAAAAATGGGTTCACATGAATTAAGAGAAGAATTATATTGATTAATAATGTTAAATTTGTCTCTACTAACAATAGTTATTTATAAGATTAAAATATATAAAATTTGATTCCTTAAACTATGATGAAGAAGTAGAATGTAATGAAACATAAAAATAATATCATCTGAGATTAGAACTTGGGGAATGTCTTGAAAAAAACACATAATTTAAGAAATAAGTCATAATATTGATGAAATACAATTTGATAAATGATAATGGAAAAGATTATATTCATAAGACGGAAGATATGTACATTAAAGAGATTAAAAATACGAAAATAAAAATTAGTTGGACAAGTAATGATAATGGAAAATCATAGAATCAATATTTCTACTAATGAAAAAATGACTTCTAAAACTCAATCAAGTGTTATTGAATTTTAAATAACATTAAATAAGATAAATGGAAATTTCATCATAGAATCCTTAGTAAAGGTTGAAGCATCTCATGATACTGAGAAATTTCATTCCAATAATTAGTTGAAATCTTCACCCATTAAATATAAAAGTTTCTCCTTATTTTACTAACTATGAAGGTATTTGAAAAAATTTATATAAAAAATGGATTTAAAAGGGATGTAAGAAAAAAATTACTTTATAGAAGTGTAAAAAAATCAAAGAATATAGATCCATGAACCTCATGAAAGATGGTACTGAAAATCATGCCTAACCCAATAAACGTTCAATAAAGAAAGATACTTCTTATTTATAAGATCAAGATTAAATTGATATTATTGGTGTTGTGTTATATATGGTCTTGAAGAATATAATTCATGGAATGAAATGTCACTCTATGGTAATAGAAAATAAAAAACAGGGAGAAATAGTGGAATGTATGATAGCACTTTTGGGACATGTTTCCTATTAAATGAAAGAAAAGGAAAGTGGAAAAAAGGAAATTGAGGAAAGAGATTTTGTTGTTGAGACTACTCTAAAATTATAAAAATTAAAAAAACATTAGATTAATGATAGTTTTGTATCCCCTATAACACATGTTATATAATCTAATTTTAAAATATTAAATAACTTCAAGGATGAGAAGTTACTTTTATAATTGATAGTTCTATAAAAACCTAGAATGGGAACTGCTAAGATTATAGCTCATAAACTAAAATCTAATGGATTTTTTGTATTTTGGTGGGATAAACACAAATTAATAATTTTTATCAAATTTGTTATGATGGAAATTAATTTTTCATCAATGTAGATTCTTTTATCATCATAATCATGAAATATTTAAAAGTTACTACTCATGGACCAAGAACCAGTGGAAATCTTTTCATGATTAGACATATTTTTAAATTATGTTACTTAAGTGAAATGGATAAAAATATGTTATGGAATCAAAAACTTGTTAATAATGGAAAAAAAGTATAATAACACTTTTTATGGAATATTTTGTAAGAAACTTACTACAATTGAATATGAAAAAATATGGTGTTTGTACAAAAAGTCAAATCGGAAATAATGTTAGTGGAAAACATAATAATGTTTAAATATAATCCCACAGACCTCTTGAGCTCATTCACTTTGTTATTTAATTTTTGATGATGAATTCACTAACTAAAGGTTATTTTTAGTTCATTACTTTCCTTTATGAATTCAGTTGGATTATCAACAAAATATTTATGAAATATAAATCATATGCAAAAAAATATGTAGATATTATAGAAGGTAATTTGAAAGAGAGATGTATGTTTATACACTAAATCTCATAATTTTAAATGTAAGAAGTACACAAGAAATAATTTCGAATCACATATGAATAAATATAGAATCAATCACCATTATAATTCTCTATATACTACTAAAAAAATAGTGTTGAAAAAAATAAAAGTATATTTTTAGTGGAATTGTAATAAGTATACTGGTTGAATATAAATGTCCAATTATTTTCTATAGAGATTTTGTTAGTATTTTTGTTCATATAAAATGCAGTTTTTTTATATGGAATACAATAATACTACCTAAGATATTTTTTATAAGAAAAATACTTTAGTTAAATATTTTAATTTCTTTGGGTGTCTTTTCATAACAAAGATAAAAATATGCATCTTGGGAATTTTGATGAAAAAGTATAGGAAAGAATTTTCTTAAGATACTCATCCAATATAAGAAGATATAAACATTTAAATAAACATATACAAAATTTGGAGGGATTTATGATGTGGGAATGATTGAAAAACTGACCTCCTCAACCCAAGTTATTGAAAATGTTATTGAATACAATTTTATGACTTCTAATAAGGATAAGGAAAAGGAAGTTCAATGTAAGAAATAAAATTTAAAGGATAACACAAATTAATCTAGT
Organism: Viscum album; assembly: GCA_963277665.1. NCBI lineage: Eukaryota > Viridiplantae > Streptophyta > Magnoliopsida > Santalales > Viscaceae > Viscum > Viscum album. The sequence goes on from OY728135.1 coordinate 457,329,128, forward strand.
GATGAGGAAAGTGTTACAGGAAGAAAATATCCTAAATTTATTACATTACAAAAAACAATTTGAATATAAAAACCTCATTATAAATCATAATTCTATAGTTTATACCAAAATAATGTTTAGGTTATAGAATCATGCATCACTTATCTAACTAGTAGTAAAATAATTAGTTTTAGTGTTTTTAGAACATTAATAATGGGCACAATCTATGAATGAAGAGTTATATTATATTTATAAAACATAAAAACTTGAACTTCTTCTATAACCATATTGAAATAATTTTACAAGAACAAAATAGTTATTCATAAAAAATCTGAATGAAAATTGTTAAATTTCAAGAAACTAATCATGACTTGTTTTCAAAGCATGCTCATAGGTAGAATTTGTTTATTTTGAAGAAAAGGTTTTCCCTGTTTTGAGACTAGAAACTATAAAAATGTTATGGTTAGTTATTGAATTTTTTTGTTAAAAGGTTTTTTAGATAGACGTAATGTCATCTTTCTTAAATGAATAAATTGAAGAAGAAGTTTATATTGATAATCCTAATGGGTTATTACATGAAAAAGCTAGAATAATGACATGTAATCTATATAATGAAATGTATGGGTTGAAAGAGGATCCTCTTTCATGGTTCCAAAAACATTATAGCTACCTAAAATATATAAACTTTTATTAAATAAATGTTTTTACAAAACTTTATACTAAGGAAGTGATAAAAATTACTCTTATATTCAATGTTTAAATTGATGATATATTTTTACAAGTGACATAGATACATATTGTGAAGAATTTTCTAGGAAAATAAATCAAGGCTTTAATATGTCAACGCTAATAGAATTGAATTTTTTTCAAGGATTATATGTTCAATATAAGGAAATATGTATATTTATATCATATGATAATTATTTTTCAGAATTTGTATAAACAAAATCATGAATGATTCCAAATAATATTCTTCTTCTACTTTTTTCAGGAATATGAGTAAATATGAAGCTGGAAAAAGTGTGAATTTGGAAGACTTATAGAAGATGATATGAAGCTTTATTTACCATATAAAATCAATTATAGAAATTTTACATGTTGTTTCATTTTTTGATTGATGTTAATGTGATCAAAATTAATCACATATGTTGTAGTAAAAAAGGAATACTTAGGAATGTTAAAGGAACATCATCTTATTGAATTTTGTACAAAATAAGTTGGGACATGAACATTATTTGATACACTGATGTTGATTTGGATGGGTATTGAAATGGTTTAAATTCAACATCAGGATGAACTTTTTTATTAGGGTAACTTTTTGTGAGTTTTAATAGTTAGAAACAAATAACTTTTTCTTTTATTACAGTTAAATAAGTATATGTTTCCAAAACCCTTTCTTGCATTCAAATGATATGGATGAATTTTCAGCTTGAAAATTTGATATTGGAGGCTAAAAATCCATTATAAATTCTTTGTGATGGTCAAAGTTCCATTTATATTTCCAGAAAAACTACACAACATACAAGATCAAAGACAACTGATATTATATACCACTTAATTATATAGAAAGTTTATGTTAAAGATTTTATGCTTGAGGAAATTTTAAAAAGGTATCAAATAACTAATTGTTTCACCAAACCTATTCCAATGGATTGATTCTTAAAATTAAAGTTGCAACTACATGTTCATTATTCATCAATGACTTTCTAAAACTCTTAATGAAGTACCCCCACAATGATTTGGATTATTCTTTAAATGGAGGAGACTATGTAAAACGTTTTCTGAAGAACTAAAACACATTATCTTTTGAATCTAAATCTATTTTTATCATAAATTGAGAAGGAATATAAAATTGAGGGGGATCCTATCATGGACACAAAATATACTATCATCAATGAATTCAATTCCTTCAAAAACATTAATTTATCTAATAATGTGGTTTCAGGACACTATCTAGGAGACATTTTTTGGTTTGATTAAAATTTTAGAAAAGATTTGTTTATAAAAAATATTGAGTATTTGTTCTCAATGTTTATAGTAAATCTAGAATCATAGATTAAATATAATTTGAAACTTTTTTATACCTTTTTTTTTATTTTTTAACAATATATTTTATTTAAAATGTTTTTTAAAAAATTGGTGATAAAGGTTTGATGAAGTTGTTAGTAATGTTTTCCTTTTGATAGTTAGGAAACCATCCTAATAAGTTACTATAGGAAGTGAATGATGTTTATTTAACTATTTTAGGTAACTATATTCAATTTAGAAAATTATATGTTTTTCTTCAAGTTCCTAATGTCGTGATGATTTCCATTATCCACGTTGAATTTTTACACTTTTATAAAGAGGAAGGAACTTCAACTATAAAATAGATGAAATAGAGATAAATTTAATGGATAGATATATATAAGATATAAATGTTTGATTTATCAAACACATATAACTAGACATACCATAGGGAACATATCACTAGACTGATATAAATGGATGGAGAAACTCATTACATATGGTTAAATTCACTTATTCTTTGAGTATGGGTAGTATTCCCAATGCATAAAGGTTACTAAAGTCTAATTGTTTGAGTTACCAGATAACGAATTGTAGGGGAGTATGAATAAATAAGTTTTTAAACACTTGTACAAAGTGAAAAATATTTAAAGGGGGATTCATATAATGGTGAAATAAGATTGAAGTTTTATAGATAGTACAAAGTAAAGTCATATTTATTATTCAAAAAATGTGTTGCAAAAAGTTACTAAGTAAAGTAGGGATTTTGTAACTAGACAAAGGGGTAATCCTGTAATGAAAGAATTATATATAATTTGGAACTGTGTTATTATAAGTTAATGTCGGGAGCACACTAGATAGAGGTAACTAAGGCCACTATACAAACATGGTGGAAGCCCATCAACTCAAGTTCCATTGAAAAATTATGATAGGATTCCAGATGGATAGTTTATATAAAGTTTAAGTAGAAACGTTTTGTAGTATGTTGTATGAAGTAAAATTTTATTATGTTAAAGAGTGTTCTCTTGTTTGAAGGATGCTTAAATGTTTTAGAACTATATAAAGGTATATTAATAATTTCAATACCGGTGTAAGGGTACTCTAATACTACATAAGGGTAATAGTTTAATATGAACTATGTAAGGGTATAAAGAATATCTTTTAAAAGTTATCAGAGGGAGGAAACCATAGCATAGTCATACAGAGAAGTTATTTTGAAGATATTGGAAGAACATTACTAGATGGATATTTGAGATACTTTACATGCTCTTTTAAATTCATTTATTAAGAATATGCTAAGGTGATCTATCAATGATTTTATCTATATGAGATAAGAAAGTATGAATAAGTTTATTAATGTTGAGGTTAAGGATGTTTGAAAAATGTTTTGGATGAAGTATCCTTTATAAATCTTTAGGAAGATCCTAGAATAATTGAGAATCATCCATCTAATTTCAAATGAGGGAGAGATTTAAATTCATAATTTTAATTGAGAGGAAAAATGAAATTGGATTCTATACTTTTTCTCCCACAAGCACACCTAAATAAGGGGTTGTAAGTACATCAATAATATCAAGTATTTTTTACACATTTTAGAAAGATGAAGTGATACAAAAAAGTTACCAGACACATATACCAAATGAAGATCCAAAAGATATAGTTTTGATCATTGAGAGTTTCCAACATAATTGGATAAATAATAAAGGTTACCGATCAGATCCAACATACCGAGGCTTCAGTTTAGAGACACTAGATAGAGATTCATTTCTGACAAATTAGAAAAAGGATTTTTCCAAAGATACTAGAAAATAATTTCATTAAATAGAGATTCCAAGCATATTTGGAGGCATATCATTTTTTTTCAACTAATAGAGCTCATAGAACATATGCTATTTTTTAAGGCACCCTGAATGAAGATTATAGAAAGATACAGAAGGTGCATCAGATAAAGGTACTAGATTGACACAATAAACAAATACATTCTGAAAGATCTTTTAGTAAACTGTGTAGAAAATTTTTCCACACTGTTTTGGATTTGAAATATATGAAAAACTTTTGAAACTGATGGGAGTTGGTATAACCTTTATAAATGAAGGGATTCATTATAATCAGATCTATTAGGAGATAAATGGATTCTAATAGGAGTTGTCTAATTGTATTCACTTTTCGTTTGTAGTGAATTTACACAAATAGATAGGATTCACCAAGGAAATTATGTAGTCTCCCCCACTGGGAGTAAACCTTGTAACTATTGTGCTCCTTATGTTACATTCTTATAATTTTATTTATATGAGGTTATTATATAAGGATTATAAGGATAATAACTATAACATGATTTAGATATAAATTTCTATATAATTTTAACTATAATAGATCAGTATTTATTAATTCCCACCCCCTTTTATAGTGGTTGTCATGATCCTATGGAACTTCAAATTTCATAACATATCATTTAAGAGGATCTTTTGTATAACTGCCTCTCCAAAAACATCATAATAATTTTTATTAACATTAAAACTATATGATAGACGAATTATTATTTATTCAAATATAAATATTAATAAATCTTTAATTTCTTATTCTCTTGGGAATATTTATGATATAACACTCGGTTATACTTTAAGACAATATGATGTAACCCATTTCCTTTTCGAGGATTTTTTTATGTTTATTCTTTATGTATAATTTACTTATAGGGAAAATATGTGCATTTGAGTATTGTGATGTGGTGAGTGGGAGCAGGATTATGTATCCACATAATGAATTGGGTACTTTTTTCATCTCATAAGATATCAAGTATAGTGTATAATAAGTAATCCTATTACATATGATATTTTTTCTTGGCAATGAGCCGTGAAATATACTTATGATTTCATATTTTATGTTTATTCAACATTCTTATTATTCTCATATCTTATGATATATTCTTCATTATTACATGCTTCTATTTGAATATATATGATCTTTGTAGTTTATAATATCATGTTATTAATATTGAATCATATTCTACACTTCATTATCACGTGTTTACCTACTGGACATTATTGCTCACCCTTTTCTAAGTGTATATACCTTGGGTATTATATATGGTAATAAATGTTTGAGGGGGTTTAGGAGAAAATTATGGTGATTAGAATAATTTTGTATAGTTTATTTTTCTATTTATGTTTTATATATATAATCTCCTAATACCCCAGGCCTAAATATTTCCCGGTTGTGTTTTCAAGATCTTTATTTTAAAAAACATGTAATAATATGTGTATGAGACTTAGGTTCTTATAATATAGGAGAATGTGTAGTTCACTTATATATTTTATTGAGGTATGAGAGGCTCATCTTTTGGGGATCAAGCCAATGTTGATTATGAATTATAAATTTTATTTATTATTTAATTGGTTAGATAAAATAATATTTTATGAAATTATATTTCAATCATTGAATACAACCTATTTAATTTGTATTTGGAGACAATGTGTTTCTTCATATTGTGAACATTATCAAATAGGTTGGTTTTTATTTAAATTCTTACCATTTAAATTTTTAAATAAATGATTTATAGGTTTAAAGGATATAGGAAAAAAGGGTTTTATATAAAGATATTGGAGAATAATAGAATATGGGTGTGATGCTATAAGGAACAAGAAACCCAATGGATTTACACTAAGAATTCAGTGGCATATTAATGGTCACTTGATGTCTGATGGTAACCCATCAGTGTTATAGTGGGTTCTAATGGCCTTTCTTAAAAAGAAACAAAAATGGTATTATTGTAAATTAAAATTTTAAAAAGTTATATTTTCTAGGATCATTATGGTTGCATCATTATAATGCCTTTTTAACTATCTCAAAATATCCCTCTCATCCCAATCTTATCCCTACGAATATCCTTCAATGATCCCAATTTGAGATATATTGAGTTACCTTAAAGTCCTTCTATCTGTGGAATCAAGGTTAGATCATCTCTCTTTGAATTTACATAATTTATAGGGTTATATCAAAATACCTAAACCCTTTTTTCCTTATGGTTTAAGGTTGTGTCAAATATTTTGTTCATTCCCCCACTATTGGTGGGGAAAATTGTGTTCATGGTGAAATAGATGTGAGGATAAGTTTTCATCATTTATTTCAGTTTTATACATAGAGAAGGGAATAAATATCTATATTTCCCTAACCAAAATTTTTCAAATCCATTAGGTAGTGGTATCGTTTCTTCCTTTGACTTTAGAAAGGGGTTTAATGTATATTTTGGTAGGTGTCCCCTTATCTTATACAATATTATTATAATAGAATAGATAATAGTTATGTGGAGTATATGATACCTAAACATAAAAATGTGTTTTATATAAATAATGATTTTTTAAATATTAGTGTTGAAAATATAAAGTTTTAGAATAAATATTGGTTCCATGTAAGGTGATAATGCTTTTTGATTTCCCATTTCATTGAATATGAAAAGTTAGATTACATGGATTATCTATCCTAGTTGGATATATTGAAATTCATCATGATGGGTTTGAATATTTCTATTATTTATGTCATGTATATATATTCTTTGTAGACTATGTATTGTTAATAAATATTAAAAAGTGATACCATGAAGATACATCACATAATAGATGGTGGTGCCTATGGAATTTCTTGTTATACTTATGATTTATACCTATCGATATTGATTGAGAATATGTTAAAGGACCTTGATAATTGGGGAATGGTTGGGCATGGGTACTAAAGTTTCCCATGGGTATGTGCACTCCAACAACACATTATACACACACACACATGATCATAAGAGGGGTGATGTTGTGGGGCCTATTTCCAGATACAAAGTATTTCTATAATGCTTGAAAATGAGATTATTTGATCACTGTGTATGCTCAATATAGAGTTTCATCAGGTACTCTATTTAATTTAGGATCTTTTACCCATGGGACTACCCTTTTTAGAATTTGGGGTAAATTTTTCCTACATGGGTTATATATATGTTATTTATGGTAGTTTGTTTTAGATTCATTACTTTGAAAAAAATAGTCATATTCTTTATGATTGTATGGAATCTAAATACATTTATATAATTTTTTATATTATTATACAAACATAGCAGGTACCCTCAGGCATAAATGTCCTTTAATTGGTGAAAATGTTCTATTTTTTGTTTTATCCAATGTTGATATACATTATTTTCAATTTTATAGGACGTAGTTTAATTATAATTAAATTTAAGATGGGGAAAATATTTCTTATCATTATTTATATTATCCATCATTTTTTATACCAATCGTCGGATATTTGAAAGCATTTCTAAAGAGTTTTAGATGCCTAAATACGTTTTTTCTCTATTATAACATGTCAGGTTTGTTAAAAAATAGTATGAAACCCTAATTAGAGAAATTTGTATTGAGTGTAGTCAAGAGATACTATAGATGTGAGTTAATAATAAATTCATAAATATATTTATTTATCATAATTATGGTGGAATCTTGAGTTACCATGGGTAATTTTAGTTAATTTTTATCCCTTCTAGTCATTTTTTAGACTTAGAACTGTCTCTTTGAGTCTCATTCATTATGATTTAGAATTTTTATAGTTAACCAGAATTTTTATACATAGGTATTACATATTTTTATATGAATATTCATTACATTACACAAACACATGTCTGGTGGATCATAATGATATAGTGCCTTTGGAAACATAGAATCACAAACAACGGGTTCATAAGAGAAATCATCTCACACTTAGTTCCATATCAATAAAAAACTTCTTAGATGTATCTCATGTAATACCTATTATCATGAACTGGGTAAAAGAAACGTATGAAAGGGTGGTCTCAGATGATCAGTAAGGGTAAACAATGGAAATATGTTAACATAACGTGAGAATAAGGGTATGAGAACATGATCATACCAAATTAAAACCATAACCTACATACCAAATATCAAAATCTTGACCCATTTCATAAATAGTTTCATTTAATAAGACATAAATAATAATAAAATTACAGAACATGATCCACGAGAACATAAAATTTTCAAAAGATATGGATTTCTGGCATACAAATATGCATATAAAATCCTTTCTTTAGTAGTCATGTCTCAGTGCCAAAATAGTAATAGTGAAATGAATTTTTTTTCAAACTATCATAGTATTCAAAGTTCATCCCCAAGACTATCATAGTGGAAACATTCCCTTACTGAATTGGTTCACTCACTGTTTCAGTCATGTTTATCTCATGGGATGTCAATCATTACCCAATGCATTGGAGGGATATATAGGTCCTCCCAACACATAATGAAAATCATGCATATATGTTCCACAAGATTATACAACATTAATTAAATTAGATCCCATAAAAATAAATGGGTTTTATAGAATATTTATAATATTATAACCCATGAAAATAAATGGGTTTCATAAAAATTTTATCATATTATAACTCATAGAAAAGTAACATGTTTTATAAAAATTTCATCATTTCTTCATAACATAACCTCTGAAAAAAGGAATAGGTTTCAAAAACATATTTTTGTCAAAAATATAAAACATTTAGAGAATTAATGAGAATGTAATCCTTTTATAATATCCCCAGATAAGAATAAGTTACAAAAAAGGATTTCATCTTATATAGAAAATTATTTAAAAATATCTCTTGAATCATTTCTTGAGGAAAAGAATCTTTATTTGAAAAGAACTTTTTAGAATGAAAAATTCATAAAAATATTTTGGGAAATATATTTATTATAAAATAAAATTTTAAACTAAGAAATGAATCCTTAAAATATTTATTGATCATGATATTGGGAAAAAAATTATGTTGTATGTGTTAAAAAATATTCCTTTCACCTTTTTTGTAAAAAAAATGAGATTTTATTGGAAAATTAAAAGAACGATCGTTTTAAAAAATGTAAAAAATTAAAACATGTGTAAAATTACTATAAATTTTATTTAAATAATGTTAAAACTTTTTTTAAATTTCTTATAAAAAACCTGTACATAGAAGAAAAATGATTTTCAGCTGAAGGGAGAAAAATATGGTTTTCTCTGAAAAATATTATTTTGGAATATTGAGTGCATAAAGAGAGGAAAATAAAGGTAAAACATGAATTATAATTAAATAATTATAGAAGAATAAATTTCATGAATACCATTATAAATATATCATATTATTTTATCATCTAAATCATACTCATAAACAATCTCGATAAATAATGAGATTATAACTTCAAACCCTTTCCACTTTGGTAACATTTGAATCTTAATCCCCATTAAAGAATAACATCAAAAAAAATTAAATATAATAAATATAAATATATTCTTGATATAAAATTTCAAAGGATAAATATATTCATTTCATAAAATAAGGTAGGTTCATAACATAACATATGTCTCAAAGAAAGAAAATTGTTACTAAAATATCTTACCTTAAGTCTCGTCTTCATTTGTACACATTAGAAACACATATATAGTAAATATAAGATTATTATAAATATATTATAGAACCATTTGTATATATATATTACCATATATGATATACTTATGACATTTTGTTACATGTTTATCAAAAATCCCTTGTTAAATCACATTTCATGTAATAACTGTATGTTTTTAATATATGTTTTGATTTGGTATTTTTGATAATTTTTTATTTATCATGGTTACATAATATTTATTATGTTAAAAATTATATATATATATATATATATCATATATTATGAAAATATATGTATTTATATTATCCATAAATCTTATATACATAAAATTAAATACATCATTCATTGAGATGGTGGGTCGTACATACACATAAATAATGATTCCATTTTTTTATGAATGCAAAAAATATTGGTAAAAAATAAATAACCTTTTCAAAATAATAATTATTTCATATATATCACATATATTTAATAAATATACCCTTATTACCTTCCATGTTAATCATTTGTGAGAAATTAATTACATCACTTCGCGAGGCTGTAATCCGTCGTACACATGAGAAATTTTATCATAACCCTGACAGAATGGAAATTAAGAATGTATATGTGATAGTATAATTAAATATGTATATTTATTTCAAAAAATATCATACACATTCATTTAATATATCCTTATTACCATCTAAGTAAAATAGAAATGAAAAATACATCACAATAGTTTGCGAGGAGGTAATCTGTTGTACACTTGAGTGATGTTATTATTTTCCAATGGGTTGGAAGGTAAGACAGTATGTAAGATATTATAATTCCATAAGTATAATAATATCATATATATCTTATGTAAACACTAAATCCAAAATTATTACCATTCATGATAGGTGGTGATGGAAAACAAATAACATTAGTTGGCGTGGTGGTAGTTCGTTGTACACATGAGCTATGGTTTTGTTTCACATTTGATGGAAGATGATGTGAATATATATTATTACATTAAAATAATAATATTATATTATATTATAGGTAATATTTTTATTATATATTCATATTTTAATAATAATATTTGGAGTAATATGCAGAAATAAAATGAAAACTTAATTTTAAGGACTATACCTTTTTCGGGGAACCTCTTTAGGTTTACAACTAAAGACTTAATTTTTGGGGTAACTAATGATAATAAGGAATATAGGTTGTTTTGGGGAATTAAGGAAGATATTTGGGTAGAAATGTTTTGAAAAATGAGTTTTTTATTGTTAATAGGAGAGGAGATGGGGTGGCCTTTTTAAAGTTGGGGAGAGAACACACAAGGAAGTTTTGAAAAAAAAAATTTTACCCATGTTTTTCACATGAAAAAGGATGAAAAGTTGGTAATTATTTATAAATATACTTTATATTGTCAAAAAAATGTCTATAAATTTATTTTTGGACAAGTTTTTGGTTTATTTTAATTCTTATCTTTTTAGTTTAACCCCCGATAAACCTATTTTAACCTTAACCATAAAGATTATTTTTTACTATTTAAATTATTAATTAAGATAAAAAATTAAGTTTATATTATTATATAATATTAATTATATTGTTTAAAAAAATTTAATCCATTTTTTCATATTCAATTCACATGAGGGGAGTAATTTGTGTTAAGATTAAAATCACTGATGCGGTGAAAAAGCAATTTTCCAAAGATATAAGTTTCTGAAGATTAAAAATATTTTATATAAACACTAAATATGAAATTAACTTTAATGAAATATATTGGATTAATTATAATATAATTTAAATAATTTTACTTTAAAACCTTTTCTAACAAAACATTTATCCTTATGAATTCTTTAAATCAAAAAGGCAGTTTTCAATAAAAACTGGTATTTTCCCTATTTGTCAAAAATTTAATATTTTTTTAGAAAAATACCAATTATTCATCCTAAAATAATTTTTACATATTTATTCCAAAAACTAGGTTCATCGTTTCAATAAAAAACTAAAATTATCAAAAATTAATTCTAAAATTAGTGTGAAAAATGATACAAAAATTCTTTTGTTTATGAAAAATAGAGATTTAAGCATAATATTTGATTTATTGTTATCTTGTTTCTGGAAAACACATATGTTTAATGTTAAAATTTTTATTTAAAACATAATATATAAATTTCACTAAAATAATTAAACAAAATTTATTTTATTAATTTATTGAGTTAAAAAAATGTAAAAATTAAAAATAGTTTTTCAAAAAAAATTATTCCCTTATTATGAAATGGTCAGTACTTTTATTTCTAATCAATTGGTCCCCAAATAATTCATTTTATATATATTTATAAACTATATATTTTTATTATTTAGTTAATCATATTCATAACCATAATTACAAAGGATTGGTGATAACAATCATATTAAATAATAATATTTTAATAGTATATCATGTTTTGTTAAAACTCGGTGTTACATCTAGTACAAGATATTAAAGAAATTAAATTTAATTAAAACTATTCATAATATCTCAACGTGATATATTATAACCCCATTAAAATTAATTCCAATCATGAAATTTCATCACTTTCATACAAAAAAAATTGAGGATACTTCTTCCTTATTAGATCATTAGGTTCTAACATCGCATCCTCAAGATAGTGGTTTCGTCACAAAATTTTGACCAGGTGAGTGGTCTTGATTCATTGATATTTATCTCTACAATCGAGAATATCCATAATTTTATTCACATAAGAATGATATTTCTCCACTGGTAAAAACTTTGAGTTAAGTAAATTTGATGGATTAGGTATGTACTTCATGAGGAGTGATACATGGAACACATTGTGAACTTGAGAGAGGTATAGTGGAAGTGCCAAATGATAAGCTATCATCCTGATATGATCAATAATTACAAAGTGACTTGTATACCTATAGATTATTTTCCCCTTCATTCCAAATATCATTACCATATTCCATGGATAAATTGTTATAAATACCTTGTCATCGACTTTAAATTCTAGAACCCATCGATGATTACATGTATATTTTTCTGCTGACTTTGGGATTCCCTTATGTGTTGTTTAATTCCATTAACCTTCTATTACATTTCATCAGATATATTATGTTCTAATATATTTATTTATCCAACTTTATTCCAACATATTGGATCTATACACTTATTTTTTTTATATGTATTCCTAAGGACCCATTTGAATTCTTGGTGTGAACGTTGGTGTTGTAAGAAAACTAAACTAAAGGAAGGTGTTGATCCCAACTACAATTAAAATCCATAGAAGAAGATATTGCATATTCTTTAGGGTTGGAATTGATCTCTCAGACTAAAAATCTATCTAAGGATGATAAACAATTTTGAATATCAACTCTGTATCATGATTTTTAGGAAGACTTTGCTAGAGCTATGAGTTAAACCTCAGATCCTGATCAGGAATAATATAATGTGGTACTCCATGAAACATTATTAGTTCCCTAATATATATCATGTAAATCTTATCTAGATAGAAATATTCTATGGTATCAATTATGTTTAATGAATTTTTATGATGATTGACTAAAACACATGTAGAATTGTTCCATTTAGACATTTTTTGTTGTCCTACAATAGAATCCTTCATGATTTTTTTGAACTTCTATTCTAGTATGGATAATGGTTGGATAATCCCCTTAAATATTTTTTTCTCATCCTTAAATTGTGGTCATACTATATAAAAATATACATACTCGGCAATATATCCTTTTATATTGTCCCAAAATATGTACTCTTTCATGTAGACCAGTGGTAGATGATATGCCATTGTTGTCCTTCAGCTGTGGGTTCAATCCCTACAACCATGTCAAATATGATTGGTTGTCTTCTGGCATGTGGGTTATCCTTCTTCCAAGACTACATTAATATAAATCTAGAATTTCAATAACCCATATTTACCTGAATATAAAATATAATATTAACCCTAAATGTTACCAATACCTTTAATCTTATCCCCAATATTTAAAGAGATTCTTCCTCAAATAACTTTTTCACTAAAACATATACCAAACCAAAGGGTTGTACTACTATAAATATCTGACAAAATATTCTTAATTTTGTAAACACGAATCATATAAAACCTAAAAATGGGTCTCTAAGATGTTGAACTTATGATCAACATTAAACACCAATAACTCATGACGGTATCCATAGATCTTATTTTAATATTACAAAGAGGGATATATGCTACTAAATTTAATACAATACTTATATATTTCATGAATCTTATAAACAAAATTTCATTGTTAAATTAAATCATACAACATTATTATTGAATGAAAATAAGAACATATCTGATACAAAAACATTTCCATTGGAATCTTGGGTTCATCCATGCATATATAAAATATCAAATATGAATTCATTGTTCCAGAATCCATTGAGAGGGAGATAATAAATGCTCAGAATCACATAAATGTTCACTAAATAATGAACAATAAGATTTTTATTGGGATTATTCATACAAATTAAAACAGTAAACTTCCAATTAAGGAGTCTAAGACATTTTTTCCCTAATTATCATGAGTTAAGTCATCTATTGTGATTCTATAATCTTTAACATTTTTATTTATCTATAGAGTTTATTGCATCATATCATACTCATTAACCCTTGGATTGGATAATTGATTTATAGAATACCTAAAATCCTTAAACTTGAAGCACTAGAGTGTGGGTGATGTATTTTATGGTGCTTTATCTCTATTTACATTATTATCTAACTTATTCCCATCATTCACGAATTTGACTTCATTATGACCTTCCTCTCCACACATAAAAAATTTTCCATCCCTCTAAAGACAACTTCCTCGATGTTTCCAATCACACTCTGAGCATGAAAGAAAGATCATATTCTTCTCTCTGTGGTTCTTAACATTTCCCTTGAACTCTATCTTTTTTTCTCATAAAAACCATGAGATTTATGGATAACTCCAATATCTATTAACTCCTTAAAAAAAATCAAATAATTTCTTCATATCTTCTTCAGTCTGTTATGGAGAACATGCTACAGATATTTTGTTTTAGTATAAAAAATAATCGATCAACCTTACTTTCAGGTTGGGTGATAATACCAGAAGCATACCTCACATGTTTTTTAAAATGTTTCACATGGGTTCCAATAGATTTAAAATAATTTTGAATTAACTCAAGGAACTTTTTCTCCATTTTCATACACATAATATAAGGGTAGTATTTGTTGAAAAATATGTTTTTAAACTCATACCCCTATATGGAGTTAATTTTATCATTTTTCCTCAACTTCTTGATGTGGTTACAATATTGATATGTTTCACCTTCCAAATGATAGAGATCCAAAATTAATATTTCATGTTCTAAACTCTACAAAATGGAAAATGAATTTTCAGTTTTACTGATCCATTAATGATTAACAAGTGAAGCAGTAGAACCACTAAAAGATGGTTCAAATTTCCTAATAAAGGAATCAATTGATTTTTTCCTTCTTTTTATCAATTAGAAGTTAAACATGATTCATATCTTGATAAAGTTTCCTAAGAATAACAATGATATTTTTCATTCAATCTTCCATAACATTTGGTTTTTCAGGAGGTAAATCATTGTATTTTCTATTTTATTCATAATTAACACAGTTTATTTGGGTTCCATACACTACCTAAAACAAAAAATCATAATGTGAGTAATAATACTCATAGTGGGAAATCACTTAATCATGAAGATTCAATTATAGGATGTCTAAATCATGAATTATTCTTCACAATATATGGAACCATAGGCTTAACCCAAGTCATTCATGGTCCTTATTTAAATATATCTTGATGGTTCCTAATTTGTTTTTGAATTTCAAAATCATATCCCCTAAAAGTGAAAACTAGGTGAATGGTAAGGCTCATTCTTATGTACCAGGTAAAGCTCGAGTCAAGCACGATGTTCCTTTTCAGAGTTATTAACCCTAAGTACATATATTCCAGAACAACATACTCTTGTAATATCCAAAAATAGATATATTGATATAAAACCACTTACTCTATCCTTCACCAATATTCTAGTGTATTTTCATATATATAAAATAATCCTTAGACTTATCATTAAACATATCTCAAGGGATCTCACTCTGTTTTTATCATCCTATTTTCTAAAGGTTAACTAAACCTATCCATTAATACTAATTGTAGTGACCTGAGATTTTAATACATATAAACTGTATCTTTTTAGATGAATATTCAATTCATTAAACAAACACACACCTGAGGATCCTAACGTTATAGTGCCTTTGGAAACATGTAAACATGAATAGATAGTTAATAAGAGTTATACATTGTCTCCTACTAAGTTTCTCATCACTAGAAATGTTCTTAAATATATCACTCATAACACATATCCTCATAACCTGGGGAGAATGTACATAACAAAGGATGATCTTATAATCCCGGTAAGGGTAAATAATGAAAATACATAAATATAACATGAGAATAAGGGTATGATAACATGATCATGAAATATGAAAACCACACCTTGTATATCAAAGTTTAAAATCTTAAGTCATGGAATAAAACTTGGAAGTTCATAAGACATGAATAATAAGGAAATCAAATAATGTGATCCATGTGAACATAACATTTTCATAATACATGGATTTATGACATATATATATGCCTATAAAATCATTTCCTTAGTATTTGAGGATCATTTTCAAAACAATAATAGTGGAATGGGTTCACTCACTAAATCATTATTATAGTTGAGGTTCACTCCCAAGACTATCATAGTGGAAAAAGTCCCTTACTGAATTGGACTCACTCCCCATTCCAATCATATTTGTATCATAAGATATACATATTTAACCAATACATTAGAGGAAAATATAGGTCTCACACCTTGAATAATGAAAATCATACATACATACGCCCCAAGATAATAAAATATACATCATATTAGAACCCATGAAAAGAAATGTGCTTTATAGAACATTTATCATAACAGAATCCTTTAAAAGAAATGGGATTCAAAAACATATCTCCACATCATACATTATTAAAAAAAGTATATTAATGGAGGTTTTTAGAGGTTGTTACACACAATCCCATCTAAATTCATTTTTTGGATAAATATTTGGGGGTTATGCACAACCCTAGATAATCATTGAATTTATAATGGGTTCACAAACCCCACTAATTTTTTTAGTATTATTATTTTAATATTTTATTGTATTTTAGAGGTGTTTATGTCATAAAAAATCTACAAATTTATTAATTAGTAGCGCTATATGTTTCGGTGTATTTTAAAGGCTTTATATATATAAATAATGTTAATTTGGATTTTAGGGGCTATATATATAAATATAATGGAATTTTATTTTTTATAAGTAAATAGTGAAGGTTCACAACCCCCACTATTCTTTTAAATTAGAGGGATATTTGAACCACCTCTAATTTATGACATCTGAGGGGGCTCATTAACTGCCAATAATCTCTTAGATTAGAGAGAGTTCATGAACAACCATCAATCCCTTTGATTATAAGGGGTCTTAACCTCCCCTAATTTTTTTTAAATAAATCTCCTATAAATTCATATTTTATAGTATATGTGTGCATGCACATATGTGTGTGTGTGTCTATATATATTACATAAACACATTATATAAATGTATTTAAATACATTTAAACATATATATTTAAATACATTTAAACATATACATTTAAATACATTATATAAATACATTAAATAAATTCTTATAAATATAAACAAAAATGTATATATATATAAATATTGGTATACATAATATAAATGTATTTATAAATGTATTTACTCAAATATAAACTAAATTATATATGTTTTTAAAAATACTATACATTTATATAATGATTTATATTATATGTATATTATATTAAATACATTTGTATGGTATATTTATGTATAAATACATTTATATTTTATTATGTATACAAATATATATAATATAGACAAAATTAAATATCATTTTACATATATATCATTTAATTATGTTATATATTTTTATATAAAATATTATATTATATATAAATTTATAAATATTATATAATTATTTTATATTGTTGTAGTATACCATATTAATTATAAATTAATTTAGAAAATATATATTTATCATTTAATTATATTATATATTTCCAATTATACAAATGTATTTGACTTTTTGTGTATGTGTATGTGTATACATGATATAAAATAAATATATATGATTACATATATAAATTTATAATAAACATTTATGAAATATAATATATGTATAACATGATTCATAAAATATATACACTTCTGGTATTTATAAAACCAACATATAATTTTTATAGTATAAAAAATTGGTGTAATAATAATATTAATAATTATTAATATAATTTATTCACACACAGACACACATATATATACAATTATATAATAATAACTATATAAATAAATATATATTATAAATATTATATATATATATATTATAAATTCATAAATACAAACACACAAATATAAATGTATTTTAAATATATATTTATATATGTAGATATATTTATTTATATATATTATATATACACATATAATATATATATATATATATTATTCACAAATATATTATTTATTATCTCATATTTTTGTATCTAATATATTATATATACATTATACTAATATTATAAAAAATATATATTATATATTATACACAAATATATTATTTATTATACACAATTATATTATGTATACACAAATATATAATATCATTTATATTTAAATACAAACATATATATATATATTATAATATTTCAATATCAAAATAAATAAAATTCATTGTATATAATAGTTAAAAGATCATGTAACATAGTGGTTGAGGCGCGCGCAGTCCCTCCTGCAACTGCAGGTAAGAATCCCAAGATGAAGGGTTTTTTCACCTTATATATGAGGGTAGAGGGGAAAGGTGCTCCTTCATCGGGGGTGTCCATAATGGGGGTCGTAGACAACATGGTGGGCCTCAGGGGTGTCAGGTCCCACTAAAAAAGGGATGGGCATAGGGTGTTGGGGCCTGCGTGGATAAAGGGATCAGGTGCCTGTGAGGGTTGTCCACAAGGTGTGTCTCTTCCTGGGGTCAATGTGGGTTTTCCTAAGGGTTCCTTGGGATCAAGGTGGTTTTTCTAGGGGGTTGTCCCTAGGGTGTGGTTTCAGTGTGAGATATAGGGGGTTAGGGTGGGTTGTTCGAGGATTTGTCTAGTGGTTTCAACCAAAAATAAAAAAAACAAGTGAATTCTAGGGGTATCTAGGGTAGGTTGTCTGGTCATTTATTAGGGTCGGAGTGGGTTTCCTAGGGGTGTTCTTTCAAGGGTGTGGTGTCAAGGTGGGGTTTTTGGGGTTAGGATGGGTTTTAGGGGATTTGGGGGTGGTTTTTGTTACTGGATAAATAGATCTAAAAAATTCACTGAATGCTACCAAAGGTGATCCTGGAGTGTAGTCCATTCCACATGATTTGATTAAATAGATCGTAGATCCCAAATAGAGATATGAATTAAATGTTATATCTTTTTAAATTATGGCTACCAAAAAACTATTGGTGGATACCGATTCGCAAAGGTCTATTTGCAAACTTCCAGTTCGTAGAGGTCTTGTTCGTAGAGCTCCCTTCATGAATGCGTGAATGGTTGACAGTGTCGTCATGAATGAAACTCATAAACTCACAAATCCCCACCTACTCATGAATCTAATAAATCTTTGCAAAGTCATAAAATCATTGTGAAACCCACACACTACATGTAACACCCCAAGTTTTTCTAAAAATAAATAGAAATTCATGGAACAATGTTTTAAGTAGATATTTATAACTAGCCTTTTAACAAAATTGTTTCTACTTTTATGTTTTGAATTTCAAGAAACTGTCATCTATATTTGGGTTCAGTATATTATTTGGAGTCTATTAGAACCAACTTGTTTTTTTGGTGAATAGTAACATACCCTTATAAATAGTAATATGAATAGTAATATGACCCTAATGAAAACTAAATTTTATTATTATTTTATTTTTTTAAGGTTTTAAGATAATAGCATCTAGGTTAATTTTTCATTGTAATATAGAAGTAGTTACAGAATTAGAATTGTTAATTTTTGAATTAAGTATGATTTTATAAAAAAATTAAATTAATAATATTTAGAAAATTATTTTCAAAAAACGGACTTCATTTTTGAAATCTACACGTTGATAAATGGTTTGGGTGAATTTTGGGAATTTTTCTAAAACAGTTGATTTTTTAGTGAATAGTAAAAAAATACAGTTTTTAGTTTCGGTGTGTTAATGACATCATTAATGATATAATAATGATGTCCCGAATCTGGTAAACTTGTGTATAGTGAAATAATATGTGAGGTGTCCCAAGTGGCTTATACCATGGGAAAATACCATGGGAAAGCCCATGGTTTTGTTAATACCACTCATGAGGTGTCCCTTGAAAATTATTAAAATAATACCTCACTTTTCCAATAAATTACATCTCTTTATTTAATTTAATTCATTCCCAATTCTCCCTAAATGAAGATCTGGCCTCCTTACCTTTCATAGTAGTCCTACCAAGGTTTCCTCATTCCCCCAAGTACCCAACCTTCATTTTCTAAGGGTTACTCTACAAGGTAAGAAAATTCTCAATTTCATTATTTTTTCCTTTCAAGTTCTCTTTTATTTGGTATAATTTTCAAGATTCCATAACATGTTCTTATTTATTTATTGTTATTGATCTTATATATATTATTATTCATTTCTGGATGGGTGACCTTTGTCCCCTCTATTTTAAATATTTTCGAAAACCATGTTGCCTAGCCGTTAGGCTGCCAATTTTTTGTAAGTGATTTCACAATTATTTTTATTTTGAGTTCTTTCCTTATTCATTAATCATATATCCTTACCCAAGAGGCATTAAATATCTAGAAATAATGTATATTATATATTTTATCATATTTATGGAAAATTAATCATCATTATTCTTCTCCTCTCGCACTTATTTAAAGAATAAAAACACTATCTGTTTGTGTCGAATTATCGACATCGTGGACGATGTGATTTCAATTTCCATTAATTCATTCAATTATAGTCATGAAACCATTTATATGGTTGAACCAGGTTATAATATATGTTTTATTACTCACCCATGGTTCTGAAATTATTTTTTACTCATCGTTCTATTTTATAAGACAAAACAGGGTTGATATTATCAAATAACCACTAAAATGATCGAAACAAACATCATTAATGTTATAACTTATGAATCATCATCATGTAAGAATTAAAAATTATGAATGGAATAATTTATGTTACTGGATATATGTAAATACTAATCCATTCCAATTCTGGAGTTTCACTTCCAATCGAAAAGAATGTCCATCATGAACTAATCATGGAAATCTTGTTAAGAACTCACCCAAAAATAGTGCAAAGGGAAAAACACTAACAATTAAGGGTTAAATGATGTTATTAAATGATCATATAAGATGTTATAAACATTTAACTGTTTCTTTAAAATATTAATAACACTCTTTTAACAATTATACAGAAGGTTTAAACAATTTTGAAGTAAGACAAACCCGAGGTAAGGGAATTCTTAACCTGATTTCCATTCATTGGGTTAACCTTCTACTCTATTATTTATGTGCTATTTAAATTGTTTGTGTGATGGTTTCAGTTTATATTATATTTTATTATTTGTATTTACAGTATATATACAAACTCTATTCACTCTATTAAGTCTCTCTTCAATTTTATGATATTTACAAGGGGCTTTTCTTTAAAAATCCTCTTTCTAAATTCGGTTTTACGAAATTCCAAAGCAATGTTTTTATGGAATTATTCATGTTGTATGATTATTTTTTTGTTTTTGGGAACTATTTATGATGAAGGTTGGGACCTATATATCCCTCCAATGCATTGGGTATGAGTATGTTGGGGGTCGGCCGTATGGTTACTCCAATCGTAACTACGATGGTTACACAAAGTAAGGTAGCTGTGAGGGTTACAAATTATAAGGTATCCAAGAATGGTTACAAGATTATGTAAGTAATTCCACAAGATACCTTTATGATTATATTTATGTTCTCATGTTTTTTTGGATCCTATGTAAATATCATGTTACACAAAGTAAGTATATATGGGTGACAAGTATGTCTTTTGAAAATGCTTTTATACATTATGAGTATTCATGGACTAATGTGATCTTTCCTTCTTTTCCATCCATTACGGAGCTTTTGTGCTCATCCCAAGTTTTTAAATGATTTTTCATAGGTTAATAGATGAGTAGTACACAAAAGAAAGACATGTTAAATGTTAAAGAATTGTCAAGGAGTCTTGTTTTATGTTTTAATGTTTTATATTTTGAAAGAAATGGAAACTGTTTTTATGGTATCCACTCTATAATAATGTGTAATGTCATGAATGTATTGTCCTAATTCTCTAAAGATATAAATATGAAAAGATCTTCAATGCAAAAGTATGTTTTTTCTTGAATAAATTCAAGATTATGTATGTAATAAGGTCGGGTCCTTATAGTTGGTATCAGAGGATGGTATAGATAACTTTAGAGGTTTGGGTGATGTTAATAGAATAACATAAATGATTTTCACTATATGTTTAATTTTAAATGTTATATCATTTAAATATTACCATGTTGCTTTTTCTAAGACAGTTTTTTCAGAATGGTTGTCTGTAGAAGGAAAAGGGAAGCTGAAGAGGAGAGGCACCGACAGAATGATATCCTTCCGGAACTACAGCCCGAAATGGTAGGGATTGGAACTGAGCAGTTTGTGACAGTAATGGCTCTGCTAAAGCAAGAAATAAATGGTGTTGGCATCCATACAAGAGAACTAATAGAGGTACCACAACCGAAAATGATAGTATTGGAACATTTTATGAGACAACATCCTCCTACATTCAATAGATCTTCTGGCCTATTAGCAAATGATGGATGGATCAAAGCCCTTTAAAAGATATTCGATGTTATAGGATGTTTATAAAATCAAACGGTAAGTCAATCCATTTATCGTTTTGAAGGGGAATATGATCAGTGGTGGTCAATGGTAAGGAATATTAGGGGTAGAGAGGATTTTTATGCCTTAGAGTGGGATAAATTTAAAAGTATTTTACTTGAAAAATATTTTCCTAAGGTGGTACGACATAGAATGCAGAAGAAATTCCTTGAATTGAAACAGAAGGATCAAGATTCATTTGCTGTGTATGAAGCGAACTTCACCCGACTGGCGAGGTATGCACCAATCTTATTGTGGGTCATGATAGAAAAATCAACCGCTTTTACTCAGGACTGAAGCCAAGGTATCGAAGGTCTTTGGCCTCCCATGAATTCAAAAGTTATCAGAAACTTTTCCAATGTGTAGAGAGGGTAGAGATAGATTTTGCTGATGATCATGTTAATTTTGGAAACAAATAGAAGAAGTGGTCTAGCTAGCAAGAAATGGGTAAGAATAAACTAAAGAAATCTGATGGTAAGAAAATCCAATTTCCAGTTTGTGAAAAGTGCGGAAAGAAACACTCTGGGGGATTTCTTAGAAAAACTGGGAAGTGTTTTAAATGTGGTATGTTTGGACATATATCCCTAGATTGAAATGAAAATGATCTTAATAATAATCCTGATAAGCAAACTGTAAAGTGTTTTAAATGTGGTGAAATGGGTCATTATGTAAATGTCTTCCCAAAGAGAGATATGAATGATGCAAAGAAGCTAGAATACAAGAAGAAAGGTGTAGTGAGATCCTTTCTACTACGTCAGTAGATGTTGGGCCGTCCAGTGAAGTTCTATCAGGTACTTTTTTCACTCATATTTTGCTAACGTTTTGTTTGATACGGGGTCTACATATTTCTTCATCTCTAAGAATTTTTTTGGTAAATTGGAAATATCACCTCAACATATGTGACACGAACTTGTTGTTAAAACACCAAGGGGAAATGTTATATCAAAAAGGAATTATAAGAATATTTATATTGTGGTATGTGGAAAGACTTTACCTATAAAACTTGTTTTTTTACCCTGAGTTGAGTTTGATGTTATTCTGGGGATGGACTGGAATTCTGATTATCATTCTAAGATTGACTATAGATCTAAAAAAGTTGTTTTTCAGAAAGAGTTTCGGTTTGTATACAAGAATGATCCCATACAATTGATAACATATCAGTAAGTTGAGAGACTATTGAAAGATGGAAATGAAGGTTATCTTTCTCATATTGTTGAAAGAAAGGGAACTATTCAAATTAATGATGTGCCAGTGGTAAATGAATACCTTTAGGTTTTTTCTAGTGAGTTACTCGATGTCATACCTGATCGAGAAGTTGAATTCACAATTGACTTAGTTCCTGATGCTAAGCCAATTTCAAAACCCCCATATCGTATGGCTCCAATAGAACTTCTTGAATTAAAAAATCAGTTGCAGGATTTGCTTGAAAAAGGATTCATTCATCCTAGAACATCACCATGGGGAGCCCCTATTTTGTTTGTTAAAAATAAATATGGTTCCAAGAGACTTTGCATTGATTATAGAGCTTTGAATAACAACACTATTAAAAACAAGTATCCATTTCCTCATATTGATGACTTGTTTGATCAGCTCTAAGGAGCTCAGTACTTTCCCATGATTGACTTGAGAACCGGATACCATCAGCTGAAGGTGAAGAAAGATGACATCCCGAAAACAGCCTTTCGTACTAGATATGAACATTATGAATTTGTTGTTATGCCATTTGGATTACATAATTCACCTTCTATATTCATGAATCTCATGAATATAGTATTTCAAGAGTTCTTGGATAAGTTTTTGGTTGTATTTATTGATGACATTATGGTATTTTCTAAAAATAAAGAGGAGCATGAAGAACAACTAAGGGTTGTTTTACAAACATTAAAAGAAAAGAAACTATATAGAAAATTCAGCAAGTGTGATTTTTGGTTGCAATGGATTTCTTTTATTGGGAACATGGTAAATAAGGATGGAATAACAGTGATCCGACCAAAAAAAAGTAGTTTATGAATGGCCAAGACCAAAAAATGTTACAGAGATTCGTAGTTTTCAAGGATTAGCAAGTTATTACCAACGGTTTGTTAATAACTTTTCACGGTTATCTAGCCTGATAACTAATTTAACACGGAAAAGAGTTAAATTTTTTTGGATAGAGGAATGTGATGTTTGTTTTCAAGAACTGAAGAAGATATTGGTGAATGCTCCAGTTATGGCCTTACCTTACCAAAATGGTGATTTTGTCATCTACAATGATGCTTCTTTGAAGGGACTTTGTTGTGTTTTGATGCAGAATGATCAGGTAATTTCCTATGATTCAAGACAACTTAAACCCCATGAGCTAAATTATCCCACACATGATTAGGAATTGGCAGTTGTGGTTTTTCCTTTGAAAAATTGGAGGCATAATCTATACAGAACCAAATGACAAATATATACTAACCATAAATGTCTAAAGTATATATTCAATCAGATGGAATTAAACATGAGGCAGAGAAGATGAATAGAACTGATAAAGGATTATGACTGCATGACCAATTACCATCTTGGGAAAGCAAACAAAGTGGCAGATTCCTTAAGTCGGAAACATCATGCATCATCAACCATGCTACGTTTGGAACATGATCCCTTGATTAATGATTTGATGAATTTTGGATTAGAAGTTGTTTGTGAAGGGAATACATCTGTTTTGTTTCATGTTTCAGGGTAGTCTTTTTTGTCAGGTCGAATTAAGCAAGCGTTGAAGGAAGACTATGAGCTATAGAAAAAGGTAGAATTGGTTAAAATGGGTAAGCTTCCAGAATTTAATCTTGATAAAGATTTTGTTTTAAGATTTGGAAAAAGGTTGTGTGTGCCTTGTGATTCACAGTTTAAGAAAGAATGGTTGTGTAAAGCTCATAGTTCTCCATTTTCTGTTCATCCTGGAAGTACTAAGAAGTACAGAGACCTTCATGAGTATTATTGGTGGGATGGAATGAGAAGAGATATTTTTGATTTTACCATGATATGTTTGACATGTCAACAGGTTAAAGAAGAGTGATAATTACCGAAGGGGATGCTTCAGCCTTTTCCAGTGCCAACGTCGAAATAGGAGAATGTATCCATGGACTTTGTGGTGGGACTACCAAAGACTTCTTGAGGTAACAATGTGATTTGGGTTATTGTTGATAGGCTGACAAAATATGCAAATTTTCTTTATATTCGAGATACAATGTCTTTGGATCAGCTTTCTCGATTGTTCCTCAAGGAGATTGTCAGGTTACATGGAGTCCCTCTTTCCATAGTGTGTGACCAAGATCCCAAGTTCACTTCTAACTTTTGGAAGGGACTTCAGAAGTCGTTGGGAACAGAGTTGAATTTCTGTACATCTTTGCATCCTCAATCAGATGGTCAGTTAGAATGAATGATTCAAACATTAGAGGATATGCTTAGATATTGTTCAATGGAACATCAAGGAAGTTGGTATCCGCATCTTTCTTTAGTTAAGTTTTCTTATAATAACAGTTTTCATTCCAATATTCATATGGCACCTTTTGAGGCCTTGTATTGGAAGCGGTGTCGGAATCCATCATTTTGGGATGAAGTTGGTGAAACGAAGTTGATGGGGCCAAAATTAGTAGAAGATGTGGCTGACAAAGTGAGGATGATCCAGCAGTATATGAGGAAAGCTCAAAGTAGGCAGAAAATTTATACCGATAACAGAAGGAAACACTTCTCTTTCGAGCTAGGTGACCGTGTTTTCCTTAAAATATCTCCTTGGAAAAGTGTGATGCATTTCGGTTAGAAAGGGAAGTTAAGTCCATGGTTCATTGGTCCGTTTGAAATCTTGGAGAAAGTTGGAACAGTTGCATACCACGTAGCTTTGCCTCAGAGTTTGTTTCAGGTACACAATGTTTTTCATGTTTCAAAGTTGAGAAAGTTTGTGCCAGATTCATAACATGTCTTGAGCCCAGAAGCAGTTCAGCTGGAAGAGAACCTTTCTTATTAAGAGAAACCAGTTCATATTCTTTATTGAAGATAACAGGTATTGTGGAATAAGGTAATCCACCAGGTAAAGGTTTTGTGGAGAAACCAGATGGTTGAATAAGCAACATGGGAGTCTGAAAATACTATGAGATAAAAATACCCTCAGTTGTTTAATATGTAAATAAAATTGAGAGGACGGAATTTCAAGAAGGTGGGGATAATGTAACACCCCAACTTTTTCTAAAAGTAAATTGGAATGCATGGAACTTTGTTTTAAGTAGATAATTATAACTAGCCTTTTAACATAATTTTTTCCACTTCTATGTTTTGAATTTCAAGAAACTATCATCTACATTTGTGTTGAGTATATTATTTGGAGTATATTAGAACCAACTTGTTTTTTGGTGAATAGTAACATACCTTTATGAATAGTAATATGAACCTAATGAATAGTAACTTTTATTATTATTTTATTTTGTTAAGGCTTTAATATAATAGCATCTAGGTTAATTTTTCATTGTGATATAGAAGTAGTTATAGAATTAGAATTGGTAATTATTTAATTAAGTATGATTTTATTTAAAAATTAAATTAATAATATTTAAAAAATTATTTTCAAAAAATGGAATTTATTTTTGAAATCTGCACGTTGATAAATGTTTAGGGTGAATTTTGGGAATTTTTCTGAAATAGTTGATTTTTCGGTGAATAGTAAAAATACAATTTTTAGTTTCAGTGTGTTAATGACATCATTAATGATATAATAATGATGTCATAAATCTGGAAAACTTTTTTATAGTTAAATAATATGTGAGGTGTCCCAAGTGGCTTATACCATGGTAAAATACCATGGACAAGCCCATGGTTTTGTAAATACCACTCATGAGGTGTCCCTTGAAAATTATTAAAATAATCCCTTATGTTTCCTATAAATACCAACTCTTCCCTTAATTGAATTCATTCCCAATTCTCCCTCAATGAAGCTATGGACTCCTTACCTTCATAGTAGTCCTCCCAATTTTTCCTCAAGCCCCCAAGGTCCCAACCTTCAATTTATAAGGGTTACTCTACAAGGTAAGAAAATTTTCAATTTCTTTCTTTTTTCCTTTCAAGTTCTCTTTTAGGTGGTATAATTTTCAAGTTTCCATATCATGTTCTTATTTATTTATTATTCTTGAAATTCTCTATATTATGATTCATTTCTGTATGGGTGACCCTTGCCCCCTCTCTTTTAAATATTTTCTAAAACCATGTTGCGTAGCTGTTAGGCTACCGAAATTTTGTAAGCGATTTAACAATTATTCTTTTATTTTGAGTTATTTCCTTATTATTTCTTCATATCTCCTTAACAAAGAGGAATTAAATCCCCATAAATAATTTATATTCTATATTTTATCATGTTTATGTAAAATTACTCATCATTATTCTTCTCCTCTCCCACTTATTTAAAGAATAAAAACATTGTCCGTTTTTGTCGAATTATAGATATCGTGGATGATGTGATTTCAATTTCCATTAATTATTTCAAGTATGCTCATGAAACCATTTATATGTTTGAAACAGGTTATAATATATGTTTTATGACTCACCCATGGTTCTGTAATTCTTTTGTACTCATCGTTCTAATGTATAAGACAAAACAGGGTTGTTATTATCAAATAATCACTAAAATGATCTAAACAAACATCATTAATGTTCTAACTTATGAATCATCATCATGTAAGAATTAAAAATGATGAATGGAATAATTTATGTTAGTGGATATATTAAAATACTACTCCATTCCAATTCTGGAGTTTCACTTCCAATCGAAAAGAATTTCCATCATGAACCAATCATGGAAATCATGTTAAGAACTCACCCAAAAACAGTGCAAAGGGAAACATACTGACAATTAAGGGTGAAATGATGTTATGAAATGATCTTATAAGATTTTATAAACATGGAAATGTTTCTGTAAAATATTAATAACACTATTTTAACCATTATACATGAGGTTTAAACAAGTTTTAAGTGAGACAAACCTGAGGTAAGGTAATTCTTAACCCGATTTCCATTCTTTGGGTTAACCTTCTACTTCATTATTTATGTTCTATTTAAATTGTTTTTGTGATGTGTTATGTTTATATTGTGTTTTATTATATTTATTTATAGTATATATACATACTCCATTCACTCTATTAAGACTCTCTTCAATTGTATGATATTTACAAGGGGCTTTTCTTTAAAAATCCTCTTTTTAAATTCGGTTTTACGAAATTCCAAAGCAATGTTTTTATGGAATTATTCATGTTGTATGATTATGTTTTGGTTATTGGGAATTATTTATGATAAATGGTGAGACCTATATATCCCTCCAAAGCATTGGGTATGAGCATGTTGGAGGTCAGCCGTATGGTTACTCCAAGTGTAACTGTGATGGTTACACAAAGTAAGGCAGCCTTGAGGGTTACAAATTATAAGGTAGCCAAGAATGGGTAAAATATAATTTAATTAATTCCCCAAGATACCTTTATGATTATATTTATGTTATCATGTTTTTTATGGATCCTATGTAAATATCATGTTACACAAAGTAAGTATATATGGGTGACAAAAATGTCTTTTGAAAATGCTTTCATACATTATGAGTATTCATGGACTAATTTGATCTTTCCTTATTTTCCATCCGTTACTGAGATTTTGCACTCATCCCAAGTTTTTAAATGATTTTTCACAGGTTAATGGATGCGTAATACAAGGAAGTAAGACATTTTAAATGTTTAATAATTGTCAAGGAGTCTTCTCTTAGGTTTTAATGTTTTATATTTTGAAAAAAATGGAAACTGTTTTGATGGTATACACTCTGTAATAATGTGTAATGTAATGAATGTATTGTACTAATTATATAAATCTCTAAACTTGAAAAGATATTAAATGTAAAAGGAAGTGTTTTCTTGACTAAATTCAAGATTATGTATATAATAATGTTGGGTCCTTATACTATAAATACTCGCCTCATTACTTCATTAGAAGAGGAGACACAACCAGGTTACGACATCATTCTCT
Source organism: Viscum album (assembly GCA_963277665.1). Classification (NCBI taxonomy): domain Eukaryota; kingdom Viridiplantae; phylum Streptophyta; class Magnoliopsida; order Santalales; family Viscaceae; genus Viscum; species Viscum album. The sequence continues at coordinate 457,358,546 of OY728135.1, forward strand.
TGATTGGTGAAGATCCTAGGCTTCATGAGATAATCTAATGTGAAGCCCCTATACATTGTGAAACATAATCTATTATGTTCTTGAGAGCCTCCTCCTATTGTGTAGATTCCGTTCATGAAGGCGCATTCCCTTTGTGGAAGAAAAATGCCCTCTGAGGCACATGAGGCTTTGGGAAGCATTTGGACTTTGCGAAGCACTCCCCTTATGAATGAGGACTTCATTCAAAGGTAGGGACACCCAATTTTGTAAAGTTGTATCCTTTTCTAGAACATGTACTTACCAAATCCCCATTCCGTCATAAATCCCTGAACTCTGAAAATCCCTTCCCTTGAAAAACCCTGGCTCCAAGAAGACTTATCCTTCACAGGACCCTGAGCTCTATGAATCCCTATCCTTTGTGATATCCAAATACTTCATGAAGCTCCTACATTCATGATTTATAGTCTATACCACGGGGGTTGCATCCCAACACCCCCACCAAGGATCTGTATCTTCCCTCTTGGGTTGTCCCTTTACTACTATACCTCACCCCTATTAAAAATGAAGAGTCTCTACATGAACTATTTGGGTCAGAGGAAATTTTAGGTTGTCCCTTATACAGCCCCAACATCCACCCCTAGGATACCAAGACTCGAGATACCCCTCTATACTCCCTGAAATTCTTTAAGTTAGCATATTCCTCTTAATTTATTTATTTTTTCAGGAGTTGAGATTCTCCTCTTAGATCCCTTGAGAAACTTAAGTTAATACACTCCTTAGGAAAATCTTGAGAACCCATCACATGGGTCTCTTGTCAGGTTTAACCAAAAAGGGTCACTCTTGTGTAATTCCCACACCATCCACTTCTAGGAATCTTCCTCCTAGTATTTCTCTCTACATGACACTAAAATTTATCATACCCTGTATTTAAATGAATTGGATACCTCGTGTGATGATCATGATATGCCTTACGCTTCAAGCATAAGATTCCTCATAGTCCTCAGTACAAGACTTTAGACTGTAGTATACACTATAATTCAAGAATAGGATTCCTTATGCATCAATAATACGATACCATGTTCTATGATCATGAGAATACATTTCATAGGACTCAATAAATGAAATTAAACAATATTATACCCTATCATTCAATAATAGGATTCCTTATGCGTCAAGTATAAGATGAATCATGCCATGATCATGAGAAGGAATTATATAGTCCTCACTAAATGAAATTAAGCTATAGTATTCCCTATCATTCAAGAATAGGGTGCCTAATGTGTCAAGCATAAGATACCTCATCCCAATATCATAAAATGACAACCATATAACCACAAAGGGCCTCATCATCAGGTGTAATCCATAATAATACACCTCAACACACCAATGAGTCGAGATGCCCTCATGACCTGACATGAGGAAGATATAATGGGAGGATTCCATGCATAAGCCCTATACACCACATCCGTTCACATGACATTAAAATGAAACCAAACCATATAAAATGAACATAGGGTTCCCTCTTGACCTAAACTGAGGAATATATAACGAGAATCTTCCACACGTAAGCCCCATTAACATCATTGTTTCTCTATAGCAGCACCTGGGATGCTCCCACATGTACGCCCCATCCAAATACTCAATACTACTAACAACACATGGGTCTCTCCCACACGTATTCCCCATCCACAATCACACTACTCTTAGAAACACATGGTTTGTACCCACTTGTATGCCCCAACAACATCATCATTACTTCTAGATGTACTTGGGATACTCCTATATGTAATCCCCAACCAAAATCACAATGATCCTAGTAGCGCATGGTCTACCACCATACGTAAGGCCCAACCACATCCTCTCTTCTCCAAGTTTCTAAGGGGAAACTCCCACACATAATCCATAACCACAATCATGTCTCCCATAAAAGTTAATGTCCCTCTCCCACATGTAATCCTCAAACACATCCTCTCTACTACAAGAAACACATGGGTTACACCCATGTGTAAGCCCCAACCACAATCATGACGGTCATAAAAGCCCATGGGATACTCTCATGTATAAGACCCAACCAAATAATCTCTTCTCCTAGCATCACATGTGATGATCCCATGCATAATTCCCAACCACAATCACGCTTCTCCTAACAGTACATGGTATTCCCCCATGTGTAATCCCTAACAACGTCCTCAATACCCCTAGCATATCTTAGTAAGCTTCCATACGTAATACCTATATCACACCTCTAACAAAAAGAAATTCTTGAAAATGGAATCTTCTACACATAAGCCCCTAACCATCCATCATCAATTATCCTTTCATGACACAGGAATACTTACCGCATGATGTCAAACTACATGTATAAGTCGTGTCACAAGAAATTAAACTTTTTTCCAAACTACGAAAGTTTTTATCACTATAACTATATAGGGTATATATGATGCATCCTTGATGATCAATCATGACAATGGTAAACTCATTGTGTTCCCCCATAAGAACACACCTTTCAGATCCTCCTCCTCAGGGAGTTTTGATCCACAACTCCAAATCAACCTCTATTGAGAATTTTGATCCATTGGTAAAATTTCAAAGGTAAAATATTCCCTTCTAGAGACACAGCTTCTTAAGTTTCGTCCATGGGGAATTATGATCCAAAACCCCAGAACCGTCTATATCGGGCATCTTGATCTAAAAATTTGAATCCACCTCTACAGGGTGTTCTGATCTATTGGTAAGCTTTCATTTGTTAAATATTCCCTCAAAGCGACACAACTCCTAGATCCACCATCATGGGGAATTATGATAAATAAATTCATATTTTCCTCCATAGTGTGTTCTGATTCATTAGTAAATTTTCACATGTGACATCATCCCTCATTGGGACACACCTCCCAGATCCAACTCCATGGTAAATTATGATCCATAACTTCACATCCATCTCCACTGGGTGTTCTGATCCATTTGTAATATTTTTGGTGTGACAGATTCCATAATAGGGACACACATCCCAGATCTACCTCTATTGGGAGTTCTGATCCACAACTTTGGATATGACTCTATAAGGTGTTCTGATCCATTGGGAAACATTCAATTGTGACATCTACCCACATAGGGAAACACATCCCAAATCTATCTCAATAGGGATTACTAATCCAAAACTCCAAATCCACCCCCAGGGGGAATTCTAACTCATAGGTAATATTTCAGGCATGACATCTTCCCTTCTAGAAACACACCTCCCATATCCACCTCTAAAGGGAGTTTTGATTAAAAAAAATGTTGGATCTGTCACTATGGGGTGTTTCAATCCATATGTAAAATTTTAGTTGTGATGTCTTACATCATAGAGATGTAACTCACAAATCATTTTCATGGGTTTTTTGATCTATCCATCCTAGATCTGCCTCCATAGGGTGCCATGATCCATTGGTAAGCTATACAAGTGTGATATCTTCCCTCCTAGGTACGCACCTATTGGATCAGCCTCTAGGGGTATTCAGATCCATCCATCCTAGAGATACCTCCATAGGGTGTCTGGATCCATTGGTAAACATTCTAGTGTTCCCTCATATTGACACGCTTCCTTGATCTGCCTCTGTGGGGGAGTTTAAATCAATCTTTTTTTGTCTCCAAAAGATGTTAAACTTGTGCATATATCTATGTCAACTATAAATCCCGATCCATCTTCATATAATCTATAACATTTCATTTGGAACATAATACCAACCCCAATCATAATGTTGGGACAACTGAGAAAAATCATTTTAATACTTATGGATCCATAGTTAACTACCTTGTGGATGACATGGGTTGCTTTTGTTTCCTTACCTATGATGCCTTTTATGAGATTCCTCCATCATGAAAAGGAAAAGACCAACTCTAGTTTCAAATACCTCATGATTGAAATTATATTCCATGGGGTTTATGCCTAATAGAAATCATGTGATATGCCCCCCAAATTGGAATAACATGCAGGTGTCCAACACACCCAACACCTTGATATTGCCAAACATGATCGATATTACATCTACTAAAATGAAATTTTGTTTCCCTATTGAGATATAAAAAATATAATTAACCATAATCCACATTGAGATGACATCGGGATTGAGATTCATGGACACGACTCAAATATATGAGGGAGACTCGGACTAGGTAAGGAGTTATAAAGAGGAATCCATGGAAGGAGGAAACAATATCCCATCATCCCATTTCAATAAAGGAGTTGACATCACCATATATAGTGTCAGAGGCCTACCATCTTTGTAAATAGGGGATGATGGGAAATAACCAAATGTCCTCATGATGATACTCACCCATAATGTCTAATCATTTGAAAATAGTGTTCTGAATACAATTTAAAAAAACAATGGAATTTTAGGGGTGGTTCATTGAAAACCACCCCTAAAATTTCTGTGTAAAATCAAATTAGGGGTGGTTTTTACCGCCCCTAATTTGATGCTTGAATTATGTTCAGTTAAATACACACCCAATTCTTCTATTTTTGGTGAATTTAGGCTAAAATTAGTGGGGGTGAAACCTCCATTTAATTTATTCACTGCTAAATTCACCTCTCTCTTACCATCACTAAACCAAAAATGCCCCCAAGTCAAAATAGGTGGACACTTTAGAGGAGGTTATGAGTAACCACCACTAATTTTTTTTTTGGAGGATGTTATAACCCACTCTAAATGAAAAAAACACCCACTAATTGCTTTGTTTTTTTGTTGTGATAAACCATGGGAATATAACATGTCTCAAAAAATTTCATTATTTCATCATAACATAACCCTGGGAAAAAGTAATGGGTTTTATAGACATATTTTCCTAATAAATATAAACCATTAAGAGAAAGAATGAGAATGCTATATTTGGATCATACCACTAGTAATGAATAATTTACATCAAATGATTTTATCTTAAATGGAAAATGATTTTGAAATATCAATTAAAACATTTCTTAAAGAAAATAATATCTCATTAAAACAAGTTTTTAAAACAAAACAAATCATAAAATATCATTGAAAACATTTTCTTTTAAAATAGAAATTTAAAATTGTAATGTATTCTTTAAAACATTGACTTTTCATAATGGTTGAAAATTTTGTTCGTGCCATACACATTAAAACAAATATTTCTTTTACATTTTTATTAAAAGAGAAATAAGCCTTGTTTGGAAAATGACATGAAGAATCCATTTAAAACTTTTTGTATCAAATTTAATAATGGGTAAAAATGACTTCATAAATTCTTTAGAAAATGATAAAACATTCATTAAATAATTTTTAGAAAAAATTGACATTGAAGAAAAAGGGATTTTGATCGAAGATAGAAATATAGTCAGTTTTCATTAAAAAACATTCTTTTGGAATCTTGAGAGAATGAAGAGATGAAATGAAGAGAAAAAAATTTATTCTCAAGAAATAAACATAGGAAAAAAATTCATGAATTTTTTTATAAATAGATAATAATATTTTATCATTGAAATACTAATCATAAACAATCCTGATTAATAATGAAATTGTAACTTCAAACCCTTTCCACTTTGGTAACATTTTTTTATAGGACCCATTAAATAATAACATAAAAATAAACTTTATATACAATTAATATAATGATATTAATTACATAACATCAAAAAAAGATAAATATATGAACCTCATAAAATAATTTACATTCATAACATAACATATGTCTCAAAGAAGGAAAATTCATATTAAAAACATTACTTCAAGTCTCAATTTCCATCGTACAAGTTTGAACCTCATGTATAATAAATATAGGTTGAATATACATCTATTATAGAATAATAATTTATATATCATACTATATATGATTTAAATATTACCTTTTATTACCTATTTGTTAATAATCCCTTGTTAAAATGATATTCCGGGTAATAACTACTATGGTTTTCATGAAAGTTTTGATATTTTATTTTTGATACTTTTACTTTGATCACGGTTCTATTATATCTATAAGGTTAAATAGGATATAAATATCATATATATTCATATTATATTTTTTAGGTCTGAATAATAAAAAGTAACACAATAGGGGTGAATTGTGTCTTTTGAAAAATCTTCCACAATTATGGATTTTGACACCCTCAAGGATTTGTGTGGATATGTAGGGGTTTCTTCTGTAATAATTATAAGCATCATATAAATAGAAATAAATAACAAAAAATAATTTATAGTTTTTTGGGGAATAAAGATCCCTAGTCCACTCCACCAATCACTCTCTCCGTGATCTTGGTGAATTTCACTAGAATGGCCCTATTATCACAAGACCATAAATCCACCACTAAGTATAGGATGTTGAAACCATTAAAATAAATATGAAAATAGAGCCTCCTAGTTACTTAATAGTGAACCGAAGATCCATAGATTGGAATAATAAGCTGAAACTTCATCAAAAGGGAGTATGAGAAGTTGAAACTCTCAATAAATCAAAAGAGTTTGATTTGTTGATATGGGTGGAACTTCATAGTTACAATAGAAGTAACTGACTGAAGATGGATCATTTTATTCAGAAATAAAAGTCTTCAATAATTAATGAATCTAAATAGATCCTAGTTTCAAAAATATCTTCAATAAAAAGAAGAAACAAAAAACAACATCAAACAGACAATAGATTGAGATATAACATGTATTTCTCCAAAATGTAGTCCTCTTTCAGATTTTATCATTTTTTATAGAAACATTGTAAAATATATTTTTTATAATGAAAAAATATACTAATTTTATATCTTTTATTGAGAAATGATGCATAGAAATACTATATAAAGAATCTAACTATTTTTCAATTCCATATCCACAAAAGATGCCTAATAAACCATAGATATTAAAATTAAAAAAAGATCAAGGGAGTCATAACTTCCCTAAAGAATATGAGATATTTTCTCCATTGAATATGGATATTTCAATCATTCATATCAAGCTTTGAATCAATTTAAAATGATCTTTAAAACATCCTATAATTCTATCAAGATCAATGCATAAATCATGGATAAAAATCAAGAAATTAAATCTATGATGTTGAAAAGTCAAATATAGGGTTCTATAATAAAGAAAAAAAATTCCAAATATTGGATTCATCTTTTTAGAATTCATTCTCTAGGCATAAGTTTGAAAATGTAATGTTGATCGTAAAAGGAAGGTTGATGATCCATAAGTTTGTCTTGTAACATTCATTACTCACATTGGGTTCTTTAACCGTACTTTTTGCTTTTGAAAAACATAAGGGTCCAAAAAAATGTACGTTTATTTAACCATATTTTACTAATAATCTAAGTTTGATTAACCATAATTACTATTCTAAACATATGGTTAATAAAAAATACATCCCTTCATCCAATGTAAGTTTTAATACAATCATAAGGTTCATGATCCATACGCGATATACCAAGCAATTAGTTTATTCCTCACATTATGTTAATCAACATAATACAATGTTTCTAGAATAAACAAAAATGCATTTTGAACATATTAACAAATATTCCTTCTAAATTAAAAGATTGAAAATAATTCCAGAATAAATATTGTAAAGAATATTAATTCCCTAAAACAAATTTAAAATAATATTATTAGTAAAACAAACAAGTATATTTATGAGCATAAAAATAAAAAAGATTTATAAAGTATTGATGATACAATACATACCCAAAAATATCCCCCTTTTGATGGTAACAAATCCCATAAAATAATTAACACAATATACAAATTTATAAACATATTTAAATAAAATATTCATCGTTTTTATTTCACAGTACTATTTTGATATATTTAATGAAATTTTTTTTTTCATCCAATTTTCTCCCCCTTTTCTGATATCAAGAAGAAAGTATAAGAAATGGATTAAAACACTTTCAATTTTTCTGAGAATAAAAAATGACTGTTTAGAATGTACTATTTGAAAAAATAAGACATTGATTATGGAAATAGAGATATACATTTAATAATAAAGATAAAGTATATAAAATAAGAACAACAAAATTTTATTAAAAAAATTGTACAAATAAACTAGACAACTTTGTCTAAGGAAAAGGATTAGACAATTGGTCAGGTGGAAGGTGAATGGGTTTGGTCAAGGTTTGTTGTTGGTTCTAATGAAGCCTGAGCTACTTGAAAAATTCATCTTAGATATTCCATATGATCTTGTAATGTAACGACTCGGGTTTTAGCCCTGTCAGACCTTGGAATATTTCTATGAATAATTCCAGAGCTAGGTGCAAAGACGGCGTGCGATTCCGTGGCCCGGTGTGCCCGGAATATATTTTATAAAAATATTAAGTATTTGTATACTATGCACATGGCAGGGGTATGATTTCTCCCAAAAGGTAGCTCATAACCTGATTCTGATGAAAATAGTTGCATCCAGAACGTGCTGTTTACCCTAGGCGAGGTGTAAACTTTGCGAGCACGGGCCTGCGGTTGAAAGTACCACCAGGGGCATTTTCGTGAATAAGTGGAAAAGTTAGTTTTCGAGCATTGGCTCAAATAACTTCTAAACGGAGTCTCGGATTGCAAATACAAGTCTTCTGTTGTGTTCATAACGGCACGTTTACCCTAGGGGCGACCTAATATCCTCAGCGTCGGGAGGTCTGGTCGAGGGTGTTCTTTTTAAATGAAGTTTTTAAATTAAAAAAAGGGAAAAACCATCTCTCTCCCCTCTCACATATTACGTGCAGCGATGAAGGCCCCTCCTCCCAACCTCCGTTCTTCTCCGATTTGAGCCGAAATCATCTGTTTTTGCGTCGATCGTCAGAAGATCGATCTTCAGGTCATCGTCGGTGCCGATCTTCACCCGAAGCTTCGGAGTTTCACCCGTGAGGTCGGCATTTTGAGTTTTAATCCCTGATCCCGTTTATGAATTTTTTTTCTTAAATTCATCACTATAACGGGGTAGATCGAGACCCGAGGATCGTGCGGGTACTCTCTGATCGAAATTTGGAGCTCCAAGGAGCTCCTGGGGGGGTCCTCTGGAAAAAATGACATTTTTCGGTGGCTTTTCTGGCTCCGGAAGGGGTGGAGCTAACCAGCACAGTGGTAGCTGGCAGACTTGGTGGAGGGTAGCAACCCGACGACGGCATGGGCACCGAAACACGGTGGCGTGCGGAAGGTCGTCCGGCTAGTGCCCGGCACTGGCGGTGTGTGCTGGCGGCAGACGGCGCGAGGCGGGCTCCTCTAGCGGGTGGCACGGCTCGGCCAAGTAGAGCAAAAAAAAGAGAAAAAGAAAAAAAGAAAAGAAAATAATAATAATAATATTATTATTATTATTATTAGTGGGTTAAACCCCCCCCCCCCACATAAATCATGAACCGGGCTTCCATTTTGAAATCCTTCTGCGGACACGGGTTCATATCGATGAAACGGTCCACGTGGGTATGTGTTGGGTGTTTTAGGAGTTGGGTACGTGGCTTGGGGTCACGTAACGCTTAATAGTAATAATATTTTATTATTAATCAAGCTTCGACCCATCATAACTCCTGCCCCAGGCGTCTGATTGACGTGTCGTCAGTGGTGTTGAGTCACTGATGGTACGGAGGACTTTTTGAGATGGTTTCTAGGTGTTGGGACGAAGATCAGGGTGTGGCCCCCACGAGGCCGGGTTTTTGGCATTTTTGGAGAAACGCAACTCTCCTGTCGGGTGTCCATTTGGGACATTTGAGCAGTCGATCCTGCTTTTTTTGAGGGGATCGAAACAGTGTGATCCGTTCAATGAGTATCGGAATCGTGGTGTGGGCCCCACTAGGGCTGGCTTTGGTGAATAGTACCTTTTTCACTGGGTGACCGTTTTTGGTGAATGAGTAGTCTATCTCGTGTGTTTTTCCAAGGGGATCACACTGGTGGGATCCGCATGAAGAGTTACGGGATCATGGTGTGGTCCCCGCAAGGGAAAGCTACCATGAATAGTGCATTTTCACCGTTTGTCCATTTCGGGCATGTGAACAATCGATCCTATGTGTTTTTTCGCATGGATCATGATGGTGGAATCAGTATTGGCCTTGGAGGTGTGCGGTGTGGCGTTGTTGTGTTTCACTCAGGTTAGCGACATTTTGGACCAGCAGTGGTTGAGGGTACTCCCTTGGTTCATTCCTATGAGGGTTCACGCGACATCACATCCCCTGTTATAGGCTTGTGATCCTCTCGATGGGATGTTTAATCTGTTAGTGTTGGGGTATCCCTCTGGTGGGCCCGAAGTAGGATCCTCTAGCATCTTTTATCTAGATTGGGTTCTTGGTATCATTATGACATCTTATCCACGGGCGACGATCTCCTATCTAGTAGGTTAACACCGTAGGGTTTGTGGAATCATTGGGAATATGATCATGTACGCGTGGGTTGTACTCAGTAGGGTTGTGGCATCGTCGGGTATAAGATACCCTACTCAACGTGAGGTTTTAGTAAGGTTTCACTATCGTTGGTTATATGATCCCCTAATTTGCGCGTCGTTTTGGTAGGGTTGCGGCATCATTAGTTCGATCCCCAATAGCGCGAGATGTACCAGGTAGGGTTTTCGTATCGTCGTGACCATCGTGACATGGGTGGCGATCCTCTATCTGAGTGATGTGTTTCTGTCAAGTGCCAGATCAGGTTGTGGTATCCCCTAGAGGACCCTGGGAGTGATCCCCTATCTGTGAGATCTTCTTCTATCAGAGTGGGTTTGGGTATCCCCTAGAGGACCCTAGGAGTGATCCCTTATCCAAGTAGTTTGGTGGATATGTTGTTTTAGTGGGGTTTTCCTCAGTGATGCTATCAGAAGAGTGGGATCTCTCAGGTGAGTGTCTAAGGTGTTTGTGTGAATCCCGATGGAGTGTATCTCTCGGATGAGTGTCATCTGGGATGATAGAGATCGTGGAGTGTGTTCTCCTAGTTGTGAACCATTGCTAGTGACGAGGTCGGTACCTCAGGTGGCATGTTGTGTGAGCTGAGTATATCTGGATTGTTCAAGGTGTATGTATGGGTATACACCTGATCTAAGAAGACTAGTTGTGTTTAGCCAAGGATGGTCACGAGATGGGGTTTCTCTCTCGTCTAGGTTTCCCTCCCGCAGGGATGAGCATACTATTTCATTTTTGTTGCTCTCTTTTGTTTTGGGTTTTGGGGGTGCCTACTGAGTATTGTTATACTCACCCCTACACGGGCTTTGCCCACACATGTTTGTGTCTTGTGCAGACCACATGCCATTCGACGGAGTCCCAGGAGGACCTAGAGAAGGCGGAGCTTAGTGAGCGTGTTTGAACTGGGTGTTTACCGGAGTTGTGTCGAGGAGCTTACCAAAAAGAGTTTTGGATGTGTTTTCCCTCCTTCTCAGCAGGTTGGACACTTTGCTGTTTCCTTTTGGTGGGCCCTATTTTTCCCTTTGTACTTCTGTTGTACACTGGTTGTGGGATAGTTGTATGCATGCATTTACTTTTCAGTTTTCTACATCTCTGCATCGTTTCAGGGAGGTGTTTGCGGGTGCGTGTGTACAGGTACCTTAGGATAATGCCTCCCATGTGTGTGATAGCCTACTTGAGGTTGAACGGCATCCCCTAGCCTATTGGAGGCGGACTTGGGGAGTCGCGGCTCAAGCCTTGTTGGGTCAGTTCGTGACAGAGTGGTATTAGAGGAGGTTCTACCTTTGAGATATGAGAGCGTAGCTGGTCTAGTTGTGTGTTTAGCTTGGGTTGCATAGCGGTAGTGTTAGGATGTTTCAAGTTTGTCTTTCAGGCCAGGGACTCCAGTGTTGGTGCAGTGGCTGACGTATCCATACACTAGGACTCTCATAACCTACCTTTCGACTCAGGACATTCGTACACTGGTCGCAAGGACATAACGGTACATGCATCATATAGGACTTGGTTTTTGGGGTTTTCCTTGTCCTTCTTGAGTCAGATCTCTAGATATACACTTTGGCTATAGTGCGTCTTGAATGTATTTCATGATGCCTCCACGAAGAAATCCAGCGAGGGTTCCGCAGCAGGATTGTGTTGACGATCCGCCCCGTGTAGAGGTTGTGGACCAGGGCGTAGATTCTGAGGCTGGACCTCCAGGTGGACCGCCAGTTGATCCACCACCTTTCGAGCAGCAGGTTGTGCCGGTAGTGTAGGATGAGGTTGCGTGCAGGCTGAGTGCACTGTACAAGTTCCATAGGCAGTGACCTCTGAGGTCTTGGGGTGATCCAGACCCCCTGACAGCTGATGACTGGCTCGAAGCAGTCACCCGAGTTTTCCACATAGTGAGGACACCTCCAAATCAGATGGTGGTCCTAGTGGTGAGCCTTATGCATGGTCCATCCAGGCGATGATGGAGCCTAGTGACGCAGTCCCATGATGAGGATATGCTCACATGGACAGAGTTTGAGTGTCTCTTTAAAGAGGAGTTCTATCCGGTGACGCTAAGGTTAGTGCGGATTCAAGAGCTTCTGCAGCTTCAGCAGGAGGGCCTGACTGTGTCAGAGTACTCAACGAGGTTTACAGACCTGTCGTGTTACTCCATAGATATGGTTCGAGACCCATTCTTTAGGGCTCGGACCTTCGAACGGGACCTATGCAGGGACATCCGGGCAGGTGTGGTTTCTTTGTGTCTGCCCACCTATGCTGGAGATTTGGAGCGAGCCTTGGTGGTAGAGAGCTTTCTGGATAAGCAGATCCCGCCTGCTAGTGTTGAGCACTCGAGATCTAAGACCTCGTCAGTCAGATCGTCATTAGGTAGTCGATGATAGACTCAGGGGCCAGGACTTTGGAGATGTTTTAGGAGGCGACCCAAAGATGGAGGATCTGAGGCTCAGAGCTTACAGGGCTCACAAGCTAGTTTTGGTCAGCCGCAGGAGAGGCGGTGTTACGCTTGCGACGGTCGGGTACATCTTTCTCGAGACTGTCCGACCCGACGTGCTGCTGAGAGGGAGCCGGTCGATGGAAAACCTTGGAAGAGGCAGCGACTCGAGAAAGGAGTTTCATAGGGTGTTGAACGTGGCAATGGAGTAGGTACAACAGGAGGCAGTGGTAGGCGGTATCAGTTTCCACCAACCCCACCCCTAGGAGGTCTACACCAAGCTCAGGGAGCTGGTGGCTGAGGGCGAGGATAGCTGCATGCACTTGAGGGTGTTGACCCAGAGGCTCTGTAGTTGGATAGAGGTACGCCTTTTGTCCTTTCTACTTTCTGCAGTAGTTTTATAGACACTGTGTAGCAGTACTCTTCCCTTTCTGTTGCTTTCTCGAGTTTTGTCCAGGGCGTTGGTAAGACCCTATGTGGGTGTTGTTCGGCATGCTTTGAATGCATGATGAAGAAGGATCCTTCCCCCACCAAGACCCATTTTTGTAATGTGATTAAAACCGTGCAGGCGAGTCATTTTCACCCAAAGAGGATAGTGTTGAGGTGTGGTGGATGAGTCCCTATGACTTATGCATTCGGGCATGGGTGTTTTTCGGTGAACTCACTGGCGTGGGAGATCTAGTTGAGAGTCTAGTCGCTTTCCATGTACTTATGGCTTTTCGGGGATGAAAATTTCTAAAGGTGGAGGATCTAGAGACTCGGTTTTAAGCCCTGTCAGACATTGGAATATTTTTACGAATAATTCCAGAGCTAGGTGAAAAGACGGCGTGTGATTCTGCGGCCCGGTGTGCCTAGAATTAATTTTACAAAAAAAATTAAGTATTTTTATACTATGCATGTCGCAGGGGTGTGATATCTCCCAAACAGTATCTCAGAACGGGATTCTAAGGGCACAGTTGCATCCGGAATGTGATTTTGACCCTATGTGAGGTGTAAAAATTGCGGGTGCGGGCCTGTGGTGGAAAGCACCACCAGGGGCATTTTCGTGAATAAGTGGAAAAGTTAGTTTTCGAGCGTTGGATCGAATAACTTCTGAACGGAGTCTTGGATCGCAAATCCATGTCTGTCATTGCATTCAGAAAGACGCGTTTACCCTAGGGTGACCTAATATCCTCAACACTGGGAGGTCTGGTTGGGGGTGTTCTTTTTAAATGAAGTTTTTAAATATAAGAAAACGAAAAAAAACCATCTCTCTCCCCTCCCTCCTCCTATGTGCAGCAACAAACACCCCTCCTCCCAACCTCAGTTCTTCACTGATTTGAGACGAAATCATCCGTTTTATGCGCCGATCATCAACAAATCGAGCATTAGGGCGTCACCGGCGTCGATCTGCACCCGAAGTTTTGACGTTTCGTCCGCGAGGTAGGAGGTTTTAATGGTAATCCTCTATCCCATTTATGATATGTTTTTCTTAAATTTATCATCATAACGGGGTAGATCGTGACACGGGGATCATGAGGGTACTCTCAGATCGAAATTTGGAGCTCCGAGGAGCTCCCGGGGGTCCGTTAGAAAACATGGTATTTTCTGGCAGGTTTTCCGGCTCCTAAAGGGGTGGAGCTTGCCGACACGGCGGCGACTGGTGGACCTAGTGTAGGGCGGATTCCCGGCGGCAGCGCGGGTGCTGAAGCACGGTGGCGTGCTGAAGGCCGGCCGGCCAGCGACCGGCGTTGGCGGTGTGCGTTGGTGGCGGACGACGCGAGGGGGACTCCTCCCACGGGTGGCCCGGCTCGGCAAGGCAAAGAAAACAAAAAAAAGATAAAAACAAAAAAAAGAAAGAAAATTATTATTATTATTATTATTATTATTATTATTATTATTATTATTAGTGGGTTAAACCCCCCCCCCCCATAAATCCTGAACCAGGCTTCTTTTTTGAGAGCCGTCAGTGGCCACAGGTTCGTATCGACGAAACGGTCCATGTGGGTATGTGTCGGGAGTTTAGGAGTTGTGTCGGACAAGTGAACAGTCAATCCTGTGTGTTTTTTCGCATGGATCACGATGGTGGCCTCAGAATTAACCTTGGAGGCACGCAGTGTGGCGTTGTTGCGGGTCACTCGGGTTAGCGACGTTTTGGACCAGCAGTGGTTGAGGGTACTCCCATGGTTCGTTCCTACGAGGGTTCTCACGGCATCACAACCCTGTTATACGCTTGTGATCCTCTTGATGGGATGTTTAATCTGTTATAGTTGGTGTATCCCTCCGGTGGTCCCGTAGCGAGATCCTCTAGAATCGTTTCCCTAGATCGGGTTCTTGGTATTGCTGTGACCACTTATCCACGGGTGGTGATCCCCTATCTAGTAGGTTAACCCCATAGTGTTTGTGGAATCATCAGGAATATGATCCCCTACATGGTGAGCCATGCTCAGTAGGGTTCTGGCATTGTCGGGTATACGATCCCCTACTCAACTTGAGGTTTTAGTAGAGTTGTTGTATCATTGGTTATATGATCCCCTACTTTGCACATGGTTTCGATAGGGTTGTGGCATTGTAAGTTCGATCTCCTACAGCGCCATATATACCAGGTAGGGTTTCAGTCTCTTCATGACCATTGTGACATAGGTGGCGATCCTCTATCTAAGTGACGTGTTTCTGTCGAGTGCCAGATCGTATTGTGGTATCCCCCAGTGGACCCTGGGAGTGATCCCCTATCTATGAGATCTTGATCTACTGGAGTGGGTTCTAGTATCCCCTAGAAGACTCTAGGAGTGATCCCCTATCAGAGGAGTTTGGTGTATATGTTGTTTTAGTGGGGTTTCCTTAGTGGTGTTATCCGATGAGTGAGATCTCTTAGGTGAGCGTCTAAGATGTTTGTGTGAATCCCAATGGAGTGTATCTCTCGGACGAGTGTCATCTGGGATGACAGTGATAGTGGAGCGTGTTCTCCTGGTTTTGAACTGTTGCTGGTGACGAGGTCGGTACCTCAGGTGGCATGTTCCGTGAGCGGAGTATATCTGGATTGTTCAAGGAGTATGTATGGGCATACACCTGAGCTGAGTTGACTAGTTGTGTTTAGTTGAGGATGGTAACGAGATGGGGTTTTTCTCTCGTCTGGGTTTCCCTCTAGCTGGGATGAGCGGACTATTGCCTTTTAGTTGCTCTCTTTTTTTTGGTTTTTGGGGTGCCTACTGAGTATTGTTATACTCACCCCTGCACGGTCTTTGCCTACACATGTTTGTGTCTTGTGCAGACCACATGCTTTTCGATGAAGTCCGAAGAGGATCTAGAGAAGGCAGAGCTTAGTGAGCGGGTTTGACTGGGGTGTTTACCGGAGTTGTGCTGAGGAGCTTACCGGAAGGAATTTTGGCAGTGTTTTCCCTCTTTCTGAGCAGGTTGGACACTTTGTAGTTTTCTTTTTGGTGGGCCATATTTTCCCCTTTGTACTTCTGTTGTACTATGGTTGTGGGATAGTTGTATGCATGCATTTACTTTTCAGTTTTATATATATTTTCACTATTTCATTGAGGTGTTTGTGGGTGCATGTGTACAGGTACCTTAGGCTAATGCCTCCAATGTGTGTGATATCATACTCGGCGCTGGAGGCCAGCCCCTGGCCTATTGGAGGCGGGCTTGGGGATCCACGGCTCGAGCCCCATTGGGTCGGGTCGTGACATGTAACCTCTCTGAAAGGTTTTGTCCCAACTTCCTTATCATAATTTTTACGTCTTTACTAACATGCATATTTTCAATCACATTTACTTTTAAAAAGTGATGAAGATTCTCTTCTGATTGAAATAATCTAAGAAACATTTTCCCAAAACTTGTTGAGCATTATCCTCATACCTAGTTTACTTGAGGTCAACTACTCAATAAGGTACTTATGATTTTCCAACAAAACTAATAAAGGTGAACTATTTCATTTATTATGTTTTAGTCTTTCATTCATATCTTCCATGAGAGATGTGATAGATTGAGATATTATGATCAAATATGGAGAGTTTGAAGGGGAAGAGGTAGAAGTACTCCCTTGACTGACACACCCCTTGATGGATTCGAACTGACTCTTCAAATACCATTTCAGATCTGATAAATATGTTTTATAAATAGATTCATATTTTATTTTCTCAATCTCATCTAACATTTATCTCTTAAAAACATTAAAATATCTTTTTGATACATAATTTTCATTAAGATCGAGAAATTGAGTCTGAACAGACTCTGACTCTATCCTTGGGGCAGATGAATTATTCAAATCATTAAATGATATTATCGATTCTTATAAATCCTATATAAGATTAGAATTTTCATCCTGTACCATACTAAACATGATCAAAATATCCTCAAGATGATTTAACAATGAATCATATGTTCCTTCATCTACATTATTTGACTGAACATTAGATTTTATAATGTATAATGGATTTGCAGATAATTTTTTCATATATTTCTCACTTGAACAACATATACCATCAATAACTTATGTATTTTCTCTAGAGACAGATGCAATTCTATCTAAAGAATGAACAATTTCAAAGAAATCCTGATTTTCCACAATCTCAATGGCCTTAGTTACTAAACCCTGCACTTACTGATATCCTAGATAAGATTCTTCCAGGTTAACTGGTTAAGGAATATCCAAAAGATCTTGATCTTGGCTATCATTTTTGTTGTCCTCATCATGTTCCGTTTCTTCCAAATGAACTAAATGGATTGCTTCTCCAGATCCAAGAACATTCTCTTCACGTTGTGTTTCTTCTCTATTCCTTTGTTTCAAAACAAGTTCCTCATGAAATTATTATTCTTTTTCTTCCTCTTCTCCAACAAGGTTTGGTGTACTATCAAATTTTAGTTATCTATTGGTTGAATTAGTAACAACTTCTATTCTATATTATCTAACTCCTTCATTTCTTAAAGTACATTTCTCCCCCTGAGTAAAAGAGTGCGACTACTTTTGGTTATCAATACTAAAAGGAATCAACATTCTTTTCACAGTATTCCAATAAAAACAAAATTTTCTAAATGTAACAGCATTGAAGACATTGTTGTTATGACATTTCACTCTTAAATCAAATAAATGAATCATGTTCTTTATAAACAGAATCAGAGAAATCATCCTTCCATAAGGTTAAACCAAAATATTTTCTTATTAGTGGAAGAAATAATTTATATACCTCAGGATGTATCTAGGAAAATTCATCTTGATATCACTGAGGAATAAAAACATGATATACACATCTGGGTAAAAAATTATCCATCTCAGATACTCATGGAGAAATTGTAGTTTGAATAAACTTAACTAACAATTTATTATCTTCCTCTAGATCCTTAACAAATATTTTCATAATTTTTGTATATCTAAAATAAAAATACCTTATATCTTCAGAATTATGATCTTGATTCCCAATTGACCAGAGATCAATGTGGAATACTCCTTCATGAGATAATTTCAAAATTTGATCAATTTCAACTGAATAAATTGAAAATTCATTATAGTCGATTTTTGTAGATACAATATCTTCTGTTTCAGCAAAACTAAATTGTGTACTAATATAAAAGTGTTTTTGTTCTACCTTGTAAAGAAAATATTTATTCTCCTCATTGAACTAAAATTCCAATCTTTGAAATTCATTCTCTTTCTTGAGTAGTAGTTTCATCTCATATAGCCACACAAAATATAAAATCTTTCTTGGAATAATATTTCTTGAGGGAATATACATATGCTTCAGATCACAAGGTTCACCTTCATCGGTTCTCTTAGTCTTCTCCATTTCTGAGAATCTGAAGTTTGAGGATTTTCAGATTCTAGTGTTTAGAAGGGAGATGAATGATTTGGTATGTCAAACAGTTTGAAAAACAAAGGCTAAGGTAAGTGGAAGGTTTTCTGACATATGGTGACATATCTTGGTTTCTCGTGCCAGATACAAAGGGTAAAGATTAAAATTTTAATTTTGAAAATACATGCCTTAAAATATAAAAAATAATATATTTAATAATAATTGATAATAAAATAAATAAAAATATTATAAAAATTTAAGTGAAATAAATTGAAACAAATAAAAATAAATTGATTTAAATAAATTAATAAAAATTTATTTAAAATTAAATAAACATAAACCCCACTTAAGAATATCAGAACAAGTCGTGAAAAGTTGTTTAATAAAAATATTAGCTAATTGATATTCGATATGAACAAATTCTAAAGATATATCATTTTTAATAACATGATATATTAGAACATGTTTCTTTATAACAATGTTCTTAGTCCTAGAATGAATTATAGGATTTTTTTTAATTTATAGTGCTAGTATTATAACATAAAATAGGTATACTATAAAAATTTAGTCCATAGTTTGGTATAGTATTTCTCATCTAAAACACAAGTGCACTATAACAACTAGCAGAAACATGTTCTGCATAGACTATTAATAGGGAAACTAAGTGTCGTTTCTTACTCGACCATGATACTAAATATTTACCTAAAATGTTAAAGGTTTCTGAGGTACTTTTTCTATCTAATCTACAACCTCAAAAATCAGCATCTGAATATGAAATAAATAAAAATTTTAATATTTTGGGTAAAGAGGAGATTGAAAAATAGTTCCATTTAAATATCTAAAAAAACTTTATAGTAGTAATATGAGCTTAATTTGGGTTTGATTGAAATTTGGTTCATAAACATGCAAAAAACATAATTTTTGTACTGCTAGTAGTAAGATATAAAAAATTACCCATCATGCCTCTATATAACTTGTTTTCCACTGGCTTTCTAGCTTCATCCAAATAATGTTTTATATTAGTAAACCTAGTAGTTTCATATGTCTTACTATTCTCAAGTCAAAACTTTTTCAATGAGTCAATAATATACTTACTTTTATTTAAAACATTTCCATTTTTTTTGATAAATTTAAAATCCAAAAAATAAATTTAATTCTCCCATCATACTAATTTTCAATTCATTTTTAATTATTTATGAATTATCATGAAAAATAATTTTATTAGTTGAACCAAAAATAACATCATCAATTTTTATTTGAACTAATAAAATATTAGAGAAATTTTTTTTCTTAAAAAGTGTTCGATCTAAAAATCCTATAGTAAATCCATTTTTCAAAATAACAGAACTCATTCTTTAATATAAAGCTTTAGGTTCTTGTTTGAAGCCACAGAGAGAATTGTTAAGTTAAAAAACAGGATTTGGTTTTTGAGGATTTTTAAAACCAAGAGATTTTTCAACATAAACTTCCTCCACTAAAAAACCATTTAAAAAGGCATATTAAAATTTCATCTTTTATAATTTAAATTTTACATGAGATGTATAAGTTAAAAGGATTTTAATGGATTCTAATATAGCTACATGGGAAAAGGCCTCATCATAATCGATACCTTCTTCCTGGTTATAACCTTTAGCTACTAATCTATATTTTTTTCTGCTAATTATCCCTTAATCATCCTATTTGTTTATAAAGGCCCACTTAGTTCCAATTATTAGATAATTGGTTAGTATTTCAACAATTTCCAAAAACTCATTCCTATAGAATTGGTTTATTTCCTATTTTTTTTTCAAAATCCAACTCTCATCTTCTAAGGATTCATATGTAGACTTAGGATATAACTGGGATAGAAGGGTAGAGAATTTATCTAGGATTACTACATTTATTTTAGTTCTAATTCCTATGTCTAAGTATCCAATAACAGTTTCTAGAGGATGGTTCTTTAAGGTTCCTGGCTATCTAGGAAAGACTCTTTCAGTTTCATCATTATCATGTTCTTCTCAACTTGACTGAATTTTATTAATATCATTTTCAAAAAAAATAGTGGTTTCTAGTCTCATGTTGTTAAATTAATGAGTAATTTCATCAGTTTGAACTTTATCTTTAATTGAAGGGTTAGTTTCATCAAACTTCACATGAACTAATTCTTCAACAATCCTTGAATTTTAATTAAACACTCAATTGGATTTAGAGGTATCAAAATATGCTAAAAATATTCCTTCATAAAGTTTTGGATCGAACTTACCAAGGTTTTCCTTAGTATTCAATATATAAGCCATGCATCCAAAAAAAATTAAATTACTTTACTTTAGGTTTTATTTTATTCCAAAGTTTATAGGGAGTATTTTTTGAAATAGGCCTTATTAAAACGCTATTCTTGATATAATAGGATGTTCTTATAGATTCATCCCAAAAATATATAGGAAGACTATATTTATTTAGCATAGTCCTTTCCATTATTTGAATAATTCTATTTCTTCTTTCAACAATTCAATTTTTTGGGGTGTTCTTTGGGAAGATAAGGTGTGTCTAATACCCATATTTGAAAAAAAATTAAATAAATTATTTAGTCTCAAATTCTCCACCTTGATCACTTCTCTATGAAATTATTATAAAACCTTTTTCATTTTTAATAACATTATAAAAACATTCAAAAATAGTGAAAAATTAAATTTTCAGTTTTAGAAAATAAACCCAAG
Source organism: Viscum album (assembly GCA_963277665.1). Classification (NCBI taxonomy): domain Eukaryota; kingdom Viridiplantae; phylum Streptophyta; class Magnoliopsida; order Santalales; family Viscaceae; genus Viscum; species Viscum album. The sequence continues at coordinate 457,379,756 of OY728135.1, forward strand.
TAAAACATACACCTATAATTTTTCAGCCAGACTTGCTACTCAGGAGGCTCCAAACATATCCATATTGATAAGTTTTAAAGGTTTTGATATAGCAATTTTTTTAGTATATTTGATAGAATATTTGTGTTTTTTTCTAATTTTTAATGCATCATAGAAGACATCATTATTAAACTTCAGATTAAGAAAATCAGAAACTAATTCTTTCTTACAATTTGTGTAAACCATATATATTACAATGAACAAGTATTCTATGACAGATCTTTCAAAACCCATCCTCGGGGCCCATGTCGTGACTACCCCAAGCCCACCTTCCATAGGTCAGGGGCTGGTGACTAGCACCAAAGGCATAATCCCTATAAAAAGGGAAGGCACTACCTTTTAACCTGTAGCACACACACAGCCTGAACACAAGTAGCATAGTACACAACTTAAAGTAAACACTAATAGAAACTGTATACAAAAGTAAGTGATGAAAAGAAAGGGGCTGGAAATACAAGCCCAATAGTAAAGTACAACAACAGTAAATCTAGTACAACTACATAAAGGTAAACATAAACTACTGATTCATCCTTCGGTAATACCAACTGAAGGGTGGGTAAAAATGGACTCATCAACACCCAAGGTTAGTCCATCCGCTTCGATTATGTATTTCCAAGTGGTCCACCTCCGGGTATCGTCCAGCTCTACAACCCTCTTCCTCAATCAGTTTTGTCCGTCGTCTGCAACCAACAAAACAATGTGCAGGCATATCCTGTGCATGGGTGAGTATAACGATACTCAGTAGGGGACCCTAAGACCCCCGAATGTCTCTCAGAATTGAAAAAGGATAAACCGCAGTTCAAAGATACATTCACGAAGTATTAACCAACCCTACTTAGGTATATGCCCATACATATACCTAAGTTTCCAGTCATAGTGCGACTCCAACTCTTGAGACCAATCACAACCTAGTCCACACTAGATGTAAAGTAAATAACATCGATGATAATGATTGAAAGACAAGACTCATCTCACACAAGTATACATCTTTTGTAGAGCGATAGAGATGATCAGATGTAGTAATTGATTCATCTAAGATATCGGAACCACACAGGATACTGGACCAGCTAAGCTGTCAGACCCACACAGGATAGAGGACCAGCTACTCTGTCGGACCCAAACAGGATACAGGAACAGAAGTCAGAACTGTTGAACCCACATAGGATTCCGGTACAGTATTCATCGATGTCAAACCCGCATAGGATTCTAGTACTGTATTCATCACTGTCGAACCCATGTAGGATTCCGGTACAGTAGTTATCATAGTCGAACCCACATCAGATTCTAGTACAGTAGTCGTCGCAGTCGAAACCATGTAGGATTTCGGTACAGTAGTTGTCGCAGTCAGATCTAGGGTTCCCACACACAGCACGCTCGATTCTGGGTGGGTCCGCTCCTCTAGTCAAGTATCGATACATCAACAAAGTCCGGAGTTGATGTATCTCGTAGTTCCGTCTCATAATAAGTAACCCAATGTGACATACAGTGCATCAATCGGACGCTCGGTCTGAGAGTTATTAGCTTTTCCATTCCAGGGGCCCGTTTGGATTTACGGTCATTCCAAACCCGTCCATTTTCCAAAGTTCTCCAAAACTCACATAGAGTATCCCAAAATGACCTCCTCATTGCGATAGTCCTAGTGTCGTAGAAGGCGCGTCGATCGGACGCGCGGTCCAGGAGATGTTCACGTTTAAGCGAAGAAAGGTCCGGCCCGTCAAGCCTAGTGGGCTGGCAGGTCGGACCGACCTGGTTTGGCGGGTCTGACCCGACTGGGGTTCGGCCCGTCCCAGTGGAGCACGGCCCACCTGAGGACCCAGCCAGGCGGGTCCGACCCGGTTGGGGGGTCGGTCCGGCCCGGTGGGGTGCGGCCCACCCGCACACCCGGCCCGCGCTGCGGGCTGGATCGGTTCTCCCGGCAGCACCAAGCGGTGCCGCCACTCATCTGCATGGCCGGCCATAGCCGGCCGGTTCTGTTCGACGTGAGCAGCCCGCACAGCAGTCCGCATTTCTCCCCACGTGGCGCCAAGTGACGCCGTGGTCATCCAGCCCGGCCGGCAGGCGGCCGACCGGTTCGCCCAGTAGAGCGGCCCATGATCCTCCTCCACACGGCGCCTTCGAGCACCACGTTTCTTCATCCCGGCCAGCAGTAGGCCAGCCAGTTCCGTTCGGCCGAGAAACCCATGGACACGGCCCGCATCCTCCACCTCCACGCGGATGGGGCAATGATGCTGGTCCTCCACTGCCGAGGCCCAGCCAGGCCGCGGCCTTCGTCTCCACAGCGTGGTGCGACAGCACCGCGCCACTTCATCCACCACGACCCTCCCTGCCACGGTTCCTCTTCCATTTTCCATGGTCCTCCTGTTCGTGGTTATTCTCTAGTGTGGTGCGATGACACCACTCCCTTTCGACTCCACCTCGGTCGTCATCAAATGGAAGCAACAAAGAGGAGGGTGGGGCCATGTTTGTGAGGCCCAAAACCACCTCATCTTATGATATCAATCGGTACATCATTCCACTAATACAATGATATAGAACAAAGGGTAGAATCAAACTTTAAAGTAACCCCTACATCGATTCAAGGTACGTTGTCGAAGTCATGGAAGACGGCGTCGCGGAAGATGGACGTCGTCCATCAATGTCAGAGGAAATGACGTTGTCGTTGGCGGCGTTCTTCGTGGGCGGCATCTTCTCCCTTGTCTCAGAGGAAGAGGAAGGAATATGGTCATTCCTCATGGGAATTGCCTCACTTTCTTTCCCCGGTTGAAGAAGTGCAAAAGATGTTTTTCGTGTTCTTCGTGGGAATAAGGCTCTCCCTCTTCTCCTTAGCTCTTCACAAAGTTAAGACAAAATAATAGAGATTATTCTCTATTATTTTTATTGCACAAAAAATCAAGATTTTTCTCCCAAAAAATGTGACAACACATTAGATTAAATGTGGAGGGATGGATTCAAAAAAAATTTAATTAAAATAGAATTAATTCTCTTCATTAATGGTGGGGTGTTGGTAAGAATTAAACCATGGAATTCCAAGAGTTTGAGGGGGTTCAAGGGAGTTTAAAGGGGAGGTGAAAAGTTAGAACTCATGTGGGACCCACCACATAATATCCTCCCATGGGAGGTTATGTGGGGGTGGGCCCCATCACCAACCTCCCTTTAGAGGTTTTAACTACCATCCAAATAAAATTATGCTACACATAATTTTATTTAAATTTTACTTAGAAACCCCAAAATTTAACTACCACTTCCGATAAAATGCAACTGCGGTAAAGGTATCCTTAACAGAATACCAGTGCTGCGAGTTCATCAGTGTCCTCAGATTTCAATTCTGAGCACCGATTCAAAAGTTAGAAAAACCCACACATACGCTTACTGAACGTACCTGAAAAAACATCAAAAAATGATTTTGGGCACACTGGGCCTTGGAATCAAGTGCCATCAGAAACTGAGGACTCGTAAAATTCATATGTATTCATGAAAAAAAATTCCATGGGATTTCTGGGTTTTTACATTCTCCCCACCTCAGGGATTTACATCCCCATAAGATACAACACACACTAAGGGAACAAATGGGGGTACTGAGCATGCATCTAAGTCTCCTGCTCCCATGTGCTCTCCTGGAGATTCTCGTGCTACCAGTGAATGTGAACCAGAGGAATCGACCTTCTATGTAGGACCTTCTCCTTTCAATCCTCTATCTCACTAGATCCTCCGTGAATGTCGCCCCATCATCGATCTCTAGTTCCCCATGGTCAATGATGTGGGATGGGTCGTGCACGTATCTCCTCAGCTGAGATACGTGGAAGACTTCGTGAACCCGATGCAACTGAGGTGGAAGGGACATGCGGTAAGCCACCTTGACTACTCTATTGAGGACCTGGAATGGTCCAATGAATCTTGGAGATAACTTTCCGCCTTGGACAAATCTTCGTAGACCTCATCGAGGTGAGACCCGTAAGAAGACGTGGTCACCATCCTCAAACTCCAGTGGTCTCTGTCTCCAATCAGCATAGGACTTATGTCTTATCTTTGCATTCTTTATTTTCTCCTAGATGATTTTCACCTTCTCCTTTGTAGCCTAATCCATCTATGGTCCTACAAGGGCAGACTCCCCTGAGTCAGTCCAGCACAGAGTTGATCTGCAAGGTCGGCCGTATAGTGCCTCATATGGCACCATACCGATGGTGGAGTGGTATCTCTTGTTGTACGCAAACTCCACCAAGGGTAAGTTATCCTCCCAACTGCAACCAAAGTCAAGGACACAAGAACAGAGCATGTCCTCGAGTGTCTAGATGGTCTTCTCGGTCTGGCCATCCATCTGAGGATGTAAGGGGGTGCTCAAGAGAAGCTGTGTCCCAAAATCCTCCTGAAACCCCATCCAAATCCGGGAAGTAAAGCGTGTGTCATGATCGGAGACAATAGAAGAAGGTACTCCATGTAAATGCACAATCTCTTGCATGTAGAGGCATCCCAAGCTCTCCACCGAACCCTACTCTCTAATCAGTATGAAGTGGGCCGACTTGGTGAGTCAGTCAATGATCACCCATATAGAGTCATTTACTCTAGATGTACATGGATTTCCCGTCATGAAATCCAGGGATATCCCATCCCAATTCCACTCTTGGACCTTTAATGGTTGTACCAAGCCTGCTGGTACCTGGTTCTCCGCCTTCACTTGCTGACAAGGGAGGCATCGCAAGACAAACTCTACTACCACCTTCTTCATACCCGGCCACTAGTGATGTGGTTTGAGGTCCTGATACATCTTCGCCACTCCTGGATGTACCTCTAGAGGGGATGTGTGAACTACCAAAACACCTCCTTCTGTAGTGAAACTGGTACCATGGTACGCCCTCTGAAGAGGATGACGTGCTCTCCACCTTCAGAAAACCCATCAGGTGCCTGCCCTGAGGATATCTGAGCACGTCGTGTCTCATAGTAAACATCCCCACATTATGCCTCTCTGACTCACTGAAGAAGTGGCAGAGTGACTGTGATTGACTGAAGAAATGCTACTCTATATCTATCCACAAAGGATATATGCAACGTAGCCAGCTGCTATGTATCCTCTCCTAGAAGCTGAATGCAGGATCTCCTATTGAGAGCATCTACAACAACATTCCCCTTCCCTGAAGTATAGACTATCTAGAAGTCACAGTCCTGGAGGAACTCGAGCCATCATCGTTGTCTCAGGTTCAGGTCCTTCAAAGAGAAGATGTACCTGAGACTCTGGTGGTCAAAGTAGACTGTAAAATGCTCGCCTGTTAGATAGTTCTGCCACATATTCAAGGTGAATACCACTGGTTCTAACTCCGGGTCATGGGTAGTCTAGTTCTACTCATGATGTCTCAACTGTCGTGAACCATACACGATCACTACTCGCTCCTACATCAGGACACACCTGAGTCCAGTCCCGGATGCGTCACAGTAAACTATGTACCCTACTCCCTCCTCTGGTAGCCTCAAGATGGGCATACAGGTCAACCTCTGCCCCAGCTCTTGAAAGCTCTGCTGGAATCTCTCTGACCACACGAAGGGTTTCCCCTTCTTTATTAATGCTGAAAGTGGTACTGCAACTCTAGAGAAGTCTGTCACAAATCTCCGATCATACCCAGCTAGTCCTAGGAAACTCCGCACCTCTGTCACACTCCTGGGGGGCTCCCAAGAAAGTACTACCTTAATCTTCACTGGATCCACTGCAACTCCAGCCTCCGAGATGACGTGTCCCAAGAAGTGAACCTCTTGAATCCAAAACTCACACTTTAAGAGTTTACCATAAAGCTGGTGCTCTCAGAGTGTATCCAGTACCACCCGAAAATGGTAGGCATGCTCCTCCTCAGTAGACAAGTAAATCAGTATGTCGTCTATTAACACTACGACAAATCAATCGAGGTAAGGCTAGATGATCCTGTTCATGAGACTCATGAACACTGCTGGTGTGTTGGTTACACCGAAGGGCATAAACAAGAACTCATTGTGGCCATACCCACACCTGAAGGTCGTCTTCTGCACTTCCTCTTCTCAAACTCTGAGCTAGTGATGGCCTGACCAAACGTCTATCTTCGAGAACCATCATGTTCCCTCGAGCAGATCAAAGAGGTCATCAATCCTCGGAAGTGGGTATTTGTTCTTCACGGTCACCTGATTCAGGTGATGATAGTCGACACACAGTCGCAAGAACCCATCCGCCTTCTTGGCAAAGAAAATCAGGGATTCCTAGGGTGAAACACTAGGTCGAATAAATCCCTTCCCCTACAAGTCCTCCAGCTGTACCCGCAGCTCATGAAGCTCGGCGGGAGCCATCCGATATGCTGGAGTAGATATTTGTGCTATCCCGGGGGTACAGGACAATGTAGAAGTCTACCTATCTATGAGGAGGTAGTTCTGGAATGTTTTCAGGGAAAATATCTGCATACTGATCCTCCATAACAGGAAAACTTAGACTCCACACATCAAACACTCCAAGTTTGAGACTAGCCAACTAATGTGTGATCGGCTGCCCCTCCTCTGCATAAGTCCATCCTGCGCTGCAAAGGCTCCCTTCTCGCCGGTGAAGGTGAACTTGGTCCCATCTGTGAGGATAGACCACACATTGCTCCTAATACAGTCAATATGAGCATTAAATGTGGATACCCAGCCTATACCCAAGATGACATCATAAGGCCTCGACACAGATACAAGAAGATCCCAGCCGAAGTTGTCGCCTCCTAGGGTAAGCTCACACTATCAGCACCAGTGAGTAATCGTTGAGTCTACTCCTTTATGAGCCTCTATCCATAAGTATTGAGCTAACGGCTCCATCGGAATCTCCAAGCTCTGAATGAGGGTAGTGGAAATAAAAGAATAACTCACACCTGTGTCTATAAGTACTACAGCAAGGGTGGAGTAGACACGTATGGTACCTTGAATCATCTCAGGTGTGCCGTGGTCGTAGGCCTCAACTTCCTGGAGCTGAGCCCACCTCTATTCGACCACTCCCTGTGGTTGGGGTGGACCTCCTAGTGGTGGTGGTGATAGAGCCTCCAAATGTCGTCCACCACCCGCTGCTCGGCCAGCTCCTCTTCCATGTCCGGCTGCTCCCTGTGAACCACCATAGTCGATCCTTTGCCTCTGCCTGAGAGGTCCCTCTACTGTCTGCTACTCATCTGCATGGTGTGTCAGGCAATCTCGGGCCATGTGGCCCTACCCGCCGCATACATAGCACCGCCTGGTCCTCATATAGCTGGATCTGTCTCGTGTGCCCCGCAAAAATGAACCTGTATCCTGGGGTTTCCCACCTAAGGGATAGGTATGCTTGGACCACTGCGTCATCTATCTTCTGCCGACTACAGAAGACTCTACTATGTGTCCACCTGTGGGGTGTCTCGCTGGTGGTGACTGCTCAGTGAGAAAACTCTCCATTAGAAGGGCTCTCTCTAGCACCCTTTCCTGTGTTGGAATGCTGATGGGAATCGTCGAAGCCCTAATCTCATGCATGAGTCCCTTCTCGAAGGTCTAGGCCCTGAAGAACGGGTCCCATACCATATTTGTGGAGTATCGCAAGAGGTCAGTGAACCTTGCTGAGTAATGAGCTATTATCATGCTGCCCTACTTTACATGAAGTAACTCATGAATATGCACCTCATGAAGGGTGGATGGAACAAACTCTGAGTGAAAGAGACTCTCAAATTCTGTCCAGAGTAATGATGCCTCATTATGCACCTGGAGCATCAGGCTCCACCATCTGTCTGCTTCTGCATGAAGGAGACTCGTGACAAGGATCACCATGAGGTTGGCTGGTGTCCCTACCAATTTGAAAACTCTCATTACAGCCTCCATCCAATCCTCAACTACTTGTGGGTTCGTCTCTCCCTAGAACCTGGGCGGCCTCTAGTGCTGGAACTTGTACAACGCACTTAGGCGGCGTGCACTCTCTGCTGCTAGAGCTGGTGGTATCGGTGGCTCAGCGGGTAGTGGTACCACTGGTACCTCCGTTGTGATGGGGCCTGACACCAAGGCCTCGTCGCTTAGTGTGCATCAGGGTGTAGTTAATAAGGTATAATTCACCTAGTAATTATATATACAGTTCCCTCTATCATTCTAATTCATTAGAGGGACTCAATATAGTAATTATAGGATTGAAATTGTTGATGTAATCTTTATGCTGGTTGAGTTTCCTAACAAAAAATGGGTAAATATTATAGATTTTATACATCAATGACCTACTAAGAAATAGTGTGGTGTGATGGTTATAGATAGAAGGTATGAGGGATTATCATGGGATTCCTTTAAATCCCTCGTTTTTATGGAATCCTTCCTTGATTCACTAATGAAGGATCATGCCCTAGGTTATATAGATATCCATTTGGGGGCATTATTAGTGATGTATTATCCTACTTGTTACATATAGAAGTTGTGGATTGATTTTTTTCTGGTTATGAATGAGTCTCTAAATGAATTTAGGTTTAATATTAGTTTTCAGGTATATTTGAGGCATTGGGATTGAACATTCAACCTAATTTCATATTTTATGGTTTTCTATATGGATATTATGGTTAAAAATATCCTGGTGGAGGGAAACAAAGTAGGATCCCTTCCTCCTTTCAGTGTGGTTTTTGGGTAATATTCCAATGGTAGAAAAAATATATCTAAAATGTGCTAAGGTAGTGAGTGGATGATATGATAGGGTATAGATATGATAGGGTATAGGCATATCACATCCTTCTTCAGGATGAGCTATGGTTGTTTTTTAATTATGTGGGAGGTCTGTCCATTACCTAAATTTATTCCCTTACTCACCAATGGAGTTCAATTATTGTGGTGGGATGGGGAACCTAGAAAATTTATATTTTATGATTCTATAGATGAGTTCAAGTAGGGGCTTAGAGGTAATGCAGGTTTCTTGATATTTTTTAGGAGAACCTAAACAAACTAACATTTAGGTATGATCTGGGAGACTAGGTTGAGGATCAATTCTATTATCTCTGGGGAAGAAATAGTAGATTCCTTAAGGGAAAAATTCTCAATAAAATCAAGGATCATGGGGTGAGGGCTTCAGATTTGAGACATTTAGGTTTTTCACTACATCAAATTCTAGATATTTAGGTAGATTGTTATTTTATGATGAGAGGTATAGTTTATTCAATTATATCCTTTCTAATTCTATTTTAAATTTAGGAGAATCTCATTCCATATTTTTTTGTCTCATGTATCTAGTAAGGGGACCTATATGATGTTTTATTTGTTTTTTTATTTTTATATGCCTTTATAGAGTTTTTTAGACAATATAAGGAGATGCCTGGAATGTTTCACAATATTTAGAGGTTATTCTCACTTGTGGTACTTCTATACCATATATAAGACCATTTATTATTATATATTTTATAGAGATTGAAAAAATTATTTGATATCATCTTAATTTCTTATATATGCATATTTAATCCTCATCCCTTATTAGGGAAGAGTTTATCCTCTTAGGTGAATGGTATGTAGGGGTGGGTATAGGTAGACCAGACAATAGTCAATTGGGAAGCCTTATCATATTGATAGTTGGGTCAGTTTTTTGTTGTTTAGTAGAATATGGTTCCATTTACTTTACCACTATTAGTGAATCATTTCCAAGATATGTTTCATGATGTTTTTTTGGTTTTAAAACTGAATGGTAGATCAAAATTATAATCAATATCATTTATAGTGCATATCCCATATCAATACCTTATCATCAAATGAGAATTAACAAGTTAATATTTTTTGAGGCGATACTTTAGGACTTTGAGGTAAATGGTATTAACTATATGAGTACCTATCCATGGTATGATCCTTTTTTCAATAAAGGTGATGACAATTTGATATTTTTATTATTTTGAATAACCTAAACCAGTTTATAGTAAAGAGTAAGTAACTATTGCTATAGATATATGATCAATTTTAATAGTTGAGGAGAGACTGATTGTTCTCCAATATTCATATGTGATCATGATATCATAAATTGTTTGTGAGGATAGAGAATATATCATATATGAATTTTAGAAGTAGGAATGGTCTATAAGAGTTCTTAGTAATACCATTCATCCAAAAATATATAAAGAGGTTGTTCATGTCTTTCGTGAATTGTATTTTCCATTATTACCTAGACTCATTCATTGTGGTGTTTTTATGGTATTATAGTATATTCAAAAACATGGTATATTCATGAAGAACACCTTGATATTATAATGAGAAAATTTTCAACTTATCAACTATATGAGAATATCTCAAAGTATCATTTTTTGATTCAAGAGATGTGATTTTTCTGGAATTTTGTATTTAAGGAAGGAATTTCTATCAACCCAGAGAAATTAATGGTTGTGAAACCTAGTATAAGACCCAATATGTTTTTGATATCAGGAGTTTCCTAAGTTTATATAGTTATTGTGTATAATTATTTTGATATTTTTCTCACTTTTTTGATCCCATGACAGGTTTAATTAGGAAGTTTCATTTCAAGAGTTGAAATTTGGGATCACATCTTCCCTAATTATAATTAAACAAAACCTAAGAAACGGTTATACCATCTATTGTGGTTCCTATGGGGTTTGTATAAGAGATTTATTAACATATTAAAAATGGATGGTCACGTATGGTTCTTTATATTTGTCACCCCATGAGATACCCTAACCACAAAATAAAGCTAGCCATTATTTTCCATTCCTTAAAGGGTTTTCATTATTATATATTTTCTACAATATTTTCATCCACACATACCAAATTATCTTGTGATATATATTATCTTAGTGAAATTTTATCCTTTAGAAGATTAATTTAGTGTATTACCTATAAAAATATTATTTTAATATGTCTAATGCCCTGATAAAGGGAAGTATCATGATAGATTATCTAAATAGAAAGACTTAGGAGTGGGTGGTTTGAGAAACTAGTTAGGAGTGGATGTTTATGATCTTATTCCTAGAATTATTAATGGGTATGAACATAGAAAATGATTCAATGACTTTATCTCCTTTATATACTACCTAATTACTATTTTATTGGGTGAAAGACAACCAAAAGTGTGACTCTTATTATTTTGTTATGAGGGTTCAACTTTTTTGGTGTAGAGAATATTCTAGGATATACCCAGTATGATGAGGTGGTTATTCAAATTCATATAAGGGTATTGGTTCTTACTTTTATGAGGGAGGAGTTTATAAGGAATAGTCATAACTCATTATGGGTAAACCCTTTAGGGTTTACCACCACAATATCATATAATAGTTATTGTGGCCTGGTATAGGGAAGGACATTGCATGTTAGGTTGATCAGTGTTTCACATGAAGTTTGGTGAAGGCAGAGCCCTAATAAATATGATTATTAATTGATCAACATTTAGAAACTATATATAGGTGGTATGATGTGAACATGGACCTAATCAATGATATTTTTAGGAAATATAGAGTTTGATATGTGGTCTCGGTTATAGTAGATTAATTTAAAAAGGTCACACACTCTATGATTATTCACGAGACCTATCTAGTGGATGAATTGGAAAAAATAATTGTATGGGAGATAATTTGAATTCATGGTATTCCCATAAGAATCATATATGATAGATATTCCAATATAAAAATAGGCAATATGTAGGAAATTTTGAAAAACAAGGATATGCTCGAGGAGTTCATGCTAGCCTTTAGTGGATCATTGGATGACCATATGTCCTTAAAATAGTTAGCTTATAATAATAATTTCTAGTATTTTATATTGATGTCTCCCTATGAGACTTTTTAAAACTTTTCATGTTTCCCACCCTCATGTTGGTTATAGGTGGTCGAGTCAGTGATGGTTGGGCTAAACATGTTATAGAAGACTTCCAAGAGGGCTTTGTGGATTAAGAACTGATTTGTAACCACTTAGGCTTAGAAAAATATTATAATTATATAATGTGATAACCCCCAAATATTATCATGGATGATTGGGTATTTCTATGGGTATATTCTTGGTTAGGTCATCATTGGTTGAGGAAGTAGTGGAAGAGCATGCTGCAGTTTGTTAGTATGTTCTAATTAGTGGAGTAAATCAATACTATAAATTAATTCTTGTCTCTTATTTGAAGAAATTAGTTCATTCACAATTTATTAAACATTTTTAACTTCAAAAGTATTATACATACCTAAAACAAGTGTTAACTATTAAGGATTTGAAGTTTGAAGTTGGTGCATCTTTCATGGATAGACCAATTCATACAATAAACCAGAGTAATAAGGTTGTGTGAGGGAATGAATTAGATCTAGAACACGTGTTGGGGAAGAATATGTATATCTAAGAGGATACCTAGGAGTAAGATTCAGATATTCTATAATAATGTTTGAAATTTCTCATTGAGGATCATTAGATACACTTCTTATGTACTAGAAATCATTTTAGGTGGGTTTTGTGACAACTAAAAAATTTAAGGAATGTATTGATATAATTTTTGTTAATACATGTGTATTTCAATCATTTTGGGTTGTTAGAGGTTTTAGAGAAGTCCCAGGGAAGGTATTTGTGGAGTTTGTATCGACGAGGGATTAATTCTTACTATAGGAATAAGATAATTCTATACTATGAGGCATTTTTTCATGGTTCAGTGCTATGTATGATTAAAAATTTAGAGTTTTGGAAATCCATATCCAATAGGAGAATTGTTCTATTAAGGATTGTGTCACAAAATAATTTGTTACTATGATTTTTGGGTATCTTGATAGAAATGGATGTTTCACCATAACCAATATGTCCATTTCATAATGTGACATATGTACTGGGGAATTATTCCATGACCCATGGGGTTATTCTTCAATTTCCCCAATCAGGTTTTTTATAATTTTTTTAAAATTAACAAAAAATGGGAAAACATATAAAGTGTCCCTTCTCATCCCCCAACCCCAGAATGAACAATCCTCCATCACAATCTCTATCTTTTCATATAATGAACCTACAAGACTTATCGACTTCATGTTTAAAGTTTCATTTTTTCATTGGTTCTCATTCAATTAGGATAAGCCCATCTTTAATCTTCTTTGATTCATCTTCTACTTCTTCTTACATTATTTTGAAATTATTAATTTCAATGGTTTATGTTATATTTTATATATTAGGTGGAGTGAAATTGAACCAAGTAAGGTTTTTTTATGATTTTTTGATAAAAGGATCAGGGTAGTAATTCCTTAACATGTTAAGATGTTTATATTGGTGTTTGTAAACTTTTATGCATACATTTGTATGTGTATAGACGATATTCCACTTTATATGGTATTAAAGTTCCTAGGATAGGTCTGGATGGATGGCTTTGAACCCATGGAGGGTAGATATGGGTGTTATGACTTAGGTATGAAAAAACCATAGCAGGTATGGTGATTTATTGGAGGTTAGTCTACTATTTATAGCTAAGAATCTGGTGAGTTTTTTAGGTGTGGTAGTGGTACCAAAAGGATTGTCTCTTGGATTTTAGGTATGTGTTTTAATCACATTAAATTGAGAAGGGGTTGAGTTTGGAAGATAGATAATATGAAGTATTAATATGGGTTTAGATTAGTTAGTGGTAAATAGGACCACTCCTTAGGGTCTTATGATTGAATTATTATATCGGCATGGGTGGTTTGACTGTTGTTTCTTGGGGTGCTAGTTTCGAAAATTCTTGTGTTGATCATATGATGATATGATATAGATCTTATCCATGGAAAATTACCTTTTATGAGTGTATAGGCTTGACTCATGTGGGTTTCAGGTTTTCTATATTATATATTCCTCATTATTTCTTCCTTTATGAATAGTATTTGAGTTAACTATTGGACCTTAACTTGATGAGGGTGTTGATTTTCCTTGTGTGGGAGGTTGTATATGTGACACTATACTTATAAAACATTATATATTTATTGATATATAAGACTCATATCAATGGGGACTCACCTTATAGATTGTTGGTTTGGTTCATGAAATAGGCTCACTATGTAAAAACCTCCTCAAGAAAATTTCTATGATGTTATTGATAGATACCTGGTAATAGAATACCCTCTTATTTTGGTTTTGACTACATCAGGTATGGTTGGGGTTTGTGGTGTTTTTTTTAGTGCACAATGAATCTACATTGGTGGATTATTATTTACTTTGTATTTATTCCTTATATTATATGTACTCACATATATATTATAAAACATATAATAAGGGTCCATTGGTGGATTCCTAATATATTTTTATAGACTATATATTTTTATAGTTTCTGTATACATTTAAGTACTTGTTTATATACCCTCTATGGTTTAGGTTCTTCAATTAGAAAAAATATTTTATTTTTCATTATTTAAAAAAAAAATATGTCATGTGTTCTTTCTTTTAGGACTCTATTTAGTTTTAAATGAATATAAAAGTGATAAAACTACTTCACATCAGTATTTATCATATCCATAAGTGTTTAAACTAACCTCTAATAATTTTGAATTGTGCCTAGGGTATTTTTGTGACTCAGGTCGAGTATTGTCCAGTTATATCAGGTTGGGGTTGTTACATTGTTGGTTTAAACGATATTGGGACATCTAAGGTTTGGGAAATATGATAAGTTGACACCATTTTTCAAAGGATTCTTATAGATTCTTGATCAAATAAATGGATGAAATATTAATGATTCATATATTCACAATTTATTTTATGGAATTAATTTTTTTCACATATCATGACTAAGAATATATAATCCAAATCCTTCATATGTTATTATATGTGAGGATGTTAAGATTCAAAGTGACATTCATTATTTGAAGTAGAAAATGTGAAGTGTAGATTTTCACGAAAATGTTTTAATAGATAAGTATATTACTTTTTGTAGAATAATATGTCAATATAATAAATTTCTAGGTTTTAGAGAGATGTATAACATCTAAAATATAGTGTATGAACACTCTAATACCTAATTACACCTGAAATATATTTTTATTTTTAGAATAAATAACAAAATGAAGAACAATTGAGGATTAACTTTATCCTTTCAATTTTTCCTATCCACAATTCAAATAGGAATTTAACTAGGATCACTTATAATTAAGAGAACTACTTACTCCTATGGTTTCTATAAGATGGATGAATCTCTTGATGGTTGAGAAGTATATCCCTCCAACACATGGTCTGTAAGAAACCATTGTTAAAGGATATATTGAGTCAAGAGCTAGATATAGTTTTTAAGAGTTTATATCATAGAATCACCAACAAAAATATCAATATAAAATTCTTCTTATATAAACCATTCAAGGACCCTCCTTGGAATTTCAAAATTTAGGCTAATAGATGAAATATTACATAAATTATTCAAATAGTAAAATTCCTTACGACTTATGTTTAATTAACATTTAACACTTAAAATTTGGTTTAAGATGCTTAAACTCCTCATAATAATATTCTCGTAATGAATACCTAAGTATGATCATCATTAGAGATAAACTAGAATGAGGCCCCCATGTTATTTCATAACATGCGGGAATATGCACCTCACCAAGGAATGGTGACACACACCACATCATGGTATATCCTAAGGAATAACAGGATGTGGTCTAAAACACCATGACATAGTATTTACTTTAGTGATACATTTTATTAATCTCCCACTTTCACTAAATCCTCATAGTATTACTGTTCTTTCACCTTATTTTTCATCATATGAAAAAAATGTTAACCATATCAAAACCTATTTTAGGATACTTCCAAAACTCATTTTGGAAATTATATCCTAAATATTCCCCAAATACTACATTATATGTAACAACATGGGAGAATATATTCAAATCTTCTTCTTAACATTCTCTAAAACACTTTTAGGGTAGCTCTTAAATTTTCAAAGACATGATCATATTTTTCACAACTACAATGTGTGAACTTATGGGTTTATACAATAGTGAAAAAAGATGAATTAATTTAATTCATAAATTTAATCACAAAGTGTCCTATATCAAAGAATAAATGATACATATTCTAAAAATTAATCTCATATGGTCGTAATCAAACACATATATCTCTATATAAATTTTCACTAGCTACAAAATATAAAAGTTCAATTTTCATATGATTGTTTTTTACAATTCCATGAGTAAAAACTGTATATGGAGTATATTATTCACATATATCTATTCATATGTTCTTGATTCTCTAAGTATAAACTAACCAGGTCGATGAATTCATCATATTTTATTTATCATAGAAAATAATCACATCATTTTTACCTCACCCATATAGGTATTAATATCATCTATATGTTATCTTGGTATGTTCATACACATCTCATTATTTCTCAATAGAGGTCCTAGATTTCATACTCTTCATATGAGATGAAAAATAACATCTTGGTAAAGCAACGACCAAAGTTACAATCAGGAACATACCCAACCACCCCTTGATTAGCTAATCCTCAAGGATTACATACGAAAACTATCAAAGCATTAATGTTCTCATGCTAAGTGTCATTCCAATATCATATATAGGGAAACCAAAAAATGAAATATGAACCCCTGGTATAACAAATGTGTAGTGTATGAAACTTTATGTGGAATATTCTTGGGGTTCATCTAGTGCACAGAACCTATTATATACCTTATATTTATATTGTGTACCTTATACTAAATCACACTCACACTAACCTTGAAATTTATTAATAAGTTGTGATACTCCATTATAAACATAGATTAGGAATAAATCAAATTTTAAGAAGTTAATTATCATTACACTTCACATGATATATATGTACAAAATAAAATAACTATAATATGGGTTTTCCTTTTATATATAATGATACATTATATATTATTAAAAAACTTAATACTAAAAAAACCATACTTAAAAACTGATATAACCATGTCACATGTGATATAATTCTATATTATCCTTATTTCTGTATAATTTTTAGGTTTTATTAAACTCATTACATCTCTATATAATTTTTAACATATCTCTATGTGGCCATATAATAAAACCCTCACACTAAACTCTTTTATTGAGTAACATCTAAAAATAAATAATTCTTAAATAATGTTAAGAATTTGGAATCATATTTATAATATTTAACACTTTTATATGTATTCAAATTCTTTTTATTAACAAAATAAAATTATATGATGTTAATAAATTTTGATGTTCACAATGGTGATGTCATTGAATACATCCATGGTTCTTTGGGTTTCACTACTTCTTTATAAGAGAAATGATTGGGTTGATGAATAATATTCAAATATAAAGTCAAAGGAAGTAGAATAATATTTGGTTTGAATGTGACTCCACCACAATTGTGTAGGAACATTAGACGTGGAAAAATTCATATATCATTGAATTTGACATGTAGATGTTCCAATTTACATCACAATCTCTCCTCAATAAATTTAATAGTCACTCATGTTTTTTGTGAAGCCAATTCTATTATTTATGGCCTTGTAAACAATGAAGTGTTTGATGATGGGTGAATCTATTCTAACACTCTACCTACTAATATAATGTTTTTTTTCAAAGTTAAAAATTTAAAATACCTTCTTTTAGACTATTTTACTTTTCTTTTTATATTATAAGATCCAATAAGCTTACTTTTCTCAAAAAAACTTTTGATGTATACTCAGAAATCTGTCTATGTTAATCATCATCATCATTATTGAAACAATTCCACCAAACCTTTAATTTGATCTCATTTTGGTGAAAAATTTAATTAATTATATTATTTATTTATTAACACATCATAAAAATCTTTTAAGATGTTATGTGACATTCACCATATTATAGTAACTAAATCTAACCCTTTACATCTCTCTTTACCATCATACTCTAAACACTTTTAGGATATAGAGTGATGATTACTTAAAATCTTAACTAGAATAATCTTTTATTTCTTAACTATTTAAATTAAATAAGTACAAAAATACTCCCACTAACAACTTAGAAACAATATTCCTTATAGATTATCATTCCAAGATACACAAACTCATTTTGGTTATGATATAACACTTGTTTGATTTAGAAATAATATATAAAAAATAACAATTGACCACCCACATATTTTATATTATATTATATATGTATGGATAAATATTCTAAAAATAAGTAATTATTTTTTAAAAACATTCTGCTAATGGGAGATGGAATCTCAATTCCCCATGTTATAAAAAATATCCTGGAAAAAATATTCATATATTATAAAAAAAGTTATCGGTATCTTCCTTGTAATCATGTATTAAAATATAGTTAGTTATTAACCATTTATATTAAATTTTCATTTCATATTTTTCATAAAAACTACTTACTAAAAAAATTCTTTATCTTATAAGAGAAAAAAGTTTAAAAAATACATACTTGGTTAAGATCCATTTGAACATGATATATACCTCTACAATCAAATATATGATTCAACTAACCTTTTTTATCTTTTTAATGAATAATAAAATATACATAAATACATACCTTTATTTTAAACTTTTTTAAACTCAAGGAATTTTTCAAATATACATTTGGTATCATATACACTTGAAATTAAAAAAAAAATTCTAGAACACTGGTACCTGGCATGAATTTCCACGCAGTTTCCTAAACACCATTAGGTATCCCATATAGTTATATCTTATGAAAACATTCCATATTATTTTTTAAATCACTTTTAGGTTTCGATGGCTCTGTATAGATATTTTATATGTCCAATATTATTTATATTTCTTGAACCTTTACCATTATACACTTTTATGACTTTATTAGAGGTTAAACATATTATTTCATGCTCATATATCAACAAAACATTGGAAAAAATTTGTAAAAAATTATTTAAATAATTATAATTGTATAATTATTTAAAATTATTTTTATATAATTATTTTTATCTCCAAATAAAAATTTAAAGAATATATTTTTTTTTGACATAGCCAATTCACACTCAACCATATTGGGTATTTGAATGGAAAATAATGGTCATTTTTTATCTTATGCCTTTGAAAAATCAATTGAATTATTTTATGCTTCTTATAACCATATATATTCCCTTATTGAAAACTTCAAAATTTGTTTACTCAATATGATTTTTTACTAATGCCTAGAACTTTATTTTTATTAAAGTTCAATTATTATGTTTCTATACCAATATAAAAGATTCTTACAATAAGGTTTTACTTCTCTTATATGAATCTAAAATTTAATGTTGAATATGATAATGATGTGATTATATCTATAATACACTACTACAAAAACTGGCAAGGGAAGTGCCCCCTTATATCAGCGCTAAGAAAAACCGCTGATAAAGGTTACCCTATATCAGTGCTAAAATTTAGCGCTGATACAGGGTAACCTTTATCAGCGATAAAATATCGCTAATAAAAAGACCCTTTATCCGTGCTAGAAAGGCGCTAATAAAGACTCACTGTATCAGCGGTAAAATTTTAGTGCTGATACAATAAGGATTTATCAGCAATTTTTTAGCACTGATAAAGGGTACTATTATTAGCGCTAAGAAAGTGCTGATAAAGGACACCTTTATCCGTGCTAAAATGTTAGCGCTGATAAAACCATAGTGCATTTTTTTATAAAGTCAGTTGCATAGTGCCCTCGTTTTATCATGACCTAAAGCTCTCACGGTACTGGAACTCTACGACTCCCCTCTTCCGCCTGCTGAGATCACATTTTCGGACCTCCACCGCCCTCGCTACTCATTGCCGGACCTCCTCCTCCTGCTAAGTTCGCATTGCTGGACCTCCACCACCCTCGAGCATCAGTTTTCCGGACCTCCGCCGCCCGCAACGGTTTCAATCTTCGGTTTGCAGGACCTATTTTAAGGCATGTTTTCCAAATATTTTTTCAATATTGTTCTCATCTCCCATTTGTATCTCATTTTTTAACATGATTTTTTATTCTATGGATGAGTATTATGGATTGACCGATTGAAGAAAATGGACCATACTTGATGGAAAATGATGTAAAGGGGATGATTAACATGTGTTTACTAATTTTCCTTATATTTCTCAAGAACATGGTGCTTGTTTACTTTTATTGTTGAAAACCATCATTGTTTTTTGGTGGGGTTGTTTGAGAAGTTTTTTATTAGTTTGGTTGTGATAGATTACATTGGGGGAAAATGTGAGATGGTTGAGGTGGTAAATCGTGCAGTGGGGAAGCATCAACCTTTCCATTGTTAAAAAAGATGTAATGAGTGGGTTATTGTGGGATATGACATCATTTGTTGATATGGGTATCCATTTTAGTTTCCCAGTGACATAGAATATAGTTGTTAATGATGAAATTGAAAAGGGTTTGGTGGGAATTGAATAACTCATGGATAAAAATGAAATGGTGGCTATAAAACTATGCTCACCCCCTATGCAATGAGTGTATCTGGTGGTTCCCTCTTCTAAAATTCAAATATGTGAGTTCCTTTACTAAGATATAAACCTATGACCACTCTTAATTCAGGAAACATCCAACTCTAGGTCATAATCCTAGGTTGCCTTAGGTGACGAGAATATGAAGTCCCAATGTTATGGGAATATGAGATCTTCTTTATCTCCCAAATAATGTTCCCTTGATTATACCTCATGAGATTATAAATAGATTCATTAGGGGATATTTCTAAGAATCCCCTAAGTGATGATCATAAGATCTCTTATTCATCTCCTAGGTAATGATCCTAGGATTATACCTCACATGAGGAGCTTGATATTCTTGAGGCGATGTGCCAAAGAATCCCCTATGTGATGAGCATACGATCTCTAAACACTTCCCTTAGTAGATGATCTTATGTTCTTACCTGGTGTGATAAGAACACGATTCATTAGTTGATGAATATAGAAATCCTTATGTGCTATGAATATATTTTAGGAACCAAATTTGTGTACATTCCTCACATGAAAAATGTGATCCACCTTGTGTAATGAGCCCAAATATCCAATTGAAATGGGCCTTATTCTATGGGAACCATACATATTAGGCCATACTCTAAATAAAAACATTCCCACACATAGATGACCGTATTCACTTAGTGGCCCATACTCCTACTAGTTGAAAAAACCCTATACCACATAGAGTCATATTTTTTGTGAATCCAAAATACACTCATTAGGATATATCCCCTTTTAGTTAGACCAAAAATGTCTTATCACACATATTTACCATACTAACTTTCACTTGGTATCATTCGAAAAATCACCTATATAACTTGATGTTAAACTATTTCAATTATTTATAATTAGAAGTACATTCCACATGGTAGTGATAAATACCCTCAGGGCATTCATTAACCCATGACATGTTGGAGGATGGTTTTAGGGGGTCTCTAGACTATAATCTACTAACCAGTAGAGGGGTATAAATGGGTATAGACCATGAAATAGTGTTATCAAAGAATTTTATTAGGAGATATGATGGGTTTTGATGTTAGGAACATTTGAATATTTAGATGGTTTGGTTTAAAAAGTATTTCATTTGAATTCATTGGTATGTTTTGGGTGTACCTTTCCTTAGGTTTCAAATTATGCTCTTAGTGGTTCTTCATGGTTAGTGGTTGTAGTCTCTTATTTCGGTAAAGGGATGTGTTCTTAGTATATTTTCATCTTATGATGTTCTTCATGGTTAGTGTTTGTAGTCTCTTATTTGGAGATGTATGATGTTCTTGGTGAGGGCCACTATCTAGCTAGTGGTGTCGTTGTATACGAGAAAGCATTGATGTAGTTGGAGATGTATGATGTTTTTCATTTGAGCAGACTCATTCAGATTCCATGTGGGTGTTTCTATACTATATCTTCTTTTTGGGATTCATGTGTTTCATGAATTCATATTTTATCCATTTGAAGTTGGTTAGACATGTTTTGATCATTTTGAAGCACAAAATGACCCTATTGATGAAAATAGTATACGGAATGGATGGTATCTTGTTGTGAATTAACCTTTTTCATTGAAATAAATTAGGTTTCCTTCCAGCCAACATGAAATCCACTAACCTATTCTCAAATACCATGTTTTTCCATCTTTTTTGGGGTATTTTGATTCACCCCCCCTTTTGGTTTCCATTTCTTCTTGGCATGATCATCAGGAATGGTTTCACTTCCACCAGCAGTGAGTATTTAGGCATGATGAATAAATACTAATGGTTAGGCTTTATTAATCTCCATTTTTATAAGGAAGTGGTTCTCTTATACTGTATTTGTAATTCTCATTCTGTGTACTTGATCCATAAATACTAATATTTGAGATTCAAATAGGATGGAGATGAATAAAGATTGGATGGATGCTAATCGTTTAACAATAGAGTACGAGAACGAAGTGAAAGAGTTCATCAAGTTTGCAAAGTATCATGCAAAGGATCCTTCTCAAATACTTTGTCTATGTTTACATTGTTTTTATTCTAGACTACTTACTCCAGAGGAGTTGGAAGAACATTTGATATGTCACGGAATAGATCAGAGTTATAAATGTTGGAATAAGCACGGAGAAAAGGCGAATGTATCTACTGGCTGGGATAAAATTTCTTTTTATAGATCTGCATATATGAATACAAATATGGATAATGAAGAAGACCGTATGGAGGATGTGATTACAGATGTCAATGATGATGAAGATCGTATTGAGGAAATGACAAATACAATTAAAGATGAACTTCATGATTGCCAAAAATTGTTTGAGAAGTTAAAGAGTTGTGCAAAGAGGCCATTGTATGCTTCTTGCACTAGGTATACAACATTGTCAGTTGTACTGAAGTTGTATAAATTGAAAGTAGGCAACAGATGGAGTGATGTTAGTTTTACAGAACTACTTGCTATCTTGAATGACATTCTCCCGGAAGATAATGATCTCCCAAGCCAGACATATGAAGCTAGATGAATGCTACACTCGATGGGAATGATTTATGAAAGAATAAATGCCTATCCAAAAGACTGTATATTGTTTCGCAAAGAGAACA
The DNA here is from genome assembly GCA_963277665.1 of Viscum album. Classification (NCBI taxonomy): domain Eukaryota; kingdom Viridiplantae; phylum Streptophyta; class Magnoliopsida; order Santalales; family Viscaceae; genus Viscum; species Viscum album. Next base: position 457,402,668 of record OY728135.1, read on the forward strand.
AATCACTTAAAAAATTCCCAAAGTGTGGTGCTTCTCGATACAAGAAAGATAAATCCAATCCTACAAATGTTTTAAGGTACTTTCCAATTATTCCAAGGTTTAGGCTTCTATATGGAAGTGAAGAAACTGCAAGACAATTGTTGTGGTATGCAGATAAAATAAATAAATATGGGTTATTACGTCATCCGGCCGACTCTCCTAAATGGAAGAAAATTGATCATGAGTATCCTGAATTTGGAAAAGAGCTGAGAAACCTTCGTCTTGCATTATCTATAGATGGAGTGAATCCTTTTGGTTTTCAAACCAGCACTCATAGTACATGGCCTGTTATACTGGTAAATTATAACTTCCCACCCTGGTTATGCATGAAGCGGAAATTCATCATGTTATCTATGCTTATATCAGGACCAAAACAACCAGGTAATGATATTGATGTTTATCTAGCTCCTTTGATCGATGATTTGAAGTTATTGTGGGACTCAGGTGTAATGTTGTATGATGCTTATAAAAGTGAATACTTCACATTGAGAGAGATGTTGAATGGGAGAATAAATGATTTCCCTTCTTATAGAAATTTGTCAGGCTATAGCATTAAAGGAACTCAAAGGGTGTCCTATGTGCGAAGAAGATACAGAATCAATTAGGTTGAAACATTCAACGAAATCTATGTTTCTAGAACATCATAGATTTCTACCTCGTCAGCATAAGTACTGATCTTGGATGACATCATTCAATGGAAGTTCAGAAAAATGCGCAACACCGTCTCCACTAATAGGTGATCAGCTATTTGAGAAAGTAAAAGATCTGAACACTATTTTTGGTAAACCATTTTCGAAAAACCTTTTGAAAATCGGTTGGAAAAAGAGATTAGTTTTTTTTTTGAATTACCATACTGGAATTGTTTGTACGTCAGACATTTTATTTAAGTGATGCATGTGGAAAAAAATGTATGTGACAATGTTATCGGAACTTTTCTAAATTCCCCTGGAAAAACAAAATATGGAATTAAGGAAAGTCTGGACATGGTTGACATGGGAATATGAGAATATTTGGCTCCCGTGAAGGGTGAAAATCGAATGTTTCTTCCTCCACCTGCTTATACTATTTCTAGGGCGGAGAGATATCAGTTTTGCAACTTCTTCAAGGATGTAAAGGTTCCAGAGGGGTACTCATCAAATATCAATAACATTGTGTCAATGAATGATTTAAAGTTAAAAGGTTTGAAATCACATGATTTCCATGTTTTGATGCAAGATCTAATTACTATAGCTTTATGTTGCATTTTTCCCAAGAATATTTGTCATACATTAACCAAACATTATTTCTTTTTCAAAGCTATATATAGCAAAGTTTTAGACCCGGGGAGATTTCCAGCTATGGAAAAAGAAATTGTCCTCATATTATGTGAATTATAAATGTTCTTCCCGCCAACATTATTTGATATGATGGTTCATTTGATGATTCACTTGGTGAGAGAGATTCGACTTTGTGGTCCTGTGCACTATAGATGGATGTATCCTGGCGAATGGTATATGAATATTTTGAAAGGGTATGTCAAAAATCAAAGTCAGATAGAGGGTTGTATAGTGGAGCGATATATTGTCGAGGAAGACATTGAATTTTGTATTGAATACCTATCTGATGTGGAAAGCATTGGTCTCCCAAAATCTCATTACACTAGATGCATTGAGGGTGAGGGAATTTCTGGGAGAGAAGTTGTGACAATCAGTATTACAGATCGGGAGCAGGCTCACCTTTATGTTTTTCATAACAGTTGGGAGGTTGCTCTATATATTAAAACTCACAAAGAAATTCTTAGGCAGTTGAATCCATCGAGGGGTGAAAAATGGTTATCAGATACACATAATCACCAGTTTATAGGATGGTTTCAGGATCATATTTTTAAGTAGTTGGATGAAAATACGAATTCAATTTTAGAATGTCTTCGATGGCTAGCTTCTGGACCAAGTGTGTATGCATTATCTTACAGAGGTTATGTAATTAATGGTTATACATTTTATACAGATGAACATGATGAAGATATTACCATGAAAAAATAGTGGAGCTACACTAGTGGCTGAAGCGATGCATGTTTCTTCTAGTAAGGACAGAAATCCAATTTATGCAAATATGTCATACTTTGGCATTATCAAACTAATATGGGAGTTGGATTATACAACATTCCAATTGCCAATTTTTCAATGCAAATGGATTTATAACAATAGTGGTGTTAAAATATATGAATAGGGATTTGTGAAAGATGATTTTAGTAAAGAAGGGTACAAAGACGAATAGTTTATAATGGCATCATAAGCGGTACATGTTTTTTATGTTCCAGATCCCACAAACCAAAAGTGGTCGATTGTTCTGTTATCGTCCAAAACTACGGAAGGTTCCGATGAAAATTCAGTTGAGGACGATCCTTTTAGTGGTATGTCGCAATCATTTTAGAGGGGTCCCAATGAAGATGATGTTTTTTATGTTAGAGGAGACCACAATAATGGGATTTGGATAGTCGATAGAGGTGTCAAATCCCTTCAACCATTGAAAAAATGAAAGAGAGTTCAGTAAACAGGTTATATTTTGTTTGTAATATAGATCTTGTTATCTCATGTTATTATCTTATCATTACTGAATTTATGTAATTTTAATTAACTGTTCAACCACTTTTTCAAATAATGGCTTCTTCACATTCTGATGCTCCTAACCTTGAGGCTAAACAAGTCTCTCATGCAGCTGTTGCTGCGGCTGGTGCTGCTCCTGCAGCTCATGCTGCTGCTGCTGTTGCTCCTGCTGCTGCTCCTACTGCTCCTGCAGCTCATGCTGCTGCTCCTGTTTCTCCTACTGCGGCTATGGTTGCACCTGCGACTCCTCCTGCTGCAGCTCCTGCTGCTGCTGCTCCTCCTGCTGGTCCTCCTGCTGCTCCTGCTGCTGCGGCTCCTGCTGCTCTTAGTGTTGAGTTCCAAAAACCATCAACACATGTTGTTGATACCATTATAGATGAACATATATATGATGTTGATATCGATGAAATGGTCGGTAATGAAGGACCAGCATCGCAGAAATTATAGGTGCGTCGTAGTTTGATGGTGTTAGCCAAAATTCTTAAGGCGAAAAGCAAAGGCATCAAATTTGAAGTCAGATGGAATGCACAAGGGCAACATGTGAATCCTAACAAGGCTATGTTTAGCAGCTACATTGGATTTGTCACTCGGCAACGTGTGCCGATTAACATAGATTCATGGTACCATGCTGTGTCGGGCTGAAGGCTGTGATCTGGGAAGAAATTACGGTAACATCATGAATTTATTTCTTTAATTTACTAGAAAATAAAATAATGAAACATTGTCTTAATCTTCTCAATCTCTTGTAGAGTACATTTACAGTAGACTATTCACACTAGGATTATATACTAAGGCTTACAGGAATGATTCATCAAGGTTTTCGCACTATTTTAACAAGATGTCACCTCAATGATTCTAAAGGTAAAATAAACCTGCACCCACCCATTGTCTACGCTCACCAGATATCCCAAGAAGCATGGGATGCATTTATTAGCCATCGTGGGGATGAGAAGTTTCAGGTACATTGTGAGTGATAATACGTTGTTTGAGGATACCTGTATTCATCACTTTTATTGTCAATATTTCATTTATGAAACAGAAACTCTGTACTGAAAATAAGGAATGTGCTTCAAAACCAACATACCCCTATCATAAAGCAAGGATGGGGTACACTTCATTAGAAAAGAAAAAGGTATGTATTTTAAATTTACAATAATATTGTTAGGTGACAATAAACAACATCATAATTATTTTTCTGTATTTATATGTAGATTGATGATTCTAAACCCAAATGCACTTCCATCCCACATCATGTGCTATGGAAGGAGGCATGTGTGAACAAAGATGGGAAGTTAGTAGATGATAACACACAGAAAGTGTGGGAAATATGTGTAAGTACGACAAGAAGATAAAATAATTTGTTTAAAATTTCCATTACATAAAAATAATTAGTTATTTTCCTATATCCGACAGTCACAGTAATCAGTTACTCCTGTAGCTGATACAGACCTATTATCGACAGCTTTGAAGAAGCCAAAAAAATAAGGTTGTGTCAATGGTGCAGGGTTTGGGGTGACACCCTGAGTATATTTTGAGAAGAAGAAAAAAATGGATGATACAGATGAAAACTGGAACAAATGAGCGAAAAAATAGAAACCCTTGAAGAACAATTTCAATGGAAGGGAGAGTTGCTAGCATCTTTTATGGGTGGGAAGTAAAGGGAATTCACAACTCAAGAACAATTGCCACATGAACATCTCGCCCCACCCCCCACCATCTTTGAGGCGAGCCATTCGCCTCAAAGAACTATCTTAGCCGTGGTAATCAATATTCTAATAATTGTTACTATAAAATATGAATCAGACAAACACTGATAATTTTTCTGTACTCATCTTATATAGGGTGATAATGATTGTGATTTATATCTGTCAACACCCACCTATCACCTTGTAGTGAGGGCTACAGTGTTCAATATCCCAGATGCCACACTGCATAATAGACCACTTCTAAAAGATCATCTGAAAGTGACGATTACTGTAGCTCATGAGCCAAAGGCAGATCTACCTATTCCACTTCATGACGATTATACTCATACAGTCGAAAAGGCTATTGGGACATTCATTGTATTTTCTTCACAACATGTAAGAGTACATGTGGACAAAGAGGTATTTATTTCCTTTTCTTCTCAAGATAAACCCTTAACAATTAATGAAAAAAGGGTCTGAACCAATGATTTTTGTTATAGATGGAGAAAGGGATGTGGGTGACAAACAACGGCTCAAAACCATCTAAAGGATCGACCAACCAATCCCAAGGAGCTACTAAAATCACAATAACACCACTTGTTCTCTTTCCCCATTTACTAGCATTGAAGACTCATGTGGATACAAAGCTAAAAGATGGTAATAGTCATATAGTGGCTTTTGAAGAGAATATATACAGAGAGGAAAGTTAAGATTTGGTTGCTGCTAAAAATGTAAATGAAATCCTTGAAAACGGTTGGCTAGGCGTCACAGTTGTAAATGTATATATGAGGTATGTTTCCATGAATTGATTTTCCAAAAGCTGATCTAGCGTGAAAATTATGGCTAAATAAATTTTTTATTGTTGAAAGGCACATTTATGAAAAACATTTGAAGGAATTTTCCCATGATCCAAGATTTGGACTGGTTAGTCCTCATATCACATCAACACACCTAACAAAAATAGAGCCATCAAAAAAGGGATGAAATAGTAAACAGCTTGCTGAAAACATTTGAACACAAGATTACAGATGACAGACATTTCCTAATACCAACCATGCAGGGGTAATAATCTACGATTAAAGCATATTAATTATATTTTCACTTATTTTATTACTTATTCCTTTTTTGTTTTTAGGAAACATTGGTTGCTAATTGCGGTAAACTTGGATACTCCGAAGATTTATTTTCTGGATTCAAAGAAAGGATATCCATCAAACCGACCACACATGATGGAGTTTGTGAATCTGTAAGACACTAAATCTTACATTTTAGGTCTAAAAATCAAGTAAAATAATTTATATTATCTTTTACTAATAGGTCGGTGTATCATTATCGTCTAAAAATGGAATGAGGCTAGGGGTTAAGCATAAGGATGCGACCAAGTACTACGTCTGGAAAAATATCAGGGTATATATAATAAAATTTCACTATCCAAACACATCTCAACACAAGTTACTTATTCTCCTAATGATCAATTTTTTTACAGTGTCCAAAACAAACAAACGATAATGATTGCAGTTATTATTTTTGTAAATTTATGAAAGAGATTGTTTTCCATCAGCAAACTAGCATCCCTAAAGAGGTATTTTTAAAAACAACTACTAGTTCTTTTATGTTATTTATTAATTATTTATTTTATTATTTTGTAGTACTAATATGACTGTCAAAAAGCCTCATAATCACAAGATGATGTAGATGTGTTTAGAAATGTGTGGTCCACATACTTGATGGAAGATTGTACACAAATACAATGAAGATCTCACTTGGGGACATGTACAATTTCTGGTCATTTTTGAGAGGGGTTAAGGGGATCAAAAGATGAAACACTGTTGTATGTAAATGTTCATAGCAAAATTGTAATTGTTATAAAATAAAACAAACTTTCTCCAATGATTAATTTTCCCATTTTAACAGATGATATGCACCAGCAACATGCAAGAATGCTGAACCACTCAAAGGGTCTCTATTTTGCTTAAAATGGACAAGATTTTAATTGAAAACAACAACTGGCCTATGGAAATCTGACCAAACACATTCAGATTGCATTGATCTTTTATAAGAACAATCCAAGGGTCCTTGATGATGTGTTCGAGTCAACCTCGCCTCAATCCGAGGCACGGTGTGGCCGCTACCACTCAAAGGGTCTCTATTTTGTTTAAAATGGACAATATTTTAAGTGAAAACAACAACTGACCTACAGAATTCCGACCAAAAACATTCGGATTGCATTGATATTTTATAAGAACTATCCAAGGGTCCTTGGTGACATGTACGAGTCAACCCTGCCTCAATCCGAGGCATGGTGTGGCCACTACCACTCAAAGGGTCTCTATTTGTTTTAAAGTGGACACGATTTTAATTGAAAACAACAACTGACCTATGGAAATCCGACCAAACGCATTCAGATTGCATTGATATTTTATAAGAACAATAAAAGGGTCCTTGGAGACGTGTATGAGTCAACCCCGTCTCAATACGAGGCACGGTGTGGCCGCTAGCACTCAAAGGGTCTCTATTTTGTTTAAAATGGACAAGATTTTATGTGAAAACAACAACTGAACGACATAAATCCAACCAAATGCATTCGGATTGCATTGATCTTTTATAAGAACGATACAAGGGTCCTTGGTGATGTGTACGAGTCAACCCTTCCTCAATCCAAGGCATGGTGTGGCCACTAGCACTCAAAGGGTCTCTATTTAGTTTAAAGTGGACAGGCTTTTAAGTGAAAACAACAACTGAACTACGGAAATCCGACCAAATGCATTCAGATTGCATTGATCTTTTATAAGAACAATCCATGGGTCCTTGGTGACATATATGCATCAACCCCGCCTCAATCTGATGCATGATGTGGTGGCTAGCACTCAAAGGGTCTCTATTTTGTTTAAAATGGACAAGATTTTAAGTGAAAACAATAACTGACCTACGAAAATCCGACCAAACGCATTCGGATTGCATTGATCTTTTATAAGAACGAACCAAGGGTCCTTTGTGACATGTACGATAGTTGACCTTCTTAGAGATGAGTTTCTGGAAGAGTATAAGAGACATGAAGCAATGAAGATCATTAGAGTGTTGGAGAAAATGTGGTTGCTACAAACAATGTGGCAATCGACTTGTGCAACGCGGCCTAAGATACAACTTGCTGGTATTGTACTTTATTTTTTTCTGGAGGGTTTTAGTGTAAATTCATTTTGGAATTATCATTTCTATTCATTGTCTTTTGGGTTTTTTTGACAGCCGAGGGGAAAGGGTGGGGTCTGTAGACATTGGAGGATATGTCGAAGGGTGATTTTGTGTGTGAATATGTTGGAGAAATGGCCTCTTTTCCCTTCAAGCTCCCCGAACCCCGATGGTGATCGGGGTTTGGGGAGCATGAAGGTAAAAGAGGCCATTTGTTTAGATGTTTTATACTATGGAAATGTTGCAAAAATATAGGATGTAATTTCCCATAAAGTCACCCTTTGACATATCCTCCAATGTCTACAGTCCCCACCCTTTCCCCTCAGCTGTCAAAAAAACATAAAAAACAATGAATAACAATTATCATTCAAAAATGTATTTACATTGAAACCCTCTAGAAAAAAATAAAGTACAATACCAGCAAGTTGTAAATTAGGCTGCGTTGCACAAGCTGATTTCCACATTGTTTGTAGAGACCACATTTTCTCCAACACTCTAATGATCTTCATTGCTTCATATCTCTTATACTCTTCCAGAAAATCTTCTACTAGAAGGTCAACTATCATGTACGCATACTCACCTTCAAATTCATGGGTGGAAGTATAAGGCACGGATGAAGATAAACAATTTCTAAAACAAGTTGACCAACATGCATCATCCTCGATGGAAGTAAGATAGAAATTAACATAGACGTTCTTAATGATATGATTTTGATGTATATAGTGAAAGGGTGGTGGATGTTCATTGTTGATGTTGTTCGTCTATGAGACTTTCAACTTCTCTTATCCTCTCTCTATGTCTTGGACATCATGCAATAGCCTTATATCATGTAGGGTAAATTGAGGTTGCTGAGCAACTATGGTGCCGAATGATCTTTCATGTCCAGTGCCCTCAGGATTTTTTTTCTAATCAAGCTACCTCTGATCATTAGTTGCGTGTAAAGGTGGTGCGGCAACCTCCATGATAGATTGGAAGTTGACCAATCCATTTGATGAACAAGATGGGATGCTAAATCTGACATTAAGAGCATCCCATACAAGAAATTGTTCCAATGATTCGGCAAGTCAGGATATATTTAATGATATTTCCTGTGTTTCATTAAGCGAGTCAATTCCTAGTTCCAAAAAGCATTCACAAACATCACTCATCAGTTTCCTCAAGGATATACTTGGGTTCATGGATTTGTATGATCAAAAAGATCTATCCTCTACTGATTTTACAACCTATGTGGTGTATGTTTCAAATTCCTCCAGGAAAAAGGAAAAAATGTGGTGAGTTGTAAGCCACATCTATTTGTTGTTTTGAAATGTAAATTATGTTTTGAAAATGGGTTCAATCTTCGAGGAAAAGTTGAATTGTCCTTGATTGATGTATGGATGATGGATTCATATCCATTCCAATTGGGTTTTATGGAAAGGATGGATGATAACATTGGTTGGTGTTCTCATGGATGTCTAAGAATGGTAAGTTAGAAAACATTTTGGGTATGTTGTGGAGTTTTAGTTGGGGTTCTAGTGGTTCTTTCTCGGTGATGGAGGTGTTAAACATCAGATGGTGGTGTTTGTGAGCTAAAGCGTATAGTGGGGAGTACCATAAAAATTAAGTGGTTGGTGGATAAAATGATCAGCGTTATGAATTAGATAGTCTTGGGTAAAATCCATCTTAGTGTTTAGATCATTTGAGTACATTGAGATGAAGGTTGTGGTTGGGTTGTGTTATTGGTGTTTGGGAAAATGTAAGTATTTAATGGTACCTTTATGTTTTTCATATTGAATAATTAGTAGATCACATTTGGATTGCATTGATCTTTCATAAGAAAGATACATGGGTCCTTGGTGACGTGTACGAGTCAACCCCGCCTCAATCCGGGGCACGGTGTGGCCACTAGAACTCAAAGGGTCTCTATTTTGTTTAAAATGGACAAGATTTTAAGTGAAAACAACAACTGACCTACGGAAATCTGACCAAACGCATTCGTATTGCATTGATATTTTATAATAATGATCCAAAAGTATTTAGTTATGTTTACGAGTCAACCCTACCTCAATCCGAGGAACGGTGTGGCCGCTAGCACTCAAAGGGTCTCTATTTTGTTTAAAATGGACAAGATTTTAAGTGAAAACAACAACTGAACTATGGAAATCTGACCAAACGCATTCAGATTACATTGATCTTTTATAATAACGATCCAAGGGTCATTGGTGGCGTGTAAGAGTCAACCCTTCTTCAATCCAAGGCACGGTGTGACCGCTATCACTCAAAGGGTCTCTATTTTGTTTAAAATGGACAAGATTTTAAGCGAAAACAAAAACTGACCTACGGAAATCCAACCAAACACATTTGGATTACATTGATCCTTTATAAGAACGATCCAATGGTCTTTGGTGATATGTACGAGTCAACCTCGCCTCAATCCGAGGCACGATGTGGCCGCTATCACTCAAAGGGTCTCTATTTTGTTTAAAGTGGACAAGATTTTAAGTGAAAACAACAACTGACCTATGGAAATCCGGCCAAACAAATTCGGATTGCATTGATCTTTTATAATAATGATAAAAGGGTCCTTCGTGACGTGTACGAGTTAACCCCACCTCAATCTGAGGCACGGTGTGGCCGCTATCACTCAAAGGGTCTCTATTTTGTTTTAAATGGACAAGATTTTAAGTAAAAACAACAACTGACCTATGGAAATCTGACCAAACACATTCTGATTGCATTGATATTTTATAATAACGATACAAGGGTCCTTGGTGATGTGTACGAGTCAACCTTGCCTCAATCTGAGGCACAGTGTGGCCGCTATCACTCAAAGGGTCTCTATTTTGTTTAAAGTGGACATGATTTTAATTGAAAACAACAACTGACCTAGATAAATCTAACCAAATGCATTCGTATTGCATTTATATTTTATAATAATGGTATAAGGGTCCTTGGAGATGTGTAAGAGTCAACAACACCTCAATTTGAGGCACGGTGTAGCCTCTATCACTCAAAAGTTCTCTATTTTGTTGCAAATGGACAAGATTTTAAGCGAAAACAACAACTAACCTACGGAAATCCGACCAAACGCATTCCAATTGCATTGATATTTTATAAGAACAATACAAGGGTCCTTGGTGACATGTAAAAGTTAACTCCGCCTCAAATGGAGGTACGGTGTGGCCGCTATCACTCAAAGGGTCTCTATTTTGTTTAAAGTGGACACGATTTTAATTGAAAACAACAACTGACCTACATAAATCTGACCAAACGCATTCGGATTGCATTGATATTTTATAAGAACGATACAAGGGTCATTGGTGATGTGTACAAGTAAACCCCGCCTCAATCTGAGGCACGGTGTGGCCGCTAGCACTCAAAGGGTCTCTATTTTGTTTAAAATGGACAAGATTTTAAGTGAAAACAACAACTGACCTACGGAAATCCAACCAAAAGCATTTGGATTGCATTGATCATTTATAAGAAAGATCCAAGGGTCCTTGGTGACGTTTACGATTCAACCCTACCTCAATACGAGGCACCTTGTGGCCAGTAACACTAAAGGGTATCTATTTTTTTAAAGTGGACAAGATTTTAATTGAAAACAATAACTGACCTATGGAAATCTGACCAAACACATTCTTATTGCATTGATCTTTTATAATAACAATCCAAGGGTCCTTGGTGACATGTACGCGTCAAACCTGCCTCAATCAGAGGCACGGTGTGGCCACTAGCACTCAAAGGGTCTCTATTTTGTTTAAAATGGACAAGATTTTTAGTGAAAACAACAACTGACCTACGGAAATCCAACCAAACACATTCGGATTGCATTGATATTTTATAAGAAATATACAAGGGTCCTTGGTGATGTGTACTAGTCAACCCCGCCTCAATTCGATACATGGTTTGGCTGCTAGCACTCAAAGGGTCTCTATTTTGTTTAAAATGGACAAGATTTTAAGTGAAAACAACAACCGACCTACGGAAATCCGACCAAATGCATTCAGATTGCATTGATATTTTATAGGGGGGTCATGGCATGTGATCTATCAGGGGCCTTATATATATCAAGTCATGGTTGTCCTGGTATACTAGGGTGATCATGTGTTTGGGTCTGTGATATTTATGGGCTTATATCTGGATGCAAATACCCCCATTTGGGAGGGTGGATATGCTTATGGATCTTATTCCTTAAATGAGAATACTGTCGTAGGGGAGGGATAAGATGTATATAGGTATTATTCCCCAAATGAGAATACAACCATAGGAGTGGGATGATATTCTTATTGGGAATATTCACTAAATGAAAATAATCCCATAGGGTAGGGCTGAGATGATTATATAGATTATGCCTCAAATGAGAATACACCCATATTGGAGGGTTGATATGCTTCTAGGGATTATTATTTGGATGATAATACTCCCATATGGTAAAGAATATATCCTTCTTAGTATTATTCCCTAAATAAGGGTACTCCCATAGTATAAGGATGAGATCCTTGTTGGTCTTATGCCTCGGAATTAGAAGAACACATATGGGTGGTCTGAGATAGTGTTGAGGGTATTCCCTAGATGAGAAAACTCCCATAAGTGGATTTCCATGATGTAGTATAAATAAAACTCACATATTGGAGGTCAATGATAATTATGTATATAGTGGGGAGACCATGGTATATTATATGTTTTGTGTGGTTCCTATGATGTCACTACTGGAAAATGGACCTATCCCCACGGTTTTCCTCAAAACCGTGGGTATAGGTCAATTTTCAAGACCTATACCCACGGTTTTCAAAAACCGTGGGCATAGGGGGGTCTATCCCCACGGTTTTCCAAAACCGTGGGGATAGGTCTTGAAAATTGACCTATACCCACGGTTTTCCAGAACCGTGGGTATAGGGGTACCTATCCCCCACAGTTTTGAGGAAAACCGTGGGGATAGGTATAGGATAAAAAACCTATACCCACAGTTTTGAAAAACCGTGGGTATAGGTTTCCCATGTGTGCGCGGGAAAAAAAAAATTTCCGCGGGAAAGATTTTTTTTTTGGCGGGAGTCCTATACCTACGGTTCTTCCCTCTATACCCACGGTCTATATAACTATATTTAACTAAATATAAATATATATACACATAATTGATAGTAGGGTAGTGTTTAGACGCGGTACTTTGCAACGAAGAGGTCGTGGGATCGAAACCCGCCTGCAGCTTTATTTTAGGATCTATACCCACGGTTTTGAAACCGTGGGTAAAAGCCATTGACACCGTGGAAATTGGGAATGTTTTGTTGACACGGTGGCAGAACACCTATACCCATGGTTTTGGAAAACCGTGGGTATAGGCTGGGGACCTATACTGACGGCGTTCCAGCCCACGGTTCCCAAAACCGTGGGTATAGCCTATACCCACGGTTTTGGGGGCTATACCCACGGTTTTGAACCGTGGGTATAGGCCTTTTTTCCAGTAGTGTGTACTCAGAGAAACCCTAACATTGGATGAAGTAGGTATGGTTGATAAAGCTTTAATACTTGAGAATCAATGTGTCTTGATGTATATTGGGTAGGACTAGGTCAAACTATATTTTTATAATGTTGACACGATCCTTGTGAAATTCTTGGTAAAAGTTCGGCAGTTGGAAAATTAATTTGTGTTTAATCATGGTCATGGATTTGAGGATCAATGATGATTTTTTTATTAGTTTTATTCCAATTCTTTTTCAACTAGGTTGTGCATATTTCCAGATCATGCCCTTACAATATCCTATTGTAGGTTTAATATTGGGGGTTTATTAATGAGATTCATCCCCCCCCCCAAGTATGTGCACCTCAGTGTGTGTACAAACCTTATAACTTCTTTGAGGTTGAGAACATGATGCATAGTGGATAGAGAAAAGTCCAAATATTTATGTATTGATAAAACACACCCATGGGGAGCCTTAGGATTGAACTGGAAAGCCCCCCAGACACCCCCTACCCCCCCTTGGACAGCCACCCCAAACCCTTGAATAGCCACCCCAAACCCTTGAACAACCCCCAAACCCCCTGAATTCTGAATTGGTTTCTTTTAAGTACTTGATTAACTTATTAATTTTGTGTTAATGGTGTATGGGTATAATTGTTTTTATGGGTATACTTGGTCTAAGTTTCTTATGATTTATGAGTTAATTTTGTATGGGTATACTTGCTTTAATTGGCTTATTGAGATGCTGTTTTTTTTTGCAGGTGTTCGGGTGTGCTGCTACAGATTTATCGTAGCAACAGAGAGGGCATTTATCAGCGCTCTTTCAGCACTGATAAATCGTGATTTAATCAGTACTAAAAAAGTACTGATAAACTAAACCTTTATCAGCGCTATAGAAGTGCTAGTAAAAGATAATTTTATCAGTGCTCTTTTAGCACTGATAAACTACACCTTTATCAGCGCTAAAGAAGCGCTTGTTTAGCGCTGATAAAGGGTTGTTTTATCAGCAATTTTGTAGCACTAATAAAGTAACCCTTTATCAGCGCTGAGCTTTATAGCACTTTTTAGCGGTGTTAAAGCACGTTTTTAGCGCTGTTAATGCATGTTTTTGTAGTAGTGATAGTATCTTTTATCAAGTGATTATAATGTTTTACATTCATTAAATAAGGACCTATGTTAAATTTACTCTCACCATAATGATGACCCCTTTTAAATTCCAACATACCCATTACTGGTTGGAGATCTGTATTTCACTAATAAATGAGTCTAATTTTGTTCTCTTTTCACCACTTAGTTATTCTGATAAGCTATCATACCAAAATATAATATATGACTCATGGATGGTAGAGGGGAAAACCTTTTTCCCAAAATATTATATGGATAAAACAAACATTGTTCCTCTATTATCCTATCTCATAGGGTTTCCTAGTGTATCACAAATTAAATTCCAAAAATGAGGAACCTAAATCTCAGTGTCACCTCATTACATGGGTAAATTACAGAAGATAATAAGAAGGCACCAAAATGTAAAATGAAACCAAATTAATGGATGATCTAGATCATTAAAATTGTTAAATTTTCATGTAATATATCATATAATACTTTTTAAGGTGAATTAATACACATCATATTATATCATTTTATTCAATTTATATATGTATACTTCTAATAATGTGGTTTATAATCTTATTCGTTCCACAAATCCAATATGTTCAACCCATATTGTTGTGTAACTCTTTTATGTAAAGTCTTAAAATCTTATTAAATAAATAATCCTCATGAGAGTAGGCTAATAGATACAAGAATACAACCCCCACTTTTCTAGACATGGCATAAGACTCTAAGATTGTGGGAACTCAAGCCCAAAGTCCCTCTACCTAGGGATACATTAATCACGAGATATTTCAATCATATCACAATTCTAATTCATAATATATATAAACTTATAATAAAATTATTGATTTAGGTTCATAACCTAATAACAATCTAAATTCATGGTAAAATAAAACTAAATCATTTATCATACCTAGAATGCAACACCATAAATCCATGTATGATAACCAAAAGTAATTTACAACTTTAAACTAAAGCATCCTTCATGATTTATAATATAACACTCTAAGTCTGTGAATAATGTATTGATTAAATAATTAGAAGGAAAATTCAAATATTTAATCATGAGAAATAAATTTGTTGATTAATTCATAAATAAACTCTAAAAACATTACAATGTAGACATACATAAACATGAACAATTAACTTTTATCTAATTTGAAATATTATATTATCATTTAAAAAAATTTAATATAAAATTATTCATATTCCACAACATGGGATATTTTATTAAAATTTCTATTATTGAATAATAAACATTTCGTATTTATGTAAAAAAATTACATAAATTAAATATCAGAAAGTTTTTTTATTTAAAACAGTTATCATATCATCATACAAACTCCTTTAGAGATGGATTAAATTATTTTTCAAATAATGACTTAATATAAAAATTTTATATTGTCATTTATTAACTCTTCATAAATTAATATATAAACTTTTACATTTTCTAATTTTAGATTTATAACAATTTATAAAATATTTCCATGTAAATACACTTTAAACCTTAATCAAATCTATCAAAAGGTTTTTTTAATGTTTAAATCCCCCCCTGAAGTTTTCGAGGTCCTAAAGGGCCTACGCCGATGATGGTTGTTAATAATTGTAACAAAAATATAATTTTAGAAATAAATAAATTAATAATGGGTTATAAAATGGTCATTCTTATTATCATTTTGAATCATGGTCATTCAATAAAAATGAATTTTTTTCATGTCTTTCCTAGGTGAAATCCATTTCGGTAAGGCCATATTGGCCTAGTGTTATGAGGAATAATCCATTTTTGTGATTCATATCCATTTTGGAAAATTTATTTTGGGTTATCGTACTAAAACTAAAAATAACCAATATAACTCTATTATGATGTTGTGGATCTCATTTTGAAGGTCTCCATTACATAGTTATCTTGAGACCATGGTGTAAAGGCATTGAAGTTCCCATTTGTGAATTTAATTTGTTTTCAATAAAGAAATTTTATTTGATTTTGAGGAATGTATCAATATATATTGAGTGTTCATAAAGATTTAATGAATATGTTTCAAACTTATTGTAAGGGGATTGTGAGGATATAGTTTGTAAATCTGTCTTAGACATATTCTGAACAATGTAGTAATTTATATTTAATAATTATTGTGTTTTTCTTCAATTAAAGAAAATAAAGTTGTTAGTGCTTGAATAACGGATATCTAAAACGGTTTAGAGGGAGTTTAATAAATCAATATGAATATTTAAAAGGGTCCATAATCTATTTGAGTTAAGCTCCAAATTCATATGGTAGATGTAGAGCTTCTTGTAAGGTTCATACAAGATACTCATGATATTGGTTTAACATGGTAATAATTTTTATGCATGTTTATCATAAGTTTGGTATCTACCAACTTCATCATGTATAATCTATTTTTGGGTTATTTAATAATGAATATATCTTTACAAGGTACCTTCATAGGGTATATAGTTATAGAAATCCAGACCCATACTCCAAAACCTATTACTAAAAATACATTCTTTAAAAATTGTATTTGATGTCAATTGGGATGAACTTATAATTATTTTACAACATCTTCATAATATAAATGTTACATCTCAAAAATAAATACAAAATCCATTGAATGAAAGGTTTATTTTCTTTTAGAATCATCTATATGTGAAACTTATTTTTCCATACATGTAAACATTTCTCTATAATCATTCCACACTATGATCCCTTATATACTTCCCCTAAATTAAAATAGTTTTCATAACCAATGGGAATGGAAACATAAGAAATAGGTGAGATCAAACACTAAGAAAGGGTAAACATAAGTGATAATGATCAATGATAAAAAATGTTCATAAGATGTGAAAATGGATATAATCAAAGTATATAAGTAAATAATCCCCAAGAAAACATAGATCATAAAACATTGGTAATGGTATATAGTATGATATAACATAATAAATGAATAAATTGTGTGTATAAACATGATTAAATGAACATTATACAATAAATAATAACATAACCATAAGAGTAAGAATAATACTATGGCACAAACATAATCATAGGAAAACATTGTGAAAAAACCCCAGTTTGGGCACACATTTATATTATGAATAAATATAAATATTATTATTAATTATTATATCTTGATATATAAATACTTAAACAATGTATTTTAGGGTGATATAAAACCCCACCCTTCATCATCCTTACATGTGAGTTCCACTTGAAATCAATCATTCATCTTATAACAAATTAATCATGAAAATAAAATTGGTTTTATAACCTTTTAAAATGGAATAATACAAGTAAAACATTCATAATTAAATCAATAATCATAAGATGATATACCCATGGAAAATAAACATGTATCCTAATATATTTAGTAACATAATATATAAATACCCTTCAATAAATAAAATAGATCATATGGTATTTACATCATATAAATTAAGGTTGTGTTGTTAAGTCAATAGTTTCTATAATCAATCAATGTATGGAATCTAGCTAGATTACCTTCAATCAATAAAAAAGAAAATAGGGTTCTCATAAATGATAAGAAATTGAAGACAAGTTATCCATATTCACAGTGGATGGTTAATCAATAAAAATGTTGCGATGAATCAAAACTCTGATAGAAAATAAATTTTTATAATCCATCCAAATAAATAATTTTTATTGTATCAATTAAATAATATCTTTGATCAAGCATAAAATGTATCACATTACATTGTCTTAGATGAAACCCATCTTTTAAGAGCCTTAGGAAAATAATTTTGGAAATTGGAAACATTATTAATATTTTTTAAATCATTTTTTAAGTAAGAATATTTTATAAAACTAGGATTATAAGAATTTATTTTAGAAAACATGAAAACATATATAATAATTTTCATTAAAAAAGTAAAAATTATGGAAATATTTATTCATATAGGAAATGTTAGAAATGAAGTTATTTTCACACATTAATGAAAATGACCCCTATAAACTACATTAAAATTTTATATTGAAATTTTAAAAAAGGTAAAAATAGTGTAATATTAAATTAATTAATTATTAATTCATATATAATGTTATTTAGAAAATCATCTAATGAATACATTCATTAAAGAGGAGTATTGGTGACAAAAAAAATAGATATGGTCAGTTTCTTTACAATGGCTAAATTATGATCCAAGTGAGAAAATAAAATAGTAATAAGACATATAAAACCCAAAAAATAATTATGGTAGGGGAAAATTAAGGGTTTCTTAGAAATAAATATCATACAAATTATCCTAGTGGATTTTCTTCCAAAATCAATCCTGACTTGAAATTGTGATTGAATAAGAAACCCTTACGGTAATAGTAACATAAGAATCATAAGAAAATAAAATTTTTACCATGAAATACACCATAAAATATCATTAAATGACACATATTAAATATATTTAAATGTAATAGGGTAGTGAATACACCAAACAAATAAATAAATTATGGTGTTCTATATCAAACATGTCTCTTGGAATTGTAAATAGAGACAAATAACCCTTTTAACTATTATATATCGGGAATTAAAAGGAGAGACAAGATAAAATGTGAGATAGATCATTAAATACAAAATATTTCATGAAAATTATTATAAAATAAATTCATGTCAAATATATACAATATAAAAAAGGAAACATGTGGTGAGTATGAATCATATCTCAATGAATCCTAATTGAGATGAAAAAACTCCAATGTTGTTTCCCTGCTTTATCGAATATGATCTAACATCCTTTAAATAAATTATCTTAATTTTAAATTTCAGAATAATACTCATAAAAATTTATTTTTATATAATTCATTTATATTCATTTATTTTGAATGTATTTGTTATTTACAGATTATTTTTACTATATGGTGTTAGCAACTTTATTTGTTTCACGCTTTCTTTGTGATATAGATTTCGATATCCATTATTTGATACCAAGTTAGTTAGTATTATATATTTCATAAATATAATATATACTTTATATTTATTTAAAAATCTATTATCTTATTTCAGAGGTGTTTTAGTAATGTTGTGTGAAATTGGAATCACTGTTGGCTTATTTTAGTAATTTTAGCAATCAAAGATGATATTTTAATAATAAGATAAATTCAGAAAATAAAATTTTGTGAAACATAAATAATTAATTGTTTGAGTACTAAATTATAATAATATTTTTATTTATGTTTGAATAGTCATCAATGATATAATTTTATAGTGTTATTCATATAAGTGGTAAAACTAACCCAAACAATAACATGGTACAACTTGATGAGTGAATATGGTTAAGGAAGTGTATAATATCATTATAAGATAATAATAATAATGGTATTATTTATAATTTTTTAATTTTTTTATTCATATTTTAAGTAGTTTGGATAAATAATTAAAATCAAGATGAAGAATAGAAAACGTTACTTTGTAGAGGTACTAGTCTGCATGTATACATGATCAACATTCTTTTGTTTTAATAAGCGAGTGGGAATGAATAAATATTGTTTGTTAAATTAATATAATAACAATTATCTATAATTTGGATATTTATTTAATTATTTTTCTATTATTATATTAGTTTTGTAAGATAAATATTAAGAAGAAAGGTAAAGGATTGAGTGATACTCATGTTGGGACTTGAACATTCTATTTAAAGTGTCCTTGGAAACTAAGAGATTATCTTAACTTATATTGATTAGGAGGTTAATTAATTAAAATTCAATTATATGATATTAAAATAGTGTAGGTTTTCAAAAAAATGGAGGTAAATTGGATCATTAATAGGGTTGAAGTGGTTCCCTTTTCTAAGTAAAGAAAAGGCACTTTTGTGAATACCCATTATTTTTCAAATAGGTAGGACATTATTCAAGGGTAAATGGATCCAAAAGTGGTGAATAATGAATTATGGGGTGTTATAAGTCCTATAAATCCTCTATCACTCATTTGAACACATGTTTAAAATGTTTTTAAAGACTTTTACCACATGATTTTTACATTTTACCATTTTTTTACTTTGGTAATTTTTTTTAACTAAGTAATTTATGATTTATTAGAAAAATATAATATAATAATTATTAAAAAACTAATTTATAAATATAAATTTAATCCCCATATAATCTATTTATATTTATAAATAATATAAAATTTACTTTTAGATACAAACATTGAATATATAGAAATACTATTTTGTAGAAAATTGTTTTTTTACCATTAATGTTTTATAATCTGATTTGATATTTACTACCAATTTAATGAGTGTTAATATATATATATATATAAGTATAAATATTATTTTAAAGTCATTTTTTGGAAGAGATTAATTTATTTCATAGGACAAAAATTATACTATGTTAATAAAAAAATTCTTTGAAAATAACAGTTTTACCCTTATCTTATTAATTAGATTTAATGATAGTATTTTTATTTTTATTCTTAAAAATGAAACTAACCCTATTATATAATATTAATATATTGATCTAAAATATGAAATTAATTTTTTTTATTTATTTCCAACAATTTATGAAAAACATATTTTAATATATGTGAATAAAAATAATATTTAGAGTAAAATAATACTTATGTTTCCAAAAAAATTAGACATGGGTTTTATAAATTCAACATTGTATTTTTAAATGAATAATTTTACTCATTATATATATTTAAAAAAATTTATTCTAATAAAAATATTTTTATGTTTTTTAGTAATACTTACATAATGATAAAGTTATATGCATTAGAGTACTAGTAAAAATTGTATTGTTTCTATTAACTTAAAATCAATAATTTTAGAAAAAAAACAAAAAAATAAACCTAATAAAAATTTTAATTTTTTAAACCAAAAATATACATAATTTAATCGAAATTAAATTTTAAAATTTATAAATTTATCTTTTAAATGAAAATAAATTATATGAAGAAAAACTACATTCAATGAAAAAAGGAATTTTAAAACATTACGTTTTCTGAATATTATTTTATACTAATTTCTAATTTAAAAAATATTAACATATTTAGTTAACATATTGACAAATTATATATTATCATAATAATCATTTAAAAGTGGTTGATTTTATTTTTTAATACTTTAGTCGGTTAATTGAAAATTGACACTCATATTAATTATATATCTTTTTAATATATTAATTTTTTATTATTTAACATATCTTGTTTTATTTTTACATGTTTTATTATTATTATTATATTTTCTTATTGTTCATAAAATATGTCATGAATCATTTTATTTTATGGTTTTTTGTGTATAAATATATAAACCATATTCCTTATTTAGATAAAAAATATATATATTCCAAAATATATTGTTTTTACATTATGCTCCCCTTAAATAAATTGTGTCGTGGTAGTTTTAATTATTGATTACTATTGAAGATGGCTAAGAAAATTATTAACATTTTTTTTAATCAAGGTATAAATTCTAACCATACATCTTCCTTACTTTCTAAGGATATATCAAGGTATATATATTTTTCTTCCTTAATTACTCATATGCTCAAGTATGTATACCCTGGTCATATATTCCTAGATAACCCGAATTTCTAAGACATAAGACTGTAGTGAAAATTTATATTCTTCAAAAATATTAACAATATATTTAAAACTAAAATTTTTTAAAACACTAGTTCATACAATCAAGCATCATAGAATGGGTACCATAGTCACAAAATAATGGAAACTTTACCAAAATACCATGAAACACATTTTCATAAAATCATCTATCAATCCCAAGGTTACCAATACTATCTAATATACATTATATAAATCAATTAAACCATTATCTCATCTATTCACCATTATCTCACCATAAATCACATACTAACCCTAAGATTTATCTAACCTCAATCATGTTTTATTTAATAGTTATCTCCAAAAATATTAAATTGTCATAAAATCACTTTTCACGGTTTTAAATACCTTGTAAAATGTATTTCCCAACCAAAATACTAAAGAAAAATATGTATATGATTTATATAATCCTCATAACATTTGAATACACTAAAATATCACTAATAAAAACCATTTTATCATATTACTTGAAACCCTATATATAGACACTTTAATCATCCAACAATATTCATGAACAGAGCTATATCGACTTATTACATAATAATTCCTTCCTACAACCAAAAATATGAATTGTGTCCTAAAATTTATCAATATTAATTTGATCATGTTCTTTACCTTTAATGTAATCATAATAATTCATTCCTTTTATAAATTAACTAAACTCTTTATTTTTTATTAGAAGTTTATTACTCTATTATCTATTTTTACAGAATATAAAACATCTTCATGTTCCTTTGAGACAATCCCTTAGGTGCCTATTACGATATTTGTTACATGAAGGAAATTTAATATTTATTCTATCCTAATCTTTATCACCTGCTTTTCCATGAGATTCCATCATTCTCTTATTTAGTGTATTTAAAAAATTAACTAAATTTCAGAATTCTTAATAGTTGGTTTAGAATAATCACATGATTTCACACTATAGCTTTTAACTCATTCAATTTATCATTGGGACAATCTCTACATTGTCAATGTAATAAATTGTTAAATTGGTTCCTTTTGACTTCATACATTACTAAAACCAAAAGGGGTTAATGTGAGTGATGAATAATTAACATCATTAATGAATTATCATAAATAATCTTTAGAGAAACTCAAAATAGAACAATTTTACTCTTAAAAACCATCACATTAGCCTCTAGTTCAATTAAAATCACTCTTGATTAAATATATAATTCTTCAATTTTGGTTATCTCATACTCCTTAAACTAATTCCATAATATAATATATACTTCATATTGTCTTGAAAAGAGAATGTGATCGACAAAAAATATCTCTTAGGAGATTCAAACTAGGTGTGTAATTTAGACTATTTTTTGTTCACTATGAAGTGATTATGTTAATCCTTATATTCCCCTTTCAGGGTCACTTCCCCATGGTATATCTATTCCAAATCCCATATCCACTTTTAGTATCCATATAGGGTTTTTATTTCTAGGAAAACCACATAATATCTATTTTACCAAAAATTGAGGATGTTATCCTATAATTAGATATATCCTTAGGGTTGTCACTAATTTCCATTGATTTAAATTCCTAAAAATAACTAAAAAATCCCCAAAAATAACTAAACTCTGCTATGATTCCATCTATAGAAATCCAAACCTTCACTCTCATATTTGGTTCTAAAAAAATTATTTATACATTATATTTAATAAAAAGTGATATGAACCAATTAATATTTTACAACATTTCCAATAGTTTTACATTATATCTCACAAATAAAAACACAATCGCAAGAAAATATGGTTTTTTTCTTTGAGGATCAACTACATATGAAACTTATTTTTAAATAATTGTTAACATTTAACCATAATTAAGGAACACTAAAATTATTTATATAATTTTTATAAATTACACTTACCAATATAATCTAGGGGAATATAAACATATGAAATGGGATATATTAAAAGATTCTTATGGTTAATCATAACTAATACTGGTCAATGATCATAATTTTTCATAAGATGCATAAATGGGTATAGTCAAAGTACATAATGAAATCATACAAAATAAATCAAAGATCATAAAACAAGAGTTAAACATATAGAATAGCATGACATAAGAAATTAATCAAGATAGTGTGGAAACCTCAGTCAATGAACATGGGCCATGAGAGCATAACATAGTTATAATAATAAGTATAATTATTGACACAAAAATGAGAATAGGAAAACATTATTACAAAATCTAAGTATTTTCCCCCTTTTATGTTGTGAACAAATCTAAGTATGTCCATTCATTAATATCTCACGAGATTTAAATCTTTAATCGATGGAATTTTAAGATATATAGGACCCCACCTATCATTATCCTTATATGTGAGTGCCACTTGAAATTTATCATTCAACCTATCATAAAGGTCCCCAAAAAGAAAAATGGGTTTCATATTCTTATTAAAGGAATCATGTGATGAAAACATTCATAACTCCATTAATAATTATAACATGATATAACTGTAGAAAATAAATAACAATACAAATATATTCAATATATTTCTAGGTAAATACCCTTAAACCAAGAAAATAGAGAATATTATAATTACACCATATATATAGAGGTAATATAATTAAGTCAATAATTCCCTAATCAATTCATGTATGTCATTTGGGTGAACACTCTTCAATCAAATAAATGGAAAACATGGTACTCATAATGGAAAACAATTGGAATAAAAAGTATTCTAATTAACAATTGATGGTTAGGAAATATAAAGGTACATATAGATAACTCGGGTAATAGAAAATAAAATTTTATAATATATCCTAAAAAATGGGGATGGTTTTGTTTGAATAATTTCATTGATCAGAAATAAAATATGTCAAAGTATGTTGATCTAGCTGAATAATATTTTTTAAGAGCATTAAGAAAATAACTTTAGAAATAAGAAACATTCTTAATATTTTAAAAACATTTATTTAAGTATAAATATTTTATAAAACCAATAGAACAACAGTTTATTTTTAAAAACATGAAAAAAAATATAGGAAGTTTCATAAAAAAGGATAAAAGGAATAAATATGTATTCATATAGAAAATAGTAAAAAAGAGATTTCATTCACACTTTGATTAAAAAGTCATGTACATAAAATGTTAAAAATGTATTTGAAACTCTTTATGAAGATAAAATTAATAAATTATTACCCTAATAAATTATTAATGCATAGAGGAGTACATTTAAAATCATAAAATGAATACGGTCATTGAAGATGAGGATTCTCGGCTAAAAAGACTTGGTAAGGTTGGATTCCTTACAATCGGTAAATGATGGTACAAGGTAGAAAATAAAATAGTGAGAATATATATATAACCCAAAAAATAATCAGATAATGGGAAATTAGGGGGGATTATAAATAAAGTGTATACAAATTCTCAAGATAGATTGTCCTCCAAAAACAATTCTGATTTGAAATTGTGATTGAAAAAAGAAACCATTGCGATATTGGTAATGTAAGATTCAAAAGACCATTAAATGGTTACCCCAAAATGGAAATTAAAATATCATAAAATGAAATATATTCATTATATTTTGTGTTAATTTTATTTCTAATACACTATATAAAAGAAATTTTGGTGCACAATATCAAACATGTCTCAGGGAATTAAAAAATATGAAAAATTACCCTTACAAATTTGATATATTTTGAATCAGAAGAACATCAAAAATAAAATATGTAATAGTTTTTTTAATAATATATATTTCATGAAAATTATGATAAAATAAATGCATTTCGAATATGTACACCAAAAAAGTGGTAATTTTTCATTATATCTCAATGAATCAAAATTGATATATAAAACTCCCTTACCTTGTTTCCATGTATAATTGAATCTGATGTAACCTCATATAAAAAAATAACTATCTTAATATTATATTTAAAATAAATTTTATACATTACCATTTATATACTTCAATTATGGCCATTTATTATGAATATATTAGTTAATAATAACTAATTTTTACTATCAGGTGTTAGTAATTTAATTATTTTGTGAATACTTTATAATGATGGTTTTAGGATCCATTATTTGAAACCATGTTCATAATTCATATATTATTAAATTTACTGTAATAGATAACTTAAATTTTTTTATAAATCTATTATCTTGTTGCTTAATTGTTTTAGTTATGTTGTATGAAAATGGAATCAAGGACATATTATTTCAAAACAATAGTGATTGAAAATGATATTATAATATTATGTTAAATACATAATATAAAATTTAAGAACCTTAAACAAATAATTATTTTATAAAAAACATATAATAATATTATTATTTAAATTATCATAATCATCCATGATATATTTTTATTGCATCGTTCATGTGGGTGGTTAAACAGACCCAAACAAGAACACATTATAACTCGATGGGTGAGTACAGTTAAGGAAGTGTCTGATATCATTATAAAAAATCATAATGATATTATTTATATTTTTTTTAAATTTTTAAATAATATTTTATTTTTGTCTAGATAAATAGTGAAAATCAAGATTAAAAATGAAACACATCACTTCGTGGAGTCAGTAGTCTGCATGTATGTACGATCAACATTATTTTATTTTTATTGTGGATTAGAATGAATAAATATTGTTTGTTGGATTAATATAATAAAAATTCAGTATAATAAATATGAATAGTCCATTATATTACTATTTTTTAGGGTTCTATTGGAATATAAATATTAAGAATAAAAACTAATGATTAAGTAATACTCACGTTGGGACATGAATCTTTTACTTGAATGCCTCATTGGAAGTGTAGGGAATCAGACAATATTTTTTATTCGGGGCTTTAGAAAATGAAATATAATTCTATTTAAGGAAAATATATCAAGTTTTAAAGTAAACATAAATGGTTAATGGCACATTAAAAGGGTGGAAGTGATACCCTTTTATATGTGATGAAAATATAACTTTTATGAATACCCATTATTTTTCAATTACAACATGAAACTATTCATGGGTATCGGGATCCAAAAGTGGGAAATAATGAATTTTGGAGTGATATAAGGTCTATAAAGACTCTAGAGCACATTTTAAAACATTCTACAAACATTTTTCAATTCATTTACCATCTTTTGTTTACATTTTACGATTTTGGATTTTTATATTGGTAAATAGTTTTTGACAATATAGTTTATGTTTTATTAAAAAAATATATAGAATAAAACATATTACCAATTTTTTGTTTTATAAACATAATTTTTATCCCTTTATAATCTAAAAAAATTTCTCACTAATAGGAAATTAAATTCTAAATTAAAATTTTGAAATTGTAAAAAATCATTTTTTTAGAAAAAAATATTATTTTTATGAGTAAGTGTTCTTAATCCAATTTAGTATTAATTACCAATTGAATGAGTGTCAATATATTTATATATTGGTTTAAAAATTATTTCAAATTAATTATAGAGAAAAAATTAATTCATTTGATTAGATAGAAATTATACAATGTTAATAAAACTATTTATTGAAAACAATAATTTTACTATTATTATGGTAATTAATTTTAATCCTAGTGGCCCTATTTTCATGCCTAAAAATGAAATTAAACTTATTAAATAATATAAAAATGTTGATCTAAAATATGGAATCATGTTATTATATTTAATTCCTATAATTGAAGAAAAATAATTTTTAATATAAGCAAATAATTACATCTTTTAGTGTAAAATAATACTTATATTTCCAAAACATTATATATGTGTTTTATAAATTGAACATAGTATTTTTAAGTAAATAATTTTAATCCTTAAATATATATATAATTATTTTGGTCTAATAAAAAATTTTATGAGTCTTTTAATAATATTTACTTCATGATAAATTTGTAAACATTATAGTATTAGTAAAAATAGTATTTTTTTTATTATTCACCAAAAGTATATTATTTTATAAAAATATCAAAAATCCATATTATGAAAATTTTAACATGTTGAATCAAAAAATATAATTCATTTTATAAAAATTAAATTTTTTAATTTAAAATTTTATCTTTTAAATGAAAATATACTATATAAAATAACGTTTTTTTAAATTTACTTCTAAAACATTACATGTTCTCAATTTTATTTCATAATAATTTCCAATTTAAATAATGTTAATAGATTTTTTTAATAGATTTTAAATATTACATCATAACATTATTATGACAACCCTGCTCTTTATTACACACTACTACATGAATTGTTACATAAACATCACTTGAAACGCAATAGAAGATCGATAGGTCTAGTGTCTTTGGGGCATAGGATCATTAAATAACAACTTAAAACATGAAATAAAACATCTTTATTGAAAAACTCCATTACATGACAACTACATTCCCTCTTACTCATAATTCCATGGGATAACCTGATGACATACATAAGAAAAGGGTGAGCTATAAATCCTAGTAATGGAGTAAACAAGGAATAACATAAAGATTACAATACATGTTACGCAATAGGCATATCAATGGAGCACAAGAGAAACATGAACATAATGGCATAATAAATCATGATAATCATAACATGGAAATGTGGAAACAATACATAACATGGAATTAGAATGAGTCAAGGCTTAGTGCACATGGAGCATGAGTAAACCCTCATTTCACATAAATTATAATGATTCAACACCCATTTCACATGGTGTATCATAATTCTATACTTTACCCAGTGCATTGGAGCCCTATCAGGGTGCACCATTCTTAAACATTTCATTTCATGCATAAGTGTGCCACAAGTATCATATAATATGGAATCAATCAACACCATAAGTTATTCCATGATTAAGTAATGTGTAATAAATACATTAAAGTACCATTCAATATGTATATGTGCATAAAGGTGAATACCCTTGAAAGAGACATGGGTATGGTATTCACTACACAATGATCTTGGCTTGGAAAAACATGGTGCAATTTCACCAGCATAACGGCATGACATAAGGATACATGAAAATGGTTGATGATAGAGAAATGGGTCTCTCATCATATGTTCATAAAATTGACAGTAAGGGTGTCATATTGATACATGTCCCAATAAACGTAATGGAATTTAGATGCATAATACAAAAGAATTACATGGTTGTAAAAGAGGACAGAAAAGTCCCTCATGGAATTTTAGTATTGTAACAGGTGTATGGGGGAGGTGCAAAATTATACCTTAACATTTTTAATTTAAAACAAAAGGGCTTAACAATTTAAGGAAAATTGGACAAAAATGAGAAAGAAAGAAATCCCTTACTTGGAAGTGTGATCCCAAATGCTTGGGAGAGGCTTGAGAGAGGATTATTGGGAGATTAGAACACCTTATGAGGATTATAGAGAGATTAGGGAAGAGTATGGACTAACTCTAAAGGATTTTAGTGAAGAGGATGTGGGAGCTTGGGTGGGTTTATATAGGAAAGGAGAGGGAATTATTTATTATTTATGTTTGGGTCACCACACATTAAACTAATCAATACCACAAACCAGCCCATGGTTTTTTCCCATCGTTTTTTTCAAATGGGAGTTGAAAAAATATTTTATAAGCCCAATGGCTGAACATTTTAAAATAATAGTGTTTCTTATGTGGAGGTGTGTCACACTCTCAAGGAAATTCATATAAAAAGTGAAAAAAATTTATAACTATTGGAGGGTCCACTAAAGTTTTTTAAAATAAATCAAAAAAACCAAAAATCACATTATATTAATGGTAAAACATATATTGTCTGAAATATAATTTATAGTATTTTATTACATCACTATTGGGTCATTATGATATGATAAAACACATTATATATTTAAACGTTATTTAATTTTTACCCAAAATTTTGACTGTCTTAGAAAATTATGAAAAATTCCCCATTGGATAATTTTGACATCCTAATTCGAAAGATAATATTAATTTTAACAAAATAATTTTATAAATATGTGAATTTTTACTTTTAAAATAAAAACCGATATTTATGGAAAATTCATGGGTTTTGACAAAAAACGGATTTCAAACCGTAATAAAAATTACAATTGCGTTCATAAAATTATACGATCATTTATATTTAATAAAACGTAATTTAATAATATTATTATTTTATTAAAATATTATTTAATTCAAAAATCCATTAATTCATCAAAATAGATTTCATATTTGAAAGTAAAAATACTATTTGTTCTTTAAAAACTATTTACAAAGTAACAATAATAAAATGAATATATATTTACTATTATAAACAAAAATAATGCACATAATCATAGTGATAAGGTCTTGTTACATAACCCTCTATAACACCCACATAAGACCGAAGGGTAAGGTGTGCGATGGTGATCGACTCTTGGGGTGGCTCGGATTACATTTCTCGGGTGGTAATCTCTATCAACTTCCACTTCTCTCATAGGCAGTTCTATTCAAGCTTAACATGTTGATGCTTGGATTAGGATTGGTCAAGAGTGAATCCCAATGATTCCACCATATTTATGAGCTTTGACAAATGGGCTTCATAAGGGGCAAGTCTACTGGATTAGGCCATCACTTCCTTTGTCTGAGTAAATTAGATTTATTAAAGACTTATGTTTATACTAATCATGTGATCACTATTCAACAGCTATATTAGAAATGGTAACAATTCATAATGGTATTTTAAAATCTTGAAACATAAAACATAGGAATTTCATATGTTATATAACTATTTTACATAATAATACTTTTAATTAGATCAAGAGGAATTTTCACTAATGAATGTTTGGGTCATTACAATAATCATCATTAAAAATTGTATGATTTAATTTATTAATATTTTTAACAATTAATTGAAAATGAACAATCATATATATTATATATCAACTAGATATAATAATTTTTTATTAGTTAATATCTCTTTTTTATTTGTAGAGGATTCATTATAATTATATATTTTCTATAAGATTCACTAAATATATCATGAATCATTTTATTTTGGGGTTACATCTAGATAAATCTATCATTAATATTATTAATTTAGAGGGAGAAAATATATTTCAATATCTTAGGTCGTTATAATAGGATCACCATAGGGTATAACCCTTTGAGAAATTCTAAGGAGTTAATATCTTTGAAGGTTACATAAGGTAATCGTAAGGCACATCAACCCTACATTATAAACATTATAAGATGAATCCATTGTATCATCAGGTAAAATATCATATGGTGTATATGAACATTAGGAAAAAAATTTGAATTTAGTATACCCTATAAAAACAGTGAAATCAGACTTCATACGGTAGATATGAAGGATTTCTCCTTTATATGGTTTAAATTTTATAGATTTTAGTTCAAAATGTATGGTTCTAAGAAAAATAATGAAATATTAAAAATGGAATAAATTATAATGATTATAATAATAAATGGAAAAAATAAGATAAAGCTTTAGACTTGTTCCTCTTGGATTCAAATGTCACAATCTTATTAAACTGATTATGATCCAAGATAATATTGAAGGAAAACTAGTCAAAGAATATGATAAATCATGGTAATAATCCAAACCACAAGTATGAATACTATTTCACAACTACATGATCCTCATGCACATGTGAATTAGAATTTAAAGTAAGTATTATTGGAGGTTATGTGGAGTTTCAAATGAGGAATCAAGTCTGGTTCTTTGGGATATTTAAAAGGTAAGACTTTTCTTAAGTTTTGAATGAGTTTAAATATGAATTAAAAGGGAATATACTGGAATTATTTAACTAATAATGATATGTATTCCTGTCACAATTATTAGGAATTTATAATAAAAATTATGGATATAATATTTAAATATTCACATTATATTATGTGAGTCTTTAAGCTATAGAAAATGAAAAGAAAATAGGTTTGAAAAAAAATAATTGTGCAAGAATTGAGTAATTGGGAGAAACCTGATAAACTGTTATCTTTAAGAGGTTATTAGAAGACCAAATATTAGAGATATAAAGTAGGATAAAAATTCTTGTAAACCTAAGTGTTCATAATACTAAGGAACAACTCTAACACTCATAATCTGGTGCGAGTTTTTTTGTTGGAAGACTTGTTCAAGTGTTTATTGTTGTTCTTGAAGAAGTGTACATAAGAATACCACACTTAATCTAGTTATTCATAGAGGAAGATCAATATAGATACGTGTATAAGAAAAAATAATATATATATATATATATATATCTTATTTAGGATCAAGCATTTGTAGTGGGTCAATGTGAAGTTGCAATATCTCATATGGGACTCAAGAACTGAATCTTAGTGGGACACTAATTTTATTAGACGAAGATGGTCCATGTTGAAACTTAAGGAATATTAGTGTAGAATATTTTTTAGTGGTACTAACCAATAATGATAAGAAGTATGATTTTACATCAAGCCTTGTAAATGGTTGTGTTTTTTTCTCTCATTATATTTGACTATAATCAGGTGATGTTGAGTTAATCAAGTAAAAGAGTATCATGGTTTTAACCATCCACGTAGGTTTAGTATTAAAATATAAATTCATAAAATATACCACTAATTCACACCCCCTCATGGTACTATAATCCTGGGAAATTCAGGCATCGAATACGATGATCTGTTTTTCTATAAAATAAAATATGGTAAGTCATTCTCATTTAGGATTCATCATGTCATGGTCCTATATATTTTATCAGTACAATGACCATTTTTCATAATTTTTATATCATATGCATGAAATACAATAATATTAACGAAAATTTTATATGTATCGTGTAGTTGGTAGGTGAAATCACACTTTCTAAATTTCTTCACTCGTTTAAAGATCAAAACAAATATTAACATACTATCTCTATTACCAGTTCTAGGTTTCAAAGTGATATCTATTGAATCTAAACTAAAGTAATTAAATGGTATATTCAATTTATGTGCATTTATCTACCACATAGTTTAATTGATAATAATCCATAGTGGATGGATAAAATGAAATGAATATCCATTGATATGATTCAATGAATTAATGAAAACGATAATAAATGTATATTGATATATTAAATATGTCTGACATGTTTCATTAAATTAAACATTTCATGTATGGATATATAATGGGTTGATATCCCTTATATTGTTAACAACCAGTTGTCTAAAAACCTATCCAAACATTCTTCCTTCCTTTAGCTTGTTCTTCACCTTTAGTGAAGATGCCAGCTCCTCTTCAAGTGTAAAGGTGTCCTCCAATTAAGATAGGGATCGGTAGTCTGGATTAATCCCTAAGATGTAGGAAGCTTTGGTTTTGTTCTTTAGCGACATTCCTCAAGAAAAATTACTCGATATTGTTTTATTTGGTATCTAAGTATGCACATTTATGTTCATCATTTATTACATATTGAATTTTTTAAATACAGATTATACATATTTGTGTTTTTCTTCTCCTACAATGTCCATATAATGTAAAAAAACCAAAATTGGAATTAAATGGTAGCCTTTTTTATAGAATCAATGTTTTAATTTTATTATTTAATAAATGAAATGTTTTAAAAATTATGAAATAATATTTTTCAAGACTAGAAATAAATATGAAAAGTTCAAATTTATTACTCTTTTTAAAAAAACAATATATTTATATTAACCAAGATAATTCAATTATTAATTGAATTATATTCTTTTTAAATTGATAATAAGTAATTCAAAAGATATTTTGAAGTATTTATAAAAATTTATAAATGTATTTTATAAATTAATTAGCTATTAAATTTTTGTAGTCAAAATATAAATATATTTCAATTATGTATGGTTTATAAAATGTTTATAAATCATAGTAGATGGTGTTTTGGAAACAATTTATTTTTTATAAGTATAATAAATCAATTAATTATAAATTACTTATAATTAATTATATAAATCATTATGAAATATTTATCTATAAAATATTCCAAAAATTAAATATTAATATTTAAAATAACATTTTCTAAATTATTTTCCATACCTTATGATCTGAAAATAAAATGTTTATTTAAGACTCACAATGGGTAATTTATAAATGTTTTTAAATTTTAAAGTAAGGTCAAGATATAAAGAAGTTTATATTTGAAATTATTAATTGTCCATAAATAATTAATTTGAAGTTGTTTAAATTAAAAGGGGCATTACTTTGTGTTGTTATCAAAAAAATGGTCAATAATTCAATATTTTATTTATAAATAAGATTCAATTGACTATTGTATTTGATTTTTTATAAATTTTATATAAATAATGAAATATTTTATGGAAACATTATAAAGTATATAAAATGGGTTTTATAAATTAATTCACTATAAAATATTTATAGTTAATCGATTAAATGTTATTGAAAAATTTATTACAAATATTGCTTCAATATTAAATTGTTAATATTAAAAATATCATTTTCACATTTAAATGATTTATCAAAGTTATAAATAATAATAAAGTATATTAAAAACTTTTATTCTAAAATGATATAGCATCTATTGGGGTTGGTACCCTATAATCAACTTTTTTAGTACTTGATTACTTGTTTTTATGAAATAAGTTCACTAATCACATCTTGATTATTCTTTTTTATTATTTTTTAATGTGATAATGTCCTTAGAATATGTGTCACGCTAAAAGCACGTAGAATTTCTCCACTATGATGAGAACCTAGAGGTTTTAGAACATTATACTTGAACCCTATTCTATAGACAGATGATAATGTCTAATGAGAAACAAAAAATATAGGATATCTAGGTTAGGATGATCATAGGATATTGAGACACCTTTTTAAGGAATTATCCCATGGTAATCTCCATGATAAAGAATATGAGAATATGTATATCAATAGGAAATCCACATTTCCATGTGTCATTGGATGTTCCTATCTGTGAACATGTGTATTGATCCTCAACATTTATGATAATAATTAATAGATATCATGACTCACATAATTTTATATATTGATGAAAAATTGGATGAAATATGTTTTTGGTGAAGTAGGATGCATTTTGTGTGTCAGGAATAATATAGAATTAATGGATAATGGGATAAAGGATTTATCCCGTTTGTATCTTGAAAAAAGATAATATAGAATGACCTTTTATGGGAATGGAAGAGCCAGAATAAATCCATGGACATAGTCTTTGATGGGATAGTTCATTTTGAAAAGTCACATATATAGACATCAAGAATAAAGGTTGATAGTACGGGCATGAAGCCTTTTTTATTTGACATATTTTGATAAAAGGATTATATTATAAGATAAATGTTCATAAGAGTTTGGACATCATTGGGATTTTAACTTCATTATTTATGAATTCCTTGGAATGTTTCTACATGTTAAACTTGATCTTTAGGCAGCTATTCCGAATACCATTGAGAAAGAGTCCAAGAGGGTCAGGAACTAAGTGTATTCACAATCTTAGTTAAATTGAAGTATTAAATTTAACAAGATAGAATAAATTATATTTATTCTTGTTTGGTTGATCACAAGTTATTTGAAATAATAAAGAGAGTTAAATAATAATAATAAATATTATTTTATAAGTTTGGTGAATTTAATATTTATTAAATTTAATATATATAATATTTTAATGGAATTTATTTAATTTAATAGTAATTATTCAAGGATCATTAAATATTGACGAAGGAAATAGGACCAAGTTTAATAGTCTAATTATAATTAATTAGTATTTATTTTATATTATTAATGTGTTATAAATTTAGAGAAATTAATAATAAAATTATTATTGATAATGGAGATTGGTTCAATTAAAAATAATAAAGATGGTTTAAGGCTTCTGTGTGATTTTCCAACCCTAAAACAGATATAATAAAAATCTAGTTATATCACTTTAATAATTCATGTTTCATGTGCACAATGGATAATGAGAGATCATCTCAAGATATATATTGTTCTTACCCATTCTCATGTCTCAATACATAGAGATAACAACAAGGTTTTTCATCATTCATGAAAAATACAATTATGATCAACCAAGAAAAATGAAAGTGATCAGGATCTTCCATGATAGAACCTGGTGTTTCTATAGAATTGATCAAAGATTGTGGTGCATATGTGGATTACCACTGGATGGATTATTCACTTGAGTCCTATAGTGAAATTATGTTATGATGAATTCAATTCCATTAGATCATCAATGAAAGCATAATTATAAGTTAATGTAATTATATATTTTTGCATAAATTAATTATAAATTACATGTGAAGATCCTATCCCTACGGTTCCATTATATTTATGTGGTATATTAATCTATTTTTTGTTGATAATGATCTCATGATCATGTAAATTAATTATTTCATGTGATTTAAGATTAAAATCCTAGTATTTCATTCCTTCCAAGGATTATTGCACAATGCCAGTAACCTACAAGGAGTATCAAAGTGGCCACATGTTTAATTTATAATTATTTATTATTTGTTGAATGATTTCATTAATTTTCATTTTATTTTACTTAGGTCAATTCTTTTTTAATATATGAAATTTTCAACTCTTCCCTTTCTTTTGTCTGTGTAACATAACCCGTAATAGACTAATGATCAAGTATGATAAATCATCTGAAGGAACCCATCTAGAGGTGCTAAAGGTTCTACCTAAACAAAACTAGATTAAACAGTGTGTAATTTTTTTATACATGCCATGTAATTTTTTTTGGTATTTGTGTTTTATATTTTCAGTTCAGATCCAAAAAAATGAGATCTAATATTCAAATATATCAGATCGATGTGTAGATCTAAATAGGTTGGAACATGACATGAAGAAATACACCCCATAAAATCACTTTATACAATGTGTAGTTAGTGTTATCTCTTGGAAGAGTACATGGGGTTCCCCAAGCATGTCATATATTGGATACAAGACACATGGATTCAAATTATGTGAAACTGTGGTCAAAATATATGTATGTTGTAGTAAACACCATGTACCTCATGGTCTATCACAGAAGGGGACACAACCAAACCCAAGGTGTGTGCTGTGGACATGGTCTTAAGAAAATTATATTGTTTGTAGTCTACTTCCATCATTTTTCTCAAATTTTCATAGTAAAAAAATTAAATGTATATTTAAACTTATTTATTAACTGTTTTGTGTGTTGTTCATTCGATTGTATGCTCCATGTCATAGGATTAATAGTTATACATTAAGTTAATTTCCATGTAAAAATTTTGATAAACACATTATGTTTCTTCTAAGTACACTTGTTTACTAAATTAATTTTACATTAATTTAATTTTATTAAAAATTATAGATGATTGTGAGTTAAGGATTTTTTTTGGAATTAAGATAAAATTGAATTAATTGGATTAATTTTTGGCATGTTATATTAATTAAATAATGAATCAAATTAATTGATAAAAATATGTCAAATGTATTCTAATTACTTGATATGTGGATGATCATAAGATTAGACCATCTCATTTTTTTGATTGGTTTCTTTTAATTTATTATTGTTAAATTATTATTTATATCCTACATGTCATACCATATTCCTTATTATTTAAGGGAATGAATGGACATGTTTTATTTTATGTAAACACCCTTAATCCAATCCATTGGATCCCCTTATCTGTGTGTGAGTAAAACCTTATGTAAGGATGGATCTCCCAAGTAAGAGGAGGTATTCCATGTCAAGGATCTGAGTTGAAACCAATCAAGGTGATTCATAGGAACCAAGGTGTAATATATCATAGAAACCAAGCTACATTTTAGGCTGTTTTCCCTAAGTCAATGGTTAGTTAATCATCTTCTAGATATACAAACCACTAGAAAAAAATATCTATCATTCCACTTATATTTTATTTCTTTTCTCTCCATGGTTAATTATTTATGTTTATGAATTTTTTGAGATCACCTAATAAATGAATTAATAAAAACATAATAAGTAATATAATATAATTAGATTATTTATAAATTTTTTATCTAACATTGTTAACCACTTAAGTACAATTCACATAATATTAACAAGGCATATAAAAGGATAAAATTGGATTTATTTATAAGGGTAAAATTCCATTGATTAAAATATTTAGTTTTCATAGCTTTTCACTACTTAAGTTAGAATCGAACTCATATTTCAAAGTACTTGACCAGTCCATATTTGGGTGATTTTAATTATCATGGAATTTTTTCTTGATGTGTTGGGTTTAATTAACATAGTTTACATCATTTATTTACTTCCAAAGAAATACTTGGTGTAACTAGAAGGAAAATGATAAGGAAATATTAAAATATAATTTCAATATTGGGGAGTACAATCATCATTTCAAGGAACTATGAGTTAATGTAATTTGAATGTTATACCTACCTAAGAACCTTGAAATATCTTTTTAGGCCCAATTCTAGTTATGATAATGGAATATGGATTCTTACCACTGTAATATCTAAGAGACAAGATGTTATTAAAATGATAGTTATGGCAATTTGATTTCCAAAATTAGTTGGACATTAATAAAGAACTTAATTAATTTTAAAATTTATTAATATAATTTTGTAATAAAAAAAGTACTAGTTATATATTCATAGTTCGTAGAAATGAAAAATAAAACAAAAATGACAATATAACTATGATCTATACTATAGTAATATAACCTTATCAAAGGTTTGAATTTATAGGAAAATTATACATGCATGTGTATTATACTATTCCATGATAGGAAATTATACGTGTTAAAAACCCAAATTCTTGAGTTTATTTCCAAAGAGGATAACGAGGTGGAATTTTCTCTCAATTTGAATAATGTGGTTGATTTTATAGATAGAAAATGTATAATTCTATCATGTATCTCCAATTATATTTTAATGAAATATGAGTATATAGATGTGTAATGCATTTTTTCTCACTTTAAGGTCATATATCATGAGAAGGTGGGATCAGGGAGATATGAGATCCCCAATGCACTATTCACATGAAATCTTGGAGAGTTGATGCTAGCTGGGTGACATGTAGTCAAGATGGGTTTTTATATTGAGAGTCTAATTGTCCTGGGTTTTATGATCCCTAATGAGATATGCACAAATATTATTTTCTCCTCACATCCCAATACCTAATTTAGTTTTACTGTGAATTATAATATGATAAATAGTGGGAAGACACTTTGAAAACTTCGTAAACATTTTTACCAAGTTATTAAACACATAGAAAATGAATCACTCATTGTCCTTTTGGTAAATATGAAAAGTAAGAACAAGGAAAAGGTGTTAAAGAATCATTCAAAGTCTAAGGCTCCATAACAACATCCTTCCAAGAAGAAGAAGATATAAAGGCATGTGAAAGAATAGGATTCAATATTTTTTTCATATGGAAAGTGTGGTAATAGAAAAAGTAATTTAACCCATCCAAAGAAACAAGGTAAAGATTCAGGTTCATTCATTGTCAAGTGAAAACTTTCTATATCTGTAAGTTGGGTATTAGATACTGAATGTGTTCCTCACATTTGTATCAAAATATTAGAAATTAGTACATTTTATAATTTTGTAAGAGGTAGGGTGGATATACATATACCTAATAAATAAATGATAACTGCTCTAGACATTGGAGACTACCATATCACATTATATATAGGAATAATTTGGGTTTTAAAGAACAAATATTATGTTCCTAGTGTTACCAAGAACATTATTTCTCTTTATTTCTTAGATATGTATGGATTTATTTTCCAATTTGGAAAAAAAATGTTTCTACTATTATAAAGATGCCATATATTATGGTATAGAATAACAAAATAATGGTATTTATGTATTAAATTATAAAAATAAAATATTGGAAACTGATAAAAAACTAATATGTGTCACTCATACGAAACATAGATGTGGTGTCAGTTTTATTAGTTACATAAATGGGAAGTGTTTGAAAAATATATATCAAGATGGTTATTTGGAATATTTTGATCTAAATCCACTTAAATGGTGTAATTCTTATTTATAAGGAAAATGACCAAACCTCCATTTAGTGGTCATGGTGAAAGGACCATTCATTATCTATAAATATTACACACCAATGTGTGTGGACATTTTCATGTAAATTCTAGAGGTGGATACACCTACTTTGTTACTTTTACCAAAAAACTTGAGTTGACATGGTTATATAAAATTGATGAGATATAGGTTTTAATCCATTGATAAGTTCAAAGAGTTCAAGAATGAGGTTGAGAATTAGCTTTAAAGAAGATAAAAAATATTTTATTGGATCGAGGTGGTGAATATATTAACCAAATCTTTATCGATATTCTATTGGAGTTTATCTCAACGCACTCCACCTAAAACAAAAGTGTGGAATAGTGTAAGTGAAAGGAGAAACCATACCTTTTTCGACATAGAAAGGCCAATGATGAGTCATGAAATATTAAATTATCCTTTTTAGGATATACAATACAAATTTAATTATACATATTGAATTGAGTACTAAAAAAATCGTAAAAAGGTATTCCCTTTATTGTTATGAAGTCAAAAGAAACTTTTTATTTAACTTGTGTGTGTATGGTGTTGTGTGGAATTTGTTAAGGCGGAATCATGAAACAAACTTGTACCATGTGGCATGAATTGTATCATTATAGGGTATCCCAATGAAATAAGGGGATACTATCTATACAATATTTCATAAAATAAAATAACTATCAAAAGATAGTTCTTCTTTCTTGAGAGGGATAAAATCATAAAGGATGATAGTGGGAGAAGGGCCCACTTTGATGAATTCGATGCTCATGATACATAGGAGTTAGTATAGGAACCAGTTCCACATGTCCCCAGAGAATAATTAATTCCTGAAACAGAAGTGTTGTGTAAGAGTATAAGAGACGTAATAGATATGAAGACATATGTTTTTCTAGTCACTGATGATGGTGACTCATTATTGGTTGAAAATGATGATATTATCTCATATAAGGTGGTAATAGAGAGCTTAGAGGCTACAATATGGAATGAATCCATGAATTCTAAGATGGATTCAATGAATCAAATCCAAGATTGGGTTTTTATCGATCCAACAGTTGATGTACTTCCAGTTGGGAGTAAATGGGTTTTCAAGAGAAAAATGGACATGGAAGGAATTTTAAATACCAATGAAGCATGGATAGTGTCCAAAGGGGTTAGACAACATCAAGTAATTGAATATGATGAAACATGTTATCCATTTTCTATGTTTAAATCCATCATAATCATGTTTTCCATTACAGTTTACCATGATTATTCGATTTTTAAAATGAATGTAAAAAACATCATTCCTTAATGGGAACCTTCAATGACTCCATAAATTCCAAAAAGGTATTAAAGTTTCAGATATCCATTTATAGATTAATTCAAGCATCCATTTCATAGAACATTTAATTCAATGAAGCCATAAATTTTTTTGGATCCATTAACAATGAATGTGATCCATGTGTTTACAAATGTTTTAGTGGGAGAACAATTGTCTTCATACTAGTATATATATATATATGATATATTACTAATTAAAAATAATACACCATCCTTATAAGTGGTTATGGAATGGTTGAGAAAGTGTTTTTTTGGGAAGAAGTTAGGGGAAGAATCCTACATTCTATGGATCATGATCATAGGTCATAGATCTAAGGGGATTCTTGAACTACATCAAGGTACATGAATTGACTAAATAGTAAATAGGTTCATTATGGAACAATCCAATAGTATATTAGTTCTAGTGTCACATGGAATACGTATTTCCAAGAAAATTTGTCCTCACAGATAAGAGGAAATAGTGATAATGAGTAAGATAGTATATGCTTTTGTGGTAGGATCAATCATGTATGTCATTTTATGTATTAGTCTTGATGTTTCCTAAACTTTGAGAAATATAAGAAGATATCAAGAATATCTAGGTGAATATAACTGGACTGTTGTTAAGACTACCCTTAACTATATAAGATGAACTTAGGATATGTTCATGGTGTATGGTGGACATCAAGATGTAGTCATCAGGGGTTATACAAATGCTAGATTTCAGAGATATTATAATGATCTAAAGTCATAGTCTGGATTTATCTTTTGTCTCAATAGAGTAGTCATGGGTTAGAATAGTTCAAAGCATCCAATTATTTCTAATTCCGCAACAAATTTTGTGGATATCATTGATTTTTATGTAATCCAGGAAGCGATATGGTTTTGTAACTTTTTATAATAGATTGATAAGGTTCCTAGTAATAAGACCCTATCATAATTTACTATGATAATACTAAAATGGTGGATCTCTCCAAAGATCCAAGGTCACCCCTAAGTACAAAAGACATACTTTTGATGTTTCATCTCTTGATGTATTTTTCTAAATGAGGTCAGGTTGAGTTGAGAAGAGTATCCAAGGAGTAAAATGTGGAGGAACCATTAATGAATGATTTATCTCAGAAAAAAAACATTAACATCATGTGATATCTAATAGGCTAAATGTTGTTATCAGTTTTATCTACTTCAAGTGAAATTCTGTTAAAGTTGGTTCTCTAGAACCAACTTGTTTAGTACTTAATTACTTGTATTTTTTAAATACTTTTTCTTATCACATCTTTATTATTATTCTGTATTATATTTAAATATGATAATGTAATTATAATAAATATTTTCACTGAAAGGTAATATTAGTTCCCTGCTATGATGAGAACCTG
This sequence comes from Viscum album, assembly GCA_963277665.1. NCBI lineage: Eukaryota > Viridiplantae > Streptophyta > Magnoliopsida > Santalales > Viscaceae > Viscum > Viscum album. The sequence continues at coordinate 457,444,820 of OY728135.1, forward strand.
GAGGTTCTATAACATTATTCTTCAACCTTGTTCTATAGACAGATGATATTGTCTGATGGGATAAAGAAAACATAGGCTACTGGGGGTAGGAGGATCATAATACATTGATACACCTTATAATGGTGTTCTCAATTTTCATTAACGAGTATCATGGCTCACATACATTGATGTATTTATAAAACCCATGATGATATATTTTTATTGAAATGTAGGATATGTTGGGTGCATCACGAATAATATAGAATTAATGGCTAATATGAGAAATAATGTATCCCTTTTGCCTCTTGATAAAATTTAATATCTCAAACCCTTTTATGGGAATGGAATGGCCTGAATAAATCCATAGACTTGGTGTTCGATGGGTGAGTTCATTTCGGAAATTCAAAGATAGAGACATCAAGCATATGGGTTGATGGAACAGGTATAAAACCTTCTAGGTTTGAGAAATTATTATAAAAGGATTATATTATTCAGTAAACATTCATAGGAGGTTTTAGGTCATTATAACATTAACTTCTTTCTCAATTTATTCCTTGGTGTGTTTCTAGACTCTTACTTTAGACTTTTGGAAGTTATACCTAATTTAGCTAAGAAAGAATCTTATAGGGTTACACACTAAGTATATCCACAATCCCTATTCAATTAAAGTATTTAATTTAACAATATAGAATAAAATATATTTATTTGGGTTGAATTGATTGAAATAATTTAATCAACTTGTTAAAAAGAATAAATTTATTTAAACAATAATAATAAATATAAATTTTCAAGTTTAGTGAATATAATATTCGTTATATTTTTTAAAGAATAATGCAGTGACATTTTTTAAATTAAATAGTCATTATTCAAGGATTGGTAAATGATAATGAATGAAAGTAGAAAACTTTTAATGGTCCAATTAGAAATAATTAATTTTTTTTATATTCTTAATTTGTTACGCATTTCAAGTGATTAATAATAAAATTATTATTATTAATGGACATGGATTCAATTAAAAATATTAAATATGGTTTGGGGCCTTTGGGAAATTTTCCAAACCTAAAAAAAATATAATAAATATCTAGTTGTATCACTTTCCTAATTCACCTTTAGTGTGACCAATGGATAAAGAGATATTAGATCAAGACCTAGAGTAAAACCTCTCTTCTAACTCTCTTAGTCATTTAAGAGAACACCAAGGGTTATTTATCCTTCATAAATCATACTTTGGTGATAATCCATGTTCAATTCAAGCAATTAGGATTGGTCGTGCTAGAACCCAAAAATTATACAGTGTTGATCAGAGATTGTGGCATATGTATGGATCATCGCTAGAGGGATTATGTGTTTGAATACTATAGTGAAACAACGGTGAAATAAATTTTATTCGATCAAATGATAAATGAAATAAAATTTAAAGGTTTAGGTAATTATATAAAAGCTCATAAATTAATTATAAATTACATGTGAAGATCGTATCCCTATGGTTTCGAGATATTAATGTAATATATTAATCTACTATTTTTTGTTGGAAATGATTTCATTATCATTTAAATAAACTATTACACGTTATTTAAGACTAAAATCCAAGTTGTAAAAACCTTCCAAGGACACTTATGTTGTGCCTGGAACCTACAAAATCATTGTAATTCTTAAATAAATGTTTTATTTAAGGATTGTAAAAAATAATTTATAGATTATTTTATAAATATGATAAATATGATCAATATATAAATGGTTTCTATATTAATTATTATGAATTTTTCATGATTAATTATTTTTAAGTTATTTAAATAAAAAGGGAACTTATTTATAGAGATTATTTAAAATACATAAAAATGTTTTTGATTATTTATTTGATCAGAGGATAAAATGTTAAAAGGAAATTATATATAATAAATAATATGAAATAGATGATATTATATTTATATAAAAGATTTTATATTCAAATTTATATAATTTCCATGATTTTAGCTAATTCATAAAAGGATTTATAATTGGGATTTATTTTTTGAATAGCTCATAAATGGTTATCCAGTGTTTAAATATTTGAATTGTTCATTTATTTAATGCCTATTCCATACTTTCTTCATATATATAAATTTTTTATATTATAAATTTGAATTATTTAGTTTGACAGTTAAATTTGATCAATTAGATAGATCATAGAATTATATTCTAGGTAAGGCTCTATAAAATTTAGTTTTCATCTACCTTGACCTAATTTTATAACTAAATTTATTAGCTTGAATTTAGTTTTTGTGTATATTTTGTGTATATTAGGTGTTTTATATGTCATGAATTAAATTCTCTCTTGAGTAAAGTCTCCCTTGTTCAAGTTACTTGGGGTCGGACTATCTACTAATCTTGAGGATTATTCCTTGTCTAAAAAGGTAAATATGGTTGGAAATATGTCACTTCATGCTTACTTAGGTAGATATTATCAATATCACATAACTTTATGATTTTACAAGAATAGTTTTTTACTTTATGAATATTACACATTTAGATATGTATAAAGTTGTTTAGCATCTATTTTTGGGTGAGTAACACAAATATTTGGGTTGTGTAAAAGATACACATTAATATGGTTTGAACGCATTAATTTAGTGGTTGGAATATGTATTCCAAAATTAAACCATTAGAATATTTCCTAAAAAACGAGAATAAAACATGAGAATATGGGGATTAGATAAGATGGAATAGTAATAAATTTGATATTAATATAATTTATATTAAATTATTGAGACTTTAAAAATGAAAAACCCACAAATAATAACTGTGAGATTCCTTCAAAAGAGGCACTTTCCAAGTCATTAATCATCGAACCCGGTTGATCATTCCAAATCTGGGTTCCTCTAGATTGTATTGAGTAAAAAAATAATCTTATCAGTAAATCTCAATTATCTGGTTTTCTAGTTTATTCCAAATATGTTTTCCACTTGATCATCCTTTGTAATCTTATTTTTCCATTTTATTTGGTTTACACTAGCTTGGAGACCCTAATAGGATTAGGTTGCTAGAGGAATAGAGTTTAGTATATCCATATGATGGGTTTTAATAAAGAGTTGTCCACTCAATTATCTGAGATTCTTACCTTCTATGATTGATATTATTCTCTACCTAAATAACTAAGTGGTTATAGAAAACACAAACTGGACTCATTTCTTAGTGAAATATGGATATTGTCTCACTAAATGGGTAATATGTACATTGTCCTCAATTTGTTTTGGAGAAATTTCATAAAATGTCCTTAATGAATATATATAAGACATGATATTAATATGAGAAATATTTAATTTATATATAAATTAAACATCATAATCAAACTAAACATTTAAATTAAACATTTAAATGAGAATCTTAAAGTAATAAAATTATTAAATTTGCAGCTTAAGAAAATATCTTAAGCAAGAGAAATATTCTATGTGTTAGAAAAGTTCCTTTATAAATAACCAATGGTTTAAATTGTTAAAAACATAAACCAATATTCTCATATAAGAATAGAACGATTCATTTAAGATTTTGAAGGATCTAGATGTTAATTTACTTAAGGAAGCGTAGTCTCATATACTCAACGTGATTTGGTATGTCAATGACACTCAATATGACAGATTATTTTTGGAGCGACTCGAGAATTCCTATAAGGCTTATTCTGGTTAAATAATTCTTACTATTGTTATATATGTAAATGTTCCAAAATGATAGATTAATTCAAAAAAAATTACGAGATATTTTCAAATTATTGGAAATATACTAACTAGGCATATGATGTCTAAGTTTCAGTACTATGTAGACAGTATGAGGAGGTAAAAGTTCAAAACTGAAAGTGATAATTTTGAAATTAAAATAATATTTCTTTAAGAATCTGGTTAAGGTTGTTTAAAACCTAAGGGTATTATCCGGAATGAGTAATGATTATATAAAATAGGATTATCTATAATACCTATAGGTTTTTTGTAACTTCGTAAGATATCTATTTCAATTATTAATGTTTTAGAAATTGATTCTTTGATTTTAAAGGGAATGTGATAATAAATGTGTGTTTTACAAGTGTTTTAAATATACAAGAGTTAAAAATCAAAGTAAAAAATTTAAAAGATATTATAGTTTTCATTCAAGTGATGACTTAAATGGTTAATACATCTGAAAATTGAATATAAATATGTTTATAAACCATGGATGAATCTAATTAATGGAAGTGTATCTTCATTTTAATTATCCTAAATGATAAAATGTGTTAATAAAGAGTTTTTATGAAAAACATGATATGATTAATTTGATACACTAGGTTTATGATTCATTAGATTTTATAACATGTTTTGAGTACAATATATGGGTAAAAGTGTTTTATCCAGGATAAAGTGTTTAACTAAATCTTTGTTAAAATATGATGGAACATGATTCTCACCAAATAGTGGTGTATTATAATGAATAAAATATTATTTTTCAATAAAATACTATAGAAACAATGAATACCTTATGATATATAGAGATATACTTACTAAAAGGAAATAAGTGTTATTTCCTAAAACATAAAGTATTTTTTCTTGAGTCCAAGAAACAATTATAGAATATAATTTTTAAGAGGTTAGTGGAATTATGTTTTGAAATAGATAATATGAAAGTAAAAAAATAAAATATTATGCTAATATAATTTTTTGTGATTTTTTACTTATTATATTAAAGAGTTAAGATCTTAGAATGAAGGTTCTTGATGGATTGGAAGCATATTTTTTGTGAATAACTAGTAATTTTTTTTCGTATTTTATGGATTATTCTCTAGTTCTTCAAGACTTAAATGTCATGACCAATGAAATTTTCTCATCTAATGTCAATAAGAAAATACTAGAAACTGGAGAGGATATTTTGTATATTGAACTAACAATTAATTTAAATTATATATTAAAAAATATTACCTCATCTTACAATCCTTATTTAATGAATATGTTTATTGTTTGAAACCCTTTTAGGATTATTTTTGTTTTATAGGTTGGAACCAATGTAGATCCTTTATAGTGGTGATGTAAAAGTGGTCTATTTATCTCCGAACAACATCGATGGAACATCGGGTGCTAATGTAGTGGATTGATCATCTTTTGTTGTTCTTCTTGATCACTTCTAGTTTCTTTAGGGTTAAAATAATTTATCTTATTCTTCACATTCTTTAGAGTGTGGGAGAAAGAAGAATATAGAGACAAGATGATTGTGCACAAATATTCTTAATTCTAGATTTACCCTATACAATAGACATGGAAATCTATTTATAGAGTTAGGATTTAAGATAATATATTATTTACTTTCAAAATATCCCTTAAATAATGTAATAAACATTATCTAACCCTATTCTATATAATAATACAATTATTATTTTATTACGCAAGCTATCTGAAACAATGATAAATATTCTTTTACCGGATTTCCAATTAATATTTTTTATCAGACATTATATTGGTATACTCATCCACCTCATCATTTATCGAATACACGAATAAATAAATGTTAAATATTTATTTATAAATAAATAATCTATTCATGTTCTAATAAACAAATATTTAATAAATATTCAGTAAATAAAATAAAAATTATTTTCATAGTGTAGTGAATGAATATTTATTAATTATTAATGTAATTAAATAAATTATTTATTAATTGATAGCTAAATATTTTTTATATTTTGATTATTTTGTATAAATATATCCTAAATAAAATTATTTATCAATATTGAGAATAATATTTATTCTAGTAATTAAATTTAAATATAATTTAATTAGTATCAATGGAAACACTTATTATGTGACCCTCTTGGACTTTTTCTCATTGGCATTAAATGGGCTTTCCTAAAGTCCAATTGTAAAGACCCGAAAAAATCAAGGAAATTTTTTTCTTAATTTTCTTTGGATTTTTACAAGAACACAATTTATGACAGCACCTGATTCCGAGGCCCTGTGTGCCTGGAATCATTTTCCAAAGTTTGGCTCGGGTACGTTCAGTGAACGGACGAGTGGGTTTTTCTAACTTTTGAACCGGTGCTTGGAATCGAATTCTGAGGGCACTGATGGAATCGTAGTGCCGGTAATTTCTTAGAAACGCCTTTTCCGGAGTTGCGTTTGATCTGGTGTGGTTTTTAATTTTCGGGCTTAAAGTTAAGAAATAAAATAATTGTACGACAAACATTATTTTATTTCACTTAAGCCACTTGGAAGCCACTTGAAGCCACTTAAAGCGGCTTAAGCTGAGTTGTTGCGGATAGGGTGCTATCCAAAAATATCCTACCATCTTGGTAGGATATTTGTGAGGTGGGGCCTGTATGAGCCCCACCGTTTCTTTTCCGATAAGTGACACACCCGCGAAAACCCGTCATTATGAAAGTCAACTGAAGTGTTTTCTTAATTTCTTAACGCACCAATTAATTGGGCGGTTTTCTTTGTTGAATTAATTGGGTGGTTTTCTTCGTTGAATTAATTCTATGAATTAATTTCTTTCGTTTCTTAAACTGTTTGAAATCCGTTGGCGTAATAATAAAATAAGACCAACGCATGACTTCTGGAAAAATGTTCATTGAGAGGATTTGAAAGAAACCAAGAGTTCTTCATCCTCCTTCGCGAAGAACGCGAAGAAGCCGGCCTCCGATGAAGAACGCCGAAACCGCGGAAATCGACGACGCGACGTCGTGTGCCGCGACACCGACGTTTCCTCTCCCGCGACGTTCTTTTGCGACGTTCCTTCCTCCGCGACAAAAACCTTCAATCATCTGTTGAGGTGAGAGTTTGCGATTCTTTAAATTCCTTTGTGGATTTTAAATCAAGATGGATTTAATTATTAAAATTAAATCTGTTGTTTCTTGGACCTCAGATTTCGTCGACGCAACGCCGGATACCGCGACGACGTGACGCCCTTCCGCGACGCGACGATCCCCACCTTCCGCGACAATAAATTCCACGAAGAACGTGTGTGCGATGACATGACGAGGTAGGGGTTGTTGTGAAATAATCTATATTCCCGTGAACGTTTCTTTTAAATTAAAGAAACGGTTTCATAAGAACAATTTTAATTTATTAAAATTGTTGTTTGATGTGTTGTTTAATCCTCCCAATTGTTATCGCCTAACGCGGAGGGTGCCGGCCAAACGAACATGGCCCGACAACCCTCTGCAGTTCTTCGTTGTTGTGTGGATTTGGCGGGCGATGACAAAACGTGACGCAAGGGCGATTTGATGATCCCGTAGTGAAGAACGGAACCCGGGAGGAACAGTGGCGTAGACGGGAAGGAAAACGGACCACCGGAGCAACTCCGGTGGCCTGCGGAAGCCACCGGCGGCGCGGGTCGCAGGCGCGCTGCCGGACAAGGCCGTCGCGGCTGAAGCTGCGGCCATGGCGGCGCCCGCGGCCGCGCGGGTTCGGCGCACACGCGGGACGCGGCCTTTGCCGCATCTGTTGACCAGGGCGGCCCCCTGCGGGGGCCGCGGTGCTGTCACGCGGGGGCAGCGAGCCCCTAGCGCTGCTCGGCCGCTCGGCCGAGCCGAGCCGGGCCGCGCCCTGGCCTGGCCGGACCGGGTCCCGCCGGGTCGGACCGGGTCGGGTCGACCCAGTTCGGCCGACCCAGGGGGGGTCGGGCCCGGTCGGCCCGGGCCCAGACCCCCCGTCTTCGGACCGTTTCGGTCTTTTGCCCGTAACTTGAGCTACATGCCTCCAAACGACTCACCATCAGTGGCAACGCGATCCTTGGATCGATTCGGTCGTTTTGGTATATCACACTCAATGTTTCGGAATACTTTGAGTTCAGCCGGGTTGGTTCGTACACGAAACCAACCGGGCCCTCGGAGCGGAAACACTCATATCTTGAGCTTCAGATGTCCGATCGACGTGCCGTCGACTTTGTTGTTTTCCTCTAAGTGAGACGGATCTTTGGGCATACCTTGCCCGAGGTTTGGACGCAGGTGGAGTACGGTCGGGTTGGTTTTTCCTTAAAAACCAACCGGGCCCCTGGGACGGAAAAGCCAATAACTCTCAGACCGGGTGTCCAATTGACGCGCTGTCTGCGACGTTGAGTTCCTGTTGACGATACTGAACTTTTGGATACATCAACTCTAGACTATGTGTCAGCTGATGTATCAGCATCTCAGCTCGTGGAGTGGACCCTCCCGAACAAGCTTGCTATGTGCGGGAACCCTAGAGCTGACTGCGACTACTACTGCGACGATGACTGTGCAGAGATCTTCAGTGGACTGCGACGATGACTATGCAGAGATCCTCAGTGGGCTGCGACTACTACTGCACTCATCGATCCTACGTGGATCAGTGCTACAGATCCTATGTGGATCCGATCATGTGTGGGTCAGCACTCAGCGGTTCTGTGTGAGCCAGGGCCTATAGGTCCTATGTGGGCCCGATCCTGTGTGGGTCTTTGCAGGGGTTAGTTACCTATTGATCCTATGTGGGTCCGATCCTGTGCGGGTCATTGCGGGGGTTAGTACCTATCGATCCTTTGTGGGTCCGACGACTTAGATGGATCAGTGATCATCTTATCTTCATCTGAAGAAGTATACCTGTGTGAGCTGAATCCTACGTTACTCTCCCTTGTGGATTGTGTTGGGCTATCCTGTGTGGATTTACTATTTACTCTCCTTTGTGGATTGTTTTGAGCTATCCTATGTGGATTACTTTTTCTCTCCTTCGTGGATTGTGTTATGATATCCTGTGTGGGTTTATGTTTTGGTTTCCTGTGTGGACTGGGATGTGCTTGGGCTCGGGTGTTGGAGCCGAACAGAAATTGATGACTTAGGTATATGTATGGGAATATACCTAAGTAGTGTCGGATGTTACTTCGTGATTTTATCTTTCCTTGTGGTTTATCCTTTGTGGATTTTGGGAGACTTTCGGGGGTCTTGGGGTCCCTACTGAGTAGCTTATACTCACCCTTGCACGGGCTATTCCCGCACTACGTTGTGTTGGTTGCAGACGACGGACAGCGCTGATCGTGGTGGAGTCTTGCGGAGCAGGACGGTACCTGGAGGTGGACCACTGGGTGGGACATACTCGGAGTGGTCAGGTGGACCCGAGGAGCAGTGGAGGCTATCTGTACCCACCCTTCAAGTGGGACTTCCAGAGGACGGCTCGACGCTACGGCTTTTCCTTTCAGTTGCTGTTTTTCCCTTTCAGTTGTACTTTACAGTTGGGCTTGTATTTCCGGCCCCTTTTACTTTCAGCACAACTTGTTATAGTGTTTACTTTTCCGCTTGCTTACTCTGTGGTGCTTGTTTACTTTTCAAAGGCAATGCCTTCCCTTTTTCTGGTATTTACTCCTTGGTGCAAGTCGCCCGCCCCTGGCCTATGGAAGGAGGGCTTGGGGTAGTCACGGCACGGGCCCCGAGGACGGGTCGTGACAAATTGGTATTAGAGGCGGTTGGTTCTACCATAGACTCTGATCTTTCCTCTATTTTAAGCAATAGTGTTTAGCATATTGAGTGTCGTTATCAGTCCAGGGAGTCCATTGTTGGTGCGGCGGCCGATGTATCCGTACACCAGGACCCTGACTTCTGATTTCCAACTTAATGCACGAAAATATTGATTGCATGTGTGTTTTCAAGTTTTCTTCATGATTACTTGTGTCAGCTCACCGGGTATACTGTTCTAACCGTGGCGCACTTGTTTACTTTTCCGGATGGCCCCATGATGGCAGCCAGCTGGGGTTCCGAGAGTAGAGCGTGACGACAGCCCGTCGAGTGACGAGGCCTCGGTACATGGCTTGTTGACAGTAGAGGCACCGGCGGTACCTTTACCCGCCGATCCCCTGATGCTTCCAACACCGACCGCTGACGATGCACGTCGCCTCGGAGCTCTGCACGAGTTCCAGTGCCAGCGACCACCCAGGTTGCGTGGGGAGACAGACCCCTAGGCAGCTGAGGACTGGCTGGAGGCGGTCGTTCGAGTTTTCAGGCTAGTGAGGGCACCAGATGACCTCATGGTGATCCTCGCGGTGAGCCTACTGCACACAGAAGTGGGCCGATGGTGGAGCTTGATGCTCTAGGTGCACGATGAGGCATCCCTTCTCTGGAAGGACTTTGAGCGCCTCATCCGCTCATAGTTCGTCACGTCCACCCTCCGTGCAGTGCGCATCCAGGAGCTTCTTCAGCTGCGGCAGGGCAGCTTGACGGTTACCCAGTACGCGGCGAGGTTTATCGATCTTTCTCACTACTCGACTGACATGGTACGGGACCCCTTCTTCCGAGCCTAGACCTTTGAGCAGGGATTGAGACACGAGATCAAGGCATCACTGATCTCCCTCAGCATCCCGACCCAGGAAAGAGTACTGGAGCGAGCCCTTCTGATCAAGAGCTTTCTTGCTGAGTCTACTTCAGCTGTGAGACCTACTGCAGGGCGGCAGATAGCGGAGTCTTTGGCAGCAGGTAGCCGACGGATGACTCAGGGTTCTAGGCAGTCCAGACCCTCTTGTAGACGACCTCAGGACACTGGCTCAGTAGTGCGGGCACACAACGCGGAGCCAGTCTTTCGAGAGGCAGGCAGTGCTACACATGCGGTGGGCAGGGCTACATGGCTCGCGACTGCCCGACCCACCGTGCCGAGGAGCAGCAGACGGTGGAGGGGCCACCCAAGCAGAGGCATAGGGTCGACCGTGGCAGTCCGCAGGGAGGAGGCGGATGAGGCAGAGGAGCTGGCCGAGCAGTGGGTGGTGGGCGACGCTTTGAGGCTCTACCACCACCACCACCAGGAGGCCCGCCCCGACCACAGGGAGCTGGTGGGCAGAGACAGGCACATCTCCAGGCAGCAGAGGCCTACGACCACGGCGTGCCAGAGATGATTCGAGGTACGATCTGTGTCTATTCCACCCTTTCTGCAGTTCTTATAGACACAGGAGAGAGTCACTCTTTCATAGTCGCTGCCCTTGTACGGAGCTCAGAGATTCCGACAGAGCCGTTGGCTCGATCCTTATGGCTAGAGACCCCTGCGGGAGTGGACTCGATGATTATGCACTGGTGCCAGCAGTGTGAGCTTACTCTAGGAGGCGATAGCTTCGGCTAGGATCTTCTTATAGCGGCGTCGAGGCCTTACGATGTCATCTTGGGCATGTATTGCTTATCTACAGTCCATGCTCGGATTAACTGTTTTAGGCGCAAGGTGCGATGTGTGCGCATCGACGGGAGCAGGTTGAACTTCACCGGTGAGAAGGGAGACATTGCAGCACAGGATGGACTTCCGCAGAGGAGAGGACATTCCATCACTCATCAGTTGGCTAGCCTCATCCTTGGAGCAGTTGACGTGCGGAGTCCTAGTTTTCCTGCAGTGGTGGATCAGTATGGGGACGTCTTTCTCGATGACGTTCCAGGGCTACCTCCTCGCAGAGAGGTAGACTTTTATATTGATATGTACCCCGAGACAGCCCCGATATCCACTCCAGCATATCGGATGGCCCCCGCTAAGCTTCGAGAGCCACGGGTACAGTTGGAGGACTTGTATGGAAAGGGGTTCATCCGACCCTGTGTTTCACCCTGGGCTTCCCCGATATTGTTTGCCAAGAAGGAAGAAGGGAGCTTGCGACTGTGTGTCGACTATCATCACCTGAACCAGGTGACAGTGAGGAACAATTATCCGCTACCGAGGATTGATGACCACTTAGATCAACTCAATGGAGCACGGTGGTTCTCAAAGATAGACCTCAGGTCAGGCTATCATCAGCTCAGAGTTCGAGACGAGGATGTGCATAAGACAGGCTTCAGATGTCGGTATGGCCATAATGAGTTCTTGGTAATGCCCTTTGGCGTAACCAATGCTCCAGCAGTGCTCATGGGCCTCATGAACAGGATCTTTCAGCCATACCTTGATCGATTTGTCGTGGTCTTCATCGACGACATTTTGATATACTCGACGACTGAGGAGGAGCACGCCTATCACTTGCGGGTTGTGCTAAACACACTCCGAGAGCACCAGCTTTATGGAAAGCTCTCGAAGTGTCAGTTATGGATACGTGAGGTCCACTTATTTGGACATGTCATCTCTGAGGCGGGAGTTGCAGTTGATCCTGCGAAGATTGAGGCGGTGCTAGCTTGGGAGCCACCCAGGAGCGTGACGGAGGTGCGGAGTTTCTTGGGTCTAGCCGGATACTATCATAGATTTATGCTGGACTTCTCCAGAGTTGCGGCACCACTCTCAGCTTTGACGAAGAAGGGGAAACCCTTTGTGTGGTCCGACAGATGTCAGCAGAGCTTCCAGGAGCTGAGACAGAGATTTACCAGCGCACCTATCTTGAGGTTGCATGAGGAGGGAGTTGGATACGTAGTCTACTGCGATGCATCCGGGACCGGACTCGGATGTGTCCTGATGCAGGAGCGGGCCGTGATTGCCTATGGATCATGTCAGTTGAGGCTGCATGAGCAGAACTACGCCATGCGTGACCTGGAGTTAGCATCAGTGGTCTTGGCACTGAAGACATGGCAGAACTATCTGATGAGAGAGCGCTTTACAGTCTTTTCTGACCACCATAGTCTCAGGTACATCTTCTCTCAGAAGGACCTGAACCTGAGACAGCGACGATGGCTCGAGTTCCTCCAGGACTATGACTTTGAGATAGTATATACTCCTGGGAAGGGGAACGTAGTAGCCGATGAACTCAGTAGGAGGACGGTTATTCAGCTAATTGAGGAGGCGATAGAGAAGTTAGCCGCCTTGCAGATATCCTTCGTGGATAGGGACGGAGCATCCTTCCTTCAGTCTCTCACAGTCTCTCCTCCACTTCTACAGTGGGTCATAGATGCACAGCGTGGGGACGCTGACTGTGAGACACTGCGTGCACAGATATCCTTGGGACATGCACCTGATGGTTTCTCCCTTGGAGCAGAGCACGACGTCCTTTTCAAAGGACATACCTTGGTAGAAGTTACTTTATGGGAGGAGGTGCTGAGAGAGTTTCATACTTCTCCTTTGACGGTACATCCTGGAGTGGTGAAGATGTACTAGGACCTCAGACGACAGCACTGGTGGCCGGGCATGATGAAGGTTGTGGCAGAGTTCGTTTCTCGATGCCTCACCTGCCAACAGGTGAAGGCATAGCATCATGTACCAGCAGTCTTGGTACAGCCCTTGGAGGTCCCGGAGTGGAAGTCGGACGGGATATCTATGGACTTCTTGACTGGAATTCCACGCACTTCCAGAGGTCATGACTCCATTTGGGTGATTGTTGACCGACTCACCAAGTCGGCACACTTCTTACCCATTCGAGAGCAGGGCTCAGTGGCTATCTTGGGGAGTTTCTACATTCAGGAGATTGTACGGTTTCACGGTGTGCCATCGTCTATCATCTATGATCGGGACTCTCTCTTTACTTCCCGGCTTTGGAAGGGGTTGCAGGAGGCATTCGGGACGCAGCTACGTCTGAGCACCGCCTTTCACCCTCAGATGGATGGTCAGATGGAGACGACCATTCAGACTCTCGAGGACATGCTCCGCGCATGTGTCCTAGACTTTGGTTGCAACTGGGAGGACCACCTACCCTTGGTGGAGTTTGCTTACAAAAACAGCTACCACTCCACCATCAGGATGGCACCATACGAGGCGTTGTACGGAAGACCTTTCAGATCTCCTTTGTGCTGGACAAACCCTGGGGAGTCAGCACTTGTGGGACCAGAGATGGTTCGGGCCACGACAGAGATGGTCCAGGTCATCCAGGAGTGGATGAGGACAGCTTAGAGCTGGAAGAAGTCTTATGATGACAGGAGGCGGAGGCCACTAGAGTTCAAGGATGGCGACCATGTCTTTTTGCGTGTCTCACCTCGTCGTGGATTACGGAGATTTGGCCGAGGCGGAAAGTTGTCTCCACGCTTCATCAGACCATTCTAGGTCATCAGAAGGATTGGCGAGGTGGCTTATCGCCTGACTCTACCACCTCAGTTGCACCGGGTGCACGACGTCTTCCACATATCCCAGCTGAGGAGATACGTGCACGACCCGACGCACATCATTGACCATGGGGAGATATATGTGGATGATGGGGTGACTTTTACGGAGGTCCCTGTGGAGATCGAGGATTGATAGGAGTGGGTCCTACGTGGACAATCGATTCCTCTTGTGCGCATCAGATGGCAGCACGAGAACCTCCAGGAGAGCACTTTGGAGTGGGAGGCTCAGATGCGTGCTCAGTACCCACATTTGTTTCCCTAGTTTATGATGTATCTTTATGGGGATGTAAAGAACTGAGGTGGTAGTGATGTAAAGACCCAAAAAATACAAGGAAATTTTTTTCTTAATTTTCTTTGGATTTTTACAAGAATGCAGTTTCTGACGGAACCTGATTCCGAGGCCCAGTGTGCCCAGAATCATTTTCTGAAGTTTGGCTTGGGTACGTTCAGTGAATGGACGAGCGGGTTTTTCTAACTTTTGAACCGATGCTCAGAATCGAATTCTGAGGGCACCGATGGAATCGCAGCGCCGGTAATTGCTTAGAAACACCAATTCCGGAGTTGCGTTTGCTCGGGTGTGGTTTTTAATTTTCGGGCTTAATGTTAAGAAATAAAATAATTGTATGACAAACTTTATTTTATTTCACTTAAGCCACTTGGAAGCCACTTGAAGCCACTTAAAGTGGCATAAGCTGAGTTGTTGCGGATAGGGTGCTATCCAAAAATATCATACCCTCTTGGTAGGATATTTGTGAGGTGGGGCCCACACGAGCCCCATCATTTCTTTTCTGCTAAGTAACGCACCCACGAAAACCTATCATTATGAATGTCAACTGACGCGTTTTCTTAATTTCTTAACGCACAAATTAATTGGGCAGTTTTCTTCATTGAATTAATTGGGAGGTTTTCTTTGTTGAATTAATTCTATGAATTAATTTCTTTCGTTTCTTAACCTGTTTGAAATCCGTTGGCATAATAATAAAATAAGACCAACGCATGACTTCTGGAAAAATGTTCGTTGAGAGGATTTGATAGAAACCAAGAGTTCTTCATCCTCCTTCGCGAAGAATGCGAAGAACGCCAGCCTCTGACAAAGAACGCCGAACCCGCGGAAATCGACGACGCGACGCCGTGTGCCGCGACGCTGACGTTTCCTCTCTCGCGACGTTCTTCTGCGACGTTCCTTCCTCCGCGACAAAAACCTTCGATCATTCGTTGAGGTGAGAGTTTGTGATTCTTTAAATTCCTTTGTTGATTTTAACTCAAGATGGATTTAATTATTAAAATTAAATCTGTTGTTTCTTGGACCTCGAAGTTCGTCGACGCAACGCCGGATACCGCGACGACGCGACGCCCTTCCGCGACGCGACGATCCCCACCTTCCGTGATGATAAATTCCGTGAAGAACGTGTGTGCGACGACTTGACGAGGTAGGGGTTGTTGTAAAATAATCTATATTCCCGTGAACATTTCTTTTAAATTAAAGAACCGGTTTTATAAGAACAATTTTAATTTATTAAAATTGTTGTTTGATGTGTTGTTTAATCCTCCCAATTTTTATCGCCTAACGCGGAGGGTGCGGGCCAAATGAACACGGCCCGACAACCCTCCGCAGTTCTTCGTTGTTGTGCGGATTTGGTGGGCGACGACAAAATGTGACACAAGGGAAATTTGATGATCCCGCAGTGAAGAACGAAACCCGGGAGGAACAGCGGCGCAGACGGGAAGGAAAACGGACCACCGGAGCAACTCCGGTGGCCCGCGGAAGCCACCGGCGGCGCCCCGGCGCGCTGCCGGACAAGGCCGCCGCGGCGGCGGCGGTGCCAGAGGACCCACGGCCGCGCGGGTACGGCGCACACGCGGGATGCAGCCTTTGCCGCGTCTGTTGACCAGGGCGGCCCCCTGCGGGGGCCGCGGTGCAGTCACGCGGGGGTAGCGAGCCCCCCGCGCTGCTCGGCCGAGCCGAGCCGGACCGGCCGGTCGAGCCGGGCTACTCCCTGGCCTGGCCGGACCGGGTCCTGCCGGGTCGGGTCAACCCGGTTCGGCCAACCCAGGGGGGGTCGGTCCGGGTCGGCCTGGTCCCAGACCCCCCGTCTTCGGACCGTTTCGGTATTTTGCCCGTAACATGAGCTACGGGCCTCCAAACGACTCTCCGTCAGCAGAAACGCGATCCTTGGATTGAGGCAGTTGTTTTGGTATATCACACTCAAGGTTTTGGAATACTTTCAGTTCGGCCGGGTTGGTTCGTACACAAAACCAACCGGGCCCTCGGAGCGGAAACACTCATATCTTGAGCTTCAGATGTCCGATCGACGTGCCATCGACTTTGTTGTTTTCCTCTAAGTGAGACGGATCTTTGGGCATACCCTGCTCGAGGTTTGGACACAGGTGGAGTACGGTCAGGTTAGTTTTGCATTAAAAACCAACCGGGCCCCTGGGACGGAAAAGCCAATAACTCTCAGACCGGGCGTCCGATTGACGTGACGTCTGCGACGTTGAGTTCCTGTTGACGATACGGAACTTTTGGATACATCAAATATGGACTATGTGTCAGTTGATGTATCAGACTCTCGGATCGTGGAGCGGACCCTCCCGAACGAGCTTGCTGTGTAAGGGAACCCTAGAGCTGGCTACGACTGCTACTGCGACGACGACTATGCAGAGATCCTCAGTGGACTGCGACGACGACTGTGCAGAGATCCTCAGTGGACTGTGACGACTACTACACTCAGCAATCCTACGTGGGTCAGTGCTACATATCCTGTGTGGATCCGATCCTGTGTGGGTCAGCGCTCAGCGGTTCTGTGTGAGCCAGCGCCTACAGGTCCTGTGTGGGCCCGATCCTGTGTGGGTCTTTACGGGGGTTATTTACCTATTTATCCTGTGTGGGTCCGATCCTGTGTGGGTCATTGCGGTGGTTAGTACCTATCGATCCTTTGTGGGTCTGATGACTTAGCTGGATCATTGATCATCTTATCATCATCTAATGAAGTATACCTGTGTGAGCTGAATCCTGTGATACTCTCCCTTGTGGATTGTGCTGGGATATCCTGTGTGGATTTACTATTTACTCTCCTTTGTGGATTGTGTTGAGCTATCCTTTGTGGATTACTTTTTCTCTCCTTCATGAATTGTTTTGTGCTATCCTGTGTGGGTTTACGTTTTGCTTTCCTGTGTGGACTGGGTTGTGCTTGGTCTCGGGTGTTGGAGCCGAACAGAAATTGATGACTTAGGTATATGTATGGGAATATACCTAAGTAGTGTCAGATGTTACTTCGTGATTGTATCTTTCCTTGTGGTTTATCCTTTGTGGATTTCGGGAGACCTTCGGGGGTCTCGGGGTCCCTACTGAGTAGCTTATACTCACCCCTGCACGGACTATGCCCGCACTACGTTGTGTTGGTTGCAGACGACGGACAACGCTGATCGTGGTGGAGGCTTGCGGAGCAGGACAGTACCTGGAGGTGGACCACTGGGTGGGACGTACTCGGAGCGGTCAGGTGGACCCGAGGAGCAGTGGAGGCTATCTGTACCCACCCTTCAGGTGGGACTTCCAGAGGATGGCTCGACGCTGCGGCTTTTCCTTTCAGTTGTTGTTTTTCCCTTTCAGTTGTACTTTACTATTGGGCTTGTATATCCAGCCCCTTTTACTTTCATCACAGCTTGTTACAGTGTTTACTTTTCGGCTTTCTTAATCTGTGGTTCTTGTTTACTTTTAAAAGGCAATGCCTTCCCTTTTTCCGTGATTTATGCCTTGGTGCTAGTCGCCAGCCCCTGGCCTATGGAAGGCGGGCTTGGGGTAGTCACGGTACGGGCCCCGAGGACGGGTCGTGACACCAATATTATTATCTAAAAATGGTTCATGGTTCATAATATAATTTATTTAATTACAAGTCATAAAAAAACACACAAAAATCTTACAATTTAATATGAAACCACTGTAAAAATATCTCATCAATCGTGTCGCATACATGTGTGATCAACCTACGTGCTTAATATGTTTTTATTTGACTATCTAAAATATAATCATCATTACAACATGGACATGGAATTTAACGTGACTATTCTGTTTCAATCAAAGGTATGATATATCAAACTCTATAAATATAGAAGTTGAAAATCTATCCATGATTTATTTATTAATAACATGCCATTCTTAACATGACCAATGTACCTTACTTCCCACAAAACTTTAGAGTAATAGTTTTGCTCAATGCATCAATGTATGTAATCCATTAAAAGTGTAAACGATAATATTAAACTATAAAGAATATTACACATGCACATGGATTAGAAAATCTAATGAAACATAAACATTTGGATTTCTTACAGGAGGGTCTATTCTTATAATCTCTCATCTTAGAGCTTACCAAGTAAAAACTTCATTAGATGAGTTATCACCTACTTATGAGTACTCACAGCCAACATTAAATGTTATATGTATCCCATTATAATATGTTATATGATCTTATAATTATATTTATTAATATCATCATGGAATTTCAAGAATCTCATCAAAACAGGGAACTATTGTGACCTTATCAATGTGATAGATACTCTAGGACATTATTACATTAAATTCAAGAGAAACATTGAAAAAATATAATAATATTTTTTATTAAAATTAAAATATTAAAATTGAAATATAATCAAAATTTAAAAATAGTTAGTTCTAAAATAAAAACTCCAATAGACTTTCATTTGGACTACAACCAATTACATACGACTTTTAATCTTCTAAGTTTCACACGATGACCATGTTTCTATTGAGTTATTCATTTATTCAAGGGGTCCACCATGTTTTCTTCCATGGATATTTTTCTCATTTGAATGTCACCTATTTGAGATAAATCCATCAATATATGATACTTTCAATTTTTGTGCTTCATACGCTAATGTGACCTTGGTTCATTGGTAAGGGCCACATTTATAAAATTATCATAATGGAGTGTCATGGGATTGATACTTCTAGGTATCACATCAGGATCTTGGGTGAAGTTTCATATCCAAATTTCTTCTTTAACCAGCTAAAAATATATAATATATTAAGACTATTTTGTAGAATCTATGACTATATCTTTATTTCAGATCTTCTATCTCACAATACCTGTATTGAGAGTTAAGATATATCTCGTCTACAATTTCATATCGTATTCATTTTTTTGGAAACTATTATATCCATATCCTCTAATGACTAGTTCTTTATCTCCTCCATAGACCAGGAACATATCCTTAGTATACCTTGAATAATTAATGATAGTCTTGACTTACATACAATGGTTGGAACCTGGGTCATATTGATATAATCCTACCACACTTAAGGTATATCCAACATATAGCCTAGTACAAAGCTAGCATACATGACTAACCCAATCGTCGATGCGTATGATGTCCTTGGCATCATTTGTATTTCCTCATGTGTCTCAGGACAAATTTTCCTAGAAATATTAATATCATGTTACATTGGTAATTATCTTCTATGGATTGTTCTATATTGAATCTCTTCAATATCTTGTCAATATATAATCTATGACTTTGATTGAGAGACCAATTAGATCTATAATGAGGGATCTTGATCCTAGGAATATATACTACTTCACCAGACTCCTTTATGGATAAACATGTGTTTAACAAGGCTTTAACTATCTATAAGGTTAGTTTTTCATTTACAATAATTAGTATGTCATCATAATAAATTATTAATAAAAAATGAACTCCCACTAAACAGTTTATAAACACAAGGATATCATTCAATATTTATGAAACCAAATTTAATTTTGGGTTCATCAAACTGAATGTTCAATGACCTGTATTCTTTATTTAATCCATAAAAAGATCTTTTCAATTTTTAAACCGTGTTGGAATTATTTGGAGTCACAAAACCTTTATGGTGTGTTATATAGACATCTTCATGATGGTTCTTATTAATGAAGGTTGTTTTGAAATACATTTTTCAAATATCATAATCATGGAACACCATAATAGAAATTATAATTATGATGGCTTTTAGTATAGAAACTAGTGATAAGGTTTCATCATAATTTGTGCCTTGATATTGTTTGAATCATTTTACAACCAGTCATGCCTTATAGGTACTATGTTTTCAACCCACATATAGTTTCTTCTTGAATACTCATTTACAAACAATGAAATTTAAATCTAGTGGAGGATCTAATGAAATCCAGACTTGGTCATAGTATATGGAATCCATTTAAAAATTCATAGTTTCTTGATACTTGGAAACATCTATTCCACTTACATATTCTTTGTATTTTATAGGATCATTATTATTAAATAGTAATGAGTCACCATCCTAGGTGACTAGAAAATCATATCTCTTTGTTTATATAACCTCTCCTGTACTCTAATTAGTACTTGTGTCTCTGAAAAATCTTCCATGGGGATTTGTGGAATCTATTCATGTTCCCACTCTGGACATCATCAAAGTCTATCTCTCTCACAATATATTTTTTAGATATGCAATCCATCTTAAGCAATACAATGCGACCTTCCACTATTAAATTTTTTTATGAGGGTTTGTATATGTAATATTACCTTTTTTCCATGGAGTATCCTATAAAGGTACACTTTGTGCCTCGTCGTGCATGTTTGTTTTCTAAAGAGGCCTTAACAATCCCTTAAACTCCCCACACATCTAAGTATGATAACATCGATTTCTTTACACTCTACAATTGGTATGGAATACCATCTTCTACATTAATTGTCTCTTAGTTTAGTATGTATATTTTTCTCAAGAATTTGAGTCCCCAAAAGGATTAGGGAAGACTCACATGACTCATCATTGATCACACCATGTCGAACAGGGTGTGGTTATTCCATTAACGTACACTATTTCATTATGGTTTATAAGGAGGTGTGAGTTGGGATTTAATCCCAAACTTCTACAAATAATCAATGAAGTCTTGATTAATTTATTCTCCACCATAGTATTGGTGGGGTTTCTTAATCTTCTTAGTAAGATGATTCTCAACTTCCTTATTATAATCCTTCAATATGTCAAAGGAATCAGACTTATACCTCATTAAGTATACATATCCATATCTACTTAAATCATCCATAAAATTTATGAATTATGAGTACAGAGCCCTTGATTTACCTATAAATGGTCCACACACATCATTATTAACTAATTCAATAAGCTCCTTATACTTTTTACCTTTTACACTAAATAAATATTTTTTTCTTTTTACATTATAAACCAGAATTCCACACACCAAATGGTTTTAGTTCAATGGAATAAAAATATCTACCTTTGTGTAATTTTTTCAAATGTGTTTCATTTACAAAACCTAGTTGGTGATTCCATAGTTGGTTATGGTATGAGTCATGTGGGTTAGTTTTTTTATCTATTATCATTACTTTGTTTGTATAATCCAACACATAAATGCCATTACTTAAATATGACTTACCATGAAATATTATTTATTTATAAATAAAAAAATTTCTCCACAATTTTAAAAATTAATCCATCAATATTAAGTATGGATTCATAAATAGTTTTTTTGTAACTGAATGTGCATAATGAAAATAATTTAATACCAATATCACTCTCATTGACAACGTAAGGTGGTGGTCCCCAATAGTCATGCCAGAAAGTATGCCTCTATTGGTTGCCCATATATTTACCTCCCCTTATAAAATCTTATGGAATATAATTTGTTACTATATTTGAATTCATATATGAGAATCACATGTTGTATCTAATACATAATTAATAAAAATAGATATATTACACAAGATAACGAACACACATAAATATTCCCATTTATTCTTTGCTTGTGTACAATTTTTCATTCAGTGTCCCTTATTTCCACATGACTAATAGATAAAATCATGTTATCTTGATTTCACCTTAATTTGTCTCTTCATGGAAGGTCATTTCGAATATCTTTTATACTTATAGATCTTTATCAGGACTTTTGTTTTATTCTCTATAAGGATAAAAGGGTTTTGATGCTTCGTCTCCCTATCAAATTTAAAATTAAATGTGAAAAATATGGAATATACTTCTCTATGTTATTAATAATGAAATTAATAACAATGTTGGAGAAGCTTTGAGTAAGTGATGCAAGTATGAGATTGGCGTGCAGTTCTTCGAGATATTTAAACCCTAGAACCTCTAAACACTCAATGTATCTAATTATTTGGTGCTCATTTGGTTCACCTTCTTTAAGATTACTTTAAAATCGAAATTTGGGTATATCAAATTTTTTCCTCCAGGGATCTTTATTTATATATACCATAGAGATTTTGGAGTAGGTTATATGAAATCTTGTATTCATTTGACTTTATGAGTTCATTAGACTTGGATTAAATAATTAACCACCAAAAACCAACCATGTCCCTCAAGTATTTAATATAGATAGTGAACTCTTCATTACCCAACTCTTTTCCAAGTGGATCGGGCAGTTAGGATTCTTGCACATAATATTTTTATTCATGGAACTACACAAACCATGGGTTTCTGAACCATTCATGGAAGATACTGTTAGCAAAGATATGGTATTTCACCAAGAAAGATCAGAGGGGTAATGTGGATGATTAAATTTAAATTATTCCGTAATTATAAAAGAAAATACAATTATTACTTTAATTGATAAAAATTTATGTGAGACATAATTAATTTAATTATATTAATTCTCCCACTATTTTATCAAGTCCCAACTATGAAACCCTATATATTTAATATAGTTAATTTCATGATTTATTACATTAAATCACACTCAGTACAACCTAGTATATCATGGGGCCAAGTGGATTTGAAAAATAGGGTACATATCATAACAAATTGAAATATACATATAGTACCATTATTTAAAAACTCTATAACGTGAATTCATATTCTATGGATCTTATAAATTTTCACGGGATAACCTGCGGATGTACAGAAGAAAGGGGTGGACTATAAATCCCATTAAGGGAATCAAAAAAGAAAATATTGTGGTAAATAAAAATATGTGATAGAATCGGAATATCTAGGTAATATAAGAAGGGTGATAATAATAATCTTGAACAATGATACATGATATAACATGATAACATAAATTCAACATGTGAATTTGGAAACAACATAAAACATGAAATAATAAACATAATTCAAAGATAAATTCAAATACATCATAAAATATCATTACAAGGATAACCTATTATGTGCTATACATGGAATATAATGAGGTCAAAACATTTCCTAATGAATTTTAGGGAAATATAATTCTAGTCCCACCTGTCACTTTCATATTATGTACCTGCATAAGTGTGCCACATAGATTATACAAAAAAAGGATATATTCCATAAATTTTGACCCCAAAATTAAGTAATGAACGTTATATAAATACAAACCCCCAATAAATTAAGTATAGTTGAAACTATGTGAATATCCTTAAGTTAAAATGGGGATAGGTATTCACAATAATAAATTTGGAATTGAAAATCACTGGATAATTTCAACAATATAACGAGGGTACATAATGATTCATGTTAGGGATTAATGAGATTCAAAGAGGTCTCTTAGAAAATTTAAATCATAAGGGTAATAATAGGTATGTGTAAAAACAAATACCAATATGAACAAATTTAAATCAAAAGTTATAATTTAAGGAATTTTCCTGAAAAAAGAAGAGGGGTATAGGATCTCTTACATTGAGAGGACACTTCTAAAAGCTTGGGAAAAGCTTCTTAAGAGAATGGCGGTGCCTTGTATGGGATATAGAGAGGGAGAGGTAGAGTAATTTTATTATACAAGGGTTTTCAGTGAATATTAATGGGAGGATGGGTAGGTTTATATAGAAAAAGAGACGATAGTTCTTTATTAATTTCAAAAATTAGGATTTGGACTCTATATGATAAAGTAATCAAAACCTAAATCCTTCTCATTGTTTGTAGAATGGTTTCTTCCAAATATGTTTTTTTCATTATTTGATAAGGATAATAATTGAACTCATTAAAATAATTACCTTGGTGATGTGGAACTGATTCATGTTTATAATTAATTTATTTTACAACTTTGAAATATAATATATGTTTTGGAGGACGCATTAAAGGTTTATAAACTTAATCAAATAACATAAAAACACATTATTTTAAATTGGAAATATATATTTGGTCTTGGATTCCATTTACAACATATATTAAATCACTTCTGGTCTATATGATGTCATAATACACACCAAATATTTGTACCATATTTATTTTTTACCCAAAAATTTGACTGTATCAGAAAAATATGATAAATTCACTATTATAAACTTTTTACATTATGATTTTAAAAATAATATTTATTTTATATAAATAATTATATACATAATATAATTTATTATTTTAAATAAAAAATCCATATTTATCGAAAAATACTTTTTTTGACAATAATAGTTTTATGACCCTTATAAAAATTACATTTGACCTCATAAAATTAAATGATCATTTATATTTAATAAAAATTATTTAATAATTATATTTTATTAAAAAATAATTTTTCTCAAAAAATCATGAATTCATATATATTTCCCAAAAATACAATTTATGTTTCATCATAGCAAAATATAATTTATATCAAACTCATTATTTAATTATTTAAAGAAAATTAATAAAAATGAATAAATATAATCATTATTTTATTAACAATAAAAATATGAAAATTCATAATTTTTGTATCTATATTCATAGACCATTATTATAATAGTGAACGCCCTAAGGGTAAGGTGTGTGATGGTAATATGTTTTTAAGGTGGTTCAACAAAGGTTATGATCTCAGTGAGCTTGGAATTCTCCCATAAATGATTTTTCCATGCTTTAATTGTTGAATCTGAAATTTGAATTGTTCAAGGGAAAATCCCATAGATTTAATATCCCTTGGAAAGTATGATAAATGGGATTCATAGGGTAAAATATAATTGGTTGAGGTTATCACTTCCTTTGTCTGTGTCAATTGGAAATTATCAAAAACCATAATAAACTAATATTGATGGTCTCTAAAAAATAGGTATATTATCAATGGTTATGATTATTAATTAACTTTAAAATCTAGGGGAATATAAATATCATAAATTACAAAATTAGTGCATATGTTTTCTATAACTAAATTACTTGATAATGAATTTATTCATTCAAAAAGGTAATTTCATTTATAAAAGTATGTGTCATTCAATTCTCCCCACCCCCTCATATATTTTTCCCTAAAAATCATTTAATATAATAAAATATAATAGTATACTTCTATTTCATTTCCAATTTCAGTTCCCATGACACGCCCTCAAACTCGTGGTTCTTCTATAACACTTTCTCCAGGTTATTTATCTTTTCTTTATAACATTTCCTTTCTGATATAAGATCTATATCATCTTCTCATCATATGAAATTTATTTATCCAATGGTACCACATATGGATTAAGTACATTTGAGGGGTCTAGTATGTGCTTCCTCAAGATGGATACATGAAATTCATCATGTACATGAGATAGGTTGGGTGGGAGTTTTAATCTATAGGAAACTACTCCTATGATATTAAGGATATATAAGGGGTTGATGTATCTTTTACTAAGCTTTCCCTTCTTCTAAAACCTCATGATTTTCATCTATGGTTATATAATTATGAATAATTTATCATTGATGTAAAACTCTAGGTCTCATTAATGATTATCTACATAGATTTTTTGTAAACTTTGTGATGATTTTATATGACATTAAATGGTTTTAAAATTATCTTTTATCTCTTGGATAATATAATGTATCATCAACTTACACTCTCCAACTTCATCCTAACATGTTAGAGTTCGGTAACGTTTCTATATAGACCCTCATGAGGTGACATTTGAATGATATAATAGAAATTATTTTCATTTGATAACTCCACTAGGGGAAGGTGTTGATCACAAAGTCCATGGAAATACTTTGAACATCATCTTTGTATATCTTCTAGATTTTGAATGGTCCTTTCAGTCTAACCATCCATTTTAGGATC
Organism: Viscum album; assembly: GCA_963277665.1. Classification (NCBI taxonomy): domain Eukaryota; kingdom Viridiplantae; phylum Streptophyta; class Magnoliopsida; order Santalales; family Viscaceae; genus Viscum; species Viscum album. The sequence goes on from OY728135.1 coordinate 457,470,689, forward strand.
ATAAGCAGTTATGGAGGTCATTTTTGTATCTAAATATTACTAAAGTACTCTCTAAAACCAAAAAGTGAACCTCATATATTGATTAGATATAATATAGAGAAGAACTCAATGTAGTCCTACAACTTCTCTTATATATATCTTGGTGATTTAGTCATGATATAAATCATCCCTGATAGAAATAAATTGTGATGAATTTTTAAGGAAATCAACCACCACCCATATGGAATTATTTCATTTACATGTCTTGGGGAATCATATGAGGAAATCCATGGTTATGTTTTCACATTTCCATACATGTATGGGTAATGGTTTCATCATTGCCTTAGTCTTTTTTAATTCTTTCTTGACTTGTTATCATACAATGCATCGAAATAAAAACTCTTCAATATCCTCCATCATGTTATCTCACCATATTTTTTTCTTCAAATATCTATCTATATTGGTAATTCCTATAGGAATAGAGAATGATGAGATATTTACATTATCTATAACTTCCCTCTTTGGTTCTAGTATTAATGGGACACATATCCAGGTTCTGAACCTTATAACTCCATCTACAACAATGTTGAACTCTAGAATATTCTCTATATTTTTATTTCACACCTTATCATCCTTATGTTCCTCCTTTATTCTCTCAAGAGTGGATGTTTGGGTATTTATTTGATCAATGTATGATTAAGATCCTTTTATTATTCTCATATCCATAATTTTCATGTCCAATAAAATTAGATCACTTGCAGTCTTCACCATGGATAGAGTAATGGGAACCTTTCTACTCAGAGCATATGCCACTTTTTTTGCTTTACCAATATGGTAATGGACTGAACAATCATAATTGTTTATCAACTCTAACCACCTTCATTAGTGCATATTAATCTCTATTTTTTGAATATATAATTGAGGATTTTATAGACTATATATATATAACAATTCTCCTAATAGAGATAATGATACTAAATATTCTGTGCGAAGATCACTACGGTCAAATATAGATAATTCATTGGGTATTTATTCTCATGGAACATTAATTATAAAGAGGAGTAGGATATCACTTTTTTATCTTTTATGAGTACACAACCCAAACCTTTTTTAAATTCATCATTATAGATCACAAATCCTTCCCCGCTGGTGGGTAGTGTTAGAACGGTTACAATGATTATATTATTCTTCAACTCTTTAAATATCTCTTCACATTCAGTGATCTATAAAAAATCATCTCCCTTCTGAGTGAGATTGTCTAGTGGTCTTAAAAATCATGACAATTTTCTCAAAAATAAACAATAGTACATAGCTAATATAAGAAAACTATGGGTTTACATCATAGATTTTGATCATGGACATCCTTCAAATAGATTAGTTTTTAAAGGATCTACAAATATCACTTTGGTGGTGATAACATGCCCTGGGAATTTTACTTTTCCCATCTAAAACTCACACTTATTGTAACTCACAAATAACTTTTCCTTTTGAAAATTCCTTAGTATAGAATCAATATACTCATCATTTTCCTTGTTTATTTTGGAGTAGATAATAATATAATCTATAAATAAACCCATAAATTTTTCAAGTTAATCCCTAGAGAATCTATTTATAAATTTCATTGATATTTAAGGAGAAGTTTTGAGTAAAAATGAAATCACTATGAACTCATAGTTCTTGTACCATATATAAAAATAATGATTGGGGTTATCCAGCTTCTTTAACTTTACTTGTAATATCCAAACCAAAAAACCACCTTAAAAATCATTGTTCTCCATGTATGTAATAAAATAATTCATCAATATATGGTATATGATACTTGTTCTTTAACATGATCGTGTTTATCTATGGATAATCTACTTTGAGGATCATTGGACCATCCTTATTCTTAATGAAGAGGACTTGTTCACCCTACAGTGAAGAACTTCGGGGTGTAAACCCTTTATCTAGATAATACTATAATTTTTTCTTCATCTACTCATGTTAAATAATGGACAATTTATATAGATTCTTGGATATTGTAAAATATCCAGGTATACACTGAATTGAGAAATCAACATATCAGCATGGAGGAAGACTAGGAAATTTATCAGGAATCACTTCAACATATTCCCTTACAATTGGAATGTAATCAAGGAGTATTTCTCCTTAGTCTCATTCATTTGAGAAATATTTGCTTTCTCATAGGTAAATAATATCCATGATTGATATGATGACACTAAAGAAGATTAATTATCCTCCATTCAGTTATTTAGAATCAGAGGATGATTCATGACATGGAGGGTGATTTCATTCCCTCAGTAATTCATGTTATCTCTCTATAAGTAAAGTTGATCCATACCTTGAATTTCAAAAAAAAAATACTTTAAATATAATATCATGAGTTTTATTAGGAATTTAATCTTACAAATATGGATAGGGTTACAGGTTTGGGATATAATAATTAAACCATTCAAAATCTTCATTGATAACTCAACTTCCATGTTTTGAGGTTGTGTTTGATTAAATCTACTAAATCTACATGATATGAAAGAATGTGTAGAACTAAAATCAAAATTTAAATTAATTAATGTTGAATGAAAAACTATCAAACTTATCACTACTTCCTTATCGAAATCCTTCTCACTGGTTGTGATTCCATAAGATCTCCCTTTCTCTCTAGAACTTGGAGGTTGTTATCATCAGTTTTTATCGACAGCCCTTGCCTTGGGGAAATGATTCGCATAGTTTCCCTATACCTTATAGTTAAAATATTGGACAATAGGCTGGGGATTAATAGGATTATTTCTTTATTCCAAAACATTGGTGGGTTTCTCTCATATGTAGTTGTTATCTAGGTGACCTTTCTACACATAAAGCGTTTACTTATCCCCATTAAGTAATTTCAATAATGATTCTTCCCACACTCTTGACAAGTGGGGGTTTGGAATTTATTACAAAATTATATTTTCCATCATACCACTAGAACTAAAATATTTTTTATGCTTTATATTCTTATGAAAACCTTGAGGTTCACTGATCTAAATTTTGACTTTGAGGTCACATAGTACAATTTTCTCATAGTTGTAAAAATCTTGAATGGTTAAGGATCTTTATAGACTAATCTTTATCCCACCAAAGAAGCGGTAAAATTTACTTTTGTAGGTGATGAAAAATAAATACGCATATCTTTAAAGACTTTTGAAGATTGTATCATATTCCCCAATTGATTCATTATCCTTTTTCTAGAGTCTAAAGAAATCTCTCTCTATATTATGATGGGGAGTGTGATGAAAATAGTTTTTGAAAAAAATGGATCTACTTCCACTCCATCACTTCAATATCCTACATGGTATTTATATCTTTGAAAATATTACACCATTTATCATATTATCCTTTTATATAATAAATATAAATTACAAACTTCTATTAATCATATCATTTAAGGATAAGGAATATATTTTCAATGGATTTATTCCATTGTTCCGTGATTAAAGGATCTGAATATCCACTAAAATTCTAAATCCTTTATCGCATAAAGGTCTCAATTGTAACTTGATCCTTATTATATGGATTTCAGAGTTTCTCCTATTTCAGTTTTTGGTTCAAAACATGGGTTCACTAAGAATTTTTTATCATAAATTCCATGATTCCTACTCCCATTAGGTTGGGAATCTCATTTGGGTAGTCTTCACATTGCCTCTCACATTGGTTATTGGCTCAGTTCCTCCTATTTCTGGATATTGACTAGAATAAAGGGAAAATATTATATGAGTATTTTTAAACTATTAAACACATAAATGTGAACCCAATAGAATTAAATTTATAACTCATAAATTATTTATATTCCATAACCATTGAATTTCTAGATTTCAATATTGTTTTACCCATGATCTATTTACTAATATAAAATATTTTGGGCATTTTTGTTCCCTTCATAATGGTTCATAAAGAGATTATGAATTTACCAAATTACATCCCGCCTGATTTTAAAATAGGGTGTGCATCAAGTACATTTTCATCTATCTGATGATTATTGAGTCCAACTCAATGTTCCCTTATTATGTTTATTACACCTAGGTACCTTTGTGCTAGATTCACATCCAGTTTTATTATCCAAATAGGGATATTCTTTCTTCAAAACCACTTACTGTATACCTTAACAAAATTAGGGATGTTTCCTTATGTTTATTATTATCCCTATTTCTTTATTTATATTTTTTTAATCCTAAAACCAAAAATAACTAGACTTTTTTTAAACCAACTATGACAAATCATATCTTCAATACACTTAATTTAATTTTTTATTTGATAAAATAATACATAGTATAACCCAAAATATTGTGAGGCCTAGTGTATTTTGGAAATATGTTGCATATAATAATAATTTTCAATAGAAATAAAAAGAAATAAATATTTAAAAACTTCATAACATGCACTTATATTTCATGAATATTCAAAACTGCACAGGATAACCTAGGACGTACATAACAAAAAGGTGAGCAATAAATATTTATAATGAAATAAAAATATAATAGCATAATATAAAGTAGTAAATGTCATCCAAGAGGTATATCAAGGTAACATAATAGGTTTTAGGATCATAATCGTAATCAATGAGAAATGATTTAGAATAATAACATAAATGTTACATGGGAATGCGGAAACAACACAAAACATGACATCATAAATATAATACAGTGTTAACTATAAAAAATAATACATGTAATTCATAGGATAACCTTATTTTAACTATACACTATATTTCATGAGATTAAAACAATACCCTATGAATTAGAGGGCAATATAATTCTGAGATCACCCATCACTTTCAAATCATGCACGTGAATAAGTGTTCCACATAGATCATACAACATAAGAATGTATTTCATAAATTTTAAACAAATGGTTAAGGATTGTGGTTTACATACATGTATATCCCCAATAAATTATTTTTAGGTACAACTAGGTGAATACCCTTTGGTAAATGGGGGTATCTATTCACAATACAAAATTTTGTCATTGAAAATCGTAGGATAATTTCGGCACCATAACAGGGGTATATAATTATTCACAAGAGGGATTAATGCGGTTTGAATGTGTCTATAAACACATTTAACTCATAAGGGAGGTAATAGATGTGTGTAAAAACACATAACAATATAAAAAATTAGAAATATAAAGGAATAATTTAAAGAAGTTTCTTCAATAAGGAAGAGAAGTATAGGATCCCTTAACTTGAGAGAACTCTTCTAAATGCTTTGGAAGAGATTCTTAAGAGATTTGGAAAACCATTGGAAGGATATATAGAATTAAATAAAAATTAATTTCATGGTAAAATGGTTTTGAGTGAATGTAAAATATTGTATGGGTGGGCTTATATCTCAAAGAGATGAAAGTTCTTTATTAATCTCCAAACATTGGTTTTCAACTCTATGTGATAAATTAGTATAAAAAATAAAACTTCCCTTGGTTTTTATCATTATTTATTTCAAATAGTAGTTTTTTTATATCTTATCTTTATATGAACTGAAAACATTAAAATAATTTTATTGTGATGTGGAAGATAAATAAATAAATTTAAAACCTTAAAATATAATACAGGTTTTGGATGATTCATTAAGGTTATAAAAATTAATTAAATAAAATTAAAAGAATATTATTTTAAAGGGTAAAAATATATTTGGTCTCAGACACCTTTTATGTCATATATTACATCACTTATGGGTTATTATGATGATATTATATATTCTTTATATTTATACCGTATTTACTTTTTACCCAAAAATTTGAATGTCTCATAAAATTATGAAAAATTACACATTTTACAATTCAGACATGTAGATTTAAAAAATAATATTTATTTTATACAAATAATTCTATAAATATGATAATTTACACTTTTAAATCAAAAATCCAAATTTATTGAAAAATAATGGGTTTTGACAATAATTGTTTTCAAGCCCTTATAAAAAATATATTTGACATCATAAAATTATATTATCATTTATATTTAATAAATATTATTTAATAATTATATTTTATATAAAAAATAATCTATTTTAAAAATTCATTAATTCCTTAAAAGAGTTTGTTAATTGAAACAATGTTTTTCTCAAAAAAATATAATTGGTGTTTCATCAAATCCAAATAAAATTTTTATCAAGCACATTGTTGAATAATTAAAAAATAATAATATAGGAATAAATATGATCATTGTTTTCTTGAAAATAAAAATTTACAATTTCATACTATTAGGGTCGAGATATATAGCCCTTTGTTACACTAGTAAACTCTTGAATGGTAAGTTGTGTAATGGTGAGATTTTCATAGGGTGGTTTAGAATACATGGTTTGGATTGTGATATCGATGAGATTGAACTTATCATATAAATGGTTTTTGTTGTTAATTTTTTATGGATTATCAGATTGATTTTGGTCAAGGGTAAAGCCTAGAGATCCTACCCCCTTCAAAATCTATGCTAAATAGGATTCATAAGGTTTGATCCTACTGGTTGAGGCCATCTCTTCCTTTATCTAGGTCAATTGGACTTTACCAAATTAGTACATGTGTTTTAGATAACTACACTACTTGATAAGGAACTTGTCAATTCAAAATGGAAATTTCAATTCTAAATTTTTGGGTCGTTACACCAATATCCTTCTCTATTGGACTTAGAATGTCTAGTTGTTTAGAAATTTTAGGGGCTAGGATCCAAAATCCTTTTCTCATAAACCCATTGTTGGATTTTTCAATTACTTAAAGGTATTTAGGTAGGAAGGTATTTTTCTACTTCAGGTTTGAAACTCCTTGATCCGTTGAGTGGACTCCCCAGTCCAAAAAGCATAACTTTGATTTCTTAAAAACATTCCTCCAAGTTATATCAATTATTGTGTGGGATACTTATACTTTTGTAAATTGGTTAAGTCCACCCAAAACATTAACAAGAACTCCATAATAAAAGTATGTTTCTCAACATGGGCTGGTCAAACACTATGTTCCTTGGTTTTCATTTCTAATCTAGTAATTGAATCATTATCCTAACTTAATATTAAGTTATGGGACTTTATTTATTATGTGTAATGATTTCTTATTTTATCCTTTACATGTCTTGTTAATATTATGTGGATTTTACTTAAGTGATTAACAATGTTTTGATAAAACATTTATACACTTCCCATTTATTTAAATTCTATATTTTTTATTAGTCTATTTATTTATGTGATAATAGTCATGAATCCATGGAATAAATAATTCATAAGATAAAATAAATCAATAAAATGACTCAATCATGAGCTTATCTAACATATGGTTTATTGAGTGGTAAATAAATCAACATATGACCCTAATGTAAAACTTCTTGTGAAGTTCTTGGAATGAGTTTCATCATTCCACCCACCTACATATGTGTCACATGCGTTCATTTTGAATAGGTTCTACCTTGAACCACCTCTATGTGACTCGTGAAGCTCCTTTTATTATATATATATTTATAACTTGTGCATAGGTGAGGGAAAAAAGGATTGGTTAAGGGAAATCACATAAACAACTCTAGACACGCGTGTCCTATATCATTAGAAGAGGGAGGGATGACACACATGCCATCATTTTTAATTTAATAATATATAATTTGAATCCCAAGAAATAAAATTAAATTCAATTAATCCAAAACATACGTGGGTCTGGTCAAATCTCATGATCGGTTATAGAAATGATTATAATATGAAAAAGTACACTACCTAGTATTCAATTTGATTCGTTCTTTATTATTAAGATAAACATGATTGTACTAATTAATTAATTTATTAATTAATTCCCATTATTATAATGACTATATGAAGTATCATGAAGATACCCAAAATAAATTTATTCCTGGAAAATAAAATATCATAAACAATTTTACAGATAATTATAATAAATTAATTTATCATTTATTAATTCTTAAAAACCTTCGTTACATTGTCAAAGACTTTTGATGCCAATAGTGTAATTAGGTCTCAATGATGAAATTAATTATTTTAATGTATTTTTATTTTATCCATTATTGAGAGAGTACACAATCTGTACTTATAAGATACACATCATTTTCCTTGATATCATGTATCCAAGATAAACATCTATGGATTTGGATTGTATCTGGGCTAGAATACATAGTGTGTACTAACTTACTACATGTTGTGTGTTCTATTTTTTGTGTGTTTTCATAACCCAATAATTTACTTGTTATGTTCTTTGAATGTGGTAATTAATTATTTTCATGTCCTTCTTGTTGTATATATGGAATTTCTTTCATTAATTATCTACTATTTCAATATCACATAGTTAAAAACAATGTATTTGACAACACAATTAGAGTTAATTTCACCACTAAACTACATGGACTTTACAACGTGTATGCGAGATACATGTTGTGTAAATTGAAAAACTGTGTTCCAAGTTGGTATGATCTATATGTTGTGTGAATTAAATGCATCGTGTGTAATTTCTTATTTTATTGACATGTATCTCATGACACATCCAACTACAATGAATTTGGGTACACAACGTGTACTCCAACTACACACCGTGTAACCCAATCAACTAGACAAACCCATTATCACCACATGACATAATCTCTGATCATTCTCCCTCTATTATTAGTCATTAATTATGTTGTGAATCTTGAATATTTATTATTAAGATATCAAACTCATGTTAATTAATCTTTGTATTATAGAAAAATATGTTGTAAATGAAAGATCTAACCAGTAGTGTGCATAATTAGTCAATTTATAAAATAAATAATTATAAATTTAAACAAAACCTAGGACTGATACCACTTGAAGGTTCTAGACATAATAGAGACACCTTTTCATTTAATAATCTTTAAAGTTTTTATAGGTTTCAATGGATCATTCTACAACTGAACATGGCATAAATATCATGACCAATGAAATTTATTCATTGAATGTTGACATAGAAATTCCAAAAATAGAAGAGGATATTTTTCAAGTTAATTTTATAATTAATTTAAATTATATCTAAAGAAGTATTAAATCATATTTTGATATTTTTTATGATTATTTTTATCATCTGAGAATCCTTTTTGGATTATCATCATTGCATTGAGATGGCCCAATGTAGATCCTATCCAGTGGTGATCCATACGTAGTCTATTGATCTTCGAAGAACTCCAATGGAACATCAGTTGCTAGCATGGAGGATCGATTGTCTTTTTTTGTTCATTGTGATCACTTATATCTTCTTTATTCTTGAAGGATTATCTCTTGTTCATATCATTCTTGAGAGGATGAGAGAAGGAGGAATCTAGGGATAAGAGTGATGTGCATAACAATTCTCAATTCTTGATTAACCTAACATAATAGACATAGAAATCTATTTCTAGAGTTAGGGTTTAGATTAAAATAGTATTTAATTTCACAATGGATGTTAAACAATATAATAAACCTTATCTAACCTCATTCCATATATTATTATTATTATTATTTTATGTTGTGTGATATCTTCCAAAATGATAAATATTATTTTACCAGATTTTAAATTAATATTTATCACCAAACATGATCTTATTTCACTCATCCTCATTGGAATTTATCGAAAACCTAAATAAATATTTATTATTTATTTATTCATAAATAAATATTTTAATCAAATTGTAAAGAATAATTTTTTATTAAATATTCAATATATAAAATAGATTTTTTATTCATAGTCTATCTAATAAATATTTATTAATTATTGAAAAACTAAATAATTTATTTATTAATCAATAAATAATTATTTATTACCTATTGAATATTTTTTATTAATAAATCATGATTAAAATTATTCTTCGATCATGGGATTAATATTTATTCCAATAATTAAATTAAAATATAATATAATTTTTATCAACATAAAAACTTAGTGTATGACCCTCTAAGATTCTTTCTCATTAGAATTAAGTGATCTTTCTTAAAGACCAATATTATTTTCTAGAAATGGTTCAAGGAACCTAAGAGAAAGAATTTAATGTTTCAAAATCGACAAACACAAACAAATGCTTATTATTTAATGTAATCCCTTAGTCACAATATCTCATCAATTAGGTCACACACATGTGTAATAAACCTATTTGCTTGATACTTCTTTCTTTGACTATATAAAGTAAAATCATTGTTACACCATGGAAAAGGAATTTAATGTGATGGTTCTATTTCAATCAATGTTTCCAGGTATCGAATCCATAAATAAATAAGGGACAAATCCTTCCAAGACTTATTCATTAATAACATGTCATTCATAATGCACCCAACATACTCAATTTCTCATGAACATATAGTTCCATGATTTTAGTTACTACATCAAAGTATGTGATCCATGAGAAGTATTAGTAATAATAATCTTAAATTCAATAGACCATTATATATACTTGAAGATAGAAATATCTAAGGACACATAAACATACAGAATTCCCAGAGGTAGTTTTATTCTCATAATATCTCACCTTTTAGATTCCCTAGTGAGAACATCATGAGAAGAAGGTGAATCTACTAATGATTACTCACACATAACAGTCAATATTCTATATGTACCATTATAGTATTTCATCCAACCATAGAACTGTATTTGAGAATGCCATCATGGTATTTTAAGGTTCTCATTCTAGTGGGGAACTATTATTTTCTTGTCAATGTGATAAATACTATAGAACAATATTAAATTAAAGTGATGCAGAACAATGAAAAAAATATAATAATTTATTCTATTAATATTGAAATCCTCAAATATACATCGAATCCAAAGTAAAAAAATGATATTTCATGAACACCAACTCCAATAGAGAGAGTAAAGAAAACTGTAAATAGTTAAATTTAGTTACAGTGAGAAAGTGAAAGTCACTATTAACTAAAGATTATACCAGTATGAGATTGAGTTATTTTCCAATTAATAACCTAAAGAGTTAGCATATGTGATGGTAAAAAAATATAAATAGTTACATTTGGTTATTTTAAGAAAGTAAATATCACTTTTATTCCAACTTATTTATAAAGTGAAATTCACTTTATTTTATAAAATATTTAGTAAATAATGGTAAAGTGAAATGTTATTGGTTATATGTCTTTACCACAATGAAGTAAATATCAAATTATCTTAACAGTGTTTTGGATATGCAAGATAAAAATATAAATAGTTTCATTAAACTTGAGGATAAATTTGTATAGCCTAATTTCATAATTTATAGTGATGTTATTATTATAAATATTTCTATGTATACAATATAAGAGAACATTATAACATTTTATGTTATTAAGTTATGGAGTTTGAATATAAGTTTCAATAGTTGAACATAAGTAATTTGATTCCTAAATCTCATCATTGTTGTAACTAGCTTTCTTTCCAAATTTTACTCACTAATAGGTTACAATGAGTATATTTTACATATGGTAATATAAGTATGAGATTTAAATTACATATGGATGTAATGTTCAAAAACCATTACTATAGTAATAACAAGAGAGTCATTTAGAATCATTGAATATTAATCACTTAAGAGATTGTTTGTAATGGTTGTAAACATATCATGTAATTTTAATAAAGTAAATTACCATATATCATTAATTCATGTATGTCATAATTTTCTTTACATGAGTAGTATAATTTAAATATCCCCTCAAAGCACTACTTTGAGTTTCCCCTGACTGATGATCATTGTTGACTATAATGGGTTTTGATGATATGTAAAGGTTATCTTGAATATATACTTATATCCATTACAAATTATTTTATATTAGATATGAAAAATATATTCTTGAGGTTATAAAAATATAGTTATTACTTGGATTTATCCATGACTGTATATCTCATGGAATGCCAGGCTGTCATAGATATACATAAAGGTGTATTATTATTATCAATCCTTCTTACATAAGGTCGGCTGCATACCTGGCATAAGAACCTTCATAATTTGATACCATGCTTACGTAATTCGACATATAAACTTAGCTAGTATGAGGGTGTTTGGGTATGTTTTTGATCATGTCATCAATCGGATTATAACCAAGATAGGATATTTCCACTTATATGACAAGAAAACACATCTGGATCTTGATAGAATTATACTAAAGAAATACATTAACATGCATTGTTAAAACACAAGAGGTGTGTTTAACTACTTGGATGAGGGTAATGTGATGTACCCATACATTATATTAATGACATGTGATGTATTCATATACTTGGCCTATCTATTTCTGAGAATCAAGAAAATATAGGTTTTATTTAGTTGATTGACTAGTTCCATGTCTAGTAGTTACTCTATGTCACATAGAAATGGATTATATAGGTATACATATGATTTATATGATACATCTAATAGTGTAAATGTTCATATAGATATGTTATTTTGTTTTATAGATATCACATTCGTCCCATTATTAGCTTGAGTAGTATTGATGATTTTCTAGAGGCCACTATTTGCTTATATAAATAGAATATAGTTTTCATATATCTTGCCAATGATTCCAAGGATTTCATGGTCACACTATTAGGCATCTTTATAATGATATATTTTTGGAAAAAGTGTTTGTTCAAAAATTAAGAGAGTATAATAAAACCATATCAAAAAGATTTTTGGATGAATTTACAAATAGTTGTGAAATTTTTCATAATGTTTTGAGGGATTTTAGTGTAAGTGATAAATTTTTTAATATGAACTAAAATAATTATATTGAATATTTAATTTGGGTTCATTTATCTTAAAAAGTATTTCAATAATAATAATCCTTTATGAATGGATTAAATGATTTTAATATTCATTTAATATAATTCAATTAATTAATGATAATGAAAATAAAGTATATGGATACATTAAATATGGATAGAGCTTTTAATTAAATGAAATGATTCATGTATGGATATATAAAGGGGTTATATCCCTCATGTTTTAGCAAATTATAGTATTTAATAATAATCAAACATTCTTAATTCACATAGATTTCTCATCTTCTTTGGTGAAGATTATAAAACCTCTTTCGGTATATGGGCGTCCTTCAATTGAGATCGAGATCCACAGGTCGATGTAATCCCTCAGAGTTAGGAAACTTTTGTTTACTACTCCAATGATCTTCCTCAATAAAAATTGTTATGTATTATTGAATTGGGTATCTAGTTATGAATATTTATGTTCTTCATTTATTACATGTTCATTTCATCAAATATAGATCAAATATATTTGGGGTTTTCTTCCATACCATTTCCATATGATGTACAATGAAAACCCAAAAAAACATCTAAAAACTAAAACATAGTGGAAGAACACTCCAAAAACTAATTAAACATGGATTATATATATACATTTGGAATGAATAACAAAAAAAAATAACAAGAGTTGTTCCCCTTTCACCTTATCAATATGGAATTTCTACACATCAAATGGAAGTTTGTATGAGATTTCTGAGAAGCAGTTAGAAGTCTTATTTGTCATTGGTTTACCATGTGATACGGAAACATTCAATTATTGGGAAGGATATCCCTTATATCAAATATCTTCATAAACCTTTGGTTACATAATGGTGAGTATTAATCATTATATATTGTTTTTATTGAGTATATTTTGTTATAGAATCCCACAAGAATCACAAACTAAGAGTCTTATTATATAGGTCATCCAAGGACCCCCTGGATTCTCAAAGTGTTACCAATGAGTTAAAAGTTTCATAAATGATTCATAGGTTACAACTATTGGAACCCTATCCCTCTGTAATGTTCAAAAAATATTTTTTTGGGATAATTAACCACTTTATAATCATCATCTCATGATGAATTTCCAAGTTTGGTAGTTTATATAGATGAACGGTAATGAGTCCCAAATATTATTTCATAATGTGTATGAATATACATCTAACTCCAGTTTGGTGAAACTCACCATGTTATTATGTATCCCATGGAAGACCACAATGTGGTTTAAACCACCAGTATGTAGTGGTGCCTTTAGAGAAATATTTCATATGGATGTGTAAGTGGATACCTGAGATCATGATGCCTGAGACTTGGTGTTTCAACAAAAATGATCACATATGCTTCACTACACCCTTCCCATTCATAGTGAGTTTCAAACATCTAACTCTTCAAAATGAAAAGTGGTCCATTAGTTTCATCCTTTCATGGACTCATTGAGAAAGTGGCCCCAACCCCCCACCAGTGTGGTGTTAAGAAAATCAAAACATGGTTCTTTATGATCTAGAAAACTATCATCTCTCTTAAAATGAGTATAACCAAGTGAACTACAATGTTAGAGAACTGATTATAGTGAGGGAAGATAGTCATACATTTTGGGTTGTGGAATTCTCCAACTAGTGTTCTGTATACTTGTCAGGCATGTCAATATCATGGCATCATGTGTTCCTATTAAAATATTTGCTTCTAGTCAATAGGTTTCCCATTATAACCATGGGTATTTTCAATCTCATGCTATTAGATCTATTGTCCACCCATCATCAAATTGGTTCTTCTGACCATATATCTCTTAAAAACAACCATTCATAGTGGTTTTTTTTCCTATGAAATTGTCACATGATGAAAACCATCATTCTCATGTCACCACCTCCATGAAACCATGTGATCCCCTACTCCATCCACAAATGCTCCACCACCAACATTCTATAAACACGTGCATTGGATCCGATACCACTTTTCATGGGATTAATGTTTTGGCATAGTGAATCACCGATATGACACCCCACATGTGTCCATCAGAACATTGTTCAACCTTTCGTATCATTGAAATGGTAGAAGATTCCCTAGTTTCATCCTCTCATAGAATCACTAGAAGAGTGATCTAAACTCCCAAATAGAGTGGATTCAAGAAAATATAAGACCCAATCTTCCTTATTTTTAGGTAAAATATCATCTCTCTTAAAATGGGACTAACCAAGTGAATTGAAACATTGATGTTATAACTGGTGTGGGACAAGGCCCTCATAGGTGTTTTATCATTATAGTGAGCTCAGTATTAGAAAATCGTATAATGATATATTCATATATTATTATTCATTAAATTATTTTGAAAATCTAAAAAAATGGTGTGACTACTACAATTCTTGTAAATTTTGAGATAAATTAAAATATGTTTATTTAATTTATTTTGATATTTGGTTAGATAATATTGGATATTTATTTAATATTGTAATGATCACAGATTATTCAATTACCAAAAATTAATTAATTAATGGATGGTTAAATAATTAAATGGAGGTAAAATAAATTATTAATAGAAATAAATTATTTGATTTGTTTTAATAAGTTGGGAGCACCATGCCAAGACATCCCAATGCCCTTATTTAGTTTTTTTTTCTTTTATTTTTTCAGTTTTCTATAAATCCTTTTCTTGTATTTTTTTTTGTTTTTTAATAAAAAATAGATGATTTTCTAATCATGATTCCCTCTTCAAATTTTGATATCTATTCATTTCTTCAGGTGTTAATCTTTCATGTAGTCAAGTGTTATGAATGTTTATCAATTTGCATTATTTCAATTTCATGAAATTATGTTAGGAAGTTATGGGAAAAATCGTGAGGAGGGTTATTCAAGAGTGCAAATAATATATATATATATATTAACATTTATGTGTTAACTATTATATATGTGTATCATAAATAAATTATACAAAACAAGAATATTTAGCCTAATTCATGCAAACTTGATCCTATTTATCTCATTATAGCCATTTAATCACCCCCAATTCAACATCAAGACATGTGAACTTAATTCAAACTTATCTTTTGATATTTTTAAATATCTATAATTATATTAAAAATTAAAAATTTTATAAATTATCACTGGATGGGTCCGAAGGACCAAAAACAGGTGATTAAATATTATATAAATTAATTAAATTAATATAAATTTTATCTAATTAATTATTGTAGATTTATCAAAAATAAAATTATTTAAAATTAAATCAAAATTAAATTATAGTAAAAAAGTATCTATTTTCCTACATTGATTTTCATTATTTATTGAGATGTGGGAAGGGGTCATTAACTTTTACCTTGAATTTTATTTAAATAAACATTTAGGTGAAATATATATTTAGTGGATTTATTATAGGTTTTAGACATAGAGTAAGTTCCTCTTGGGTTTTGTCAACTTAGATTTTAGTATTGATTTAAGAATAATTCAATCTTGTAGTGTCCTTTGTTTTGGGACTGGATGAAATTTTCGAGGAAAGTTGAATTTTCATTTTGGTGGATGGGATGAATTGTAGATCAAGCTTCGGAAAGAAATTACAAAAGTTGAAATAATAAAATTTGTTTTTTAGACTTGGTTGAAGGACTAAGAGATTCATTGAGTGTTCCATAATGTTTCTAGAGAATCAGACTCTGAAACCTAAATCTTAGAAAGGCCAGAAGGGGGCATGAATTTCCATAAACCATGCGGCTATCCAGGAGAAACTGTGATCATTCGGTGTTGCACAGCTAGTTCAAACCGTTCTCATAAGTCTATATGGATGAGAGAGTTTTTAGAGGTTCTTCATAGAGGAATTTTTTTAGGTCTACCTATGATTATCCAAACTATATAGCCATCCCTTTCGGTTCCCCTCCTTAGGCAGTAGCTGATGTATGATTGGCACACGGTTTGGCCAACCATCTATCCAAACCATACACCTCATTAAAGGGAGTTAAATTACACTTTTAACCATCCAACCCTTATATTATTTTCTACCCCATATTCTTCTCCTCTTACATTCATGAATTAGCCTCCTGAGAGTTCCTACATTTCCTCTTTTGGGAATGAGGAGATTTCCTACTTTGAGCCTCTGTTTTGGGTACCGCTCATTATGTTGGAAGCGTATCGGTGGGTCTACAACTCGTATTCCGCATTTATTCATTTATCATCTCACCATGTGTTCTATTTTGGTGTGATCTAATTCTACCTATTTATAATTAAAATGTATGTTTCTTATATTTCTCTTTAACTGGAATGAATTAATATTTGATATTGGATGTGTGGGTCATCCTAAGCCTAATTCATGTGTTTTATAATTTTTTCACTTAAAGTATCATCATTTATAAACTACATTTTTCTGATGTGAAATGGTACTTCTATATGACACCTCCTAAATGTGATGTTTAAATTATAGAACCCAATTCCTTAAATCTATTAGCCTCTGTACATTAAATTGACATTATTGTTGGACATGAACCTCAACTTTTAACAACCCTTATGGTTATAAACCTAGAATATCATTAATTAATTAATTTTTTTTATAATGAAACACCTCATTGAGATGCGCTTCCATGTAAAATGTGACACTCCACTATGTTACCCCCTAGTTTCCAAACCATCTACTAAATGGTTATGACCTACTTATTATGAAACAAATTGATGATTCAATATGGATTTCATGTTAGCATGGCCAACCTTTTACAATTTCTTGTATGGTTTTTTCTTCTATGGTAGTCCACCTAGCCTTAATAACTTTATTCAATGCATGTAATTCCTTAATAATAGTAAGGAACACTTAACAAATAAAATTACATGTTAAAGGGGAGTAACCCTCTTTTAGTGCCCTTATGTGGAATAGAATGATTAAATACATGGCCTCTTTTATTATTATAATTGGAATGATTAATGGATATATACCTCTATATTGATAAAAGTAAAATGTTTAAAATATTAAATGAATTTCATTGATCCTTTAGTGATATATGGGTCTTCTTGTTACAAATTCCAAGGACAAGTGGATAGGTAACCTATTTTATATATATATATATATATTGGTGTGATAATTGGTAAGACATGGAAGGGCTTAGCAGGTGTTTTATCTACCTTCTTATAAGTGACACTAGTTCCCTAGGGGGAATACCAAGGATGGGCTCAGTGTAAAGATGGTTATACCAGTCCATGAGTGATACTCAGTCCCCTATGTGAGATTCCAAGGACAGGCTCAAAGGGATTTTTTTCGCATTATACCGAGAGTGATACTTGGGATTCTATTTATGGATCACCTTTGAAGGAATCTAACAATTATGGGAATTTAAAGTGCTCCTATAGTGATACATGGGATTCGATTTATGGATTGCCTCATACGGGCTCAGACCACCCATTATTAAATTCAAATGGTGACTTAAATATTAAATACTACGATTTCGTAGTTGTAATCATGGGATTCATCCGCTAGTCCAAATAACATGTCTAGGTTCATTCCATTTTCATACTAATTATTTCATGATGATCTATATCATACTTTTACAAGTTAACTTATGTTCATATGCATTATAAATTAGGATTAAGCAGGTATGTTTAGACATGTGTCCTTTAAGATCCTGAACCGAATGGTTTATTTATGTTATTTATTTCTTTACTCGTCATAGCTACACATTGTTTTATATTATATTCACTAGATGGATTAGTATTTATAAACCATTTTTAGTTGTATAATGATAATATATCACACCAATATCAAGCCTCCATTGCACTGGGGTACGTAAGCAGATTTCATGTTCACTGGTCCATGGATTCTTACTTGTGTTGTGCATTGTACATGGGAGTTAAGAGAACATAACTTAGTTGGTTCTCAGAATTCCCACAGATTTAGTATGTCGGATTATATTCGTTTTTTTACTGTTCTACCTTTTTATTTTTTCTTCTTACCTTATATCATCATCTGTACATGAATGCCTAAATTTATATATGGAGTTGGCCACTTTTATTCCGTTCTTATATTTATCTTCTTTTTTTGTCTTTAATTTATATTTATTATACTATTTCTTGATTTATTATATGAATATTATAAAAGATTTACTCTTCTCAAGAGATTATAGCCTCACATTGTACCATCATTGGACCCCCACATCTAGTCGAAAGTCACTGGTTTATGGGAAGGCATGCTTTATGCCTTATAGAGACTAGTCCAGATATTATTTAGTAGTTAGTCAGGTCGGGACATTATAAATTAGTATCATTGCCTTATATTCATTTTAATTACTGATAAAACACAATTATGTTGAATATTTTATTTATAAAAAATTCAAAAATTTCCTCACATTATGTTAAATATTTTTATTTATAAAATATTTTGGATTAGATCATTTGTTTGAAAAATTGATGAAAATTCTAGTTTTACACTTTAAAATTTTACTGTAGTATTTCAAACATAAATTATATTATTTAAATTATTTGAAAATAATATTTTCCAAATGTGTTCTTAACATAATTGGATACAACTTATATTCAGGACGTATTAACTAAATTGTGAATTTGGTTGGAGAAAATGGTCCATGAATTCAATGTTAGTCTGGAATCTCCAGATTGGACATCAGTTCTGTATTAGTTCCATAACTTCTACATATGTGATTAGATTGGGCCTAACTTTGGAGAAGATATAGATCTAAAATGTTCTCAGAAATAATCTGTCTGGAAGGAGAGCTGGTTCGTGCGTTTTGAAGGTCAAACAGGCGGTGAAACATGGAATAAAATAGTTGGCTGAATTCCCCCATTCACACTTGAAACCACTTGAAACATAGCATCCCCTTCAATCTATAAATTGGTGTTTATATCATTTTGAGGTTTTAGTATTTGAATTAGGAGATTGGGAGTATAATATAAGTTGTTCCATAACATTTCAATTCACAATTGGAGGAGGGAATCTACCAAGATAGAATCTCCTCTAAAATGATCTTCTTTTCCTCTTCTTTGTTGTAATGTTGTTGTAATTTAAAAAAACTCTTAGTTTATCTTAAATTTCTTATATTATTTTCAATTTTATTCTTATCATGATATTAAACTTTTAGGTGGAAATAAAATAGTAGAAACAATATTGGGTTACACCCTTTTTAAATCTTTTCAAATGAATTCATTTTTATGATGACTACACCTCTCATGGAAGAGTAGTTTTCTTAGTAATAAATCAACCTCTTACCTTATTTATTTATTTATTTTGAATCATTAAGATAATTTAATTCACAAAATATGATCCATGAAATGATTTTTAACATTATAATGAACTAAGAAATAAATTTAACAATTGACACAAAAACACGTGAGGTTGAGATTTGTCTAAATTGTGAGAGCACAAACATAATCAGTAAAAGCAAACCACATGGTATAATTTTTTAGAGTTCAAATATAATACCTAAAAAATCCATCCTCATTTTATAGAATGTATATGTGCTCTAATTTATCACTGACCATAATCTATTCATAGAACGTCAATCAAAGTAGGGTACTACGATTGTTTTTTCTGAATCAAGCCTAGGGTTTAACTCTTTTCATGTTTGTGGTAATGTTAACTCCCATAGGGTTTGAGGGTTTAGAAATTAGGGGATAATAATTAAGTGGGTATTGATTTAAATGATAATGATTAATAAGTTATAGGTATAGTTAGATTGATTAAACCTTTTAAAATATTTTCTAAAAAAATATTTTCTCATTGTGTTTTACTAAACAAATTTCATTTCAAAAACAAAAACAAAATAAATAAATCTTCTTATAGCATGCGTATTCTTCTTCTTTTATAATAATTAAACACCCCCCCCCACCCCTAATCCTTCTATTTTTATTCAAAATACCTCTAATATGTTGTTAACAATTACTTTCCCCTTTGAGAGACGACCTTGGTCAACCACTCTACTATACCTAAATAACCCAAAACTGAATATCATTTGAGAGTTGTCGTGACAACAACTTTCAAATTGGTGTCTTTTACAAGGAGGAAAGTAATTTATTCAACCAATTAGAATTATTTATTTAATTTTTTCTTCCCCTCTTACTTTCTTCTTTCCTTTTTCTCAAGTTTTTTCTTTCTTCTTTTATTTTTATCAGACCAACTAAAACTTATTTTCTTTTTATTATGGTACAATTTTCTTATTTTAATTTTTATTCAATTTATGACATGAAATAATCTTGAGAATCTCTCAGATCTTTACCCTAAGATTGAACATAACCTTGAAGCTCAAATCAGATTGTCTTAGTCTATAGGAAGTTTCAATATTCAACCAATTGGATAATTCCTCCATTCTGGTAACACTAACATCGAAAATAATTCTGAATCAAACATAAAACAATAACCAAGAGCCAAAAATAGTAATAATGAAGTTAATAGAACCATTCGAGTATTTTATGCACTAGATATTAAATATCAACCAAATTGTATTGCGTACCCAAATCTCAAATCAGACTTTGAACTAAAATTTGGGTTAATTCACCTACTTACAAAATTTCATGGCCTCTTTGTTGAGGATCCCAATAAAAATCTAAAATAATTCAATGTGGTTTTATCAACATTAAAACTAATAAATGTATCTTAAGATGAAATAATACTAATAACATTCCCATTTTCACTTGATGGAACTAAAATGGATTGGATGTATCACTTACAACCTGAAGATGTAAGATGTTGGAATTATTTGAAATGTATTTTATTGTAGGGATTTTTTTCAGTATAAAGGACCACCTCCATTTGCAAAGAGATATCATAAATCAAGAAAGACCAAGGTGAGTCAATGTATGAGTACTGGGAGCAAGTCAAGAAGTTGTGTGTAAGCTTCCCACATCACCAAATCAGTGAGAAACAACTCATTCAGTACTTCTATGAAGGACTCACACCTATGGAGAGAAGCATCGGGTATGCCGCAGTTATAGGGGAATTGTTCAACAAAACACTAGCATTTGCATGTGCGTTGATTGACAGGATGGAACAAAACTCCCAACAATTTGGAGATCGAGGTAAACCACATGTTAGGGAAGTACATAAAGTAAGTCCTACCTCTCTTGAAAATAATTTTATTGATACTAAGTTGGAATAATTGACCATTATGGTGAGTCAGATTTGATTTGGATCAAAGGACATCCCAACCCACTTCTATGAGGCCATGTGACATTTTCACTAAAACAGACCACCCGAATTACTATTTCCAGCAATTGTAAGAATCATAAGATTGTATATTAGTATTCTTTAGGAGACCATATCAACAATAAAAATAGACACATACCCAAAATAATTATGATTACTTTTCATCAAAATATAACCAAGGTTAAAAGAATCAATCAGATATCAGGAATGGATCTGAATAAAATGCCCCCTTTTCAACTAACCTTCCAACAACCTCCACCTTACTAGAAGGGTTTCCAACAACCCAAAATGAAATTTTAATCCCAATAATCAACAATCCAACAATAATGGAATCCCCCACCCAAGGTAGATTCTAATACTGATGATATTTTGAAACAAATTATTCTTAATCAAAAGAATGACTTCAAGAGTCGTGATTTTGAGTTGAGAGAGTTAAATACTCAAAGGATCCATATTTCAATTGACCTCCATAAAATAGTAAGTAAGAATACCTAAAATTTACCTTCCCAACCTACTCCATATCATAAGGTAAATGTTAGTGACATCACATTGAGAAGTGGGAAGCAAACAACTAATACATATACACATATTGTTCTACTAGGATTCACCTCAACTCTGAAAAAGCCTCATTCTATACCAACTGAAGTGAAACCAAAGGAGAAGGAAAAAAGTAAGAAAAATATTTATGGTGTTCCTCCTAAACCCCTTCCCTTTCCAAATAGAGTGGTTCAAACAAAAAATATGGGTGAAGAGGAAATTCAAAAGAGGTTTTGGACACATTAAAGTGTGTGGAGATCAACATCCCTCTACATGAAGCCATCAAGAAAATCCCAAGGTATGATGAATTCATAAAATAACATTATACCAATCAAATAGGGGTTAAGGTAAATGAGAGGATCAATATTATAAAGAATTTTTCATCACTCATTACACCAAATCAAGTAATTCCAACAAATTGCAAGGATCTCGAGAAATTCACCATACCATGCACCGTAGGGAAGTTACACTTTTCTCATGATTTATTTGATTTAGGAGCTTCCATAAATTTGATGCCTCACTTTGTATTCTATTTTTTACAAATTAGAGAGTTGAATTTGATGAGAGTAGTGTTACAATTCGGGAATAGAGATACAACATATCCAATGGTATTCCTTGAGGATGTACTTGTTCAGGTAAGAGACATAATCTTCCAGAAAATTTCTATGTGCATAACATAGAGGATGATCAGGTAAGTTCTCATGCCCCCATTATCTTAGGTAGACCATTCCTCAAAACTAAAAAAACTATCATAAATGTTCATGATGGTAAACTTTTGATGGATTTTAGATATGATGTTGTGATATTTGATTTTATGGACTCCATGAAGTACCCCTCATAGGACCACTATGTTTTTGTTATCTCCCATTTTGAACCACAAAATAAAAACCCAATAGAATTTTATTGTCCTATGCTTAGGAAGATTATGGGAATTGGTTATAGTTTGATGTCTAAGATCACTTACATTCCTATGTACAATGCACTAAACTCTCTTAGATTTCATTTTGAAATTGATTCATATTCTGATTTTGATCACGTTCAATTTGATTATGTCTTGGATCTTGAATATGCTGACGGTTTTGATCCTTTATTATCTTATTTTTATGATGTATATTCTGATACTGATGTTCACTGTTAACATATTTTAGTTCCTTCAATTTCTCCTTCTACACATCACCAACCTACATTGGAAATAATGTCCTTTCCACCAAATCTAAAATACTCATACATGTTGAGTAGTGAGATATTACCTATTATAATTGATAAAAATATCTCTTTAGAACATAAAGGAAAACTTTTGAATCATTTGAGGTAGAACATTAGGGAAATTAGGTGGACCTTGGCTTACATATCAAGTATTAGCCCCTCTATTTTCATGCATAGAATTTATTTGGAGGATGGGGTTAAACTAGTGAGGCAGCCACAAAGGAGACTGAATCTAACTCTTCTGGAAGTTGTTAAAAAATAAGATGAAAATTTTCTCGAGGTAGGTATAATTTATCCGATTTTATATTCCCAGGGGGGTAAGTACTATTTAGGTTTTTCCTAAGAAAAGTGGTTTTATAGTTGTTAAAAATTATAGATAGGATTTTGTTAGAATGTGTCTGAAAAATAGTTGGTGAGTGTGTATTAATTATAAGAAACTAAATCAATCCACTCGCAAGGACTATTTCCCCTCTCATTTATTGATCAAATTCATGAGAGAACAGCTAGGAAGACACATTATTGTTTCTTGGATAGATTTTCTAGATATTTCCAGGTTCCTATAGCTCTAGAGTATCAGGATTAGAAAACATTCACTTGTCCATTTAGTACATTTTTCTATCAAATGATGCTATTTGGACATTGTAATTCCCCAGGTATGTTCCATATATGCATGGTGATTATTTTTCCTGATTTTATTAATACCAGCATGGAGGTATTTATGGATGATTCTATAGTGTGTGGGTCTTCATTTGATGATTGTATCTCTTGTTTGGGAAAGGTGTTGAATATTTGTATTGAGAAGAATCTACTCTTGAACTTTAAAAAGTTTCA
This sequence comes from Viscum album, assembly GCA_963277665.1. Lineage (NCBI taxonomy): Eukaryota > Viridiplantae > Streptophyta > Magnoliopsida > Santalales > Viscaceae > Viscum > Viscum album. The sequence continues at coordinate 457,495,056 of OY728135.1, forward strand.
TTTCATTGTAGATCATGGCACTGTCTTAGGACATATAGTGTCAAAACATGGGATATATGTTGATAAATATATGTTATATATTATTTCATCCTTACCTTATCCTTCATTTGTGTGTGATGTTAGATCTTTCCTAGGGAATATAGAATTTAATCGGTGCTTCATCAAATATTTTAGTAATATTACTCTTCCTATGTCACGATTACTTCAAAAGGATTGTGACTTTTTTTATGAATCTTACAAGACATCCTTTTATGAGATAAATAAGTGTCTGACCACTCTAAAAATCATGAATCCCCCATGGTAGGAGCTTCCTTTTAAGCTTATGTGTGATGCGTCTAACTTCGTGGTTGGATCTGTCTTATCTCAGAGGGTGGAGAGATACTCACATTTGATTTCCTATGCATAGAGGATATTGGATTCAAACAAATAAAACTACACAGCCATATAAAAGGAATTTATTTCCATCATATTTTCTTTAGATAAATTCCATTCATATTTATTGGGCTCTAAAGTAGTTTTTTTCTGACCGTGCAGTAATGAGGTACCTTTTGAAGAATCCAGATGCAAAGCTCAGGCTTATTCAATGGATGGTCTTTCTTCAGGAATTAGATATTGAGATAAAGGAAAATAAAGGGTTATAAAACCTTATGGTGGACCAAATTAGTAGTCTTACTCAAACATGATAGGATGACACCGTGGACAAGGTACCTCTTCGGGACACTTTCCCCAATGAGCATCTTTACGACATCTTAAGTAAGCATTCTTGGTGTGAAACTTTAGTAAAATACCTTGTTACCTATGAAATCCAAACAAATTTAAATAAACATAAAGTCCAATAATTAAATAATGAGTCTAGATTTTATGTGTGGGATGATCCCTACCTATGGTGCATGTGTCGTGACCAAGTTATTAGGAAGTGTATTCCTGATCATGAGTTTGAATCTGTTTTACATTTTTTTTTCATACACTTGCTTATGGTGGACACTTTTTACCCCAATGGAAAGCTTGGAATGACTTTGAATATAGATTATATTGGACTATATTATCCCATGATACTCGTCTATTTTTCAATTCATGCTAATACTGTCAATGCAAAGGGAACATTTCTAAAAGACATGAGATTCCCCAAAACCCATATTATTCTGTGAGATTTTTTATGTTTGGGGATTTGATTTTATGTCTCATTTTACAAGTTTATTTGTTTGTTTTTATATTTTGGTTGTTGTTGATTATTTGATTAAATAGGTGGAGGCTAAGGCCACTGGGATTTATGATTTTCATGTTGTAGTGGACTTTATCAAGACACATATTTATTGTAGGTTTGGAGTACTAAAGGTTATCCTCAATGACTATGGGGAACACTTCTATAATCAAAATTTGGCTTCCCTTATTCGGAAGTATGCGATGAAACACAAAACATCAACATTGTAACACTCCCAAACAAATGGACAGGATGAGGTTTCAATTTGGGAGTTGAGACAATTTTCAGTAAAAATCGTGCAGTCGACCATGAAGGATTAGAGCAAGCACTTGGATGATGTGTTGCGGTCTTATATGAAAAAATACAAGACAACCATCAGTATGTCCCCATTTCAGATTTCTTTTGGGAAAACATGTCATCTCCATGTGGAAGTCGATCATCGATCTTATTGGGTTATAAACAAATGTAACATGGATTTGGACCAACAATGGTAGTTTCATGTTATAGAAAAAGTACTTCTCTAAAGTTCACGACTAAATTTGATTCCTAGTAAGTTGAATTCTAGATGGTTAGGTAATTATATTGTACCTAATGTTTTCCTTATGGTGAAGTGGAGATCACACTAGAGGACATTGGAAGAAGATTTACAGTCAACAGGAAACTCTTGAAGAAATATATTAAGGGACTTTATACTGATGTAGTGGATTTCATCACACTGCATGAACCCATCATTACATGAAAATTTCAGGTTGTTCCTAACCCTTTAACTTTTATATTACTTATCCTATTAGAAATTATTCAATTCATATGCATATATCATCTCATAGGTTCATATTGAAGGAAATGAAATATTTTAAGTATGGGGTAGGGGACAAAATTTTGGGGTATATATTTAGTATTTTCATTTGTGTGTTTTGTGTTCATTTTATGTTAAGTTTTTTGGTTAAAATTTTCAAAACAAAAAACAAAAAACAAAACAACAAAAAATAAATAAATAAACTAGTATATCATGTAACATTCTCATGTGGAACATATGGAAATGTATTTTTTTAAATTCATTGGTAGAATGATAAGATTGAGTAAGATTTCGTCATAAAGGGTTGATTTTTATAAGAATTTATATCTTTGATGATATGATTGGTTGTGTCATTATAACACCTTTAAAATTTGGACATCATTATTTGTGATATTATTCCATGGTAAATTGTTTCATTAATTTCTCCACACAAATTTTCATACAAGAATGAATTTTTAAATTTTTCCTACTCAATTAAAGGTATAGTCAAGCTTGGTAAAAAAAATCATTGGTTGATCCATACATTCATTTCTCTTCTGATCGGTTTCATTATTGTATCCAATTGACCTATGTGTGTGTACCTGTTATCTGACTATTTTACAACCTCAAACAATTCAGAAACATGGGTTTTGTCTTGGGTAGCTAAAAAGCCACTCTTCCTTGAACTTTGATCTTATTATAACTATTACAATTAGTGAAGTGAGTAAATTAAACATGGGTAGAGTGGTGAGTGTCAGATTTGTTCTAAGATAAACTTAAAAAACCAAAAATAATAAATAAGGGAAGTGATAAAATGTAAAACAAATGGGGATATCTACGTCTGGATCTTAAGGTTTCACATTCAGGAATACTTAAGTGAGGGGGTATTTAAATTCTATTACAAAGTAATGTAGAATAGGTTTGATGAATTAAACCAGGTAAGAAAAATTGTTTTAATTGTTCTAAATATACGGAATAAATGGTTAATATATGATCTTGGAATGTTTGGAACACACACATTTGGTGAATTAGTGGCATGGTAGACCCGTGACTTGTTTCTCTATGATTAGTGTTATGACTTTCACTGGATTTTGTTTTAACATAATTTATGGGAGAATTAATTTAAAATTTATTCATATTGACTCTTGATGGAATTCTTAATTTTCTTATATTTCCACTGTGGATTGAGAAATATCAACATGCATGTCTTGTCACAATTTTTTTTGAATACATGATATGATGTTTTTCCCAGGAGTAAAAAATGGTATGTTTAGTGGAGTTGATAAAACAAAATTTTGTTGAATATTTTATTGATAATAAATGACAAAAAAATTTCACATTGTCTAAAATATGTTTATTTAGAAAATATTTAGGATTATATCATTCATTTAAAAATTTGATGAAAATTCTAGTTTTAACCTTTAAAAAATCACTGTAGTATTTTGAACATAAATAATTTTATTTTCATTATTTGAATATAATATTTTTAAAATTTGTTCTTAAATTAATTGGATATAACTTTTATTAAGGACATAAAAGATAAATCATGCATTTGGTTGGAGAAAACGGTCCATGAATCCAAAGTTGTGATGTACTCTCTAGATTGGACATCAATTATATATTTTAGCCAGAACATCTACATAATTGATTATATTAGGACCAAATATGGATAGGATCTAGAGATTTTTTTTTACACAAATAAACCTTCTAGAAGGACAGCTGTTTCATGTGTTTTGAAGGCCAAATAAGCTTTTTCACTTGGAATAAAATAGTTAGCTGAATTTCCCCATTCACACTTAAAACTACTTGAAACCTAGCCTCCCCTCCACACTGTAAACATGTTTTTTTTATCATTTTTAGGGTTTGGTAAGTGCATTAGAATATTGCGAGCATAGGATAAGTATTTCCATACCAATTCAATTAACAATTGTAGGATGGAAGCTACCAAGCTAGGATCTCCTTTGAAATGCTCTTCTTTTCCTCTTCTTTATTGTAATGTTGTTGTAATTTCAATAAACTCTTAGTTTCTATTCAATTTATTCTATTTTTATCAATTTTATTCTACTCATAATATTTTTATTTGGGATTAAAATCAATTATTATAAACTAGATTGGGGTATACCCTTTTCAAATCTTTGAAAATAAAATTTGTTTCTACGATGACTACACTGATCATGGAAGAGTAGATTTCATAATAATCGATCGAACTCATACCTTACTCATTTATTTATTTTGAATCATTAAGCTTCTGTAATTTTAAAAATATTATCTATGAATTTAGTTATAAAATTATAAGAAACTAAGAGAGTAATTGAACAATTGACACAAAAACACGCGAGGTTGAGATTTGTGTAAATTGTGAGAGTGCAAACATAATCGATAAAACCAAACCACATGGAATATATTTATAGAGTTCAAATATAATTCCTAAACACACTTAATCCTCATTTTAAAGAATATATTTGTTACCTAATTTACCACTGACCATAAGCTAGACTTTGAACCTCAATCAAAGAAGGGTGTTGTGATTTCATGTTCTGAAGTTGGCCTAGGGTTTAACTCTTTTCTTCTTTGTGGTAATGTTAACTCTTATAGGGTTAGAGGGTTAAAAAATTAGGGGATCATAATTAATTTTATATTAATTTAAATTATAATTATTAATAAGTAAGTGAAGAGGTAGAGTTATATAAATTATTTCTTTTAAAATATTTTCTAAGAAAAAATCTTCTTGTTTTGTTAATCAAACTTCATTTCAGAAACAAAAACAAAAAATAAAATCTTCTTTTAGCATGATTCTTCTTATTATTTTATAGACATTGAACAACCCCGCCCCCATCCTTCTATGTTGTTTATTTTGTTTTATTTTATTTTCAAAATACCTTTAATATTTTGTTTAAAATTACTTCCTCATTTGAGAGATAACCTTGGTCTTCTACTCTACTACACCTAAATAAAACAAAACCAAATATCATTTGAGAGCTCCTATGATAGTGCCTTTGAATTACTATTTTGTGTTGGTATGCAGGAGACTAATAAAGTTTCAATACTTGGTAATTAGTCATTTCTAGAAGTGATCATCCCACACACATGGAAAAGTTTAAGTGGCCAAGGATGGGGTTTTTCATTGTATTGATCATCATTACAATTGATTTTGATTTAACCTTGATTGAATGACAAATTATCCACTACTTACAAATTTTTGAGATTTATGGTGATTTTCACTTATCCCATTATGACATGGATGTATCATTACATGTATTATTATAGGCACATAGATATTCACATGCATATGAAATGCCATGTATATTAAATTTATATGTTGTTTGATATTTATTTATGTGACTTGTGTGTTTAGTAACACGCCTATTGTATACCATGTTAGGAAATATAGTAACATGATTAGTTATATAATTTCTTAGGGACTCGATTATCACACTAATTTGTATGCTATGAATTATGATTTATTTATCATTTTTATCTACTTACTTTGATTAGGTAATTAATTATCATGCTAACTAATTATTTAGAATTCATTACTTATATTCCCTACTTATGGTTTTCATATTTATATGTTAGATTTATTGATTAATTTTGATAAAATTCCCTATTATAATTCCAATACAAAGGTTGGTTAAATAAAATTTCATCATTAATCTAAGGGGTGTTTTACTACATATATTGATAGTGTAATTCTATTTTCAAACCAATCATGACATGTTTGACTCATGAACCATTTGTTTCATGGGATGAAACATACTAGTCGCAATTAAATGGGATCCAATTCACAATCTATAAATTTTATGGGTACTTTATTAATTGGAAAATGTAAATCCATTTAATCAACCATTTTTATGAGCTTTATATAACTAGAGATTATTGTATTGATAAAAAATCTATTGAATTTTGACTTTTAAATGAATGGGTTGCCTCTATAAAAGCTAGTAAATCTACTACTCAGGATTGGCGCACTGTATGACTAAATTCCTAAATGCACAACTAGACCTAATTGAGTCAGTTGGGGCATTCTTCTTCTAAGATAACCCACTAAGGGTGTTTGAGACATTTAAAATTAAATCATTTGTTGTGGTATGTACCCGGGTTAGATGTAATGGTACCCTCATAGGTCACCTATTTTTGTTATTCCTTAGTGATTAACCCCATGGGGGTATACTTATGTTATATAGTAATGGTCATTAAAAGTATTTTTAGAAACATAAATGGTGTTACTTATCGACATATGGTGTCACCTTACTTGATAAGTTCCCTATTGAGTTAATCTAATTCCTTTTTATATTATTTGATATTTATTATCCAAAAGGCCCTGCTAAATGAAGTGCCTGTTATAACCTGAAGGGTGTTTTACTCTATATATTGGAATTGAAATTTTTTTTAACTAATCCAAATTGTGAGAACCTTATGTATAAGTATAATGGATAAAAAATTATAATATAAATTTCCAAATTATTATGGGATATTTTTTAAATAAATAATGTTTAAATTAATGTTAGATATAACTTTTATATGTTTCCATAAGGCTTTATGTAAATAAATTACCAGACCATGTTTTCCCTATGATCAGTACTTTATGTGTTCAAACTAATCTTTTAAATATTTAAATATCGGGTGTAAATAAATGTATTGGCTTAAATAAAACCTCAAGGAGGTGCTATTATCTCTATCCCTCATATAAGGTTATTTTAATAACTTCCATGGGTTTTCCCTTAAAACAAGAATAGGAGTGTTTCCTATAGGTTTCTTCTAACCTATGTGATAGGTGGTATAGCCTACAGACCTCTCCAGCATGACCTAGATTTTGGTTCGATAATTCTAATTTTTGTAGGGGTTATCATAAGGTTCTTAGCACCCATAGAACTTTAAAACCATACTAAATTCTTGTTTATGGTTTTAGATATTTTGTGTTGTTTGGGATATATTTGTCCCTAGTAGGACTCTTATTTTCTAAAATGACACCTTTTTATAGAATAATGTTCATTATGTAGTTTGATATTTTTTACAGGCATGAGAACTGTGTAATGATCAGTTTCCGTGGGATAGAAATGAATAGGGCATGGTTGGATGCATGGTAGGTTGTGTGACCCATTTTCTTCTTCTTATTCTTCTTATTATTTAGTGAGGGGTGACTCGGTATGTCATTAATTGAATTATAGTCTTATGGAATAATATGAATTTGGGGTAATTATTTTTGTGGGACATCAAATAACAGGATTCATAGGGATGATAAGCATGTGGATAGTATCATGGATGTATCATTTTTCTCATGAAACTTCGGGGTTGTATGCATTTACACACGGTGCCCGACGAGTCTCTAAATAGTATAGAAAACTATATGAGTTATGTGGTAATCATTAAGGCATTGATTTTTTATGATATGTTTATGGGTTATCTCTGAGCTGGAGTGACCTAGGAGTTAAAGGAAATTTGAACCATCCCAATGATTCAGATAATGTTCTAAAGTAGATCGGGTGTTTTTACTTGTTGGAAAGTTTGTTTTGTCTTTTACACCTAACAATATGGTGTGTGTGAACTTAAATCAGTAGGAGTGTAATGTTTACATCTAAAGTAAAGAATAATCTATCACAATTCTATTGGATAATTTCTATCTCTTTTGGTTACTCTTTTTGAAGCTTTTCTCCCACATCCTGGACCCATATTCAGTAGTCAATGGAGCATATGTCGAGGGATGGGTTTCTTTTTTTAGAAAATATGATAACTAAGAAACTCATAAGGTGGGTAGAATCATGTCAATACTTCTTGAAAGTTTACTTATAAGTATAAGTAACACAACCAAGGGAAATAATTTGGAAATGTTTGGTTCTTATTTTAAATTCCCTTGGGACTAGTGTGTTTCAAAATGTCTCATTGGTTAAAAGGAAGCATGATGATGATGATGTGTTTGGAAGTGAAAGCAACCTTTATTAAACACCAATGGTTGGGTTAGACTTCAGTGGTTATGTTTGAGAAATTAAAATATGCCTCTAGTGAAAAAGGCATCATAGTACGGTAATGACAATGCATCAGTAGGTACAACATATGTCTTTTTAAAAGAGTTGACCATAGGTGGTCTGACCACTCTTTCCTTTAATTTTTAGGATCGTAGTTTGAAACTATACCAAACACTTCTTTCTTGAGGTAGATGGAGTTTATCATGTTTTTTTGGAAATCATTTGAACCCTATTAATGTACTCTAATATTAATGATGATCATGCCCTCTATATTGACATCATCTGGGAACACTAGGAGAGCATCAACTATATGTCATGATAAATTTAAATTTCCTTGGTATTTTTTAGAGAACTCCATGGGAGTTATGATTCTCAGGTGTGGTTGTTCATAGAACCATTTCTAGTCCTGATTAATTCTTAGTTTCTCAAGTAGGAAATCTTTGGAAAGTACACATGGGCACCATCCATTTTTCTTTTGGATTAACTACCACTTTTGGCTCAATTATTTTTAAGATACATGGGTGTTCAGCTATGTACTGATATATGACTTGTAAAAATTGGTGTATGGATTACCTTAGATGATCTCCTAGGACTCCATTTGATAATTATGAGGCTACCCCAATCCTTAGTTAGCCTTGTATGGGATGTTTTGAAAATTTGGTGATCCAAATGTGTTGGATCATGTTTTCATCCATGTTCTTGCTGAGGTACAAAAACTTAAGAGATAAATAAATAGTTCATCTAGGAGAAATCACCAGAATTTTGGTTCAGGATTCAATATACATGCTTGAGGTAAAAGTGAGGTGCTCATAAATAATTCATTGTGGTTTAGTTTTTATTCCACTTTCCATCTAAGCTGATAATTTTTTAGAATATTCTGCCAGAATTGGCTTGAATTGATTCTTATTAACAGAATAAAATTTATTGGTGAGGGTCCATTTCATGAACACTGTCATTTTAGGATGACTGTGATATAGGTAATACATTTCAAGGAAACCTTACATGACTATTTTTGGCTCGGTCAGTCTGAATTTAACAATTTCAATCAAATGAGCACTTTGTTATGTCCTCTGATGTGATGGGTTTCCTAGTTGAGGAAACCATTCCAACAGTGATGTTGTAACTGTTAGGGAATTATTTGATAGAAAATTCCTATGGTGGGGATTTTGTAACTCAAAATTGGACTTTATGTGCCAAAACCAATGGTGGGTAGCACCATAGGTTGGGTGATTAATGAGACCATGTCAAGATCCTTTCTCTAGTTTTATGGGCTCAGGTATGTGACGTCTAAATGTTTGAATTTTGGTTATGGTCATTTTCTTGAGTTCTTGTAACTTTGTTACCATAATTATAAAGTGATTTGGGTGGTGTGTTGGGTGTTTGGAACATAATATAGAATTTTGAATGAATATTTATGACCTAAATTCATTGTATATTGCTTTATTTCCCCCCCTAAGGCTTATTAATGAAGGTAAGTTCAAAGGTGTGGAGGTTATAGCATCATGTGTTTTTTGGATCGGATGAAATTTATGAGGAAACATGAATTTTTAGTTCGGATGATGGGCCGAATTATAAAATGAGATTCATAATGTAACTCCAAAAATTTGAACACTCAAATTTTTTTAGACTTGGTTGAATGCTCGAGAGGTTCCTTTGGTTTTTTCTTGACGTTTCAGTACTGTCTGACCAGAAAACCTCAATCCAAGGAAGGCGGATAAGGGTGCACAGTTTGTCTAAAACCATGTGGACATCTAGGATAAACCATTCGGCCATTCCTAAAGGGTTAGGGGTGTCACAAAATTATTCCAAATCATTCCCACTAGGAAACAAATCTATGATAGTTAATGTAGTTTCATGAAATATTACTTTTTCACAAGCTATGCATGGTTATCCAAACGGTGCGGCCAGCCCATGGGAGTCCCCTCCATGTGTAGTGGCTAAAGCATGGAGGGAACATGATTTGGAAAACCATTTGACCAAACCATAAACCTCATTAAAAGGGTAAAATTAACCTTTTCCCCGCTACATCCCTTATTTTATTTTCTCCTCCTCTTATTCTCCTCTTAATCATGTATATTATCCTCCTGAGAGCTCCTCCTCCTCCTCCTCCTCTAGGTATGATGATATTTCCTAATTTCAGACTCTATTTTCAGTGCTTAACATCACATTAGAAGCATATTGGTGATTTAACTCCTCCTCCTTACTATTTTATTCATTTATCTTCTAACAATATGTGCTATTTTGGTGTGAGAAATTTCTCCTTATTTTTAGGGTTAATGTTCACTTATTTAATTTCTCTCAAACCAAACCGAATCAAGCCTCAATATTGGATGTGTGGGTCTTCCAAATCATGAGGTAAGTATTCTATATCTTTTTTACTTATAGTATCACCATTTAAAAATTACACCATTGGACCTTGTGATGGTATTTTCATATGACACCTCTTAAATGTGATGTTTAAATTATAGAATATAATTCCTTAAATATAGTTGCCTTTATATATTAAATTGAAATTATTGTTGGACATGAACCTCAAATTTGACTTAACCTTGAGGGCGTGCACCTATAATGTCTTTAATTAATTAATTGTTTTCTAATAAACCCCCTCATTGTGGTGTGTTGTCTTATAAAATGTGACACTCTACTATGTTACCCCCAGTTACTAAACCATCTCTTAAATGGTTATGGCCTAATTATTATGGAACAAATTGATGATTCTCTATGGATTACATGTTAGAATGGCATACCTTCTACAATTGCAAGTATGGTGTTATCTTCCATGGGTATCCCACTTGGCCGTAATACTTTTATTCAATCTTGTAATTACATAATAATAGAAATTATGACTTAAATAATTAAATGAGAAGTTAAAGGGGCACGACCCACTTTCATTATCATTGTTTCGATTGGCATGATTAAATACTTGGCCCTTTTTATTATTAACATTGGAATGATTAATGGGTTTAGAACACCTAATTGATAAAATTTAAATGTTTAAAATATTGAATTAATCGCATTTCACCATTATTGATACTTATTTCCCTTGATTATGGAAGTACAAGGATGTTCTTAGAGGTTACTCATTTTTTATATTTGCTGGGAGAAATATTTGGTATTCCTTTGATGGTATCACTAGGAATTTTATCGACCTATTTATGAGTGATATACATTCTCTAGGGCCGAAAATAAGGATGGGATCAGTGGAAATACAGTTATACCAGTACATGAGTGATACTCGATCCCCTATGTGACATACCATGGATAATATTAGAGGGTTTTATTCCAAACCATACAAAGAGTGATACCTGGGATTCCATTTATAGATCTCCTTGTATGAACTCTGACGGTGATGGGTATTTATAGTTACCTTTGAGTGATACTTGGTATTCTATTTATGGATCTCCCCAGATGGGCTCATAGAACCCCTTATTAAGTAATAATGGTGAATTAAATATTAAATACTAATATTTTATAGTTGTTATCCTTGTTGGAATTTTTCCTCTATAAATAACTTCTTTTTTAATTTATGATAATTTATATTAAAGGTTTTGAATATTAATAAATTCATTATCACATCACGATTGTTCTTATTCATAACATTATATACCCATAATTTATTAAAGGTAATTATTGCACTAAAATGTCACAGAGGATCCTTGCTATGATGAGAACCCAAGAAATAATATGACACTATTCTTTAATATATGTTCTATAGTCAGATGATATCATTTGAGGGACAAAAATGATACAAGCTATCGGAGGTGGAGACTTGTAGAAATTTGAGGCATGTTCTCATGGTGTATGACCATGGTGATATCTAGTAGTATATTATGAGAATGAGACCCTTAGTAGTAAATCCACATTTAAAAGTGTCATTGGATGTTCCTATCTACGAATGTGTGTATTGGTCCTTATACTTTAAAATTATTATCAATGGATATTATGAGTCGCACAATTAGATGTATTGACAAAAATAATGACTAAATATGTTCACATAGAGTTAGGATATGTTTAGTGTGTCACGCGTAATATTGAATTAATAAATAATGTGTGAAAGGATTTATACCTTTTGTTATTTAAGGGAAGATAATATCTTAGGCCTTTTTATATAAATGATATAGCATAAATAAATCCATGGACATATTAATCAATAAGAAAGTTCTATTTTTGGAAATTCAAAGAAAGATAAATTGAGCATTTAGGTTGATGGCACTGGAATGCAACCTTCTCTATTAGAGATAATGTGATAAAGGAATTATATTACATGGTAAGAATTCGTGTGAGGTAAAATTTCATTGTGTCGTTAACCTCTTTCTTTATGGGTTTCTTGTTATGTTTTTAGACACTAACCTTGGACTTTAGGCAAGTTTGCCTATTGCCACTGAGAAATAGGCCTAGAGGTTCACACACAAAGTGTATCTATTATCTCAATTAAATAATTTATTATTTAAAATTTTGAATAAATTTTATTCCTGGTTGTGGTTTAAAAATTATTCATGTATGTATCATCACATTTATTCCATCACTAGTTATTTGAGATAATATACTATGTGTGGAATAATTAATAAATATTGAGGAGGATTGGTAGAACGAGTTTAGTGGTCTAATGATAAATAATAATATAGAATATTTTTTTTAGGTGGTTCTTTGGTCAAAGACCAAAGCACAAAATTTATTATTAAAATAATGAATTACATGAGTCTCAAATATGGGATTCATTTACAATATCTATCATAAAGGGGTAGTAAATCAACAGGGAGGTCATCCAACCATGTGGTGACATGGTTGACTCCCATATTTGCAAGTCCATCCACCACTGTGTTCACTTCACGAAAGGCATGCATAATAATGTAGTTGAAGTCCATGAAAGAATGGAGATAGTCCATCCAGCAGGTTGTAAGAGTCCATGTAAGGTACATCACACCATTCCAAATAGATTGAATGATGGTAGTTGAGTCACTTTCAATCTAGATGTTGTTCCAACCATGTTTCTTAGAGAAGGAGATAACGTATATCACACTCATAATTTCAACCTCTAGAGACGAAGAGATGCCACAAGTTCCATAGAAACATCCAAGAATCTGCCTGATGTGATTTCAAAATATTTGCGCTGCAACCCGAAGGGCCCAGGTTTCCTTTCGAAGCACCATTGATATTAACTTTAATCTAGCATGGGAGTGGATCTATCCAGAACACTTCAATAGTGTGTCTATGTTGAGGATAAATACCCTTAACACCATGCCGATAAAGAATCCCAAAGTTATTCACTATGTTGTTGCAAAATCCATTTTGAATTGAAGAAGATTCCCAAAGGGCTATGAGGATCCACATCCGGCCTGCTTGTAAACTAAGTGAGTAGTTGTTATGGATAATATCATTCCTATCATACTGGAGTACATGTATTGAATATTATTTTATTAAATAATATTTAATTATAACTCTCAAGTTAACAAAATAATAATATTTTTGTTATTATTTTGGCATGGGGGATTCCATAGCATTAATGAAATAATTAAAGACACTTGGGAAAATTATTTATTACTAACCAAGTGAAATAAATGTGTGGTTATATTATTCCCTCATTAACCAAGGGAAAGCCAAGCTATGTCTATTGGGTTGTGCAGAACGAATTGGAGAAAATATCTCAATATTAGAGATTTCTTTCTTATATAAGAACACGCCCAATAACGAGAGTGATTCTCCTCCATCAGATCAAGGAGAATTCTTTGGAAGTGGTTCTCAAGGCGATCGAAGGTGGAAATCACAAGCACTAGGATATTCTATGCAATCACCTAGAGACTCCTTCGGTGATGTTCATAGATACATGGAACACATGTGGATCACCGCTAGAGAAATCCTATACATAGATTCTATAATTAAACGATGGAGCACTGCAGATCTATGGTTTGACGCATCAATGAAGAAAGAATAACCATGGAGGTAACTCTTATTTAATTAAATTAAATGTAAAAACATGTGTTAATATACTCTCTATTGGTTCTGGGTATTTTATCCCTTGCTTGTTCTTTGATTTAATTTAATTGGTCATGACGTTCTTCGTCGGAATGGACCTTGGATTGATTATCAATAACGAAAAAAATGAAAATTTGGGCACTATCCCTCTAGCACTTCCACTGCACCTAGAACCTACAAGTGGTATCCTAGGGGTCACATCGTTGTTTCTAATTATTTAGTTTTTTTATGATTTACCCATTCATAATTTAGTTTTTCAATTCAAGTTAATAATTCTTTAAATCTGAATTTTCTAGATAAATTTATTCTTCCATAGTTTATCATAGATCTTATAGAAATAATTAATTTTATAATTAAAATAAAATCAAGGATGCCAACCGGAGGTGCTAAGGATTCTTTATGAATAACATAGCATTACAGTCCATGTAACCAGAGTTACATGTTTTACAGCTATTATTAATGCACAAAGAGTTAATTTAGAAATTACTCAACCCATGTTCATTAATGAAACATGGTGTAGTTAATTCTTACTCCACATATTTACTAGGATATACTTTTACATGTTCATCTAGATTACATGTCGTGTGTCCCACTAGACACGACATATAGTCCCTTTAGGCCAGGTTCGGGCCCTGTATTCCAAACACAGCTTACCCAACTAGTGATTGTGTAACATGGATTGAACACAATGTGTGTCCCATTGGATATATTTTGTACTCCAATATTTTCAAAGTACTCCTCACACACCGAGTCCCTAGTCATGTACATCAGATACTCAGTGAAGAATGTACACGCCGTGTAAATCAGATCTATATATCGTGTACTTCTAACTCTTACTCAGATTTAAAATTTATTACATTATGTAACCCTTAAGACATATACTTTTATGTGGGAATAAATCTAGGATATACCATGAAATAGGATTTGATATTTCTCTGTGTATGTGTGTTTTATTAACATCTATGTAATATTCAAGACTTTCACATCATGTATGAGTTTTATTACGGTTATTTTTATATGTGAATGCTATATGTCACAAAGAATAAATTGAATACAAGTACAATACAAGTTGGGTAGTTTTGGATGGGTATTCATCGAGGTACCTCCAAGGTACAAGTTATGTACACAGTTAATTTTAAATGAATTTATAAATTTGTTTAAAATTATAATGGGTGAGAATATCATGGAAATTCAGAAAAGGTTTAAAATAAAAATATTGATTAATTAAATATAATAATTAATTGATTTGGGAACAATTTATATTTAACAAGAACGATTAAATAATTAAATTATAGTTTTATTAAATGCATAATTCATTGCATGCATGTGTATGATCATAATATAGACGAGACCTTTGTATGTGATTGGTTTCCATTTAATTTATTATTAACTTAAATTGTTGGCTTATGTGCCTTCTCTTCTAATTAATATATATGGCCTACATTCCCATGGTTTCTTTTATGTAAACCACCTTTTACCCTTCACCTATGAGTGAGTAAAATCATATGTAATAGATATAGCTCCCAAGATAGTGGAGGCAGTTCATGTTAGGATCCGTGGTGAAACCAATCCAAGGAGATACAAAGGTGGATTGGTGGAAAGCTATAAACATGAACCTTAAATGGTTCAATTTGTTTCTCCCATAGTTCAGCGGTTAGTTTCTCAATCATTAGATAAAATAACCATTAGAACAAGATCATGATCATACCCTTTATTTTAATTTTTTTAGTTGTATGGTTATTTCATTATGTATGTTTTGACGCGATCACATAATTAATTAATTAACAATCGTGCTAAGTGTAACACGCTGACCCCAATTACCCAGAGTCAAGGAATTATTTTAATACATTGAAATGATCACAAAGAATCAAGTCTTGAAGTACCGATCTGTTTTTCAATCTTGGAAAATAGATTACATACATGAATGTTTCATTACAAATTCAAACATAAAACACAACATAAATAATCCATTGTGAACACCATTATTCCCCTACATTGACCTTGCATATCAAACATAATACACCTCTTGGAATCTTGGGAAAAAGAAAACATAGGAAAGGGGTGATCTCAGATGCTCAGTAAGGATAATTAGTGGAAACTGTCATAAATAATCATAAACATTTAAAGCAATGTATAAAACTAAAACAAAAGCCTTTTAAACTTAAACTTCAGCATAATATGGCAAAGATAAATCAAATAATTCCATTTACGTATTCACATGGATATTCTACTAGTTGAATAATCACATGTAATATAAATAGTTATTTTTATAATGATCGAATTCATAATGTCGGATATCATAACCCCATAGTCAAGGCCTCATGACAAGACTACAAATAAGATTTTGTCAAGGCCTTGTTCCAAGACACTATTTTGTCTCATGAAACCTATCGATGCATAGAAGAGCTATAGCAGCCTCCACCAGTCACAAACTATGACCAATGTATTCCTCATATGAAAATTTTGAAACATAAAATAAACATTCATATTAAAACTAACATACGAAATGTCAATACTTTAACCATAAACCATGAATGGTATAAAAATAGCACATCCACATCAAAACATATCATAACTCATTTAATACAATATAAAATATTTTATTATAATAAAGTAACCTCAACCAAGAATAATATCCTGTAAAGGATGTTGACATAGTTGAAAATGATCAGTAAAAATATTTTAGAGAAATATCCCTTTTTCATGAAATCATTTAAAAGTCACATAATTTTTAAAGGAAGTCATTTAAAATATATTTTTTAATCAAAGTGTCCCATACAACTTTAAAACTTTTTAAATGAATTAAAATTTTAAAACAACATTTTCTATATAAATAAATCCTTAAAAACATTTTGAAAAAATAGACATTAATGAGAAAGGTTTAGAAGAATAAATAATTAAAACATTTAAAATGATGTTTTAGTAAAAGAGTCCCTTAAAAATAATCCCTTTGAAAACTCTTTTATGAAACATGTACATGGATAATAAATATGTCCCAATAAAAACTTATACATAAACAACCTCGAATAATAATAAGATTGAGGAATTAACTCTTAACTTGTATTTTTTCTTGGTAGAGGGTGGATTATCCTCCTGTATAATAGTTAAATTATTGTTATTAAATTAGAGAATAACCAATACATAAATATGATATCATATATGATCTTCTCATATTTCTTTGTTAATAATATTTTAGTAGTATCATTGTTTCGGGTGCTAACTAATTCATTTTACTTTATATGTTTTGTTACATAGGCCATGTTGGTTATGGATAGGATGTATTTGATTCATATCCAAATTTATATTAAATTATTAAACCTTATTTTTTTTTTAAAAATGAAAATTATTCTCGAATGTTTATGATGGGGAATGAATCTCATCGCGTTTGTAGAGATGGTAATCTGTATGTATGCACGAACGCTACTTCCATTTCATTTTTTTATTTTAAAAGAAAGAAAACCAAATGATACATAAGTATATTATTATTCCAGTATAATATAATATTTTATATATGGTACTTAATTTCATTAACACCATCCTTGATACGTTTCATGTATGTTATGAATGAGTCATATCACTTTGAGGGGGTGGTAGTCCGCACTTCCTCAAATGAAATTATCATATATATACAACATGAAAAGAATTAAGGTATGATATAAAAGAGAATTAAATAAGATTATTGGTAAAATAAATATCATAAATATCATATATAATTACAATGGCATCATAATCGCCACCATAAGAGGTGGTAGTAGTGGATTGGACAATCATCGTTTCGTGAGGCAGTAGTTCATCGTCCATAAAAACATTATATTCTATACCCATTAGATAGAGGTGTGTGTTAGTGTAGTTCAAATACTTATCATAAATACAATATAGTATATTAAAGATACTATTTATGTTATAAAATAAAGTAATAAATAGATTTTACGGGGTTGGAGAAGTAAAATAAAAGAAAAGAACTCAAGAGGAGATGTTACCGTTAAATCGGGTAACACCCTTTGGTTTGAACCAAAAGGATTCATTGAAGTGACTTATGCCTATGGTAAGGCATATAAAAGAAATATATGGATTTGGGGAGCTTAATTGGGAATATTATGGATGATTCAAGGGGCTTGAGAGGTGTGAGTAATGTGTTTTAGGTGATGGCTTTTTATAAGGGTGGGGAGGGGCTCTTTATGAAAGTTTGAAAATATTATTTTATTATATAATGATTTTTGATTTATAAAGTTCCAAAACTAATTAAAGTAGAATATAAGATGACTCGTGTTTGAAATAAAATCATCCAATAATAACTGGAAAGGTTTTTGATATTGTTTTAATTTTTATAATCTCATTTATTTAAATCATTCATTAAGGAGTTAAATAGTGCATCATTATAGTGTCATAAATAATTTTATTAATCTGATGTCTAAAAATTATAAAAAATGTACCATGATGTAGGAAATATTTTAATATTTTAAATGAATATTTATATTAGAAAATATAACTTATATAACCCCATGTAAAAATTGTTTTACTAAAAGATATATGTTTATGTCATTTTTGTCTTTACTTTAAATTTATTAATATAAAGTGTCATTATCACTCTCAAGTGCCTCCATAGGGTCCCAAAATCGACCCAAGGAATCCAATTATTTGAAATTTATTAAATAATTGTATTAGGTCAAATATTAAGGTAATTTAATATTATTATAATAATATTTGTTTACCCTTGTTTATCATATTTTCCCTTTAACCATGGTAAATAACATATTTACTGAAGAAAATATTAATAATGTCTAAAAATAAAAGTTTCCTATTTACACAATTTAAAAATTATTATTCCAAATATTGAATCCATTTTTTCAAATTCAAAACACATAAGTGACTGAAATTAATTTAAAATTAATTCTCGTTGTCAAAACAAAAAGTGTGTTTTAAGAAATAATAACTATCAAAAGATTGAAACTTGTTTATATCTAGTTTAAATGTGAAATTACATCCAATGACCTAAATTATATTAAATTATAAAAAATATAATCTAGTGATACTTTAAAACAACTCAAATTTATAATTTAACACTATAAATTATTTCTATTTAAAAGTGGTTTTCAATTAAAATTTAGTTTTTTTCATTATTCATCAAAATATGAAAGTTATCAGAAAAGTACAAAAAATTTATAAAAACTGAATTTTTATATCCCACTTCTAAATAATAATTGAATTTAAATAAATTGAATATATAAAAGTGTAAAATATTGGTTTTAAAAAGGATCACTATTAAAAGGAGGTAAAATTGCATTTTTGAAAAAATACTTCTTTTACCTAAAAAAAATGAATTTGTTCTTATATTATTTCTAAGAAACACATAATATGAATTCTAAAATTATATGGAGTATATAAAATTCAAAATTCAATTAGTACTATTCATAACCGCTTTTTGAATAGTTGGTTTGGTAAGTCGTGGTGTGCTCGAAGTCAGTGTTGCGTGTAACTCATGTTATTGAATTACTTTGAAGATATAAAGTACTATGAAATACTACAGTGTTATATTCTCCCCTCCTTCAATAAATTGAATCCTCGCAATTTGAAATTTTTATTTGAAAATAAAAGGTTAAAAATAAAAAAATACCTTTTTGGGAAACCCACATCGGAAATTGTGTTAATGAAATTTAGTCTTAATAAGAGGGAAAGAGAAATGAAAAAGTCATGACCAAATTATGATCTCTATTAAGAGAAAAACGGTGGAAATTACAGACACATAATTGTAGGAAAACATAAATATTTATAGGGATTGATTGAGGTTATCAATCACAAACAATTGTAAAATTGTGGGCCTCAAATCCATCAATCTATGATGATTTAAAATATCATCGGTTCAACAAATCATAAGTTATTAGGATAACACATTTTTGGTTTTAAGATCCCTTCCATAGAGATTAAGAATTAATTTATTCATGTAATAAGAGGAAAAAAATATACTTGACAATTAGAGTTTCATCCTTCAACTAATTCCACCTCAAACTCATCTTTCACTCCAAAAGATAATAGAATTCAAAAATATTCTATTTATCCTAATCATATAGGGTTCCAAAAAATAATGAATTTATAATTAATTTGTCATACTATTTAAAAAAACTACATTATAAAAACGTGGACATCATGTAGGCTAGTGGTAGGTGATGTACCCTTCTTACCGTTTGGTTGTGGGTTCAAGTCTCGTGGCCTTTCCAGACGTGACGGGTTGTCATCTGACCTTCAGGTTGTCCTTTTTATGACAATCCAAAAATAATCTCAAGAAATTCTTTAACCTTAACAATAGTATCCAATATCAAACTTAATCTATTCCAACCTTTATACTTATCCACAATACTTTTTTCCGAACTCATAGTCCCAAATTTATAAGGAATGTCACATAATATACATGTGAATACCTTCATTGTGTATTCTCTTAAAATGTGGTAATAAAATGAATTTCCAGAAAACCATATTTGAATAGGTATGTACTTCCTTATTCCTTCTGTAAATCATAGAATACTGGATATACTCCTTAAATCCAAAAATGATGTAATCACTAACAATGATGGAATAAAGAAACCATTAATTAGTTCCAAGGTAGTCAATAATATTCAATATAATTTATCCAAATCAATCATCTCTTATTCCAAAATCAATACCACAGTATCAAGACCATATTAAAGTTTATCTTTTTTTAAACCATGTAATTTCCAAAAAGTTTAACTTTCTATTTGGTCACTTTTCTTGGTACCACACAATCTCAAATCCTTAATGAAATAGTACTGCAGTACAATCCTTGTATACTCCATAATTATTATAACTAGTACATCGTTGATACAACACTCAAATGACATAATTCTTTAATATCAACATAATAACACTAGTCATTACTTTTCATTTGTGGTAATATCATTACATGATTATTATCCAATAACATAATTTGTGGTATACTTTCATGATTGTGACATTGATTAGTGTAGTGTCCCAACTCCTTGAAGATGAAGCATTATACATTTGAAACCTTTTTCTTACCCTTGTAATCATGTAATTGGTTTCCTTTTTCTTCACACATATAACAATCTCTCATTCCATTAAAGCATTTACCAAGGTGACTATTTCCACAGTTATCACATATGAGAAAATCATTCTTTCCCTTATTCCCTTTATCAATCTTCCTCTCTACCATCCTTTTCTAATATGACATCCCTTCATAGTCATATGACTCAGATAATTCTTTACTTATATTATTATCACATGATACTATTTCTTCATATGATGATAATACATAGGAGACTATTTACTTTCTAAATGTTGGATTAATACCATGAAATATATGACCATTCTTACTCTTTGGATCATGCGTATTTCTGGAGTTCTCATTCCATATACTGGGCACTATTTCTAAACAATGGCATACACTAGGTTAGTTTATGAATCACAATGCAAAATTCCAAACTCGTAAAATACCTAACGTAAATTGAAAAGATTATGAATATATTATATAATCATAAAAATATGTTTTCTTTGAGTAAGTATTTACTCATAAATCATTCATAATGGCTTGTATAGAAAATGTGAATTATCCTAAGCATATCCCCCAGGAGTGTTGTAACCAAGAGTGCAGCAATGCCCATTTTCATGTATCAGGATACCCGAGGTCAAACCCAAAACACCTTTTCATATTTTTCATTCCTAGGTACATATGTTCCAGAGCCGCCTCTACCTGGTCGTTTCCAGACAGGGATGTATTTCTTGGAAAATTCAAAAAATCTCTACATTACGAAAATTCTTGAATGTTCTTCTATACTAATCCTCAAAGTCTATCTTAGGGTAATTCTCTCTAATTAGAGATTTTCTAAATCTAGTTTCCAAGGTTATTGCTAAACTTCATCTGATACCAACTGTAATGCTCCGACCCTAGTTACCCAGATTCGGTGAATTGTTTTAAAACATTGGCATGATTACAGGGAATAACTTCCCGAAGTACCGATCGGTTTAGCAGTCTTGGAAAATAGATTACATACATGGATGTTGTATTACACATTCAAACATAAAACAAAACAGAAATAATACATTTTTAACGCCATTATTTTCCTCAATTAACCCTACATATCAAACATACTACACTTCTTGGAATCCTAGGAAAAAGAAAACTTAAGAAAGGGGTGAGGTCAAATGCTCAGTAAGGATAACAATTAGCGCTAACTCTCATAAATAAGAATAAAAATTTACGGCAGTGTATAAAACTAAAACAAAAGCCTTTTAAAAACAAAATTCAAAATAATATGGAAAAGATAAATCAAATAATTCTATTTACTTATTCACATGGATATTCTAATAGTCGAATAATCACATGTAATATCAATAGCTAATTTCATAATGATAGAATGCATAATGTCTGACATCATAACTACATAGTCAAGGCCTCATGCCAAGACTAAAATAATATTTTGTCAAAGCCTTGTTCCTGTACACTAGTTTGTCTTGTGAGACCTACCGATGCATCGAGGAGCTATAGCAGGCTCCACTATTTACTTACTAAGTCCAATGCATTCCTCATATAAATTTTTTGAAACATAATATAAACATTCGTATTAAAAATAGAAAAAAAAAAGTCAATACTTTAACAATAATCCATGAATGGTATAAAAATAGCACATCCAAAGTAAAACATATCATAACTCATTTAATACAATATGGAAGATTTTTTTATAATAAATCAACCTCGATCAAGAATAATATCTCATAAAGGATGTTGACATAGTTTAAAATGATCAGTAAAAATATTTGAGAGAAATATCCCTTTCTCATGAAATAATTTAAAATTCACAAAATTTATATTTGAATTCATTTAAAAGATATTTTTTAATCAATGATTCCCATACCACTTTGAATATTTTAAAATGAATTAACATTCTAAAACATTCATGTCCATATAAATAAATCCTTAAACCCATTTTAAAAACATGGACATTAATGAGAAATATTTAGAAGAATAAATCATTAAAACATTTAAAATTATGTTTTAGTAAAATATTCTTTTAAAAATAATCCATTTTAAAACTCTTTTATGAAATATGGACATGGTTAATAAATATATCCCAGTAAAAACTTAAACATAAACAATCTAGAATAATAATGAGATTGAGGAATTAACCCTTACCTTGTACTTTTCCTTGGTCGAGGGTACATTAACCTCCTGTATAATAGTTAAATCATTGTTATTAAATTATGCAAGAACAACATACATAAATATGATATCATATATGATCTTCTAATATTCCTTTGTTAATAATATTTTAGTAGTATCATTGTTTTGGGTGTTAATAGATTTTTTTCCTTTATATGTTTTGTTACGTAGTCTATATTTGTTATGGATAGAATGAACTTGATTAATATCCAGAATGATATTAAGTTCTTAAAAATTATTTTTAATAATAAAATGATTATTATTCTTTAATGGTTGCATTGGGGAATGAATCTCATCGCATTCATGGAGATGGTAATCTGTACATACGCACAAACGCTATATCCATTTCATTTTATTTATTTTAAAAGGAAAGAAAACCAAATGATACATAGGTATATTATTATTACAATATAATATAATATTTTATATATGTTACTTAAGTTCATTAATACCATCCTTTATACATTCCATTTATGGTATGAACGAGCCATATCACTTTGAGGGGGCGGTAGTCCGCACTTCCTCAAATGAAATTATCATATATATACAACACGAAAAGAATAAAGGTATGATATAAAAGAGAATTACAGAATATTATAGATAAAATAAATATCATATATATAATATATAAGTATATTTCCATCATAATGTCCACCATAAGAGGTGGTAATAGAATATTGAACAATCGTCGTTTCATGAGGCAGTAGTTCGCCATCCACAGAAACATTATATTCTATACTCATTAGATGGAGGTGTGTGTAAGTACGGTTCAAATAATTCTCATAAAGACAACCCAGTATATTTAGGATACTAGTTTTGTTATAAAATATATGAATAAAGATATTTTTTTGGGTTGGATAAGTAAAATAAAATAAAAGAACTTAATAAGAGATGTTACCTTTAAATCAGGTAACTCCTTTTGGTTTGAACCAAAAGGCTTCCTTGAAGTTCCTTCTACCTAAGGTAAGGCTTCTAAAAGTAATAGAGGGATTTATGGAGCTTATTTGGGTAGATTTTGGATGATCCAAGAGGCTTTAGAGGTGTGAGTAATGGGTTAGAGTTGATGAATTTTTATAATGGAAGGGAGGGGCTCTTTAGGAATGTTTGAAAATATTATTTTATTGTATAATGGTTTTCGGTTTATAAATGTCCAAAACTCATTAAAGATGAATATAAGATGAATCATGTTTTAAATAAAATCATCCAATAATAATTAGACAGGTTTTGGATATTTTTTTAATTTTTATAATCTCATTTATTTAATTCATTCATTAATGAGGTAAGCACTACATCATTATTGTGTCATAAATAAATTTTTTTATTTGATGTTCAAAAATTATAAAAAATATATAAATGATGTAGGAAATATTTTGGGCTTTAAAATTAATATTTATAGTGGAAATTATACTTTATATAACCCCATGAAAATAATTACTAAAAGATGTATGTTTATGTCATTTTTGTCTTTACTTTAAATTAATTAATATAAATTATCATTATCACAATGAAGTGGCTCCATGGGGTCCCACAATAATCCCAAGGATGACCATGGTCGTACATGTATCAACCAATTGTAATTTGACACATATTAAGATAATTTAATATTATTATTATAATATTTATTTACCCTTATTTACTAGATTTACCATTTAAGCATGGTAAATAAAATATTTACTAAAGTATATATTCAAAATGTATAAAAATAAAAGTTATATATTTATAGAATTTGGACCTCCTGATTATAAATATATAATACATTTTTCCAAATTGAAAACATAGAAGTGGTAGAAATTAGTTTAAAATTAATTCTCGTTGTCAAAATAAAAAAGTGTGTTTTTAAGAAATAATAATTATCAAATGATTGACACTTTTTTATGTCCAGTTTAAATGTGAAATTAAATCCAATGACCTAAATTATATTAAACTATAAAAATATAATCTAATGATACTTTAAAACCACTCAAATGTATAATTTAACACTATAAATTAATTTTATATAAAAAGTTGTTTTCAATTAAAATTTAGTTTTTTCACTATTCATCAAAATATAAAAGTTATCAGAAAAGTACCAAAAATTTATCCAAACTAATTTTTTATGTCCCGCTTCTAAATAATAATTTAATTTCATTAAATTAAATATATAATATTTTCAAATATTGGTTTTGAAAAAGGTTCTCCATTAAAAGTTGGTAAAATTGCATTTTTTGAAAAATACTTCTTTTATCTGAAAAAAAAATGAATTTGTTCTTATATTATGTCTATGAAACACATAATATGGATTATAAAATTATATGGAGTATATAAAATTTAAAATTATGTTAATAATATTCATAATCTATTTTTGAACGACTAGTTTGGTATGTCGTGGTGTGCTCGAACTCGGTGTTACGTGTATCACTAGTTATTGAATTACTTTGAAGATATAATACACTATGAAATATTGGGGTGTCATACTAAGATGGAACTAAAATAAACTGGATTATGTGTTGATATTATCTAAATACATGGTTAATCACGTAAGTAGTCCCGCTTAATATTAACAAGCATGTACAAATATAATAATTGGAAATTTACGCATAAAGGATAAAATATAGCAATAAAATATTAAGTCGGTATAGCCTTCCATTATGTCCGTTAGAATTGAACAATAGTTCAAAGTGCTTGACTAGCCAATGTTTGTGTGCTTTCAATTATCGGGGAATTATAAAATGAGGTTTTGGGTTTACTTGACTTGGTTCACATCAAGGGTTGACTTTTAAAGTAGGACATGGTGTAACTTAGAGGAAAAGGTTGAGGAAATCTAAATTAATGATTTTAAGATTGGGGACTCCACTCAACGAATCAAGGAAATATGAGTTAATGTAGTGGGCATTTATAATTCCTACCTAAAATAATTTCAGTTTCTTGACCAGACAATTTTGGGGTAATGAGAAAAGAATATGGATCCTATCCACTAGAATATTCAAGCAATGGGATATTCTGAAGCTAGTGGTGAGGGATATTGGGTTTTGATAAAATATTGGTAGACTAATAAATATAATATTTGTTTATTTTTCTAAATTTTATGATATAAAGTAATACAATTATTATTATCTTATTTGTAGAAACACCAGCAAAAATGACATCAAACATATCATTGTAATCCATACTCAAGAAAGAAAACATTCTCAGCGGCACTAATTTCTAGGATTGGAAAAGGTGTCTACAGGTTACCCTTCGTCATAAAAGAAAATTTTATGTGATAGAAGAACATTTACAAGTTTTCCCTAAAAATGAGGTGAGTGATTAAGATCTCTCTCTGTACAAGAAACATCTGAATGATGCTATAGATGTTCAGTGCCTCATGCTATCATCCATGTCTGATGAGATCTTAAAGCAACATAGGGAAATGGATGCTTATAGCATGATGTATTACCTTGGGGATCTATATTAGGATAATGAGATTCAAGAGAAGTATGACATCTCCAATGATTTTTTCACGACTAATCTTAGAGATCTGGCGTCAGCTCGGCCTCATGTAGTCAAGATTATCAGCTACATTGAGCATCTGGACATCTTATGGATTAAAATACCAGATGATTTTTATTTATATCTCATACTTCAATCGCCTCAAAAGACCTTATCTATGTTTTATTTTGAATTATAATATGATCAATAATGATAAGATTATATTGGAACTTCTAACCTTGGTTCTCAATGTGGATAATGTAACAACCCTTTTTTTATTACACACATAAAAATTATTCATTTCATAAAACCTTCACTTGATAAAACATAGAATATCGATAGGTCTAGTGTCTTTGGGGATTAGGATCATTACATAACGAATTAAAACATGAAACACAACATATTTATTGAAAACTTCCTTTACATGACCACTAAATTCCCTCGTACATAGCATTGCATGGGATAACTTGACGACATGTATAAGAAAAGGGTGATCTATAAAGCACTGCAAGGGAGTAAACAAGGCATAACATGAAAAATAAAATACATGTTACGCAGTAGGCATATCAATGGATCATAAAAGAAACATTAACATAAAGGCAAGATATAGCATTATTATCATTATATGGAAATGTGGAAATAACATATAACATGGTATTAGCATGATCCAAGGCTCATTGAACATGGAGCATGGGTAAACCCTGATTGCACTTAAATTAGAATGAGTAAACCATCATTTCACTTGACATATCATGATACTAATCTTTACTCAATGAATTAAAGCGATATTAGGGGACACCCTTCTTAATCATTTCATTTCATACATTAGTGTGTCACGTGTATAATACAATGTGGAATCATTAAAGATCATTATTTATTCTACGATAAAAGAATGTGGAATTAATACAAGAAAATATATAATCAGGGGGGTAGAATGTAACACCCTGAGATTTTATGAGAAATATTTTGTTTTTGTGTATTATGTTATACACAAAACAAAAGGAATCTTTCACTACACACAACATTGTCTTGGATTGTGTTACACGCAAGAGCAACCTTCCTCGATAGCTTGCATTGTACGCAATACCATATTTTACTAAACAGCGATGTGATATTAAAATATTATATAAACTAACCATTTTGAATAGTAATACCAACTTTTTAAAATTTTATAAATTTTATCTTTCAAAATGGACTTCAGTTTTGGATCCGGAATATCGAAATTAGCTGAGGGTGAATTTTTGGAATTTTTCTGAAAACATTCAATTTTTGATGAATAGTGAAAAATGATGAGTTATAGTTTAAAACTGAATTTTTATTTAAATAACTATTTATTTTATTTAAATTTATTTTAGGTCAAAATAGATACATAATACCTATATAAGTTCAATGTAATTCTTTGGAGTCATTTTATAATAATTTTAGATATATAAATATTTTATTGAACCTTTTACCATCTTTTACCTACCTCCTAGGAGAATTTGAAATTTTACATAAAACTTAATTTTACCGCTTCTGTGATTGGAATTTCAAAAATCTGAGAGACCCGGTTGATATCATTAAGTAAAATGTGGTTCAATAAGATAAAAATAATTTTTGGTGAAAAGTAACTTTTATTTTTATTTACCACGGTTAAAAGTAAATAGGGTAATTAAGGGTAAAAATGATATTATTATTACCCTAACACATGTCCTAATTCTATTGGATAAGTTTAATTCGATTAAAAACAACCTTAGGAATAAAATATGACCATTTAGGTCCACTTGGATTAGATTAGGACATTTATTATTATTTAATTCAAAGAAGAGTTAAAAGAATTAAAATCAAAGTTTAATAAGTAAAACATTTTTAATATAGGGTTATACATAAGATAAATTCAACTATAAATATTAATTAGAAATATAAATATATTTCCTACATAATGGTATTTTATTTATAATTTTTATAAATTAAATAATTTAATTTCATTATGACACAATGATGATGCAGTAATTACCTTATTCATGAAATATTAACATAATTGATGTTATAAATACCCCAATAAATGTACTTTGAGACTTTTTAAGACTTAAAATAATTTTAAAGGTTCATATAACATACTAGTGTTAGTTAGATTAATTTTTTTCAAAGTAATAATTCTTTTATGAATTTAACAAAAACAAAATACCAAATAGTTTCAAAATTGACATAAAACAGTTTTTTTTAAAATATTATATTATTAATTGTTATTCTATTGTTAAAAATCTAAGGTTAGGCCAAAAGACTTATATAATAATATATATGACATTAATGAACCAATTGGGGTTCTATTGTATGTTTATAGTAAGTTTATTAACCATATAGTGTAATAATACAAGAAGACACATTAAAAGTTAAATTATTTAACTTAGAGTTAAATCTAAATGATAAGGTTACAATGGTAACCTAAACGTGTCTAAAACCTATTGGTTGAGAGGATTTAGACCCATCCCCACCATATCCTAGAAAGAAGTCACTTTTGATCAATTATAAACCGAATATTAATTTATTATAAAATAATATTTTACGTTTTTCCTACGGTTCCCCTCTCCTCCCTTATAAAAGGGAACCTCCTCCCTCTCCTCCTCACACAACTTTTAGCCTTCAAGCTCAGCCAACCCCTGAATATTTCTCTTCTCCACTTACCTAGAAACATACTATAGGTCCTGGTCTTCTTTAAATACCAACTTTAGTTCCCTAAGAGGAGGTTAAGAAGAGGTGCATCAAAGAAGAGGTAATATTCATTACCGATCCTTTCCAATTTATTTCTTCTTCTACTTATTCATCATTATTTGTTTCATCATAAATTAATAAAATAATTACAAATCATATAATGATATGTTATTATAAATAAGAAACAACCCTATTTCACCTTCTATCCATCCTACAGAAAATGAAATCATCGCGCGTGCGTACGTACGGAATACTGTCTCCACGCCGTGGTGTAATCTGTTTTCCACCACCACCTTACTTGGATGGGTATAATGGTGTAAGGAATAAATGTATATGATTATTATAACATAATACTCATTATGATACATTCCATAATTCACTCTAATACCATTCAATAATTATGAGAATGATATCGTCCCTCGTGCGTATGTACGACTTACCGTTTCCACGGTGCGATGCGATTCGTTCTACATGATATTCATTAAACCAAGATTATATAAATGAATTGAATGAATAAATATGATATATATTACACTAATACAATTCTTTAAATGAGGTATCTATAACCTAAAAAGAGGAATAATAATTTATTTGACATGCATAAGAACATAAAGCAATGAACACCCGAATAACAAGTAGCAATGAAATATTACAAATAAGAAGATAAGAATATGAACATATATGATATCATAAGAGTGAATATGATTCTTTAATAAGTCAATGAAATTATTTAAATCATTATACAGGAGGTTCAGATACGTATGAAGCATATCAGACCTAAGGTAACGGAAAATCTCACAATCTCATTTTTGTCTGAGATTGTTTATACTGGGGAATATTTATCATCCACATCCATGTTTCCTCAATATGTAATATTATTTATATCCTCCTACAATTTTTTATATCCAATTTTACCTATTGGTGAATTTTTAGTAAAATATATGAAAGGAATCTTTTTTCATTTTCAGTATGAGATACTTTTTGACTTTTCTGGCCAAAGTATGAGAAGAATGTTTTTTTAACTTATACGGCATGAATGAATTTTTATGATTTCATAGAAAGTTATTTCCATGAATCTTCCTTTACAAGTTTTTTAGTTTATTTTTAATTAATTTCATTTAGTTTAAAATTTTATGACATGTTAAGAAAAGAAAAATATTTTTGAAGTAGAAAGGATATTTTCTTTAAGAATGGAGTTCATGTGTTTTATCAAATTTATTTTCCATCTAAGAAAATGTAGGGTTCTATTTCTATACCAATTTATACATTGATTTGATTATGTTATGATGGAATTATTTTTTTATATGGATTATGTCAATATGGAATGATGTTTAAGAATCCCATTTTTATTACATGGGTTATGCTATTATATATGATTTATGATTTTGTGGCACACATAATAATGTTTTCATTAAGATATGGGTGGGACCTATATCTCCCTCCAATGAATTGGTTAAAGATTTATATCTCATGAGATAGACATGGATAGAAAGGAAAGTTAATCCGGTTTAGTGATACAGAACTGAAACGAGGAGTGAACTCGGTTTAAAAAAGGACTTTGTCTGCCATGATAGTCTTGACAATAAGTCTTGACTAATATG
The DNA here is from genome assembly GCA_963277665.1 of Viscum album. NCBI lineage: Eukaryota > Viridiplantae > Streptophyta > Magnoliopsida > Santalales > Viscaceae > Viscum > Viscum album. Next base: position 457,525,897 of record OY728135.1, read on the forward strand.
AAATAATTTTCTATGATTATGTGTTTATGGCACAAAGTTTAATGTTGTATGTTATGATTATTGGGAATACATTTCACTACTATGATTTATCCCATGTTATGATATTATGATCTCTTTTGCAAGTTAAGATTTTCAAAATGATGTTCTTATGAATATGATATGATTGATATTTTCATTGTTTACCCTTACTAAGCATTTGAGCTCACCATTTTGTATGTTTTATTTTCCCTAGGTCAAGAAGAAGGTTATTAAGTAGGATATTCCAAAAGGGACTCTAGATATGATGAAATAAATGGGAGACAATGTAGATGCTTTATGAACCAGTTGTTTATGTTTCTCAGTTTCTAAAGACACTATACCTATACGGTCCTATCATGGTTTTGTTATATATTGTAATAAGTATGCTTCAATTATAAATTATTCACAATGTTTGTGAATTATGTGTCGTTATAGTTAGTATCATAGGAAAGGTATAATCAACCTTTGGAAACTAGGATGTGAAAGCCTTAGTAAGAACCCTAAGGATATGTCTAAGAATAGAACACAGTATTATTGTTTTAAAAATTTCCATGAATAACCTATGATAATACCTTAAGTGTGAAATTTTATTCTTGATTATGTGGTTTTCCTATTTTGATTAGTGTTTCTCACACTATGCTTATTGGTTTTAGTCAATGGCTGGAACCCGAAGGAACCGTGTTAATGCTGAATGTGATGAGCAATGTAATGATTTTCCCCATAAGAAACCAAACGTTATTGGAGCTGGAATGGAAAATCGTGTATCCATGCTCACACAACTTCCTCAAGCTATGAATCATGCAGGACTTCCAAACGAGAAAAAGAAGGAGCAACATTCTGTTAAATCCTTCATGAGGCAGCGTCAACCCTCATTCAGTGGGTCTACTGATCCATTAGTTGCTAAACAATGGATCAGTACCACTAAAAATATATTTTCAGTTCTTCAATGTTTTGAACATGATAAAGTCATCTTATCAGTATATCATTTGGAAGGTGAAGCTGATCAATGGTGTAATCTTACTAATAATATGAGGCAAAGAGATGAAATTGAGTTCATGGAATGGGACGAGTTCAAGAACGTATTTTTCAATAAGTACTTCCCTCGTATTCTTTGAACAAATATGGAGAAGGAGTTTCTTGAACTAATGAAAAATGATGATGAATCTGTTGGTACCTACGAAGCAAATTTCACAAGACTTGCAAGGTATGCTTTTGAGATTATTATCCAACATAAGAGTAAGATCGATCGATTCTTTAGTGTCTTAAAACCAAGTCTTTGAAGGGAGTTATCAATAAGGGTCTTCAATGGCTATGAGGAAATTGTTCGATGTGCTCTCAAGGTTGAGATGGGGATTAGAGTAACCCATTAGTCATATGGGTTTGATAAGAAGAGGAAAATCGAATTCAAAGGGAAATATAAATACCACACTGAAAAGAAGATGAGTTTTCCCTTATGATCAAAGTGTGGATAGAAACATGGAGGAAATTTTCTTAAAGGGACAACTAAATGTTTCAAATGTGGAAAAGATGGTCATCGGGCATTTGAATGCCACAATTATGGGAAAAATATTTCTAGTGATGCGAACAAAGAAAAGGCTACATAGAATGCACCTCATATACTTCAATGTTAAAAGTGTAAGGAAATGGGGAATTATGCTAATCAATGCCCTAATCCAAGGGTTTTTGACGATGATCGACGTCAACAAACTCTTAAGGCCAAAGACAAAGGAAAGTCACATGAAATTTATATCTACGATGTGGAGTACGATAACTAATTGGTGAAAGGTACACATACCATCCACTATAAAGTAGAAAATGTTTTATTTGATTCTGGATCCCCCCAATATTTTATTTCTGAGGAATTTTCTAAGGGTATTTCCATTCTACCTAAATAATTTGTTGTTGACTTAGTTGTGACAACTCCTAATGGCACAACGGTTGCATCAAAAGTTTATAATTCTTCTCCAATTGATGTTTGTGGGAAAGTGCTTCCTGCAAATCTTATGATCCTTCCTATGTGGAATTTGATGTGATTCTTGGCATGGATTGGATTTCCTTATATGGAGCTTATATTTATTTCCAAAGAAGGGAATTCACATTTTATATTCCTGATCAATATATGATCATCTATTGATGCAAGTATGAATATAAACTTCCAGTGTAAATTTCTTCCATCTTATGGGTCTTGATTCTAATAAATGAAGGGTAATTATCTCAAATGGTTGGAGAGAAACTCACGATTAAGATTATTCCCATTGTACAAGAGTTTGATGATTTCTTTCCAGAGGAATTGTCAGGTCTTCCACCAAATCGTGAAGTTCAGTTTTCAACAGAACTCATACTGGGTGCTATGCCCATTTCAAAGACACCTAATAGAATGGACCCAATTGAGTTGCAGGAATTGAAGAAGCAACTCCAATAGAATCTTTATAGGGGATTCATACACCCTAGTGCATCAACGTAGGGAGCACCTGTTTTGTTTTTGAAGAAGAAATATGGATCAATGAGACTTTGAATTGATTATTGATAACTTAACAAGATCACTATCAAGAACAAATATCTTATCCCATGCATTGATGACTTATTTGACCAACTATGTGGAGCTCAATACTTTTTCAAGATTGATCTTCGTTCAGGGTATCATCAATTAAGGGTAAAAAGGAAGGATATACCAAAAATTGCTTTCTGTACAAGGTATGGACACTATGAATTTATAGTGATGCCATTTGGTCTTACTAATGCCCCTGATATATTCATGGATCTGATGAATAGAGTCTTTAGAGACTATCTTGATCAGTTTGTGGTAGTATTTATAGACGATATTCTTTTCTATTCAAAGAGCAAGGAATAACATGAAGATCACTTAAGAGTATTAAAGACCCTGTGAAAGGATAATATTTATGCCAAATTTACCAAGATTGAATTTTGGCTTCAAAAAGTTTTATTTTTGGGTCACATAATCTTAAAAGAGGGGATATATGTGGATCCAACAAAAATAGAGGTTATCGAAAGATGGTTGAGACCAACAACAGTAACTAAGATCCAAAGTTTTCAGGGTTTGGCTGGATATTATCGACGTTTTGTGAAATATTTTTCACGATTATCTAATCCACTCACCAGATTGACTCGAAAAGGAGTTAATTTCGTTTGGATGGAGGAGTGTGAAGAGAATTTCAAGGAGTTAAAAAGAAGGTTATCCAGTGGACCTATGCTCACACTTCCTTATAGTGGAGAAAGGTTTGTGATCTAAAATGATGAATCTCAGAATGGATTGGGGTGTGTTCTCATGAAAAAAGATATGGTGATAGGTTATGCCTCATGATAGTTGAATATTCCTGAGAAAAATTACCCAACTCATGATTTGGAATTAGATGCGGTAATCTTTGCATTAAAGATTTGGAGGAATTATCTTTATGGTAAAAGGTGTGATATTTATACTGATCATAAAAGGATAAAGTATATTTTCACACAAAAGGATCTGAATATGCGCCAAAGAAGATGGTTGGAGATGATTAAGGATTACGACTGCTCAATTCATTACCACCATGGGAAAGAAAACAAGGTGGCAGATTCATTAAGTCGGCAAGACCATCCTAGCTTATCCATGATGAGGATCACAAAATATCCAATGTTTATGGATTTAAAAAGGATGGATCTTAGAATTATAATGGAAGGGGAAAAATCTTATCTTTACCAAATGAATATTCAACCATCTATTCATGTGAATATTAAAGAGGCACAGAAATAAGATGTAAAGTTACAAAAGAAGGTGAGAAATGTTCCTGAATTCCACATTGATTGTGATGAAATAATAAGGGTTAGGAATCAGGTTTGTGTTCCTCCAATCCCAGAATTAAAGAAGAAAATATTGGATGGAGCTCATAGTTCTTCATTCTCTATTCACCCTGGAAGCACGAAGATGTATAGGGACCTTAAGGAATACTTCTAGTGGGATTTCATGAAAAGTGATGTTGCTGAATATGTCTCTCGATGCTTGATTTGTCATCAAGTTAAAGTTGAGAGATAGAAGTCTAAGGGGATGTTACAACCATTACCAATACTAGAATGGAAATGGGAAAACATCACTATTGAATTTGTCACTGGACTCTCTAAAACATCCAAAGGAAATAATGTTATCTAGGTTATAGTTGATCATCTTACGAAGTCGGCACACTTCATTGCTGTTAGAGAAGATTTCTCTCTTGATCAGCTTACCAGGATATATGTGAAGAAAGAGGTAAGATTTCATGGAGTACCTCTTTCCATTATATCTGATCAGGATTCGAGGTTTACCTCCAAGTTTTGGGGAATTATTCAGCATAATCTAGATACAGAGTTGTGTTTCAGCACTACTTATCATCCTCAGATAGATGGTCATCCTGAGAGGAAAATTCAAACTCCAGAAGACATGTTGAGAGCTTTCTCAATGGATTTCAAAGGTGGTTGGGATCAACACCTACCTTTGGTGTAATTTTTGTATAATAATATCTTTCAATCCATTATTCAGATTGCTCCTTATGACGCTCTCTATGGAAAGAAATGCAGAACTCCAACTTGTTGGGATGAATTTGGGGAATGAAAGCTATTAGGACCTGATCTTGTTGATGAGATGACAAAAAAGGTTAGATCTATTCAAAAACACATAAGAGCAGCTCAGAGTAAAAAAATAAAGTTATGCCGACAACCGAAGAAAATTCCTAGAGTTTTAAGTGGGTGATAAAGTTTTCTTATGAATATCTCCTTAGAATATAGTAATCATATTTAGAATGAAGGGCAAGCTGAGCCCTAGGTATATTGGTCCTTTTGAAATACAGGATCGTGTTGGGAAGGTATATTAACGATTGGGGATTCCACCGAATCTCTCTCAAGTTCATGATGTGTTCCATGTATCTCTCCTGAGAAAGTACATAATCGATCTTTAACATGTACTAAGCTCAGAAGTTGTACCGCTGGAGCAAGATCTTTCTTATGAAGAACATCCAATGGAGATTCTAGATCGTAGATAAAAGGTTCTACGAAACAAGACCACTCGCTTGGTTAAAGTTGTATGGAGGAACCACCAATTAGAAGAATCTACATGGGAACTTGAGGATATGATGAGGTAGAGTTATCCTCATTTGTTTGTTATGAAGTGACGAATTTCGAGGGAAAAAATCTTTTTAAGGGGTGTAGATTGTAACACCCTGAGATTTTATGAGAAATATTTTGTTTTTTATGTATTATGTTATACGCAACACCAAAGGAATATTTTACAATACAAAACACTGTCTTGTTTTGCGTTACACGCAAGACCAACCTTCCTCAATAGCTTGCATTGTACGCAATACCGAGTTTCACTAAACAATGATATGTTATTAAAATATTATATAAACCAGTCGTTATGAACAGTAATATCCACTTTTGGAAATTTTATAAATTTTATATTTCAAAACTGACTTCATTTTTGGATTCAGAATATCGAAATTAGCTTAGGTTGAATTGTTGGTATTTTTCTGAAAACTTTCAATTTTTTATGAATAGTGAAAAACACTGAGTTATAGTTTAAAACCACATTTTTATTTAAATAAATATTTATTTTATTTAAATTTATTTTTGGTCAAAATAGATACATAATACCTATATAAGTTCAATGTAATTCATTGGAGTCATTTTATAATAATTTTATATATATAAATATTTTATTGAACTTTTTACCGTCTTTTCCCACCTCCTAGGATAATTTGCAAATTTACATAAAACTTAATTTTACCGCTTCTATGAGTGAAATTTAAAAACTTCGAGAGAAATGGTTTATATTAGTAAGTAAAATGTGGTTCAATAAGATAAAAATAATTTTTTGTGAATAGTAACATTTACTTTTATTTACCACGATTAAAAGCAAATAGGGTAATTAAGGGTAAAAATGATATTATTATTACCCAAAAACATGTCATAATTCTATTGGATAAGTGTAATTAGACCTAAAACAACCTTATGAATAAAATATTACCATTTAGGTCCACTTGGATTAGATTATGACATTTATTATTATTTAATTCAAAGAAGAGTTAAAAGAATTAAAATCAAAGTTTAATCAGTAAAACATTTTTAATATAGGGTTATACATAAGATAAATTCGACTATAAATATTAATTAGAAATATAAAAAGATTTCCCATATAATTTTATTTTATTTATAATTTTTAGACATTAAATAATTTAATTTATTTATGACACAATGATGATGTAGTAATTACCTTATTAATGAAATATTAACGTAATTGATGTTATAAATACCCCAATAAAATTAATTTGAGACTTTTTAAGAATTAAACTAATTTATATGTTAATATAACATACTAGGGTTAGTTAAATGAATTTTCTTTGGAGTAATAATTCTGTTATGAATTTCACAAAAATAAAATACCAAATAGTTTCAAAATTGACATAAAAGGGTTTTTAAAACAAATATTATATTATTAATTTTTATTCTATTCCTAAAAATCTATGGTTCACCCAAAATACTTATATAATAATATATATGACATTAATAAACCAATTTTGGTTCTATTGGAATTTTATAGAAGGTTTATTAACCATATAGTGTAAGAATACAAGAAGACACGGTAAAAGTTAAATTATTTAACTTAGAGTTAAATCTAAATGATAAGGTTAAAATGGTAACCAAAAATTGTCTAAAACCTATTGGTTGAGAGGATTTATACCCCTACCCACCCTAGAATCGAAATAAGTCACTTTTGAGACATTATAAACTGAATATGAATTTATTATAAAATAATATTTTATGTTTTTCCTAAGGTTCCCCTCTCCTCCCTTATAAAAGGGCACCTCCTTCCTCTCCTCCTCACACCACTTTGAGCCTTAAAGCTAGGCCAAACCCTACCAATTTCTCTTATAAACTTCCCTAGAAACATACTAGAGGTCCTGGTCTTCTTTAGAGACCAACTTTAGTCCCCTAAGAGGAGGTTAAGAAGAGGCGCATCAAAGAAGAGGTAATATCCTTTACCGATCCTTTACAATTTATTTATTATTATACATATTCTTATTTATTGGTTTCATCATAAATTAAAAACATCAGTATCAATCATATACTGATATGTTATTATGAATTAAAACATCCCTATTACACCTTTTATCCATCCTACGGAAAATTAAATCATCGTGCGTGCATACATACCGAATACCGTCTCCACGCCGTGGTGTAATTTGTTTTCCACCACCACCTTAATTGGATGGGTATAATTGTGTAAATAATAACTATATATTATTATTATAACATGATACTAATTCTGATACATTCCATCATTCACTCTAACAGCATTCAATAATTATGAGAACGATATCATCGCTCATGCGTATGTGCGGTTTGTCGTCTCCACAGTGTGATGTGATTCGTTCTACAAGATCTTCATTATACCATGATAATATAAATGAGTTGAATCAATAAATATGATATATATTACACTAATACCATTCTGTGAATGTGGTATCTATAACCTAAAAAGAGGAATAATAATTTATTCGACATGCATAAGAACATAAATCAATGAACACCCAAATAACAAGTAGCAATGAAATATTACTAATAAGAAGATAAGAATATGACCATATATGATATCATAACAATGAATATGATTTTTTAATAAGTAAATGACATTATTTAAATCATTATACATGAGGTTTGGATACGTACAAATCATATTGGACCTATGGTAAGAGCAAATTTGACAATCTCATTTTGATCTGAGATTGTCTATACTTCAGAATTTACGGGGGCTTATTTATCATCCACATACATGTTTCTTCAATATGTAATATTATTTCTATCCTCCAACAATTGTTTAAATCATATTTTTCCTATTGTTGAATTTTTATTAAAATATATGAAATCAATCTTTTGTTGTTTTCAGTACGAGATACTTTTTGACTTTTCTGGCCAAAGTACGAGAAGAATGTTTTTTTAACTTATAAGGAATGAATGGATTTTTATGATTTCATAGAACATTATTTACATGAATCATCCTTTAAAAGTTTTCAAGTTTATTTTTAATTAACTTATATTAGTTTAAAATTGTATGACTTGTTAAGAAAGGAAAAATGTTTTTGAAGTAAAAAGGATATTTTCCTCAAGAATGGAGTTCAAGTGTTTTATCAAAATTATTTTCCATCTAATACAATAGAGTGTTATATTTATATAACTATTTTTACATTTATTTTATTATGTTATGATGGAATTATTTTTTTATATGGATTATGTAAAGATGGCATGATGTTTAAGAATCCAATTTTTATTACATGGGTTATGCTATGATATATGATTTATGATTTTGTGGCACACATAAGAATGGTTTCATTATGAGATGAGTGGGACCTATATCTCCAACCATTTCATTCTGTAAATATTTATATCTCATGATATAGACATGGCTATAACGGAAATTTAATCTGGTTCAGTGATACAGGACTGGAACGAGGAGTGATCTCAGTTCAGAAATGGACTTCGTCCTCTATGATAGTCTTGGAAATGAGAGATAAAGGGGTGTATCATTATATTTTCATGAAATTTAAAATAATTGGGTCATATAGATACATTTTCCAACATAAGTAATGGAATTTTATATTCATAATACAAAATAATTTGCTTGAATGTAAATGAGGAGAGAGAAATTCCTTACGAAATTTGGGTATGGTAACTGGTGTAAATGGGAGGCATTAATGAGGAAGAAAGGGGCCTATCATCATTAAAACATAAATAGTGAAGTGTGGGGGAGGTGATAAATCATACCCCAACACTTTTAATTTAAAATAAAAGGGAATAACAACATAATGAAATTTTGGGAAAAATGAGAAAGGAAGAAATCCCTTACTTGGAAGTGTGATCCCAAAGGCTTGGGAGGGCTTGATAGAGGATTATTGGGAGATTGGGGAACATAGGAAAGATTATTTAGAGAGGATGGTATAGGTTTTTCAATCTCCAAGGGATTTTATTGAAGAGGAAGTGGGAGCTTGGGTGGGTTTATATAGGAAAAGAGAGGAAATCATTTATTATTTAGGTTTTGGACCCTACACATTAAACTAATCAAGAACAAAATACATCTCATGGTTTTTACAATGTTTTTTGAAAAAGGGGAGTGAAAAACAATATTTAATAAGGCCAATGGCCAAACTGCTTAAAAAATTAGGCTTGCTTATGTGGAGGTGAGTCACACTCTCAAGGAAATAAATTTAAAAAGTTAAAAATGTTTTATAAGTCTTGGAGGGTCCACTAAAGCTTTGTAAAATAAATCCAACAAACCTAAAATCACATTATTTTAATGTTAAAACATATATTTTCAGAATATTATGTTTATAGTATTTTATTAAATCACTATTGGGTCATTATGATGTTATAAAACAAATTATATATTTAAACGGTATTTAATTTTAACCGAAAAATTCAACTGTCTCAGAAAATTATGAAAAATTTACCGTTGGATAATTTTGACATTAAGATTCCAAATATAATATTAATTTTTTCTAAATAATTTTCTAAATATTTGAATTTTTACTTTTAAAATAAAAAACTGATATTTATCAAAAATTCATGGGTTTTGACAAAAACGACTTTCAAAGAATAATAAAAATTACTTTTGTATTCCTAAAAATTATACAGTCATTTAGATTTAATAAAAATTAATCTCATAATAATATTTTATTAAAATATTGTTTAACTTAAAAATCCATTAATTCATCAATATAGATTTCATAATTTCATATATTAACTAAATATACAATTTGTGATTTAAAAACTATTTACACTATAACAATAATAAAATGAATGTATATTATTTATTATATACAAAAATAATGCACATAATCATAGTTCTATGGTCTTGTTACATAACCCCTTATAATACCCGCATATGGCCAAAGGGTAATGTGTGCGATGGTGACAGACTCTTTGGGTGGCTCGGATAACATCGCTTGGGTGGTAAACTATCTCAACTTCCACTTCTCCCGTAAGCGGTTCTGTTCGAGTTTAACATACTGAAGCTTAGCTTAGGATTGGTCAAAATAGATACCCAATGATGCCACCTCCTTTACAAACTCCAACAAATGGGCTTTGTATGGGGCAAGTCTACTGGATGAGGCCATCTCTTCTTTTGTGTGAATAAATTGATTTGTTAAAGACCTGTATTTATACTAATCATGTGATCACTATTCAATGGATATATTAGCAATGGTAAAAATTCATAACGGTATTTTGAAATCCAAAAACATGAAACCAACGAAGTGCATACATTATATAACCATTTTATATAATGATACATTTAATTAGATCAAGAGGAATTTTCATTAACAAAAGTTTGGGTCATTACAATCTTACCCGCTTAAGAAATTTCTCCCTTGAAATTACCTTTTCCCACACTAAAATATATGCGGGTAACTCTGCTTCATCACTTCCTCTGATTCCCATGTTTATTCTTTAAACTTCTTGTTTTTCCACAACACCCTGACAAGGGGCATTGTATTATTTCTTAGAACTTTGTATCTTTGATCTAAAGTCTTCACCAACTTCTCTTCATAGGAGAGGTCATTCTCCAATGGTACCACCTCTAGATTGAGTGCACGTGATGGGTCGGGTATGTACTTCCTCAAGAATGATACTTGGAATATATCATGTACTTGAGATAGGTTTGGTGGGAGTGCTAGTTGATAGGCCACTGCGCAAATGTGAACGAGGATCTCAAAAGGGTTGATGTACCTTGGACTAAGCTTTCCCTTCTTCCCAAATCTCATAACTATCTTCCATGGTGATATACTAAGGAATAACATGTCTTCAATATCAAACTATAGGTCTCATCAATGATTGTCAGCAAAGATCTTTTGTTGAATCTGAGTAGCTTTAATGTTCCGCTGGATGGTCTTAACCTTCTCCACCATTTCTTAGACCACTTCCACACCTAGGATTTTTCTCTCCCCAACTTCATCCCAACATGATGGTGTTATGCACCTCTTCCCATATATAGCTTCATAAGGAGCCATTTGGATGCTTGATTGGAAACAATTATTGTATAAGAACTCAACAAGTGGAAGATGTTGATCCCATCCTCCTTTGAAGTCCATTGAGCATGATATTAACATGTCCTCAATTGTTTGGATAGTCCACTCAGATTAGCCATCAGTTTTAGGATGATAAGTTGTGTTGAAGTTCATCTCAGTATCCAAAGAATGTTCAAGACTCTTCCAAAACATAGAGGTGAATCTTGGATCTCAATTGGATACAATCAATAGTGGTACTTCATGTATCCTTACCTCCTCTATGATGAAAATTTGTTCCAGTTGATCCAGTTATAAATACTCCCAAATTGCGATGAATTGTGTAGTATTTGTAAGACGATCTACAATAACCTAGATAGAATTGTTTCCTTTTGATTTATTTGGATGTTCGGTGGAAAATTCCATGGTGATGTTCTCCCATTTCCATGATGGTATAGGTAATGATTGCATCATCCCCTTAGACTTCTACCTCTCATGCTTCACTTGCTGATATACTAGGAACTTTGATGTATACTCAGTGATCTCCTTATTTATGGTATACCACCAATAATGATCTCAGAGATCTCAACACATCTTTTTGTTTCTTGGGTGAATGGAGAAATTTGAACAATGTGAATCATCTAAAAGTTCCTTCTTTAACTATGGATTAGATTGAACACATAGTCTTGACCCAAATCTCACAATTCCTTATTCATTGACATTGAAATCTGAGGATTTTCCTTTTCTAATACTTTCCACCTTCTTGTGAATTACCACTTCATCATTTTGAGAATCTTTTAACCTTTACAAAAGAGACGATTGAGTAATAATTAGTGAAAGGATTGATGATGTTCCCTTATTTATGACTCCCGTGTCCATCTTCATCAAATATAAGAAGATTAGATCTTTTTTAATTCACATCAATGATATATTTGTTGGGTCCTTTCTACTTAGATCATCTGCCACCTTGTTCTCTTTCCCAGGGTGTTAATAGATTGAGCAGTAATAGTCTTTTATCAGCTCTAACAATCTTCATTTGAACATGTTCAACTCTTTCTGTGTGAATATATACTTAAGGATTTTTTGGTTCGTATATATTTCACACTTCTCCCTAAAGAGATAATGCCGCCAATTTTTTAAAGATAAGACCACTGCAAAAAACTCCATATCATCTATTGGATAGTTTTTCTCATTAACTTTTAATTGCCTTAAAGCATAGGCAATGACATTGTCATTTTTCATCAACACACATCCCAGGCCCTTCTTCAAACCATCACTGAATACCACAAAATGTTCTCAACTTGTGGGTAAAGTGAGTACAGGCGTAGTGATAAGCCTCCTTTTTAACTCCTTTATGGTCTCTTCGCATTCATCACTCCAAGAAAACTTGACTCCCTTCTAAGTTATTTTGGTAAGAGGGTTTGAAAATTGTGAGAAATTTCTCACAAATTAGTAATAATATCCAGTTAACCCTAGGAAGCTACAGATATCCATTACTGATGTTGGCCTTAGTCATCCCTAAATTACAACTGTCTTGTAGGGATCCATAGATATCCCATTGATTGTGATGATATGGCCCAAGAATGAGACCTCATTCAACCAGAACTCACACTTATTGTACTTTTCATAGAGTCTATCCTTTCACAAGGTCTATGGTATAGTTCTTAGATGTTCATCATGCTCCTCCTTGGTTCTGATGTATATTAGAATATCATCTATAAAGACTACCAAACATTTGTCAGGGTAATCTCTAAATAATATATTCATCAAGTTCATGATGATTACTGGAGAATTAGTGAGTCTGAAAGGATTTACTATGAATTCATAGTGCATGTACCTTGTATGAAAAGTAGTTTTGTAGATATCCTCCTTGTTCACCCTTACTTGGTAATATCCCAACCACAAATCTACCTTAGAGAAGTATTGTGCTTCACATAGCTTATCAAATAAGTCATAAATTCGGGGAAGAGGATACTTGTTCTTTATCCTCATTTTGTTGAGCTCACGATAATCAATGCAAAGGTGCATTGACCAATCCTTCTTATTGACGAAGAGGACTAGTGCACCCTATGGTGAAGCACTTGGGTGTATGAACCCTATATCTAGATTATCATTTAGTTGTTTATTCATCTCTTTAGTATCCATAACAGCCATTCTATACAGAGTCTTTGATATTGAAAACACCCCAGTTATAAGTTCAATTGAGAATTCAACATCTCTTCTATGAGGTATACCATACAATTCCTCAGGAAACACTTTAGTGAATTCCCTCACAATAGGCATGTCTTCAAGAATGGTTGCTTCCATGGACTCAATAATTTGAGTCGGATATTCATGATCATAGGATAGTAATATCCATGCATGAGATGATGGTACTAAGGAAGATTCATCCTTCTCATTTCACTTGTACAGAATTGGGGGTTGATTCTCCATATAGAGATTTATTTCCCTCTCATGTAAATTATTGTTGGATCTACATAAGGAAAGTTAATCCATGTCGAGAATTGCCTCAAATTCCACTAGAGGTAGTATGATGTGGTTCTCCATAAAGTTCAGTCCAAAGATTGTGACCGGGGAGGAGTTATATTCATGGGATTCAATGATTTCCCCAATTGTTGTTCTCACTGATATCTTTACTTCCATAATTTTTGGAGGTGTTGGGATTATTCTACTAAACTTTCAAGATATAAAATTACACGTAGAACTAGAATACAAAAGTATGTTCACTATTATTTAATGAATAACTAGTGTACCTATCACCACTTCGTTGTCGGGGCTCACTTCGGTAGTAGTAATGGAAAAGGCTCACCCCTGTTGCCTTGGAGGTTGTTGGTTGTCTTTGAAACCCCTTGTATTAGGACACTTATTTTCAAGGTACCCTAGTTCTTTGCAGTTGAAGAAATGAACAACATGTTGAGGGTTGAATGGAGCATTCCTCTCCTCTATCACAGTTGTGGATTTTTCTTGTCAGTAGTTAATGGCTAAGTGCCCTTCTCTTCCATACCTAAAGCATTTCCTCATCCCCTTCAGGCAATTTTCAGGCTTCTTTTTTCAGCACCTTTGGCAAGTGGGGTGCTAGATTTTCTTAGCACTGTTGGATTTATTTATCTGACCTCCAAAATTAATTTTACCTTACGCTTCTTATCCCCATGATACCCCTAAGATTCATCAATCACCAATTCGACTTTGAGGGCACATCAGAAAATTTCCTCATATCTCATGAAGTCACGGATCTCTAGGTCTTTCCGTAGGATAGGTTTCATCCCACCAAAGAAGCGGTCAGTCTTGCATTTAGGGATAACGAAAAAGCTAGAGGCATACCGTGCAAACCTCATAAATGTTTTCTCATACGCTCTAAGATATTCGTTGTCTTTTTTACTTGAGGTCAAAGTAGTCCTTTTCCATATTAATTCAGAGGATGTGAGGAAAATATTTGTCGATTTTTTTTTCCAAAAATCCTTCCATTCCAACACCTTGATATCTTCCTTAGGGTTCATATTTTTTATCAATTTCCACCATTGATCAGCTTTACCCTCTATACGATAAATAGCTAGAAGTACCTTCTCTTGTTTGTAACATTTAAGTATAGAGAAGATCATTTCAATGGAGTTGATCCATTGTTCGTCAATTGATGGATTAGATGATCCATTAAAAGTAGGAAGACTTTGTCTCATGAAGCACTAAATTACAACTTGTTCTTTCTTGGGGGGGGGGTGAACGTTCCTCTTAACCCATGTTTCTATTCAAATATTGAGTTAACTGAGAGAGTATCGTGACAAAATTTGTGATTCCAACTCCCTTTGGGTAGGGAATCTCATTAGAACAATCATCACATTGATCTTCGCATCAGTTGTTAGCCGAAGTCCTCCTATTACTAGCCATTGGCTGGAATAAAAGGAAAGTTATGGGTAACACATTTAGGGTAATCCAAGGGAAAAATGGATGACTTATAAATAACTTTTATTTCCTTCACTTTTGTATCTATATGATTCAATCTATGTTATCCATGATCTACTTCCAAACATATATTCTTAGTGGAATTTTATATGCTCTTAATAATAGTTCATACTAATCTTATGAATTTACCAAATAATATCCCCTAAGAGTTTCATAACCAAGAGTGCAACAAGGCCTATTGTCGTGTTCCAGGATATCCTAGGTCAAGCACAAAACTCCTTGTCGGTGTTTTCACTCCAAGGTACATTTATTCTAGAGCAACCTATACCTTATCATATCCAAATATGGATATATTTTCTTGATAGAACACTTAATAAATACTCAACAAAACATAGGTATTTTTTTATTATACTTAGTCTTATCATTAATGCTTTCACCAGGGTTTTCTAATATTAATCCCAAAAATAACTAAACCTCCCTCTGATACCAACTATAAAAACCCTACTTTTTATTACACACTTAAACAATATTTATTACATAAAACCTTAACTTGATACAACATATAAGATCAATAGGTCTTTCATATATGGGTATTAGGATCATTACATAATGACTTAAAACATTAAACAAAACATCTTTATTGAAAACTTCCTTTACCTGACCATTACATTTCCTCATACTAAGAATTGTATGGGATAAACTGAGAACATGTATAAGAAAAGGGTGATATATAAAGCCCAGTAAGGGAGTAAACAAAACATAACATTAATAATACAATAGATTTTATGAATTAGGCATAACAATGGAGCAGAAAATAAATATTAACATAAACTCAAGATATAGCATGATTATCATAACCTGGAAATGTGGCAATAACACTTAACATGGTATTTTCATAATCCAAGGATCATTGCACATGGAGCATGAGTAAACCCTCATTTCACTTGAGTTAGAATTATTAAACCCCCATTTCACTTAACATATCATGATACTAATATTTACCCAATGCATTGGAGTGCTATCAGGGTACACCCTTCTTAATAATTTCATTTCATGCATAAGTGTGCCACATGGATCATAAAACATGGAATCATTAAAGATAATAATTTATTTCATGATAAAAGAATGTTGAATTTATACATGAAACTATATAATCAATTAGTAAATGTTCATAAAGGTGAATACCCTTGATAGAGATATGGGCATGGTATTCACAACAAAATGAATTTGTCTTGGAAAATTAGGGTGCAATTTTGGCAGCATAACGGCGTGACATAATAATTCATAAAAATGGTTTATGAGAGATAAAGGGGTTTCTCATCATTTTTACATGAAATTTAAAATAAGTGGGTCATGTAGATAAACTTCCCAACATATGTAATGTAATTTTATATTAATAATACAAAAGAATTTCTTGAATGTAAATGAGGAGAGAGAAATTCCTTATGGAATTCTAGAATGGTAACGAGTGTAAATGGGAGGCATTAATGAGAGATAAAGGGGTCTATCGTCATTAAAACATAAATAGGGCAGTATGGGGGAGGTTATAAATCATGCCCGAATATTTTTAATTGAAAATAAAAGGGCATAACAACATAATGAAATTTGGGGAAAAAATAAGAAAAGAAGAAATCCCTTACTTCAAAGTGTGATCTCAAAGGCTTGGGAGGACTTGAGAGAGGATTCTTGGGAGATTTAGGTGCCTAGGAAGGATTATAGAGAGAGGAGGGTATAGGTTGGTCGATCTCCAAGTGATTTTAGTGAAGATGAAGTGGGATCTTAGGTGGGTATATATAGGAAAAGAGAGGTAATTCTTTATTATTTAGGTTTTGGACCCTACACATTAAACTAATCAAAACAAAAAATCAACCCATGATTTTTTCCAAAGGGGAGTGGAAAAAAATATTTTATAATTCCAATGTCCTAACTTCTTAAAAAATTAGACTTTTTTATGTGGAAGTGAGTCACACTCTCAAGGAAATCAATTTAAAAAGTTAAAAATGTTTTATAAGTCTTGTAGGGTCCACTAAAGCCTTGTAAAATAAATACAACAAACCTAAAATCACATTATTTTAATTTTAACTCATATATTGGACGAAAATAATTTTTATAGTATTTTATTACATCACTATTGGGTCATTATGATGTCTTAAAACACATTATGTATTTAAAGAGCATTTAATCTTTACCAAAAAATTCGACTGTCTCAGAAAATTGTGAAAAAATCACCATTAGATAATTTTTATGTCTTGATCCCAAAATAATATTAATTTTATCTGAATAATTTTCTAAATATGTGATTTTTTAATTTTAAAATAAAAGCCGACATTTATTGAACAATCATGGGTTTTGACAAAAACGGCTTTCAAACATTAATAAAAATTACTATGGTATTCCTAAAAATTATACGATCATTTATATTTAATAAAAAATTATTTCATAATAATATTTTATTAAAATATTATTTAATTTAAAAATCCATTAATTCATCAAAATAGATTTCATAATTGAATATTAACTAAAAAGACTATTTGTTCATTAAAAACTATTTAGAACGTAACAATAATAAAATGAATTTATATTCTTTATTACATAAAAAATAATACACATAATCATAGTGATAAGGTCTTGTTACATAACCCCTATAACACCCGCATAGGACCGAAGGGTAAGGTTTGTGATGGGGAAAGACTCTTGGGGTGGCTCGGATAACATCGCTCGGGTGGTAATCTCTATCAACATCCACTTCTCTCATAGGCAGTTACGTTCGAGCTTAACATGTTGATTCTTGACTTGGGATTGGTCAAGAGAGAAGCCCAATGAAGTCATATCCTTTCCTAGATCTGACAAATGGGCTTCTTATGGTGAAAGAATACTAGATGAGGCCATCGATTCCTTTTTCTGAGTAAATTGGATTTGTTAAATCCCTATATTTATACAAATCATGTGATAACTATTGGACAACAATATTAGCTATGGTAACAATTCTTAATAGTATTTTGATATCCAAAAATATAAAACCAAGGAAATACATATTTTATATAACCATTTTACATAATGAGGAATTTAATTAGATCAATATGAATTTTCATTAACAAAATTTTAGGTCGTTACAGATAAGGACATGGGGCGTGACAAAACCACAGTATTTATAGTGAATATGAAGAGGAAGGACAAGGAAAGAAGGACTAAGACTTATAAAAAGTCTAAATACCTTGATCACTATCTGACCAAGAAGAATAAGATCCAAAGTTAGTGTGAGGAACAGGAGGCAGAATGTTTTTTATGAGGCAAGTCAGGCCACTAGAAGAGGAACTACACCCAGAAATAATGGTAATCCAAATGTGTGTTCGTTATCTAATGAAATCTTTCCATTTATACACATTGGGTAATAGATATAGCTAGTGGTTCTCACATATATATTCAAATACAAGAACCATTTAGATTTTAGATAATTTATAGATGAGAGGTGAATCTACGAGTTTCCAATGGTGCGAGGTTGGATGCACTTTTAATTGGTGACTACCACCTTTTATTATAAATGGGAATGATTTTGGTTTTACATGATTTTTATTATGTACCTACTGTTACCAGAAACATAATTTATGTATCATGCTTAGATAAAGATGGGTTTACATTCATTTTTGGAGGTAAAAGTTGTTTATATTATAAATACAACATATTTTATGGTATGGAACATTTAAATAATGGTATTTATGTATTAAATTTTGAAAACCAATTGTTGTAAATTGATAACTAATAAATTTCACATGACTCATATAACACCCATCTTTGGAATCACCATCATGGTCAGGTAAACAAGAACCATTTGACAAATCTCTATAAAGATGGTTATTTAGACTCTTCTAACCTAAAACCATTTGATAGATGTCATGCTTATTTACAAAGAAAAATGACCAAACCACCATTTAGTGGACATGGTGAAAGGGTCACAGAGCTTCTAGGATTAGTACACACTAATTTGTGTGTACCATTTCTAGTAGAAGCTAGAGGTGGATATTCTAACACCATAACTTTTATTGATGACTTGAGTAGATATGGATATATTTACTTGATGATGTATAAGTCGGATTGCTTTAATATGTTCAAGAAATTCAAGAATGAAGTAGATAATCATCTTGGTAAGAAGATAAATAATATTCCATCGGATCGAGATGGAGAATATCTTAACCAAGCGTTCATCAAATTTTTACAATATTTTGGTATTCTATCTCAACTCACTCCTTATACACCATAGTGTCATGGTGTTAGTAAAAGGAGGAATCATACCTTGTTGGACATGTTAAGGTCTATGATGAGTCATCTAGATCTTCTATTATATTTTTGAGGATATGCATTACAAACCAGAACATATAGATTAAAGCAATTACCTATTAAGGTATAAAGTGGGATTCCCATAGAGCAATGGAGTGGAAAGAAACCCAGTTTATCACATACACATGTATGGGGATGCGAGGTATTTGTTAAGGCCTTATTAGGAAATAAACTAGCACCCCACGGAACAAAATGTATCTTTACAGGCTATCCTAAGGAAAAAGGGGGATACAACCAATAAAACCCCTTAGACAAGAAAGTGACTATTTACAGAAAAGTTTTCTTTATTAAGAGGGATCACATACTCAAAAAATATAGTGGGATCAATATTGACTTCGATGATGTTGATGCTCAAGATACATAGGAGTTGATACATGAACAAGCCTCATAAGTCCTTCTGGATGAATTTGTTCTTGAAACACAAGTGCTATGTAAGAACTCAAGAGAGGTAAGGGAACCATAGAGATATGGTTTTTTGTCACTAAGGATGGTGACTCATTATTGTAGGAAAATTATAAATCTCTCTCCTATAAGGAGGCAGTAGAGAGCTGAGAAGCTGAAAGATGGATAAAAGATATGAATTTTGAGATGGATTCCATGTATCAAAACCATGTTTGGGTTATGGTTGATATTCTAGTTGATTTAAATCTTTTTGGGTGTAAATAGTTTTTTAAGAGGAAAATAGACATGGAAGGTAAATTAAGTACCTATAAATCAAGGCTAGAGGCTAAAGGGTTTAAACAGTGTCAATGAATTGACTATGATGAAACCTTTTCCCTAATTTTCATGTTTTAATCTATCAGAATAATATTTTCCATAGTAACTTACAATGACTATGAGATATATAAGAGGGATGTCAAAACTAAATTCCGTAATAGGAAACTTTAGGAAGATTTATATATGACACAACCCAAAGGTTTTGTGACACTAGGTGATGCAAAATGGTTTTGAAAGTTACAAAGATCCATTTTTTGTATTCAAGAAAGCATCTAGGTCATGGAACATTCGATTTTATGAATCCATAAAATAATTTGGTTTCATTAAAAATTAATTTGAGTCATGTGTTTATAAAAGGTTTAGTGGGAATGGAGTCGTTATCCTGCTAGTATATATTGAAGACATATTACTTATTGGAAATGAAATACTAGTCTTACGATTTGTTAAGGACTAGTTGAAAAAGTGATTCTCCATGAAGGACATAGGTGAAGAATCCTACATTATAGGGATAAAGATCATTTATGATATATCCAAGAGGATACTTGGACTATGCCAAAGTACATATATTTACCAGATACTAATGATATTTAGTATGGAAAAATCCAAGAGGGTATTGGTTCTAGTTTTACATGGTTTACATATTTATAAGAAAATCTGTCCTCATACACAATAGGAGAAAGATAGAATGAGTAATATTCCATAAAATTTGGTGATAGGATCAACCATGAATGTCTTGTTATGTACTAGACTTGATGTTTCATATGCATTGATCATGGTAGGAAGATATCATGAAAATCCATGAGAACATCATTGGATTACTATTAATATTATCCTTTAGTATCTGAGAAGATCTAAGGATATTCTCCAAGTGTATATAGGAGATGAGGATCATTTCATAAAAGAATATGATTTTTCTGGTTTTCAGGAATACCAAAATGATCTCAAGTCACAATAAGGATATTTATTTTGTCTCAACAGATGAGCTTTGAGCTGGAAGAGTTCAAAGTAGCCAGTTATAGCTAATTCTACAGTAGAGTCTGATTACATAGAGGTTTCATGATGTAGCCAAGGAATCCATTTGGATTTGGAGATTTTTTTAGGAGAATGATGTGGTACCTAGTAGTAAATCTCCTATCACATTGTATTGTGATAATACTGTAGCATTAGTTCCTGTAAAAGATTCAAGGTCACGTCAACGGAAAAAGAACATATTATAAAAGTATCACCTCTTGAGGGATTCTTATAAAAGGGTTGAAGTTACAGTGAGAAGAGTATCCACTGAAGAGAATGTGGTGGATCCCTGGACTGGAGGCCTATCTCAGTAGAAGAATGAGTATCATGTGAGAGATAACTAAATGAAGGTTGTTAACAATTGGCTCTAGTGCAATTGGGAGTCTATTGGAGTTGGTTCCATATAACCAACTTATTTTGTACTTTATGACAACTTATATTCATGATTTTGAATATTTATAAATTTCTTATCACATAATGATTTTTCTTCTTCATAACATTTTATGTGATAATGTTCTAAGAGTAATTGTCGCACTAAAATGTGATATTGGATCCTTACTATGATGAGAACCTATAAGTTCTATGAAACTATTCTTGAATATATGTTCTATAGCTAAATGATATCATTTTTGGGACACAAATGATATATTCTATCAGGGGTAGAGACTCATAGGACTTTGAGGCATCTTCTCATGGTGTACACCCTTAGTGATATCTAGAATTATATTATGAGAACACGACCCAATAGTCGGAAATACACATTTACAAGTGTCGTTAGATGTTCCAATATATGGATGTGTGTATTGGTCCTTATACATTAAGATTATTATTAAGGGATATTATCAGTCACATAGATAAATGTATTGACAAAAACTATGATGATAGATATTTGTGGTGAGGTACGATATGCCAGGAGTGTCATGAGTAATATTTCATTAATTAATAATGAAAGAAAGGAATTATCCCTTATGTTCTTTGATAGATTATAATATCGTAGGCCCTTTTATGGAAATTATATTTCCTAAAAAAATCCATGTCCATGTTGGTCAATATGAAATTTCAATTTTTGGAAAGTAAAAGAATGAGATATCGATCATATAGTTTAATGGAACTTGCATGCAACCTTCTCGATTACAAATATTGTGATCAAGGGATTATATTACACAATAATTGTTCGTATGAGGTGACATATCATTGAGAAATTAACTTCTTTCTATATGGGTTCTTTGGCGTGTTTATAGACATTAACCTTGGACTTTAGGTAGTTTCACTTAATTCCACTGAGAAAGAGGCCTAGAGAGTCACACACTAGGAGTATCCAATATCTCAATAAAATAATTAATTATTTAACAAGTTAAATAATTATTATTCTTGATTGTGGTTGAATAATTTTTCATGTATTCCTGATCGCATTTATTACTTCACTAGTTATTTGATAGAATATATTTTTGGGGGAATAATTAATATATATTAAGGAGGATTAGTGTACCGAGTTTAATAGTCTACTGAGAAATAATAATATTGAATATTATTTGATTAAATAATATTTTGTTATAACTAACATGTTAAGTTTATATTAATAAATAATAATATTTTTGTTATTATTTTACATGGGTGTTTCTCTAGGATTAATGAAATAATTAATGGAAATTGTGTAAATTATTTATTATTACCCACGTGAAATAAATTCCTAGTTATATTATTATCTCAATAGCGAAGGGAAATCCAAGAGATTCCTTTTGGGTTGTGCACAATTAATTGGGGAAAAGATATCAATCCTATAGGTTTATTAATTTTCCAAGAACTCTCTCAAAAATGAGAGAGATCCTCCTTCACCAGATCAAGTAGAACGCTTTGGAAGTAGTTCTCAAGGTGATCGAAGGCGGACATTGCAAGCATTGGGATCTTCCGTACTAGCACTCAGAGACTCCTTCAGTGACATCTAGAGATACATGAAAAATTTTTGTATCACTACTAGAGGAATACTACACTTGGAATATACAATTTAATGGTGGCTCACGACAAATTTGTGGCCTAACACATCAACGAATAAAGAATAACCTTGGAGGTAATTTTTATTTTATTAAAGTAATTGACAAAAACATGTGTTGATTTACTCTCTCTTGGTTATGGGTATTCTATGACTTTATAATTATTTGATTTAATTATATGGGTCATGATTTTCTTCATCATAATAGACCTCAGATAGATTATTAATAACGACAAAATATAAAGTTGGGCACCGTCCCTACCCTGCTTCTGCTGCACCTGAAACCTATAATCCTAGGGCGAGTCCTCCAAGCCAAATAAAATGTATAGGCTTAGTTTATTTTCTTGGTACTTATTTCAGTATGATCCATATCATATTTTTGTAGATTTATTTATGTTCAGAGGCATTCTATATTAGTGTGAATCAGGTTTTTTTGGTTATGTGTCCATTAGGAACCTGATCCAACTAGTTTATTTATGTTATTTATTACTTTACCTTGAATCCCTCCACACTTCTATATTTTATATTGATGGGATGTATTATGATTTAGAAACTATTAATGTTGGACAACTAAAAATATATCACACCCTTCTTGAGCCTTCATTACATTGGTGTACCCAAGAATATCTCATGTTTGTAGGTCCAGGGATTCTTACTTGTATTGTGCATCATATCTGGGATTTAGGAGCATATGACTGAGCTAGTTCTTAGGATTCCAGTGGAGTTAGCCTATGGCTTTAAATTATTTTTCCATACTATACTACCTACTATTTGTTTCCTTCTTACCTTATATCATCATATGGACTTGAATGTATAAATGTATATTTGTCATTAAAAACTTTTATTCATTTCTTATATTTATCTCTCGTTACTTTTATTTCATTTATATTACTTTAGAAGTTTCATTATTTATTATATATCTCTTATACCACTATATTACTCTGATTATGAGGGTATAGTCTCCCCACCGTACCATCATTGGACTATCTCTATGATTCGATAACTTGTGTCATACGGTGAGGAGCACTTTAGGCTATGTGGTGACCGGTCCTACTACTAGTTTAGTAGTCATTCAGGATAGGATCTTATAAATATTCACATGAAGAATGGAATCATGGCCAAAAGATATAAATTTTAAATTACACATCTTGTTAAAACACCAAAACAAGATGAATATCCCTAGCGATGATCCATGCATGCAGCAAAGTGTCTGAATGTCGCCACTAAATCATTGGGTGCTAGAACATTTGGTCTCAATCATTTTCATCATTAATGGATGATCGTAGAAGAATGATATTATAAGAAAAAAATAATTCCTTATGAAATATCAATTGTATGAGAGAGTATGAGATGAGAGCACACTCTAGATCTCTAGAACTCTCTCTAGGGTTTTATAGTGCTTCTATCTATCTGTTGTGTAAAAGCATCTTTCTTGGGAAAGAGATATAAGTAAAAATATATAAAGAAAAGTTTAGGGTTGTTTATTTTCATATAATCCCCATTACCAATTCCTTAATTCTTAGTGAACCCCATGTCTTACTAATAATATAATTATTATTCCCTTAACATGTTCATCACCTAATTATAAAAAATATCATTTATATCATTTCCAATCAAACCATTAAACATGGTTTTCTTATCCTCCTCAACATTTTACAAACCTTGAATAATGACTATTTATTTAAAAAAATCAATTAATTTTTCATTGATAAATATAAGAAATATAATATTCCTCAAACTTTGAAAAATATATACATATTATTATTTAAGTCACATATTCTTTTGAATAACTTTTGGTTGAATCTTAGAGATAAACCAAACCTGAATAATTACTAAATAGTAAACCCTGAAAGATATTTATTATAAATTTTTTAATTCAACATTAAATTCAACTTTTATTTTGGACACAATACTCGAGACACTCATTGACAAATAAGTTTATGTCGCAACAATATACAACCTCCTATGAATGACCATTGTGTAATATAATCTCATTATCATGATATATGTAATAAATTAAATTGTATACTAGCACCATCAACCTATGTACTCTATATATTTTTATTTTACTCTCCATAAAGGAACATTCCCATAGAACACCATGGTCATGGATTTATCAAGGTAGTTCAATTATCATCAAAGGGACTGAGATATCAACTTCCTTAAAGGGATGGTAGGGATAAATTCTTTCTCGCGTTGTCCATTAATTCAATATCACTTATGACACACTCAATGTATCCTAATTCATCACAATAAAATGTCATCATAGTTTTCTTCAATACATCAAAGTGTATGACTTATGTTTTTCAATAATTATAATCTTATATTCTAAGGACCAATACACGCATTCATGGATAGGAACATCCAATGACCCATATAAATGGATATTTTCTACTGGTGGCTCTGATTCGAATAATTTCTTTCTCTGGAAATTACCAAGGGAACGCACCATGAGAGGGTACCTTAAATTCCTATCACTCACCACTCCTACTAGCCTGTATAATTTGTTTCACGTCAAATGATATCATCTAACTATAGAACATATATTCAGGAATATATTCGTGTAACCTCCAAGTTCTCATTTTCGTGAGGAATTGTTATGACCTTTTAGTTTGAAAAATATTCTTATGAAATTATAAAATGTTATGTCATACATAGGAATAATCAGTATTTGATAATAATATTTATTAATATTCAATATAATGAATATATTTAATCATAATGTACAGAAAATTTTGTTCTAGGGAACCAACACCAACAGACTTCCACTTTCACTTGAGCAAACTTTTTACAACCATTAGTCCACTAACTCTCATATGAAACTCATTCCTCTACTGGGATAGAGCCTTAATCAAGGGGTATACAACATTTTACTCCATGTAAACTTTTCTCACTAAGAATTCACCTCTTGGAAAAAAATCCCTCAAGAGATAAAACATTCAACGTATATGATTTGTCCTTTAATGTGACAATGGATCTTTGGAATGATCCACTGCTTCACTGTTATAATACAAAATTGTGATAGGGTATTGACTTCATGGAACCACGTCATGCTCTTGGAAAAAAATTGAAATCATTATAAGACAAAATATACTTATACTCTATAGTATAATCAATAAAAACGTGATTCTTTAAAATCATCCATCTCATAGCTCATCCACTAAGACTAAAGAAATATATTATGCATGACTTCATATCATTATTATCAGTCTGAAAGCAGTAACATGTTTAATCCCTAACAAATATATCTTCATCTCCTCCATACACCTGGAACATATCCTTAGTTTGCCTCATATACATAAGAATAGCCTTTACAGTAATCTAATGTTATTCCCCTAGATAGACTTGGTATCATCATACCATGATTAAAGCATAAGGAACATCAATCTTGGTAAATAACATGACATATATGATAAATCCTATCATATAAGCGTATGAGATCATACTCATTCTCTATATTTCCTACATTGATTGAGGAAACACTTTCTTAGAAATATATTTATATATATATATATATCATGTGTCACTACAACCAACAACATCTTGGATTGTTCCATAATGAACATATTTAGTATCTATTCAATGTATGCACTTTGAATTAGTTTAATAATCCTCTTTAATATATTACGCGTGAATTTTATCCTTCGAATATAGGTTTTCTCACCTAATTCCTTTATGGAGAATCACTTACTCAACCATTCCTTAACCTCTTGTAAGGATGGTATCTCTATTCCAATTAGTAATATGTCATAAAAATATAATACTATGAAAATTATTATACTCCAACTAAAATTATTGTAAGCACGTAGCTTATATTCTCTCTTAATGGAATCAAATTCTTTTATAGCATCATTGAACCAAATGTTCCTTGACCTGAATGATTTCCTTAATCCATAAACAGATCTATAAAACTTTAAATTTTTTTGGAATTCTTTGGGGTCACAAACCCTTCTAATTGTGTCATATACACATATTATGGAAAGTTCCTGTTAAGGGAATTAGTTTTGATATCTATATACCAAATATCATTATTGTTGTAAGATGCTATGGAAAAGATAATTCTAAAGAATTTAAGAATGGAAACTAGAGAAAGAGTTTCCAAAGATTCTATGACCTCACATTGTCTAAACCCTTTATCCACTAGTTATACTTTATATGTAAAAACATGATATTAAATTTCCATATTTCTCTTGAAGACCCATTAACACATAATGGGATTTACATCTATTGGCGGATCGAATAAAATCCACACAGAGTTTTAGTATATGGAATACATCTTAGAGTTTATATATTCTTTCCATTTTGTATCTTATGATCTCTCTACTTCATCCTTGTAGGATAGAAGGTCGTCATTATCAAATAATAGTGATTCACTATATTCAATGACTAAAAAACCATTTTTTATAGATCTCTAACATCTCTAGTGATTATATGTAGTAATTTTGTTTCAGGAACTACATCTTCCACAACGATTTTTGGAGTTTATTTCTGTATCAACTCTTGTGTGTCTTGAGCATCAACTTCCCGGGATTCAATTTTTATCCCATTATCATTCTTGAGGATATATCCACTCTTAAGGAATATAGTTTTCCTAGTGACTATAACCTTTTTATTTGAGGGATCATAAAGGTAGTATCTCCCATTTCTTTATTCTAACATATAAAGTTTCCCTTCATGCCCCAAAGTTTCAGTTTACTACTTGAGTTATCCATAACAAACACTTTTCACCCCCATTCATGAATATGTGACAAAATTATTTTTTTCCACTCCATAACTCAAAGTGAATATTTTTATCCAGATTATTTGGTATGCAGTTTAGTATTAATATTTCTATGTGTAATGAATATCCTCAAAAGGATATTGGAAGTATTTTGTAACTCGTCATAAAACATACTATGTTTAGAAAGGTATGATTCCTCTTTTCACTAACACCATTCCATTTTGGTGTATAAGGAGGAGTGAGATGAGATAAAATATCACTCCCATATAAAGTTGATAAACTATTTTTTAATATATTCATCACCTAAATCCAATCAAATTTCTTTATCTTCATACCAAGATGATTCTCAAATTAATTATTTAACTCCTTGAACTTGTCAAAGGATTCATAATTATACTACATCATTTATACATAACCATACCTACTCAAGTCATCAGTAAAAGTCATAAAGTATTATAATCCACCTCTAGATTCTACCTAAAAAGTTCCACACACATTAGTGTGTACCAATTATTTAATATTTATGGAACATTCACCTTAACCACAAATGGTTTTTTTTCATCTTGGCTTATAAAAAATCATTAAATATTTCAATTGGTTTAATATCAAATGATTAAAAGTAACCATCTTGATAAATCATTATCAAATGATTCTTGTCTATGTGACCATGATGGAGATTCCACAACTTGGTGTGAAATGAGTTATGTAAATTTGATTCTTTTTCAATTTCCAATATTTGTTTTTTGTAATTTAATTCCTAAATACGTGTATTAAACTGTGTCATTTCATAACATATGCTATCTTTATAAAAGTAGAAACTCTTATTTCCAAAACTGAAAATAAATCCATCCTTGTCTAAATAAGAAATAGATATGATGTTCTTAGTAACTCTAGGAAGATAATAAAAACTATTTAAAACCAAAATCTTTCATGTTGGCAATTTAAAATGGTATTCTCTAATGAGTAGAGTATCCAAATGTGCTCCATTGGTAGTCCATGGATTTACCTCGCCTCTAGAAACCTTCTAAAATCTATTTGGTTCTTGTATTTATATAAAAACTTGGGCACCACATGCATTATCAAGTACCCAACTTATATATATAGAAATATTACACTCAATAATAAATAAACTTTAATATATCCCTTTCTTATTTGGATAGGTTTAATTCCTCTTCCATTTTCCTTTCTTTCCACTTGAAAAACACATTGCATTATACAGATTTGATTATCACTAGATCTTCTTCTTCTTTGAATGATGGTACTCTAGATTCTTAGACTTAGAATAGGCCTTTAGGTCCTTTTCCTTGTTTTTTATTTTCTTATTCACTATGAGGATTGTGGATTATTCATATCCCATGTCTTTATCAACTTGGTGAATATGGATAATAATTTATTAAAGATTCTTCTCATTATTTAACATATTATAATTCAAAAAGAAAATGGAGAAGGTTTTAGGTAGTTAAGATATAATGATATCGGTGTGAAAATAATTAGGGATCTTAAAACCCAATATGAATAAGAGTTCTATGAATCCAATCATCTTGACTATATTAGGCCTAGAGGTCATCGACTCTCCAAACATTCACATAAACATTGTGTTGGAGATCTCATATCTCTCTTGTCCCCCATTCTCCTAATAAAGATAACAAAGGTGAGAAATGGTGTCACATAAATCAATATCCTAATATAAATTTAAAATCTCATTGGACTTGGAGTATAGTATGAAACATTGGATATCCATTACATTCTACACATGTTTTAGGTAGAGAGATACTTCTTCCTCACTAGCCTTAATATAAAGAAACTCATGAAGTGGGGTTTCCTGCATGTATAATTTCTATTTATGGAATATTATGATGTGTAAGATCCAAAATATGTAATGGAAATTCACACTGGTGAGAATTATATCCTTTTATAGTATATATAATATTGATATTGTCAGATTTTTGGGATTTTTAATTTCTTAAAAATTAAGAGCAGATCATTAGTACTTCCTCGATTACCAAATCATAGTAATAAATTTAAATTTTATAAAATTTTATTAATATCCCACTATTTTTTTAGACCTAATATCCCTCACCATTAGTTTTGAAATATACTATTTCATAGATATTCTAGTGGAAAGGACACACATTCCACTTCTCATAATCCATGCTTGGGCCTGAAAAGATAATTGAAGGGTTTTAGGTTGGCATAACTCGCTACCTACCTTAACTCGTAATTCCTTGATTTGTTGAGTGGACTCCCTAATACTAAAATCTTAGATAAATATTTCCTAAACCCTTGAAAATTTTTACACCAAGTCCTTCTTGAGAAGTCAAACCTTGATGTGAACCAAGTTAAGTTACCCCAAATTTTCAAGTTAAATGTTCCATGATAATCAGAATCACACTAAATTGGTCTGCTAAAGCACTTCAAACTATGGGTTTGATTCTAAATTAAGTATTGGAAGATTATATAGATTAAATATTTTAGTTGAGTTATTTTTATACTTATGTGTAAAATACTAGTTTTTCTTTATCACATTCCATGTAAACGTTTTTTGTTTTTTAATTAAGTATTTAACCAAGTTCGATAAGATTTAAAAATAATCTGTTTTTGTTTTATTTTATCTTATAATATTATTAATTCACTTATTAATTGATCATGTAGCATCCAAAAAATATAAATAATCAACAATTCAATGAACAAAAAGGAAATATAAGTGTCGTGATAATGAGATTATCTAATGATTAATTTCTATAGAGGATGATTATCTAACCCCCAAACCTACATGAAAACACCTCAAACTATAGCATGTTTCATGTCCCATCATTCCACCTCAGATCCTATCTATCACCTCAATTTTTTTCTTCTTGCCTCCAATATTTGAACCACCTCCTCTCGTCTGGGATATTCATCCTTATATAATATTTTACTCACATGTAGGTGACGGGATCTAATAGATTAGATAAGGGGGTTTTATATAAAAGTGATAATGGGATCATTGGATATTACATAATAAGGTGGAGAGGATGTCTCACATAACAATATTTTAATTTAATAATAATAAATTAAAATAAAACCAATAACAAATGTATGTCGGGTCTAATCTCATGATCATACACATAGCATGAAAAGAATAGAAATTCTCAATATAGACCTCAGTTACTTTTTGTTCTTTAATTAAGATATAAATCCAGGAGTTAATTCAATTTATCTTAATTATATACAAGAATACTTGAAATTACATCATCCATAATTTTAGACAAGTTATATAAATTAATATTGTTTAAAATCAGTAAAGTACACAAGTTCACATGGGGGGAAAACATGTACTCATCCAAACTACCAAATATGATATTTTTAGTACATTCCCTTGGAATCCTATATACATGTGTGGTAAGTAATTACATGGAATATACTATCAAAAAAATTACATGAGGATAACATGTGAATTATACTATATGTGAAGCTTGTGATGGGAATGGTTTACATTGTAAAAAAGTACCATACAAAACTTCTAAAATTAGAATTTAACATGGAAATTAATTTAATATATAATCAACAATCATGTGATGTGGAGTGTGCAGTCAAAGAAATGACACAAAAAACACATGTGAATAGGTTTAATTATATAATTAATTCTTCTCTCTATTTTAAATTAAGCACACTGGATAAAATAGACTATAGGTCATGTATCAGGATACATGGTGTGTAATCTATTATACCCATATCTAGGACATATGCCTAGGTAATGGGTGTGTTACCCTGTTTCGGATTTGTTTGAGGTACATGACATGTAATATTAAAACACAACATGTGGCCTCAAAGTTTTATGTTTTTCTATTCCATGTTCTATAAAGCAGATACACGATATGCATGGACCCCTTTTGTTCTCAATTACAAGAAAACAAAGACTACACGTTGTGTATGTTAGTAACACAACATGTAGTTATTATAAATGAATTCCTTATGGTATATATCTATGTAGATCCTATTTTATCAAATCTAATATGATATAATCAGACTGCTCCAATAACCATGAAAGCTACATGTCATATACATGGTTACAAAGCATGTAGTTGAGTACATAGTGTATATCCTTGAGTTATTTGACCAGAATGCTTGGCATCTCTAGAAGGCATTTTTAGATGTTTCGTCATTTTGATTTAAACCATTTATTCTTTATGTGAGAGAGAAGGAATAAAGGGAATTGAGAATGATATTTATATTCTTAGAATGAATATTTTTATGTAAAAGAAATTGAAAAATTATACCATTAAATAAATTATTAATAAATAATTATAAATTAACCATTTGACCCCTATAATACAAATTATAGGTTTCGATTGTAGAGAACGTGATTTTTGGGTTTGGACAACTCAGATTTTATTCTTAATTTATGAATAATGTGAGATGTACATGATGGATGATTTCATGAAAATACTTGAATTTTTAAAACACTATAAACAAAAGAGGAGGATCATCACATGTAATTTATAATTAATTTATAAGATGGTCTAGAATTTACTGAACTTATAATTCTTTATTTATTGAGTATTTTATTAAATCAAGCTCATCATACCATAATTTTATCATTGGATATAAGTGAATTATACCTCTAGCGGTGATACACACACTCATCACAATCTCTAAACATCATCATAGAATCATCAGGTGCTAGAACGATTGATCCTGTCCACCTATGTTGTTCATGGTTGATTAAAAAAACTATTCAAGGATGAAGAATTATTAGTGTTCTCTTGATGGATTGAGAGATGGGGATATAGTACACTATAGATATATAGAACGCTCTCTAAGTATTTAAGGATATTTTATCTTTTTGTTGTGAATGAAAAATCACTCTTATGAAAGAGATATAACTAGATATATATTGAGTGTAATTTAAGGTTACCGGTTTTCATATAAACCCCCTTACCAATTCTTTAATTAATATAAAATTCCATGTCCTAAAAAATAATATAAATATTATTAATTTGACTTGTTCAACACATAAGAATAAATAAATATCATTTATATCATTTCCAATCAGGCCATTAAATATTGTTCGCTTATCCTCCTTTAAATTTTTTGAACCTTAAATAATGGCTATTTATTTAATAAATAAATATCACATCAATGTTATTCGATAAATATAATAAATATTATATTCAACAAGCCTTGTAAATAAATATTTATTATTATTAAAATCTCATATTTTTTGAATAACTTAAGATTAAGTATTGATGACTAACCAAACCTGAAGTATTATTAAACCACAATGAAAGAATAATAGTTATTCTAACTTGTTAAATTAAACAAAAAATTTAAATAAGATTCTTCATACACTTATTTTGTGATCCACTAGGCCTATTTAATAGTGGAAATAAGAGGATATACCTAAATTCCAAGGTCTTTGTCTAGAAACACTCCAAGGAACCCATAGAGAAAGTATTAAATTACACATTGAAATACGACCTCCAATGAGTTCCTACTCTGTAATAAAACCCTTTTATCATTATATCTCAAATCAATAAGGATTCATATTGGTGTCATCAACCTATTTTCTCTCTAACTCTTTCTTTTAATTTTTGAAATAGAATATTCTCATTGAACACTGGGGACATGGATTTATCTATGAAGTTCCATTCACATCAAATGGCCTGAGATGTCAACTTATATCAAGGGACAAAGGGGATAGATCCTTTCTCACATTATCCATTAATGTAATATCATTCCTGATGAACCAACATATCATACTTCATCGTGGGTATATTTTGTCATTGTTTTGATCAATACCCCAATGTACACGACTTATGGTATTCATTAATAAAAATATTGAAGTATAAGTATCAACACACATGTCCGTCAATAGGAACATATAATGACATATAATTGTGTATTACTTACTAGTGAATATCATTCTCATAATATCTTAATATAGAAATTACTAAGGGTACACAACATTATAGGGTTCCTCTAATTCATTTGAGTCTCCACCCATAATATCCCATATTATTTTTGTCTCATTAAATGATATCATCTAACTATATATCATATATTCAGGAATGTTATTTTGGAACCTCCAGGATCCCATCATTGTAGGAAACTACTACGACATTTCAATATGATATATATTCTTAGTAAATTATCACATATTGTGTTATGTTGAGGAAAAATCATAATTGTAATGACACATACATTTTTAAAACAGATTCCCTTTATAATTAATGAATGCCTTATCATTATAATGTAGTTATAAAAAATACATGCACTAATTTGTTTATTTTGGAGCATTATAAGTGACATCATTTGGGATTTAAAAGCCCATTATACATCATAACCATTGATAATATAGTCATTATATAGTGATCATTATGATTAGTATATATATATAGGGATATGATCAATCCAATTGACACGGACAAAGGAAGCGATGTCCTCAGCCAGTAGGATCTTACCAAATAAAGCCCATTTATCAGTTCTTTTGAACCAGATAGCATCAATAGGATTTTACATTGACCAAGAGCAACCAAATATTTAACCACTAAATTGTGACAGAACTGTTTGTGGGAGATGTTCAAGATTATCAAGATCATCGCCCAGAGCATGATCATCAATCCACCCCAAGATAGTGTCACAATCACACACCTTATCCTTAGGAAGTATTCTTGTGTAATAAGGGTTATGTATCTAGACCTTATCCTATATACTTTGAATATTTTTCTTTTTAAAATAATGATTATATTTATCCCTTTTATTATTACATTAAAAATTATTAAATAATGAGTTTAATAAAAAAAATATTTTAATATGATGAAACTGAAATAGTATTTTTTGGAAATATATAATTTCAATCAAGACACTGTTTTAATGAATTCAAGAATTTATTAATAAATTTTATTTTAATAAAATATTATTATTAAATAATATGTAATTAAATATAATTTATAATATAATTTTATTAAGTTAAATGTAATTTTATAAGGGTTAGGAAACTGTTATCATCGCAAAAACCAGTATTTTTCAATTTATGGGGATTTTAATTTAAAAGTGTAAACTATTATATGTAGAGTATTATTTTTATAAAATAAATATTATCTTCAAAATAATCCCATTGAAATTAGAAAATGGTGAAATTTTCATAATTTTCCTAGACAATTTAATTTTTGGGTAAAGAATTAATATGGTATAAATATAGGATGTTTATTATGACATCATAAAATCCCAAACAATAATTAATAAATACTTCAAAGAGTCTCCCTGACCCAAATTATTTTTTCTAATTAAAATAACATGCTTTTAAAATTATATTATTAATTTTATAAACCCTTAATGTATCCTCCAAAAACTATACAATATTTTATTGTTTTAACATTAATTATTTATGAAGATGACTCACTTCCACAAAACCAAGGGTTTTATTTTAATGATTTCGGTTATTATAATTACAATATAATGAAAACTACTCCTAATTGGTAGAAATAATGAGAAAAAACCATGGGAAGGTGTATATCTGGGATTAATTTATAACATAGAGTCTAAAACCTACATTTAAAAATTACACTACTACAAAATTGGGTTTATCCAGCATTATGGTTTTAATAGTTCCCACTAAAAGCACTATTAAATACCCCCTTTAAGTGTTCTAGAAAAATCATTGTTAAAGGGGATATTTAATAGAACTATGTTTAATGTTGTTAAAGTGGATCCTTAACAGCACTAAAAACACTATTAAATGGGGACCTTTATCATCTCTTGTAAAAAATTGTGGATAAATCCCCCCACCTTCTTTTCAGTACTGATAAAATAGGAATTTATCAGAGCATCTCAAAAAGAACTGATAAAGGGGGGTCTTTATCAATGCTTCTAAAAAAGGTCTAATAAATTGGTGTTCTTTATTAGCACTTTTTTAGAAGCACTGATAAATACCCCCCCCCCATCAATACTTTCTTACTAATACTGATAAAGGGTATATTTCAAATATATATATATATATATCATTAACGGACAGTCGTAAAAGAAGTTATGGATTTTTGTAAGCCTTATAGTCCATTTTGGCCTTAATAAAAGTGATTGAGGGTTCTGGTGGGTCATCAAGTCATAGATCTCATTGTAATATTCGATTTGATATGTGGTAAAGGACAAATGGAAACCTAATTCATAATTTATGATCGTTTGAAAGTCCATCGAATGTGAAACCCCCTTAAAACCCATAAAAACACAATAAACTTTCAAGGGGACATAACTTATGATCCATGAGTCCATTTCAGCTACACAACTAGTCAAATCTAATCTTACAAAATGATCTAAAACCACATTATATTCAACCTGCATGAAAACAAAAGGAATAAAAGTTATTGTAGTTTTAAAAAATACCAAAATTGAACTCAAACTTCAAATGACCATAACTTTGATATGGGTGTTATTTTGGGCTCTACCACATATCAAATCTAATTATGTGATAATATCAATGCCATTTTGGTCTAGGACTAAATCTTTCATCATTTTCCCTCTTTTTCCATGGATAGGCCTAGAAGGCCCACGAAACAAAGTTTTTAGTCTCCAACCCCACTTTCTTAAAATTCAAACTACTATAACTTTTGATCCCAGTGTCTATTCAATCTATACCACATGTCATATTGAATATCATTTCATTAAATTTTATTTGACTAGTTTTGGAGATAAAACAGACACTTAGATCAAAAGTTATGGTCATTTTAGGGGTTTTAGGGGTTTTAGGGTTTTCATTGTTTCTTAATTTTTTTATGTATTTGAAGGGTATTTAGAGTTAATATCCATTTTAGAAAATATTTATAAATAAATATGAATTTGAAAATATATTTTTAAATATATATATCAATATATATAAAAATATATATAAATATATATATAAATATATGTAAACATATATATATATATAAACATATCTATAAATATATTGATAAAAAAATATAACAAAATATAACAAAATATATAGATATATCATAAAATGTAAAAAACAGTATAGGGGAGTGGAAAATACATTAGTGTATAAGATAGAGGTACCAAGTTCGAAACTCACTAGAGGTAGGGTAACACACTAAAGTGATAATAAAGGGGTATGGGAAGCACTAATAAATTGGGAGGGGGTGGGAAGAACTAATAAAGAGGGGGATATCAAAATGGTGGAGGTGGGGCATGACAAAAAATTATACCCTTTATCAATGGGGCCTTTATCATAACTTTTTCAGTGTTATTAAATGGGACCTTTAAGAGTGATAAATAATGATGATAAAGGCACCCTTTACCAAACTTTTTACGAGCAATGTTAAAGATAACCCTTTAATATCGCTTATATTATCAATGCTTCTATAGCACTGATAAGGCCCTTTTACTAGAATAATTAAAGGCCTAATTTGAAGTGGTATTGATAAATAATTCTACTCTCATTTGGTATAAAACCTCATACAGCCTCTCATTCCTCTTCACTAAAAACCCTTGGAGCATAAATTTACTTTGTCCATCAATTTCTAGAGCCCTCCCAAGTTTCCCTAAATATTAATAAGCTCATCCCAATATTTTTTTAAGAGCACACTCAAGTTATGGGATCCTCTATGTATATTTATTCAAGAACCTTCTTTATATTATACCATTTTATTTCCAATTTCTCATGTTGGGATATGTTTTTTACACATCACTATTACATTTTGTATGATTTACAAGTGATGATAGTCCCCTATCACTCTTAATAAACTCTTATATGAATATTTATATACCCACATTATGATGCTGAAATTATCCTATGATTTTACAAGAAAAACATTTGTCTAGTAAATACTCACCCCCATTTTTACTCAAGGTTATTCACCTAGATGTATGTATAATTAATTTACTTGGAAATTCCATTTATTTGACCCACACTCCATTATCATTGGATTAAAATTCATGAAATACATCCTTATGATTTTCGATCTACGTGGCACACTTATTCATGTACACAATATAAATGTGTTGGGTGGGCCCAAAATTATATAGCCCACCAATGTTTTAGGTAATTTTTTTAACTCATGAGATACTATGTATTGTTTAAAAAAGTTTATCCTAAGAAGACTCTATTTTAATGTATCAGTGATTAACCTTGACTTTTTTTAAGATGACATGTTTTATGTTGTTTTCACATTACCACATTTCCTTTATGATATCATCTTATATCATGATTCAATGTTCAATTCTATGATTTTCACCCCTCTTATGTTACCTTGATATTTCTATTGACTCACATGTGTTGCTTTAGCTTTTTCTATGCTTTGATTATTCCCTTACTGAGATTTATATCTCACCCCTTTCATATATACATCCTAATTTTATCCCATGAAGTTTTAAAAGATCAAGGAAATATAAGGGTATATTATGGCATTTTAGTTTACATAATTATATTCTTATTTCAATTTGTTATTATATGTACCTAGTTACCTAAACAAATGAGGCATCATGATATTATGGGGTTGTATTAAGGATATCATTATGACATTGATCATGAAATAATGTGTATGAAAGACATGGGTGGTCATAGTTTCCATTCTAGGGAAGTATAGTAATTTTAGGGGATTAGTATTAGAAAAATCAATGGAAATTCATAGGGATAAGACTAAACATAATTAAACATACTTAATTTTTTTGTAATGTATATAGAAAGTGGTTTTTAAGAAAATAAATCCATGTTCGGATACTACAAGTGGATGTGGCTCTAGAAAATTTATACCAAGGGGTTATAACCCCTAAAATGGAACATTGAGTTTGGAACTATCATCACATAGTGAATTACATGGAGGCCATGATTCATAACTAGTTTGAAACTCCTAGGGAATATTATTTGGTAAATTTTCAAGCTCATTATGAACCATTATTGTGGGGAAAATTCCCATAATACTTTATGTTAGTAAATAAAACATGGATAACTTTGATTGAATTATATAAATTCATAGGTTAAGAAATATATGTTATTTATGATTTATCTCTTCAACATTCATATTTTATCCTTTATATTCTTACTATTTTTTACAATTATCTTCCTTAATCCAATTTTGGGGGATGCAAATGATTAGAAATAGAATAAAATAGTGGAATTCAGACTTAAAATCCATTAATGAAATTAAAATGTCTAATATTATTATAGTTACATGAATTATTTCATATCGCGATTGTTTAGTATAACTATTCAACCACCACATCAAAACATGGATATTGAGTTAACAGTAAAGATGAAAAATGGGTCTATTTTTGTATCCCAACCATATAACTCATCCTTGATCCAAATTTTTGTGATTAATTTATTATTAAAACTTGTGACACTCACTTTAAGGTATTTTCATTCTATTATAGGCATTTATTGGATTTCCTTGTATAGATCCAACATAAATTTCTGAGAGAAATAAATCACCCTCTTTATCACATATTAGCCTCTGAAACTATATAATTGTATGGAGGAGGATGAATCTTCTTTGGTATCATGATATAAAGTATTGATATTATTTTCATGTGATCAAGAACATCTAACTCAAATGGTTGAGACTAAGTACAATATAATCCTTGATAACATTCCCATCATAAGGGAATTCATTGATGTTTTTCTGGAAGAATTTCATGGTATTCCACCTAATTGAGAGGTTAATTTCTCGATCAAACATATACCTAGAGCTTTTCCAATATTCAAGACTCTATATAGAATGCCCATTATTGAAATTGGGGATATAAAGAATAAACTACAAGAGAATATATATAAATTGTTTATATGCCTATGTTCTTTACCAAAGGGTGCACTGGTCCTGTTCATCAAGAATAAGGATGACTCAATGTTCCTCTAAATTAAATATCATGACCTCAAAAAAATCATTATAAAGAAAAATTACCCTCTACCATATATTTATGACTTGTTAAATTAGATATGTCGATCCCAATACTTCTCTAAATTGTATCTTTGGTGAGTATATTATCAATTAAAATTGAATTAGGATATCCCCAATACTACTTTTCATAAAAGTTATAGGAACTATGAATTCATAGTGATGCCATTTGGACTCACTAATTCTCTATTAATCATTATAAACTTAATGAGTATATATGTTAGGTATTAACTCAAAAAAATTTAGGTATTATTTATAGATAGCATACTTATCTACTCCAAAATCAAGGATGTGTATGAGAATCAAAAAACATGTTATACTAAGACCTTACGTAAATAAAATATGTATCGAAATTATAGTAAATATTAGTTCTAGATGGAGAAAGTGACATTTCTGGCCATAAAAGGGATATCTTTAGATCCTAAAAAAATAGAGTTAATTAAAGGACTGAACATACTAACCTTTAGGATATAAATCCTTAGTTTCCTTAGATTACATGGGTAGTATCATCAATTTTTTAGAAAGTTCTCATGATTTTCAAGACCACTAACCAATATAACTCGAAAGTGGGTAAAGTTTATCTAGAATAATGAAATATAAGAATTATTTCAAGATCTGAATAAGAGGCTAATTACTACACCTATTCCCAAATGACCCACTGGTAGGGAATGATTTTTTACCTAATTTTATGAGTTCAAAAAAGGATTGGGTTGTCTACTCATGCAATAATCCATGAGTATAACTACCCAACACGTGATCTGGAATTGGATGTGGTGATATTTGTTCTAAATATTTTGTGATATTATCTATATATAGAGAATTGTGACATGTATATGGACCATAAAATCCTTAAGTATATATTCACACAAAATGAACTAAATATGAGCCAATAGAGGTTGTTAAAACTGATCATGGATTGTAATTTTTAAATCCATTTCCATCTTCTAAAAGTAAAAAAGGTGGAAGATGATCTGAGTAGAAAGGATCTCACAACCTTATCCATGATGAGGATTGTAAGGGATCCAATATTATTAGATTTGATATGTATATAAATGGGAATAATAAAAGGATATTCATCTTACATTTATCAAATTACTTCACAACCATCCATTCATGATATGATTTAGGTGGATCTAAAATATGATGTGGTTCAATAATAAAGGTAGTGAATATTCTAGATTTTAACTTTTATTAAGATGGATTTATAAAGTTTGGAACCCAGATATGTGTCTCATAAAATCTATAGATGAAGAGGTAACTTCTAGATGATGTTCATAAATAATCCTTCATTATTCATCTAGGAAGCACTAATATGTATATAGATCTAAAGAAAAACTTCTATTGTGATAACATGAAGAGAGAGATTAAAAAATTTGTATCATGCTTCTTGGTATTCCAATAATTCAAGATTTAATGATGTAAGTCTAAGGTTATGATGAAACCGTTGTTGATACTAGTATGTTAATTGGAAAACATAACCATGTATTTCATCTTAGGACTCCCCAAGACCCCTAAAATAAATAATTTCATCTAGGTGGTAGTCGATTGCCTTACCAAGTCAGAACATTTCATTTCTATCAAGGATGATTTCTATCTAAACCAAATAACCAAAATATATATAAGGGAAGTGGTAAGATTGTATGGAGTTCCACTCTCTATTATATCTGATCAAAATCAAAGGTTTACCTTGAGGTTTTGGAGAATAATTTGGAAAGTGTTGGATACAGAACCGAGATTCATCGCTAATTATCACCCTCATAAAAAACTTTGTTCTGAAAGAACCATTTAAACTCTATAAGTTATATTGATATCTCGTTTATTTTATTTTAAATGATTTTGGTATCATAACATTCCCATGGTAGAGTTCTCATATAATAATAGTTCCATTGTAGCATTCAAAAGGCTCTTTATGAGGCTCGGATGGGAAGAGGTGTCAGACTTTATCTTGTTGGGATGAAGTTAGAGAGCATAAGGTTTAAAGAAATGATCTTATGCAAGAAATTATAGAGAAGTTTCAAACTGTCTATTTTCATATGAAATCTGCACAAAGTTGATATAAACTCTATATATAAAATCATTGATGAGACCTTCTGTTTGATGTGAGATATAATGTGTTCCTTTGAATATCATTGTTAAAGAAATCCATGATGTTTGGGAAGAAAGTAAAGCTTAGTACAAGATACATTATCCCCTTATAGATCCTTTATTTCATCGAATCGGTGGCCTATTGACTAGAACTCCCACCAAACCTATCTTAAGTACATTTTATGTTCCAAGTATCCATCTTAAGAAATAATATACCAGATCCCTCAAATGTAATGAAACCATAGGTGGTACCATTAGAAAATTATCTTTAATTTGAGGATCATATATTAAAGATCATAGATTATAGAGAAAAGTTTCTATAAAATAATACAACTCAGTTGGTCATAGTGTTATAGCAGAACCACAATTTTGAGGAAGAAACTTCGGAACTAGAAAAGGCGATGATACAAAATTTCTCTCATCTATTTTAGTGTGTGAAATGAAAATTTCAAGGGTGAAATTTCTAAATGGGGATCATTTAATGACTAAAAACTTTATAAATGAAAATCATTATTTAATAAATAAATTCCTTATCAATGTAATGTAGTTACAGGACACACATGAACTACTTTGGTTATTTTAGACTGATATATGTTATATCATGTTATATTTAAATTATTGTTAAACATCATAACAATTGATAATATAACCATTATATAGTGATCATTATCATTAGTATATATATATATATAGGGTTATGATAAATCTAATAGATAGAGAAAAATAAAGAGACGGACTTGACCAGTAGGATCATACTTTATGAAGCCAATTTATCAAATCTTCTAAGGTATATATAATCATTGTAATTTTCCCTTGACCAAGACCAATCAAATATTTAACAACTAAATAATGATAAAAACTATTTATGAGAGAAGTTC
Source organism: Viscum album (assembly GCA_963277665.1). Classification (NCBI taxonomy): domain Eukaryota; kingdom Viridiplantae; phylum Streptophyta; class Magnoliopsida; order Santalales; family Viscaceae; genus Viscum; species Viscum album. The sequence continues at coordinate 457,568,433 of OY728135.1, forward strand.
AATCTTATTCAGATCATGAACTAAACCGTGTTCACTGAACTACCCTAAGAAAGTGCCACGATTTCACACCATACCTTTGAGCAAATGCTGGTGGAATGAGTCTTATGTATCTAGACCTCAAAAATTTGACTTTAAATTTTTTTAAATAGTGATTATTAATTATCCATTTTTATTATTACTTCATAATTTATTAAATTATGAGTTTCATAAAAATGATATTATAATACAATGAAACTCAAATTATATTTTTGCAAAATATATACATTCAATCAGGACACTATTTTTACTTATTCAATAATTTTTTAAATAATTTTATTTTAATAAAATATTTTTTTTAAATAATAATTAATTAAATATAATTTATAAAATATTTTTATGAGTTAAAATTTAATTTTATAATTGTTATAAAACTTTTATCACCGTAAAAACCAATATTTTTCAATAAATTAAGATTTTAATTTAGAATTGTAAATTATTTTATTTAGAGTATTATTTTGATAAAATAAATATTATTGTTGAAATAATATTTTTCAAATTATATAATAGTGAATTTTTCTTAATTTTCCAAGATAACTTATTTTTTGGGTTAAAATTAAATATGTTATAAATATATGGTGTGTATTATGACATCATAAAATAACATAAATGGTATAATAAATACTATAAATAGTATCCACAACTGAAATTATATTTTCCTTTAAAATAATTTTTTTGATGTTATTTTATTAGTTTTATCAACCCTTAAAGTGTCATCCAAAACCTATATTATAATTTAAGGGTTTAAAATTAATTCTTTTAGAACATGACTCACTTCCACATCATAGTAGAAATTATTTTAATGAGTTTGGTTCTTATACTCATAAATTAATTAAAAATAGTCCTATTTGGAAGAAACCTTGTGAAAAACCATGGTAAGGTTTGTTGTTTAGATTAATCTATCATATTGTGTCCAAAATATATGTTTAGAAATTAATAGAGAATTCTCATATATTTTTCTATAAAATCCACACAAAATACCCTAGTTATTCACTCAAAACCCTTATATAAATAATTTACACTACCCTTACCTCTCTATATACATCACAAGGTTCCCCCAATATCTTAAGAATCTCCTATAAATCTTTTATAATCACCTTCTCAAAATACGGGATCCTCTCCTTCTCCTCTGTATCCAAGATCCTTCTTTATATTTTACCTTTTGATTTAAAATTTTTCATGTTGGGGTATGTTTATAAACATAACATTTAATTTACATATGATTTTCTAGTGATGATATACACATTCCACTCTCATTAAACCATTTCATGAATCTTTATGGACCCCTATTATGATACCAAAATTATCCTTTGATTTTTCATTCCAAACATTTGTATAATGAATACTCATCCCCATTTCCACTCAAGGTTATTCACCTTGATGTAATTATCCTTCACTTATTTGGGATTTCCATTTATATAACCCACACTCCTTTACATTGGGATTAAAATTTATTAAATACAATATTATGTAGTATGATCTATGTGGGAGACTTATGAATGTACGTGATATGACTATGTCAGGTGGGCTCATATTATATATCCCTCTGATACATTGGGTAGTATTTTTATCTAATTATATACCATGTATGGTTCATAGGAGGTTATCATAATCACGCTATGTTATGATGTCTCAGTGTTTATCCTTCACATATGTTTATGATGTCATGTTTTATTTTGTTGCCACATCCTCGTATTTCCTTTATGATCTCATCTAATATCATGATTTGGTGTTCAAGTTTATATTAATCACCTCTATTATGTTACATTGATATATATATTGACTCATGTGTACTACTTTACCATATTCTCTTCTCTGATTATTACCTTACTGGGATTTATATCTCACCCCTTTCTTATGTACATCCCCAGGTTATCCCATGCAGTTTTAGAAGATCAAGGAACTATAAGGGAATGTTACGGAATTTTAGATTACATGTTTGTATTCCTATTTCAAGTAGTTATGTTATATTCTTAATTACCCATAGAAACTTATCCTATTTATCTTTTTGGGTTTCATTAAGTGTATATTTATACAATAGATCATGAGATAAATTGTATGATAGATATTTGTTGTCATAATGATGTGATACCAAACTTCATGAATACATGTAATCATCAAGCACATAGAAGTTTGTTCTAGGGAAACAACTCAAACATTTAAATCATAATTAATGAACCTGTTTTTCTATGTGATCATTTATTATCTATCATGGTATTAACTTATTTAATTTTAAGAATTAAATATAATTCATAATATTACCATTGAGTGGGAAGATAATATTTAAACATGTGTGATTTATCATAATCCAATGTGAAATGGTAAATAGATTATGATTATTATATTCAATTTTTATTGAGGATTTTTTAATAATTAATTACGGTTATTATGCCTATTTGGGATGAGATGTTCACATGACTATATCGCTTGAGACATGGAATTTCTCATGATGAAATTTTTATCATTAGATGGGATGGGTTTCTCACAATTGATAAGGTATTATAAAACCACTTAAAACTGTGTCCTTGAGATTAAGGCACTATCATGTTCATTTTGACTGTGTTCCTCATGACTATTTATTTTTTATGTAATATATCTTTTTGGGTGTTGAAATAATAACCTTGTTTGGGAAAAAGGCCAACATAGTGTATTTGATTCTCTATCATCATTTAGGATAATGTTTTATTGATATTTATCAAATAAATGTAAAACTTTATTTAAGTAGTTAGTTTTATGATCCAACACAACACAAGGAGCATAATTATCGTGTGTTTCTTTATTTTAAAATTTATATATCCATAATTTGGTGTTAGTCATGTGATTATTTCTATTAGAATGATGATTTTTATATGATGATGTTGTATGAATCATGGTTTTGGGGTTGTATTTAATTTCATGATACTAAGAACAAATATCCCTGATATAATCACATTATGGGGAAATTGAGTTCATTGGGGAATAACCCAGGGTTATTTACTCATCCCTGTTTGAACACCTTCCATGTGTACATTAAACAGTTATACACCATGCTCTAGGTAAGGTAAATTTAATGACCCATGTCATTAGGAGTTGGTAAATTAAAATGAAATTAAAATTTTGGTGGCAGTGACAAGTCACACTGCAACAAGAGGTATTGTGGCATGGTATTGACGTTGTGCATGAGTAAATTTTGAAATCAGGAGAGGTGTCACATTGTAGAGTGGGGGATTGCACCCTGAATAATATAGTCTTGATATAAAGGGTGGCCATTATTATTTGGTGAATCTTTGGAATGAGTTGTTTCACTATGATACATATGGTTACATTGACCTATTGGATGGGTATTGTTTATTGTTTCCATAGGAATGGGTGTTTCATTGTGACACCACAGCATGCCCCTCTACAGCCTTTTTTAATAATTTCATTAAATTTTTTAAATGTTTAAAAATTTGGAAAAAACGAATTTCCCCCTGCTTCTCTTCTAGTCAAATGCACAAAAGGGGAATCCAACCCATGTTTGTACCTATTTACTCCCTCTTTGATCTATGAGAGTTTTGCGGTGTTCTTCATGATGATTCCAGGTTAATTAATCTCCTATATTCTCCCTTTATCATTATTCTTTTTTGTGTGAGAAATTTTTTTCTAGATAATTGTTAACGCTTCAAAAAAAGAGAATCTTTTAGGACTACATATGGAATTTGATTCGTGACAACAAAACAAACTAGAAATCAAAAACCATATGAATTGGAAATTGTGATGACTATTCCTAGTTGATGAAGTGTGGAAGTAATAATCAACTTAAGTGTAACTATATTGATGATATATAAGAATAAATTGAAGGTAATAAATGGTTACATTGGATAATTCATAGGTCTATTTAAGAGTAAATATGATGCGTTTTTGATACTTTTGTTATTCATTGTATAGATCTGTTGAGACTATGGCACTCATGAGATGGTTGTGATCAAGTGGAGGTATGTTGTTAAAGATTGCATGGTAGTGAAACTAACATAACAATGATTTATTGGTGGTAATCTTTAATAAATAGATAGTGTGGGATCATTCCCACTATACTTATTTTACTCTCACTTAATGCTTTGTTATCATGTGACTTAGAGTGATTGTTTCATTATAATCTATTTTTTCTTCTGATACTAAAGTTATGGATTTCCATGGAGTAGGACTTGTTCTAAATCATGTAAATAGATCTGTTCTTTATTTTTATGATTTACTTATGTATATTTCTTGTACCATTTGGGATGAATATTTTTATTTCTTATATCAAACCTTATTCCACTTTATCTATTATTATATTAATTAATTTCAATATATTTTATCATTTTATATTTTTTGAGCTTGGTTTTTTCTTCTTTTAAAATTTTTAATAGTTCTTTCCTCTGTATGTGGTAACTAAATAGTTGGTTAAATCATGTAGATTAACTTTATGCAATGCTTACTTTATTTCATAGTTTGAATCATACGGATTAAGAGAAACTATGTTATGAAACCTATATGGAAAAATACATAGAGTCCTTATAAGTTCATTTTTAATAGGCATAGTTTTTTCTACATGGCAAGTGTGTGGTTTGTGTGACTATTAGTGGAAATTGGGCATCCTTACCCCTCTAAGGGGGTTTTCATGTGCAAAGGTTGTTCATGGTTAGTATAAATTGTATGGAAACCATGTTATAGTTCTCTACTTTTTAATGGATCTATTATACATGGTTGGAACATATTTTTCCAAACTTTTTAGTTACCATTCAATTTTCCCCATTTTTGTAAAAATTTGAAATTCCAAAATCAATCCCATAAAATTAAAATGCTTAAACCCTCTCTTTTCTCATCCTATAGGTTTACCCAATCTATGATTATGGGATGGAGATCTTACGTCCCTTAAAACTTGATCTCTAAGATCTCACACTACTTTTTAAAGCTAATTAATCAGGGAAAAATCCTCAATTATTCTTCTTCCTCCTCATTCCTTCCCCCTTTCGCTTATTCTTTGGTTCCCACTCCACCCATTAACCTAATGGTATATTTTTATGGACATAGGGATCATAGTGGACTAATTATGGGGGTTTTTTCCAATTATTTCTTTGGGTTTCTTGGGGTTTATTTCATATTCCCCCATTTTATCCAATGACTTTTGGATTGGTCATAATTAAAACGAGGTATTTGTTTTTGTGTATTTTCATAGAATGGCATGTAATTTGGTGTTTCATGTTTTAAAACTCTTTATTTATTAAATTATACCTATATGTGATAGATAAAAAGGATTTTATAAATTTTTTGGAGTGATTTATCACTTGGAATAAAGTGTATTTCAGAGTTTTTTTGTATTCAAAAGAGGTGTTCATGTGCCATGTTTTTGTAAAGGGTTTTAATGATTTCTTTTAAGTGAAATCGGTATTTCTAAATGGACTTGGCCCTATTTAAGTCATTATTTGAGTTAAGATAATTATTTTTATTCTTGAATGGATCTAATACAAGGGGTTAGTGTTTAAAATGGGTTCAAATGTGGGTTTAATGGTTTTTCTCAAAGAATGGTTTTGAAATGGGGTTTCAATGTATTGATTTTAAAGAGTAATTTGAAATGGAATTCCCAATGACTATAAATGGATTCAAACCCTGAGTCTATTTTAGTAAAGGCCAATTTGGAATTTTCAGTGGTTTTTAAATGGTGTGGGTTCATAAGACCCTCTTGAAACACCATTTTAATTGTTTTTTATGTGGAATATGGCCCACTATGGGTATTAAAATTTATTGAATATAATATGTATTATATCCTTTGGGGAAAACTTTATACTTTATTGTGATATGGATAATATGTGAAAGAGGTTGTTTCCTGTGAGGGTGTTATATGTGAGATGATACTTACTTATAATGATTAATTGATGCATGTGATTTATCACCTCATATTGATTAACATACATGAGGATCCTAGGAATCTTTCTGAGGAATTTTGGGGACATTTATATCTAGTTTTGATGAGATATACTAGATCCGATATGGTATTAGAGGCCAAAAGGCAGTCCCACTGGTGAATCCAATTTAGAGTATTCAATTGGATATATATTTAGGAATACATCAATAGGCCTATATATAGTTCCAACTTGAGTGTGTTAAGGGTCTCCTAAAAGTATTTTTATAATTTACCATGATTACTTGACGATTACCCTTGTGGAAATTACATTATTTTATGTTCTTTAGTCCAATTTTCATCCAGGACATTACGATTCATCTTATTTATTATTCATGTGATGCCTTAGTGTTTATATTTTTTATTCCTAAATTTATATTTTCTTATATAAATTTTTCATAAAGAGTTTTTAAAAGAGTGTGGTTATAAAGTGATTTCAAAATGGAATTTAAAAAATATTTTTTCTGATAAAAGAGGCATGGGATGAAGAAATGTTTTCTAAGACATTGTTTTCATTTATATAAATATGAAAAATGAGTTTATAAATAGTAGTGCATCATGTATTGTTGTATTTTATGTATGTATGTCAAAAAAACTTATTTCACATAAAATGATTTCAAACTAGCATAAATGAATTTTATTTTGAAAGGAAAACAAAAAATCCGTAGTGAATTCCTATTGGGATCAGTTTCACATAGAGATGTTGACTTTTTGTTTTAATTGATTACTTTTTTCCATAAGGATGTGTATATATCATATTAGATGAACCTAATCTTGTTAATTTATTTATTTATTGTTTATTTTATGATATGTTTTTCCTTTTTCTTTCTGTTTATTTATGTGATGATACTTATTAATTTATTATACAATCTTATGTATATATCCTTATTTATAATTCATTCACTAATTGGATGTTTTTATTTATATAATGAAGTTGAAATCATTCCCAATGTTTATTTTTTGAGACCCTAACACTAGTTTCCATCCCATGGGGATCATCAATGTGCTTTAGGTATGTCACTGGTTGGCTTGTGTTCCCATCATAGGGGTATACTATGTTTTTTCATGATAAAATGTTATCATAGCATGTCATATTTCTATTTGGGGTGTGTATGGGTAGTATAGATACTAGGATTGTTGTTGGGACTTGCGTAGAGGGTGTTGGAAAGTACTTGGAAAACTCTTATTAACATTGAACCTCAAGTTTCCCTGGGAATTTAGGATTTGAGTCTTGATTTTAAGTTTCATTTTTTGATTTAATTTTTGGATTTTTATATTTGGGGATATTGACTTACTTCCTAATGAGAGCATCTATTATTTCAATGGTTTTTATAGATTTAATTAGAGAAAGTGTTGAACAAACTAGGGCTACATAGTTAGCACAAATGATCTGGTAAATCAGGTAGATCCCATGAAGAATGTGTCTGAAACCATTATAGATCATGTTAAATGGTTGTGCATGGTTTACCATCCCACACGAACAAATATTTTTTAGTATTTTTTCTCCTTTGGGAGTTTTTTTTCCTCCCTTGTTTTCTATGATGATCCCAATGGTTTTTACCATTAGTATGATGTAAATTAAGGATTTTTTGGGTTAATATATGTGATTGAATATTGTTTAATGCATATTTATGCTATAATGATTGGTTTTTTCCTTTAGAGATATTGTGTTCTGGGTTATGAAAAATGTTTTTGGGATATAAAAAGGAATTTTATGAGATGCCTTATTTCTTAAACTCATTTTATAGTTGTGTTGGAGGATTTATAGTTTTTTTTAATGATTGGTTTTGTATTTTTAATTTCAATTTTAGAATTGAGTTGTGTCAAATGATTTGAAAATTTACCGAATTATATAAATTATTTTTTTTTGAAATTGGTTTGATGGATTTATTTTGTATAAAAGGGTGTTTAAGTTAAAAATTATAATTTTAAAAATATTTAATTTCAAAATGAAATATTTTAAAATTATTTATTTGATGTGTTTCCAATGGTAATCAATTTCTAAAATAAATTTTGAAAGTAATTTAGATTGATGAAAAGGGTTTTTTATACAAATTATTTGGTGGTTTATTTTTATTCCCATGAAATATTTCAAATTTCATCATGTTTAAAAAAACATAGAGAGTCTTTTAGAAAGATATTGACTTTTTATAATAAAAAAATGGTTTTATGATGAAAATTCATATGATTGTTTGGTTCTGAGAATAGTGATGGATCACCATTTTCATGGCTCAAGGGTATCGGGTTATGGGATCACTTTACTTAATTGAAAAGCATGAGTAGTTAGGATCATGATTCATGTTATTTTCTATAAGCCCCCACTGAAGGTCTTAATGAAAGATGGTGATATTTTCTTGGATCTTAGGTATAGATATTCATGAGTCGAATCTACACACACTCAATACCAAGTGGTGGATCTAAGTTATTTCCTTCCCTGAGACTCCATTTATGACTTCTTGAATCAGAGGATACCTTGTCTGAATCTTAGAGTTATTATGTTAGGGATATTCAAGCATATTTTGGAGTGTTAGTTACTAGTTCCCTATAAGTAGAAGTTTATTTTCAACTTCAGGTAGTTGACGGAATTGGTAATTAATTTTGTGTGTTACCTTGGTATTTTATTTGGTGTGTGTCAATGATTTCTTTATTTCTCTGTTTTGGTTGGTAATGAAATTATGGATTGGATTGTAAGTCATCTGTACTTTTTTTGGGTATTGGGATTTTTAATTTTGTGCAAGTATAAATATTTTGGTTTCCTTCACTCTGGTATTTTAGAGTTTTCTTACGTCATGTCCATTTTGAGGCTAGTTTATTGATGGGTTGATCATGGGATACCTTTGGGTTAGTGCTTCTATAACAAGGATGGATTATTACTTTGAACTATTGGGCACTCAATGGTACTATATTTGTTGGTTTCTCTATGGGTAGGTATTCTAATATTGGGGTCTAAGATTAGCTGCCAATTATTGTGACCTGAGGTCTAGATCCAATGTTATTCCTTATTATGGAATTCTTGTGGGTTATTCCTCATGATCTTTTTGATTTATATGTGTTTTCATATTGGTGGTGGTTTTTATCTATGGATTTTGTGTTGTCTATAGGTTATGTATTATATTTGGTTTTAGAAGTTAGTATCTTTATGGATGTTAGATTTGGTGTGGGTGTAAATTCTTAGTTGATTTTTGGGATTCTCTTGGAGATTTACTCTCGTGGTTGTTGTTTTGGTTTTGTGGTGTGTTCTCTTCATGTCACCCCATTTAGAACATTTCTAAATAGTGGGGAGACCTATTCTTAGTCTATGTCCCTCCTAGTATCTTACTTCATAATCATGTAAATTATTGCTTCGATATGTGTCATAGTTTTGTGGAATTGATTGTTTGGTTTAGAGATATCCTTAGTGTTATATAGTTTTCTTAATTAGGTTTTTTTGGTTTATTTCACCATCTAACTCAACTCATTCCATGAGGTGAGGTTGTAACTTATTTCAAACCACTTATATATTTAACAATGATTTTATAGGTGTATGAAGTGTCATGGTGGAGAGTTTTTTCCATCACATGTATTTATAGCTATTATTATATTAAATAATTTTAGTTCATTTTAAATATTTCTAATGTTTGGGGTTGATTTTTTAGTTTCTTGAGATTTTTAAGATTTTTTTTTGCATCCCATAGTCACTGCATGATTTAGTAAACTATGAAAATGACCATTACATAGGGCTTCATTCCTTGAAAAATTTTCATTACATGACATACACTACAAAGAAAACGTTAAATATTGGTGTTTTATTAGTTATTGTTTCATATAACCATTTCTAATGAGTGAGATTTAAATATCTATTATTTATTAATGATAATATTTTTCTACCCCCGTTAATTAATTTATAGTTTGAGTTATTTAAATAAGTCCAATTAAATATTTATTTAGTGGTGGTTCATTAATTAACCACTAATAAACATGAGTGAATATCATAGTACAGACCTCTTTACTTCACCCATTATCTCCCAATAACCGAACCTATCTCGTTCAAAGTGATGACTCCCCAATGAAAAATCATCTTCTCTAACAAATCCTCCTCGACTGGAACTTTTCCTCATAGAAAGAATCGAGCATATCCTCTCCTCCACAAAATTATCCCATTATGATAAAACTTTGAAAAATAAATCCAATCTTGACATAAGTATTTAGGTAAAATGAATTTTTTTATTAGAACACTAATCACATGGCACTTAAACTATTATATATCAATTAATTGATTTTTTTGTCTTCTGCTGTAAAATCCTCGACCTAGAATCCACTAAACGGTGCACCTAGATGATTCATCACATGACCTCAAACACACATCCCCATATGCCAGAGGTTCACGGCTATTAGAGAGGGTCTAATAAGTCACATGGATAGACTATTACCTCCTTACCAGAGTAAGCCAAAGCAGATAAATAAAAGAAACAGTGTAAATAAAATGTAATAACTAGAAACCATGCATAACCAAGAACCTCCCAAAACTGGTTACAAACCATAACCAGTAGTAAATATGTCATGTCATTCTAATAGTTCCAAGTGGAAAAAAATCAAAAATAAATAAAAATAGTGGAATCCCTAAAACTATCTTGACTCAAAGTCTAGAACCTTGTCAATTTACATCCAAAATCCATACTCAACTCCCAAACAGGGGGCCTTTTCCCTTATCGAGATCTGCAAGTGTAACGACCCAATCTTTTTGAGTAGTATATTAACTTACTCTTATTGATTTAATAGAGATGTTAATGGTTAATGAAAAAAGAGGAGTCGATGGCTTCATCCAGTAGACTCGAACCTTATGAAGCCCACTTATCAGAGCTTGGGAAGGAGGTGGCGTCTTTGGGCTTCACTTTGGACCAAGCCCAAGCTGAACTCCAGCGTGTCATGCTTGAATGGAAACACCTATGAGAGAAGTTCAAGTTAGTAGAGATTACTACTAGGGCAATGTTATCTGAGCCTCCCTCATATTCTCTCACCATAGCACACCTTACACTTTGTTCTTATGCCGATGTTATAAGGGGCTATGCGACGAGACCCTAGCTTCTTTGTGTAATCCTTTGGGATGAATGAATTATTAGTGATGTTTGTAAAATTTCAAATGTCCGGATAATTTTAGGATGTATTTTATTGATGAATTTTGAAAAAGGATATTTTAAAATATTTATGTAAACCCTAAATAATTAATTATGTGTAATGATTTTCAAAAAATGGTCTTCTACAAAAGTGTTCAGTAAGAAATTTGGAGTCTAATAAGATCAACTTAATTTTTGATGAATAGTAAATTATGAATAGTGATTTTACGCTTAGTATTAGTAATGTGACCAAATGGATTAGTAATTTCACTCAAATAAAGTTTTAATATAATTTAGACACATAGATTAAGTAATGTGATTCAATAAAATGGGTAAATAACGGTTTCATAAATTATTAGTCAAGTATTAGTTTTTTCGGGTGAATAGTGTTTTTTAATTAAAAATTTAATTAAAAATAATTAGAAAATTGTTTTTATAAAAAGGACTTTATTTTTGAACTCAGAGCATCGATATTATGTTATGGTAATTTTTGGGGATTTTTCTGAAAAAAATGAATTCTTGATGAATAGTGCTTTTATTTAAAAATTTAACTAAAAATATTTAGAAAATTATTTTTATAAAATGGAGTTCATAAATTTAATTAGAGCATCGATATTTGGTTAAGGTGAAATTTTGGGATTTTTCTGAGGAAGTTCAATTTTCAGTGAATAGTAAAAATACAGTTTTAGGGTTTCGGTATGTTTAATGACATCATAACTGTGTCATGATGATGTCATGAGATATTTTAAGGGTTGGCCGGCCAAGGATGATGAATTATTGTTTTGGGGGGCCCATGTGTCCTAACTCCATGGTAAATGCCATGGGGAGAGCACATGGTTTTGAGAAAAGCACTTGTGAGGTGTCCCTTGGCCATTAATGCCTTGTCCCCTCACTTTCCCTATAAATACCCACCCTTTCCTCCTTTAGTTTTCACTCCCAACTCTCCCCCAACGAAGTTCTGGTCTCCTTACCTCACAAGGAGTCCTACCAAGGTGCCCCCAAGCCCTCAAGGTCCAAACCATTGAGTTTTAAGAGTTACGTTTTAAGGTAAGGTATCCGACCTCTCTCTTTCTTTTCAAGTACTCTCTTTTATGTCATATCTTTTATGCTCCATGTTCTTATGTGAGAGGATGTTCTTTTATATTACTCTTACTGCCCTTTTCGTGTTTATATTATGAGATATCCCCTCTTCCTCTCATCATTTCGTTTTATGAATGTTTAAGTGACGTCGTTAGGCTGCCGAATTTTTAAGGGATTCTTTTACCCTTCTCATTTTTCAAGTTCGATTTTCATGTCAAGTCTTTCAAGTTACTTTTTATTATGTTAGGGTATGATATCTATATCTATCATACTGATCTCTTATGATCATATTATGAGAGAACCTATTTTATCTTGTCAAATCATTTTTTACTGAAGTTTAAGTGATGTCGTTAGGTTGCCGAATTTTTTTAAGAGAAATCTTATTTTTGTCTTACTTCAATGTTTTTCATTTCAAATGGTATGTCCTTAAAATTTCATTACCATGATTCATATCCCTTATATTCTGTCCCTATACTATTTTTATAGATCATTTATGAGTGGGTGACCCATGTCCGCTCTCTTTTCAACGTTTTCTAAAACCCTGTAACGTAGCCGTTATGCTGCAGAATTTTCATCTCAAAATGCCTCTCTCTTTTTCTCAAAATTATTTTATGTTATTTAGTGAATACTCAAATCTCTTATTTCTATAGGGGTATTCACATATATATCAAAATTTTCTATTTTAAAGTCTGGGATTTACATACATGAAACCCTATTTCCCTTTCCGTGGGTTTAAAGTGACATAAAGATCATGTCTTTAAAGCAGTTTTTAAAACGTTATGATTATGAAATGAAACCCATTTATTTTATGCCATATGGGTTTTTTATGAAATGATTGATGATTATATATGTGTCTCACAAGATAATAAATAAATGTTAAGGGTATGCCCAAATATCGCTCCAATGCATTGGGTAAAGACTTAATCTCTAGAGATGACTTTTTAGACTGATACCTTGGTGAATAACCTTGGTAATTTTTAATGACACCTTGGGGATGGACCTTGGTGAAACGAAATGATTGTCAATATTAAATGTTGAAGCCACATATTCAAGTTATGAAAAATGTTATTTTTATTATGATGTATATCATGATTTATTTCTCATGCCTTAAAGTTCTTTTAATGTCCTTATTGAAGTATCTCAAGTTCACATGTAAAATGTTTCTCTTGTTTCCCTTACTGGGCCTTCTGCTCACCCTTTCTTTTGATGTATGTCCCCAGGTTATGAGATGCAGTAATGAACCTAGGATGAACTTAAGGAGAATCCTTTCAAGTGTTTAAGAAGAATGTTTTATGTTGTTTTCATGTATTATGTTCCTTGTTTCCAAGACACTAAACCTTAAAGATCCTCAGTTCCGTGTAATGAAATGAAAGTTTATGTTATAAAAAGATGGGATGCTATAGCAAGCATGAATTTTAATCGAGTACCCAATGGAGGCCCGAGAAGGGTGTGATTATAACTCAGTAGAACACCACCAATGGAGTCTATAAAAAATCCAATCAATATTTTGTGCATGCAAGTTCTAAGTAAAGACAAGTTAAAATAAATACATGTTGAGTGTCATTAGTTAAAAAGGTACACTTAATTCTTTTCTAGCATTATTCCCAATCTGGATAGTTATACCATCTTCATTACATAGTTTACTTTCATCATGTCATCAATGTGTTAGGCATATTCATCAATCTCAATTCGTATGGGAAATAAATCAAGTTACTTATCTCACTAAGTATAATCACATCATAATATATAAAACAAACTCACCTAGAAGCCTTGGTCTAGGTGGTCTCATCAATTGAAACCATGATGGGAATAGAACTATGTCTCCTTCCCTAATATGTTAATTTTGGAGTAGATTTTAGAGCCTTAATCTATCTCGACCTGTGGCCGTAGAACCTCGTGTAAATTCCCCACTTTACCAAGCCATGTACAGATGCTTATTTGTCTACTCACCATACATATACCATATCACAAACAAACATAACCAATACCAATAAAAATCACAATCCAAAACAATCAACATGGGAATTATTATTATGTCATAACCCATTAAAACATTTACCATTTACATTACATATAAATTTAGACGAATTTACATTTCGTTTGTCTTACTCACTAATCGTATTCACCAATTACCCTAAATTAACCATTTAACATATCCAATAGTTCCCATATGTTAATTCACATAACACATTCATCATTTCCCATGTATTATCCCACTTATCCATTTCATGTACAATTCATTTTGGCACATTACCATTAATCATATTTAACCCATCATTATGTATATCCAAACAATCCCATATCTATTATCAACATCAAGGTACAACTACTCATATTTTGTTCTTAATCATAATATTAATCAATTAACATTTTTATCTTGGTCTCTACTTAATCACAAGTCGATTTCACATTTTAACATTTATGTTAGCCATGTCTGGGACGGTTGGTGCACCCCATGGGTGGCCTTAAATTGGTCAAGCCACCCTTCATGAATCCCACAGGGATCATGAGGTCTTTAATTTTTCATTTAGATGCCCATTATATCAAATATCACTAACAACACCAAGAACATTATAAGGAAAAACAATAATGTAACATTGTAAGAACAAATCCATATAAAAACTATGTGATATAACTTGTATACCACCTACCATGAATCTGATGATCTACGCACTTCTAATCGAGGCCTTAGATCCTGATTCAAAACCTCTTGAATATTTAACCTAAAACCCATCATATAAATAAGGTTTTAGTGAATTGGAAGAACATCTCCCAATATAAAAGCCCCAATCTAGAAAAATGAAGAAATGAGAGGATTAGACTTGCCCAGATCATCAATTTGGAATCAACAGTGCTCAAAATGACCTAGAAATGAGGGAGATTGATCCTTGGGATATCTTGAGGGTTTTGGTTTGTCACTATAGATATAGGTAGTAGAAAAAATTAGAAAATAGGGCAAGGTTTTAAAATCCCATAATGGCTAAATAGTAATTTTACCATCTTTTACAGGGGTGCACGGTTTAGCCACACGGTTTCCCAAACTATGCGCAAACTATGAGAAAGCCGCTGTCTTAGGGGATTTGGGTCACACAGTTACCTGAGGATCCCATCATATTTTGGAAAATGTGCACTAACGATTTGATATGACACTGTCCAAAATTTCATGTCTTGGAATCCAACCTTGCATGGTTTACTTAATCTTGTGCCAACCGTTCACCTCATACAGGTTGGACCAATTTTCATTTCATTCATGTCCCAAACCCTATAAACACCCCTGAGGCCCCTAAAACTCTTGAGAAACACTTCATTAACCAAAAAAGTGATTTAAAAAAATTAAACAAGTACATACCTCCAAAAAGTCTGAGATCTTACAACCTCCCCACATTACAATGGATCATCCTCGATCCGTGCTCCCAATCATCATTGAGTTTTTAAAGAAAATAGATTGGTCCTATGGTCCTTCACATCTGACTATCATTCCCACATTTCTTCTTAACCATTTTCAAGCTACCATAGAACTCAAACCAAGGGCATCAACTTTCCCTGCAATACTTTCTCACTATGATCCACAGTAAAAACCAAATGCTCCTCCAAGATGCATCAGCCTCAAGTTCAACATCCTAAACATTAATCACATGAGATGGATCAGGGTACTACTTTTGAAGATATGAACCATGAAAAAAAATCATGCATATGACTATATCATTGTGGAAGAGACAACTAATGTGCCATGAACATGATCCTCTCCAGAATCTCAAACTACCCTACATACATAGGTTCCAACTTTACTACATCCAAATTCGATAGTTACCTACCTTAGAGTAACCCTGAGAAATATGATATCACCCACCAATAACTCAAGAGGTCAAATATTCTGATTAAAACATGAATTATTCATATAATAATCCATTTCCAAGCATTTTCAGATCATATGAACCCTTTCTAATTTTTCCTATATGAGACATGGTCCCAGCAGCTCGGACACTCCATCTTCTAGCCAACACAGCAGAGATCTAAAATGGTTCCCATAGATTGTCTCAAATGGTACCATTTGAATAGTATCATGGAAACTATTTTTTTAGGAAAACTAAATAAGAGATAAGTGTTTTTTCCATGATCCACTAAAATCTTGGACACATGCCCTCAACATGTCCTCTAATAACTGAATTGTACACTCTAACATCCCATTCGTCTATGGGTGAAAATATGTACTCAAAAACACTTAGGTACCAAGATCCTTCTATAATGCCTTCCAGAAGTGGAATGTAAAATGAAGATCATGATCTAAAACTATATTACTCGGTACTCCATGAAACTGCACTATCTCTCGAACATAAAACTCACCCAACCGATCCATGATGAAAGACTCTTATATTGGTAATAAATGAGTAGCCTTAGTCAATCAATCCACAACCTCCCATCTTGCATCATAATTCTATGGAATCCTCATAAAAACTGCTAAAAATATAACATTACATTATCCCACTCCCATTATAGAATGGGAAATTACTGTAAAAACCCCAATGGGTGATGATGCTCATCCTTCACCTTCTTAAAGTTAAGGCATCGTGTCATGAAACTCGCATACTCTTTATTCATTCTCAGCCACCAATATTGCCTATAAATATCATGATGTATCTTATTAAAACCGTGATTAACTACCCACTTCAATTCCAAAAAATTTAAATTCACATATTCCCACATACACACCGGTACAACCACAAGACATAGACCCTATGAATCCCATCATCACCAAAATTTATACTTGAAGGTGACTCCCCACCTTTAAGATTGTACTTCATGGATAAACACTCTAGATATTCACGATTACACTCTTTAACCCATATAAAATGAATGAAATCAAATGATATGGATGTAAAGTTCATCTTATCATGCCTATCCTTCGCCTCCAGGTGAAACTTATAAAATAAGGCCATCATTCTACAATCAGATCTGGATTTCTAAACCACTGGATTCTAAGTCTTTTAGCTCCGAGCATCCACAAAACTATTCCCTTTTCTTGGTGTGTAAACCAAATCAATGTAAAAATAATTCATTTACTTAACCCATATTTACTTATGAATATTCAAATCACATTAATAAAAGATGTAATTGAGCCGTTTTTTGTTGGTAAACACCATGATCCACTCTCCCAACAAGTAATGCCTCCAACACTTTAAGGTATAAACCATAGTGGCAAACTCAAGAACCTAAGTAGGGTAATTTATTTCATGAGGCCTCAAATACCATGAATCATATGCTATAACCTAATCAACATGCATCAACACTTCCCAAATCCAACGCTAGATGAATCACATAACAAGGTGTACCTCTTACCTGGATTGGGAAAAATCATGATCGGCGTGATTGTTAGCCACTTCTTCAACTATTTAAATGCATCCTCACATGCCCCATACCATTCAAAATTAACTCCTTTCTTGGTTAATCAAAAGAGTTGTGCTTTCAAATGGGATAAATATTTAATGAATCTTCAGTAATAACTAGATAATCCCAAAAAACTTTGAACATCAAAAACATTCTTGGGATACTCCCAAGACATAACAGCTTGCACCTTCTCAGGATCCACCAACACACATTCCTCTAAAATTATATGACCCAATAAATTCACTTTACTAACCCAAAAATTTCATTTATATAGCTTGGCGTAAATACTATTCTTTCGTAGTGTACTCAGGACAATGCCAAGATGGTTGAAATGATTGTCATGAGTTTTGGAGTACACCAAGATGTCATAAAAAAATAAAAAATGAAAAAATCTAATAAAGGTGAAATATTTGATTCATTAAGGCCATGAACATTTTTGGTTAATTGGTTAACCCTAATGACATCACCAAAAACTCATACAACCCAAACCTACTCCTGAAATTAGTCTATGGTACTTCAGAAGGTTTCACCCTCAACTGATGATATCCCGATCTTGAATTGATCATAGACAAAACTGAGGTACCTCTTAGCTAGTCAAAAAGATCATCAATATGAGGAAGAGAGTATTTATTCTTAATGGTCGCCAGATTCATCTTTCTATAATCAACACATAACCTCAACGTTCCATCAGCCTTCTTGGAAAATAGTATAGGGGGTCCCCAAGGTGATGTTCTAGGACAAATAAACCCCTTATGCTCCAACTCTTCTATCTAAACCTTAAGTTCCAAGATTTATGTAGGTTCAATTTGATATGGTGGAAGTGAAAATAGCTATGACCCCCATCAATAGCAGAATTGTAAACTCAATGTCTCTCTCAGGTGGTATCCTTAATAAGTC
The DNA here is from genome assembly GCA_963277665.1 of Viscum album. Classification (NCBI taxonomy): domain Eukaryota; kingdom Viridiplantae; phylum Streptophyta; class Magnoliopsida; order Santalales; family Viscaceae; genus Viscum; species Viscum album. Next base: position 457,586,823 of record OY728135.1, read on the forward strand.
CTTAGGAAACACATCCTAAAATTGATCCACATCAAGAGGTAATAGTGGTTTATCTATTCTTCAATCATCAAGAAAAAGACATGCCACTTCGGATGTGATTTCTCCCAACTTCTAAAAAAATTTCCTTACCTGGCCTTCTTGAACACTCCACTCACCACGATGGACTTAAGTGTCTCCCTCAAGAGATGTGAATGTTACTCGATGATGGTAACAGTCGATATGGGCCTAGTACAACACCATCCAATCCATACCCAAAATCAGGTCAAAAACTGATATCTAAAGGGAAAATCCAATAGAAAATTGTTCCTATTAACCTCCATAGAACAACCTATACATTTACTGATACCCTTATCTCACACCCCCAATAAAGTATCAATTTATATAACCCCACATGCACATTTCACTGGTAGTCCCAACATAACTACAAACTCAGAAGAGATAAAAGAGTGTGTGGATCCTACATCGAATAAAGAACTAGAAAGCGTGGAAGCTATAAGATTCATACCTAGAACTATAGATGGTCCAGACTCCCCAAATCTATGTAAAAATTGAACTACGTGAATTTGAACTTCCCCTCTACCCTAGGGAAGTCTGAGTACCTAACATTTCACTGGCCTGTTGGTATGGGCTCTCTATCTAGAGTGCCACAACTACCACCCCTACCGGTATGGGTTGTGGAAATCCAACTACCTTCCTAATAAGGGGTAACTGACCCCACTTCTGCCACTTAGTATGTTCCTCAAACCTCCATCCATGCCTAACTGTCAAGGTTTCCTATAGAACCTCTGTACATGTCCCTTTTTTTCACTTGATCGTAACTCTACTAGTGGTCGGGGAAACTTACTTCTCATGTTCCCCGACCTTCCACACTGATAAAAAAACATCTGATCTCCACTCTGAGAGGTTGACCCTTTCTTCTGACTACCCTATACACTTCCACATTAATGGAAACTCCCAAAATGACACTTCCTTCCCTCAGAAGTTGCACCACTCATCCATCCAGATGATACCACAGGTCCACTTCATAAAGCTCCCTTTAGTTTCCCTTCTGAGATAAGGGACTAATCCACTAACTTTAAAAACCTTTTAAAATGTAATATATTCACCTAGGACCTGATCTCATGCCTAATCTCATCCTGAAAATGTTTTTCCACAACTACCTTGTCTCTTGTCAACGTTGGAAAGAAACATCGTAAATTAGTGAAACAGATAGCCTAATCCATTACTGACATATCCCCTTGGTTCAAAATCATAAAATCTATAGCCTTCTCCTACCTCAAGGTCTCTGGATAGAAATTCTCCTAAAACATTTTTTGGAAATACAACAATAGCATTCCTTTGTCCTGTTCAGTCTTAACCATGATGTCCCACCAAAACTTTTCCTGGCCTCTCAATATATAGGCTTCCAACTTGAATCACTTCTCAGAATGAGTCTCCAAATGGTAAATAATCATCTGGATAGACTCTATCAAGAACTCGGTTTCTTTTGTTCTACCCATTCTGTTAAAGGTTATAGGGTGATGTAGATGAAATATTTTGGTCATCTCAAACATGCTCGACATAAGACACCCTAGGTCCCACTCTATCATTTTCATAAATCAATGAAGGTTCTCATGGAATTATAGTTCTCTATTACCCTAAATCTCCACATTTTCTTCTACAATACTGGAAGAGTTTTCTTGGAAACATCCTCTAATTTCCCAACTGACACCTGATGTCATAGTGGCATGTCCCTATAATGCCTAACATGAGTTTTAGAACACATAACACAAGGATTTCACAATTTGTATAAAATAAGTCTCTACTAGCCATAAAAACCCATAGTATACACTATCCCAAAGTTCAACATCACATTTAAAACACTACCCTCAAGCATACCTATCACAATTCATGGATAACATGGGTAAACCAACATAATGGTTACAAGTCTTACATTAGACACAATTTCAAAACTATTTACATACTTACAATACAAACCATTCCTTTTAGGAACATTTCAATTTTAAAATTTATAACAATCCAAATTTTAACTCGCTTAACAACCTTCATTAGACACAATTCTTTAACTATTATTAAAAATCATTCTTTTCTTTTTATCCATTAGAATCATTTTATTACTCTTAATTCTCTTTAAGTTGTTCAAGAGGGTCAAATGCATTGTACCCTTTATGTCCCACACACCCATCCTGTGTATGTACCTATCATGATGTGTGACACATATATCCCTAGGTTCCTAAATTGATGCATGAATTCACAACTTCATGTTATCATAACCACAAGCAAAATATCATAAAACAGTCGCATCACACAACAAGTGCATCAACTAACAATGAAATATCATCAAATGTCACAATACACACTATGAACAACCATTCCCACCCTTGGTTAATTAGGTTTTCTCACATACATGGGTTAACTACTCCTAAAAATGTTCTCATTACCAAGGCCTAACACATCTAATTACTCTTTATACCATAAAAATAATAAGACCAAAAAAAGAACCCCTCTTATACCACTTTGTAACATCTCTAACCTAGAATCCACTAAACAGTACCCTAAGACAAGTTTCCACATATCCTCAAGCGTGCCTGGCCATACACCAGAGATTACTGACTAGCAGCAACAATATTCTATGTCACATGGGGAGACTATAAACTCTTTACCAGATTAATCCCTAGTGGAAAAAATAAAATAAATAGCAGAAATAACATGTAATAACTGACAACCATACATAATCAAGCATCTCCCAAAACAGGTTACAAACCATATGCAATAGTAAATACGTCATGTCATGATAACAGTGCTAGGTGGAAAACACCAGAATAAATACAAATAGTGAAATCTATAAAATGGACCTAACTCCAAGTCTAGAACCTCATCCATGTACATCCCAAGCCTGACTCAACTCTCAATCATAGGGAATTTTCCCTTATCCTGATCTATGAGTATGAAGTTTTCTCGGGTACCCAATGGAATCCCAAACAGGGTGTGAGTATAACTCAGTAGGACATCACCAATGGTGTCTAAAAATATCCAGTCAATATTTAGTGCATGATGATTTAAATAAAGGTAATTTAAAATAAATAAAATTTAGGTTCCATTAGTTAACAAGGTTAACTTAAATCTTTTCTAGTATTATTGTTGATTTCAATACTTCTACAATATTCATTACACAGATCACTTTCATCATGTTATCAATGGGTTAGGAATATTTATTAATCTCAATGTTTAGGGTAAATAAATCAAGTTCCCTATATCAATAAGAATAATAAAATCATTAGAAATAAAACACAGTCACTTTAAAGCACCTATCTAGGTTGTCTCCTCAAATAAAACCATTAGTGAAATAGAAATTTGTCCCCTTACCTAATCTATGCATTTTGGGGTGTGTTTAGAGCCTCATTCTAAATCAGACTATGGGAGTAGAACCATGTGTCAATACCCCACTCTACCAAGCCATGTGTACATTCTTATTTGTCCATTCACCACACATATACCATATCAGAACCCAAAATAACCAGTACCAATAAAAATATTAATCCATAACAATCAACATTATAATTAAAATTATTCTATAACCCATTAACACATTTACCATTTACATTACATATCCATTTATCCAAATTCACATTTCTTATCCCTAACTCACTAAGCATGTTCACCAATTGCCATACATTAACTATTTAACATATCTAAACATTCCAATATGTTAATTCACATAACACATTCATCATTTCCCATGTATTATCCCACTAATTCATTTCAAGTACAGTTCACAAATCATTTTGGAACATTACCATTAATCCCTTTTAACCCGTCATCATGTATATCCAAGAAATACCTTATCCATTATCTATATCTAGGCACAACTACCCATATTCCATTCCTAATCATAATATTAATCAATTAATAGGTTGATCTTGGGATCTACTTAATCACAAGTTGATTTCACATTTTAACATTTCTATTATCTATGTCTGGTATGGTTGATGCAACGCATGGGTGGCCCTAAATTGGTCAAGTCATCCTACATGCATCCCATAGGGATTGTGAGGGTTTTAAGTTTTCATTTAGACACCCATTATATCAAATCATAATAATGGAACCAATAACACAATAATGGAAAATAAAAACACAACCTTGTATGAATAAATCCATATAAAAACATTGGATATAACTTGTAGATCACCTACCTCAAATACGATGATGAACACACACTTAATTTAGGACTTAGATCCATAGTAAAACACCTATTCATGCTTAAACCTAAACAATATTAGAGAAATAAGTTTTTAGGGCTTCATAAGAATATCGTCCAAGATACAAGCCCTAATCTGGAAAAGGAGAGCCCCCCCTATTTCTCACCTGATGTTTGCGGATGATACAATTATTTTCACCAATGGCATCCGGAGGTCTATCAACGGCCTCAACAGAATCATGCAAGAATATCTTTTTTGGAGTGGGAAGGTTATTAACAAGGCAAAAATTAATTTCTTTATCTCTAATGGATGTGGCGCTTCTCGGCCGCATGACCTACAACAAAACTTGGACATGCAAAGAGGAACTTTTCCCGTTGAATACCTCAGTGCCCCGATCTCCTCTGGGAGGATTCGGGTGGGTGACTTCGAGGGTATTTTCAATAAGATCACATACAAAATTCTTAATTGGAAGAAAATTTTCCTATCTTTTGGGGGACAGATAACGCTGGTCAATAGTGTCCTTCTTTCCACTCATATTCATTTGCTATCGTCGATCATGGTTCCCAAAAGAGTTATCAAAAGGATTGACAAGATTCTATCCGGGTTTATATGGGATCCTCGAACAGAGGGTAGGCATCACTGGGCTTCTTGGGACAGGGTGGCGAGACCTGTTATAGAAGGTGGTATAAATGTTCGCCGGCTCGACGACACACTCATGTGCATGCATGAAAAGTTAGCTTGGGAGGTGCTGGAACAACGCACGCTTTGGGGGATCACCATGCACAGCTCCCATGCAGGTTCCATGTTTGGAAGCCCAGGCTCTGGCACTGTATCCCCCTACTGGTCAACGATCTCATCTCTCATCAAGGCGCTTGAACCCAACTCCAGATGGCTCGTGGGATGGGGGGATATTCTCTTCTGGCATCATAACTGGGCTGGGACCATCCTCGGTTTCCCAGGGTGTCCAGGTACCATGATCACGTTCAAGGAAGCTAATGACCATCCAGCCTTCATTGATGCTGTACTTGACAACGATCAACGTGCCACTTATGAGGTGATCGAAATCAACCTCGAACCAGACAGGTGCGTTTTCACCCTCTCTGCATCGGGTTATTTCTCATCAAAGGATTTCCGCCGCTCCTTGGCCATTCCTGATCAAAACACCTCCTGGAATGAGGTTCTTTGGTCCAAGGTTTCCCCAATCAAACAAAACTTTATAAACTGGAGGATACGGCAAAAAGCCATTCCTACGGATGAAAACATTAAGAGGTGCGGCATTCCTTTATCCTCAAAGTGTCACTGTTGCTCGGAGCATCGGGAAGAATGCATTGATCACTTGTTTTTTGAAGGTGAATGGGCGAGGGCGGTTTGGACTCATTTCGGTGAGTTCACGTCCTTTTCGGATAACCTCATGAGCGACAGGCCTTTTCTGGACAGATGGTACCATGGAGCGGTGGAGAGGGGCCCTGAGTAGATGGCCCGGACTTTGATTCTCCATGCGGGATGCTGGACGATCTGGCAAGCTCGGAACAAGGCCCGCCACGAGGGGTTTACCATCTCTGGACGAGGGATTATCCTCCGTACCAAGTTCAGGATTTTGGATATCATCAGATCTTTCAAACAATGGCAGGAGGCGCCTTCTCTTAGCCATCTTCAAACAGGAAATACTAGTGGTCTCGTAAGTAGGAGTGCCAGCAGAGGGAAATGGGTGAGGTGGAATCCTCCCAGTAGAGGGATAAAGCTCAATTTCGATGGATCATGCAACATGGGGGTTAATCAAGGAGGATGGGTGGTCAGAAACAGTTATGGGTCAGTTATCATGGCTTTCTCAGGTCGGTTGGGACGTGGTACTCCACTACAAGCGGAGGCAGGGGCTTTGAAGTTGGGGCTTTCACTATGTCTCCAAGAAGGAATTATCCTTGCTCAGATTGAAACTGATTCACATATTCTACTTAAAGCTTTGCAGGGTTCTGGTTCCATTCCTTGGTCGGTTCATTATAGCATGAGGGCATGCCGAGGTATGATATCTAATAATATCAGTGTGACCCATACTTGGCGCGATGGGAATAAGGTCGCAGACCATCTTGCATCTCTTTTTGTTCCTGGACCAGATCCTTTTTGTTTCCACATAGCTGTTTCTATGAAACTGGAGGAGGTAAATTTGGTTCGTGGGGATGCTCTGGGCCTCCATTATTTCCGACCTCCTTAGGTCTGTTGGGGGGGGATTTTAGGACCCGATGAGGGTTTTCTTTGTTTTTTTCTGTAATTTACCTTTTTAAAATGAAATAAATATCTAATATTGGATGGATGGAAAAGAGAATAAAGGAGAGGATTAGACTCACTGAGATCTTCGATTCACAACCAATGCTGCTCCAAAGGACCTAGAAATGAAGGATTTTGATACTTGGGATATATTTAGGGTCTTGGTTTGTCATTAGGGCTATAGGTAGGAGAAATGTGGGATATCAAATTTGGATTTAAAATCCTATAATCGAAAAACTTTAATTTTTCAACTTTTATAGGGATGTACGGCTTAACCGAACAGTTTTCCAAACCATGTTCTAACTATGGACAAGCCCCTGTCTAATAGTATTCAGGTCACACAGTTACCTAGGGGTCCCCACAGAGTTTGTAAATGGTTTTCCAACCATGTGATATGCCACTGTCCAATATTTCATAGTTTGGCTTCTCACCTTTCACAGTTTACTTAACCATGTGACAGCTGTGTTCCAACTATGTGATATAACATTATCCAAAATTACATTTCATGGCCTCCCACCTGATATAGTTTACTTAATTATGCTTCAGCCATGCACCAACCAAGTGTCTTCCATAAGTTGGCACGATTTTCCTTTATTTCATGTCTTGAACCCCTTTAACACCCCTAAGGCCCCTCAAACTTCTAGTAAATGCTTCATTAACCAAAAATAAGAGATTAAAACCAAACATTAAACATGAAAATACATCCATAAAGTTCAGGATCTTAGATATCTCTTCTAAGAGTCTAATATAATCTTATCTTAACCATTTAAATTTTATATAATTTCTCCAAAGAGACCATTCCTATTATAGTTTTAAATTAACCTATCATTAAATCTCATAAATTTTCCTAGGAATTTTTTTCATTTCCCATTATTTCTATACTGACATATATATATTATCAATCATAGACATATGAGGGAGATTATGGTTTATAAAATTATATTTTAGCTTGCATCCTTCAATGTGGTGACTTATCTATTAATTACATCTTTAACTCATTCCATACTAGGTCCTACTCTAGTTATGTATGTGTGTCAAGGGACATTATTCAATTATCTTCATGAATATATTGGAAACCATCTAAAGAAAATTACCATATTTTCAATTGAAATGTAAAAATATTAGTGTTATGTTCTTTAATGATCTCTTCCAGATCAATTGATCTTAGACATATCAAATTATATTTAACCTTCAAGTCACTTTAATCAAAAAAAAATAGTAGTTATTTTATATATAAAACTATTTAAATGTTTCATGTTTCTTAAATTAATAATACTTATTTTACATTATGATTATATCCAATGATTTTTTATCGATCAAATTTTAATTTCTTAATATTTTTTTGATATTCATGTTTTATTATTACTTTAAACTTTTTTTATTACTCTTAACATGATATTATTTAATTAATTAATGTTATTTATTTATATAGATATTTATCAATGACATTCAAATGGATAAAAACTTGATTAATTTACCTAGAAATACATCTCAATATATTAAGAAGTTGGATGTGTTTTTATATTTTTTTTAAAATGTAAAGGGATCCTTAGATAGAAGAATAAAATGTTTATGTCTTTATTTTAATTTCAAACAGTGGTTGAAAAGACATGAAGTTTATGAAAAATTGATATTAAAACAATTTTATACAATATAGGTTAGTTGGATTTGGCATGTGGAATTGGAAATTATATAAAGCTCAACATATGAACATAATCATAATGAACAACCTACTACCTCAGTAGTAGAGAATGAGATTTAGAACTTGATTAATGGGTTTTTCTACATTTCATAGAATTGTAAAGATTGTAACATATCATTAGAGGCACTTTCCAATTTTTTAAATATTAATATAAGATATAAGGTAACTAAGAAATAAAATAAGGTTTATAAATTATTGTAATATGGAAATCAAGATTTTAGAGAAGGATAAATCAAATATTCAAAATTTTCCTTCATACTGATGTTGAACCATATAAAATTTTTATATTGAATTAAAAAAATCAATGTCTATGATGTTGGATTTAAAGCATGATCTGTTTTTTCAAGCTCAAATCCCTTAGTCATTTTAAGAGATAAATAATGTTGTTATGAAACTTAATTGTAATTATAAAAAGATACATCCATGTCACAATGACTACAAGTTGTATTGGGGATAATATTTAGATAGATAAGTATAGAATATGTTTTACTTCTAGATGGGAATGGGTGAATCTGGATGAAAGTCTAAATGAACAAAATACAAAGAAGAAGAGGAATTATGATGTTGTGAATTTTCTATGTTACATTCCACTAAAACCAATATTAAAAATATTTTTCATGTCTTCTAAAATGATAGAGAAAATGAAGTGGCATGCTATGGAAAAAAACAATGAGGGGTTTATACGTTATCCTAGATATTCATAATTAAGAAATTTATTTTATTCTTTATATCCAAATTTATCTATAGATCCTAGGAATGTATGTTTGAGATTAGCTACTAAGGTATTTAATCTATTCAATACTCTAATTAAAAATTATATAATATTCCCAATTATTTTGATCCATTGCAATCAACCTATGTAGATGTGTATGCAAAAAAATTTACTCATTATTTTGATGATCATTCTAAGAAAGAAAATTCTTGGAAATAACATTTATTTATATATTTATCACCTTATAGAATAATTTAAGGATTTATGTAATGATGGTGTAGATACATATTATGCATTGAAAACTAAAATATACAAAATGTTTTCTTCTCTAATGTGGATGATAAGTTATTTTTCTATATTAGGAAAATGTTCTAGTTAGAACACTCACACTAGTATTTCATGTATGGTTTGTAACATTGATTTACAACCAAGAAGATTACCATATAGTAGAAAGTGTAGTTTCATGTTTCCTCATCAATTTTAGGATTAATTTAATATATATCAATTAAAAAATTCACGATTTGATGAAAAAAATTAGTTGAGGTCGCCACAAAAATTTTTATCAAGTTCAAAAATGATGTCACAATTATCAATTGTTGATTCATAATTTGGGAAATAGTATCAGTTATAGGTTTCTATAAAAATATTTCACTAATAATATTATACAGTTGGTACCCAATAATGGAAGACTCAAAGTGGTTTTTTCAAACTTTCTTATTTGGAATTTTAATTGTTATTCTATAATCTTGACGTTATGGACATTGAAAACAAATTTTTGTGATAATTTTGTTTTTATGATATTGAATGAATATGGAAAATAAAAAGATCATTTAATGACCAAAAATACTTAGAAGAAACGTATATAAAGTTTGATCTATGGTAAAATGATAATGGGAATTATCATGTGATAGTTTTTCATTAAAAAAACAGTAAAAATGTTTCTTCCTTCAAGGACTAAAAAATGTGAAAGTACTTGATGGATATTCAAGAAAAATTTCTATATTTATTGACTTAAAACATCATAAGTTATGTGTAATTAAAAGTCACAACTCACATATTTTGATATAGAAATTTCTACCGTTGGAATTTCATAAAATATTACCTGATAAATTAACACTAATTGTAATTGAGTTTTTCATATTATTTAGATAGAATTATGAGAAAAATTTAAACCTTATTGATCTTGAAAAACTTTGAGAAATAGTGTTAATGACACTCAGTCATTTGTATATTATATTTCAACCATCATTTTTCACCATAATGATTCATCTAACTATTTATTTTATTATATAAGTAAAAGTTGGAGGTCCTGTACATTATCGTGGAATGTATCCCATAGAGGGGTATTTCCATCTTACTTGTTTATTAATACTATATTAAAATTTTTAAATTAATTTAATATTTGGTTAATTATTCTATGTTATGTTATTTAATTAGTTATTTATATCATTTGGAGTGTTTTTTGAAAAAATAACTCAACCAGAAGACTCTATTAATGAAGGTTATATATTGTAAGACTATCTCACCTTTTGGTCAAGGTATTTAGATAATATTGATATGTGGTTCAATTTTGTAGCAATATCACCCTAGAAATACTATATCCATTGTCTACTACCATTACATTGGTATAAAATATATGTAAATAGCATCCTAAGGGACGGAACATTTTAGTATTCTTGGTAAACAAGATACATACATGAGTATTGTATTACAAAAAAATACACTAATTAAAACATTATTTTTTTATTTGAGGATAATAACTTTATTCCATCTGGAATATCCTTGCATATATTTCTTAGTACACTTCAAGGAATCCTAGGGAAAGGTAACATAATAATGTTGAGCTCAAATTCTTAATAAGGGTAAAGTACAATGGAAGTAATAATGAATCAATGGGAATAGTTGATATGGAAAGGTAATAAATTAATACACATGCCATGTAATCAATAAACTGAGAAGTAAGTGAGTAGATAATATAGAAAGGTAAAAGACGGATAATTTGTTCCATTCAAATAACTAGGTAAGGCATAATCAATATGGAAAGGTGAGAAACTAAAACACATTCAATTTAATCAATAGACTAATAATGAAATGAATCCATAGATATATCGATGAAAAATATCATGTATAAATAATAAATAAATATAAATTAAAGAAATTATTAATTATTGGATTACATGTTCCCTTGGTAAATGGAACCATTATCGTAAAAAATCACAAGATGGCTTAGAATATTAGGTAAACCTCCATCTAAGGATTTCCAACTAACTTGTTCCATCAGAATATTGATGCATCGAGGGGCTATATATAACAAGGCCCCACCCATTTTGTACCTATAAAAACCATTTATTGTATTTATAATACTCAATTTATCAATTTTCCTTATCAAATATCTATATGGAGTCGAAGATATGGAATTATCAATATTTCCCTAGTTAATAAAATAACTTTCAAAGTGAAAATCATCTGTAAAATGGTATATGGTTTAGGAAATAATAATATCCATTATAAAGTTATCAATCACAAATAAAGTGATTTTTTCAATATAAATTTAACAATCTCAAAAGTAGGTGAGATTGAAAAGGTAATCATTAAACATATTCTTATGGAAAATAATCTTTAAACATTCCAAAGTGTCCCATACCACTTTGAAACATTTAAATCATAATCCAAATAAAGGAATAACATTGAATTAAAGTTTTGGATATCATGAAGATAAAATGTTTCATTATATAATATATCAAAAGGGGTATTATATACACCACACAAAATAATTAAGTGGTGAATATGACATCTATCTCACATAAGTAAAAAGTGAGATGAAAATCCCTTACCTTGCATTTCCTTTTTGGATGAATATACTTTAACCTCCTATATAAGGGTTTTAAACTTGTCACTAACGTATTCTAGAACCATAATCATGTATTAAAATCTTATAAAATCTTATTACCCATTTTTTATTGATCTTTTATTATTTTCACTATTTCATGTGCTAATTACGTAGTTTGTCAAGTATGTTTTAACTTTTTACTTATTGTTCTTATTAATTAAATCATGGTTTAGTCATCTCCAAAATATAAATTGTGATCTAAATATAACATATATTCATAATATACGTATTTATAATAATCCATAAATTTTGGGGATAGGAAATGTAATTCACTGTTCATGGAGACGGTAGGACGTATGTACGCGTGAACACTACATTCATTTCCTTGTCATATTTTAAAATAATGAAACATATATGATATATATATAAATTATAATTCCAATATAATATGTATGTCACATATGTTACATATTTTTATTAAAACCAACTTTTATACATTCCATATATAGCATAAATGAATCACTTCGCTTTGAGGAGATGATAGTCCACACTTCCACAAATGATGTTATCATATTTACACATAATAATAATAAAGGTATATTACATATATAAATTTCATCTAAGAATAAATAAATTATAAATATCATATATAAATAGTGTTTCCATCATAATTATCAACCATGATAGGTGGTAAATAAAAAAATCAATCATCATTTCATGAGGCGGTAATTTTTCATACACACAAACAGTATGTTTGTTACCCATTAGATGGATGTGTGTGTAAGTGAAGGTATAAACCATAACATAACAATATATAGGAATATTTAAGAAACTAATTTTATTATGTAATTATATAATAATGAGAATTTTGGGGGTGGATAATGAAAATAAAATGAAAGTGCTTGAGAAGGATGTTACCTCTTATTCAAGTAACTCCTTTTTGGTTTGCACTGAATGATTCCTTGGATGGATTCATGATCAAGTTTAGTCTTATAGGATGAGGGGAGGTATTTTTGGGAGATATTTTTTTAGATCATGGTAGATCCAATATGTCTTGAGAGGTGGGAGGGTTGAGTTCCTTTTTATAGTGGAGGAGTAGAATTCTTGTAAATTTTGGGAAAGGGAATTACCCCCATGTTTTTCTGAAGAAAAGTGTCTACAAAAATAGAAAATATTCTATAAAAGGGATTATAGGGTTGAAATATGGCTAGAAAATGGATTTTTTCAAGTTTCTATATCATTTTGGACCTTATGTTTAAGGTTTAGTCCCCTATTAAGCTATGTTTCACTTATTTGTTATAATTAATTTTAAGTACGTTCACTAATATGTTTTGTCAAAATATAGAGTAAACTTATTATAAATTATAAATTATGCGGATTCAATTTACGGAATCTATTTTTCCAAATTTCAATCATAGAAGTGGCAAAAATTAGTTTAAAATTAATCATGCGAACGAGACAACAATGCTGGTTTTCAATATAAAATATTCAAAAAAAATCTATGTTTTTATATATAATTTCAAATTTAAATTTATTATACTTACCTAAATTGTATTAATTGATATAAAATTTATCTAATTAACCTCTAAAACCAATAAGAAATGAAATTTATCCTTATAAATTAATTAGATGAAAATCATTTGTGAATTAAAATTCTATATTAATTACTATTCAACAAAAAATGAAAAATTGTGAAAAATAAATAAAATTACTCAAATATATTTTTTATATTCAACATTAAAAGATTAATTTTATTTTGACAAGTAAAATAATTAAAAGTTACAAAAAATGAATTTAAAATAGGTTCTCCACTAAAAGGCAGTAAAACTACCTTTATAAAAATATAGGTTTTTATGCATAAAATTGAGTTTCTTATTATATTATTCCTATCAAATATATTAGATGAATATAAATAATATTTTATTAAATAATATATATATATATATATATATTAAATTAATACCACTTAATTATTGTAATTAATTAAATTTATTAGGGGAAAATGCCTTTGTGGCCGTAAAAATAGTTTTCTATAAAAGCATCCCCTTTATATTTAATTGGTTCTAATATTAATTTCTAATTAATTTGTAACCTACGAATTCATTTTACATTATTATAATCCATATATTGTCATAAGTTAGTTAATACTATTCAAAATAACTAATTTAATGTCTAGGTTATAACTTATTATATTAAATAATAATGTTTTATTAATATATTATTGTTTGGTAAAACTTGGTCTTTCATGTAACACAAGTCATTAAATAAACTCTTTATTGTGTAGGAAACATTCTAATTCAATATCATGTTCCTTTCAAGATATATTAGGGGATAATTTTATTAAAATAGTAAATATATTGTAAAGTATCGGAATATTATATTCCCTTATGCACTTGGTGTTGTGTGTCATGCACTCTATCGAATACAATGTTCTTATTTTAGAATTTTGGGGTGTTACATTCTCTCCTCCTTAATTAAATTCCATCTTTGCAATTTAAACTTCTCCTTGGTAATATATTTGTTTATATTTACTATGTTTAAATCTCAAATTGTGAGAAGGGTTTGTAAAATATCCTCTAGAAAAGAGAGAGTGGGGAGTACAATGGTAACACAAAAAACATATAACTGGGTATCTAAGTAGAAGAAAATTAGAGTAAAGTACAGATACATACGTGGAGTAAATACGTAAATATATATAGGGAGTGATTGAGGTTATCAATCACAAACAAGTTAATGGTCAATGGATAGTCGAGGCCTTCAAAGCCGTAAATCTGCATTTTTTTAAAAGACCATCAGTTCAACCAAATTTAAGGTTTAGGAAAACATTTCTTTTTATCATTTTCTTAATATTGAGTAATTATTTTACTTCCTATGAATATATGGAAAAATACTTTCTTGAAACGTTTCAATTTCATAAGAACAATTTCATCTTTTGGTTATGATTTTTTAAAATTCTAATTCATCCCTTTCTCCATGAAATATATATCCTAGAATTAACCCCACCCTCACCCCCCTTAGGAACTAAAATTTTCTTTTATAGGATTGTAAAACAAGTCATTATATTTGTCTCTAACTATTCTCCAAATCCAATATGGTTTTGACATTAATCTCTAAACCTAAATGTAAAATTATTGGTTCATTGTTAACATTTATTAACCAAATTTTTTAACTAGAAAAAATGGCATATTAACCAGAACATTACATAGGTCAACAGTGGGCATGAAATTCTTATCATTCCTCAGTAATGGGTTCAAGAACCGCTAACTTACTAGACATGATTGGTTTTCACCTAGAATATAGTTTTTTTCATTTCTAAAACCATTTTAATATTATTTCCAAAATAACTATGATAGACATACTTAAAATTTAATCATTAAATAGGATATAGTTTTCAATACAACCTTAATACATAAATACTTCTTCCATTTATTTCCATATAGGTCCTTCCTTGGTCTAGTATTTATCCATAATATCATTTATAGGGTTTCAAAATCGTGACACCCAATCTTCAATATAAACACCTTAGGTTTAACATTCATCATTCATTGTCCAAATCCTTCATAATATTTTGTAAAGAAAATGGGAATTATCCCGGGAATGTCCCCTGAGAGTATCAAACCAGTTACACTATGAGGCATGTTTTCATAAACTAGGTTGTGGTGAGTCAGTCCTGATATACCCTGTCTGAGTTGTTACCCCTAGGTACATATATTCTAGAACCACTTCCACTTTTAGTATCTATATAGGGATGTATTTCTAGGAATACCCACATAATTTCTACCTTACCAAAATTCTAGGATGTTCTTCTGTAATTATCCTCAAAGTCTACCTCAGGTTTATGTTCTCTAATATAGGTTTCTATAAATATTGTTCCCAAGGTTGATAATAAACCTTCTATAATACCAACTATAACTTCCCAACCCTATAATTCAGGATTTGGTGCCTTAATTTATTACATGGAATAGCTACAAACTTCATATCATAAGGGACTGAATAGTTTAGTAGTTTTGGAAAACCAAATTACATATATGATACCCATAATACATTGGAAAAATAAAATAAAAACATGATAAAAAAATAATATGAAATAAAAACCATCATTGAAACTCATTCAAAGTAATCCTTTTCATAACCTGGGGAAATAAAACATAACAATGGTGATCTCAAATTCTAAGTAAGGGCATGTAAATAAGAATAAATAATGAATTGATGATCATAATAAACATGGAAATGTAATAAATTAAGTCACAAGCCATGTAATAAATAAAATGAGAAGTAAGTACGTAAAAAATATGTAAAGTAAAATAATTAATAAGGCATACCATTCAAATAACTAGATAAGTAATAATAAATATGGAAAGGTGAGAAACTAAAACAGATTTCATTTAATAAATAAACTGAGAAAGAAATGTATCCATAGATATATCAATGAAAAATATCACTAATAAATAATAACATAATATAAATTAAGTAAATTATTAATTATTGGACTTCATGTTTCCTAGGTACATGGAACCATTACAATCAATACCTTTCTTAAGACAGTTTATCATATCAGGTAAAAACCCATCTAAGGCTAGCCAACTAACTTGTCCCATGAGACTGTCGATACATCGAGAGGCTATCTATAACCGGTCCCCACCAATGACATACATGTCCAAAGAATTACTCATATATCTAATAATATATTTAAGAATGTTCCTTATCAAATATTCATATGTAGTAGAAGATATGGATTTATCAATATTTCCCCAGTTAATCAAATAACTATCAAAGTGAACACCATTTGTAAAATGGTATGCAGTTTAAGAAATAATAATTTTCACTACATGGGAATATTGATATTTAATGAAAATTTAATTTACTATAAAAATTAACATACATAAATTAATTTTTTCAAGGAAAATTTAATAGTCACAAAATTGGGTGAGATTGCAAAGGTAATCATTAAACATATTCTTGAGGAAAATAATATTTAAGCATTTAAAAGTGTCATATACCACTTTGAAACATTTAAATCATAATCCCAATGAAGGAATAACATTAAATTGAATTTTTGGTCACCATGAAGGTATAATTTTTCATGATATAATATATGAAAAGGGGTAGTATATACACCACACAAAATAAGTAAGTGGTGAATATGACATTTATCTCACAGATGTAAAAAGTGAGATGAACATACCTTACCTTGTGTTTCCTTTTTGAGTGAACATACATTAAATTCATGTATAAGTTTTTTAAAGATTTAAATAACTTATAAGTGAACCATACTCATATATTAACTTCTTGAAATATATTATTACCCATTTGTTATTAATCTTTATTTATTTTCATTGTTTTAGGTGTTAATTTCCTGCTTTGTTGAGTATGTTTTCTCTTATTACTTATTGTTCTAATTAATTACATAATGGTTTCAACATCTAACTAATGTAAAACATTATTTAAATATAATATATATTCATTATATATTCATTTAAAATATTCCATAAATTTTGGAGATAGTAAATATAATGCATTGTTCATGGAGATGGTAGGTCGTACATATGCATGCACGCTGCTTTTATTTCTTGTCATATTTTAAATGAATGGAAAATATATGATATATATGAATATTATAATTCCAATATCATATTTATTTTATATATGTTACATATGTTTATTATAACCATCCTTTATACATTTTATGTATAGTGTGAATGAATCACATCATTTTGAGGGGGTGATAGTCCACACTTCCACAAACGATGTTATCGTATTTACACAAAATGGAAATCATAAATGTGTGATCTATATATAAAAATTAAAAAATCATAAATACATTATAAATATTATATATAAATATTTTTTCCATCATAATTCCTAACTATGATAGGTGGTAAAGGTAAAATGAACAATCATCATTTCGTGAGGCCATAGTTCACCGTACACAAAAACAACAGGTATATTTCCCATTAGATGGATGTTTTTGTAAGTACAGGACTAACCCTTAACATAACAACATATAATTATATTTATGATACTTATTTTATTGTGTAATAATGGAATTAGGATAGTTGATGGGGTGGAGAGTTAAAATAAATAAAATAACTTGAGGAAGGATGTTACATCTTATTCAGGTAACTCTTTTTTGTTTGCACCAAAGCCTTACTTGAATGGATTTATTCCCAAGGTGAGACTTCTAGTATCAGGGGTGGGATTTTTAGGATATATTTTGGAAGATAGATGTCAATAAAAAGTGTCTTGAGGGGTTTGAGGAAGTGAGAGGTGTGAGTGTATTTTTATAGTGGAGGAGTGGCATTCTTGTAAATTTTGGGAAAGGGAATTCCACCCACATTTTTCCTATAAAAAATGGAACAAATAATAGAAGAAATTAAATCCAATTGAGAATATGGTTAAAATATTTCGATCCAATGGTTTTTGGAAAAGTTTCTAGGTAATTGTTTCCCTTAATTTTAAGGTTTAGTCCCTTATTAAGCTAATTTTTCACTTAATCGTTTTAATTAATTTTAATTAGTTTCACTAATACTTTTCATAAAAAACAAATTTTAAATTATTATAAATTATAAATTATTCTCATTCCAAATTTCAATTACAAAAGTGGAAGAAATTATTATAAAATTAATCTCGTAGATGGGACGACAATGCAGGTTTTTAAAGTTAAAACTTTAAAAAGTTTGCTCAGTTTTTATATCTAATTTCATATTAAAATTGATTATAATGAACTAAATTATATTAATTGATATAAAATTTATATAATTAAACTTTAAAATTAATAAAAATATAATTTATCCTTACAAATTAACTATATGAAAGAGACATTTTGAATTAAAATTCTGTATTTTTTACTATTAATCAAAAAATGAATCTTCACATAAAAATAAAAAAATTAATCTAAGATAATTTTTATGGTCCTATTTTAAATATTAAGTTTATTTTGACATATAAAATGAGCAAAAGTTCCAAAAATTGGATTTAAAATAGGTTATCCATTAAAAGGTGGTAAAAATGCCTTTATTAAAATATAGGTTTTTTTATGCATAAAATTAGGTTTGTTTTTATCTTTGGCCTATCAAATATATTGGATGAATATAAAAAATATTTTATTAAATATAATATATATATATATATATTACATTAAAATTATCACTAAATTTAATTAATTTAATTTATTACAGTAAAATAGCTTTCTGGGAATAAAAATAGTTTTCCATAAAAACATTCCCATTATATTCAATTGGTTCTTATATTCATTTATAATTAATTTGTAACCTATTAATTTAAATTATATTTTTATAAACCATATATTTTCATAATTTATTTAATATTATTCATAAATTTTAATTTAATGTCTATGTTATGTATTATTATACTAAATTATAATGTTTTATTAATATATTGTTGTTTGGTAAAACATGGTCTTGCATGTAACGCAAGTCATCGAAGAAACTTGTTATTCCGTGTGATGCATGATAATTCAGTACCATGTGTATTTTAAGCTATATCATTGGTTAATTTTGTTAAAATATTAAATATATTATAATTTATTACAAAATTATATTCCTTTATGCACTTGGTGTAGCGTGCCATACACGATATCGAATAAAATGTACTTATTTCATAATTTCACAGTGTTACAAATTGATTTAGACATGTTGATGATAACGCAAATCAATTTCCATCCTACAGTAGTTCAAAAAAATATTCCGGGGTTTGGTCATTATGTTAGAAAATTTTCATCACTTTTGTTAACACAAATAGAGTTCATACAAGTACATAGATATGTGTTACTCAATACTGAAATTAAAAATACTTTTATGGAAGAATTGAAGATTCAAACAAATATATGAATTCAGAGTCAATCAAGAAATGATAAAAAAATCCATTAACAATGACATAATTTATTGATTTTAACACCGTGTAATATCATAATTAATTTCATATTAATAAAAATTTTATTTAATTATCTTTTTTAAATGATAATATTTTATATTATACATGTAAATCATGCTTGTTGATAATTGATCTGGATTGATTAATTATTTTAAACATTTGGCTTAAGGACCTTTGAAGATGTGTAGGATACTCGATGCTTATAATATTAATGGATTTAAGTTTCACATAATTTTGTGTGAGGAATGACTGAAAACAAAAAATAGTGGCATCTTCAAAAAAATTAATATACTAGGGATCCTATGGGATATTGATTTACATTATAAAATTAAATTATCATGGATAATTTTCAATTGTGTTATTCAAATTCAAGTGGGTCAATATTTATAGGGATATAAATAATGATTTGTTACATTTTACTTATGTTAAATTATCTCAATTAATTGATATTGGTGAGTATGAAGAACATGATCCATATATTTTGGATTGATAAGTTAAAATGCTATATTATGTGGATGATATATCTAGTGAAGGATAAAGTTTTCTAGTCCATTTTAACCCAACTAGCTTGTATAATGTGGGTGATGAATTTGAATAATTGTTTTGTGACATCAAACCTCATCAGTAATAAGAGATTGATCTATCCTCCCATGATGATATTGAAACAATTTTTATTTCAATGTAGCGTGAAGATAATGAAATAATGTTAATAGTGGATGATTAAAATAATTTAAATGATGATTAATTAATTGATTATATGTCTATTCCTTTAATATATCTTTTATTTGTTCATTTAGAATACATGAATTTAATTAATCAATGTAAAAAAGTAAAATCATCTTCTTGTTTTATATTTTATATCATGTTCTAACATGTTTTATATTATTTTTTGATATAGGAATAATGAGAAAAATTTGATTTAAATATAAAAAATAAACATCCACAACTTCTACGGTGTCATATGACCATTCTCATACACTCCTGCATGTATCAGGTATGTTACTTATTTTTAGTTTCCTCCACTTTGTATCATTTGATTCCATATAACATAATTTCATATTCATCAGACACACTCCCTACATCAAGTTCATTGCCTTTAGATCTATAAATTTCATAGGGATTAGATGGAGAATCTGTAGAGTGATCATCAAATGAGCATATAGTACCACGGTTACCATCACGAGGGTACTGGAGGGTCACCATTTTTTGTATGTAACTTTTAATGTGATAAAAATAATTTATCACATCTATATAATAATTTTTTATTATACTTATTAAATAGATTCAGATAATGATAAGACTGAATGAACGTGAATACATAAGATGTTTGGAAGCTGGGAAATTTTAAAGTAGTTATACCATTGGACATGTTTAGAGTGTATATAGATAAAGCTAGAGGATTATATAGTTAGATCTTGGGTCAGTTAGAATGTGAGATGATGTCCCCACCCATCACTTATCATGACTAGAGACGTACTACCACTTGTTTAAAAAATTAGATTTTTGATAAATAGTTTAAAGTAAGTCAAAATTAATATTTATATTTTTTATCTAATATTCTTATCAAATGACAATTTAATTATTTTTTCATATATGATATGTAGATAGTTTTCTAATTTGATAAGCCTGACACAGTTTTGTGCCAATGGATGTATAAAATTTTGGGAAAAATCATAAAAACTTTATGTACAGGCTATTGTGTGAGTTTAATGAAAACTCCACAACAAGAGATATTCATATTGACATTGTAGCCCTCATACAACAGACTACAATGGTACTGAGTTAGTTTCATGTATTTTAATATGTTGATATTATTATTATAATTGTTGTAAAACAAATTATGTATCAACTAGTTGAAACTAATTTATATTCTAGATTTTATTTAACATATGTACCAGATATAATGGAAATTACTAGCCGACCTAAAAATCGGGAGCATTTATCATCTAGAGGTAGTCCACATGACATAAGAGAATAGTTTTGATATTGGTTCATGTTTATATGGGTTATATTTGAAATTTATACTCATATATACTGATTCTATAGCATCTGAATTCCATATTTTAGGTTTATATGATCTTTTTATAAATTGAGATATTGTATATTGCATGTTTGGTTTGACCATTAAAATTATTGAATTCTGTGTATTTTAGATATATGTATATTTTTATATTGGAGGAGGTAATTTATTTTAAGTGTTAATGACTGCTCTATTTTTTATAACTATTAGAAATTTTAACCATTGTGAAATTAAAAAACCATCGGTAATTATTTCATTATGATTTAAACTTCCGCTATGCACTATAAAACCATCATTAAATGCTGCCAACTAGTCCTTAAATATTTATAGGTGGTTATAACCCCTACTACATATGGTAAATTTTTTTTAAAAAACTGCTTCTTATATCATTAGTGGAAATTTGAACTTCCATTAAAATTACAATTGGAAGCTGAAAAAATAATCACTTCATTTGATTTTAGGGTGTTTTTAACCACCTACAAACTAGAAATATGCATTATTTTAACAAACTACCACACATGTTTTCAAGGAAGTTTTGAGACTGGCATGAAATATGGATGTGTAGGGGTCCCATAGAACCACCTCACATAAAAAAAACTATGAATTAATTGGTGATATAGAAAAACTAGATAGTTTTAAACATCACTTCCAATTAAAGGGATTCAATTTAAATTTTCACCTATTTAAAAAAACTGCCACTAATGAATGTTTTTCTTGTAGTTTTAAGAGAAACCATGTGATGAAACATATGTATAAATGTATTAAACTCCATTTTAGTTTATTTTCAATGTGAATGTTTTATTCTTCATGGGTATCATGTAGGTTGTGAAACTCTCAATGGAATTTGTCTGGCCTTACCCTTCTATGGGGGTTTTCTAGCAAACGAGTTGTGCATAATTAGTTAAAATCAAGAAACAACCATTTTAGAGTGATATAAAATTTAATAAATTGATTTTTCACGCACTGTACATGATTTTACAAACTTTATGGGTTTCCTGATTTTGTAAAATGTGAAATTCCAAAAGTACCATTTATGAATTAGAGGAGGGTATGCCCTCCCCTTTCACCTCATCTTGGTGAATTTTAGGTAGTTGGATGGTAGGGATCACCTTAATCCCTACATCCTTATTCTCTAAGATCTCTCACATCATTTTCATGTTAATTCTCTAAGGTAACCTCATCCATTCCTCTTCCTCTCCCTCCTTCCTTCCCCCTTTCTAATCTCCTTTGGTTTTCTCTATACCTTCAGACCCAAGGTGATATTTTGATGGGATTTAGGTTTTATGGTGTCCTAATCTTGGGGATTTTAATTTTTAGGGCTTAATCAGGGTTTCTTGAGCTTGTTTTAGTGTTTATCATCAAATGAGATGACTTCAGGCTTGATTGTCATTGAACCGAGATAGGTGCTTTTCTATATCTTTTAAAATAGAATTTCATTTGGTGTTTGATGTTTTTAAATGACTATTTTGTTAAATTATAACTATATGTGAAATATGAAAATTATTTTCAAATATTTTGGAGTGATTTTTCATTTTACATAAAGGGTATTTCAAAGGGTTTTTATTTTCAAAATAGCTTTTCATGTTCCTAGTGTTTGTAAAGGGATTAAATGATTAGTATAAAGTGAATTTGGTATTTATAAATATAATTGACCCCATTTGGGTTATGAGTTGAGTAAATGAAAAAAATTTCTTGTTTAATGTTTCCAATATAAAGGGGTAGGAGTCTAAAATGGTTCTAAATGATTTTTTAATGGTAATTATTAAAAAACATTTTTAGATGGGATTTAAATGGATTAAATTTAAAGAGTCATTTTAAATGAGATTTTAAAAGACTATAAATGACTTACCATCCTGATTTTGTTTTAGTTATAGTATTTTTTTAACATTTGAGTGGATTTTAAAAAGTTTGGGTCTGAGAGACCCTCTTAAAGCCCCTTATTCATTATGGTTTAGGTGGAATATATCCCGAGTGACATATTATACCTTAATTTATCTTATGTGGATTATATATTTGAGGGGGTAAAATTTATAATTTATTTTTATATAGATGATATGTGAAATGGAATGTCTTTTATATGTGTATTAGAGATAATATGAGATTTACTACTTATGATTTATTGACGCATGTGATTTATCATCTCTTGTTAATTAAAATACATAGGGATCCTAGGAAAATATTTGAGGAATTGAGAGATTATTTTATCAATTAATAATGAGATAGACTAGATCTATTATTATATTAGAGGCCATATGGGAGTGCCACTCGTGAGGCTATTTTATATTAGTTGGTTGGTTTTAGACTTAAGAATGTATTGATAAGACTACATATGGTTCTGATTTGAGTATATATAGGGTATCCTCAAAGGATGTTTAGGAATTTCCCAGTATTAATTTATGATTATCCTTAAGTAACTTCTATTATTTTTTATTCCCAATTCTGATTGGTATCTAGGGAATCAGACTTCATATGGTTTCTTTTTCAGGTAGTGCCTTAGTGTTTTTGCATAATATTTCTACATTTTTATTGTTTTATCTAACTTTTTTCTGAAGTGTTTTGAAAATATTTTGGTTATAAATTTATTTAAAAAGGGAATTTAAAATTTTCTTTTTTGGTAAAAGACGTGTGGGTTAAAGAAATGGTTTCTAAGTGATTTTTTCATTTAAAATAAAATGAAAAAAAGATTTCATAAATGGTAATACATGTGTTATTGGATTTTATATTTGTATGATTGAAAAGTTTATTTCTATTAAATGTATTTCAAACTAGAGTAAATGAATTTTATTTTGAAAGGAATAAAACAAACTATTAAGTGAAATACTTTTGGGATTGATTTCACTCACACCTTGTATATAGAATTTGATATTTGAAGTATTATGGGTTTCTTTCAAGTTCCCGGGTATTGGCCTTTTATTCTGGTTATGGGGTGATAGTTTTTTTTTGATGTGTATTGTGTTCAAAAGTCACGTGGAGATGGTTACAGTTTGGTTTAGGTTTTTATTTTGTTTTAATTTTGGATGTGTATGTATTTACCTAGATGTCCTGAATCTTATTCAGTTATTTTTTTATTCTTTATTTTATGTTATGTTAACATTACATTATATCTGGTTTATTTATATGATAATGATTATTCATTTATTTTTATACTCTTATGTATATCTCATTATTTATATTGTGTACTTTAATTGGATGTGTTTATTTATATACTAAGGGTGAAATCATTCCCAATATTTCTTCATTGAAACCCTGGAACTAGTTTGCAACCCAAGGTGATTTGGAACATGCTTCATGTATGTCACAGGTTGGCTTGGGTGACCAATTCAGGGATGGACCAAGTTGGTTTCTGGAAACTTTTGAGGTTATAGAAGGTGCATGGGTGGGGTGCTTGGGAATCTTAGTTTATGATATGCCTACCATTCTCATTATACATTCAAAACTTTTGGATTTTTAAGTTTCTTATTTGGGGATTTTATAGGTTATATTGTTTTGAATTGATGCTACCAGTATAACAAAT
This sequence comes from Viscum album, assembly GCA_963277665.1. Lineage (NCBI taxonomy): Eukaryota > Viridiplantae > Streptophyta > Magnoliopsida > Santalales > Viscaceae > Viscum > Viscum album. The sequence goes on from OY728135.1 coordinate 457,611,955, forward strand.
GGCATCAAATCTTAGTGCGGATTTCTAAATGGAATCTCATACAGTTAATTCCAAAAAACATGAGTTTTATATCTTTTTATAATTTATTAGAATAATTTTTTCTAATAATATACAATTTTAAGATGGAAATGTGTATCTATATAACTTTTGGAATGGTGTAGCTCAATCATGTGGTTGAATTTGGGCCGACTACTAGTGGTCGAGGCTCCACACCAGACTGAAACTAATGTCATTTGACATGGTTATTATAGTTTCTCAAACATTATAGATATCATTAATATATTTGTATGGACCTCTAGCCACCGATCACAATAGCATAGTAAACTTACTATGTGGTTGGTGGAACTATTTCACCATTTACCTTATGAGCTCATTTTAGATAGGTTTTTTTTCATATGATCTTTTTTTTTCCCCTTTCACACTTATTTTTCAAATCATCAATCATTTATTTCTCTGTTTTTCTTCTTCTCAAATTGAATGATGGTTATGTAATAAATCAAGATGAATATAGATCTATTATATGGAGTAGACTTCGGTTACTAGAGGGTGTATCTTGAAGAATATATTTTACAAAAAAAGATGAAATTTCTAATTCTAGATTAAAAAACCAACAGAGAGAGTGAAGACAGAGTGGGATCTACTAGATTGATAGGTTTTGGGAGTTGTGCACCTTACATTAGAAAATAATATGGTGTTCAACATTATAAATTATAATATAATGGTTGGGTTTATGAAAGAACTTATGAATATATATGAGAATCCTTTTTAATTGAACAATGTGTACCTGATGTGATGATTATTAAATTTGAATATAATTGAAGGGAATATTGTTACTAAGCATGTTAGTGAATTCAACACCATCAAAAGTAATTTTTTATTAGTGTTAGTTACATTTAATGGTGATTTATATACTATGGTTTTATTATATTTATTACCTTATAGTTGGGATGTGACTATAATAGCCAAAATTATTTATTATAGGAATGCAAGGTTGATTATGAAGGATGTGTGGGACCCAATCCTCATTAATGATATTCATAGAAGATAATTAGGAAGATTCACTAGTTCTTCTCTAAATGTGGAAGGAAGAGGTAGAGATTAGTAGTGGGATAATCATAGAGGATGATCAAAATAAATAGGAAAGATATGATATAAGTAAAAGGGGATTGGTCCTACCTACTAGATTTTTTTAAATAAAATACATTTCAAGAAGGATTGTAGAGATAAATTGAAGGCACCTAAAACCAATATAGAAAACATGGCAGTGATCGTAACTGATAATGTGTTTTTACTGAGCATGGATATCCCTATAGAGTCTTGGATTTTAAACTCAAGGGAAACATTTCATTCCACTTTAGGGAAGGTTTTCTTAAAAATTATGATTTTTTAAATTTTGGTATGGTATATTGTACTGATAATGAACCCTTGAAATTTGAGAGGAAGGTAGATACATTGATTAAAAGTAAAAGTGAGAGTTTGTTAGTTCTAGATAATGTAAGGTATATCTGTAGTCTAATAAGAAATCTTATTTATTTTAGGTATCCTGATGATATAGGTTTTAACACAACATTCATATATGGTTTTATCCCATGGAGAAAATAATGGAAACCTAAAAAATATGGTATTGAATTTCATGGACATAATTACAATAAAAAATCTGATTGCATATTTAAAACTACAGAATTATAAGATATTCCACATGAGTGATAAGGGGATGAAGGTGTTGGAAAATAAATTAATTCTACCAGATCTAAAGTACATGGAAGATTTATTCTATGAATATCATATATTTGAAAATAATAATATGGTATCCTTTGAAAAATGATATAGAACACCGAAGGATAGGAAGTTAGAGCTGGTGAACACTAATATTTGGAGGTATGCACAACTAAATTCCCTTAAAGGGTCACAATATTAAGTGATAGTTATCAATGACTCAATAGGGAAGGTATAGTTATAATTTATGGGAAAAAATTAATGTGTTTAGAATTTTTTAGAAGTATAAGACCATGGTGGAGGATGATTCAAGATCAAATATGAAATTCTTAAGGTCAGGAAATGGAGTAGAGTATGGTATTCCTTAATTCAGATAATTTTGTGCTAATAATGGAATTTGGTGAGAGGAGTATCTTTTAGGTAAACCATAATAGAATGTTGTAGTTTAAAGGATAAATAGGACACTGAATGAATGTTCTAGGAGTATGTGGCTACACTCATGTTTACCAAATACTTTCTGGGCAGAGGCAGGGAACATATAATAAAATATCATCAATGGCACTCTATTACTTCCAAATATAGAATTTCTATCTAAGTTTATCGAGTCAATAATAGTGATAGGACTCTCTAATTATGATTCCTTGGTTTTTTGGAATATGTCCATATAGATGTTTATGTAAGGGGAAATATTGATGTTAAGTCCAAACCACTTTTCTTTATGGGATACAATGATGAGGAGTTTGGTTATAACTTTTGGAATGATATGAACAAGATGATCATCAAAATCTAGAAAATTATATTTCATGCATAATGACTATCATGTCACTAAAGTTGACAGAGTGAATAAAGAATCATAGAGTCAAGATAAAGTTGATCTTGAAGGTGTACCTGAGCATGTGAAATTGAAACTAGTGGATCCTACACCTCAATTAGATTTTAGAATATCAAAAAAAGTGATAAGGCTTGTGTAGTGGTATTCATCATCCTTACGTTATATGTTATTAACTAAAGGTGGATAATTATAATGTTATGAATAGTAAATTCAATTTAAGGAGTTGAACATGTGGGAGTTGGTTATGAATAATAATATTTATTCATTGCATGATAAAAATATTTGGGTGATGATGCATTTTCCACAAGGAAATAAAGAATTGAAGAAAAATTGGGTATACTGAGTCACCAAATAATATTATGGTAAGAAGAGATATAAGGAAAGGATTATTGTAAAAGGATTTTAGTATAATTAAGGCATAGAAACTCACTGAAATGTTCTCACTTATGGTTATTATTTCCACCATATGGGTGGTTCTTAGTATTTTTTCATAATAGGATTTACATATTGAGCATATTGATATAAATAATTCTTTCCAACCTAGAGATTTATAGGAGGATATTTATATTTAGCATCTAGAGGGATATGTTGATTTTGGAAATATAAACTTGGTGTGAAAACTCCATAATATTTTGTTTGGATTAAAGAAGGTACTCAAGAAGTGGAATGATAAGTTTGATGGATTCATGAGTAAAAATGAATAAAAATAATGTGGCATGGATCAATCAGGGTATTATAAGTATTTTGGTGATGGATATGTTATATTTATTCTATATGTTTACAAAATACTCATTATAGGATCTTGTATTTATTGGATTGATGAATTAAAAGGGTAGTTGGATGAGGAGTTTGATATGAAAGATCTAAGATAATTTGGATAGATTATAGGAATAAATATAAAGAGTGACAACACATCTAGAACCTTGATGTTATTATAGGATGACTATATTGGAAATAATTTGAACAGTTTTATAATTTTGGAACAAAATTCAGTTTTTATTCCCCTATCCATCCAACGTAAATGTTTTATTTTCAAAAAAAATTAAAGGAAAAGTTAGAACCCTCACAGCTTACCAATTTCAACACCAAAATATACAACAGATTTTTTGAAGAATAGTTTGAGTTGGTTAGAACCAATATCCATTAATAATATCAAAGGAATAGAATTTACATGTGGGTCATGGTGGTCCTTTAATATGCCTTTATACAAATGTGCCAAATTGTCCCAATATTGCTTGTATTCCTCCTTGTTAATCTTCCTCATGTTAAATACTCTAACCAGAATACAGACCTAATTATTAATTCACTCACCTTTATCCTTTTTAGTTGTCACACGAAGCGATCTCAGCTTCTTCAAAGCCTTGATATCCATAGATTCCTCCGTCATTTCATCATTTGAGTGCATTAGTAGATCCATGTGTTCCAGCACTAAGGAAATATTTCACTGTAGATCTTAATTAGAGCATGTCTCATGCTACTTCCTAGGGTCCATAATATCATTATCATCCATTGGAATGACAGGTTCAATAACCTCATATCCTACAGACACTAGGTCAGTGGATATTTTAGCTGCCTCATGATTTTCAGAACCTTTGCACTAGTTTGAGGGGGTGATGCCTGCACCTGTAGGAGCATTCAGAAGAAACTTATCCATGTTTATAGATCTTGTAACAGGAGGAATAGGTCATTTGGAGTCATCCTTAATACTTCACGCCCTGCTTTTTTCATAATTAAGCCTTCAGTATCCATAATCATGTTATTTACCTTCTGTGAATAGGATCTAAGATAGTCCTCCACTACTACAACCTGCCCCTTTATCAGCGCTAAAAACCAGCATTAACAGCGCTAGAAAAGCGCTGTTAATTCCAGCGTAGATAAAGGGGGGTCCCCTTTATCAGCGCTTCGAGAAGCGCTGATATAGGGGTCCTTTATCAGCGCATGGTGGAGCGCTGATAAAGATCAACTATATCAGCGCTTCTCGGAGCACTGATACAGGGTCCCTTTATCAGCGCTCCTCTAGCGCTGTTAAAGGTGTCCTTTATCAGCGCTAAAAAAACGCTGATAAAGGCCCCAGCGCCTGCACCTAAAAAACAGTACCTGCACACTTGCACACTAGAATACCTACACAAAGTAGCACATGCACACTTGCACACCATAGCACCCACAACCAATATTTTGACTGACAATGGTATATACATTTACATAACATCATGAATACAAAAAAAACGCATTTCTATATACATTTCAAACATTGTTTTACATGGTTACATTTAAAATTATTCAAAAATAGTTATAAACATTCATGTTTCATCCTTTGATATCCGTGATCTGCTCTCGATGGTATTTGTTGCCAAAAAAGCATCCGAACTCAAGGAAACAAATTCACCTATATAAGAAAACAAATATTATGTTAGTAATGCAATAATGAAAGAAATTAAAACAGTAATATGAAACAATAAATTAATATGGAAATGTGAAACTAAAATATTAAATTTTAAACTCAAAAGTTTTCATTTTCATAACAATGAAAGGGAATAATGTAAAATCAATATGTTTTTGATTGATTTATCTCATTTAATAAATACCGATTCTTTGTCTAATGAAAATCTTTACCGGTCACACCGTGCATCGGATTGAGGTGCGGTCGATTCGTACACGTCACAAATGACTCTTGGATCGTTGTCCTAAAGTATCAAAACAATCCAAAGGCATTTGCTCGGTTTGGCGTATGTCATTGGTGTTGTTTTCCAAAGTTTATGTCATTTTCAAACTTATATCAGACAATTTTAGCCATACCGGTCACACCGTGCGTCGGATTGAGGTGCGGTCAGTTCGTACACGTCAAAAATGACTCGTGGATCGTTTTCCTAAAGTATCAAAACAATCCGAAGGTGTTTGCTCGGTTTGGCGTATGTCATTGGAGTTGTTTTCCAAATTTTATGTCATTTTCAAATTGATATCAGACAATTTTAGCCATACCGGTCACACCGTCCGTCGGATTGAGGTGCGGTCAATTTTTACACGTCATAAATGACTCGTGGATCATTGTCCTAAAGTATCAAAACAATCCGAAGGCTTTTCCTCGGTTTGGCGTATGTCATTGGTGTTGTTTTCCAAAGTTTATGTCATTTTCAAACTGATATCAGACAATTTTAGCCATACCGGTCACACCGTGCCTCGGATTGAGGTGCGATCAATTCGTACACGTCACAAATGACTCGTGGATCTTTTTCCTAAAGTATCAAAACAATCCTAACGCGTTTGCTCAGTTTGGCATATGTCATTGGTGTTGTTTTCCAAAGTTTATGTCATTTTCAAACTGATATCAGACAATTTTAGCCATACTGGTCACACCATGCGTCGGATTGAGGTGCAGTCGATTCGTACACATCACAAATGACTTTTGGATCGTTTTACTAAATTATCAAAAAAATACGAACGCGTTTTCTCGGTTTGGCATATGTCATTGTTGTTGTTTTCCAAAGTTTATGTCATTTTCAAACTGATATCGGACACTTTTAGCCATACCGGTCACACCGTGCGTCGGATTGAGGTGCAGTCGATTCGTACACGTCACAAATGACTCATGGATCATTTTCATAAAGTATCAAAACAATCCGAACGCATTTTCTCGGTTTGGAATATGTCATTGGTGTTGTTTTCCAAATTTTATCTCACTTTGAAACTGATATCAGACACTTTTATCCATACCAGTCACACAGTGCGTCGGATTGAGGTTTGGTCGATTCGTACACGTCACAAATGACTTTTGGATTGTTGTCCTAAAGTATCAAAACAATACGAAGGCGTTTTCTTGGTTTGGTGTATGTCATTGGTGTTTTTATCCAAAGTTTATGTCATTTTCAAACTGATATCAGACAATTTTAGCCATACCGGTCACACTGTCCGTCGGATTGAGGTGCGGTTGATTTGTACACGTCACAAATGACTCTTGGATTGTTTTCCTAAAGTATCAAAACAATCCGAACGCGTTTTCTCGGTTTTCCGTATGTCATTGGTGTTGTTTTCCAAAGTTTATGTCATTTTCAAACTGATATCAGACAATTTTAGCCATACCGGTCACACCGTGCGTCGGATTGAGGTGCGGTCAATTCTTACACGTCACAAATAACTCGTGGATCGTTTTCCTAAAGTATCAAAACAATCCGAACGCATTTGCTCGGTTTGGCGTATGTCATTGGTGTTGGTTTCCAAAGTTTATGTCATTTTCAAACCGATATCAGACAATTTTAGCCATAACGGTCACACCGTGCGTCGGATTGAGGTGCGGTTGATTCGTACACGTCACAAATGACTCGTGGATCGTTTTCCAAAAGTATCAAAACAATCCAAACGCGTTTTATCGGTTTGGCGTATGTCATTGGTGTTGTTTTCCAAAGTTTATGTCATTTTCAAACTGATATCAGACAATTTTAGCCATACCGGTCACACCGTCTGTCCGATTGTGGTGCGGTCGATTCATACACGTCAAAAATGACTCGTGGATCGTTGTCCTAAAGTATCAAAACAATCCGACGGCATTTTCTCAGTTTGGCGTATGTCATTGGTGTTGTTTTCCAAAGTTTATGTCATTTTCAAACTTATATTAGACAATTTTAGCCATATCGGTCACACCGTGCATCGGATTGAGGTGCGGTCGATTTGTACACGTCACAAATGACTCGTGGATCGTTTTCATAAAGTATCAAAACAATCCGAATGCATTTTCTCGGTTTGGCATATGTCATTGGTGTTGTTTTCCAAAGTTTATCTCAATTTGAAACTGATATCAGACACTTTTAGCCATACCGGTCACACCGTGCATCGGATTGAGGTGCGGTCAATTCGTACACGTCACAAATTACTCTTGGATCGTTTTCCTAAAGTATCAAAACAATCCGAAGGCGTTTGCTCGGTTTGGAATATGTCATTGTTGTTGTTTTCCAAAGTTTATGTCATTTTCAAATTGATATAAGACAATTTTAGCCATACCGGTCACACCGTGCGTTGGATTGAGGTGTGGTCTATTCGTACATGTCACAAATGACTTGTGGATCGTTGTCTTAAAGTATCAAAACAATCCGAAGGCGTTTTCTCGGTTTTCCAGGTGTCATTGGTGTTGTTTTCCAAAGTTTATGTCATTTTCAAACTAAGTATTAGGAATTCACTAATCTAAGGATATGAAACATAAGAAAGGGAGATCATAGATGCTCAAAAAGTGTAAAGGGAGATATCAATGCCCATATAAAGATAACATAAGTATTAGGAATTCACCATCATTGTCCTATTTGTTTACATTCTTCGATCAGGTATGCTGCCCATTCGTTTCTAAATACATCTATATCATCTTCTAAATAGGATTTTTTGCGACAGTCATAGTAGTACTGAAAAAATATAAATACACAAAGGATTAATAATTATTTTAAATAAAGTAGTAATTATTTTCAAAAATACCTCTTCAAGGATGCTAGTTTGTCCATGAAATACGATCTCTTTCATAAATTTACAAATATAATAACCGCAGTCCTTGTCATTTGTTTGTTTCGGACACTGCAGAAACATCGAGAAAAATAAGTAATTTGTTTTGATATGTATTTGGATAGTGAAATATAATTATATATACCCAGATACTTCTCCATTTTTAGATCTTGTGGGCATTTTCGTCCTTACGCCCTGGATTCATTCAATCCTTTAGACGATATTCATACACTGCCCTGTCATAACAAAATCCTCATTAAAAGATAATATAAATTATATAACTAGATATTTAGTTCTAAAATGTTGGATCTAGTGTATTAAAAATTGACAATCTCCATCATGTGTGGTCGGTTAGTTGGATATCCATGCAGTGAATCCAGAAAATAAATCTTAGGAGTATCCAAATTGACTGCAATGAGCATCCAATGTTCCCTAAAAACACAAAAAGAAATAAGTACTGATATAAATGAAAATATAATTGATATGATTAAAATGTAGTGTTTTACCCTTGCATCGTTGGTATTAAAAAGAGTCTGTCAGTCATAATTCTTCTTTGAAACGTTCTGAGCAGATTTGACATCAATTCAGCCTGAAAATTAGAATCTTTTTCTGTTCGTTGTGTAGAAATGGTGTGAGGACTAATGAGTCCAAATTTGTATTCATGGGAAAATACCTTCAATTGTTTTTCATATATACGCCTGTGAAAAATATGAGATGTATTTATCCATAATTATCAAAGTATATCAGCTTCTGTAAAATCAAATCATGAAAACATACCTCATGTATACATTTATAACTGAGGCACCTAGCCAGTCGTATGTGATGATCTCAGAAACAGCGTCTGCACTAACGAAATCCATTGTTTCCTCTCCGTACATATCTTTTTCACAAACAATTGTATGATTCTTTCCGTCTTTCATTTTCATATCCACATGATCTTACAATGATATTAAATGTGGATATAGAACGGGCGGGGTGAACGTGCTCTCAGTAGATCGTTTTGATCGGTTGGTTGATCCAATCTTGGAGCCGCTCTTTCGTTGTAGCTTCTCCATTTTATCCTTCTGTAATAACATTAATCGGTTCAGCCATTTTATAATTTAATGTTAAAGGTTCTTCATGAAAAATGAACTGGAAATGAATACCTCCTGCTCGACGTGTTTTTTTACAAGATTCAACGGCCATGCAACGAATGTTCCAATAGATTTTTCCACCGTATGAATGTCGTCATCGTCATTTGGCATGGTTAGCTCGGAGCTCGGCTCATGATCTACGTTAATCGACACTTTGAAATGACCGGTTGGAAGTGGTCTGGAGTGTAGCGTGTCATTCTGCATATTGAACATCGTAGCCCTCGCTACAAGGCGATGGGTGGGAGTTGACAGATACAAATCAAATTCATTTTCACCCTGCAGAATATCATTAAATGAAAGGTATCAGTGTCTATGTGATTCACATCTCACAAAAACGAATATTATAACATTGATTACCTCGATTAAGTCAGGTCTTTGAGGGGAATGGCTCGCCTCAAAGCTGGTGAGGGGTGGATCTTCTCGCGGGGGTTGTTCTTGAGTTGTTTGTTCTCTTCACCTCTCCTCCATCAAACTCTTTAGCATCTCTCCCTGAGTTTGGATTAGTTATTCAAGGGTATCTAATCTATCTCTCATTACATTCAATTCTTTAGTTTCTTCATCCTCTTGTTTTTTTTCTTAAAATATGTCTTGGGTGACACCCCAAAACCCACACCTCTGACGCGGCCATACTGTTCTGGCTGTTTCAAGGCCATTGAAAGTATGTCTGCATCCGGTGCGGGTGTTGATGTTTCCTGTGACTATGTCAAATAGAAAATATGAAAAAATAAGTAAGCATCGTTATATAATAGGGATTTAATGAAAAACAAGTTTATATTATGTCATACTTACACATGTTTCCCACACTTTTTGTGTGTTTTCATCTATCAGTTTCCCCTCTTTATTAACACGAGCCTCCTTCTATAGCACATGGCGTAGAATGGAAGTGACTTGAGATTTTGCTTCATCAATCTTCTTATAAATAGAGAAACATGGTTACAGTGTTGTTTTATGTCACATAAAATTATTACAGTACTTTTAAAATACATACCAATTGTTTTTCAATTGAAGCGTACCCCAACCTTGCTTTACGGTAGGGGTACGTTGGTTTTGCTGCCCGTTCTTTATTTTCAACACTTAGTTGTTGTTTCATAAATAAAAACCTATCAATCAATGTGATGAATACAAGCAACATTACACAACGTGTAACCAAACACAATGTACCTGAAAGTTCTTGTCCGCACGACGGTTGCAAAACGCATCCCACGTTCCTTGGGATATCAAGTGTGCATAAAGAGGAGGCGGGTGCGGCTTGATTTTCCCTTCAGCATCTTTCAGATGATTTTTCGTTAAAATGGTGCAAAAGCCTCTATGAATCCTTCCTACCAGTCTGAAAACATATTATTTGTGCGAAACATCTACTATAAATGCACTCTGTAAGAGATGATGAAGGGTTAGTCAATATTTCAATATTTTATTTTATTTTAATAAATTAAATAGATGATATCGTAATGTTACCGTAATCTCTTCCCACATTAATGTTTTCAACCCGCTGACAACATGGTGCCACGACTCTACGTCAATCGGCACGTGTTGTCGAGTGACGATTCCAATGTAGCTACTAAACATGGCTTTGTGGGGGTTTACATGCTGGCCTAGCTTATTCCATCCCACCTCATATTTGATGCGTTTTGCTTTTGCCTTAAGGATTTTTGCTAAAACTGTCAAACTACGGCGCACCTGTTTTTTTTGTGTCGCTGGGGTTTCATCGCCTACCATTTCCTCAGTTTCTGCATCATCATTATGTTTCTCCGAAGCACTAGCTTCGGCACTGACACCAGCTGCAACAGGTTGAGAGACCTATTGTACGTCAGCAGTGGGACTAGCTGCAACAGGTTGAGAGACCTGTTGTCTCTCAGCAGTGGGACCAGCTGCAACAGGTTGAGAGACCTGTTTTACGTCAGCAGTGGGACCAGCTGAAACAGGTTGAGAGACCTGTTGTCTCTCAGCAATGGGACCAGCTGCAACAGGTTGAGAGACGTGTTGTGTCTCGGGATTGGGTGCATCAGCAGGTGAAGAAGTCATTATCTACAGAGTTGGTTTAAAATTTAAGTTAGATCACATAAAAGCAGCAGCGAACAGATAATAACATAATGTAACACAATCTATATTACAATAAAAATCAATAACCTGATTATTGAACTCCCTTTTTTTTAAAGGATGAAGGGATTTGACCCCTCTATCAACTATCCATATCCCTTCATTGTGGTCTCCTCTGACATACAAAACGTCGTCTACATTGGGACCACTGCGAAATGATTGCGAAATCCCAATGAAAGGATCATCTTCCGTTGAATTTTCATCTGAACCTTAAGCTGTTTTGGTCGATAACAGAACAATTGACCAATTTCAGTTTGTGGGATCGGGAACATAAAATACTTGGACTGCCTGTGATGCCATTATAAATGGTTCGTCTTTCTCCCCTTCTTTACTGAAATCAACTTTCACAAATCCCAAATCATCTATTTTAACATCACTCCTATTATCAACCCACTTGAATTGAAATATCGGAACTTGAAATTCCATATAATCCAACTCCCATATTTGTTTGATGATGCCAAAGTATGACATATTCGCATAAATTGGATTTATGTCCTTAGCACCGGAAACATGCATCGCTTCAGCCACAAGTGTAACCCCACTATTCTTCATGGTACTATCTTCATCATTTTCATTAGTATAAAATGTATAACCATTAACTACATAAGAATTGTAAGATAATGCATGCACACTTGGTCCTCCGGCTAGCCATCGAAGTCGTTCCGAAATAGACTTTGGATTTTCATATGACTTCTTAAAAATATGATCTCAAAAACATCCTATAAACTATCGATTATGTGTATTTGATATCCATGTTTCAGCCCTTGATGGACTCAATTGCCTAATAATTTCTTTGTGGATTTCAACATATGGGTCAACATCCAAACTGTTATGCAAAACATAAAGGTGGACCTGTTCCCGATCTGTAATATTGATTGTGACAACCTTTCTTCCAGAAATTCCATCACCCTCTAACTGCCCAATGTGACGAGATTTAGGTAAGCCAATGCTTTCCACACCAGACAAGTATTCGGTACAGAATTCAACGGATTTCTCAACAATATATCTCTCTGCAATACAACCCTCTGGCCGACTTTTATTTTTGACATACCCTTTCAAAATCTTCATATACCGTTCAATGGGGTACATCCATCTGTAATGTACAGGAACACATAGTCGAATCTCTCTCACCAAGTGGACCATCAAATGAACCATCATATCAAAAAATGAAGGCGGGAAGAATATTTCTAATTCACATAATATGACGGCAATTTCTTTTTCCATAGCTGGCAATTTCGTCGGGTCTATAACTTTGCTGCATATATCTTTGAAGAAGAAACACAGTTTTATTAATGTATGGTGGACATTCTTGGGCAAAATGCAACGTAAATAAATTGGAATGAGATTTCGCATCAAAACATGACAGTCATGTGATTTCAGACCTTTTAACTTCAAGTCGCTCATTGACACAAGGTTACTGATATTTGACGAATACCCCTCTAGAACCTTACATCATTCAAGAAGTTGCAAAACTGATATATCTCCTGCCTAGAAAGAGTGTAAGCAGCAGGAGGAAGAAATGTTCATTTTTCACCCTTTACTGGTGCCAACTCTTCTCGTATTCCCATCTCAACCATGTCCAACCTAGCCTTAATTCCATCTTTTGTTTTTCCAGATGTATTTAGCAACGTGCTGATAACACTGTAAAATACATTTTTTTCTACATGTATAACATCAATAAAATGTCTTACATACAGACAATTCCAGTATTGTAATTCAAAAAAAATTGATCTCTTTTTCCAACCGATTTTCGTAAGGTTTTTCGAAGCCGGTTTACCAAAAGTAGTGTCCAAATTTTTAACTTTCTCAAACAATTGATCGCCTATTAGTGGAGACGGTGTTGTACGTTCTTCTGAACTTCCATCGAATGATGTCTTCCCAGAACGGTACTTATGTCGTCGCGGTAGAAATCTGCAATGTCCTAGAAACACGGTTTTCGATGAATGTTTCAACCTAATTGATTGTGTACCTTCTTCGCAAACGGGACAGCCTTGAGTTACTTTAATGCTATATCCTGACAAATTTCCATAAGCTGGGAAGTCATTTATCATCCCATACAACATGACTCTCAAAGTGAAATCTTCTTTTATGTAAGCATCATACAATGTAACACCTGAATCCCACAATAATTTCAAATCTTAGATCAATGGAACTAAATAAACATCAATATCATTACCCGATTGTTTTGGTCCTGATATAAGCATAGATAACATGATGTATTTTCATTTCATGCATAACCATGGTGGTAAGTTATAATTTATCAACATAACCAGCCATGTAATGTGACTGCTGCTTTGAAAACAAAAAGGATTCACTCCATCTGTAGATAACGCAAGACGAAGGTTTCTCGACTCATTTCCAAATTCAGGATACTCATGATCGATTCTCTTCCACTGAGGAGAGTCTTCCAGGTGACGTAGTATCCCATCTTTAATTCTTGTATCTACATGCCATGTTAATTATTCTGTAGTCTCCTCACTTCCATATAGGCGTCTACACCTTGAAATGATTGGAAAGTACCATACAACTTTAGTATGACTGGATTCATCTTTCTTGTATCGAGAAGCACCACACTTTGGGCATTCTTTAATTGATTTGTGGTCCTTGCGAAACAGTATACAGTCATTCAGGAAGGCGTGTATTCTTTCAGAGATCATACCCATAGAGCGTAGCATTCGTTTGGCATCGTATTTTCGGCTCAGGAGCTCATTGTCTTCTGGGAGCATGTCATTCAAGAGGGAAAGTAGATTCATAAAACTTTCTTCACTCCACCCGTTATCTTCTTTCAAATTATACAGCTTCAGTACGGCTGACAATGCTGTATATTTAGTGCAACCAGCATACAATGGTGTCTTTGCACAACTTTTTAACTTCTCAAACAATTTTGGGAAATCACGAAGTTCATCTTAGAAGGTCCTTGTCATTTTCTCAATACGATCTTCATCATCATTCACATCTGTAATCACATCCTCCATACGGTCATCTTCATTGTTCATGTTTGTAATCATATCAGATGATCCATAAAACGCAGTGTCACCCCAGTCACTACCTACATTCGTTGTTTCCCCGTGTTTATTCCAACATGTATAACTTTGATCTATTCCGTGACAGATCAAGTGTTCTTCCAACTCATCTGGACTAATTTGTTTTGAATAACAACAGCGTAAACACGGACAAAGGATTTGAGAAGAGTCACATGCATGATCTATTGCAAACTTGATAAATTCTTTCACGCCTTCTTCATACTCTTTTGTCAACCGATTGGCATTCATCCATTCTTTATTTATATTCATCCTATTTAAAATCCATAGGATAAGTATATAGGTTAAAGGAGAAGGAATATGAGTATAATTTAGATAAAAAACAAGATACTTCAAGGAAATAAAGGAATAAATAAATACCAAAATAAAAAATATATTGGGAACCACTACAATCCCCAAGCCTCACATCATCTAGATCTCTAAAACCCAGTAGTGCCGGACACTCAACCAAGGAAAATCTGGAAAAATATATAGAAGCAATGAATGATCCAAACAACTTATTATCAACTATTCCATGATCTCCAAAAGGGGTTTTACTATCCATGGGGACAATAATTATCCATCTGGCTTGAAGGGAATCCAATCCCTTTATAAATTTTCTTCTCTATCAACTTGAGTTATGTTATTCATGCTATTATACAGTTGTTATTTTAAAATGAAGGGCTGAAATGAAACCTGAGAATGACCTTAATACATTAAAACCAATGTTTAGAAAGGAAAACCATTAAAGGTTTGGATCAATAAGATATTAAGAATGAAGACCATCATTGCAACGTCACCATCCAACAGAAGCACATGATGTAGTGAAACACTCATTGCATGAGAGAATCATATTATTTATCAGTGTCTTACATGGTATAGCCTCATAATATTTACATGGTAATATTCCATACTATAAATAGTCTCAAGAGATGGCTCAAATCGTGGTGGATGAGGAGGCAGCAGAGTAGGCAGAGGAGGAGGAGGAGGAGGCGCCGGTGGAGGAGGAGGATGAGGCAGCGGACTAGGAGGAGGAGGAGGAAGCGCCGGTGGAGGAGGAGGAGGAAGAGTCTACGGTGGAGGAGAAGGAGGAGGAGGAGGAGGAGCAGAGGAGGAGGAGGAGGCGGAGGCAGTGAAGGCAGTGGAGGAGGAGGAGGATAAGGCCGGTGGAGGGGAGGAAGAGTAGGAGCAGAGGAAGAGGAGGAGGCCTCAGCGGAGGAGGAGGAGGCAGCGGAGGCAGCGGAGGAGGAGGAGGAGGCCGTAGTGGAGGAGGAGGAGGCCGCGGTGGAGGAGGAGGCACCGGCGGCAGTGCAGAGGCAGGGCGGAGGCAGGGCGGAGGCAGCGGAGGCAGCGGAGGAGGAGGAGGATGTGGCCGGTGGAGGAGGAGGAGGAGGAGGAGCAGGAGCAGAGGAGGAGGCGGCGGCCACGGCGGAGGAGGAGGAGGTGGCGACCACAGAGGCACCAGCGTGACCGCGGCGTGACCGCGGCGTGACCGTGGCGTGACCGCGGCGTGACCATGGCGTGACCGCAGCATGACCACGGCGTGACCACGGAGGAGGAGGCGGCCACGGAGGTACCGGCGGCACCGGCGGAGGAGGAGGAGGCTTCGGTGGAGGAGGAGGAGGCCACGGTGGAGGAGGAGGCACAGGCGGCAGCGCAGAGGTAGGGCGGAGGCAGGGCGGAGGCAGCGGGAGGCAGCGGAGGCAGCAGAGGCAGCGGCGGTGGAGGAGGATGAGGCTGGTGGAGGAGGAGGAGGAGGAGAAGGAGCAGAGGAGGAGGAGGAGGCCGCGGCAGAGGAGGAGGCGATGGCTGCAGAGGCACCGGCGTGACCGCGGTGTGACTGCGGCGTGACCGCGGCATGACCGCGGCGTGACCGCGGCGTGACCGTGGAGGAGGATGAGACGTGGAGGCACTGGCGGCACCGAAGGAGGTGGAGGAGGCATCAGCGGAGGAGGAGGAGGCCGCGGTGTAGCAGGATGCACCGGAGGCACCGGCGGTAGCGCGGAGGCAGGGCGGAGCCAGCGAAGGCAGCGGAGGAGGAGGAGGATGAGGCCGGTGGAGGGGAGGAGGAGCAGGAACAGAGGAGGAGGAGGCGGCCGCGGCGGAGGAGGAGGAGGCAGCGGAGGCAGCGGTGGAGGAGGAGGAGGAGGCCGCGGTGGAGGAGGAGGAGGCCGCGGTGGAGGAGGAGGCACCAGCGGCAGCGCAGAGGCAGGGAGGAGGCAGGGCGGAGGCAGCTGAGGCAGCGGAGGAGGAGGAGGATGAGGCCGATGGAGGAGGAGGAGGAGAAGCAGGAGCAGAGGAGTAGGAGGCGGCCGCGGCGGAGGATGAGGAGGAGGAGGCCGCGGAGGCACCTGCGTGACCGCGGCGTGACCGCGGCGTGACCACGGCGTGACCGCGGCATGACCGCGGCGTGACCGCGGTGTGACCGCGGTGGAGGAGGAGGAGGAGGCTGCGGAGGCACCGGAGACACTGGCGGAGGAGGAGGAGGCATCGGCGGAGGCAGCGGAGGAGGAGGAGGATGAGGCTGGTGGAGGAGGAGGAGGAGGAGCAGGAGCAGAGGAGGAGGAGGCGGCCGCGGCGGAGGAGGAGGAGGCGGCGGCCACCGAGGTCCCTACTCTAGGTGGATATATATGGATACTTTCCTTGACTGGTCTCTATATGAAAGAATTCTAAAAGGCTCCCTCACCTTCCAAAGATATATTATTTCTAGAAAATTGTTTTGTGGGAGAGAGAATTAATCATATATATTTGATGTCACTTTTAGATCATATGATTCCTTACTCATCAAGATAAATAGACAAGAACCAAAACCTAAGAGGCCTCAAGTCTATCCAAATCTCTAGAAGTGATGACTTCCCAGTGCTTATTGGAAAACTATGGAAGTGTCGACTTCCCACATGCACATCCCCCCTCCCCATATCTACCCCAGCAGACTCCTGCACATCCCCCCTCCCATCCACCCACTACACCCCCCCCCCCACTTGCACAACCCCCATCCCCCACCCCCACCTTCACACCCCCCACTTGTACACCCCCCAACCTCACCCACCAACAGACTCCCACCTACCTAGACCCCCCCCCCAAACTAGAACACTCTCTTCCCCACCACCCACTTGAACAACCCCCCCCTCCCACTTTCATATCCCACCCACCCCCACTTGCATAGCCCACCCCCACCCCCACCCCCACCCCCAACCTGTACACACCCCCACCTCACACCCAATAGACCCCCCATTATACGCCCCACCTACACATGTTCACCCACTGCACATATCCCCCACCTAAACACCCCCACCTGCACACCCCCCCACCCACTACACCCCCGCAGCACCTGCACCCCCCCCCCACTTCAAATAAAATTGATTCACACAAATCATGATAGTTCAAATATAGAACAAAAACAAAAAACAAAGCAAATTACAATTATTGGGCATAGCATACCGCACAATGGAGGTGGAGGAGGCCGCGGAGGAGGAGGAGGCCGCAGAGGCACCGACGGAGGAGGAGGAGGCCGCGGTAGAGGAGGAGGCCGCGGTGGAGGAGGAGGCACCGGCGGAGGAGGAGGAGGCACCGGCGGAGGAGGAGGAGGCCGCGGTGGAGGAGGAGGCACTGGCGGCAGCGGCGCGGAGACAGGGCTGAGGCAGGGCGGAGGCACCGGAGGCACCGGAGGAGGAGGAGGAGCAGAAGTAGAGGAGGAGGCAGCGGCCGCAGCGGAGGAGGAGGAGGCGGCAGCAGCGGTGCAGACGAGGGCTTCCGCAAGATCTTGATTGTGTGTGGGGAGGAGGAAGAGGACCCACGGGTTTTTAACAAATCCACGGGACCCTTTATCAGCACTAGTAAAAAGCGCTGATAAAGGGTGTATTTATCAGCACTAAAATAGAAAAGCGCTGATAAATACAACCTTTATCAGCGCTAACAAAAGCACTGATAAAGGTCCGGCCCTTTATCAGCGCTTTTCCGTTAGCGCAGATAAAGGCAGGCCCATGCCTTGCCCAGTTTTGTGGTAGTGCTCATAAATAACAAGTTCCTTGGACTCAGTGGAGTCCAAACCCTCATCGATTTCCTCATGAGAAGCTTCCACATCCACCAAGGGTTATTAACCATGATCCATCTCTTTTAATCCCTCCCTATTATGGCATAACTCTTATCCTAATACTACAAACAAATTTTGAGGAGTCAAATTTGATCCCCCTGATTTAACCTTCTCGTCATAAGAAATTCTAGCATTTGTGGCCTACTTTGACATGTCTAAAAATTCTGTCTATTCAAAGCCTCGACCCATAAGTGGAACTGCTCTGAGGTGTTCTCAAATACCACACAATGGGAATCCACAGCAGTTTCTTTTTCCTCACAGACAACCTCAGTCAATGTAGATTCATTGGTTGCAATTGGTGGAACCATCTACAATGCATGTGTAGCATCCAAGTGGACCTCCCGCTCTTCATACCCATCCCCTTCCTAATATAGTCCTTCATGGTTGTTGCCCCCAACATTCTCAACATTTCACATCCCATTATCAATAGCCTTATATGATCATTCCACACCCATATTATATTTTAACCAAAGAAAAATGTCAGTGACTCTTGGGTTAACCTGATAATTCAGAGATGGCTTTTGAGGAACCATGACTTCTTTACATAGGGCCCCAGAAACATGAGAGGTAGTGTGATCATCCTCTAACCTATGTCCACCTTCATCATCTTCATCCTCGACCACAATCCCATATGATCCCAGGTGAGGGCCACCGGCCTTGGAATTTGATCCTCGTAGAGCCCGCCTTCCTCACTGGCAAGAATAAGATAGATTCCCAAGATTAAATCATTGCAAACAATATTTCATCCTAAACTCAAACGCAATATATTTCTTCCACCAAAATCATCTCCAACCGAGATCCAAATCCATTCAATTATAGGTTTAGATACGTCGACTTCAACATAGATACATGAAGAAATTGGGTGAAAAATGAAACTTTTATTCCCCTAGAATTCCATTTCAAACTGTTAAAGGAGAATGAATCAAATACTACATAACTGGTTGAGTGAATGGTAAAAGTTCTATATGAATCAAATTTTGGAATCCTTAGGTATTACGTGGTCTATACCCATCCTGATAGTACTCATGTAGTGGTAGCTGTGACCAGGTACATGGATAACCCTAGAAAGCAATATTGGGAAGCTATGAGGTGGATATTGAGGTATCTAAAGGGAATAAATAAAGTATATATATGATTTGGGAAATGAAAATTATTATAGGGGTATGTGGTTGATAACCTTAGAAGTGATATCGATAGTAAGAGGAGTTCCTCAAGTTAATATTTTTTATATGGAGGAGATATAGTAAGCTAGATGTATCTACTATAGAAGGTGTTGGATTTATCCACCATAGTGGAAGAATAAATTGACAAAACAATCTCTAGGAAGGAGATGGTTTGGATGAATAACTTCTTGAAGAGATGGATAAAAAGTGAGAGGTAATTTTATTTAACTATGATAGTCAAAGTTTCATACATCTTATAAATAATCCATTGTTTCATTACTGGATGAATTGTATTTAGTTGAAGTAACATTTTATCAAAGATTTAATATATGATGGGTGGTTAACATTATAGAATATTCAAGGAACTAACAATCTAGTAGATATTTTGGTGAAGTTGATGGTGATAGAAAATTTGACGTATAATTGTGGATTTTAGGGTTTCTATTGATTAAAAGAGGATGATATGAATAATATGTGAGAAAACTATATGAGCATAGAAGGGAAAACAAATGGTATTTACTGAATCATCAGTTTGAATTTGAATATTTGATGGGAAGCGCCCATTGGTGAGTAAAGAAGAGAAGAAACTCACATTAAATAATTTTTCAAAGTTAGTAGCATCAAATAAGGTCGACATGGAAGATCAAGCTCTAAGTGTGAGATTTTTAGAATGTTGTAACTTTATCCTTTAGATAAATTTGGGCTGACTTCTAGTATCATAGACCATACACCATACAAAAATTCCCATGGTTCAACCTCTACATTGAGGTTGTTGTGGGTTTTAGTGGTTTTCCAACACTTTTTAGGGGTCTCAGAGAAAATATTCCCCAACCCAAATTTTGGGCACTAAATAAACTCTGACTGGATTCTATCAGAGCTAACCAGTGACTCCAATAAGTCACTATAGTAGTATATACTTTAACATGTTTATTGTAGCATCACAGACTTTAGAGATAATAATATTGTATCTCCATAGACTTCCAGCACTAGACACTCTAGGTCAGTGGAATTATTATGTGGTCAGTAGCATTTTTGTATCTTCATCCTTATGAGATCATTTGATATAGGTTTTCAATGTGTATATTATACTTTGAAAATCACCCCATAATTTTTCTCTCAAATTAATGAATTTTGTTTTCCTCTCCATGGACATTTGGATTACTCCTGTATAATGTAAATCATTATGTCTTATGATTTTATTCCTTTTATTTTTTTCCCCTTTTACTATTATGCTATGAATTTTCATTCATTTATTACTCCATGTGTTTTCATAAATATAATTTTTATGGGTTTGACTATGGTTTTGAGAATATATAGTCAAAGGAATACCTATTCCAAAAGGATCTCGATATTCCATTGATTATGGTGAATCTATAAGAAATGGATAAAGTGATGTATTAAAATATGATATAATAAGGAAATGGTTGTATCCCTGATGATGTTTCCCTAGAACATGGCCTTTAAAAATCATGATGTGAAGACAACTACCAAATTAATGGAAATGCATGAAAAAATGTATGAGAATATCTCCATAATGAAAAACATTTTTATGTTGAGGTGAGTTTTCAAAATGAGTATTTAAGAATGTAGGTTAGAAGATGATCATTTAAATTATTTCTACATGATCCAGAGTCTAGTAGAGTTTATTGGTGTAATGTTCATTGAAGTCATATAGGATTTAATTATACTTTTATTGCTTCCAGAATAATGGGATGGGATTCTGCATACTATGGATAACTTTAGTCGTAATAATGAATTGGTCTATGAGGAAATCCCTAATTTCATCCTAAATTAGAAGATCTTGAATAATGATGTTTTAGGTTATACTAGAAGTTATTTTAGTATCGATGTTGGGGGATCCTCCACCCAAATAATATATAAAAAGAGAGAGGAAATTAAAAGAGATAGAAGTTGTGGGATGTTGGATGGTCTTGGTGACTCTACATGTTATCACTATAAAAAGATGGATCATTTACATGCATGTTATCACAAAAAATCATGATTCTATTTCATATAATAACTCTATAGTATTAGGAAATTATGATACCTTTATCTTAAGTGTCACGAGTTTTATGGTTCCATGGATCCTTAACCCTGAGGCCTCAATTAATTTATCTTATGAATAAGGATTCATGCAAAACTATGTGTCTGGAAGCCTTGGAAAGTTTCACATTATGGATAGAGATATGATTGAGGTTGTTGTGAAAGAATATGTGATCATTATAACAAAGAACAAATGTATGTTTCAATTTCAAGGTGTTTGGAATATCTTAGATTTACATAATAACCTAATTTTCATTGGTCAACTTGATAATGTGGGATTATGTAATGTCTTTTTGTTTATATTGTAGAAGATCACACATGGTTCTACAGTGGTGGCCCATGATGTGAAAATATAACATTGAACCTCATTAATATTTCAAAAGTTATCATGTATAGAGGAACAAGAACTTCTGAAATAGTGAAATTATAACATGACCATCTTGGTCACATTGGTAAGAAAGGTTTATGGACCTTGTATACTATAATATTATTTAATATTTATCATGTGTATTATGCTACATGCAATGTTTTCATATAATGAAATAGGTGAAAATGTCATTCAATATGGACGGAAAGTCATTAAATAATCAAAATCTTGAGCTGGATCATACAATTGTGTGGGGAAAAAACCAATTTAATCTCAGAAGGGTTCATTATACTATATTACCTTCATTGAAAATTCTATAAATAAATCGTGGGTGTTTTTTATCTAGAACACGTCTGATGTTTTTAGATCATTCATCATATAGAGAACCATGGTGGATGTTGAGACAGTAATGTAGCTAAAATAATTTAGTCTGATAATGGTGGTGATTATAGAGGAAGATATTTCTGGATATTCTATTAAAATAATAGAATTTGTATGGAGAAAAATATTCTCAAAACACCTAAGTAAAATAGTGTAGAATAATGGATGAAATAAACTTTTAATGAGAGATCCAAAAGAATGAGGTTAGCTTCTGGATTCACAGTGGATGATGCACTAACAGTGTTCCATTGGAATATAGAATAGAAAACATCATGAGGATGATGAATCAAATAACTTGAGTTATATAAAATAAATTGAATCAATTTGAGATACTGGATTCAACTCTACGGGAATAACTTTCTATTTAATCCTTTATGCATTAATTACCACATTCTTTTAGAGGATATAACAACCCACTGATTGTTGAACAATGGATAAGCTATATATAAAAGATCTCTTTTGTACTTTATTCTTAAAAGAAAGAGAAATTCACCCTAGTAGTATACCACTTATATTGAGAAGCTGGTCAGTGGCGGACATTGATTAAAAACTTGAATCCAATAAGGGAAATTGACACTATACAGTAAGAAGAGTTAAGTAGAATATTTTTCAATAAATATTTCCCTTGTTTGATGAAAAAGAAAATGGATAATGAATTACTAGAAGAAAATAATAATGATGATGAATTAGTGGGAGGCTATGAGATGAACATTACTAGAATTTCTCGATACACCTCTAACTTTATTATGGATCTTAATGTAAAGTTTGATAGATTCTTTGGTGAACCGATACCACATATGTGAAGGAATCTATAAAATAAAGACTATGAAAGCTATGAGGAGCTAATTTTTAGTTCTATAAAGGTTGAATTGAAGTTTAGAGAAATGTAGTGGTCACATGGGTTTAATGAAATTAAGAAATAAATGGATCTAAACACTGGTAATAATATCTTTTTTGTAATAGTAGGAAAGAAAGTTCAACTTATAATGTGTAATAAATATGGGAATAAGCAGTCTGGGAACTTCATTCTTGGGAGTCACTACTGGAAAACTAACCTTTACCAATGGTTTGGAACCATTGGTATAGGCCTCCAAACCGTTGGTATAGCCTATACCAACGGTTTGGAGTACCGTAGCCAAGTAAGACGTTGGGATAGGTCTATACCAACGGTTTTCCAAAAACCGTCGGTATAGACCTATGCCAACGGTTTTGGAAACTGTTGGTATAGGTAATATGAAATCCATACCAACAGTAATGGAACCGTTGGTATATAAATTCCAAAAATAAAACATCCGCTGGGATTTGATCCCGGGACCCCTCGTTTATCATTGAATGACTCAACCACTAACCTAACATGACTTTTGTGATCATAATTACATAAATATATATATGTATTCTCATAAATATTTTAAATTTTGATTTATATAATGTTCTCGGTACGAAGGTATGATAAAAAATGAAAGTACCTATACCAACAGTTGTTAAAACCGTTGGTATAGGTCTTTGGTTGAGATTTTGATTCTTTGTAGTATGTTGAATTTTGGGCCACTTTTCCCAACGGTTTGTCCAAACCATTGGGAAAGGTAGACCTATCCCAACGGTTTGGCCAAACCGTTGGTAAAGGTGGAATATTTGGGGACCTTTCCCAACAGTTTGGCCAAACCGTTGGAAAAAGTGCCCAATTTGGGGGCCTTTACCAACGGTTTGGACAAACCGTTGGGAAAAGTGGCCAATTTGGGGGCCTTTCCCAATGGTTTTGACAAAACGTTGGGAAAGGAGACCTATACCAACAGTTTTTGCAAACCGTTGGTATAGAAGCATTGGGAAAGATCTAATTTCCAGTAGTGAGTATAATGTTCTATAAATTCAAAAGATATGAGAATATATCTTGGAACTATCTTGGTGAGGTAAAGCTTCAACTTCTCAACAATAATGACAAAGGGTTGATGGTGAAATCCTAGATAAATGTTCAATGATTCAATTATGGATATCTTGGTCATTTTTTCAATCAATTTCCAAATTAGAAGATAATATAGGGGAACAACCATCAACCACATTATAGGCCAAGAGAGAAAGTTTGGGAATTTTCTATCACAACAGCTAAAGTAGTGGCTCCAAATGATTTAATGGTAGTACTCTCATTATTATATCAAAATAGTAAGTAATTTTTCTTTGGTTATATTAATTCCATTATTTCATCCATGTTCTTAAAGAATATAGAACCAATCCCTGAACTGCTAGAAGTAGGGTTATCAGCTAAGTCTCTTGGAGGGATTATCCTAGAATAAAAAGTGTATAGAAACTTTAGTATTAACTTTTTAAAGTGAAATTTAATTACAAACCTATTATTCATTCCCATTGTAGAATTTAACACTATATTATGAATATATTGTATCTCAAAGTAAAATGATAAGATCAACGATAAAAGAATGGAAATTTTAGTAGTCTTTAGTGGAAAACCTACAAAAATTTTCAAAGGAGAGATATCCCGACCTGAGATTTTTCTAAAAACACAACCCATATCCTTCTTCAGGGAGATTATTGAAGAATATGGAGAAGTAAATGAATGTATAATGATAGATAATGTCCATATAATTTTGTATTACATTGATATATTTCATGAAGAATTACATGGACCTCCCCTAGAAAGAGAGGTAAATTTCTCCATTCAACGCATACCTAGATCCAAGACAATATCATTAACCCCATATAAAATAGAAAATATGTATTAATAGGAATTAAAGAAACAACATAAAGATATTTTGGAGAAGGTATTTATCCAACCAAGTGTGTCTCTTTACAGAGCACATATTCTTTTTGTAAAGAATAAGGATAGATCAATATAGATATGTATTGATTATAGATAACTCAATGGGGTTATAGTGAAGAACAAGTACCATATCCCATGGATTGATGATATATTTGAACATATTTTGAGTGCCCAATTCTTCTCCAAAATTTAACTCTGATCTAGGTATCATAAGTTGAGGGTGAAGAAAGAAGATATTCCAAATACTGCCTTCCAAAAAAGATATAGACATCATGAGTTTTTTATTCCCTTTTTCTTGACTAATGATTTGGATATATTTATAGATGTTATGAATAGAGTATTTAAGGACTACCATGATAAATTTTTGGTAGTTTTTATTAATGACATTCTAATATATTCCAAAATTTGTGAGGAGCATGAGGATCATCTAAGGGTTATTTTGTGTACTCTTAGGAAGTAGAATCTATTTATAAAATTTAGTAAATGTGAATTATGGTTATAATAAGTTTCACTCTTGGGGAACATTGTATGCAACGAAGGAATCTCCATTGACCCTAGAAGGACAAAGTCTAGAGAGGAGTGGCCTTATCCCACAATAATAACTGAGATTTTTAGTTTCCTTGGATTAGCATAATATTATAAGGGGGTTTTAAAAACTTTTCATGCCTTTATAATCTAATAACCAAGTTAGCTAAAAAAGGTTCTAATTTATCTAGAAAAATGAGTGTGAAGAATGTTTCTAATAAAATTAAAAATCAATTAGTTACAGAACCTGTGTTAACTCTACCCTCTATTGGAGAAGGATTATTTATTTATAATGATGTGTCTCTGAAAGGTCTTTTGTGAATCCTCATGTAAAATGATAAGGCAATTACTTATGAATCTCAATACTTAATGCCTCATGAGCAGAATTATCCTACACATGACATATAGTTAGAAGCAGTTATTTTTTCTCTAAAAATATGGAGGCACTGTCTTTATGGATAGAGATTTTATATTTACATAGGCCACCAAAGTTTTAAGTATATATTCACACAAAAAATAATTGAAAGTGAGACAAAGGATATGGTTTGAAATTCTTAAATACTATGATTGTTCAATTTATTATCACCCTGAAAGAGAAAACAAATTCAATGATTCATTAAGTAGGAAAGACCATGTTGTGCTAGAAATGATGAGGATTCATAGTGATGAATTGATCAAATACCTAGTAAAGTTGGGCATGGGAATCATAAGGTAAATGACACCACAAACCCTATCCAAAATAATTTAAAAACCATAATTACTAGATAATAAGAAGAAATCTCAAAAAGGAGATCCTTTGTTTTAAAAGAAGATAGAGGTTGTGAAGAATGGGAAGGTTCTTAAGGGAATTAATCAAGAATATTCATTGATATTTCATACAAGGCTATGTGTTCCATCTATCTCATATATAAATATAGAGCAGATGGATTGAGTTCAAAGATATACATTATCTATACATCCTAGAATCTGTAAAATGTATAGGTACCTTTTTTATCATTATTAGTGGGATAATATGAAAAGGTAGATTTTCGAATACACTATATGGTGCTTGGTGTGTTAGCAAGTGAAGGAGGAGTGACAACTTTTTAAAAGTGTATTGAAACCACTACTCATACCAATATAGAAGTGGGAAAATATCACTATGAACTTCACCACTAGTCTCCTAAGAAAATCTTAATCAAACAATGTTATATGGGTTATAGTGGATTGACTGACCAAGACATTCCATTTCATCACTATTTTGAAATATTTTTCTCTTATACAACTTACCATGATATACATAAAGGAAGTGGTGAGGTCGCAAGATGTGAAGATTTCTATCATTTTTTATCATGATCCAAGGTTCACATCTAAATTCTGTAGAAGTATTCAATATGCTCTAAATTCTGAATTCAATTTCAAAATGGCATGTCACCCCCAAACTAATATATAACCTGAAAGGAATATCTAGAAACTTGAGGACATGATTACAACATGCTCAATAAAATTTGAAGGTGGATTGGATCAAAACCACCAATTATTTGAGGCCTCATACAACAACATCTTCTAATTGAGTATTCAAATGGTTCTATATGACGCTCTATAAGGGTTGTTATGAAAAAATCCAACATATTGGGATGATGTGGGTGAGAGAAAGCTACTTGGGCCTGATCTTGTGTACAAAATGATAGAAAAGGTTCATGAAATTCCATAACATATAAAAGATTCTCTGATTTGAATGAAGATATATGTCAACAACCACAAAAGGGACTTGGATTTTGATGCTAGAGACAAATATTTCCTTCGAAAGTCACCATGGAAGAGAGTCATGAGATTTTGAAAGAAATGGAAGATTATCCCTAGGTACATTTTCCCCTTTTAAATCCATGATTGCATAGGATCACTGGATTGTTGTCTAGAACTTCCAAAAAATCTATCTCAAGTACCTGATATGTTCTATGTATTTCTATTGTGGAAGTACATACCTTATCCCTCACTTGTACTAGATCTGGATGTGGTACAACTGTAGCATTCCCTCTCTTATGATGAGAAACCAGTGGAGATCTTAGAGTGTAGAGACAAGGTTATATGCAATAGACTACCCACCTAATCAATTTTTTTTTAAGTAACCATAAATATGAAGAGGAGGCATGGGAACCAGAGATGAAAATGAGACAAAAGTTCCCTTACCTTTTCTCAACTAAGAAAATGAGTTGAAATTTTAGGGATAAAATTTATTAAGTGGGAAAAAATGTAATGACCCATACTTTTAAAATGATGTTGTTTTCTGAATAAATTTTTATTACATTTTATATAATATTATATACATAAAAAATAAAGATAAACCAAAAAACATTATCTCATTAACAATGATCATTAAATTATTTATCTATGAAACTAATTAAAATTCTAAACATTATAACTAGAAAAAACATATAAAATATAAAAGCTAAAATAAGAAAATAAGGATTAATTAAATCTATAATAATCATAGACCCTACTAAAAATTCTATAAAATGAAAAAAAAAATATTAGTAAACCAATCAACATATTAATAAATTAAAATATTACCTTAGGGATAAATTTTAGTGAATTTTGACTGAGATAATGAAGTGGTGTTTATAGGGTATAAAGGGAAATGTGACCATTGTTATTCGACTGTTATATGATTGTTGGTCGAATATGACCATTGTTCAATATGACCATTGTTCAATATGACATTTGGTCAATATGAACATTGGAAATTATACCCTTGGTTGATTATTTTACCATTAAAATTAGTGTTTATAATTAAAAATGATAAATGATAATTTATATATAATGGCGAATTAATGCCCTCAACCAGTAGAGTTCTTCTGTTTGAATCCCATATATTAGAATTTGGGAGGTAGGTATCATTACTAGTTCTCCCCTAACCAAGGCCAATCATATATTCCAAAAGTGAATCTTCAATGAAATTTCTTATGGTAAAGTTTTATGTTAGTAGATATTACCACTCAATAGATGTTAGTCGAGCCACCCCACAAAACTAACAACATCATACACCTTTCCCAAAGGGGTAAACGATTGTAATAAGGGATTACAGGTCCAGTCCATAGTTACTTAAAGTGTAAATTACATTTTATAACTAAAATTATTATTCCATCAATTCCTTTTAAGAATAGTTTTGATTATAAAATATATTTTTTATTGAGTTGAATTTGAAAATTTTATTTTTGGATGAAAATGAAACATGATATTATTTTTTTAGAAAATATATAAAATTTTATATAAACTCAAGTATTATGAATAATATTTGTTTTAATAAAATATAATTTTAAATTACTGCCACCAAAATATAAATGATGAAATAATTTTATAATGTCTAAGGAAATTTTTTATATGTGTCATAAATTTGATTGTTCCTTACAACTATTATTTTTAAATAAATATGGATTATTGTATTAAAAATATAAAATTATAATATTTATAGAAATATTCTGTGAAAAAAACATTTTATTTTTAATCATAATGTTTAATTATGTTAGGGTTAATATATGATGATTTTCTAAAATACTTTGTTTTTTCATGAAAAAATACACGTTTTAGGTATATTTTATGGCCTCATATTATTTCATAATGATATAATAATTAATAAAAAAATAAACAACCTAAAACATGTTATTTTATTAATATTAAGTATTTTAATATATTTAATCCATTTCTAAAACTATAAGAAACTTTCCAAAGTTTAAAAAAAATTGATATTTTAAAACATTACTTGGTGGAATATTAACTTTTCAATGACAAAAGTGGTATTAAAAATGGTTTTAGGTTTTTGTGGATAATAATATCATAAAATTGGACCCCAGGTGTCTAAAACTATGAGTAAAAAAATGGTTGATCAAATTGATTTTCATTTTCCACAACCATATTTCCAAGACATATATTTGAAAATTATTAAACAATTCCTCCACTTTTGTTGTAAATACCCACACATTTCACCATTACCCTTCACTCCCAATACATCCTCCATGATTTTATCCTCCTAATTAGTCCCCCCAAGGTTTCCTCAATCCCCCAAGTCTCATCCTCATGTTTTAGGAACAATACTTCAAGGTAAGGGAAATCTCCATTTCTCTTTCCATTCAAGCTCCCTTGTTTGTGGTATGTCTTCTAATTTCCAAACTAAGTTATTTTCCCCCCTTAATATTATCCAATTTCTTAAATAATAGTATTTAATCAATGCGGTTCATTATTTATCCCTAATTTTACCATTTTCTAAAACCATGTTTTGTACTTGTAATACTGCTGAATTTACTTCTCAAATAGTCTTCTTTTACATGAGAGGTTCTATTTTCATTTTTATTTCAATACCCAAACCTCTTTTATTTTCAATGGGTATCCATATATATTTAAAAATTACTTTTTTATTTAGGAATTTATACATATAAAACCCACATTTCCATTCATTGGTTAAATTTTTTAATGATCTTATCTTTAATCTCATTTATTTTCCTTGATTTTGATAAAAAAACCATTCATTATTATATATGGGTTATTAATGAAATGGTTTATTATAATATAAGTGGATAACATGAAATTAATACATATCAATGGTGTTCCCTAATATTACTCTAAATCATTGGGAAAATAATTTAATATCTATATATGGTATGTTTTACGATGCCTTGGTCAATATCGATGGTAATTTTCATTTATGAAACCTTGGTGATATAACCTGGTGATATGATTATGAATGTGTCATTTAAATGTTTTATCCCCATTTCCATGTTATGATTCATGTTCTTACTATTATAATACTCCTCTTGTTCACTTTTTATTTTTATGCCTCATATTCTTTTTGATACGTTCCATGATCACATGTTATATATATATCTCTTGCTAAGTCCCTTACTATGATTCATACTCACTCTTTTCATTTTATGTATATCCTCAGGATATGAGATGCATTAAAGGTAACTTATGTAGGACCCATGAAGATGTATTTCAAGTGGATTTTAAAATATTTGTTTTATGTTTTCATGTATTATGTACCTAATTTCCAAGTGACTAAAATTTAAAATATCCTCTATTTATACCATGTAATAAAAAATTATGTAATAAAAATTTTGGATTCCATAAATATTATATATATATATATGATATAAACAATACAAAAAATAAATAAAATACATAAAAAAGTTAATAAAAAGGAAATAAGTTTTAATTCTTGGGTGTTCACGATGAATCTCTCATTGTTTTTAAAATAATATTATCATTATTATATTCAATGTAGAGATCAACCTTGTCACTCCAAACCCTCACATTAAAATTTATATTATGCTACACTCACTCTATGAATGTAGGATTATCTCCCTAACATCATCTCCACAATTCTACTCCACCATATTCAACATTATAATGATGAAGGATAAGAATAAGGATGAACAATAAAAAGATGTTGGAAAAAAGGAAAAGGTAGACACCACATACCTTAATAAGTTTAACCAATTAAAAAATATTGTAATATGATAAAAAGAAACATTGAATTGCATGAAATCAAAGAAAAATACAACATCCACCCCTTGAACAAAAGTTTAAGTAAGTTCTTAATTTTCAAGAATATGAGATTCATAGAGGGAAAAACAAAATAATAAAACTTTATAGAAAAATAATATAGTGAGAAAATAATATATATTATTAATTTAGAAGATAAATTAAATATAAACACCCTCCATATCTATGTGAAATGGATAAATAGTTTAAAATGAAGTAGAGGCACATATTTATAAGGGAGATGACTAGATCATTTTTGCTCAAATTTTTCAATCAACATTTTATGTGTGTCTTCTATATTAAATGGATGAATCTATAAAATTAGTATAATTAAAAAAATATTCCTATATACTTTATATTGATTAAAAAATAATCTATATTGGCCACATACATTCTTTGTTATGACTATATTACTAAACTAGACTTTCCTATCCATCAATACTCTTTGAATTTCAATCCTCGGGTTTCCCATGAATTTATTCCCTTGAATAAGTTTAAATATCGAGTATCCAAAATTAAGTAAAATATTCATATTCCTATTATATAACTTTCAGAAAAATATAATCTCATTTGTTTTAAAACTTTTTGATATATATGAGCTCATCTTTAAAATTCATCAAATTAGTGCACAACTTTTGAGGGATGAATTGCATGCTAATTTTTAGCCTTGTTTTATTGGATTTATCTCAAGGTCCAGTTGAATTAAATTTCTCCATATTTTTTTAAATATTAGAAAATTTATTCCACAATTTTAATAATGTATAAAATGTTATTTTCCAAATTAAAAAGTGATAAAAAAATTAAATATAAAAAAATTATTCATTTTCATAATTAATCTCAAATTATTCCAAAAAATATAAAACAATGTGTCAATTACCCTAAAAATGATAAATTTTTGGGATAAACAAAATTTAACTATAGAATAATATTACTGAAAATATTATTTTCATCAGTACCACTTCATCTATAAGCTCAGTAATATGGATTATTGTAACTACATAATCTTGAAGGGAATATGAATCTAGTGGATATGATGAATAATGTTTCTAGATCATTTGTGTGGTTCAGTGGGGGATTGGATCACTTTTATGATATGTGATCTCATAATATTTGATATAATATAAGAGACTAACTCAATAAGGTTTGTTTCAGAACATGGTACTGCTAAATTGAAGTACTTATTGAGTAATCTTGGAAAATGATTCCCAAGTGGGACATCATTTGGCATGGTCATGTCAGAAGACATTTTATGGATAAGTGTTGTAGCTTCTATAAAGGAGAAAATTATAAAACTATATATAGAATCAGAGGAAAGACAGCCCAATAAACCTAAATTTTGGTACCAAATGCATTGGAAATAATGATGACTATTCTCAGATGAAGAAGTATAGAAGAAATACTCTACTTGAGGGTAACTATGTTGATTCTTCATAAGAATAAACCAAAGGTTAATAATGGTTAATTCATATAATTCATAAGGATATATAACAATAAACTAGATTCATTGTTGGATTATTTCACTATTCACCAGAAGAATCTATTGAAGTGGTAGTTCTCTTTCAGTGGTTATAATCAAGTATAAGGATTCCCTCAATGATCAGATGGTGGTGGAATTGAATTAACTAGAAGTTAGTTGAGGTACTAATATGTAAATAAATAGAATGGGTTCACTTACATTGTACATATTTTAGTCACACATAAGCTTCTTATATCTCAATCTTTAGAGTGATTATTCCATTATAATCTCTCATTTCTTCTTTTATTGAAGTTGTTGTTTCTCATTGAGTAGTTGTTGTTCCAAACTATTGGTCAGAGTGATTCTCTCAAGAGGGGGTTAATTTAGTACCCAATAAAAATTTCCCTTGAAATTAGAATAAAATAAATTCCCCTAATTCATTTAAAATCATCCCAGATAATCAAAATATTATATCATTATAAATTATAATCTTACAATATATTTCTTAAAAGATTGATTAGTTCTTGGATAAAATAATATACATTCTTACTCAACCATTTGAAATCAATTTACTTAAATAAAATAATATAAAAACACTATTTAAGGTTAACTAAAAAAGTATATATTGTGTTTACACTTTAAAATGATTTTCATTTTTAAATAATAAATTCAATGTAAAACAAAAATAAAACAAGAAGTGTAATTTTAAATACAATATGTTTAGTATAAATATGAGACTTAGTCTTCTCCACTTGGCGATCATCTTACACCAAGTAGTTTAAATAAAATAAATAGTTTTATCCACAACCTGGATTAGGTTTTACAATAGTTTACAATTTTTTAGGTCACACGTGACTTCTTCCATAGTTTTACATGGGAGTATAAAAGAAACAGGTCACACAGGACCTCTACCATAGTTTTCATGGGAAAACACATGTGAACATATTTAAGAGGATTTCTATGTATCTTCCATTTATATAAGGAGACAGTGTGTGTGAAAATAAATATAGTATCACACACTACTTAAAATGTAAAAGATAATAAACAAACTGAGAAACTAAAAGTGTGAAGAAATAGAAATGCTTAGTTTGTTATGTGGTGCATCTCGTGAATCCTTTAAAGAATTTTGAAATACAAATCAATTAATTATAGTAAAACTTCAGTAGAACATGGTGTCTTAGACTCTTGTTTTTGACTACAGGAAGGTGATAAATGTGTATTGTGATTCAGCCTTCTCAATCATGTAAATAGGATGTAACCGGTAATCTCTTCTTGGTCTTTTAATCAAGTTTATCCCCATCATGTATGAGTAAAACCTTTAAGTGATATACTTTCATCTCATTCATTCTGTATCTATGTGTATCACTTTTATTATAAGATGGAGTATTCTTATATTTTATCTACAACAGAATGAATAATATCCATGTGCATCTAGATATATTACTTCCTCATACATCATGTATAAAATATTATTTAATACATTCTATCAAACATTTAAGAGACAGAAATTAAAATATGTTTGAATTAAATTCTATAATATATCTATTATATTAACTTAATTAAAAAAATAAGTTAGAACATTGGTGGTGTCTTAGTCTGGCAGTGTGATTATGGTATTGATTCGATTTGATGGTGTCTTAGAGTCTGGTGATGTATCATTACAAGGGTGACACAAAGTTGGTAGTGTCTTGTACTTATCCAAAATTTCATGTTAGCAATGACTCCTCCAACTATGAGTTAGGATGATTATGTCTCATAATTTACCAAAATTTCACTCTGGTGGTATTATATCCTTGATGGCATAAAATTTTTTGTGGTGTAAAGTCTGATGGTGACTCATTTCTAAACTTTTCTTTTTTTTCATGTTGATAGTGAGATATTTCTAGTAGTGTGTCCACTTGGCGGTGAGTCAGTCTTGATGATGAATCAGCCTCAATAGTTTCTCAAATTCAACAGTGACTAATCCTTAGTAAGTTTCATCACTAATATCAAAATATAAAATACATAAAAAACATGAAACGCAATAATATCATTACAATCATGATGTTTTGATCATCAAAATAAGGGGGTCAACAATATCCCCCTTTTTATGATCATAAATCATAGAATCAAAGGTAGCATAAATTTAGATATCAAAGGTAAAATCAAAATAAATCAAGACATATCATTCAAATGGTATCAAAGATAAACAAGAACAGTATGTGCATATGGGTCAAATGAAAATTAGTATGTTCTCCAAAATAAATATTCCATAAGAATTCCCCCCCCCCCTTGGGAATATCAAAATGGAAAACATTAGTTTAATAAAAGATTAAAATAATGAGAAATAAATATGAATATCATAAGAATAAATCATGAATAAAGATAGTCAAAGTTCGTCGAGAAAGGTTTAATTAAAAAATTATTACAAAAAATTTTCCCATCAAAACAGAATATCTATACCAACAGCATTCTCAATGTTGGGAAGAAGGGACCACAAGCACTTTTACTATGTCCTTTTCATTATCCTGATCTGAGGAAGTAGGAGAAAAAGGGTCTGAAGGAGCTCTCAACACACTAGGTGGGATTCTTACTATATCTTGTGGTTGAGAATCTATAACAGCAACTAGAATAAGTTGTCTCTTATATTGAGAAGGGTGAAGAGGATAGGGTTGGAATTGGGTGGGTAAAGGTGAAAGTGGATCCTTTTTAACTTCATATCTAAAGGATACTTTATGAGTAATAGAATTTTTTTCCAGATTAACAACTATAGTACTATGAACGCGAAGAAAGGGCTTCATGATATTGATGAGGTCCATGATTATCTAACCACATCTCTCCATGGCACTAAAGAAATATCTATTTTCTTCAATAAATCAATATAGCACTGGGGTAGTTTCCTTCAACTGTCAAACTTTCTCCTTAAAGGCTTGATTAACATGTGGAATCCTCCAATTCTCATCTAAAAATGTTAAGTTTTCATCTATGGCATGCTTGGTATAAATTCTTGAGAGATAAAATTTGTTGGACTTAGTAATTGTTCTCTCAATATTAATTCATATACTTTTCATATGATATGGTCATCATATGATCTTGCTCAGTACTCTACTCAAACTTCCTCAAAATCTCTAACAGTATGATAGGTTCTCTGCTAGCAGGTCCATAGGATAGAGCTACAACCTCTTCTCTAACCATAGTTTTGATCTGATCAACATTCATTGTAGGTGCAATAGTGGAGGTAGAAGTGTCTGAGGATATATTCTTAATAAATTTTAGAATTCAATCCAAAGTGGTAGTAAAATTCTACTTTAAGTCTTCAAACATATACTTTATAGATTCCAATTCACTATTAATCCTCTTATGCTAAATTTCAATCTTTTGGTTGTGATGCATCATTTTAGGATGAATGATGTGAATGATCAACTCAAATTGGTATTGAGCATCATTCTCACTTATCTTTGTGGGAAGGGGAGATTAACTCTTCAAAAGAAGATTAAAATATGAAATATTTATCTTACAAAAATAATCAAAGTCACTTCTTCTGACTACATCAATAGGGACAGCTAGATAAACAACAAGAGGAGTGGGTGATGTTTTCCTAATAGAGGTAAACTTTTCCAACATGCTAAAAAAATAAATTTGATTAACCATAGATCCCTCAAGATCTCTTCTATTTTTAATATCTTGTCCACCATACTTCGGTGGACTCACAACTTCACTAGATAACTTACCCCATTATTCTAACATAAAGTCGATCTATATCTCTAAAATATCACCAATAATAGGTATAGTGGAAGGATGTATCACAATAGTAGGGGTTTCAAATGTAGTAATTTATTAAAGAAATTCTAAATATGGGGATTTCTCCCCCTCAACAAGGGCATCTTTCTCTTTAAAAACATTATCCAATTATTTATGTAGTTCTGGTCTCTCTATATAAAAACTATGAGAATCAATAAGTTTTTAAGGAATTTCTATATATCTCTTTATAATGCTTCCAAATAAACCTTCGGGGTAAGAATTATCCTCATCGTTGTCATCATTCCCAGCATTACCATTGTCACTACCATTTTATCTGTTTTCTTCTTCCTCTTCTTCATAACCATTATATTCTTCATCATCAATCTTTTAAATAATTTTAAATTGTTCCTCTCTAGATACTTTAGTTTCTTCTTCATCCCTCTTCACATACTTTTATCTTTTGGAAAGTCTCCTAGGGGGGCTAATAGCTCTATAAGTAATGAGAGATTATTTTGGAGAGAAGTCTAGGTCACTACCCTCATCAATAGGATATTCCTCTTCTTCTTATTTTGAGGAAAAAACATCTCCTTCATCCTCATCTAAGTACTATACTATATTATTTGGCACTATACTAGGTCTAACAAGTTCCTTTGGCCTTGTTGGATGGTCCACCAAATTAAAATCTACACACAATTTTTCATTATCTGCTACCCAATTTTCTTCTAAGGGTTCCAAATGATCCTCGTTCTTGAGAAAAATTCTTTTGAAATGAAAAAAATCACAATAATAAATAACAATTTCATCATCATCTAAAAACCTGGAATTTTTCCATTAACAATGAAGAAATAAGATTTTGATAGATCAAGGAGTTAGATCTCAAAGTAGGATTTATCATATCTAATAGATGTACCATAAGATACCTACACAAGTTTATCTTATGTCCTAGTTTCATAAGATAGATAAGATACAAATCTTTGTATCTTAAGGTGAACTTCTATAAAACACGCCTTTAATAGTTCCATAATAGAACTTTATCGGTGCTAGAAAAGCACTGACTACTTCAGCATGGTTAAAATGTTAAGTCTTTTATAATTGTTAGAAAAGCACTGATAAATGGTGTCTTTATCAGTACAAATAAAAGTGTTAATAAATCATACTTATATCAGCACTTTTAAATGCACTGATAAAATAAACCATTTATCTTTTCTTTTATTTAGCGGTTATAAAGACACCTGTTATCAGTGCTTTTATATGTTCTAATAAATATAATTTTATCAGTACTTTAAAAAGAGCTGATAAATTATATCTTTATAAGTGTATTTAGTAGCGTCGATAAAGATTAAAACTGCAGTGTAAAGCTACATCACACTACAGCACCAAAAACTGGTGCAGTGTGTAATAATAATACACTATACCAATAGAAATAGAAAAAATATGGCTAAAATATAGAATATAAATAAACAAATCTAATAGAAATAGAAGAAAAAACACTATTATATAGTATTCTTATTGTTTTTTTACTAAAACTAATATATATTTTGAATAAAAATGTGCATATTGAGTCATACGGTCACAACGTGAGTCAAAATGAGGTTTGAATGTTTCCTACAAATAAAAAATGACATATTTATCATTTTCCTAAAGTAACCGAACAATCCAAATGTGAAACAGGTGGTCCTTTTTTATGAAGTGTTATTTATGTTTCTTATGACAAGGTGATAAACCCACGAAAGATCTATAACCGAAAAAAGAACCCGCACATAAGGAATAAAGAGATATTTTCCAAAAAAATAGACATCTCAAAATAGGAATGATAGAAAGTGGGGAACTAATTCATGAAAGGCTAACCATTTAAAGGTTCACACTCAAAAAAAAACCATTTAAACTATGAAAGGATAATTTCATCCTAATTTTATAATGAATGATAAATTTACAATATCCAAAAAACAAAAACAAGGAAACTACGAATTTCTTCACCCCAACCCATGAGACAACAAATGAGACAATGTGTGGTATGATTATTTCACAACAACTCAGCCAAAAACACTTCCAACACCAACTTCTCAAAATGTAGATCCTTAAAGAAGATGAATCACTCTGTGATCTCTAGATAAAGACCCCAAATGGAAAGATAAGATTTCAATAGATCCTATGACACCACCTCCAGATAAAAGGAAACCATCTCTTTAAATTTTTCAATATAAGCCTTCACCGTCAGCTGAAATTGATAGACACTCTTGATCTCTTCCCTTTTCTACGTCTTCACCTGCTAAGGTATAAATTATCAGACAATGATGGACTTAAAAATTTCCCACTTCATCCCAAATTTCATCATTGGTTGGGAAAACAACTCATATTATTCCAAATCTAGACCCCCAATAAGACCTAGAACAATATGAACTCTAATAGATTTGGGATTTCCAAACACTCTAAAGATATTATAAACTTTCCCAAGACACTTAATTTCCTCTAACAAACCTAAATTTTCTGCAGCATATGGGAAGAAAATGAGGAGAACTATAAATATGAAAAGACTCACTAGAAACATTGGGGACCTTTCTGGGTGGCATATTCTGAATAACACAAAAATCGAAAATCAATTTCATAATCAATCAGAAACACAACTGAAAGGAAAATCATGGGAAAAACAACTGTCTCACAAGCCAAATATCAAAACAAAACCAGAATTGTCTCTTCAAAACCCACAATTTCATTTTCAATTTCAAACCACATTCCCCTAAGTCCACTTTTTACAATATAGTATCCCACATTTTTAAAGAAAATCCAATTATATAAAACATATTTCCCCTTTCCAAAAACCATTTTGAAAAACCATGTCAAGAATTTTATTTCAAATTCCCACCAATGGAACCCTATAAACCATCACATATGTTTCCATACATTTACATACACAAGTTCCAAAACACAATTTCCTCACATACCCACACATATTCAAATGCTCAAAAGTAATAATGAGGGTCACACTTATAACTTTATCACCAAACCTAATAATTTACAAAATTTTCAATCCAAATCATTTTTATTTAAAACCCATTTTTTTCTAATCCCAACCCATTTGAAGGAAATAATTTTAATTTCCAAAATAATTTTAATTTCCATAGTAATTTTAATTTTAAAAGCTTACTCACATCAACCGAGACAAAAACAAGAAATATTTCATGCTAAACCAGCAGAATGAGAAACTAGTAGTCATGCTTAACCCTATAACATAGTAGTGGTCCATAGTTTACTTAGTTTATAAGTTTAATATGATTAAAAAGATCAAAAACCCCCATAAATAATAAAATATAAAAAGTACCACCATATACATAATACTAGATCACCAGGTTCTTGGTTGTGTTAATAGTGGACCTAATTACACTAGCCTATTAATAGGTACCTAGTTCTATTCCATCAGTTACTCATTGTCTATCGCACAATGGGTACCTCTATCAAGAAAATTTAATCATTCCAAGAGCCATTGAAGTCAGGAATTAAGGCTCAAATAATATCCTCCAATATCAAGATAGTTTGATTAGAATTATCGTTAGTCTATGGAATAATGGAAGTATAAAATTTCACTAATAGCCCCATTTAAAATTAATGTCCTTGCTATAACCAAGAAAAAAACATAATATCTCTATTAGATACAACACTAGATGGGACACTTGGAAGAATTATTATTTTTTACATACAATTAATCAAGTTCATCAACTGAATTAGCCTCTTTAATATGTAATAAATTGTTTAAATTAGTTAGTTGATCCACTAAAACCCACACTAAAAATTTCTATTTAGTTGATCTTTAAAAACTAGTCAACAAATCCATCATGATTTCATCCCATTTCATAATAGTAAAACAAAGTATTTAAAGAGTACTTATTGGTTTTTAAATTTTTCCTTCATCGGATTATAGGTAAAAAATTCATCGAGGAATACTACGATTCATTTCTTCATTATAGTCCACAAAAACTGGTGACTAATATCATGGTATATCTTTATAATCCTTACATGAACCTATAAGAGTCGTGCTCATAATGGCGAGAAGATGAAGGGTTCATCAAGGTTAAGAACAACACAAAAATGAAAAATGTGGAACCTAAAAGATCAAAAAATGATAAAGGAAAAGTATTAAATACCATACGTTAGATTTTATTCTTGATTTTATTAAGGGAACATAGAGGAGTCGCACCAGAAATAGAGGAGTTCTATGAGAGCTTGCGAATCATAACTGACTGAGTACTGCTTAGGGTTATTTTAAATAGATCAGGAACACTTTTCCCCACACTTTCAAAAAACCACTGATAAATATCATTTTTATCAGTGTTAAATTGATAAGCGTTGATAAAAAGGATATTTATCGTCGCTAAAAAGAGTTGATAAAAAACATCTTTATTAGTGCTAATGTTTTAGTGCTGATAATGATTCTTTTTAACAATGGTTTTTTAGCACTTATAAATATTGATCTTTCTCAATGAAAAACTTTTATCCGTGATAAAATATTTATTTAAATAAATTAATTATAATTTTATAATTATTAAATATTTATAATTATTTATAATTATATAAGTACCTATTTTAAAAATAATAGTTATTTATTTATTATAATTATAAATTTATAAATATAGTAAATACACATTTATAAATATATTTATTTATAAATATTTATTTGCAAGTATATTTTTAACATTATTAGTGGATATATAATTTTAAATACATATATTTTAAGAATGAGTGAAATTGAATAATTCAAAATGAGTCCACTTTAAAAATATTGAAAAATGGATAAGTTTTATTAATTAAATATAAATTATTAAAAAATATGGGCATATATATTTGAAATTAAATATGAATACATATTTAAAATAATAAAATATAATATATAAATATATAAAAATAAATAATAGGAAATGATTAAATTCAAATACAAAAAAAAATATTAAAAAATATTAAAAATGAACGCCTTGACCATAATAGTATTGAAAATAAATAAATAAAATTGACCTATTAAAAACATAATATATTAAATGTATCATGTGATAATGAAATTCTAAAATATAATGAAATTTGAATAAATTACATAAATATTAGGTATATATGTTTCTATATATTGCATAAATATATTTGTGCATGTGTTTGTATATAAAACTGAATTAATTACATATATATATGTACGGGAAATCAATGTAACACATGACATTTGATATATGTTTAATTGAAAAAACAAACAACATTAAAAATGAATAAGATATTAATATTTTTTTAATTAATATTTTCTTCATTTTATATATATTTATATTTAATATAAAGTATTTATTACTACTTATAATTAAAATATGTATATATTATACTTCTTCATTTTTATTAATAGTTGTTTCATTAAAAAAAAATTAAATAATTTTGTAATTTATTCATTTTTTATTTTATTTTTTGTTTAATTATATATTCATTTATATATATACGATTAATATATACTATTTATCAATATTTATAATCTATATATATATATTAAATTTATTCATTTTTATCAATAATTATTTAATTAATAAAATGTTTCATATTTTTCTTAATTTACTCATTTTAAATTTTTATTCATTTAATTATTTCATTTTATTCATTTTACTATCTATATATTTAATATATACTATTTATTAATTTTTAAAATTTATATATAAATATATATTTAAAATTTTCATTTTTATTAATAATTATTTAATTAATGAAATTTTTTAAAAAATTAATTTTATTTTGTGAACCTTTATAAGTGCTACTAAAATGATGATAAAGGTCCCCCTTAATCAGCACTTATTTTTTCCACTAATAAAGATGGACTTTCTCAGCGTATTTTTCTAGTGTTGATAAATGTTGGTGCTGTTAACGACGTGTTTTTTAGTAGTGGTGGAAAAGTCACATTTCCTTGGATATAACATGTGCTGAATAAACTTGAAGACCAATATATTCTCTCCATCTAACTCATATGAAATTGGACTCTGGTTATTCGATATCCAGTTAGTTCTGTAAGAGAATATTTCATATACAAACCACTGATTATTTTCAAAAATGGTTCCCTTATAGTCATCATAAACTCTTTAATGTGGTAGACCCAGACATTCATCTCATTACATTTAGGGGAAAACAACTTCACATCCATTTATTCATGTTCTCATACAGTCTTCTTGTTCTTCATCAAAGGTAAACTCAACAAACTAATAAAATTGATTCACCAACCTAGGGTAGAAAGGTATCTCATTTGACGACAACCATTCTATCCATCCTTGGTTCTATATAACTTTAATCATCAGATACTTACTTGAAAAAAACCACTTTGCTTCTACTTACTTTCTGATTATAATGATCCTCTTTGAAAGTCATGATTTTAATGGTGTAATCGAAGGAGAAACACTCAATTCACATTTCTACTTCTTAGATGATCATGATTTATATGGTGAATATTCAGAAGGATGCTTTATTCTTGTCATGCATATCGGTCAAGAAATCTTGGTCGAATATTGAGTGAAAGGTTAAAGGTTTGAATGGTCAGGATTTGAAGGGTTACACTAGGCTTGAGAGAAATGAAAGGTGCAATAATATAGGTATATAGGAATTATAAAAACATCTATATCATATCATTTTAGATTTATGTATTTTGAAAAATTGAAATCGAATTGATACTAAAAAATTAAAATTATCAATCAGGGAAAATAATCAAAACAGGTTACAGAAATAAATCATAAACCTAAAAAATAATGGTTTAGAAATTTTAAGAAAGAAAATAAAATTCTTAAAGGCATGAAACCAATGTTGATATAGATCAACTACGGGTGGTTCACAATGATGTGTCAATCACAATGGTGAGACAAACATAACAGTGACTCAAACACAATAGTGGGACAACCACAAAGGTGTGTCATACCCAACGGTGTGTCATACCTAATGGTGTGTCACCCAATGGTGTGTCAACTACAATGGTGTGTCCTTAGAAAATTAAATGTAATGTCTAGGCCTGGGTTCCACACAACTATTCCTTGATTTGATCGGTCACATAACCTCAAGCATGCCTCCCCATATGAAAAAGGTTTTCAACTAGCATCGAGGGTCGGATAAGTCGATCACGGGGATATTATACCCTATTTTATTAGAGTAATACACCATCTAAAATAATAAACACTAGAATAATCATATATTACAACAAACCATAAAAATATATCAGGATAAACAATGTCGTAAAATACAATATCCAACTAAACTAGAAAGCATGTCATGCTAATGTATCTGTCAAGTGTCTAAAATAAAAACAGAAAATAAAGACACCAAAGAATCCCAAGAGGGTCCCAAACCATGTCTGGTTCCCTCATCCAAGATTCATTCCAAATCATCCATCTAACACCTGGCCTTTTTGATTACCTATCCAGCAACAAAAAAATTTGTTCGGGTACCAATCAGGTAGTCTGAGTAGGGTGAGAGTACAACTCAGTAGGCCACCCCAATAGTGTCTAAAACAAATTCAGTCAATAAAAAATATATAAA
This sequence comes from Viscum album, assembly GCA_963277665.1. Classification (NCBI taxonomy): domain Eukaryota; kingdom Viridiplantae; phylum Streptophyta; class Magnoliopsida; order Santalales; family Viscaceae; genus Viscum; species Viscum album. The sequence continues at coordinate 457,655,793 of OY728135.1, forward strand.
GTTGTATAAATAAATAATTATAATTTGAAATTTAAATTGTTATCACATTAAGAAATTAATCATTATTTAACCACATAAACCCTTAGGTTCTCATAGACACCCATATCTCAACACCTGTTTTGGCTCCTGCCAGAGCCCGAAGTATGTCCAAGGGATATCATATTTTAGAATTTCATTGTTACCATTTAGTATCTGCTTTGGCACATGTAAAATCCCGAAGTATGTTTGAGGGGTATCATATCTTAAAATTTCATTGTTACCATTATTAATTTACACATAATTTCACATGTTTCCAATATTAAATTTACAAGTATGATAACCATGTAACTATTCTTAATTCTCAATTGAATGAACATGTTCCCATTCATTTACTCACAAGTACAGTGACCATGTTACCATTTATACTTCTCAATAGAATTACCATGTTCCTATTCCTTTACTCACAAGTGCAGTGACTATGTTACTATTTATACTTCTTGATTGAATCACCATGTTCCCATTCCTTTACTCACAAGTACAATGACCATGTTATCATTTGTACTTCTCAATTGAATGACCATGTTACTATTCTTTTATACATAATTAATTCATCAATTAATTATTCAACATCAATTTCATTACTAATTCAACAATTATTTTATCACAAAAATACCCTTAATTAATTACCTAATTAATTAAGTACAACAAATACATTAATTAATTCATCAATTATTTATATTAATTCAACCATATAAATATCACATAATTAATTCTATAATTAATTAAATCTAATAAATAACCCCAATATCTCATAATAAATTAAAAAATTAATTATCTAAATTCATGAAATCAAAAGCACGTGATTAATTCCAAAATTAATTATGTAAATCACAATCCCTAAATCTCATAATTAATTCCGAAAATAATTATTTATTCCAAAAATAATTCAATTAATCATTTGGCCACATTAATTAACCCAATTTTGGATTTCCAATTGCTAAATAATGCTATAAATTCTATAGTTTCATACACTTAATCAATACCATGATTATTGGAATTGAAGATTAGGCCACCTACCTCAATTTTTTTGACAACTCTCTCTAATGGAAAAATCCACAATTTTAAGTGCCTGAATCAAGAAGGAAATTAAGAATGAAATTTAGATCCAAAACATAAATCTGATATCAAAAATCAAGGTTTAACAATATTCAATATGTATATAGACCCAACTGTAAATAAACATCCTGTTTTTATCTAGAAATAGAAGTATAAGAGAGATAAAGGACTAAATGAGAAGAAGGCACATACTCAGATGGTGCATATTTTCAATTCATCTTTTAATTCTCCAAGAATGGAGGTCAGGGAGGCTTGGAATCTATCCGAGAGCCTTTAAAATCATAAAAGAGATCCTGGGGTCGAAGGAGGAGATTGGAATCTAAAAAAAATGGATAATTCATCTATACAACATGTTTAAAATAGCAGTTCAAGCATTTACAAGGTGTGTAATATGAATACATGTCGTGTAAATGTTCTTAATGGAATATTCCAAAAACCCATAACTTTGAATTTATTTTATTAAAATACTCAAACAATTACAGGACATGAAATCCATTTACACAGTGTGTAAATTTTCTACAATTGACATTTTAGCCCATTTTCCCCTTTAAAAAATCTGAACCTATTTTAATGTTTTCAATATCACCAAGAACCCAGGAAAAACTTAACTAAACTTACCTAGAAATGATAAGATCTTACAATATCCCCACATTATAATAGATCATCCTTGATCTGTACTCCTAAGCATCTCTAAGATTCTAAATCAAAAATATTACGTCATTAAGCCCTCATATATATTTCTCTCTCCCATGTTTCCTCATATACATGTCCATATTTCCATAATACATGAACTGTCTATATATTCTTTCTATGAAACACTTTCTTACTACGTTCCAACACATGTATCAGATGCTCCTCAAAGGATGTATCTATCTCAAATTAAACATCATCCACATCAATCACATGAGAAGGGTTGGGGTGATACCACCATAGTTGTGACACATGAAACCACCATCTCGATTCTCTCCACAATCTAAAAAGTTCAAAATAACCTTGGTGCTAACTTTCCCTATCTCTGTATCTTGTGGTGACCCAACTGAGGTGACACCTAAATGAATAAACTATCATCCTCTATAAACTCTAGGTGTCTTATCTATTTGTTAGCATACAAATTTTTTTACTGTGATCTATAGCCATAGGTTTCTAAATTAGCTACACCTCCTCTGATGTCTCTCACATGAGACTCGGTCCCAACAACTCTGACTCACCAACCTCCATCCTTCATAGAGTTGATATGTATGGACTACCATAAATAGACTCTTATATTTCCATCTACATGGTTTCTTGTTGACTTTTTTTATAGGGAAACTCCACCAAAGATAGGTGTTTCTTCCAAGATCCTCCAAAGTCAATAATGCATGCCTATGGAATATTCTCAAGCACTTGTATAGTATGCTCCGACTACCCATTTATTTGTGGGTAAAAATCATTACTCAATAATACATTTGTACCAAGTGCCTTCTACAATCCCTTCCAGAAGCATGAAGTGAAATGTGAGTTTCAATATGAAACTATACTTCGTGGAACCCTGTATGGATGAACTATATCCTAAACATATAAGTGTCCAAGATGGATCATTGAGAAAGTCTCTTGTATAGGCAATAAATGTGATACTTTCTTCATTCGATCAATAATAACCCAGATAGCATTAATCATACCTGTAGTCATCAAAAGACCCACAACAAAATTCATTTTCATATCGTCCCACTTACATTTCTGAATGGTAAATTCCTGTAGCAAATCTATAGGTCATTAATAATTTGTCTTCACCTACTAACACGTGTAGTATCATTTCATGGACCCTGTTATCTCCTTCTCCATGCCGGGAAACCAACCCTATTTTTGTAGGTCACGATACATTTTGGTCACTTCTTGATGTACTACCCACTACAAGGCATGAAACTCACACATCAACTCCTCTCACATGATCATAGTCACAACAAACAAATTTATGAAATAGATGATATCATCTTCATCTATGATCCAAAAATAAGGTGACTCTCTACATTCAAGGCTTTCCCTCTTGGTTAAATACTCTAGATCCTCATACTTACTGTCTCGGATTTGTGTCAAAATGGTTGACTCAACTGAAACTGATATTAGAGTCATCTACTCTAAGTTCTCATAAAATATAAAATGTATCTCATCCAGTATGTTCATCATTATCATATCATTGTTATACTTTTGAACCATCTGAGTATGAGTTTTCATGCTCAAAGTTTCAACAACACAGTTTCCTTTTTCATTCATATATTTCATCTTAGAATCAAAATACTGCATATACTAAACCCATATACACTTCTAAAGATTCATATCTTTCTATGGAAATATGTAACTTTATCCCTTGTGATCGATAAACATTTTAAACTTCTCACCCAACAGATAATGATGCCAACACTTCAAAGCATAAACCATATATGCTAGCTCAAGATCATGCGTAGGGTTGTTCCATTCATCTGGAATTATCTTCCTAGACCCATAAACCACAACTCAATCTCCCTACATCAACACAACTCTGATTCAAATCCCGTAGGAATCACAATACACCATGTACTCATCACCTAGCTTGGGTGGGATCAAGATCAGTGTTTAAGTCAAATTCTTCTTCAACTCCTAGAAGGACTTCTCACTTGCTTCTGATGAATTAAAATTTTTTACCTTTTTTGTCAGCCTAAAATTAGAACTTCCAAACATTAAAAGTCTTGTATGAATCTCTGATAATCTCCAACTAACCCAAAAAATCTGCAGATATTGAATATACTCTTGGGATGATGCCATTAAACCACTACCTATACTTTTTTCTGGGTCCACTGACACACCTTACTTGGAGATGATGTGTCCCAAGAAGTGTACTTGACCAATATAAAATTGAAACTTAGATAACTTGTTGTATAGTCAATGATCTATCAGTTTACTCAGGATGATATCAAGTTGTTGGGCATGATCGTCATGAGTCTTAGAGTGCACCAATATTTCATCCACAAATACTACAACAAACCAATCCAGGTACGGGTGGAAGATTCTGTTTATCAAGGCCATAAACACTACTAGTGTGTTTTTTAACCCAAACAACATTACAAAGTATTAATATATTCAATAACTTATTCTTAAAGAACTCCTAGGTATATGAGAAGTCCTAACTGTCAAATGATGATACCCCAATCTCATTTTGATCTTTGAGAACACACATGCTCCTCTCAACTGGTCAAAAAGATTGTTGATATATAGAAGAGGATATAATTTCTTTACATTTATCTTGTACAACTTTTTTTAATTGGCACACAAGTGCAAACTCCCATTATCCTTCTTTGAAAACAACATAGGTGATCCCCAAGGCAATGTACTTGAATGGATAAAAATTTTATCCATGAACTCCTCCAACTGAATCTTGATCTCTTGAAGCTCTATCAGTGCCATTCTGTATGGTGAAATTGAATTAGTCTCATCCCCCAGCATTATATCAATAGTGAATTATGCATCACTCTTAGTTGGAAACCCTACGAATTCTTTATGAAAAACATCCTTAAACAGTTCCACTACTAGGGGAAAAACATTAGGTTTCAAACCTCCATCATCCAACATAAGATTACAAACCTTAGGTTTGATCTCTTCTAGTTGATGAGTAATTTCCCTGATCAGCCTACTTAGATATCCCACTCCCCACAATGAATATAGTTTTCACCCTTAAGAGATGTAAAGGTCACTATCTTACGGTAAAAATCAATGTGGGTTTGATATACGATTATCCATTTCATACCCATAAGGCCTGAGATGTTAAGGATATAGAGATACCATAAAAAATGATACTCCTTGATCATGAGGGAACATCCTCTACAAAAACATATGTCTCTAGACTATACTCCTAATTGTGAATTTATCGTTATTATTTCGATCACAAACTCCTCTGACAGGTTCAAACCATTATCAAGTTTTTTAGATATAAATGAATGAGATGTACTAGTATATAATAAGGCTGTATCAAATGTATAAGCTACAAGAATAGTACCTCTCACTATCAAAGGTCCAGCCTCACTATCCACAAGTGTAGGCTTTAATTCATGTAGTTGTCCTACCCCTTTTCCCAATGATGCAGTCTGACTCCACTGAGTTTCACCAATATTTTGATATGGGAGATCTTTCCTAGAATCACCATGTCCACAACCTTTACCTCATTGGCCAATATAACACTACCTTCAAATGTGATAAGGTGTATAAGATCCCATTACCACACTTTGACTTTATCTAGATGTACCCTCACTGACCGTCTGTCACTGTGTCCTGCAGAACTTCTATAGATGTCCCATATTGTTGTAATATCTTTACTCTACTAATATTCAGGGATAGTTTCATTGATATTGGAATGTCCTACTGCACTGATGGGGGGTCACTCTAGTAAGGTCTTGTGCAACTAATCCCTCTGTCTAATCACTCATCTTTACACTACCCTGGCTAAAGTTCTCATAGAGGCACTTCCTACTCTTAGAAGTCGCACCTCCTGATCATCTAGTAGCAACTATATGTCTAGAACTCAAAACCTTTTTTAGGTTCCCCTCAACTATGATTGTATGATCCACCACCTCAAAAAACTTCTTTAAGAAAAATAAATTAAATTGGGACTTAATATCACACTTAACTCCATCCTAAAATCATCTCCCCGATGATGTATCATCTCCATCTAAACATGAAGAAAAATACTATAGGTCTCTAAAGAATCCATCATAATCCATCATGAACATGTTCCCCCGAGTTAACTTCAAAAACTATGCTGCTTTATCCTGCCTCAGTGCCTCTGGATACAAGTTCTACAATAACCTCCCCAAGAATTCCTTCCATAATATATTTTTAGTTTATCTATTCCACACCTGAACAACCAACCAGTGATTCGTAGATCATTGTATCTTATAAGAATCCAACTTAACCCTCCTCTTAGTAGGAGTCTCTATATGGTCAAGTATCTTTTCTATGGAATCAACCCAGAACTCAGCTCCCTTAGTTCCACCCTCTCTAGTGAAAGCCAGAGGATTTTTCAAACAAAACTCCATCGTCAAGTCGTACTTGATCTTCTCAACCCTACATGGGTCTCTTACCGTGAATTTCATAAAGATAGAAAATTTCTCCAATAATTTCTCCCCTTCTTCATCACCTGTCACTATCGGTGCCTTAGGTTCCACTACTGGTAAACTATCTCCATACACAACCTCCTATAATTCTCTCAACAAGCATTATCATGGATGAATATCTCTAAAATGCCAAATATACACATTATAATAAGGATTCTCAACATTAAAACATTTATGTAAGAGAGAAATCACATCAAAACATAAATATCCATTTCCTCACACCTCTCCATGTGGTCGAAAGTAAGGTGTTATCACTACCATTAACAATTATACACCTAGATCATGGTTATCCAAGGGTATTATCATTCTCACATTATTCAAGTTCCTCATTTAGACACCCTATTATTCTCATCTTGAATCATTTTTAAAATTCTCAATTTCATATTAGGCAACATTTTCACTTCAATTTTACAAGGAATACAAAAATTTCAAGATTAAAAAATACCCAAAACCCATATTACTATGTGTTCCTAAAATATTTCATGTCCCAAAATAATAATGAGTTCCTAAAATGATGCATGAATACTTAACACTCATTCCATTATGGATGTCAAGTCACTTCTTAGAAAATATCAAAAAAAATCACATCACACAACAAGTGTGTCACCCATAGTGAAATAATATTCAATTTTAATAGAAAAAAAAATAACAACAATCACACCCTGAGTGATTGGGTTTTTACCCCATACATGGATTTACATCTCCCATGAATGATCTCAAAAATAAGCCCTGAATCTTCCTAGTTTTTTTATCTATCTTTACCATTCTATAAGATAAAATAAAACGAAAGAAAAATGATAGCTCTAATACCACTTTGTAGCGTCCTGGCCTGGGTGCCACATAATGGTTCCCTAAGCCGGTTAGTCACATGACATCAAGTGAACCTCCCTATATTCTAGAGTCTACCGACTAGATGCAAGGTTCTAACAAGTCAATCATAGTGATACTATAACCTCTTTTATTAGAGTAATACACTATTAGAAATAATAAACAATAGCATAAGAATATATTACTATAAAGAATTAAATTATCTCAATATAAACAATATAGGAAAATACAATATCCAACTAAAGGTGAAAAGAATCCATGCTAATGTACATGTCAAGTTTCTAAAATGAAAACTGAAAATAAATACACCGGTGACTCCCAAGTGGGTCCTGAACCACATCTGGTTCACTCATCCAAGATCCATCCCAACTCATCTATCTAACATACAATATTTTACCTTAACCTATCATGCAACAAAAAATATATATTTGGATACCGATTAGGTATCTCGTGTAGGGTTTGAGTACAACTCAATAGGCCACCACCAATAATGTCTAAAACAAATCCAGTCAATAAACATTGTATGAAGTTGTATAAAGAAATAATTACAATGCATAATTTAAACAGTTATCACATTATAAAATTAATCTTTATTTAGTCACCTAAACCCCTAGGTTCTCGTAGACACACGTATCTCAATACCTACTTCAACTCATGCTGGAGCCCGAAGCATATATGAGGGATATCATATTTTAGAATGTTATTGTTTCGGTGTGGATGTGCGTCGGGTTACGCTGTTCCGCCAGGACGCGTTCGCGCGTGCACCCGTCAACCCGAGGGGATGGGCGCGCGGCTTGTGGTCCCGCAGTCCCGCTTTCCAAGGGCGGGCGGCATCCGTCCCTTATTCAGGGGCGTCTGCTCCTTGATCGAAACCGGGATGATGGGATGTCGGCTCCTCCTTCCTTGGACGTCTCCTCGGAACTTGTCGCCTAATCCGGGTCTCCCTCATAGACTTAAGAATGTTCGTGAATCTCGTTCCCGGCGCCATATCTTCATGGACACCGGTTAATTACGCTGCTTCCGCCCGGACGTTCCAAGGAGTCTGGGCGGGGCAGCAACCTGCGGTGAGAAGGCCGGGTGGCTCTGGGTGCTGGGGGCGTGTCGTAACACTGCGGCTCTGCACGTCTGTCTTCCGTCCCTAATAGGGCTTCTCGAAGGCATGATGGCCTGAGGCATCCCGTACTAGGTGCGGGGAACTGTGTCACCTGAGGTTTTCCTCAGCTTCCCGTGTTTAACACGGGGTATGCCGCGAGTTTAACGTCCAGCGGGGACGGCATCGGACCGATCAACACTAAAAGTGGATCAGATGACAGAACCCCTTGCGGGGAACCTCCGACGCTGGGGCCAGCACATGGGCGGCTTCCCAAGTAACGTGGAGTGGAGTGAAGTGGCATGACCCCACCGGGATGTGGCGGCCCGGGTAAGGATCAGGATGGATGATGAAGTGAAGAGCTTGGACCCCAGAGGGGCTTCCTACGTACCGCGCGTTAACACGGATCAAAGTCAACGTAGTTCGGGCATACAGTTTAACGTCATGCTGGACGTCGGCAAGCCGACTCACGAAGAGGTCGAGGCCGCCGGGCGGAGGATTGAACCGAACCACCTCGCACAGAGGGGGATGGAACGGCCGGGTGGATCACAGTTTCACGTCATGCTGGACGATAAAAGGGGAAATGGAAAAGGGGGGCTGTGGGGAGGCACCGCGGAGATACACGCGGGCAGTCTCCCACAGGGGCGGATTCATAGGTGAATCGACGCAAGCGTGAACCCTGGAGGGGTCCACTGATGGACGAACCGACGTAAATACGACCGGGACGACCAGGTGGTGGGCTTGGACCTCAGGGAGGCTTCCTACGTACCCTGTATAGAAGACAGGGATCAAAGTCCACGTAGTTCATTCTGTCAGGACTTACGCACTTGAGGCAGCCCGGTTGCGGCAAAACTCAGTTGGAAGGGACTTGGACCGAAAGCAGAAGACACCTCGATCCCAGTCATACCCTCTACTGGCTTCGGCCGTGGGGAGGCGCAATGGAGATACACATGTGCAGCCTCCCACGAGAAACTAGGGGTTTGTAATACCCTGCCCCCGTAGGGAAAATCCACTCCCATTAAATCGCCCCGAAAGCGGGACAATCCCGACATCCCTGCAGAGACGAGCGGGTGGGGGCCACATCCAAACCGGGGGAGATCCTGCGTGCAGAGCACGGGATCGGATGAAGCGGACGGTTTAACGTCTTGCAGGACGAAGTACAGTTTAACGTCGTGTGTTGAGGACGAGGCGGACGGTTTAACGTCTTGCCGGACGAAGTACAGTTTAACGTCATGTGTTGAGGACGAAACACTTGGCAGTTTAACGTCTTGCAGCGCGGACGATGGGGCTAGGCAGTTTAACGTCGTGCAGCTTGGACGGATGTGCAGTTTAACGTCATGCTGGACGAATATGCAGTTTAACGTCATGCTGGACGTATGCGCAGTTTAACGTCATGCGGGACGAATGCGCAGTTTAACGTCATGCGGGACGAATGCGCAGTTTAACGTCATGCTGGGCATAGGTTGCCGGACGAATGGGTGCATGTCACTTCGCACGAACCTGGAGGGCCGCACGGGAAGACAACGCACGGTGCGGGCACCCAGGATGAGGAGCATCGGGCGCCGCGCAGGCAGGTGCCCTCAGGGGGTCGAGGGGACGACCCTGGCAGATTGCGCGCAAAAAGGAAGCTTTGCGCGCAATACTGCGGGCCGGCGCGCAATCGGGGCGGCTGGCGCGCAATTGGGCCAGTGCCTTGCGCGCGGATGCTTGAGATTGCTCACACCGGGCTTCGGATAGCGCGCGGGGGCAACGGCTCATTCTCTAATGAATGGCCACTTGAAAGAAGGGGGGTGCGCGCAATCAGGTCGGATTGCGCGCACCCCGGGGGCAATTGCGCGCAAGCGGGTTCTTTTGCGCGCAACGACCTTAGGGTGAGTTTTTATTCAAATGAAAGGAGCCAGCAGGGATTGCGCGCGAAGGCGGACCCCGAGGCTTTCTTGCGCGAAAGAAAGGAGGTTACCTGAAGTTCGTCATTGCGCGCGGAAGGGGTTTAATTGCGCGCACGAGAGACGTTTCGACTTCCAGCAACCTTTGAAACGTTGGGGGTCGCCTTGTATTTATAGGCAACCCCGGGCGCGGAATTCAGGGTGCGAGCGCGAAATTCTCCTCGCGGGCGCGGAATCGGGCGCGGCGCGCAAGGGAGTCGCGCGGACCCGCAGCGCGCAAAATTGCGCGCCGGACCGGCGCATTGCGCGCATCCCGGGGGGGTTTGCGCGCGGAACATCACCTTTGCGCGCGGGCTTCTGAAATTCCGCGCAAGGCCTCCGGGCCCTCCGAAACGTTCTTCCGACTCCAAATATCACTTCGCTTTCCGCATCCGGAGCTTCATTTGGGAACAACGGACTTTTCCGGCGTCTACAAAATCCCCCCCTCGGAATCTGATCGGCGAGAGGTCGCAACGATCGGGTTCCGAGGGAGACGCCGGAATGCCGAAGTCCTGGGCGGCGCGGGACTGTGGCGCGCAAAAATGGGTGTCGGGCGCGAAAGCGGCCGATGCGGTCGCGCAAAGCCTTTTCCGCGCAGCGCGGACCACGGCCTCGCCTATAAATAGGGGCACTGGGTCCCTTCGTGCCGTACACTGGCCTTCCGCGCGATAAGCCTCTTTGCTCTCGTGCGCGAAATTGCCTTTTCCGGCGCGGAATTCGCTCGTCGCGCAAAACCGTCCGGACTTCGCTCTGTTTTTGCGCGAATACCCGGGGTTTTTCGCGAAGGACTTCCCGATTGCGCGCCGTCCACTAGGATTGCGCGCTGCCTCTCAAACTTTTCCACCAGCCTCGTCCGATCCCGCACGCTTCATCCCTTAACCCGCACGACTCCCGAATCTTCCGAGATGGCCGCGCACAGAGGAAATGAAGGGGATGTCGCCACTCGCAGAGCCGAGATGGCGACGAACGAGGAGGTTTACGGAGCCAAGGAGATTGTTTCCAACAATCAATCCTTGTTCGACTTGCTGACGCCGGCCCAGAAGACATATCCACTGTCGGACAACCTGCCGCTCTGGAACTTCGGCATCCTCGATGAGGTTCCGGTGCCAGGGTTCGAGATTGATGCGCCGCGGACCTGGGTGACCCGGGAGGACGAGATTCACCGCTATAACATCACCAACAATGGGCATCCTGCCAGGGAAACCAGGCACTTGGACGTCTACATCCTGAACCCGAGGACGCGAACCATTGATGGGGGTGAGCCTACAGCGGAGAATTCTCCAGCCCTCTACTCGAGCATATATCGCCAGAGCGTCACGGACGACACCAAGGGCTGGCTGAAGGACTGGGACTTGCGGTCTGGGGGCAACTTCACCAGTGAGTGGGCCTGGGCGTTCTGGGTACGCCACACTTGCGATCACTTCGCAGAGGAGCTGCGGTACATCGGCCTGTTCGAGGCGGTGTGGACGTCGCAGTTCCACTTCTACCAGCAGTCTGAGCTCGGGCCGGAGCTGTTCACTCGCTGGTCCCCGGATACCAACACCTTCCATCTTCACCATGGGGAGGTCGGCATCGGTCTCTGGGACATCCACTGCATCGGAGGTATCCCGCTAGAGGGCTACCAGTACGATGAGTTCCTGCCACCGAAGAACATCTGGGAGGACAGGTCACGGACTCCCATTCTGACCTGGCATCTTCTTGACCTGGCTACGCAGCGGCTCGGGATCCAAGACTTCCAGAAGGACATAGCCTACAAGGATTGGTTCGGCCAGTTCCTGGAGCATGACCCGGCGGTCAAGATGCCAGGCAGGGGGAAGCGGTGCCCGACCGCAGCTCAGAGGAGCCGGAACGGGTCGTACTGGCGGGTCCTGGAGACGGGCGATTACCGCTCATGGGGGTACCGCGTCATCGAGGCCCGGGACCCGAATGTCCGGTACGCGGCGTTCATGGCCGCCTTTCTGAGCGGGTGGCTCCTGCCAGTGCGGGATGCGAGGATGGGCGTCCGCCCGGCGACGCTGGCGATGGCGGGCGCCATGGCTGCCAATAAGAGGTACAACCTCGGGGTCCCAGTACTGGAGAGGCTGTATGCCATTCTGGGACGCATCTCACGAGGGGGGTCGCCACGAAGGATCTGTGGGCCCTTTCAGTTCTTCCACGGCTGGGTGGCTGCTCACCTTGGTGGGTATACGTTCCCAAATGCCATCAGTCCTCCGGGCAACGGCCTGCGACCCTCCCTGCTGAACATTGCGGGGGTCGCTCCGATGACCCTCAGTGAGGAGGGCGTGAGGGTTCGGATTGGCAATCATGCCAATTTCAACTTCAGCCCGTTCCCCACTCCCGTCGGCCAGATGATCGACAACGGACAGGGCCCGCTGGAGCAGCATGAATACTTCCTGAACATGCGGGGCGGGGTGCTCGTGACTCGGATCGACGGGAAGGTGATCTGCGAGCCTTACGTGCCGACCCGGTTCGCCAGGCAGTTCGGGTGCCTTCAGCGGATGCCGAAGAGGGTATTCACCGCTGTCCGGGAGGAGACGAACCCTTGCGTCCTTCGCCAGATGTGGCTGATGTTCGTCGCCTTCGGCTCTGGCGACGTCATCACTCTCCCTCCTACCGGGATCGACGCAGGCTTGGCAACCGAGTATGCCGAACACTGGGCCATCGCGTACCCTGAGGGGCTTCTACGGAAGCCAGTTCGGCGGCTCGAGGTCACCCGTGCGGAGACCGGGCGTCAAGGGAGGAGGCGAGGCGCCGCCACACGGGGGAGAACGGAGGCGCGCCAAGCAGCGGGGCCGGCGCGAGCAGGGACTTCGGCGGCGGGCACATCGCAGGCTGCCTCTACGACCTCGGCGCCCAGAGAGGGGGCACATGCGGCGGTCGAGGAGCGGCCCGGGAAGCAGGTGAGGCGTCTGCTCGAACCCTCCCACGATGCAGTCTTCCCGGCGCTGTGGTCGGCCTGGATGACCCTGCGGCAGTCACTGGGGACCGACGTTATCTGGCGAAAGATACTCAGAGAAGGAATCTATCTGCCAGAGGTCGGGCGCCTCCAGATCACCGACAGGGTGGACTTCAACCGGCAATATGCATATCTGACGGCCATGGACGAGTACGCGCGCCAACGTGGTCAGCGTGCGGAGCCATCCCTTCTGGTGAAGGTGATGCTCGGTCTCGAGCCCGCTCCAGAACAGATGCCGCCGGGAGAAGATGACAGTAGCGACTCCGAGGAGGAGGAGGAGACGGGGGAGGATGAAGGCTCCGAGGGAAGGTCCCATCGGGGGAGCCCACGGGAGAGTGGCGAGGTGGCCGGCTCTGACAACGTTGATGTCACTGAGCTCCTCGAGGTCCGCTTCTATCCCTACTCAACCTGCTTCATCCATTCTCTTATGCAGCTTCTAACCCGTTTCTCCATCCTTCTCAGGAGCACACGGATGTCGGTCAGGCATCCTCAACAGGAGTAGGAGAGGCGCCAGCAGGACAAGGCGGGGGCCAGGCACCCATTATCGAACTGTCAAGCGCTAAGGGGTCCCCTGCTGCAACTGTTCCTGCGGCGACCGGGGTAGCGGAAGATGACGCTCCGAACTCCCGTAAGTCTCCCTACTTTACTGCTGGTGCTTGCCATTGATGATCCGTGACTAACCATGGCATGCCCCGCGCAGTGATCTCAACATTGGAGGCTCGTCGGGTTGCCGAACCCGGGCCATCTACGAGTGGACCAGTGGTGGACATGCCGCCTGCTCCGGAACAGACCTTCCAAACCGAGCCGGCCCCACCAACTGCTGATCAAGGGGCTCCGGACATCGGCGGTGCTGACGTCGGAGAGAGGTTGGGGGCTGACGAGGGTGTTAGCGCCGCTGGGGAGAGAGAAGAAGGTTGCCCGGATGTTGGGGAACCTATCCCTCGTGAGGACCTCCCAGGGGCGGACCCTGCAGCAGACCTGCTGGCTGCCTTCCCTGCCTACCGGCCTGCCGACCCCGAGGAGATGGATGACTCAGACGCGGAGGCGGTCGAGGATAGCCGGGTAACGCGACGCAGGGGGTGGAAGTGCATCCAGCGCTTCCTCAAGCGAGACCCATCGGAATGGCTGGGGCGCATGGGATCACTTCAGACCTGGCTGCGCTTCCTGTGTGCCGGGGGAGCTGATGCTCAACGCCTCCATCTGACGGTCCGTGATTTCATGGCCGAGAAGATGCGCGAGAGCCGCCGGCGTGCCGACGTCGCACAAAGTCGGGACATGTCGGAGAGCACGCAGGCGCTCATCGCGGCAGAGCAGGAAGTCCGGCGCCTCGAAGGGCAGGCGGCAGAGAAGGAGGCCTTCGTCGCAGCATGTACCGAGCTTGTGGAGCAACTATCGGCACAACTGATCGACGCTCAGGTACAGCTGACGGAGGCGGGCCAACAGATGGTCACACTCCAAGTCGAGCGGGAGCGCGCACAGGCCAGGATTGACGCACTGCGTGCTGCGACCGCCGACGAGGAGAGGGCACGCAGAGAACGAGAAGCAGCCCTGGAGGCCGCCAGCCAAAGGGTAGCGGCGTTAGAAAGACTTATCCAGCACGCTAATCCCTAGGGGATTTGTTTTTTGCCATTCCTAGGACATTTTGCTTCCGTTATTCAATATTTCGATCCATTTGTATGAATCAATATATTTATCTGCGTCTTTCGGTTTAATATGCTCAACCACAATTCGTTGTCTTGCGGGAGTGTTAACCGAGCATCAGGCATCCATAATTGGGCCTGGGTTTCTGGAGAAAAGAGGGAGGTCATTCCTAGGAAAGGAGACCTCAGACCTAACCAATGTATCATCCCCCAACTTGTTCCAACACACGAGCGGGACAACGCTAGGGGCGTTGAGATTTTATCCGAACATAGGGAAATGAGAAAGGGTGAATCGCGTGTCCCGAATCCAGACATCCACAACGGTCGGCCTTCCAGGAAATGCCCAAGACGGTAGGCGGACAGTGGATCGACCATAACAACTGCAATAGACGGACCGAAAAAGGCCATCATTCATATTGCAGGAGGCGGACCACATGTCATCATGAATACCGCTTTGGGGTTCCTTCAGACACAAGGGTGGAAAATCCAGATCAACAGGGCATGCGAAGCGTGGGGCGAAGTGACGATTTGTTCGGACAGAATCCAACGCTCTCAAAATTGCGCCACCGTGGGGAAAAGCGTATTAGGCGGATGCACTAATCTGGCCGTGAGTCACCTCAATTCTCAGACAGTACCTCTCTGACGAGGAAACCGTCGCTTCCCATCCTTGCGATGGGGCATCCCGAGCTGAATTGGGGAGAATATTACGACTGCACCACTCTACCCGAAGTCAGGCCAGACGGCCGGCGACGAGGAGGGGCGGGACTTATCGATCCCTGAGGCTGGACCCGAGTCGAAATGCCCGGGCGTTCCTACGTACTCCATCAAGATGGAGATCAAGCCACACGTAGTTCTGAGAGTGCAGTTTAACGTCATGCAGGACGTAGGACCCCATTTGGGGTAGATCTTAGTTTAGGGTCTTAGAGCTCGGACCATAAGGGCTAGATCTTAGTTTAAGGTCTTAGAGCTCGAACCATAAGGAGAGATCTTAGTTTAAGGTCTTAGAGCTCGGACCAGAAGGGGAGATCTTAGTTTAAGGTCTTAGAGCTCGGACCAGAAGGGGGGATCTTAGTTTAAGGTCTTAGAACTCGGACCAGAAGGAGAGATCTTAGTTTAAGGTCTTAGAGCTCGGACCAGAAGGAGAGATCTTAGTTTAAGGTCTTAGAGCTCGGACCAGAAGGGGGGATCTTAGTTTAAGGTCTTAGAACTCGGACCAGAAGGGGGGATCTTAGTTTAAGGTCTTAGAGCTCGGACCATAAGGGGAGATCTTAGTTTAAGGTCTTAGAGCTCGGACCATAAGGGGGGATCTTAGTTTAAGGTCTTAGAGCTCGGACCATAAGGACTCAAAGTACGCCGCATCTGGTCATATCCCCTGGATATGCGAATATGCACTGAGGGATAGTGTCAGGAGTGTCGAGGTTTCGCCTGGTTAGAATGGGAGGTGGAAAACGTGAATCATGCGGCCATTCACTCGAGGACCGGGAGCACCGGCGTGACGATATGAGAGTACTGCCGACCGTGGCGGAAAAGCAGCATCAACATCGCACTAACCGTTGGTGGAATGAGGCAGCAAACGAGCATCGACCGCTCAATCGCAGGATTCATATCGATTTGCTGCCCGAGGCCATTGGGGGTACCGGCCCGAGTCGGTGGGAGAGCACTGAGGCATTGTGTCCGAACCGTTCACGGGGGCTCCACCCAGGGCGTAGACGATGGGTCCGAATGAAAGGGAGCACGAAGCCTGAAAAGCGGAGGAAACCTGACCAAGCGGATCCTGACCCTCCTGGCAATAAACCAGAGTACTCTTGACACCGGTGGACCACTGCAAGGGGTCGGGTTACACGCCTTGAGGGTGACCTGAAGGCGGCGGATTCCCCAGAGAAGGGGGAATCTCTAAGAGATGGGGGGCTGGACCCGAAGTTTCAAACATCCGGGCGTTCCTACGTATCCCATAAGGATGGGAATCAAGCCGCACGTAGTTCTTGAAGCGCGGTGCAACACAATCGGGCACCAGCGCGGGGAAGAGTGCGGGTCTGACCCTCGCACACAAAAGGAGCGGCATTTGATATTTCTTGTTTGTCCTTAAAGATGAATGGTTTTTCTTTGTGCGGCGACATGCCTGTGATTGAGAAATCTCTGGCGTCGCCGCAATAATCAAGCCACGGAAGGCATTGATGAATGGCGTGGTTATTAACCAGCGCCCAACATGAGTGTCCCCTGAGGGGAACATCACGATGCAGTGCCGTTTTCTCGTCGGGCGGCCAAGACGATCACAGTTTACGGTCGTGTGGTAGGACCAGACAACACAGTTTAAGGTCGTGTGGTTCGGACCATGGAGGAATCCGCTTACCGCGGTACGGTGGACACGGCGGAGGTGGGAGCATACCCAGCCCTGCGGTCACGCACGATTCCAGGAGAAGAGTCTTGGGATGGGGGTCTGCGTATGTCCATCACCCGAGGGGCAGAGATGCTAGCCTCCAGATATACTGGGCCCAGAACGCAATTGTTCGGGCGACTCCCTCCTCCTTATGGGGACGAGGGTCCAGCTACGCATGGCCCTTAGGGAGGATATCTGCATATATCCTTGGTGCTCAGATCATGGGAGCCTCGAACGACATCATTACCCTGGTTGGTCTGCCTAACGTGTAGAGGCGTACCGGAGGTCAGTATGAAGAGAGTGTCAAGATCCCACTACAACGCACAAAGGCGGAGTGTGATGAGGACTGCGCAACCAATGTTCAGAGCCTGAGAGAGCTGACATGGCGATCAAGGATGTTGCTGACGCATTCGAAACACAACATCCGATCGCGTCAGCCTAAGACGGGGCAAGCAAACGAGCATCAACCGCTCAATCGCAGGATTCATATCGATTTGCGGCCCAAGACCCGCCGGTAAATCGACCCGGAGCGGTGGGAGAGCACTGAGGCATCGTACCCAAACCGCTAACGAGGATCCCTTTGAGTGAAGGCTCGAACAAGAGGAAGCGCGGGGCCTGACAAGCAACACAGGACTTGTCGGGATTGAATCTGACACTACGAGTCATAGACCGAAGCACCCAAAACATGTTAACAGATCTCCGGAAAGGGTCGGAGGACTCACCCTGAGAGCAACCGAAGGGGGGCAGATCCCCGTGATCAACCAAGAGACGGGGCTGGACCTGAGACACAAGCGTCCAGGCGGTCCTACGTATCCCATAAGGATGGGAATCAAGCCATACGTAGTTCTGGAAAGGCAGTTTAACGTCATGCAGGACGATGAGGGGTGTGAGGTAGTCCCACACACGGGGGAGGCGTACGGCGCGGCCAGTAGACCGACGCGAATGAGGACGTAATCCCCCGCTCACGCGATACGCCTCGCACAAAAAGGAGGGGAACTGGGGCCAGAGGCCCAACGCGGGATAGAGATTCCCAGGAAACGGGGCTGGGCCTGAAGCATGAATGTCCAGGCGGTCCTACGTATCCCATAAGGATGGGAATCAAGCCATACGTAGTTCTTGAAGTGCAGTTTAACGTCATGCAGGACGATGAGGAAAAAGAAGGGGGGAGCAGAAGGCATCCCCAAACGTGGGGGGGCGTACAGCGTGACGAGCAAACCGACGTGAACGAGGGCATAGCCCCGCACTCACACCATACGCCGCACACCCGGGGGCAACTGGGCCAAGGGCCCGAGATGGGATGGAAATTCCCGAAGGATGGGGCTGGGCCTGAAACATGAATGTTCAGGCGGTCCTACGTATCCCATAAGGATGGGAATCAAGTCGCACGTAGTTCTTGAGGGGCAGTTTTACGTCATGCAGGACGAATGCTGAACATTTTAACGTCTTGTAGCTCGGACGTAGTGCAGTTTAGCGTCATGCAGGACGAAGTGCAGTTTAGCGTCATGCAGGACGAAGTGCAGTTTAGCGTCATGCAGGACGAAGTGCAGTTTAGCGTCATGCAGGACGAAGTGCAGTTTAGCGTCATGCAGGACGAAGTGCAGTTTAGCGTCATGCAGGACGAAGTGCAGTTTAGCGTCATGCAGGACGAACGGACACTCAGGCAAAGTATTGCTTGAGGAACCTAGCGTTGGTGGGAGGAGTGACACGCTCACCATCCATAGTCGCTAGGGAGTACGCGCCATTGGGATAGACCTTGTGGACAACAAAAGGTCCCTCCCACTTGGGCTCCAACTTGGGTGGCTTCCTGCCGGGGATCATCGGCGCTCTTAGGGCTAGCACTAGATCACCCTGCAGGAAGGAGCGGAGGCGAACCTTCTTATTGAAAGCTCGAGCCATCCTGCTTTGATGCCTCTCCAAGTTGTGCAAAGCGCGAAGTCTATTCTCATCCAGTGCTTCCAACTCGACTAGACGGGCTTCAGCAACTCTGTCCGGCGCTTGCTGGTCGTAGACCGCAGTGCGCAAGGACGGTAACTGGATCTCGATGGGCAGGACGGCCTCAGCTCCATACACCAGGGAATAAGGGGTCATCTGGGTGGAATTGCGAGTCGTCGTCCGATAAGCCCAGAGGGCGTTGGGGAGCTTGTCCGGCCAACTCTTCTTGTTCTGACCAACCATCTTTTGCAGAATGTTAGAGAGGGTTTTGTTAAACGCCTCGATCTGTCCATTCGCCTGCGCATGATAGCGAGATGTATGGTTCGAGCGGATGTTATACTTGGCGTACAACTTCTTCAACTCGGCTGCTCGGAAATTGGTTCTGTTATCCGTGAGGATAGCGTGAGGCACTCCAAATCGATAGATGATGTTGGAGGTCACGAAGTCAGCGATCGAACAGGATTTGACCTCTCTGAGCGGAATCGCTTCTGCCCATTTGGAGAAGAAGTCCGTGGCGGTCAGAATGAACCGGCACTGGCGAGCTGTCGCCGGCGGGTAAGGTCCCACAACGTCCAGTCCCCAGACTGCAAAGGGCCAGGAATACCTTGTGGTATGGAGAGGCTCCGGCGGCCGATGCACAAAGTTCGCATGAACCTGGCACGCATGGCACCTCCTGGCGTACTCGATGCAGTCATGGATCATAGAGGGCCAGAAGTATCCCAACCTCCGAATCTGGTGGGACAGCTTCGGCCCAGTCTGGTGGGCGCCACATGAACCAGCATGAACCTCTTGCATGACTCGTGGGATCTCGACTCCCTGAAGGCAACGGAGGAGAACACCATCAAACCCGCGCTTGTAGAGGATCTGCTCCAGACCGGGACTGCTCTGGAGGACAAACTGCGATGCGCGGCGTCGAACTCGCTCGCGCTCGGCCCGATCTGACGGAAGAATGCCATGTTGGAGGTACTCAACCAAAGGCGCCCTCCAATCACGGGCTGATTCGACTGCTATATCTGGGGTACTCGGGGCTCCGGGCATGGGGGCAACCGTGGTGAGGTTACTTACCAACGGGCCGCGATCTTCTTCCGGGATAACGGGAGCGATGAGCCTGCGGCGCGTCACGCGGACGATCAGGTTGTCCTGTTCAGGTTCCGCAAGTGACGCAGCCAGGCTGGCCAAAGCATCTGCTCGACCGTTCTGCGACCGGGGAACATGGACAATTTCCGGCCGAGAAGGGAACCGGGCCATCAGAAGAAGGGTGCACTCCAACAATGGCACAAGTTCCGGCTTCCTGACAACGTAGTCGCCATTGATCTGCTTAACGACCAGCTCGGAGTCCCCTTTCACACACAGAAGGGGCACGTCGATCTCGAGAGCCAACTCGAGGCCGGTGATGAGGGCATGGTATTCCGCCTCATTGTTGGTACAGCCCTCTGACAACAGGAAGGAGTATGGCAGCACGGCTCGCTCCGGGGTAATGAAGACGATACCCAGGCCCACTCTGTTGAGCTTAGGATTATCGAGTCTTCTACCGGTGGGGCTCCGGGAGGCACCGTCAAAGTGCATCTGCCAGCATGGATCGGCTCGATCAACCGAGAGAATGGTCTCATCAGGAAAGCCTAGATCCAGCGGCTGATCCGCGGAGGTCGGGTGAGCGGCCAGAAAGTCTGCCAACGCTTGCCCTTTGATGGCCTTCTGAGACACATACCTGATGTCGAACTGCTGGAGAATCACAGCCCACCGCGCTAGACGGCCAGTCAACATAGGTCGGCTCAGGATATATTTCAACGGGTCTACCCGAGAAACCAACTGTACCTCATGGTGCTGCAAGTAGTGCCGTAATTTCTGTACGGCAAATACGAGCGCCAGGCAGCTCTTCTCGATGGGGGAATACCTAACCTCCGCATCGAGGAGCATGCGACTGAGGTAATAGAGGCTATTCTCTGTTCCCTCGTTGTTCTTCTGGGCGAGAAGGGCACCCAGGGACCGTTCCAGGGCGGTCACATAAAGGACCAGCGGCTTTCCGGATACGGGCGGCATCAGGACCGGAGGTTGAAGCAGGTACTGCTTGATTTCCTCGAAAGCGGTCTGACACTCTTTATCCCATACATAGGTGGCACCTTTCTTCATAAGCCGAGAAAAGGGCTTACACTTGCCGGCCAGATTCGCGATGAATCGGCGTATATAGGCTAAGTGGCCTTGGAACCCTTGCAGTTCCCGGACGGTACCCGGGGGAGGCATCTGGCTAATCGCCCTAATTTTCTCTGGGTCGATCTCAATACCCCGGTATCTTACCACAAATCCAAGGAACTTTCCGGAGGTGACCCCAAAGGCACACTTCAACGGGTTCATCTTCAGGCAGCGAGACCGGAGGAAGCCGAACACTTTCTCAAGATCTTTGAGATGGTCCTGACGCTGGCGCGATTTGACAACCAAGTCGTCGACGTAGCATTCCACCAGTGTGCCGAGGATTGGCTTGAATATGCGGTGCATCGCCCGTTGATAGGTGGCACCTGCATTCTTCAGGCCGAAGGGCATGACCCGGTAGCAAAAGGTACCTTGGGGGGCCCTAAAGGCAGTGAACTCCTCATCCTCAGGGGCCATCCGGATTTGGTTGTATCCGGAGTATCCATCCATAAAGGAGAGGGCTTGGAACCCTGCCGTGGCATCAATCAACAGCTCTGTCACTGGAAGGGGAAAATCATCCTTCGGACAGTGGCGGTTGAGATCGCGGAAGTCGATGCAGACTCTAATCTGCCCGTTCTTCTTCCTTACCGGCACAATGTTGGCCAGCCATTTGGGGTACTGAACTTCCCTCACGAAGTTGGCTTTGATAAGCTTTTCAACTTCGGCCTCAACCATGGCACCATGGGATGGGTGCATCTTCCTGGGAGGCTGCTTGAACCCGCGATGGTTCACCGGGAGACCAAGGCGGTGGACGGCTACCTGAGGATCTAGCCCCGGCATCTCGTCATAGCCCCAAGCGAACACATCACGGTGCTGCCTGAGAAAGTCCACGTACTGCTGCCGCTCCTCAGAGGGCATGGCGGCACTAACCAATGTGGGTCTTGGATCGGCCTCGGTTCCAAGGTTCACCTGTATTAACTCATCGATCGTGGCGGGGACGCCCTCCTCAAAGGCTGGGGGTGCATCTTCCACGTCCTCTCCACTTGGGGAGGGATCATCCACGGGAGAGACTGCGTTGGAAACTGCATTGGGGCCACCAGATCTTGCTGGGCCGCTGGTGCTGGCACGGGCGGTCGCGGTCATCTCATCAGGAGACTCACAGGCCGTCGAAACCATGGCTACGTCCAACCGTTGAATCGGGAGGACGTAGGCGTCATCCAAGCTGGCCCATGGATCGCTTGCAACAGCGACAGGCTCAACCTCACCTGCCAGGATCTGCTTGTCCTTGCTCTTGTAATAGTCCGCGTCCAGATAACGGGCTTCACATGAGGCAAAAGGAGAGGCATCTCCTTGAAGCACGCCCACTCGACCATTAAGGGAGTATTTGAGGCATTGGTGGTATGATGAGGGAACCGCCGCATGAAGGTGGAGCCATGGCCTGCCCATCAATGCATTATACGCAGTGTCCTGAGAGACTACCATGAATTCGGTGTTGGCAACCAAGTCACCGAACTGGGTCTTCAAACGTATCTTGCCGACCGGGGTTTGCTCGGTACGGTCATACCCCTGGATCCTGAGGTCGGAGGGGATCAAGTCATCCTCAGACAACCCTAATCTCCGGAGCGTCCGAGTCGGAATCAGGTTGATCCCGGATCCCGTGTCGACAAGACAGCGCCGGACTTCAAGGCCATTGAACTGGTCAGTGACATACAGCGGACGAATGTGTCCCTGTATAGGAGGGTCTTCATCCTTACCAGAGAACGAGATAACTGCCTGACATTCGGCGTCCTCGATCGTTTCGGCGTGAAAGGCTTCTGCAGCCGCAACCTCTGTCTCAAACTGGAGGGGGCTCTTCAGGGCTTCAGCGAGTGCCTCGCGCATCTCAGATGACATGCGCAGAGCCTCAAGGATGGAGAGCCTTGCTGGGATGTCGGCCAAGTGCTTCAGGACATCATACTTTTTGGCCAAGCGCGAGCTCCTGGTTGCAGGAGGTTGCTCTGCGGTTGGTGGCATGACGGGCCTTGCCGGTTGGGTCGGCGGCCGACTGGTGCTTGGCGCATCCCGCTGTTCACTGGTCGCAGTCCGGGAAATGGTCACCGTACTGGAGTCAGGAGGCCGGGATGGACTTGTGGCAGGGCGGAGCTGGTCGCGACGCGGCTGAGGCGGTTCTGCCTGGTCCCACACCACAAACAGTGGCGGAGGCGAATCCGTCATCCCCGGATGGGGAGCCTGCGCACGTTGAGCTCGATCTTGAGCCTGCTGCCTAGTCTCAGTGGCGTGCACGGCCTGGCCGGAGGTACCGGCTGCTGTGCCCCGGCGACTCCTGCTACTGCGGTTCTTCCGACGGTGGCGACGACCGGGGACGCTAGGGAGGTCCACCTGGTGTTCTTCAACGTCGGGAACCGAAAAGGGATTTACCAGCTCGACGGTGTTAACCGAAGCGTACCCAACACTTTCATCGGACGAATCATCCACCACCGGGCGGACCCGAGGGGGAATCCCCATCTCCGGGGGCATGAAATCACCGAGAGTGCGGGATAGTGGCGGAACTGGCGGGGCGCGCTCTTCCTTCTTGCGCTGCCGCCGTTTGCTCCTCTTGGAGGAGGCAGACCGGGACGACGATGCCGAAGCAGCACCCGCAGGTTCTGGGGGCTCAGGCTGATTCAAGCGCGCACGGATGATTCCATGGGCGCGAATGATCGTCTTGCGGGCCATCCAGTTATTATACTTCTGGGACCCGCGGTCGGAGACCAGCTGCCATTCGTCCTCGTTGCCACTATCGTCATCTGATCCCACGAATACGCCCGCCACTTGTGCTGGAGCTGGGCCCAACCTGATTACATTGTTGTTAATCTGGTCTTGGAGCCAGTCCTTGAACACATAGCACCGCTGGATGGTGTGCCCCAGGGCTCGATGGTAGGGGCAGTAGCGGGGGTTATCCGTGAGATGTGCCTCCTCTGGCTTCCAACACTCAGGCAGTCGCACAATCCTCTGCTCCAGGGCGCTCCGGAAATAACCGGGGACCTGATCCTCATGGAATGAGTAAGTCAGGTGTCGCGGGCCTCTGGGAGCGTGGTCTTGACGAGGGGCCGGAGGGGCCTGCCGAGGAGGTGGACCCTGATTATCTCGCCTGGGTTGTGGCGGTACATTACGCGGAGGGGCCGGCCGGTTCTGAGGCTGCCGTTGCTGGGCCGGGAACTGAGCCCGTGGAGGCGGATTCCTGTGAGGCTGTGGAGCTGGCCTCACCGGCAGCAGCTCCAACGGCCTGGGAGCCTCTATCTGGGCCACAGCAGCGGGCTCAGCCCTGCTGACTCTCCTTGCAGGAATCATAGGAGGCAGCGGGTGTGCCTGGCTGGCCTGTTGCAGGGCTTCCTCAAGACGTTGAGCTTTGTCTGAGAAGTCCCTGAACCCTCCGGGGTAATTCTGAGTAATCAGGGAAGGGACCAGCTCGGTCTTGACGTTCCCGACGCACATTGTCAGCAACTGCTCTTGAGTCAATGGCATGTCAAGGGAATACGTGAGACCCTTCCATCGGGCGACGAAGTCCGCGACTCGCTCATCAGGCCTCTGCTTTCACTTGAAGAGGTATGCGATACTCGTCTTCCGGGTCGTGGAACTGAACTGGTAGAGGAACTGTCTACGGAGGTCCTCCCAGCTGGTTACCGACCCGACGGGAAGCTGGCTGTACCAGACAAATGCTGGCCCTTCCAGTGTCTGAACAAAGCAGCGAAGCTTAGCGGCCTCCTGCTGCGCCGGAGTCCCCAACATAGGCCCGCACCTCGAGTTGAAGTGGGCTAAATGCTGTGGCGGATCTCCAGTCCCGTTGAAGGGGGCGAAAGTGGGATTCCCGAATCCCGGAGGCGCCGGCATGTCATCCACCCATGCTGGGTAGGGCTTGCCGTCCGGTGGGATCGCCACCTGCCGAGTCTCCAAGGCTTCCAAGCGGGCAATGAGTGCCGCCATCGGATCGTCCGGACATGGGTTCCAGTCCTGGCGAGGATCTCTAACCACGAGCGCATTGCATGGCCCTTCAATCGGGTCGTCGACCGGGTCGTCGAACTCGGCAGCTCGTGGGATGGCGGGCGGAGCGGCCCTTGGGGCAGCGGGAGGAATCCGAGCGGGATCTCTCAAGTAGTCACGCCGCTCGGGAGGGTGTGGCGAAACATACCGCGCCCTCTTGCCGTAGGCAATGGCCTCTCTCCTGTCGGCGAACACGGCGTAATCACGGTTGCCCGGGAGAGTCTCGTCGAGGTGCGGTTGTTCCGGTCCCTGTTGTCCTGGCCTGGGATCACCGTAGTCAGGCCGCTGCTCCGCAGCGCGCTCGGCGAGGAGCTGGTCAACCAGCCTCTTCTGTTCGGCGAGCTGCTGACGTAGCATAGCCTTCTCGGGATCCTCCTCTGCCCTCTGCATGGAGGCAGATGGGTCGGCGGGCTTTACAGCCTCGCTGTGCTCTTTTCCTTTGCTGACGTTTCGGCTCAACGTCAGTGCTTCAGTGGGCGCGGGGAGCCCCAGGAGGTTCCTCTGATGACGAGTAACTCTCACCGATGGATCTGACGACGGCTTGTCTTCGGGGGGGAAGCCCCCGTCGAGAAGTTCCAAGTCGTTCCCCTCTCCCGACAGGTCAGCCATATTGACTGTTCCTGTCCCTGGGGATATACCCTCAGGGCCACCCAGCGAATCGGGCTGTCGGCGGATCACACTGAAGCGTAGGGCAGCGTACTGCCCCCATCCACGGATATACACGTGGGGAGTGGCTTCCTCGATAACTTTGCGGAGTGCTTGAAAACACTCGACGCATCGTTGTTGGAGGGCCTCGTGGTGCCCAAATGACCCGGGGTGCCGAACCGCGGGGAGCATGGCCAGGTCAATTTGACGGCACTGCTCACCAATATCCTCCAGGTGCGCTTGACTCCCAGGGTATGGCATTTGTAGGCAGTGAAGACGGGAGTGAGTCTCCCGGAGAGTTCGGCGGAAGCATTCGAACTCATCCGGGGTGAGCGATTCGGGTGCATCAAAGCCCGGTCCTGCGACTGGCCAAAACTTCTCAGGGAAGTGGCCCTCTGCAAGGACGGTCCAGAAGCTCCACGATTCAAACTCGGGACCCAGATCTCCTCGGTCCTCTTCAATGGCTGGGAATGGACGGGGAACCGGCAGTGGTGCCGAGGCGGGCCGTCGGGCCGACGGGCTGGCCGGCGGCGAATACGGCGAGCAGGCCGATTGGCCTCCATATCCCGGGCCTCCCCCTGAGGGTGGCGGTGCCCCAGCTACCACATCACGATAGGACGGGCCGGCAAGCGAACATCCTGCCGTAGCATCGGTGCTCGCCGAGGGTGCACTAGATCGAGGTTCGACCGCCGGTCCCCAGATAAAGTCTCCGGCTTCTCTGATCGGGGCGGAAGGCACTTCCGGAGGGGCCGGTACCAACCGCAAGCTTGATCCTTGGGGGTCTACCAGGCCCTCGTTACTCCGGATATACCTTCGGAGAGAAGCGGGGATCACATCGATCTCGCTCTCGGGGAGCACGAGGCTGACGTGCCGCATTCCTACCCCTGCCCTTGACTGGCGGGGTTGGGGAAGGGGCTCTGTCGCCGAATCGTACTCTGCCTCTGAGTCAGAGAAGCAAACCGGTCGGATCTCTGTCCGGAATTCCGTAACATTCTTCCCTCGGCGTCGACGCCTTGCCTTCCTGCCCCTGGGCAGTTCCCCGGGGCAGGGCTGATCTCTGTCCTGGCGTCCTCCGGCCGCAATGGTGCTGGGGCCAAGAGGACTAGGAACCAAGGTGCGAGGGGCACCGGGACAGATATCAAAGGGGACGCGGGGAGAGATGATTCCGGGCAGGCCTCCAGGCCGGGATTGGGAGGTGGGATGACCCATGCCTCCAGGATCGGCCACGCAGAGTAGACCCTGCCGGTGAATAGCGCTACCGCGAGGTGGTCCGCGGTGGCTACTGCCAGTGCCAGCAACCGGGAGAGTCGACCCAACCTGCCTTTGGGGCGGTCGGGGCCTCGATCCAGGTCGGGCATAGGAGTTCCCCTGCTCAGGATGCGCAGAGGCCTGGCGACTGGAGCCAGCAGTGGCTTGGGCCAATGCGGCCGCTGTTGCTAGAGCCCCAAGGTGGGCATCCTCTTCCGCTCGTGCCCGACGTTGGCGTCGAGACAGACGAGTCGGGATGAGCGGCGCGGGCAGGTGGAGAGCCCGCTCTTCGACTGGAGAGGCCTGGCGGCGGTGTCGCCGTGGCCTGGCGGGAGTCCTTACCGTAGATCCCTGGAGCGAATCCCGGATAGGGTGATCCCGGGCCTCTTCCACCTCATCCGCGTAGGGAAGGGAACTGTCAGAGCGCTCCGGGGATAAGCTCCCGAAGCGGTTGGACGTTGAGGTAGGCAGCGGTGCCTCCCTGCGCGGCCCTCGGGGGCGGCGGTGGTGGCGAGGTGCAGCCTCCTCAAGGTCTAGGCGAGCCATTTCCCTAGTGGGGATGACTCCCTCTTCCTCGTATCTCCGCACCAGGGTGTTGATCACCCTTCTCTGGATGACCTCCGAGGGGGAGAGAGGGCGTGGTCGTCCCGCAATTGCGGCTGCTGGGACGGCTGTGGAACGGGCGGGACCGCGCGGAGTAGCCGCGTCGGTGTTTCCCCTGTCCCTGCGCCAGTGGGCGGGTGGCGATCGGGCACTGGATCGGGCGACCTGATTTCTGAAAGCAGGGAGAAAGACCCATTAACACTGACAGGAAAAAGGAATCGACAACCAACCATTAGCGCCACGACGCCTTCCGTGGGGGAACCCAGGCCCTCGACGTTGCGAGACGGAGTGCCCGATGTCCCTTGCCCAGCCCCTGGCGGGTAAGACTGAATGCTTGGCCAGGCAACATGCCGGTCTTCCAACACCTCTGAAAGCTATCGGTCTTCATGTCGAGGAGAAGAGATTCACGTCGGGTTCACCATTTTTCTGTTTCGGTGCGGATGTGCGTCGGGTTACGCTGTTCCGCCAGGACGCGTTCGCGCGTGCACCCGTCAACCCGAGGGGATGGGCGTGCGGCTTGTGGTCCCGCAGTCCCGCTTTCCAAGGGCGGGCGGCATCCGTCCCTTATTCAGGGGCGTCTGCTCCTTGATCGAAACCGGGATGATGGGATGTCGGCTCCTCCTTCCTTGGACGTCTCCTCAGAACTTGTCGCCTAATCCGGGTCTCCCTCATAGACTTAAGAATGTTCGTGAATCTCGTTCCCGGCGCCATATCTTCATGGACACCGGTTAATTACGCTGCTTCCGGCCGGACGTTCCAAGGCGTCTGGGCGGGGCAGCAACCTGCGGTGAGAAGGCCGGGTGGCTCTGGGTGCTGGGGGCGTGTCGTAACACTGCGGCTCTGCACGTCTGTCTTCCGTCCCTAATAGGGCTTCTCGAAGGCATGATGGCCTGAGGCATCCCGTACTAGGTGCGGGGAACTGTGTCACCTGAGGTTTTCCTCAGCTTCCCGTGTTTAACACGGGGTATGCCGCGAGTTTAACGTCCAGCGGGGACGGCATCGGACCGATCAACACGAAAAGTGGATCAGATGACAGAACCCCTTGCGGGGAACCTCCGACGCTGGGGCCAGCACATGGGCGGCTTCCCAAGTAACGTGGAGTGGAGTGAAGTGGCATGACCCCACCGGGATGTGGCGGCCCGGGTAAGGATCAGGATGGATGATGAAGTGAAGAGCTTGGACCCCAGAGGGGCTTCCTATGTACCGCGCGTTAACACGGATCAAAGTCAACGTAGTTCGGGCATACAGTTTAACGTCATGCTGGACGTCGGCAAGCCGACTCACGAAGAGGTCGAGGCCGCCGGGCGGAGGATTGAACCGAACCACCTCGCACAGAGGGGGATGGAACGGCCGGGTGGATCACAGTTTCACGTCATGCTGGACGATAAAAGGGGAAATGGAAAAGGGGGGCTGTGGGGAGGCACCGCGGAGATACACGCGGGCAGTCTCCCACAGGGGCGGATTCATAGGTGAATCGACGCAAGCGTGAACCCTGGAGGGGTCCACTGATGGACGAACCGACGTAAATACGACCGGGACGACCAGGTGGTGGGCTTGGACCTCAGGGAGGCTTCCTACGTACCCTGTATAGAAGACAGGGATCAAAGTCCACGTAGTTCATTCTGTCAGGACTTACGCACTTGAGGCAGCCCGGTTGCGGCAAAACTCAGTTGGAAGGGACTTGGACCGAAAGCAGAAGACACCTCGATCCCAGTCATACCCTCTACTGGCTTCGGCCGTGGGGAGGCGCAATGGAGATACACATGTGCAGCCTCCCACGAGAAACTAGGGGTTTGTAATACCCTGCCCCCGTAGGGAAAAGCCACTCCCATTAAATCGCCCCGAAAGCGGGACAATCCCGACATCCCTGCAGAGACGAGCGGGTGGGGGCCACATCCAAACCGGGGGAGATCCTGCGTGCAGAGCACGGGATCGGATGAAGCGGACGGTTTAACGTCTTGCCGGACGAAGTACAGTTTAACGTCGTGTGTTGAGGACGAGGCGGACGGTTTAACGTCTTGCCGGACGAAGTACAGTTTAACGTCATGTGTTGAGGACGAAACACTTGGCAGTTTAACGTCTTGCAGCGCGGACGATGGGGCTAGGCAGTTTAACGTCGTGCAGCTTGGACGGATGTGCAGTTTAACGTCATGCTGGACGAATATGCAGTTTAACGTCATGCTGGACGTATGCGCAGTTTAACGTCATGCGGGACGAATGCGCAGTTTAACGTCATGCTGGGCATAGGTTGCCGGACGAATGGGTGCATGTCACTTCGCACGAACCTGGAGGGCCGCACGGGAAGACAACGCACGGTGCGGGCACCCAGGATGAGGAGCATCGGGCGCCGCGCAGGCAGGTGCCCTCAGGGGGTCGAGGGGACGACCCTGGCAGATTGCGCGCAAAAAGGAAGCTTTGCGCGCAATACTGTGGGCCGGCGCGCAATCGGGGCGTCTGGCGCGCAATTGGGCCAGTGCCTTGCGCGCGGATGCTTGAGATTGCTCACACCGGGCTTCGGATAGCGCGCGGGGGCAACGGCTCATTCTCTAATGAATGGCCACTTGAAAGAAGGGGGGTGCGCGCAATCAGGTCGGATTGCGCGCACCCCGGGGGCAATTGCGCGCAAGCGGGTTCTTTTGCGCGCAACGACCTTAGGGTGAGTTTTTATTCAAATGAAAGGAGCCAGCAGGGATTGCGCGCGAAGGCGGACCCCGAGGCTTTCTTGCGCGAAAGAAAGGAGGTTACCTGAAGTTCGTCATTGCGCGCGGAAGGGGTTGAATTGCGCGCACGAGAGACGTTTCGACTTCCAGCAACCTTTGAAACGTTGGGGGTCGCCTTGTATTTATAGGCAACCCCGGGCGTGGAATTCAGGGTGCGAGCGCGAAATTCTCCTCGCGGGCGCGGAATCGGGCGCGGCGCGCAAGGGAGTCGCGCGGACCCGCGGCGCGCAAAATTGCGCGCCGGACCGGCGCATTGCGCGCATCCCGGGGGGGTTTGCGCGCGGAACATCACCTTTGCGCGCGGGCTTCTGAAATTCCGCGCAAGGCCTCCGGGCCCTCCGAAACGTTCTTCCGACTCCAAATATCACTTCGCTTTCCGCATCCGGAGCTTCGTTTGGGAACAACGGACTTTTCCGGCGTCTACAGTTATTATTACCATTCAGTTTCTTCTTTGGCTCATGTTAGAGCTCGAAGTATGTTCAGGGGGTATCATTTCTCAAAATTCCATTATTACCATTATTTATTCACACTTAATTTTCCATGTTACCAATATTAAATTCACAATTAATATGGACATGTTACAATTCTTACTTCTAAATAGAATAAATATATTCCCATTCCTTTACTCACAAGTACAACGACCATGTTACCATTTATACATATCAATTGAATGATTATGTTCTCATTTTCTTATTAACAATTACAATGACCATGTTACCATTTATACTTCTCAATTGAAGGACCATGTTCCCATTCCTTTACTCACAAGTAAAGTGACCATGTTACCATTTATACGTCTAAATGGAATGACTATGTTCTCATTCATTTATTCATAATTAATTCATCAATTAATTATTCAACAGCAATTTTATTCCTAATTCAACAATTAGTTTGTCACATAAATACCCTTAATTAATTCCCCAATTAATTAAGTACAAAAAATCCATTAATTAATTTTTCAATTAATTATCTCTAAGAAACCATCTCAATATCACATAATTAATTCTATAATTAATTAACTCAAAGAAATAACCCCAATATATTATAATTAATTCTACAATTAATTATCTATATTCAAGAAATAAAAAACACATAATTAATTCCACAACAAATTACCTAAATCAAAATACAAAAATATCATAATTAATTCCCAAATTAATTATCTATTTCAAAAATAATTCAATTAATAAATTTTCCACATTAATTAACCTAATTTTGGATTTACAATTTCTAAATAATGATATAAATTATATAATTGAATAAACTTAATCCAAACCATGACTCTGGGAATTAAAAATTAGACCACCTACCTCAATTTGTTGACATCACTGGCCAATAGAAGAATCCCCAATTTTAAGTGGTTTAATCAAGAACACAATAGAAGAATGAGTTTTAGATCCAAATTCTAAATCCAAGATCATAATGAATCAATGTCTAAGAATATTTGATCTAGATATATACCCAATAGTAGATAAACCTCTTGGTTTGATCCAAAAAAGGATCGAAATAGAGATATAGATGTAAATGAGAAGAAGGTAGATACTCAGATGGTTCATATCATCAATCATTCTTTTTATTTTCCAAGAAAGGAGGTCAAGAAGGCTTTGAATCTATTCAAGGGCCTCCAAAATCCTGAAATAGAGCCTAGGGTCGAAGGAGGAGAGATGTATAAAAAATAATAGATAATTTAGCCTCATAAAATGTTTAAAATAGCAGGTCAGGAATTTACATGGTACGTAATATTATTACATGTCATGTAAATGTTCTTAATGGAATACTCCCAAAAACCCATCACTTTGAATTTATTTTATTAAAACCCTCAAATAATTACATGATGTGTGATCCATTTACATAGTGTTCCAATGTTCTATAGTTTATTTTTTATCCCATTTTCCTCTTCAATCAACCCAAACCTATTTTAAATTCTCCCATATCACCAAGAACCCAAAAAACACTTAACAAACTAAACCTGGAAAAGATAGGATCTTACATTAAACTTTATCCAAATTAATCATACCTAACTCAATTTTGATTTAATTTATTCTCTCAAAATTCAAAGTCTTTGTAAATATATTTTCCAACTAATATTTTGTACCAATGTATTCAGGAGTGATATCACCCTTTTGAAAATGATCTTTCAAAAAGTGATGTCTTACATATATATGTTTTGTTCTAGAATGAAAAACCAGATTCTTAGAAATGTTAATATAAATTTTATTGTCACAATTTAAGGATACATGTTAGAATTGATATCTATAATCTAGTAAAGTATATTTCATCCACAAATTTTTTTCATGGAAACCACTAGTTGATATGTATTCAACTTAAATAGTATAAAGTGCAACCAAATTTTTTATCTTACTACACCAATAAACTAGAGACATGCCTAAAAGGTGACATTTTCATGAGGTACTTTTTCTATCTAACTTAAATCCACCAAAATAATCATTAGAATAACTACCTAAATAAAATCCTTGTCCCCTAGCTTAAAAAATTACAAAATTGATAGTATACTTGAGGAATTTGAAAATTCTTTTAAAAGAAACTAAGTGTGACTCTTTTGGATTATCTTGAAAGTGAGAACACATACACACACTACACATTATATCATGTTGACTAGAAATAAAGTAGATAAGTCTTCTGATCATACCTTTGTAACTATTTTGATCCTCTAGTTTCCCAGTTTCATCAAGATTCAAATTATAGGTGGTACTCATATAATTATCACTACTCTTAGTTCTATCCAAGTTAAAAAATTTTGAAAGATATTTGTATATTTACTTTGATTTAAAATAATTCCTTCATTATTTTGAAAAATATAAAATCCATGTAAGAACTTAAGTTCACCCATCAAACACATTTCAAATTCATTTTTCATCATTTTACAAAAATCAATACAATGCAAATTCCTTGAAGGTCCCAAAATTATATCATCTACATAGATTTTTTCTACTAAAACATCTTTTGAAATTAATTTTATAAAAAGGGTTGGATTAGACATTCATTTTGAAAATCATTTTCAAATAATAAAATTTCTAAGCTTATCATACCAAGCTCTGAGAGTTTATTTTAAACCATATAAAGATTTAGTTAATTTGAAAACATGGTTTGGAAAATGATGATTTTGAAAACTATGGGGTTGCTCAACAAAAACATCATCAACTATAAAACCATTCAACAATGCTCTCTTGACGTCGATTTTTTAAAGTTTGAAATATAAATTATTTTTATAGGATAGTAGTATTATAATGGATTCAAGTCTGGATACTGGTGAAAAGGTTTCCTCACAGTCTATTCCTTCTTCTTGACTATACCCTTGAGAAACTAGTCTAGCCTTGTTTCTAACTATAGTGTCTGATTCATCTACCTTGTTTCTAAACAAACATTTATTTACAATAGTTAATGTTTCCTTAGGTTAATCTAAAAGTTCCCACATTTTATTTTTTTCAAAAAAAATCAATTATTCCTACATTTCTATCACCCAGAATTCTTCATTAATAGCTTCATTGATGTTTTTAGGTTCTAATTGAGATAATAATACTTGATGTTCAACCTAATTTCTAGGAGAAGCTCTAGTTTTTTTACCTTTATCCATATAGCCTATAATATCATCTAAATTATGGTACTTAAGAGTTATAATAGCTCTAGAGAGAGGGGTTGGTCATTTCAGGTTTTATAGGTTTAGGTTCTGAAAATTCTAGAAATTATTGAGAATTAAAAGATTCTTCCAAATATTTGAAAGAATAATCTAAAGGTTTAGAATTTATGTTCATAGAAGAAAAATAATCCTCAATGTTTTATAGGTAGTTCTTAGACACAGGTGGATCAGTATCATCAAATTTGACATAGATATATTCTTCCATAGTTTTAGTCTTTTAATTAAAAACTCCATAGGATTTTCTATAGGTTACCACCTTCATCACGTTTGGTGGTAAACTTGTCCAAATAATCCTTAGTGTTAACAATAAATACATTGAATCTAAAAACTCTAAATTAATTAACCTTAGGATTCCTATTATTCCAAAGTTTATAAGGGGTCTTCTTCAAGATAGATCTAATCAAAACCCTATTTATGATATAGCAGATTATATGGAAAAATTCTTCTGAAAAATAGATGTGTAAGCCATAATCATTTAACATGGTCTGGGCTATCTCTTATAAAGTTTTATTTCTTCTCTTAATAACTCTATTCTGTTGTGAGGTACTAGGAGAAGAGAAATTATGAGTGTACCCATTTTGTGATAAACAAGATTCAAAATCTTTATTTTCAAAATCATATCCATGGTCACTTCTTAAGGTCTTAATTCTAAGTCCACTTAGATTTTCTACAAATCTATCATACTTGGTGAAATAAGAGAAAGATTCACTTTTGTGATCTAAAAATAATACCCAGGTAAATCCTAGAAAATTTATCTACTAGAACATAGAAATAGTGCTTACCACTTAAACTAGAAACTGTAGATGGTCCAAAAAATACATATAAACTGACTCAAGAGGTTGAGAAGTGTTTTTTAATTATAGAGAAAATTTTATATAAAATAAAAATATTATATCAGTCTAAAGGACAGAATCATATTACAATATTTATCATGAAGATGAAGAAGATCAGTGGGAATATTGTTGAGCCAGGTAATATCTTGAATTACTCATTTTTTAGAAAGACCATCTGTAGTTGTATTTTCTTCATTATAAATATGAGTGATAGTGTAGTTTATGTCGAGAAGTGAGTGGGTGCAATCCATCCATCAAGTAGTGATCGGCCACGCAAGGTGTGTCACACTGTTCTAAATTGCTTGCACCATGGTAGTTGAATCACTTTCAAACTAGAGATTCTTCTAACCATGAATCCTTGAGAATGTAATGGCATGTATCATACCCATCATTTTGGCCTCCAAATAAGAGGAAATGATGCAGTTCCCAAGAAAGCATCTGAGTATCTAACCCAATTGATTCCTAAAGATAATTCCACAACCCACGGGACCTAGATTTCCTTTTGAGACACCATTCACATTGAATTTAATCCAACCAGGAAATGAATCACTCCAAAACACTTCAAAGATAAGATGTGGTCGATAAAAATTTCCTTCAATCCAAAGATGTCACAGAATTGTAAATTCATCAACAGTGTTATTGCAGTGACCCTTTTGCATCAATGCAACTTCATGTATGGAAATAAGAATTTTCATCTAACCTGCATTATGATTGAGTGAGGATTTTTTTATGATTAATAGAATTTCTAACATATCAGATCACATGATGGATCTCATCAAAAGCCGAAAGGAATAGGTTATTAATTTTTTAAAAAATTTCAATTTCTGCACATCTCTTTAGTTGAGTGTTGATAGAATCAAGAATCAACCATCTGCAGTTAAAAATGTCAAAAATTTAGTTCCAAAGAGTATAGGTAGTAGCACAAGAAAGGAAGAGTTGATTAGAGTCTTCATTATGTTGATTGTAGTGCCTATATTTGGAGTGAAGTTGAATACCAAATGATTGAAGCCATTTGTCTGTGGTAACTCTATTGTGATCAAGGAACCAAATAAGAGTGAATCTTGAAGGTTTTATCGAAGGTTTGTCAAACAATTTTATCCAACAAAAATCACTTTCAGAATTATAGAAAAAATTATTATAAAAGTTTTTTGAATTATGCATACAATTGTGAGAAGGTTTATAAATTAAAAAGTCATCATTTTTTGAGAAAGGATAGTTGTTAATGATATTCATGATGTCTTCAGGTAGATGATAGTTATGATAATTTATCATGTTGCTAATTGAGTAGGTGGTTCTTTCAGAGGTTTGGTTAGGATGAATCATAGATATTAGGGGGTTCCAGTCTAGTTATCTAACTAGAAATTTATAGAGGAATCCTTGGTAACCATCCATCTAGAATCATTCATGATGGTGGAAAAATATTTCTTAATAAATGGCCAGATATAGGAGCTGAGGAAGTTCAATTTTCCTTCTTTATGTTTTCCAAGAAATCTTTTTTTGAGAAAAGAGATAGAATCTGAATTATTTTAAAGAAGGTTTTAAGTGAGTCTAGCTTGAAGGACCACATTAAAGTACCTAAGATTTTTTATTCCAATCCCACCCTTATCAATGGGTTTGCAACAAGTTAGCTAGGGAACAGTCACAAGATTTCTTTCCATAATGCTACCAGTCCAAATGAAGATTTTTATTAAGATATTCATTTTTTTATAAGCCCAATAGGCCATTTGTAAACCATAATGGATTAAACCATTTTAGAAACAAGAGTGGATATAACAAGGCATATTCTTCCTTCCAAACAGAGGGATTTCACTTTCTAAGAAGATAGTTGGTTAAAAACTTATTCAACAATTGCAGAAAAGTGAAAAGACTTGGTTCTGCCCCAAAAAATGGGAACATCAATGTATGTAAAAGGAAAAGAACCATCTATAATGCCGAAGTCACTGATAATGTTACCTTTCCTACTGGGAGAAACGTTTTTTCCAAAGAAGATAAAATATTTGTTCCAACTAATCGTTTGACCAGAAACCTCTTCATAGTGAGATAAAGAATTTTTTAGTTTTTGAATATTTCTTTTATCACCTAGAAAAAAAAAGATGATATCATCAACATATAGAAGATGTGTGGGAGAATTCACATTCCTAGAAACATGAATGGATTTTAGTTTGGTATGATCCACAAGACGAGTGAGGAGGTGACTAAAATAATCCTCTACAATGGAGAAAATAATGGAAGATAGGGGGTCACCTTTCCTAACACATTTGGTGCATTTGAACTAGCCCTTGTGAGAACCATTGATGAGGATGGAAATAGAGGCTGAGTTGAAAAGGGTTCTGATTGTAGTAATAAAAGATTCATTAAAACCAAATCCTTGAAGAACCTTGAAGATGAAACTCCAGTATGTGGTATCAAAAGCTTTCTTAATGTCATGTTTAATGGCAATATTACCCGCTATTAACTATGTTTAGAGCGTTGATTCACTCAGAGGTAAGACAAATACAATCTTGTATGGATCAACCCCTGATAAACCCAAATTGGTTCAAGGAGACAATATTTTTCGTGATAGTTGAAAGTATATTAGAAATGATTTTGGTGATGATTTTGTAAAGGGTTTTAATGAGAGAAATGGGTTAGGTTGAGAAGTTGACACATATTTATTTAATTTAAATGAAAATGTGTGTTTATTCCTTTTTCATAGGGGTTACAGATTTTATCATTTGGGAACTCTAGATTTGGTATATCCCTAACTAACCCTTTCCTAATAATATTTATAATTGATTGAATGTTTCGGTGGACTATTCTCTTATTTCAAATCTAATATTATTTTTGAAAAGGAACTAAATAAGTAAAAATGTTTAGAAATTAAAGAGTTTAAATCGACAACATAAACATTTTAATATCTTAAGGCAGTAAATACTAAATTATCTTTGGAAACCAAAACATTACATGAATCATTTTAAATATTTCACATAAAAACCTTAATCACATAACTTTGAAATTATAAGAAGGTTATACTTTAAACCATCAATAAACAATACTTTAGAAATTAAAAATGAATTTTGTTAACGATTTGGCCAAGGCTGATGATTTTTTCTTTTGCATTATCACCAAAAGTGACATGACCACTATAAAACTTAATAAGGATCTTGAAACATAAATAGTATCCTATCATATGTCTTTAACATATAATGTTCAAATACTATATAATCTTACAAGAGGTCTTAAAATATCTTTCCTACAAAATATAATTTAAACAATAAATGAATTTGGTACCTAGACTTGTTTGGGTATAGAAATGTTAGTAATTAAAGATTTGGGAACCCACAATTAATTGACAGATTTTATATAAATAGATTGAAGAACTTTTCAGATGAAACTCTATTGGTTCCATTAGAAAAATAATTTGTATTAGAACATTAAGGTTTGGATTTTGGAACCAAAGTATCTTTAACTACTTTTCTCTTTCTAGTTTGGTATCCTATTCCAGTAGCATACTTATGTGTAACTAACTTTCCTAAAAATTGAGTAAGTTTTTCTCTATCATTAGTGAACTTTTCTAAATCTTTATTTAACTACCCATTTGAAAGTTTATGTTCAATATTTACTTTTAGAATTTGAGAATTATTCTCCTTTTTAATAGAAATATCATATTTAAAATTTGTAGATAAAAAATTTTGTCTTTTGAGCATTTTATATTTATCTTTTACTTAATTGAATGTATCCTCTACCGTATTATAGTAATAAAATAATAATTCATTAGAAATCTCATCATATACATGTTCATTTTTTGAAACATAATAAATATCATCATTATGCAGAGTTGAGGAAGTAGTAGTTAAAATAGATACATTGTATTCCTTAGAAATGTCAGTCATAAAGCACATGATTTCTCAATTTGATTTCTTCTCATGTGATGAATATGAATCACTGGAACTATATTCATAAGCACTCCATGTATCATTCATTTGTTTCCAGTAGAATTGGTCCTTTTCATTATATTTCTTTTTTTTTAACTTTGGACTGCCGGATTTGACATGTCCTTTCCTCTTACACTAAAAAAGGGTGACTTTATTTTCATACTTCATAAAGTATTTATTCTAGGTTCCCTTAGAATCATACCTTTCTTTATAATTGGGATTTCTGAAAAACTTATTTTTCCTATAAAATTTCATAAATCGTCTAGTTAGAGGAGCCATCTCCTCATCACAATTTGGTGGTGAATCACTATCACTTAAACATACATCTTGGGATTTCCCATTTTCTTTTTCTTTCTCTTTATATCTAGATGATGTAGTCTTAAATGATATTGATTTCCTTATAGGTTCTCCATAATCCTATCAGTTGACTTTTAAATATTCCTAATACATCATCAGCTTACCAATCAACTCTTTGACATGTATTTTGTTGATATCATAGGATTATCTAATTGACATAGATTTTCCTCTCCATCTTTCAGGTAAACATCTAAGCAGTCCTATGATCTGGTCATTGTTGGATACTAGATTCCAAAGTGATATCATTGTATTCACAATCTCATTGAACCTAAGATACATGTCAAAAATAGGTTCATCAAGCTTCATCATAAAGTTATCATACTTAATATTATATGTGTTAAGTCTCATCTCTTTAAAATTAGTTGTTCCCTTAGGATAAATAGATAAGGTATCCCAAATTTTATATGAAGTATTTCAAGTAGATATACTATAAAATTATTCACCTCCTAATGCATAATAAAGGACATTCATATCTTTATAATTATTATTCTAAGAAATCTTTTTAGAATCATCCCCATTCTTTCTAGAAGTATCAGGTATGGCATATTTATCTTATATAGAAGTCTAAATTTCAAAAACCACACTCTCAAAATGCAGTTAAATTTTAATTTTCCATTGAGAATAATTATTACCATTGAAAAAGCTAGGTATTTCAGTAAAAGAACCTTCTTGAAAAAAATCCATTTAAAGAACTAAATTTATAAATAACATAAATATAATATCATTAAATTATAACTAAAATCATAGTTAAAATTATTTTTAAATCTTTATATCCAAAGAAAATATCATTTGATACTGAATGTTGGTTGGAGAGAGTATCTAAAGAGGGAGGTGAATTGAGTACTGAATAAAATTTCTATTGAAAATGGATTAAAATTGATTCCCCTAATTAATTTAAAATTTTCCCAGTTAACTAAAACATCATATCATTATAAATTCTAATCTTTTAAAATATTTCATAGAAGATTGATTAGTTCTTGGATAAAATAATATCCAATATTACTCAGAACTTTGAAATAAATTTACATAATTAAAATCTTCTAAAAATAATAACAAAGTTTAGATATAAAATTATATATTTTGTTGAAAGTTTAAAATAATTTTCAATTTTAAATAATAAATTCAAAGTAATACAAAATAAAACAAGTAGTATAATTTTTAATACACGAGTTTCATTCTCAAGATGAGACTTAGTCCACTCCACTTGGAGATCACCTTACATAGAGTAGTTTATATAAAATAAATAGTTTGATCCACAACCTGGATCGAGTTTTACATTAGTTCACAATTATTCAGGTCACACACTACCTCTTCCAAAGTTATACATGGGAGTATAAATGAAATAGGTCATATAGGACCTCTAACATAGTTTTTATGGGAAAATAGATGTAAAATAGTTAATAATACTTCTATGTATCTTCCAGTTATAGTAGTAGATAGTGTGTGTGAAAATAAAAAGAGTATCACACACTACTCTAAATGTAAAATATAGTAAACAAACTGAGAAATTAAAAGTGTGAAGGAATAGAGATTATTGGTTTTTTATGTGGTGACTCTCATGACTCCTTTAAGGAATTTTTAAATATAGATCAAGTTGGGCTGTTGAAAATCAATAGAATAGAGTGTTATAGACTCTTGTACTTGACTATAAGAATGTGATAGATGTGTATTGTTCTTCATCCATCTCAACCATGTAAATAAGATTTAGTAGGTAATATCTTCTTGATATTTCAATCTAGTTCCTCTCTATCATGTATGATTAAATAATTTCAGTGAATTTATTTCAGAACATTCATTCTCTATCTGTGTGTATAACTTTTATTTTACAAGGGAGTATACTTCTCTTTTATTTATTACAGGAGGAAGAATATCCACATACATATATACATCCTACTTCCTCGTATAGAAATTCTGACACATTATTCAATGTGTTATATTGAACAATTCAGTTAAAAACATTAAAATATGTTTGGAATTTAATTCAATAATATAGTAGTTAGAATAATTTAATTCAAAATAAATAAATTAGAACATTGGTGGTGTTTGTGTATGGCGGTGTGAGTCTAGCAGTGACTCAATCTGACGGTGTCTCAATGTATGGTGGTTTCTCCTTACAATGGTGACAAAAATATACCAGTGTCTTATTCTTAACCAAAATTCTATATTAGTGGTGAATCCTATGGTGGTGAGTTAGGCTGGCGGTGTTTCATACTTTACCAAAATTTTACTCTAGCGGTATGACATCCTTGATGGTGTGACATTTTTGGCAGTGTAATATGTGATGATGACTCATTTTAGGAATTTTTATTTTTTTCATGTATATGGTGAGATATATATGGTGGTGTGT
Source organism: Viscum album (assembly GCA_963277665.1). Lineage (NCBI taxonomy): Eukaryota > Viridiplantae > Streptophyta > Magnoliopsida > Santalales > Viscaceae > Viscum > Viscum album. Next base: position 457,697,228 of record OY728135.1, read on the forward strand.
CAACTCGGTGGTGGATTAGTCTTGACTATAACTCATCCTCATTAGTGTCTCAACTTCAATGGTGAATCATCCTTAGTAAATTTTATCACTTGTCTCAGATTATAAAATACTTACCAAAAACATGAAATGCATTAATATCATTAGAATCATTACGTTTTGATCATTAAAAAATATGTTTAACACAAAACACATTAATCTACATGTTCCTTCATTGTGTGATTTGATTTTCTATATTGATTAGTCTATTTTTGTTGTGTACTATGTTTGACTATGAGGTTTTGGAAGGTGCATTGATGGGTTTTTTGGGACTCTCAATTATGTATAAACCTCTCTATAGAATCACATATTTAGACCTTATATATTTCCTTTTTCTACATTTGATAAGTTTATATATTGGTTCATTCAAAGTTGATGCTTCTAACATAAAACTTTACACTCTTACTATCTAATTTCCATGGGATAGAGATAGGGATTTGGGTTTTATTCCACTGAATCAAGGTGTAATTAGTTTAATATGATGGTGATTTTTCATGGAAAATCTATGGGATATTTTGGAGATAATAATTCATGTCGATTCATGTCATTTTATTGGAGTTGGTCCACTGTGTTGATTATTTACATATTTTTGAAAAATTGGGATGCAATAAGTGAATAAATCGATATTGGGGTTTAATTATTTTACATTTCACTGGTCTATATTCATGTTGGGAGTGATATACATGTTGTTACATGAGGTTCTAGCCATTGGAGGCCACCTAATGATATTTTCCTCAATTATGCCCAAAATAATTAATTGTGAATTAATTGAGTTAATTAATTATAATTTTTTTTAATTAATTAAATTGGGTTCTCTATGGAAATAGGGGCTTGATATTTTTGGATGATGATTGGTTAGAGATTTATAAGTATCATAACTTCATATCATGGTTGGTGGTACCTATGATACTTAACCATATGTTTTATATGTATGATGTTATATTCTTACATGCAGGTGCATGTGTATACTTGTATTTTCCTCTAAATAAAGTAAGTTTCCTGGTAGACTCTAAGTAGTGGAATGGACCTTATGGAATGGAGTTATGGGTGCCTTAGCATGTTAATGATCCAACTATAGTGTTTTTGGTGTAAGAGTGTGGGGTTGTTTTACCTTATTAAGTAGGTATAAATTGAGATTCTTAAGCTTGTTTTTGGTATCATATTTATATGGTTTAGTTTATGGAAATAAGTTATAACAAACCTTAATTGAGAAGGGTATTAGGATCAGGAATGGATAGAATGGGTTGGTTGATGATGGGTTCAACCTAGGGTAACCATCAGGAGATGAGTGTGTCTAAGTAGTGTGTTGTATAGGGGGTATAGTGCATGATTCAATGTATGAAATGCTTCTATTCATTCTAATCATTATAGTTGTGTGGGAATTTTGATAGATATCATGGTAAATTCCTTAGGATTTGAATAGTTGTATCCTATGAGCTATAAAATCACAAGTTGGGTGATATATATGAGTTTTTATTATTCGTATAAATTTGGTTAGGTCTAATAATAAAAGTGATTTTCTTCCCTAGAGATAGATGTGTTTAGTTTATTATGCCTTGTGTTATAGTTATCAACTTGGAAAGGTTAACCCATGAGGCTATGCATATGATGACATGTCACATGAGTAATGGGGATATCTCATGGGTGAATAACATCATAGTTATGTGTCAAGTTGAGATGCATCAATGATGTTGGACACTAGTGGATAGCTAATTCCTAAGTTGTGGATGTTATGATTTATGTTACATATATCTTAACCTTGATGTAGTCTTCCATTTTCAAGGGAGGTGATATTTTTCACCGATGATGGTTCATAGGTTACATAAATTCAAGTGTAAAATTATGAGGTTATTAATGTTATTATATAGTGGATGGTTTATGGTACTCCACCTTGGATTAATTTCTTTTTTAGGAACCCATGGTCAAACCAAAAAAGAGCCCAAGATTCCCTATAAAAGTTATTTTAAATGCTCGTGGTCAAGATGACTAGTAGATAAGATTCCTATAGGATTACTTCATTAATTACCATTTTTAAACCAACCAACATCATAAGACACCATCTAATAATTCTTTTATTTCCCATGTTCAAACTTAAAATAGAGATTGGGATGCCATCTGGTAGTTTTGTTAGCACTCATGGTCAGAATAACTATGTCTTTGGATTCCATTTGGTAGACTTCCTTAGTGTTTATGGTCATATCATAAGTTAGTTTATAACTCCATGAAACATTATTAATTATTCTTTAGTGTGTTGGATGTGACTTATTGGTTATCATCATCCAGGTGAGGTTGGGTGTCATGGTGTCCTGGTAAGCACATGATGACCTGACATGTATGTCTGTATGCCATTTTTGGTCCTGCATTATTTATTTTAATCCTTCATACACTGGTATATAATTTTATTTATTATGGATTATATTAGTGTTTCCTTAATATGTTTTATGATTACACTTGGATTAGGCAACTTAGTGTACACACAGACTTCTATGACTAGTTTCAGGTAGCAGATTGTATTGGAGATCGAGATGGAGTAGCCTGAAAAAGTTGGATATGGGATTGAGGTGGGTCTTGAGTATTATCAGGGGTAATCCTTGTTTAATTATTCTTATTTTCATTTTTTATTGAATAAGATCAGTGGTAAATCCCTTTTTATGTAAGTTATGTTTTACATGCATCATTAATTTTATATAGCTGAAGGGTTTTTATGGATCAATTAACACTTATTCAATATATTGAAACTCAATAGAAACTGCATTCCTATGATCATCATACTATGAAAAGTTTAAACCCTGTATAAATAGAATTATGAACATGTAACTTTAATCAATTTTGGTTACATTAATAATCTTCAATAATAGTGGTTTGATGAAGATCATTGAGGAACATCTGGAAGACTCTACCCTTTGAGGTGTATCTATAGGTTAAACTAAATCACCCCTCTTGGGTTAGATTCTATATTACTCTCATGATATACTACTAACACCTCTTGAGGAAAAGGTATAAGGGAAAAATAGAGCTTATAGGGATGGAGATAAAGGATAAGGGATATTCTCAAGGATCACACACTATATCAATAGAATTAGACTCATTATATATCCCTCAAGAATTCTCCCTGAGTATCTATAGAATTTACTCATACTCTATATAATGTATGAGTAAATGGATTCAGTTACAAATCTGATAACATTTATTTAAATTAACTCTCACTAATGTTTTGTCATATGAAATATTAGTATTGATGATAGTTAATGTGGAAGTAGTCTAAACGTTAATATCTAATTTTCAGCTTTCATTTATTAATCATAGGATGTTATGCGAATCGTGTTATACAATTATTCAAATAACATGGCCTAACAATATTTACATATCATACACTATTATTGTCTTGGGATACTATAATACAATACCACCATATCATGTAAAATTATATGAATTGTTCTTATCTATTCCATATCATATGATGTATTTATCTTTTACATTATAATATATCTATAAATACATCAAAAGTATAAAGGTTTTAAGAAATATCTCCATTAATTTACTACTTTCACTAAATCCTTATAGAATTAATTTTATTTTACCTTGTATTAGATCACATTCAATATCTTATGAAACTATTTTTTGATATCTTCTAAAAATATATAAAATCTATCATCAGATTCACCATGTATCATATCATATGTAATAAATTGTGAATATTCATCCAAAACTAATTTTGGAAAAACTCTAAAACACTTTTATAGAAGTTGTCTGATTTTTTTGAAAACTCAATCCCCATTTATTCAACCACAAAGTGTGACCCCATGACCCATTATAGCATTGAAAAAATACAGATTCCAAAATCCATGAATGTAAGTAAATAGAGGCCTCTAGTGAAGAATCAACACTAATCTTGCTAAAAAGGGATCTGACATAATCTACATCAAACACATATACCTATAAACCAATGTCCACTAGTTGTAAAATATACATAAATTTTTTATTTTATTCATTTGTACAAGTAAATGAGTAAACATGGGAAACATATAATTTCAATCATGTATAACTACTCATAAGTTTTGTATTCTATAAGTATATAATTAATAAGTAAATGAATAAATAATCATTATGGTTGATCACATCATATTACCCTCATCTAATAGATAAGTAAATCACATGTATTATCTAGTTATAGTCATATAGTTCTTCAATCTATCTCATTTAAGGTCCCATATGTCATACTCCTCATACAAAGAGGACAAATCCCATCTTGGTTAAGCCTCAACCGATGACATGATCAACAAAATATGAAACTACCCCCAGATTAGATAATTCTCAAGGCTTACATATGAAAGGTATCAATGTACGAAGGTTCTAATGCTAATTATCATTTCAAACTTAGGTATAAGGAAACCCCAACATGAAACACACACTGCTAGTATACCAAGGACATAGTGCATGACACTCCATGTGGTATACTTATAGGTAAAACATTGCATAAATCTTATTTTTACCTCATGATAATATTATATATATCTATACCAAATCCTAATCAAACTAACATTAACATTTCATCACACCATATAATACTCCATGAAGAAAATTGGTTAATAAAAACTCAAATCTATACTTGAAGAGTATAATTATCATTTCACTTCATAAAATATATTCAACCAATGTGAAATAATGATAAATTATAGACTTTATTTTGTATAATGATGCATTTTATATTCTTAAAATAGTCCAAGGATACTAAAAAACCATACACAAGTGTCTATATCATGATATCCCATATAACACAGCACCATATAGGCCTTATGTTTATTGTACTTTTAAGGTTTGTTAAAACTCATTATATCTCTAAGTAATACATACCACATCTCTATGTGGCTATATGGTAAAACCCTCCCACTAAACAAATTACCAAGCAATATCAATGATGTAAAGTATTTTTAATAATAGTGATACTTAGGAATTATATTCCTAATGTTCAATTCCTTGAACATTGTATTAAAAATTCTTTAATTCATAACATATAATGGTATGATGTTAATAACTTCTTTTTTCTACTTATTAATTTACTAAGTTCATCATTATCTTTCTTCTTGTGAAACTTTACATTAAAATATTTCCTTGAGACCATTTTGGTAAAAATAATTAACTCTTTACATTTTTATTTACTAATACATCCTAAATTATTTTATGATATAAAGTGGTTTCCACTTCATTATAGTTTCTTATTGTGTCTATTTACACTTCTTTTACTTATATAACCTAAAATGTTTTAGGTTATTAAGTGATATTCACTTTGAATTTTAACTAGTATAATCCTTTATTTCTTACAATTTGAAATTCTCAAATTCCAAATATATTCCAACTAGCCTCATAGAAATTATATTCTATTTAGTTTATCTTTATATCATACACAAACTATTTTGTGTCAAGAAAAAACACTTATTTTCGATAGTGGGAATATTTAACAAATAAACTATTGTATCCATATCTTATATTGTATTCTATGTGTTTAGAGAATTATTTTGAAAAGAATATTTTAATATTTACAATATGAAACTAATAGGAACTATAATCTCAATTTCTCACATTTTAACAAATATATTCTCCTAAACTGGCCTAGATTCCCAGGTAATTTGATAACCAAGACATCCCTGACATAGCTCGAAGAGAGTTACTGATCCCCATGGGTGGGTGACAAGCACATTGAATCATAAAATATTAAATAGGGAATGCTTTTCTCACAAAATATCGGATGCCAAAAGAATAAATTTATGTATGCTCAACACTCCAATGGGAGAAAGTTCTAAAAACCAAATAGGTAAAATAAAACCCAAACCAATACATTTTCGAAGTACTCAACAAGAAGATAAAAATACCAAAGTAAAATAAAATATCACCTAGATAAAATTCTCATAAAACTTGTGTAATAGGTGAAAAAAGATCAACTGATCATTATCACCACTCCATGATCCAAAGGATCAAGAACATCCACCACCATTAAGTGGATATTTCCAATTGATCAGACCAAGTATAAGAAAGTCTACAAATTCCTAAAGGAAAAGGTAGGGTGTGATATTTTAATCCAAGTAAGGTCTCACCAAGTGTTCCATAATCAATACCATAACAATTTATGATTAATGCTATCAATTTAAATAAAACCAAACATAGAATTTCATTTTCATATTTAAAATAAAACCTACTTTCATCCAAATAATAGAATAGTATACCAATAAAATTTCAAATAGGATTAAATGAACATTTATATAAAACTATTTATATAAATTATCCTATATGAATAAAATTGTTCCAAAAAGCAACAACATGTATATCATATCAAATAACTCACCCCCCCCAAGGGAAAATTACACCCTCTCCCACTTAATGTAAAATTACACCCTCTCACACTTAAGGGAAAATTACATCCACTCCCACTTAAGATAAAATTAATCCCACTCCCAGTTAATGGATAATTACATTCACCCCCACTTAAAGGAAAATAACATCAAAAAATTGATGATCAGACATTTTAAAACACTTTAAAGCGCAATTTTCCAATTTCAAATTTCAAAATGAATTATCATTTCAAAACCAAATCATCAATTCTAATAATTTTATGCCATTTAAAAAATATTTCAATTTAATAATTTTTCTCAAGATCAAAATCAAATAATTTTTATCAAAATGATTTCCAAAACAAGCCATATTTTTTTCAAAAAAATTCCCCATAATTTCAATTCCATTGAATTAGGGGTTTCATCAATTTCTATACCCATTTAAAATAAATAATCAACACATCATAATTATATGTTTTTAAATAAATTAAAAACTAAATTAAATTTTTTCAAGAAATTAAAGGTTTTAATTGTAGGGGAAATTATTATGTTACCACCTACCTTTAATCAAAGATCAAGAAACGAACACCTGCAGTAGGACTCACCAATGAAGAATGAAGGCACATAAGATCTGGGAACACATCCTAGAAAAAATCTAATCAATTGTAATTTATTTCCATCCAATATTTAACGATCCATGAAACTCTAAGGAGGAAGGAAAGAGAGTTTTTTTAGAACTATTAAAGAGGATATCCAATTACCCAAAGGATATCGAATGATATCAAAACCAATTTAATACTCTAAGGGAAGGTTTTGAAGGAGAAAAATCACTTCTAGGGAGCCTTATCAACCCTGTAAATTGATTAGGGTCGTGTGGCGGTGACTTATTGTTAAACAAGGGTGTTCTGGATTTTAGAATAAAAATTCAGAATAAAAATATTCCACATGCATGGTTTCCTTAAGACGGTCACATGGTTAGAAAAACTTTGTGCCTTAACCATACATACATACTAGCTGGGGTTGATAGTTTCTCCTAGGTGGGTAAACTATTGGGGAAACCATTCACCAACCATGAATTCCTTACTATCTAAGGGGTGCATGGTTTACATAGGTGGGGTGAACAGTTTTGGAAATGGTGTGCCAATAATGAACGACATAGAAAGCCTCAAAAAATATCTAAATTCTACTTGAAACTCTATAAAATAAGACCTGACCAAAAGAATATCAAAACTATGGTTAAGGAATAACTAAAATAAGGTAACAAGATATTAAAACCTACCCACCATAAAACAAAATTTCCCTAGAAATCCTATCAAGATAGATCCATATTAAATAGATGATTCCACTACTGTCTCATTAGTTCCTCATGCTCCCAAGTCTCATGAGAATCAAAACTACACTACCATAGAACACATACCAAAGGTATAATCTCCAGATCAAGTGCCTTTGTCTAAGAATCAACAATCCTAACTCGATGCTCAGTCATGAATAAATCTGGCTCAACATCAAGATCACTCCAACTCAAAGCAAGATACTGGTTAGAATGATACTTATAAATATAAGATACAAGAAACACATTATATATCAAAGTAAACTATGGTGGAATTTATAAATGGTAAGACACTTTTACCACCGACTCAACAACCTCAAAAGGTCCCACAAACCATAGTTCAAGATTTCCCTATATCCCAAGACATCAGTGACCCAACTATGTTTAAGGTCTAAATAACACCTAGTCACCAATAGAAAAATCTAATGGTCTGTGATGATGATCATTATAGGATTTATACCATCTCTGTGTCGTCACCATTATCTAATGAATCAACTGAATATTTATCGTCATCTCTTGGAAAAAACTCGATCCAACCAAGTAAGTTTCTCCAACTTACCCCTACTATAAAATAAGGCTATACCAATATTTTTTCAAAACAACCATGGGTATAGGTCACCCCTATACCCATAGTTTTTGTAAAATCATGTGTATAGTATTTTTTTCAGAATCTATAGCCATACTTTTTGTAAATCATATAAATGGGTTTCATAGGGGAGGGTTAATTTCCATAGGAAGTCCATGGGAAAACATATACCCATGGTTCTCCAAAAATTATGGTTATAGGTCACCCAAATACCCATGGTTTTCCAACAACCATGGGTATAGGGTTTGGTTCAAAAATTATACCCACAAAACTACAAAAACCATGGGTATATGTCACCCTTATACCCATGGTTTTCCAAAAAACGTGGGTATAGGTTTTGGATCAAAACCTATACCCATGGTTCTCTAAAAATTATGGTCAATGGTTATTCTTATAGTTGCAGTTTTGGTGAATCATGGATATAGATTTCCTTTGTAAGTGTGGTAAAATTTTCCAATTGAAAAACCTATTGCCATAATTTTACATCTATCTCAATGGTTTAAAAAAATATAAGTAAATACATATTAATTTACCAATATTATTATTTGGTTCAGTTGTTAGGTTCTTGGTTTGTATAGTGGTGTTCTAGGGTTCAAATCTGGTGTCAAACAATTTTTTTATGTCCTATAGCCATAGTTTTAGAATCTTGGAAATTGGTTTATTTATTCAGTGAACTATTTCCATAGTTATGAACCATGGAAATAGCCATATTAAAATGGTTTCATAAACATTGATATATCATTTTCAAATCATGGATATAGCTCAAATATGTACTGATGGATTAATCCCCCATGGTTCTATAAATCATTGGTATATCCTATACACATGGTTTTATGGGATTTACCCATGATTCCAAACCATGGTTATAGTGTAATTTTCTCAGTGCTTAAACAACACAACATATATTTTCATTTCCTGCCATACAATTCCTAAAAAGGATCCATTCTAATCATGGAATGGTAACTATTATCATAAGAAAATTCAACCAGTCCCAAATTTTCATCCAAGTTCCACTAAAATCGAGGACGCAGACATGAACCATATCCTCTAGAATATGTATATATCTCTCTATATGTCCATCCATATATTATTGGAATGTTTTACTCAAATGAACCTAATATCACATCACCTCTTGAAGGACTTTCCAAAAAGAAGATGCAAAGCATTGATCTCTATCATAGGCTATAGCATATGGAACTCTATAAAAATGAAAAATCTATTTCACATAGAGATTTCCCAAATCCTCAAATTTGGTCATATCATGAATGAGTATAAAGTGAGATTATTTCATTAGATGGTCAATAACAACCCACATAAAATTCTTCTTTTTAGGATTATATGGAAAATCGACCACAAAGTCCATATACATCTCATCCCACATCCAATTCAGCACTAGAACTGGCTGTATAAAACCAAAAGGTTTCTGGTGCTCATACTTAACTTACTAATAGGTATAGAAATGAAAAAAAAAAGTTATTGATGTACTATCACATACCTAGACACCAGAATCATCATCGTATATTATAAAACATTTTTTTTGGTTCGTGGGTTCATAGACCATTAGGAATTATAGAAATCATCCATCATATATTTTCTCACTGTAAAAGTTACAATTTACAGATTCTAGGAACATAGAATACCCTCTATAGAGAACAAGAACATAGAAATAGTTTTCCCACCATAAAGAGAGCCCCTAATGCAACAAAATTCATCATCAATATGCTAATCCTAAATAATCATCTTAAGAAGAGAATATGGAATGTGAACACTTGATAAGACAACATTGGACTCTTCCTCTTAGACTCCTAAATAAAACAATGGAAAAAGATACATCAAATTATACTCTTTGGATTATTATTTCATGTCTTGGGTCATAAGTTTCATGCTCAAAGAATCAAAAATGGAATTCCCTTTACTCATGGTATAGGAAATGACTAAATAAAATTTATACAGGTAATCCACACAACACCTCTAGGAAAGATTCATATCTTATTAAGAGAAGATATAATGTGGGCTATTGTGGTCAGAATACACGGTAAACCTTTCCCCAAAAATTCAATGCTACCAAATCTTTAGCACATGGATCATAGATTTGAGTTTAATGTCATGGATCGAATAATTCTTCTCTTGTGTCCTAATATACCTAGATCCATAGTCTTTCACATGACCACCCTATATAAGAACATATCCCAAACCTAAACCTGATATCTCACTAGAAAACCACATAGCCCTATCTGACATCTATAAGAGTCAACACTGAAACAGATGTCAAAAGATGTTTCATCTCAACCAAATAACTCTGACATTTACTATCCCAAGTGAACTTCACCCCCTTCTGAGTGGGAGCAGTCATCAAGGAAGATAACTCTAATAAATCCTTTACAAAAAAAGGTGATAATACCCTGCTAAACCCAAGAACCTCTAAATATCAAAATCATTTTGTGGTTCTTCCCTTGACATAAAATCTTTCATATTTTTAGGGTTAAATGAGAAATAATGTTCCAAGACCATGTGTCATAAGAAATATACTTCCTAAATCCAGAAATCACATTTCAATACTTTGGTATATATTCAGTGATTTCTCAACATTTACATATTTTATCTTATATATCACACATGATCCTCCTTGAACTTATAGTAAATAAGGATCTCATTCAAAAATACCACCATGAACGTATCATGATACTTATGGAAGATCAAGTTTATCAAATTAATAAAGACTGCAAGAGCATTGATTGGACCGAATGGAACAAAACTATATACATAATGAGCATACCTTCCCTAGAAGGTTCTTTTCTAAATGTTGAGTTATTTTATTCTCATCTAGGGATAACTAAATTGAAGATAAATCTTCAAAAAATACTTCACCCCTTTCAACTAGTTAAATATATCAACAGTCTATGGTAACGAATACTTTTTATTTACCGTAACTCAGTTCAGTTTTTGTTAATCAACACAAAGTCAAAGTATTCCATTAGATTTCTTTAAAAAGAGAATAGGTGTTTCCCAAGGTGACACACTCCATCATTCACTACTAGAAATGCAGGCTTTCCCAATGGTTCTGAACCATTGGGAAAGCCTGCAGAACTGTTGGTATATCTTATACCAATGGTTCTGCAAACCATAGGGAAGTAAGCCATTGTGAAAGCTTTTCCCAATGGTTTACACTGAACCATTGGGATAGGTTAGAAAAAATGAACCTATCCCAACGGTTTTTCCAAACCATTGGGATAGTTTTTTCCAACGGTTTTTCTTGAATCATTTGGAGAACCAGCCAGATGACTTCTTTCCCAACAGTTTTTGAACCATTGGGAAAGGATTTTTACCAACGGTTCATAGAGAACCATTGGCAAAAAAATTACTCAGAATTCTATGCCAACAATTTGAAACCATTGGCATAGCCTATGCTATGAAAATTGCAAAGCAGCTTGAAATTTTCACAGCAGCCAGTCCATTCCCTCCCCTTTCCAATTCCCTCTCATTTCCAATCATTTCCAATTATTGTACCAGCAATAAACTAACACATACATATACAATTATTGTACCTGCAATAACCAATTTACACATACATATAGAGAACAAATTCATACACATTTAACATATAATGCATCCCAGAACTATAAACATCCAGAAATAAATCATAATTAATAATGTAATTATAAACATACATAATTCATTTATAATTCAATTTAAAATTTAGATGACAATTATATGTGGAATCCAGAATTCAATTCATAATTTGATCGGTTTTTCGTATACCATATGTTTTTACTAGAAATGATGTCCATTTTAAACAAAATACATACACCTAGAGTGATACTGGTCACACTGGGCCTCAGATTGAGGTAAGGTTAACTCATACACGTCACAAATGACCCATGGATCATTATCCTAAAGTATCAACATATTCCGAAAGTGTTTGGTCATTTTTCTGTATGTCAGTTGTTGTTTTCACTAAAAATGAAGTGCTTTTTAAATAAAAGAGAGACACTTTGATTGGTTCCAGCTACACCACGCCTCGTATTGAGTAGGGGTTGACTCGTACACTTCACAAATGACCAATGGATCGTTGTGCTAAAATATCAACACAATCAGAATCCGTTTGGTCGGTTTTCCTTATATACTTAAAATGTTGTCCATTTTAAACATAAGAGAGACACTTTGGGTGGTATTAGACAGACCGTGACTTGTATTGAGGTGTGGTTTACTTGTACACATCACATATGACCCATGGACCATTGTCCTAAGGTTTCAACAGATTCCGAATTTGTTTGGTCGGTTTTTCGTATGCCAGTTGTTCTTTTCACTTATAATCCTGTCCATTTTAAACAAAAGAGACACAGTTAGAGTGGTACCGTCCACACCACACATCGGATTTAGATGGGGTTGACTCATACATGTCTCAAATGACCCATGGATCATTGTCTTAAAGTATCAACACAATCCGAATGCGTTTGGTCAGTTTTTCGTATGCTAGTTGATATTTTCACTTAAAATGATGTTGTTTTGAAACAAAAGAGAGACACTTTGAGTGGTGCCGGCCACACCACCCCTCATATTGATGCGGGGTTGATTTTTACACATCACATATGACCCATGGATCCTTTTTCTAAAGTATCAACATAATCAGAATCTGTTTGGTTAGTTTTCCATAAGTACTTAAAATGTTTTCCATTTTAAACAAAAGAGAGACACTTAGAGTGATCCCGGCCACACCGTGCCTTGGATTGAGTCGAGGTTGACTCATAAACATAACATATGACCCATGTATCATTTTCCTAAATCATAAACACATTTCAAATGCATTTGGTCAGTTTTTCATATGTCTGTTGTTGTTTTTACTTAAAATGATGTCCTTTTTAAACAAAAGAGAGACACTATGAATAGCGTCGGCCACACCGCGCGTCATATTGAGGTGGGGTTGACTCGTACATGTCACATATGACCCATGGATCTTTGTGATAAAGTATCAACACAATCAGAATCTGTTTGGTCAGTTTTCCATATGCTAGTTGTTATTTTCACTTAAAATGTAGTCCATTTTAAACAAAAGAGAGACACTTTCAGTGGTGTTAGCCACACTGCTCCTCGGATTGAGGTGAGGCTGACTCATACACATCACATATGACCCATGGATCGTTCTCCTAATTTGTCAATAGAAAATGAATGTGTTTGGTCTGTTTTCCGTATGTACTTAAAATGTTGTCCATTTTAAACAAAAGAGAGACACTTAGAGTGATCCCGGCCACACCAAAACTTGTATTCAACCCAGGTTGGCACTTACACGTCACATATGACACATGGATCTTTGTGATATATTATCAATAGAATCCGAATGCGTTTCGTTGGTTTTTCGTATGCCAGTTGTTCTTTTCACTTATAATCATGTCCATTTTAAACAAAAGAGACACAGTTAGAGTGGTATCGGCCACACCGCACCTCGGATTTAGACGGGGTTGACTCGTACACGTCTCAAATGACCCATGGATCATTGTCCCAATGTATCAACACAATCCGAATGTGTTTGGTCATTTTTCCATATGCCAGTTGATGTTTTCACTTAAAATGATGTCTTTTGAAACAAAAGAGAGACACTTTGAGTGGTTCCAGTGACACCACACCTCAGATTGAGGCAGGATTGATTCGTACACATCACATATGACCCATGGATATTTTTTCTAAAGTATCAACACAATCATAATCAGTTTGGTTAGTTCTCATATGTACTTAAACTGTTGTCCATTTTAAACAAAAGAGAGACACTTAGAGTGATCCTGGGCACACTGTACCTTGGATTGAGGTGAGGTTAACTCTTACACATCACATATGACCAATGGATCGATTTCCTAAAGCATCAACACATTTCAAATTCGTTTGGTCAGTTTTTCGTATGTCAGTTGTTGTTTTCACATAAAATGATGTCCATTTTAAACAAAAGAGATACACTATGAATGGTGTCGGCCACACCACCCCTCGGATTGAGGCGGGGTTGACTCGTACACATCACATAGGACCCATGGATATTTCTCCTAATGTTTCAACAGAAACCGAATGAATTTGGTCAATTTTCCGTATGTACTTAAAATGGTACCCATTTTATACAAAAGAGAGACACTTAGAGTGATCCTGGACACACTGCAACTCATATTGAGCCCAGGTTGGCTCGTACATGTCACATATGACCCATGGATCACTGTGATAAATTATCAATAGAATCCGAATGCATTTGGTCAGTTTTCTGTATGCCAGTTGTTCTTTTCACTTATAATCTTGTCAATTTTAAACAAAAGAGCCATAGTTAGAGTGGTATCGGCCACACCATGCCTAGGATTTTGACGGGGTTGACTCGTACACATCTCAAATGACCCATGGATCATTTTCCTAAAGTATCAACACAATCCGAATGCGTTTGGTCAGTTTTCCGTATGCCAGTTGATGTTTTCACTTAAAATGATGTCCTTTTGAAACAAAAGAGAGATACTTTGAGTGGTTTCGGCCACACCGTGCATCAGATTGAGGTAGGGTTGATTTTTACATGTCACATATGACCCATGGATCATTCTGCTGAAGTATCAACACAATCATAATCCGTTTGGTCAGTTTTCCGTATGTACTTAAAATGTTGTCCATTTTAAACAAAAGAGAGACACTTAGAGTGATCCCAGCCACAGAATGCCTGGGATTGAGATGAGGTTGACTCGTACACATCACATATGACCCATATATTTATTTCCTAAAGCATTAACACATTTCATATGCATTTGATCAGTTTTTCATATGTCAGTTGTTGTTTTCACTTAAAATGGTGTCCATTTTAAACAAAAGAGAGACACTATGAATGGTGTCGGACACACCGCGCCTCGGATTGGGGCGGGGTTGACTTGTACACGTCACATATGACCCATGGAACGTTTTTCTAAATCATCAACACATTAAAAATGCGTTTGATCTATTTTCCGTATGGAAGTTGTTGTTTTCACTTAAAATGATGTCCATTTTAAACAAAAGAAAGACCCTTTGAGTTGTGCCGGAAACACCGTGCCGCGAATTGAGGCAGGGTTGACTCATAAATGTCACATATGACCCATGGATCATTCTCCTAAAGTTTCAATGGAAATCGAATGCGTTTGGTCAGTTTTCCATATGTACTTAAAATGTTGTCCATTTTAAACAAAAGAGAGACACTTAGAGTAATCCCGACCACACCACAACTCGGATTGAGCTCGGGTTGACTCGTACACATCACATATGACCCATGGATCATTTTAATAAATTATCAACAGAATCTAAATGTGTTTGGTTGGTTTTCCATATTCCAGTTGTTCTTTTCACTTATAATCCTGTCCATTTTAAAAAAAGAGACACAATTAGAGTGGTACCAGCCACACCGCACCTTGGATTTAGATGGGGTTGACTCGTACACATCTCAAATGACCCATGGATCATTTTCCTAAAGTATCAACACAATCTGAATGAGTTTGGTCTATTTTCCGTATGCCAGTTGATGTTTTCACTTAAAATGATGTCCTTTTGAAACAAAAGAGAGACACTTTGAGTGGTGTCGACCACACCGCAACTTATATTGAGGCGGGGTTGATTCTTACACATCACATATGACCCATGGATCGTTGTGCTAAAGTATCAACACAATTAGAATCTGTTTGGTCAGTTTTCCATATGTACTTAAAATTTTGTCCATTTTAAACAAAAGAGAGACACTTTGAGTGATCCCGGCCACACCGTGCCTCGAATTGAGGCGGGGTTGACTTGTACACGTCACATATTACCCATGGATTAATTTCCTAAAGCATAAACACATTTAGAATGTGTTTGGTCAATTTTTCGTATGTCAGTTTTGTTTTCACTTAAAATGACGTCCATTTTAAACAAAAGAGGGACACTATGAATGGTTTCACCCACACCGCACCTCGGATTGAGGTGGGGTTGACTCCTACACGTCACATATGACCCATGGATCATTATTCTAAATTATCAACACAATCATAATCCATTTTTTTAGTTTTCCTTATGCTAGTTATTGTTTTCACTTAAAATGAAGTCCATTTTAAACAAAAGAGAGACACTTTGAGTGGTGTCGGCCACACTGCGCCTCAGATTGAGGCGAGGTTGAATCGTACACGTCACATATAACCCATGGATCGTTCTCCTAAAGTTTCAATAGAAACAGAATGCGTTTGGTCGGCTTTCATACACAACCATGGGGGAAGATTACAAATGCGTATAAAAACTGGCCATGTGTTGTGCGAAGTAATCATCTGCCCAAACTGATTAAGACCGTCACATAAAGGACCCACCCTCACATTACGTACGTTAGCTGAAAAATCTAGATGTCGAGCATCAAATCTCTTCCATGCAAATCCATCTGCAGGATGAACCAACTCATCATTAGTCTTCTTTCTCTCGGTATCATGCCATCTTATTTTTATTGATATGTCATCAAACATAAAAAGATTCTGGAGTATGGGGATCAATGGAAAGTGCCACATTAATTTCTGTGGAACACAGGATGGTGTTCTATAAGATTTTGATTTCCAATGGGATGTGCCACATTTTATACAATCATTTCATTCAGCGGTTCCAGAATAAGCTGCAATCTTTCGGGAAAGCATGAATTTTGTTTCATGAAAATCCAAGTTCCTCAACTAACTTCCATTCCATATAGTGGTTTGTGGGAATATCTGCATCATCTGAAGTAAATCCTTCAAGAGGTTAAGAATGTAATCGATTGCTGTATTAGAAATACCATACATAGTTTTTCCCATGAAACAATAGGATTAAAAATTCCATCTTTTTCATTTTATCGCATTTTCGATATACTGGAGTCGTGGCAGCATCATTCAATTTTTTCACCCTATCAATATCATCATTTTCACTAGATGCATAAACTTTCCTCATATAGAAGTCTTATTGAGTCGAAATCCTTTCTTTTTCATGATGAAAAATAAATGGAAACTGATCATCTAACAAATTCTCCATTCCAGTCCTTTCATTTCGATCATCACCAATTTGAGATTTCATTTTCTCCCCATTGTGATACCACATAAATTAGTTTTCTCTAAAACCATTTATGGTTATGTGGTAGTTGACTTATTCACATCTCAGCCAAGGTTTACCAACATAATTGGAACATGGGCAGTGTATGCAACTACTATCTGAATCATTGTGAAATGAAAAATCTATAAAGCTCTCCAAATTGTTTTGAAAATCGCTTGAGATCCAATCGGTTTAATACATCCAACTTCTGTCCATTCTGTAAAAATAATTTATATAAGTCATTTTGTCATAAACAATTCAATAGGATTGAACTTTAATAGAAAATACATTTAAGTAAACGATAAAGAAAGAAGTTTCTAATCGATGTAGTGAACTATTAAAATAATGTAATGAATAAGTACTCATAAATTAAATTAAAATTTATTTATATTCATTTTCATTAGGTCTATAAGAGGAACATGCCTCAGGTCCCATTATGTGTTATAGGCATCCCAAATCATTCACTCATGTTCAATAACTCATTATTGGAACCTCTATGGTCGTACCTTTCATTACCCAATTACTTCCCCAAGTCAAGTGCACCTCATGGGTGGATAAATTTTAGGCTTCTACACTAATAGGTTGTTCATGTCTTATAAAAAGATTTAATTTCATTAAGTATAGACAAAAAAAAATTATTTTTAAATTTGATATTAATAATAAAGTATGTAAATGATAACAACATTTCTGAATTAAACTTGTGACTTATCTAACATTTTTATGGATTTCTAAACATGCCATCATGGCTAGTGAAAAGCACCCCACCCTCATAAAAGTGAGTATTGGACAAGAAGGAACACATAATATACAACGTACAATGAGAACCATATTTAATTGACCCTAAAGTTATATTAGTACAGTCATCTTGGGGGAAATGGAATATATGATTCTGGTTAACTGATGAATTCAAAATCTCGTATTCCATATGTTGGACACTATCTAAGGTACGAAATCATGTGAGGATGGGTTTACATAATTCAATTTCTTACATGCTAGTGAGAATGAAGGCTTGAAATTATGACTTGAGTTTACTGATTAAATGTGGGTAGAGGTTTCATAGGCTATGTAAAAAAATGATTAAATAAGGGTAGAGGTTGTATACACTATGCATGGTGGGGGAGTCTCAGCGGATTTAGAAACTAAAATAAATTCCAATCATAGGTATCAATAAGAAACATCAAAATCAAAAGAAACTCCAAATAAAAAAGGACTAAAAACATCAAACACTTTTTATATTATCCCACCAAAAAATGATCACGAATGTCCCAATAAATTTTCATACTTCCATAATTTATAGAGAGTTTATAGTTATGAGCTTCATCCACCTGCACACCCTCCCCACCCCACTTGGACAGCCCTACCCCCACCCCAATTGGACAACCCAGCCCCCCCCCCCCCACACCCCACTTGGACAGCCCTACCCCTACCCCACTTGGAAAACCCAGCCCCCACCCCCACCCCACCTGTACAGCCTTACCGTCACCCCACTTAGACATCATGTCAACCATTATACACACCATGTGAATCCTTATACACACCATGTGAACCCTTATACCATATCGTTATTATTACAACCATTAATAACAACTTATTAAACAACATCACTTGTCAAAGATAATCAAATTGAACATAAATCAATAATAATATTGGATATATCAAGTAAAATGAAGTCGTACTATCTTACATCCTAAATGACCACCCACAACCATGATTAATGACCACAAAGGTCCCCTTTCGGCCAAATCAAAGTAAAAACAAAAACACATAGTTGCAGAAAACAACTTCATTTGTTTAAAGAATAATAATCCCATGGTACTCATGATATTTGAACCATACAGTCATGATTTTTGAGATGAACTTCTATCCATGAAACCATATGAGAAATGTGATTTAATACATGTGTTTTTCTGATTTTCCCAAGCATTTTGAGGAACCCCAAATCAGTGAAAATGGTCACTGTGTTTTAAAAAGGTGATTGAATAACTCATGTATGATGTTGAAGGCAGAATGATTAATGGTTATACTAGGAAAACTAATATTCACTAATATTGGGAATTTGACATTCTGTGAACTAGTTTCATAAAGAAGGAAGAAGTAATATATGGGAAAAGGATAGGTCCCATCGAGAGTTCCCTTTGTAGATATTTTATTCATAAAGAACATTGGATTGTATGGTTTAGTATTTCTTATTTTTTCTATGAAGAATAATTAGGGGCCACATACTATTTTTCAAAGTTCAAGAAGATAGTTCATATGTTCGATTGTGCAAAGGATAAGTGAACAATTTGTCATTATATATATATATATATATTGATAGAAACATGATATATACTTATTATTTAATACACATAGTGTACAAAAATTAAGATGAACAAGATCTTTATGTTTCACATGATCTTAATAAAAGGAGTGATTTTCATAAAATACTATGAATAAATATTACAAACAATTTATTATGAGTTCATATACATGAAGCTGTAATATTTGAATCATTGAGATTAAAAAAAACTTTGAATCTTTAAAATTAGAGAACAATAAAGAGACACCATTCTCTAATAAATGTATATGTGTAATGAAAACATTAATTGGACAATGTGTACACCGATGTAGTGATTTGAGTACACAATTCGTGGAGTAGTGAGTCATAAAATTTTCCAAAAAACCTTAAAATTGGGAATAACAATATCCATTAGAATAGAAGGATATCCTTGAGAAGAGGTAGAAGGATATCCTTAAGAAAAGGTGGAAGGAGTCTAACCTAGCAGCTGATCCGATGGAAGAGGTGCACCTCTGCTAGGGCTTCTCAAGGGCTTCTGTGAGTCGGAATCACTTCTAGGAGAGTCACTCAATGCTTTTGGAATCGTGGGGAGGGGGCTGCCTGGCTTAGGTGAATTTGGGGCATCTTTTTCCCAAATGTTTTTAAAAATCATTGGGAAAACTCCATCTTTCCCAATGGTTTGATGAAACTGTTGGTAAAATACATTTTCCCCCATCTTTCCCAACGGTTTCATAAAACCGTTGGGGAAACTCAATTTTTACAGATATTTACCAATGGTTTGCATAAACCGTTGGTAAAGATCACTTATACCAACGGTTCAAAAGAACTGTTGGTATACAAGTGTTGGGAAAAGCATGATTTCCAGTAGTGATTTAAATAATTTAACTAATATATTATCCAACTGAGTCTTCAAATCTTTCATTTCAACTTGTACCATATGGTAAGAAGGTATATATATTGTCTGAGTACCAGGTGGTTAATAAATAGAAACTATACATCTCTTATCAGTGGAAAACCATAGAAATCAGAAGGAAACACATTGGGAAACTCAGGGAAAATTAGAAGGAAATCATCACTAAAATACTCCCACTCTATATCAAAATAGAATACCAATATTAATTTCCCAAAATATGGATAAGAAGGTTTGACTCATCTCAACCTCAGGTTCCATTCTCCCTGAAATATATGGAACACTCCATTGGGTATGGTAAAGGAGACCTACAAAATATAGAAGTCAATACAGCCCTTATTGTAAACGATCTAATCCATATTGAAAATGAAATTAAGATGTTTTATGTCAAGAATTATAAAATCTCATTTATTCTTTATCTCTAATATAGAGAATACACAAGCAGGAAAGTTGATACCTTGATCTCCCTTTATTCTGAGGGGCGTAGTAATATCCATCACATAAGACAAAATCTCTACAGGAATATGTATAGGGTTAAAAATAAAAGATTATATAAATGTGTGAGATTCACCAGAATTAAATTAAGAATTCACTAAATATAAATCTATACTGATGATACCTCTCACAGTCACTAGACCTATATCAACTTCCTCTGGAGACTCTTCCACTAAGTAAAAAAATCTTCATTCAAGATGTATGTGGTTAGAACCCCTTTTCTCATGATGCATCTGATTACATCATATTACTTTTAGGAATTGATTATCCCACACCACTATATAGAGTAGAATAGAAATGGAAGAATTTATGTAGGTTCCCTAAGTGACTACAAGAACTCTAGATCTTTGGTGTCTCGGTAAAAACATGTCTCAAATGCCCAACCTTGCCACACTAGAAGAAAGAAAAAGTGCCACTTCCAGGAATAGTAGGAGGTCTAGAGGATACTAGATATAGATAACTGCCATGAGATTCATCAAACTTCATATTTTCCTTTAAGCAACTCACAGAACTACCTCTGGGAGGATAAATAACTCCCTTAGATCCTGAATTACTAGCTTGATCAAGCTCAACCATCATTTCTCTATCCATAATGTCAGTATATAAAGTAATATTTAGTAAGAAAACCTAAGAAAAAATCTAGTTTAAGAACCATCTTGAACTTTTGAGTATTCATCATCTCATTCGATACAATCTCAGCTGAAAATTTCATAATCTCAGCAAACAAAATCACATAATCATTCATTGTCCAATCGGCATGTTTGAGTTTGAAAAACTCTATAGCCATATCCAAAACCATATATTCGAGATTGAAATAATTAGTAAATAGAACCCTAAAGTCCTTACACTATAAACCCTCATGTTTCTTCATCATTACTATCAAATCCCACTATCTCTTTCTAGGTTCATCTAGCATTTAGGTGGGATATTTCACCTTGATTGAATCAGGCATTTTCATGAAATAAAATAGGAGATCTATCTTTCTCAACCAATTATCAACCTATTAAAGATCATTAGATACCTGGAATATAGGTGGATTTTGGAAAAGTAAATCTTGAGAATGATTCCAAGATTCATCCCTCTGAGGTTTCAAAACTAGATCCTAAATGGGAACGTGTGCAGGTACATGTCCTAGAGATTGGATAAAATGCACAATAATCTCAATAAGGTTCTATTCCATGGGAGGATTCAATCACTTTGGTTTACCAAAATCCTCCTCCTAGGTCCTACTCAAATTTCCTCATAGAGGCATGATGCTACACAATATCAAAAAATAACACAAAAGACATCATAATATTACTTATACCAATAACTCAAACAATAGAAAACGGAATATTAATCCCATTAGATGATATTTTAATATTTGTATTTCAATACAACCAACTTAAAAGTAGGTAAAATAATAGAATCAGATCAAATTATTCATCAAGACAATTTTACCAAACCACCCATGGTTACTTAAGGCTTGTTTGGATGAGATATGGCAAGGAACTCACTCGTAACTACCACCAAAGTCCCAAAAAGATATCCCAAACAGTATATTAACATCAAGGAAAGATTCTTAACCTCCCTTTGATACCACTTTTTCATGAACCATCTTAGATATCATGGTACCCTAATGATAAATCCTGACCTTACATAGACCAAAGGGAATTCCCAATCCCCAGAGGATGGAAACTAGCACATGGAATCATAAAAGATAAAAAAGGGAATAAATTTTCCACAAAATAGTGGAAGATAAAAGATTACAAGTCAGTATTATCAAAACTCCATAGGTATAAAGTACCAAAAACCAAACAAGTAAAACAAAACCCAAAGAATAATATCATCTAAGTACTCTATATTGAGATAAACATCCCAAAGGAAACTAAAATGTTAACCAGATAAAAGTCTCAAAAACCTTATTTAAAAAGTGGACAATAGCTCCACTAGTCACCATCACCACTCCACAGTATAAAGGTTGAAGAAAATACACCACCTCCAAGTGGTTTTTTCCACTTGCTCAGACCTAGCATAAGAAATTCTACAAGATCCTAAAGGAAATGGTAGGATGTGATCTGTGAAGCCTAATAGGTTCTCATGAATTGTTCCATAATCAATACCATAACAATTCACCACTAATGCTATAAATTTAAATAAAAAAAGGTATGAAATTTCATTTCAAATTAAAAAAAACATTTTTCATTCAAATATATGGAAGTTATATCAAATTCCTTTCAAACATTCTTAAATGAAGATTTTGTATAAAATAGTTTATATAAATCGGATGAAATGAATAAAATAGTTCCATAATTCAATGTCATGTATATCAAATAAAAAAACTACACCCCCACTTAAGGTAAAATTACATCCACTCCTAATTAAGAAAACATTACCCCCATTACCACTTAACGTAAAATTACATCAAATAAACTAACAATCAATCATTTTATGACACTCTAAAATACAATTTCTCAATATCAATTTTCAATATGCCTTCTCATTTCAAAACCCAATCATCAGTTTTAATCATTTCATGAAATTTAAAAACATATTTCAATTTATTATTTTCTCTCAAGATAAAAAACAAATAATTTCCATCAAAATGATTTCCAAAAAAATCCATCTTTTTTCCACAAATTTACCCCAAAATTTCAATTCCATTGAAATTGGGTTTCTTTTTCAATTTCCAAGCCCCTTTCAATTCAGGAATCAAATCATCACAATTACATGTTTTTAAATAAATTGAAATCCAAATTCAATTTGGTCTAGTGGTTTAAGGTTTCAATTTTAAGGAAAATAATTATGGAACCACCTACCATTAATAAAATATCAAGAAATCAACACCTATAGTGGGACTCTCCAACAAAGAATGAAGGCACCTAAAATATTGGAATGCAACCAAAAATCATAATCTAATCAAACAGAGTTTAGATCCATTTAATATGTGATGATTTTTCAAACTCTAAGGAGTAAGTAATGAGAGATTGGAAAAAACTATTAAAGAGTATATCCACTTACTTAGAGGAGATTTAACAAGATCAAGGCCACTTAGATCAACCAAGGGAAGGGTTTGGAGGAGCCAAAATCAATTATAGAGATCCTTCTCAACCCTTTAAATCAATTAGTATCAAGCATGGGTCAACCTAGGGTTAAATCGGGGGGTTTGAGATTTTAAAATAAAAAATCATAATAAAATAAACTTGCACACATGGTTTCCTAGAGAGGGTCACACGGTTATCCAAACTATGTGTCCTAACCCTGCACCCCTACTATCTAGGGTGCACGGTTTCTTATAGGTATGTGGATAGTTTATGAAACTATGAACCAATTATGCATTCCCTATTATCCATGGGGTTCACGGTTTTCACTGGTGGGGTGTACGGTTTGTGATACCATGTACGAACCGTGCCCAACCCATAAAGAATCAAAAAAAATCCAAATTCCACCCAAAACTCCCTAAAATCAGACCCAACCAAAATATAATCAAAACTGGGGTTAATTAATACCTGTAAAAAGTTAATAGGATGTTACATATAAGGTATAAACTTGTTATCCTATATAAAACTCATTTTATCCTTACATTCTTTTCAATTATGTTATAAGATCCAATGAATCATAATCCACGTGTATTAAAATCATCATCTCATATTTTTTCATAAAATTTATTTTTTAACAAACAACATATCTTATCATATAAGAGATTTAAGATGATAATATATATCCTTTATATATATCTATATAATCTTGATTTATTCCATTGTATTCAACTTCATGACTCAGAAACCCTTTACTTCTTCATTTAAATAAAAATCATAATATTTATCAGTACTTTACTTGATTTTAAGTTCCTATGTATTTAAAATATTTGAAAAATAAACATTGGTATAATATACCTTTCAAAATAAAATAATTTATTCTATAACACTAATACATAATGTGGACTTTCCAAGGAATTTCACAAACCCCTTCAAGTATCTTGGAAAATTTCTATCCTATAGAAATTTAACACCCCTAGTTTTTATGATTTTTTTTAATAATTTATTTGATGGATTCTGTTGAATTCTACTCTAAGTTAATATTTCTTTATATGCTATATTGGCTTATCCTGTGTTACATGCAACACTAACTTTATACGAAATAACATTTTGTTATTATAATTATTTAAATAAGAAAATTATAACCTTGTTTTTAAACATAAGAATATGGATAGTAATAAATAATTTTAAAACATTATTTATAATGGTTTTATATATATTAAATATAATGATAATAAAATACATAATTTCTGATAGTCTTAATATGTTGGAAAATATTATTTCTCAAAAAAGTTTATTTTTATGCCCTTTTATGAACTATAATAAAATTAATTTTAGAAACTTTAAGAAATTTAACTTGATAAAATAAACATCATTTCTTAATTTATAATGTTAACATTATATTATAGTTAATTTATTGTATTTTTCTGAAATATTTTATTTTTTATTGAATAGTGAAAAATACTAAATTTTAATTGAAAACTACCTTTTCATTTATATTATTTATTTATTTAAATTATAATTTAATTTAGTTTGAAAGTATAATTAGATCAATTATATATCAATTAATACAATTTAGGTCATTTTAGCCAATTTCACATTGAAATTGGATATGAAAATATTTCAATCTTTTGAACTTTTTCACTTTAAAAACTCATTGTCTCATCCCGTCTATGGTATTAATTTTAAATTAATTTATACCGGTAATGTGATTAGAATTTTGAAAAATGGATTCCATATTTGGTATCAAAATAATTTATAATGTCTAATATGGTCAAATTATTTTTTTAACAATGTAATTAGTGAAAGTAATTAAAATTAATTACATTAATTAAGGTAAAACAAGATTACTTAGTATTTAAATTTAAAACATAAGGTGTCAAAATTTACCTAAACTTGTAAAAACCCCCATTTTCTAGACATATTTCGACCATTTCACCCATTTTATCAAAAATTTACCATTATTGGAGGCACATAATTTAAGGAAGACCGCTCAATAGTGTTTACCTTTTTATATTTACAAGAATTACACTCCTCCACCACTATAAAAGGGAACTCACTACCACCACCTCCACTTATTCACACCTATAAAGACCTTTGGATTATAAAAACCCTACAAAAATATCCTCCCAACAACCCTCCTCTCAAACTAGAAGTATCAATTTTGGAAAAAATTCAACCAAGGAAGTTCTTTGGGGAAAACCAA
Organism: Viscum album; assembly: GCA_963277665.1. Taxonomy (NCBI): domain Eukaryota; kingdom Viridiplantae; phylum Streptophyta; class Magnoliopsida; order Santalales; family Viscaceae; genus Viscum; species Viscum album. The sequence continues at coordinate 457,723,466 of OY728135.1, forward strand.
AAGGACTTACCCAAAGAAGAGTAACATCCTTCGATGTGTATTTTTGTTTTATTTCCTTATCCACACCCTTTAATTACTTATATATCATGATTATATAACAAAATTAGTATCCTAAATATATTAAGAAGTTATTATGTTAATTTTATTACATACACCTTCACACACTTCCTTCAAATGGCATACAAAATCACCATCTGTGTGTATGACTAACTTCCACCTCTTGAACCGATGTTGTTCATTCTTCCATTTCCACCTATCAAGGTTTAGAATAATTATGTACATAATATTATTATATAATATTTACGATATTTATGATTTATTTATTCTTTTGAAATTATTATACAACACATACCTTCATGATTTCCATTTTTTTGGAATATGATATCATCTTTTGTGGATGTGTAAACTACCGCCTCTTCGAAGCGAGGCGATTCATTCACACTTTACATGAAATTTATTATGGATGGTTTTAATATAAATATATGATATATATTGAATATTAATTATAATATAATTATAATAAATATATACATCATTTAATTTTCTTTCCTTCAATATGATAAGGAAATGGAAGCAATGTTCATTCATATGTATGGTCTACGATCTCCTTAAATGGTGTATTTCATTTCCTATTTATATATTTTATAGATTATTATAAATAAATATTGATTTAATATATATTATATTTATATAAGGGTTATCATTTTTTAGATGATGACACCTTGATATAATTAATAGGGACAAAAATATAAAAAATCAAAACACATGTGAAAAACAAAGTAGTTATTACCAGAAACATAAATTTTACATGGAATTGAAAATAAACAGGTCATATAAAGTCATATGTAAATAATATATGGTATGATATAATTGAATATTTCTCTATAATAGATTCATAATAAGATTATATTTATTATAAAATAGTTTTTAATGGGTATGATGAGAGTCAATACATAAGGTAAGGGGAATTCTAGTCTCACTTTTAATTCTACGAGACTATGCCATATTCACCACTCGTTTATTTTGTGTGGTGTATATAATGTACATGATTATATTATTTGATTATTATACTTAAATTTATAATTATTTACATACCCATTTTATGATCTATCTTTCATGGGGTTTAGGGTTTAAAAGTTACCAAATCGGTATGTTAATTTTGTCGCAATTTGTCTTATTTGAGACACATGTTATGTTATGCACCTATATTATTTTACAAGGTGTATATAATACCCTTTGAAATGTTATATAATGAATATTATTATTTTCATTATATTTTAATATTCATTTAATTTCATTATCTCATGGGAATTATGATTCAATGTTACTGAAGTAGTAAGAGTTTATTGCTACAATCTCATCGTTATCGGGAATGTTTATGATTATGCTTACATTGATGAAATATTATGACCCAAATCTCAATAACTCCCATTAATTTTCTTATAATCTGTATATTCATTATATATTCATGTATAGGTATCATTTTTCCACTCTTTGGTACTTAAATTTATTAAGAAAATGTTATTAAGAGTATCTGACCTTATTTCCCTTTTCAGTAAAAAATTGGTTTTCTCACAAAAATAAGTTTCTAAAAATGTTTTCAAAAATATTATAAAATTATTTTTAAAAGAAATTTTTACCCATGATTTAACTTTCTAAAAATATTTTTAAAAGTAATCTTCTTTTCTCCTTTTAATCAAGTCACTTTTTGACTTCTATCGATAATATTGAAGGAATTTTTGTTTTTTCGTATTTGTCATTTATAAAATTCTCCATCGTAGTAACCAATCCATCTGTTGAAGATTCACTTATAATTTTTTAATGATATTTTCAAATAAAAACGTTTTAAAAAAAATTCCAAACTTCATTTAATGTTTTTTAATTTTATTTTCAAGGAAAATTATTTTTAAAATGTTTTATGTTTTAAAAATAATTTTCAAAGAAAAAATGATATTTTCCTCAAGAAATGTTTTTAAAAGATTTATCAAAATTATTTTCCATAAAATATGGCATTATTTGATGTTACCAATGTCTTAATAGGGTTATTATCCAAGGATACCATTATTATTATTTATCTTAATTGTTATGCTTTTGATGACATGTTGTTTATGAAACCCATTTCTATTTCATGGTTTATACCATGATAAATGATTTGGAAACCCACTAATTTTCATAGGTTATTCTATGGTGAACTTATTATGAAACATATCTCTCTTCCATGAGTCAAGATATAATGAAATGTCTATGTACCCATTTTTTCATTTTATGGGTTATTATATAATTATTTCTTATGGTCTTGTGAAACACATATGTATGATTTCATTATGAGATATTTGGGACCTATATCTCCATCCAATGAATTGGGTAAATATTTATATCTCATGAGATAGACATGGCTATAATGATGAGTTCACTTGGTTCAGTAAAAAACTATTTTCGCTAATATGGTCTTGGTAGTGAACCTTTACTACTACGATGGTTTGGGGAGTGAACCCATTACACTAATATGGCCTTGGAGGTAAGCCTTAACTACTATGTAAATAATTTTATATACTTATGTGTCTACTAGAATTCCTTGTCTTATTCCTATGTTATGATTTCATGGATTGTTATTCTAATTACCTTATGATTCATGTCTTATTAACTACCAATATTTATTCCTTGACTATTTATTATGATCTTTGATATGTATGTTATGATATTATAATATTATGATCATGTTCTCATACCCTTATGCTCATGATTATTCTTACATATATCCTTATTTACCCTTATTGAGTATTTGAGATCACCCTTTCTTATGTTTAATTTCCCTGGGTTATGAAGATATGTATTTTGTATGATATATTCAAGAAGGGTTCAATTAATGGATAAGCTAGTGGTAGATAATGTATCTCACTTATGTACTTATGTGGAAAATATTAGATCTATCAATTCTCCCACACTTAAAATATGCTTGTCATCAAGCATAAAATCTCAACATGGAATTGAGAGGACATCAATGTTACCAATATTCAAATTCCAAAGTAATAAAATTTAATAATTTTCAATTTCAAATAAAACATTAAAAAATCTACATAAAATATCAATTTAATTTCCCATTTTTCAAAGAAACAATTAAATCATGTATTTTACTTTTCCCCTTTGAAAAAAATGGAACGTATTCTCTCTTTAATTCAAGATTCTAAATTAATTATTATTAATCATGCCACATCATGATTTACCTCACCTTTGAATTTTGCCTCTCATCTCCCATGATTCAATTCAAGTAGAGTTATGATCATATCATGATAACATGCACCTTATCCATAAGCTTTTAAAATAACTACTTTTTTCAATTTATAAAGACAAAAGGCACATAAAATCATGAGGACTTTTCAATAAAGGTTCAAATGAATCTGAGGCTTAAGGTTGGAAGGATTTGATGTTTTAAAAAGTAAGGCTCAAGGAGGAGGTTTATCTCTAAAGTACAATTCATGATATTAAAAGTAAAAGTGAAATGAAATTCTCCTCTTTAATGTACCAACACCCACTTCCCCCAAAACTCGAAGTAAGGTCATGGTCAAAGTAAAGCATAATGAATGATTGATGCACCATCTTGATATTTTTTAAAATTTTGTATTTTTTTATGAAAGTTATGATTAGATCAAACCTCACATCCATCACCTAACCACATACGATTAGAAGATCGTAGGTCTGGAAAATGGTGATTTTTTGTTCTCCCAAATCACAACCCATTTTTTTATTTTTTTATTGTTTTTCTCATTTTCATTTTTTTCAAGATGGGAAAAACAATAGAGTACAATGAATGATTACACAACCATTTACAATTACCACAATATCACACCCACACTTTTTCCTAAAAATGTAAATCACCTTTTCCACCATGAATCCCTTCACCCCCACACTTTATCTTTAAAATATCATGCAAATACCAAGAGTAGGGTAGGAATGGATAAAAATGGATTGAAACATGGATTATCCCTATAGAGGTCATTCATGGTCTCTATGGGCTAAAAGAAGGATTGATGTAAAAGTAGTCTTTAAGGATAAAGGCTTTTCAAAAGGTTTCTCAATCATTTTAAATATTTTTTTGCACAGTCATAGCTTCGACAAGTTCAAATGCATGTTCTAGTCGGTGACATGTCCCAAGGTCACTCAATAAATATGCTCAAGAATAAATAGGAAGTACTTGGTCTAGAAATCCTCTCAGGAATGAGACATATGGTATAGGACAATTACTCAAGGCATTATCAATAATAACAAATTAATTCACATGAATTTCCAAAATTCAAAGTATGAAAAATGGTAGGGAAATTTCATTTACATAAATCAACTAATTCCCTTAAATTATGAGTTATCATTTCAATATCCATGATTCACTTAAAACTTTCAATTTTCCATTTTACTCATTCAATCTCATTAACATTGAAATCTAAAACATGGCATCACTGGATTTCTAAGAAACTCATGCATCCTAGATAAGTCAGGTTAAGCATTAATTCGAGTGTGGGTATGAAATTTCTTATCTTTTAATGTAAAATCATGTTTTGCACCAAACAAATGTAAGGAGTTTAAGAGATAATAATAAAATGTGAACTCCCTTTTGAAATAATGCTTTGGTCCTCTTCGTCCAATTTGTTGGGTTTCCTTCTGCCACCATGAACCTATAAAAGAAAAAACTCAATTAAGCACAAAGATCATGTCATTAAAGCTCAAAAAAATAGGGACAGGACACATGCTAAACTATTTTCTAATAAACGAAATTCAAATTTAATTACTAGAAATAATGTAAAGATAAATCTTGGTATGATCCCCCAAGTGGGCCCTAGAATCTTTTACTGCCTCCAGAGGGCAGTACCAGCTTTTATCCATAATCTGTCAGTGGATGAAGCTTCTTTGATTTGAACTACACATGTGTCTCTTCCCATATTTCAACTATTTGTTCTTATTGAGGATGACTCCATGGATAGAGTATACTGGATCCTCCCCCTTCGCAATTTGGTATAGCTTGCATGGAAGGGGTTGGATGAAGTAGAGAACCTCCTCTTCTTTTGTTGCTACTTGTGTAACCATCTTGTCTTCCAGTGCTGGCTTTATGGGGGCTTCATACTCTTGTCTAATTTACTCAGGCTCAACAACATGGATCTCTTCATGATTATTCTCTTCTAGTAGATATTCAATGACTTCAGGAATCTCCAGGCGTTCCTCAATAGCTGCATCATTTTCCAAATGATCCTCCAAGGTATAGTATGAGTTGGATGAATCTGAAAAATAAATAGAATTATGATAGATACTCAAATTAGTTTCAACAAAATTAAAATAATTTGAGTTCAAGAATTTATCTCCCTAATTTGGTTCAGCATTAATATCATCTTCAATTGAAAGTTCCTCTTGGATTTTATCTTCAATGGATGGAGGTAGGTAGTCAAGCTCCTCCATCTTAACTTCAAATTCCACCACTCGGGTGGTTTCTTCCTTTTGTGCTGTTGGCTCTTCTTCTTTGTAAGACTTAGGGAGATCAATTAGTTCCTCATATTAATTCCAAAATTCATCAATTTCCTGTTGATCTCCCCCATGTAGCTCATCTGGCAAGTATTCCTCCCTTTTCTGCTCAGTTTTTTCAAATTCAAAGATGAGTGGTGAAATATCTTCCACCACTTGTTCTGGTTCAGGTTCCGGCTCAGGTTCGGGTTGCTCCTAGGATGTTTGTACATATTCAGCAATCCATTCTATTTGGCTCTCCAGTTTTTGAACTTTATCATTAATCCTAATAAATTGATCATCAAGTTCATTGCAAACATTTTCCAGAACCTGAGATTGTTCAGTCCATGAATAATAATTTTAATTGAAAGACATCATGAAAAAAGAATATGTTTTAGTGTTTTTTTATAATGAAAATATATCTACAATGTGAAAATAGAAAAAGATAAGTAATCTACTGATTTTCTCCCAAGGAACGGTGCCAGTTTTGATGCACTCCTGTCATAGGGTGTGGCAAAATCAATTTAATTTTCTTAGTGCAACATAGAGGCTGACCAGGGTCGTCTTTCTTGAGGATCCTTTTCATCCATTCACTAACTTAATATAATTTAACTAAACTACTTATTTTTGTTGTTTTTATTTTATCTAGTAATAGAATACAATTTAATTAAAATAAAAGATAAAACTAACGTGTAATGACAAAATGAAATTAATTGAGGAAGAACTTGGCCTTTATGGGTTGGTTTGTGGGTTCCGTCATTCTTCTTGTTGGTATTTAAATTAAGTTTTATAATTCAATTATGATATCTAATTCATGAATTACTATTCTTTTATTTATTGTTATGAAATATTTAATGCATTTATTAATCTTAACTTTTCCTCCTATAATCACGGTTGATGGCACACCTCGATCGAGAGTGTGACATCTTCCAAGACCTGGCTCCATCGTATGTCATTTCAACAACTGAAGGGCTTAACTCCATCATATGAAGAGATTTTATCCAGTATAAGGGAGGTAGAATATTTAATAAAAGAATATAAATTAGTTTGATATCAGTGTCGTGGTGGATGATCGCCACACCCGTGCACATCACTCTTGCTCATCACAACCTTAATAAAACATCGGAATTTAAGCACAGAATAAATGAAATTTCCACATACCTCCTCTGGGCCAAGTCTCGGGTTAACCCCTCATTTTTTAGCGTAAGAGGTCACGGTGGATAATATGAGAAGAATAAAAGAATAAAATAAGGAGAAAAGATGAAGAAGAAAACAGGGTGGATGGGTGGACACAGAAATAAAAATAATGCATGAATTTAATTAAAAATATAAATTACAATAGAAAACTAAAACAAAAAAAAAGAAAAGAAATAAAAAATTAAATGGGGAAGATTTTTGGCCAGCCTCCCTCGGTTTAGATCTCCTCCTTGGCGCCTTGAAGTAATGGAATGGATAATGGGATGATTTTGAAAGGAGGTGAGGGCCTCCTTTTATAGGCAGAATTCTGGACCCTGAAATATTGCGCATTCGTGACCCAATAAATGGAAGTTCCATGCATGTACCTATTCTTTAAAGTTTTTTATAAATATGTTTTCCGTTTACCCTCCAAATTTCAGCTCTTTTGGATATAGGATGATGGAGTTATGAATTTTTCATTGTCGGTTTCGGATTCTAGACGAAGCTTCGAGGAAGCTTTATCCAAAAGTATGCCATTCAATGGCCACCTTAATGACTTCAAACTCCCACAAATTTATTTTAGAGCTGTCCATATCTATCCTCGTGATATAGCTGGTATAAACACCTCATTTTGATATGTATAGGCCAAGTCTGGGTTCCGTTATAGTGGTGGGGTCCACGCTGTCCGCCCGGAAAAATGTCCAACTTCAATGAATGTTTAGGACCTTTATATAGCCGAATCAACTCCTAGTCCAGAAGACAAAGTTGAAGGAAATAAAATCAAGATTCTAAATAAATAATCACAAAATTTGGAATTATATTTTTCATGAAATGACTAAAACACCCTTGATGTAAAAATATCTCTAAAATCCAGAATTATTCGTTTTTCACCATTTTGCTCAAAACACATCATAAATCAAAAATTGATTCATATAATCTCAAATTTATTATTTGGAATGATTAAAACAATTGAAATACATACAAAAAATGTGGAAAATGTTAGATCTATCAGGTCACTATAGTTAGTATCAGTTAAAAAGTTTAGTTAACCTTTAGAAACTATGATGTGAAAACCATAGTGATATCCCTTAGATCATTTCTCTAAGGATAAGTGCAAGGATAACTCAAAGTATAGGAAAATGTATTAGAATTTTGGTAATGGATAGAGGTAGTGGTTTCCTTACAATACATCCCTATATAGCTAATATAAGTGGATATGAATCTAACATAGATTTACATAGGGGTAACAACCCAGAAAAATCCATATTGAGCTAGACTCTATTGGGAACTGGTTCATGATAATGGACCTTACTAAACACTAGGTTTGACACACCCGATGGATATTCATTTGAAATCTGCAAACTCTTCATGAACCATCATGAATTATTTAAATAGATGTTGGCTACTAATAACCTAGGATAAACCTAAGGTGGTATATTTTAAATAAGGTTTCATAATTTATACATCATATAATTGATTCCATGATTATGTGGTTTCCCAATAAGATTATTATTTCTTGCTCTATTATTTTTTTAGTTTTAGTCAATGGATGGAACCTGAAGGAACCACGTTAATGATGATTGTAATGGAAAATGAAATGTTTTTCCTCCTGGTCATCCAAATGTTATGGGATCTGGAATGAAAAACCTCATTTCTATGATCACAAATCTTTCTCAAGCTATGAATCATGTTGAAAATTCAAATGAGAAAAGGAGGGAACAACATTCGATTGGGTCCTTTATGAGGAAACTTCCACCTTATTTCAGTGGGTCATCTGATCCACTGGTTTCTATACAATGGATCAGTACCTTTGAAAAGATATTTTCTATTCTCTAATGTTCATAACATGATAAATTAATTCAGTTTTTTTATCAATTAGAATGTGAAGTAGACTAATGGTGGACTCTAATTAAGAATATGAGGTAATAACATGAAATTGAATCCATAGATTAGCAAGAGTTCAATAACTTATTTTTTAATAAGTAATGTTCTTGTATTCATCTTATGAAGATGGAGAAAGATTTTATGAGGCTAAAACAAAGAGGTGATGAATTTTTTTGTACTGATAAGGATAATTTTACAAGACTTGTGATGTCCACTTTGGGTATCATCATCCAACCTGAAAGTAAGGTTGATCAATTATTCAGTGGATTAAAGTCGAGTCTTATAAGTGTGATATCTATAAGAAACTTTATTATCTATGAAGAGATTGTGTGTTATAAAATCAATATTGAAATATAGGTCATATTTATGTATCAATATCATGGTTTTTACAAGAAAATAAAGATGGAGTTCAAATGAGATTCTAGAATCCATGTAGAGAAAAAGATGAGTTTTCCTTTATACACTAAGTGTGAGAATAAGAATTGAGGAAATTTTCTTAAGGGGTATAATAAATGTTTTAAGTGTGGAAGGGAAGTTCATCAGGTTTTTTATTTCCAAATTAATGGGAGGAAGTTATATAACAATGTGAATGGAGAGAAAGCTGCATAGAATCAACCTCCCCCACTTCAGTGATTCAACTATAAATAGATTTTGAATTATGCTAACCAATGCATAAACCGGAAGGTTAATGATGATGATCGATGTCAGAAACCTCTTAATCAAAGGGACAAGGGTAAAAATCATGATATCACTATTTCTAATGAGGGTTTCAATAATGGCATGTTGAACAGTAAACTTTCCATGTACTCTAGAACTACTAATGTCTTATTTGACCTGGCTCTACCCACTCCTTCATATCTAAAGAATTAGGGAATTAAGATTCCTCTGAAATTATTAGATGTGGAATTAGTAGTGAAAACCCAAAATGATATGATGATTTCATCTCAAATCTATGATTCCTCTCTAGTTGACGTTTGTGGGATTGTTCTTCCTAAAAATATTGTCATTCTTCCTCTGGTTGAATTTGATATCTTCTCAGGAATGGATTATATTTCTCTTAATAAATCCCACATCAATTGGTGAGGAATGGAATTTATGTTTGATATTTCAAACCAAGCTATGATCATATATCAATGTGATGATTAGTATGAAATTTATATAGAGATTACATCCAGTATATGGGTCTTAATTCCTATTCATAAGGTATGTTTATCTCAAATGGTGGGGAATAAACTTAACATATATGATATGCTTATTTTTCAATAATTTTTTGATCTCTTTCTTGAAGAGGTTCCTAGACATACACCAAAACATGAAGTTGAGTTCTAAATATAACTCAAATGTGGTTCCACACTAATTTCAAATACTCCCTTTAGAATTTCCCCAATTGATTTGAAGGAATTGAAGAAGAAATTCGAATAAAAACTTGACAAGGGATTCATTCAGCCAAGTGTGTTATCTTGGGGTCCACCTTTACTTTTTATGAAAAATAAATATGGATCAATGTGACTCTACATTGATTCATGTTATTTGAATAAGATCATGATCAAGAATAAGTATCCTCTTCCTTGTTTCAATGACTTTTTTGATCAACTATGTGGAGCTCAATACTTTTCCAAGATTGACCTTCATTATATATATCATCAATTGAGTTTCAAGAAGGAGAATATACCCAAGACTTCATTGCATACAAGTTATTAGAACTATGAATATATATTGATGCCTTGTGGAGTTACTAATTCTTTTGTTATCTTCATGGATTTGATTAATAGATTCTTTATTGATTACCTTGATCAGTTTGTTGTAGTCTTTATAGATGAGATTCTTATCTATACAAAGAGTAATTAAGATCATTAAAACCACATGAAAAACTTAGTAAAGACCCTAAGGAAGGAAAAAATATATGAAAAATTTTAAAAATGTGAATTTTGTATGAATAAGGTTTCATTTTTGGGTTATATAATCTCAATCGAGGGTATAGCAGTAGATCCATCAAAGACAGAGGCAGTTGAATATTGGCCCAAACCAACCATGATGAATGATATCCATAGTTTTCTTGTATTAGTTGGATATTATCGATGGTTTGTGGATAAGTTCTCATGACTATCCAATCCTCTAACCAAGTTAACTTGGAAGGGTGACAAGTACCTCTGGAAAGATAAATGTGAGGAAAATTTCAGGGAACTTAAGAAAAGGTTAGTCAATGCACATGTACTTATATTAACTTGTATTGGATAAGGGTTTTTAATATATAGTGATGCATCCAATAATGGATTGTAATGTATTCTTATGCAAAATAACATGGGTATATCTTATTCCTCATAGCAGTTGAAGATTCATGAGAAAAAATACCCAACTCGTGATTTAGAGTTAGCTTTGGTAATTTTTACATTAAAGATATGGTGGCATTATATTTATAGATAAAAGTGTGATATATATATATATATCATAAAATTTTGAAGTATATATTCACACATATGGAGTTGATCATGTTTCAAAGAAGATGGTTAGAGCTGATAATGTATTATGACTACTCAATACAATACCCTCTAGGGAAAGTGAACAAGGTGGTCGATGATTTGATTCGAAAGGGTCATGGTATCATATCCATGATGAGGATCAAAAAATATCCAATATTTATATATTTTCAAAGGATGGAACTGGAAATCCTGAAGGGGAAAATCATATCCAGCCTAATGTAATGTTCAACCCTCTATCCAAGTGAAGATTAAAGAGGTGAAAAATGAAGATTAAGATCTGAAAAAGAAGGTTATAAATGTTCCTCAGTTTAACCTTGATCATGACGAAATGATAAGGTTAATGAACTTCATATGTGTTCCTTACATACCTTATTTTAAGAAGGATTTGTTAGAATAATTCCATAGATCATTATTCTCTATTCATCCTATAATTATAAAGATGTGTAGAGATTTAAAATAATACTTCTGGTGGTATGGTATAAAGGGAGATATCAGAGAGCTTGTAACATGGTTCTTGGTATGTTATCAAGTTAAGGCTGAAAGAAAAAAAGTATAAGGGGATGTTGCGTCCATTATCCATTCCAAAATGGTAGTGGGAGAACATCACTATGGATTTTGTTTTTGGACTCCCAAAAACTTTAAAATTTCATAATTCTATATGGGTGGTAGTCGATCACCTTACTAAGTCAGCACACTTCATCACTATTAGATAAGACTTCTCTATGAATCATCTTGATGGGATATAAATTAATAAAGTGGTAAGGTTTCATGGAGTACCACATTCTATTGTAATTGATCAGGATCTGAGGGTTACCTAAATTTATTGTGAAGTATTCAGTAATCCATTGATACAGAATTAAGTTTTACCACTACTTATCATCCTTAGATGGATGGTTAGTCTGAAAAGAAAATCAAACTCTAGAGGGAATGTTAAGATCTTGTTATCTAGATTTCAAAGGTGGTTGGGATCAACACCTTCCCCTATTTTAGTTTTCTTATAGAAATATCTTTCACTCAAGAATTCATATGGAGCCTTATGAAATCCTCTATAGAAAGAAATTTAAATCTCCAATGTGATGGAATGAATTTGGATATAAAAAGCTATTGGGACTTGATATTGCTGAAGAAATGAATAATAATGTTAGAACCATTCTGTATCATATCAATCCAACTCAACGTTAGAAAAAGGTTATGTTCATTACCATCGATTTGATATATAGTTTGAAGTTAGTGAGAAGGTTTTTCTATGAATATCTCCCTAGAAGAAGGTTATAAGATTCAAGAATAAAGGGAAACTATCCTCTAGGTATATCAATCCCTTTAAAATTATTGATCGTATCAGGATGGTAGCACATTTCTTCGAACTTCCACCAAATATCTCTCAAATACATGATGTGTTGTATGTATCTCTCCTTAGGAAGTACATACCAAACCCTTCACATGCACTAAAATCATAGTTCATATAGATATTGTAGGATCTTTATTATATAGAAGAACAATTTGAAATTAGGGATCATACAAAAAAAGTTAATTAAAACAAGACCACTCACATGGTCAAAGTTTTGAGGAGAAAGCACTAGTTAGAGGAAGCTAAATGGGAACTTGAGGATATGATGACGCAAAATTATCCTCAATTGTTTGTATCATAATGATTAATTTTGATGGATAAATTAATTTTAAGGGGGGTAGAATATAACACCCTGAGTTTTTATGACCTTTTTTTTCAAATAATTTCTTTTATGGCTTGTGTTGCATGATACAAAAAGTTAATCTTTCATTATTCTCTACACTAGCTTAGCTTTCATTACACACAATGCTGAGTTTCTATAAAACAACATTTTATTATCATAATTATTTAAACAAGATATTTATAACCTAGATGTTAAAATTAGTAATGTTAATAATAATAACTACTTTATAAATATGATTTTTAATGGTTTTATATAAAGGAAACATATTGATAATAGAATACACAATTTTTGGTAAAGTCTTTATATGTCTGAAAATAATACTTTCTCCAAAATGTTTATTTTTTATGTCCTTATATGAACTATAATAAGATTAATTTTAGAAGATTTTAGAAATTTAATTTGAAAAAATAAACTTTATTTTTTAATTTAGAATGTCAAAATTATCTTAGAGTGAATTTTTCTGATTTTTCTAACATATTTCATTTTTGGATGAAAATCGAAAAATACTAAATTTTAATTGAATGACTGTAAATTCAATTTTTTTATATTTTCAAAAGGAATCCATGGGGTTGAGAAGTAACCATATAAATATATATGGGATAGAAAATATTAGATGCCAGATTCGAAATTCAAATTTTAAAAACACATTAAAACACAAAACCCAATAAAGAATCAACCCACGAGGCTCGTGACAGCCATAGAAATGAATCCCATAATCATTATAAATCACACCTTTCATTAACATTGACCTAACCTATTATCATCATTTCCATCCATCCCTACACTAGACACCGAATAATACCAACATTCAGAGCCGAACGACACTGCTCCACAGCCACCATGAAGAAACAAAAAAAATATAATATTAAATTTCACTGAACATCCTATTCAAACTCACATTCATCTTTTCACAAACATCGGCATCGTCAACTATTGGAACCAAAAACCTATAATTCATCATCAGAACCACTATTCTCCATCGCACTAGACATCCAAATGAAGAACTCATCTCATGGAAAGATGTTGGCCACCTGAACACCACTTCCCAAAGATCCAAAGAACCATCTCACTTAACCGGCCTAGGGAAGTGGGATGGGACTCGAGTCTAGGGAAGAGTTGAGGAGATTAAGCACCTATAGATATTTGAGCCCTTATCCTTGAACAATACCAGTGGAACTATAACCAGTAAAAAACATTCTACAGCAACATCCATCCAAAAAAAGCTTAAAATACCATAAAATAAATAAACAGAAGATGAAACCCATCACCATAAAGGAAATAAAATGTGTAAAAAAGAAAGAACTAAACCGAGGAAGAAGGGAATCCAATTCTGATGAATAATAATAATGAGACTTCTTCAATCCCCCCTCCAACACCATCCCAAGATGACCAAAAACCCACATTGAGACTGACCAAAGTGGGGTTAGGCATAATGGGTTGGCCACCAAGGGATAAGGAAAGGAATAATATAAGACACCACCACTTGTGTCGACCCAATACGTATGAATCTCTATCATACATACACAAATAGAGGCCTGATGTTCATGGGTTAGTCAGAAATAGGGGAAGTGGGAGGCGAATGGAATCTGCACCAGCAGCAGCTCCAGTAAAGGGGGGAGAAAAGAAGAGATTGGAAAGGAAATAACATGAGGAAAGTATCACTATCAAAATAAATAGGGAACCCCAAAATTTGTGGTAAGATAAATAAGCAAGAGTGTCGAGTGCTAACAGAGTGGGGACCATCTCACAATTGAAAACATATTTTTCATTTTATTTATTTATATTGTTGAATTATATTTTAATTTGGTTTTATATATTATAGTTATATAAATTATATATAAATTAATATAATTTAGTTCATTATAACCAATTTTACATTGAAATTGGATATAAAAACATTTCAATCTTTTGAACTTTTTTAACTTTTAAAACCTATCATCTCTTCCCATCTACAGGATTAATTTTAAATTACTTTTTGTCACTTATATGAATAAAACTTGGAAACATTGATTCCATATTTTTAATAAACATAATTTATAATTTATAATAATTTCAAAATAAATTTTTACCAAAGTAATTAGATAATTAAATTAAAATTAATTATATCAATTAAGGTAAAAAATAAGATTTCTTAGTATTTAAACTTAAACAAATAATGTGTAAAAATGACCCTAAACTTTTCTAAACCCCATTGGATGTCCATATTTATAACATGTTCCCCATTGTCTCAAAAATTGACCATTATTAGAGGCACATTATGTAAGGTATACCTCTCAATGGTTTTTACCTTTTTATATTTATAATAATGCCACTCCTCCTCTACTGGAAAATGGAAATCACCCCCCCCCCACTTCTTAACACCTCTAAAGCTCTTTTCCTTGAAAAAAAAATATAAAAATATACATCTAACATCTATACTCTCAAAATAGAATCCCCACTTTGGTAAAAAATCTAACCAAGGAAGTTCTTTAGTGGAAACCAAAAGGAGTTGCCCAAAGAAGATGTAACGTCCTTCAACATGTATTTTTGTTTTATTAACTTCTCCTCCCCATTAAATTTCTATAATATAAATATTATATAATGACCTCAATATCCTAAATATACTAATATTTTTTTATTTTAAAGTTAATACCTATAACTTCTCATACTTTCATCAAATGAGATGCACAACCATCATTCGTGTGTACAGTGGACTACCGCCTTACGAACCGATGTCGTTCGTTATTCCATTTACACTTATAAAGGTTAGAAATAATGATTTAATTACTATTTTTATATGATATATGTGATAATTATGATGTATTTTTTTTATTTAATTATTGTACAATACATAACTTCATGCTTTTCATTTTTTGGGAATATGCTAACATCGTTTGTAGATGTGTGGACTACCACACCCTCAAAGTGATGTGATTCATTCATGATTTACATTAAATGTATTAAGGATAGTTTTAAAAGAAATATGTGATATATAATAAATAATAACTCCACTATAATGATAATATATATATATAATTTCTTTTCTTTTCTTTTTTTCAATGGGAAAAGAAAATGGAAACATTTTTCATGAATACATACGGTCTACCGTCTCTATGAACAGTGTGTTTCATTTACTATTTTTATATTTTATAGATTATTGTAAATAAATATATACTGAATATATATTATATTTATATAATTTTTATAATTTTGGAGATGATGAAATCATTATATAAGTAAGAGGACCAAAAATATAACAAATAAAAACACATGTGAAAAAACCAGTTATTACCCGAAACATAACTTTAACATGGAATTGTTAATAAATGGGTAATATAAAGTCAAAATTAAACCATATATGGTATTATATAATTGAAAATGGTTTTTTAATATATTTATAATAAACTTATATTTATTATATAGGGTTTTTAATAAATATGATGAGAGTCAAGACATAATATAAGGGGATTTCTAGTCTCACTTTTAATTCTGTGATACTTATTCCATATTCATTACTTGTTTATTTTGTGTGGTGTATTTACCATACATGATTATATTATATGATTATAATAAATAAATTTATGGGTATTAACATATCCAATTGATTATATATATTTCATATGGTTTATGGCTCAAAAGTTACCAAATCAGTAAAGGAATTATGTCCCAATTTTCCTTCTTTGAGACGCATGCTATGTTATGCACCTATATTATTTTACAAGCTATATATACTACACTTTAAAATTTTGTATCATTAAAATAATTATTTCCATGATATTTAAAGATTCATTTAACTTCATTATCTCATGGTTATTATGATTCAAAGTTACTGAAGTGGTGAGAGTTTATTTCTACAATCTCATCATTACTAGGATTGTTTATGATTATGCTTCAATTGATGAAATATTATGATCCATATATCAAGAAATATCATAAATTTTTTATACGCAGGTTATTAATGATATCTTTAGGTATAGGTAACATTTTTTTACTATTTTTTACTTAAGATGATTAAGAAAATGTTTTTAAGAAAATCTGACCTCATTTCCCTCTTCAGTCGGAAATTTGTTTTCTCCCAAAACAAACCTTTCTAAAAATATTTTCAAAAATTTTATACCATGATTTTTAAAAGATATTTTTACCCATGTTTTACCTTTTTACAAAATGGTTTTAAATTTAATCTTTTTGTCATCTTCTGATCAAGGCTCTTTCGGCTTCTACCAACAATATGAATGGAATCTTTATTTTTTTTCCTATACGTCATATACAGAATTGTATGTCATAATGACCACTATATTCATTAAAGCTTGACTTATAAGTTTTCAATGATATTTTTAAAGAAAAATGTTTTCAAAATGTTTTCAATCTTCCTTTATAATTTTTCAGAGTTATTTTCAAAGAAAATTATTTTCTAAATGTTTTATGTTTTAAAAATCATTTTTCAAAGAAGAAAGGATATTCACCTCAAGAAATGGTTTTAAAAGTTTTCTCAAAATAAGTTTCTATCTATGATTACATCTATTGATGTTACCATTTTCTTATTGGGTTTATGATATAATTATACCATTATTATTCTTTCTTTTAATGGTTACTCTTTTGGTGACATGTTTTTTATGAAACCTGTTTCTCTTCCATAAGTTATACCATGATAAATTCTCATTAAACCTTATTATTTTAATGGGTTATTCTATGATGAAATAATTATGAAACCTATCTATTTTACATAGGCTAATATATGGTTAAATAACTATGATACCCATTTTATCATTTTATAGGTTATGATATGATTATTTTTATGATCTTGTGGCACAAATATATATGATTTCATTATAAGATTGGTGGGGCTTATATCTCCTTCGAATGCATTGGGTAACGATTTATATCTCATGAGATAGGAATGGCTGAAATGTGATGTGAACTTGGTTCAGTAAAGGAATTTTTCCACTAATATGGTCTTAGGAGTGAACCTGGACTACTAAGATGGTTTGGGGAGTAAACACATTTCACTTAGATGGCCTTTTAAGTAAGACTTGATGGAAATCATTTTATATGCTTATGTTTCTACCAAAATTCCATGTCTTATTCCTCTGTTATGCTTTGAGGGATTATTCTATTGATTCCTATTGGTTCATGTCTTATGAACTTACAATTTTTATGACATGAATATTGATTATGATCTTTCATATGCAGGGTATGATCTTCTAATATTATGATCATGTTATTATACCCTTATGTTCATGATTATGCTTACATATCACCTTTTTTTACTTTTAATGAGAATCTGAGATCACCCCTTATTATGTTTCCTTTATATATGTTATGAAGATATATCTATTTTAGGATGTGTCTAATATAGGTTCTATTCATGGAGAACCTAGTGGGATATAATTTAGTTCACTTATGTACCGATGTTTATGTTTCAAATTTTTTGAAGGCACTAATCTAACATGGTCTTTAGGCATGTCTTTTAAATTATTAAATTTTCTAAAAAAGTGAATTTAATGGCTATGAATGTGAAATTTGGATCATTATAAGAAATATTTTCCCTCCCTATTGACACCTCCTTTAGGTTTTAATTACCTTAATTAGTTACTTAGAGAAACCTTATTGAAATTTCCAACTAATATTTCTTCTTCTCATTCAAACTTATACCCCCTTTTACTATGTATATAGTACCAAAACCTAGACATCCCATTCCTAGTTTATTTATCCTCAAAAAAAATATAAAATAGGATAAAAAATTTTAAACTCATTCAAATTATCAAAAAAAATAAAAAAATATTATATAATGAATTCTATATCTAGAACAAGCCTTAAAGTAAACCTAGTCCCTCTAATTCATTAAAGTGATAAATCATATTGAATGCATGAGTCGATGATAAAGTTCTTTATACCATCTTGCATATAATTTATTTGATACCTTGGGTGGATTATTTTATGCTTCTCATAGGTATCTAGATTCATGTGTTGAACAATTTCAATAGTTGGTTATATAGGTGTGGGTTTCCTCTGACTTGTAGAATTTTTATCCCCTATTTAAGAACTATTCCTAAGATTTTCACTCTTATAAGAAGTTTCTTATGTTAATATTATTCTTTATATTGAATTCATACCAAATTAATGTTCAATAATGTTGTAATTTATCTATAAAAAAACTATTATCATATGAGTATCATGTTTGACATTTATTTAATAAAGACATTTATTCAATTTCCTCCCACTAAAATGATGACTCCTTTTTGAATTATATCATGAAAATTAGTGGTAAAAGATCCATATTTCACTAAGTGTTAGTTTTTTTCTAATTTATAAGTAACTTAACTATTTATGTATAAAATGATGTAAATAATATCAAAAATTAATCTTGGATTGTTTATGAGATTAATCTTTATTCTAATTCATCATATGGATTCAATTCACATTATACCACTGGTAACCTAATCCTATGAGGGTATCCCTGTTAAGTGTATCCCAAATTAAATAAAAAAATATGTACTTGATACTATTAGTTTCACATATTACTTTATTTCCTTACAAAAGATAATACATAGGAACCTAGATTTAGCATAACCTTCCTGAATGGATGATTTAGGTATTAACAAGTGTTTTCATTGAAAGGGATGTGAAAATTGGTATTTTTAAAGGGATTAAATATCACTATCTTATCTCATATATCCCCTTTAAATTTAAATATAATTATAATGATTTATTTTTGAATCTTATTCCTCCCACCAAATCAATATGTTCAAACCATATTGATGTGTAATGCTTTACGAAACATATAGCTTGTGTTACTAACCAAAATTAAAATCCATTTATATTCACACATATCTATATGTATGGAAAATATTTGAGTATTATATTGTATTTATTATAAATACTTTTTGATGTGGATTTTATTCATCTGATTTGAGGATTAATTAGGTGTTAAATTTATTGTGAAATTGTTTGATCACCACCATTCAATCCTTGGTTGAGTATGAAGAATATTTGAGACTATACATGTTCCAAATGATATAGAAATTGGGAAGAAAATATTTATAAAGATTTAATTAATTATTAAAGTAATTTTATTCATTTTGAGATGATTTTAAGTCAATGAGTTTGTTTTGAGTTGATTCTAAGAATCCATAGTTAAGTTCTTGAAATTATGGTGTTGTAGATTCCTTGAAAATGAAAAAGGAATGAATGCGTAAATGTTGATACATAAAGGTATTCAACTCAATATATAAGGGTTTTCTAAACCTTTAAGATGATAATTTTTAAAATTAATGGACCTCACTATAATACTTAAGGGTTCTACAACTCATATAAAGGTACCTAGAGTTACAGACTTAAAATTTGGAAAAGCAGTTAATCTGAATTGAATACATAAGGGTTATACAAACTAAACCTCTAAGTGAATTTATGGATGTGTTGGATAAACATTATGTATCATAGTGAGGTTATATAACTTTCCAAATTCTATTCTACATGGTATACAAAACCCTTATGTATTAAGTTGAGTGCCTTTATGTATTAACCTTTACACATTTAATCCTTAACCATTTTTTTCGAGAAATTTACAACACCATAATTTCAAAACATTATCCTCAGATTCCTAAAATCAAATAAAAACATCTCCATACACTTTAATTAATCTATAAGAAAATAAAATTACATTATTAATTAATCAATTATTCATAAATATTTTCAGCCCAATTTCTAACACATTAGGAACTTGTATCAACTCAAAACTTCTTCACACTCAACCAAGGCTTCAATCATGGCGCTCTCAATACCTTCTAATAAATGTTGAAACTACATTATCATCAACTCATATGAATAAAATCCTTATTCAAAAATATTCACAACAAATATAAAATCATATTCAAACGGTTACAATAATCTATGCCTTTTTATTTTTTTCAAATGTATATATTTTTGTTCTACTTTAAATCTGAAATTTTCTCCCCATCAATCTATGAAAAGAAACAGAAATGTGAAACCTATTTTATCCTCATTATTTATAATAAATAAAAATATATTTTATATAATAGGTGGTATAAACTTATTCAAATTAGTGATCTATAAACCAATTAAGTCTAAGTCTAAGTGATCTATCTCAACGTTGAAAACAAGAGTAATCAATTCAGTCATGAAAACAATTTAAAATTAGTTGAAAAAGTTAAATCGAATATAATTTTATTTCATGAAATTAAAAATTGATTTTAAATCACTTTCCTACACTCAATAAACAAATAGATTAAAACATTTTAATATAAAGAGGTTTTATCTCCTTATACATTACTTCTCTCCATTTTTTTTAAATAAAACACAATATAGAGGTGGGTGATACTCAAAAAACATACCTCGATGTTAAGAAATGGGTTTTGAATCCCATTTACAGCCTTAGATTCTTAGAATACTTCGTTTTAAGTGGTTTTATAATAATATTAGTAATATTATCCTTGAATAAAATAAATTTTAGCTTCAATATGCCTTTATCCACCCTTACCTTTATAAAATGATACTTAATATCAATGTTCTTTGGAATGTAATTCTTTAATGGATTCCTACATAGATTTATAGAGATTTGGTTTTCATTACCAATTATCAATGTAAATTTAGAAACAAAATTCATATCCTTAAGTTATATTTTCATTCATATCACCTATTGAAAGGTCTTCATTATAGAGGTTTGTCAAATAAAAATTTTAAAATCCCCCATACAGTAGTAAGCTAACCATAGGTCTATCTCTCAAAGATTTCTGCTTGTAAGATATCACTATATCAGAAAGTTGTGTTTCTTTATTTTATTTTCTAAATATTTTTATAGGAATAAAGACATGAGAGGTTGTCTCGATGCATGAAATATGAAATATATTGAAAATGAAACTTCAATAAAGGAAACAACTTTGGATTCATCATTAATGATCTATCATTATCCAAAATTCTTATTTATTTATTTAATTATCTGTGTGGTCCAATCATCTTTACATACCCCCAAGGATTTTATTATGTGAATGACCATTAAAATAAAGAATAATCACTTAAGTGGTCAGATCATCACTCTCTTAAATGGATCAAAATTGTGAATCCATCCATTGTCTAGATAACCAACCCCATCATACATTAGTTTTCTGAATAATAGGATATGAATTGATTTTTAGTGGTGATAAAGAAAATAAGGGATGTAAGAATATGAGATACAATCATCTCATCAATTCATCAAGCACCCAAATTCTTAAAATTAAAATAAAAATAAAATCTAGATGAATTGACTCTATATCATTGGTTTTCATCCATGGATGATCCTCAAGTTATCCTCACAACATTTCTTGAAGCTTGAGAATCACCACAAATTCACAAAGAGGGAAACATGAAGAAATGGGTGGGTAAGAGAACAATATGAATAGTAAACAAAGAATAATGGAATTAGAATTGTATAAATAAAAATACAGTAATCCCTAATATAATCAAGACCAGGTTGAAGGAAAAAAGATTTAATACAATTACAAATGGGAGAGAGGGGTGAGTTTATAGTCATTTCTTATTTATCCTCATCCATTTTAAATTTTAATGATTAGATTTGTGAGATTATATTTCCTCAAATGGGTTCCATGTATACATGAAAAGGGTGAATATCTCATTATTCAGGATACTATCAAATCTTCTTGTTAAATAATTCCCTTTCAAATGATCGAATTTAATATACCTTCTAGAATAATTAGGGCTAAATTGCTTCCATACTCCATGATGGAGTGTAAAAAAGGTTGTGGTTATTATATTGGTATCAAGAGATTTAATAATTAATTTTCCATTGGTTCAACCCTCAATAAAAGTGGTTTGTGAATAATTTGGCACTATATTTCACTTTACTAAACCCTATAAGTGTTATCCTAACATAGTGCCTCATGTTACCTTTCCATATGTTTCATTTCATGGGATTTACCCTTCCATGGTACCAACCATGTTTAGGAAGAAAACAAAGTCCTTCATTATATTCTTGATTCAACCATGCTCATGAATCTATATTTGGGATTCAATGACTTCTCCGAACTTGGAATTTATCCCCCTTGAATTTGGTGCACTGATATTGTATGTGGAATTGGTAAACACAAATCTGAGGATAGGGCTTAGTCTACACTGGTTTGGCTCTGGTGTTAATGGTAGCTCAACATCAAGCTAAAATAGGGTATTATGTGGGCATGTGGATATCTCACATGGTATTTTTGGATTCATTGAGTGCTTCACTACTCATTAGGGGATTACTTCAAGCATCTAGCATGTATCTGCCTCTTCAATAACCACCATTAGAATGGGAATTTATAAGGACCCCTTTATTATTATATATGCATAGGGAACAATATTTAATGTCTATTGAGTGGAGGTATTTATCATATTTATAAATTCATAAAGGGAATCAATGGTAAGTCAACTTTGGTCAACTTCATGAATCAATTTAACCCCTAGTTTGATCTTTATTCATTTTCAATCTGTTCTCATCAGTTTCGGTTTGGTATTCATTAGCAAGCCTGGTGAACCTTATTTAGTTGGTTTTCATCGGTTACTAATTCATTAAAGATTTTTATCTTTCAAGATTCACACTAGTTTTACTTATTTATCATTTTATTTTTTCTCAACTTCAATCAGTACTTCTGTGGATTCATTTCAAGCACAACTGTATTAGGTGTGTTTAGTTTTGTTCGATTAGATGTGAATGTGAGATATCTAGAGTTGAATAGTAAATTTATTGATATAATATGGGAGTGAGTTTTATGTTTACATTTGGGAGGTTTCTTGTGTTTTATGTATCTTTCATGAAGTAGGTTTATGGATGAAAAATCATGGTGGTCTCCTTATCTTACAATCGACTGTGGATTTATTCATAAGATAGGCCAAGCTCCTATACTTACGATTGTTCTAGATGGGGGAGTCATGGTCACTTTATCCTTATACATGTGGTAACTTGAGTTTATCATGTGGTAGCTTAAATAATTTTCCATTTTTTCACATATGAAAAGTCAATTACATTCATTGGATCGACCATGGGAAAAAAGTGGAAGGTTTGTTTATCTTTCCAATTTCCCCAACCTATAATAGTGATAACCATATTAAATGTGTGATTTATTCCTGAAAAGTATATAAAAATATAAATACTTACTGATCATGGAATTTATTCCATTAATCATTAAATTTTAGATGATACAAAATCAAGTTATGACTTTTCCATTTAATTATAATAATGAATAAAACATTAAAAATCAATATTATTCCATTTCAAATTTTAATTATAGAACCAAAAAATTATTAAAAAATAGTAAATTGTTGATTATAAAATTAAATATGATAATATTCATTTCTTATATTTAAATATTCATTTTACTCAATATTCATAAACACTTGTATTAGTGTACTTTACAATTTGAACTTCATTCCTCATCATGCTTGCAATTATTGGTTAAAATGATCTAATAATTAGTATATTTTTTATCACATTTTTTAAAACACTCTAGTCGTAATTTTGATTTGAAATTTTCGAATATAGTTACTCATTTTATAGGGAATATTTCCTCTTTCGGGATAACTTGGATATTCATAATGGAAGGCACTCATCTTTTCCCTTGAACCTAGAAAATTATGGGAGAAGTGAACGAGACATCAGCCCACAAAAATGAATATATCATCCATTATACAATCCAAATGAATCTAAACATTGAAATAGATATATATTACATAGTGGGTTAAATTTTAATTAATCTATGGCCATGTATAATTCTGAAGTTTCATGGGTGATCCAGGCATCCCAAGTGGAAGATGAAATTTTGGGTCAGATTCAGTGGCCCAATATAACATTCTACTATTTTCATCATAACTCCACATATATGAGAAAAATGGCATGAATTATTTTAATATTTTATAGGAAATATAGGGATTTTATTTCTTCTTATACATCCCATAAAAAAATCTATCTAAAAGCGCATTGTTTCACATCAGTTGGGTGGATTCTAACTGAATCCAATTTTTTTAAGGGAGTAAATGTCCACTCTCTGTCAAATTTCCACCCACCTTTTCCAACCCTCGTTAATTGGGATGACTTTTACAAATGTAGGATCAAAAAGGGCTTCAAAAATTAAATTTATTTTGGTTCTAATCAAGGATTTGTATGAATTTCTTTTTCATTGTAATGTTATGTTGTCACTCTATCTTTGTAAGTGTTTCCTTTCGCATATAAGTTTCTAAAATCACCTAAGTTTCTTTATAAAAAAAATTCTTCTTCTTCTCAATTTATTTTATTTTTCTTAACATGTTTATACAATTTCAGTAAGTTGTGAATTTATTCCCATAGTGAAGATATAAATCATTCACAAAATGGTGGACTGTTTGTTATTTCATTTTTTTCTCTTCTTCAATTTCACTGTTATGAGTCTACTTCTATCTTCCATTGAAATATTTGCATCAATAAAGGGATAACCCTCTTATGGGTTGATACGTGTATATTTAAAGGGGATATATGAGATGTTATTTCTCATTCTAATTATTCATAATAAATTATTTTAATTGATATTTTCATTTAATTATTTACCTTATGTTTTGACCTCAATAATTTCTAGGTTATAGATTCTAAGTACTAGAACAATCTTCTTCCTTGGAGTGATTGGAAAAATGATCTTACAAGTTTATAAGTTATAAGGATTAGGATTAAATCACTAAACTAGTGAGTGATTTGTGGATTTCTCATTTCATTAAAAGAAACACAACCTAATGTAATAAAATAAAATCATTTTAATATATTCATCCAATCAACCCCTAGCAACAACATTGGATCAACTCATTCTCTCAAATTGAATTCACTTAGATGTATTATTATTCATTTAGACCATCCCAAATCAAAACAAAGTTTTCAACTTCATATCTTAATCTCCCTCTATAGAATGCATGTTTCTATAGTATTCTTCTTAGGTTTATAAGGATTCGACAACCCAAGATACACTATAAGTGACCACTTTAACCCTAAACTTGGGTAGATTTTGGTGAGACCAATTTACAAGGATTTACATTAATTATGGGGGTAATTTCTAATGAAAAAAAATAAAAAGTTTTAAAAATATGGTTCACATCACTCCCCCACACTTATTTTATTACACTCCTGGGAAATATTGTGAATTCTATTAAAGATTATTATAACAAAAATATGTTTCCTACATAATTTCAAAATAAAAATATAAAATTGAAATAAAAGGAAAATTCCATCCATTACCTGAATTATCATGCCTATTCTATAAATATAAGCCTTTTCCCATTTTTATTCAAGAAAAAATTCCAGTTCTAGGTTATAAACTAAATAGATCATAATATAATCAGAATGTTAACAAGTGACACTTCCATTTTTACCTCTCCTAGGTTCCTTAAACTAAATTTCTAGTTTCTAGTTTCATGACACAACTCTAATGAAATAATTATAAGTTAATTACCCTATTCTTCATTTGGTTTCAATATCCCCCTCATATTAATGAATTCATTTTTTAAAATTATGAACTTATTAAAAAATTTCCAACCATTATTGTGAAAATCACTTATTAAAATTTCAAATTAAATTTATTTTGTTACACAGCTGGTGCATATTGTCTCATAGTTGCATTGTGGGATCTTAATTTCCCATTTCACTCCAGTTTCAAATGACTTATATAAATTTCTTTTGATTTTGGTGCATAAGGTGTTGTTTTTTAAAAATTTCAATTTACCCTAAATTAATTTCAAAATTTCAGTGTCCTCATGATTCAATTTTTATACCACTAAGTTATTCTCTATTAATGACATGTTTCCCAGTTTGTATATAAAAATATCCAAGAAATCATAGGTTATATTAACTCAAAATTCATTTATTTACAAAAAAATTATAATCCATGGATCCCTCAAATCTATCATGTCATTTTCCATAAATAAAGATAGCATTGAAACTTAAATTTAATAGCCTAAAATCATACTAAAAATTATAAAGGGAAAAAAATAAAAAGCATGTTTTATGTAATTTAAAAAAAAAATCCTAAAAAAATTATAAAAAACTCTAAATAGGGGTTATTCTTCTCCCAAACTGCTTCATAATTACACCATTTTAGTTCTAGTATAATTATATAAAAATTATGATAATAGTTTGAAAATGGATTGAAACAACTTGATTACTATTTAATCTAAAGAGTTGGGTTTATCTCTCCCTAGGAGTGATTTTTAAATAGCTTTGAGATAACCTTATAGGTCTTCGTACACTTAAGGAATCCTATAAAAAATATATAATTTAAAATCAGGAATTTTATTGGGAAGTAGTCAAATAAATAAATTAAAAAGAAACATAGTTCATCCCTCATATGGGTACTTGGATTTCTGCTACCCTCAGTAGACAATTTTAATTATTAACCCCAATCCTATAATGGGTTTGGTTTCAATAATAGGAACCATCATAGATATTCCCCTGAAATAATTGAAAAATTAATAACCCCAAAGTATAAAAATGGGATGAATAAATAGGGGAAGTTAAGATAATTAAAAGTTCCTCATAGTTTATTGTAGTATCCTCCTCGAGTTGATATCCATGATGTTTTTTTAAGAAGTATTATATTTACCACTAGTCCTATAGTTCCTTATTATTGTTGTCACGCTTTTCGGGTGGTATTTTTCTCACCATAAAGGTATTTTAGCATCATTTTTTCTTCAAAATAGCAGGTCTTTAGTTATATTCTAGTCTTTATATTCACACTAGGTAGTATCTTCTTCAAATTATAGATCTAGATTCTCTTTAATGGTAACTTAAATAGGTTCTTATTCATTTTCATCTAGGAAACAATTTTACTCATATTTACCTACTAATATATAATATAGTGGGTTGTAATTTAATTTATGTATTAAAATATTAAAAGAAAATGAATCAAAGGGCAATTAAACCCCCTTAGGTGGCTTGGTCAGAATCTATTGTCCTTGAATGAGTGCCTTTAAACTGGTATATTCAAGTGATTCCAGTGGGTTCCTCATTTTTTCTTCAAATTATATAATATTATTTTGTACATAATCTTCCAAGGAATACTTTAGTAATGTTGAATCTTTGTCATTAAAGTACAAGGGTTAATTTTTCAATTAAATTTTTAAATAATTTAAGACAATGGAGCTAGGTGCTCATTCATCCCCCTCAAGTTATTTTTCTAGAAATTATGGCTTATCCATGAGGTCCTATGGAATTATATTATAAATGTATATGATATATGGTTCTTCAAGTAATACCTTCACCGCTTGGATGTCTTCTTGATCAAATACCATAGGCACTAATTTATCTTCTTTTGTTTTTGAAATTTCTTCACAAGTTCTTGGAATTTGGTGGATATTGTAGTCATAACTTCCTTAAACTCTCTTATTATTTCTTCATGTTCCATAAATTATGGTTCCATATACAATGATACAATGATGATTGATTAAATATCCTCTAGTTTGAGTTATTCTTTAGTTTAATGGTGTTTAGGCATGTAATGTTGTTTGTAATATTCATCATGATAGTAGTAGTTTCCTTTCTCCCATACATTGGTGTATATTGAGGGTTTATCCTACCATGGACCTTAAATTTCCTCCTAAAAATCATTTGGGAAAGTTAATAGGGAATATAATTGGTGATCTATTAAATAATGGTCACCATATAATTCTTATACCATAGTGGATAAAAGAAAGAAAGAAAGAACATAAAAAATTAAATAAAAAATGAAAATGGAAAGAAAACTCTAATTTAAAGTTGTGAATAAAATAGTGATAAATTAAACTTAACTCTATAGAAATAGTGAAAAGTTTGAAAGGTTGTCATTATGTAGGTATGTCAAATAAGAATTTTAAAATCCCAATTACAACAGTAATCTAACCATAGATTTTTCTATCAAGGAGTTTTGAATATAATATCTCACTTTCTCAAAAACATATGCTTCTTTGTTTTGTTTTCTTAGTATTTTGAAATTAATAAATACATGAGTGGTGTGTTTTGATACATAAAATAGAAAAAATAATGAAAATTGAAATGAAATAAAGGATATACCCATGGATTCATTATTAATAATACTTCATTCTCTAACAGCCTAAACTCCCTATTTAGTTCTATATATGATTCAATCAGGTATACACAACACCATTGCTTTGATTATGTGAATGGTCATCACACTCAAGGAGAATACCCTAATTGATCTATTTATAACTCTCTAAAATGGGTATTAATTGTGAATCCATCCATTTCCAAAATCACTAATCCCATCATACATCATTTTTACATTCAATAGGAGGGGAAATGATTTTTAGTAGTGAAAAATAAAATATGAGATAGAAGAACATGAGGAATGATTGTCTCCTCATTCCCTCAAAAACCCAAATTCTTAGAATTAATCATAAAATGAAATTCATGTTTGTGGACTCTAGTTCACTAGTTTTCATCCACTGATTAATCCTTGAGTTATCCTTCCATCATGTATAGAATCTTGAGAATCACCAAAAAACATAAAGAGGGAAACTAGAAGAAAGGGGGAGAGAAGGGTATAATAAATATAGTAAACAAAATAAAATAGAATTAGAATTATAAAAATAAAAATATTTTAAAACATAATTTAATTGAGACCCATTCAAAGGTGAAAGTTAAAATCCTCTTATAAATGGGAGAGAGGGGATAATTTATAGGAATCATATTATTTTGCCTCTTATTTCATGAATTTTAGTTTTGAGAGATATATAGTTCTATTTATTTATATGGGTTCCATGTATACATGTTGAGGTTGAAGATCATATTATTTGGTCTACTCTAAAATATTCTTATGGGTTCATTCCTTCCCTACAATTGAATTATGTATGCATTATAGAAGAATCGAGGCTAAATCACTTCCCTACTTCATAGTGTAGTGAAAAAAGGGTTTTTCTCATCATTATGGAATAAGGAAATTCATTTATGAACATTCCATTGGTTCTATCATCCATAAAATTAGTCCTTAAAGAATTTAGGCTTTTATTTCAATATACATAGGCCTGAAAGTGTTGTCTTCATACAAAACCTCATGTTACCTTTCTATTTTTTCATTTCATGGGTTTTACCCTTCCATGGAATCAATCCTATATAGGAATAAAACATAGTATTGCATCATCTTCCTAATTTGACCATGATCAAGCATCTAGATTTTTTATTCAATGAATTCTTCAAAATCAAGCTTAGTCTCACTGAAATTTAGTGGATTGAGCTTAGATGTGGAATTAGTAAATGAAACCCCCAAAAAATGTATTGGTCTACACTAGTTTGGCTCTATTGTGAAAGGGAGCTCAAGATTGATCTAAAATTGAGTATCCATGAGGGCTTGAGTATTTCTTTCATGGTAATTATAACTTTATGGCATGTTTCACTTCTAATTGGGGAATTACACTAAGAATTTGGTAGGTGTATTCCTCTACACCTGCAACCAGTTGAATGGGAATGTAAGACACTCCCTTTATTCTTGTACATGTATAGGGAATAATCTATAATAGCCTATGAATATATGTTTTCATCATATTTAGAAATTCATAAAGGGAATCTATGGTGAGTCAACATCAGTAAACTTTTTTATTCAACTTCACCCCCAGTTCAGGATTCATTAATTTTTTATTAGGCCTCTTTGGTTTCGATTTGGTCCTCATTACCAAGCATGGAGAATCTTCTTTAGTTAATGCATCTTGGTTACAAATTTAGTGGAGCTTAATCTATTTAAAGCTTCACACTGGTTTTGGTTATTCAAAATTTTATCTTTCCTCTACTTCAATTGAAACTTAAGTATATTTATTTCTATCACAACTAGATCAAGTGTGGCTATCTTTTATTCAAGTGAAAGCATAGTATCTTGAGTGGCTCACATGATTGATTGATCAACCATGGTAGGAATCTTTGCAGTCATTTTTGGAATGTTTCTTGTCCCCAATGGAGCTATCATGTAGTGGGTCTATGGCTAGTAAAGCATAGTTTTATACATATCGTGCAGTTTTACTTGGAGTAATTCATGCTGTAGGTTGAGGACATTCACTTGTGGTTGATCTGGATGGAGGAGGTTGGGTCACTTTATCCTTACACATGCGGTAAATAGAGTTGTTTGTGCAAAAACATAGGGACTTTTCCATTTTTATGCATGGTAGTCCAGGCATAGTTAGTGGATTAACCACATGAAGAAAGTGGCCTAGTCACTTACCTTTTCAATTTTCCCAACCTGTAATAGTGAAAACTAAATTAAATATAGGTTAATTTCCATTTAAGAATGGAAAAGTATAAACAATTAAAAAATGTAATTTATCCCATTAATAATTAAATTCCATAATATAATAAATTATGGTATGAATTTTCTATTTAATTATACTAATTAATAATAATTTAAAAATAAATATTTATTCCATTTCAAAATTTAATTCTATAACCATAAAATTATTAAAAAATAATTAAATTACCCTAGATTTTAGTTAATTGTGGGATTGATTTCTAATGAAAAATGGATAAAAAGTTGGAAACATCAGTTCACATAACTTCTGTAGCTTCCAATGATACATCCACAAACTTATATTTAGTGGTAATCAAGGTAAATAATTATTTATTCTTATAATTTTATACCATGAATCTTTCTACAATAAAAAATGTTCCATTTGATGTGGAATTTCTATAATTAACACGACTAACCCAGTCTACATATATAAATCCCACTAATAAAGATCACTTTTATTCTTATAAAAAAATACATAATTATCATTATTTGAGACATAAGTCACAATTTTCTTGGATACTAGTAGATTTGATTCCTTTGGTTTATATTGATACCTAGCACTGGGTGTCACAACATAAACAATTCTTGTCCTTTAGGTAGTCAAGTATAAAAAACTACTAATAAACTTTCTAAATTATTTCTCATTGATGAAATTTCCTTCATCATAATTACTTAACTTTATTCCTACATGAATTAGTGTTGAAACTCTGGATTCTTCGATGATAAACCCTTATAATATCTCTTGAGAGATAACAATGTGAATAGTATCCTCGTTAATTTTTAAACCTAAGAAGAACTTAATCTCACCAAGCATGTACATCTCAAATTCATTCCTAATTTATGTGGAAAATTATTCAAAAAATATATCCTTATTACAAGAAACAATAATATCATCAATATACAAAATCACATTGAGTGATGTGGATTTTTTCTTCTTCATATAAAGGTTGTTATCCACCTGAATTTTCCTAAATTCCATGATCATCAAGTACACATCCTTCTTGAAATAAAAAGATTTTGAGGATTGTTTCAACCCATAAAGAGGCTTATTAAATTTATATACTCTACTTTAATCTTTATCAGGTATAAAACCCTCAAGATTCTCTATATAAACTTTCTTATTTAGCTCACAATTGAGAAATGAAGTTTGTATATCCATTTAAAAAATATTAAATCTTAATTGGGATGAAACTGTAAGAAAAATTATAATTCTCTCAAGCCAATAAATAAGGGAAAATGTTTCATCAAAATCAACTTCCTTTATCTATGAGTACCACCTTGTATATTATTTTGGAATTGTTTCTTACAACTTCACCTTTATCATTTACCTTGTTCTTTAAAACCCATTTTATACCAATGATTTTATTCTCTTTGGGTTTAGGTAAAAGCTCCCATTTTTCATTATTTTTTACTTAATATTTATATTAATTCATGTCTTGAATCCATTATTTGTCCTCAAAATCATCAGAAATTTTTTGGGGTTCAATTAATGAAAGAACTCTTATATGACTAGTTACTATGATTTTATTCTTTTTTGTACCACTTGATTCTGATCCCCAGTGATATTGTCAGTATCAACATGTTTCTATAGTCTTTTATTTTTTCCTAAGGACTTTATATTTTTAGAATCATCACTAGATTAAGCATAATAAACTTCTCCATACTGAATCTGTGTCTTCTTCAGTCTCTTCAACAGGTTTATAATTAATAACATCATCCTCATAATCCATCATAACGGTATTTTTATCTCTTATCTATTATTAAAAGGATATTCTAACATCACAATCTACTATATTCCCATATTTCTTATTTCATAACCTATAATAGCTTTTATTTGGTGTTAACCAAGGAATATTTTATCTTTAGCCTTATTGTAAAACTTACCACCACTTATACCATTCTTCTTGATCAAACATGTACTTCCTAAAAATTTAAAGTGTTTTACATTTTATATTCTTCTTAAACTACCCTTTATAAAGAGTCATATTTGAATTTTTCCTAGAGAATAATCTATTTTTAATGGTTCTAGTAGTGGTAATTTTTTATAACCATAAATATCTTGGAGTGTTATGCTCTGTTAGGATGGTTCTATCCATATCAGTATTCCTATTGTTATTACTTTTTTATACTCTATTTTTTATTGACTGTAGAGTGAACATAACTCATATCATATTACATTTTTATCAAGATATTTTGAAAACTATTTTTTGGCATACTTATTTCTACTTTCTAAACTCGGTCACTTAAATGGAAACCTAATTTGATTTTCAACTAACCTTTTAAAAATTTTAAACATGCTCAAGGCCTGAGATTTGTGAGATATAAATATAATGAATTTCATTCTAGTGAATTAATCAATGAACATGATAAAATATGTATCTCTTATTATTTAATTCTTGTTCATGGGTCTAAAAATGTTAGTGTAAACCAACTCCTATGGTCTTTGAGTTTGGATATCAACACCCTTGGGACTTTTATTCACCATATTCCCCTTCTAACATGTCTTGAAAGTTGTGATAGTATCTTAATTCATAACATGAATGTTCCTCATAACCACTTCCTTGGTCAATTTTCTCATGATTTGTTAGCCAAGATGACCAAGCTCTATGTGACACAAATTGTTCTTAGCATTTATACTTAGGTAGAAACCAATTTTGGATTCTATAACCTTAAATAAATTACATAGGGTTCTGAACCCTATTTTTATCACACCTCTATCTTTCAGTATATTAACCAAAAACCATTATTTCTAAAAATAACTTCATTAAAACCATCATAATGTTTTGATACACATAATAGATTCTATACATTATATAAAAATAGTACATTTTTTGAGTTTATCTGATTCTTAATGATTTTGACCACTCATAAACCTTTTATCTTTAATGAACTATCATTGATAAAGATAACTGGTCCTCCTACATAATTTCAAAATTATTTAGATTTTCCAAATCACCTATCATAAAGTAATAGAAACCATTATCCATGACCCATGTATTCTTATTTGTAAATTCATTGAAGACAACTTTAACAACATTTTCTTATTGTTTTAAATCCTTTTATTTATGAATTATCAAATTTGAATTTAATTGAGCTAGTATAGCTATGATATGTTAATTTTAGACATGTCATTCTTGACTACACCTTCAAAAAACTTAATTTAATCTCTAAAAACTATTTTTCACTTAAATTTTCCTCTCAACATGTTTCACTTGATAATTTGTTCTATATTATTATTTCCCCCAGTTCATGCACCCTTCTTTTTCAAAGTAAATACATATTATACTATTAATTATAATATTTATATAAAAACATAATATAACACAAATAATAACACTTAAACATTATTATTTTATATAATTTATGTAGTTTCTTGTGTTATTATCCAACTTCATTTGCAAATCTATAATGAGTTCCTTTTACCAAAATCTTTTTTGGATCTCTTCTTTACTCGTTTAGGATAAGTGTATATATTTTCTAGAATTTTTCTCCTTCAAGATATGGTTAGGTTTTATATATTCTTTATACTTAATAAACAATATATTTTTTTATTAGATACTTCTGAAAAAATGATTCAATTTTGATTTATAGAACTACTAGACTTTCCTTCATCATGCCAAACATCTTTTTCATCAATGGTGGTTGGTGTATCTTTCTTAGAACATTCACCTGATCCTATAACAGCACTATTTTATTAATTTTTTCATTTTCATTTTTTCTTCTCAACTTAAATAATATTCATTTTTAGCTTGTCTACCACATTATCCCCAAATATAATAGGGGAAGTCATTTCAACAATAATCTTACTTTTCTTATCATTTTCATGTTTTAACCTCTCAACTTCTCTGACGAGAATTTCTTTCTCAATTTGGATTTTATTATTATTATTGGAGTTCCTTTTGAGATGTAAATTTTTATCTATTAGACATTAAATCTTCTTTAATCACCTCTTAATATTTATTCTCATGTTTTACTCTTTGAATGATTCTCAATATTTAGCAATAAAATCAATATTAATTTATGTTCCATACACTAATAAATTCATCCATCCATCCAACATTAATTTTTTTATTAAAGAGAAAGAACTTTTAAGGGGAAAGTGGGAACCCTTGCAACTAGCTAGTTTTAGAGCCAAATGATACAATAGATCTATTAAAGAAAAGAGTGAGCTGTTTGTAAGCGTTTTCCCAGAACAAAACCCAGGGAGTATCGTGTACCTTCGTTCCAGGGAAGTCCTTCAAGGTGCCCTCGAAGAGAAGAGCCATGTTTTCTCAGGATTTCTTGAGCTCCTATTTGCTAATATTCCCCGTTTTGCAGCCTCTAAGCAGAATGTGTGCCTGCTTGTCAGCCCACTTGTCTTTCTCCTTTTTAGTAGCCACCTGGATCGGTGTATTCTTCTTCAAAGCAGTGATATTCAAATTTTCCTCTAACAATTCCTCGTCCGAATGCATAAGTAGATCCCTATGTTCCAACACAAAGACCATTTGTCACTGTGGTTCAGATTTAGAAACCTCTTCACGCTGCTGCCCCTGGCCCCTCAGATCCAAACCGCCTAAAGAAGACTCAAGACAAGCAACATCACAACTTACCTGAGCCGGGTCCTTGGAGATGGCGGCCAACTCCTGTTGGGAAAGGTCTTTGGACTTGTTCAGGGTTGAGCAGCCAGCCTTTGTAGAGGCCTTTGGGGACAACTTTCCCTTTCTAGAAGATCTGGTAATAGGAGGGTTGGGGAGGTTGGACTAGTCCTTCCTTCTGTGCTCCCTCCAGTTTTTCGAGATAAAGCCATCAGAATCCATGACTTTTTTTTGCCTTTACACATTGAGGATCTAAAATAGTCCTCCTCTATAACAAGATCCTTGGGCTCGTCAATGTCTGAGGCCTCAACCATTTCCTCTTGGGATGCTGCATTAGCTACAAGGTCTTGATCGTGATCCACCCCTACAACCTCCTCACAATTGACCCACTGATCTTCACCAAGCACAACATACCGATTCTGGGAGGTCCCGATTGGCCCCCCTGGTAAGAGTTTCTCCACATAAGAGGGGGTCTGTGAAGCCTGCTTCGTCTTGGCTGAGACTCCTATCTTCTCAAGACCACAACCCATATATTGGAAAATATTGGGATCGTATTCCAAAGCCAGGCATTGAGAGGACTCCTTAGAACCATGACCCTTTCTATCAACCTTCGGTATGGCATCATTAGATGTTTTATGAGAAACCTCCTGGAAGGCCTATGTAGATTCCCAGGGGGTTTCCCTAACTGTCTGCTCCACCCTTTGACTAACCTGATCCTCATCCATAGGAAGGGGCCTCTTCTCATGCACTGCCCCGGACCCTTACATGTCATCACCCGACCTGATTTCACCTAGGTCACGATGCAGCTGATCAAAAACATCTAAAACAAGTGGCCCCAAAACCTCTGGACGACCTTTATTGGCTACACCCAAAGAATACCCCTGGCCTTTTCCCAAAGGAACCTACCTAGAGAGGTCCTCTTCCAAAGTTATATGATCCCCCTTATTCTGGATAGCTAGGTGACCCTCCTTTAGAGCATCCTCTGAAGCATTCACCTGGGAACCAAGCCCAGCAGACTGACCGGAGGGGTCGGCCTCATCAGAACCTGTAGCCTTCATCATGCATTTGTGAAGACTATTCCCCTTTCGATTGTAGTAGCAGCAAAACATAGTCCAAGATTCGTAGAAATTTTATTGGCAGTACCTATACTCCCCCTCAATCACGATCCACATGACTTCGGGGGGAGGCTGAGAGAGATCCATTTCAACACAAAGCCGAGCCACAATCGGATTTTTCAGGGAAGAAGTCTGCTGATCAGCATAAAGGAAGCATCCTATGGAATTACCTATCGACGAGAGTAATGCTGGATTTTGGAAAGGTAGCGGATGGCCAGGGAGATGAATCCAAATCTCTGTGGTAGAAGGATCCCGCTGCATATGGAAGTCGAATGACCAGTGGAGTAGATGAAAATGAAAGCCTCTAACAGATCTTCCAGGTTGAGACCACACTCGCACAAGGTCTTCCTCGCTTGAGATGCTAAGAAGAATATGTCGTGGCCCAAGAAACCCGACAACTGCTCGCTGAGCTAATCCCCATTCCTCATTCACAATCCTGTCAAACAACTCAACCGGGGGGGCGGCGCCGAACAAACCGAGCCACCAGAGACGAAGAGAGAAGCATGGACGCTTCGTTGAACTCTTGCGGAGAAATCGGGACCACGAGTTGTCCATTAAGGACCCCAGGAACATTTGGGGAGACGGAAATTCAAGGAAAGAATGATTGATTCTCAGATGAAGGTAACGAGATGGAAAACCTACCTCTGTAACGACCTGAAAATTTGAATAAATCTTGTTTCCTAAATTTATGTGTTATTTTATTTTATTTTTATACTCAACAAAAATGTTTCATTTGATAACATGAGTATAATTAAAATGATATTGTTGGGTTTTGACGGTTATTTGACAATTGGTCAATATGACCGCTGGAAACTAAATGTTTTGATTATTGTCTCTAAATACAAGAAATCTTGGTTAATTAATATAGAAAGAAGATTTGATGGCCTCACCCAGTAGTCTTGGACCTATCGAAGCCCATCTAACAGAACTTGGGAAGGAGGTAGCACCACTGGGCTTTGCTCTGGACCAAACCCAAGATGAACTTCATCGTGTGAAGCTAGAACGGGATCGCCTTCGCAAGAAGTTCAAACTGATAGAAATTACTACACGTGCGATGTTGGCCGAGCCTCCCTCGGATTCTCTCACCTTAGCACACCTTACACTTAGGTCCTATGCTGGTGTGATAAGGGGATATGTTAGGAGACCGTAACTTCCTTGTGTAATCCTTTGTTTTAAATAAAAATTGGGATTTCTTCTTATGATGAAGTTTATGAATTTTCAAATATCCGGATAAATATAGTATGAATATTATTGATGAATTTTAGAAAAATGATATTTTAAAAATGTTTATATAAACCTTAAATAAATAATAATGTGTAATGATTTTCAAAAAATGGTCTTCTACAATTATGTTCAGTATGAAATTTCGAGTCTAATAAGATCAACTTGATTTTTGATGAATAGTAAATTATGAATAGTGATTTTATGCTCAGGATTAGTAATGTGACCAAATGGATTAGTAATTTCACTCAAAGAAAGTTTTAATATAATTTAGACACCTAGATTAAGTAATGAGATTCAATAAAATGGGTAAATAACAGTTTCATAAATTATTATTCAAGTATTAGTTTTTTTCGGGTGAATAGTATTTTTTAATTAAAAATTAAATTAAAAATATTTAGAAAATTATTTTTATAAAATGGATTTCATTTTTGAACTCAGAGCATCGATATTATGTTAAGGTAATTTTTGGGGATTTTTCTGAAAAAATGAATTTTCGGTGAATAGTGTATTTATTTAAAAAATGAATTAATAATATTTAGAAAATTATTTTTATAAGATGGAGTTCATTTTTGAAATCAGAGCATTGATATTTGTTTAATGTGAAATTTTGGGATTTTTCTGAGAAAGTTGAATTTTCAGTGAATAGTAAAAATACAGTTTTAGGGTTTCGGTATGTTTAATGACATCATAATTGTGTCATGATGATGTCATGAGATATTTTAAGGTATGGTCAACTAAAGAGGTTGAATTATTGTGTGGGGGTCCCCATGTGGCCTAACTCTATGGGAAGTACCATGGGAGGGCCCATGCTTTTGAAAAAACCACTTTTGAGGTGTCCCTTGGCCATTAATGCCTTGTCCCCTCACTTTCCCTATAAATATCAAGCCCTCCTATCATATTTTCGACCCCAAAACCATACTCAACGAAGTTCGGGTCTCCTTACCTCCCAAGGAGTCCTCCCAAGGTGCCCCCAAGCCCTCAAGGTCCCAACCTTTGAGTTTTAAGAGTTACGTTTTAAGGTAAGGGATCTGACCCCTCTCTTTCTTTTCAAGTGATCTCTTTTATGTCATTATTTTATGCCCCATGTTATTATGATGGAGTAGGTTCTTTTATATTCATTATACTGTCCTTTTTATGTTCATATGATGAGAGACCCCCTCTTACTCTCATCATTTCGTTTTAAGAATGTTTAAATGGCGTCGTTAGGCTGCTGAATTTTCAAGGGATTCGTTCACCTTTCTCATTTTTTTAAAGTTCTACTTTCATGTCAAGTCTTTCAAGTTCCTTTTTATTATG
This sequence comes from Viscum album, assembly GCA_963277665.1. NCBI lineage: Eukaryota > Viridiplantae > Streptophyta > Magnoliopsida > Santalales > Viscaceae > Viscum > Viscum album. The sequence goes on from OY728135.1 coordinate 457,762,635, forward strand.
TTTGGTTATGATATCTATATTTATCATACTGATCTTTTATGATCATATGATGAGAGACCCCATTTGATCTCTTCAATTCAGTATTTTGAAGTTTTAAGTGGCGTTGTTAGGCTGCCGAATTTTTAAGTGGTTCTTTCACCCTTCTCATTTTTCAAAGTTCTAATTCCATGTCAAGTCTTGAAAGTTCCTTTTTATTATGTTGGGGTATGATATCTATATCTATCATACTGAACTTTTATGTTCTTATGATGAGAGACCCTATTTGATCTCATTAATTCATTTTTGTTGAAGTTTAAGTGACGCCGTTAGGCTGCCGAATTTTTAAGGGATTCTTTCACCCTTCTCATTTTCAAGTTCAATTTTCTTGTCATGTCTTTCAAGTTAATTTATTTTGGGGTATGATCTCTATATCTATCATACTGATAATTTATGTTCATATGATGAGAGAACCTTTTTGATCTCATCAGTTCATTTTTGTTGAAGTTTAAGTGGCGCTGTTAGGCTGCCAAATTTTCATAAGAGAAATCTTATTTTTTGTCTTCATTTCATGTTCTTCATTTCATATGGTATATTTTCAAATTTCACTACCATGTTCTTAAATCCCTTATATTATGTCCCTCTACTGTTTTATGGGTCATTTATGAATGTTTGACCCATGTCCCCTCTCTTTTCAATGTTTTCTAAAACCCCGAAACATAGCCGTTATGCTGCATAATTTTCATCTCAAAATGCCTCTCTCTTTTCTCAAAATTATTTTATGTTATAAAGTGAATACTAAAAGCTCTTATTTATATAGGGGTATTCACATATATACCAAAATGTTCTATTTTAAATTCTGGGATTTACATACATTAAACCCGCTCTCCCTTTCCGTGGGTTTAAAGTGACGTAAAGATCATGTCTTTAAAGCAGTTTTTAAAACGTTATGATTATGAAATGAAACCCATTTATTTTATGCTATATGGGTTATTTATGAAATTTTTGATGATGATATATGTGGCTCACATGATAACAAAGGAAAATTTAAGGGTGTGCCCAGATAGCGCTCCAATGCATTGGGTAATGATGTAACCACTAGAGATTACAATTTTCACGATACCTTGGTGAATAACCTTGGTAATTTTCAAATGACACCTTGGGGATGGACCTTGGTGATATGTTCATGATTGTCTATGTTAAATGATGTAGCCACATCTTCAAGTTATGAAAAATTTTATTTTTATTATGATATGCCACATGATTTATTTCTCATTCTTTAAAGTTCTTTTCATGAAATTGTTGATGTATCTCAAGTTCACATGTTAAATGTTTCCCCTTGTTTCCCTTACTGGGCCTTCTGCTCACCCTTTCTTTTGATGTATGTCCCCAGGTTATGAGGTGCAGTAATGAACCTAGGATGAACATAAGGAGAAGCCTTTAAAGTGTTTAAGGAGAATGTTTTTTTTGTTTCATGTATTAAGTTTTTGGTTTCCAAGACACTAAACCTTAAAGATCCTCGGTTTTGTAAAATGTAATGAAAGTTTATGTGATAAAAAGGTGGGATGCTATAGTTGGTATCAAAGGATGGTTTAGTTATTTGTGGAAATTAGGATATGAAAACTTTAGGAAGAACCCTATAGAAAAGTTTAAATATAGGAAATCTTCCAGATATTTTGGTGAGTATTGAGTAAGGGGTTGCCAAGCAAATACATCCCTGTCTGGATATGAGCAGGTAGAGGTGGCTCTGGCACAGATGTACATAGGGGTAAAACCCGAAAACACCACTTTGAGCTAGACTCGAACGGGAACTGGTACACGACAACGGGCCTTGCTGCACTCTTGGTTACGACACTCCCGGGGGATATGCTTTGGTAAATTCATAAGCTTAGTATGAAACATTGTTAAAGGAACAAAGATAAAATAAAATAAAGATTCACATAAGAATATATGATCATGGATAACCTAGATGGGAACCTAGGGGATCACAAGTTAGGGTATAATTTTCTTCTACAAGTTATCCTTATATACTTTCAGTTCCTTTTCATGATTATTGGATAAGTACTTAAGACCCTAATTATGCTTTCTATTCTTACACTACTGTAAATAAGGCTATTAGCGACCGCCATTGGCGGTCGCTAAAGGGCTTTAGCGGCCGCGCAGCGACCGCCATTGGCGGTCGCTATTGCCTCGTCGCTAGAGGCCTTTAGCGACCGCCATTGGCGGTCGCTATAGAAGGCCGGCAGATCGGCCTTCAGCGACCGCCTGGCGGTCGCTGAAGGTCCTCTGTCGGGCACCCTATAGCGACCGCCATTGGCGGTCGCTAAAGTAGGCCGGCAGATCGGCCTTCAGCGACCCCCGTGGTCGCTGGAGGCCCTCTGCCGGGCACCCTATAGCGACCGCCTATGGCGGTCGCTATTCTAAAAAAAAAATTTAAAAATTTTTTTTATTGAATTGAATATAAATATAAATATATATATATATATATATAAATATAAATATATATATATATATATAAATATTCATATATATACTATTAAATACAATATTTTAAATATATATATATATATAATATATTTTAAATGTTTTAATATATATTTAATATATATATAATATCAAATCATTGTGCTATAATAATTTAAAAACTTCGATTCAAGAAATAATCTCATTTCTGGTCGTTCGGAGCACGTTTGCTCCGAATTGGACCGCCGCACGCCGTTTTGGTGTTTAATGGCGCCGGAAACGCGTTTCCGGCCGCCGCGGTCACACGGAACCTCCGAATGAGGTGCCGTCTAGCCGACCATTTCACAATTCACACCCCGGATGTTGTCGTACGGTTTCGTGGCATTCGGAGGTCGTTTGGGTGGTTTTGACCCACCAACGCGCCATTTCAGCGCGCGCCGCGCAGCTGAAAACGACACAATCGGACGTGCCACGCGCACCGCATGTCCGATGGACGTGAGGCCTCCTCCTGCATCTCAGGAATAATATTTCTATCGTTCCCGTGTGGTTTCAGGTCGTTCGGAGCACGTTTGCTCCGAATTGGACCGTCGCACGCCGTTTTGGTGTTTAATGGCGCCGGAAACGCGTTTCCGGCCGCCGCGGTCACATGGCACCTCCGAATGAGGTGCCGTCTGGCCGACCATTTCACAATTCAGGCCCCGGATGTTTTCGTATGGTTTCGTGGCATTCGGAGGTCGTTCGGGTGGTTTTGACCCCCCAACGCGCCATTTCAGCGCGCGCCGCGCTGCTGAAAACGACACAATCGGACGTGCCGCGCGCACCGCACGTCCGATGGATGTGCGGCCTCCTCCTGCATCTCAGGAATAATATTTCTATCGTTCCCGTGCGGTTTCAGGTCGTTCGGAACACGTTTGCTCCGAATTGGACCGCCGCACGCCGTTTTGGTGTTTAATGGCGCCGGAAACGCGTTTCCGGCCTCCGCGGTCACACGGCACCTCCGAATGATGTGCCGTCTGGCCGACCATTTCACAATTCACGCCCTAGATGTTGTCGTACGGTTTCGTGGCATTCGGAGGTCGTTCGGGTGGTTTTGACCCCCCAACGCGCCATTTCAGCGCGCGCCGCGCTGCTGAAAACGACACAATTGGACGTGTCGCGCGCACCGCACGTCCGATGGACATGTGGCCTCCTCCTGCATCTCAGGAATAATATTTCTATCGTTCCCGTGCGGTTTTAGGTCGTTCGGAGCACGTTTGCTCCGAATTGGACCGCCGCACGCCGTTTTGGTGTTTAATGGCGCCAGAAACGCGTTTCCGGCCGCCGCGGTCACACGGCACCTCCGAATGAGGTGCCTTCTGGCCGACCATTTCACAATTCACGCCCCGGATGTTGTCGTACGGTTTCGTGGCATTCGGAGGTCGTTCGGGTGGTTTTGACCCCCCAACGCGCCATTTCAGCGCGCGCCGCGCAGCTGAAAACGACACAATCGGACGTGCCGCACGCACCGCACGTCCGATGGACGTGCGGCCTCCTCCTGCATCTCAGGAATAATATTTATATCGTTCCCGTGCGGTTTCAGGTCGTTCGGAGCACGTTTGCTCCGAATTGGACCGCCGCACGCCGTTTTGGTGTTTAATGGCGCCGGAAACGCGTTTCCGGCAGCCGCGGTCACACGGCACCTCCGAATGAGGTTCCGTCTAGCCGACCATTTCACAATTCACGCCCCGGATGTTGTCGTACGGTTTCGTGGCATTTGGAGGTTGTTCGGGCGGTTTTGACCCCCCAACGCGCCATTTCAGCGCGCGCCGCGCAGCTGAAAACGACACAATCGGACGTGCCGCGCGCACCGCACGTCCGATGGATGTTCGGCCTCCTTCTGCATCTCAAGAATAATATTTATATCGTTCCCGTGCGGTTTCAGGTCGTTCGGAGCACGTTTGCTCCGAATTGGACCGTCGCACGCTGTTTTGGTGTTTAATGGCGCCGGAAACGCGTTTCCGGCCGCCGCAGTCACACGGCACCTCCGAATGAGGTGCCGTCCGGCCGACCATTTCACAATTCACGCCCCGCATGTTTTCGTACGGTTTCGTGGCATTCGGAGGTCGTTCGGGTGGTTTTGACCCCCCAACGGGCCATTTCAGCGCGCGCCGCGCTGCTGAAAACGACACAATCGGACGTGCCGCGCGCACCGCACGTCCGATGGACGTGCGGCCTCCTCTTGCATCTCAGGAATAATATTTCTATCATTCCCGTGCGGTTTCAGGTCGTTCGGAGCACGTTTGCTCCGAATTGGACCGCCGCACGCCGTTTTGGTGTTTAATGGCGCCGGAAACGCGTTTCCGGCCGCCGCGGTCACACGGAACCTCCGAATGAGGTTCCGTATAGCCGACAATTTCACAATTCACGCCCCGGATGTTGTCGTACGGTTTCGTGGCATTCGGAGGTCGTTCGGGTGGTTTTGACATCCCAACGCGCCATTTCAGCGCGCGTCGCGCTGCTGAAAACGACACAATCGGATGTGCCGCGCGCACCGCACGTCCGATGGACATGCGGCCTTCTCCTGCATCTCAGGAATAATATTTATATCGTTCCCGTGCGGTTTCAGGTCGTTCGGAGCACGTTTGCTCCGAATTGGACCGCCGCACGCCGTTTTGGTGTTTAATGGCGCCGAAAACGCGTTTCCAGCCGCCGCGGTCACACGGCACCTCCGAATGATGTGCCGTCTGGCCGACCATTTCACAATTCACGTCTCGGATGTTTTCGTACGGTTTCGTGGCATTCGGAGGTCGTTCGGGTGGTTTTGACCCCCCAACGCGCCATTTCAGCACGCGTCGCGCTGCTGAAAACGACACAATCGGACGTGCTGCGCGCACCGCACGTCCGATGGACGTGCGGCCTCCTCCTGCATCTCAGGAATAATATTTCTATCGTTCCCGTGCGGTTTTAGGTCGTTCGGAGCACGTTTGCTCTGAATTGGACCGCCGCACGCCGTTTTGGTGTTTAATGGCGCCGGAAACGCGTTTCCGGCCTCCGCGGTCACACGGCACCTCCGAATGATGTGCCGTCTGGCCGACCATTTCACAATTCACGGGGGTGTCGGGGGGCTGTACGGGGGTGTCTGGGGGCTGTACGGGGGTGGCGGGGGGCTGTACGGGGGTGGCGGGGGGCTGTACGGGGGTGGCGGGGGGCAGTACGGGGGTGCGGGGGGCTGTACGGGGGTGGAGGGGGGCTGTACGGGGGTGCGGGGGGCTGTACGGGGGTGCGGGGGGTTGTACGGGGGTGTCGGGGGGTTGTACGGGGGTGTCGGGGGGCTGTACGGGGGTGGCGGGGGGCTGTACGGGGGTGGCGGGGGGCAGTACGGGGGTGCGGGGGGCAGTACGGGGGTGCGGGGGGTTGTACGGGGGTGCGGGGGGGATGTACGGGGGTGCGGGGGGCTGTACGGGGGTGCGGGGGGGGGGGGGGGGGGGGGGGGCTGTACGGGGGTGCGGGGGGGCTGTACGGGGGTGGAGGGGGCCTGTACAGGGGTGGCGGGGGGCAGTACGGGGGTGCGGGGGTGTACGGGGGTGCGGGGGGCTGTACGGGGGTGCGGGGGGCTGTACAGGGGTGCGGGGGGGGGGGGGGGGGGGGCTGTACGGGGGTGCGGGGGGCTGTACGGGGGTGCGGGGGGCTGAACGGGGGTGCGGGGGGGGGGGGGGGGGGGCTGTACGGGGGTGCGGAGGGCTGTACGGGGTGGCGGGGGGCTGTACGGGGGTGGCGGGGGGCTGTACGGGGGTGCGGGGGGCTGTACGGGGGTGCGGGGGGGCTGTACGGGGGTGCGGGGGGCTGTACGGGGGTGCGGGGGGGGGGGGGGGGGTTGTACGGGGGTGGCGGGGGGCAGTACGGGGGTGCGGAGGGTTGTACGGGGGTGCGGGGGGCTGTACGGGGGTGCGGGGGGGCTGTACGGGGGTGCGGGGGGGCTGTACGGGGGTGCGGGGGGCTGTACGGGGGTGCGGGGGGCTCTCCGGGGGTGCAAAGGCCATCCCATTGATTACAAAAGTGAAAAATAAAAGTGATAACATCTAATTAATACATATTTCTTTTATCGATACCATACAGAAATTTATAAAAAATATATTGGATAATACATAATCTATAATATCAGATTTATTGATCTGTTGGAATTAGTTCGACTTTTTCAAATGTAGAATCATTCAAGATTATCTGATCAAAAACTCAATATGTGTATAAAATATTTAAAAGACCACCATGGATGGTAATAATGCATTACTTAAATGAATAAATACAGTACATCAATGTCAACCCTACCAGTAAAAACAAAAAACATATCTCGTGAATATATGGTGCGTCACGCGTTGCCATCACTGCTACCTCCTTCTGGTGGGCCAGGTGCCTACAACAAATAAACATTATAAATATTTTAATAACAAAAATAATTTAAATTAAATAATTAAATACAGTATATACCTGCGTCGTATGATCCCCTGTACCATCAGCTCGACGCACATATTCCCGCAGTGCTCTAACGTCAGCTGTCAATTGCGCATTTGTCTCCTCGGAAGCGCGCAGCCGTGCCTCAAAATCTGACATCTGCTGTGTCATATGAGCAACAGCAGGACCGACAACCGCAGCGCGTGACACTACAGAACGAGGAATCCCTGCTCCATAGGTCAAACTATAGCCATGCCCGTCCTGACCAATAATGCGATGAAAGATCTCATCTCGTCGCATGGGAAGCTGTCGCTGGTCCTCTGGCAGATGTTCTAACTCAGATTCAAATTGATCCTGTGAAATATTTAAATATATATAAATATATATATGTTAATATAAAGATTTATGTAATTATTGGTAAGTACAGACACTTACTATCAATGCTGCAACCTCTGGATCATTGCGATCACGAGTCCTTATCCACACCGACATTTTATCAGTTGCTGCACCTTGCCCTCGCAACTGTATATTAAAAGAATATAAACACAAAACCATATTAATTAATAAATTAAAAAATGAATAATATATACCTCATGTCGGATCTGAGACACGTGACGAGTCCCGAGCCTCTGAGCTGGTCCCTGCAACGCTCGATTCTCCGAATGGCGTGTTGACACCTCCTACATTCAATTCATTCAAATTTCAAACAAATCACATATTCTTGAAAATATATATACAGAAAAATAATTAATATACAAACCGCAACACCCTCAGTAGACCAATATGCAACCAAGTCACGCCACTGAGCCGGGAGGACACCTCTCGGGACTTTTTCCAAAATGTCAGGGGCACCCACATTTGGTACCCAGTGGTCCCTCTTCACTTTGCCTTTATAATCTTTCCACAGCTTACGGCATTTGCTCATACACACGGGCCGAAACTCTTCAGGGCATACTTTCAAATTTTGCTATAATGAAAATAATCAAACATATTAGTATTATTTATAAATAGAAAATAAAGTAAAATTATTTTCTTACCTGAACCTCCCTCCATAGACGATCTAATGTGTCCTGAGGGATAGAAGCCCAATCACGCGTGGTCAATGGAAATCGATGTGGGTCACGTATGATATGACCCATCTGACGAATAAATGCTGGGGCATTCGGTCCCACGGGATGAAATACCTCATCAAATGAAACATCTATCGTCGTGTCAGAATTCCATGCTAATATGCCACGACCAGGGCCTCTCCTGCGAGAGGAAGAAGCAGCCGAGTCTGATCCTGTTGAAAACAATTTTATATATAAATTGACAAATGTTATATATATATATATATATATGTCAATTACATAAAAAATATAGACAATGACATTCAAACATACCTCGACCATGAGATGTAGATGCCTCAGATGGATGATGTGGATTTTCTGCCTCTTCCCCTGACATGTCTGCAATCATACAAAATATCAGTAATGAGTCCAAAGTGTTTAAAAGATAAATTGGATTGTTCTTAATAAATCAAACTTGTACAACTGTTAATCAAACAAAAAATGGATTGAATAATTAGTTGTGAATGAATTTTAAAAAATCAGAAAGTTAATCAACCTAAATATTTATGACTGAATTAACTTACAAAAGTGAGGATTAAAACTTATAAGGATTTATAAAATGATTAGATAATTTATGATATCCTAGGACATTCTACTGAATAGCGGGAAAACAATTATACCTTTCATTAAGCATGCAAATCGACCGTTTCTCCTTCAACAGCCGCTCTGACCCAATAAATATCTTCTTCACGTTGAACTACGGTATGTTGATCAAGTTGTTGGTAAACAAACGGAACAGTCTCGGGTTCATCTTCTTCAAATAAAAACACTCCTCGCCGAGACATTTTGACAACAACTTGCCAACTTGGATCCGAAGGCAAAGTAACGAAGAATACTTGTTCCGCTTGTGATGTCAAGATGAAAGGTTCATTCTCAACTTGTTCATTATTTCTGTATAACATATAGTTAAAATTCACCAATGAAAACTGATATTGATCGACTTTACATCCACGCACTGGATCAACCCAATTACACTTTAACAATATGTACTTCAAACCGTGTGTGTATACAACTTCAATGATGTCTATCAATTGACCATAGTAATAACCAGAATCGACAAAGGGACAACTGATTCCACTGTTTTGTGTTGCTCGTTTGTCGTCAACATCTTTAATGCGAAATCGAAAACCATTAGCATCAATAGCTTTATAACGACGAGCCGTTATAGATGGACCCTCAGCCAATTGGATAAATACTTCAGGTAGTGTGGGGTCCCCTAACTCCCTCAGCTTACGAACCTACATAATTTATAAAAATCAATACTAATATATGCAGAAAGAATTAGTTTAATACTTCACTCATAATGAAAATCAATTTATACATACATAATCCTTGAATCGATCATGAAATGTCGCATAATGAGATTGTTGAATTTGCAACTCAGTCGCACGATGCATCTCTTCTTTTATCTCATTAATGTGTTTCCTGCAAATGATTACGCGATGTTTAAAAGATCAACTTATGCAAAGAAAATATGTAAAAGTTATACAAGCACATTGATAAGATACTTACTGCATTAATGGTGCAACTGATGGAGTATTGAACAAGATATATCGATGTGCTTGTATCCACTCGATGTTGTCCATATCAAATGTGGTTCCTTCTCCAACTGGACCATCATGAATCCGAGAGGGCTTATCTAATTTTGTTTCAACATCCGTAAGATATTCTGCACAAAAGGTAGTACACTCATCCATCAAATAACCATTGGCTATTGATGCCTCTGGACGAGCTCTGTTGCATACAAATCTTTTCAATGTACTCAAATACCGTTCAATAGGATACATCCACCTGAATTGCACTGGACCAGCAGCCATTACTTCATCAGTTAGGTGCACTGTTAAGTGGACCATAACATCGAAAAATGAGGGGGGGGAAAGTTTCTCAAAGTGACAAAGCGTAAGTACAATTCGGTCCTGCAAACTTTTTAAATCACTCATTCGTTGATTTCTTAAACAAAGCTGTCTAAAAAAATTACTCATCTCAATCAAGGGCTGAACAACATTGGGGGATAAACAATCACAAATTGCGATTGGAATCAACTGCTGAAGTAATATGTGATTATCATGACTTTTCAACCCTTGCAATGTCTTGCTCGTCAGATTCACACACTTTGAAATATTAGAAGAGTAACCATCAGGCACCTTGACCATCTTCAAAATGGAAAGAAATGTCTCTTTCTCCTCTGTAGTCATCGAATACTGTGCAGCAGGCATATATGCCTCGTTTCCCTCAGCTAACTGTAAATGCAACTGTTTCCTTAAACCCATTTCTTCCAAATCACGGCGTGCATTAACATGGTCCTTTGACTTTCCACTGACACCTAAAATGGTCCACAATATGTTATCACAAACATTTTTTTCAATGTGCATGACATCCAAATTATGCCTCAACATTTTAGTTTTCCAATACGGAAGACTATAAAAAATACTTTTCTTTTTCCAATTGTGACTGCGCTGCCTACCCGCAGCACGAATATTACGTACTGGAGGAGCCACCAAATCCTGAATTTCATATACCGTGCGGATGTTTTCTTCCTCAATCTGCGATAACATTTCGACTCCTGTCATGATCTTTGGTGCTGGGCTGAACTCTCTAGAACCATCAAATGCCACTCTGTCCTTTCTGAACCTGTGCTGGGGAGGGAGAAAACGCCTGTGACCCATGTATGCCCATTTTTTGGAATGTTTAAGCCATACAGATTTTTTACTTTTATTGAAACAAGGGCAGGCAAATTCCCCTTTCGTACTCCAGCCTGATAAATTTTCATAAGCTGGGAAGTCATTGATTGTCCACAATAAAGCAGCATGCAGTTTGAACATTTCATTCGTTTCGCAGTCATAAGTCATCACACCATCGCCCCAAAATTCATTCAACTCATCAATCAATGGCTGAAGGTAAACATCAATCTTATCCCCCGTACTTTTAGGCCCATCAATAAGAGTGGAAAGTAATATAAATTGTTGTTTCATACAAAGCCACGGAGGAAGATTATATGGAACCAACACCACGGGCCATGTGCTATGAGTTGCACCAACCATAGACTTGAATGGATTGAAACCATCTGCTGCCAATCCCAATCGGACATTACGAACATCTTTAGCAAAGTCGGGATGTCTCTTATCAAAATCATTCCATGCATGAGAGTCTGCCGGGTGGGTTAACATGTCACTTTCATAAACTCTTTCTGCATGCCATCTCATTAAATTAGAAACTTTAGATGACATAAAAAATCTTTTCAACCTCGGTTTAAGGGGAAAGTAACGCATTTTCTTTACGGTAATCGGTTTCCCCTGTACCGCAATCTGACTTTGATGAGTCTTATTTCCCCTGTTCTCTTTCCACCTGGAAGCGCCACAAACCGTACAGATATCCAAATGAGCAGTTTCATTTCTAAACAACATACAGTTGTTTGCACATGCATCTATAGTCACATATGTAAAACCTAAGTTCTCTGTCAACTTACGAGCATAGTAATACGACTCAGGAATCTTAGCGTCGACAGGAAGAAATTTTTTCAATAAAACCAAAATCATGTCGAATGATGTGTCTGGCCAATTATTCAAAGTCTTCAAATGCAACAACTCCACGATAAACGACAGTTTATTGTAAGAAGTACATCCAGGATATAATTCTGTTTTCGCATCATCAAGTACTTCATAAAACCTCCTCGAATCACGATCTGCACCAGAGCGAAGATTTATCTCACCGGTCTCAAGATTCTGGATGTCAATGCCTTCAGGATCAAACCCACGTACCATTTCAGTAAGCATTTCATGCATTGGATCAGTCATCCTTACATCAACATCCATCTGAGCTGCATCTGTATTTTGACAACGAACATATTCTTCTCCATGACGAGTCCAACACTTATAATTTTTCAGAAATCCATTAAAGAAAAGGTGCTCCCTCACAGTATCTCGTGTGAATTGATATCTGTTAGCACATTTTCTACATGGACAACTAATATAGTCACTTTCAAATCCTCTCGTGAAGTCAATAAACTGCATAATGCCATTGAAATATTCTCTAGACGTTCGATTTGGAAGATCAATCCAACTCTTATCCATAATAATATCTGTATAACAAACATTTACACAATACTTATTACATTTACATTTTTCAAATCAACTATATTCAAAATAAATATTAACCATTTGTTTATGAACCATTGATAAAATAATAATGTAACTGAAAGCTCATGTTACCTGATTGAGCTACAAACCTGAAAGGGAGGGGAGCCGAAGGCGGTGCTGCGAGGGAGAGGAGGCAGGGAAGGGGAGCCGGAGCCAAAGGCGGTGCGGCAAGGGAGGGGACGGGCGGCGGCGGCGGCGGGGAGCTGGAGGAGAGGAGGCGGTGAGGGTACGGGGGACGGGCAGTGAGGGGGGGGGGTGTCCGGGGTCGGGGGGGGGGGGGGGGGGGGGGGCTGTCCGAGGTGCGGGGAGGGGTGTCCGGGGTGTCGGGGGCCTGTCAGGGGTGCGGGCAGGGGTGTTCGGGGTGCGGGGGTGTCCGGGGTGCGGGGGAGGGGGCTGTCTGGGGTGCAGGGGGGCTGTCGGGGGTGCGGGGTGGGGTGTCAGGGGTGCGGGGGGCCTGTCCGGGGTGCGGGGGGGCTGTCCGGGTTCGGAGGGGGGGTGTCCGAGTGCGGGGGGGGGGGGGTGCTGTCCGGGGTGCGGGGGGGCTGTCCGGGTTCGGAGGGGGGTGTCCGAGTGCAGGGGGGGTTGTCCGGGGTGCGGGGAGGCGTCCGGGGTGCGGGGGGCGGTCCGGAGTGCGCGGGGGGGGGGGGGGGCTGTCCGGGGTGCGGGGAGGCGTCCGGGGTGCGGGGGGCAGTCCGGAGTGCGCGTCGGGGGCTGTCCGGGGTGCGGGTGTCGTCCGGGGTGGGGGGGGGAGGGCCGAGAGGCCGGAGGCCCGAGGGCTGCGGCCGGGGGCCCGAGGGCGGAGGGCGGCGGTCGGAGGCCGGATGGCAGGCGGCGGGGGAGGGCGGGCGGCGGGGGAGGCCGGGCGGCGGGGGAGGCCGGGCGGCGGGGGAGGGGAGGGCGGCGAGGGAGAGCGGCGAGGAAGGGAGGGGGTTAGGGCGGAGGGAGATCGAGGGCGCGGGGGGGGGGGGGGGGGGGGGGGGGCGCAGAAACCCCCCGAAATTTTTTATGCAGGTTAGCGACCTCCATTGGCGGTCGCTAATGGTAAGCTATAGCGACCGCCAATGGCGGTCGCCCGAGTCTGGGGGGCTCCACTGCCCCCTTTTCTAGTAGTGTTAGTTAATGGTGAGAAATGGAAGAACATGTACCAACAACTGATGTGATAGGAAATGCGACGATTTTCATATTAATATGACAGAGATGATTAGGGTATTAAATGATGATTATTATTTTGGAAGACATTCACTATTTTGGGGACCCTATATGATCGAGGTAAATAGATTACTACGATATTTTCATTGAGGAGTAAGGTTGACTTATATTTTGAAGAATCGATGAATTTATGGTGGACTTATAGTAATTTAGGTTACTTATGGGAATGATTAACCTATCTTGGGTAAAATATGTTTAGGTTAGCTACTTTTGTTATAAGATGTTAGGAGTGGTTGATGTTGTTTGGAGATAAACAATGGATTTTATTTTGGAATACTATGTTATCAAGTCCTTCTTGTATTTGGGTTTCAATCTTAGTTTTGTTTATTTTGAGGAATTTTAAGGACTGTTATTTATGGAATGGTCTATGATGAACTTTGGGTAGTACCATGGAACTTTGAAGATTTAAAAGTAGTTTCCATTCCTATGGTATTCTTTCTTTTTGAAGAGTTTTTTTATCTTACCCTTTTTGTTTTTGGGAGTAATGTTTAAAGATATATAGATTTTCTTTTTTGGAATACGTGATTCTCTAGAAGATCATTCTTGTGTTTTGATGAGGCCAAGTGTTTTTGAATTCTCATCATTTGGAGAAAAGATTAGTTTTGGTAGAGACTTATTAAAGGATAAAACTATACTTGAATGTAGGTATATTTTCTTATGTTTTTGTTCTATGTAGTAAATGAATTCCTCAAAATTATGAAAAGAAACATAAAACAAAAATTTTGTTGGTTTACGTTTCCTACTAGGTAATCAAAGACCGTTTACACACATCATAAGTTTGGTATTTTCTTATGGTTAACTTTCTCCTAATCATGTTCTCTATCACTCTCCCTCGGAACTTGACCCTTTTTTTCTCCTCCATGTCCATGTTTTCCTACATGGAATCCTAGTGTGGGTTAACTCAGGTGACCTTTGTACTTCCCTTTCTTTCTTTTAAAGTAATAGTTTTACTGGCTCCTTTTCTGATGTGGGACTTTCAATGAAATTTCAAAACCCAATTTTAAAAATTTCGAGGACGCAATTTCTTAAGGGGGGAAGATTGTAACGACCCGAAAATTTGAATAAATCTTGTTTCCTAAATTTATGTGTTATTTTATTTTATTTTTATACTCAACAAAAATGTTTCATTTGATAACATGAGTATAATTAAAATGAGATTGTTGGGTTTTGACTGTTATTTGACAATTGGTCAATATGACCACTGGAAACTAAATGTTTTGATTATTGTCTCTAAATACAAGAAATCTTGGTTAATTAATATAGAAAGAAGATTTTATGGCCTCACCCAGTAGTCTTGGACCTATCGAATCCCATCTAACAGAACTTGGGAAGGAGGTAGCACCACTGGGCTTTGCTCTGGACCAAACCCAAGCTGAACTTCATCGTGTGAAGCTAGAACGGGATCTCCTTCGCGAGAAGTTCAAACTGATAGAAATTACGACACGTGCGATGTTGGCTGAGCCTCCCTCGGATTCTCTCACATTAGCACACCTTACACTTAGGTCCTATGCTGGTGTGATAAGGGGCTATGTTAGGAGACCTAACTACCTTGTGTAATCCTTTTTTTTAAATAAAAATTGGGATTTCTTCTTATGATGAAGTTTATAAATTTTCAAATGTCTGGATAAATATAGTATGAATATTATTGATGAATTTTAGAGAAAGGATATTTTAAAAATGTTTATATAAACCTTAAATAAATAATAATGTGTAATGATTTTCAAAAAATGGTCTTCTACAATTTTGTTCAGTATGAAATTTCGAGTCTAATAAGATCAACTTGATTTTTGATGAATAGTAAATTATGAATAGTGATTTTATGCTTAGGATTAGTAATGTGACCAAATGGATTAGTAATTTCACTCAAAGAAAGTTTTAATATAATTTAGACACCTAGATTAAGTAATGAGATTCAATAAAATGGGTAAATAACAGTTTCATAAATTATTATTCAAGTATTAGTTTTTTCGGGTGAATAGTATTTTTTAATTAAAAATTAAATTAAAAATATTTAGAAAATTATTTTTATAAAATGGATTTCATTTTTGAACTCAGAGCATCGATATTATGTTACGGTAATTTTTGGGGATTTTTCTGAAAAAATGAATTTTCGGTGAATAGTGTATTTATTTAAAAAATGAATTAATAATATTTAGAAAATTATTTTTATAAAATGGAGTTCATTTTTGAAATCAGAGCATTGATATTTGGTTAATGTGAAATTTTGGGATTTTTCTGAGAAAGTTGAATTTTCAGTGAATAGTAAAAATACGGTTTTAGGGTTTCGGTATGTTTAATGACATCATAACTGTGTCATGATGATGTCATGAGATATTTTAAGGGATGGTCGACTAAAGAGGTTTCATTATTGTGTGGGGGACCCCATTTTTCCTAACTCTATGGGAAGTACCATGGGAGGGCCCATGCTTTTGAGAAAACCACTTTTGAGGTGTCCCTTGGCCATTAATGCATTGTCCCCTCACTTTCCCTACAAATACCAAGCCCTCCTCTC
Organism: Viscum album; assembly: GCA_963277665.1. Lineage (NCBI taxonomy): Eukaryota > Viridiplantae > Streptophyta > Magnoliopsida > Santalales > Viscaceae > Viscum > Viscum album. The sequence continues at coordinate 457,778,468 of OY728135.1, forward strand.
ATATTTTCGACCCCAAAACCATCCTCAACGAATTTCCGGTCTCCTTACCTCCCAAGGAGTCCTCCCAAGGTGCCCCCAAGCCCTCAAGGTCCCAACCTTTGAGTTTTAAGAGTTACGTTTTAAGGTAAGGGATCAGACCCCTCTCTTTCTTTTCAAGTGATTTCTTTTATGTCATTCTTTTATGCCCCATGTTCTTATGTTAGAGGAGGTTCTTTTATATTCATTATACTGTCCTTTTTATGTTCATATGATTAGAGACCCCCTCTTACTCTCATCATTTCGTTTTAAGAATGTTTAAATGGCGTCGTTAGGCTGCCGAATTTTCAAGGGATTCGTTCACCTTTCTCATTTTTTTTAAAGTTCTACTTTCATGTCAAGTCTTTCAAGTTCCTTTTTATTATGTTTGGGTATGATATCTATATTTATCATACTGATATTTTATGATCATATGATGAGAGACCCCATTTGATCTCTTCAATTCAGTATTTTGAAGTTTTAAGTGGCGCCGTTAGGCTGCCGAATTTTTAAGTGGTTCTTTCACCCTTCTCAATTTTCAAAGTTCTAATTCCATGTCAAGTCTTGAAAGTTACTTTTTATTATGTTGGGGTATTATATCTATATCTATCATACTGAACTTTTATGTTCTTATGATGAGAGACCCTATTTGATCTCATCAATTCATTTTTGTTGAAGTTTAAGTGACGCCGTTAGGCTGCCGAATTTTTAAGGGATTCTTTCACCCTTCTCATTTTCAAGTTCTATTTTCTTGTCAAGTCTTTAAAGTTAATTTATTTTGGGGTATGATATCTATATCTATCATACTGATCATTTATTTTCATATGATTAGAGACCCTTTTTGATCTTGTCAATTCATTTTTGTTGAAGTTTAAGTGGCGCTGTTAGGCTGCCGAATTTTCATAAGAGAAATCTTATTTTTTGTCTTCCTTTCATGTTCTTCATTTTATATGGTATATTTTCAAATTTCATTAAAATGTTCTTAAATCCATTATATTCTGTCCCTCTACTGTTTTATGGGTCATTTATGAATGTTTGACCCATGTCCCCTCTCTTTTCAATGTTTTCTAAAACCCCGAAACATAGCCGTTATGTTGCATAATTTTCATCTCAAAATGCCTCTCTCTTTTCTCAAAATTATTTTATGTTATAAAGTGAATACTAAAATCTCTTATTTATACTGGGGTATTCACATATATACCAAAATGTTTTATTTTAAATTCTGGGATTTACATACATGAAACCCGCTCTCCCCTTCCGTGGGTTTAAAGTGACGTAAAGATCATGTCTTTAAAGCAGTTTTTAAAACGTTATGATTATGAAATGAAACCCATTTATTTTATGCTATATGGGTTATTTATGAAATTTTTGATGATGATATATGTGGCTCACATGATAACAAAGTCAAATTTAAGGGTGCGCCCTGATAGCGCTCCAATGCATTGGGTAATGATGTAACCACTAGAGATTACAATTTTCATGATACCTTGGTGAATAACCTGGTACTTTTCAAATTGCACCTTGGGGATGGACCTTGGTGATATGTTCATGATTGTCTATGTTAAATGATGTATCCACATATTCAAGTTATGAAAAATGTTATTTTTATTATGATATTCCACATGATTTTTTCTCATGCCTTAAAGTTCTTTTCATGACATTGTTGATGTATCTCAAGTTCACATGTTAAATGTTTCCCCTTATTTCCCTTACTGGGCCTTCTGCTCACCCTTTCTTTTGATGCATGTCCCCAGGTTATGAGATACAGTAATGAACCTAGGATGAACATAAGTAAAAGCCTTTCAAGTGTTTAAGAAGAATGTTTTTTTTGTTTCATGTATTAAGTTCCTGGTTTCCAAGACACTAAACCTTAAAGATCATCGGTTTTGTAAAATGTAATGAAAGTTTATGTGATAAAAAGGCGGGATGCTATAACCTCTATCCAGAGACCCTTTCTGAGAAGTGCCATGAGGACGAGACCCCTCCCCCGGTGGGGTAGGGGCCTCCATAGCCGTCATTGATTCTAGGGTTTCATCGAGGAAGCGCGGAGGAGAGGCTGTCGCGCGATACCGGCTTTCATATTTCCCCATACACTAATAAATAAATATCTTCTTCTTCACCATCATAGTTTTAATCATAATTATAAATTCCTTCTTTAATAGATATAAAATTCATTATAAAGAATTTAGATGTTATTTTCTTCTTAACCTTTGATGGGGATTGATTTATATTGAAATAATCTCATTTCTTGGAGAATGTTTTTACTAAATTTATCATCTTCATTTTCATTTTTGATTTTCATAGGACACCTAGAAGTGAAATGGTCAATTTTCCAATATTTCTAAATTTTAAAGGTAAGTTTACCTTGATACTTATCTTTCACCCTTTTGAAGCTTCTTGAAATTATGGAGAGTGTTTTAGTAAAATCATCTATACTTTCTTCTTCATCATAATGAGTGTGCTATTCTTTAATATTTAACTTATTAAAATGTTAAAAAAAATTATTTATATTTTTTGACCTTGATTTTAAGATAATATCATATTCTCATCTCATAATTAATGAGAGTATTATGATGTTCATAAATAGTAAAATTATCAATATCTTTATATTAAAGTGTTGATATCTTTGCAAAAAACTTATTTGATAAAATTATAATAAGTTTTTTTATAGTATAGTATTTAAGAGTTTCTCTAAATCCTCTAATGGTGTCGAAAATCACATTAACTCTTTTAAATAATTCATCAATAGATTTATATTCATGTATTATAATATCTTCAAATTGTTTCCTATAAAATTTCGAATTATTTTTTTCTCTTTCTTATATTCTTCATAAATTCTATGAGATTATTCCTAAATCTCATTTGTTGTTTTTCATCCCATAACTTTTGTTAGTTCCTTATTAGATAAAGATTAAAAAAAATAATTTATTTCATTTAAATTACTTTCAATATTATTAATATCATAAATATTCCTTGAAAATTTATTTCTTGGTACTATGAACCCTTTTTAAAGAGAATCCAGAACATCAATTCCATGAGAGAGAAGATAGGGTTCCATTCTCACCTTCCAAATGTGAAAACCGTTTTCATGAAATGTTGGAATTACTTTTTATTTGAATGAGTTATGTTGATCCATAGAAAACTTTATGAGATATTTCAAAGATAAATCCTTTCTCTAATACCAATAATTTATAGTGTACACCCTCCCCACTAGTGATATGTGAAATGAAATATTCTACTTTAGTTGACACGACCTCATGGAATTGTTCTTCCTAGGGAACCCACCCATCATAGAAAAAATCCTCATGTTTGGGTGTGGATTTCCACCCTTATTATTTGTCATACTTGATTTCCTCACATTCCCCATAGGGTACTCATGACTTGTAGGAATAGAACATCTTAATACATTCATGGAAGTTTTATTCAAACCACTCATAAATTATTTGGGTAAACATTGATAATTATCTTAGAAATCTCCCACTTAGTGCATTCCCAAAGAACCTGAACCCATGACCTTTCACTCTAATACCACTTTTATCATTTTTTCTACCTCACTATCACTCCATGAAATGAAATTGTTCCTTTTAACTACCACTTCCTCATGAATTTATTCTTCCTATGGAACACACTCTTCATAGGAAAATACCCCATGACTGTTCAAGGATTTCTTCCCTTATTATCAATAATACTTGATTTCCTCATATGATTTATGTGAGACTTATGTCTTGTAGGATTGGCACAACTCATAATATCCAAGGATTATTATTCAACTTTTTCACAAATTCTTTGTGAAAACACAACAAATCGTCTAAAAAATGCTTCTCATGCATAACATTTATGAAGCACTTTCATGTAAAGTCTTAGAATCATATGAAATCAAAAATCCCTACAAGAGTAATCATATAGTGAAAAGTATCCAACCCCCACTTTTATAGACATGGCATAAACCTCCAAGGTAGTGAATATTCTGACCCAAATTCCCATTACCCAAGGTTACTTAATGAAAAAGATGCCTCAATTCCAATAAATTTCTAACACTTAACATTTATAAACTATAAATATCTTCTTAATTAAAGATTATAACCTAGTACAATCCAAATTTAAGGTAGAAGAAAACTAAATCAATTATCATACCTGTCATTTAACTCCTTATATGCATCTATGAAAATTTATAGAAGAATTTTATCACTTTAAACTAAGCATACATCACAATTAATAAAATAAAAATTATATCTACGAATAAAGTAGTGAATAAACTAAATAAATGAAAAATTAATATATTTAAAAATGAGATAAATATTTATAAAATATTCATAAATAAAGAAATTATAAACACTATGATTTATCCATGCATTATAGACATTCCATAATCAAATAAATATCAATAATTTATATTTGTTTCCAAAATAAACACCTTCATATTTTCCTTTTATATGGCATTTACTTTAAATATATATGATACCTGAAATATAAACATTATATATATAAACTATTTAAATATTATATAAACATTCTAAATATCACATATTTAATATTATATAAAACTTGATCATATCGATTATCAAAACTCCTTTCAATATGCTTTAAATAATTTCTCAAATAAGGCCTCTTAATTTGAACATTTCAAATTAAATATTATGTACAATTCATAATATTAAATATAAACTCTTATAGTTTTCCTTATTTTATAATTTATAAACACATTATAAATTAAACTTATAATTTCTATGTAAACCATTTATACCTAAATTATACATATAAATATAAAAGGTAATTAGTACTAACATTTAAAATTTTGGATATTTATTTATTAAATGTTTCGTAAACATGTAATAATTAATTAATTTAAAAAATCTTCATAAATTAATTAAAAATCCCAAAATTCCTTTTTCTATGATTTATAAACAATTTCTAAATTATACAATTCAATTCATAATTTAAAATTATAAAAATTAAAAAAAAAATATTCTATATCATATTTAACGATATGCATACATCATAATTTGTGGCTTGATTCTATTATCTACAGTATTTAATGATAGATGATCCTTTAGTTGTGAAAAATTCTTTGGTGTTGGGATTTGTATTCTATGACACGCACCAATATCACTTAGGTGGTACACGACCCTATTTTTTTCAAAGAAAATAGTGTTTTGATCTAAGATGGTGCCCCCATATCATACACTATGATATAATGAACACCAAAGGATTTTTCTATGTCATATTCTAAGACATTTAATATCATATGTAATGGAATCATAATATCTTAAAAAATATCATGTCATATAGTCATCCATAGAAAAAAATCAATCATCTTTATGATAGGCATTGTGATATACAATACGACATGTGTATTCTTTGATTTTCAAACGTGATTTTGAGAACAAAGAAGCATGATAAAAATTTTATACCATTGATGGGTTTCAAAGGATTGAATATAACTTATTTAATTTAGGGGGAGGAAATAGAAATATTCTTCCCAGTATCACCATGCTATGAAAAGATGAAACCATGTATAAATAGAATGAAGAACATATACCTTTCACCGATGATAGATGCAATAATAATATTTGATCTAAGTGGTTTAATGGTGATCAATAAGGAGTAGTTAATACACTACGGGAAAAAGGACTTTTTGCGACGGACTTTTTGCAACGGGGGTAACGACCCGTCACAAATAACCGATTATTTGCGACGGGATTTCGTGTCTCTTCGCAAAAGGTTTGGCGCGGGGAGCGCGCCAAACCGCGTGAAGGTCATTTCCGGCGGTGGGATCCCACCATTGCAAATAGTGAAGTATTTGCGACAGGGCCCGTCGCAAATACCCGACGGTGGTTAATAGCTTTTTGGGACGGGATGTCGTCCTGTCGCAAAAGGTGTGTCGGTGGGGACTATTTGCGATGGGACCCGGCGCAAAAGATACTATTTGCGATGGGTAGCCCGTCGCAAATAGTCTTATCGCAAATAATCTAACCTATATATACCCCCATTCGTTTTTCCTCTCATTCATCTCAATTCTTAGATCTTGTTTCTCTCTGAACTCTGATTTTAGAGGGAAAATTTTTCTAAGTTAATTCTTTTGTTCACGAAGAAGTTCTGAAGCCGTCTACATCAATAGCAAATCAAGTTTAAAGGTATTTATGTTTTATTTAATTTATTATTTATTTCAATTTTTTATGTTAATTTTAATTATTGTTGATTAGTTGTAATTAAATTAAATTTAGATTGTTTTGTCATGAATATTTATTTGTACTAATAAATTGAAAGTTTTAGTACTAATTTTTAATAATTAGTAGTAATTAATAATTATTAACGATAATTAGTAATGTATATAATTAATTTGTAGTAATTGATAATAATTGGTAATAAATAAAAATAAATACTAATAATTAATAATAAATACTAATAATTATTAATAAATAGTAATAATGAGTAATAAATAGTAATAATGAGTAATAAATAGTAATAAATAGTAATAAATTGTAATAAATTGTAATAATTAGTAATAAATTGTAATAATTAGTAATAAATTGTAATAATTAGTAATAAATTGTAATAATTTGGAATAAATTGTAATAATTAGTAATAAATTGTAAAAATTAGTAATAAATTATAATAATTAGCAATAAATTGTAATAATTAGTAATAAATTGTAATAATGAGTAGTAAATAGTAATAATGAGTAGTAAATAGTAATAAATTGTATTAATTAGTAATAAATTGCAATAATTATTAATAAATTGTAATAAATTTCTAATAAATTGTAATAATTACTAATAATTAGTAATAAATTGTAATAATTAGTAATAAATTGTAATAATTTGTAATAAATGGTAATAATTAGTAATAAACTGTAATAATTAGTAATGAACTATAATAATTACTAATAAATTGTAATAATTAGTAATAATTAGAAATATTTATTAATAAATACTAATAATTAGTAATAATTTGTAATAATTAGTAATAAATACAGATAATTAGTAATAATTAGTAATAATTAGTAATAATTAGTAATAATTAGTAATAATTAGTAATAATTAGTAATAATTTGTAATAATTTGTAATAATTAGTAATAATTAGTAATAAATTGTAATTATTATTAATAAATTGTAATAATTAGTAATAAATTGTAATAAAGAGGAATAATTAGTAATAATTTGGAATAATTTGGAATAATTATGAATAATTAGTAATAATTAGCAATAAATATGAATAATTAGCAATAAATATGAATAATTAGCAATAAATAGGAATAATTAGTAATAATTAGCAATAATTAGGAATAAATAGAAATAATGAGCAATAATTAACAATAATTAGCAATAATTAGGAATAAATAGCAATAATTAGGAATAAATAGAAATAATTAGTAATAAATTGTAATAATTAGTAATAAATACTAATAATTGATAATAATTAGTAATAATTGATAATAATTAGTAATAATTGATAATAATTAGTAATAAATTGATAATAATTACTAATAATTATGAATAAATAATAATTAGCAATAATTAGTAATAATTAGTAATAATTAGTAATAATTAGTAATAATTAGTAATAATTAGGAATAAATAGCAATAATTAGCAATAAATATCAATAATTAGCACTAATTAGCAATAATTAGGAGTAAATAACAACAATTAGTAATAAATAGTAATAATTAGTAATAAATACCAATAAATAGTAATAAATAGGAATAATTAGGAATAATTAGGAATAATTAGGAATAATTATGAATAATTAGTAATAATTAGGAATAATTAGGAATAATTAGTGATAATTAGGAATAATTAGTAATAAATAGGAATAATTATTAATAATTAGTAATAATTAGTAATAATTAGTAATAATTTGAAATAATTTGAAATAATTTGAAATAAATAGTAATAAATAGTAATAATTAGTAATAATTTGGAATAATTAGAAATAAATAAGAATAAATAAGAATAAATAGTAATAGTTAGTAATAAATAGTAATAGTTAGTAATAAATAGTAATAGTTAGTAATAAATAGGAATAGTTAGGAATAAATATGAATAGTTAGTAATAAATATGAATAGTTAGTAATAAGTATGAATACTTAGTAATAAATATGAATAATTAGTAATAAATAGGAATAATTAGTAATAATTAGTATTAAATAGTAATAGTTAGTAATAAATAGGAATAGTTGGTAATAAATAGGAATAGTTAGTAATAAATATGAATAATTAGTAATAAATAGTAATAATTAGTTAGGAACATTTAGGAACAATTAGAGAGAAATTTTAATAAATTTTAATAAATTTTAAGAACTTGGCACAATTTCCAGTGGATCGACAGCACTCATTTTGCTCGATGACTTTTATCCTTTCAACTATCACTAACTCAAAACATTATGAAAAATGTGCTACTACATAGGCATATTCAATATCGTATGCACGGGATTGGATATGCATTTGTAGAATAATATTTTTTATAATGTTTTCATGTGGTGACAGTTGGAAGAAGACGATTCATCGATGAAAAGGGGGCTCTTTTGTCTGACGGCTCATTTACTTGCATCTTTCTCACACTTAAATCACAATGAAGAATCAGGTCAGAGATACGCATATTCATTCTCGTGCATATGAGAATGAATATGCATACCTCTGACCAGATTTTTCATTGTGATTTCAGTGTGAGAAAGATGCAAGTAAATGAGCCATCGGACCAAAGAGTATCTGTCAATCCACTATAAATTATATCTCCCTTAATTAATGGCAATTATTAAGAAGTATTAGTAATTAGTTATATTTTTTTTAGATAGTGTTTTTATAATTTCAAATTATTCAAAAACAGTGATGATTTTATATTTTGTAGAAAATATGGAATAAGGAAGTCGACATCAGTCATTATTAGATGATCATGCTTGGATAAATCAGCACAAAAATCTAAATGGTTCTGGTTTAAATCATATATATATCGAGGGTGTTGAAGCTTTATTAGCATTTGCATCATCAAAACCAGAATAAGTTTCAGAAGGCACAATTAAGTGTCCTTGTAAAAAATGTGCTCTGAGAATGTTTGACACATTTGACAAGGTTGGGGGACATCTCTTGCAGTTTGGTTTTCAACCAGATTATGTTTTTTGGTATCAACACGGTGAACGCAGTTCCAGAGAAGATACTAATAACTTGATTCTGGGTCCATCATAGTTCCAAAATTTAGTACATTATGTTGCAGGTCCATCTCTTCAACAAACTAAAACTCACTATGATATTGATTTAACACCTGAGTTGGCACCATCTAAATTTTATGAGTTATTGAGGTCTGCTGAGGATGCATTATATCCTGGTTGCAATATATGCAAATTAGAAGCGGTTGCAAAATTTATGGCTATTAAATCAGATAATTCAATGTCAAACAACTGTTTTGATCATGTATTTTCTTTCATTAAAACACTGTTACTTGAAAGAAATGTGTTACTTGTAAATTAATATGATAGAAAGAGGTTGGTTTGTAATCTAGGCCTTAGTTATTAGAAGATTCATGCATTTGAAAATGATTAAATCTTATATTCTGGTGAAAATGAGTCGTTGGATAGTTGTCCCACATGTGGACAATCGAGGTATAAAGAAGCTCAACTAGGGAAGTCTGGATCTATTCCTGTAAAATAGTTGAGATATTTCCCCCTTACACCAAGGCTGCAATGTTTATTTATGTCTCATAACACAACGTCAATGATGTCATGGCACAAAACCAATATTTCAAACGGTAAAATCTTGAATCATCCCTCTAATGGTGATTCATGGAAACATTTTGATCGTCTGCATCTGTCTTTTCCTTTAAAAGCCCAAAATGTGAGATTGGGTCTTTTTACTGACGGTTTATGTCTGTTTGGTTCTTATTGTAGTTAGTATTCATGTTGGCCTGTCTTTATAACTCTGTACAATCTATCTCCATGGATGTGGATGAAGGATCCCTATATCTTTTTGACTTTATTAATCCTAGGACATCCGAAAAAAGAATATTAATGTTTACTTGAAACCGTTTATTGATGAGTTAAATACATTGGGGAGTAATGGTGTTAGTACATATGATGTTGCTGCGAAACAAAATTTCACATTAAAAGCTGCATTGATGTGGACGATTAGTGACTTTCTGACATATGGCATGTTATCTAGCTGGAGTAAACATGGTCCGAAATCATGTCCTTACTGTATGAAAGACAAAAAATCTTTTATGCTCGTTAATTGAAAAAAAACCATGCTATTTTGACTGTCATCATAGATTTCTTCCAATTGATCATCCATTTCGAAGGAAGAAATCTCATTTTAGAAAAGGCACATTAGAAAGAGAAGAACCTCCAAAAATGATCTCAGTTACAGATTTAAAATCTGTTGTATTTTCATTACCTCCCATCACATTTTGGCCAACTATAAATCAACAGAAAATTCATGGATTTGGGAAAGAACATAATTGGATAAAACGAATCATTTTTTGGGATCTCCTGTATTGGTCTGATTTGTTAGTCTGCCACATGTTGGATGTCATACATATTGAGAATAACTGTTTTGATAATTTATTTCATACATTTTTGGATACACCAGGTAAGACCAAAGAAACTATAAAAGCACAATTATATCATGCCCAAATTTACAGGCGACCAGAACATGAACTATTTGAAAATATCATATCATAGAGGTTAATGAAGCCAAAAGCAGCTTATACATTGTCCAAAGAGAGTCGCTTATTATTTGGCTAGTGTATTGCAGATTTGAGACTTCCTGATGGATATACTTCCAATTTGGACATATGTGTTAAGAATGGTCATATTACCATATTAAAAAGTCATGATTATCTTGTTATAATGGAAAGAATTATGCCGATTGGATTCATAGGTTTGTTGAATTCTATGATTTGGGATTCGATAACAGACATATCATATTTTTTTCGAGACATTTGTGCAGCGACAATAGACTATGATGCGCTAAGAAAACTGGAAGAAGATATTTCTGTAATTATATGTAAACTTGAAAAAATATTTCCACCTGCTTTCTTTGACTCAATGGAACATATGATATTAAATTTTCCACATGAAGCTAAATGTGGAGGTCCAGTACAGTTTTGATGGATGTACCCATTCGAGAGATGAATGTAGAAATTGAAGAAAAAAGTACGTAATAAATCATCAGTTGAAGACTCAATTGCTGAAGCTTATTTTCAAGAGGAAATTTCTTTTTTCTGCTCTTACTATTTTGAATCTGAATATCCCTCAAAAAAACAACATGGGAAGAAACAAGGGAAATGTTAATGATGAAATGGACAATCAATTGTCAGTTTTTAATTAGCCAAATCTTGGCTTTGGTGGAGTTCCAGAATGATGGATTTCAGATGATGAACATCACAGAGCTCATACACTTGTTCTTTTCAACTGTGAAGAAATGACAGCATTTGTACTGTGAGTGCTTCTATCACTTATTCTGTAATTTCTATTATAGTATGTAAACTTATTTTATTTGTAGGTTATATGATAATCATATCAAGAAACAACTTCTACAAATTACAGCAGCTGCTCTTGAAGAACGCAGACAAAAAAAATTCTGAATGGTTTCAAAAACTGGTAACATAAATTATTGATGGTTTAATATCAATTCAGTTTACTATTTATTATATTGATAATTGTTTTACAAATTTTTAGGTGTCTCAACATGCTGATAAAATTAATAAGATACTGCTTATATTGAGTAACTCACCATCAAAAATGGTTAAATATTGTAATTCATATGTGGTGAATGGTTTTCGATTTCATACACATGCATATGGGGAATAAAAAAAACAATAAATAGTGGATTTTGTTTGAGAGGATCACATCATAGAGAAACTGATGTTGACTTTTACGGTATTCTGGATGAAATTATTGAGCTATGTTATCTTGGATAGAATTACATAACGATGTTTAAATGTCGGTGGTTGGATACTGAGAGAGGCTTGCGTGTTCATCCAACTCATGGAATCGTCGATATTAAATATAAAAATATTCTTGTAGTAAATGAACCATTTTTACTAGTTCAATAGGCACATCAAATTTATTACACAAAGTACTGTGCTATTTTAAGAGACCTGAGTGATTGGTGGAGCATAATAAAAAAAAAATCGGGAAAATAAATTTACTCAAAATGAATGTGGTTCTGCTGAAGTGGAAGAAATTGAAATTTTTCAAGAGACTACTCAAAATCCATCTTTTTTACAAAGAAACGTGAATATCAATGATGACACCTCGCAATTAAGGATTGATGGTGATGAAGATGTTAATGATGTTACAAATGAATTTTAAATAACAAGGGATGGTGAAAGTGAAATTCATATGGATATTGATGATGCTGAGGAGGAATATGAAGACATTGACATCATCAAATATGAAGATGATGATGAAGGTGAAAATTGACACAGTTAAATGCTAGTTATGATCATAAATAATATATATCTATATATAATAGTTATTTTTAACTATCTGCTAAGAACAGTCATTTTGTGTTTTAGATGGACTCTGGTCTATTTCGTGAGTTAGAGGAGGCTGGGCTACCTTTGGATGAGGGGGATGTGGGATCATCTGACCCTCAGCCCACTGGTGGTTCAGGAGGTACGCAGAGGGGCGCGGTCTTGCATTACTGATGATTCCTGACCCTATACCCGAGCGATTTCCACATCTTGGCTTCAATCCACACACACACAGTGGTATGGTAACCTTTATATTTTAGTTAGTTTTTTCATTAATTTATTTATATATATATATATACTAATTGTTTGATTATTTATTATTTTTTCATAGTTTTGTGCATGTAGCTGTTGGACAGGGGAGCACTATCTTGTACAATTATTTTTCTCAACCATGGATCACATAAGAACAGATTCCCATTGATGTGCAGCTTGGCATGTACAATCATTGGTTGGTACGTAAATAAATAATATTTATTTTGAAATTTATTTTATTCATAACTTGATATTATAAATTATTTGTAGGGTTTATGGTATCCCATCATTGATATCATGCATAACGCTATCCATGCAGCATGAGAGGTGGCTATGCGTGAGCGTTTGTGTCAGTTTTTGCACAATTTGAGAAAGACGGCCATTAAGAAAGCAGTAGCAACAGTATTTGATGAGTCGTGTAGAGCCCACCGACCAGAGTAAATTTCATCTCAGGTTTGGGATGGATTATGTGCACACTGTTTGGGTGGTGGATTTCAGAGGAGGTCTTCATTGGTTCAGCAGAACCGGGGGAGACAGGAGGTGACGCATCGAGCAGGTAGTCGTACATTCAGTACGCATAGAGAGCATCTGGTAAGTATTTTTTAAAAATATTTTATATAACTTCAAATATAAACAGTTTATTTTATATTCATATAGGCATTCGAGCATCCCGATGTTACAGAGTATGATGTTTATCGGAGGATGTACAGTGATTCGGCCACTAGAGAGATTAGAGGTGATAGCCAGTGTCAGATTGTGGTTTGTCTTATTTTTTTTCAGTTTGATAATTAACTGCATATAATATTTTCACAATTTTAATTTCAAATTAGAATTGAATGAGTCATATAAGGTTGTGACCTCTCAGACACAGGCTGAGGGTCAAGATGAGGCGACTGATCAGACTAGTGCACACCATTTTAACGAGGTGGCATGGATGCATGCGACTCAATATGGCTTTGAGAAGGGCCGATTAGTTGGTATCAGCTCTCATGTGACTCCTGGTACTTATTGTGGTACTGTTGTAATGTCGGCATCCAAATCGAGAGGAGCTCATAGAGAGGCATCATCTTTTACCTCATAGTATCAGGAGCAGTTACGAGCTCACAATGACCTTATAGAGAGTTTGCAGAAGCAGCAAGAAGAGATGTGTCGGTAGAAAAAGTAGTAGCATGAGGAGGAGATGCGTCGATGGCATTAGCAGCATCACGAGTAGATGGAGTACATGCACCATCTGACTCGTAGTTTGGGGATGGAGTTTCCTCCACCATCTCCTTCAGCTCCTCCACCTCCTCCAGAAGATGACCCCCCTAGTGATTTTTTTTATGTTAAAAACATTTGAATTTAATATTTTTTGTAATATGAACTATTTACAGTTTCTATCTTTTATATTGGTGTGAATATTACATAATTTAATTTTTAATATTTTATGATTTTTTTTGTGAATATTGAGAATTTTAATAATTTTTATTTTTTTCATTATTTAAATAATATTAATATTATTGTTTCATTAATAATAATTTTATTAAATATATTTTTTCAGTATTATATTTTTTAATGTTTTTTTATTTTACTAATAATAATAATAATAATAATAATTTATTATTTTTTTATATTTTTTTGTGAATATTGAGAATTTTAATATTTTTTTTTTATTTTAATAATATTAAAATTAATTTTTTAATAATCATAATTTTATTACATTTTTTTTAAATTTATGTATTATTTGTGACGAGATCTGTTGCGATGGGTTCCCATCGCAAATAGTCTAAATAATTTTTTTTTAAAAGCATTTGCGACGGGATTAGGGGCTCTTCGCAAAAATTATTTGCGACAGGCCCATCGAAAATAGTCTAAATAAATATTTTCAAAAAAGTATTTGCGACAGGATTACGGGCCTATCGCAAATAATTTTTGCGACAGGCCCATCACCAAAAAGTTTATATATATATATATACAGTATATAATCAGAGACTTATTTGCGACCGTGAAGTTACCTGTCGCAAAAAATATTATTTGTGACGGGCCCGTCGCAAATAATATTTTTTGCGATGTTGTTTTCTACAACGGGCTATTTACGACGGGACCCCGTCGCTAAAGCTTATTTGTGACGGGATCCCGTTGTAAATAACACATCACAAATATCTAGAATTCTAGTAGTGATAGAATCATTCTTTTGAGGTGTTTACATGGGTTGAACTAAATTAACCAAAACTATGGTTAGGTTCTCCATAACTATCGTGGTATTCTAGTACCTCTCGTAAAAATGGATAAGGAGAAAGATATCTTCTAGGGTATGAGATAATTGATAGGGGATATTCTCAAGTATCACACATCAAATTAATGGAATTAGTATTCTTATATATCCATTAGGGATACTCATTCACTGAAAATTCATTTTTATTTGATTTTCTAAAAACCCACTTTATGGATGAGCGGTAACCAACATAGGCAGGATACATCAGGTGGGAAACATAGACCTATTTGAAATTCAAAATTTAGAATGAAACTTTGTGAAATCAGAAACAGAGAAAATCAGGATTCGGGATTCACTTGCGACAGTCGGTGATGCGTTGCCTGCCAATCATCATTACGAACTGCCACAGCCATTGACATCGTCCCATCCCCCACTGTCGTCGTCGACTTCCAAACATCACACCAGTACACTGGCGATCGACGGAGACCATTGAGCCATCCCCACCTGCAGAGCTTCCCCCCGGAATCCAACGTCGCCGTTGAAGAAACTCCCAACAGAACACCATAAAGCCAACCATACAAGATCTTCACAACCATTACAGAAGTTTCACAAACATAAAAAACCCCCCAAAACATCAACCTCGTTGTCGCCAAAAACCGCATCCGTTTGAATAAGAACCACCATAAGAATCCTTTGTGCTGACCCTGTCATCACCAAGAACACCATCATCTTCACCTCATAGCAACACCAGAATCCATTGTCGAACAGATAAGAACACCATCGCCGAGAGACACCATCCGATTAGCCCAGAGAAGCTATCATCGTCATCGTCGTGGCATAGAAGATCGTTGTTAATGACTTCGACCACGTCATTGAAAACACCCAGATAAATTACCAGCAGAAAACACTGAGAAAACAACATCGACTGCCAACATGAGTAAAAAAACAAGAAAAAAAGGATGAAGAAAGTGGGATAAAAACCCAAATAAGGATATGGTACTGAAACCCTAAGAAGAAACCCAAAATAAAGGAAACAAAGAAGGAGATACCAAACCAGAGAGAACTAGCACAATAAAATAGAAAAAGCATGAAAAAACTTGAACATGACATGGGATTGAAACCCTAGGAAGAAGGTCCATCTCCAGTAACGCCTGGAGATCTTTCATTCGCTAAAACGCTAGCCCAAAACCTCAGCATATCCCATGCTCCAAATCATACTTGGAGAGGAGCTATGGAACGCAAGATCATAGTTCAAAGAGGCGAACAGAAGAAAAATAGAGCACCGTAATAGAGCAGGAAGAGTCAACTAAGAGATATAGAAAAACTGAGATAGAGAAGTATGGAGGAAGCATCGACGCCAGAGAAAGCCAAGTGGAGCAGCGCGGAGGAAACATCACCACCGTAGAAAGTAGAAACCCTAGGAGACAATTCGACGGCTCGGCAGTGGCTAGGAGAGTGACGCGCCATCCATTAGGGATTCTCATTGATTATCTATAGGATTTTATCATATGTTATATAATTTATGGGTAAATAGATTAGGTTATAACTCTTGTAACCTTTAGCCAAATGAATTCTCCCCAGTGTTTCATAATATAAAACATTAGTACATATGATAGTTAATGTGTAAGGGATCTAAATATTAATTGTTAACATTAAAATTATATTTCTTAACTGTATGGTGTTATGAGAATCATACTATATGATTCTCTAAATAACACATCCTAATGATATTTCTAGATCACACACTATGTTTGCTTAGTTTTTTGTAATATGATATCACCATATCATATAAAATGATATTCCTTCATCTTTTCTATGTCATATCATATGTTATATTTATATTTTATATTAAAATATATCCATAGATACATCACATGTATAAAGTATTTAGGGAATATCTCTATTAATATAATGGGAATATGTTATTTATTATATTTTTATTCTGGTTATAATTTGATTTATGGGTACTCTAATTTTTTATTGTGGATGATAATTAGTTATTTACCTATTTTTGAGGGATATTGTATTGATATTATAGTCTCCCCAACATTGATCATAGACTCTCACCACTAGTTGGTGTCCTCTTGTGTATAGTTTGGAATATCTGAGGTCAAATGGCATCCTATGCCTGGGTCAATAGACGGTTACTTAGGATGGGGGATTACAAAATGGTATTAAAGACTTTTATTTACTGTTTTTATATTTAGGGATGGGTATATGTATATAGTTAGTGTTAGAGCTTGGTATGTACATAGATATTATACTTTATAAACATATGTCTAATGAACGTCTAAGTTACTAGGGTTTTGGGATTGTGTTTTTTGGTTTTGAGTGGTATAGTTGAGATATATATTCAAGTATGACATGCTGATTTGAGGTTTTTATTGATTGTATTACTCTTGGTCTATAGTGTTAATAGGTGTTTGTACATACATCATATTTAACACTTATATTCACATGAAATTATTATGTTTATGTGTGATTGATACTTGGTGACTACAGATGGTTCAGTTTTTTAAAGTGTTAATAACAAGTTATATATTGTTTTATACTATAATTCATCGATGACATTCCACTCAACTAGATCACAATTTTGGTTTTATAATTCCTAAACTATTAGTATTTTTTATGACTCTTTATATATATCTTATCATGGATTTTCATCAAATTATGATTATATAGTAGTTAGGTGCTTGTGATATAAAACAACCTTGGTGAGTGGGTTAAGGAATTTGATGTCTCAGTGATGGATTGTATTGTACCCAAGTAAGTATTTCATTTATTGTAAATAGTTAAATATGTGTTTAGTATGTTTTATGGTGATGATTATAGAATTGTTATAGATTCTTGAATAAAATTAATTTTATTAATTCTTTATATATCATCCAAATAATCCTATAAGATGCTTGAGATATATCCATGTTCTATAAAAAAGGATTCTTGAGGCTACGACTTGAAGAACATGAGTGTAGAAGTTCAAGACAATGTGGAAAAGTAAATTGTGATAGTGATTGATCTGGTGTTTATAGATATATATCATGGGAGAAAGTTCCATGATTCTATAAAGTGTTTATAAGGTTGGTTGGAAGTTGGATAAAGAGGTTCTGAGTGAGTTCGAGTTTGTAGGTGATCCAATCATCCAAATATATCATCCAGCCAAATCACATAGCCAAATCTTTTACATAGACGAATCACATACCTAGATTTGTTATGTAACCAAAATAACATAGATAATAAAATGACTTAATAGAATGTAGTGATGTAGTAAATTCATAACGTCATGAAAATGATGTAGCTGAAACCACAAGTTTGAAATATGTTATACAGTAAAATATGGGCTTTTATGCATTTGAATGCTTCACATCAATGAATTGAGTCATGTAGGAATTTTTTGTGATGTAACTTAATTAATTTATGAAAATAAATATGGGATTCATGTAGGTAATTTATAACTACATAATAGGTTGTATTCTTATATATTGGGTGAGATTTTTAAAAATATAAAATTCAGTTAATAGAAGTTCTATATAGTAGAGATACATGAGTCCATGGACATGGAAATCTGGAATGTGATATTTGAGGAAATTGTTGAGATCCTAGATATTTACAAATCACATAGAATAATTAATAATGATTCTTCGTGGGATTTAAATTAATATTTGAATAGGAAATAAAATAATTTTAAATAAGAGGTCAATTAAGAATCAATTGAACAATTTTAATGAGATGATACTTCTTCTGAAGATCATGGGATTTATATAATTCAGATGTGGGAACATTGACTATGATATTTTGAGAATAATTTTAATGATGATTTTATGTATATAAATATGTTTTGTATGTAATGAAGAAAAAAAGGAAAATAATTGAGAACTCTTGTGCTCATTGCAAGATCAGCTGAGAGACCTATATATTCAATATCAAGGAGAAAAAGAAGGTAATCTGAAGATAGAAGTCCTTAAAAGAGATATACATGATTATTCTAAGAGGATGTGGAGAATACATATCACACCTGATCTAGAATAAGTTTTAAGACTATAATACCTATTCCAAATAGCTACTAAGTATCTTGAAGAGGTATACATGAAGACCTGCTGATCTATATGCTCATAGAGGAAGATCTAATTTCTAAGTGTGGTAGAATAAACTAAGGAGAATACGGAGTTATTTCTTTGTTAAATCCTCATTTAAGAATATAATTATATCTTCTAGTGGGTTCTATATGGGTTGGAACACCGCGGGGACCTCAATTGATCATACTAATATTTTTTGTGGTTTTAATCACTTGTTTGACAATGAAGAATTTGTTTTTGGGGTAATAACCAACACAAAAAGGAGTAGTATTTTATGTCAAGACTTATAAATACTTTATTATTCTCTCTATTATATTAAAACTACACATGATGTGATATATAAAGATAATACTGAGTGGATTGAGAATCTTAACAAGTTCAATAAGATGAATTGGAATAAGAGAATTTAAAAAAAGAGACCACTAATTCACCCCTCCCCCTCGATGGTCTATTGGGACTAGGGTAATTCAATTCATATTTTAGTGAAGGTTCCATATAAATATACAATAATAAATATAAGTGATATAAAATCTTAATTCATTTAATATTCGAGGTGTTCTTATATTCTATGGGAAAAATTATCATAGTTGGAGAAATGTGATGTTACTATATCTCCCCTCACCTAGACTAGAAGTGAGATATACTACAATAATGGGTATTTCACCCATTATTTATGATGATTCTATGACACAAGATGATAATAGAAATTTGGATTTATATGTAAAGGCTCAAAATTCCATCTTGATGTCCCTATCAGGAAAGGTATACTCAAAGGTCATGGGTCTCCCAACTACCAAGGAAATCTAGGAAAAATTTAAAAGTAGCTATGAATGTAATTTCAAAGTCAAGGAACACAAACTTAAAGTTATTAGGAGCCAATTTGAAGATATAAAGATGGTTTATGATGATAATATTGATGAATACATTACCATGGTAAATTAGATTGCGATCAATATCATGTGATTTGGTGATAAGCTCGAGGATTCTATCATTTTAAAAAAATAATGAGGAACTTTCTAGATTGATTTGGTTTAAAAATATCAACCCTAGGATAAATATAACCCATAAAAATTGATAATCTACACAATATACTGGTAGATTATGATATCATAATGGATCAAATTTTTATAAAGATGGAAAAATATTAAATGGATTTTGAATCCATGAGAAAAGGAAGAGTCATAGAATAAGAGAATAAAGAATCTGAAGACTCGTATGATGAGAATAGTGAAGACTTAAATAAAAAAAATTCTTATATAAAATTTATTCACAAAGGGGAAGTGGAATGAAAATAATAAAAAATCACTAAAGTTTTTCAACTATGAAGAATCTTGTAATTTTTTAGAAAATTGTTCAAATAATAAGGTTGAAGAATCAAAATCAGAATCAGATACTGAGATTCATAAAAAACACATGTGTGGTAAGAATAGGTAGAATAACCTCATTATCAATAAGATGAATTTTATTATCAAGAAAATAAAATATTTTTTATAAATTTTTTCTTAAAATGATGAATCTGGTTTTTTTCTCATGTAAGGAAAGGAACTAATTCATCAAGTTTTAGTGATGATGAAGAAGAAAGGAAATAACTTGAGTGGGAGGTGAAAAAAATATAATTATACATGGGACAAATATAATTCCACAAAAATGAAAATAATAATCTTGACTAATAAAATAAAATGGTGGTTTTTGAGAAGGGAGATCTAAGTAAGAAGGAAACATGCTATGTTGATGAAATTAAGAAGAATAAGAATATGTATGGCTTCACAAAGGTAGAAAAATGTAATTGGAAAATCTTTTAATACCAATGAGAATAAAATTTTATGTGAACATGTTAAATTTGTACTAAATTAGTTTCAAGATCTACCTTTTTAATTTAGTAATTTATATGTGGAAAAAAATGAGGATATTAGGGCCAATACAAATAATAGGCAATATTCCCCATAAAATGAAGGGAAGAATGTGACAAGGAGGTCACAGCCCCCCAAGAAATTTAAGGTTCAGTTTTAAATAGGAAAATAAAAATAAAAATCTCGATAAGTTTAGAACCAATCTATAAGAATAAATATTCAAGGGTTTTGTGGGTGTTTTTCTAAGCATGGTTATAAAGATTATTCTTATTGTTTTAACATGAATTTACAAAGAAATTGGTAAGAACCAAGGGGGTTAGTGAGAATCTGTGAAAAAAACTCAAAGGAAACAACCTATGACCAAATATGAACCAAAACTATCTACACATAACGGATTTCAAATTCTATAAGAAGTCTATGGAAGATATACTTTGGAAGGTCACGAGGATGAGGTATGTATGAAAAGGTTTAAAATAGAAGTTACCTATCCTATGAAATAGAATAGGTCTCTAGAGAAAGGTAGTGGTATTTCATGTGAAGATTATAAGAAGACTAAGAATTTCAAAAAAGTGTGTTGAGTTGTTTTTAAAAATTAATTGAAATTGGTTAAAAAATGTGGGGAAGATGAAAAACTTGTTGAGGCTAAAGTAAATAAAGTTTTTTCAAAAGGTAAGGTAAAAATTTATGAGAATATATCAAAAATTGGAGACTTTAAGGTTTAGAAAACATAGGTGGAAAAGATATTCCATATAAAGAATAATTTTAAGGGAAGATTCCAAATAAAACTTACCATACTGATATTGGAATAAAGGTATCACCCAGGTTAAGAGAAGACTCAACCGGAATGTTATTTATTTGAAAAACAAGAGGTATATCTTTATTCCCTATTATTTGATGTATTTGTAACTAACATGATGGGAATTAAATGAGACATCTTGAGGTTTTCACTTATGGGTATCATGGATGGGTTATACTTTATGGATTCTATTTACTTCCATGAAATAGAAGAAGAGGATTGAATCCCTTAAATGGAGAAAATTTGAGAAGAGTTTATCATTACTTAATTTTGGTGAATCTAGAAATTATAGATAGATTTTAAACCAGAATTTTGAGGTATAAGAATCAAAATTACAACCATTTTTATGATTTTATTAAATACACTTATTAAGGGGGTGTTGGTTATTTTAATATGAGAAAAATTGGGATTAACATGACTTGTACATGAAATTTTTTATAGTTGTTTGAGATGTGTACAAGTTACACGTTTCTTTTAAAAGAATCTATTTTTATATAGCCCATATTTGAGAAATAATATATTAGGAGAATGATATCACATTCATGGTTTTGTATGGATATAATATCCAACATTGGTTATTATTCATTATATATACTTTATAATCATTCTTGAGTGGTTAACATGGAGAATGAATCTCATCGCGTCGTGGAGATGGTAATTCGTACGTATGCACGAGCGATGATATTGTTCCCATAATTATTGAATTGAATTGGAGTGGATGATATAATATCTCAGAATCATTATGATGTTATAATAACTATATATAGTTATTCTTTACACCATTATACCCATCCAAGTAAGGTGGTGGTGGAAAAACAAATTACACCACGGCATGGAGACGGTATTTCGTACGTACGCACTCGCGGTGATTTCTTTTTTCGTAGGATGGATAGAAGGTGAAATAGGGTTGTTTCATATTTATAATAACATATCATTATATGAGTGATACTGATGTTATTAATTTATGATGAAACAAATAAATAAGAAGATGTTGAAGAAGAAAGAAACTTGAAAGAACCGGTAGAAGAGATTACCTCTTCTTCAACGCACCCCTTTTAAGATTCCTCTTAAGGAAATAGATTTGGTCTTTTGAGGAGACCAGAACCTCCATAATGTTTCTAGGGAAGTGTAGAAGAGAAATGGGTAGTTTTTGGCCGATTTTGAAGGCCCAAGGTTGTGTAAAGAGAAGAGGGAGGAGGTGCCCTTTTATAAGGGAGGAGAGGGGCACCTTTGGACACCTCAAAAATATTAATTTATAATAAATCAAAACCCACTTAAAAACCTCCAAAAATGACTCATATTATAAGATTAGATGATATAGGGATGTAATCTCATCAAAAAATAAAATTTATACATGTTTTAAATTTATTTTAAACCTTATCAACTTGATTTATACTTATTTAATCTATTTAAATTTATTTGTGGTAATAAGATTCTAAATTTTAAATTGTTATAAATAATTACTTATGTGTTTTGAATTTTCCATAATTGGATAATATATGACATTTTAGACCATATAAATTTCAATTTATAATTTTTAAATATTTTTGTGATTTTTAAACAATTTTATATTATGTTATTTTTATAAAATAGCAAGTGTCAATTTTGACACTATTCATTTATTTGAATTTAAATAAAATCCACACAGAAGATATGTTCGAAATAAAATATTTAATAGATTCTTAACATGTCATATTTATTTATAAAATTCATGTAGAATATTAAATAGTTCATACAATATTTATTTTAATATTTTTAGAACCATTTATTTTATATTTCAATCAATAAAATAATTTCCACATCACTATTATGTCACCTTAATGATAATTATATAATCCCTAAAAATTATAAATAAATTAACATGATGTAGATATATTTTATTATCTTTCTGTAGACTATTCATGTTCTAAGTTTCATGACGTTTATCCCTAAATTAAAATTATTATACTTATATGATTTAAGAGAGTGACATGTTGTCACTTTCTTTGGTTTTAATAATAATTAAATTATTTTCATGGTCAAAAGTCCATAAAATTAATCTATTACAACCCTTAGGTGATATTGGTTGACTTTTAGTCATCCAATATAATTTTGGCAGGTGTTAGGGTAATTTTATAATCTTATTTTTACCCTTAATTACCTGATTTACCTTTAACTGTAGTAAATAAAAATTACCGTAGTTACTATTCATAATGTCAAAAAAATAAAAGTAACATATTAACATAATTTGGACCCACCCAATTCAAATATGGAATCAATTTTTCAAAATTCAAAACACAGAAGTTTCTGTAATTAATTTAAAATTAATCTCGTTGTTAAGAAAACTGGTTTTTAAAGTTAAAACATTGCCAAAGATTGAAATGTTCTTACTTATGAATTCAGTGTAAAATTAATTCTAATGACTTTCATCATATTAAATGGTAAAAATATATTCTATTTATACTTTAAAACCATTAAATATTATAATTTAACCATATAAATTATCTCGATGAAAAAAGTTGTTTTTAATTAAAATTTAGCGTATTTTTACTATTCATCAAAATAAGAAACTTATCAGAAAAATATCAAAAGTTTATACAAAGTAATTTTTTATATCCTGATTCAAAATAAGAATTTTATTTTGTCAAATTTAACTTATAAACATTTCAAAACTAAATTTAATGTGGGTGCTCCATCAAAAGGCGGCAAAACTGTAATTTTTGAAAAATACATATTTTACCTGAAAATTTTATTTTGTTCTCATACCATGTTCTATAAAATGTTTAAGATGAATTATAATGTTATAAAATTCAAAATTTATATACTACTATTCATGACGGCTAGTTCATAATAATATTATAACAATATATCGTCGTTTAGTGAAACCCGGTATTGCGTACAACACACGCTATCGAGGAAGGTCGTGATTTCTTGTAATGCAAGCCAAGTTAGGGTTGCGTATAGTGCAAGACTCCTTTGTTGTTACTTATGACAAAATACTACCATATTTCATTTATACATTGAATATATATATATATATATATACTAAATTTTGTGTATAATAACAACTATCAAACAAACTTGAAATTGTGTGTAACACGATACAAGAATAGTGTTGCGTATATTGAAAGCTAATACGGTGTTGTGTATAGCGCAAGATAATTTTGGTGTAGCGTACAACACAAGACATCAATGAAATTAAAAGGAATAATTCTCATAAAATCTCGTGTTGTTACATTCTACCCCCTTAAAATGAATTTCGCCCTCGAAATTTGTCGGGGTTATAAATGGTTTACTACTTGAAAGTTTCTTTCATAGAAACCCACATCATAAAAAGGAATAGTAAAACTTAATTTTAAAAAGTGGAGTATGAAACATAACGGTTACCCAAACTAACTCATCATTGGGTTTCCACATAGGATAACATTGGTGAAAATATGGATATGGAAGATAAATCTAACCATCAAGTTCTAATGGAGAGTGGTAGAGAACATGGATATGAAAAATCCAACAATCACAAAGCCATAAATTTGTGATGATCTCAGGTACCATCTAATTCATCAGATATAATATCACTATGACAACATTTTTGGTTTTCAATATCATTTCCCTAAAGTTGAAAATTTTGAAATAGAAGAAATACTTACTTGATTTTGGTACAATCTCACTGTTGTTTGTACTGTGAACAATTTCCACTTCATCTCTTAAAGAAATGAAGTTTAATTTGTCTTCTGTGAAGCATTAGCAGATCATGCGATAGAATGATAGGTCATTCCATCTGTCTCAAACATAAGGTTAGAAAAATTTATATACATAAGTCCTTATATGGTGGGATTAATCGTATATGGTTCCTAAAATGGACTCATACTTCATCTATCATACCGGTTAATAAAATAAAACTAGTTTCTACCAACCAGGGACTTCCTGTAGGATAGTGGTAGGTGATGAAGGCATGTTGTACTTCAGTTGTGGGTTTGATTCCCGCAACCTTGTCCGACGTGATAGGTTGTCACTCGTCCTGTAGGTTGTCCTTTTTCTAAAACTATACTATCATAACATTTAAAAAATAAAAACAAAAAGTTATAGCCTTAAGAAATACTATATGATGTCAATTCCAACCTTTAGGCTTATCGAAAATACTTCTGTCCGATTACTAGAAATTTCATCTACCGAGCATGTGAATTCCTTCATTTTCCCCCATATATCATAAGATATATCTTTTTGTTGGTCACATTCCAAACATGTGAATACCTTAATCATGTATTCTCTTGAAAAATGAATACCCATTGAACTTTAGTGAAAACATGAATGCTGTCAAAAGTTAACTCTTTCCACATACCAAAATCTTAAAATTTATATATACTCAAACCATGATATCACTTGCCCTTATATCAGTCATGAGCTCGTTAATACTATCAAACATATTATTTTCTCTTTATCCCTTCATTATGTGCATATCATAATCTTTCTAAAAATATTACAATCACTTTTCATGGTTACTGGTACCATATAATTATTGAAAACAAAAATATTGATTTTCCAAAATTCCACGATACCTTAAATAAGATTCCATGATACTATTTTGAAATCCCATTACATAAACACTTAATCATTCAAAAACATCATTGTCATACTCAACATCACAAATAGTGATCACATGTGACTTCCCTTTATCCTTTTCCTTAAGAGGTTGCTCACGTTGATCATCATTAACCCTTGGATTAGGGAATTGATTAGCATAATGCCCCATTTCCTTGCACTTGAAGCATTGAAGTGTTGGTGGAGAGTTCTCTGTTGTCTTTTCTCTATTCACATCATTAGCTACCTTTTTTCCATTACTTCGACACTCAACTGCTCGATGACCTTCTTTTCCACACTTAAAACATTTTCTAGTACCTTTTTGGAAATCTCCACCATGCTTCTTTCCACACTTTGAGAATAAAGAAACATTCATTTTCTTTTCACCATTATTATGAGATTTCTCCTTGAAATCCATCTTTCACTTTTTGTCAAAACCATGAGATGGATATGTAACACCAAATTCCATTCCTACCTTTATAGAACAATGCACAATTTCTTCATAGCTACTGAAGTCTCTTATAGCTAATGCCCTTCGAAGACTTGGTTTTAATCCACTGAATAATCGATCAAATTTACTTTCAGGTTGGATGATAAAGCCAGATGCATACCTTGTAAGCCTTGTAAAATTCGCTTTGTATATACAAACAAATTCATCATCCTTTTTCTTAAGCTCAAGGAACTCCTTTTCCATCTTTGTTTGAAGAATACAAGGGAAGTACTTATTGAAAAATAAATTCTTGAACTCATCCCATTCCATGGATTCAATTTCATCTCGGGGCCTCATATTCTTAATTAGAGTCCACCATTGGTCTGCTTCACCTTCTAAACGGTAAATAGATAGAATAATTTTTTCATGTTCTTAATAGCGAAGTATTGAAAATATCTTTTCTATTGTACTAATCCATTGTTCAGCAACAAGTGGATTAGAAGACACACTGAAAGAAGGTGGACATTGCCTCATAAAGGACTCAATAGAATATTGTTCCCATCTCTTCTCATTTGGAAGTCTAGAATGATTCATAGCTAGTGTAAGTATAGCAACAAGATTTTTCACTCCATCTCCCATAACATTGGTTTGTTCAGGAGGAAAATAATTTCATTGTCCATTACATTGATCAACACGGTTCCTTCGGGTTCCAGCCATAGTCTAAAACCAAAAAAGAATAGTGTGAGAGGCAAAAATCAAGCCAGGAAAACAACATAACAAAGGGGAAGTACCTTCAATATATAACATCTCAGGTTTAATTATAATATTGTTACCGTAATTCTAGGAATATAACCTATACTTATACTTAACCTTAGGGACATACCTAGACATCGCTTAGAAATATCTCTAGGGGTCTCACTAAAGTTTTTGCATCTTAGTTTCCAAAGGTTAACTAAACCTTTCCTCTGATACTAACTGTAGAGACCCCAAACTTGACGTACATAGACATTACATTACTTTTGCAGAATATCTAATACATAACAAAAACATACACCAAAGGGCCGTAATAGTTTAGTGTCTTTGGAAACTCGAAATATAATCTTCTAATCTTGGTGAAATATCTTCAACATCTCCCATAAAGATCTTCCTTTTTTTCTTACCTAAAACCTTTCTTTATATCTTGGGGAAAAAAAACATATAAATTGTGAGCTCAAATTCTCAGTAATGGTAATCAAGGAGAAAATAAAACAAACCATATACATTTGAACTTCAAAACATGAACATAATATTTAAACATCAAAATCTTGAGCAATGACATAAAACATGGCAGTACATAAGGCATAGATCATAATGGATCATAAATCATGATAAAATAGCATGGGAATAAAACATGTAATTGTGGAAAAACATTAATCACATGATATGATTTCCATAGTAGGCAAGGCATGGCTTCCAAGACCATCTTAATGGATAAAGTCCCTTTCTGAATCGAGTTCACTCCTCATTCCAGTCCTGTAACACTGAACCGGATTATCATGTCATTCCAACCATGTCTATCTCATGAGATATAAATCTTTACCCAATGAATTTGAGGGAGATATAGGTCCAACCCATCTCATAATGAAATCATTCTTACTTATTCCACAACATAAACATAAATCATTCATCATAACCTAAAGAATAAAAATGGGTTTCATAAACATCATCCCATCATAACATAATCCATATAAAACAAATGGATATCATTTCATCATAAGAAAAGTGAAACCATGAAAATCATAGAGATATTATACTTGAAATATACACATATGAAATAATGTCATTTTAGATGCAAAATTGTTTTGATAAAACACATGAAATGAATTCTTGAGGAAAACATCCTTTCTTCTTCAAAATCATTTTCTTTTCACAAAACTCTATGCAATTTTAAAAGAAAAGGATTTTTTTGAAAATAATCATTAAGTCTTGTAGAGTAATATTCATGAAAATAAGGCGTTATAAAACCATAAAAATCCGTTTATTCCGTATAAGTTGAAAAAATATATTCTCCTCGTACTTTTGTCGGAAAAGTCAAAAAGTTCCTCGTATGGTAAAAAAAAGAAATATTCCTTTCATAACATGTGGTAAAAGTCAAAAATAGGTAAAAAGTACTTTAATCATACATAAAAACACTTTTTTAAAACATGTACATGGATGATAACAATAACCCCAGTAAATACTTACGAATAAACAATCTCGGATAAGAACGAGATTGGAATAATTATCCCTTGCCTTAGGTCTGATATGATTCGTATGTATTAGAACCTCATTTATAATGATTTAAATAATTTCATTGACTTATTAAAGAATAATATTCATTGTTATTATATCATATATGGTTCACTTATGACTTCTTTCTTTTTTAAATTCCATGTTAAAGCATCATTTTTGGTAAAATCGTTTTATTTATCGTACGTGTTTGGACTTGTTGTTCTTGATATTATTATTACTTATATCATGATTTAATTACTTCCAGAATGTAAATAATGATTTATATATAATATATTTTCAATATATATATATATATATAATAGATAGATAAATGAAATTAAATACACTGTTCATGGAGACGGTAGGCCGTACGTACGCATGAACGCTGTTTTCTTTTCCTTATTGACTTGAATGTAAGTAAGTAGATAAAATATATATATATACATAAATTAAGTAGCTTTATCATGTCATATATTTAATTATTATTCATTATATATACTTTATAATCATTCTTGAGTGGTTAACATGGATAATGAATCTCATCGCGTTGTGGAGACGGTAATCTGTACGTACGCACGAGTGATGATATCATTCCCATTATTATTGAATTGAATTGGAGTGGATGATATAATATCTCCGAATTATTATGATTTTATAATAACTATATATATTTATTCTTTACACCATTATACCCATCCAAGTAAGGTGGTGGTGGAAAAAAATATTACACCACGACGTGGAGACGGTATTTTGTACGTACGCACGCACGGTAATTTCATTTTTCGTAGGATGGATAGAAGGTGAAATAGGGTTGTTTAATATTTATAATAAAATATCATTATATGAGTGATACTGATGTTATTAATTTATGATGAAACAAATAAAGAATAAGAAGTTGAAGAATAAAGAAACTTGAAAGAATTGGTAGAATATATTACCTCTTCCTCGACGCACCCCTTTTAAGATTCCTCAACACACTAGAGTTGGTCTTTTGAGGAGACCAGAACCTCCATAATGTTTCTAGGGAAGTGGAGAAGAGAAATGGGCAGGTTTTGTCTAAGTTTTAATGCTCAAGGTTGTTTAAAGAGAAGAGGGAGGAGGTTCCCTTTTATAAGGGAGGAGAGGGGAACCTTTGGAAACCTCAAAAATATTAATTTATAATAAATCAAAACCCACTTAAAAACCTCCAAAAATGACTCATATTCTAAGATTAGATTATTTAAGGTTGTAATCGCATAAACAAATAAAATTTAGACATGTTGTAAATTTATTTTAAACCTTATCAACTTGATTTATCCATATTTAATCTATTTAATTTTATTTGTGGTAATAAGATTCTAAATTTTAAATTGTTATAAATAATTAATTATGTGTTGTGAATTTTCCATAATTGGATAATATATGAACTTTTAGACCATATAAATTTTAAATTACAATTTGTAAATATTTTTGTGATTTTTAAACAATTTTATATTATGTTATTTTTATAAAATAGCAATAGTGTCAATTTTGACACTATTCATTTATTTGAATTTAAATAAAATCCACACAGAAGATATGTTCAAACTAAAATATTTAATAGATTATTAACATGTCATATTTATCTATAAAATTTGTGTAGCATATTAAATAGTTCATACAATATTTATTTTAATATTTTTAAAACCATTTATTTTATATTTCAATCAATAAAATAATTTCAACATCACTATTATGTCACCTTTAATGATAATTATTTAATCCCTAAAAATTCTAAATAAATTCACATGATGTAGATAATTTTATTATATTTCTGGATACTATTTATTTTCTAAGTTTCATGAAGATTATCACCAAATTAAAATTATTATACTTATAGGATTTAAGAGAGTGACATGTTGTCACTTTCTTTGGTTTTAATAATAATTAAATTATTTTCATGTTCAAAAGTCCATAAAATGAATCTATTACGACCCTTAGGTGATATGGGTCTACTTTTATTCATCCAATATAATTTTTCCAGGTTTTAGGGTAATTTTATAATCATATTTTTACCCTTAATTACACGATTTACCTTTAACTGCAGTAAATAAAAATTACCGTGGTTACTATTCATAATATCAAAAAAAATAAAAGTAAACTATTAACATAATTTGGAAACACTGAATTCAAATATGGAATCCATTTTTTCAAAATTAAAAACACATAAGTTTCAGTAATTAATTTAAAATTAATCCCGTTGTTAAGAAAATGGGTTTTAAAAGTTAAAACATTGTCAAAGATTGAAATGTTCTTACATATGAATTCAGTGTAAAATTAATTCTAATGACTTAAATTAAATTAAATGGTAAAAATATATTCTATTTATAATTTAAAACCATTCAATGTTATAATTTAACCATATAAATTATCTCGATGAAAAAAGTTTTTTTTTAATTAAAATTTAGCATATTTTTACTATTCATCAAAATAAGAATCTTATCAGAAAAATATCAAAAGTTTGTCCAAAGTAAATTTTTATATCCTGATTCAAAATAAGAATTTTATTTTGTCAAATTTAACTTATAAACATGTAAAAACTAAATTTAATGTGGGTACTTCATCAAAAGGCGGCAAAACTACAATTTTTTTAAAATACATATTTTACCCGAAAAATTTATTTTGTTCTCATACCATGTTCTATAAATTGTTTAAGATGAATTATAATGTTATAAAATTCAAAATATAGATACTACTATTCATTACGGCTTGTTCATAATAATATTATAACAATATATCGTCATTTAGTGAAACTCGGTATTGCGTACAACACACGTTATTGAGGAAGGTCGTGATTGCGTGTAATGCAAGCCAAGTCAGGGTTACGTGTAGTGCAAGAATCCTTTGTTGTTGCATATAACAAAATACAACCATATTTCATTTATAAATTGAATATATATATATATATATACACTCAATGTTGCGTAGAATAACAACTATCAAACAAACTTGAAATTGTGTGTAACACGATCCAAGAATAGTGTTGCATACACTGCAAGCTAATACGGTGTTGCGTATAGCGCAAGATAATTTTAGTGTAGCGTACAACACAAGACATCAATGAAATTAAAAATAATAATTCTCATAAAATCTCGGGTTTTTACAGTAATAGTTGCTAATATAGCTATCGAACAGTGATCACATGACTAGTATAAATATAGGGCTTTAAAAAATCTAATTTACTCAGACAAAGGAAGCGATGACCTCATCCAGTAGACTTGCCATGTACGAAGCCCATTTGTAGTAGCTCGGAAAGGTGGATGCATAATTGGGCTTCGCTCTTAACCAATCCCAATCTGAGCTTTAACATGTTAAGCTCAAATGGAACTGCCTACAAGAGAAGTGGAAGTTGATATAGATTACCACCCAAGTGATGTTATTCAAGCCATCCCAAGAGTTTATCACCATCTCACACCTTACCCTTCGGTCCTATTCGGGTGCTATAATGGGTTATGTAACAAGAACTTAGCACTATAATTATGTGAATTATTTTGGTATATAATAAATAATATAAATTTATTTTATTATTTTTACTTTGTAAATAGTTTTTAAAGTGCAAATAGTATTTTTTTTAGTTAATATTCAATTAAGAAATCTATTTTGATGAATTAATGGATTTTTTAATTAAATAATATTTTGATAAAATATTATTACTAAATTACTTTTTATTAAATATAAATGATCGTATAATTTTATGAATACAATTGTGATTTTTATTAAGGTTTGAAAGCCATTTTTGTCAAAACCCATGAATTTTGGATAAATGAATGTTTTTATTTTAAAAGTAAAAATTCACATTTTTAGAAAATTTCTTAGATAAAATGAATATTATTTTTGAAATTAGGATGTCTAAATTATCCAATGGTGATTTTTTCATAATTTTCTGAGACAGTTGAATTTTTTTGGTTAAAATTAAATAATGTTTAAATATATAATGTGTTTTATGACATCATAATGACCCAATAGTGATGTAATAAAATACTATAAACATTATGTTCAGCCAATATATGTTTTAACATTAATATAATTTGATTTTAGGTTTATTTTATTTATTTTACAAAGCCTTAGTGGACCCTCCAAGACTTGTAAAACATTTTATATTTTTAAAATGATTTCCTTGAGTGTGACTCACCTCCACATAAGAAAGCATAATATTTTAAAAAGTTCTACCATTGGACTTATAAAATACTGTTTTCCACTCTAATTTGGAAAAAACCATGGGTTGGTTTGTGGTTTTGATTAGTTTAATGTGTGGTAGCCAAAACCTAAATAATAAAGAATTCCCTCTCTTTTCCTATATAAACCCACCCAAGATCCCACTTCCTCTTCACTCAAAGCCCTTGGATCTCAACCAAAATCGTTCCTCCTCTCTCTATAATCCTCACAAGGCACCCCAATCTCCAAATAGTTCTCTCTAAATCCCTCCCATGCCTTTGGGTTCACACTTCCAAGTAAGGGATTTATTCCTTTCTCATTTTTGTCCAAATTTCATTATGTTGTTATGCCCTTTTATTTTAAATTACAAATGTTGGGGTATGATTTATCACCTCCCCAATACTGCCCTATTTATGTTTTAATGATGATATACCCCTTTCTCTCACATTAATTCCCCCCATGTACACCTGTTTCCATGCCGAAATTCTGTAAGGAATTTCTCTCTCCTCATTTACATTCAAGCCATTATTTTGTATTATGAATCTAAAACTCCATTACTTATGTTGGGACATGTATCTATGTGACCCCCTTAATTTCAATTTCATGTACATATTATGAGACACCCCTTTCTATCTCATAAACCATTTTTATGAATTCTTATGTCACGATGTTATGCTGCCAAAATTGCATCGTGATTT
The DNA here is from genome assembly GCA_963277665.1 of Viscum album. Taxonomy (NCBI): domain Eukaryota; kingdom Viridiplantae; phylum Streptophyta; class Magnoliopsida; order Santalales; family Viscaceae; genus Viscum; species Viscum album. The sequence continues at coordinate 457,812,226 of OY728135.1, forward strand.
TCCAAGCCAAAGACATTGTGTTGTGAATACCATGTGCATTTATCTATCAAGGGTATTCACCATTATACACATTTACTTATTGATTATAGAGTTTAATGTATGAATTCCAAATTTTTTATTGTGTAATAAATTATGATCATTAATGATTTCATGTTGTATGATTCATGTGGCGCACTTACGCATGAAATGAAATGTTTAAGAAGGGTGCACCCTGATAGCACTCCAATGTAATGGGTAAATATTAGTATCATGATACATCAAGTGAAATGATGGTTTACTCATTATAATTCAAGTTCAATGAGGTTTTACTCATGCTAATTCAAGTGCAATGTGGGTTTACTCATGCTCCATGTGCAATGAGCCTTGGCTCATATTAATACCATGTTAAGTGTTGTTGCCACATTTCCATGTTATGATAATCATGTTATATCGTGCATTTATGTTCATGTTTCTTTTATGCTCCATTAATATGCCTACTTATTAACATGTATTTTATTCTTAATTTTATTCCTTGTTTACTCCCTTACTGGGCTTTATAGCTCACCATTTTCTTATGCATGTCCTCAGGTTATCTCATGCAATGCTAAGTACTAGGGAATGTAGTGGTAATGTAAAGGAAGTTTTCAATAAAGATATTGTGTTTCACGTTTTAAGTCATTATTTAATGTTCCTAATCCCCAAATACACTATACATCTATATATTCTATGTTTTATCAAGTGAATATTTTATGTAATAAATCATGTTTAAGTGTGTAATAAAAAGCAGGGCTATTATGGTTGGTATTAGAGGATAGGTTTAGTTATTTTTGGGATTAGGATTAGAAAACCCTAGTGAATCATTAGAGATAATAATAAGTATAATAAAAACATCCCAAAATTTTGGTCAGTATTAAGGAAGTGGTTTATCAAGAAAATACATCTCTGTCTGTATAAGAGTAGGTAGAGGCGGCTCTGGCACATATGTACCTAGGAGTAAAAACTCTAACAATGAGTTTTGGGCTTAACACGAGGTATCCTGGTACATGATAATGGTCCTTGTTTCACTCTTTGTTATTAAACTCTTGGGGGATATGATTTGGTAAATTCAAAATCTTAGTATGAACCATTGTTAAGGGAATAAAAAAATTCCCCTAAGAATAAATTTTGGGAAGTAGATCATGGATAACTTATATTGAAGCCTATAGATTCCAAAGTTAAGGAAATAAAAGTAATTTTTAAGTCATACATTTTCTTCCTTAGATTAACCTTTATGTGTTACCCCTAACTTTCCTTTTATTCTAGCCAATGGCTGGTAATATGAGGACTCGGGCTAACAACCGATGAAAAGATCAATGTGATGATTGTTCTAATGAGATTTTCAATACAATGGGAGCTAGAATCATGAACATTATCATGATACTCTCTCATTTAACTCGTGATTTAGATAGAAACATGGGTCAAGAGAAACATTAAACCCCCCACCCCCCAATAAAGAACAACTTGCAATCAAGAGCTTAATGAGACAAAGTCCTCCTAATTTTATTGGATCATCTGATCCCTCAATTTCCAAACAATGGATCAACTCCATTGAAAAGATCTTCTCCATCCTTCAATGTTCCAAAAAATAGAAGGTTCTCCTGGATAATTATCATATATAGTTTTAAGATTATCAATGGTGGAAATTGATAAAAAATACAAAGCCTAAGGAGAAGATCGAGGCGTTGGAATGGAAGGATTTTTGGAAAATATTTGCTGACAAATATTTTCCTCACACCATCCAACTTAAAATGAAAAGGTAATTCCTTTCCATCAATCAAAAAGATGATGAATCCATCAGAGAATATAAGGAAAACTTCACAAGGCTTTCATGATATCCCTCTGACTTTGTCGTTACCCCAAAATGAAAGGTTTACTGCTTTTTTGGTGGGCTGAAACCTAGCCTATGAAAATCCCTGGCGATCCATGACTTTGATACTTTGAGGAAATTGTCCGATGTTCCATAAAGGTTGAAATAGAGATTAGAAAATATCATGGGTATCATAGTGATAAGAATCATAAGGTGGACTTCGATTCTAGTGTTTCGAGGGATAAATCCAATAGTGCTAAGAAAATATAGCACCCCACTTTCCAAAGGTGTGGAAAACAGCACCTTGGAAATTGCCTGAAGGGTATGAAGAAATGATTTAGATGTGGAAGAGAATGTCACCTAGCCATTAAATGTCGACAAGAAAATCCCACAGCTATGACAGAGGAGAGGAATAATCTGTTCGACCCTAGATGAATTGTTCATTACTTCAACTGAAAATAACCAGGGAAACTTGAAAACTAGTTCCCTAAGACAAAGGTTTTTAGAGGAAACCAAAAAACTCCAAGGCAGAAAGAGCGATATTTTCCCATTACTAATACCGAAGTGAACCCCAAAAACAAAGTGGTGAAAGGTACACTAGTTATTCATTAAAAAATAATTAATTTACTTTTTTATTATGGTTCTACACTTACTGAAAAGTTATTTTTTATTAATATCAAGACAAACCAAATTACACTTCACGGAGGATGAAAATAGTGTAGGCCAAGAGAGTCCTTCAAAACCACATTAACACACTCCAAAGGAAGAGAGTTAAGGCTGTCATAAACCACCAGAGTCTCCTCAGGTCGGCCCCAACGAGCCAACGCATCAGCCGCAAAATTGGATTCCCTCAGACTATGGTGTACCATCCTTCCCTGATTGGTCTCCATTTTACACATGCGATATACATATGTTAAATCCTAGGAGATTTCATGATATCCCTACACATTCTTTTATATCATGAAAGTTAAGTAGAACAATACCAACACCACCACAAATCATGGAAGTAAAGATTTCAGTGAGAACGGAAAATGGGGAAATCATTCCATCTCATGAATATAACTCTTACCCTGTCATAATTTGTGGATTGAAATCCCATCAAAAACTCTTAATACTCCCTATGGTTTAATTTGATGCAATTCTTGACATGGATTGAATTTCTCTATATAGATCCAATATAAATTACTGTGATAGAGAAATCACTTTCTATATGGAGAATCGACCCCCAATTCTGTACAATTGCAAGGAGGAAGATAAATCTTATTTAGTATCATCATCTCAAGCGTGGATATTACTGCCCTATGAGAATGTGTATCTTTCTCAGATGATTCAGTCTAAGGAAGAAACCATATTTGAAGACATTCCTATTGTGAGGTAATTCGCTGAAGTGTTTCCCAAGGAATTGTCTGGTCTTCCTCTTAGAAGAGGTGTTGAATTCTCAATTGACCTTATACCTAGGGAATTTATAATATACAAGACTCTATATAGAAAGAATGTTGTGGTTCTTGAGGAGTTGAAGAAACAACTACAAGAGAATCTAGATAAAGGGTTTATATGCCCAAGTGCTTCACCATGGAGTGCACCAGTCCTCTTCATCAAGAAGAAGGATGGTTCAATGTGCCTTTGCATTGATTATCATGAGCTCAACAAAATCATGATAAATAACAAGTATCCTATTCCATGAATTGATGACTTGTTCGATCAGATATATGGAGTACAATACTTCTCAAAAGTATATTTTCAGTTGGGATATTACCAAGTAAGGGTGAAAAAGGAGGATATCCCCAAGACTACTTTTCGTACAAGGTACTGGTAGTATGAATTCATAGTAATTCCTTTAGGGCTCACTAATTATCTATAAATCTTCTTGAACTTTATGAATATAGTCTTTAGATATTACCTCGATAAATTTTTGTTAGTATTTATAGATGATATTCTAATATACTCCAAAACCAAGGAGGATCATGAGGAGCATCTAAGAACTGTACTAGAGAACTTACAAATGGAGAAGCTCTATGAAAAGTAAATCAAGTGTGAGTTCTGGTTGAAGAAGTTATCATTATTTCACCATATCATCACAAGCAATGGGATATATGTAGATCCCTCCAAGATAGTTGCAATTGAGGGATTGTTGATTCCAATATTGGTAACGGATATTCGTAGCTTTTAGGGGTTAGCGGGATATTATCGCGGATTTGTGAGAAATTTCTTATGATTGAAAAACCCTCTTACCAAGCTAACTTAGAAGGGAGTCATGTTTTCTTGGAGTGATGAATGCGAAGAGTGCTTCAAAGAGTTGAAAAGGAGTCTTATCACTACACTTGTGCTCACACTAATCACAAGTGGAGAACTTTTTGTGGTATTCAGTGATGCTTCAAAGAAGGGAATGATTTGTGTGTTGATGAAAAATGACAAAGGCATTGCCTATGATTCAAGGAAATTGAAATTTCATAAGAAAAACTATCCAACACATGATCTAGAGTTGGCTGCAGTGATCTTCGATTTCAAATTTTGGTGGCATTACCTCTTTGGGTAGAAGTTTGAAATATATATGAACCAAAAAATCCTAAAGTATATATTCACATAGAAATATTTGAACATGCGCCAAAAAATATGGTTAGAGCTAATCAAATACTATGATTTCTCAATCCATTACCACCATGGGAAAGCGAAAAAGGTGGAATATACTTTAAGTAGAAAGGACCCAGTGATTCTATTATTGATGAGAATTTAAAAGGATCCAATCTTCTTATATTTGATGAAGATGTACATGGGAATCAAAAAGAAGGAAACATCATCAATCCTTTCATAAATCATTGCTCAAATATATCTTTTGGAAAGGATAAAGGATCCTCAAAATAATGATGTGAGAATTCATAAGAAGGTGGAAACTATTATAAAAGGTAAATCCTTAGAGTTCAATGTCAATTAAGAAGGAATTGTGAGATTTGGGTCAAGACTATGTGTTCCATCTAATTCGGAGTTAAAGAATGAACGTTTGGATGATGCACATAGTTCAAATTTCTCCATTCACCCAGAAAACACAAATATGTATTGATATCTCCAAGAGATTTATTAGTGGGATAACATGAAGAAGGAGATCATTGAGTATACAACAAATTTCCTGGTATGTCAACAAGTGAAGGATGAGAGGCATAAGTATAAGGGGATGATGCAACCATTACCCATACCAGCATGGAAATGGGATAACTTCACTATGAAATTTTTCACCGGACTTCTGAAGACATCCAAAGGAAACAATGCTATCTGGGTTGTTATGGATAATCTTATAAAGACTACACACTTCATTACAATTCAGGAGTATTTCTCACTGGATTGACTAGCACAAATATACATCAGAGACATGGTAAGGTTTCATGGAGTACCACTGTCTATTGTATCCAATCGATATTAAGGATTCACCTCTAAGTTTTGGAAGATTCTTCAACATGATCTAAATACTGAGATAAAATTCAGTAAGGCTTTTCATCCTCAAACTGGTGGCTAATCTGATCAGACTATCCAAACACTTGAGGACATGTTGAGAGCATGCTCAATGGACTTCAAAAGAGGATGGGATAAAAATCTCCCTCTAGTTAAATTCTCTTGCAATAACAGTTTCCACTCAAGAATCGAAATGGATCCTTATGAATCCATGTATGGGAATAGGTACAGAACACCAGCATGTTGGGATGAAGTTAGGGAGAGAAAACTCCTAGGTTCAGAAATGGTCGAAGAAATGGTGGAGAAGTTTAAGACCATCCAGCACCACATTAAAGCTTCTTAGAGTCGACAAAAGAGTTATGCTGATAATCATCGACGAGACCTAGAGTTTGATGTTGGAGACATGGTATTCCTATGCATATCACCATGGAAGAGAGATATGAGATTTGGGAAGAAGGGAAAGCTAAGTCCAAGAAACATCATCCCTTTTGAGATCCTTGATCACATTGGAGTAGTTGTCTATCGACTAGCACTCCCACTAAACCTATCTCAAGTACCTGATGTATTCCATGTATCACTCTTGAGGAAGTACATACCTGACCCATTGCATGTACTCAATCTAGATGTGGTACCATTGGAGAATGACCTCTCTTATGAAGAGAAACCGGTGAAGATCTTAGATCGTAGGAAAAAATTTCTATAAAATAAGACAATACCCATCATTAAGGTGTTGTGGAGAAACCAAAAGTTTGAAGAAGAAATGTGGGAATTGGAGGAAGTGATGAATCAGAGCTACCCACAACTGTTTAGTGTGGGAAAAGAAAATTTATAGGGTGAAATTTATTAAGGGGGAAGATTTTAATGACCCAAAATTTCATTAATGAAAATTTCTCTTGATCTAATTAAATGTATTATTTTGTAAAATGGTTATATAAAATATAAACTTCTTTGGTTTTATGTTTTTGGATTTTAAAATGCCATTATGAATTATGATCATTTCTAATATATTTGTTGAATAATGATCACTTGATTAGTATAAATATAGGGCTTTAACAAATCTAATTTACTCAGAAAAAGGAAGTGATGGCCTCATTTAGTAGACTTTCCCCATATGAAGCCCATTTGTTGGAGACCAGAAAGGAGGTGGAATCATTGCGCTTCACTCTAGACTAAGGCCACGTCGAACTTCAACATGTTAATCTCGAACAGAACCACCTGCGGGAGAAGTGAAAGTTGATAGAGATTACCAACCGAGCAATGTTATCTAAGCCACCTCAAGAGTTTGTCACCATCACACACCTTACGCTTTCGTCCTATGCGGGAGTTATAAGGGGTTATGTAACAAGACCTTATCACTATGATTATGTGAATTATTGTTTTATATAATAAGTAATATACATTCATTTTATTATTATTACTTTGTAAGTAGTTTTTAAAGTGAAAATAATATTTTTGTAGTTAATATTCAATTAAAAAATATATTTTGATGAATTAATGGATTTTTTAATTAAATAATATTTTAAAAAAATATTATTACTAAATTAATTTTTATTAAATATAAATTATCATATAATTTTTATGAATATAATTGTGATTTTTATTAAGGTTTGAAAGTCATTTTTTGTCAAAACCCATGAATTTTCGATAAATGTCGATTTTTATTTTAAAAATAAAAATTCACATATTTGGAAAATTATTTAGATAAAATGAATATTATTTTTGGAATCAGGACATCAAAATTATATAACGGTGAATTTTTCATAATTTTTTGAGATAGTCGTATTTTTGGGTAAAAATTAAATACCATTTAAATATATAATGTGTTTTATGACATCATAATGACCCAATAGTGATGTAATAAAACACTATAAACATTATATTCGGTCAATATATGTTTTAAAATTAAAATAATGTGATTTTAGGTTTATTTTATTTATTTTACAAAGCCTTATTGGACCCTCCAAGACTTATAAATCATTTTATCTTTTTTAAATGATTTTTTTGAGAGTGTGACTCACCTCCACATAATCAAGCATAATATTTTAAAACTTTCAGCCATTGGACTTATAATATATTTTTTTCCAATCCCCTTTCACAAAAACCATGGTAAAAAACCATGGTTTGGTTTGTGGTTTTGATTAGTTTAATGTGTGGTGGCCAAAACCTAAATAAAAAATAATTCCCTCTCTTTTCCTATATAAACCCACATAAGATCTCACTTCCTATTCACTAAAATCCCATGGAGCTCGACCAACCTCTAACCTCATCTCTCTAGAATCCTCACAATGTGCCACAAACTCCAAATAATCCTCTCTCAATCCCACCCAAGCCTTTGGGATCACACTTCCAAGCAACAGATTTCTTCCTTTATCATTTTTTCCAACTTTCATTATGTTGTTATACCCTTTTATTTTCAATTAAAAATGTTGGGGTATGATTTATCACCTCCCACATACTTCCATATTTATGTTTTAATGATGATATACCCCATTCTCTCTCATTAATTCCTCCCATGTACACCTATTACCATGCCAAAATTATGTAAGGAATTTCTCTCTCCTCATTTACATTCAAGCAATTATTTTGTATAATGAATCTAAAATTCCATTAATTATGTTGGTACATGTATATATATTACTCCCTTACTTTCCATTTCATTTATATATGATGAGACACCCCTTTCTCTCTCATCAACTATTTTTATGAATTCTTATGTCACGTCGTTATGCTGCCGAAATTACACTGCAATTTTCCAAGCCAAAGTCATTGTGCCATGAATACCATGCCCATTTCTCTATCAAGGGTATTCGCCTTTATTAACATTTACTTATTGATTATAGAGTTTCATGTATTAATTCCACATTCCTTTATCGTGGAATAAATTATGATCTCTAATGATTTAATTTTTTATGATCCATGAGGCACACTTATGCATGAAATGAAATGTTTAAGAAGGGTGCACCCTGATAGTGCTCCAATGCATTGGGAAAATATTAGTATCATGATAAGTCAAGTGAAATGAGGGTTTACTCATGATAATTAAATTTCAATAAGGGTTTAATCATGCAAATTCAAGTTCAATGGGGGTTTACTCGTGCTCCATGTGCAATGAGCCTTGGCTCATACTAATACCATGTTAAGTGTTGTTGCCAAATTTCCATGTTATGATAATCATGCTATATCATTCCTTTATGTTCATGTTTCTTTTATGCTCCATTGATATTCCTACTACTTAACATGTATTGTATTCTTCATTTTATTTTGTGTTTACTCCCTTACTGGGATTTATAGCTCACCATTTTCTTATGCATGTCCTCGGGCTATCCCATGTAATGATAAGTATGAGGGAATGTAGTGTTCATGTAAAAGAAGTTTTCTATGAAGATGTTGTGTTTCATGTTGTAAGTCATTATTTAATGTTCCTAATCCCCAAATACATTATTCCTCTCGACCTTATATGTTGTATCAAGTGAAGGTTTTATGTAATAAACCATGTTTTAAGTGTGTAATAAAAAGTAGGGTTGTTATATTCCCCATGAACTGATAGTATACAGAATTCCCCACAAGATGTTGGCCTATGAAGTGTTAGCTGGTGAGTTGAAAATACACGGAATGGTAAAGTCATGCACTGAGCCTCACTATGTGGATATTCAAAGTTCATTGTTCTAATATTTAAATTATGATTTGGAAATTTAAAGTTTAGTTATCCAAATTGAAGTTAACTCCACAAGACAGGAGAGCCATGTAGTGTCTTACTACATGGATATTCGAGCTTATGTTATAAAATTCCACTTTTCAGTTTTCCAATTCAAAGTTTGGTTCACATCCAAGTTAACTATGAAGAATACAAAATTTGTGGAATGAAAGGTGTGGTTTGAGGATGATGAATTTCACAAAGGATCTTGTACGCAGAAGCAAGGAAAGACAATAGCACTTTTCAGAGAACTTTTCACTAGGAAACCAAGAAAAAGACACATGACCTAGGTGCCTTATATATAGGAATGGTCCCCTCAATGGGTCCACCTTTATACTGCAAACTATTTCAGTTCGAGGACGTTTTATATATCAAAATATCCTCCTCTTCATTCTGACCGGACCCCATTCCGATGGGGGGCATTTGTTGGGTCCCAAAAAATCTACAAAGGGAAAGAATATCCTCCAACAAATTTGATAATGGAAAGAGATTCATTTAGAGATAAAACTTTGAGGATAATATGGAAGAAATAAAATTTGGAAAAGGACCCAAACTTGTCCATGTATTGGTTACCAGGAAAGGTCCGCATAGGGCGTAGACCACAAACTAAGCTGTAGGCGGACAAGATATAAAACACTAGCCTACGAAGCATTGGTCAGTGAACCAAGTAGTTCATGGATGCGATGAAAATAGTGATCCAAGGCATTGTGAACCATTTTATTGGAAAAAATGAGACAGAGATGTAAGTCCCCACATACCATCCCCACAGACTAAGTAGTTCACAGAAAAGGCAGGGCTAGCACTATCCTACGAACCACATTGTTCATGGGATTGAGGTGGCCATTTCCACCACTGTGAACCGCAACACCGGATACCTCAGTTAACTGAGCCATCCACAAGTCAGATGATCCCTCCATGGGCCTCTACAAAAGGTTTCATATGCCCATAGATATATTTTCCCCAGTACTTTATAAAAGGGACCACAAGGGGAACTAAATAGAGAAAAATATGAGAAAGAGAAAAAATAGAAGGAACGGAGGATATTTTGATAGCTTGGAGTTTATGAACAGAAGACTTTGAAGGAAAATGATCGATGAAGTACAGAACCGCAAACATTTTCCAGCATGTATAAATCCACCATGAACCATAAAAATAAGTAATCTTAATAATAATAAATTGGTTGTAAACCTAATTCGTGGACCATAAACCATAGGCCCATCATGGAAGAACTTCTTGGTAACCGTAGGCATAGCGCCCCTCCTTCAGTCCGGTGAACCACGTGGTGCACCACTACGTGGATAAGACCCTACACCGCATATCACCATGCTATGTGTATGTAACTTGAGACCACATACCATCATGGTACGTGGAAGCTCGTATCCAGGTCCGCGTACCACTTTGGTACGTGGAAAACCCCTTCACCCACATAGTAGTACGTTGTGCAGGGAATCCCCCATACCACATGAGAAAATGGAACGCATAATGGGGTGTCTTTAGGGTTTCCACCTTCTAGATCAAATATTTTCCTTCTATTCCCATCATGCGATCTATTCCCCCTACACTAACCATTCCACCAACATCAGGACAAAGCCTCTTCTAAATCCACCAGACCTATATGACCAGATTGTCGGGCGCATCAGTGTGCCCTTTTCAATCTACATACTCGAGGTAAGCGAAGGCGCGAAGGAAGTTCTCACAATATTTCAGACCCCTGGGACATCATTAATTATACATTCCCAAGGTATCCCGGAGTCCAACCATGGGACACTCGTGTGAACCTCCATGTTCTAAGGATCAAGGGTAATCACTAGATTTTCTATTCAATGAGGGATAGTGACAAGTCAAAGGGATCACACCTACTTTCCCTTTGATGAATAGAAATGCTTCTCCCCTTTCCTAGAACTCATTTTAGGGCACTCCACTTGAGGTAAGTCCCTATCCTTTTTACGGGAGGTGGAACTTTCTCCCCTCTCCATGCTGGCTTGGTATGTGTCCAGATAGCTCACCAGACATGACTATCCTAAATATCAACTTGGATGAGGGGATGACACATTCAACGCCCCTTTCCCTCTCCTTTTGGGATTATAGATGCGCTCTCATCCACTGTCACCCTCCTCCTTTTCCCTCAGTAGAGAAGGAAAAGTTCACCTTTATTGAATCTTTCACATCCTCTTATTTCTTACACCGCGAAAGACTCATGTGGTCTTAGAGATATGTGATGATATGACATTCGCACAACCCTAACATGAACTGTGAGAACTCTGATTCCTACCACAATTGGGATATGTATGAACCATTTATCTAGGCCTGAGATCCATATTATCTCATCCATGAAATGATATATCATGTCCCCTTTGAATGGGTAGCCCCTATGCGTAATCCCCAATCAAGTCACAACCTCATAATTGAACTATGAGAACTCTGATTCCTGCTCTAACCAGGATACATAGGATACCTACCTATGGCCCAATCTCAAGGGAAATTCTCCTTAAAATTTAGTCCCAATAAGAATTTCCCCTGACTCACTTGGGTATCCTCTTCAGGAATAATCCTAGATGTGAATCTTTCATAATAGGGCATCCTATTTAGGAGTAAGCCCTAATTGAATTTTATAAAATGGAATTTCTCTATGATATAATCCACAACTTAAATTGAAATACGAGGGATTTGATTCCCAACTAATTGGGATACATAGGCAGCCTCTCTGAGGTCCAAACCCATCACCCAAATCACCCTAGTTTTCACCGGGACATATCCTTGGTGGGGCCATATCCACCCATGAGACCATACCTCTTCTGAGTATCCTGGGCCGCTTTGATGTAGACCCACATTAAATATTGACTAGGCATCTTCCACCTAGATATCCTTTCCAAATGATGTTAAACTGCATGGATGGTTCCTCTTTTCACGACCTTAAAAGGTTATGGGTCCAATTATGTACCATCGAACTACATGGTTTATGATTCCTCTCACGAGGATACATAGTAATCTCATCTCATGGGTTGGATCTCGATATCAAAACAACTTATTTCCTCCTTGGATGACGATAAACTCCGGACCGCCTCATCATGTAGCTTAAACTAACGATTTCTCAGTAATTCTTAACCTATGCATATATATGGTTAATCTTTCAACCCAGGAATAATCTGTGAACACACTCTTAAGGAAAGAAATAAGGATTCATGAACATTTGAACATTTATTAAATCTATAAGAGAGTCCCTAAGTGGTAAATAATTCCCCCCAGAAGGGTGTGATGAGCCCAACCTCCCATCTTCTTGACCAATGGTGTCATTAAGTTTCATTGTCCAAGTCTTCGTCTAATGATCTCTTTCCTTTGGAAAAAGGTCCATGAATCATGGATACTAGGGCCATTGGGTGTTTCTGATTCCACGAATAAACCCAATAGAAACCATCTGAGTAGCTTGTACCTAATATGGACTGATTGCACAAATACATAACCCCATAAAATCTCTCTCTAGTATTTTGAAAATGTGTAACCTCGTTCATAAAATAAAAATTATATACTTCCCAATCCCATTGAGACCACCTTTCCCAAACCAAAATGTGGTGCAATGTGAATCAGGACGAAGAAATATGGTGAACCCGACGTAAGAATCTATATAACAACAGGTAATTAATTGTTATTCATCAAACTATTTTGTTTACACACACACATTTAACTCCAGATGAAACAAAAATGGTGAAACCAATATGAAATTCTCTATAAAAACAGTCAATTAATTTTTATCTATCACACCATTTTGTCCACCCTGGTACGATGCACCTTGGGAAGAAACAATCATATTTACACAAAATAGAAATAATGATGGTATGTGTTATATAAAAATTACATAAGTATTAATACAACATAAATATCATATAAAAATAGTGTTTCTATCATAATTCCCAACCATGAGTTGTGGTAAATTAAAAAATGAATGATATTATTTCGTGTGGTGGTAGTTCATCATACACAAGAATGGTAATTTTTTTATCCATTTGATGGAAGTTTGTGTAGTGTAGGTAAAAACCTTAACATAAAAACATATTACTATATTTAGGATGATTATTTTTATTATATAATCATGGAATAATAAGTATTATATGGTTTGAGAGAGTAATAAAACAAAAGTGATCATTGAATAATGTTACCTATTATGGGGGTAACTTCTTTTGGTTTTCACCAAAGGAATTCCTTGGATTTATTTATACCAAAATTCAGTCTTCTTGGTTTAGGAGAGGGATTTTGGGAGCTTATTTTTTTAGTGTTTGTATGATAGAAATTCATTGATTGGTGTGAATAATTGGATAGAGTGAATGCCTTTTTATAATGGAGGGGGAGTGACATTCTTGTAAATATAAAAGGTAACACACTATTGGGAGATCTTCCTCACCTCATGTGAAACCAAAATTGAAAAATAATGGATTAAAGTGAAATTATGGTTGATAAAAACCTCCAATATGAAAAAATATGTTCATTTTTATAATTTTGTTCTTTAACTTCTAAGTTTCTCGACTTTCACCATTTTGGTTTTTATTAAGGTAACTAGATTTCTAACCTAATTAATTTAACCATAAAGTATAAATTAAAGTATGATTTATTATATAATATATAAATATTTAATTAAAAATATTATACCTAATTTACAAAATAAAAATACCATGTTTGTTGGAAAATAATTTTAACAGAAGCGCATGTAACGCACATAAACACTACTTTAATCAGAACTGTGCTAACAATGTTTTTACTATTTAGGGGTCAATATGTTCATTATAAAAGATAAATTGGTCCATTAATAAACCATATTTTAAATTAATTAACATTTAAAAATAAATTGGAATAATATAGTATTTTTATTAAATTTTAAATATTTAAATAAATATAATTTATTATAAAATAACATTAAGGTCAATTTTGACATTACTAACTTTATTTAAATTTAAAAATATAAAAATAGTGATTGAATTAAAATATATTAAGTTAAAATATATTTAACATGCCATATTCATATAAAAAAATAAGTTAACATCATAATTTATTCAATTTTATTCACTTTTAATATTTTTAGTATCATTTATTTTATTTTATTATTAATTAAATAATCAATGCATTAACATTTCTTAAATATTTTAAGTAACTAATTCCTCTATAAAAATTAATTATAAATTATTATGATAAAAATAAATCATTTACCTTTTAAAATGATATGTATAACCTATAATATGATTTTCTTTTTCATATCTCAAGGCTTTATAAATGTTAAAGGTATGGAAGATTCCATTTTTTTCTTTTTCCTTACTTAAATTATTATATAGGTTACTTTCATGGAATAGTATCCTAATAACTCATAAAATTAGAAAAATAGGGTATATGGTCAAAATATGGGCATTAAATGGGTTTTGGACAAGTTTCTATGTAATTTTCCCCCTTAAGATTAAAGTTTAACCACTAAGTAAACTAATTTTTACCTTAATCACTGTAATTACATTTAATTACTTTCATTAATATTTTTGGTAAAAAATTGATTTAATCATATTATTATATAAATATTACACTGATTACAACTACTTATATCCATTTTTTCAAATTCAAATCACATAAGTGAAAAAATTAAATTTAAATCTAATCTCGTACATGTGGCGGGAAAACGGGGTTTTAAAGTGAAAATGTTTAAATTTTCATTATGTTTTTATATCTAAATTAAATATAAAAATGATTCCAATGACCTATATTAGATTAATATATATATATATAATTTATTTATTATGACTATAAACCAACTTAAAATATAATTTAACATTAATAATTATTTAAATAAAAAGACATTTTTCAACTAAAATACTGTATTTTTCACTATTCATTAAAAAATGAAACTTCAGAGAAAAATACCAAAAATTAACCCATATATAATTTTTATATTTGGAAATAAAAAAAATTGAAAAATAAAACTTATAAAATATTTAAAATTTAGTTTTAAAATATTTGGACCATTAAAAGGAGGTAAAACTCGGTCATACATGTAATGCAAGCTGACTCAATGTTGTGTGTAGAGTAAACTTAACATGGAATTACATATAAAGAAATCTAAAAAATTAATTTTATTCTAAAATTAAGATATTTTAAAGTCTTGGGGTGTTAAATTCTCCCCACCTTAGTTAAATTTCATCCACTAAATTTAAAATTGATCTTGTAAATCAAGGGTGTGATATTTGAAAAAACTATTTTTGTAAAACCCACACCATAAATTGGGTTAATAACACATCTTCTTAATAAGAAGGAAAGGGAGATACGATGGTCACCACAGAACTAGTCTTTCAAATAAGATAACATTATTTAAAAAAATTACATGGAAGATAATTATTACTATAAAGTTTTGATAGAGAGTGATGGAGAACATGTTCATGAGAAAGTTTTTGACCACAAATCCATAAACCAGAGATGTGAATAGTGGTCATTGATATCATAAAAAATAATGATAATAGGACAACATTTTTTTCAAGACCCTTTTCCTAGAGTTGAGTAATTATTTTACTCTATAATAATGTAAGTAAATATAATTACTTGATACATTTTTATTTCATAATCATAATCTTATCCTTTAGTTGTGCCTCAAAATATTTCTACTTCATCTCTTAGAACAAGTTACATCATAGGGTGATGTAATACATTAACCTCTAAAACCTTGTCCAAATATCAACTTAAATATTTTCATAAATGGTTATCTTTTACAAAATATTATATTTAATGAATTATAAAAAAGGTCACTGAATTTCCAAAATTAACTTATCAAACAACATGATGTGACTCTTAATCATTGCATGAAAAACAATTGAATATTTAAATAACTCGAAATACCATAAAAACTTATCAAAACCATGAATCCTTCCTTATTCCTTAAATATAACATAGATTATTGGATATACTCATTAAATCCAAAAATTTTATATAAAATACATCAATGATAGCATAAATTGTGTTTTCAACAAATCATTAATTAGTTTCAAGGTAGTATGCAATATCCAATATACTCTATCCATATCAATTATCTATTTATACAAACATCATTATCTCAACATTGAGAACATGTTAAGGGTTATCTTTCCCTCAACCATGTGTTTTCTAAAAAAATTAACTTACTACTGAATCGTTTTTCTTATTACCATTCAACATATTCTTTAAAATATTAAATCAAAAGTACTACAATAAAATCCTTATATATTTTATAATTCTCATGACAAGTACTTTACTAATAAAATACTCAAATTAAATAATTCTTGAATCCAAAAACATGCATATTAATCATTCCTATTCATCAATGGTGGTAAAAAAATCTTGACCATGATCCATTAGCCTCTTTTGGGGTATATTCCTTTGAAACTTGAGAAATTGATTTTTGTAGTATCCAATATCCTTATAGTTGAAGCATTATACATTGGAAACATTTTTATTATACTTTAAATCACAAACATGGTGGACTTTATCTCCAAACTTCTAGAAAACTCCCATTCCTTTTAATCAAGTACAAGGGTGATTATTTCCATAATTATTACATTTGAAAAAATACATCTTTCCCTTATTCCCTTTGTCCATATTTTTCACAATTTTCCTCTTGTTCTCATGCTTCCCTCCAAATATATAATACATAGATAATTATTTCTATATCATGTTATCACATGATATTATGTCCTTATATGATGATAATTCTTGTAAGACTAGTTCCCTTTGAAATATTGGCTTAAAACCATAAAATAAATGAGTATTCTTAATATTTGGATCATTTTCATTGGTGAGGTTCACATTACTTATGCTGGGTTCCATTTCTAAATGATGAAATTAAATAGATTAGATATTATAATGTATAATCTAAAAACTAGTGAATTTTTTATCATAAATTGAAAAAATTATGAATATTTAATCTCATAATGAAAACATGTTTTGTTTGGGAAGTTATTCTATTCTCTTCCTTAAAGTCTATCATAGGGTTATGCCCTCTAATCTGTGTTTTTCTAAATCTAGTTTTCAAGGTTTTTTTTAAACTTCCTTTGATACCAACTATAGAATCTCAACCCTAAAATCCGGAAGCTAGTTCTTTACTTTATTACATTGTAATAATTATAAGGAATCAAATCCTAAAGGAACAAAAAGTTTAGTAGTTTTCAAAAACTAGATTAAATACATGTAAACCATTTTATATTGGTGATAGAAAATATTGAATACAAAAAGTAAAATCACAATATCCTTGAAACACATTCCAAGAATTTATCTTTATATCCTAGGAAAGGAAACAAAATAAGTGTGATCTCAAATGCTCAGTAAGTCTAAAATATAGTGGAAGCAGTAATGAATCACCAATATCATAGAAAAGGAAACAAAATAAGTGTGATATCAAATGCTCAATAAGTCTAAAATATAGTGGAATCAGTAATGAATCAATGAGAATAATCAATATAAAAATATGAGTAATAGAGAACACATGAACTATAATCAATTAGTGATAATGAAATGCGTAAATAATATGGAAAGGTAAATAAATAAAGAAAAATGTCATTTAATCAATAAACTAAGAATGAAATGCATCCATATATTTTTTCATAGTGAAAATATTCAGGATGATAATAATTGAATATTTAATGAAGGAAATGATTAATTATTGGATTCTGTGTTTCCTAGGTACATGGAATCTTTACCATTAATACCATTCACAAGATAGTTTAAAACATATTGGTTACAACCTGATTTGGTTTGGCCAACCCTAACTTTAATTTCATGACCTTTCAAAACATATTTTAAACATACTGGTTATAAACTATTGGGTTCAGAAAATTCTACCTAAAAGATAATGAAAATTCCATCAAATTCTTGAAAGGATAAAAATAAAATTTTGAAGAAGATTGTATAAAAATATCCAAAGGAGTGCTACCGTGAGGCACTACATTCCTTTATGAACTATTGCTCCACATAGAGGTCCACTTCATAA
Source organism: Viscum album (assembly GCA_963277665.1). Taxonomy (NCBI): domain Eukaryota; kingdom Viridiplantae; phylum Streptophyta; class Magnoliopsida; order Santalales; family Viscaceae; genus Viscum; species Viscum album. The sequence continues at coordinate 457,830,169 of OY728135.1, forward strand.
GGAATCCACAAACTAAGCCATTCCTGGGAAGAAGATAGTGGATCTAGTGCCCAAAAATGAAACCATATACATTTTTTGGGATGAATGAGGCAATTTATGCCCCATAAAATGAATATCCCCCCACGAACTAAGTAGTTTGTGGGATGAGGTGGTAAAACCAATGCCTAAAAATGAATCCTCTCAATGATTGAGTCCACCATGGGCTTCCAAATAAGATGCCCTATATCCCACTTAGCTCCTATATAAATAAATCCTTTGCGGGATTGAAAAATATCACTAGGATAGGCAAGAAAGGGATGGAGAATGGAGAAAAATATAGAGGGTGCGGGAGAAATATCTCTCTCACCCAAGGCACTTCGCAAACTCCATACTATGAACTATATGTGGGTTTACCTTCTTGGAATTCATCCCAATAAATGTATGTGGAAGACCCTCTGTGGAATATTCCATATGGTTAGAGTGTCATTTTCGATATTGAGGAATCATTTTATGACCCTACAAATGAATAAAAATAGTTTACAAATGAACCTTTTGTAGGAAACAGTTTATAGATGTCCCTTTGTAGAAAATAGTTTGTGGAAGACCCTTTGTGAGAAATAGTTCATGGAAAACCCTTTTCGGGAAATGGTTCATGGACGCCCCTATGTGGACAACATCCTTTATGGAAAAAACCTATGCGGACGCTCTTACATGGATGCTCCTATGCAGCCAACTCCTTTTCGAGTGATGCCTCACAAACGATAATTTGTAGGAAAATCCTTTATAATAACCTCATCCATGGACGATCCTATGTGGCCAACTCCTATGCATCCAACTCCCTCATGGATTCCCCTTTGTGGCTAGCTTCTCCATGAAGTCTCCTACACAGCCTTCTCTTACGCAGCCAACTCCCTCGCGGACGCTCCTTTGTGAACTCTCATATACAGAAGGCCCTATAAAAAAACCCGTATGAACTGATCAGTATATACCTTGGGGTCTATTCCCGCACCCCCTGCTCAGAATTAGTGTTGAGTTGCAGTCCCAGCCCTGCAGCTTGGTCTCTTCACTACCTTCACTAACCCCCGTGAAAAATGGAAAGTCACACTGTAAAATTTTCAGGTTGGGTCAATGCTATTTTCTATTGTTCCCTTATACCACTCCAAAATTCATCCCTACAATACCATGAGTCAACCTACTCCTCATGACACTCTTAAAACTTGATCACCTGCCACTTGTTCTAGGTTGATCTGGAACTCCATGGAAAATCACTGTCTGATTTTTTTCTTTACATTCCTGGAAACATACTTTACATTCATCAAACTTTGTGTCCCGGGTGATTCTTGATATTCATAAAACTCCATAGATATCAAAAATGGGTAGTCAGTGTCCTGAGGATACCTCTACATGAGTTTGCACACAATTCCCTAGCGGCTCTACATACATTACCCATAAAAAAAGGCATGTCAACTAGAGACAAATCGTCCTTAGGAGAGGTTTTTCTTACCTTCGTACACCCTAATAGATCTCATGCCCCATATCATTTCTAATGATCCTAAAATCCCTAGAATCATGGTTTACACTTTCCTTCCCTCTCATGTTCGAGGCGTGTCAGAATATCCCAGCCCAATTATCCTCCAGTAAATCAAGGTTTCGATAGCAAGTGGTCCTCATTGTATGACCTTAAACTTCAAGAGCCCAAATAGTCATGTCCACATGATGTTAAACTATATGTAACTCATCCCTAAAACATTAAATTAAATTGTGATTCCATCATCCAATCTATATGACTTTAAATTGTAGTATACTTCATATGACATTCAAAGAGAACTATTCTTTAGGTAAGGCCCTAACCTTTCTTACGGTAGGTGGTTCTCTTCCCCTTATTTGCCTAAACCCAAGACACATATAAATAGATCTCCAGATAGGAATATCCTAGATATTAAAACAAGGGAGGAAATTGGAACATTCAAAGCCTCTCTCTCTATCTCCTTTTGGGATCTAGTACCAGCCATCAGTTGATGGTAAAAAAAGTATGTGGTTTTCTGGATCTACTGATTCCTCTTGTTTCTCAAACTAATCACGACTCATGTGGGCTTAGAGATTAATGATGATCACAACATATACATGATCCACCTAATATTTGAACTATGAGAACTCTGTTTTTTTCTCTAACCAGGATATGTAGGACACCTATCTAAATGCCTGAGCTCAAATGGGCCTTCTTCCAAGATGTAAACCCCAATATTTCCCCCCTCAAATTGGAAGCTCCTATGAATATGCCCCAATATTCATAACTATGTATAATTTGATTACCAATTAATTGGGATACATAGGAAAAATCCCCAAGGTTCACACCTGATACTTCACGTAGCTAATATGCTCCATCATTTTCACATCGGTTCATCCTCATCCTCACTACATGATGTTAAACTTCATAGCCTACTAAACCATGTGAGCCTTGATTCCTAGTTGACTGAGATATGTAGGAAGCGTCCCTGAGGTCCCAAATTTATCTCCTAAATCAACCCTAAGGTACTCTAGACCATATCCCCAGTAGGTTCATGATCACCAAGAAGACTAAATATCTTATGGGTTCCTCGGGCCGCCTCAACATAGGTCCTGCATCAAATCTTGACTAGGAATCTTCTTCCTAGATGTCCTTGTCACAAGATGTTAAACTACATGGGTGGGCCCTTTTCACATGACCTTAAAAGTTTATGTGTCTGGTTAATTGGAACTGAACTATGTGTAATCTAATTACTCTCGTGAGGATACATAGTAAACCTATCTAATGGGTTTAATCCTGACATAAAAATAGCTCGCATCCCTCCTGGATAACAATAAACTCCAAAGCACCTCATCACACATCTTAAACCATCATTTTCTCAGTAAGAGACCAAAGGATTCCTTTTTTCCCACAAAATGGGAACATTGATAGAGAACCTCTGATATATACAGGATATCCTATACCCATGCATATTTATGATTGATCTTGTGACCTGGGGGTAATCTGTAGACACATGTTTGGGAATGAAGCAAGAATTCATTAACATATCAACATGACTTGAATCTATAGGCGATTCCCAAAATGGGAAATAATTTCCCCCCCAAAATGGTGAGATGAGCCTGACTTCCCATCCTCTCAACCAATGTGATTCCTTAATTTTCATTGGCCAAATCATCCAATGAGCATCTTCCTTCAGAAAGAAAGTCCATGAATCATGGACAAAAGGGTTGTTGAGTGTTTTTAGATTCATGAATAAACCCATCGGAGACCATCTGAGGAAACCATAGCCAAAATGGATTGATTTCAATAATACTTAATCCCCTATAATTTCCCACCAGGACCATCTCATCCACCAAAGGGTACAACGTTGCCTCAGGTCAAAACATAAACACAAAGGGTTTGTTAAATAGAATTCCTCCCATGAGACTAACAATACATTAAGGGGATTAAATTAACTGATACCCAACCCATGTATTTCATGTACAAATAATTAATCATATATCAAATAATCTATTTAAAATCATAAACAAAGTTCCTTATCAAATATCTATATTGAGTAAAAGATACGGATTTATCAATATTTCCCCAATAAATCAAATAACATTAAAAGTAAAAACTGTATATAAATATGGTATATGGTTTATTCAATAATAATTTCCACCATACAAGAATATTTATTTCATAATGAAATATATTTTTAATGAAAAAATATTATAATAAAAATATATTTTTAAGCGAAATCTATCAATCACAAAACAAAGTGAGATTGTAAGATAACTTTTACCAGCTGGTAATTTTCAATTTTAAACCCCTCAGATGAGATAATTTGAAGTAAAAATTTAAATACAATGAATATAAAATTATTCATGATATATTATATAAAAATGTGTAGTATATATACCACACAAAAGAACCAAGTGGGGAATATGACATTTATCTCACATATGTAAAAGGTGAGATGAAAATCCCTTACCTTGAGTCTAACTCATCATGTGTGTCTCTATATTCCTTAATAACAAAATTATTTTAATTATTTACTTCTTTTATAACCATTTTAATGTTTATTATTACTTTTATTTCACTTATTACAATGTTTTTTATGACTAATTAAACAATTAAGTTTACGTCGGGTGTTTTGACCAACTTTGGTTCATGTGTCAAAAATGACTTTGGTAAGTTGACTATAGTCAAGGGGATAATTATATAAAAATATCCAGAATAATAATCATGGAATAATTATTATATTTATACATAAATTTTTTATTTTAAAACCAATCATGAAAAATGGTTATTATAAAGGAACCAACGTTACAATCATAGAGATGGTAGGTCGTGCGTATGCATGAGTACTATTCCCATTTTTCCAATGATTGTTATGGAAAAAAGGTAAGTAACATTTTATATTTACAGAATTATAATTATATCATAAATAAAATGTTATTAAATCATATATACTTATATATATAATTTTTTTATGTAAAATTAATCGCATTGCGTTGAGGAGGCGGTAGTCCACACGTCCACAAATGAAGTTATCACTTTTTTTAGTGTGTGAAAAGGATAATAAAGAAATGATATATTATATTTCTATAAAGGTAATTATTTCATGAATATAATATATATTTAATTTATTTCACATATATTTAACTAAACCAATCCTTAATACATTCCATGTAATGTATGAACGTATCACATCGCTTTGAGGAGGTGATAGTCCACATGTCCACAAACGAAGTTATCAAACTTACACAAAATTAAAATCATGAAGTTATGTGTCATAAAAAAATTATAAAAGTATTAAGAAAACATAAATAATATATATATATAATATAAATAAAATTATCATAATTACCAACCATGAGAGGTGTTAAAGTAAAAAACGAACAACATCATTTCACGATCCAGAAGTTTGTCGTACGCACGAATGGTAATTTCATTTCCCATTTGATGGAAGTGTGTGTTAGTGTAGGTCAAACCCTTAACCTAAAAACATAGTATATTTAAGAAAATTATGTTATTATATAATCATGTAATAATAATAAATTAATGGTTTTAGAAATAAATAAAACAAAAGTGATCATTGAAGAATGTTACCTCTTTTTCAGGTAACTCCTTTTTGTTTTCACCAAAAAAAATCATTGTGTTTATTTATGCACAAATTCAGGATTATATGTTTATTTTAGGGATGTTGGGATCTTATTTTTTGGAGTTTGGATGATCCAAAGGTATTTATAGGTGTGAAGAAATGGGGGGTGAATTCCTTTTTATAGTGGAGGGGGGTCGTATTCTTATAAATATAAAAAGTTAAACACTATTGGGAGGTCTTCCTTACCTCATGTGCCAAAAAAATTAAAAAAAATGGATTAAAGTGAAATTATAGTAAATAAAAATCTCTATCACACTAAAATAAGTGTGTTTTTATAATTTTGTTCCTTAACTTCTAAGTTTCACCACTTTGGTTTTTATTAGGGTAACCAGTTTTCTAACCTAAGTAATTTTAATATAAATTCTCAATTAAAGTTAGATTTATTAGAAAATATATACCAAATTAATTATAAATATGATATATAATTTAAAAAATAAAAATCACATGTGTGTAAGAAATCAATTTTAACAGAAGTGCACCTAACGTGTAAAACCACTATTTTAACCTAAATCGTGCTAACAATGTTTTTACTATTTAGGGGTGAAAATGTTCATTATAAAAGATATATTGGTCCATTAATAGGCCATATTTTATATTTATTAACTTTTTTAAATCAATTTTAAGAATATATTATTTTTATTAACTTTTAAATCTTTAAATAAAATATCACCTATTATAAAATAATATTAATGTCAATTTTGATATTATTTACTTAATTTAAATTTAAAAATATCAAAACAATGATGGAATAAAAATATATCAATTTAAAATATATTTAAAAGTACTTATACATATAAAAATAATAATGGAACACAATAATTCATTCAATTTTCTTCACTTTTAATATTTTTAGTATTATTTATTTTATTTTATTATTAACTAAATAATCACTACATTGGTGCTTTTTAAGCATTTTGAGTAACAAATTCATTTATAAAAATTAAATATAGATTATTGTGATAAAAAATAATTTATATTAAAAAAATTATATATATATATATATATAACCGAAAATATGATGCTTTGTCTATATCTCAAGGCTTTATAAATGTTAAAGGTAAGGAACATTATTTTTTCTCTTTTTCCTTATTGAACTTATTATATAGGTCACTTTCATTGAACGGTATCCCAATAACTCATAAAATTATAAAACATTAAGGTATGTGGTCTAAATATGGGAATCAAATGGATTTTGGACAATTTTTTTGGTCATTTTTTCCCTTAAGATTAAAGTTTAACCATTAAGTAAACTAATTTTTACCTTAATCACTATAATTAATTTCAATTAATTTCACTAATATTTTTTGTAAAAAAACTAAGTTGATCTTATTAGACTATAAATATTATACTTATTACAACTATCTATATCCACTCTTTAAAATTCAATTCACATAAGTGTAAAAATTAAATTAAAAGTTATTCCCATACACGTGGTGGGAAAGCAGGTTTTTAAAGTGAAAATGTTCAAAATTTCATTATGTTTTTACATATAAATTCAATATAAAAATGATTCTAATGAACTAAATTGTATTAATAGATGTATAATTTATATATTTTGACTTTAAAAGAAAATTAAAATATAATTTAACAATAATAATTATATAAATGAAAAGGCAGTTTTCAACTAAAATGTAGTATTTTCACTATTTATCAAAAAATTAAACTTCTTATGAAAATACCAAAACTTCACCCTAATATGGTTTTGAAATTTTGAATTCAAAAATGAAGTTTATTTTTAAAAATAAAATTTATAAAAGTTTCAAAATGTAGTTTTAATTAGGTATGTCATTAAAAGGTGGTAAAACTCAGTCTTGTGTGTAACCTAAGCTAACTCAGTGTTATCTATAGCGTAAGCTTAACATGGTGTTATGTACACATAAATATACCAAAAAAAATAATTTTATTCTAAAATAAAAATATTTTAAATTATTGGGGTGTTACATTGCTACTCAAAAAATATGAAATAATTTTTTAAAGAAAATTTGACCTTATTTATCTTTTACAATATCTATGTGGGTCAAAAAATATGATATGATACATAAGTGTTAGCCCTTACATATACTTATTATCATATTTAATTATTGTATTATTATTTTTATAGTACAAGTGATAGCATATTACTATTTTTTGTGTTGTATCTTATCAATCATATCTTGTGATTGATTCTAAATCATTGGATACAATTAGTTGAGAAAAATTATTTTTCTTTATTTTCAATTATGAATTGAATTGTATAATTTATAAATTTTATATAAATTATAATAAAAGGTAATTTGTAATATTTATTAATTTATAAAAATTTTATAAATTAATTAATTATAAATTGTTTATAATTAACTAATTAAATGTTTTTGAAATATTTATTAATAAATATTCCATAATATTAAGTGTTAATATTAAAAAGTATATTTTAAAATTAATGCATGACTTGTAATTTAGATTTAAATTTTTATATGGAAATTATAATTGTAACTTATAAATGGTTTAAAAATTTAAAAAATGGTAGAATATAAAGTGTTTATATTTAAAAATTATGAATTGTTTGTAATTTTGGATTTAAATTGTTCAAATTAAAAAGACCTTATTTATAAATTATTTAAAAAATATAAAAATATTTTTTATAGATGATATGATCAAAGTTTTAAACAATATTAATATGTGATATTTAGATTATATAAAAATTTTACATGAAATAAATTAAATTATAAAATGGTTATATTTCATGAAATATCATATAAAATTGTTATATAATGTTTAATGTGAAGTATTTTATATTGGGGTAAATATAAAGTGTTTATATTTATCTAATTATAGAATGTCCATAATGAATTATAAAATGTTTATAATTTCTAATTTATGAATTGTTTGTAAATATATATCTCATGTTTGGAAAATAAATAGAGATTTTATTTATTTATTTATTCCTTTAGAATATTACTTCTTATAAATTATTTATTAATTGTTTAAAAAATTCGAATATCGTGTATTCTTTAATTTATGTGATATATTTACTTCTTATAAATTTTCATGGAAAATTAGGTACAACAATATAAGATTTAGTTTTCATCTACCTTAACCTAGGTTTTTAATTATAGTTATTAAAATGAATTTAGTTATTGAATATAGTTTATACATATTAGGTTTTAGAGTTATGATGAATTAGATTCTCTCATGAGTAAAGTATCCCTGGGCAGAGGGACTTTGGGTTAGACTTCCCACTAGACTAAAATCTTGTTTCTTATTCTATAAAGGTGGGGAATTTTTTATCTATGTCTCTAGGCACACTCATTTGGAGATTATCAATATCATATAATTCTAAACCTTTACATGAAAATTTCATATGACTTATGAATAATATGCATTTAGATATGCATGAATATGTTTGGATTCTATTTTTGGGTGAGTAAAATAGATTATTAGTTATGTAAAGAGTTACACAATAATATGGTGTGAAAATATTAATTTTGTGGATATAATAGAGATTCCAAAACTAAATTATTATAAGAATGCATACATAAATGAATAAAATATGAGATGATAAAGATTTCATGTGATGTAATGGTTATGGATTTAGTATGCATGTAGTGTATATGAAATTGGTGACACTTTAAAATAAAACATCCAAAATACTAAGTTTGAGATTCCTTACAAAGAGGAACTTGTAAAGACATTGATCATTCATTATGGGTAACCATAACTATTATGTTCCCATGTATTATCTTGTGTAATGAAAAAAAGTAATGTGGTAACCCTAACCATTAGGTGTCCTGTTATTAGTATATTCTTTAGGTTACACTTAGTTGAGAAACCCTAACCAATAGGATAATGGAGTAATAATGTTAATTGAATTTATATGATGTATTTGGATAAAGATTTATCCACTCCACTATCTATGAATTATATATGATATGGTTAAAGATTGGGTTCTCATTTCACCCACAAATTGATTTCTATGAAAAATTGGAAAAACTATTAAATATATGTGATTAAAAAATTTTGTCTAATAGATATATACATGGATTATTTATTTGATACCCAATGTAATCCATGATAAAATATGGTTCTTGTCTCACTAAATGGATATGATATATGGGGTCATCATTTTAGTTGGATTAATTTTAATAAAATACACTATTAAATGAATATAAAACACGATACTCATCTAATAATATCTTCTCTTATAGATAATGGAATCATCATCGTTAAGTATAACATTGAGATTAGTATTGGATAAATAGAAACTAAACAGTAGTAACTTCCTCAAATGGTACAAGAACTTAAGAATAGCTCTCAAGCAAGAAGAAAAATTATATATTTTGGAAGAACCCCTTCTTAAGAAACTAACAGGTGAATATGTTCAACAAATATAGTTATTTTCCTATAATAATTATATAAAGGATTCACTAGAAATTTCTACTCTCATGTTTGTGACCATTTATTCTAGGTTACAAAATAAACATGAGAACATGGATGCTTTTAATATGATAAACAGACTGAAAAGGCTATATCAAGAATAAGCTAGTTAGGAGGGTATGAGTTGTTGAAGGCTCACTTTTAGTGAAAATGGAAGAAGGATCCTCATTATCAACTCATATACTAAATATTATTTGGTATTTCAATGACTTTAAGAGACTAGGTTCGCCTCTTAAACTTGATCTAACCATAGAATTCAATTTTCTATCTCCATTATAGAGGTTATGATAGATTATTATAAATTATAATATGAATGAGTTCAATACAAATTTTCTTAATCACCTCAATATGTTGAGGATAATTGGGAAGTAAATGGGTATTTTAGGATCAAGTATCATAATTATGGTCTATAAATATAAGGTGAAATGTTTTTTCTATTGAGAGAGTAAAATATTTTTTAGAGAGTCCACAACACCCCCTAAACTAAAGAAGAGGAAGGAGGGATAATTATTTCATTGTGTTAAAACTATCCATTGGAAAATAAATTATCTAGAATACCTTAATTGTTATAAGAAACCACATGGAGAGTCCACATTATATATTAATGTTATATAATTCAATTATTTTATTTGAAATGATATATGATACCAACTATGTGTTTTAAAAGTTTTGTAAATATACAAGAGTTTATAATGGAAGAGAGATATGAATAGGGGTTCTTAAAGTTTGATTTCAAGTAATAGAGCAAGGATATATTAAATTAATGACATAGATGAAAGAATTATTTAATTCAATGATGAATTTTAATAAGTGTGTGTATTATTTTTCTCATTTTTTCTCTCTTTTGGGAGATTGTAAACAATTATTGTTTAATAAATGAGATAAATATTTTTGATACACATAGTTTATGATATGTCTAACTATATAACATACTTTAAAAGTATACAAGGATAACATATATGATAATATGTGATTTTTATAAAATATTCCAAAAACATATAATACCATATATGATATGGAAATAATAGTTTAGTTTTTAATCATTCTCAATAAAAATAAATAAGTGAAATTTCAAAAACCAAATGATTTTTTGTTTCTTAGCATGGTATTTTGAAAGTAATATAGTTTATAATAATCTATAAAAAGTATGTTTACACATGATAAGTTAAAAGTTAACAAATAAAATAATATTCCAGTCAATTTTTAGAGTGAATTTCACTAGATATCTGAAAAGGTTTAGGATATTATGGTAAATGAAAAATGTAAAAGTTTTATTTTTTACCATAACATAGTGGATTATACTTGATATATTAAAATTTTTAGGATGTATTTCTAATTAAATAATGTAAATAATAATATTAGTTACTAATAGATTCCAAGGAAAAATTTTGAAGGAAGGAGTACCATCATCATCATCATCACTGTTATAAAATTATTCAAGCAGAAATACAAACATCAGAAATTCCAGCCTAGCCTCATCAGCCTAGGGGGGCCTAAAATAATGTAGACCTAGGGCATCGCTTCGAATTAAGTTCGCCCCCTCCGGCTTCAAAGAGTTAGCGTTGTGGAAGGAAGGAGTACCAATAATGATGATAATGTACTTATAAAAGTTCTAAGTAGGAAACATGAGATATTAAAGTTATAACATTGGATGTTTTAGAGTAAAGGAGTTTAAATATTTTTAAGGATTTGAAAATTAGGAATATGATTCTTAAGTCTCACTATTGTTTAAACTTGCTTACTTTATAGATGTTACTCACTAAAGAGTTTAGTGGGAGGGTTTTATCATATATCACGTAGAGATGTGATAGGAATTACATAGATATGTAATGAATTAAAAATACCCAAAAAATACAACAAAAAAGGATTATTTAATAGTATTTCATATGTGATATGTTTGACGGGTTCTTATATAGGTATTTTTGAAGTATTCTAAAAATATTTCAAGAATATATAATTTATATAAAAGGAAATATCTACTTTTTCTTTCCTTCACATTGAATGTATATATTTATAAATAGATATATATTTCATGAAGTGTAATTATAAATTACCCTTAAAATTATGACTTTTAGTTATCCCTAACTAATTTTCATCATGGAGTATTATAGGTTTTGACAAAATGTTAAGGATAACATGAGTGTGATTCTTGTATAAGGATACATAATATTCTCATGAGGCACAAAAGTTTTTTTCATGTTGGATGACCCATAAATTATAGCACATGGATTGTCATACACTGTGTATTTTGTACACTAAGGATGCATTATTCATATTTTGAATCCCCACACCTGATTTTGGTAAAATACCTTGCATGATAACCTTCATAATTTGATAATTTTCTTCTATAAATATCGAGGATTAGAAAACTATAGGTATTTGGGTATGTTTATAATCATGCCATTAGTTTGAGATCAACCAAGATGGAATTTTTCCTATAGTATAATGAAAATAAAATTTGGTCCCTTGATTAAGATAGAATTAGGAATTGTATGTCCATATTTATAAGGTAAATATGACGTGCTTATCTACTTGGATGAGGGGAATGTGATTTACTTATATATTATATAAATGACATGTGATGTATTCATTGAACTTGTAAATCTAGTCTCATAGAATTGAGAATGTTTTATGGGATATGTGGGATTGACAAACATTGTGTCCCATGGTCACTCAATGTTTTGGATACAAGAAATGTATGAAAATGCATGTTAGAATGAGAATAAAATGGTGGAAACAAGTATAGAGATACATGTGTTTAATGGATATCACACCAGATCCATTTGTATCTTGAGTAGAATTGATAATTGACTATAGTCTCCACTTTTCATACATTATGTATCTGGTGATTAATATTGTTTTTCAATGCTATAAATTCTCATGGGGTTACAATTTTTTGTTGACCAAATGGGGATTGATTTTTACATAGATATATTCCCTAAAATTATGTTAAATTTTTAACAAAAAGTTTTTTGGATGTTATTTTCACAATTAAATATGATGTAATGAAAGTTAAAGTTAGTTATACCTTTGAAAACAAATTAGAAGATATCCAAATATTTTTTTATATATTTTCATAAGTTATTTTATATGACATGATATAAACTGAAATGTAATGAAATGATTTTAAGATTTAGTGTAAGTGAGATATTGATAAGAATATTCCCTAAAGATATGAATATTGTATAATACAATAAGGCCTATTATAGAGTATGAAAGGAATATAGAAAAAAAATTGTTTTTAATATTTGGGGCTTACCATATTGGATGATATAATGATATCATATTTGTTTATTTGTGTATATTTTATTGTATGATATGATTGAGTCTTCATGATAAGTATTCAATGGTTTGATACTTTTGGTACATCCATAACTCATTTATCCATCCAAACATTAAGAATTTATTGTTCAAAACTCCCTTATGCATCAGCTATCATTAAAATACTCAGAGTGTTAATGGTCATAGGTTGTATAGGATGTAACTGAAGGCATTACTCATATGTTTATGAAACATATGAGTAAATTCAAGGCTCTAGGAGCATCCTCATATCCACTATAAATGTGTTCATTCCTTGGATAGTGGGTGTGATATTATTTTGAAAGCCACTACCTAAAACTATCCCCTACCAAAGCTCTCTTCTTTCATCCTTATTTAATTTTGAGATATTATCATATTGTGAAGGTTGAATAATACCTCCCAAAGTGTTTGGGTGATTTAGTGAAATCTTTAGATACACCTTAGAGGGAATAACTTTTCATTTGTTTTTTGGTGATCTTCATCAAGCATAGAAACAAGTCATAAATAGTAGAATTTCATGGTAAGATATATGAATTTATTTCTAGTATCGTATGATTTATATTTCAATATCATGGCGATCTAGGTTTAAAGGATTCAGTATTACTACTAATTTTTTATTAATAGTTAATATATTCTTATAAACCTTTTAGGTTTATCTCCTCTTTTCCCCTATTCACCATCATCCTCTTCTTCTCTAATTTTCATGGTATGGAGCTAGGGAATTGGATTTAATTCCACCAAATCATGGTGGAATCAGAATGATGCGATGTGGATTTTTCATGGCAATGTTGGAGAATATTTGGGTGATAATAAAACATATGGTTGCATAATGTTATACTAGAGGTAAGCCACTATGTCGATTATATATGGATTTTGACCAAATTGGGGAGGAATTAGAGATTAATTTGATGTTTGAATTTGGTTATTTTACTCATCGTGGGTTAGGATACATGTGGGATTTTTAAAATAATTTAATATTCTTTTGATATTCTATTAGTTTTTATTTTTTATTATAATTTTTTATTAATTTAATTTATTTTACTGATTTTTACTAATTTATAATAAAATTTAGTTATTTTTTTTATTAATTATACTAATTTAAGTTTATCATTGTACTTTACCAACTACCACCAACTGATTTATAAATCACAACACTCTAAAAAATAACTGATAACAAAGTAATTAAATAAATAATAAATAATAAATTGTCTAATAATAACATAAAAATAATTATTTTAAATAAATTGAGTTAATAAAATACCTATTGATTGAGTAAGAAATACCAAAATTGAAATTTTATTGGTATATCTGGATCTCAGGAAGTTTTCTTTAGAAAATCGAAAATATAGTAATAAAAAATTATTTTTTTAGGGGATAGAAATGGGGCGTGCAGAGGTATGAAGGGGGAAGTCGCATTTATATATAGAGAGTTTTTTTTGAAATGTAAATTTATTTGTGATAGAAAAATTGTGAAAAGTTTCATTAATTGTGATGTATATTTGTGACAAAAAATTATTTATGATGGAAATTTGTGACAATTTTCATTAATTGTGATGGACATTAGTGAAGGATTAAGAATCCATTGAAAATAATTTGTTGCCATATTTAACATATTCTGTCTTTTTAAAAAAAATTATAGACTTAGTATATCTTAATTAATCCACCACCATATTAAAAAATTAATTATTATGTATTCTTTAATTTTTCAGAAATAATACCTATTTTAATGGACATTTTCCCCATTGTAAATGTATATTACTATTTATAAGGGACAAATTGTCCTTCACAATAAGTAACTGCAGCATATTAATGAATCCATCACAAATAATACCTATTATAACAGAATTAATTTTCCATCACAAAAGAGTCATTCCCATCATATTTTATACATTTATTAAAAAAGTAATTGTGATGGATTTCTGAATCCATCATAAATGTGTTTGACTATTTTTAACAGATTCATAAAACCATCATAAATAAAATTAGTTGTTGTGGATATTTATTTTTCATTGTAATTGAGTATTTAATATATGATGGTGCACATTCACTCAAAACTATTTGTGAAGGGATAAATTTTCATCATAATAAATCGTCGCAATTTCATTTATTTGCAACATATATATAGTTTGTCATAAATAACTCATCATAAAAAGATAATCTTTTTTACTTTTTTCAATGACACAAACAAGATAAGAATTAATCAAAGACACTATAAAACCAAAATCAACACATAGTAAAGCATAATAAATCAAGATAATAATTTATTTAAATAAATAAAAATGTTTATCCATGTTTTAGGTATTAACATACTCATTGGGAAATGATTCGGTGACGCCTCTACTTCACATGAAGTGCACATGGTTAGCCCCAATATCAATAACCCATATTTTTCGATATAGATTCATATATCTTAAAATAATAATAGAGGCCCACACACACTAAATTAATATATTTTACAAAGAAAAATATGTGAAATAAATCACACTATTTTGATAATCCTTGTAAACCAAAATTAGGTATTCAAAAAAGTTTCCCAAACCTTAAAATAATTTTAAACAGCCTTTTTTAAAACAAATAAAATTTTCATAATTAATAAAAAACATAATATAAGTGTTTTTTAATAAAATTTAAAAATTCAAGAATGATTTTAAGGAATTCACAATTGACATTCATGGTCCTTAATACAGTTCACTTCCCACTATATGCCCAAACAATACTTACATATGTTAGTCTTTGTGTGAGAAGTTGTTTTTCACCTGAATAAAAAATTCATCAGTAAAAAATGACTTCTAATTATTTATTTTTCTACTAGATGATGTGGAATAAATTCTTAACAACAGTGAAATTTTAGTACATATTTTAGAAGTAGAAACAGTGGTTCAAGTATTGAAAGTTTCATTTATTAGTGATGAAGTATACAATATTCCTAAAGTTAGAAGGGGAAGATGTTAAATTTAAGGAGAAACAGAGGTATTCCTTAAAGTCTCAAAACACAGACACTATTTACCTGGTGATCCAATTGAGGTGGTGATCACCTTTGACCAAATTATTTTAAAATAGAAAATATTTGGAGGCACGGGGTGTATAGACCATGAAGTTAATTTCGTGATAAACTAGCATTATTGCATGGTAAAAGATATATATATATATATATATATATATATCTGTGTGGGGGTATGATGTTACTTTTAGGTAACTAAAAAGTGAAATTACTGTAAAATAATTCTTCTATTTAAGATGTTATCATTTTATGCTTTGGATTTATTATTTCTTTGTAATCTCCCTTTTTTATCTCTTAGTGAAGCTGTGGATTAGGACTCTATATTCACCATGTAATTAATTATGTTCCTTTATTATTTTCTTGAATTCTGTATATTTCTTTCTTCACTTTTAATGTCTATTGTGTGTGTTTATTTGAATCCCTAGATGGTGTGAGGTCTGGGTTCCTGGATGTGGTTCATGGATTCTTGATTCTGGAGGCATCAAATCGAAATGATGGTTCTATTTGGACCTTCTAGGGTTATTATTGTATGGGTTGAGAGCTAGAGGTTGGGTTGTCCATATAGTGGTGTTTCTGGTTAAAAAGAAGGACATCAATTTACCATTGGTTAAGAAGAAGTTAGAACTAATGGAAAAGATATAATGGGAAAGACTTGACAAGAAATCACTTGGATCTTTCTGGATGATGTTGGCCTAGAACATGGATTTTAATATCTATGATGATGAAACTGTTATAGAGTTGATGGAAAATATTTCAAACATTTATGATAATCCCTATGTGATTAATAAAGTGCTAATATCGCAATGATTATTCGGTATGGTTATATTAGAAGGAACATTGGGGTCCAATCATCTAAATGAGTTTAATGTAATCTAGAGTCAGTTGGAGTCCATTGGTCTGAAGTTTATTGAAGGTGTGTGGGCATTGATTCTTCAATCATTACTTCCAGAATCATGGGATGTGATGGTGACCACTCTAAGTAACTATAGTGGAAAAATAAGTTGTTCTTCAAGTAAATTTTTGATCTAATCTTGAATGAATAGATTTGGAGGAAGAATTTATCATCAAAATCCCACAGTGAATTCAATTTCTTATACAATATGGTATTCTTAGCTCGAATAATTCAAAATAAAATAGGGTGAAACATAAAAGAGAATAGCCTCGAAAAATCAGTTGGTCCAGATGACATTGTATGTTTTCATTATAGAAAGAAGGTACATATGTGGAAGGACCACCGGGACAGTAATGTAATCTCTAGAATGTATGATTTTAGATCATTCTCAAACTCCACAATTTAAAGGGATAGTGTAACTTTGGTTATAATTTTCATGAGTTCATTAGAATGATAGATTCTTGAATTTGATGATTCATTTCACTCAAATAATGATATAATATGCATGTGTAATTATGTGAACAATATCCTTATCACAATTTACCTTGCAAATTAAGAGGTTATTGATGTTTTTAGAAATGGGGATGTGAGTATTCAAATGAGGAACATATGTCTACTACATTTTCAAGTCATATGACATATCTCTATCCTATAAAAGAATTTAATTTCTATTATACATCTTGATGATTGGGATTTTTCATTATGTTTGTAGATGATTTTTGGAAAAACACACAAGTCTCCAGGGTGGTATATCATGTTGAGAAATATCAAACATTGTACCTGAACTGGCTTCTAGAAGGTAACATGCATACTGGAGCAACAACTTTCAAAATATCTTCTAGATCTATAAATTTGTGTCATGAAGGTCTTGGTCACATTAGTGAGAAGGGTATATGAACCATGGATATGATGGGACTTCTATTTATTGTATAGATTTCAACACATGTGATGATTTAATCTAATGAAAGTAGAAGAAGGTGTCCTTTAATCCGAATAGAAGAAAACCACAGAATTAGAATCTTGAGATGGTTTATATGGATTTATAGGAACTAACCCCGATTCGATTTCATGGGGGTGAACCATATTACATTACCTTCATTTATGATTAAATTTGGAAGGTTTGGTTTTTTTCCCTTAACCAAAAGTATGAAGTCTTTTGTAATTTCATCAAATGAAGAGCCATAGTAGAAGCTGAGACTGGGGAAAAGATAAAATTCCTTAGGACTAATAATGGAGGTGAGTATAGAGGAAAGGATTTATAGAATTTCTGTAACACCCCAGGTAAATAAATAATATGACATTTTCATATTTATTAATATTTTTGAATAAAATATTAATATTACTTTAAATGGAATGCTAGGCTCGATAGCGTACTCAATACGCAACAATGAGTTTCTTTGAAATCTTACGTTGCACTCTAATAATAAAATAATATTATTTTAAATGGCAGTTAACGCCTAGACCTTGTAATGGTGGGAATAAATAGAACTAACTAAAAAATGATTATATATGTTTGTCAAATATTTTTAGTTTTTTTACAAAAAATGTTAGAGGATTAAAATTAAAATGAATCCAATTTTAAGCGTAAATATTCTAATATTCTTTAAAAGGTCGATTAACCGCCTTTTGATGGAGAACCCTTTTTAAATCCACTTTTTGAAAATTTTATATGTTATATTGGACAAAATAAAATCCTTATTTAGAATCAGGACATCAAAATTCACTTTGTGTATGTTTTTGTTATTTTTTTTGATAAAGTTCATTTTTAATGAATAAGTGAAAAATGTTGTATTTCAATTCAAAACCTCTTTTTAATATAATTTATTTATATTATTATATCATCTTTTGAATTGATTTTAAAGTTAAATTAGAATATATTTTTACCATTTAATCCAATGGTGGTCTTTATAATTAATTTCACTTTGAAATTGGACTTAAACTAGTGTCAATCTTTTGATATTTTTTGTTTCTTAAAAACACACTATTTGTTATGACAACGGGAATTAATTATTAAATTGATTAATGAAACTTATATGTTTTGAATTTTTTAAAATAGACATCATTTTTGAATTTGGAATATCAAATATAGCTTAGGGTGAATTTTTGGTATTTTTCTGAAAAACTTCAATTTTTGATGAATAGTGAAATCACTAAGTGGTAGTTAAAAAACTGTTTTTTTTTGTTTAAATGAAAATTTACCACTTATGTGATTTGATTTTCAAAAATCCAACATACATGGTTTTAATTAGGATGTAAAATGTGGTTCAATGGGAGTAAAATATTTTTTTGGTGAATAGTAACTTTTAAGTTTTATTAATCTTGATTAAAGGTAATTAGTATAATTTAAGGTAAAGATAATGTTATAATAATATGAAATGACCTTGAAACATGTCCTACCATTATTGGATGAGTCATAGCCAACCAAGACAATCCATGGGTCAACTTGGGGACCCCATGGAGAAACTTGGGAAAGAAAATGACATTAATAACTTTTTATTTAAAGTTAAAATAAAAATAGCACAAGCATGTATTGTTTTACTAAAAAACAATTTGCATGGGGTTGTACAAGTCATATTTTTGACTATAAATATTCATTGTAAATCTAAAAATATTTACTACATAATATTATTTTTTGTATAATTTTTATACATTAAATTAATTAATTTATTTATGATACCATGATGATGCAGCGATTACCTCATTAATGAACGATTTAAATAAAATGAAAAGATAATGTAAAATCTAAGACATACACTTGTAAAAAACCTATTGGATGGGTGTATTTAGAACCCGTATAACCTTATCCTACAAATATATATTTTTGGGACCTTTAAAATCCGAAAATAATTTTAAAATAAAGTGACATTTCATAACATTCCAAGAGTACCCCTTCTCCATCTTATAAAGGCCCCCACCTCTACCCCATTACCCACACCTCTAAAGCCTTTGGATCAACCAAACTCTGATCATTTGATCTATCCACATCCCTCTCTTCATATTAGAATCCTTACTTTAGTCAGGAAGCTCTTCAAGAAACCCTTTTGGTTCAAACCAAGAGGAGTTACCCGATTTAAAGGTAATGTTCTCTCTTATGTTCTTTTGTTTTATTTTGCTTCTCCAACCCCATGAACTCTTTTTATTACTTTATTTTTGTAACAAAACCAGTATATTCAATATACTAGGATGTTTTTATGAGAATTATTCGAGCTACACTTACACACACCTCCGTCTAATGTTTAAAGAACATACTGTTTCCGTGGATGGCAAATTACTGCCTCACGAAACGATGATTGTTCTATCTTCTCCTACAACCTCTCATGGTGGCCATTATGATGGAACTATATTTATTTATGATATATATTATATTTATTTCCTCTCTATGCTTCTGTATTTTATATTTAATATATACCTTTATTCTTTGCATGTTGGGAAAATGTGATAATTTCATTTGAGGAAGTGTGGAATACTGCCCCCTCAAGTGATGTGACTCGTTCATGCAATACATGGAATGTATAAAGAATGAAATTGATGAACTTATGTGACTTATATAACATATATAGTATACTTTAATTATAATATATATATCTCTCTCATCTAGTTTTAATTCCATTAATGTGCCAAAGAAATGAAAGTAGCGTTCATGCGTACGTACGGCCTACCGTCTCCATGAATGGTGCATTTCATTTCTTTTTATCTCCAAATGTTATGGAATAGTATAAAATGAATATATAATATATATATATGATATTTAAATCATTAATACTATTTTGGAGATGATTTAATTATAACTACATGGAAAATTCTTTTTCAACAAGTTCAATTTTTACTCATGTACCGAACATCGACAAAAACATCTGATATGAACTCACATTATTAACCAATTATTATAACATTATAATATGTGATATGAACTGAATAATAATATTTAAAGGAGTTACTTAATCAATTATAAATTTACCAAAGTTTATTATTTAGGAATATAAAGAAACGAACAAGACAAGTCAGACTTGAGGTAAGGGATCCTACCTCTCTCTTTCTTTTTAAGTACACTCTTTTATGTCATTTACTTTAAGCTTATTTTTTTATGTTGGGGATGTTATTTTATATTCCTCTTACTGTAAATTTTATGTTCATATGATTATAGACCCTATTTTATCTCATAAATCCATTTTTGGAAGTTTTATGTGGCGCTATTAGGCTGCCGAGTTTTCGTAAGGGATTTTTCATCTCACTTTTATTCCCGTGGGATTTGTGCTACATTTGCCACCATTTCCATTGAGTGGTGTATTTATGGGAAATTATTCTACTCTTTGTGTAATATAATTTCATTTATGATTATTTACATCAATGTTGTATATTCTTTCTTTCATGGGGTGTATGTTTCAAAAGTTACCAAAGTCGGTAAGGGAACCTTTCACCCTCCTCTTTTTAAAAGATTATTTTTGTTAGGTCTTTTAATTTACATCTTATTATGATGTGATATGTTATTCTACATAATTAATGATGTAAAATTTATTTCCAAGTGATGAGATACCCTTTTTTTCTCATAAACTCATTTTTGGAATTTTAAAGTGACGTCATTAGGCTGTCGAATTTTTACAAGGGAACATCTTAACCCAATTTCGATTTCTTTGGGTTCAACTTGTAGTTATTGAATATGTTATACTATGAATATGTGTGAAGGACCTTTGGTTGTTTTTCACTTAATATCCACTTATATTGGTTGTATTTATATTTTTCACACATAATTTTGAGATTGAATTATCCTTAATTTAAGGATACCTTCTTTATAAGGGATTTCATCTCATTTTACATCTCTATTGAGACTTCATTGTTGTTATGAACCAATTCACTCTTATATGGTGTATATACTTTCCTTTCTCATATTATATCATGAATCCCTTTATTCTCATGATATTATAATGTTCTGATTAAATGTTATTCCTCAATTATTTGTATTCAAGTGTCTCTCATTTTGTTAAAAAATCTTTAACTAAAATATAGTTTTAAATGTTTTAATGATTTATTCTTATAAATATTTCTCATTAATATCCATGTTTTCAAAATGGTTTTTAAGGATTTATTTATATGGATATTAATGGTTTAAAATGTTAAAAGCATCAAAGTGATATGGGACTTTGTCTCAATCTCCTTCCATTGAGGCATATTTTGTTTTATACATAACTTTCTTTTATACAGTGTATAAACCCCTTTGACTTTTACTTTTATTCAAAAAGAATCTTTTCTATATGAAGAATTTTACTAAATGACAAAAAGTATGTTTCTTTTTAATATACACAGTGACAATGACCTTTCCACCACCACGAGTACGACTTGATCTTTTGCTTCCTTAACAAGCCATAATGTTTTTGAAAGGAAATAAATATCATATACTATTTTATGTATTTTAGTATTGAAAATGGTTTTGATAATGGATTTGTTATGTCAATATATTTAGGTGATATATTTTGAATGAAATGTGGAAATGTTTTATTTCCATTATATTTGTTTTATGTGTTATGATTTTATAATGGCACTTGGACATTTGATGGGTGGTTACATGATAAACCATATGATCGGTGGTGCCATGAATACTAGGACGGGTGGTTACGTTATAACCTTCAATGCATTGGGTATGGAAGTCGTCTGTATAGCTATTCCATGTAGTGATATGTGTTGAAGTCGACCGTATGGTTATTCCATTTAAGTATGTTTATTTCTCAAGTTACCTTTATATGTTATGTGTTCTTTATATGGGTTTATGGTAATATTTTGGTTACAAAGGATAAGTGGTGATCTTTTATTCAGTGAAGAGTATTTACTACTTCATAAAGGTGAAAAGTTTTACTTTGATAAAGTATTCATGGTTTACTTTTTGTTTTAAAAAAACTAACAGTTTTCCTTCTTTGTGTATCCTTTACTGGGATTTTTATGCTCATCCCAAGTTTTTGAAATGTTTTCCACAGGGCTTAAAGATGAATAGGGTCAAGGATGGGATTAAGGAAAGACATTCTATCTAAAACATGAAACTAGACATGTTTCTTTTTAAGAGTTTTTATTTTATGGAAACTTAGTAGAAGTGTCTACTTTGTAATCTTTTGAGATGTAATAGTTATGTCCTAATTCTCTAAAACTCTAAACCTGAAAAGATCCTCTATGTGAATTATTCATTTAATCCATAATTATGTAATGTTTTAAGGTCAGGTCCTTACAGTTGGTATCAAAGGGAGTTTTATATAACTTTAGAGGTTAGGGTATTCTTTAAGCATAAGTGACATTACCATAATGGCTAGGATTTATGAAAGAGTCATAGTTTTTAGATAAATTGAATGAGTAAGTATATATTAGTGTTTATATTCCTCATTAGTACATGATGATTATGTTGATATACTCACACTGACATTTTTGGTTTTAGTAAATGGATGGATTTAGCAGGCACCAAAGTGACAATGGGTTTGAAGGAAACTGTGGTGGTTCTCTGATTAAGAGACTGGATGAAATGGGGGATTCAATGATAAATCTCGTGGTTATTCTAAACCAACTATCAGAAGTCATGATTAACCACTTGAACCTTGGTGAGTTCTCTAATGCATCATGTAAGAGATGACCAACTCGATGTGGAAGTTCAGGTAATAATTATAAAGGTAACCATTATGGTTTATATGATCCTTAATTTTGAGTTAATTATGGGTTACTATATATTATGATGGAAAATGAAAGGTATGAGATAAAATTGAGGTTAAATTATGTTATGGTTATTTTTGATGATTTTATCTCTTTTTGGGGAATGTTTTGAGAATTATATAGTTTTGGAAAAAGGACAACACGGAGACCGTGTGATAACCCGTCGCGTCAAACAAAGCTGTGGGAATCGAACCTACAACCAAAGTGCGACTGGTATTTATCGCCTACCACTAGACTGCATGAAATCCCTGGTTAGTATGACAAATTATTTTTAGTTGGACGATCTTATGAATCAGGAATAATTTGATTTTGGGTTATCTATGGAAATTTTTTTCCTATCATGGAGGATATGTGATTAGGTTAGTTACTTTTCAGAATGAGACTTTAAGAGTAACTGATGTTATTTGGAGATAAATGTTAATTTGTACCTTGGAAGACTATGTGGTTAAATCCTTCAAATATTTGGGTTTCAATCTTATTTTGGTTTACTTTTAAGAATTTCATGGAAAAAAATTTTATCGAATGGTCTTCATTGAACTTTGGGTTTTGTTGGACAAATTTTGGAGATTAAGAATAGATTTTCTTTTTATAAAGGATTATCCTTTTGTTGATTATCTGATCTTGTTCTAACAATTTTGGTTTTGGTTAAGGTCTAAAGACATGGGAAATATATATTTATCTTTTATGGATTAGGTGATTCTCTAGAAGTTGATTATAGCGCTCTTAATGTGAACAAGTCATCCTAAATACTCATCTTTTGGATAAAATATGGGTTTGTGTAAGAAATCTAGTAGGAGATGAGAGTCTAAATGACAAGTAAGTATGATTCCTTATGATTTAGTTAATATCATAAATAAATTCCTCAATGAAAAGTAACATAAAAACAAAAATGTTGTCTGTTAACTTTTCCTACTGGGGAATCAAATACCGTTTAACCCATCACCAGTTTGTGATTTTCTGGAGGTTAACTTTCTCCTAAACATGTTTTTTATCACTCTCCATCAGAACATGACCCTTTTTTTCTCTTTGATGTCTATGTTTTCCTACATGGAATCCTAGTATGGGTTAAATCGGGTGACCTTTGTACTTCCCTTTCGTTCTTTTAAAGTGACATTTTAATTGACTCCTTTTCCGATGTGGGGATTTCAATGAAGTTTCCAAGCCCAATTTTAAAATTGTGAGGACGCATTTCCCAAAAGGGGGGGAAGGATGTAACACCCCAAGTAAATAAAGAATATGACATTTTCATATTTATTAATATTTGTGAATAAAATATTAATATTACTGTAAAGGGAACTCTATGCTCGATGGCGTACCCAATACGCAACAACGAGTTTCTTTGAAATCTTACGTTGCACTCTAATAATAAAATAATATTATTTTAAATGGTAGTTGATGCCTAGCTGTTGTAATGGTGGGAATGAACAGAACTAACTACAAAATTATTATATATGTTTGTAAAATATTTTTAATTTTTTTACAATAAATGTAAGAGGATTAAAATGAAAATGAATCCAATTTTAAGCATAAATATTCTAATATTCTTTAAAAGGTCGATTAACCACCTTTTGATGGGGAACCCTTTTTAAATCCACTTTTTTAAAATTTTATATGTTATATTGGACCAGAAAAAATCCTTCTTTAGAATCGGGACATCAAAATTCACTTTGTGTATGTTTTTGTTATTTTTTTCGATAAAGTTCATTTTTAATGAATAAGTGAAAAATGTTGTATTTTAATTCAAAACCTATTTTTAATCTAATTTATTTATATGATTATATAATCTTTTGAATTGGATTTGAAGTGAAATTAGAATATATTTTTACCATTTAATCCAATTGTGGTCTTTGTAATTAATTTCACTTTGAAATTGGACTTAAACTAGTGTCAATCTTTTGATATTTTTTGTTTCTTAAAAACACGCTATTTGTTTTGACAATGAGAATTAATTATTAAATTGATTAATGCAACTTATATGTTTTTAATTTTATAAAATAGACATAATTTTTGAATTCGGAATATCAAATATGGTTTAGGGTGAATTTTTTGTATTTTTCTGAAAAACATCAATTTTTGATGAATAGTGAAACCACTAAGTGGTAGTTTAAAAACTGTTTTTTTTTCTTTTAAATGAAACTTTACCACTTCTGTGATTTGATTTTCAAAAATCCAACATAAATGGTTGTCATTAGGATGTAAAATGTGGTTCAATGGGATTAAAATATTTTTTTAGTGAATAGTAACTTTTAAGTTTTATTAATCGCGATTAAAGGTAATTAGTGTAATTTAAGGTAAAGATAATGTTATAATAATATGAAATGACCTTGACACATGTCCTACCATTATTGGATGAGTCATATCCAACCAATAAAATCCATGGGTCAACTTGGGGACCCCATGGATCCACTTGGATAAGAAAATGACATTAATAACTTTTTATTTAAAGTTAAAATAAAAATGTCACAAACATGTACTGTTTTACTAAAACCATTTTTACATGGAGTTATACAAGTCATGTGTTTGACTATAAAAATTAATTGGAAAGCTAAAAATATTTCCTATATCATAGTATTTTTTTTAAAACTTTTAAATATTAAATAAATTAATTTATTTAGGACACCATGATGATGCAGCGATTACCTCACTAATGAACGATTTAAATAAAATGAAAAGATAATGTAAACTCTAAGACATACACTTGTCAAAAACCTATTATATGGGTGTATTTCGAACCCTTATCACCTTATCCTCGAAATATATCTTTTTGGGACCTTTAAAATCCGAAAATCACTTTAAAATAAAGTGACATTTCATGACTTTCCAAGAGTTCCCCTCCTCCCTCTTATAAAAGGCCCCCACCTCTACCCCCTTACCCACACCTCTCAAGCCTTTGGCTCGACCAAACTCTACTCATTTTATCTCTACACATCCATATCTTCATCTTATAAGCCTTAATTTAGGCATTAAGATCTTCAAGAAACCCTTTTGGTTCAAACCAAAAGGAGTTACCCGATTTAAAGGTAATATTCTCTCTTATGTTCTTTTGTTTTATTTTTCTTCTCCAACCCCCTAAACTCTTTTTATTGCTTTATTTTGTAACAACACCAGTATCTTCAATATAATAGGATGTTTTTATGAGAATTATTCTAGATAAACTTACACACACCTCTGTTTAATGGTTAAAGAACATATTGTTTCTGTGGATGGTGAATTACTGCCTCACAAAACGATGATTGTTCTATCTCCTCCTACCACCTCTCATGGTGGACATTATGATGGAACTATATTTATTTATGATATATATTATATTTATTTCCTCTATATGATTCTTTATTTTATATTTAATACATAACTTTATGCTTTTCATGTTGGGCAAATGTGATAATTTCATTTGAGGAAGTGTGGACTACCACCCCCTCTAGTGATGTGACTCGTTCATGCAATACATGGAATATATAAAGAATGAAATTGATGAAATTATGTGAACTATATAACATATATATTATAATTGAATTATAATATATATATCTCTCTCATCTAGTTTTAATTCCATTAATGTGCCAAAGAAATGAAAGTAGCGTTCATGCTTACGTACGGCCTACCGTCTCCATGAACGGTGCATTTCATTTCTTTTTATCTCCAAATGTTATGGAATATTATAAAATGAATATATACTGGATATATATGATATTTAAATCATTAATACTATTCTGGAGATTATGTACTTATAACTACATGGAAAATTCTTTTCCAATAAGTTCAATTTTTACTCATGTACTGAACATCGACAAAAATGTCTGATATGAACTCACATTATTAACCAATTATTATAACATTATAATATGTGATATGAAATGAATAATAATATTTAAAGGAGGCCCATAAGCAATTATAAATTTACCAAAGCTTATTATTCAGGAATATAAATAAACGAACAAGACAAGTCAAACTTGAGGTAAGGGATCCTACCTCTCTCTTTCTTTTTAAGTACACTCTTTTATGTCATTTTCTTTAAGATCCTTTTTTATGTTGGGAGACGTTATTTTATATTCCTATTACTTTAAATTTTATGTTCATGTGATGAGAGACCCTGTTTTATCTCATAAATCCATTTTTGAAAGTTTTATGTGCTGCTGTTAGGCTGCCGAGTTTTCGTAAGGGATTTTTCATCTCACTTTTATTCCTGTGGGATTTGTGCTACATTTTCCACCATTTCCTTTGAGTGGTGTATGTAGGGCCCATTATTCTACACTTTGTGTAATATAATTTCTTTTATGAGTATTTACATCAATGTTTTATAGTCCTTCTTTCATGGGGTGTACGTTTCGAAAGTTACCAAAGTCGGTAAGGGAACCTTTCACCCTCCTCTTTTTAAAAGATTATTTTTGTTAGGTATTTTAATTTATATATTATTATGTTGTGATATGTTCTTATATATCCTTATTTATGTAAAATTTATTTTCAATTGATGAGATACCCTTTTTGTCTCATCAACTCATTTTCGGAATTTTAAAGTGACGTCGTTAGGCTGTCGAATTTTTACAAGGGAACTTCTTAACCCAATTTCGATTTCTTTGGGTTCAACTTGTAGTTATTGAATATGTCATCCTATGAATATTTTTGAATGACCTCTGGTTGTTTTACAATTAAAATCCAATTATATTGGGTGTATTTATATTTGTCACACATAATTTTGAGATTGACTTATCCTTAATTTAAGGATACCTTCTTTATAAGGAATTTCATCTCATTTTACATTTCTATTGAGACTTCATTGTTGTTATGCACCAATTCACTCTTATATGGTGTATATACTTTTCTTTGGCATATTATATCATGAATCCCTTTATTCTCATGATATTATAATGTTCTGATTAAGTGTTATTCCTCAATTATTTGTATTCAAGTGTCTCTCATTTTGTTAAAAAATCTTTAACTAAAATATAGTTTTAAATTTTTTAATGATTTATTCTTATAAATATTTCTAATTAATATCCATGTTTTCAAAATGGTTTTTAAGTATTTATTTATATGGATATTAATGGTTTAAAATGTTAAAAGCTTCAAAGTGGTATGGGACTTCATCTCAATCTCCTTTAATTGAGGCATATTTTGTTTTATACACAACTTTCTTTTATACGGTGTATAAACACCTTTGACTTTTACTTTTATTCAAAAATAATCTTTTCTATACAAATAGTTTTACTAAATGACAAAAAGTATGTTTCTTTTTAACATATGCAGTGACAATGACATTTCTACCACTACGAGTACTACTTGATCTTTGGCTTCCTTAACAAGTCGTAATGTTTTTAAAAGGAAATAAATACCATATACTCTTTTATGTATTTTGGTATTGAAAATGGTTTTGATAATAGATTTTTTATGTCAATATATTTAGGTGATATATTGTGAGTGAAATGTGGAAATGTTTTCTTTCCATTATATTTGTTTTATGAGTCATGATTTTATAATGGTACTTAGAAATTTGACGGGTGGTTACGTGATAAACCATATAACGGGTGGTGTCGTGAATACCAGGACGAGTGGTTATGTTATAGCCTCCAATGCATTGGGTATGGAAGTCGGTTGTATGGCTATTACATGTAGTGATATGTGTGGAAGTAGACCATATGGTTATTCCATTTAAGTATTTTTATGTCCCAAGTTACCTTTAAATGTTATGTGTTCTTTATATGGGTTTATGGTAATCTTTTGGTTACAAAGGATAAGTGGTGATATTTTATTCAGTGAAGAGTATTTACTACTTCTTAAATTTGAAAAGTATTACTTTGATAAAGTATTCATGGTTTACTTGTTGTTTTAAAAAAACTAATAGTTTTCCTTCTTTGTGTATCCTTTACTAGGATTTTTATGCTCATCCCAAGTTTTTTAAATGTTTTCCACGGGGCTTAAAGATGAATAGGGTCAAGGATGGGATCTAGGAAAGACATGCTATCTAAAACATGGAACTAGACATGTTTCTTTTTAAGAGTTTTTATTTTATGGAAACTTAGTAGAAGTGTCTACTTTGTAATCTTTTGAGATGTAATAGTTATGTTCTAATTCTCTAAAACTCTAAACCTGAAAAGATCCTATATGTGAATTATTCATTTAATTCATAATTATGTAATGTTTTAAGGTCGGGTCCTTACAATTTTGGCTAGTTAAATGGAATTTTAATAGATAATAAATTTCTAAGAAAACCTAAGAAAAATATTTTTTAGAATAGATTAATTGGGTGATGAATAAGAGGGCTAAAATAATGAGGTTAATTTTTTATCTCCTAAAATAATTTTAGGTTGAAGAAGTTAACCGTGTTGCTCATCTCATGCACTAGAGTCTGTCTAAACTAATAGAACAATAACTTATGGAGGGAATATGTTCTAACCAAAAATTTTACCTTAGTTACCTGATATTTTTTTGTTGTATTGTGTATTCCCATGTTGATTCAAAGTATTGGGACAAATTGGAAGCGAAGTCCTAAACTATTTCATTATTGGCCTCAATGATGAAAATTATGGTTCCAGACTCTAGGATTATAATCAAAAAATGGTTAAAAAAGTCCAAAATGTCCTATTTAATGAGGATATAATGTGGAGGGATTAGAACCTAGCTAAATATTCTCATGAAAGCAAGAAAATTATTGCGAAATATGTGGTTGATCTAGATAGAGATCAGGTGGTGTTAGGATGTTAAAGGAATATAAAATATGAAGTTTGAGTGGTGAAACTAGGTTTTTGAACTAGTGATGTTGATTATGTTTTGGAAGCACCAATGTTTTATATACTATAATTCTCAAGGATAGAAAAATATAGGGGAATATTTTTGATAACATTTTGTCTAGAAGGAGAAAACCCTATATTTATGAGGTGGTCTATAAGGTTCAGGAGACCAATGCATAGGTTTTATTCTCAAATATACTTTCTACTTCTAACTGATGGTGGTGAACCCAATATATTAAGTGAGTTGATAAGTCTAAGTAACTCATTTTAGTTAGGGTTAGTAATGAAGGAATAATTGGATTCCTTATATTTATCTGATACATTAGAGTTGGCATGTCTTTCATAAGGAAATAGGTCACTATATATCAAATGGATTTATTATATGAAGGAGGAAGAAAATGGTAGATCCTATTATAAGGTGAATCTAGTTTTGAAAGATTTTTAAAAATAAAAAGAAGTGGAATTTGGTGAGATTATCTCTCCTTTTTTTAAGCACATAACAATTCATACATTTCTCAGCCTAGTTTCCATGGAAGGATTGTTTCTTGAAGAACTTTATATCAATATGGAATTCCTTCTAGGTGACTTGAATGAATAAATCTACATGGGGAAACTGGAAGGTTTCCTACTACAAAATAATAATGGTCTAGCTTGTAAGATCAAGAGAAGGCAATATGGGATCAATAAGGAACCAAGGTAGTGGAATAAAAATTTTTATTCTTTGATAATAGAATATGGGTTCATCTCGAGTAATGAATACAATTTTTTCTATCATAAGGTGTATGATGATAGAATTTTCCTCATAGTTATTTTCTATATAGATGACTTACACTTAGTCAAACCCATTATGTAGAGGTTTGAAGATTTGAACTTTGATTTTTTCATAAGTTTCTAGATAAATGATCATTGTTATACAAATAGGATTTGGGGGGATGAATATCAAAAGAGACTTAAGTTCCAAAACGTTGTTCATTTCACAATTGGGGTACATTAGAAAGGTATTTCCTTGATTCATTATGATTGATTCCAAGACTATGAATCCTTCCACCTTATAAATTTAAAATATCAAAGGATAAGGCACCTAATATGGATGAAGAGGTTGATTACATGGTGAAAGTTTTATATGCATCGATTGTGGGAAGCTTAATGCATGCCATGGTTTTTAAATATCCGGGTATCACTCAAGTGGTAGGTGTAGTTAAAATATTAATGGAGAATCTTGTAAAAGAGAATTGAGAGGCTTTTAATTGGATCTTCTAGTATCTCAAAGGATCAATGAATCTTTCACTCTGTTTTAGGATGGATGATCCCCTATAAGGGTTTTTATACACTAACTTTGGAAAATATATAGACACGTGGAAGAATACTAAGGAATTTTTGTTTACACTCATAGTCACTATTTCAATATTGATTTCATGGTTACAATCGATAGTTGTACTTTCAAACACAAAAGATGAGTGTGTTGTGATAATGGAATTAAGGAATGAGATTGTGTGGTTAAAGGGTCTCCTAGAGGAAATAAAAAGGTGGTAGGAGATCAACATTTTCTACCATGATATCCAAAGCATGATCCACTTGGACAAGAATATGATATTTCACTCATATAAAAATAAAATTCAACTAAAATACCACTTAAACTGGAATCTTGTTGAGGATGGGGTGTCAGATCTATAAAAGGTTGGAGGGATCCAAAATATGGTGTGCATGATAACTAAATTTATAGATCAAGAAAGTTCAAATCAACATTTCACTTGAGTGGGTATTGGATTACTTAGAGGTCTTAGGACCTCGAAAGCCTTGACGAACTGGACTAGGTGTGTTAAAGAAGAGATTTATATAATATGATATTGATGACCTAACAGACTTGGATTTGAATCTTGTAAATTATTCTCAAGTGGTATATTGTTAGACTTGGTGTGAGAAGTTGTTTTCCTATTGAATAATGAAGTAAATAGAAAATTTTAACTTCTAATGAACTATTGTTCTATTGGATCTTATGGAAACAGTACTCAAGAAACCCAAAAATATGGTATATTTCTTAGTGGTGGTGGTAGTGTTTTAAGCATGAAAAGTTGCAAGTGTCGATGTTGTGGGATGAGGTATTTTAGAAGAATTCATGGGAAGATGATGAATTTGAGGATATGAAAAGGTATTCCTTGAATTATTTAAATGAAGACACTATTTAATGGGTGATCCATTTGATGTAGTGATCACCTTTAATCAAATGATTCAATGATCACAAAGATTGGATACATGCGGCATCTGGATTGTTAAGTTTATTAGATAGAATAATTGGGATTATCAAATGGTAGAGGCTATAAATTTGGGGGGTAAGTGTTTAGATCATTTTGTGTGTATTGTTTTTTTATCAAGTAATTTCAATATGTTGATGAAAAATAATTAGTTTGGATTTTTAATAAATATGGTGATGATGAAGTATTAATTATAAATGATGGTGAATCTAATAAAGTGTCTACAAGTTCTAAGTGTTCAAAGAATGGATGAGACAATTCTTGGATGATTTTTATTGAAGTTGAGTTTGGATTTATTGTCATAACTATTATATAGAAGTGTTTTTTAAGGTATAAGTATTTTTAAATATTTGATAATCCATCCATATTCATTTATGAGAAGAATTAAAAATATGGATAAAGTTTTGGAAGGTTGTGGATTTATAGTGGATTAAGGAATTATATGATGGTTCAGATTCCTTAACTATGTTTTCTTTAAAAGTATAAGACTTAAAAAAATTTGTTAACATGGTCCATCCATGGGATCCATTTTGACCATATCTACCTTAGGTTGTAATGATACAGACTTTTTGAATAAATTTTTTTTCCTAAAAATGTGTGTTATATTATATTATACACAACAAAACTATATCTCATTAATAATGAAGTGAATATAAATTAAAATGTGACCAATTGGGTTTTGACCGTTATATGAACATTGGTCAAAAATGACCATTTTTCAATATGACCATGGGAAACAATACTCTTGATCATAATTTTAATGTTATAATTAGTGTTCATAAGCATAAAGGACAAAGGATAATTGATATAGAAAGAAGAGTTGATGGCCTCAACCAGTAAAGTCATGATGTATGAATACCATTTGTTTTAACTTGGTAGGTAGGTAGCATAATTTGGGATTATCTCTTTACCAAGCCCAAGCTGATCTTCGATAAATTAGGCTTGAATGAAATCACTTATGGGAGAAATTCAAGTTATTGGAAATTAACACTCGAGTGATGTTAGTCGAGCCGCCCCACAAGTCAATCACCATCGCACACCTCGCCCTTAGGTCATATGTGAGTGTTATAAGGGGTAATATTTCTAGGGCCTAGTTACTTAAAGTATAATCCCTTTGTATAAATAAAATGTTTATTCCATGAATTCTGTTTTAAGAATAGTTTTTCTTGATAAAATTGACATAGAATTTAATAAATTGATTTTTAGGACAGAAATTGTACTTTCCATAAAAGATATAAATGTTTATAATAAACTAATATATTATTAATAATTTTTATTTTAATGAAATGATATTATAATAACACTCTTCTTTAAATATAAATGATAAAATAATTTTATTCATTTCAAATGTTAGAAATTTCACTATGCATTTTCTATCCGATATTATTTTTAATAAATAAGGATTTTTATTTTTAAAAGATAAAATTATCATATTTATAGAATTAATATGATAAAATAAATATCATATTTTAAATCAGCGCATCAAAATTAGGTTAGGGTAAATTTAGGATAATTTTCTAAAATGCATTTTTCCCCTAAATAGTAAAAATACAGTTTGAGTTTTTTAATATGTCTAATGACATCATATGATGGCATAATTATGTGATAAGTAATATAAAATTATGGTCAACTATTTTGGATTAAAATATCATAATATTTGTCCCAAGTTTTCAATACCATGGGCAAATACTATGGTCCCCCCATGGTTTTTCATTTACCACTACCTAGGTGTCCAAGGAAATTAATAAACAATCCTCTTCTTTTTCTATAAATACCCAACCATTTCTCTATTTCCATTCACTCCCAATTAATTATCCACGAATATTTTATAGTTTTACCTCCCAAGGAGTCCTCCCAAGGTGTTCTTAATCCCCCAATGTCCCAATCTTTGAGTTTTAGGTATTACTCTTCAAAGTAAAGGAAAGCTCAACTTCTCTTTTCGTTTCAAGTTCCCTTTTTATTGGTGTATCTTTAAAATTTACATAATTTGTTATTATATCTATTTTATTATATCCCTTTACTTTATTAAGATTATTTTATGAATGGGATACCCTTTTCCCTTCTCTTTTTAATGTTTTCTAAAAACAAGTTTCATACCTGTTATGCTGTCGAATTTTCTTCTCAAAATTTCTCTCCTTTTCTCAAGAAATTCTCTTATTTTATTTTGTGGATACCCAAACCTATTTTTTCTAGGTGTATTCACCTATATTTACAAATGATCTATTTTATTCTGTGATTAACAAACATTAAACCCACCTTCCTTTTTCATGGGTTAATAATGACCTAAAGATCTTGCCTTTAATCATTTTTTTTAAAACGCCATGTTTTTTATATCAAATCCATTTCTTTTATTCTCCACAAGTTATTTATGAAATGATTTATTATATTCTATGTGGATAAAATAAAAATTAATACATGTGAAGGTTGTTCCCTGATAGCGCTTCAATCCATTAGGTAAAAAATTTAATCTCTATAGATAATAAGTTTTACGATACCTTGGGGAATAACCTTGGTAATTTTTATGACACCTCGGTGACAAACATTGGTGACACGTTTATGAATGTCTCATTTAAATGTTTTATCCCCATTTCCAAGTTATTATTCAGGTTATTATTATTATTATATACCTCTTTATCATGTATTTATGTATTTCTCAAGTTCTTATTTTTATTTCTCAAGATCACATGTAAATTGTTTCCCTTGATTTCCCTTACTAGGCTTTATGCTCACCCTTTCCTTTGATGTATGTCCCTAGGTTTTGAGATGAAATAAATGTACTTAGGAAAAACCTCATGAATTATTTAAATTGTAATAGAATAATGTTTTAAGTTTTCATGCATTTTGTACATTTTTTTCAAGAAACTAAATATTGAAAGATCCTCTGTTTGTACAATGTAGTGAAAAATTTTGTAATAAAAAGGTAGGATTCCATAGTTGGTATCAAAGGACGGTTTAGTTATTTTTTTAAATTAGGATTTGAAAACTTTAGGAAGAACTTTATATAAAAGTTTACATATTGGAAAACATCATCGTATTTTGGTGAAGTATTAAGTAAGTTCTTTCCGAGAAAAAAAATTATGTCTGGTGGTAGTTAGGGTTTGGATTAGTGGTAAGCACCCCTTAATCCTACATGAAAAATGGGGGTTCAAAACCCATTGGGCACAAACTACAACAGCATTGTAGCATACTGTAGCACTGGTGGCACTGTAGAAACGATGGGCACTATAGAGGTGGAAGGTCACTGTAGCGGCGGCAGGGTACTGTAGCAACGGCGGGTACTATGCAGTATTGTAGTAGTACTATTCACAGAATGGGCCTTGGGGCAAAAAATAGGGCCTACAGGCCATGTAATGGGCTAAATTCCCACTAGGCCTTCAGTCTTTGTAATGGGTCTCCCTCTACCAGTTAAAGAGGTCTTTGCTTTGCTTTAATAATAAATGTGGATTCGGACCCAACCTTTTAAAAAAAATCTATGTCTAGATACAAAAAAGTGGATGTGGTTCTAGGAAAGATGTACCTAGGCATAACAACTCTAACAAGGTGCTTCAGACCTGACTCATCATAACTCGGTACATGAAAATGGGTCTTACTAAGCAGCTGGTTTGACACTCCCAGGGGATGATTTTAGTTAATGGCCGTATTTTTATGAACCATTATGAAGGATTTTTATATAAATTTAATTGTTTTTAAAGAATAAAATATTTAAGCATGATGTTTTAAGTCATAAAATTCCTTTTTAATTATACGATTATTAAATGAAAAATTTTTCTCACTAAGGTTCTCTTATTTTAGAAAATAGAGGGAAATAGAAGGAACCATTTAAATGGTGAGTGCAATGGACCAAGCATTGATGACCCTCTGATGGAAGCAAGGATGAAAACTTCATGAGAATGATGAATCAACTAACTTGAGTTATAAACAATAACTTAAATCAATATGAGAGATTGGATTCACCTCAAGGGGGAAAAATTGAGTCCTTCGGGAATCAATGACCACCTTCTTTCAATGGATCAACCAACCCATTGATTGTGGAAAATGGATAATCTCTATAAAAAGGATCTTTTTTGTACTATGTTGTTTTAAATAAGAGAAAGTCACTCTGGCTATGTACCACTTATAAGGAGAAGCTAATCAGTGGTGTAAACTAGTTAAAAACATGAATCCAAGAAGGGAGATTGAAGATATGGAGTGGGAAGAGTTTCAAGGGAAAACATCATGTTAATATCAAAGTATAATGCTAAGATCAATGTATAATTATAGTAGTCACTCTGGCTATAGTAATCATTCCCATAATGAAATTCAACATTCTACTAGGTATATACTGCCTCTCAAAGTATAATGCTAAGATCAAATTAAGGAGCAATGAAATATCAGTAGTCTTAAATGGATAGCATTTAGTTGTTTTCAAAGGAAAGATATATCGACCTAAGTTGTTTCTAGAATCACCTCCTAAATCCTTATTTATGGAAAGGTTTGATGAATGTGAATAATTAAATAAAATTATACAAATTAAAATTTTCCCCATAATTTAGGAATAGATTGAAGTAGTTCCTGAGGAGTTACCAAGACCTCCCTCGGAAAGAGAGGTAGAGTTCTACATTGAACTCATACTTGGATCCAATCCGATATCTAAAACCCCATATAGAATGTAAAATGTAGATCTAGAGGAATTAAAGAAAAAAATCCAAGACCTTATTTAGAATGGTTTTATCCAACCAAGTGTGTCTCCTTGGGGAGCACATGTTCTCTCTGTAAAGAAAAATGATAGATAAATGCAGCTATGCATTGATTATAGAGAACTTAATAGGATCATAGTGAAGAACAAGTACCCTCTTCTAAGAATTGATGATTTATTTTACTAGATTTATGGGGCTCAATTATTCTCCAAGATTAATCTCTAATATGGTTATCTTCAATTGAGGTTGAATAAATAATATATTCCAAAGACTGCCTTCTAATCAAGATATGGGCATTATGAGTTTGTTTTTATTCCCTTCAGCTTGACTAATGCTTCTGCTATTTTTATGGATTTGATGAATAAAGTATTTAATGACTAAATTGATAACTTTGTGGTAGTTTTTATTGATATATTATTCTATATTCCAAAATATGTGAGGAGCATAAGGATTTTCTAAGTGTTAAATTTCCAACTATGAGGAAGGAGAGTCTATTTGGAATGTTCATCAAATGTGAATTTCAGTTACAATAATTTTCTTTCTAGGGGAACATTATAACCAATGAAGGTATCTTAGTTCATCCTTCCAAGATAAAGGTTATGGAGGAGTGGCCTCATCCTAGAATAGGAAATGAGATTTATAGTTCCCTTAGTTTAGCAGGATATTATAGGAGGTTCATGAAAAACTTTTCATGACTTTATAATCTACTAACCAAGTTAACTTAAAAGGGGGAAAATTTTATCTAGAAAAATGAGTGTGAAGAAACTTTCCAATAGATGAAGAGTAGATTGTTTATTGCACTTATGTTAACACTATTTTCTATCAGAGAAGGATTTGTTATTTTTAGTGATGCATCTCTAAAGGGTTTGGGTGCATCCTTATACAGATTGATAAAGTTATTTTCTATTCATCTTGATAGTTGAAGCCTTATGAGTAGAATTATCCTATGCATGACCTGGATCTGGTTTTGCTTGTTTTTTCTATAAATATATGGAGGCACTATCATTATAGGGAGAAATGTGATATATACATAGACCACCAAAGTTTGAAGTATATTTTGACAGAAAATGAATTGAACATGAGACAAAACAAGATGGTTGGAACTTCTAAAAGACTATTATTTTTCAATTTGTTATCATCTTAGAAGAGAAAATAAAGTCTATAATTTATTAAGTATGAAAGACAATATTATGCAGATAATGATGAAGATTCAAGGAGATCCTTTAATAAAATTCCTAGTAAAACTAGACATGGTAATTGTAATAGAAGGTAAATCATCAACCATATCACAAATTATTTCTCAACCATCATTACTAGATAAGATCAAGAAATCTCAAAGAGAAGATCCTTTGTTATAGAAGAATATAGAGGCTATAAAGACTGTTAAATTTCCTAAGTTCAATATTGATCAAGAAGGTGTACTAAAATTTTGTACAAGGCTATGTGTTCCATCTATTCCAAAAATAAAGAAGGATATGATGGATGAAGCTCATAGATCTAAATTCTCTATAGATCCTAGAAGTGAAAAAATGTATATGGACCTTCATGATCATGAAAAGGGATATTTTCAACTACACTACAAGGTTCCTGGTGCGTCAAAAAGTGAAGATAGAGTGACAACTTCCTAAAGGGGTATTACAACCACTACCCATACCATCATGGAAGTGGGACAATATCACTATGTACTTTGTCATTGGTCTATGGAAAACATCTAAACAAAATAATTTGATATGGGTTATAGTGGATTATCTCACCAATAATACACATTTTATCTCTATTTGAGAAGATTTCTCTCTTGATCAACTCTTTAACATATACGTGAGGGAAGTGGTAAGGTTGTATGGAGTGCCTAATTCTATTATTTATGATTGTGATCCAAGTTTCACATCAATCTTTTGGAGAAGTCTTCAACACACTCTAAATACTAAATTGAATTTTAGTACGGCCTATCACCCTCAAACTGATATCCAATCTAAAAGGATTATTCAAACACTCAAGGAAATGTTGATAACATGGTCATTGTAATCCAAAGGTGGATGTGATCAATTTATCCCATTAGTTGAGTTCTCATACAACAACAACTTCCATTTGAATATTCAAATAGCACCCTATGAAGCTCTATATGGTAAGTTTTGTAGAACTTATACTTGTTAGGATAAAGCTTGTGATAGAAAAATTCTTGGACCTGATCTTGTGAAAGAGATGATAGAAAAGTTTCATGCTATCTAGTAACACATAAAGGTTGTTCAAAGTCAGTAGAATATCTATGCTAACAACTGTCGAAGGGACTTGGAGTTTGATGTTGGAAACAAAGTCTTTCTGTGAATTTCACCTTGGAAGAGAGTCATGTGGTTTGGGAAGAAAGGTAACCTTATCCCTAGGTACATTGGCCCCTATGAAATCCTTTATCACATAGGACCAGTGGCCTATTGGCTTGACATTTATCTAAATCTAGATCAATTCCATGATGTTTTCCATGTATCTCTCTTAAGTAAGTACATACTTGACCCTTCACATGTACTGAATCATGAGGTGATACAACTGTAACATGACCTCTCTTATGAGGAGAATCCGACGGAGATCTTGGACCATAGATACAATGTTTTATGAAATAAGACTACCCACCTCATCAAATTGTTGTGGAGGAACCAAAAATATGAAAAAGAAATGTGGTAACTAGAGGAAACTATGAGAGATAAGTACCCACACCTCTTCTCAACTGATAGAATGAGTTGAAATTTCAGAGATGAAATTTCTTAAGTGGGGAAGAATGTAACAACCCATACTTTTTGAATAAAACTTTTTCCTGAAAAATATGTGTTATATTATATTATACACAAAAAAACTATATCCTATTAATAATAAAGTCAGTATAAATTGAAATTTAAACAATTGGATTTCAACCGTTATATGATTGTTGGTCAATTATGATCATTGTTCAATATGATCATGGGAAACAATACTCTTGATAATAATTTTAATGTTATAATTAGTATTTATAAGTAGAAATGAAAATGGATACTTAATGTAGAAAGAAGAGTCAATGTCCTCAACCAGTAGATTTGTGTCGTATAAAGTCTATTTTTTAGAACTTGGGAGGTATCTAGAATCACTAGGCTTATCTCTTAAACAAGAACAATCTGAGCTTTAACAAGTGAGGCTTGAACCAAATTTCTTGCGAGAGAATTTCAAGTTAGTGTAAATTCATAACATCTCATATTTTTTCAAGTACTATTTTTAGAAATTATATAGATTGATTTTGAGACCAAGCATTGGGACGGCATGCAATTCCAAGGCCCTATGTGCCCAGAGCAATTGTTTGAAAAAAAATAAACTTAAATACCATGTGTGAGAAGTTTTCCTAAAAAAAGTAGAATAACTCCAAAATGGGTGCCCGAATCAAAAATCCAAGGGCATAGTTGTGTTCAAAGAATTGTATTTACCCTATGTGATTCCTAACATCAACTGGTTCATGTTAGTTGTGAAAGTTAGTTTTCAGACATTTTAATAAATAAAACAAATTGTATATTTATTTTATTTTGACATTACATTGATGTAGTGATCCTGTTTCCTTTAAATAAATTTCTAGGAAGGGACCCAAGGTTAGACTCATAACCCTGGAATTTCCCTGAAGGTTCTGGAGAGAATCCTTGGAAAATTCTCTCGGTGGTGATGAAAAAGACCAGGATCAAATATCATTATTAATAGATCTCCAATGATAATAAATCCTCAATATTGAATAGTCTATATTTGAGGAATGTTGGTTATTTAAATTTTGTTTTCCCAGTTGTTTATTCTCAAAAAGAACGTGTTATAATCTATGAACAGGTTGATCCATGGTTTGATCATTGTGGGATGAGTATTTAATTTTGGGGATTATTTTATTTTTGGTAAATTTATTGAATTCCTATTCATTTATCATTCTAATGAGAATGAATTGAGACTGACATAAACAAAGTTTGAGGTTTGTTCCTTGGGTGTTATTTTTCTTTTCTTCCCCTAAATTTATGATTTCTTCGCATATTCTCCATCTCTTCCCTGCACTTTGAAAACCTGATGAGAACGATCGATCATTGCATCTTCATCATGGAACAATGATCTGAAATCGTGGATCTGAGTTTGGAACAATGCAATGGAGGTGCAATGACAATGGTATGAAATTTTTTGGCCAGGATGGTGGTGTATGGTGGTGCAGGCAATAAATAATGATGGAGGTCGGGGTGGAGACTCCAGTAGGTCCAGGCGAGCAGCGGTGCAATTCCATGGGGATGATCTAGGTGGTTAGGTGATGAGGTGTGAGGTGGTGTGGCGACTGGAGGCGGCGGCTGCGGTGGTGGCCAAGAATGTCGATGGCAGCAGCGACTGAGCCGCATGAAACTTGGCCGCAAACTGCATGGTTTGGAGGCCGCGGGATGCGGACATTATGTGGGATATGACTGTTCCATAGGATGTGGTGGATGCGGAAGATACGCAGTACGCGGTGGACATAGAGGGCCAGTGGTCTAGGAGCAGATTAGGATGAGCAGAGCGGTCCAGGTGGAGAAATCCAGCCAGAGTTGGCTAGGTTAGGTGAATGGGATGGTCTGAGTAGATCGGGCCATACCCAGTAGACTAGGATAGACCCAACATTCTAGGTCAACCTATTAGGTTGGTTCATACCTGGTTTAGACCTAGGGCGGTCAAACTGGGCAACGGTCGACTGTGGCGGTCGACCGTGAGCCATGGCCAACCAAGATTCCATGTGGCCACAATATCTAGGGGTGGTCAGTTTGGGCAACCGACCGTGATGGTCGACCACCATGATCAGTAGACTGACCATGCAGTCAGTCCATGACCTAGTGACCCCCTTTTCCATTGCAACTTCAAACCCCCATAACTTTCAAACGGTGCATCCATTTGACGAAACATATATGTTATTGGGACCCTGATTTTGAGACAATCCTTTTGAGACATATGGTGGGTTTTAGCTCGAACATATTTTTTATTTTCATGGGCCGTTTATACGGGTAGTACCCAGGGTTAAGTGACACAAATGGTGTGACCACCAATCTCCGTGCACTCCCTTTCTATATGAATTTATTCTCTCATACATCGTTTCTCGGATGGGTTTTTTAGGGTTTATTCCCTTCATATTTTCCTTAAATTTTTGTTGGTATCATTTTCTACTCATGGGAGTATGATCCTCTCAGTGGGACTTCCTGGATAGAGTTTTTGGAATCCCCCGAGAGGCCTGGTGTAGGATCCTCTACTAATATTCATTCCCTAGGTAGAGTCTTCGGTATTGATGTCACCAACTTCACTAGGCATAGATCCTCTACTTAGTGGGTTAATCTAGATGGAGTTTTTTGTATCACCACCTATACATGGCTGTGATCCTCATCTGATGTAACATATCTCTCTCTCATATATATCAATGTGTCTCTATCATGATGGTTCCTAATGAATACTAATTCTTGGATGGATTTCATCAGTGTTATAGGACTTAGGAGTGTGTTTTCCTAGATGAGTTATTTTTGGAATCTTTGATCCAAATCCATAGTGGTGGTATACATTAGTTTTGGATTATCTCTTGACTGTAGGTCTTAGTTTGGGTATATCTGGATATTATTGTTATATCTTATAGACATATATTTGTGTGGGTCTGAGTTTATCTTTCCTTTTTGTATTTATTTTTGGTTTTGAGGTGTCTTACTAAGTATTGTTGTACTCAGCCATGAATAATCATTGCTTTCATGGGTCATGTCTTCTGCATATGAGAAACCTTTTGATAGAGTCCTAGGTGGACTAGTACTAGATGGATCTTAGTGAGATCAAGATAGCTGAGGTGTTCCTATGGATTTATACAGCAGTCCCAATACTCTGCCTTCACGTAGGATTGAGTAGGGTTTTCTAAGGATGAGTTTCAGGAACTTGTTTATGGACTTTCTTTTTTGTGGTATTGTATTCTAGCCCAGTTTTCTTTTCTGAACTTTACTTTCCTATCGTACTCTAGTTGGGTTATAGTGCTATGCATGCATTTTTTAACTTAGTGGTTTTTAAACTTTATCATTTTTGGGCTTGGAGATGTGTGTGTGCATACAGGTACATGGGAAATGCCTCCCATGTTAGTGAAATATCTTCTTGGTTCTATTCACTAGCTCTTGTCCTATTGGAGGTAGGCTTGGGGAGTCGTTTCATGGGTCTGACTGGGATGGGTCATGACAGAGTGGTATCAGAGGGGGTCAGTTCTACTTTAGGATTGGGAGTCTATGAGATTGGTTTGGGGAAATAGTGTGAAGTGTTTCCATTTTGTCTTTCAAGATAGGGACTCTAGTGTTGGTGCAGCTGCAGACATATCCATACACAGGGACTCTGATAACCTATTTCTCGACTCGGTACATGAGAAAATTGGTTTCAAGGAAAATAATGGTACATGAATCATATAGGAATGGGTTGTCGTTTCCATGTCCTTCTTGAGTCAGCTATCCAAATATACTTATTGACCATGGTACATCTTTTCTTCTTACAAGATGCATCCACGATGCATACCAATTAGGATTCAATAACTCAGTCATGAGGATGACCCCCTCAATGATGAAGCTTCCATATAAGGACCAGTTCCCTAGGTGTTACCTCCAGGTGGTGCACCAGTTATACCACTGCCTGTGGAGCAGTACATGGTACTCGTAGTACCAGCAGATGAGGAGTGCAAGTTGAGCGTGCTCCATGAGTTTCAGAGATAGAGACCCCTCAAGTTATTAGGTGAGTCTGACCCTCAAGTGGTTGAGGACTAGATTGAGGCGGTGACCCGAGTTTTCTATCTTGTTAGGAAACCAGCAGATCAGATGGTGGTCCTGGTGGAGAGCCTTCTATAGGGCTCAGTAGGGAGATGGTGGAGTTTGGCTACCCAGACTCATGATGAGGTGACTCTTTCATGTACATAGTTCTATTTCCTCTTCAGAGAAGAGTTCCCATCAGTTATGTTGAGATATG
The DNA here is from genome assembly GCA_963277665.1 of Viscum album. Classification (NCBI taxonomy): domain Eukaryota; kingdom Viridiplantae; phylum Streptophyta; class Magnoliopsida; order Santalales; family Viscaceae; genus Viscum; species Viscum album. The sequence continues at coordinate 457,874,216 of OY728135.1, forward strand.
TGCATATACACGAGCTTCTTCAACTCCAACAGGTCAGTATGACAGTAGCTGATTATTCATTAAGGTTCACTAACCTTTCCAGGTACTCAATGGATATGGTTAGAGATCAGTACTTATGGGTTCAGAATTTTGATCAAGGCCTACGTAGGGACATCCAAGATATTATTATCCCTCTGATAATTCATACCTTTGTTGGGGTACTTGAGAAGGCTTTGGATGTTGAAAGCTTCTTGGATGAGCAACGACATTCGGTGATAGTCAGCAGTGGATGGGAAAGTTCAGAGACCTCAGATATAGAGATCTGACATCAACCTTGGGGATTCATATGTGGGATATGTTTTAGGAGGTCACATGATATAGGATCTATAGTTTAGGGTCTATAGGGTGGATCCATCCAGCCTAGGGAGAGATGATGCTACTCATGTGATGGTATGGGACATCTCGCTCAATATTGTCGAACCCGCCATGCTACTGACAGTGACATGGTGAATGGGCCATTGAGGAAGAGATAGTGATAGGAGTAGGTGGATCTGTAGGTTGGCGGATGTGGAAGAGGAGTTGGGAGTGTAGTATGAGGTGGTTGACGTTTTGACTTTTTACCGCCACTACCTCCAAGAGGTTCATACCAGGCTCAATGAGTTGGAGCATAGGGGCATGGATAGTTGCATGCAGTTGAGGAATATTACTCAGGGGCTCTAGGAATGATTTGAGGTACGATATTTTCCTTTTCTACCCTAGCTTCTGTACTGATAGAAATAGGTTTTAATCGTTCCTTTCTCACCACATATCTTGTATAATGCCTTGATATTTTGGATGAACTGCTGACTCAACCATTACGCTTGGATACACCCACTAGGGGAGATTTGATGATCACAAATTGATGCCAATATTGTGACCTAACCCTTGAAGGTGAGAGTTTTGGTTGGAACCACTTGGTGGAAGCATCGAGGCCTTATGACGTCATTCATGGTACGGATTGGTTATCTTCAGTCCATGCCCAGATTGATTATTTTAGGTGAAGGGTGTTGTGTGTCTATAGTGATAGAATGAGGTTTTCCTTTTTTTAGTGAAAAGGAAAACTAGGTAGCATAGGAGGGTCCAGCCAACCACTCACCAGTTGTATGTCCTAACCCTCGGTGCAGTAGATGTTATGAGTTTCCAGTTCTTAGTAGTAGTGGTATAGTATGAGGACATCTTCCCTAAAGAAGTTCTAGGATTACCTCCTCATCGGGTGATAGACTTCTTCATTGACTTACACCCCGAGACAGCACTGATATCTTCACCAGCATATTGGATGGCTCCCACAGAGCTTTGTGAGTTGAGGGTGCTATTGGAGGATCTATATATAAAGGGCTTCATGAGACCTAGTGTTTCACCCTGGGCGGCCCCGATTTTTTTTTCAAAAAGGAAGATGAAATCTTGAGGTTGTGTATGGACAACCAAAACTTAAATTAGGTGATGGTAAAGAAAAATTATCCCCTACTGAGGATCAATGAACTCTTCGATTAGTTTAGAGGGTCATGATGGTTCTCGAATGTCTACCTCTGATCAGGTTATCACCAGCTGTGGGTATGGGATGAGGATATACTAAAGATGACTTTCAAATACTGTTATGGTCATTATGAGTACTTGGTGATATCGTTTGGCATGAAAAATTCCCTAGAAGTGTTCATGGGACTCATGAACTGGATCTTCTAGCCTTACTTAGACCAGTTTTTGGTAGTCTTCATCGACAATATCCTTGTGTACTCGGCATCCAAGGAGGAGCACACGAGACATTTAATGATGGTTCTAGACATACTCTGAGAGCAATAGCTTTATGGGAAACTCTTTAAGTTCCAGTTCAAGATTCAGGTAGTCCAATTTTTGGGATATGTTATATTAGTAGATGGATTGGCAGTTGACCTGGCCAAGGTCGAGGCAGTGTTATCATGGGATCCACCTAGGAGTATGACGAAGGTATGGAGCTTCCTTGGGCTAGAAGGATTTTACTAGAGATTCATACCTTATTTATCCTGGATATCATCACCTATGACATCTTTGACTCAAAAGGGGAATCCTTTAGTGTGCACAGAGAAGTTCCAGTATGATTTTTATTAGTTGACATAGAGTTTGACGAGCACTCAAATATTGATATTTCTAGAGGAGGGTGTTGAGTATGTAGGGTTTTGTGATGCATCGGGGACCAGACATGGTTATGTATTGATTCAGAGGAAAGAAATGATTGATTATGGTTTACACTAGTTGATACGACATGAGTAGAACTATGAGACCCATGATCTTGAGCTTATAGCGGTAGTATTTTCATTGAATATTTGGTGACACTACCAAATGGGTGAGCAGTTTATCATCTACTCTTATTACAAGAGTCTCAAGTATATCTTCTCTTAGAAGGATATGAACTTGAGATATATGTGGTGGCTAGAGTTCCTATAGGATTATAACTTTGAGATCATCTATACTCCTAGGAAAGGGAATGTGGTGGAAGATAATCTCATCAGGAGATCAAGTTTGCAGTTGCTGGATGAGGTGTCAAAATAGTTGGCCTCATTTAAGTTATCCTTTGTGGATGGATATGGGGGATCTTACCTCCAATCAATGGTCATTACCCCTACACTCTTCCACTGAGTCAGGGAGACACATCTTGGGAATACTGAGTATGAGACTCTACATGCTCAATTATCCATATGGCATGCTCTTGATGGATATTTTAATGATGGGGAGCACGTCATTATTTTTAGAGGATGTACAGCTATACTAGTGGTGTTGTAGGAGAAGGTTTTGAGGGAGTTCTACACATCCTCTTTGGTAGTACATATAGGTGTGGCGAAGATGTACTAGGACCTTTGATGTCAGTTTTGGTTTCCCGAAATGAAGAAGGTATTTGTGGAGTTCATTTCTTAGTGACTTACTTGTCATCAAGTGAAGGCTGAGCACCAGGTTCCAGCGGTCATGACCCAACCCCTTGAGGTGCCATAGTAGAAGTGGGATGGGACATCAATGGAATTCATGGTGGGTTTACCACATATGTCTAGGGGACATGATGGGTAAAAATTGACCAACTCACCAATTCACTCCACTTATTCACTATCCAAGAGCACAGTTCAGTAGAGATATTAGGATGCCTCTACGTTTAGGAGATAGTCCAACTTCACGGAGTTTCATCGATGATTTTTTTAGATTGTGATGTGCATTTTACATCTTGGTTGTGGAATGGATTGTATTAATCATTTGGGACTCAGTTACGCTTGATCACAGCATCTCATCCTTAGTCAGATGTCCAGAATGAGAGGAACATTCAGGTTCTAGAGGACATGTTGTGAGGTTGCATGTTAGATTTAGGATATAGCTGGGAGGATCACCTACCACTAGTTTATTTTTCATAAAATAATAGTTACCACTCCACCATTGGTATGACACCATTTTAGGCTCTGTACGGGTGAACCTTCAGGTCACCACTTTGTTGGACCAACCGAAGAAAGTCAGCAATCATGGGCCCAGAGTTGATACAAGAAAATACTGAGAAGGTGCAGATCATCTAAGAGTATATGAAGACCACCCAGTGCTGGAAAAATTCATATGATGATAGGATAAGGAGTCATTTTTAGTTTAATCAAGGAGACCATGTGTTCCTTAGGGTCTCACCTCAACACTGGTTATGAAGATTTGGTTGGGGCAGTAAGTTATCTCCAAGGATTATTAACCCTTTCCAGATTCTTTATAGAGTTGACGAGGTGGCGTACCACTTGGATCTACCACCACAGTTAGATCGGGTACATTATGTCTTCCACGTGTCATATATGAGGAGGTATGTGTATGACCCCTCACATTTCATCAACTGGGGTGAGATGGACATCGAGGATGAGGTGAATTTTGTGGAGTACTTGGTGGAGATTGAGGATCGATAGGAGAGGATCCTTCATGGGCGTTTGATTCCTTTGGTGTGAATTTAATGGCTGCACAGGAATCTCCAAGAGAGCATGTGGGAGTGGGAGGCTCACATCTATGCACAGTACTCACATCTTTTTGTTACGTATCCCTTGTTTTGGATTTCAGGGACATAAATCCCCTAAGTGGGGAGAATGTAATGTCTCAGATTTTTTCATGTAATATTTTTAGAAATTATATTGATTGATTTTGAGACTAGGAATTGAGAAGAAGTGTGATTCTGAGTCTCGGTGTGCATGGAACAATTGTTTGAAAAAAATTAAACTTAAATAGAACATGCAAGAAGTTAACCTGAAAAAGTGGAAAAACTCTCAAATAGGTGCCTGGATCAGAAATTTGAGGGAATCTTTACATTCAGAGCAGTGGCTTTACCCTGGGTGAGGCCTAACACTGGCCGGCATAGGTTGGATTTGAAATTTAGTTTTCATACATTTTAATAAATAAAATAAATTGAGTATTTATTTTATTTTGATGTCACGATGATGCAGCGACGCTATTTCCTTTAAATAAATAGCTTGGAAAGGAAATGGGGTTAGACTCATAACCCTGGAATTTCCCTGAAGGCTCTGGTGAGAATCCTTGGATAATTCTATGAACAATGATGAAAAATACTAGGATCGAAGATTGTTCTTGATGGATTTCCAATGGCAATCAATCCTTAATAGTGAATGATCCATATCCAAGTTAGGGTGGTTATTTAATTATTATTTTCCCCTTTCTTTATTTTCATGAAGAATTTAGGTCAATCCCCAAATAGGTTGACCCATGGTTCGACTATTGCGGGATGGGTATTGAATTATTGGGATTATTTTATTTTTGGGAAATTTATTGAATTCTTCTTCATTTATCCTTCTAATGAGAAATAATCGAGGATGAAATTAACAAAGGTCAAGGTTTATTCCTTGGGAATTATTGTGATTTTATTCCCCCAAATTCTTGTGTTCTTCGTGTGTTCTTCATCTCATCCCTGTTCTTTGAAAACCTGATGAGAATGATCGATCGTTGCATCCTCATCTTGGCACAATGATCTGAAACCGTGGATCTGGGTTTGGAACGATGAAAAATAGGTTCAATGGGGATGGTGTGACACATTTTTTCCAAGATGATAGTGCACAAAGTTGTAGGTGGTGTCTAGGGTGGCGGCTCCGATCGGTCCAGAAAAGCAGTGTCGCAGGTCCAGGTGGTCCAACGAAGAGCCACGAGGTAGTGTGATGCGGTGTGACGACTGGAGGCAGTGGATGTGGATGGTGGTGGTAGCTGAGCTACGTGAAATTTCATTGGAAATCATGTGGTTCTAAGGCTGTGGGATGCATCAAGTTCATGGGATGTGGTGGATGTAGAAAGTCTATGAGATGCGGTGGATGCGGAGGACTAGCGGGCTGGGAGTGGAGTAGGCCGAGCGGAGCGGGCTAGGTGGGCTAGGTAGAGCGGCCCAGGTGGGTCAGGCGGAGTGGCCTAGGCGGAGTAGGTTGGTCCAGGTGAATGGGACTCACCCAGTAGACTAGACCAGACCTAGCAGGTCGGGTCGACCCAGCGGGTCGGGTCAGGTTAGACCCAGGGCTATCTGTCCTGGCCACGGTCAACCATGGCGATCGACCTTAAGCCATGGCCGATCAAGATTCTGTGCAACCATGATAGTTGGGGCAGTCGTTCCATGACCCAATGACCCCCCCCCCCCTTCTGTTGAAACTTCAAATACCCATAAATTTCAAACGATACATTCGTTTTACAAATCGTTTACAGTGTTGGGACCCTGATGTTAAGACGATCCTTTTGAGACCTATGGTCAGTTTTATATCGAACATATTTTTCAGTGGCATGGTCCATTTACGAGGGAAGTACCTAGGGTTGAGGGACATGGAGGGTGTGACAAGCACTCTCCATGCAATCCCTTTCTACATGAATTGATTCTCTCATCCATCATATCTTGGGTGAGTTTTTTCAGGGTTCAATCCCCTGAGAGGCCTAATGTGGGATCCTCTTTTCATCTTTTTTCCCTTGGTAGAGTCTTAAGTATTTATATGACCAACTTTATCAGGCGTTGATTCTCTACTTATCGGGTTAATATAGTTTAAGTTGTTGGTATCACCCCATGGCCCTAGATGTGGTCCTCATCTGATGTATTATATCACTCTCTCATATGTATCATTGTTTCTCTCTCATGACTGTTCCCGATTAATATTACTTCTCGAATAGACATCATCGGTGTTATCAGACTCAGGAGTGCGTTATCCTTAATGAGTTCTTCGTGGAATCTTCGAGCTGAATCCCTAGTGGTGTTATGCAGTATTTATGGCTTATCTCTCGACTATGGGTCTTGGTTTGGGTATATCTAGATATTATTGTTATATGTTGTATACATATACTTGTGTAGATATGATTGTATCTTTCCATTGTGTATTTATTTGTGGTTTTGCGGTGTCCTACTGAGTATTTTTATACTCAAACTTGCACGGTCTTTTCCCTCATGTGTCATATCTTGTGTAGATGAGTAACCTTTTGATAGATTCCTAGGTGGATGAGGAATAGACAGATCGTAGTGAGATCAGGAAGGCTGAGGTGTTCCTACGACTTCAGCCAGTAGTCTTAATAACCTACCTTCATGTTGGATTGGGTAGGGTTTTCTACATATGAGTTTCAGGAACTTGTTTACAGACATTATTTTTTGTGGGCTTGTATTCTGGTCTGGTTTACTTTTCTGCACTTTACTTTCCTATTGTACTCTTGTTGGGTTATAGTGGTATGCATGAATTTTTTTACTTAGTGTTTTTACATTTCAGCATTTGTGGGATTGGAGATGTGTGTGTGTATGAAGGTACATAGAAAATTCCTCCCAAGTTAGTGATATACCTACTCAGTGCTAGTCACTTTCCCATGGCCTATTGGAGGTGGGATTGGGGAGTCATATCATGGTCCCCACTGGGATGGTTCATCATAAAATTACCACTTGGGAGATGTTAGTTGAGCCCCCCCCCCCCCATGAATATATCACCATCGCATACCTCACCCTTATGTCACATGCGGGTGTTATAATGGGTTATGTGTCAAGTCCCTAGTTACTTAAATTATAATCTCTTTGTATAATTAAAATTTGTATTCCATGAATTCTATTTTAAGAATAGTTTTTCATCATAAAATTGATATATAATTTTATAAAATGAATTTTTGGACAGAAATTATACTTTCCAGAAAAGATATAAATGTTTATAATAAACTAATATATTATTAATAATTTTTATTTTAATGAAATATTATTATAAAAACACTCTTCTTTAAATATAAATGATAAAATAATTTTATTTTTTTAAGTGTCAGAAATTTCACTATGCATTTTCGATCCGCTATTATTTTCAATAAATAAGGTTTTTTATATTTAAAAGTTAAAATTATCATATTTAGAGAATTAATTTGATAAAATAAATATCATTTTTGAAATTAAAACATCTAAATTATGTTAGGGTGAATTTATAATAATTTTCTAAAATTCTTTTTTTTGTGACTAGTAAAAATACAGTTTAAGTTTTTTGATATGTTTAATGACATCATAATAATTTCATAATGATGTAATAAGTAGTATAAAATGATGGTTGAATATTTTTTATTAAAATATCATAATAGGTGTCCCAAGTGTCCAATACCATGGGAAAATACCATGGGAAATCCCATGGTTTTTCATTTACCACTACCTAGGTTTCCAAGGAAATTAATAAACAAATCCTCATCTTTTTCTATAAATACCCACCTGTTTCTCCATTTACTTTCACTCTCAATTCATCATATGTGAATATATGATAGTTTTACATATCAAGTATTCCTCCCAATTAGTCCTCCTAAGGAGTACTCCTATGGTTCCTTCAATCCCCCAAGGTCCCAATCTTCGAGTTTTAGGAGTTACTCATCAAGGTAAGGGAAATCTCAACTTCTCTTTTCCTTTCAAGTTCCTGTTTTATGTGGTATGTCTTTAAAATTTAAAAACTATTTTATTATGTAAATTTTATTATATAACTTTACTATATTAATATTCTTTTATGAATGGTAGACCCTTTTACCCTCTCTTTTTAATGTTTTCTAAAAACATATTTCATACCCGTTATACTGAATAATTTTCTTCTCAACAATTTTCTCTTTTTATCAAGAAATTATCTTATTTTATTTTGTTAATAATCAAACCTATTTAGTTTCTAGGTTTATTCACATATATTTCCAAATGATCTATTTTATTCTGGGATTAATGTATATTAAACTCTCCTTTATTTTTCATGGTTTTATAATGACATAAAGAATTTATCTTTATGTATTTTTTTTAAACGCCATGATTTTTATATAAAACTCATTTATTTTATTCTCCATGGGTTATTTATGAAAGGATTTATTATTTCCTATGTGTATCACATGAAAATTAATACATATTAAGGGTTCACCCTGACAGCACTCCAGTTGATTGGTAAATAATTTAATCACTAGAGATGACAAATTTTACGATACCTTAGTGAATAACCTTGGTAATTTTTATAACACCTTGGTGAAAAACCTTGGTGATATGTTTATGAATATATCATTTAAGTGTTTTATCCACATTTCCAAGTTATTATTCATGTTATTATTATTATGATATTCCTCTTTCTCATGCCTTTATGTATTCCTCAAGTTCTTATTGTTATTGTCTCAATATCACATGTAAAATATTTCCCTTGATTTCCCTTACTGGGCCTTATGCTCACCCTTTCCTTTTATGTATGTCCCCAGGTTTTTAGATGCAATAAATGTAACTAGGATGAACCATATAGAATAATATAAAGTGTAATATAATAATGTTTTAAGTTTTAATGTATTTTATACCTTTTTTCAAAAAACTAAACTTTAAAAATCCTTTGTTTGTATAATGTATTGAAAAGTTTTTTAATAAAAAAAAGTGGGTTGCCATAGAGGTAGCCACATGAGACATCTCAACTATACATATCTCGACTTAGAAGTTATGTAGGGATCATTGTGAGGACCAGAACATGCAGGGTCAGGCATACATGAATAGAAAAGCCTGGGTTAGTGCAAAAGGCATAAGTGGTTCTTAGCCTCACACATGTGAGGTGACACTAGAGGTAGTGGGAAACCATCATAACTTGAGTAGATTTATTATTAGTCTAATTATGTGTCTTGTAATATTATTTGAATCATTTATGTTCACCATTTTCATATGGGACTGAGAAATGCTTCCACAATTCACATTTTAATATTTTGTGCATGTGGGTTTTAAAGAATGTTGTATCAAATTAAATCCATCCATGTATATTTTCTTTAACATTGGGAACCCAAATGAACATGTATGATAGTTGAAATAAACATGTATATTAATTCTAGTGACCATGTGTGCATGAAATTCATGGTCGATTCATTGATCATGTGTGTTGTGGTTTTCATAAAACACATGGTCGATCCAGTGACTGAGAGGACATGAAATGTATTATGAATCTGAAGATTGTTTATATGGTTGATATGATGGTTTTTTATATATTCAATCATAAGGTAATTCTCATAATTTATTCATTGACTGCATGCCACACATGGTTGATCCACTGATTATATGCCTCATGTTCAATTTTCACCTTGATAATTCACTCTCTAATGATTTGAATGTGATCGTACATGCATCTCTTGCAAAATATTTCATGATCCCATAACTATGTTAAGTTGAATATGAGAGATGTAGTTCAAGATGGAGGTTACAAAGCTCATTCATAAAGTGGTTACGATAAATGGATGTGGTCATGAAATATTTATGCATACAGAAGATACGTTTATGATAATTTTCCATGATAAAAAAATAAGTTAGTGGGATGTATTTATTCAAAATATAGTTTAATAATAAATAAAATGATGATATTTTTTACTGATATATTAATGTTTTCAAATATCATAATTCTAGAAATTATGATTTGGGCATTTGAATAAAACCATGAAATTTTCACTGTAAAGTAACGAGCCACAGTCGTGAATGGATAATTCATTTTTTTCATGCATTTATTGAATTTCCAATAAGCAGTTTGTATGGAAATATTTTAAAATAAAATAAATTTCGTGATTTTTTCAAAGAAACACAAGGAAATAAGAAATAATATCTAAAGTGTACAATACAAAAAATGGAAAGTTTTTAAATTCCAGTTCATTAAGAACTTAAAAAAGGAAATTAAGTACAATAAAAGTATATTGAAGTGTTTCCAAATTTATCAAGTAAAAAGAAAATTAAACTGAGTATATAGGTGAGATTTAAGGTTCTTTGAAAATTTATATTCTTAGGGGTTTTTAATTACTTAAAAAAATTCTAATTCAATAATATGTATTCCCTCTCTATAGGGAATAATTTGATAAGAAGATATGTAACTCTATATTATTGTTCTCTCTCTGTGTGTGTGTATTATTTTTAGGTTAAAAAATTTAAAGATCTATGAGAGTGAGTCTGAAACTGTGATTATGAGAAGATAATCTCTATCAATAATAAGAACCAATACTGCATCAAAATTATAGAATTGTGAGTATTGAATAAAAATATAGAAGAGAGTTCCAGTGTTTTTATTCGTGTGCACTAAATAAAAATAATAAAAAATAATTAGTTTATTCATGTCATACTAAATAAATAATAAGGAGAATAAGAATAGTAAAGAACAAAGTAGGAAGAAGGAGGATGTTTTTTGAATATAATTTTTCACATTAGAAGTTACTTTAACTTGTGAATTGAAGAAGAAGTATAAATCTATGGTTTCAACTGTGAATAATAAGAATAGTATTTATCTGTGTTATTGAGTATACAAGAGAATAAGAAAAAAAATCTTTCATGTTGTTGTGTGGGTAGGAGAAGAAGATAAATAAGAACCAAGTATCACACTATATATCATTGTGAGTAACCTATGTATAGAAATAATGAAAGAACTTTTGAGAGACTATAGTGAAAACTTGGGTTTCAAGTACATAGCCTACCCATTTATAGCTCATTGTTTAATTACTGGGGATTTGTGTGATCATTTATTTTCCATGTTCACACCAAGGACTATCCTTTATTACTTAAAGGTGAACCTTTTAAATCATTGACTCCTTTTTTTGTGTTTTTTTAAGTGAATTTGATAAAAATATAATGAAATACAATTCACTTTAATAAGTAACAATGGTAAAATGGAAAAGGAATAAAAATATAAAACGGGTTAAAAATCCACCAAAACTAATTCACCCCCCCCCCCAAATACATCCCTGGTTGGTTTATATAATTGGTATCATAATTAGAACCACTATTGATTGGTTTCTCTATATTTTTAAGTTTTTCAATTTTAAATATTTTAATCTATTTAAAAACTTATAATGAAGTTTAGTTTGTGTGATGATTCATCTATTTCATATTAGAATTATATCTCTACTCATACAATGGTAAATAAGAAAAATAAAGATAAGAGAAGGCTGAATAAGGTGTCTCAATCATGTAAAGATGAATAAGTTTTACATTCTCCAAGTAAAAAAGGATATATCTTACTTGGAAGGATAAGAACAGGTGGTTCGATCTACCACTAAGGCAATGGACAATATTGAAAACTTATAAGTTTTTAGGCACTCAAATAATCCAATAGGTATATGAAAATACTTACAAATACTTTCCATAAAATTAACCAAGCATCGTGTATGATGATCATATATCTATAAGCTCTCAAGATATATAAATTTATTCATTAAGATAGAGTCTACATTATATTCTAAATGAAACTAATGAGCTCATATTTTGTATACATTTTTTTAATATTTAATTTTTAAAAGTCATTTTTTTTATTTTTTATACCCATTTATAAATTTTTAATCTTCATTCATGGGTATTTTATATTTTTGGATGAAATTTTAAAAAAATAAATGAAAAAGAATAAATTTTATTATTTTAACTCATAGTTTTTCTAAGTATTTTTTTTCTTTTTTAGGTAAAAAATGGGCCAACATAGATATACCTTAAACTGTGGAGAAAAAGCACTTAGAATCCCCATGAGGGAACACTGTCCAATCCATCCATAGTGAATGTTTTCACATGGTGCCGAGAGGATAATCTCATGCATGGAGCATGAAGGAACAAGAAATAGAGTGAACTAGCACATGGGGGATGGGTCCATGTAGTGGCATGAAGAAGGATTCATTGGAACGGGGTAGCATCAGTGGAATAGGGGTTCTTATGACCCCTATACAACTTCTTAGTCTATTAAGACATGATTTGTGAGAAATATCATAGGTCGGTCAAACTCAAAACCAATGTGGGGTTTGGATTTTCTCCCGATCACTATTCACTTAATTAAGTGACATTATTTTAAGCCAACCTGGGTATTACCTTCCTTAGACACCCACTGCACCATATACTATCTTCACTATGTCATCACTAAAACCATCATTAAACTGTAAATCTATCGACCAAGGGAGATCTCAGTTCCATTGGAGATTCTACACCCACTGTGTCGCAGGCTTTTCCCTTGCATCATAGAAACCTTGGAGCTCGAACCAAGGAATGAGATGATACATTATTTGGTGAGAATTTTTTCATAGATACTATTTCTCAAGTATAAAATAAATGGAGTTACTCCATCATGAACAGTGTTGTGTCATGCTTGGAGGAGTGTGAGAAGATGTTGTGGAATAAAGAGAGTTTGTGTCATGGATAATAATGATCTATAGAGGAAAGATAAGGATGGTTTCATTGGGTTCAGATAAGTCGTGAAAGGGATTTAAATGGAAGGGGAGAGGTTTGGAGAATAAGATGAGGCTACGAACGTGGGAGGATGGCTACATTGTATCCATCCATGGCCATGCACATAGAGATGTAGGTTGTGTTATAGGGTATTTTTCTATGTCATGGGAAGGATTTCATATTAAATTAAATTAACTAAAGCCTTTGTTTTATCCATATGTTACAATAAAAACTCATGGGAAAACTTGAATAGGAACAAGTGAATGAGAGATTTCCTACACAAAGGGAGTTTAAAACACTCCACAAAACTAGGATGACTCATCTAATGTTCAGAATTTTTGTAAAGGAATCGCCATGGAGATTGTTGATCAGTTCAAGTGGAGAAAAATAAAGTGGGTAAAAAAATTAAATTATTGTAGAAGTGGGATAATTCACTTGGGGTAATTCCTATAAAAAAAGAGAAGTATGATGTGAAAATGGGAGCTAATGATCCAAAATTAACCCACTCTAGGAGAGGTTCCCTGACCTTGGAGTATATTATCATTCAACACCCAAGAGAGAGTCTAAAGATGTAGATAATCATCACATATTAAGTCAGAATAGTTTAGTAATTATTTTCCTTTATTCTTTTTATTTTTTAATAGTGGATTTATTATGAGGGTTTTGTCTTTCAATTCAAGCATGTCTTCATTGTTTCATGATTTCTTTTTCTATTCCCTTTCTCTTCAATTATAATTAATTCATATTCCTGAGAGTTACTATGGGTGGATAAGTGTTATGTAATAGGGTAGAGTTAATATATGAGTATGAGTACTCTAAAATTTTGATTCTTTCATTCTTAAGAATGATTATTATTAATTTGAATAACATTGATAATAATCAAATCACATCCCTAATTACCTAGTGAGAGTGACGGTAATTATATTAGGAAACCCTATGTAGTTGAGGTAAGTGGAGAGATAGAGAGAGAGATAAATGAACTTTTACATTAATTTAAATATGAAACATAATGAACCTAATCTATTTATAGATATAGTGACTCAATCCTTTTACACATATTATTACATTATTTTTAACATAAATATCCATTAAATACAGCCACAATATCGAATTAAAAGACTAGGTACATAAAATAAAACAAGAAACTAAAACAATATTTCTTTATTTTAATCTCTATATTGAGATCCTAAATCTATTTGAGCTCCTAAAACTTCATAGGATAACCTGAGGAATACATAAAATAAGGGGAGAGCTATAAATCCAAGTAAGGGAATAAACATGATAATGTAGAATAACATATGAGTAAAATGGAATAACATGATATCATAAAATGGAAGGATCATGAATAATCACATGGGATCATAACATAAAGAACATGGTATTATAATATCATGAAAACATAGGAAAGTGGAAGCAACATAAAACATGGCATAAACAAAAGTCAAGGCTAACTGCCAAGACAACATCACATGGTGTATAGAGTCTCATCATGGATAAGTTAAATTTGTAATCTCATGCATAATTTTTCATGAGAAAAAAACATTACCCAATGCATTGGATCACTATCTGGGTGCACTCATCATAACATGTACATGCTTATGTGTTCCACAAAAGGTAATCATTCATAAGTCAAAAACATAACGTATTTGAGAAATAAAATTAAGGCATGTATTACCCAGCCAAAGGAAGGTAGAATAATATAGGTATATATGTAATATACATATATATATATATATATATAATCATTTAATAACATCAAATAGAGAGATAAAGTGGGTTAGAGAGGGAAAGGCATAACCCCAAGAAAAAGGGTGGTTCGGAGCGATCCCCTACCTTATGTTCCAGAATAACTTTTTAATTGCACTCAACAGTCTAGATAATAAAATTAGATTCATTAATTACATAATTTAGAACCTTTTCCATCAATATTTCATTCACATAATTTTATTAGGTTTTTTTATAACAATTTTTATGAGATATAAGGTTTAATTTCACTTTTTTGAGGGCATTCGTTTCATGGTTCCAAGGTCAGGTCACTTGTGGATAATAATTAAAGTACTTTTCAAATTATACAACTATATAAGTGAAATTAAATGGTATTCATATAATTATATAAATTTAAATGGTCCCAATTATCCTTTTTTACATAGGGATGATTCTTTTAGTAAAAATATTAACGTTATTCGATTAGTTCTATTTGGTAGATTTACCGACCATCATGAAGTAAAATTATTTTATATAATTAAATGATAATTAAAATATTCTATAACTTGAAATAATTTATATTAGAATTATAATAATATTATTAACTTTAATAATATTTTTATTACTATCCTTGAAGGTAGTGGAGAAAAATGAAGTGTGTTGTTTAATGAGGCAGTGAACCAACCATATTGTAAACAACATTTTCATTTTAGAATTTAAATAATGGAGGGTAGAAGATGGATATTCTATTAACACAATAACATTACAGTATATTTTTGAAAATATGGCCATCATGGTGTGTTTTATAGGTAGGTGAGGAGAATGTAGAAGAAGAATTGAATTTAAAATATGTAAATTTAGAATGTTACCTCTTAAATGTAGTCTCCTTATAATACTTCTTAATAAAACTTGAAATGTCCATTGGATGAGACCATAAATACTAGGATGTGGGGAGAGTATTTGTAATATAATTGGGTAGAAATTTGGCAATATAAAAGGCTTATAAGTTGAAAGTAGAAGGGGTGGTGAGGGGTGGTTTTTATAAGGGTGGGAGATGGGTGTTTTTTAATATTATATTCATTATATTATTATTTTGGATAAATTCTTTAAATATTATTTATTATTGTGATAATATAAAGTAAAATATTCATGTTAGTTTTAACTATTTGGTGATTACATCATCCATGACTCAAAAATTTGTGTATTTAGCTTATAATGTTAAATCTCATATTTTATCGTATTTTACCATTCAACAAAAATTCAACTATTTTAGAAAAAAAAATTACCCAAACCATTTTTCAATATGAATATTCCAAAAATGAAATCTATTTTATTAAAATATTTTTATAAATTTAATAAATTTAATTTTTAAATAAAATCCTCATTTATTTAAAAAATGCCAATTTTAATATTATGATCAATTTCTTAACCCTTTGAAAATTTACTTATAACATCATAAAATTATATTATCATTATAATTTAGATTAATATTAATTTATAAATCCATTTAATTAAAATAAACTTTATTTTAAATATTTATATTTTTTATAAAAAACTAAAATAGACTATATATGTTTTATAAAAATATGAACATTTATTTTATCATTTTTATAACATTTATTTACTTATCCCATATATAAATATGATATATTTTTATTTTATAAGATAAATAAATATTATTTTACATTTCCATAGGTCATATTACTATTCCAATAGTTAGGTTACTATTCCTAATGGTCATATTACTATTCTAACAGTTATGTTACAATTCCAATAGTCAGATTACTATTCTAACAATCAAATTTGTAATGATCATATGGGATCCCAAATTTCTATAAATACCTCATATCTCATTCATTCTTCATTAAATTAAATTTTCTCTCAAGGTTATATATATTTTTTATTTTTAAAATGAATATTGATTGAATGGCCCGAAGGCCTTCAATTTTTATTTATTTTTATAATCCCCCTTTTAAGGGTTGAGGGGGAACCCTTACAAGGCCCGTTGGCTTAAGTGACAGATTACATGTAACGACCCAAAGTTTCATTAATGGAAAATCCCTCTTAATCCAGATAATTGTCTCTTTATAAAAAAAATGTTTTTATAAGATGTCAAATTCTTTGGTTTTATGATAAGAGTTGTGACCGTTACTTTTATAGCCGTTGAACAGTGATCACATGATTAGTATAAATATAAGGCTTTAACGAACCCAATTTTACTCAGACAAAGGAAGCGATGGCCTCATCCAGTAGAATTGCCCCATACAAAGCCCATTTGTCGGAGTTCGGAAAAGAGGTGGCATCCTTAGGCTTCGCCCTTGACCAAGCCCAAGCTGAGCTTCATTATGTCAAGCTCTAACGTGACCGTCTACGGGAAAAGTGGAAGTTTATTGAGATTACCACTCGAACGATGTTATCCGAGCCACCCCAAGAGTCTGTCACCATCGCACACCTTACCGTTAGGTCTTATGCGGCTGTTTTAAGGGGTTATGTAACATATAAGTAGTACTATGTTCATGTAAATTATTTTTTGTATATAATAATGAATATAATTTCTAGTCATTTTTGATACATTGTAAATAGTTTTTAAAGTATAAATGGTGTTTTTAGTTATTATTTAATTAAGAAATCTATTTTATTAAATTAAGGGATTTTTGAATTAAATAATATTTTAATAAAATAATATTATTATTATTAAATTAATTAAATATAAATGATCTTATAAATTTATGAATGCAATTAAAATGTTATATTAAGGTTTGAAAGTCATTTCTGTCAAAACCCGTGAATTTTCGATAAATGTTGGTTTTTATTTTAAAAGTTAAAATTAACATATTTAGAAATTTTTTTAGATAAAATAAATGTCATTTCTGGAATCAGGACGTCGAAATTATCCAACGGTGAATTTTTCATAATTTTCTGAGACAGTCAAATTTTTGGGTAAAAATTAAATACCGTTTAAATATATAATGTGTTTTATGACATCATAATGACCCAATGGTGATGTAATAAAATACTATAATCCTTATGTTCGGCCGATATATGTTTTACCATTAAAATAAAGTTATTTTGGGTTTGTTTGACTTACTTTTCAAAGCATTAATGAACCCCTCAAGACTTATTCAACACTTTGCCTTTTTAAATTAATTTCCATGGGAGTGTGACTCACCTCCACATAAGCATCCTTATTATTTTAATAAGTTCGGACCTTGTCCTTGTAAAATATTGTTTTCCTCTTTCCTTTTCCAGAAACCATGGGAAAAACCATGGGAAGTTTTTTGGTTTGGATTAGTTTAATATAAGGGGTCCCAAACCTAAATAATAAAGAATTCTCTCACCTTTCCTATATAAACCCACCCAAGATCCCACTTACTCCTCAATAAAATCCTTTTGAGTTCGTCCAACCTCTGCCCTAATCTCTCTAGAATCCTCCCAAGTTTCCCCAAGCTCCCAAGAAGCCTCTCACAAGCCTCTCTCTAGCCTTTGGAAGCACACTTCCAAGTAAGGGTTTTTTCTTCCTTTCTCATTTTTGTCAATTTTCTTTAAGTTGTATTGCCCTTTTAATTTCAATTATGAATTTTGGGGTATGGTTTCTCACCTCCCCCATACTTCCCTCTTATTGTTAGAATGATGGGAGACCCCTTTCTCTCTCATTAAATGCCTCCCATGTACACCTCTTACTATGCCGAAATTCTAAAAGGAACTTCTCTCTCTTCTTTTACATTCAAGCAATAATTTTGTATCATGAATCTAAATTCCTTTTCAATTGTTGGGACATCTATCTATATGACCTAATTACTGTATATTACATGTAAATATGATGAGGAACCCCTTTCTCTCTCATCAACCATTTTTTATGAATTCTTATGTCATGCCGTTATGCTGCCGAAATCGCACCGATTTTCTAAGCCAATGTCATTGTGTAGTGAATACCATGCCCATTTCTCCATCAAGGGTATTCACCTTTATGCACCTTTACTTATTGATTAAAAAGTTTCATGTATGAATTCCACATTACTTTATCGTGGAATAAATGATTATGTTTTATGAATCCATGTTTTATGATCCATGTGGCACACTTATGCATGAAATGAAATGTTTAAGAAGGGTGCACCCTTATAGCGCTCCAATGCATTGGGTAAAGTATAGTATCATGATACGTCATGTGAAATGAGTTTTGAATCATGATAATTCAAGTGAAACTAGGGTTTACACGTGCTTCATGAGAAATGAGGGTTTACTCATGCTCCATGTGCAATGAGCCTTGGCTCATGCTAATTCAATGTTAAGTGTTGTTGCCACATTTCCATGTTATGATTATCATGATTTATCATGCCTTTATGTTCATTTTTATCTTATGCTCTATTTACATGCCTATTTCCTAACATTTATTGTACTCCTCATGTTATTCCATGTGTACTCCCTTACTGGGCTTTATAGCTCACCCTTTTCTTATGCATGTCCTCAGGTTATCCCATGCAATGATAAGTACGGGGGAATATAGTGGTCATGTAAAGGAAGTTTTCAATAAAGATGTTGTATTTCATGTTTTAAGTTTTTATGTAATGATCCTAAGCCCCAAATACACTAAACCTATCGATCTTATTTGTTGTATCAAGTGAAGTTTTATGTAATAAATCATGTTTAAGTTGTAATAAAAAGCAGGGTTGTCATAGTTGGTATCAAAGGATAGGTTTAGTTATTTTTGGGATTAGGAAACCCTAGTAAAGCCTTAGATACAAGACTAAGTATAATAAAAACATCCCTAATATTTGTTAAATACTAAGTAAGTGGTTTATCAAACAAATACATCCATGTCTGGATACGAGCAGGTAGAGGCGGCTCTGGCACAGATGTATCCTAGGGGTAAAACTCGAAAACACCACTTTGAGCTAGACTCGAACGGGAACTGGTGCATGACAACGGGCCTTACTGCACTCTTGGTTACGAAACTCTCAGGGGATATGTTTTGATAAATTCACAATCTTGGTATGAACCCTTATTAAGGGAAAAATTCCCCTAAGAATATATGTTAGAAAGTAGATCATGAAAAGCCTAGATTTAATCCTATAGACTCATGAGTTAAAGAAATTAAAGTTTATTTATAAGTCATCAACTTTTGTCTTTGGATTACCCTTTATGTGTTACCCCTAACTTTCCTTTTATTCCAGCCAATGGCCGGTAATAGGAGGACTTGGACTAACAGCCGTTGTGAGGATCAGTGTGATGATTGTACTAATGAGATTCCCAATCCAATGAGAGTGGGAATCACAAACTTTGTCACGCTTCTCTCTCAGCTAACTCAAGTTTTGAATAGAAACACGGGTCAAGAGGAACATTCAACCCCCCCCCCAGAAAAAACAAGTCACTATCGAGAGCTTCATGATACAAAGGCCTCCTACTTTTAGTGGATCATCTGATCCCATGATCGCTAAACAATGGATCAACTCCATTGAAAAGATCTTCTCCATCCTTCAATGTTCTGAACAAGAGAAGGTTCTCCTGGCTGCTTATCGTATGGAGGGTGAAGCTGATCAATGGTAGACGTTGATCAAAAATACGAATCCTGAGGAGGAGATCGAGTCTTTGGAATGAAAGGAATTCTGGAAGATGTTTTTCGATAAATATTTTCCGCGCACCCTCCGTCTTAAGATGGAAAGGGACTTTATTTCCCTCAAGCAAAAAGATGAAGAATATGTGGGAGCATATGAGGAAAAATTCACAAGGCTTGCATGATACGCTTCCGGCTTTGTCGTTACCCCGAATGCAAGGTTGACCGCTTCTTTGGTGGGTTGAATCCTAGCTTGCGGAAAGCATTAGCGATCCGTGACTTCGACAGCTATGAGGAAATTGTTTGATGTTCTCTCAAGGTCGAAATAGAGATCGGAGAATCATAGGGGTATCATGGGGACAAGAAGCATAAGGTGGACTTCAATGCTGGTGGTCCGATTGATAAATCCAACGACGCTAAGAAGTTCCAGCACCCCACTTTCCAAAAGTGCAGAAAGAAGAACCCTGTAAATTGCCTTAAGGGGACGAGAAAATGCTTCAGGTGTGGAAGAGAAGGGCACCTATCTATTAACTGTCGGCAAGAAGGACCCGTGGCTGCGACAGAGGAGAGGAACGCTCCGTTTGAACCTCAACGCGTTGTTCAATGCTACAAATGCAAAGAACTGGGTCATTTTTCAAATCAGTGCCCTAATCCTAGGGTTATCGGAGGCAACCAACAACCTCCAAGACAGCAAGGAAGAGCTTTTGCCATAACTTCTGCCAAAGTGAACCCCGAAAACGAAGTAGTGACAGGTACGCTAGTTATTCATTCAAGAATAGAAAACATACTTTTTGATTCAGGTTCTACGCATTCTTTTATATCTCGAAAGTTTAGTAGAACAATCCCAGCACCACCAAAAATCATGGAAGCAAAGATGTCAGTGAGTACGGAAAATGGGGCAATCATTGCATCCCATGAATATAAGTCATCCCCTGTTATAATCTGTGGATTGAATTTCCTAGTGAACCTCTTTATACTCCCTTTGGTGGAATTTGATGCAATTCTTGGCATTGATTGGATTTCCTTATATAGAGCCAACATAAATTGTTGGGAGAGGGAAATCACACTCCATATGGAGAATCGACCCCCGATTCTTTACAAGTGTCAGGAGGAAGATGAATCTCCTTTAGCTCCATCATCTAAAGAATGGATATTACTTCCCTATGAGCACGCGTATCTTTCTTAGATGATTGAGTCCAAGGAAGAAACCATCCTTAAAGAAATGCCTATTGTGAGGGAATTCTCTAAAGTGTTTCCCGAGGAACTGCCTGGTCTTACTCCAAGAAGAGATGTTGAGTTCTCAATTGAACTTATACCTGGGGCTCTACCAATATCCAAGACTCCATATAGAATGGCTGTTGTTGAGCTTGAAGAGCTGAAGAAACAACTATAGGAGAATCTGGATAAAGGGTTTATATGCCCAAGTGCTTCACCTTGGGGTGCACCAGTCCTCTTCGTCAAGAAGAAGGGTGGGTCAATGCGGCTTTGCATCGATTATCATGAACTTAACAAAATCACGATAAAGAACAAGTATCCACTCCCATGAATTGATGACTTGTTCGATCAGTTGCATGGAGCACAATACTTCTCCAAGGTGGACTTGCGGTTGGGATATTATCAAGTAAGGGTGAAGAAGGAAGATATCCCCAAGACTGCTTTTCATACAAGGTACAGGCACTATGAATTCATAGTAATGCCTTTCGGACTCACCAATGCTCCATCAATATTCATGGACTTGATGAATAGAGTCTTTAGAGATTACCTTGACAAATTTGTGGTAGTATTTATAGATGATATTATAATATACTCCAAAACCAAGGAGGACCATGAGGAGAATTTAAGAACTGTACTAGAGACTTTGCGCAAGGATAAGCTCTATGTAAAGTACAGAAAGTGTGAGTTCTGGTTGAAGGATGTCTCATTCTTGGGCCATATCATCACAAGCAATGTGATATCTGTGGATCCCTCCAAAACAGATGCAATTGAGGGATGGCCGAGGCCAACATCGGTAATGGATATCCGTAGCTTCTTGGGGTTAGCTGGATATTATCGACGATTTGTGAGAAATTTCTCACGATTTTCCTACCCTCTTACCAAGCTAACTTTAAAGGGAGTAAAGTTTTCTTGGAGTGATGAATGCGAAGAAAGCTTCAAGGAGTTGAAAAGGAGGCTTATCACTGCACCCGTGATCACTTTACCCACAAGTGGGGAGATTTTTGTGGTATTTAGTGATGCTTCAAAGAAGGGATTAGGTTGTGTGCTGATACAGAATGCTAAAGTGATATCCTATTCCTCAAGGAAGTTGAAAATCCATGAGCGAAACTATCCAACACATGATATGGAGTTGGCGGCTGTGATTTTTCCTTGAAAATCTGGCAGCATTATCTCTATGGAGAGAAATGTGAGATATATACTAACCACAAGAGTCTTAAATATATATTCACACGGAAAGAGCTTAATATGCGCCAGAGAAGATGGATATATCTCATCAAGGATTATGAATGTTCAATACATTACCACCCTGGGAAAGCGAACAAGGTGGCGGATGCCCTAAGTAGAAAGGATCCAGTGATTCTATCAATGATGAGAATTGAGAAGGATCCAATCTTCTTAGACTTGATGAAGATGGATGTGGGAATCATAAAGAAGGGAACATCATCAATCCTTTCACAAATGATTTCTCAAACATCTCTTTTGGAAAGGTTAAAGGATGCTCAAAAAGATGATGTGGGATTTCAAGAAAAAGTGGAAGCTATCAAAAAGGGGAAATCCTCAGAGTTTAATGTTAATGAAGAAGGAATTGTGCGGTTTGGGAAATGACTATGTGTTCCATCAAGTCCGGAGCTGAAGAAGGAACTTTTGGATGATGCACATAGTTCAAATTTCTCTATTCACCCAGGGATCACAAAGATGTATCGAGATCTCCGAGAAAACTTTTGGTGGGATAATATGAAGAAGGAGATCGCTGAATATACATCAAAGTGCCTGGTGTGTCAGCAAGTGAAGGCAGAGAGGCAGAAGTCTAAGGGGATGATGCAACCATTGCCCATACCAGAATGGAAATGGGAGAACATCACTATAGACTTTGTCACCGGACTTCCGAGGAAATCCAAAGGCAACAATGCAATCTGGGTTGTTGTGGATCGTCTTACAAAGACTGCACACTTCATTTCTATTCGGGAGGATTTCTCATTGGATCAACTGGCACGAATATATATTAGGGAAGTGGTAAGGTTGTATGGAGTACCACTATCTATTGTGTCTGATCGAGATCCAAGATTCACCTCTAAGTTTTGGAAGAGTCTTCAACATGCTCTGAATACTAAACTAAACTTCAGTACGGCCTATCATCCTCAAAATGATGGAAAATCCGGTCGGACTATCCAAACACTTGAGGATATGTTGAGAGAGTGCTCAATGGACTTTAAAGGAAAATGAGATCAACATCTTCCTCTGGTTGAGTTCTCTTATAATAACAGTTTCCACTCGAGCATCCAAATGGCACCATATGAAGCCCTGTATGGGAAAAGGTGCAGAACACCGGCATGTTGGGATGAGGTCAATGAACGTAAGCTGCTTGGACCAGAAATGGTCGAAGAAATGGTGGATAAGGTGAAAACCATTCAGCAGCATATCAAGGCAGCCCAAAGTCGACAGAAGAGTTATGCAGATAATCGTCGATGAGACCTTGAGTTTAAAGTTGGATACATGGTGTTTTTACGCATATCTTCGTGGAAGAAGGTCATGAGTTTTGTAAAGAAAGGGAAGTTAAGTCCAAGATACATCGTCCCCTTCGAGATTCTTGATCATGTTGGGGTTGTGGCCTATCGACTAGCACTTCCACCTACTATGGCCAAGGTGCATGATTTCTTTCATGTATCCCTCTTAAGGAAGTACATACCAGACCCTTCACATGTACTCTCTTCCAAGGTGGTACAATTGGAAGATGATCTTTCTTATGAGGAGCAACCAGTGAAGATCTTAGATCGTAGAGAAAAGGTTCTACGAAATAAGACAATTCCCCTCGTCAAGGTGTTGTGGAGAAACCACAAGTTTGAAGAAGCGACTTGGGAATCGGAGGATATGATGAAGTTAAGTTACCCACATTTGTTTTAGTGTGGGAAAAGGAAAATTTTGAGGGCGAAATTTCTTAAGGGGGGAATATTGTAACAACCCAAAGTTTCATTAATGGAAAATCCCTCTTGATCTAGTTAATTTTCTCTTTATAAAAAAAATGTTTTTATAAGATGTCAACTTCTTTGGTTTTATGATAAGAGTTGTGACCATTACTTTTATAGCCGATGAACAGTGATCACATGATTAGTATAAATATAAGGCTTTAACGAACCCAATTTTACTCAGACAAAGGAAGCGATGGCCTCATCCAGTAGAATTGCCCCATACGAAGCCCATTTGTCGGAGCTTGGAAAAGAGTTGGCATCCTTGGGCTTCGCCCTTGACCAAGACCAAGCTAAGCTTCATTATGTCAAGCTCGAACGTGACCGTCTACGGGAAAAGTGGAAGTTGATTGAGATTACCACTCCAGTGATGTTATCCGAGCCACCCCAAGAGTATGTAACCATCGCACACCTTACCCTTAGGTCTTATGCGGCTGTTTTAAGGGGTTATGTAACAAATAATTAGTACTATGTTCATGTAAATTATTTTTTGTATATAATAATGAGTATAATTTCTAGTCATTTTTGATACATTGTAAATAGTTTTTAAAGTACAAATGGTGTTTTTAGTTATTATTTAATTAAGAAATCTATTTTATTAAATTAAGGGATTTTTTAATTAAATAATATTTTAATAAAATAATATTATTATTATTATTAAATTAATTAAATATAAATGATCTTATAAATTTATGAATGTAATTAAAATGTTATATTAAGGTTTGAAAGCCATTTCTGTCAAAACTCGTGAATTTTTGATAAATGTTGGTTTTTATTTTAAAAGTGAAAATTAACATATTTATAAATTTTTTTAGATAAAATAAATTTCATTTCTGGAATCAGGACATCGAAATTATCCAACGGTGAATTTTTCATAATTTTCTGAGACAATCAAATTTTTGGGTAAAAATTAAATACCGTTTAAATATATAATGTGTTTTATGACATCATAATGACCCAATGGTGATGTAATAAAATACTATAATCCTTATGTTCGTCCAATATATGTTTTAACATTAAAATAAAGTGATTTTGGGTTTTTTTGACTTAATTTTCAAAGCATTAATGAACCCCTCGAGACTTATTCAACACTTTGCCTTTTAAAATTAATTTCCATGGGAGTGTGACTCACCTACACATAAGAAACCTTATTATTTTAATAATTTCGGACCTTGTCCTTGTAAAATATTTTTTTCCTCTTTCCTTTTCCAGAAACCATGGGAAAAACCATGGGATGGTTTGTGGTTTGGATTAGTTTAATATAAGGGGTCCCAAACCTAAATAATAAAGAATTATCTCACCTTTCCTATATAAACCCACTCAAGCTCCCACTTCCTCCTCACTAAAATCCTTTGGAGTTCGTCCAACATCTTCCCTAATATCTCTAGAATCCTCCCAAGGTTCCCCAAGCTCCCAAGAAGCCTCTCACAAGCCTCTCTCTAGCCTTTGGAATCACACGTCCAAGTAAGGGTTTTTTCTTCCTTTCTCATTTTTGTCAATTTTATTTAAGTTGTATTGCCCTTTTAATTTCAATTATGAATGTTGGGGTATGTTTTATCACCTCCCCCATACTGCCCTATTATTGTTTTAATGATGTGAGACACCTTTCTCTCTCATTAAATTCCTCCCATGTACACCCGTTACTATGCCGAAATTCCGAAAGGAACTTCTCTCTCTTCTTTTACATTCAAGAAATACTTTTGTATCATGAATCTAAATTTATTTTCAATTGTTGGGACATGTATCTATATGACCTCCTTACTTTCCATTACATGTAAATATGATGAGGAACCCCTTTCTCTCTCATCAACCATTTTTTATGAATTCTTATGTCACGCCGTTACACTGCCGAAATCGCACCGATTTTCTAAGCCAATGTCATTGTGTAGTGAATACCATGCCCATTTCTCCATCAAGGGTATTCACCTTTATGCACCTTTACATATTTATTAAAAAGTTTCATGTATTAATTCCACATTCCTTTATCGTGTAATAAATGATTATTTTTTATGAATCCATGTTTTATGATCCATGTGGCACACTTATGCATGAAATGAAATGTTTAAGAAGGGTGCGCCCTTATAGCGCTCCAATGCATTGGGTAAAGTATAGTATCATGATACATCATGTGCAATGAGTGTTGACTCATGCTAATTCAAGTTCAACGAGGGTTTACTCGTGCTTCATGTGCAATGAGGGTTTACTCATGCTCCATGTGCAATGAGCCTTGGCTTATGCTAATTCAATGTTAAGTGTTGTTGCCACATTTCCATGTTATGATTATCATGCTTTATCATGCCTTTATGTTCATTTTTATCTTATGATCTATTTACATGCCTATTGCCTAACATGTATTGTACTTTATTCCATGTGTACTCCCTTACTGGGCTTTATAGCTCACCCTTTTCTTATGCATGTCCTCGGGTTATCCCATGCAATGCTAAGTACGAGGGAATGTAGTGGTCATGTAAAGGAAGTTTTCAATAAAGATGTTGTATTTCATGTTTTAAGTTTTTATGTAATGATCTTAATCCCCAAATACACTAAACCTCTCGATCTTCTTTGTTGTATCAAGTGAAGTTTTATGTAATAAATCATGTTTAAGTTGTAATAAAAATCAGGGTTGTCATATTGCATGACCCAGGGTTCTTACAGAAATTCATCCCAAATAGACACTTGAAACTTCCCCTCCCCTGAATATATCGTGATGACCTCTCTCCACCTTTTCAAGGCTAGTCGGATAGTTGTCATATGCAGAGATGCACAGACCTGGTACCAATGGCAATGGAATACCATCTCATTATTACAATTCAGGTTATCTCTACTTTGGTGAATGTTCCTACTTGGAATCCTTATCTAGAGCCTTGTTCATTGAGTCTATCTAGTTACATCTACATTTCATGTGGCCCGAAGGCCTTGAGGTAGCTTTAAGGCCTTGAGGTGGCCTAATGGCCTTGAGGTTGGTCTAAATTATTACTATCCCGAAGTCCTTGAGTGGATCAAAGTCCTTGGAGTACTCGAGGACCAAACTGGTGGCCTGAATTCTGAAACATATTAATATTTCCATATGTTTCACTACCCAACAATACCTGGTACAGTAACCGGAAAATATGGATTCGCCTGGATTTGATATCGGGTCTCTTGTATAAACTTGAAGAGTCCTCACCAACTAGATTTGATCTCGAGTCTCTTGCATTACTAATATTCTTCTTCATTTATATAGTTTTGTTTGCAGGTGTATTGGTTCTGGTGGATCAAGCATATCCAAATTTTCATATTTCAGTTATATTATTTTCCATTATTTATCCCCTTGTAATATTTTCAATTATTATAATCATTTCTATTCTCTAAATGTAATTTTTAAATTAATATAATAAAATGTATATGGTTTTATAATGTGGTGAATGTTCATTATATAATATTATATTACTTAATATGACACTACTATCTAATCATAGGTAAAATTCTATTGATAAGATTCTGGTTTGTTACATTCTTCCCCCTTTATGAAATTTCACCTTTAGAATTTCATTTTACATACTAAGGTAAAAATAGGTGAGGGTACTTATACTACATGGATTCCTCTAGTTCCCATGTTTCCTTCGTATACCTATGGTTTCACCATAGTTCCTTGCCTAGGTCAATTGTCTTGTTGCATCAAACTTTGTCTCTATGGTCTAAGATATTCATTGTTTTCTCCTCATAAGAGATATCATTTTCCAGATGTACCGTCTCTAAATTTAGTACATGTGAGGCATCTAGTATGTGCTTCCTTAGTAGGGATACATGCAAAATGTCATGTAATTAAGAAAGGGGCGATGGTAGTTCTAGTCGATATGCTATAGATTCGATATAATCAAGAATCTCAATGGGTGATGTACCTGGGACTTAGTTTTACTATATTCCTTAATCTCATAACTCTATTCCATGGAGAAATATAGAGGAACGCTTTATATATGGCCTCAAACTCCAAGTATCATTGATGGTTATCATCATAGATCTTTTGTCAACTTTGAGAAGCCCTAATGTGCTCTTGAATAGTCTTTTCCTTTTATACCATTTCCTCAACCATTTTAGGTCCCAATGGCTTGAATTCACTAACTTCATCCCAGCATGCAGGTGTTCTATTTATTTTCCCATAAAGGGATCCATATGGATCCATTTAGATGCTTGATTGAAAGCTATCATTGTATGAGAACTCAACCATAGGAATATATTGATCTCATCCTCCTTTGAAGTTCATTGAGTATGCTCTCAACATGTCTTCAGTGTCTAGATAGTCTTCTTAGATTGTCCATTAGTTTGGGGTTGATAAGTCATACTGAATTTTAACTCAGTGTTTATATCATTTTGTATACTCTTATATAACTTGGAGAAAAGTCTCGGATATTTATTGGATATAATAGATAGTGGTGTTCCATGAAACATCACCACTTCTCTTATGTATATCCTTATGATTTGATCAAGTGATAAGTCCTCTCTAATTGAAAATAACTAAGAAGACTGTGTAAAACAATCCAACATAACCCATATAGAATTATTTACTTTGGATGTATTCATAAGACCAGTGATAAATCCCATAGTGATGTCTTCCCATTTCCATTTCGGTATAGGTAATGGTTGCATCATTTCCTTGTAATTTTTCATTTCATCCTTTACTTGTTGATATACCAAGAACTTTGATGTATATTTTATGATATCTTTCTTAATATTTTCTCACTAATAATGATCTAGGAGATTTCAATACATCATCATGATCCCTAGGTGTGTGTATATGGTCAATCTATGTGCATAAATCATTAAATCCTTCTTTATCTTAGGATTTGGGGGTACACATAGTTATGAAAAAAACCTTACAACTCCTTCTTTATCAATTTTAAACTATAAGGATTTAGCCTTTCTTATAGAATCTACCTTATTCTATATCTCCACATCATCTCTTTGAGCATCCTTTATCTTCTCTAAAAGTGATGGTTAAGCAATCATTTGATAAAGGAATGAGGATGTTACTTCCTTTATGATCCCCTTTTCCATCTTTTTCAAGTCAAATATAATTGGATCCTTATAAATTATCATCATTGATAATGTTTCTAGATCCTTTATACTTAGAAAATATGTAACTTTATTTTATTTCTTGAGATATTAGTGGATTGAGCAGTTATAGTCCTTGATCATATCTAACAATATTCAGTGGTTTATATTCAGCTCCTTTTTTGTGAATATATATTTCAGAATCTTGTGAATTTTATATATTTCATACCTCTCCCCATAGAGATAATGCCACTATATTTTAAATGAAATGATCACTACAACCAACTCCAGATCATGTGTTAGATAGTTTTTCTCATAAAATTTCAACTTCCTTGAGGCATAGGTTATCACTTTATCATTATGCATTAGTGCACATCCCAAGACCTTTTTTGAAGAATTGTTGTATACCATGAAAAGTTCCTCGCTTAAGGAAGTAAGGAAGAGTGGTGCATTGATAAGATTATTTTTCAATTCCTTAAATCCTTCTTCACATTAATAAGTATATACAAACTTTACTCTCTTTTGAGTCAACTTGTTTAGTGGGTTTTAAATTTACAAGAGGTTTCTCACAAATCATCAATAATACCTAGCTAGTATAAGAAAAGTACAGATCTCTATTACAGATGATAGTCTGGGCCACTTATTAATTTCTTTTGCCTTAGAAGGGTCCATAGATATCACTTTACTTCCAAGAATGATACTTTCTCTATCCATAACTATCATTTTATATAATTTTCATATATATTAACCTTTTTCAAATTCATTAGCATAATATTCTCATTCTCCTCATTCTCTTCCTTTATTTTGGAGTATATCAAAATATCATCTATAAATACTACCACACTTTTTTTGAGGTAATCTATAAAGACTATATTAATTTAGTCTGTAAATATTTCTACAGCATTATTGAGTCTAAAGGTAATCATTATGAACTCATAGTGTCCATACCTTGTTCTAAATGCAGTATTCGGAATATCTTCCTTCTTCACCTTTAATTGGTGATATATCGACCAAAGTTCCACCTTAGAGAAATATTGGTCCCCTAATAGTTGATCAAACATATAATATATCCAGGATTGGGGATAAATCTTCTTTATCATAATTTTTTTGAGTTTATAATAATCAATTTTAAGGTACATTGACCTATCCTTCTTCTTGATGAAGAGGACTAGAATACCCCACGGTGAAGCACTTGGGCATATAAAACCCTTGTCCAGATACTCTTTTAACTGCTTCTTCAATTCTTCCAACTCAATGGTTTCTATTCTGTATGGAGTCTTGGATATGGGTATATATCCAGGTATAATTTTGATTAAAAACTCAACCTATTAGTTAGGAGGAAGACTAGTAAAATATTCAAGTAATACATCGGTATAATCCCTCACAATGGGCATGTCTTTCATCGTGATTTTTTTACTTTGTATCAATCATTTTAGCTAGATATTCTTTCTCAACAGTCAATAATATCAAAACATGATAAGAAGATTCTAAAGGATATTTAACCGCCTCCTTACACTTGTATGGAATCAGAGTATGAATTGGGATGTGAAGAGTGATCTCCCTATCCCAATAGTCGATGTTAGATTTATATAAGGGAAGCCAATCCATTCCCAATATTATATCAAACTCCACTAAAGGAAGTAATACAAGATTTTATAAAAGATTCATTCCACATACATGACTAGGGATGATTTATATACTTGGGATGAAAAAATTGATCTATTTTTTGTTCTAATAGATTGATCAGACCCCATGTTTTTAGGTGATGTTTGAATAGTTTTACTAAACTTAAATTATATAAATGAATACATAGAACTAGAATCAAAAAATACATTCATTATTATTGAATGAATAACTAGTATAATTTTCACTGCATAATTTCTGGGATCCACCTTAGTAGTAGTGATAGAATATTTCCTTCCTTTCTCTCTAAGCCTTAGAGATTTTTTGTGGGTTTTCTATGACAACCCTTGTCTTAGGGAATTGTTTTACATAATTCTCATGTCCCTTGTAGTTTAAATACTACACTAAAGACTGATTATTAATCTAAAACTTATTTTTCTATGTCTCATTAGTGAACTTCTTTATATCCCTTCATAATTTATTAGCCTAACACCCCTCTTTTCCACACTTTAAGTATCTCCTAGTTACCTTAATATAGTATTTTGGATTCTTATTCCCACATTTTTTACACATGGTATGTTTTGTTTTCTTTCCTCTGTGATATTTATCCATTGATCCTCCTAAATTAAAATCCATTTTACAATTTGTTTTCTCCATGACTATAATACCACATAGAGTCTCCAATTTTTATCTCATCCTTGAGGTAATAAAGTAAAATATCTTCATAAATATAAATTATCAAATCAATATATCATTTCATAGACTTAGCTTTAACCCACAAAATAAATAGTTCACCTTACATTCTATGTAGATGACAAAGACGGAGGTGTACCATGAAATCCTTATGAAGTTTTCCTCATACACCCTGATAGACTCATCTTCCTTTTGCTTTAGTTTGAGAAACCCCCTCTCTATTTTCTAATAGAGAGTTTTGGAAAAATATTTATGGAAAAATGTTTTCTTGAAATCTTACCATTCTATAGAATCAATTTCCAATTTGGACTTCATCTTCTTGATCAATGCCCACCACAGATCGGCTTCCCTTCAAGATGATAGACATCCAACATGAAATTATATCATTCTGAGAATTTTAGGATAGAGAATATATTCTCAATATAGTTAATACATTGTTCTATGATGAGGGTATCATAAGATCGACAAAAGTTATGAGGACTTTGTTTAATAAAGGACTCAAGTAAAACTTTTTATTTCTTAGGAGAAGGAGGTAATTCCACATTATTCAAGTTATTATTCATAACATGAGTCAGCTAAGCTAGTACTTCCATGAATTTTCCAACTACCTCTCTCATAATGTTTGTCATCTCATTAGGTAAATCATCACATTACCTATCACATCGAATATTGGCATGATTTCTTATATTTCTCACCATTAACTAAAATAAAGAAAATAAAATTAGGGATTATAATACTTTTAATAATAAACATATAAAAGGGAAACTATGAACATAAAATGAAGAACTTATAAATGACATGTAAATCCTAATTTATGATTCTCTAGGTCTTAAATATAGGATATCCATGGTAATTTATGAAGTAGTTTTTCTAACCTAACAATTTATTAAAGTCCTTAATAATGGTTCATAAAGAGTTTGTAAATTTCTGAAGCATATCCCCCAAGAGTGTCAAACTAGATGTGTAGTAAAACCTCTTTGTCATGCATTAGGTGATGATTAATTTAATACCCAATTCACCCTTTTAGGGTTGTTACCCCTAGGTAAAACTATTTCAGAGCCATATCCACTTGTTGTATCTAAATAAGGATGTAATTTCTTGGAAACCACTCGCTCTATACTTCGCCAAATTTTTAGGATATTTTCCTATACTTAGAATTATCCCTATGGTTCTCACTAAATTATTATAGTCTTAATCCCAAAAAATAACCAGACCTTGACTATGAAACAAACTATAGCGACCTAATCCTTTGGGACATTCAGGAAAAGACAAATATCCATTAAATACAACCAAAGGATCGAAAGGCCTAGTGTATTTGGAAGAATAAGTGAATAAAACAACAAAATGAATCAAAAATAAAAAACTTATTTAATTTAATCTTTATAATTATCTCCTAAATCCCTTTGATCTCCTAAAATTTCATATGATAACTTGGGGAATACATAAAATAAAGGGGTGAACTATAAATCCCTGAAAGAGAATAAACATGATAATGTAGCATAACATGTGATTCAAATGAAATAACATAATATCATCAAATGGAAGGCTCATGAATAATCGCATGTGAGTATAACATAAATAACATGGTATCATAAGATCATGGCAACATAGGAAAGTGGTGGGAACATAAAACATGACATGATCATAAGTCAAGGATAACTTCTAAGACAACATCACATGTTGCATAGAGTCCCATCATGGATTAGGTTCACTCCCAAATACCATACATAATGTCTCATTAGAAAAAAACATTACCCAATTAATTGGAGTGTTATCTGGGAACACTCATCATAACATGTACAAGCTTATTTGTGCCGCAAAATATAATCAATTGTAAGTCATAAATAGAAGGTATTTGAGAAATGAACTTAAGGAATGTATTACCCCATGAAAGGAAGGGAGTATAAGCTAGGTATATATTTAAGAGACATATATATAGAATTCATAATCATTTCATAACATCAGAGAGAGATAGAGTTATAGAGAGAGGCATAACCCAAAGAAAAAGAGTGGTTCAAAGAGACCCCCTACCTTATGTCCTGAAATTGCTCTGCACTTGCATTTAACATCCCAGATAATCAAATTAGATTCATTAATTACTTAATTTATAACCTTTTCTATTAATATTTTATTTAATATAATTTTATTATGTTCTTTTATACCCATTTTTATAATATATAAGATTTAATTTCACTATTTTAAGGGTGTTCGTTTCATGGTACTGGTCACCTGTGGATAATTATTAAAGTACTTGTAAAATGAGAATATGGCTCCATAAGTTAAATTAAATGGTATTAATTTACTTCCATAAATTTTAATGTTCCCCTAAGTATCTTTTTTTTTTGTTTCTACATAGTGATGATTATTTTAGTAAAAATGTTGATGTTATTCAGATAGTTTATTTAGGTGGATTCACTGGCCATCAAAAACTAAATTCATTTTATTTAATTAAATTATTAGTAAAACATTCCATAAATTCAGATAGATTATATTATACTTTTTATCATATTATTTAATCATAATAATATTTTTATGACCAGACTTAAAGGCAGTGAATAAAAATGAAGTGTGTTATTCATAGAGGCAATGAACCAACCATATTCTAAACAATATTTTCATTTTAGAATCTAAATAAGGTAGGGTAGAATATGGATATTCAATCTACAAAATAACATTATAGTATATTTATGATACTTGATTCATCATGTCATGTTATATGAGGTGGGCGAGGAGAAGGTAGGATAATTAATGAATTTAAAAGAGGTAAATTTATAGTATTACCTCTTAAATATTTTCTCCTTGAAATACTCCTTAAGGCACATTGAAATGAAATTTATATGAGACTAGAATTTCTAAGACATGGGGAAGAGGATTGGGAAGGTAATTGGGAAGAAATTTAGGAATATTTAAGGCTTATAATTTGTGGGGATAAGGGGTGTTATTTATAATGGGAGGAGATGAGTGTTTTTTAATATTATATTCATTAATTTATTATTTTGGCTCAAAACTATCAATAGTATTGATTCTTGTGACTATTTAAAGTAAATGATGCATGTGAGTTCTAACTAGTGGGTTCTTACATCATCCATGACTCAAAA
Organism: Viscum album; assembly: GCA_963277665.1. Lineage (NCBI taxonomy): Eukaryota > Viridiplantae > Streptophyta > Magnoliopsida > Santalales > Viscaceae > Viscum > Viscum album. The sequence continues at coordinate 457,908,740 of OY728135.1, forward strand.
ATTCATGTATTTACCTTATAATGTTAAATACAGTATTTTACCGTATTTCACTATTCAACAAAAATTCAAATATTTTAGAAGATATTAAAAAATAACTCTAACCATTTTTTGACATGCAGATTCAAAAAATGAAATCCATTTTATGAAAATAATTTTTTTAATATGAGAAATTTAATTTTTAAATAAAATCCAAGTTTATTTTAAAAATACCAATTTCAATATTATGATCAATTTTCTAGCCCTTTAAAAATTGATTATAATCTCATAAAATAATATTATCATTATAATAAAACAAAATATTAAGTTATAAATTCATTTTATAAAAATAAACTTCCTTTTAAATATTTATATTTTAAAAAAAATGAAAATAAAACATATATGTTTTACAAAAATATGAACACTTATTTACCATTTTTAAAACATTTATTTACTTTTATCATGATATAAAAATGATATATTTTCATTTTATAAGATACCTAAATATTATTTTACATTTTCATTAGTGAGGTTACTACTCAAATGATCAGTTTACTATACATAATGGTCTTATTACTATTCTAATGGTCGGGTTACTATTTCATCGGTCAAATTACTTTTCAAATGATCAAATTTAAAATAGTAATATAGTATCCTTGATTTTTATAAATACCTCATATTTCATTTATTCTTCATTCACTTACATTTTCTCTCAAGGTTATGTATATTTTAATTTTCAAAATTCATATTTAATTACTAATATTCTACATCATTTCTACAATGTTGTTCGTGGGTGGAGTTATTCTAGTGGATTGAAAAAATCCAGTTTTTTATATTTTAGTTATCTTAATTTATATTTTTTATACCTTTGTATTATTTTCAATTATTATGTCCATTTTTATTCTCTAAATGTAATTTTTTAATTAATATAATAAAATTTAATTGGTTTTATCATGTGGTTCATGTGCGTTATATAGCATTATATTATATGAAAAAATTATATAATTAGAGAGAAAATTATATTGATAAATTTATAGGTTGTTACAATAGAAATACCTTGAGAGGGGTTTTCTATATTAGGTTATTCTAGATAATCCTGATAGGTTGGTATAAATACTCTAAGAAGTCTTTTGAATTTTAATTTAATTTAATTTCATAAGTAATGATTGAATTTTTTTTATTAAAAATAATCCTTTAATATCAATTATCCTCTATTCATCCTTATTTTAATTTTTAAGTCATCCCAATCACACCTATGAATTAGTTTAATTAATTTTAATTTAATAATTCATGAAAACATTAATACTAGTGAATATTATACCCCTTTTCCTTGTGGGATAAACCTCATCTTACCACTATTCTACATCCTAATAGTTAGTGTAGTTCAGGTTATTATAAATTTAAAATTTTGATTCACTCAGAAGATTCAACAACTGTAAAGACCTAAAAATTCCATGTAATTTTTTTTAAATTATATGGAAATATTCGAGCCTAAAGTTTCTAATGACACTTGATTCTGAGGCCTGGAGAACCCAAAATTATTTTCTGAAGTTTCTTAAGTACTTTTAGTAAGCGCGTGAGTGGTTTTTTTTAACTTTTGAACCAGTGTTCGGAATTGAAATTTGAGGGTACCGTTGATCTCGCAGTGCCGATAGTTGCTTAAGGATACCTTCACCTTGGCTACAGTTGGTTGTGGGTGGAAGATATTTTTTGTTACCCATTGTGGAAAAATAAAAAAAGTGGAAATAAAAATAAACTAACTTTATTTTTATTCAACTTTTTAATTCTTTTGAATTCTCATTGGGGACCACACGATCTATTCAAACCTTTTTTTTTAATTATACCAAACCCCCAACATTTAATGACTTCATTAAATGAAGTCATTAAACCTATCAATTAAGGGGGAGACTCTTCATCACTTTGATTGGGCTCTTGGTTTTTTCTAGAGAAGAATCTTGGTGGAGGATCTTTCTGGAGGAAACCCCCCTTAGAGGAAGAACTCTTCTCCTTCGATGAACATTTCTCCAATGAAGAACTCCATTGAAGGATCTCCAACGAGGAACTTCTTCAACGGCAACGAACTAACATCCATCTTTCCCTCTCCTCACCAATGTCAACAAATTTTCAAGGTAGGGATTGTTGTTTTTGTATACCCCTTAACCCATTCTTTTAGTTCTTCTTGATTTAAGAACAACTATGTTGCTTGCTACCGTTCTAACACGGAGGGTATGAGCCAAACGAACACGACCCGACCCCTCCGCAACCTTTGTGGATTTTGTGTTCTTCATGGATTGTTTATGGGTTGATAGAATCCCGATTTTGGTGGTCTTAAATTGATGGTGACGTCCCGAGAAGAGTGCGGGAGTCTTTGGAATGAAGATCGGGCCACTGGGGCGCACCCGGTGACCTGAGGAACGTCATCGGCGACCGGTGCCGATGACCAGTGCCAGTAGGGCTCGAGAGTGGCAGTTGGCACTCCGGCTGGTCGCGATGATGGCGGCATCTGTCACTCCGGTTGTGGCTCGTTAGCCACGTCAAAGCAAGGGCAGCGGTCGGCGCATGGTCGGCCGCATGAAGGGGGTGGCGTCCTGTGCCTGCGCCTCCGGGCTTGTAGGGGTCTCGGTGACAAGGGGGGGCTCGTTGCCGGCTGCCGGAGGTGGCACAGTGTGTGACCGTGCCACAAAGGTGGGATGGTCATCTATCCAGTCGAGGTGCCGAGCAGGACCCCTGGATCCTTTTGGTATACCCCACTTGAGTTTTGGATGAAGTTTGGGTATGACCGGGTTGGATCGAACACAAATCCAACCGGGTCCTCGAGACTAAAAAGGCCAATAACTTACATACAGGGCGTATGTTTGATGCACTGTCTATTGCGTTGATACCCCTATTATGTGGCGGTCCTTTTGGGATATTTCTTCATGGAATTTTGTGGTAGTTAGAGTATCGACCTATGGCTTGAGGAGCGGACTCTCATAGAATTAAGCGAGCTTAGTGCGGGAACCGTGTGGCTGGCTGTAACATTAGAAAGGGGTCATACGTGGGTCTGTGATTTGGGATCCTACATGATTCTGCGTTCCAGGATCACACATGGATCCGCTCTAGGAATCCATGTGGAACTACTCTAGGATCCTACATGTGTCTGCCTCTCAACAGATTAAGATGATTTAGTAGATACATCTAATCATCATTACTACCATACCTAAGTTATACCTGGTGTGAGATGAGTTCTAATCTTTGTGGTGAAATCATTATGGATCTTCTTTATGTGGTGTTACTTTCATGGTACTTCTTCCTTCATGGATAGTTGTGCTTTTGGCTTAGGAGATGGAGCTCTATGTAATCTTGACAACTTAGGTATATGTATGGGCATACACCTAAGTAAGGATGGTTGTTACTTCATGCCTTGTGATTGTACTCTTACTTTTGAGGTTAATTGTTTATGGATTTTGGGAGAACTTTGGGGGTCTTGGGGTCCCTACTGAGTATCGTTATACTCACCCCTACATGGGTTATACCTTCACCTTATTGTGTCCTATACAGACAACAGATAGCATTGATCGAGGCTAAGGGTGATGGAAAGGAGGCTGCTCGGAGGTGGACTTAGACGAGACGTACCACAGGGATGTCTTGATCGATATTTGTACCTACCCTTCGGGTAGGATTCCTGGTGGATGATTCAGAAGTTGTTTTCATTTCAGTTGTACTTTTACTTTCAGTTGGTCTTGTATACTAGCCCTTACTTTCTGTACACTTTTTACTATAGTAGTTACATGTGGTTACTCCTTGTTGTGTTTTCATACTGCTTGTGTTGTAGGTTTTAAAGTAAATTCCTTCCCGATTACTAGGATATGCCTTTCGATGCTATTTGCCAGCCCCTAGCCTATGGAAGGCGGGCTTGGGGTAGTCACGACACGAGCCCCAAGGACGGGTCGTGACAGATTGGTATCAGAGGAGTTAGTTATACTGTAGAACATTAGACTCTAATCTTTTAACAGCAATAGTGTTATGTGTTATGAGTATGGTTATCAGTTTAGGGAATCCAATGTTAGTGTGGCGGCCGACATATCCATACACCAAGACCCTGACTTCTGATTTCTGAATCAGTGCACGAAAACACTGATTGCGTACGTGTTTTGAAAAGTTTTCTTTGTGATCTCTTTGATTCAACTCACCAAGTATAACTTATTGACTGTGGCGCACCTGTTTCTTTTTAGGATTCCTCCACGTAGAGAGCCAGCACAGGTTCTGGGTAGAGCATGTCGTGACATCATACCGAGCGACGAGGCCTTGGTGCAGGGCCCTTTTTCAGTAGAGGCACTAGTGGAGGCACCAACGGTACCATTACCCATTGGGCCACCAATGCCACCAACCCCAGCACAGAGAGTGCATGTCATATGAGCGCATTTCATGAGTTCTAGCACTAGAGGCCACCCAGGTTCAGGGGTGAGATGGACCAACAGGTGGCTGAGGATTGGTTAGAGGTCATGGTGAGAGTCTTCTGACTGGTAGGGACACCAGCTAATCTCATGGTGATCCTTACTGCCAGTCTTCTACAGGTAGCAGTAGGAAGATGGTGGAGCTTGATGCTCTGGGTTCATAACAAGGTGACACTTCCCTGGGCAGACTTTGAGAGCCTGTTTCAGGCAGAGTTTGTCTCAGTGACACTTCGTGCATTGCGCATACAGGAGATTCTTCATCTGCAGCAGGGCAGCATGACTGTGGTTTAGTACTCAGCGAGGTTCACCAACCTCTCACTCTACTCCACTTGTATGGTTTGGGACCCATTCTTCAGGGCCCAGACCTTCGAATAGAGACTCAGGCGGGAGACCAGGGCTTTGATGATTTCTCTCAGCATCCCGACGTAGGCGGGGGTGTTAGAGAGATCCCTCTTAGTGGAGAGTTTTCTTTTTGAGCAGTCACCAGCAACGAGACCCACCACTGGGCGTCATGTAGCAGAGTATTCTACAGTTGGAAGAAGAAAGATGTCATAGAGGTCCAAGAGGACCAGACCTATAGGTGGAAAACCGCAGGATTCAGGGTCGGTTGTGCAGGGCACCTGAGACAGAGTCAGTCATGAGAGGATCAAGCAGTGTTACGCATGTGGCGGGCAGGGTCACATTTCTCATGACTGTCCGACCCACCGTACGGATGATCAGCAGATGGTTGAAGGACCACCCAGGTAGAGACAAAGGTTCAACTGAGGAGGTCTACAAGGAGTAGGCGAACGTGGTAGAGGATTTGGTCGTGCAGTTGGTGGTGGGCGACAATTTGAGGTGTTACCGCCACCACCACCATGTGGTCCACCCCGACCATAGGTAGAAGGTGGATAGGGGCGAGCCCAGCTCTTGACAGCTGAGTCCTATGACCACGACACTCTGGAGATGATACAACGTATGATCTATGTCTACTTCACCATAGCTACAGTACTTATAGACACATGTGTCATTCATTATTTTATTGCCACTACCCTCGTTCGGAGCTTGGAGATTCTGTTGGAGTCTTTGGCTCGATCCTTATAGTTATAGACTCCTATGGGATAGGATTCGATGATTACACACTGGTTCTGGCAGTGTGAGCTTACTCTAAGAGGCTAGAACATTGGTAGGGATCTTCTAGTAGTGGCGTCGAGGCCTTATGACATCATCTTGGGTATGGATTGGTTATCTACAGTACATGCCCAGATCGACTACATTAGGTGAAAAGTGTGGTGTATCCATGAGGATGGGGCTATATTTACCTTCACCAGTGAGAAGGGAGCCTTTACATCACAGGATGGAATTACCCAGAGGAGAGTGCAACTAATCACTCATCAGTTGGATAGCCTTACCCTCGGAGCGGTTGATGTGGAGAGTTTTAGATATCCTGTAGTGGTGAGATAGTACTCGGATTTCTTCCCTGATGATGTTTCGGGTCTACCTTCTCATAGGGAGGTGAAATTTTACATTGAATTGTACCCCGGGATGGCACTGATATCTACACCAGCATATGGGATGGATCCCGTGGAGCTTTGTGAGCTACGGGTGCAGTTGGTGGACATAAAGGGGAAGGGGTTCATATGGCCCAGTGTTTCTCCTTATCCAGCCCCGATTTTGTTCGCAAAGAAAGCAGACGGAAGCTTGAGACTTTGTGTTGACTATTGGTGCCTAAACCATGTGGATGTGAAGAACAAGTACCCACTTCCAAGGATTGACAATCTCTTTGATCACCTGAAGGGAGCACGGTGGTTCTCAAAGATAGACCTCGGGTCAGGCTATCACCAACTCAGAGTATGAGATGAGGATGTGCAGAAGATGGATTTCAGATGTCGTTACGGCCATTATGCGTTTGTGGTCATGTCGTTCAGCGTGACCAATGCTCTATTAGTGTTCATGGGACTCATGAATAGGATATTTCAGCCATACCTTGATTGCTTTATAGTATTCTTCATCGACAACATTCTGATCTACTCAGCTACTGAGGAGGAGCATGACTATCATTTTCAAGTAGTTATGGACACACTCTGAGAGCACCAACTTTATGGTAAGCTCTTGAAGTTCCAATTCTGAATCTGAGAGGTTCACTTTCTGGGACATTTCATCTCAGAGGTTGGATTTTTGGTGGATCCAGTGAAGATTTAGGTGGTACTATCTTGGGATCCACCCAGGAGTGTGACAGAGGTACAGAGTTTCCTAGGTTTGGTCAGATACTACCAGAGATTTGTATCAGATTTCTCTAGAGTTTCATCACCTTTATCAGCATTGATGAAGAAGGGGAAACCCTTCATCTGGTCGGAGAGATACCAGCAGAGTTTTCAGGAGCTGAGGCAGAGGCTGACTAGTGCCCCCATCTTGAGGCTTCCGGAGGAGGGCATTAGGTACGTAGTCTACTGCGACACATCAGGGACCGGGCTCGGATGTTTCCTGATGAAGGAGAGAGTAGCTATCGCATATGGTTCTTGATAGCTGAGATAGCATGAGAAGAACTATGCTACCCATGACCCTGATTTAGCAGTAGTAGTCTTCACTTTGAAGATGTGGTGACACTATCTGATGGGAGAGCTTTTTATGGTCTACTCTGGTCACTAGAGTCTCAAGTATATCTTCTCCCAGAAGGACCTTAACCTGAGATAGCGATGTTGGCTTGATTTCCTCCATGAAAATAACTTCGAGATAGTCTATACTCCTGGGAAGGGGAACTTTTTAGCAGATGCACTTAGCAGTAGATCTAGTATACAACTGCTAGGTGAGGCGACAGAGCAGCTGGTCTCTTTGCATATATCCTTTGTGGATTGAGATGGAGAATCTTTTCTTCAGTATCTTACAGTAACTCCCCCACTCCTTTAGTGAGTCAGGGAGGCACAGAGTGGGGACACTGACTGCGAGGCTCGACGTGCTCAGATATCCAGAGGACAGGAACCTGTTGGATTTTCTGAAGGTGGGGAGCACGTCATCCTTTTCAGAGGACATACTATAGTAACAATGTCTCTTTGGGAGGACGTGTTGAGGTAGTTCTGCACATCCCCTCTAGCGGTAAATCCAGGAGTGGCGAATATGTACCATGACCTCCGATGATAGCATTGGTGGCCAGGAATGAAGAAAGCAGTAGCAAAGTTTGTCTCTCGGTGCCTCACTTGTTAGCAAGTGAAGGCGGAGCATCAGGTACCAACATGATTAGTTCAACCTTTAGAGGTCCTAGAGTGGTAGTGGGATGGAATATACATAGACTTCATGACAGGACTTCCACATACATCCAGGGGTCATGATTCTATTTGGGTGATCGTCGGCCAACTCACCAAGTCGTCCCACTTCCTACCGATCAGAGAGCAGGGCTCAGTAGAGATCTTGGGATGCCTCTATTTGTAGAATATTGTGTGGTTACATGGATTAACCTCAACGATTTTCTCTAATCGTGATGCATGTTTCACTTCCCGGCTATGGAAGGGGTTATAGGAGGCTTTCAGAACATAGTTTTGTTTGAGCACCACCTTCCATCCTTAGACGGATGGCCAGACTGAGTGGACCATTTAGACCCTAGAGGACATATTGCGTGCTTGCGTCCTCAAATTTGGTCACAGCTGGGAGGATCACTTGCCCTTGGTGGATTTTTCATATAACAACAGCTATCACTCCACCATTGGGATGGCACCATTCGAGGCTCTGTACAAATGACCTTGCAGATCACCTTTGTGTTGGACTAACTTAGGGGAGTCAGCAATCATGGGACTAGAGATGGTATGGGCTACCACGGAGAAGATACATATCATCCACGAGCAGATGAAGACTTCACAGAGCTGGCAGAAGTCTTATACCGGCAGGAGATGAAGACCTCTGGAGTTAAAGTATGGTGACCACATATTTCTATGGGTCTCACCCTGACGAGGTTTGGGAATATTTGTCCAGGGAGGCAAGTTATATCTAAGGTTCATTGGACCCTTTCAGATCCTCAACATATTTCACATGGTGTCTTACTGCCTAGCACTTCCCCCTCAGTTGCACCGGGTGCATGATTTTTTTCATGTGTCCCAGATGAGGAGATACGTGCATGATCCTACTCACATCTTTGACTGGGGAAAGCTTAACATCGATGATGGGGTGATGTTTTCGGAGGTTCATGTAGAGGTTGAGTATCGACGTGAGAGAGTCCTTCATGGGTGATCGATACCTTTGGTGTGTGTATGTTGGCATCATGGGAACCTCCAAGAGAGAACATGGGAGTGGGAGGCTCAGATTCATGCTCAGTACCCCCACTTGTTCTCCTAGTTTTTGTGATGTGGATTTCGGGGATGCAAAGCCCTAAGGTGGGGGGAATGTAAAGACTCGGATATTCTATATAAATTTTTTTTTAAATTAAATGGAAATATTTGAGTCTTTAGTTTCTGAAGGTACTTGATTCCAAGTCCTGGAGAGCGTGGAATGTTTTTCTGAAGTTTCTTAAGTAATTTCAGTAAGTGTGGGAGCAGGTTTTTGTAACTTTTGAACAGGTTCTCAGAATTGAAATCTAAGGGAACTGTTGATCTCGCAGCGCCGGTAGTTGCTTAAGGAGACCTTCACCTTGGATGTAGTTGGTCGGGGATGGAAGATAGTTTTTTCTACCCATCGTGGGAAAATAAAAAAGTGGAAATAAAAATAAACTAACTTTATTTTTATTTAACTTTTGAATTATTTTGAATTCTTAGTGGGGACCACCCGATCTCTTCAAACCTGTTTTTTAATTGTTACAACCCCCCAACATTTAATGACTTCATTAAATTAAGTGATTAAACCTATCAATTAAGGGGGAGGCTCTTCATCACCTTGATTGGGCTCTTGGTTTTTGCTAGAAAATAATCTTGGTGGAGGATCTTTCTAGAGGAAACCTCCTTTAGAGAAAGAACTCTTCCCCTTCTATGAAAATTTCTCCAACGAAGAACTTCGTCGAAGGATATCCAATGAGGAACATCTTCAACGACAATGAATCAACATCTATCTTTCCCTCTCCTCACCGACGTCAATGAATCTTTGAGGTAGGGATTTTTGTTTTTGTATACCACAACTATTCTTCTTGCTATCGTTCTAATGTGGAGGGTGCGGGCCAAAATAACACGACCCGACCCCTCCATAACCTTTTTGGATTTTGTGTTCTTCACGTCTTGTTTACGGGTTGAGTGAATCTAGACCGTGGTGGTATTGAATCAATAGTGACATCCCAAGATGAGTACTGGAGTCTTTGGAATGAAGATCGGGCCATAGGGGCACACCCAGTGACCCGAGGAATGTCATCGGTGACCAGTACTAGTAGGGCTCGAGAGTGGCTTCCAACACTCTGGTCAGCCGCAATAACGTCACCGGTGTGACCGCACCGCCAGAGGAGGGTTGCTTCCCTTCAGCCACAGCGGAGCAATGGTGGTGGTCGGCGTACGGTTAGGCTTGCATGGGTCGCGGCATGAGGACGCTACGGCAAAGAGGGGGCGACCGGATCGCTATTGGTCGTCAGAAGTGGCGCAGCCCGTGACCGTGCCGCAGAGGTGGGATGGCTAGCCGGCCAACCGAGGAGCTGAGTGAGACCCCCGGGTCCTGCATGCCAGCTGTCAGCGCCATGTGGCGCCGGCAGGTTGGCCACCCAATCCGAACAGATGGGCCATTCGGGGTACCTAGGGGCACCTCCCCCTTGAGTGGCTGCTAGGGCGGACCCCACCGTGGGGCCACCCAGCCGCGGTCCAGCCATGGGCCTCCTGTGGACCGCCCAGTGCGGGCCGTCCAGCACAAGCCGCATCGCGGGTCGGGTCGTGCCGGCGGGCCGGGTCGAATCCCGCAGACCGGGTTGGACCCAGGCCCGGACTCGGATCGGTCCAGGTCGACCCGAACTAGGTCGGGTTGGCCCAAGTCGGCCCGACCGGGTCGGAACGGACCCGAACCAGCTTCAACCCCTTTCCGATCTTTCAGCCATAACTTCAGCTACAGGCGTCTATTTGACAAACCGTCTGTAGCGCTGGAAACCTTGGATTGATACGGTCCTTTTGGTATACCCAAATTGAGTTTTGAATAAATTTGGGGTATGTCCAGGTTGAATCGAACACTATTCCAACCAGGCCCTCGGGACTAAAAAGGCCAATAACATACAGACCAAGCATCCGTTTGACGCACCGTCTATTGCATTAAGTCCCCTATTATGTGGAGGTCCTTTGGGGATATTTCTTCATGGAACTTTGTGGCAGTTGGAGTATATACCTGTGGATTGAGGAGTGGACCCGCCTAGAATCAAGCGAGCTTAGTACGGGAACCCTATGGCTAGCTCTAACATGAGAAAGGGATCCTATTTGGGTATGTGATTTGGGATCCTACGTGGGTTTGTGTTCTAGGATCCCACATGGATATTCTCTAGGAATCCACATGGGACTACTCTAGGATCCTAAGTCGTTCTTCTGTACTAGGATCCTAAGTGGGTCTGATGATTTATGATCCTACGTGGGTATGCCTCTCAATAGAGTAATATGATTCAATAGTTACATCTAATCATCATTACTATTGTACCTAAGTTATACTTGGTGTGAGATGAGTTTTAATCTTTGTTGTGAAATAATTCTGGATCTTCTATGTGTGGTGTTACCTTTGTGGTACTTATTCCATTGTGGATAGTTGTGATTTTGGCTTAGGAGAAGGAGATTTGTATAATTTGACAACTTAGTTATATGTATGGGCATACACCTAAGTAAGGATGGTTGTTACTTCATACCTTGTGATTGTACTCTTACTTTTAAGGTTTATCATTTGTGGATTATGGGAGACCTTCGGGGGTCTCGGGGTCCCTACTGAGTATTGTTATACTCACCCCTGCATGGGCTATGCTTGCACCTTGTTGTGTCCTGTGCAGACGATGTACAATATTGATCAAGTCTAAGGGTGAAGAACAGGAGGCTTCTTGGAGGTGGAATTAGATGATACGTACCACAGGGACGTCTTGATCGAGATTTGTACCTACCCTTTAGGTAGGATTCCTAGTGGACGATCCAGGAGTTTTTTCCCTTTCAGTTGTACTTGTACTTTCAGTTGGGCTTGTGTACTAGCCCTTACTTTCTACACACTTTTTACTATAGTAGTTACTTATGGTTACTCCTTGTTGTGTTTTCATACTATGTGTGTTGCAGGTTTTAAAGGCAATGCATTCCCGATTACTGGGATATGCCTTTTGGTGCTAGTCGACAGCCCATGGCCTATGGAATGTGGGATTGGGGTAGTTACAGCATGGGCCCCGAGGATGGGTTGTGACAATAACATCCTCCAGACATGTTCAATTTTGAGAATTTTTTATAGGGAAAAGGTGATTATAAATCCAATAGTTAGACAAAACTTTTGACCCCCACTTTTCTATTTTCTGATTTTATATTAGGTTCTTTTATTTTATTTTTTATTTTTTTCTATTTTACAACTGGATGTTTTTGGATTTTGATCTTAGGAATAGTAAAAATGAAGGATCACATCCAATTATCAATCCAATTTTCAAAACACTCACAATGAATTGAAGAACTCAATAGGGAAATCTAGATCCAAGGATAGTAGCATCAAGAAAACCCATGGGAACCACAACTTCACCCAAGTATAGAAGAAAAACTCCAAAGCATGGAATTATATTTCAATAGAGGAATCTTACTCCTAGAAATCATGGCTAAATAATTTAAAGAATTGAAGGAAGGATATAAGTATGAGGACCATATTGAAGATACATGTAGGAGAAAGACTGAATTTTAGTCCAAATTTGAGGTAAGTTCCTATTATAATTCTTGTTCTAACTTTTTTATGGGGGACACCAACCTAAGTAATAAGTAGGAGTATACAGAGAAACCCTCCACTACTGAAATAGAAGACCAAAATGAGGAGTAAGAAATGGGAGTTTTTGAATTATGGGAGATTGTTCTTGACATGGTGGAAGAGGAGAATCCAAAACCTACTGAACAAGAAGACCCTCCAACACCAATTATAGATCATCCCCAAAAATAATAATAATACATGGTGGTTGTTGAATTGGATTAATCCATTATAGAATTGAAAAATGGAATCCACCAAAGGAGGAATATTTGGAGTGATACAAAGTATGGATAGACCATGAACTCCTATTCCAAACATTGGGGTTTTTCAACCTTGATAACCCTAAACCAAGTAATAAATTGAGATTCAAGAGGAGGAATAATAGAATATCTACACCATACACTTAACAAATAAAAAAATAGTTCAATAAAATATAGTTGGCTATATACCATACTCTTATCATGTGATATAATAGGTATGGAAATATTAATGACCTAAATAAAATCACTTTGTAGGAGGAAACCTTTGTTTTATTTATTTTATTTATTAGTAATTAGTAATTTTGTTAGGATATAGTGAAACATCCCCCTCTCATGTTTTTAAGATTTAATTTCATAGATATTATGCTTTTACTATTTGATTTCTTTTATAGGCCCGTGAAGCACAATTATAGTAAGAAAAAATAAGATAAAAAGTGCTTCAAATTGAAAAGGGGGTAATAATTAATTTTAATTACTTAATTATACACACATATTTTCAAATTTGGTTTGATATTAAAAGAGAAAAGATGCATACCCATACTTAGTATTTTTATTTACTTTTGATCAATGACACTTAGAAATTTTAGGAACCCCATTATGCCTTGTTTTAAACTTTTAAATTGATATAATTGAATAATTAAGATTCATAGATTGAATGATTAGAGTTTAATATAGTAATTTTAATTCAATGAACTATGAATTTTATTTTTAGTCACATGTAGATGAAATTTTCCTTTCAATTTTACATGATTTTAATTTTAAAAGTTTATGTAGATTAATTTATTCATTATTATACATTACATAAGTTATTGTCTTAAAAATAATATGCACAAATTATTTATAGGTTTCTAGACCAAATTTTTCAAATATTTCTTAGTAAATTTCTTGAGAGAACTTTTGACATGTTACCTAATAGGACTTGGAATTGATATTGTAAAAGCAATGATTGTGAAAAATTCACTTAAAAATAATTGAGGAAACTTTATTTATTTACCCATTATCCTTGATACATACCTTTTTTGTTGATCCTAATTAATCCCTTAAAGAACATGAATGGCTTTTAATAGGAATAAGACTCATTACAATCCAATTTCATCCATTCCTAAAGTTGATCTAATTTTTTGCATGATTATCAAATTTCAAGTGTGGGGGTGAGGGATTTCATGGTTAAAAGGGATATTATTTATTGAGGGAAAATGTTTTTATAATTATAATTGGTTATGGGATAATTTTTATGTCATTATTCTTGGTGTTTTTTGTTTACTCCTCTATAAAAAATGAAAAATGATTCAAAAAATGGGTTGAGTTATGGAGGGTCAAAAATCATCATCACTTGGTTAATTATTTTCATAATTTCAGGTTGGGTAGTGTATTTGAGACTTAAACTAACTCAATTTTTAAAAAATTAAAAATAATATATATATATATATAGGGGTAAATCATTCATTATTCTTTCATTTTTCATGGACTTACCTTGAGATTGGTGGTGTGGGATTTGTCACTTTTTGAAGAGGAGAATTTCATTGGGATATATTTTGATTATCTTTCACTATACATAGAGATAAACCTTATTTTTGAGATTTAATTATTTATTCATAAATTACCTAACATCATTTAACCTTAGAGTTATATGATCCTAATTTTAAATATCTCATGATTTTTAGTTATTTTTTTCTCTAATAATTAGAGAATTTTGGTCATTTTCAAGTTCACAAGTTTGGTATATTTAATCAAGGTATGAGGGAAAATATATTTATATTTTACCTTGAGTTATGAGATAATAAAAATAATGGTGAGGTGGATCATGATTGGTATTCTTAATAATGATAAATTAATAGACTTGAATGGAATATAGGAGAGGCTTTATCATTTTTCTAGGGAAAATCAAATACATTGTGTATAGTAAAGAATTGAATTAAAGAATTCATATGTGACACTTGAAAGTTTTATCTCCCCCATTTATAAATGTTTACTTCATCAATTTTGAATTTTTAATATTGGTTTCATGGGTGATTTATTTTACTTAGTGTAGATTTATTCTTGACAAAAAACATCTTTTAAGTGTGGGGGGTTGGATGAGTTTATATTTTACAAAAAAAAAACTGATACTTTAATATGTAAATTTCATTTATTTTTATGTTTTTATACCCATTTTTTAATTTTTAATATTTATTAATGGGTATTTTTTATTTTTTAATTACTTCTTTGAAAAAATAAATGAAAAGAATTGAAATATATTTTTTTGGACTCATAATTTTTCTACGTATTTTTTGTGTGTTTGGGTAAAAAAAATGGGCCAAAATATCTAATACTAAACCCATGGAGGCAAGCCACTTAGTAGCCCCATGATGGTCCACCATCTAATCCATATATAGGGATATAGGTAACATGCATTATATAGGATAAATGCATGCATGGTGTGTGTATGCACGAGTATAGGAGTTCACTAGCACACGAGGGACAGGTTTGTCTAACGGGAGGAGGAAGGCTTTACCAACACGTGGAAACACCAGAAGTGTATGGGTCCCCCATCCCCCATCAGACTTTATGGTATAATGATACCTGAGTTTTTATAAATATTGGAGGCCAACCAAACTTAAAAATGATGTTGGACATGGATTTTCACCCAGGAACTATGTACTTAACGAAGCAACACCATTTTTGAGTTGGCTCATGTGTCACCTTCCTCACACACTCATTATGATATAAAATGTGTGTTATAAAATTTCTCCACCACCATATATAAATTTAAAATCCACTATTTTTGACCAAGTTAGAGATCATTTCCACTAGATATTCGATAATTTCTACACCTTTGGCTTCACCCTCGCATCGTAGTAACCCTGGAGCCCAAAACATGAAATCAGAGGTTGTATCATGGGATGAGAATTGTTTTGTAGAAACTTTTTCCTAAATATGACATAAATAGAGTTGTGTTTTCAATAAAAATTATGTGTCATGGATAGAGTAGTGCGATAATAGGTTACGGTATTAAGATAGAGTCTATGTCATGGAGAAGAACAAGCTATGGAGGAAGGATAAGGGTCGTGATGCAGGGTTCAGCTACATCGTGGAAGGGATTTAAATAGAAGTGGATAGGTTTGGAGAATAATATTAGGATACATTAATGTGATGTTTTATACACCATATCAATTCTCATAAAGATATAGGATGTGTTGTATGGTCGTTGTCCGCATCGTAGGAAGGGTTTCATCTGTAATTCAAATACCTGAAACCTTTAGTCTATCCATGTGTTCTGATCAACTCTTAGAGAAAAACTTGAATAGGAATAAGTGTAGGATATATCACATATAATAAGGGATTTTGAAACATTCCACAAAATATGGATGACTTGGCCAATGTTTAGATTTTTTTAGAAGGAATCACCGTGGAGACTATTGACCAATTCAAATGGAGAAAAATATAAGAGTAAAAAAAGATTTAAAATAATGGATAAGTGGTATAATTCAGTTGGGGTGATTCTATAAATATAATAGAAGGTTTTATTTTCAAATTGGGGGTAATTATATAAAACTAACCCACTCATGGGGAGGTTCCCCAACCAAAGATAAGATTGATACCCATTACCCAAGTGAGAGTGGAAGAAGGAGGATCATCATCACCTATCAATTTTTCCTATTTTAAAACTTTTTTTCCATTTTTCTTTTAATTTTATAATAGTTTACTTCTTATGAGTTTTTTATATTTAAATTCAAGTAAGTCTTCATTTTTTCATGATTACATTTTTTATTCCCTCTCTCTCAAATTCTAGGTACTTCATGTTTGTGAGAGTGACTATGGGTGGCTAGGTGTTGTGGGAGAGGGTATAGTTGAATTATAAGGATAATTAATTTAATAATTTTATTCTTTCATTCTTAATAATTATTCATATTAATTTATATTATATTGAGAATAATAAAATCACATCCTTAATTACCTAGAAAGAGTGATGGTAATTACAATACAAAACCCAATGTAATTGAGGTAAATGGAGAGTAAGAGCTGACTAAACTTCTTATTTAATTTAAATATCAAACTTAATACACCTAATATAGTAATAGACATACGTTGAGGGAGGGTTATACTATCTTATATTTTTCTAGCTGATGTTTATAGGCTTTTCTAGATACTCTAAGAAGTATTATGACTTTTAATTTGATATAATTTCATAAGTAATGATTTAATTATTTTGATTTATGAAAACCCATACTTTGATATCAACTCTCCTCTATTTGTCCTTATTTTCATTTTTTGAGTCATTCCAATCACACCTCCCAATTAGTTTAGTTAATTTTAGTTTAATAATTAATAATTAATATAAGACTATTTAATATTATAAACCTTTTCCTCATGGGATCGACTTCATATTATAACTATTCTATGTCTAAGTAGTTAGTGTATTTCAGGTTACTATAAATTCCTAAATTTGATTCATCTTGAGGATTAAATGATGTCCTCTAGGAACATTAGAAATATTCTCTTTTGTTTACAGGATTTTTGAGGAATATATCTCCTAGCTTGAGGAGGATTCAGCAAATTTAGAGAAATTATGTCCATAAAAAGTAATAACTTATATAAATCTCTCCAAATATATTAGAGTTTTTGAAACAATAAATATTGATTTTTAAGTGAAATGCACCAAATATAAAAGTAAATGGATTATAGAAACTACATAGAAGGATGATATTAACAATTATCCTTAATAGAATATCTATACACTTGAAGTAAATAAAAAAACCATCATTAATTCCAAGAATATAAAATTAAAGGTTAAATCTAAGAAGATCAAGGAAATTGACACATTTTTACAAGATAAGGTTATAACACATGAATAATATTGAGAAGATAAGAAAATATTTTCAATATAATATGGAATTAATTGAATATTAGAAGAAATTATCTCAATATAATGTGTTTTGTGCTTTAGGTTACATTAAAAAATATAAAAACAACTCAAGTCATTTATTCACATGAAACAGAGGGAAAAATTAATTTTTCTACACAATGTTCAAAGGATTGTTACTATTATGAAAAATATATATTATGTGGAAACAATATATTGTGATTATCCCAATATCAATCATCATCAAGATCAAATAATATGGTTCCATCCATTTCAAATTGTATTTCTCATTCTAAATCTGTTTCTGAAAATAATGAAAGTTTCAAATTAAAACATATAAAAAATGGGTGAGGAGAAGTGTTGAGGATCCTAATACCATGTATATGTTATATAAAATAATGTGTTAAGGAGATTAATCCCTAATAATATCCTAACCAATGGAGAATAAATCTCAAAATAGCATATTAATAAAACTATAATTTCTTAATAATAAGAATGTCCAAGAATAAAAAATAGGGTTGTGGGGTTTTTTTATGTTGAAAAAAATTTGGGCATAGGTAATTAGATTATTGGTATAATCCATAAACTCAATAAATGTTAAGGAATCCTATTTTAAGGGGGATAAATATTAAGAATAAGAAACATCCATATATTGTGAAAGATCTATCTAACTCAAAAATATTTTAAAAACTATGAAATATTTTTGGGGTTTGTAATGGGTGTGCTCATAGTAATGGTACATGATCATCTCAACATGTATTAAGAGAAAATGAGAATAAAATTACAAAAAAATTGTTAAAGAAAAAATAATTTTCCTTGGAAAGGAACCTTTAGAATGATTCAAACCAGATTATTCCCAAGAAGATATCAAATAATACATATAGAAGATCCTTAGGTAAAAAATCCAAGAAGTCTAGAATAAGTGATATATCTAAAGTATATAATGTAAATAATGTCTTTTATAAGTTTCCATGTGGAGACTTCAAAAAATTATTCTATGTATCCAATGATATTTTAGTAATTTTTTCATCAAGATTTGGAGAAAACAGTAAATGTAAAGGTTGAATAAGAAAAATATTGTGCTAAAGGAAAATAAAAGACTCCATGTGAATTTCATGAATTTCCTGAGAGGTTTGTAATAAAAGAAATCCATTTTTATTGAATAAATATGTATTGGATTTAAGGAAGATGGTCACAATTCTATATATTTTTTAACCATACTACAATCATAATAAGAATACTTAATGGATATTAATATTACATTGAATATAGAGGCTAGTGAAAAGATAATTACTCCACACAGAGAAGATAAATCTAATAAGAGATAAATGTTTCATAAAAATCATATTTTAAATTCAGATGTGAAATCTTGAAGATTATAAATAATAGAACAACTTGGTTAAGAAAATCCTCTCAACCATGTTGTTCACATTAAATATTAATAATATCCACCTTATTCCCTACCATATTTTTTGTATTTCTATACTAAAATTGTATGGAGTTTAAGTTGAATCATATTATCATGGGTAGAACCTGAGAGGAAGAGTTAGATATCAAAATATGGATATAAAAATATGATAAAGAAACCATCTTATATTTTTTTCACAATATTTGTTCTAAAGAAAAATATAATGATGTGATTATTCTTGATGAAGATGTTGAAGTTATAAAATATAGACAGTCACATGAATTTGAGTGGGGTGTCTCCTTGAGGGGTAGATAAGTGAAGAAGAATATTGAAGAATTTTCCAATGTTATTCCTGTTAGAGTTGGTGTCCTAGGAACAACTATTTTTTACTTTGATTGCATGAATATTTTATGATTTGAATATTCATAAAATATCTTATTACTTATTTTTCATTATTTTGTATGAAATTAATATAATAATGTCCTATAGTATATGTCACGTTGATAAGGTTATATTAGTTCCCCTCTATGATGAGAACATTGAAATTCCATGAAGATATTCTTAAATATAGTTCCACAGTTGGATAATTTACTATGATAGGGTGTATAGTATATAGGCCTTTTGGTGAAAGTATTCGTAAGATGATGAGGTTTCTTCTCATGAAGTTTACACATGGTAATCTCTAAGATCAGAAATTATGAGAACAGACCTACCAATGCGAATCCCTCCTGTTTTTTGTGTCATCAGATATTCCTATCTGTGAGCTTCTGTAATGTTCATTATACTTTAAGATTATTATTAATGAGTGTTATGGATGGTGCACTTAAATGTATTTCATAAACCATGAAAATAACAGTTCATGGAAAATTTATATATATTGGGTGCATCATGAGTGACATGTTATTAATAAATAAGTTGAGGATGGATTTTTTCCTTCCTTCTTTATAGAACTTTATATCATAGCCCTTTTATTGGAATAAAACTATCACATTAAATTATATGTCCATGGTGTAATGACATGTTTATTTCATATAGTCAAAGAAAGGTGTATCGATCACATAGGTTGATGACATGGATGTGCAACCCGCTTGATGAGATATTAACACAAATGGATTATATTACACAGTGAACATTCATATGTGGTTATCTTTATTATGACATTAAGTTCTTTCTCTTGGGTGCCTTGACCCGTTGCTAGATAGTAATCTTGGACTTTAGGCGATCCCACCTAATTCCAACAAGAATTAATCCAAGAGGGTCACATATTAAGTGTTTTAGTTGATCTCAATTAAATTATATTTGATTTTAATAAATGGAATAAATATTATTCTCAAAATTGAGGAATATTTTTATTCAAGTTTTATCGATCGCATAAATTAAATAAATATGTATTCACCGTATTTTGAATATTTTTTTATTTATTTTATTGAATATTTAATAAATATTTATTCATTAGTTTTTGGATAAAATATTTATTTATGAATAAAGTTTTTATTTGAGTATTCAATAAAAGTTGAGGAGTTATAACTAACCAAGTCCACGTCTGGTGAAAAATATTATTATACAAGTGAGTTAAATAATATTTGTTATTGCGCAAGTTAACATGTTCGCCATAAAATAATATTATAATTATTATTATTTTGGTATGGGGTTTAATAAATATTATTATATTATTTAATTTATTTCATGCAATTTAATAATATTTTAACCCAAACCCTAGATCTATAAATAGTTGGTTATGACTACTGTGTAGGGTGGTAGAAATTTAACAACAGGTAATCATTACACACAACAAACTTCTCTCTCTCAAACTTCTCCTCTCTTCCTCTCAAGAATGAGAAGAAATTATTCAAACCTAAAGGATATTGGAGAAATAAATAAGAGAAATGTAAGATGATTGATTCACTTTTTTATCACTTGAAAATCAATCTATGTTATTCGGAGACCAAAGGAGCACGTGTGGATCACCACGGGATAGATTCTACACTTAAATTCTCCTAATGTAACAAAGATAATCTAAAAAGGTTTTCTATATGATCAACATAATATTTGAAGAAATATCCTTAACAATGTAATTTATTCTTTAGATCTAAATAAATTTATTATAAATTTAATGTGCAAGATCCTCTATTAGGGTTTTGGGAAACTATAAATTAAAATAAATTTTAATTTAATGCCCACAAAAGGCACTTCCATTGTACCCAAAATCAATAAGTGGTATCATAGTGGTCATGTTCATATTTATAATTATTTATTTGATTTTTTATTATATGTCATTTAAAATTTAATATTAATTTCACATTTTAATTCATTCTTGATCTATCATCAACATCTCTTTTTACAATTTTTTGTTTCTCACAAATATTACCAAGATCGGATAATAATTACCAAAGTTAACATATAAAGATCCCATATAAATGATCCAAGGATCCTAGATAGATAATAAAAGAATAAATGGTGTGTACTCCTTTATTACACACCAGGTATCAATGTTTATTACACAAGGACGCCAATGTGGATTATGGGTCATTGTGTAATATGTACACACCACGTTCAATAAATGCACTGCGTATAGACCAGTCAGGGCTATAATGACCCAAAATTTTATCAATGGAACTTCACCATTATTATAATAATTTAATATAGTATAAATCACATAAATTCACAAATATAACACAATAAAAACTTTATAAATAAATAATGAATGAAATAATAGGTATTTCTAGATTTTAAGGAACCTATACTGAAGGAATAGTAACTTGACCTTTGGAATAGTAACATTACACTTCTGAATAGTAAAACATCCAATAGAATATTAACTTAAACTTTGAAATTACAAATAAAATTTATTTATCTTATGAATGAAAATATGATATGTTTATTTCATGGCATAAGTAAATAAATGTTTTAAAATGATAAAATAAGTGTTAGTATTTTTATAATTCATAAATATTTTATAAAAATTATATAATTAATTTAATAATTTAAAAGAAAATATATTTTCATAAATTTATTAATAAATTAATATTTTATTGTCTTATTGTTATAAGATTATTTTATGAGGCCTTAATTAATTTTTCAAAGTGTTATAAAATCTATTTTAATTTTAAAATTTGTATTTTTTGAGTAAATGATGATTTAATTAAAAATCAAATTTCTCATATTTATAAAATTATTTTCATAAAATGGAGTTTATTTTTTAATTCTACACTTTGAAAAATGGTTAGGGTAAATTTTTGGGATTTTTCTAAAATACTTAAATTTTTTGTGATTAGTGAAATATGGTAATTTATAATATATATACATTATAATTTAAATACATTATTCCTTGATTAATTGGTGATGTAATCACTATAATATCTAACTAAACTTAATTATTTTAATATATTTAGAGATAATTCTCAAACTATTGATAGTATTGATCCAAAATATTAAATTAATGAATAAAATAATGAGAAAACACTCCTCTCCTCCACTATAAATACCACCTCTCACCACCTCTTCTACTCACACCTCTCAAGCTTTGAGACTTGTCTAAATTCTAATCAGGTATCTTACCAATCCCATCTCACACATCCAAGAGCTCTTGGTCTCATCAAAAGACCAAAACCTTTTCCCTAAGGAGGTTCTCAAGGAGGAGAGATTTAAGAGGTATGATCCACTTCTTTTTCTTTTAATTTCTTTTAATTTTTTTATTTTATTATTATCTCCTCACCACATCTATCCAAATTTTCATGATAACTCTATTATATTTTATATACTTTAATGATATCATGTTAATGTAATATCCATCATCAAACTCCTTTCTCATTGTTTCATAGTTCCTTGCAACGTGTGTTCTAGTTTAAGAATCACTGCTTCTAGGCGGTTTCCATTAGATTTATTCATGGAATCAGAAATATCCAATAGTTCTTTATCTAAAAGGGACCTACTTTCTAAAGGTGGGATTTTGTTAAGTTTTAACTTTATGATACTTAAGAACATGAATTGGTTGAGAGGATGGTAGGTTAGACTCATCACACCCTTTTGGGGGGAATTATTATCTACTCAATGACTCTCTTTATAAATTTAAGATATTTTCATGAATCCTTATTAATTATCCAAGTATAACATATGTTTACCTAGTAATTTTCAATCACTTATTAACATGTGTGAAATTTATAATCATCTGTATGTATTTGAGGTTCTTCATTAATTGATATATCTATATGTATTCGAGGTTCTCTATCAATGGTATCATCTCATATAATATTTAGAGATTCTTTTAATCATCGTTATGTTGATACTTGTTTTTAAGACACTCAATGGGGAACTCTAGAATTTATTATCGTCCAGGGTGACGAAGTTTTGTTTTGATATCGAGATCATACCCATAAAATGGGCTACCTACGTATCCTTGTGAAAGGAATTAGAACCCTCGTAGTTCAGTGCTGCTTAATGGGATACATCATACCTTTTAAGGTCATGTGATAAGGACCTAATAATAAAGTTTAATATCATGTGGTAAGTAAATTTAATCGAAAGGTTCTTAGTCAAAGTTTGGTGTAGGACATATGTCGAAGCAACCCAAGGAACTTAGAAAGGATATGGGTTTCCAGGTAAAATTATACCCTGTTAGGAATATGGCCCAGGAAGAACAGGGTTGATTTGGAGTGTCAAGTTTGAACCTCAATGAGGCTTCCTACGTATCCCATTTGGATGGGAATCAAAGCCCACGTAGTTCGATAATTATCATAGGAGAGTATAGTCCTTTGAGATAAATGGTTTTGGGCTTACTTCTTGAAAAGGATTCCTTGGTGATTTTGGGGTTTTATTTGGGGCTTACTTCTAAGAAAAATTCCCAGGTTAGGGAAATTAGGGTTGGATTCTTGAAGAGGATATCCCATGAGCTCGGTCCCTGAGAAGGCTTCTGATGTATCCTGGTTTGAACAGGAATCAAAGTTCTTGTAGTTTAAGTACTTGTGAAAATGTTGTGATCATGACAAATCTTTAAGCCCACATAAGTCATGCTCGGTGTGAGAAACAAGATGATGGCAAAGATTCAACAAAGGCACCCACACTTTTCCTCCTCTGCTGATGGAAGAGAGTTCGCCTACGGCAGTGAGGGTGGACAAGGTTGAGTTGACCCAAGAAGAGGGTGAGGCGAATAACCTTCTATATCTTTAATTTACATTGGACAAGGGTCCAATTAAAGGGAGGGGTAAGGTGAAGGAAGTAGATAAGAGCAAGAATGCAACCTACTACTTGAAAGTTTAGGGTCTTCACCAGGATGGCTGACCTTAAATTTATCCTAGTAGGGGAGGGATACTTTTCCTTTGATTTAATGTAAAATCAAGTGTGAACCGTAGCTTCCCTACCAGATAAATGTGGTTTTGGTTCTTAGATACAAGAAGAGGAGTTCATAACCCAAACCCCAATCCTCGAAACTAGGAACTCCCCAACACTGTTCCTGGGAGAAAGATCAATGTGATTGCAGATATAAAAACCTACAGACACTCCATGAATCCTAACCCCATTATGAAACAAATGTGGGAAACCTCTGACTACGAATATACAAACCCAAATAAGAAACATGACAATGTGCCTTTCCCAATGGTTTGATAAGTTAGGAGGTTTTGGGGAAGGTCGCAACAAAATTCCTTTTAAACAAGGGATCTAATGAAAAATAATCCATGCCATTAGTGGATTTTAATAAGGCTTAATGGCTTGTAGACTGAAGAGAGTGGGTTAATCAAAGAGAGGCACCCAAGTAGATAACAGTGCGCAAGTATGGGCATGCAAGAAGGCTTGGGAGACCTGATGTTCACCTAAGTGATGAAAAACTTGGATTTTAATACTTGGGAGAGACCTAGTTCAATCCTTCAAAAGTATTCACAGGTGATCCTATAAGTGGGGGGATCAAATTCCCATGAGAGGAATAGGTGGTGCGCAAGTTTTTATGATTCAGAGAGGTCGGGTGCTTTAGGCGTGCAATTGTTATGGATTTCAAACACTAAAATGACTTAAGTCCAATGACCCTACTTCAAATCCTTCTCTATAGGTGTTAAAGAACTACCTTGAAAGTTTCAGAAGACTTTGGAAAAGCACTAGGGTGGCCAGAACATCAATTGGGATTCCGAGAAATTCATCTCTAGAAATAAAGGCCCCAAGGGTCTATTTATAAGCAAAAATAGGACCCTGGGAAAAAGGAGAATGGGTGCACAATTGGGTTTCACTCCAACTTTTGGGCGTGTAAGTAGTTTTGTGCCAGATAGGTGGCGCCTAAGTAGGCTTGTGCACCGCTAGTGATTTGTCATAACTAGGGAACCATTTTGTGGACTTAGCCAAAATAAATTCTTTTTTCAGATCCACCATGGTGGCACGTAGGTATTTCTGTGTAGCTACCTTGGGCACCGCTTTAGAGACTTAGACAAATTTATTGCTCCATAGTGCAGGGGCTGCACCCCCGCCCCCCAACTTGGGATCAGTGTCGGGCTGCGGTCCCGGCCCTTAGAGTCAGTGCCTTCACTACCGTCACTAACCCCCATGAAAAATGCAGAGTCACACCGTGAACTTTTCAAGCCCAGTTGAGTAAAATTTGAAAAACTTTTCCTGGAAGACATTTCATGGTGTCTACACTCACTCTCTTTTATTCTAAAAATGAAATCATTGTCCATGATGTGTCAATTTACCGACATCATGTACGATGCATTTTCATTTTCCTTAACACCTTTAATTCTGATCATAAAACCAATATAATGGTTTTTACATGCTTTAAAATATATTTTATAACCCTTTTTATGTTTTGGGACTAAAATATTTACATAATACTAAATGATAAAACAAATTGAGTTTGTTATGACTGAAAACCACCAAAATTAACCCAAATGATTATCATTAACTATTTATCTAATGAATTTTCCTCATTAGATTTAACCGAATGGTATATATAACCATTTAAACCTATTTATGTTAATTAATAACATATACTTTCAATTATGTATAATTATACCCATTCTACATAAACTTTTATACTCATATTCAAGTAAACTGATCATTAAAACCAAGAAAATGAACACTCTCAAATGATGAAATTAAACTATATAACTCATCAAAAATACCATAAATAAACTTAATAAAACTATAATTAATAAAAGTTTCTATATTTTTTAATTAATGAATTTAATTTTATTATCCATGATATTAAAGAGTAAAGAGTGTTCGGGCATAAGGTAAGGGGAATTCTCGAACCCAACTCTCTTCTTTTTGGTTTTACATCTTTCATTTTTAGTATGGATATCCCTTTAATGTTCCTTAAAAATCATTTATTCATAATTGTTGGTTGGAGTAGATTACTCAAGAGGGGGGTGAATTGAGTAATCAATAAAAATTTCTAGTTAAAAAGTTTTCTTAAATAGTGTTCCTAATAAGGTTAAATACAGACTAGTTAATCAAGGTAATATGGTTATGAAGGTTTAAATGTTTAAATAACTTCTTAGAAGAATGATTAATTATCAGTAATATTAATGTTAGTTATTAATATTACTTTTGAAGTTATTCTACTAAGACAAGGAAATTATAACTTCTTTCCAAGATTAACTATCAAAATGAATTTAGTGATTTCTGAATTATATAGTAAAGAAATAAAACATAGAATACTAAATTAAGCAGCGCAGCAGATATGAAACAAGTGGTTTAGTCTCAAGCTAAAACCTAATCCACTCAACTTGGTGTTCACCTTCCACCAAGAAGTTTATATAAATAAACTTGATCTACACCCTGGATCGAGGTTAAAAAACAGTACATAGGACTGTTCAGGTCACACAGGGACCTCTTCCACAGTTCTTCGTGGGTATAAACAACCAGGCCACACAGGGAACTCTTCCACACTTATCAGTGGGTATAAAAATATAAAAAAAAATAAGTAAGGATATCTTGTATCCTTCAGTTTTATGCAGGAGATAGAGTGTTTTTTTATACAGATACACACAATGCTCGAAATCTAGTAAAAAGATACACAATAGATTAGAAATATTGAGAAAAGTTTAGAATTGTTCTGAATGTTATTCTTTGTATCTCTGGACATATGAGATGAAGTAGATGAAAAAATCAAGTCCTCGTATGGAAAACAGAGTTTCCCAAGTCAGACAGATCTGTCTTGTGTTCTTCGTGATGTTTGACAGTGCAAATATGTTCTCGATTCTGGGATTCAAGTGAGCTTTGTGTGTACTACAGCAGTGTTGAGTTGCATGAGACAATTCTTTCTTCAAAAATTCTCTAAGTGTGTTATTCGTTGTCATGCTCACGCCCACCCACTTGTTTCTCTTTCATAAGTATCATACCACACTTGTCATTTTTTTCTGGGTCGCATTACTCTTTTATCTTGGAGTGCATGTGTTTGAGATGAAAGGTTGTATGTATTATACACCACGTACCTTGTACTATCAGATAACATGTCTACAAAGAAATATTAATTATGTCAGTTCAATTAAAACCTTCAAATATGATTGTTAGAGAGTAAATTGAAAAATGACAAAACATATTAAGAAACAGTGTCACAGTATTTCATGGAAGCGGTGTCTCCTTCAAACGGTGTCTGGATTGGTCACGGTGTCTAGTTCATAGTGTCTCATTGTCATAGTGTCTAGTTGTCACGGTGTCCGATTCACAGTGTTTGGTTCACGGTGTATGGTTGTAACGATGTCTAGTTTTCACGGTGTCTGATTCACGGTGTCTGCTTCACGGTGTCTGATTCATGGTGTCTGGTTCACGGTGTCTCATGGTCATGGTGTCTCGATGTCACGGTGTCTGATTCATGGTCTCTCATGGTCATGGTGTCTGCTTCACAGTGTCTCATTCATAGTGTCTGAGACTTAGGAAAATATCTATATTCAGACTTAAGCAGTGATATTTATGGAATGGATTAAACTCAATAATTTTTCATAGAAGTCATTATAAAGTATATCAACAGATAGTATATAGTAACCAAAATGAGTGTATAGCACTTAAGATCTTTGGATAGATTTTACTAAATAACTGTGCATTTGATGTGAGATAGATTTCATAGATTTAACAAGGTTTATAGACTGAATTGGATTTGTGATCATTAAAACATTATTAATACATGTGGAGTCCAACAATATCCCCCTTTTTGATGATCACAAATCATGTATATTTAGAGAGTATATTTATTCTAACAACATAGTTCGAATGTGCATATAACATATATAGAGTGAGTGTTCTCCTATATAGATTTCTCCCCCTTTTGGGATTATCAAAAAGTAGCAAGAAAAAGAAATACAAAAGAGATAAGAAAATTGCATAATGTATTAGATAAAAAGAGGGGAATTAAAAAAAGTAAAACAAAGTTAACAAGATTCCTGTCAAAAGAGAGTAATCATTGTCCTTCTTCACTGGTTGATCTTCTCTTTTCCCTTAGCAGTAGCAGTAGAAGAGGAAGCCATAGGAGCAGAAGTTAAAGTAGAAGAAGGGATTGAGATGGTCGAGAGAGAAGGTAAAGGAAGACCTTCAAAGATTGAGGGAGCCAGAGTAGGCATATTAGAAGATCGAGGCAGATGTTGATCAAGGATCACAGGCCTAATCTGACTCATTGCCTGACTGACAGACATATAAGTAGAGGCTAGGGTAGAGGTGAATGTAGGCAAACTAGGTCTGAGAGGTGCAGTCGTAGGAGCAATAATGGTTGTACTCTGTACATAAAGATAGGGACTCAAAAGCTTGATAAAATCAGTAATGATATCTCCACCATACTTCATAGCTTTCTCAAAGTCATCCTTGTTTTCCATAAACTTTTCCAACAGACAAGTGAACTCTATGATCTTTTGGACTTGAGTATTGAAATCTTGAGTAATAGGAGGAATCCTCATATTTTCTACAAGATATTTGAAATGATTGGTCATGTCAGTCTTTGAGAAGATTTGGTTGAAGTAGAAATCCACTTTCTTGGAAATTTCTTACTGAGCATCATTAGAAATTTTTGAATGGATTTGGACCAGATCAAGAACTTTGTCACTTTTCTTGATAACTTCAGATAGAGATTCTTTATTGAAACCACTAAGCATAGTCTAAAGTTCTTCTTTGACCACTGTTCTGAGCAGGTCATTGTCTAAGAAAGTTTGAGATGATTTTCCAGATTCCTTAGAAGTAGTGACAGCTGAGGTGATAGATTTCAATTGATTTAGAACCTTTTTAAGGCACCCTATATACTCATAAGTGAGCTTGTTAAGATTAACAACAATATCTCTCATTTCTTTCACAATTTGTGTGTTTCTTTCTGCTACTTTTTCATCTAAGGAATCTAAATGAGGTTGAATATGAGAGGCAATATTCTGTGGGGTTTGAGGAACAATAGGCTCCATAGGATGAGAAGCAAGCTCTGATCTTGAATTCATCACTTTCTGCGTGTCTTCAATCATACCTCTTAGATTCTTCACTTCATCACTAAGTAGTCTACTTTCAAATCTGAATTCCTAAATCTCATGAAGCATTTTGGGTTGAATCTTCCAAATAAATTTTTACAAAAACAGTGAGGCATCTCTCTCACTTAGATTTGTTACAGGATATGGTTAGGTATTCTGGAGTTTTTCAACTCCAGGAAAAAGGGTAGCTACAAAATCTTTTAGATCATCTTTAATCACCAAGGATGGTTGTTCTGGTGAAGGTTCAGAGATAGGGACGAGACTTATACGGGATCAGTTTCTTTTTTAGGGGAAAGATTAGAGATAGATTTTAATTGGAACATAGTAGAAAGGTCAAGGCCTTTTACTGAGACTTTATAAGAATCATTCACATCATAAAAACTAGGGAACTTATACCAAGTGTATAAAGGACTTGGATCAATCAGGTTTGGTACTTAAATAGATTCCAGATTTTGGGGTTGATCCTCCTCAACAGTTGTATCCTTCTCAGGACTGAGAGGATTAGGGTCTTGATCTATTTCTACGAATTCATCTCTTAGTTCCTCTCTCATTTTCTATCTATCCAATTAAAAATATAGCTCCAGCCTTTCCTCAGCTGAAGGAATGACTTCAGGAACATATTGTTCCACTGGGAGTTCTTCAAGGCCAGTTTTCTGCCTAACAAGTAATTCTTCTTCTATAAGATCTTTCATAGAATTATTTTCAGTTTCTTTGACAAAAGATTATGTTTCAACTTCGGGTTTATCTTCCAGATTAACAACATCTTTAAAATCATGGAATTCCTTTTCACTTACTACATGAGGGACAAGAGTACTATCTTCCTTATCAGAAACAGTTTCCCTAGGAGGCACAGTAGACACTTCTTCTTCAGAATACTCAACAACTTTATCTGGTTCCAAACCAGGGTCAGAAATATCTTTTGGTCTTGAGGGATGTTCCACTGGATTTAACTTTTCATAAATTATAACATTGTCTTCCACCCATTCCTTTTTCCAAGGATTCCAATTGATTTTCATCCTCTTGATAATGAATTTTGAAAGGTGTAACTCACAATCCTTAAAAACTTCTTCATTAGGTCCAACCATACCTTTGGCATGAAGCATGGTTGAGATAAGCTGAGAATAAAACAGGGAGTTTGACTTGGATGTGGTTTTGATCAGCTCACACATATGGTGTATGACATACTTACAAAGGTTGATCTTATGCATTTTTTATAAGATGAATCAGAAACACATCCTGATATTTTAGTATAGAAAAATCACCTTTTCTGGGGCTAAATAGGTTCTGTATAAACTTAAACAGAAGTCTATATTCTCTATCCAGTTCCGCAGCAATGGCTCTCCTCTTGGTGCCATTTCTGGTTA